>CM028129.1:15190000-19990000 GCA_016271365.2 Neoceratodus forsteri | reverse complement strand
CAATTTGGGCCTGATGTGGAGTGAGTTGGAGGTTGTTAACCACCATCTGGACAACGTTGAGCAGCAGTTGGAACGAATTGAGGGGCACCAGTTACAAATTATGAGGATGCTTCAACTGCTGCTGTCCCATCAGAATGTTGATCATTAGTTTTATTTTTTCTTTGCACCCACCACCCTCTGCGTACAAAAAATAGGTCCTGACATTGCCCCTGATCCGTTCCCCTCTCTGTCTTCAAATTTTGGGGCCTTCCTCATGCACATCTCTTTTTCTGGATGATGCTACTGTCTTTTACCTTGTTGACTCGCTTTTGGTACTTGATATTTTCTATCATGGCCCCCCTAGAGTCATCATCATCTTCAACAGGAACTGCTACATCACAACCTTTTTGAGGCGGGAGGGATTTAATACTAACAGACCTAGACACAGCCACCTTAACTTCCTTTTTCTCTGGTTCCCAATCCGTGTGTCATAAAAAAAAATATATATAACTGCTGTGATTGGTGAAGAACATGATTTGTCTCATGCTGAGTGACTGATGTGATTTGACTAATGAACTGTAAGTAAATACCTATGGCTGTACTTCCCTGAGCTGTACCACCCCAAACACCCTGAGTTGAAAACACATATCAGTAAGTACAATGGTCAAGCCGAGATGCTACAAATCAGGGTTATGTGCAACTTACAACCCAAAAACGTAAAATTTTGTAATTCATGAATCATCATGACCATGCAGATGAAGAACATGATCTGTATCTGACCAGGATCTGCAGTTTATCCATTAGGTAGGGGAAATGGGCAGACTGGGTGGGCCAAGCGGTCCTTATCTGCCATCAAATTCTGTGTTTCTATGTTTCTATGTATCGTGACTGACCACTGACTTAAAAACACACATTAATGAGTACAATGTTCAGGCTGAGATATGCACCACATGGTACTCTGAAGGAAGCCAAATAAACAACTGTGACTTAAATTACAGATGGAGATTGGGCCCTAAAGAGATGCAATGCACAGACAGATTAAGACTGCGCTGTGCAGTCAAGAGTTGCAGATGCAAACATACAACACCTTAACCAGTGCTCACAAGTCACAAATACAAATCTGGAAAGAATACATTTTGCATATTGGGGGGGGGGGGGGGGAGGGCAGTGAACTACAGTAACAGTCCACTGGCAAAATACCACAAAGCAGTACAAAATAATGCAGGTGAGGTGGATAGCAGGTTCACACTGCTGTAATTACTTTGTGGCACAATAAAAGGTGTCTGATTTGATGGCACGTGTCGCACACACACTCACAAACACACACACTACAAGTAATGTGTAGCAAATTGAAAACTTTAGTAATATAACCAAACTTTTAAAGAAACTGAAATTATGCACTGCTGCACCACAGCAATCAGCAAAAAAATGTCAAGAATTACTGAAAATAGTTCTTAGTGCTGTGTGGAATTTTCAAATTCTGGTGGAAAGAAATTCTGTGGAATATTCAAAATTCTGCCAAAATTCTGCCGAATTCCGCCGGAAGTGGAACGGTGGAATTCTACAGCATAAAACAGTTGCAGAATGATTTTCCCCAGAAAAATCACTGTTTTGCGGAATATTATTCTGCAGATCACAGTAGGCAGAATTCCGCAGGCGAACAAGCGGAATTTCAGTGGAAATTCTGCTGGTGGAATGGCCATTCTGTACTAATTCTACAGGTGGAATTCCGCATTCCGCACAGCACTAATATTACTGTGTGTACATTAATACAGTTATACAAGAAAAATATAACCCAAGCAGAAAGACTGCATTTGTCTCCCAGTCAATCTACCTCCACCACAGATACACCCCTCCCCCAAAGCACACTTCAAGTGTCTGTCAGTGCACAGGCTAAATGTTCAAAATTAATGTTTAAAATCCACACACAAACAATAAACACTTGATGATATAAGTACAGGAGGGTTTCTTACAATGGATGTACTAAACTTAGAGGGAAAAAATGGCTCAAAATGGCTTTTATAACAGCTTTAGAGGGTTTCGGTCGCAGAGCTCTGACAGCAAACTGTCTCCAGCTACCACTATACACACACTTTACACACACTACACCAAACTGAGGCTGTGCAGAACAATCTAGAGCCCATGTGACCTGCAATCCCATGGATCACTGCAAGATTCACCTTGGAGCTCACACACAAGGCGAAGAGATGCAAAGTACATTGATTCTATGTACTTCACCTTAAAATTGGTGCAGAAGTGGTTGGGGGAAGGCAGAGTAATGTGAAGTCATTGTTTTCAATTTACTTCACATTCCTCATTATGATGCGAAGTACTCTGCTTTGCATTGTGGATTACTTTGCAGATTCCACGTTACTCTGCGAATTGCTTCATGGAGTGAATTTTGCCCACTTCGCCTACCTCTACACAGGACCCAAGGCAACATGGATTCACAGTGGGAAGATCATGTCAGATGAATCTAATAGAATTCTTTGATGGGTGACGCAAGTAATAGACCAAGGAGGGGCTGTGGACATGGTCTAAATAGATTTTAGCAAGGCATTTGACACAGTCTCACACAAAAGATTAATATACAAGTTAGCCAGCCTTGGAATAGGTATCAAGGTGGTAGCCTGGGTAAAAACTGGCTGGACAACAGGACACAGAGGGTAATAGTAAATGGAGTCCATTCTGAGAAAGGGGGTTACTGCTGGAGTACCACAGGGTTCAGTACTAGGACTGGTCCTCTTTAATGTCTTTATAAGTGACATTGCAGAGGACTGGAAGAAAAAGCATGTCTCTTTGCAGATGACACAAAGATCTACAGCAGAGTCGATACAGAAGGTGAGGCTGAAAGGATGAGAAGGGACTTGGCACAATTTGAAGATAGAGGGGGGCAGCTCAGAGGTAATGTAAGGAAGTATTTTTTCACAGAGAGGGTTGTGGATGCATGGAACAGCCTTCTGGAGGAGGTTGTGGAGTCAAAAACAGTGGTTGAATTCAAGCATGCATGGGACAGTCATAAGGCAATTCTAGGGGGTGGGGGTAGAAAGAAGTAGGCTGCTGGTTAACTAGGATCTGCAGCTTATCCATTAGGTAGGGAAATGGGCAGACTGGGTGGGCCAAGTGGTCCTTATCTGCCATCAAATTCTACATTTCCATGTTTCTATGGAGGACTGGTCAAATGTATGGCAGCTTAGATTCAACACAAAGAAGTGCAAAGTAATGTACCTGGGGAACAAAAACCCAGGGGAAGAGTACACAGTGGAGGTGAGATACTAACAACAACAAAAATGGAAAGGGACTTGGGGATAGTCTTATCAGATGACCTAAAGGTGGACAAGCAATGTGAGAATGCAGTAAGGAGGGCTGGTGGGATACTGGGATGCATAGGGAGAGGCATCACCAGTAGAAAACAGGAAGTTTTTATCCCTCTGTACAGACAGTTGGTGAGACCCCCATCTTGAGTACTGCTTGTAATTCTGGAGACCCCATCTCCACAAGGACATAGACAGCATGGAGGTGGTCCAGAGGAAGGCAACCAAAATGGTGCATAGTCTGCACCAGAAGACATATGAAGAGTGACTAAAGGAGTTTAATATGTATACCCTTGAGGAAAGCAGGGAGAGGGGGACATGATATGAACTTTCAAGTTCATCAAGAGAATAATAAAGTCCAAGAGGGTAGCATCTTTCAGAAAAAGAGATGTGCAAGAACAAAGGGGGCACTATTTGAAGATAGAGGGGACAGCTCAGAGGTATTGTGAGGAAGTATTTTTCACACAGAGGGATTGTGGATACATGGAATGGCCTTCCTGAGGAGGTAGTGGAGTCAAAAACAGTGGGGAATTCAAGAATATATGGGACAGACATAAGGCAATTCTAGTGGGGGGTAGGAGGAAGTAGGTTGTTGGTTAACTAGGATCTGCAGCTTATCTGTTAGGTAGGGAAATGGGCAGACTAGGTGGGCCAAACGGTCTTTATCTGCCATCATATTCTATGTTTCTATGTAGGGCTGAGAGTGGGGGTGCTAAACTACCAGGGATAATATATATATTTTAATTGGGGATCAGGGCTTGGGGGCCACTAGACTACCAGAGAGATTCTAATTTTTATATCAGAGATCAGGCTGGGTGGGGGACCATGGCACATTGCCACAGTGTGCAAAACTCAGAGGGTGAATTTCTAAGTACCCTTAGACCAGCCCTGGCTCATCTAAGGTACTTAGAAATTCAGTTTGCCTTCTGGGTAAGTTTTGAGAATATGGTTTGAGGTGCTTTAGCAGCTGATGTCTGCCACAAGCCCCTAGTGCCTTGCCACAGCCCATTTTGTAGCATACCGGTGGCACCCCCCCCATTTGTTGCAGGCAGCCTGTGGTAGAGGCAGGCCATCTTTGTGAATTGCTCATGGGGCATCGTTTGGTGCAAGGGGCACCTTGTGACAATCATTGGTATGCAAGCCCCTTGTGCCACCCCAGGAGCTTTGAGAATTGGTCCCTATATGTCTTTTTATGAATTCTTTTTTTTTTCCTTTTTTGCATTATTTCTTTATCCCCTTCTATGTGCCCTGATCTGCCAAGCCCTTCAGGCAGCAATGATCCCCAACATCCACCTACTGTCCTTTCTTGGAACCTCCTATCTCAGATCACAGCTAACCCTGGGGTAGCTCAGCATAACCCTTCATCGAGTGGGTCCCCCTCCTCCGAGGGGGAAGACACTAGTAGGGCAGCCAGCATACTCTTTCTCTCAGCCCCATGGCACTGTTGCAGTGGTCAAGCTCCTTGAGAGTTCTTCAGTGGTGTCAGCAGATCATCTGCCATCATCGTGGCCAATCAGGACAGCTTTTCCATTTTCCTGGCACCTCTGACATGCTACATCTTGTGTGACATCTCCACCGGGGGCTGCTGCAGAGTGAGGCATCACCTAACCCATCCCAGGAGAGAGAGCCATCCTTTGGATGCTCAGTTCTCTCCCACCCCGCCTGACCCCCAGCAACCTGAGTCCATTCCCAATCTGGGTGCACGGCGTGGTTTGAGGTAAGACACCGGCGCCTCAGCCCTCTGCACCACTGGGACGGCCCTACTAATTTATTTCTTTTAATCTTTTTGTTAAGCCATTTAGGTCATTGTCTATTGTTATTTTTTGTTTTATTATAGTGCGGAATAATGTATTACTAATTTCAAATATAATGGTTTTTATTCTGTTCCACATTTCATCAGCATTGCAGTTTAACAATAGCAGAGTCCATTTTATCACTGATAATGCTGAAATTATTTGGTTTATATCAGCATTTTTATTTAATATATGACAAAATTACATCAAAGCAAACTGAACTGTGATTAATGGTGACTAATGCCTAAAGGGGGACCAGTCTTGCAATTCTGGATATTTAAGTTTGGTGTTATTGATCAGTCATTCTGACCTCATTAGTGGGGAAGATCATGGCAGAACTGCTGAAGGAGAGACTGGTGGAACATCTGGTTTCTAATGGACTACAGGACCCAGGGCAGCATGGTTTCACTTGGAGAAGGTCACGCCAGACCAGCCTCATTGAATTTTTCGACTGTGTAACAAGTGAGGTGGATCAGAGGAGGGCAGTGGACATGGTCTATCTGGACTACAGCAAGGCCACTGACATTGTGCCACAAAGAGGGCTCTTAAATAAATTGGGGAATATGGGCATAGGCAGGACAGTAGTGTGGTCAGTGGGCAATTGGGTGGCTGGCAGGACACAGAGGGTGGCAGTAAATGACCATCACTCCACAGAGGGAAGAGTGACCAGTGGGGTGCTGCAGGGATCAGTGCTGGAACTGGTCTTATTGCAAATCTTCATCAGTGACATTGCACTGAAGCTAGAAGGCAGAATGTCCCTGTTCTCTGATGACAGGAAGCTGTGTAACAGAGTGGACAAGCCAGAGGGTGTAGACAGAATGAGGAGGGACTTGCAGAAGCTTCAAGAATGGTCAAGAGTTTGGCAGTTGAAATGTCATGCAAGAAAGTGCAAAATAATGTATATGGGGCTCAAAAACCCTGGAACAACTTATCAGTGTGTGTGTGTGGGGGGGGGGGGAGGTGAGGATATAGTATGCACCAAGCAGGAAGAAACCTTGGGGTTATCATCTCTGATAGGGAAACAGTGTGACAAGGCAGCAGGTAAAGCAAATAGGATGTTGGGATGCATAGGCAGAGGCACCACTAGCAGGAAAAGGGAGGTCATAATTCCACTATACAAGACACCAGTGAGACCCCACCTGGAGTACAGTATCCAGTTCTGAAGACCTCTCCTATGTAAAGACATAGATATGGTGGAGAAGGTTCAGAGGAGGGCAACAAAGATGGCACAGGGATTGCATCACAAGTCCTATGAGGACAGGCTGAAGGACTTGAATATGTACTCCCTGGAGGAGAGAAGAAAGAGAGGGGATAAGATAGAGTCATACAAGTACCTTACAGGCAGGAACAGTGTGAGGAAAACACTTTTTCAGCAAAAAAGATGTTCCAGGACTAGAGGGAATGGGATGAAGCTTGGGGGGAGGATATGTGAGGAAGAATTTCTTCTCAGAAAGGGTGGTGGACCAGTAGAACACCCTGCCTGAGGAAGTGGTGGAGGCTGAAATAATTATGGGATTTAAGAATGCATGGGATAGACATACAGGAATCCTGGAGGTCAGGGGTATGGGGCAACAGGCTTCTAGAAAAATTTGAAGTGATCTTACAAACTCAAATGTGCAGACTGGGTGGGTCATATGCCCTAATCTGCGAATAGTATCTATATATCTATGTGTTCCCAGGGCAATATCCAGAATATTAAAACCTCTAGTGGGTTCTAATACATATTGATTTAATAATAATAGTTTGCATGATGATAAGAGTTTGTTAGTATGGGTTGAGGTTTCAGTATGGTTTATCTAATCTGTAGCTACCATATTTAGGTCTCCCATAAAGAGAACCTCTCCCACTTCACAGGCAGATTTATGTTATGTGATTATCTGGACAGTGACTTCTGAGGATGAGTCAGGGGAGGAAACATTGCACAATGATAAATTGTTGTCCATAGGGTTTTGTTGTCGAGGCACAGGTCAGGAAGCACAGGGATAACCCAGGAGCAGTTGTAAAATTCCACAGAACTATTTATTTGAAGTTGCAATAACATAAAATAAACCTGTTCAGAATAACTATATACAGAAGGAAAATAAAATCTCTTGTAAAGAAAATCTCCCTTGCAGCTCAGATTAGTTGTTTTATAAGTCTCTTCAACCCCATCATTTGCAAGCATCCTGTTCTTTGTAAATTTTCAGGAGCTGCTAGAACATTGAGAACTTCCTGAGGTCCCAACAGCAACTGTAAAAGGCTCAGGCATTTGCACCAAGTAACCTCTAACTTTTTACAGGCATCTCAAATCATAAAAATATGCATTTTAACAGTAACACAAAACATTTTCTAAACTGAAGTGATCCCAATATCAGCTACATTTCCATACATTGATTCTCATATATTTTATATTGCCAGATCTAGATATGCAAGGGAGAAAAAAAAAAAAAAAAACAGACAGCAAGAGAAAACAGAGAGACAGTTAGGCAAAGGATTGCAAGACTGTTCGGGCTGATTAAGTCCGAAGTCTCAGGAAAATCTGGTTGCTCAACCAGACAGAGAAGAGAGAGAAAAGGAAAGACTACAGATCCTTGCATTTACACACCCTCTCCCTAACAAATGGGACAGGGTTCTATTCTGTCCTGTCACATATACCCCCCCTCTTTAAGAGGGAACCGGTTTTATTAAACAGGTTTCCAAAACTTTCTATTCTCTACTAACATTTTCTGCTTGCAGAAATTAAGCACATTTGCATCCTTTTTTTTAAACAGTACAGCGAAAAGTACCGTTCAAACCCATACATTAGTTGTTTGTTTTTCCAACCATCAGAACCCCTCAATTCCTGATCCATATCGTGACCAAAAATCAGCATTACTATTCTCTTTACCAGATTTGTGAATCACAGAGAATTTAAATGGCAGCAGTGCCAGGTACCATCGTGTGATTCTGGAATTGTTATCTGTCACCTGGTTAAGCCAACAGAGAGGATTGTGATCAGTTACCAGAACAAAATCAGTTCCTAGCAAATAAAATTTAAAGGACTGCATGAATCACTTTGCTGCTAAACACTGTTTTTCGATACAGGAGTACCTTTTCTCTCTGACATGCAATGTCCTACTTATATACAGAATAGGATGTTCTTTCTCATCTATATTTTGACTTAGGACAGCACCTAGGCCTTCCTCAGATGCATCTGTTTGTAGCAGAAATGGATTCTCAAAGTCTGGACTTCTTAAAACAGGTGCTGAACATAATGCAGCCTCTATGGCTTGAAAAGCTTCATCACACTCTGGAGTCCATTTCACATTATTTGGGTACCATTTCTTTGTGAATTCAGTGAGGGGAGTAGCTAACTCAGCAAAGTTGAGAACAAATCTCCAATCATTAACCAGCCAGCCCTAAAAATGACCTGACATGTGTCTTTGTTGTAGCTACAGGGCTGTTAGCTATAGCTTCTATTTTAGAAATCTCTGGTTTGACTTCTCCATTTCCCAACACATAGCTCAAATATCTAGTTTCCTGCATGCCAATGCACATTTAGTAGGATTAATTGTCAGACCTGCATTTCTGATGGCTTGAATACAGTGGTAGCTGCAGACATTGCTAGCTATTTCCAGATATTTCGCTAAATTTCTGAAGAGTTTCTCTCTGCTGCCCCTACTGTGGAAGTACAGAAAACGGGAGATATTTCTGGAAATATCACAGAAATTTCAGGAAATAGCTGGCAGTGTATGTGGCTGCTACTGTAACTGCTCATAAGTGTTCCAAGTGGCTTTTCCAGTTGGGATTGTAAACCACAACATCATCCAGGTACGTAGCACAATAACCAGTGTGAGGTGATAAAATTACATCCATGTACTGCTGGAATGTAGCTGGCGCACCATGTAAACCAAAGGGCATGGTGGTGAACTGATAGAATCCTATATGGGTGGCAAATGCAGTTTTATCTCTGGATTCTTCAGCTAGAGGTATTTGCCAATAACCATTGGTGAGATCGAGGGTACTGATATACTTTGCACTCCTCAGCTTGTCCACCAAATCATCTGTTCTGGGCATAGGATAACTGTCAGATTCTGACACTTAAGTTTCCTGAAATCAAGGCAGATTCTAACACCCCCTTCTTTTTTGTTTACAATTACCATGGGAGATGACCAATCACTCCTTGACTCCTCAGTGCTACCCAATTCTTTCATTTGTTGTATTTCCTTAACCACATCGACCTTTAACCACTCTGGCAACCTGTATGACTTTTGCCCAATAGGACAGGCATTCTTTGTCACTACTACATGCTCAACCCCTTTTGCTTGGCCTGGTACTGTGGTAAAATTAGTGCTAAATGTCTTTAGCAGATTACGAATGCCTGCAGTTTGTTCTGAGGTTAAGAAAACATTCACTTTTACAGCATCAACATTTACAGTTTGTTCCAGTCTATCATAAACTACATCAATATCTTCCTTATCAGTTTCTGGTAAAACTAGCAAAGCTGCTTTTGGCATTTTTTTCAACCTGTTTCATGAAGAAGTTAGCATGGTATATCTTAATAGGATTTTTTCTGTCAGGGGTCTCAATCTCATAGTTAACAGTGCCAGTACATCTAAGGACTTTATAAGGCCCTTGCCACTTCATTAACAATTTATTTTCTGTTGTGGGTAACAGTAGCAAAACCTTTATTTTATTTATTTATTTATTTGATATATCGGTTTACAACCTTTGAGCCAGAGGCTCATTTGCAAAGGTACCTCGTCACATGTAAGACAGATGGAAACATAGAGTAGGTATAAAAACAATTACATTAAACATGAGATACATGGTATAACAGTGGTTACATTAAGCATGAGTTACAGACATTTGTCACAGACAGTATTTACAAGATTTGGAAGTAGGTATTTTCTGACATTATTTATAACCTTTGGATGACGATATTTACAACATAACAGCAGTGAGGCATTATAAGCTTGAGAAGGCATCTAAACATAGTAGTCAGACCTAATCATGGGTTTGGTGTTTCATCTGGCTCGAAAATATTTTCTTTTACCCCATTGTCATAATATACCTTCTGCTGGTTTTGAGCCTCTTCCTGATTACTATGGGCAATTTCAACATATTTTGCCAGTTTCTTTCTTAGGGCACACATAGAAGAAGATATAGTTTGTTTCTGAGTGGGGTTATCTTCCCACATTTCTTTTATCACATCCAGAGTCCCTCTTGGCTGCCTACCATACAGCATCTCAAATTGTGAAAACCCTGTTGATGCCTGTGGCACTTCTCTGTAAGCAAAAAGTAGGTAAAGCAAGGAATGGTCCCAATCTTTCCCTTCCCCTCGTAACAGTAACACAAAACATTTTCTAAACAGAAGTGATCCCAATATCAGCTACATTTCCACATGTGTTTTAGAGTTTGGTTAAAACGTTCAACAAGACCGTCTGTCTGAGGGTGATAGGGGGAGGTTCCTATGGCAATGATACTTAGCAGTCTGTACAGCTCTTTAAGCGGTGCAGCTCCAAAATTACTACCCTGATCAATAATAATTTCTTTAGGTATGCCCACTCTGCTGAAAAGTTTAGCTAGCTCTGTTGCAACCTTTGGGGCTGTAACAGTATGCATTGGAACTGCTTCAGGGTATCGAGTAGCATAATCACATACTACCAGGATAAATCTATTCCCCTTTTTACTTTTGTCTAAAGGACCAACCACATCCATTGCAATTCTCTCAAACGGCACATCTACTGTATCAAGGGTAGGGGTACGAGGGGCACTTTGTCTTTTCTACTGACTGGGACTACTTTCTGACACTCAGCACAGGAATTACAGTAGGTAGTCACATCTTCATGAATTCCCGGCCAGTAAAATCTATACGGCAATCTGGCAAGGGTGTGATCCCTCCCTGAGTGACCAGCCATAGGATTATCATGTACTATCTGTAACAGTTCTGTTCTATACTTCTGTGGTATAACCAATTGTTCTGTCTGTTCCTGTGTCTGAGGTTTAACCCAAACTCTGTACAGTAATCCATGACATTTTTTAAACCTTGGTCCACCCTGTTTTGGTTTCACCCCCAGCAGCTTAAAATAACCCTGGAGAGAAACATCATTAGCTTGTTCTGAAAGAAAATCACAATCAGTTGTCAATTTAGTTTCAGCATTTTCATATTTTAACCCTTCATGTCCATCAGTCATTTGTTGCCACAATTTTTTCAGGCTTTGTCTTTCTTTCCTGGATTTCCTGATCTTGGAGCTGTGCTCAGCAAGTCTGATTCAAAATCACTGAATGGAAAAGTGTCCCCACTGTCTGAAATTTTCTTGGCCTGAGCTCTTGTCATCACAGCTGCTGAAACATCAGGACTTACTCCTTTTTGATCAACTCAGTAAATCCTGGAAAGTCATTTCCAATAATCACAGGTACAGGTAACTTTGGTGCTACCCCCACTTTCATTTGATGTGACACACAATTGATGGTCAGAGTCACTTGGGTGGTGGGATAGTATTGAGTGTCCCCGTGAATGCAGATGACACCAGTACCTGGTCTCTTTGCACAGTGTTTTCCCAGCACTTTAACATGCACTAGGGTCTGTCTGCTTCCTGAATCAATGAGTCCCTTTACAGTCTTATTCCCCACCTTCACATCTGTTAGGTACTTGCCCCAGTGTGCCAAGGACAAATCTGCTCTGGTGCCACTCTCTCTTTATTATGGCATTTTTTTGCAAAATGGCCTGGCTTATTACCGTTATGGCAGATAACATCTTTTGGCACAGATTTGTTACCCCCACCAGAGTTCTTAGCAGGCTGGGAATTTAAACGGGTAAAAGAGTGTCTTGCCAGTGATTGGCTGTTACTTCGCTGCTGTGGCATCTGTCTGGCCATCTCGTAATCCTCAGCCAAAGAAACAGCCTTTTCCCCATTCTCTGGTTGGTGTTTCATTACCCACAGCTGCACATCTGTAGGCAAGATGTTGATGAATTACTCTTTCAAAGGTTGTCAGGTATGCCTCAATATCATCTGAGGGACACAACTTAGTAAGTTTAATGGCCTTTAGGTTACTTGCATTTTTGTTGCTCCTCTGGATCTGTGCTGGATCCTCTGCCTTTGGTAGCTTGCACGGCATCCAGCCATTGTTACTTTGTTGCTCCTGTCGTTGCATCTCTTCTCTCATCTGCTGCTCCTGTGGCTGCATCTCTTCTCTCCTCAACGCTTCTAACCGTTAAATTTCTTTTTCTCTCTGCTTCTTCATCTCTTTTTGTTGTATGGTCCACCATTTCAAAAAGTCCGTCAGGCTTTTAGATTCTGCCATTGCTTGTTCTTTTTCCATAATTTGTGCTGGCTGTACAATCTCAGACTGGACTTCTGCTGCAGAATCCATACCTTCCTCTGTGCTTCCCTGGTACCAGGTCCAGTACCCACGCACAAATCTGCTGTCTTAGGGTATGCACAGCTTAAATTCCACTGCTAACACCATCTGTCATTGAGGCACAGGTCAGGAAACATTGGGAAAACCCAGGAGCAGTTGTAAAATTCCACAAAACTGTTTATTTGTAGTTGCAGTAACATAAAATAAAATAAACCTGTTCAGAATAGCTATATACAGAAGCAAAATAAAATCTTATCTTGTATAAAACCTCCCCTTGCAGCTCAGCTTAGCTGTTTCATAAGTCTCTTCAACCCCATCCTTTGCAAGCATCCTGTTCTTTGTAAATTTCAGGAGCTGCTAGAACTTGAGAACTTAGAAACATAGACGTTGATGGCAGATAAGGACCGCTTGGCCCACCCAGTCTGCCCATTTCCCTACCTATTGGATAAGCTGCAGATTCTAGTTAACCAACAGCCTACTTCCTCCTACCTCCCCACTATAATTGCCTTATGTCTGTCCCATGCATGTTTGTATTCCCCCACTGTTTTAGACCCCACAACCTCCCCAGGAAGGTGGTTCCATCCGTGAAAAAAAAATGTCCTCACATTGCCCCTGAGTCATTCCCCTCTATCTTTAAATTGTGCCTCCTTGTTCTTGTACATCTCTTTTTCTGAAAGATGCTACCCTCCTGGACTTTGTTGATTCCCTTGAGGTACTTGAAAGTTTCTGTCATGTCCCCCCCCCATCCCTCCTTTCGTCAAGGGTATACATATTAAGCTCTCTCAGTCTCTCTTCATATGGTTTCTGATGCAGACCCTGCACCATTTTAGTTGCCCTCCTCTGGACTGCCTCCATCCTGTCTATATCCTTACAGAGATGGGGTCTTCAAAACTGCACTCAGTATTTCAGATGGGGTCTCACCAACTGTTTGTACAGAGGGATAACCACTTCCCTTTTTCTACTTCTGATGCCTCTCCCTATGCATCTCAGGATCCCCCCAGCTCTCCTTACTGACCTCTCACATTGCTTGCCCACCTTTAGGTCATCTGATATAACTACACTCAGGTCCTTTTCCATTACTGTTGTTGTTAGTACCTCCCCTGCCACTGTGTACTCTTCTACTGCGTTTTTGTTTCCCAGGTGCATTACTTTACACTTTTTTGCATTGAATCTAAGTTGCCATATGGCTGACCATTCCTCCAACCTTGCCAAGTCCCTTCTCATCCTTTCCAACCCCCTTCTGTATCAACTCTGTTGCAGATCTTTGTGTCATCTGCAGAGGCATACCTTTCCTTCCAGACCCTCTGCAATGTTAGCTATAAAGACATTAAAGAGGACTGAACCAAGTACTGAACTCTGAGGTACTCCACTAGTAACCCCCCTTTCTTCGGAGTGGGTTCCATTTACTATTACCTTCTGTGTTCTGTTGTGCAGCCAGTTTGCTACCCAGGCTAGCACCCTGGGACCCACTGCCAGGCTGACTAAATTGATTGTTAATCTTTTGTGTGGGAATGTGTCAGATGCCTTGCTAAAGTCTAGGTAGGCCATATTCACAGCCCCTCCCTAGTCTATTAGTTTGGTCACCCAGTCAAAGAAATCGATTTGATTCATCTGACATGACCTTCCTGCTGTGAATCCATGCTGCCTTGGGTCCTGTGTCTACTGGCCTCTAGGTATGCAACAATTCTTTCTTTCAGAATTGATTCCATCATTTTCCCTGCCACTGAGGTCAAACTAACAGGTCTGTAGTTTTCTGCTTCTGCCTTGCTCCCACTTTTGTGAAGGGGACTCACATCTGCCCTACATCAGTCCTCAAGTACTACCCCATCCTCCCATGATTTGTTAAAAGGGTAGTCAGTGATGTCACTAGGTCCCCCCTTAGTACTTTTAGGATTCTGGGGTGAATCCCGTCAGTCCCCATTGCTTTGTCAACCTAGAGTTTTAGGAGTTCTTTCAGAACCCTTTCTTCTATAAATGGACTGGTGTCAACCCCCCTTCCCAGAGTGCTTCTATTGTTTGATTTCTGTAACTCCACTTCTTCTTTTGTGAATACTGAGCAAAAGTATTCATTCAGTATTTCTGCCTTTTCACTGTCTCCCTCTGCTCATCTCCCCTCTCCTTTATTAATCTTCACTATCCCTCCCCTAACCTTTCTATGCTTCTAATGTACCTATAAAATGGTTTTATCCCCCTTCTTAACTGAGTTAGCTATCTTTTCTTCAATTGGGGCATTTGCTATTCTGACTGCCTTCCCTAGTTCTTTCTGCTTTAACTGATACAGTTTTCTGTCGTGCTCCTTCGGTGATTGCTTATACTTTTTGAATGCTACTTTTTTCTCCCTAACCTTCCCTGCCACTTCTTTTGAGAACCATAGTGGTTTTTTACTCTGTTTGTTTTCTTTATCTGTTTCACACAAAGGCTTGTTGCCTCCATGATGGCAGTTTTGATTTTCCCCCATTGTTCTTCCACCCCTCCTTTCTGGCCATTTGCTAGAACTTCCTGAGGTCCCCACAGCAACTGCAAAAGGCTCAGGCATTTGCACCCAAGTAACCTCTAGCTTTTTATAGTCATCTCAAATCATAAATATATACATTTTAACAGTAACACAAAACATTTTCTAAACAGAAGGGATCCCAATATCAGCAACATTTCCATACATTGATTCTCATATATTTTATATTACCAGATCTAGATATACAAGGGAGAAAAAAACAGACAGCAAGAGAAAACAGAGAGACAGTGAGGCAAAGGATTGTGAGACTGTTCAGGTTGATCAAGTCCAAAGTCTCACAGGTAAATCTGGTTGTGCAACCAGACAGAGAAGAGAGAGAAAAGGAAAGAATACAGATCCTTGCATTTACATATCTTCACCCTAACAAGTGGGACAGGGTTCTAGTCTACCCTGTCACGGGTTTCAGTGTTCACTGTCATGATTTTTTCATTAATAATGTCTATGGTCTTAGACAATGAGTTTACATAGAGCACACTTCCACTACCCTTTTTGCTTTCGATAGTATGACTGATCAAGTCACCTCCACTTATATTTTTCCCTCAGGAAGGGTATCACATTAGGACCCACCGTGTCTTGCCTTCAACGACCACATCGAGGATCTATCAAAGAGGCTTGGGTTTCTTCTTTAGAAATAGGACCCTCTTTTCTCTTGTGACCCACAAAAGACTTGTGCAAGCAACATTCCTTCCCTTGCTTGACTACGGAGACATTATCTTTATCTTCTCCCCAACCCTGAGCCTATCTAAACTGGATGTACTCTATCACCGTGCTCTTCACTTCATTATTAACTCTGCGTACAGGACCCACCACTGTGATCTTTATGCAGCAGTTGGGTGGACCTCTCTTGCCACCAGATGCCTCCTGCATGCTGGCATTTGGGCCCTCAAATTACTACTCCACAAACTGCCTGTCTACTTAACGTCTCTCATACACATCTCGCATAGCGCCTACTCCCTAAGGAAATACAACCTTATCCTACTAAATGTTCCCAGGACGTGTACCACAGCTGGCCAAAGAGCTGTCTCATATGCCCTCCCAAACATTTGGAACCAACTACAAGCCATGATGAAGCTAACCAGCATCGTATCAATTAACTCCTACAAAACACTAGCTATCTCTAAATTAAAAGACATATGTAGGTGCTACTAGGCCCCCAACCCCAAGTCAACTTCCTAGGTACCAGCTGGCCCTCTACTTATTAAGCTGAAATGTGTTGCATAATTTAGGACAAGGTTAAAGCTGGAATGTACTGCATATATAGCATAAGGACTTCTATTGTGTATACCTCTTGTATTATATATGTATATATTTTTTTTGTTGTTCTACATTTTATGTCTCCTGTCTATGTATTTGCGAACTGTATGTGTATGTGCCTCAGGACCTCCTTGTGAATTAGCTTGCTCAACAGAGTCTTTCCTGCAATAAACTTGAACTTGAAACTTCTGGTATAGCCATAACTCAGACACTGTTCTTTCATGCTCTGTTCTTGAAACAATCAGTTTTTTTTTTTTTGCTGTAACAGTTGTATCTTCTTATTGTACAGCTCCGGTGACTCTTCTAGTTTTAGCATAGAGTGCTCTATAATAGCAACTCTTGACTGACTTGTGTTTCAATGCTTGTTTATCAAATCAGAGCCTGTTTTAACATCATTGACCACATTTCTCACCTCAGCAATATCCTTTTTAATTTCTGTCTGGTTAAGCTTAATGGGCAGGATGTTAAAAACATGGTGCAGGGCTTGCACCAGACCCTGTCCCACAACACTTCTGGTAGGGAACAAACCCCTTTGCCACAACTGCACCTGATTTTACAGTCGCTGGTGCAGTTACAACAGTTTTCATGATTTGTGGCAGCTTGCGGGGGAATCACATGATGCAGCTTTTGGTTAGCAGCCCTAGATCGAACTCCCACTCAACTCTCCTTTTCCTTCAAAAATACATGTTTTAAAACTCTTATTTGCACCTCTTTTCACAGTTAAAGTGTAGGTAGTACTTACTGACAATGTGCACAGCAGTTTCGGGCATGATTGGTTAGGAACGGAAGCAGAGATGCTAGCTGCACTGCCACGGCACACACCACTGAATACACCAGAGAAGGGCCCCAAAGAAAGTGAAGGCACAGGAGGGCTTGGCTGGGAAGCTCTCAGTGGGCTCTCAAGACTCAACACTGCTTACTCTGGAGAAATTTCTTCAGGAATTTTGCTCCTTCAGGGAAGAAAAGAGATCCATGAAAGATGATGTTAAAGGTATATCAACAGCTGTAGAAGACCTGAATAGGTGTACCTGTGACTTCAAGGCCAGGGTGATATTGGCAGAGTGCAGGCTATACAAAGTTGACCCCACTATGGTGGAGACTAGGCAGAAGATCCAAAGATTAGAAGCAAAAATAGAGGATCTCAAAGGGAGAAGTGGCATAAATAATGTTGTGGTAATCGGTCTTCTTGAGAAGGAGGACGGGAACAATGCTGTGGTTTTCACTCAAAAATTCATGGTGAAGCTGGTGGGGCCCTCACCCTTCAGTTTGGCCTATGTCATTGAGTGGGCACATTGCGCCCTGAGACTAGCACCCCTGCCCAGAGCCCAACCCCAGACTTTCATTTTTAAATTCCTTAATTATCAAGAATGCCAGCACTTCTTGAATAAACTGAGGAAAATTAAGGAAGTGTTGTGGGAAGGGAAGCCAATCTGGGTAGCCCAGGACCTTTCACTTACTGTCCACCAGAGAAGAGTGGCTTTTCATAAAATGGTCACGAAGTTGTTGGCAGCCAATATCCATTTTAGAATGATGTACCCAGTGATTCTCCAGGTTTCTTTGGATGGGAAATGGAGCTCTTTTGAAGACCACAAGATGGCAGAAGAGACTCTCAAGAAGGCACTACCAGATTTGTTTGGAGATGGCTGATCATTCCTCTGGGAGGCCTTTTCGTTTTCAGCCTGATTAAAGAACTGCATCTGTGAGTATGTGCAAACAGAACTATCCACTTTGGCACATTGATTTTCATTTCTGCATCCCCCTGGGATGTATTTGAAGGTTGGGGGAACAATAGACTGTTTAACTTGGTTTCCAGTTTGATTTGCTGCATGTTCATATCCTGGGGTAAGGTCTTAGATTCAGCATGGAGACCTGAAGACACATCCTGAAGTTATTCAGGACTGATGTGCAGTTTATTAATCGATGCAACTTCCCTACAAGGAGAAGACTTGCTTCTATTTCTATTGTTATTAAGTAATTCCATGTGCTCTGCACTGTTAGTAGGGTGGAGTTTAGCGAGCTGCAGGGGTTTGGTCACTGATGTTTAGGTTCAAAAGCGGTAGGTCAGGATTTTTTCTTCAGGAGGTCTTGTTGAGATTTTCTCCCCTTTTTCTTTTCCCTTCCTATGTGTGGTATTATGTTTGACCTGCATACCGGGCTGGGGGGGGGCCTGTAAATGCACCTGTAGAGGTGATGGGGTTTCTAACCCATAGGGGTTGAGGAGATTTGCAGTAAGTGGGTATATTGGAGTGGGACCGTATAATAGGGGTGCAATCCTCCATATTGGGTTCAGGGCTATTTTACAGGAAATCCTGGTTCTATAGCTCCTTGGTCTTTGCCAATGGGTGTGGGAATTAACTAAGGGGCACTGTGTGAACGTTACTAGCAGGGCAGACTTTGTTTGGGGTGCCCTTAAGGACTCGCTGTTCTCTCAATTTTGGACACACCCCTGAAGCGTTGTGGGGTTCTTCTCCCATTGGACAGGCCTTCCAGGTGGGGTGAAATAGTAGGACTGCATAAATATGTGATGTGGTGGTTGGGTGGGAAGGGAGAGGGAGACGGGTTTAGTGCTGTGATGGAAGGCACATCATGTATGTAAAAGTAGTGGAGGGGGAGTAGACAGTTACATGAGTTCAGTATGATATTTGCCTCAGGGGCAGACAAGGGGACTTTGGGAGGTGTGGGTGCGGGGGTGGGAGAGGAATGGGGTAGCAGTGTTGCTCCATGGAGGGGGGGGCTCTGGCTTTGCACTGGGGAAACTGTGTTTTAGTTACTGTTTACAGAAGAGGTAATCTAAGCTATGGTGATTGCCCTCAATGTCATAGGTATTGCACTTGGAATGTACATGGGGCCAGAAATACAAATAAAAGATATCAGGTGCTGAAACACCTACAACATTTAAAAAGTGACATATCAATCCTCCAAGAAACCCACCTTTTGGAGAGGGAAGGTATACTCTTCCAATGCCAATTTGTGGGGCAGATTTATAATGCGGGAGACAGTACCCAAAGCAGGGAGAGTCACTATTTTAATTGCTAGGAGTATTCCATTCACCTGAGAGCAAGTGGTGAGAGACCCAAATGGGTGGTACATCCTTGTAAAAAGGAGTGTCTTGATAGGACCACCCTGGTGATGGGTAGTGTATATGGCCCGAACGTGGACTCCACAGGCTCTTCTTTGGAACTTCTACAGATCTTAGCTCCTTTCATAGGCTGCCTGATTATACTTGGAGGGGATTGGAATCTCCCCTTCTCCCCGGATTTGGTCAGGTCAGGCTCCATAAAGAAAGGACTGTCTCCGGCACAGAGGGCCTTCAGGGACCTGGTGGACCATTTGGGTCTATGCGACCCTTGGAGAATCCTCCACCCTGTGGTCAGGGACTTCACATTCAGGTCCAATGTACATAAAACCCAATCCAGAACTGACTACTTCTTAATGAGTCAAACCTTATTTAGAGGGTTAATGGATGCTAATATAGAACCAGGGATTATTTCTGACCACTCGGTTTCCAGCTGCTCAATGATCTTTCATGCTGACATCCCCAAAGATTCAGTGTAGAAACTGAATAATCAGTTGTTAGATGAAACATCTATAACAGATAAGATTTTGCAAGAAATTGAATCCTATACAAGTATAAATTTGCATTCCACAGAATGCCTCAACTTGGAATGGGGTGCTCTAAAATGTGCTTTGAGGGGGGACTTCATCAAGATGGTTTCAGAGTGGAAAAAGCAGAGGGAGAGCAAAGCACTAGAGTAGTTAACAGTGATCTGCAGCCTGGAGGGCTTGCTTTCCCCATCTACCCTGGCTTCAGAGCAAACATGATTGCTAAGTCTTAAGGACCAATTTGCTTGCCTTCTTAGGGAGAAAGTGGAATACACCATTTTAAAAACTGGATCTAAATATATTGATCAGGGGGAGAAGGCAGGGCATTTGCTTGCCTTGCATCTTAAAAAAGCTGAAACTTCCAGATTGGTTAAAGGGATTCGCTCTCAGGTGGATGGGTCCCTCTCTCTTCTGCCTCAAGACATCACAGGTGAATTTGGTCAATGTTGTAAAGAACTTTATAGCCCCATAGATAGTCTATCAGATCTGCAGTCAGTCCGGGACTATATAGACTCCATACCTCTCCCAGCTCTGCCGCCTCTGCATAGCGAATGGCTGATTGTCCCCATAACTGAGGAGGAGATCACAATAGTTATCTCAGCACTTGCCTTGGACAATGATCCAGGTCCAGGTGGGTTTTCCCCAGATTTTTATAAAAAAAATTAGCAAGGGGCTCTCTCTGTGGTTAAAGAGGTTATTTTATTGGATCCTTAATGCTAACCCAATAGATCCTACACTTTTTGAAGCAATCATAGTAGTGCTCCACAAACCTGAGAAAGACCCAGAACAAGTTACAAGCTACAGACCCATATAGTTGCTTAATTGTGATGTCAAGATATTATCAAAGTTATTGGCTGGCAGACTCAGCTTGGTGTTACCCCGGATAATTCATCAGGACCAAGTGGGGTTTATACCGGGAAGGAACTCTTCAGATTATTTCAGGAAACTGGTGCACATGTTCTCCACATCCAGGGACTTGGAGATGCCGGCTGGTCTGATGTCACTGGATGCGGAGAAGACATTCGACTGTGTTGACTGGCAGTTTCTTTTCAGTACCATGGCGAGGTTCGGCTTTCCTACTAAATTTATAGAATGGGTTTCTGCATTATACCGGTACTCACAAGCCCACATTTACTGTAATGAGTTACTCTCAAACCATTTCAGTCTTCACTCTGGTACACACCAGGGGTGTCTCTTGTCTCCCCTTTTATTTAATATTTATCTTGAGCCCTTGCTTTCTTTGTTGAGGGAACAAGTAGGGGTACAAGGAGTGATGGTGGGTTTGCATGAGTTTAAACTGTCTGTGTATGCAGATGATGCTCTTTTGCATCTACCACAACCCAGTCAGTCAATACCAGTAGTACAATCTGTAATAAAGGGGTTTAGTGCGATGTCTGACTATAAAATAAACCCGAGTAAAACCATGGTTTTCCCCTTGAACAGCACTGTGTCGAAGAGTGACACTGAAAAACTGGGGTTACATTGGTGCCCTAAGAAAATCATATATTTAGGTCTCTTTTTAACTAGGGGGGATGCCCAGATAGATCCCAGAATCTGTATTCACGGTTGATAACAATTTAACAAGACCTGGAGAGATGGCAATCCCTCCCTATTTCCCTATTTCATTACGGGGGTGCATAAATTTGATAAAAATGAATGTACTCCTGCGGTTGATTTATCCCCTGTGTATGTTGAACACCTGGATACCCTGGTCTGGTTTACAAAAGTGCACTCCATTATATCAGCGTTCATCTGAAGGGGGAAATCTTGCCATAGGGCCTATAAAAAACTAGCAGCTTCTAAACATTTTGGTGGGTTGAGATTATCGCATTTTGGAATTTATTATTGGGCAAGCCACTTGAACACGTATCTGAGGTGGGTTGGACCTAAGGAAAGGACAGATCCAGACTTGTGTTTTCCAGATTGGGTAACATTAGAAAGGGAATTCAATTCCCTAATGGGGATTAATCAAAGGGCAAGGTTGTACTCTCTCCCAAGGTCTTGTTAAGCAAGCTGGCTCCCCCACCTATAATTACCTCATTAAGAATCCACACTCAACTGTGCTCCTTCGTGGGGCTCAAAAACACAAAGAGCACCTTTCAACCAGTAACTGGGAATCCCAATTTGAAAATAGCAGGGAAACAAATTCCAGATACCTGGATTCCTCAGATTACAGGATCCAATTTAGGGAACTTTCTCAAGGATGACCACTGTATGACCTCGGCAGAGACCATGGCAAAATATCAAATTCCTAGGGCCTAGGTTTTCAAAGTGTTTCAATTACATCATATGGTGGTAAATGTATGTAAAGATATGAGAGTGTCAGGCAGAGATGAAGACTGGGAAGCCTCTTGGGGACAGGTTAGTGGGAAACCTCATGCTGTCTCCCTCTTGTACACCTTGTTGGTATCCAAATCCTTAGATGCACAGTATAAGGACCCAAAATATTGGTCTACAGTTTTCCCTCAATATAACGGTAAGTAGGAGCTCATCTGGAAGGATTTACACTTATATATTCCACAAGATAGGCTCCGGCTAACCCAATACCAAATTATCAATGACATATATTGATCCCCAGTGAAATTACACAGGATGAACTGTGCCCCTTTTCCGCTCTGTACCAGATGTGAGCAGCAAGAGGGCACCCTTTTACATATGTTTTGGGAATGCCCTCCAAGCAAAGGTTTATGGGATACCATCAAAGTGAAGTCAGATCCTTTACTGGGGTTGGAGAATCTATTTACCCTGGAAATTTGTGTCTTAGGTCTCTTCTCCTTGATTCCAGTGAAATCTCATAAATACCATATGGTTTTGGTATCACTGACCTTAAAGAAACTGGTGTTATGACACTGGGTTGATGGGAAGAGTACTTCTTATACTGAATGGCTCCAAGACTTATTGTCCAATCTCAGGACAGAACAGATGCATGCCAGCTTATGGGGTTCTCTGGCTAGACACAAAAAACTGTGGGAGGGCTTTCACTCACTATATACATTACAACAATGCCCCTCTGAAGGGGTGAGCCTGGAACTTAGTGTCAAAGGCTCAGACAATGGTGATTTAGGGTAGAAGGTATGAATTGCCTTTCTGTTAGGCACCCCAAGGTGTAAGTGTGATGCCAGTGGGGAGGGAAGGTGGGCGGAGGGGAGTGGCATGACAGTTTATATTTTTGAAGTATATATTGGTGCTGAGTTATTGTATGTCATGATGTCATACTGTATGCTTACAAAATCAATACATTTAATTTAATAAATAAAGAAATTTGTGGCAGCTTGCACCAAATATCTGCACAAGCTCTGTAAAAAAGGCCCCTGGGATCTCCACAAGTTAGAATGGAAAAAGTTGGTCTAACTTGTGGCAGTTGCCATGCAGGATAGAAACTCCCATTAGATCACTGCAAGCCCCATGTGCTGTATTGTCATTGCACCTGGGACTTGTGGTGATAGAAGCCATTTTCCAATCCTGTTCACTGTCTTTTAATATTTTTTTTATTGAGCAAAGGGCCTCTTTCCTGAGAGGTGGAGTTTGACAAGTCCCCACCCCCTGCACGCATGCTGATGCTTGGTGTGCTTTGTTGACAACAGGTGGCATTTGAAATGTGCTACAGGCCATGGATAAGGAGAAACTTACTGACCTATTATCTGTGGATGTCAGGGATCGGTTTCTTTAAAAAGGTATCTAGTGAAGTAAATCAATAGTCAGAACTGTCTAGCATACTTTTACCTGCTGCTCTCAGTTTTTACTTTTAAAATCCAAATGGATTAATCTGTGGACATGATGCCATTGGAACACAAGCGGCCATTTTCCTAAGTGGTAGGTGCAGGACCAAAGGCTTACTTTTCACATGATATGTGTACCCCGGAGCCCCTGAACCCTTTGGGTTCTTAAAAATTGCAGGGGAGGATAGAAGACAGACTGATCCTGTTTAAGGGGCTAAAGCCACAGTTACTTTGAAGACATCATCACAATGCAGTAAAGCCATGGAAACAGCACGTCAGGTTCTGGGATGCATCAGTAGGGGGATCACTAGCAGAAGGAGGGGGTGATAATGCCCCTGTACAGAGCACAAGAGAAAGGAAGGAGGTGATAATGCAGAGGGAGACGAAAGTCCATGCACTCAGAGTTGTGTCTAACTGGTACGGCCGTAGTAAGGAGTTCAGGCAGAGTCACAAGACATTGCAGAAAACCCTGAGGAAGGGTCACACTTAGACTCAAAGTGTCGGGTGTTTTGGTGCTGCACATTTTACTCTGAAATAAAACCATGAGAAATATTTAAGGAAATCTCTCTGCATTATTGCTGGCTGTGTTTGATGTCTTGTGCTTCTGCAGGAGGTGATTCTGCCCCTATACTGATCACTAGCCAAAGGAAGGAGATAACACTGTTTCTATTTGCTTTCTACAGATGCCTTAATGCGTGCTGCTGCCCACTCCTTACTGCTTCCTTATCATATCTTTACTATGTACATGAATGTTCCTCCTCTAGTGTATGTATGATGTAGCATTGCCTTTTCCTTGTGATAACTTGTGTTATAATGTTTGAAACTTGCCTACTGGTTATGCCAAACATTGAACTTAGTAACCTTGTTCATGTTTGCTGCTTTTTCTATACACCTTGTCGCTATTATGTCTGGTATTTTATATCTCCTAGTGACTTTACACCTATGCAACTTCAACTGCTATGTACGCAACACCTTGTATAGAATATTCATTTTTTTACTACTTTATGCCTATATCATGTCTAGTGTACTTAACCCTGTTAACAAAAACAAATAAATAAATAATGTCATTGTACAGATCACTAGCAGAAGGAGGGAGGTGATAATGAACGCTGTGCAGGGAGGTGATCACTAGTCTGAACTCATTTGGAGTACAGTCTACATTTTGGAATCCAAACTGTAAGAGAAGTAGGTACAGACTGGAGGCAGAGAAGAGAAAGGAAAGGAAACCAAAATGATTTAGGGACAAGAGGTGGACTTATGAGGCACACCTGGAGGAGATGAACATGTACAGCTTGGAGGATAGGAGGAAACCAGGGGACATGATTGAGATATTTAAGGTCCTCAGTGGGATCAAAAAGTAGACACTAGTGATTTCTTCATAATAATAACTGATCATTGTATGGACCACACCAAGTTCCACACCTGCAGAGAGGTGAATACATAGTCTTGTGGTGCATAAAGTTCAAACTCATTACATGCAGGGACCTATGCACATCCACAGCTGTACCTGCAGGTCCATTACACACTCAGTCCTGAGTGTGCACATGTCTACACAGCCAGGTGGGATGGGTGCAGGCCAAGAGTGACTGTTGGCTTAGGGATCATCTGCAAAGGAATCTCCATTCTACTGAGGGCCAGCAGTGGGGTTGGAAGCTACCCAGTTGTGAAGGCTGCAGTAGTGAGTATGTGCTCCCTTTGCCTGTTCACAGCTATGCCCACTGAGCCAGATCTGTAAGGGTTAGAATGTGCAACCTCCTATAATTGGTAGAGCCACTGTAGAAGATTAATGCACTGCACACTTGGACAACTACAGACGTTATATGAAAGTGTGCTCAACATCAAATGGGAGTTTCATACTGGTATGAGAGTTGAAGTATTTAAGTAGCACAGTGAGTAAGGTCTTTCTACCGCAGTAGTGGGGATACTGTTTCTATCTACAGTTGTGTGAAGTCTCTTTACAGCAGCACAATGGATAGTCTTTCTGTTTACAGATGTGTGAAGTCTTTCTGCTGCAATACAAGGGTTACTGTTTCTAGTCACAGCTGAGCTCTTTGATAGTCACAGAGTGATGCCTTGGAACTATTGCACAGTTCCCCTTGGGGCGTGCTGACAGTTTTTTACAGAATGTCTTTGCTGGAGCTGCTCCATCTGTGTTCAGTAATGTTAAGGTAGGCAGGTGTAGCAGCCACAGGGGAATGGACATACAAGACACCAAAGTCAACCGCTATCATTATTGATGCCACCAGTTCCTCTTCTTGTCTGCATGGAATCCTATTGCTGTTGTTACATTACACCAAGTGCTTTACATACACAGTGTGCAGTCAGTGCATGGTCAGCCTTATATAATTTAAATAAAATGCAGTCATTAAAACAACATAGTATACCTAGGTCCAAGAAACACAAATCATGACTGCAACCAGTATGATACAGAGCTTAAGCAAATTACAACATGAGGGATTTGGGGTCATAATAAGTACTGACTTCAGGTTTGAAACACTGCAACAAGGTAGTAATGACAGCTAATACAGTGATAGGTTGCATTAAAAAATAATTCATCACTAGAACAGAGCAGGGTATCCCTCCAATGTATATAACTTACATGAGACCCCACATGCATTATTGAACCCCATTATGAAGCCCTAGCTTAGGAAAGATATCATCCTTCTGGAGAGCATACAGAACAAAGGCTGGATAATCTAGGACTAGTCACTTCAGAGGCAAAAAGGAAAAGAGAAGACTTGCTCCAACTCTATGAAATATTGAATGAAAATGACATAAAAACTGAGTTGTGGCTAACATTTTGTGATTGAGAGTTTAGTTGGAGGTTGCACAAAAAAACAGAATGAGCTAGAACAACCAAAAAAATGGAGCAGGCAAGAGATCTTCATAGAAAGAGTGGGGAGAATATGGAACAGACTTTCAGAAAATACAATAGAAGCCAGAACATTTAACAGATTTCAAACAGTACTTGATACATACATACTAGAAAATCAAGAGATTGCTTGAACCCACTAATGTGGACAGTAACTTGAAGGGCAATAGCCTACTTCTGCAAACACCTAATACCTAGTATAATGTTTTTATTCCATAACAGAAACTTGCATTGTTTTATGTTTTCTTTATTTTATCACTAAAATGACATGATTGTGAGCAGAGATTTATATCTTTAACAACATAGCAGTTTCACCTTAAATGCTGCAGTGTGCAGTTGATGCCTATGAGACTAGAACTGCGGATAGTGCACAGTCTATCTTTAGCTTCTGTTGTCTTTCTCTTTCAATGCTGCTGTCTTTGTGGGAATGGATAGACACACCATGATGGGGGAAAGGCTTAAGCTGACCTACATGAACAAAAGCCATGGTCCGTTAGTACCAACGTATCCGGTCCCAATATCAGCCCACACCTTGGCTAACAACAGCAAAACAAACTGTCGCTGTGTGTTGAGTAATTGTTGGATTCATGTCCCAAGGCACCCACCGCACAGCTCATTCCTTGGGGTCATAACAAATACTCTGCTAGAACCAGATCAAAACACTTAAGGCAATGCCCAACCCATACTTAGCACACAAAACTTGAATTGCATATAATTTCACTTAGACAGAATCCCCAGTCTGATGGTCTATAATTATTCTGAGCAGTTAGAATGTGTCCCAGGTTACAAGAAGGCTGAGGCATATGGCTCGGCAATTACATGATGAGATTCAATGCCACACAAGGGTTAGTATCATATATAGTTTTTTTGCTTTGATTATGATTCACATCATTGCGTTGGCCTCATGGACCAGAAAAGTTTGTCATATTAACCCCTACGAGACCAAGATTCAAGAGGCAGCCCCGCTGCAATTCCACAGCACAGCTCATGTTACTCCAAAAAGGAGTGCGGTTCACATGTCATGTCCATGGTAATCTTAAAATGCATCTTATTTTAGCCTCTGTGAGGATAATTTAATGTGTCACCCACTGTAATCCTACAGATCAGCTCATGTGCTCCAGAAAGAGTGAGGTTCCTCTGTCAGGGCCACAGTAATATCAAAATATTTACTTTATTTTCATTTCATTTCATTTTTATATTTGTAATAGCAAGATGAGCATTACTGCCCCTTTACACAAGCAACAAGTTTATAAAGTAAAGACAGTCAAGTACATAATATAAATTCACAAACAATTGATAAAATACATAAGTAAAAGCACATGAACAGGATTTTCATTTAAGTTAAATTACAAGTACAATCATTTGTGGTATCAAGCCATGATCTCAATCTATACTTGAAAGTTAAAACAGAAGAACAGTTGGAGATGGTGGCAGGTATTGAACTGTAGAAAAGAGGGTCCCTTTATTGCAAAGATTTTTGACCAACTTTTTTTTTTTAAATAAAAGAGGTAGTTTGAAGACAGATTTAATTTCTGATCTTGTCCCTTGGGTAAACAGAACCTGAACAGAAATAGGGAGAAGACCATTAATCGCTTTAAAGAGTAATGTACCAATTTTCATTTTTATCCTAATTTCAAATGATGGACATTCAGATTTCTGTAAAAGATCACAGTGACGTGTTCTGAAGGATGAATTATCATAAACCTAGGGCACATTTTTAAGTAACCTTTAGTTTAGATAAAACCTTCTCATTAGCTGCAGTATAAATGATGAGGCCATGGTCCAAAACACAAATTTTTGATTCAGGGATTAAGAAAGGCTTTACTCTCTATACTGCTCCCAATCTTTGATGAATCATTTTTATTAAGTTATCAATATGAGTTTCCAAAGTAAAGAGTCTAATGCTATCCCCAAATATTTAAAACTGTTGACCAGTTCAACAGTCTCACCATTCAAATCAACAATTGGGGCACAGACTTCTATTCTTTTTCTAGTTCCAGAGGAAATCATTGATTTGGTTTTCTTGACATTTAATACCGTGTGTTTTGAAAGCAACCATTTTTGAAACAAAAGGAAATTGTTTTGTACTGCTTGAAACACGTCCTTTGGTTGAACACCGATACTGTATATTACCGCATCATCTGTGTAAAGAGTCATAGAAGATTTTTGACAGATATCTGAAGAATTCATGTACGCAGCAAAAATAAGAGGGCCCAAA
The DNA here is from genome assembly GCA_016271365.2 of Neoceratodus forsteri. Classification (NCBI taxonomy): domain Eukaryota; kingdom Metazoa; phylum Chordata; order Ceratodontiformes; family Ceratodontidae; genus Neoceratodus; species Neoceratodus forsteri. Next base: position 19,961,413 of record CM028129.1, on the reverse strand, counting down.
ATTGAGCCTTGTGGTACTCCACATATAATGGTATTACACTGTGACATGTCGCCATCGATTTTAGTTCTGTGTACTCTATTACTTAAGTAATTAGAGTACCATTTTGACACATCTTTTAAGAAGTGTAAATCAAAAAAAAGAACCCTGCAACAGACCATGATTAACTAAATCAAAGGCCTTGGTGAGGTCCACAAACACAGCTGCAACAGCGTGCCCCCTATTAAGGGCACCCTCTATGCATCTGGTGAACCCCACCAAGGCCGTTTCTGTGTTGTGTTTAGATTTAAAGCCATGCTGAGAAATGCATAGCAACCAGTATTTTCTAAATAGTCTGTTGTCTGATCAAAAATAATTTCTAAAATCTTTGAAGGAGGTGACAACATTGCAACTGGCCAATAGTTTGAAACAAATGTTGCACTTCCATTTTTAAAAGCTGGTTTACTGATTGCTATTTTTCACTGGTTCAGAAAAAAAACTCCAAAACAGAAGGAAAAATTGGACAGAGTTGCTATCTATTCCCAGTCTAATGAGTCTAAAATCAATCTCATCATGGCTAATGTGAGGTTTTGGATCATGCTTCAAAACTTAATCTTAACTTGGCTAGGTGTAATTCTTTGAAGTAGAATTTAGGATGTAAATCACTATTGTCATACTATGAGGCATTCATTGATGGTACCATATCAGAAACAGTTCTGTACTTTTCCAGATCTTAAAAAAATTATTAAATGGTTCAGCAATTTGAGATGGTTCACGACAAGTTGATCACCAATATTTAATGAAATAGTAGTGTCTTCAACTCTCTCCCTCCGAAACTAAAACTCTGTCCCTCCACAAATGCCTTCAAACACAATATCAGGAGACATTTCTCCCTCACCTGCACTTGCTCACAGCCCTAATCTGGCTCACCTTCTGCACTCTTTCCCTCACCCTCTGGTTATCCACCTCTGGTACTTACCTCTCTTTCTAGCACTTGTAGTGTTGTTAATCTACCAAGGCTAGTTTTAGATTGTACTTACATTTTTTGTTTCCCACTGTTATATTATTGTTAAACCCTCACTGAATGCTTAATGTCACCTTGTATTTGTTAATTCACCAAGGATAGTTCATGGTTTGCCATTTAGGCAATATTATCCTGATTTTATGTACCACTGTATTAACCCTCCCTGTTAGTTAAATGTTTTAGCCTATGTCATGTCTCTGATTGTTGTATGTAACTGGACGCTTGTGTAAACAGGCAACAATGCTCACATGCCTTTCCAGTATAACCAATAAAAATGAAAATGAAATGAAATCTTTAATTCCTCTTCCTAGCAGGTTATTTAAAACCTGCCATGATTTGGGGGGTTACCAACAGGTTTAGTCTATTGTGACAGGAAATATTGCATTTTGTATTTTCTAATTTCAGTGTTGCACGTGTTCCTTAGCATGTTATATTTCTGGGGGGCTGCCATTTCCCTATTTACTTTAAACTGTCTCCACATTTCATCTCTCTGTTTCATTAATTTTAAAAGATCTTGAGTTACACATTTATTTTTATTAGCCTGAATCCACATTTTCCTTATTGTTGTAACTTTGTTAACAATCTGATTAAATAATTTGGAAAACATTTCTTTTTTTTTTTATTTTCTTATTTATTCCTCCTCCTCTTCACTCCTCAGCTCTGGTCTCCTCAGGAGCACCAAGGAGTCATCCCCCTGTGGTCCGCCCAAGCTGAGCAGTCCTCCGTCACACATGTAGTCTTGGCTTACACCCGGGCGTGGATGAGGTGGGCTCCTAACACCCTGAGCAGTCAGTAGAATCAGTCAGAAGGGTGCCAGGTGGCTGGCCTCAGATCAAGGGCATGCTTCCGTGCTCCATCTCTGCTGGAGCTGAAGGGTATTTTTCCCTGCTTCTTTGGGAGTGGCTGGTGCCCTGACATCAAGGCATGGAACTGACACCTGCCACTCCCCCGCCCCTTCACTTACATCGACAGTGCTTGCTGCATCTCTGGCCTCTGCCAGAGGATAGCCAGCACCAACTCAGAACCCGCCACCTGGAGAGGAGAGCTGTCCTCCAGATGCTCAATCCTCTCCCTTCCCTGTCGACCCCAGCAACCCAGGCTCCTTCCTGAACCTGGGTCACTGGTGGGGCGCGAGGTGTGGCATCCAGCACCTCAACCCTCAGTGCCACCGGGCCAGCCTTGGAAAATATTTCTAACAATGCATCCATATCATTAATGGAATCTAATCTTGTCCCTTCGACCTCCCTACAGGCTCCATTCATGGTCTTACAATTTACTCTTTTTAGATGTCTGAATTCAGTATACCAAGGTGGATTTTTAATATCTCTAGTTTTCCATTCACAGTGGACTGGACAGTGGACACTAATCGCATCTGACATGGCACCAGACTTAACAATCTTATTTGAATGAGTGACCACTGTCCAGTCCAATGTGGAACCTCTACCTGTTTTGTGATTTAATCTAGCAGTGTTAACTATTATCTGCTGTACTGCTAACTCAAGGAATGTTCCCCTTACATCAGTTTTTTGATCCTGGGCCCAATTACTATTCAAATCCCCTAACAATATACATTCCCTGTTTGCTGGCAAACTTTTTTTTAACTGAGTGAGGATATTAAATTCAGTCCTGGCCCAATAAATCCAGGGGGAATGTAAATGGAGCTTATGGTAAGATGATTATCATGACTAGATCTGATATTCACAAATAGTGATAGGGTTATGGGTGTCGAAGTAGGAAACCTCCTGGGCAACTGTGATCATAACATAGTATGATTCAGGGTAAAAAGGACTGTAGACTCCACATGCTCCAGACTGAAGGTCCTTGCCTTCAGGAGGACAGATTTCAAAAACATGAAGGCCTGCATAACAGACAACCTTAGTAACTCTACAGAAGGAAGCATTGAGGAATATTGGACAAGACAGAAGGATACAATAACCATGGTCACATCACAGTGTGCCCATCAGATGAGTAAGAACAAAAGGAGGAAAACCCACCATGGTTTTCAAAGGAGGTGGCAACCATGGTGAGAGAAAAGCACATAGCCTTCAGAACGTACAAGGAGTCAGGGAACGAGGCAGACAAAACAGAATATGAACAGAAACTAACAGAGACAGGGAAAGTGGCTGGCCTGGTGGTGCTGAGGGTTGAGGTGCTGGTCACCATACCTCCCCTCACATCACACTGGCAACCCAGGTTCGGGAATGAACTCGGGTCATTGGGGGTTGGCTGAGAGGGAGGAGGATTGATCATCCCAGGGACTGCTCTCCTCCTCCTCTGGGGAGGGTGGGTGGGATAACCGTGGCTCTGCTGGCTCCTGCTGGCAACTGGGGGTCAGTACAAAAGGTGGTTTGCAGTGGGGATGGCACGGATGGCATCGGACATGTGGTGCATGGAAGCATGCATGGCAGCGTCATTGATGCCTTTGCACATTTGTGCCAGGGATTGGGGAACCTACACAAGAAAAATCCTCTGGCACGCTACATGAAGTCTGGTCCTTTGGCGCCGCACCACTCTGACTTGAGATGCTCCTCCCTAGATCCTGATCCCTGGCTTCTGCGGTGGTGGGTAAGTACCCGCCATGATGTAGCTAGTGTGAGGAACAGAGGGGGGGCTCTAGCATAGGTAATGGGAGTTTTGCGCAGGCTGTGGAAACAGATGGATAGGGGGAACCATAGGTAACACTCCTCAGCCAAGGAGGGCATACAAATACATAACAAAAAAAAAAAGAGACAGGGAAAATGATAAGAAATGCAAAGGCTCAAACACAGGTTAGTATAGCTCAAAAAGTAAGAAAAGGTAACAAAACCTTCTACAGGTACATATGCAACAAAAGGAAGACCAAAGGGGGCATTGTTAGAATCACAAAAAAAAAAGGTGGACAAACCGCAGAGCAAGATGGGGAGAAGGCAGAGGCACTCAATGAGCACTTCTGCTCAGTCTTCACATAGGAAGCAGACAGTAATGAACCAACAGGCATAAAGAAGAGTCCAATTGAAGGAATAGACATGGGTCCCTTCACAGAGGCAAGGGTCCTGGAGGAAATAGGCAAGCTAAAGGTAAATAAAGCTATGGGGCCAGATGGGATACACCCAAGAATACTAAAAGAACTAGGGAGGGAACTGGCAGTCCCCTCAGCAGTGCTCTTTAACAAATTATTATGGAGCTGGGAGGTGCCAGAGGATTGGAAGAGTGCAACAGTAGCCTACCGGCTCATAATGTAGCACGCTTAATAGCGTACGACATTATGACTAAGCCGACATAGCGTAGGCTGTAAGCGCTAATGGTGCAATACCATGTATACTGCTGTACATGGTATTGCACTTTCCCAGGCAGAGGATATCACCTCTGTTGGGAGTGGGTTCTGCCGAGCAGCTGCCATGGCTCACAGGACTGAGCCACAGCAGCAGGAACCTAGGCGCTGTGTCTGGGACCAGGTTGGATTCCCAGTCCCAGAATATTTTATTTTATATTGCTTTTTGTGTTCCCAGTGAACCCCCCAGAGTTGAGAATCTTCAGTAGGAGGGTTTGGGGGGGCACAGAAAAAAGACTTATGCCTCATGGCGGCAATCGCGCTGTATTGGCAGTGCAATTTTGCCATGAGGCGTAATGTCTTGTGACATTATGACCCCGTGCCCAACAGTAGTACCACTCCACAAGAGTGGAAGCAAGGAACAGTCAGGTAACTACTGTCCGGTTAGTCTAATGTCAGTCATGGGAAAACTGATGGAGTCCCTGCTGAAGGAAAGAATCATAGCTTTTTTGGAGCAAACTGGTCAGCTTGACAAAAATCTAAACAGGCTTTATAAGCAAGTAAGCTTCAAGAATCATTAAACATTTTCATAGTATGGGGAAGTTTTTAGTTAACTTATCAAGGAGATTGTTTCAACAATTGTTAAATATAGAAACTTGAATAAGTAACTAGTAATGCAGCCAACCCATTTCTTAGCCTTGTATAGACCACATTAAAACTTAATTCTTACTAGCTTATCATTAAAACTCAATTTATTGTTACCTTTTCTGTGTTTCCCTCCTGAGTGGTGATTGTAGTTTATTTTATCCTCTGAGAGAATAATTTAATGTGTCACCTTGCTGTAACCCCCACAATAGGGATGGTTATGTTACACCCTGTGATACTGAAGATCATAGGCCCAATTCGAAGTTGCAAGGTGTAACTCATGGGTGTATGTGAGTTGAGCCATGTGGCACTATGCTGGGGACCCTGCAACCTATTCCAAGACAGGCAAGGTCCCCGGCACTGACGACCCATGACTTGTGGCAGTCACAGGCTTGTGCCATGGGAATGGTGCAATGGACCTGGGTTCAGCAAGTCACAGACCACATGTAACTGCCCCCCCTGGAGCCCCCTACTCCATAACACTGGTGCAATCCCCTGGGGGCCTTGGGGGAGGGGTCCTCAGGTTGGCACAGGTGATTGGGGGGGCACAGCAGACAATGGTCTTGGGGGCTCCCCAGAACTTGGGGAGTGGAGGGGCAGCACTGTGTTGTGGGGGTGTATGGGGATGGCAGATTGTCTTCCGTGGTGCTGTGGGGAGCATCTGTCATTTTGCCAGGGCATATGCACCTTAGACCACCTCCATGCTGGTCTAAAACTGCTGTGCCATAGAAACAGAATTTGAAGGCAGATAAGGACCGCTTGACCCACCCAGTCTGCCCATTTTCCTACCTAATGGATAAGCTGCAGATCCTAGTTAACCAGCAGTCTACTTCTTTCTACCCCCACCCCTAGAATTGCCTTATGACTGTCCCATGCATGCTTGAATTCAACCACTGTTTTTGACTCCACAACCTTCTCTGGAAGGCCGTTCCATGCATCCACAACCCTCTCTGTGAAAAAATACTTCCTTATCTTACCTCTGAGCCACCCCCCATCTTCAAACTGTGCCCCTTCTTCTTGCATGCCTCTTTTTGAAAGATGCCTCTTTAGAGACCCTCTTAGACTTTCTTGATTCCTTGAGGTACTTGAAAGTTTCTATCATGTCCCTCCTCTCCCTCCTTTCTTCGAGGCTATACATATTAAGCTCCTTTAGTCTCTCTTCATATGTCTTCTGGTGCAGACCCTGCACCACTTTAGTTGTCCTCCTCTGGACAGCTTCCATCCTATCTATGTCCTTGCAGAGACTGGGTCTCAAGAACTCCACACAGTACTCCAGATGGGGTCTCACCAGCTGTCTGTACAGAGGGATAACAACTTCTTGTTTTCTGCTGGTGATGGCTTTCCCTATGCATCCCAGTATCCCCCCAGCCCTCTTTACTGCCCTCTCATATTGCTTGCCCACCTTTAAGTCATCTGATATGACTACCCCAAGGTCCCTTTCCATTTTTGTTGTTGTTAGTATCTCACCCCCCCATTGTGTACTCTTCTCCTGGGTTTTTGTTTCCCAGGTGCATTAACTTGCACTTCTTAGCATTGAATCTAAGCTTCCATACATTTGACCATTCCTCTAACCTTGCCAAGTCCCTTCTCATCCTTTCTACCCCTCCTTGTGCATCAACTCTGTTGCAGATCTTTGTGTCATCTGCAAAGAGACATACTTTTCCTTCCAGTCCCTCTGCAATGTTGCTTATAAAGACATTGAAGAGGACCAGTCCTAATACTGAACCCTGTGGTACCCCACTAGTAACCCCCTTTCTTCAGAGTGGACTCCATTTACTATTACCCTCTGTGTTCTATTCTCCAGCCAATTCTTAACCCACTCTATCATCTTGGGACCCACTCCCAGGCTGGCTAACTTGTATATTAATATTTTGTGTGGGACTGTGTCAAATGCCTTGCTAAAATCTAGGTAGGCCATGTCCACAGCCCCTCCCTGATCTACTACTTTGGTCACCCAGTCAAAGAAATCTATTAGACTGGTCTGGCATGACCTTCCCACTGTGAATCCATGCTGCCTTGGGCTCTGTGCCCCTCTGGCCTTTAGGTACTCAACAATTCTTTCCTTCAGAAGTGATTCCATCATTTTCCCTATCACTGAGGTTAAACTAACAGGTCTGTAGTTTCCTGCTTCTGCCCTGCTCCCACTTCTGTGAAGGGGAATCACATCTGCCCTCCTCCAGTGCTCAGGTACCACCTCATCCTCCCATGATTTGTTAAAGAAGGTAGTCAGTGGTGTCACTAGTTCTACTGTTAGTTCTTTTAGAAATCTGGATGAATTCCATCAGGCCCCATTCCTTTGTCCACCTTCAGTTTTCAGAGTTATTTCAGAACCCTTTCTTCTGTAAATGGGCTGCTATCAACTTCTGTATCCAGAGTGTTTCTATTGTTTGTTTTAGGTACCTCCCCCTCTTCATTTGTAAATACTGAGCAAAAATATTTGTTTATTATCTCTTGTCTTTCACCATCACCTCTGCCCACCCTCCCTTTATTAAGCCTCACTATCCCTATCTTAGTCTTCCTTTGCCCTGATGTACCTAAAAGGTTTTATCCCCTTCTTAACTGAGTTGGCTATCTGTTCCTCAGTTTGGGCCTTTGCTGTTCTGACTGCCTTCCCAGCTTCCTTTTGCTTTAACTGATACAGTTCCCTGTCCTGCTCCTTCTGTGATTCCTTGTACTTCCTGAATGCTTTCTTTTTCTCTTGAACCTTCACTGCCACTTCCTTTGAGAACCATAGTGGTTTCTTACATTCTTTTGTTTTGTTTTGTTTATTTGCTTCACACAAAGGCTTGTTACCTCTGTGATGGCAGTTTTTATTATTCCCATTGTTCTTCCACCCCTCCTTCCTGCCCATTTGCTAGTGCATTCCTTAGGCACTCATCTGTTTTGGCAAAGTCAGCCTCCCTGAAGTCCAGTACTTTTGCCTTTGTATGGCTTTGACTCTGTTGCTGTGTTAATTGTGAACCATACTGTTGATGGTCGCTAGTTCCCAGATGGCTACCCACTTCTACATCTGTTATCCTCTCTCCATTTCAATTTGAGAGAACCAGGTCTAAGATTGCTCTCTTTAGTGGGTTCCATTTCTAGTTGTTCAAGGCATGCCCCTGTAGGGCATCTAGAATAACCCACTTTTAGAAATGGCTGCTGCAACTGCACTCCAGTTAACATCTGGCATATTCAGATCACCCATCAGCAATATCTCCCTTTTTCTGCCATTCTAAGTATACTTTCTATCATTTCCTTGTCCATTTTCTCCCTGAGAGGGAGTCTGTATATAACCACTGTGCTGACTTTGGTGCCATTGCCTGTCTCCAAATTGACCCACAGTGCTTCTTCTCCTCCTGTTTACCCTTTTGTTCTGTTGCTTGATTCCTTCAGTTATGTGAGAGCTACTCCTCCTCCTCTTTTACCCTCCCTGTCCCTCCTGTAGATAGTGTATCCTGGTATGTTTACATCCCAGTCATGGTTCTGTGTGTACCATGGTTCTGTGACTGCCACAATATCCAGATGTTCCTCCTCCATCAAGGCCACTAATTCAGGAAGCTAGTTACCCAGACTACGGGCATTGGTACTCATTGCTCTCCATTTTTTGATGGCTTTACCTTCTGTAGCAGCATCCCCCATTGACCTTTCTACCTTGGTCTCTTTCTCATTTAGTACCCTGTTTTGTAGGGGGAGGCTGGGATTTTCCTGCTGCTTATCAGTGCCTCCCCCCTTGACTAGTTTAAAAGCTTGCCAATGAAGCATTTAAACCAATTGCCCAAAAGACTTGTTCCCTTCCTGGACAGATGCAGACCATCCTGCCAGTATAGGCTGGTGTCCTCCAGGTGGAACCCCAGTCCCCAATGAAGCCAAACCCCTGTGCTCCACACCATTTTTTCAACCATTCATTAAACTGCATGGTGCAAAGTACCCTCGCCTCACCCATGCCACTGACAGGCAGCACCTCTGAGAAGGATATTGTGTGTGCTACTTGTCTTAGGCCCCTCCCCAACTCTACAAAGTCCTTCTGCACTGCTCTAATCTCATGATGAGCCAAGTCATTTGTCCCTAGGTGGATGGCCGTCCAGCTCAGACTCCCGTGCAACTCGTCTCGTGATCCCTAGGATGTGCTTCCTGTCCCTCCAAGTCATTGGCACCAGGCAGGCACCTTACTTCAGTTTTCCTTGCTCACCCCAGTTCTATCCCACTAATAATTGAGTCCCCTACCAGGAGCTGCTTCCTTTCCTGTGGTGTCCTCTGTCTCCCTTCCTGAGGCCTCCCATACTGGGTCCTGGAATGGCAAAGCAGATTATGGCAGCCACCTTTCTGGAATAGTGCACAGGTGTGCCATAACCCACCCTTGCACCATGCTGCAGCAGGTTGTGGGCATGATGGTAGCACAGACCACCTTTGATTGCAACCTCATCTGACATGGCACAAACTGCCTCCTGGAATCATGACTTGTGGAATGCATGGCAAAAGGTGCAATTTATGCTATGCCATGCGTCTAAGCGTAAATCACCTTGTGCCATGTGTATGGCCTTTTGGAATCAGGCCCCATGTGTCTGCCCTGCTGTAATCCCAAAATGCACCTTGTTATGTTTATTCCCTGTGAGACTAAGATTATAGCCCTGCTGCATTCCCAGAGTGCAGCTTGTTATATTACCCCTGAGAGACTGAGGTTATCGTCCTATTTTAATCCCAAAATGCACATTATTTTATCCTCTGTGAGATTGGCATTGTTGTCCTGCTGTAATCCCACAGTGCATCTTGGTATGTTAAACCACATGAGACTGAGGTTGTAGCCCACTGTCATCCCACAATGCAGCCTGTTATGTTACCTTTGTGAGACTGAGGTTATAACCTGCTCTAATCCCACAATGCTGCTTGTTATATTACCACCTGTGAGAGCTGAGGTTGAAGCAGTGCTTTAAAACCACAATGCAGTTTGTCATATTACCCTGAGACTGATGTTGCAGTCCTGTTGTAATCCTACAATGAAGCTTGTTATGTAGCCCCAAAAGACTGCAGCAGTGTAATCTCAATGTGCAGTGTATTTTGTTACCCATTGTGAGACTGCGGTAGAAGCCCTACTGTTATCCCACAATGCAGCTTGTTATGTTATCACCTGTGAGACTGAGGTTGTAGCCCTACTATAATCCCACAATGCAGCTTGTTATGTTAGCACTTGTGAGACTGAGGTGCCTGTGTCAGCACTGCTGTAATCCTACAATGCACCTTGTTTTGTTACCCGATGTGAGACTGAGGTTGTAGCCCTGTCCTAATCCCAGAATGCATCTTTCTGTGTTACCCTGCAACACTAAATTTCTAGCCCTGCTGCAATCCCACCAAGCATATTCTTGTCATGTTACCCCCTGCTGTGAGACTGAAGTTGTAGCCCCACTGTAATCCCATTATGCAGTTTGTGATATTACCCCTGGGAGACATAGGTTGTTGCTCTGCTATAATCCCATAATGTAGCTTGTTATGTTACCACTTGTGAGACTGAGGATGCCTGTGTCTGCACTGCTGTAATCCCACAATGCACCTTGTTTTATTAACCTCATGTGAGACTGAGGTTGAAGCCCTGCTGTAATCCCACAATGCACCTTGTTTAATTACCTCCATTGAGACTGAGGTTGAAGCCCTGCTGTAATCCCAGAGAGCATGCTATATTACCCCTTGAGACAGGTTGTAATCCTGCTGTAATCCAAATGCATTGCATTATGTTCACCCTCTGAGACTGAGGTTGTAACTTAGCTTTAATTCTACAGTGCAACTTTGTCTTCTTTGTACATCCAAGAGGTATGGCTGTAAGATGTAGTCATTTAGAAAACGTGCACACAATATAGTGGGGTAGAAATTGTAGGGACACATGGGTGATCTATTGCGGGTAATGATTGTAAAAACTCCAAATCTAAAAGACAAATTTCAGGGGATAAGGACAATCTAGTTGGTTGTGTTAAGTCAAACATAATATAATGAACATTTTAAATATACATATAAATACAGCCATGTGGAATGTCAATGGTTCTAATTCACCTACAAAAAGGAAACATATACAAACCTACGCAAAAGAGAAGAAAATAGATATTCAATTTATTCAAGAAACACATTTATTAGAAAAGGAAATTACAAAGTTTAAAATACAATGGGTAGGTCATCTTTATTTCTCTGAGGGTACCAACAAGAGAAGAGGTATTGTAATCCTTATTAGGAAAAATTTGGATTTCAAACTACTCAAAGAATTTAAGGGTGAAGAAGGTAGATTAATAATGATTAAGGGTAATTTATTGGGTGACAAATACACATTTGCTTCAGTATAACAACAGCTCAGACACTAAGTTGTTCCACAAAATCTTTGGTTGGTTGTAAAGTTTCCCAAACAGCTTCTACTTGACCTCTAACACATATTTTTTGCTGTAGCCACTTACCATAATCCCTTACTTTTGGATCTTCAGGAGCTGTACAGGTGCTCTGATTTACCACTGTGGCAGATTGTTTCTGGTAGCCTTGTAAAGAGACCACCCACCTCTACCTTCCCACCCACCCACCCCTAGCATCATACTACTGTTATAGGGTGTTCCAGTGACCTCAGTACTCCATGCCTTCTTAACAAACAAAACCTTTCTTTTCATCCCAGCTTTCTTTATTCTGTCCTCCTTAACAGGCCAGTGAGCTAAACTGTTGCATTTTTGTCCAACTCAACTCGAACCAGAATGGGTATCGTGAACTGCCACCACTGTAGCACACTCTTCCACAGGGCTTATATTCAAAGAATCAGTTACTGACCAACCTGCTGGACATTCAGAGACTGACATTCTCAGCTCCATGCGCATGGGCTGAAATGCCTCTCTACAGACCAAACTCAGCACAAGCCCATCCTCACCACACTACAGCCTCCACTACCCCAAAGGAAAAGCGGTATAGCAGGATGGCAACAGTAGGTAACATTTGTCTAACATTGCTGAATGAACCCAAGTGCAAAGAGCAATGACTAATACTATGCACACTACCAACAGATTCACACCACTATAGCCTATAACAATCACCGATCAGATTGATAAAACTGAACTTAACCACACAATGGAGACAAATTACACATCTAATAATGTCACAGGAAAAAGGTTATCTAAAATCCCTTCTAACCTGAGGGGCTCTATGATACGTGTTGTAGTCTCACCTACAAATGAATCAAACCAGGTTTACAGCTTGATGCCTATCAGAGGCGTCAACATGGAGGACAAGGAACATGTAGAAAAGATTGTGTGCAACATCGGCACAAACACACATCCTAGTCCACCTAGGAGGACAAGGAACATAGAAAAGATTGTATGCAACATCGACAAAAACACACATCCTAGTCCACCTAGGAGGACAAGGAACACATAGAAAGATTGTATGCAACATCGGCACAACACACACATCCTAGTCCACCTAGGAGGACAAGGAACACATAGAAAAGATTGTATGCAACATCAGCACAAACACACACATCCTAGTCCACCTAGGAGGACAAGGAACACATAGAAAAAGATTGTATGCAACATCGACACAAACACACACATCCCTAGTCCACCTAGGAACTAACAACCTCACCAGTCACTCAGTGGAGGAGACTAAATAAAATCTGATCACACTAGGAGACAGGTTGTCTTCCTTACATCCGGATTATCCTTCTCTGAAATTGCCTGTCTGGGAGAAGGGAAACAGCAGGCAAAGAGTAAGACAAAAGGAAATTACAGTGCTAAACATCTGGCTCAAAGACTGGTGCAGGACAACAGGCTGTCATTATGTAGGGGACTGGAAGGACTTCTGGGAATGGAAGTTCTTTAAATATGATGGGCCTACACCTACAAAGGATGGAGTCCATGCACTGGGCCAGAAAGTCAATGTCTTACATAGTTGTTTAAACTAGGAAAATGGGAGAGGGCATCAGCACCCCACATGTCGCATGCGAAAATTAATGCCCCTCCCCATCACTTATCAGTGAACTGGTCTTTCATCTGGACAGAGAACCCACAAACATATCACCAGGACAGGATAAAGATCAGACTGTGATAGCAAAATGGTGCAACACTGGAGCTAGTCCACCCTCAGAGAAAGTATCACAAAATATCAGTAGAAGAAAACAGGTGCGATGTGCAATGTGCATCAATGCTCATAGCCTATCCAATAAAATCCCAGACCACACCACTGTAATGATGAACGCTCAACTAGACTGGGTAGTAGTGACAGAGATGTGGTTCAAAGAGAAGTCTACATTCTGTTTAGGAGGGACCAAGAAAGCAAAAATGGTAGAGGTGTGTCAACCCATGTCAAGGATGAAATACAGTAAAGGCCACTGAGATCCAGGGACTAGCAATAATACTGAGTCCCTATGGGTAATCTTGGCACAGGAGATAAAACCCCTAATATGGGTAGGAATAGTTTACAGACCCCATTACAAGAACTAGAAAGGATAAGGAACTTCTGAAACAATCTTTACAATGGCTTACAAAGGTGAGCTACTGCTTGTACAAGGCTTCAATCTGCTTGATGTGAACTGGGTCTCCTACACAGCCACATCAGAAAAGAGCAAGGAATTCCTCATTGCTCTGCAAGAGGCATGGCTAACAAAGCAAGTAGATTCAGCAACAAGGGAAGATGCAAGCTTAGACACTGTGCTAACAAACAGCACAAGGATATCTGATTTTGAAGTAGGAATCAATTTGGGTTCCAGTAATCACAGATGAATATGGTTCTCAGTCAACAGACAAGAAGTCACCAATCACACTAGACTGAAAATCCTCAACTTCAAAAATGCAAACTTCAAAAGAGGAAGTCCTCTTTTTCAAGCCTGTATGAAAACATAAAAGATGGAGACGTCGAGGAGAGATGGACAGCATTGAAGACATCATTAAACATTGTCACAGCAAAATACTCAAAGATAATCAGTAAAACCAAAAGAAGGAGAAAACCTCTCTGGTTTATGAAAGAGGTGACATTGAAAATAAAAGAAAAGAGAAAAGCCTTCAGACAGTATAAAGAAACAAAGAAAGACTGTGATAGGGAAGGATATTGGACCAAGCTCAAAGAGGCTGGGAAGGCAATCAGGGTAGCCAAAGCACAAACTGTTGAAAAATGGCTGCAGAAATTATAAGGGCAACAAAATCTTCTATGGTATATCCAGGAAAAATAAGACTGGAGGTGATAGTCAGACTAAGAAACAAGGAAGGACAGCAGGTGGAGGATGATGTACAGGAAGCAAAGTTATTAAGCAAATACTTCTTCTCGTTTTACCAGAGAACAGAATGGCAATGGTCCAACACTAACTGCCAGTCTTCACACCTAGGAAGCAGATGCAAGCCCCTTTGCAGAAGAGAGGTTCCTAGAAGAATTAAATAAATTGAAGACAGACAAAGCTACGGGACCAGATGGAATTCATTCTCAGGTATTGAAAGCACTTAGGCAGGAACTCACCGCTCCATTGGCTGAACTCTTTAATAAATCACTGGAAAGTGGACAGGTACCAAGGACTGGAAAAAGGCACTGTGGTACCCCTACACAAGAGTGGAAGCAAGGAAGAGGCAGGGAACTACTGCCCTGTCAGCCTCACCTCAATTGTGGGAAAATTATGGAATTGTTACTAAAGGAAAGGATAGTGGCATACCTGAAAACCAGTGGGAGGCTATACCCTAAGCAGCATGACTTCACAAGTAGTAGGTCATGTCAGACAAACATGACAGAATCCTTTGACTGCATGGCAAACATAGTAGACCAAGGTGGGCAGTTGATGTTGTATATCTAGACTCCAGTAGTCTTTGATTCCGCCTTCCACAGGAGACATATTAACAAACTGGGAAATGCAGTGTAGGAGGAGAAAATTATTAACTGGGTGAGAAACATGGCTCAGAGGAGGACCCAAAATGTTGTAGTGAATGGCACTCTGTCGAAGAGGGGATGGTGACCAGCGGGTTCCACAAGGTTCAGTGCTTGGACCAATCCTCTTAAACATATTCATCAGCAACATCGTAGATGGAATTGGAAAGGGAAAGCCTGTTTGCAGATGACACCAAGCTCGCAACAGGGTGGACACACAGCAATGGAATTAGACCTTACAAAAACTGTAAGAATGGTCCAGAACTTGGCTGTTGAAGTTAAGGCCAAGAAGTGTAAGTTCGTGCACCTAGGAAAAGAAACCCAGGAAAAAAATTACTATCTAGGGGCGAACACTTAGCCATCATGAACCTAGAACGGAACCTAGGGGTCATGGTATCCAAAGATGTAAAGGTAAGGAAACAATGAGAGAAGGTGGCAAAGAAAGTTAGCAACATCCTCAGCCACATCGTGGAAAAGGGATCACAAGCAGAAAGTTCAAAGTGATAATCCCACTTTACAGATTCTCGGTGAGGCCACACCTGGAATACTGTGTCCAGTTCTCGGAGAGCCCACCTTAAAAAGGATACAGACCATCTAGAAACTGTGCAAAGAAGAGCTACAAAGATGGTTCAAGACCTCCACCATGAAGTCTATGAAACAAGACTTGATGAATTAAACATGTACTTCCTGGAACAGAGTAAAATCAGTGGAGACATGACAGAAACCTTTAAATACCTAAAGGGTATCAACTCAGTGCAGAATCAGAACTTCTTCCAAGAAAATAAGGAAGCATGTACTAGAGGCCACAACAGATGTCTAACGGGAGGAGATTTTAGAGCAACATTAGAAAGTTTTTCCTTACCAAAAGGTGGTGGATCCATTAAAAAGGCTGCTGCAGGAGGTCATGGATGCCAAGACAGTCAAGGAGTTCAAAATATCTTGGGAGAGACACAGCAGAAGATCATAACATGGTATGATTCAGGGTAGAAAGGACTGTAGACTCCACACGCTCCAGACTGAAGGTCCTTGACTTCAGGAGGGCAGACTTCAAAAACATGAAGGCCTGCATAAGAGACAACCTTAGTAACTCTACAGAAGGAAGCATTGAGGAATATTGGACAAGGCAGAAGGATACAATAACCATGATCACATCACAGTGTGCCCATCAGGTGAGTAAGAACAAAAGGAGGGAAAAACCCACCATGGTTTTCAAAGGAGGTGGCAACCATGGTGAGAGAAAAGCGCATAGCCTTCAGAATGTACAAGGAGTCAGGGAACGAGGCAGACAAAACAGAATATAAACAGAAACTAACAGAGACAGGGAAAGTGGCTGGTCTGGTGGTGCTGAGGGTTGAGGTGATGGTCACCACACCTCCTCTCACATCTCACCGGCAACCCAGGTTCGGGAATTAACTCTGGTCATTGGGGGTTGGCTGGGAGAGAGGAGGATTGAGCATCCCAGGGACTGCTCTCCTCCTCTGGGGAGGGTGGGGTGGGATAACCGCAGCTGTGCTGGCTCCTGCTGGCAACTGGGGGTCGGTACAAATGGTGGTTTGCAGTGGGCATGGCACGGATGGCGTCGGACATGTGGTGCATGGAAGCATGCATGGCAGCATCATTGATGCCTTTGCACATTTGTGCCAGGGATTGGGGAACCTACACAAGAAAAATCCTCTGGCACACTACATGAAGTCTGGTCCAGTGGAGCCGTGCCACTCTGACTTGAGATGCTCCTCCCTGATCCTGATCACTGGCTTCTGCGGTGGTGGGTAAGCACCACCATGATGTAGCTAGTGTGAAGAACAGAGGGTTGAGCATAGGTAATGGGAGTTTTATGAGGCTGTGGAACCAGATGGATAGGGGGAACCATAGGTAATGCTCCCCAGCCAAGGAGGGCATACAAATACATAACAAAAAAAAAAAGAGACAGGGAAAGTGATAAGAAATGCAAAGGCTCAAACACAGGTTAGGACAGCTCAGGAAGTAAGAAAAGGTAACAAAACCTTCTACAGGTACATATGCAACAAAAGGAAGACCAAAGGGGGCATTGTTAGATTCACAAAAAAAGTGGACAAACCACAGAGCAAGATGGGGAGAAGGCAGAGGCACTCAATGAGCACTTCTGTTCAGTCTTCACACAGGAAGCAGACAGTAATGGACCAACAACAGGCATAAAGAAGAGTCCAATTGAAGGAATAGACATGGGTCCCTTCACAGAGGAATGGGTCCTGGAGGAAATAGACAAGTTAAAGGTAGATAAAGCTACGGGGCCAGATGGGATACACCCAAGAATACTGAAAGAACTAGGAAGGGAACTGGCAGCCCCCTTAGCAGTGCTCTTCAACAAATCATTATGGAGCTGGGAAGTGCCAGAGGATTGGAAGAGTGCAACAGTAGCCTACCGGCTCATAATGTAGCACGCTTAATAGCGTAAGACATTATGACTAAGCCGACATAGCGTAGGCTGTAAGCGCTAATGGTGCAATACCATGTATACTGCTGTTCATGGTATTGCACTTTCCCAGGCAGAGGATATCACCTCTGTTGGGAGTGGGTTCTAGCTGAGCAGCTGCCATGGCTCACAGGACTGAGCCACAGCAGCAGGAACCTAGGCGCTGTGTCTGGGACCAGGTTGGATTCCCAGTCCCAGAATATTTTATTTTATATTGCTTTGTGTGTCCCTGAAGGAAGCCCCCAGAGTTGAGAATCTTCAGTAGGAGGGTTTGGGGGCACAGAAAGACTTATGCCTCATGGCGGCAATCGCGCTGTATTGGCAGTGCAATTTTGCCATGAGGCGAATGTCTTGTGACATTATGACCCCGTGCCCAACAGTAGTACCACTCCACAAGAGTGGAAGCAAGGAACAGTCAGGTAACTACTGTCCGGTTAGTCTAATGTCAGTCGTGGGAAAACTGATGGAGTCCCTGCTGAAGGAAAGAATCATAGCTTTTTTGGAGCAAACTGGTCAGCTTGACAAAAATCTAAACCAGCTTTATAAGCAAGTAAGCTTCAAGAATCATTAAACATTTCATAGTATGGGGAAGTTTTTAGTTAACTTATCAAGGAGATTGTTTCAACAATTGTTAAATATAGAAACTGGAATAAGTAACTAGTAATGCAGCCAACCCAATTCTTAGCCTTGTATAGACCACATTAAAACTTAATTCTTACTGGCTTATCATTAAAACTCAATTTATTGTTACCTTTTCTGTGTTTCCCTCCTGAGTGGTGATTGTAGTTTATTTTATCCTCTGAGAGAATAATTTAATGTGTCACCTTGCTGTAACCCCCACAATAGGGATGGTTATGTTACACCCTGTGATACTGAAGATCATAGGCCCAATTCAAGTCTGCAGGTGTAACTCATGGGGTATGTGAGTTGAGCCATGCGGCACTATGCTGGGGACCCTGCAACCTATTCTAAGACAGACAGGGTCCCCGGCACCTATGACCCATGACTAAGGGCAGTCACAGGCTTGTGCCATGGGAATGGTGCAATGGACCTGGGTGCCACAAGTCACAGACCACATGTAACTGCCCCCCTGGAGCCCCCCACTCCATAACACTGGTGCAATCCCCTTGGGGCCTTGGGGGAGGGGTCTTCAGGTTGGCACAGGTGATTGGGGGCACAGCAGACAATGGCCTTGGGGTCCCGAACTTGGGAGTGGAGGCAGCACTGTGTTTGGGGGTGCATTGGGAATGGTAGGCTGTCTTTCGTGGTGCTGTGGGGGCATCTGTCATTTTACCAGGGCTATATGCACCTTAGATCACCTCCATGCTGGTCTAAAACTGCTGTGCCATAGAAACAGAATTTGAAGGCAGATAAGGACCGCTTGACCCACCCAGTCTGCCCATTTTCCTACCTAATGGATAAGCTGCAGATCCTAGTTAACCAGCAGTCTACTTCTTTCTACCCCACCCCGTAGAATTGCCTTATGACTGTCCCATGCATGCTTGAATTCCACCACTGTTTTTGACTCCACAACTTCCTCTGGAAGGCCATTCCATGCATCCACAACCCTCTCTGTGAAAAAATACTTCCTTACATTACCTCTGAGCCACCCCCCATCTTCAAACTGTGCCCCTTCTTCTTGCATGCCTCTTTTGAAAGATGCCTCTGATAGACACCTCTTAGGACTTTCTTGATTCCTTGAGGTACTTGAAAGTTTCTATCATGTCCTCCTCTCCTCCTTTCTTCGAGGCTATACATATTAAGCTCCTTTAGTCTCTCTTCATATGTCTTCTGGTGCAGACCCTGCACCACTTTAGTTGTCCTCCTCTGGACAGCTTCCATCCTATCTATGTCCTTGCAGAGACTGGGTCTCAAGAACTCCACACAGTACTCCAGATGGGGTCTCACCAGCTGTCTGTACAGAGGGATAACAACTTCTTGTTTTCTGCTGGTGATGGCTTTCCCTATGCATCCCAGTATCCCCCCAGCCCTCTTTACTGCCCTCTCATATTGCTTGCCCACCTTTAAGTCATCTGATATGACTACCCCAAGGTCCCTTTCTATTTTTGTTGTTGTTAGTATCTCACCCCCATTGTGTACTCTTCCCCTGGGTTTTTGTTTCCCAGGTGCATTACCTTGCACTTCTTAGCATTGAATCTAAGCTGCCATACATTTGACCATTCCTCTAACCTTGCCAAGTCCCTTCTCATCCTTTCCACCCTCCTTGTGCATCAACTCTGTTGCAGATCTTTGTGTCATCTGCAAAGAGACATACTTTTCCTTCCAGTCCCTCTGCAATGTTGCTTATAAAGACATTGAAGAGGACCAGTCCTAATACTGAACCCTGTGGTACCCCACTAGTAACCCCCTTTCTTCAGAGTGGACTCCATTTACTATTACCCTCTGTGTTCTATTCTCCAGCCAATTCTTAACCCACTCTATCATCTTGGGACCCACTCCCAGGCTGGCTAACTTGTATATTAATATTTTGTGTGGGACTGTGTCAAATGCCTTGCTAAAATCTAGGTAGGCCATGTCCACAGCCCCTCCCTGATCTACTACTTTGGTCACCCAGTCAAAGAAATCTATTAGACTGGTCTGGCATGACCTTCCCACTGTGAATCCATGCTGCCTTGGGCTCTGTGCCCTCTGGCCTTTAGGTACTCAACAATTCTTTCTTCAGAGTGATTCCATCATTTTCCCTATCACTGAGGTTAAACTAACAGGTCTGTAGTTTCCTTCTGCCCTGCTCCCACTTCTGTGAAGGGAATCACATCTGCCCTCCTCCAGTGCTCAGGTACCACCTCATCCTCCCATGATTTGTTAAAGAAGGTAGTCAGTGGTGTCACTAGTTCTACTGTTAGTTCTTTTAGAAATCTGGATGAATTCCATCAGGCCCATTCCTTTGTCCACCTTCAGTTTTCAGAGTTATTTCAGAACCCTTTCTTCTGTAAATGGGTGCTATCAACTTCTGTATCCAGAGTGTTTCTATTGTTTGTTTTAGGTACCTCCCCCTCTTCATTTGTAAATACTGAGCAAAAATATTTGTTTATTATCTCTTGTCTTTTCACCATCACCCTCTGCCCACCCCCTCCCCTTTATTAAGCCTCACTATCCCTATCTTAGTCTTCCTTTGCTCCCTGATGTACCTAAAAAAGGTTTTATCCCCCTTCTTAACTGAGTTGGCTATCTGTTCCTCAGTTTGGGCCTTTGCTGTTCTGACTGCCTTCCCAGCTTCCTTTTGCTTTAACTGATACAGTTCCTGTCCTGCTCTTTCTGTGATTCCTTGTACTTCCTGAATGCTTTCTTTTCTCTTAACCTTCACTGCCACTTCCTTTGAGAACCATAGTGGTTTCTTACATTCTTTGTTTTGTTTTGTTTATTTGCTTCACACAAAGGCTTGTTACCTCTGTGATGGCAGTTTTTATTATTCCCATTGTTCTTCCACCCCTCCTTCCTGCCCATTTGCTAGTGCATTCCTTAGGCACTCATCTGTTTTGGCAAAGTCAGCCCTCCTGAAGTCCAGTACTTTTGCCTTTGTATGGCTTGACTCTGTTGCTGTGTTAATTGTGAACCATACTGTTCGATGGTCGCTAGTTCCCAGATGGCTACCCACTTCTACATCTGTTATCCTCTCTCCATTTCAATTTGAGAGAACCAGGTCTAAGATTGCTCCCTCTTTAGTGGGTTCCATTTCTAGTTGTCTAAGGCATGCCCCTGTAGGGCATCTAGAATAACCCCACTTTTAGAAATGGCTGCTGCAACTGCACTCCAGTTAACATCTGGCATATTCAGATCACCCATCAGCAATATCTCCCCTTTTTCTGCCATTCTAAGTATACTTTCTATCATTTCCTTGTCCATTTTCTCCCCCTGAGAGGGAGTCTGTATACAACCACTGTGCTGACTGTGGTGCCATTGCCTGTCTCCAAATTGACCCACAGTGCTTCTTCTCCTCCTGTTTACCCTTTTGTTCTGTTGCTTTGATTCCTTCAGTTATGTAGAGAGCTACTCCTCCTCCTCTTTTACCCTCCCTGTCCCTCCTGTAGATAGTGTATCCTGGTATGTTTACATCCCAGTCATGGTTCTGTGTGTACCATGGTTCTGTGACTGCCACAATATCCAGATGTTCCTCCTCCATCAAGGCCACTAATTCAGGAAGCTAGTTACCCAGACTACGGGCATTGGTACTCATTGCTCTCCATTTTTTGATGGCTTTACCTTCTGTAGCAGCATCCCCCATTGACCTTTCTACCTTGGTCTCTTTCTCATTTAGTACCCTGTTTTGTAGGGGGAGGCTGGGATTTTCCTGCTGCTTATCAGTGCCTCCCCCCTTGACTAGTTTAAAAGCTTGCCAATGAAGCATTTAAACCAATTGCCCAAAAGACTTGTTCCCTTCCTGGACAGATGCAGACCATCCTGCCAGTATAGGCTGGTGTCCCTCCAGGTGGAACCCCAGTCCCCAATGAAGCCAAACTCCAGTGCTCCACACCATTTTTTCAATCATTCATTAAACTGCATGGTGCAAAGTACCCTCGCCTCACCCATGCCACTGACAGGCAGCACCTCTGAGAAGGATATTGTGTGTGCTACTTGTCTTAGGCCCCTCCCCAACTCTACAAAGTCCTTCTGCACTGCTCTAATCTCATGATGAGCCAAGTCATTTGTCCCTAGGTGGACAATGACGTCCAGCTCAGACTCCCGTGCAACTCGTCTCGTGATCCTAAGGATGTGCTTCCTGTCCCTCCAAGTCATGGCACCAGGCAGGCACCTTACTTCAGTTTTCCTTGCTCACCCCAGTTCTATCCCACTAATAATTGAGTCCCCTACCAGGAGCTGCTTCCTTTCCCTGTGGTGTCCTCTGTCTCCTTCCTGAGGGCCTCCCATACTGGGTCCTGGAATGGCAAAAGCAGATTATGGCAGCCACCTTTCTGGAATAGTGCACAGGTGTGCCATAACCCACCCTTGCACCATGCTGCAGCAGGTTGTGGGCATGATGGGTAGCACAGACCACCTTTGGTGCAACCCTCATCTGACATGGCACAAACTGCCTCCTGGAATCATGACTTGTGGAATGCATGGCAAAAGGTGCAATTTATGCTATGCCATGACGTCTAGCGTAAATCACCTTATGCCATGTGTATGGCCTTTGGAATCAGGCCCCATGTGTCTGCCCTGCTGTAATCCCAAAATGCACCTTGTTATGTTTATTCCCTGTGAGACTAAGATTATAGCCCTGCTGCATTCCCAGAGTGCAGCTTGTTATATTACCCCTGAGAGACTGAGGTTATCGTCCTATTTTAATCCCAAAATGCACATTATTTTATCCTCTGTGAGATTGGCATTGTTGTCCTGCTGTAATCCCACAGTGCATCTTGGTATGTTAAACCACATGAGACTGAGGTTGTAGCCCCACTGTCATCCCACAATGCAGCCTGTTATGTTACCTTTGTGAGACTGAGGTTATAACCCTGCTCTAATCCCACAATGCTGCTTGTTATATTACCACCTGTGAAACTGAGGTTGAAGCCAGTGCTTTAAAACCACAATGCAGTTTGTCATATTACCCTGAGACTGATGTTGCAGTCCTGTTGTAATCCTACAATGAAGCTTGTTATGTAGCTAAAAGACTGCAGCAGTGTAATCTCAATGTGCAGTGTATTTTGTTACCCATTGTGAGACTCGGTAGAAGCCCTACTGTTATCCCACAATGCCAGCTTGTTATGTTATCACCTGTGAGACTGAGGTTGTAGCCCTACTATAATCCCACAATGCAGCTTGTTATGTTAGCACTTGTGAGACTGAGGTGCCTGTGTCAGCACTGCTGTAATCCTACAATGCACCTTGTTTTGTTACCCGATGTGAGACTGAGGTTGTAGCCCTGTCCTAATCCCAGAATGCATCTTTCTGTGTTACCCCTGCAACACTAAATTTCTAGCCCTGCTGCAATCCCACCAAGCATATTCTTGTCATGTTACCCCCTGCTGTGAGACTGAAGTTGTAGCCCCACTGTAATCCCATTATGCAGTTTGTGATATTACCCCTGGGAGACATAGGTTGTTGCTCTGCTATAATCCCATAATGTAGCTTGTTATGTTACCACTTGTGAGACTGAGGTGCCTGTGTCTGCACTGCTGTAATCCCACAATGCACCTTGTTTTATTACCTCCATGTGAGACTGAGGTTGAAGCCCTGCTGTAATCCCACAATGCACCTTGTTTAATTACCTCCATGTGAGACTGAGGTTGAAGCCCTGCTGTAATCCCAGAGAGCATGCTGTTATATTACCCCCTTGAGACAGGTTGTAATCCTGCTGTAATCCAAATGCATTGCATTATGTTACCCCTTGTGAGACTGAGGTTGTAACTTAGCTTTAATTCTACAGTGCAACTTTGTCTTCTTTGTACATCCAAGAGGTATGGCTGTAAGATGTAGTCATTTAGAAAACGTGCACACAATATAGTGGGGTAGAAATTGTAGGGACACATGGGTGATCTATTGTGGTAATGATTGTAAAACTCCAAATCTAAAAGACAAATTTCAGGGATAAGGACAATCTAGTTGGTTGTGTTAAGTCAACATAATATAATGAACATTTTAAATATACATATAAATACAGCCATGTGGAATGTCAATGGTTCTAATTCACCTACAAAAAGGAAACAATACAAACCTACGAAAAGAGAAGAAAATAGATATTCAATTTATTCAAGAAACACATTTATTAGAAAAGGAAATTACAAAGTTTAAAATACAATGGGTAGGTCATCTTTATTTCTCTGAGGGTACCAACAAGAAGAGGTATTGTAATCCTTATTAGGAAAAATTTGGATTCAAAACTACTCAAAGAATTTAAGGGTGAAGAAGGTAGATTAATAATGATTAAGGGTAATTTATTGGGTGACAAATACACATTTGCTTCAGTATAACAACAGCTCAGACACTAAGTTGTTCCACAAAATCTTTGGTTGGTTGTAAAGTTTCCCAAACAGCTTCTACTTGACCTCTAACACATATTTTTTTGCTGTAGCCACTTACCATAATCCCTTACTTTTGGATCTTCAGGAGCTGTACAGGTGCTCTGATTTACCACTGTGGCAGATTGTTTCTGGTAGCCTTGTAAAGAGACCACCCACTCTACCCTCATCCCACCCACCCACCCCTAGCATCATACTACTGTTATAGGGTGTTCCAGTGACCTCAGTACTCCATGCCTTCTTAACAAACAAACCCTTTTCATCCCAGCTTTCTTTATTCTGTCCTCCTTAACAGGCCAGTGAGCTAAACTGTTGCATTTTTGTCCAACTCAACTCGCAACCAGAATGGGTATCGTAAACTGCCACCACTGTAGCACACTCTTCCACAGGGCTTATATTCAAAGAATCAGTTACTGACCAACCTGCTGGACATTCAGAGACTGACATTCTCAGCTCCATGCCGCATGGGCTGAAATTAACTTCCTACAGACCAAACTCAGCACAAGCCCATCCTCACCACACTACAGCCTCCACTACCCCAAAGGAAAAGCGGTATAGCAGGATGGCAAACAGTAGGTAACATTTGTCTAACATTGCTAAATGAACCCAAGTGCAAAGAGCAATGACTAATACTATGCACACTACCAACAGATTCACACCACTATAGCCTATAACAATCACCGATCAGATTGATAAAACTGAACTTAACCACACAATGGAGACAAATTACACACATCTAATAATGTCACAGGAAAAAAGGTTATCTAAAATCCCTTCTAATCCTGAGGGGCTCTATGATACGTGTTGTAGAGTCTCACCTACAAATGAATCAAACCAGGTTTACAGCTTGATGCCTATCAGAGGCGTCAACATGGAGGGACAAGGAACATGTAGAAAAGATTGTGTGCAACATCGGCACAAACACACACATCCTAGTCCACCTAGAGGACAAGACACATAGAAAAGATTGTATGCAACATCGACACAACACACACATCCTAGTCCACCTAGGAGGCAAGGAACACATAGAAAAGATTGTATGCAACATCGGCACAAACACACACATCCTAGTCCACCTAGGAGGACAAGGAACACATAGAAAAGATTGTATGCAACATCAGCACAAACACACACATCCTAGTCCACCTAGGAGGACAAGGAACACATAGAAAAGATTGTATGCAACATCGACACAAACACACACATCCTAGTCCACCTAGGAACTAACAACCTCACCAGTCACTCAGTGGAGGAGACTAAATAAAATCTGATCACACTAGGAGACAGGTTGTCTTCCCTTACATCCGGATTATCCTTCTCTGAAATTCTGCCTGTCTGGGAGAAGGGAAACAGCAGGCAAAGAGTAAGACAAAAGGAAATTACAGTGCTAAACATCTGGCTCCAGACTGTGCAGGACAACAGGCTGTCATTATGTAGGGACTGGAAGGACTTTGGGAATGGAAGTTCTTTAAATATGATGGGCCTACACCTACAAAGGATGGAGTCCATGCACTGGGCCAGAAAGTCAATGTCTTACATAGTTGTTTAAACTAGAAAATGGGAGAGGCATCAGCACCCCACATGTCGCTGATGCAAAATTAATGCCCTCCCCATCACTTATCAGTGAACTGGTCTTTCATCTGGACAGAGAACCCACAAACATATCACCAGGACAGGATAAAGATCAGACTGTGATAGCAAAATGGTGCAACACTGGAGCTAGTCCACCCTCAGAGAAAGTATCACAAAATATCAGTAGAAGAAAACAGGTGCGATGTGCAATGTGCATCAATGCTCATAGCCTATCCAATAAAATCCCAGACCACACCACTGTAATGATGAACGCTCAACTAGACTGGGTAGTAGTGACAGAGATGTGGTTCAAAGAGAAGTCTACATTCTGTTTAGGAGGGACCAAGAAAGCAAAAATGGTAGAGGTGTGTCAACCTATGTCAAGGATGAAATACAGTAAAGGCCACTGAGATCCAGGGGACTAGCAATAATACTGAGTCCCTATGGGTAATCCTTGGCACAGGAGATAAAACCCCAATATGGGTAGGAATAGTTTACAGACCCCCATTACAAGAACTAGAAAGGGATAAGGAACTTCTTGAAACAATCTTTACAATGGCTTACAAAGGTGAGCTACTGCTTGTACAAGGCTTCAATCTGCTTGATGTGAACTGGGTCTCCTACACAGCCACATCAGAAAAGAGCAAGGAATTCCTCATTGCTCTGCAAGAGGCATGGCTAACAAAGCAAGTAGATTCAGCAACAAGGGAAGATGCAAGCTTAGACACTGTGCTAACAAACAGCACAAGGATATCTGATTTTGAAGTAGGAATCAATTTGGGTTCCAGTAATCACAGATGAATATGGTTCTCAGTCAACAGACAAGAAGTCACCAATCACACTAGACTGAAAATCCTCAACTTCAAAAATGCAAACTTCAAAAGAGGAAGTCCTCTTTTTCAAGCCTGTATGAAAACATAAAAGATGGAGACGTCGAGGAGAGATGGACAGCATTGAAGACATCATTAAACATTGTCACAGCAAAATACTCAAAGATAATCAGTAAAACCAAAAGAAGGAGAAAACCTCTCTGGTTTATGAAAGAGGTGACATTGAAAATAAAAGAAAAGAGAAAAGCCTTCAGACAGTATAAAGAAACAAAGAAAGACTGTGATAGGAAGGATATTGGACCAAGCTCAAAGAGGCTGGGAAGGCAATCAGGGTAGCCAAAGCACAAACTGTTGAAAAAATGGCTGCAGAAATTATAAGGGGCAACAAAATCTTCTATAGGTATATCCAGGAAAAAATAAGACTGGAGGCGGATAGTCAGACTAAGAAACAAGGAAGGACAGCAGGTGGAGGATGATGTACAGGAAGCAAAGTTATTAAACGAATACTTCTGCTCCGTTTTTACCAGAGAACAGAATGGCAATGGTCCAACACTAACTGCCAGTCTTCACACCTAGGAAGCAGATGCAAGCCCCTTTGCAGAAGAGAGGTTCCTAGAAGAATTAAATAAATTGAAGACAGACAAAGCTACGGGACCAGATGGAATTCATTCTCAGGTATTGAAAGCACTTAGGCAGGAACTCACCGCCCATTGGCTGAACTCTTTAATAAATCACTGGAAAGTGGACAGGTACCAAGGACTGGAAAAAGGCACTGTGGTACCCCCTACACAAGAGTGGAAGCAAGGAAGAGCAGGGAACTACTGCCCTGTCAGCCTCACTCAATTGTGGAAAATTATGGAATTGTTACTAAAGGAAAGGATAGTGGCATACCTGAAAACCAGTGGGAGGCTATACCCTAAGCAGCATGACTTCACAAGTAGTAGGTCATGTCAGACAAACATGACAGAATCCTTTGACTGCATGGCAAACATAGTAGACCAAGGTGGGCAGTTGATGTTGTATATCTAGACTCCAGTAGTCTTTGATTCCGTCTTCCACAGGAGACATATTAACAAACTGGGAAATGCAGGTGTAGGAGAGAAAATTATTAACTGGGTGAGAAACTGGCTGCAGAGGAGGACCCAAAATGTTGTAGTGAATGGCACTCTGTCGAAAGAGGGGATGGTGACCAGCGGGGTTCCACAAGGTTCAGTGCTTGGACCAATCCTCTTAAACATATTCATCAGCAACATCGCAGATGGATTGGAAGGGAAAGCCTGTTTGCAGATGACACCAAGCTCGGCAACAGGGTGGACACACAGCAATGGAATTAGACCTTACAAAACTGTAAGAATGGTCCAGAACTTGGCTGTTGAAGTTTAAGGCCAAGAAGTGTAAGGTCGTGCACCTAGGAAAAAGAAACCCAGGAAAAAATTACTATCTAGGGGCGAACAATTAGCCATCATGAACCTAGAACGGAACCTAGGGGTCATGGTATCCAAAGATGTAAAGGTAAGGAAACAATGAGAGAAGGTGGCAAAGAAAGCTAGTAACATCCTCAGCCACATCGGAAAAGGGATCACAAGCAGAAAGTTCAAAGTGATAATCCCACTTTACAGATTCTCGGTGAGGCCACACCTGGAATACTGTGTCCAGTTCTGGAGAGCCCACCTTAAAAAGGATACAGACCATCTAGAAACTGTGCAAAGAAGAGCTACAAAGATGGTTCAAGACCTCCACCATGAAGTCTATGAAACAAGACTTGATGAATTAAACATGTACTTCCTGGAACAGAGGCAAAACAGTGGAGACATGACAGAAACCTTTAAATACCTAAAGGGTATCAACTCAGTGCAGAATCAGAACTTCTTCCAAGAAAATAAGGAAGCATGTACTAGAGGCCACAACAGATGTCTAACGGGAGGGAGATTTTAGAGCAACATTAGAAAGTTTTTCCTTACCAAAAAGGTGGTGGATCCATTAAAAAGGCTGCTGCAGGAGGTCATGGATGCCAAGACAGTCAAGGAGTTCAAAATATCTTGGGAGAGACACAGCAGAATATTGAATTAAGGGAATATACTTGGCGGAGTAGGTGAGAAAACTGGCAGACTAGATGGATCATGCCATCCCCATCTGTCGTCATGTCCTTATGTATACGCTCCGTGCTTTCCTTGCTATCTTAAACAGTGGAATAATGGAATTAGGGGGTGATCCTGTGCTCATAGCTGGGGACTTTTATGCATATGCAAATTTATTAGAAACATGGAAATTGACAGCAGATAAAGACTGCTAGGCCAGCCCAGTCTGCCTTTTCCCTACCTGCTGCAAAAACCACAGACCCTACTTGATTTCCGGCTTTATTCCCTTTCCTATCACTAAGGTTCCCCTGTGCCTATCCCATGCATTTTTGAATTCCCCCTACTGAGGTAGCCCCCACCACCTCCACTGGGAAAGTGTTCCATGTATCCACCACCCTTTCTGTGAAGAAAGAAAGTCTAGGCAAGTAGCTATATATTTTGATCGTATGACTTGAATGCCCTCCATCTTGGCTTAGGTTATTGAGACTAAATGGCAAGAGGCAGTACCATTTTTATTGAGCCCCTTAAAAGGCCTGTTCTGCCAAAACCTGGGACTGAACCTGCGACCTTTAGATCTTTAGTCTAACGCTCTCCCAACTGAGCTATTTTGGCTCTCTAAATGTTATTAGATGCATCTTCTCCAATGAGAATGGAAGATAAAAGGAAATCAAATATGTAAAATTTCTTTATGAAAGAAAACAATCTGGTAGAGGTACAGAGAGGTGAAAACCTGCAGAAGAAAGAATATACCCATGTTTCCTGGCCAACTAGGACTTATTCAAGAATTGATTACATTATTTATGATACAATGTTTAAAAAGATATAATAGACATTCAAGTTTCACCTGCAACTGTCTCAGACCATTCAGTAGTTCAAAGTACTTTAATACCCACAAAAGATATAATAAAAACAAGATACTTTCAATAATATTTTATGAAGCGATCAGGGACAGATTTTAAAATGATCATGGCATGGGGCCGGGGGCTTGCATCAAGGAGAAGTGGCACCAAGTGCTCCTTGTGTTGCACCTTGCACCAGTCCTGATTTTCTGAGGCAGTTTGTGCCACTAGGGGGCCACCTGTACCAACTGAGGTTGTACCATTTCATTTCATTTTATTTTTTATCCTTGTGAGTCTGATGAGCATAACTGCTTGCTTTCACAGATGACACACATGACATAAAACATTACAATTACAAGACCATACAAACTTCATACAATAGCAAAACAATACAAAGTTCAAACATTTAGCAGTTTAAGATAAACTTGTGCAATCCTGAGAAAGCTTTAGGTACTTTTTCAAATTTGTTTTAAAAAACATTAATGTACTGCAGTCTACCACAACCTGAAGGAGCTAATTAAAAAAGTGTGGACCCCTGTATAATAAGGAGCGTTGACCAAGAGCTTTCTCAAAGAAAGGTAAACCAAATGTAAACAATGACTGGGATCAAGTAGCTTTAAAATGTAGGTATTTAGGAAAAAGTACACTTATTGATTTAGGCAAAAAACAGCACTGATTTTAAACAGAAGAGTACTCATTTTAAAGTATAGCCTATTAATAAGGGAAAGACAGTTAGTATACTTTAGTAGAAGACAGTGATGTATTCTAGCAGATGCACTGACCATAAATCTCAAAACAGAGTTGTACGTAACACTCAGTCTATCTAAGGAATTACAGTTCATAGCTGAGTATACTGTAACAATCTAAGGAACTATAGTTCATAGCTGAGTATACTGTGAGTTCCATAGTTCAGGACACTCTGTTGAAAAATCTCAGAGGCTTGTGGAGCTTTCTTTTGACTCAATGGTCAGGAAAGGCTTTTATTCTTGTATAGACACCCAAGTCTTTGATGATTTTTTTATAATGTAAGAGACATGGGTTCAAAAGTAAGTTTTGTATCAAGTACCAGACCCAAAATATTTAAATGTATCTACCAATTCTAATGAATTAGAGATAAGCCAGTTCTGAAATGAATCCAAATGAATCTGAATTTTGTGAAGGGCATCACTGGATATTTGATCAGGTTCATAAATAACGGCATCATCTGCATACATAGTGATGGAACTCATAGTACGTGAAGACGGAGCAGTGTTCATGTATAAGGGAAAAATAAGCAGCCCCAGGATGGAATCCTGGGGAACACCACAGTTAATTGACTTAGGGGAAAAATAATAACCATCAATACTGGTTACATGCATCCTGTATGTGAGATAATAGGGTAACCATTTTATAGCCCCAGAAGAAAACTGCAACCTATCCAAAATATCAGGAGCAGATTATGCTCTACAAGGTCAAAAGCCTTGGTGAGGTCCACAAAGAGGCCTGCAACAGAATGACCATCCTTGTGATGGCCACAGCAGTGTGCCATGGCAGAAGAAGGCTTGCGCTATGGTGGGGCTGCCATATCCCCTACTCTGGGAGTTTGCAGGCCTCGCATTGGTGCCTGGATCCTGCAGTTAGATCAGCCCAGAACTGGCCTAACCTGCTGTGTGCCACTGTTGAAGCCTTCACTGGGTGGGAGGGATGACCCTTTGCCCCGGAGAAGGCATCCACAGCTCCCACCTGCCAGACCACCACTGGAGTGGCTGGTGGTCTATGCAAGCACGAGCCTGCTCTCCTCGTGATGGTGCTGCTGTATCAGTCCATCCACATGGACCTGCACTGACAGTGTAGTTGCCCATCATGTCAAGTTGCCACCCCTTCCCCTAGCCTGACCCATCCCACCCACTCCCGTGAGCCAGGGCATATCTGAATGACCCACCCACCACCAGTGTGATTTGTCAGCAGGTTGCACTCACTGGCTGCTGCAAGCACTTCCCATGACTTGTAGCATCCTCTTCCATGTACCATTTCTGTGGCATAGCCAGTGGCTTGCTGCAAACATGGGGCCTTCACTCTGGGACCCCCAGTTTCTAAAATCCAGCACAGGGTCCCTGGTGCACACCAAGGTTTCTGCAGCTGGGAGGTTGGCACAAATTGTGATGATCTGGGGGGGCTTTCTAAAATTGAACCCCAGGGCCTGGATATTCAAAAGGGTTGCGCCATGAGCAACAGGGTTAGCGATGCGCAAGTCCAAAATGTGCCATTCTGTGATATTCAGCAGGAGGCAGTTACGCCACTGGCATCAGGTTGTGCTAAGAGAGCAATGCAAATGAATGCATGCTCAACAGGGAGGGGAGGATCCATGCAGTAACCTGCGCAACCCGATATTCAGTCGGGTTAGGTAGAGCTTGCATGCTAACCCCAACCCGCGCCTGCACAACCTTGAGCCCCCAAAAGGCTTGTTGAGGGCCACCCACAGGTGAGCTGCTGCATTGCAGGGCGCACACAGCAGCTGCCACCCCTGGCTGGCCCCCAACTCTTTCCCTGTGCCCCCCCAGCCCGATCGCGGGCACAGTGTAACACAACTCCCCCGCCCACATCTCTCCACAGCCCGATCAGCGGGCAGTACAAGCATGTAACACTTCCCCATATCCGAAGCCCGATGTAGGCATAATGTGTATGAACCCCATCTCAGTGCCCGATCGCGGGCAGAATGTAACCCCCAACCCAAATATCTCCTGGTGGTCCAGTGGACCGTAAAGCCCGATCGCGCAGAATCATCACAAACCCCCAAACATCTCCCTGTGTTCAGTGTCCCCCATCCATCGTTTTCCACTCGTTTTCTTCGAGTTGGCGCTGAGACAGAGTCCATTGCTGTTTCGCCGCCGCCGACTGATCATCGGGTTGCACACTTGCGCAGAGTTACACACGGGCTTGCAGCCCATATCGGAGCATGACAGTCCAGATTTGTGAATGATCATTCACAAATCTGACTGTCATGTACGGTGTGGGCTGCAAGCCCATTGGCTGTAGCTCTGCACCACCGGGCGGCAGCCCTACCGACAGTCAGTGCCGGGCGGCGGCAGGCAGGTGGATGCTGTCGCCGGCTGGCCGCGGGGGAGCGGGTGATACCAGACACCAGGGAGATGTTTGGGGTTTGTGATGATTCTGCCCACGATCGGGTTTTACGGTCCACTGACCACCAGGGAGATATTTGGGTTGGGGGTTACATTCTGCCCGCGATCGGGCACTGGGGGGTTCATACACGCTATGCCCGCGATCGGGCTTCGGGCACGTGGGGGTGTTACATGTACCTGTAATGCCCGCAATCGGCTGCATTAGCGCCGGTCCCCACGGCCGCTGCCCGGCAGGGGTGGCCAGTGCAACCGATCGCACACCTACATGAATGGTATGCAAATGGGGGTCATAATAGATGCAAATGGCCCCTGCGCCTTGCATAAATTATGGCCCCATTTGCATGTCACCTTTGAATATCAGAAATTTGCTCATGCGAAAGTGGTACTTGGCGCCACCGCAAGTTTAATGCTCATCTCTGGCAACTTGCGGTGGCGGTTCCATTGCGCTTACGCGCGCGTTGTGGTTGGGGACTGATATTCAGTTGAGCTGCTAACAGCTAACCTTGAATATCACTCCCTCGCCACACCCCGCGTAACTATTTTGAGCAGCGCAAGGGCTTGCGCCTCAGAATGGCACAGTTTGAATATCCAGGCCCAGGTGTTTATTGAAAAAAATAAGCTAATACATCAATTTATTTTGGTATTATAGGGGCACAGTCATGCCCCTATAGTTAGGGTTGCATAGTCTGTTTAATGTTAACACTCATATTTTGCAAGTTAATAACTTTGCAACCGATCAATGGATTTTCACAACATTTGGTATGCACTGTCCTGTGGAGCAGAACTCTTGACATGTCAAGTTTTGTCCCAGTTGGATGAGCAGATTCTGAGATCTGGATAGTGTAGAAAAGTAAAAAGTCACCACTTTTTGCAGTTTTTTCCTCATTGCCTTGTGCCCAGACAGTGTGGAATTTTGGTGAGATTTTTTTATGACAGAAAGAACTTGGGTAACAGAACTGCCAGTGTTTGTGTGGTGCAAAATATTAATCTGTTGCAAAGTTAATCAGTTTTTAAGTTTCCATTATTTCCTAGGGGATGTTCATGTTTCAGGATAGAGGTAAAAAGTTTGACAAAGGAATTGCAGTCTTGCAAAAGGATTCATTCTCATCAGATCTATTGCTTTTTAGTAAGGAAAAAATCCTTTTTCATGAAGAAAATTCCTTTTTTGTGAGCCACCATCTTGTTGTTTTCTTCCACCAACTACAAAAGGTGGAAAATACATAAAACTGCTGAGATTTTTAAAAACAAACATCAGAACATAGCTAAACGGACCCATTTAACTAGATTCTGATGTTTGTTTTTGAGAATTGTGCCTAAGTGCCTTTTTCTGAGCACCCAAAATTCTGGGTGCACAGCTTAGTGAGAGGAGCACTCCCGGTGTTCTGTGTATGACAACACTGGACATTTCTTGAGTTCTGAAGCCACAGCTGAAGTCCTGCTGCCAGCTTCAGTGTTTGCTGTGAGCCACCCTTTTCTCTGATGTCTAAAGGCACCCCTCATCCGCTGATCGCAGTACATGTTTCACGTTACTGTATATACATTGTTTGTGGTTTGACACTTATGGTTCATGACAAAATAGTAACAGATCTATAACCAGTTCAGAAAATACTGGTTTTCTGCTATCTGATTTGTTATACGTGCAGGGCTATTCTGAGAGTGTTAGCTACGTCTCTGTCACAAAGTTGATGAATGACATATATCCTGTTTGACTATTTGTTTGTTTGAAATTTGCGTTATACAGATGACCACTAGGCCCATGAGGAATATACAATGGGTGTCCTTGGTATGGCAAGAGTTGACCGTTAAGACACAACAGCTCACTTTTGTGGATGACCTTTAGCATGACTGGAGATTACCCCATGAGAATCATTATCTCTTTTTGTGATGTCCCATGATCAGTGTCTAGAGGCACTCTCACTCTCTGATCACAGTCCCCATATTATCCTTAGTGTCTAGTGGCACCCTACCCTCTGATAACTGTCCCCTAGTCCTTGTAATTTATTTTATGTTTTCCAACACTAGGATGCCCAATTCATTGTTGGATGCCCCCACCCTTGTTTTGTATATATACTGCCAACGTCAGGGGCCCAATCCCATGTTGGGATTATAAACCCCACAGCAGTGTGGCATATTGGGGACCCACCACCAGTGTCCAGAAATATTTATTTAGTAAACCTGTAAAAGAAAACAGTTTACCAACATCTTTTTAAAACCTGAAAAGAAAATGGACCCTCCTTGTCCCCTGTCTACTCTCCCATCCTGACCTCCAACTGAGCACCAACACCCCACACCCTCCTTACCTTATACTTACCATCAGAGGTTGAACAGTGTCATCTTCTGTGGACAGAGACACATCTACACTTTTCAAAGTCAAACTGTGAACTGAGGAATTAAGGTAGGTGCTGTATAATGTATTTCAGTGTAGTTCATAACTTTGCTATTTTGGGGAATTTTTCACCAAATTTTCAACATGGCCTTTTGACCCCACCATGAGCAGTGCAACTATCATTTCATTAATAGGCCTAGAATAACTGAATAATAACATTTCACCACCAGTGTTCATGAGGTGGGGTCCCAAAAGGCCATGTTGAAAATTTGGTGAAAAATTTCTAAGAATGGCAGAGTTACATGTTCATTGACATTTTTCTACACACATGAATAACTTTGGTGATTTTCAGTATTTTGAGTACAAATTTTAAACATAGCCTATTTTTTCACACCACTTCATGAATAGTATTTGGTATGCACTGTCCTGTGGAGCAGAACTCTTGACATGTCAAGTTTTGTCCCAGTTGGATGAGCAGATTCTGAGATCTGATAGTGTAGTGTAGGGAAATGGCAGACTAGGTGGGCCAAGCAGTCCTTATCTGCCGTCAAAGTCTATGTTTCTAAGTAGTACAGCTGTCATTTTTCACATCCTGTCTGAAACATGTTTTCACACCTGTGGCACAGAATGGCATTTTGGCACGGATCTGAACATTTTCACCTATGGGATTTATCAGGTGGGGTCATAAGAAGACTATGTTGAAAATTTGGGGTCAAATCAGAAAAGATGCCAAAGTTATGACTGTTAATTGTAGTTTTGCTACACACACACTCATAATTTCAGAAATGTTAAATATTTGTACCCCAGGGCCCAGATATTCAAAAGAGTTGTGCATGGCGCAATAGTGTTGCACCATGCGCAACCCACTGATGTGCCCCGGTATGATATTCAAAAGGGGAAAGTGCGCGGCACAAATCCCAATGTGCCGGAGCGCATCAGTAATGTATGTATGTAGCAGGTGGGGGGGCATGCCCATGCATACCTGCACAGCCCAATATTCAGCCCAGGATGTGCGGAGCCATGCATGGCAACCCCTACCTTGCACCGCACAAAGTTGATCCAAAAAAGGAACTACTGATGGCCACCCACAGGTGAGCTGCCACATTGCAGGGCACATCAGGCAGCTGCCACCTGTGGGTGGCCACCCAAGCTCTGGCTGCACCTCCGTGGTGGTGCCCAGTCCCCATGCCCAATCCGGGCTGGTAAATAAAAGATAAATCCTATATCCTGATGGTCCAGTGGACTGCTACCCGCCTGATCGCTGGCTAAAGTAAAAATAGATCAATCCTATATCTCTGGTGGTCCAGTGAACGCTTCGCACCTGATCAAGGGCTTCAGTGAACAATAGATCAATCCTATATCCCTGGTGGTCCAGTGGACCTCTTTCTGCCTGATCGCGGGTTTAAGTTTAAGAATGAGATAACCCATATCCCTGGTGGTCCAGTGACCCCTCCCCACCCGCCCACCGATCCCCACTGCCTGCTCCCCTGGTCAGCGGTGGGTGGCAGCACCCTCACCTGCATGCCGCCCGATTGCCTGCCGGCACACTGTAGGTAGGCTGTATGCCCCATTGGTCCACAGCATGGGTCAATGGGCTGCAGCTCAGAGAGTACTACACATCCAGATATGTGAATGGATCTCATATCTGGATGTGTAGATGGTACAGGCTGCACGCCCATTGGCCCATGCTGTGGACCAGTGGGCATACAGCCCTTCATCACGTGTCAGTCAACGGGTGGCGGGTGTCAGGTGGTGGTGATGCCGCCCGCCACTGACGGGGAACAGGGCAGTGGGATCAGTGGGTGGGGGGAGGTGGTCCACTGACCACCAGGGATATGGGTTATCTCATTCTTAAACTTAAGCCCACAATTGGGCAGAAAGCGTCCACTGGACCACCAGGGATATTGAATTCATTGATTGTTTAATATGTAATCCCATGATCGGGCAGGAAGCGGTCCACTGGACCACCAGGGATATAGGATTGATCTATTTTCTACTGAAGCCAGTGATTGGGCAGAAAGCGGTCCACTGGACCACCAGGGATATAGGATTGATCTATTTTTTTCTGAAGCCCACGATCAGGCGGGCAGCAGTCCACTGGACCACCAGGGATATGGGGAGTTTATTTCATTTTCTAATGCCCATGATCGGGCTGTGGGCACATTACCACACCTGCAGGGGCATCGTCCCTGACGGTTGCTCCTGGCAGGGCGCCAGGAGCAAGTGGTCGGGGATCAGCACACCTGCATGCAATGGAATATACTGACATGCAAATGGCCCCATGTGCGCCTTGCATACATTATGGCTCCATTTACATGTCAACTTTGAATATAGCAGTTGCTGCACCTTCATGAGTGGAACTTGTGCTAACGCATCCCATGCTCCACTCTGGCCACTGGCACTGGTGCAGTGCCACTGTGCCATGTGGACTGCGGGTGACCAGGTGCGTATTCAACTCTGCTGAGCCATGGCACAGCTTTGTTGAATATTGCCCAGTTCACACCCCTGCGCAGCTAAGTTGAGCTGCACCCAGGCTTGTGCCACAGCCTGGCGCAGTTTGAATATCTGGGCCCAGATATATAACATAGTCTTCTTATTACCCCACCTCATGCATGTTACAGATATCATTTTTCAAGTTCTAGCCAAACTGTGTTTTCACACCTGTGGCATGGAACGGTATTGCAGTTGCGCAGAATTATGTTTTGAAGGGGATTCAAAGATTTTCTGAACTGAGTACATGAGGCAGGGTAATAAAATAGCTATGCTGACAATTTGGTCACTGTTGTCTTATAGATGGAAGCTCGGAGCCCAGAGGGCCCTGTACTTCCAGAGCTACATACATATCCACATTTATGGAGGGATGGGAGTGCAGGGTCCAAATGACCCTGTGCTCCCAGAGTAAAATAAGGATACTATTATACTAGCTCAAAAAGTAAGGAAATAAATTGTAAAAAACTTCATTAATGCTCCAGTTAGGATCAAAGTGACAAAAGTTGGGAAATGAGGCATTATGGTTTTCCTAACACTCCACCCTCCCAAACAAGGCAGGAGAGCAGGTGTGGGGTGTGCCTTGGGCTTCTCAAGCCTAACGCCCACCCATTCCATCTGTAAATAAGATCAGATGTATAAACTTTGAGAATGAGGTGTTAGGGGAACCCAATTACCTCATTTCTCAACTTTTGTCATTTTGACCCTATCTGGAGCATTAACAAAGATTTTTTAGCAGCTTATAATAATAATGGAGCACAAAATATAACAGCCATATGGGATGCAGTCAAAGACACAGAACGAAATCATGTAATGACTTTTGAAATCAAAGAGAAATGCAAACCTTTTGCTGATATAGCCAGTAAATACAAATTGCCCAAAACTGAATTTTTCAGATACTTACAACTCAGACAAATTCTGAGAGAAAGCATTAATGACTCAGTCTCATTATCCCCTACTCATTCCCTAGATAAAATATTCTCCCCCTACAAGGGTTATAAAATAATACACAATATGGTTATCGGTTCTAAAGAAAATCTAGTGGAGTCTTTAATCCTAAAATGGGAAGCTACTATTTTACTGTCTGACTGGGATCAGAGCTGGGTGTTTAGTCTCAAGGTCTGCAAAGATGCAAAGGGCCAGTTAGTGCATTATAAAACTGTCCGTTGTTGGCACCACACCCCAGAGAAAATGTTTAAACTGGGATTTTCCAATACCAATATTTACTGGAGACATGTAAAAGGCATTGGTACTATTACACACATTATCTGGCCATGCCCACTAATTCAGAAATTCTGGGATGACATTTTTGGGGCTTGCAAAACAATTCTGAATATAAAGATTGTGCCAACTGATAAACTATCAATGCTGAGCATCCCTTCTGATCTACAACGCTGGTCTATGCCAGATATCTTATGGCTATTGGCTGCCTTGATCTCAGCTAACAGTATAATCCTAAAATGATGGAAACCCTGACAGAAATAGAAATGTGCTGTGTACAAGCAGAATGCATGCCACATGCTTAATTGTGCAATGTTTGCAAGCGGTTCGTGTACACAAAGTGAACCTAAATGAACCAGGTCTAAAAAGCAAATAAGGTTCACATGCGGCAAGCTTGACATGTATGCAGCAGGTAGGCTGGTGTGAACATCTTCTAAAATCACATCAGGTTCACATGTTGCACACTTGACATGAGTGCAGCAGTTAAGCTGGTGTGAACATCATTTAAAAATCACATCAGGTTCACATGTTGCATGCTTGCCATGTGTGCAGTAGCTAAACTGGTGCAAGTCTCATCTAAAAAACACATCAATTTCTATTTCTCATACTAACGCTAGCAATTAGAGCCATTAAAATACATTTTTCATTGATTTCTCATTAACATTATGTAAACTCATTAATTCTGATTCTTTTTCAAGTTGTTTAATGGCTTCTGATTTTGTCATTAAATTGCCATTAATTTGTAAAGTATTGTTTACTCACTGCATTAAATGCCTAGGATATAGTCAGCCAACATCCCCCATTCCAGATGTTTGAAGAGGGACCTCTGCTAGAAGCCTGACCTTTTTGTTTTGGGCCATACAAATCCTCTTATGCATATTGAGTGCTACAAATGTGTTTCTCCATGACTGTTTCAGCTCACTCACTTTCCCTTTGTCATTCTGTATGGAGCATATACACTATGGCCATGCTCAGAACTCTTTGTGCTTAGTAGGATCTTTTAAGCATGCACCATACCTTACATTTTATCACTTAAATGAGGGACATGGACACTCAAAATGAGGGACACTAACCCTCATGAAGATCAGGACACATCCTGAAACATGGAGATATGGTACCTCAGAACACAATGGACACCATTGTATTTACTTGTACTGATATTAGCACCTGAGAATGAATTTCTACCATAAATCAGGGTGCCATTTAGGTAGGGTAGAGGGGAGCAGTGGCCCCCTCACATCTGTGCTTAGGTTGTTCTTATAGTGTGGCAATAATGGCATTAAATTTAGATTTAATGTTTTGCACAATAGGTGTCCCCCTGGCCTATGTGCGCTCACACTGCAGATGCACTCCTGACTTGACTGTGTCTCTATTGTGTTGTCCACTCTCTCCATCTATTAGCGATGGTGCCATCACATGTGATGTGGAGGAGCTTCAGCCAAGAAAAAGCACATGAGTCACATGACTGGGACACTGTCTTTCCCACCACAGAGTACACAGGCTGCACACTACAGCTAACAGGAGTCAGTGAGCACTGAACTCTCAATAGCAGTGTTGTGGTTGCATATTTCTGTTGGCCTACTCTTAGTGAGTCTCTGTCTCCCTGGTGGCTGAAGGGCAGAGGATGAGCTAGAAGCTAACTGGAGACTCAGACTACTACTTACTGCACTAGGCCTCCCAAAAAAACCCAAAACAACACAGACCCCCTGTGGCAGCAAGCTAGGCCTAGCAGCAGCAGTGGCAGCAGTGGGGGTGGCCTTCATAGGCCTTGATAAGTGCAATGTGGCAGCAGCCAAGCAAGAAGCAAGCAACACAGGTTGGGTGGGTTCAGCTGGTGAGGTGACTTCATCACAGACCACACTGGGGACCTGGGATGGTCAGTTTTAGCATCCAGCTTCTGGCAGAAGGACAGAGAAGGAGCAGATTGAAAACTGGGCTGGTGACACCCTGACCCAGGATGCAGGTTCTGGCCAAATGACCAGGTAATTAAAAGTAAATATTTATTTTTACAGGAGGATTGGGGAAGGAGGAAAGACTGAAATATTGATGTGTTTTTCATGTTTCTGTACTTTTGGCAGCTTCAGACATTCTAGAGCTTGCCACCTAGGGGATAACTAGCACCTTGCCTCCACTGGTTGTTGGCTTCCACCTGCTGAAATCTGAAATGGCAGCACTGCCATAAAGACTAAATTTACAGGACATCCTCTGTGTGAGCAGCATGTTTTCCATGAGGGATGGATGAGGAGCAGAGCAGTTTTCAGGGGTAAAATGAAGGACAGTTGAATAGTATGGCATGCACAGACTATTGGAGCCCCACTGTAGTCAGGCTTATGCCCCCCCGTGAAGGTGAGTGCCACATCCCAACTCTCAGGCACATTATGATGTAGAGCAAGGGAGACTGTAGGATGTGCACCTTGAAATGAATGAGAAGTTATTACTATTTTATATTATTATTGATGGAGAGTTGAGATAACGAAGGCCACCGCTTACTAACAAGGGTCTTGTTAGTAGAACAGTGGCCTTCTTTATTCTCCAACTTGCCATCATAATGTATAAAATAGTAATAAAAAATAACTCCATTTCAAGGGGTACGCCTCAGTACTCTGACCCATGGACATCATCTCTTAAAGATTCCTGCCTCTGGCACCCTAGTACTCAGGTAAGACACTCTCAAAATTCAAATAAATAAATAAAATAAGACATATCTATACTTGGTGGGTTGTCTGTAGCAGCACGGCTGCACCTGCTACAGTGCGTGTTCATGGGTGGGGGGAACTGGCCATGTGGGTGGGGTGTTAAGTTATTGCTACTTTTGTGATTGTCCTTAAAGTCTGTTTGTGTCGAAGCATTCAAAACTACGGAGAGAAAATACAGTAGTAGGAGTACAGGCAAGACAGAAGTAATTAAATAGTTTTTTGGGTACATGTGTGTATTGTGGGTGGGAAAAACCACATGTGTTTCCGTTGGTAAGTGTACTATAGTTCAGCTGTGCAGCTGATATGAGGGGGGCAAGACAACTAAAGTGTAACCGTATCTATAAGCATGCCACATGCATGCTGATGTATGCAGATTTGTATTGAAGCACAAGTGAGCCATATGTGTGCAGGCAGTATAGCTTAGTGGTTAAAGGCACTGAACTGCAAACCAGGAGACTTGGAGAAAACCTGAAGACCTGGATTTGAATCTCATCAACCCCCACTTGTATATGGTGTGATCCTACGAACATACGGACATACGAAATTCGCCATCAGATAAAGGCCTAGACGTCTATCAAGTCTGCTCGAATGTGCAGCTAGCACCCCTTATTCTGCAGCTGCCCCTCCCTTCCACCCTTCCCCTTCATTGACTGTCCCCCTTGTCCTGTCCCATCCCCTTTTGTAGCAGTCCACTGTTCTACTGGATACCACTTCTGCAGGTAACGCATTTCACCCAGCCACCACACTCTCTGTAAAAAAGTGTCTCTTCATCTCCCTCCTGAACCTTCCTCCCTCCAGTCTCATATCATGGCCCCTGGTGGCCCTCCCCTCCCTTACTTTGAACAGCCCCTCTGTACCTGTCTTGTTTATTCCTTTCATGTACTTAAAGGTTTCAATCATGTACCCCCTGTCCCTCCTCTCCTCCAGTGAGTACATGTTCAACTCCCTCAGCCTCCACTCATATGATAAGTCCTCCAGCTCCTTGATCATCTTTGTCACCCTGCACTGCACCCCCTCCAGTAACAATGTCCCTCTTCCTTGTAAGGTGCCAGTACTGCATGCAGTACTCAGGTGCAGTCTAACTAATGACCTATACAGTGGCAGAATCACCTCCTCCCTCTTCGAGGATATATACCCTTGCAATACAACCCAGCATTTTGTTGGCCTTTCAGCTGCCTTCCTACATTGTGCCGAGTTGTTCATTGACCCTGTAATGAGCACCCCAGATCCTTCTCCTCCTCTGTCTGGGCTAGCTGCACTGCCCCAGCTGGTAACTCCTCCTGGGTTCTTCATCCCAAAATGCAGCACCTTGCACTTTTTGGCATTAAACCTCAGTTGCTGTGTGTCCGACCAAGTTTCTCAAGCTTGCCAGATCATCCTGCAACCCCTGCCATCCCCCAGGTCATCCACCACCGCTCCTACCTTGGTATCATCAGCAAACAGACTGATCTTGCTCTTGATGTCCAATGATATGTCTGCAATGAATATCCCAAACAACACTGGCCCCAACACCCCGGGCCCTAGGAACACTGCTCGTCACTACCCTTGGGTGTGAAGGCTCCTCACCACCACCCTCTGTTGCCTTCCCTGAGCCAGTTCCTACCCATCTCACTAGCTTTGCACCTGCCCCTGTGCCTACTAACTTACCCCAGCCTTCCATGCAGCACCGAGTCAAATGCCTTACTGAAGTCCAGATACAGGACATCCACTGCATGGCCCCTGTCCAGTTGCCTAGTTACCCAGTCATAGAACTCAACCAGGTTGGTTTGGCAGGATCTGCCCCATATGAAGCCATGCTGTCTGC
Source organism: Neoceratodus forsteri (assembly GCA_016271365.2). Taxonomy (NCBI): domain Eukaryota; kingdom Metazoa; phylum Chordata; order Ceratodontiformes; family Ceratodontidae; genus Neoceratodus; species Neoceratodus forsteri. The sequence continues at coordinate 19,918,277 of CM028129.1, read as the reverse complement.
TGTCCTGTAGTCCTTTTGCCTCTTGGAGGGCCACCAGCTTCTCCTTCAGGATAGTCTCCCTTAGCTTACCCATGATGGATGTGAGGCTCACTGGTCTATAGTTTTCCGGTTCATCCTTGGTACTACTCTTGTGGAGGGCACCACATGAACTATCCTCCAGTCCTGAGGTACACACCCCGAATGTAGTGAGGCATTAAATAGGTCTGCCAAAGGTCCTGCAAGGACCTCTGCCAGCTCCTTCAGTATCCTGTGGTGGATGCCATCTGGGCCTGGCGCCTTATCCACCATCAGTGCCTTCAAACCCTCCAGAACTCTGCCCTCCATGATTTCCACATCTGTCACCCTTCCCCAGTTTCTTCCATTTCTCCCCCCTTGGGTGTCACCCCCCTCTTCTATTTAGTAAATACTGAGAAGAAGTACTCATTTAGCGCTTCTGCCTTATCACACCTGCTTCCTCCCAACCCCATCCTTCTCAATCCTTACTATGTGGTCCTTCAGCTCCTTTTCTCCCTGATGTACTTAAAGAAGTCTTTCTCCCCCTTCTTAATGCCTTGTGCCAGCCTGAGTTCCGTAGATAACTTGGCTCCCCTTGCTGCCCTTGTCATCTCCTTCGATTCCATCAAGTGCTCCTCCTTGTCCTCCCCTCTCCCTGTTTTCTTGTACTTCCTAAAGGCAGCTCTTTTCCTCCTTACCTTTTCCTTGACCTCCTTGCTCAACCAGCTCGGTTTCTTAGCCCTAGCCTTCTTGCTCTGGGCCTTACAGCAGGTTTTGGTTGCCTCCACCAACCCCAGCTTTATGAGTTCCCACCTCTGGTTAGTGTCCATACTTAGATTGAATTCTGGCCAGGTACCCTTTACCACTTCCCCATCCTCCCAAAGTCAGCCCTCCTGAAGTCCAGCACTCTTGTGCCAGATTCCACTCCTTCTTTGCCCATATCCAATGTGAGCCATACTGAGTGGTGTCACTCCCTGACAGTGGTTCCTCCACTGTAAGTTCTCTCACAAGTCCCCATTTGCCAGTACAAGGTCAAGGGATTCCTAACCTGGGTTGATTCACTGACCATTTGCAGGCAGGCTGTCCTGGAAGGCATCAGCAGTACCTGCTCCCTTCTGTTCCTGGTTGTTGATTGCTCAGTCCACTCCTGGCATGTTGAGTCCCCACAATCACCACAGCTACCCTTCTGACATGTCCTCCTTTATCTTCCCACTAGCTCCCTGTCTAACTCCTCCGCCTGAGATGGCGGCCTGTACACCACTCCCATTCTAAGAATCCTATTCTTGGAATCCTGGATTTGCATCCAAAGTGACTCCATTTCCCTCCCTCCCTTCCTCCCTACACACTTCAGTCCTTCCTTCACATATAGTGCCACCTCCTCCTTTCCCAATCACCCTGTCCTATGAAACAACCTGTACCCTGGTACAGACAGGTCCCAGTCATTGTATTGGGTGGCCCATGTTTCTGTGATGGCTGCAATGTCCACCTCTCCCTCTGCAAGATCCTGAGTAAGTCACTTAACTTTTATGTGTGCAGTTATCAGTGACCACTTGCTTTTTGCATGCATGCCGCATGTATGCAGTCTGCTCCAATTTAACATAAAAAGCTTGCTTTCTACACTTGCTTGCTGCACGCATGCCACATGCATGCTAACAGTTCCAGTTTAACATTCAAATCTTGCTTGCAGCACGCATATCACATGGGTAGTTTTATGTGTGCAGCATGAAAACATTTCATCTAATTATTTCTGTAAGGGAACAAACTTCCTCTCCTATTTTGACTGAATGGCTGGATGATATTAGCACCAGATCATCATATGAAAGATTAACTTTTGTCTTTAGTGATCGAATATAGAAATTCCCAGATATCTGGAATCCCTTCCTGTATTCTATTTTTTATGTAAGTGCTACCTAGTAATATAGTTATAGTACTGTTAGGAAATCTTTTTAGCGTGTATTACTTTATGACAGTTTAAGGATGTATTTAATGTGTTAGTTTATTTTAAGGCTTATTTGATTGATTTATATGGATGTTACAATGTATGTATACTTGCTTGTTCTTATACTAAACTCTCAATAAAAAATTTCAATCTACCTGAGGCATTATCTACACAGATACAGCAACACATATGTGAAGTGTTAAGTTTTTGTGGAGAGGGGGTAGCACTGGAATCCCATGGTCCATAATTGTTATACTTATATTTTACTACATTTTTGATACTTATGAAATACAGAGTACGAAATTCATAAGCAGAAGAAGAAGAGAGGAAAAAGGGGAAAAACAAAAATTACATCTGTATTTGCATTTAGAGAATCTAATCCATCACATGGGGGGGGGGTAATATAAACTATAACCATGCTCTTACTGGTTTCAGAGACAAGGGCTACTTGGAAGTATTAATTTCCATCTCTCCATTTACTCAGACCTAATTGTGTTTCATGCATAACATTTACTTCTCTCCAACTTATTCAGAAAATTCCAAAATTATATGTTTATTATTTTCATTCTTCATATATTCACGTTTCCTGCTCCTCTGCAGCTTCTGCTACCATAATTAGTTCTTGATCAGAAAGGGTTAAGGACTCTCCTTCTTCCTCTGCATCTTTTTTATAGTGGGGTGCAGAAAGGCTGCTAACTGATCAGTTTAAAGAAAACAGGTTTTTCCTTTATGTCACTCTAGCTTTGCAGGTGACAGCAGCTGAAATAGAACCCCAATTTCCAGTACATCCTGGCAATATGTCAGAAATTTTCTACAACGCTGTTGCATAGCATAAGAGAAATCTGGGAAGACACTAAAATGACATCCTTTTATGAACATACGAACATGCCAGCAGAAGCAGGCCTTGCAGTCTATTGAGTCTGCTCAACTGTGCAGCTAGCCCTCATCTCCCAGCTGCCCCACCCCCACACTCCTCATCATGACCCCCTTAACTTGTCTCACTCCCTCTAAAGCTAATCCACAGAACAACAGGCCACCACCTCCTCTGGAAGAGTATTCCACCTATCCACTACCTGCTCTGTGAAATAATGTTGCCTGATTTCCTCCTGAAACTTCCCCCCTCCAGTCTTAGCTGTCTTAGCTGGTGCCCTCTTGTATCCCTCCCCTTTCTGATCTGGAAAATTCCTTCTGTGTTAACCTTCTTTATTCCCATGAGGTATTTAAAGGTTTCAATCATATCCCCTCTGTCCCTCCTCTCCTCCAGGGAGTACCTGTTCAACTCTCTCAATCTCTCCTCATAGGACTTCCCCTCCAATCCCTGTGTCATTTTTGTTGCTCTCCATTGCACCCCTACACCATTTTATAACCTTCTCAAGAATGGGTGCCAATACTGCATGCATTATTCCAGGTGCGGCCTGACCAGGGACCTGTATAGAGGAAGGATCACCTCCCTATTTCTGGAGGAGATTCCTCTCCTACACCCCAGCATCCTGTTAGCTTTCACTGCCACCTTCCTGCTCTGGCCTGAGTTGTTCATGCTGCCCATTATGAGCTCTTCCAGATCCTTTTCCTCCTTGATGCTTTTGAGTTGCACCTCCCAGTTGATAGCACCTCCCTAGTTCCTAGCTCTAAAGTGCAGTACCTTGCACTTCTTGGCATTGAACCCCAACTGCCATGTTTCTGACCTTTCCGTAGTTTTGCCAGGTCTCCTGTAACCTTTCCACCCTTCAGTATCATCCACCACAGTTCCCATCTTCATATCTTACCTGGTGACCTCCCTGGACTTCTTTGCATACTCATTCTTTTCCCCTCCTGACTCCTTGAGTTTCTGGAATGCTCTTTTTGTCCCTCACTGCCTCTCTAACCTCACGAGTCAACCAACTGGGTTCTTTGTTTTCCTTTCTTGCTCCTTGTCCTTGTACACAGTAAGAATGTAATTATTAAGGAATTTCAACATTGTTTATTCAATAGATATATAAAAAGATATTAAAAAACATATTCCAGACTTCTGGTGATGGCATAAGCAGCTAGATAGATCCACTAGAAGACACGGAGATCCAGACCCAATATTTGTGAAAAAATAACTTTAAAACTGCATCATATAGAGATCAAACAGAAAGATTCAGTACCCAGAATGGTGAGCAGACAGAATAGGAGAAATACGTCGACTCCAGTGGGAAAGTTAAAACAGTTATTAATTGATGACAAAATGAGTGGGAAAGCAGCAATGCCACAGGCATCCAGATCCCAATCCTCAGCATCGATTTCATCCATGGAGCCAGAGGGAGAGTTCGAGGAGGATGGAGAACTATTGGCAATTGGGAACAATACTTTAAAAAGTTATCACCACAGTTCATACCATTGAATCAGCTCTCACGGATCTGAAGATGCACCTAAAGTCTATTGATGAAAAGGTTATGAATACGCAGAAACAAGTCAGAGAGCTTACTGATTGTTGGGGTACTCGTGATCGACTCATGTTGTACCTCTTGAACAGGGATAGAGAAACATACTCACAGATGGAAGATGCCAAAAATAGATCATGGCAAAACAACTTTTGCATTCATGCTGTGCCAGAGGGGGCAGAGGACACATATTTCAATTAACAGTTTTGTGCTGCATCTATTGGAACTAGTAATACAATTGCACATGACCTACCCTTAACCATTGAAAGGACTACTAGATCGTTGGGCCCCCAGCCAAAGGATGCCAGTATCGATTATCACAAGGATGTTGCACTACCAGACTAAAGAGACCGTACTGGCCACCACATGGAAACAGGAAAAAGGTAATTTTGAAGGCAAGCAAATATTCTTTGACCAAGTCTTCTCACCCGGATTGCAAGCAAAATGACAGGTGGCCAGATTTATTGTTAAACAGTTGAGGAAAAAAAAGGGCACAGGGTCATAATGTCATACGACATTATGCCACATGGCTAAATTGCGCTGCCAATACAGATCAATTTATGCCATGTGGCATAACTCTTTTTCTGTGGGGAGCTCTGCTCCCCATACCCCTGTTGCGGGCTTAGCACTCTGGACCCCCCACTAAAGATTCTCAACTCTGGGGGGTCCAATTTGGGGAGCGCATGTGTTTAAAAAATTAAATGTTTGGGACTGGGAATCAAACCCGGTCCCAGATGCAGTGCCTGGGTTCCTGCTGCTGTGACTCTGTCCAGTGAGCCACAGCAGCTTCTTGGCGGAACAGACTCCCAGCAGAGATCTTATCCTCTGCCTGGGAGTGTGTGAATGGTGCAATACCATGTACAGCAGTATACGTGGTATTGCACCATTCGCTGTCCTAGACAGCGCTATTTTGAGTTAGCTATAATATCGTATGCTATTAAGCGTATGATATTATGACCTGGTACGGAAAAAAAGCATCAGAGCACAGGTCCTATATCCTGCACGACTGAAGATTTTTCAAGGGGAAAGCTTCCAGATCTATGAAAATACATCAGCGGCTGCACCAACCCACAAAAAATGGAACATTGAATGCCCAGACATGCTCCTCGTTGAACTGGAGACAGAGCTGAAATAAGTGGCCTGGAAGGTAGCAGGTCATGGGAAAAAGCCCCAGTGCCCAGATGAGGAGCTGCTGAGAAATCTAGCAGCAGACATAAGAAGCATGCTGCAGAGGAATAAAATAGAGAAATCAGTTGAAAACTGCACTGGGATGCTTCCCTCAGGCCGCTGAAGGAACTTGACAGGTAGTGAGTCAATTTCACTGCAATTTACAAGGCCATAAGCAGCCTGTCAGCATTGCTTGGTTACTTGGTAGGTAAGGACAAAAGGGGGCCGTAGCCCATCGGGATTGTCCCCTACATTTGTGGGCCATTAGATCTAAAATAAGTTTAAGTGAGAAGCCACGAGTCTATGCGTCTTTTAAACATGTTTAAATTGTTACAGTCAACTAGCTCTTGAGGGAGGTTATTCCATAGTTTAGGGGCTGTAATTGTGTAAAAGTACAGTCTTTTATTAGTGTTTGCTTTTTCTATGTTAAACTGTCTGTTGTGGAACCTAGATACTATTTTTCTTTTGGACATAAGTAATGCCACATTGTTACATCAAAGTCGGGGACTGAAGGATTTTGTATAGTAACAGGAGGTCACCTCTATCTCATCTGGATTTGAGTGAGTAGAGCTCTGTTTTCTTTAACCTGTTGTCGTAAGTAGTGTGTGATAGGTGTGGCACCATCCTTCTTGCCCTATGCTGAATTTGCTCAATCTTGTTAATGTCTTTTGCCAGGTATGGCTCCAAAAGGGTGAGCCATAATCTGAGTGTGGTCTAAAATGGGACCTACAAAGGGAGAGCATGCATTCTTCAGTTTTGGAGACAAAGGTGTGATTTATACATCTGATCAGTGCATTAAAAAAGATTTGCCACTTTATTACAATGGTTGGAAAAGGAAAGTTTATTATTTACAGTAATACCCAGGTCTTTCTCTTCAGTGGAATCCTTTAAGATAATATTGTTTAAGGTATATGACTGTTTGGGGTTATTTTTTCCTAAGTGAAGTACTGCACATTATTGAGTATTGAAAGACAACGCATTTTCTTGTGTCCAGCTTTCTATAGTGGCAAGGTCAGTTTGTAAAGTGTTCAGATTAGTTGGACAGTCAGCTTTACCCCCCAATTTGATGTTGTCTGCAAATTTGGATAGAATATTATTTGGACTGGTTGTCATGTCACTTATAAAGATGTTAAACAGTGTGGGCCCCAACACCGAGCCCTGTGGGACCCCACTGGTGACCTCCCCAATGGCAGATAGTATTCTGTTTATTTTCACCCTCTGTGTCCTTCTCCTGAGCCAACCATCGACCCATTTAATTATAGTGGTAGAGAATCCCAGCTTTGAAAGTTTATTTAGCAGTATGATGTGTGATACCTTGTCAAACACTTTACTGTAATCTAAAAGAATAATGTCCATGGGGGTATTGGAGTCTAGCCCTATACTAATAGAGTTATAAAAAGAGATAAGATTTGTTGTGCATGAGTGGCCTTGTTTAAATCCATGTTGTGATAAGTCAGATATATTTAAGGATTTTGAATCTGTTTCGATCAGGGTTTTAATAATTTTCTCCATAAGTTTGCAGGGGATTGAGGTAAGGCTAATGGGGTGGTAGTTTTCTATTTTTGAGTGATTGCCTTTCTTAAAAATCGGTGTAACAGTTGTTGTAAGCCAGTCAGAGGGGACGGTAGATTCCTGAAGAGATTTATTAAAAATGATGGTTAACGGAAGAACTAATGTATCAGAAGTTGCCATTAAACATTTCAGATGTAATTTATCAGGTCCTGGGCTAGTGGTTTTGTTTAGTGTGCTGAGTACTTTTACAGTGTCAGCAATGGTGATTATATAATCTGTATGAGTACTATCAAAGTCCATAGGGTTTTTGATACATCTCTCGAGTAGACTAGCAAAAATAGTAAGGTGTTGGCAGTATCTTTATCAGAAGTAAGTGATGAGCTGTTAATTATTATTGGGCCTATTGATCTGTTGTTCCCTTTCTTTTCATTCAGGTATGAAAATAAGGACCTGTGGCAGTCTTTTGAGTGGGCTATATTGAATTCCAAGTTTCTTTTAGCCAGTAGGATTGATTTTTTTCATTCTTTGACTGCCTCCCTATGTAAGTGTAAGGTCTTATCTTTTTCTATAGTGGAATATGTTTTTAAACAAAGGAAATGTTTTCTTTTTCATGGAATCTGTTTTTTTTATAGCTTTGTTGAACCATTGGGGGATTTTCCCTTTCTTATTGTATTTAACCTTTGTGGGAATATACAAGTCTTCCGGATTTAGTATTTGTGTTTTTAGATAGTTTCAGGCTTCTTTGAGATTGAGTAGGGGTAGTATAATTTTCCGTGGGGTGTTTTTAAGATGATTATTTATTGCAGCGAAGTTACCGTTTTCATATTGTTTAAGTTGCAACTGATTGCTAGATGGTTGGTAGTCATGTAACATTTGAAAGTACATGGACGTATGGTTGCTATTTCCCAATGGGTCTTGAAAGGCGATTTTGGTGATGTTACGTTCCATATTAGTTAAAATGAGGTTGTGTATTGAGGCCCTGGTGGTTTCCTTTATAAGCTGCTCAAGGCCAAGATCAATGATAGCGGATGTCAGGGTTTCTCATGTTGTGTGTACTGCCAATCAATAAATCCCAATTTATTGTGGTTGTGTTGATATCACCCAAGGATGAGGACATTACCATTGTTAGCTAAATGTGTAATATCGTTCACTAATGAGTTAGTGTATTGTAAGTCAGCAGAGGGTGATAGGTAGCAGGTGCCTATAAGAATTTGGGGGAGGCCTTTATGTTGTATGTTGTCCCAAATACTTTCAGTCTGGGTGGAATAAAGGACTTCAAATGAGGGGATTTTTCTTTAATTTTTAAAGCAACAGAACAATATTACCACATATATTGCTATAAAGAAATAGCAGGACTAAGCTAACCGATGCAACGTTGATCTCATTTCTATATGTCATTCACAAAGGTTGAAAGGTATCAGAAAGATTTTTGAAGGGAGGGTTAAGAGCAGAGGACCTAGATGTGATGCAGTAGGATTCTAGTTTACTAGTTTTGATTGCCACTATCAGGTCAGAGATCCATTCAGCACACTGCAGTGGACCTTGTGGTGATGGAAAAGAGGTTGCAAGCACCCAGTCTGTCTGGTTCGACTTCAACCAGTTGGTGATTGTGGACACTGTGCTGATCATCCAGGGACTTCATCCCACCTACTGTAGTTTGGAGCCGGGCTCAACATGCCTCCTCATGGGGTATGTTGAAGTCATTGGCCTGGTCTTTGCTGGGTTAGTCCAACATTCATTGGAGACTGGGGTCTTTCCAGACCATCTGAAGGAGGTGGTAGTAGTACCACTCTTGAAGAAATCTTCTCTGGACCCAGATTGCCTAGCTAACTAAAGACCTGTCTCTAACCTATCTTTTTAGGCAAGGGTATTGAGAAGGAGGTGGCCATACAACTGGATGATCAATTAACAACGCATGATGTCTACGATCCTCTCCAATCCAGTTTCAGGAAGAGGCATAGCACCAAGACTGCCCTTGATTGGGAACTAAATGATCTCCTGATGGTGCGATATCAAAGGAGTAATTCCATCTTAGTTCTCCTCGATATCTCTGTGGCATTTGACACTGTGGATCATGCGGTGTGTTGGAGTACCTGTGGATTTTCTGTGGACTGTCTGGTACTGTCCTCAGCTGGTTTAGATCATTCCTCACTGGCAGGACACAGAGAGTAGTGTCAGGGATTTATTCATCTGCACCTCCTCCCTGTCATGTGGTGTTCTGCAGGGCTCCATCTTATCCCCCATGTTGTTCGCAGTGTATATGCTGCCATAGGGGTATGTTATAAGGTGGTATGGGCTGAGTTTTCACTGCTTTGCAAATGATACTCAGCCCTACATGTCCTTTGTGCCTAAGTGGGGTGATGCAGTCTTGGTTTTTAACAAGTGCCTCACTGAAATTTGGGGCTGGATAAGCGCCAACTGGTTGAGGTTGAACCCAGATAAGACTGAGGTGTTGATGGTAGAGCCAGGTCATCAGGACATGGGGTTGCAGGCTGGACAACCTTCTGGGCTTTGGCATTGAGATGCCCAGCTGCTGACCTGAAATCAGGCTCGAAATCTGGGAGTTGTATTTGACAGTGGCTTGACATTAAAATTTCAGGTGTCAGTTGTTGTAAAGACCTCATTTTACCATCTGAGAAGCAGCGCTTGTATCAAGCGCCTGATTCCACTTGGTTATTTGCAAACTCTAGTTCACAGCTTTGTAACCTCATGCCTTGATTACTGCAATGCCCTGTACCTAGGGTTACTGGGGGTTGATATTCACCAACTGCAGCTAGTGCAGAATGCGGCAGCAAGGCTGTTGTCTGGCTTGCTGAGATCTTATCAAATCATGCCCGTGCTCCACTATCTGCACTGTCTGCCAGTACATTGGTGAATCACCTTCATGGTCAGATTACAGACCCTGTAATGCCCTATACGGACAGGGAGCCAGCTATATGCAAGACCTTCTCCACCCCTACTGCTCCATCTGCTTACTCCACTCCGCCGACGAGGGATTGCTAGAGGTTTCAAGGATTCATTAAAAGACCTCTGTGGTGCATACTTTTGCATTTGTGGCCCCAGCCCTGTGGAAGACTCTACCTAGTCAGATCAGAGAGTGCCAGACCACTGACAGTTTTAAAACTAAATTAAAGACCAATTTATTCAGCCAGGCATTCCCTGATTAGAGCTGTATTTAGACAGCATATTCTGTATTTTATATTTATAGGTTTTATTGTAATTTTTATCTGTATGTCTTGCATTTGTTGTTGGTTGTAAAATGCTCTGATCTCTTGGAAGAGCATTGCTAACTAAACATTGATTGATTGATAGTTTAAATGGATCCATACTCTGTCACGGATTATTGGGCCTGAGAATGATGGGGAGGAGGGTGGAGAAAAGGGGGATACAGAACACGGTCTTGATAGAAATGTCGAAACAGGTACAACAACTTTGAATGAAATAGCTGGTTGGGGGATATGGGCAGAAAAGGGAGGACCACTGGGACACACTGTTGGAAAGCTTACAAGGTAAGCAGAGAGCACACGCATTGCAGAAGTAATCCCCAAGGGGCAAATAATGATGGAAAATACATGGGAGCATTGAACATAGTCTTCTTGTACATTTAACCATCTTTGTGTCTTTCTCTCCCCTGCCATTTGCTGTGGCGGCCTGGTTACTCTCACCCTCAGATGAGAAGTAAAAGGGGAGATCCTCAGGTTCTGGTTATTGAAGAGATCCTAGATTCTGCGTATGATGACTGGGACAGAGGAAGGCAAGAGCCAGAAAGAAGTGGTACTCTGGAAGGTAAGCAGCACCTCACAGAAGGGGATGTCTTGGATGGAATCTATACAGGGTTCTAGGGGGTTAAATAGCATGAGCAGCAGGGGTCTGTGGAGGAGGGAGGGAGAGAGAGAGAGAGGGACTGCAGAGTGGGGAATAGTAGCTAAGGAGGGAAACATAATGGACATTAGACTGAGCAGAAGTATATTAGGAGACACCTGAAAATTCTACACTGAGGCTCAGGGCAAAATGCGCCCCTAAAACTAAGAGGGAAGGGAGAGGGGGGGGATCCTTCAATCAACAGAAGTGAAAGATCAACCCTCCACATTTTTTTATCTATATTTTGTGCATTTTTCCATGGTTTTTCCTTGCCCTTGTCCCTTCCAAATCACACATGCACATGTGTGGAAGCATGCGCACACTGCGACTCTGGGGCACCCACCCGATACTTTCCCACCCCCATCCACCTGTGCTGCCTGTCGCACCTCCACCCAATGGGAGTGAAACTATGGGGGAGGGGACAATGGAGATCCTCCCCAGGAGAGGAGAGCTGCCAGAATGGCTGCTCAATCCTGCCCCCCCCACGACCTGCTCCCATTCCTGAACCCGGGTCACCGGAGCAACGCAGTGTGTAGCGTTCAGTTCTTCAACCCTCAGTGCCACCAGGCTAGCCCCTCCACATTTTTAAGAAAAAAAAGAAAGGGGAAAAGGGAAAAAAAGTCAATCAATAAAAAGGGAATGGGAAAGGTAAGGGGAGCGGTCATTATACATCAGGAGCGCTCCCCTGTCTGTCCGGAAGCATCAGGAAAATGGCTTTCATTCCTGCCAGACAGTAACTCATGGAGTAAAACTGACCACTGGAGATAATTAGGGTCAGGCTCACTAGCAGATCATGAGGCTTAGTCTAGACCTAAAGTATGTCAGGGCAACTCGGGGCAAGTGCAGAGGTGTATGATTACTCCCAAACTAGAAAATCACCTTGAAGTCAGAGGTTCAGAGAATCCACACTTCTACACTGAGTGTATACCCTCTCCAACGTGGAGAAAAATGTCACAAGTATCAGTAAAATGTTGGAAATCAATTGTATACAGTTATGCATTACTGTTACAGTTATCTATGGTAGTTAATAGTTTTAACATGTCAGGGCAATTCACATATTGGAAAAGAAAGCAGTCAGGAAACAAAATGTATGATATGCAAGAGAACAAATGCAGAATAAGAAATGGATGTACTTAAAGTTATCTCTTACAATCTGAAAAGGGTTAACTCTGTAATTGAAAGGACTAAAGTTCTATTGGAAATACACATGCTTAAGGGGGATACAGCATTTGTAGAGGAGACACATCTATCAGACTTAGAACACCAGAAACTGAGAAGGACATGGGTATCACAGATTGTTGCCTCCTCCCACTCCTCAGCAAAGGAAAACAGAGTGGGGATCCTGATTAGAAGGGTCTAAATTTTGAAATTCAAAATACCATTAAACACTCAGAGGGATGATGGACAGTGGTCTCAGGGAGGGTACAGGACTCTCAGATTCATTTAATGAACCTAACACTAACGATGCCCTCTTTATCAAAAATCTGTTTGAAAAGATCATCACATTACAGACAGGAACAGTGTTGACAGGAGGGGATTTCAGCTGTGTCATGGATCCTGAAATGGACAGGTCATCAGGTAATAAAAAATGAGCAAAAAAACGAGCCGAACGCGGAGGAAGTACATGATAGAACAGAACTGATGGATGTATGGAGGGAGCAGCATGAAGGAGAAAGGGACTACACCTTTTTCTCCAAACCACACTAGGAATACTCAATAACTGACATGTTCTTGGAACACAAAGCAGATTTTTCAAAAATAGAATGAAATAAAATGTACCAATCAGTCATATCTGACCATGTACCTGTCTCAGTAAATATAAGGTTGGGAGAGACAGAAAAAGTGACACAGTGTAGAATGAATACCTCTTTATTAAATGACAAGGCATTCCAAAACAAATTAATCAGAAACATTAAAGAAAACAGACACTTTAACACTGATGGGGAAGTGGGGGAGACAGTCATCTGGGACACCATGAAAGCTGTCTTGGGGGTCCAGATTCTAGGTTAGTCAGCAGTGAAAAAGAAATAGCAGCAAGCAGCACAGGAGAACCTAGAAAAAAATTAGCAAACATTCACAAAGCAGATCCCAAAAATACAGTGCTCAAAGAAATAAATAAAATAAAAACAGACCTACAACACTTGCTAAATAGGAACAAAGAGGGGCAACCGAGATATACTGCACACACGTACTGCGGAGGAGGGGGAAAGGCCGCAGCTCTACTAGCTTACAGGGTGAGGAAGGAAGCTGCTGAGCAGACAGTATTTAGATATATTGCACACACTTACTGCGGAGGAGGGGGAAAGGCCGCAGCTCTACTAGCTTACAGGTTAAGGAAGGAAGCTGCTGAGCAGACAGCATTGAAGATAAAAGCACAAAAAACAAAAACAGGTTATGTGACACAATCAGACAAAATAGCCCATACATGAGCAGATTTTTATCCAACATTATACAAGAAGGAGAAATCAAGGCAGACAGTAATGCATACAATTTACCGGTTTATGCAAACATTAAAGCTACCAAAACTCTCAGAAGAGAGTGTCACTTTACTAGACAGACCCATTTCTGATGCAGAAATACACAATGCAGTCATAAACCTACCTCAAACAAAGCCCCTGGTCCAGATGGATTTAATGCAGACTTTAAAAAAACCTTTAGACCCCAGCTGACCCCCATACTGGGCTCCCTCTTCAGACAGAAGAAGGGGTTACTTCAGGGACTTGGAGAGAAGTGACAATATCAGTAATACCTAAGCCAGGAAAGGACCTGACCCAATGTGAATCATACAGGCCTATATCCTAACTGAACCAGGACTAAAAACTGTACACCAAAATATTAGCTACTAGGCTACAAAAGGTAGTAGGAGACTTAATTCACCCAGACCAGACTGGATTCATCCCAGGTAGGCATATTAAAGATAATGTGAGGAGAATGCTAAACATAATAGAGTTGGGGAAGTCAGCAAGAGAAGTCCAAATTGCTATCTTGATAGACGCAGAGAAAGCATTCGATAGATTAAATTGGATGTTCCTACAATCACCCATGAGACAGATGGGTTTTGGAGAGGAGTTCATGAAATCCATCCAAATGCTATACTCAAACCCATCAGCCAAAACTAAAGTAAATGGGACACTATCACAGCAATTCACTATAGAGAGGGGTACAAGGCAGGTGTGCCCATTGCCTCTTTTATTGTTCATACTTACGGGTAGTATTGAACCATTAACGGAAGCAGTGAGGCAGGACAAGCAGATTAAGGAGGCATGTATAAAAGGGATACAAAACAAAATCTCACTGTATGCCAATGATACTGTGATATATTTGAAAAACCACAAAATAATACATCACATCTTTTAGGCCAGATGGAGAGGTATGGAAAGATTTCTGGCTTTAAAATGAACATAGCAGGAACTTCCAGTGACGTCACCTGACATGGCCGACTGATCCCTCGGAGCTCCCTCATGTCTCTACCTAATCCAGCATCATCTGCTTCAAAAACCTGGCCAACCCTACTAAAAAAAGACAGTTGGAGGTCCTTATGGCTAACACTTGTAGCCACCTTAAAGAGTTTGTAGCTCCATCAGGAGAAAAGCTTATTTTGAACTGTGTGGAGTCTCCAACCGACATGGCGGGCCCAGACCAGGAGGTCCATAGTAGAGTGGCTTCACCAACACACACCTTACCCACAGAACCAAGCTTTGAAGAGGGTGAAGAGGTTAAAATTACCTCCCGGCAGCTATGCCGGGAGCTGTGGCACCTCGGAAACAAAATTGGTAACTTTCAGCAACAGCTAATGGACTTACGTAAAAGACCAGCAAGATCAGCAAACCGAGACAGCGGATCTTGAACAGCATACTACAGAACTCTCTGCCACACTAGACCTGCATAATGGAGCTCTCCTGCAGTTGCATGACAGTGAGATATGGCTCCAACAGAAAATTGAGGACCTGGAAAACAGATCAAGAAGGTTTAATATTCACATCCATAACTTACCTGAGGGCACAGAATCGGGGGACGTGGTCCACTTCATGGAGAGCTTCCTGAAGGAGGTATTAGGCTTGGATCCTGACTATGCCTTGTATATTATCCAGGCACACTGCTCCTTGGGCCCACGTCCATCTGACCCAAAGGTGCAGCCATGCTCTGTGATAATTGCTTTTCTGGATTATTGTACAAAAACAGATATATTGCAGAAAGCCTGGCGGAAGAAAGAAGTGGTATTTGGTGACACTAGACTCTATTTTGAGCACCTCTACATGCCCATTACAATGGATCATTGATGGAAGCTACTGCCCATCTTAAAGATGCTCCCAGAAAAAGGAGTTAAGGCTAGGTTGGACTATCCAGATACTCTAAGCATTATCATAGATAGGGGAACTCATCTGTTTACAACAGTATTGGAAGCCCATAAAATGTCTAGCTCTGGTGGAACATACCAATGGATGAACTGCTAGACACAGAAACCATTAAAGAGCTAGACCAACACCACTGGTATCTGGTTGGGGGACCTGGGACTATGAAGTCTGGCTCAGCTAGGGAATCTGCACAACCACTAGATCGCCTGAAAGCTGCTACGGAGGTGTGTTCTGATTAGTCTACCCAGCTTCCACGGAGACACACAGGAGGAGAAAAGCAGCATAACAAACAGAAGAATACTCAAGCCAAAACAGCAGTGTCATCTAGCACTACAGACAGAAGCAACCTGACATTCGGACTCCCAGAACAATCTACTTTACTTTTTCCTCTAAGCATGGCTACCTACAGATGGCTGGAGCTCCGGTCGGAAAATCAGTTCTGCAGTAATTGTAACTGTTTGCTCCTTCTCCTTTTTTCTTTTACTGTGCAAACCCCATGCCCAGGTGTTGCTTGACCTTTCCTGACTTTCCTTAAACAAAACAGATTGTGGAAGTTACATTCTAGGGCGGTGGAAGGAAAATGAAGAAGGTGGTTAATCACTGTCTGGTAATTCTTGAGGGAATCAAGCCAGACCCACTACCTGGTAAAGAGATCAGTGACAAGAAAATCAATCAGTCAATCAAACTTTATTTAACCAGGCAGTTACATCATTGAGCGAGCTCATTTGCAAGATGGTTCTGGGCTCACAGAACAAACTCCATTTACGATTTACAACAACATGTCCAGACACATCATATAGGAAAACAGTATAATTATAAATAACATTACAGGATAAGATGATATCGGGAATAAATCTTGGTAGCAAAGGCTGTATACATACACAGATACTTCATCATAGAATGTTTGGGGACAGTAAAAGAGTGAGGCAGGAGAGGATGGCAGCGGCACTTAGGATACAGTGGGAAGGTAGTTAGAAAACACATGAGGTGAAGGAGGGGCAACCCTGCTATGTTAGAGTCCCCCGGGGGGTTGCCACAGGGAGGGAAGAGGGGAAGGAATTAGGGCGGGAGTCGTTGCCCTAAGTGGCTGCCGGTCTACAGGGGGAATAGGGAGGCTAGGAGGATCCATAGGCTAAGGATATATTCAAATTGTGTATCAAAGATTACCTGAAACAGTCGCACGCAGTTTTCAGGCTTCTAAAAAGCAATTGTTTGAATACATCAGGGCTGGGCAAGTGGGAGTGTTTAAGAACTTTTTGTGAATTATTCCAAAGTGATTGTAGGAAGGAAAATTCAGGCATTATTCCTTAACTTGGAACTTGTTGCCTAGAGCTAATCAGATGCTATATTGCTAACTCCCCACTGCGTTGTGCCCCAGCTCCTGGAGAGATTATAGTATGCCCTGTCCTCCCTTGAAGATTACTCAGAAAAAAAGAGACATTATTTTTGTACCCCCTCAACTGATAACTCTGAAACAATAGACTTAGATGACCTAATAAAATAGGATTGGCTTAGGGATCAGAGGGGTGTTGGGGTGAGGGGGAATGAATAGAGGACTAGTGAATGGAAGCTGATGGGCTGCACAATGTTGAGCACTATTAGATACTTGCTGGCGTAGTTTGGATTAGAACAAATTCTGCATTTCCATGGCCAAATGAAATATGTACAAAGGGCATGACTGACTGGCAATGGGAAAGCTAGATAATGGAATGACATATGACAGGGCCAGGAGCAGGGGACACGGGGGAGGGGAACCTGGTTATCCAAGCTTCTTTTTTTTAAGCTCCAGAGGTGATGTTCCACCTTATTATGAGTGGTCAGAGATTGGCCTTCATTTTGTTGTGGCCTTTGGCAGTCGCACCAACCCATCTCCACCCTCAGAGGCGTGGTGCAGGAGGCACTTTTGGAAGTCCCTCATTAGAGGTACAGACAGGTTTCCATTGTTCAAGAGGCACGTTGCCATGTTGATGTTCTGGGTATCGATTTCTTCTGAATTTGTTAGTGTTTGTTACTGCACTGCCTGGGTATTGGGAAGGAACATGGTAGATTCTGGCCTTTGGTGGCAGGATCTGCTATGGAACAGGGGCCAGAAAACATGTAAATGACTGGTACCATGGAGTTTTCTCTCATTACATACAATGTTAAGGGTCTTAATGGCCCAGTGAAAAGGGCTTCGATACTTCAAGAGCTAGGTAGGTCGAAACCTGCAATAGCCTATGTACAGGAAACACATTTGTCCAAACAAGAACACAGAAAACTGAAGCATTCCTGGGTAGGGGAGGTTTATGCAGCCGATTGGCCTGAACACACCCACAGGCAGGGAGCCACTATCCTTCAAAGAAGAAATGTTCCTATCTGGACAATCAAGATGGAGTTAGATCCAAAAGGGAGATATGTCCGACTCAAGGCCTACTACTTCAACCTCAGATGCATACTTTTAAACATCGATGCCCCTAATGAATCAAAAGAAAACCAACTCTTCCTTAAAAAAATGATTCTTCAAATGATCACTGACCCTGTTGTTCTCTGCATCATATGGGGGAGATTTTAATATGGTTATGCAGCCTCACAGAGATAGGAGAAGGGCAGGCATCACCACAGGGGCTTCTCTATCAGTAGGCTTTTTAAGGCGGCTCTTGGGTGAGATGGGTCTGATTGTTGCATGGCGGGTCACTCATTCTGCTCGAGATGACTATACCTTCTTCTCCCGCAGATACAACAGTTTTTTCAGAATAGATACGTTCTTTGTGTCAGGGAAAAGAGGGCCATGATACAACAATGTGACATACTCCCCATGACGTGGTTGGACCATGTCCCAGTGCTGCTACGGTTGACGCCCACTCCCTCCCCCAGAAACTCCATGTGGTGAATGAACATAGGGCTAATAAATGCTGAAACATTCAGAAACAAGATGAAGATCATCACAGAATATCTTGACTTTAATTCACACTTGGATACCTCTCCCTCTGTATGGTGGGATGCTCTGAAGGCAGTTATTAGTGGGGCAATAATTAAATACAGATCTAGCCAAAAACAACAATGCTTCCAGCTCCAGAAAGAAATACAGAAGAGCTCCGGGAGGTGGAGTTCAGATACAAGTTGACTCTGCATCCTGAGGATAAGGCACTTTGGTTGGGGAGAAAAAGAAGGCTAGAGTCAATACTAGGTCACCAGGTAGATGGCCTGCTGCAGCACATGGCCCAAAAATATTATGAGGGGGTTAACAGGGCCAGTCATCTTCTGACTTTGGCCCTAAGAAAGCAAATCACCTCTAGGGCACTCACACAGATCCAACGCCTTGGGGGAAGAGATTTTGGTCTTGGACCAGCTGGGAATTTCAGAGGCCTTTGCCGAGTTTAATTCCACACTTTATTCCCACACACCCCTGGATCACTATGAAGACAGACTGACTGAGTTCTTCATACAGACAGATCTTCCGACCATTACCGAGGGTGATAGGCTTGTTCTGGAGGGGGACATCTCAGCTGGGGAAGTATTGGATACAATAAAATAAATTAAAACTGGAAAATCCCCCATGCTGGATGGTCTACCTTCAGAAATCTATAAGCACTTCTGTGAGGAGCTGATGTCTCACTTACTGGACTGTTTTCACTATATACAGACCAGGGGCAAGGTCCTTCCTCTTGGAGACAGGCTCAAATAGTAGTTTTATTAAAGGAAGGTAAAAATCCAGAACTTTGTGCCTCTTACTGCCCCATCTCCCTTTTGAACGTAGATATGAAGATTTTCACAGCGATACTGGTGGGTCATTTGCAGTGGGCGGTAACACGGGGTGTTCACCCTGGCCAGATAGGTTTTGTGGCAGGCAGATATTTGTATGACAACATCAGGAGACTTCTAAACATAATCTCCTCACAGCAGGAAAGGAAAGAATTCCCAGTAGCAATCTCCACAGACGCCGAAAAGGCATTTGATAGGGTCAACTGGCAATTTTTAAAGATAACCATGGAGAAAATGCAATTTAGCTCTAAATTTCTGAAGATCTTCTCTAGTTTGTATACCCTCCCTCAGGCCCCATCTTCTTGGGGGGGCTCCCCAGAGACCTCGGTTCCCTGGCTGTTAACCCTGCTGAGTGCTTTGGCACCCTATCTGGATACAAGCTCAACTATGATAAACCTGAAGCTTTGAAGTTGTCTACTACCTGCCCCACAGAATTTTCCTCTACATTCCCCTTCAGCTGGGCTAAGAATAATAAAATCAGATATGGGGATGTGCAGATAAATGCAGATATAACAAAATTATTTGAAATTAATTATAACAGAATGTGGGAAACTACCAAACAAGATTTAGCTACAGTAAATGGTCCCTGTTACCTTTGACCACAGTTGGCAGAATAGATGCCATTAAAATGAACCTTTTACCACGGTATCTATTCCTTTTCTCTAACTTTCCTCTGCCTATTCACCCAGCCCACTGGCACATAATAACCCAGGAAATTACCCAGTTTATCTGGGGAAGTTTTAGACCTCTGATTTCACAAAAGATACTCTCTCTCCCTAGAGATCAGGCAGGTTTGGCGATGCTGGACATATGCCTTTTTTACTTGGCATGTTAACTGCAAGGGGTGGGCACCTGGGCGTAGCACCGCATCATCTCAGGTTGGGATCAGGTGGAAGAAGCTGATTGTTTGGGCCCTCCCCTCTTTTGCTGTCCCTGACAGACCCAGGAGTCCCGATTCCCACCTTGACTGAAACCCCTGAACACAACACACTCTGAGGATGTTAAGAAAAGTCAGACATCTGTGGACTCAGTAATGGACTTGGGGCCCCTTTCTCTCATTTAACACCATTCTTCCTTCCTGCCCCCAGACTTGACTTAGGTTATGCAGGGTGGGATTTCAAAGGACTAACTCGTTGTTCACAGTTTCGGGAGGGAGCCAACTGTGCATGACTCCAACAGGTGAAACTTAAATTTGGCCTTCAAGACAGGGACTTTCACAGATACCTGCAAGTTCATTGTTTCATAAGGGAGGGCAAGCACACAGACTCTCTCACCCATGGGTTCAGTTCCTGGGAGGGTTACATACAGAGTTGATTAACCCCAGGCTCATGGGTGCATTGCATTTTGCAACTTTATGGCCAGTTAAGGCTAGTAGAATCATGACCTCTAGACAAATAAGAAAAGCACGGGAGCAGGAGATCCCTGGACAAATAACATGGGGAGACTGGCATCGCAGATTAAAGCTGGGCTGGTGGGTAACCTCCTCCAAGATCTGGAGGGAATTCTACTGGAAAATTTTGATCTGGGTCTTTAGGATTCCGACTATTACAAACATTTTCAAATGACCAATACTGACACCTGTTGGACAACCTATGGCCTGATTTGGTCACACTGGCACATATTTTGGAGTTGCCCAAAGATCTTCCAATTTTGGCAGGAAGTGAGAAATTCTGTGCAGGACATTTTGTCAGTCACTATACCGACCCCTTCCACTGATTGGGTTCTGGGCTTCCCTATGGTGATAAGTCTCCCCCCATCAAGCAGAACATTAGCCCTGGCACTCACAGCAGCAGCTTTAAAATGCATAACTGCCCACTGGTTGAAAGCAGACTCTCTGACTTGGTCTGAATAGGTAAGCAGGGTTAACAATTTCATGGACGTGGAACACATAACAGCCAGACTAAACCTCCATGAGGACAACGTCAGGAAAATATGGGATCAGTGGATAGTTTGGGAGGCGTCATGAGTCAGGGAGTAAACCTCTTGATATCAAATATGCTCTTTGCGTCAGGTATTATCATTACTTACTGTAAGGTCTTTCTACCCTTGTCCCCAGGTGGAAGTATGTATCACTGGACCAGTTTACACACAGTCTCCTACTTTTACATCTCAGTGTTGTAAAATAACTACTTTCCTTCCCCATATAAAATCCCAAGCAGTGTATAAACCCAGTTTAAATTTTTTTTATTTAAATAAGTTCAAGGCTTAAGAGTGTATTTTAGACATCCGTTATCATTAATAGAAGGTATGGAAGTCAGAGATAAATAAATAGGGATTTCTTTTATGCTACTCCTTTTTGGGAGCCATTTGATTTGCTGAAAAGCATTAGCCAGCTGCTCACAATCCCAAAGCAGGGTGCCCAAAATACGACGGCCCGACATTGGCATTTTACCCACAGTGGAGTTAGAATCCTTAAGAATGGAGGGTGGAGCCCCTGATACTGGGTTGAAGCCCCCCCCCAAAACGCTTGCTGTGGGTAAAATTCTGATGTCAGGCAACCTTGTTTTGGGCACCCAGCGTGGGGATTGTGAGCGTCGGGCTGAAGCATTTTGGCAAAACATAGTAGATCCCTTGTTTTTGGTATTGTACCAGTGAATTACAACAGTACAGGACTTACATTTATGTATTTATTTTATGTATTTATTTATTGAATACAATCGTAATTAATACCTTTGAGTCAGAGGCTCCTTTACAAAGGCTCCACGTCATAGAAAACAATACAGAGCATACAGTGTACAGACAACGCAGTATAAACAGTAGTGTGGGAAATATCACACCTTACGAAAGATACACGGTAAATTACAACAGGTGGATGTGTTACAGGGTAATTTCAACAATCAAAGACAATGCAGTTCAGTGGCAGAATACAATAAATACAGTAACAAGAGGGCACTCTAGAAGCAGGACCAAATGGCTCCATTGTCATGGCAGTTATAGGTCGTGGGTAGGTCAGGTACAGTCACAGGGGGAGTCCCGCAAGATATTGCTACAGAGAAGTATTACATACATAAAAAGGAATAGTCTCTATTGTGTATATATATTCCCATGTGGTGACATTCTAACCACTGTATTTTGCATGTACAATCTGGAATGCATTAATAGTGGATAAATCACACTAGAAACTAGAGACTGGTTACCAGGGACATGGAATGCAGGGAAAGTCAGATACTTAGGAATCCAAACCCCAAAAAACTTTAACAACCTGTAAGGAGTTAACTGCAGCAAACTTAAACAGGAGGTATACACAGACTTAAAGAGATGGACATTATTGCCACTAACCTTCTCTAATAGATAGGACACCATAAAAATGAATGTCCTTCCCATGTTTCTGTTTTTGCATCAATGTCTCCTGGTCCCAATACTAGGTAAGGACTGGAAGGAACTAAATACAGCCCTGAAGCAATTCATTTGGCAGGTCCAGAAGCAAATGGTTTGATACCTTTTATTGGACCAACATAGATGTTACAAAAAGAAAACAATGTCTAAGCATTCAAACCAACCAAGCACTGCCTTGGAGACTTATGACATCATACTGTAAGTCTCCAAGGAAGGACTCTAGTTGGTTTAAATGTGACATTATTTTCTTTTGTAACATCTATGTTAGTCCAATAAAAGTATCAAACTCATTACTCTGAATCTATTCTTACAGGGACCAATATGGCAACTAATTTATTTCTGTATGTTCATTTGGCAGGGGATGAAATGACGAATCAGTTGGGTGCTATTAATGAGAAATAAAAATCTAGGTGGGTATAGCCTCCCCAACTTTAAAGATTACTACATGGCAAGATAATTAGGAGATATGAAAGACCTATTCAACACTCAGAAAGAAACAGCATGGAAATTAATGGAACAAAACACAAACAGAGGCATGAACATAGAAAAGAAAAGGCAAAGCAAGACAAGGCAAGGCAAATTGTATTTGTATGGTGCCCATACCCAGAGGCTCTGGGTGCCTCAGAGAAATATAAAACAATCATACAATATATCAATCTAAAATGTCATCAATACAGGCTGGGATGTGAATGTAGAACAGGATTTACTGTATAAGAGATAACCAACAAGTGAACCCAACATACTTTTAAGCAGTGGATCTCCTTAAAAAATATACCAAATATCACAAAAACAACTCCACTCCTTTACAGAAATAATTATATGAAATGTTTTTATGCTGCACACATAAAACTGCCCAAATGTTATGCACGCTGCAAGTATGATTTAACTGTTAAATTGGAACCGATTGCATGTACGTGGCATGTGTGCAGCAAGCAAGTGAGGAAATCCTGATTTTTATATTTAATTGGGAAAGACTGCATACATGTAGCACGTGTACAAAAGCAAGGGGTCACTGATAACTGTACACATGAAAGTTAAGTGACTTGCTCAGGATCACACCATTCACAAGTGAGAGTTGATGAGATTCAACCCCAAAATCTTCATGTGTTTAAGTCTTCTGGTTTGTAGTTCAGTGCCTTTAACCACTAAGCCAAACTGTCTGCACACATATGTCTCACTTGTACATCAATACATACTTATCTGAATACATCTGCATGCATGCAGCATGCTTGTAGCCACTGTTTTGGTTTCTCAGTTTCTTCTCTCACTCATTTTCACAGTTGAACTGTAGCACACATACCAATAGAAACATGTGGGTTTTCCCACCCCAATTTGCAAACTTTCCCACAAAACCACTTAATTACTTCTGTCTGGCCTGTACTCCTACTATTTTCTCTCCATAGTTTCAAATGCTTCCAAGCAAACAGACTTTAAGGTACAAACACAAAAGTAGCAATAAGTAGGCACCCACACCCACATGGCCAGTCCCCCCAATGCACACACACACACACTGTAGTGGGTACAGCCATGCAGCTGCAGACAACCCACCAAATACAGATATAGGTAAAAAGTATCTTACTTGAGTGCTAGGGAGCCAGAGGCAGGAGTCTTTAAGAGATGATGTCCATGGGTCAGAGTGCTGGGGCATATCCCCTTGAAATGAATAGAGTTATTTTTATTACTATTTTATATGTTATGACGGTGAGTTGGAGAATAAAGAAGCCACTGTTCTACTAACAAGGCCCTTGTTAGTCAAGCAGTGGCCTTTATTAATCTCAAGCTCTCCATCAATAATGCATAAAATAGTAATTAAAAAGTACCCCCATTCATTTCAATGGTACACACCCCTGCAGTCTCCTTTACCCTTTGTCATAATGTTCCTGAGCATGGGGATGTGGAGGTCAGCTTCACTTGGGGGGGGCATAACCCTGAATATACTGGGGCTCCAGTAGTCTGTGCATACCAGACCACTCAACTATCCCTGAATGCAAGGGGCAGCTCTAGAATGTCTGTATCATCTCTAAAAGATACAACTTACTTGTTTTGACTGAAAAGTGATATGCAAATCAGGAAAAATTCAAATGCACAGTATAATATTCATCTGTACATACCCTGGAGCAGTGCATCAGATTTGGGCTTAAACCCACCCAGTTACTAACCAGTTTTTTCCTGGCTGAAGTTCTACCTCCACCCCAAAAGACCGTTGTCCTGATTTTTCAACTCCTTTCATAGAAACATAGAATTTGATGGCAGATAAGGACCACTTGGCCCACCTAGTCTGTTCATTTATTTACCTAATGGATAAACTGCAGATCCTAGTTAACCAATAGCCTATTTCTTCCTACCCCCCTCTAGAATTGTCTTATGTCTGTCCCATACATTCTTTAATTCCCCACTGTTTTTGACTCCACTACCTCCTTAGGAAGGCTGTTCCATGTATCCACAACCCTATCTATGAAAAAATACTTCCTGACATTACCTCTGAGCCCCCCCTCTATCTTCAAATTGTATCTCCTTGTTCTTGCACATCTCTTTTTCTGAAAGATGTGCCCTATGTATATATGAATATAACACAAATATAAACCATTTGATCATATCATTGTGTATACTGGTATTGTTGTTACTGTTTACACTTGATACTTTGTATTACCTCTGTTACTGTGTTTCAGCATTGTTTTCACTGACCAGGTCCCCTTTGTAAATGAGTTTCACTCAATGGTGTGTCACCTGGTTAAATACAGATTGAGTGATTGATTGATTGATTGATAGCCCATTGTTGCCAATGGAGGATGACCCTATTAATCACTGAACTCCTGCCCTACTGGTACATGCAGTAACTGCTGGTGAAGCCTGCTAAAACCTTAATGCTGCTTAGGAACAATTGTTTTTTATATGCAAGAACACTACATCAGAGGTTGGCATCACAAAACGAAAATTTGCAAACATAAAACCTCCACAGGAACCAAAAAAGGACACTCTAGTTGGTCTGTCAGTAAAGTGGTAGTGTTTGTGATGTTGGCGACCTTAGATTAGGAACAATCTCAGGGCAATGTGGGCTGGCTAGGGGGAGGAGGGTCGAAAATCCTTGGGGAAGCTCTTCTCCTCTGTGGAGGAAGGGTGCCCTCAGGTGGCAGAGTGGCTGAGGCAACACAGCCATGAGAAGGGGCAGAGGTGGGCACTGATGTGATGACATACTCAGTGTGCTTGCATCATGGTACCACTACACACAGTGCCTTGGGACTGGGTGGGGAAAGGGAGAAAATGAAAAATGGGGCTCTCGCACTGGGGGCAAGTTGCCCCAATATCTGTGCCCCTCAGCCTCGACCCAGCTCTCCTTGGGTCACCAACATCCTATTGGGGGAGGATTCTCCCTGACCCTCAATCCTGCCTGGGAGGGCATCCAAGGAAAACAAGTAAGCTTAATGCAGACAGAGGCTGTTGTAAGTGGCAAGGAGAGGCCTAGGTGTCCAGTGTAATTAGGGGCATAAACAGAATAAAAAATGGACACTTTAGAATGCAAATTGTTGAATTTTAAACTTCATTTAACAGTTGAGAAACCTGATGCAAACTTATTTACAAGCTTCTCTCACTGATGTATGGTGGGGACCCATTTTTAGGAAGGTGGAACTGAGGAGGAAGGGAGGAGGTCAGGCCTGCCTGGTGCTGGCTTGAGGGTGGAGTGAATCAGGATCACAGGAGCAGCTGCAGGGTGGAGCTGGATGTCATTGCCACCTAGGACAAATGACTTGGCTAAGAAAGGACTGAACAGTAAGAAGCATTTGTGGAGATGGAGAGGGCCTTGACAAATAGCACATGGTAACCTTCGAGGTGCTGGTTCTGTCATGGTATGGAGAGGTTAGGTTCCACACCTGTGATCTAATTGTGGTTGAAAACTGGTGAGTTCAGGATTGGCTCATTGGGGACTGAGGTCCACTGGATGGATGGTCCTATACTGGCATGATGGTCTGCATCTGTCAAGGAGGGAACCAGGATCCTAGGTGATAGGTTTAGCTACTAATTCGTTACTTAAACTAGCCAAGGGGAGGCACTGAAAGGAGCAGGAAAACCTAGCCCCCAAAATCAGGGTATGGGTGAGGTAGACACCAGCAGAGATGTCACTGGGAAAGTGCAGGCTAAATGAGAAAGTGACAAGTACAGTAAAGACTGACAAAGGGGTGCGGCCATCAAGAAATGGAGTGTACGGTACCAATGCCCTGGGTTCAGCCCTGAACTGGTGGCCTTGATGGAAGAGGATGCCTGGATATCGTAGCAGTCACAGAAATATGGTATATAAAGAATCATGACTGGATGTTAACATACCAGGGTACACAACCTACAGGACAGACAGGGAGGGCAGAAGGGGAGTAGTTCCTCATGTAAGGGAGGATGGCAACTGAGCAAAAGAGTAAACAGGGAGAGGAGTAATTGTGGTCACCTTAGAGACTGGAATGGCACCATGATCCACAGGGGTTGATACAGACCCCTCATGTCGTGGAGGGAATGATGATGACAGAAGGCATTTAGGATGGCAGAGAAAGGGGAGATACTGTTGAGGGGACCTTATTATGCCAGATGTTAACTGGAGCACCTGCTGCAGCCATCCAAAAGCAGGCCATCTCTTATGCCCCCAGGTGGCATGCTCAGACAGCTAGTTTTGGAACCTACTCATGAGGGAGCACCTGACATCATACTCTGGGCTGGGGACAGGAGAGGATCTCAGATCTGAAGTGGGAGTATTTGAACAAGTGACCACCAAACAGTGTGGTTCACGATAAACTCAGCTACAGAGTCAAGTTATACAAAAGTGAGGGTTCTGACTCAGAGGGCTGAATTTGGCAAGATGGAGAGTATCTTAAAAAAGCACTAGCAAACAGGCTAGCGAGCAACAATGAGGAAATATCAAAGCTGCCATCACAGAGGCAATAACTTTGTGGAAGCAATAAACAAATCAAAACAAAGAAAAGGTCTCTATGGTTCTCAAAGAAGGGCGGTGAAGGTTAGGGAGAAAGATAGTATTTAGGAAGTATAAAGAAAACAAAGAAGGAGCAGGACAGAGAACTTACAGTTAAGGCAGAAGGAAGTGAGGTAGTCAGAATAGCAAAGGCACAAACTGAGGAACGAGTAGCCAACTCGGGTTAAGAAGGGGAAACCTTTCATAGGGTATGTTAGATAGACAAAGGAGGATAGTGAGGCCATGGAATGATTGTGGTGGGCAGAGAATACAGTGAAAGATACTGAATGAATACTTGTTCGGTATTCACAAAAGAGGGGAGGCCTAATCAAACTAACAGAAGCACTTAGATGAGGGTTGATCCTGTTCTTTCGTAGCGAAAGTGTTCTGAAAGAACTTCAAACTGAAGGTGACAAAGAATGGGGTTGATGAATTCATTTAATTCCAAGAATTAAAGAGACCAGTGACACCACTGACACCTTTATAACAAATCATGGAGGATGGTGGTACCTGAGGACCGGAAGAAGGCTGATGTGATTCTCACAAAAGTGGGAGCAAGACAGAGGCGGAAACTACAGACCTGCCAGTTTGGCTTCTGTAGGGAAAGTGATGGAATCACTTGAAGGAAAGAATTGTTGAGTACCCAGAGGCCAGGTAAGCGCAGACCCAGAAGCATGGGTTCACAGCGGGAAGGTCATGTCAGATGAATCTAATTGATTTCTTGATTGGGTGACCAAAGTAGTAGACCAGGGAGGGGCTGTGGCATGGTCTACCAAGACTTTAGCAAGGTATTCCTACACAGAAGATTAGTCATTCAATTAACCAGCTTGGAGGGTCCCAGGGTGGTTGCCTGGGTAAAACATTGGCTCGAACAACAGGACACAGAAGGCAATTGTAAATGGAGTCCTCTCAAGAAAGAGGGTTACTAGTGGGTACCTTGTGTTCAGTACTGGTCCAGTCCTTTAATGTCTTATAATGACATTGCAGAGGGCTGAAGTGAAAGAATGCCTTTGCAGATGACACAAAGATCTGCAACAGGGTTGATACACAAGGAGGCATGGAAAGGTTGAGAAGGGATCTTGCAAGGTTGAAGAATGGTCAAAAGTATGGTAGCTTGATTCAATACTGAGAAGTGCAAAGTAATGCACCTGGGAAACAAGAACCCAGTGGAAGATTACACAATGGGGGGGAGGTAGTAACAACAACAAAAATGGAAAGAGACCTGGGGGTAATCATATCAGATGACCTTAAGGTTGGCAAGCAATGTGAGAAGGAGGTAGGGAGGGCTGGGGGTAATACTGGGATGTATAGGGAGAGGCATTACCAGCAGAAAACAGGAAGTTGTTATCCCCTGTACAGACAGTTGGAGAGACCCCATCTGGAGTACTGCATCCAGTTCTGGAGACCCCATCTCCACAAGGACATAGACAGGATGGAGGCAGTCTGAGGAGGGCACCAAATGGGCGAGGGTTCGTAAGAGAAGCCATATGAGGAGAGGCTTAAGGAGCTTAATATGATACCTCTTGAGGAAAGGAGGAGAGGGAGACATGATAGAAACATTTAAGAACCCTAGTGGAATCAACAAAGTCCTGGAGGGTAGCATCTTTCAGAAAAGAGATGCAAGAACAAGGGGACACAATTTGAAGATAGATGGGGACGGTCTAGGGCAATGTGTGGAGGAAGTATTTTTCCACAGAGAGGGTGGTGGATGGGAACAGTCTTTCCTGAGGAGGTTATGGTCTAAATCTGTGGGAGAATTCAAGTATGTATGGACAGACATAAGGCAATTTTTTTGGGGGGTAGGAAGAAATGGCTGTTGGTTAAATAGGATCTGCAGCTTATCCTCTAGGTAGGGAAATGGGCAGACTAGGTGGGCCAAGTGGTCCTTATCTGTGCCAAAGTCTATGTTTTATGTTCTAGTGGAAAACATTTCTTGAGGAGGGTAAGATTTGAGGAGATCATTTTACACTTTCAGTCAGTTCCACGGACAGAAAAATGACATCACCCTTTTGTACATGCAATACCCTGTTGGCTCTCACCCAAAGTTGTAACAATGGATGGGATTTTCAATGGGATCTGTCCAACCATATTTTCAAAGCAGTTTTCATCTACACTGTAAGCAATCTGGATAAAAACTGCCACCTGCATCAAAAAGAAATAATGCACCAAGAGGAACTGAAGTGTTCAAATAGTCACTGCATGGTGTTATTTCAGTGTTACAGTAGCAGTGTACACTTCCTGCACACTTCATTTCATAATGCAGTCCATCAGTGTTTAATTAGTGCATCTTCAGGTCTCTGTTGGTGAACATGCAGTGCTGACACAGTGTGTGCAAATTATATTAATTAGCACTGCAATCATACTGCAAAAGTACTGCAATTAACAGTGTTTTGTCATTAACACTGCCTGAAGCAGTGTTGGTGTAGCAATATTTGCTGAACCAGTGTTGTGTCAGCAACACTGCCTGAAGCAGTGTTGCATTGCTTTTTCAGTGTGTGAGAATTATGTTAATTAGCACTGCATCAACACCCCTGTGCAATTTCAATGTAGTGTGATTTTACAGCACCCTGTCGCAGTGTTGCAGTTCTATTTCATATTAGGCTGCATTAAAAGATGGCATCGCATAAAATTAACAAAACACAAGTATTCATCTGCGTATCTGCAACCTCAGCAGAGGAAGCTTTTGCTTAAGGGTTCCTGAGGAGAAAGTCGTCTGTGAATTCCAAGAAGATGGAGATCTTGGGGCTATGTCTATAGGAGGTACTAAAGTCTGTTACCCGCTGTTTGACCTAAAGTCACAAGGAAGGTGAACATTTAGGTTAAAGGAATGACCACCAATGGTTCTAGTTTGCAGAAATGGATTTGTGAAAATGGATGGTTCTGGTCTACAGAAAATGGTGGGAGCCACCCTGATATGCAGGGCCTCACCAGTATTTCCAGGCTTATTTTCAAAAGGAGAAGAGAGCTTCTTTGGATTGGGAGCACATGCATGGTGAGGAAAATGATTTTCGTCACTAAGGGATTTTCTGAGGAAGTGTGTGTGTGTGTGTGTGTGTGTGTGTGTGTGTGTGTGTGTGTGTGTGTTATATCTATAATGGGTTTATCAATTGCATTGACAACATTATTAGGTGATCTGTATGATATCAGAGTGTGACCAACACCTGCACTTTCTTCCCTCCAAAACACTTTTGCCATTTTATAAGACAAATAATCCACTGTGGGTGTGTCGGCAATGATATATGCACTGCTTGGGAGGCTGATGCACTTGCATGCGGTTCTATAAAATAACGCACACTTGCATGCAGGCTTATATCAGAGTGTGACTGCACACCCTACAATGGGTTATCTATTACATACACACACACACGCAGATATATGAGACAGTATGTTGCAAAACAAAACACTACATTGCAGGCATTAGAATGCAAAACACAAAGCAAGAAACAAAAATAGGGTTTGAGCCTCACGAGTCTTGGCAAATTGGTTGTGGTGTTCCCTGGAGTTCCCAGCCTTAATGCCCATCCCATACCCCCCAGCCCATAGCCTCCTTTCTAAAGCACAAGGTACAGCTCCAACCCAGTGTCTCCCACAGCAGCCATTCATACCTGTAAAATAAGAACAGCAATGGGCTCACAGGGGATCTGCAGCTCGTTATGAACTACTATATGACAAACAATGTAGGGTAAAAAAAAAAACAATACTTATCTGATACATAAGGCCAGTGTCCTCCTACTCCTGGTTAATGTCCTGCCAGACCTGTAGATATAAAAGGGAAAATGGGTCAGTATGAAAAATAAACATACTGATCAGCTAGGTCAGTTGGGAAGGCTCTGTAGAGGTTAAAATAAAAAAGTGGGTTGGGGGAGGGATACCAGACATGTACCACACCATCAACCTGGCTTGTAGAATGGACTCGGTCACTCAGGGGATGTCATGGTTGGGGAGGGAGGAAGACTCCTTGCTCCTGTACCCCTAGAACTAATCTTTTTTGGGGGTAGGAGGTCATATTGCTCCACACATCAACCAACACAGGGCAGGATAAAGACACCAAGGGACGGATATTCAAGGCACAATGAATGATTCCCTGGTGGTGTAGTGGATCCCCCCCTCCCTTTTTCCAATCTGTCTGTAGAATACATAGGAACATAGGTATGTGACAGTAGAAAGGGACCGCAAGCCCACCTAGTCTGCCCAGTTTGCCTAGATATACACTAGGCCTTTTCTGTAGTCCTCCCCCCATGCCAGTTGCCCTCTGTGCTTATCCCATGCCCTCGTGAACCCTCCCACCATTTCCCTCAGCAGCCCATTCCAGTTGTCCACCACCCTCTCAGTGAAGAAGTACTTCCTAATCCTTCCTCTAAATCCCCCCCACCGATTTGGAATTTCCAACTACCACTCCATTGCAATATAGCACACTGCAGCAGGCCAACTGTGACCATCTCTAGGCAGATATCCACAGCCACAACCAGTCCCAGAACTCCCTGCAGCTGGCACCACAGCAACAGGCAATAGAAGTTCCAATAGTCTGCAGTGCACGTTTGAGCTTCCACAATCTCTGATCAGATGTTTTCCACTTCTGCTCTTCTCCAGGGGATAAGTCAGTCTGTGACAGAACTTAGCCCAGGGAGTACGGTGGGGCCAGTAAACAAAAGCTGAGAGCCTATATAAACTCTTAACATGCACTGTAGGACAATCTCCCACCTCAAAGAACTCCAGGATCTGCTGCAAATGAAGCTGTCAGTGCAGAATCGATCAAAACCAGTTCATCATAATCCACTGCACTACAGCACACAGCAGGCAAACCAAAATGGCTCCACATGCAAAGTGCACATTAGCACCAGACCCACACTTGTGTGGGACCCTTGGCACAAGCCAGCCAGTGGGTATTGTGGTAAGGAGGGACAAAAACCTTTTACATGCAGGTACATCAGGGAGAAAAGGAAGGCAAGGGGAGATACTGAATGTCTGAAAAGGGTGGATGGAGGGAGGGTAAAAGATGACCACCAAAAAGCAGAAATACTGAACAAATACTTCTATTCAGTTTTTACAAAGGAGGGGGCAGAAAATGGGCCAGCATTAAGTAATAAGGATGGAGCGATCACAGAAAAGGACACAGGTCCCTCTGCAAAAGAAAGGATCCTCATGGAACTGGCAGCAATAAGGCTATGGGCCAGAAAGATGCACCCTTGGACACTGAGGGAGCTAAGGGAGGTGTTAATAGGGCCTCCGACTACCCTGTTCACCCTGTCTTTGTAAACTGGTGACATGCCCAGGGATTGGAGGAGGGCTGATGTGGTCCCACTATAAAAAAGTGTTAACAGGGAGGATGCAGGAACTACATACTGGTCATCCTGACCACAACAGGGGGAAAAGTAATGGAAATACTGCTGAAGGAAAGAATAGTGGAACACCTGGTTGTCAATGGTCTACAGGGGAAGTGGGAGAAGGGGACATTGTTTAACCAGGAGTAGCACACTAAGCTGAAGCTTATGTCCAGATGCAACCTGGTGCACAAGGAAGTTAAGTAACTTGCTCAGGATCACACAGTGTGCACTTAGACAGCTGTTGGATTCAAACCCGGTCTCCAGATCTGAAGCTCAGAGCCTTTACCCAATGTGCTATACTGTCTCCAGGACCCAAGCCAGTTTGGTTTTATGGGAGAGAGAGGTTGTGCCCGACAAACTTAATTGAGTTTTTTGACTGGGTAACAAGGAAGGTGGATGGGGGAGGATGTGGCCTCAGATTTCAGCAAGGCCTTTGACACTTTGCCACATAGAAGGCTGGTAAATGAGCTGGAAGGCTTAGGGGTGGGACAGAAAATAGCAAGGTGGGTGCAGAACTGGTTGAAAGACTGTAACCAGAGGGTGGTGGTAAGGCAAATGGGGTGCATTCCAGGGTGGGAGTGGTGTGCCCCAGGGGTCAGTGCTGGAATCCATCCTTTTTTAATATCTATAGCAACGATTAGACCAGTTGCAATCAGGGGAAGAGAGCTGTTCTTTCCAGATCGGGGCTTGTCGCTGGAAGGGGTCGGGCCAGGCATTCTGGGGCTGCATCGGTGGTGGTGGGAGGATGGGATCACATCGGTGATCGACAAGGAAGCTCTTGTTGGCGGGGGACAGGCCATGCATACCGGGGCCACATCAGCCACAACTTTGCAAGCTGACGACTCAGGAAGGAGCGGCCAATAAGCGAATAGGGCTCGAACCTTTGACTGTGTGACTGGGTCATAAAAGACAACTAGTCCAGTCACAATCAGAGGAGGAGAGCTGTTCTTTGCTCCACATCACCCACCCTGGCCCTGACCTCTATTAAATTGTCGGTGAGGGTGGAGCCTTGGAGGAGGGCAAGTTGAGATTGGGTGAACTGGAACACTAGGAAGCTGGATTGTTACTAATTGGGGGGAAAGGGTTCTGTACACTATGCTGCTTGGGCAACACTGACTACTACCAGGAAGGGGCATAATGAAGCAGACTGTATAAATGACTGTATGCCAACTACATCTGAGGGAGAAGGCAAACTGTGTGTAACTTGATTACTGCTAGGGCCTCTGAGCTGGCTAGTGTTGTGGTGGGCTAATTTTGCTTGTGAACTGTCTACTGCTAGGGTTAGAAAACTGGCTACTGTCAAGAAAGAAGGAAAATTGCTGTAATTGAAGGGGGTAAACTGCTTGGGTTTTAGAGTAACACTGACTGAATTATTTCTTGGGGTGGCCAATGCAGGCACCTTGGGTAGAGTGATTGGGGGTACAGGGTGCGGGGCGGCAATAATATTAAATTGGGCATGGAGGTTCAGAGGGTGCACAGTGTGTTTTCAGTTGGCAGGTCTTAGGGAGGAAGTTCAGGAAATCAGAAGCCAGCTGGAAGGCAGGAGGGATGGGGAGGAAAGGTGTGGAAAGGACCTCATGAGAGTACACGAGGCCAATATGGCATAATCCAGGGAACAGGTGGACAAGGATCATGTGGTTACTCAGGAGGGGTGGGGCATGAAACAACCAATGTACAGAAATCACTTCATAGGGAGGTGGCTGACCAGAAGGAGGGGGGACAGGAGAGAGCAAGTCGGGGGCAAGCATCACACTTACTAATTGATTCACCCTGCTATATCCGGGAGATGAGGTGGAGAGGCTGCAGGGAGGAGGAGAGCAGGCAAACAGAGAGGGTTTGGTCAGTAAACTGGGGGGGATGGGGCAGGAGAGAGAGCCAGATCCACAGAAGGGGAGGGAAGAGACATTAGCCTAGGTGGGAGGGAGGTGGGGAGGATGAGGGAATGCAGAGTGAAGCCAGGGTGGGAGGAGGGAGAACTAGGGTTGGGCAAGCATCCAGGTTAGGGAAGTCAACCAAGGATAAGGAAAACTCTAGATAGGCCAGCTTCTGGGCAGGAGAAATCAAATGAGGCGGAGAGGAGGGGGAAAGATGGGGGTAGGGAGAAACACAGCAGATGGGGTGAAGGATGCAGCATTTGGGGGGGAGACGAGGAGGAAAGCAGTAGAAGGGAACCTGGGAGGGGGACCTGAGAATACCAGCCCAGAAAGAGAGTCCGGGGAGATCTGGGGGGGCAATCTGTGCCACTCAGGAGGTTGGGGGTGGTGAGGAGCAAGCTGGGAGCTATAGGTAGAAGAATGAGCATGGTAGGGCAAGCACAGGCTTGTGATTCCCAGGCTGAGGGGGGCAAAACAAGTAAGCCTGGGGTTGATGACAGAAGGAAGAGCCTGGACGGAATCAAATGGGCCAATAAAGTGGGGGGGTGAAGGTGATCCTGCTGGGTGACTCCATGTCCTGGGACATCCAGTGGGAGGGGGTAGGGGAGGGAAAAAGCAGCCCAGTTTAGGCTAAATGTATCCCAGACCTATCCGTACACAAGGCCAAATTCCAGCTATACTCGATAGTATTGGAATGCAGGGAATCTCCAGACTTCCTAAAACATCTGGAAACCAATGACTTAGAGGGGAGCAGTAAACTGGAAATCCAGGTGAGATTCCAGGAACTGGCCAAGGTTTACCACTCTATAGGAAGCGCAATCTCCTTCTTTGAGAGTCTGCCAGTACCTAGGGTGTCTGGGGAGACCAAACATAAACTAAGAGGTGTGAACCAGTGGTTCAGGGACTGGCACAGGGCAGAAGGGTATGGGCTGGTGGGGGACTGAAGGATACATGGGAGGACAAGGGGTTTTATGCCAGGGATAGGCTACACCTCAACTTGGAGGGGAGTAAGATCTTGAAACTAAAACTTGCTGGATTCATAGTCGAGAGGTGGAGTTTAAGCTTGTAAAGGGGGTGATTAAGTAAAAGAGTGGCTCCAGGAGGGCTGCTCGAGGGTCCAGGACCAGGGCATGAAAAGAAGGCAGGTAACTGCGATCTAAATCCATCCAGAGCTGTGCAAGGAAGGGCATCTAGGGACTGCTCAGGGTCGAGATGACTGGAAAAGGGAGAGGGGTCAGGATGGAGGACAGCCCTGATCAATGCTAGGAGCATGGGCAACAAAATGCCCAAGCTCCTGGCGATGCTGGTTGAGGGATCAGCGGATGTGGCAGCAATTACTGAGACATGGGCCACTCAGAAAAATGATTGGGATCTAAATTTGGTGGGCAACAAAATATTCAGGAAGGACAGAGGAGAGGGAGAGGAGGGGTGTAGCACTGATAGTCAAAAATGACATAGCAGTTAGTGGAGTGAAGGAGGCTGTAGGGGGTGGAGGAGATCTGGGTAACCCTACTAATGAGGGAGGTAACAGACTGAAAATAGGGGTGGTGCACAGACCCCTCCCAAAAGATGGAAGAGGCCCTAGAGGACAAACTAGTTGAGAACATCAAGAGGGGAACTGTGACCGTGGAACGGGTATGGTGGTGATCATGGGTGACCTTAATATGCTGGGGACAGACTGGGACACTATGGCATCCTCTGTGGCCAGGGAACAGAGACTGATGGATGTGTTCCAGGATGCCTTCCTGGTCCAGCAGGTGGGGTAACCTACTAGGGAGGAGCGGATACTGGATGTTGTCCTAGCAGACAGTAACCAGATAAAGGGTCTGGAGGTGTGCAGCCCGCTGGCAGGTGGTGACCACACTATGGTCTGATTTCTGCTGTATCTGGGGGGAGGGGGGAGGATAACCATTCTAATACAGTAGTAGTGGACTTCAGGGGGGCTGACTTCATGGGCATGGACAGGATTCTACAGGGGAAGCTTGGACAAGATTAAGCCAGACATGGATGCTGGCAGCTTGTGGGAGGCCGTTAGGAAGGGGGTGCAGGAGACTACTAACTCCTCTACAAAGGTGAGGCGTAAGCATGGTAGAGCCAACAAGCCGTGCTGGTGGACCAGGGAGGTGCAGGAGGTGGTGAGGGATAAAAAGGCTGCCTATGCATGTTTTAAGCACTCTAGGGGAGTAGGGAGAGGGGTATGAGTTGATGGCTAGAAGGGTCACCGCAGTGGTGAGGGGAGCCAAGGTGAGGATGGAGCAAAATCTGGCTAAGGATATCCAGAGGGGGGAAAAGGAATTTTATAGACACACAAGAGAGAAGAGAAAAGGGAGGGCACAGATCAGCATGATTAGGACTGAGGAGGGATGGACTCAGGAGGCGGGGGAATCAGGCAGAGGTGCTAAATGAGTACTTTGCCTTGATATTTACGGGGGGAGGCAGGGGATCCCTCTAGACCAATGGGAGAGAAGGGGAGCCAGCAGAGTCTAGAGGACTGAAAGAAGTTGGGGTACAGGCTGGGCCAAGTCTAGAAGGGGATGGGTGGTTAAATGAGGGGGTGGGCTGCGAGGGAGGGAGAAATCACAGTGGAAAGGGTGGGGGAGGCCCTTCGGACACTAAAACCTGATAAGGCACCGGGGCCGGATGGGCTGCATCCGAGGGTTATGAAGGAATTGGCCAATGAGGTAGCAGCACCACTGGCAGCACTCTAACACCTCTCTGCTGACAGGATGGGTGCTTCAAGACTGGAGGGTGGCTCATGTGGTGCCTATCCACTAATGGGGGGGGGTCTAGAGAGGAGATGGGGAATTATAGGCTTGTCAGCCTAACGTCTGTGGTGGCCAAAATAATGGAGGGCATTATCAAGGATAGGCTCAGGAGGCAGCTGGAAAGGTTGGGGCAACTGGATGACAAACATTATGGTTTCATCCCAGGGAGATCGTGTTAGACCAACCCCATAGATTTTTATGACTGGGACCCTGGACCGGAATAGACTGGAGGACATCTTATACCTGGCTTTCAGTTAGGCGTTTGATCTGGTACCCCAAAATGGGCTGCTAATAAAGCTAGGGGGGGTGGGGGTGAGAGGACAGTTGCTCAGATTGGGGGGGTGGGGGTGAGAGGACAGTTGCTCAGATGGGTAGAAAATTGGCTAACAGGGCGAATACAGAGGGTAATGATGGGTAGTCTCCTCTCCCACGAAGGTCATCAGTGGGGTCCCCAAAGGTTTGGCACTGGGGCCTCTCCTGTTCAATGCCTATGTCTTGGATATGGGGAGGGCGTTTAAGAGTAGGATGAGTCTCTTTGTGGATGACTTAAAACTGGGAGCATTGGCGGATGGGGACAAAGCGAGAGAGACAGTCCAGTAGGACCTGGATACCCTGGAGGGGTGATCAAGGAGATGGGGACTGAGGTTTAATGCAGGGAAATGTTGGGTGCTGCATCTGAGGGTCAGAAACCCGGGCCATGTATACACTCGGGGGGGGGGGTCATACTGCAAGCCACAACTAGTGAGAGGGATCTAGGGGTGGTGGTAGACGTCAAAATGAATAACACTGAAAATTGCAGAAGAACTGCGACCAAAGCAAACCGGATAGTGCATAGCCAGGGGGATTACATCCAGGAGGAGGGAGGTGATCCTCCCTCTGTTTAATGCCTTGGTCAGACCACATCTCGAGTACTGCATGCAGTTCTGGAGACCTCACCTCAAGGATGATGCAGCACTGCTGGAGAGTGTCCAGAGGAGGGCAACCAGGATGCTTCAGAGCATGGGAGGAAGGCCCTATGCGGAAAGGGAGGAAGAGCTTGGGCTGTACTCGCTGGAGGAGAGGTGAGACAGAGGGGACATGATAGGGGTCTTCAAATATGTAAAATGAATAAACAGGGGCGGCGCCAAAGAGATACTCAGACTAAAATAGGTGGGGAACAACCAGGTGACATGAGTGGAAGCTAGAGGGGGGAAATTACAGGGAGGAATGCAAGAGACATTACTTCATTGAGAGGGTGACAGAGTCCTGGAATGCACTGTCCAGGAGTCTGGTGGAGTAGGGCACAATGGAGGGCTTCAAGAGGGAGTGGGACAGGTTCAAGGGTAAACTGAAGAAGAGGATGACCCTCTCTGGGGCTGGGTGGGAAAGAAAGAACCCATTAGGAGGCTGGCTACCGAGCAGACACAACAGACCATCAGGCCTATTCTGCTGGCTTTTAGTATGTTAGATATAGTGAAGGGACTGCAGGGGAAGGTGTGCCTATTTGTAGATGATACGAAGATCTGCAATAGGGTAGACACCCTGGTAAGGGAGGTGGAGGCAGTGAAGGAGGGCCTAAAGATTCTGGAGAGGTGGTCGGAAACTTGGCAGCTGAAATTTAATGCCAAAAAGTGTACAGTAATGCACATGGGTGTAATAACCCACAAACCATTTACACATGGGGGGGGAGGGGGTTAGGAAACTCAGCAGGAGAGAGATCTGGGGATTAAAATTTCAGATATCCTTAAGGCAGAGAACCAGTGCAGCACAATGGTGGACAAAGGAAGGGTTATAAAACAGAAAGAGGGAGGTGCTGATGCACCTTTATAAATCCATGATGAGGCCTCACCTTGAGTATGGGATTTAGTTCTGGAGGCCTCACCTACACAAGGATATAAGACAGGATTGAACGGGTTCAGACAAGGGCAACCAAGATGGTGCACGGTATGCATGGGAAGTCCTATGAGGAGAGATGGAGGAAATCTGATCTGTACCCACTGGAGACTAGTAAGGTGAGAGTGGGAAGCTTATTTGCAAGGAAAATAAGTGCTAGAACTAGGGATCATAAACCAAGATTAGAAGAAAGAAGGTTTAGGGGCAATGTGAGGGGGCATTATATCACTGAGAAGGTGGTGGAGTCCTGGAACAGACTACTGGAAGAGGTGGTGTGTGCAAAAATGGTGAAAGGATTCAAGGGGGTATGAGACAGACACCAGGAGCTGACCAGTGGGCAGAGTGGGGTGTCTCTTGACAAAGATGATGACTGGGGGGTAAGGGGCAGACTCAATTGGCCAAAATGGTCCTTTTCTGCAACCAGATTTCTATGATTCTAAGGCAGTTAAGTAATTAGAACTTACCTGCCCCATCAGAGTAGGGGAGTCCAGAGTTGGGGTGTCCTTGGTTCGGGGTATTCTGGTAGGACCTGAAAGGGAAGAACAGAGAAGGTTGAAGGGACACAGAGGGTTGGAGGTGCTAGAGGAGAGGTTAGAGTGTTAGAATTAAACAAAGATACTTATCTGATTGCTATGTTTGGCCAGACCTGTAGAAATAAAGGGAAAATAGATCAGTATGGAGAAGTTACAGTAGCAAGAGTAGAGAGATACAAAAAGGGTATATAGCACAGGAGTAAAGGAAGAGGAGTTTTAGAGGAAAAGACAAACTAGGTCAAAGTAAGAAAACTAAAGATGGAATAAAAAATGCAGACAGCTAAGAACAGAGAATAAAGTGGTATTTGAGACTCGGCACCCACCCACCCCCCTTAGCACCCCAGGTGACCTGCAGGTAGCCAATAAATATCAGAAGTAGTCCAGATGGGCAGATGAGAATGAATTTGGGCTAGTGGCCCCTATATTATTTAAAAAAGGGGATACTGGTGGTTCAGGAGTCTTGAGTTGTCCCAGGAGGCCAGTGGTTTGAAAGGTATGGCTCTGGTGATATAATGAGTCACTCCCTCACGGACAGTGGCAATTTTTTCCTTTTTATATTGTCTTTCCCCGGAACCTAGTGTGGGGGAGTGTCCTTGGGCCCAGACTGTATGTAGCAGGCAGGAGGCTGTTCAGAAAACTGCTGACGAGAAATGCTGCAGCTGTTGCTAGGCAGCCAGTTTAGTGCTACTGAACTACAGTGACAGTAATGGCAGGCACTTTCAACTGCTAGCCCAGAGGAGGGCAACTAAAATAGCGAAGGGTCTACATCAGAAGCCACACAAAGAGAGACGAGCTGAATATGTATGCCCTTGAGGAAAAGGGGCGGGGGGACAGGACAGAAAATTTCAAGCACCTCAGGGGAATCAGCAAAGTCCAAGATAGTAGCATCTTTCAGAAAAAGAGATGCGCAAGAAAAAGGGGCAAAATTTGAAGATAGAGGGGATGGCTCAAGGCAACATGAGTAAGTATTTTTTCACAGAGAGGGTGGTGAACACATGGAATGGCCTTCCTGAGAAGGTTGTGGGGTCAAAAATAGTGGGGGACTTCAAGAATACTTGGGACAGACATGAACTAATTCTATTGGTGGGTAGGAGGAAGTCAGCTGTTGGATAACTAGGATCTGCAGCTTATCCACTAGGTAGGGAAATGGGCCGACTGAGTGGGCCAAGCAGCCTTTATCTGCCATCAAGGTCTATGTGTCTATGATTCAGCCCACAGTGCTCAGGCTGTAGCCTGCTCCATGTGTGTGGGAATGAAGATGGGATATTGTTGGGAGGGGGAGGAGGCTAGAGCAAATATGCCTCCCTTTACCCATCAGCCACAAAGTGGCATGTTCAAGTTCAAGTTTATTGCAGGAAAGACTCCATTAAGCAAGCTCATTCACAAGGAGGTCCTGAGGCACATACACATACAGTTCGCAATTACACAGACAGGAAATATAAAATGTAGAACAAAGAAAAAATATATAATACAAGAGGTATATGCAATAGAAGTCCTTATGCTATATATGCAGTACATTCCAGCTTTAACCTTGCCCTAAATTATGTAACACATTTCAGCTTAATAAGTAGAGGGCCAGTTGGTACCTAGGAAGTTGACTTAGCTTTGGGGGCCTAGTAGCACCTACATATGTCTTTTAATTTAGAGATAGCTAGTGTTTTGTAGGAGTTAATTGATACGATGCTGGTTAGCTTCAGCATGGCTTGTAGTTGATTCCAAATGTTTGGGAGGGCGTATGAGACAGCTCTTTGGCCAGCTGTGGTACATGTCCTGGGAACATCTAGTAGGATTAGGTCAGATTTCCTTAGGGAGTAGGCGCTATGTGAGACGTGTATGAGAGATGTTAAATAGACAGGCAGTTTGTGGAGTAGTAATTTGAGGGTCCAAATGCCAGCATGCAGGAGGCGTCTGGTGGCAAGAGAGCTCCACCCAACTGCTGCATAAAGATCACAGTGGTGGGTCCTGTACGCAGAGTTAGTAATGCAGTGAAGAGCACTGTGATAGAGTACGTCCAGTTTAGATAGGCTCAAAGTTGGGGAGGAGATAAAGATAATGTCTCCGTAGTCAAGCAAGGGAAGGAATGTTGCTTGAACAAGTCTTTTGTGGTTCGCGAGAGAAAAGAGAGTCCTATTTCTAAAGAAGAAACCCAAGCGTGCTTTAAGCCTCTTTGATGGATCCTCAATGTGGTCGTTGAAGGAAAGCTTGTTGTCTATCCACATACCTAGATATTTAAATTTAGGTACGACTTCCAAGGGTTCACCTAGGGAGGTAACTATGAAGTTTTTAGGTGGGGTATGTAGGGCACCAGACAAGGCAAGTCTTGAGAAAATCATTGTCTTGGTTTTTTTGGCATTTAAGAGAAGCTTGGCATTGATAAGGTTGCTTTCTAACTGGATAAAGTCAGCTTGTGAAGAGCCCCCATGGGGCAGGTTAAGAGGGTCTGGAGGGTGGGCAGCCAGCAGTAGGTGGCAGGAACCTTTAGCGAAGCCGCATGGTGGCAGACTGTAGGTGCCCCGAGGGCCTGGTAGAAAGGGACTGGGAGAGCAAATACACAAGATAGGGGCCACAAAGGAAAATCCACAGTGCAGCTAAAGGGCAATGCCTGAAATTGACTTAAAAGTAGCAGTGGGTGGGAGGCAAACAGGGGAAATCAGTGGTCTCCCTGAGGGGACCATGACAGCAGCAAGCAAACAGTGCATACTATAGAGTTGCACAGCAGCTAATGTCAAAGTACCAGGGGCTAACAAAAGGATTTGGGGGAGGAAAAGAACAGCATAAGGTGCAGGACAGCTCACAATTAAAAACACACAGCATTAAAGAGAAAGAGCCGTGATGGGTTATAAATATTAAATAAATTTATGCAACAGGGGTGGACATAAATGGAGTGTGATAAATCCATTTTATCCGAGCATGTATGTGTACACATGCAGAATCTTACATTTATACATATAGTTGTTACGTCATCCTTGATTAATGTGCATAGTGGACTGTGTCACACATCCCCATCCCTCACTCCCATTTGGTACTGCTTACTGGTATCTTGCTTTTGGTTTTGTTTCTCCCAGGTTGCCCGTCCCTCAGCCACACCACCTGCCATTTAGTCATACTTCTCCCTATTCTTCCCACTATCATACAGTCATCATCTGTTTCTGTTTACCAAACTTTTTCAACTGGCTGCTCCAAGCTGTGCTCCAGCTGTCACACTCCTCTGCATTCTGCTGCTGTGTCCTCACCACACCTCTCGATATAAAAAACAGACTTTTTTTTACACTGCTTCCTCAAAAACTGATAAACCTTCACTCTTACTCTTCCACTCTGGTTTCCTCACCTCGCTACAACTGCCACCAGAGCTCCCCCAGCACATAGAAACTGTCAGATTTTTTTTTCCTTAAACTGCTTGCTTGCAAACCCCACTGCTGATGAGCCCTCACTCTAGGTCACACCTCTAGGTCACACTTCTGCTCTGGTTTCCAGACCTCACTACAACTGCAACCATAGGCTCCTGTGAAGTCCTGCTCTGCAAACTCTAAATGGTCTCTTGTGGCCCTTCTTCTTCCCTGCTTATTTACTGAGATTTCCCTGTCTATATACCACACATGTTTTAAGCCCCCCCACCACATTTCACTCCTGACCTCCAACACTATAATGCTGTCAGTCTGTTCCAGGTGTCTACTACCCTTCCAGTGAAGTAGTAATTCCTCACATCCATCTTACCCCCACCATAAGCTTCATCACATGACCCATGGTCCTTTTTCCTATTTGAACAAGCCCCCCCAGCACCCTGTTCATCCTTGTAAGGTACTTGTGGGTATCCATCATATCCCCACTCTTTCAGAGTTTATATGTTGAGATCTTAGTCTCCTCACAGGGCTTTTGCCACAGCCCATGTACACTTTTAGTTGCCCTTTATACTGCCTCCACCCTATGGCCTTTCTAAGGTGCAGCCTCCAAACCTGGACACAGTACTCTAAGTCAGATTTCACTAATAAGGGATTACTTGCAACACCATCCCCTTCCTTCTCCTGCTGAAGATACCCCTCCCTATGCAGCCCCAGCATCCTCGTAGCCCTACCCACTGCTTTGTCACACAGCCTAGCAACTTTAAAGAGACTCACCAAGGTAACTGAGTTGGCCCCTGCACCATATCCATCAGTGCCTTGCTGCCAGAGGACCCCAAGGAAGTTAATATGTCCCCAAATTTTCAAGACATTAAAAAGTTCTGTCCCTCGTAAAAATATACAAACCAGGTCCCAAGGACTTCCCAGTTGCTTGTTGCCGCCCCAGCTCCGCTCCCATGCTCACTAGCAGGATGACGAGA
Source organism: Neoceratodus forsteri (assembly GCA_016271365.2). NCBI lineage: Eukaryota > Metazoa > Chordata > Ceratodontiformes > Ceratodontidae > Neoceratodus > Neoceratodus forsteri. The sequence goes on along the minus strand of CM028129.1, from coordinate 19,874,330 downwards.
TGCCAGTGAGAGCGCGGGGGTGCTCGTCTTTATCTGGAATGGGCGGCAGCTTTTCTATTGATGTTAAATAATCTAGTGGCCACCTGGCAATGAAACGTGGGCATCGGTCAAGTAACAAGGCCCTTGTTAGTTGAACGGTGCCCACATTTTATTGTCAGGTAGCCACTATATTGTTTAAAATCAATAGAGACACTGCCGCCCATTACATATAATGGAGTGCGCCCCCACACCCTTACTGGCATCTCGTCATCCTGCTAGTGAGCATGAGGGTGGAGCTGGTACAGCAGAAAAAAACAGGAAGTCCTTGGGACTCGGTTTGTATATTTTTATGAGGGACAGAACTTTTTAATGGCTTATAAATTTAGGGACATAATAACTTCCTTGGGGTCATCTGGCGGCAAGGCACTGATGGGTATGGTGCAGGGCAGTATCTTGATGAGTCTCTTTAAGATCATAATAACTCTAAGGTCCCCCCCCCGCTTAGTGATCATCAGTATCACCCCCAACCCTAAAAAGCAGCTCCTGGCTTTCTATTCCCTAAGTGCATGATTCTGCACTTTGTCATTGAACCCCAACTGCCCCATTCTTGACCACTTTTCGAGTTTCTCCAAGAGGCATGTGCATGCTCTCTGCTCCCTTCTTAGTACCAGCAGAAAACAGGAAGTTGTTATCCCTCTGTACAGACAGTTGGTGAGACCCCATCTGGAGTACTGTGTCCAGTTCTGGAGACCCCATCTCCGCAAGGACATAGACAGAATAGAGGTAGTCCAGAGGAGGGCAACTAAAATGGTGCAGGGTCTGCAAGAGAAGCCATATGAGGAGAGACTAAAGGAGCTTAATATGTATACCCTTGAGGAAAGAAGGGAGAGGGGGGACATGATAGAAACATTTAAGTACCTCAGTGGAATCAACAAAGTCCAAGAGGGTAGCATCTTTCAGAAAAAGAGACTTGCAAGAAGAAGGGGACACAATTTAGAGCTAGAAGGAGGGTGGTTCAGGGGCAATGTGAGGAAGTATTATTTCACAGAGAGGGTAGTGGATGCATGGAACAGCCTTCCTGAGAAGGTTGTGGGGTCTAAAACTGTGGGAGAATTCAAGAATGCATGGGACAGACATAAGGCAATTCTTGAGGGGTAGGAAGAAATAGGCTGTTGGTTAACTAGGATCTGCAGCCTATCCTGTAGGTAGAGAAATGGGCAGACTAGATGGGCCAAGCAGTCCTTATCTGCCGTCAAAGTCTATGTTTCTGTGTTTCACCCTACAAATTTTGGTATTGTCTGCAAAAAGCATTCCCTTCTTTGCCAGTTTTTCTGCAATGTCACTTATGAAGACATTGAAGAGGATCTGCGCCAGTACTGAGCTGAGCTGCTCACTGTCCCATCATTGTAATGAGTGCCATTAACCATCACCCTGTGACACCTTAACCCCCACCCCAAGCTACTACTCTGTTTTCCAAGTTGCATCTCTGGTCACCCCCCCCTTCTGTTCAGCTACTACAACACCATCACTCTGGCATCTGCCAGGACTTGCACCACCGTAGAATTAATCCAATATATGGAGCATCTGCCTAGGTAGTCAGGATACATTTGCAAGTTCTTCCATCCCCTAGGACATAAGCGGCAAAGGTGCATAAACACGTGCACAGATGTGTGGCACAGCACCAGTCAATGTCTTCCCACCTATGGGCTGCTCCCACCTGCACTGCCACTTGTGGTCACTCAGTTGGCAGTACTACAGCTGAGCTGGCTGTCCTCCTTCCCCAGAAGAGAGCCTCTTGTATAACAGTTGATCTTCTTCCTCTCCCCAGAGAGCCGTTGACGCGAGCTCATTCCTGAACTAAGGTCACCTCCGCCGCAGGTCATAGTGCTACTGTTAAGCTGAAGGGTACTCATGTAAACCAGTTTCTAATTAATTTCACCATTTTTGGATCCCTCTTAGGCTGATCAATCCATTTAGCCTTGCCCACCCCCCCAAAAAATAGTCAACCACCCGCCTGTCTGCTAGATCACCCTTCCAGGCACCAGACTATCCTCAATGCAGCTGGACAACCCCTCTAGCCCCAGCCTTTCACATAATGAGCACTGGAGCTAGAGCACCACACAGGCTCCGGGCCAGCCGCTTACCCAGCCAGCCACCCTCCCTACATCTGGACCAGCCTCCAACTATATTCTATACAACCTCCATGTAGCTGGAGCACCACCCCAGACTTCCACTCTAACAGACCACATATATGAAGCTGTCCTTCCAAGCCCATGGACCAGCAGTCCCCCACCTAACCACTCAACCTACAGCTAGATCCACCAGAAGCCCCATACCAGCCTCACTATCCAACCACCCACCCTGCAGCTGGACCTCACTTCCAACCTTGAACTAGCACCACCACCAACACCATCCACCCTCCCTGCTGCTGGCTCACTCTTTCATGCCCTGAACTAGCCTCCCCCAGCAGACAATCTTCCCTGCAGCTGGACCCATGTTCATTCCCACCCACAGACCAGCCCCCCTCCCCTCTTCAGATTGAGTAACCTCCTCAGAGCTGGACACCCTTTCCAAAAGCTGGACACACCCTTCCATCCAGAGCAGAACCTCCCTACACCTATACCCCTCTGATCACCCTTCCTCAACCATGGACCCCATACTTCTCAATGTAGTATTAACAAAAATAAATATGTGACACAAACATATTGCATATTGCATTTGCAGTGTCAGTGGCTCAGCAGGTAGCACACTCGCCTCCGAGGCTGGGAGATCAGAAGACAGTGGGTTCTATTCCCATACCATTTTCTCTGTTGCCCTGGCCAAATTTCCCCCCAATTCACTAAAAATACCACTAACAGCTTAATCTGGTTCAAGGTCAGTTGGCTTTCATCTGTATCCCCCTCCATCCGGGTCATGCCTGAAAATAGGCAAGAATCTGTCTAGTGCACATTGCCGGTCAACATAAATGAAATAAAATAAACATAAAATATAAATTAATGCAGTCATCAGCAAAAGGAAAAAAATACACTGATCCTCAGATTACAAAATGGATTAACACATGCAACTGTTAAATACAAATATTAAATGCAAAAAAAACAGTTTCCCCACAAACACACTCAAATATCTGCAGTAAATAATTCTTCCTTTATCTGCAGGTAACGCCAGCTTTTCTCAAATTAAAAAGTTGCAATCTTTTCTCTGTTAATATAGTTAAATAGGTTGCTAAATGGATACACACAGAAAATGCATTCTGAATTTGCTCAGTTATACAATCTTGCTGCTGTTCATTCTCCTGCCCCCACCCCCACTACTTTAAAGTTACTAAATCAGCAAAAATTCCACAAATAACAAGTAATCTAGAGGCACAATGCATCCTAGACACTTTAAAGGGGGGGCGGGGTTGACTGAAAATAAAATGTGTATTTCAAAGTTTAGTCACGAGTTCAGAGAAGAAAAAATGTTTTGAAGACAAAACACTGATAGTCAAACCTGCACAGCATTTCATTAAGAAAAAAAAAAACACTCAAGTGATAATTCCCTTACTGTCTTTAACATTCCAGGGAGTTAAAAAGATGTATTTTTTAAAAATAAGCTCTTACCTTAACATGTAAATCTTAGCTTTAGGAAACCCCGGTTGTTCAAAAATGGAGACCACAGAGTGCTCATGCAGTTTCATCAGGCTGGACACAGACAGGAAGTGAGCTGGAAAATGTAGGTCTCTGACTGAATAGACTTATGGTGAATGTAGTTTAGAATAGACTTTTAAAGTGACACTGCCAACTTTTTTGCACCATATTATTTCAAGGCAAAAACTACATTTTATAATTGCTTACCTTCTCTAAAATTCATTAGTATTGCTAGTTGTTTTATCTTTCTCCTTGCTTAGTAGAACTGAAATGCACGGTAATGTACACAGCCTTGATTGGCTAATTTAAATCCTAAAACTACTCCGCTGACTGTAATCGTCATTTATGATTCAGTTGTATCAAAACAAAATTGTACTTTTAAGACCATTTCAGATCTATTTCTTATCTTCATTTAGCAATAACTTACTCTTAAACAACTAGCCTGCTGAAATACTTCTTCGAATTTAGTATTCTTAACGGTTGTATTTTTGAATGATGATTAAAGATTATTAAAAATGACTAAAATTAGTCTTTGAAGGCAAATTAATGAATGCTTTAATACTAAATTTAGAATTTGTCTTCAGTGAGGGTTTCCAAGTACAGCCCTTTGGGCCTGCACCCCCCATGACTACTCACATCTTGAACACCCCCCTGCCCAGATGACCACCCAGCTGGACAACCATATCAACTTCCCAATAGACCTCTCCCAAGCTGTGTACCTTGCCTGCTGCTAGTCCACCCTATAAGCCCCAAACCAGCCTCTTTCCATCAACTGTCACCCTCCCTGAAGCTGGCTGCTCCAGGCCATCCTTTCTACCTTCAGACAAGATCTCCCTACAGATGGAACCCCCCCAGACCTGCCTCCCCACCTCAGTAGACCACCTTCCCTGCAGCTGGACCAACCTCCCAGCCTCACCAAACAAAGCACCCTCCTTAGAGTTGGACCAGCACCCCCTATATAACAACTCTTTCTGCAGCTGGACCCACCGAGACTACCCATCTTGTCCAGATACCAGTTGCCCATCCCACAACTGACCACTCTCCTTGCACATAGAAAACCCTGCCCTGCTAGGTACCCTTTTATAATCCCAACACTTACTAGTCTGACATGCTGCATCCCACACACAACAACCCAACAGCCCCAGCAGCCCAACTCACAGTGGCCTGACCCAGAACAATGCCTGACACACTGTCAGGTCAGAGGAGGTCAGGATGCTGTGTGGCTGTTAAGTGGATTTTCCACAAACACATGAATCACCCAATCCCGACCTACAACACCTATCCCAGGACCTGAGCCACTACTGAACAGCACAGACAATGTGAAAACACCCACCCCCATGTGGTGCACTCTCTGAAGACACACTGACCTGATCACAGACCCCCAGTAAGGATGACTGTCTCACCATCCATGGGACAGGGATGAAACAAATAGCCATGCATGCCCCAGTGTGTTGACCAGCCATCCCAGGCAGCATGGCAGACTGTCCGTGCATCCCTGCATGCATGATGATGATGTCAGCTGACAGCCAGCCAGCTGGGCAAGCATGAAGGAATTGGAGTACCATGCCTGTTGGTTGGTGCATGTATGACACTGCAGGCACACAGCAGAGTGGCACGGTGAGAGCATGGATAGCTGCACCAGGAAATGGTCCACAGCAACACCACATGTGGATGCCAGGACACACAGCAGCATGCCACGCACCAACTGTGCAATGTGTGCATGTGGCTGTGTCATGCTAGCCCACTATGGGCTTGGAGTAACCACACAGAAAAAAGTCTGGAGGCATTTGGGGGAGGCCTATGCCACAGGAGCCCATTGTGGCATGAAGGCTGCCAGGTGTGCTGTGGGGGGGTTCGACAAGAGCCCATTGTGGGAATGCTGTTACCACACAGTTGCACAGCTGGAAGGATTGGGGGGCACTCACATAGCTTCAGGCCTGTGCAATGTGTTGCACACATGAACAGCTGAAAGGATTTTGGGGGGACTCACACAGAGTCAGGCCTGTGCAACATGCAACACACAGTGCAGATGTGGCAGTGTGTAGTGGGCTGCTTGGCGATACCCAGCAGTGTTGTGATGAGACATTGCCACCAGGTTGGGGTGCATGTGAAATGTGGGGGTGAAACTTTATTCAACAGTAGGGGGCCACAGTGGCAACTTGATGGCTGTGCATGATATGTACTGTGAGTGTACAACTGTCAGGTGCCATGTCACCATGGAAACCCTACAGGGTGGTGTCGTGTGCCATGCCACAGAGGAACTTCAGCAGCTTGCCCTTGTCCTTGGATGCCAGTACCATCCCTATCCACTCCTCATAGCTCTTCTTGGGTGGTGTCCATGGCTGTCCACAATAAATGCCTTCCCTGGTGATGTAGGTCCATTGCTGTTCCCTGTGCAGCTCTGCTATCATTGTCATGACCCCTACATGCACCTTCCTGAGCAGGGCATGGAGATGGCAGTACCAGGTCTCAACATTGCTTTGGGTCCACAGTATACCTCGCTCATTGAGATCCGCAACCAACCACAGCTGAGGTGGGAACATGGGGTCGTATCTCGTGGGCACCTTGGCCACCCTACTGTACAGCTATATCCTGCCAAGCACATGTGTCTGCTCGAAACAATAGAGGATTGTGGTGGCATTGGGTGGAATGGTTGGCTTCAGGAGGCTGAATGCTGCTGGAATGACCTGTGCCAGGAGATGGGTGAGGGCCACAAGTTCATGGATCTTCAGGCTGAAGTCTGGGTCACTTCTGTATTGTGGTACAAGGTCAAAGCTCTGGACCTTCCGCCACACAATCTGCCCAAAGTGGAACAGGCAACCTTTGTTTATGGCTTGCAGAAATTCCATCTTACAGGCATTGATCGCAGCCTGCTCAAAGTCAGTGATGATCGTAGGTGGTTTGAGGGTGCAGGACTGTATACTGGCATATTTATTCAGCTCCTGGAACAAGGTGCAGTAACATTGCAAGCTCTTTGTCGTCATCAGTGTATACACCAATGACATGATGAGGTTATTAGGGCTCATCCCCATGGATGCATGGATGGTATACAATAAGTGAACAGGTGTGGCACAGTCTTGAACATACCATCCATCACCCAGAAGGGTGCCTGAGCCAGGTCCTTGATGTTATCCTCTGTGGTGAGTAGAAGGACCTGGTGGGTGGTGCCGCCGGTGATCCTGCTGTACCATGGCCATCCAGTCACCATCTGTAACTGCTTGGGGATAGTGAGGTCAGCCAGTGTCACTGGTTCTGGTGAGAGGTCCTTGTGGTGGGTCCCGTTCACAATCTGCAGCAGGGCCCTCTAACTTGGCAACTGTTGCCACAGCTCAGAGGTCATCGCAATTGCCTCACTCTGCAGTAGCTATGTGGGGCTAGCCATGGTGCTGTGTGCCTTCTACTTGATGTCAGCCAGTGTTTGTGCTGGTAGAGCATCTGTCACCTCCAGAGCATGATTGTGCTCATTCTTTTTCTTTAGGTGGTGCTGGCCATCCTGGAGCAGTGTGATGGCCTGGCCAAGGCAAGACTTGGACTTCTGCTGCTGGCAGCACCATTACACTGTCTCAGGCTGGCCTGGTGGTGCTGAGGGTTGAGGCACTGGATGCCACACCTTGTGCCATGCCAGTGACCCGGGTTCAGGATTGAACCTTGGTCATCGGAGGTCAGCAGGGGAGGACTGGGATTGAACATCCATAGACTGCCCTCCCAGTCCTGGGGTGGGATGGGAAATTTCACCATGCTGTAGTGGTCCCCTGGGGATGCCCAGGGGCACTACTAGTGTCGGTGACACTAGATGGGAAGCATGGCAGATGTTGGCACATTGTACCTGGATGTCATTGCACATTTGTGCTACTGGGGCCAATCGAAGGAAAATGGCTGGGCATGACCTTGCAGCTTGATGGCTGTGCTCTGAGCCACCCAGAGAACTTTGGTGAAGTCCTGTTGAGTAGGGTCTGGGGCTGTCCTGGCTGGTAGAGGCAGAGGAGAAGCCCTCCAGCAGGATGGCATGATGTCCGTTTCTGATCCTCCTGGGTGCAGTTTGAGCTACCCACCTCTCCAGATGGGTGGAGCTGGTGGCTGGATGCCCCAAGCTGGAGTGCTTGCCACAGCAGGTGAAAAATATGTTATGCTAAAGAAAACTGTACACTGTCTCATTGCATGTCCATTCATGGACCAGGAGGTAGCCATTCACATTCAGCTTGGACTTTCCCTTCCTGGATGGTACCACCTCACAGATTGTCCCTGTTGTTGGGGTTGCAGTTGAGCACCCAGGCCCCTCCATGACTTCCATGCTGTTCTCCATTGTGCCAGAGGACTGAGCTACACTGTCCGTCTTTGGTTCCAGCTCAGGCATGTGGGTGTGACTGCACCTCATTTGCACATCACACTCCATGGGCCACACCTGTGGCAGCTGCTACTTGTCTGTGGGTGGTTTGTACCAGTACTGTAGTGCCACTGTCTGCCTACAGTCCCAGTGCTTCATGGCTGTGCTGTACACCATGGTCACATTCAAGTTCTGTGTCCACAGTGTCCTGGGCCCCCATCAGCTACTGGGCTGCAGTGTGATTATGCTCCATGGTACACTTCCCTGATGTCCAGCATGCAGGGGTCCCTGTGTGTTGTGCACTCTACATACAGGTCAGTGTCCACCTACATAAGCTGGCCTTTGCACCCCCCAGCATTGGCATCCCAGCATCTGTAGTTCCAATGCATGCCGTCATGAGTGCACGTCCGTCTGCTACCCCCATGCATCATTTTCTAATGCCTGCCTGTTCTCCATGTTCTCTTCAGCTGTAGTTCCCTGACCTGAGACTTCTCCAGCAAATGACCTATTGTAGCCCTTGCTGTGGGGCTTGCATTTTCTGTCCCTGTGCTGGTTTATTTGTCAGAGTTCCAGTTCAATTGCTTTGTTTACTAACCACTCTTCCTGCATCTGAAATGGGCCCTGCCCAGCCAACCACTCTCCCTGCAGCTAAACCACCCTTTCAGCCCCTGGAGAAACCTTCTCCAAGAAAGCACTGTCCATGGACCATTCCACAGTTACAAGGAAGGAGGAAGAGGCCCCCAGCTGAGTAGGAAGCAACTGCTGGTGGGGGACTTAATTAGGGGGATATACTTGCGAGCAGGGTGGGGTAAAGGAGAGGGAGGTGAAATACCTGAGAGGTACTTTGGCTTGGAGGGATGAGAGCAGATACAGTGGATCATTAGGCAGCAGGAGATGAGAGGGAGCTAGATGTCATTGTCCACCTGGGGACAAATGACCTAGCAAGGGATGGGGTAGGGGTAGTGCTAGGAAATTTCAGGGATGGGGGAGGGTCCTCAAGCATGCATGGTGGCTTTTGCCAAAAGGTTGCCTATATACATCTGGGGAGAAGTTAGCACTCTCCACCCCGGCTTTCAGCAGTTGGTTAAACGCATGGTGCGGGGTGGGTCTCAGTACTAGCAGTGGGCCACTTCAATGTCTTCATAAGTAAAATTGCAGAAGAACTGAATGGGAAGGTATGTCTTTTTGCAGATGCCACCAAAATCTGTTATAGGGTGGACACTCAGGAGGGTGTGGAGAAAGGGTTCACCCATGCTGGTGTGACAGCCATGTTGCTGATGCCGATTACAGCACAGGCCACATTACTGCACCAGGCATAATGTATCCCGGGAGTTTCACAACCAAAACACCCTCCTGGGAAACAGTCTCCATTGGGCCCCTTCCCCTAATTATCCCACAGGTCCAGGTTCTTAATTTACCTGTTCTCCAGTCCTATCCCATCCTACAATCACCCCGCAGATATACAGTAGATTGTTACTATCCCTGATGCCCAGTGGTTCCCATTTATTTATTTATTCATTCATTTCTTTACTGAGTAGGTGCACTGGTCCGAGAACCATTTTCAGGCATGACCTGGGCCATTGAGGATGGCACAGGAATACAAGCAAGTACAAAGGAGGCTGGGACAAGGCATACAATAGACAGTAATAAAAATATACAGGATATTTTATGAAGATATATATAAACTTGCAGCGCAATGGATAAATAACATTTATGACAATAGCAGGTACAGTAGGAGCCAAGTTGTAATACAAATTAGGCATGATCTGAGATGAGTAAAGGAAAAAGTGCATCATCAGAGGAAAATCTATATATCGCCTACCACTGTGATACCAGAGTACCACTGGGTAGAACCATTGTGGATTTTTCAGTTGACCACAGTATTGCCATTGCTATACCACTGTAATGCCATTGTGACAAATTCAGTAAGGGTAACCAGATTGCTGAGACAATGCAGTGCTAAAGAAGTGTGATAAAAATTATAAAGTGTTGCCAGTAGTACTGCAGTGTGCAGCAAAAATTAGTGAAGGAAATACAGTGCTAAAGAAGTGTGCATGAAAATCCAAGAATTATTTGCAGTGCTCCTACAGTCTACATCAAAAAAAAGAAAGACTGAGCAGTGGTACAACAGTGTAGCAGAAAGTCAATGCAGTGCATTAACAGTGCACTGATGAAAAACAGTGCTTTCTCAGTCTGGACTGAAATGAGACCCAAGATGGAAGTGTGCATGCCACTTCCCACTGGGCATCCACCATTTGTTTTGGTGCCTGCACAATTTTGTTTTCAGTATGCTCTATCTTGTGATGCAAGGTGCTGCAACTCACGGACACTTTATTTATTTGATAACTGGGTGAGTGCACTGGTCCCAGGGATCATTTTCAGGCATGACCCAGACCATCAAGATGGCACACAGTAGCACAGTAAAAACACAATGCAGGAGGAGTAGTGCATAACAGAGCACTACTACAAAAACTTGAAAATAGGGCTCCTGAGTTTTTGGCACAATCAGGCAAATGCAGAAACAGGTATAGAAACATAGAAGTTGATGGCAGATTAGGACCGCAAGGCCCATCCAGTCTGTCCATTTCTTTCTCTACCTTATGATTTTGTGCCATAGGGATTCACTCTGTCAGTGGCCTATCTATTCATATTCATCTGTATTGCTCCCTTATGCCTATCCCATGCCTGTTTGAAGCCCTGCACTGTATTCATATCCACCACTTCCCGAGGTAGGCTATTCCAAGCATCCACCACCCTTTCTGTGAAAAAGAACTTTTTCACATTACTCCTTAATTGACCTCCCTCTGATCTCATGCTGTGTCCTCTTGTCCTGCTATTTTTCTTATATTGAAACATGTTAGACTCTTTCACCTTGTTAATGCCCTTAAGATGTTTGAATGTTTCAATCATATCACCTCTCTCCCTCCTTTGCTCCAGGGTATACATATTGAGCTCCGTCAATCTCTCCTCATATGTTTTCTGATGCAGTCCCTGCACCATTTTGGTTGCTCTTCTCTGGACTGCTTCTATTTGGTTAATGTCCTTGTGAAGGTGTAGCCTGCAGTACTGCATGCAGTACTCCAGATGGGGCCTAACCAGTGTCATGTAAAGAGGGATTATTACCTCCCTCTTACTACTTGTGATACCCCTACTAATACACCCTAACATCCCCCCTAGCCTTACATACTGATTTAGTGGTCTGCTTGGATGATTTCAGATCATCTGTGATGACGATGCCCAAGTCTCTTTCTTCCCTTGTGGCTGCCAGCAATTCCCCTCCCAGCCTACAGGTGGCTTCAGGCTTTCTTTCCTATGTGCATGATCTTGCACTTTTTGTGTTAAACTCCAGTTGCCACTCTTCCAATCATTTTGCTAGTTTATCCAGATCTCTTCTTATTCTGCCCACCCCATCTGGATCATCTGCTCTGTTGCAGATCTTGGTGTCATCTGCAAACAGATACACCTTACCCTCCAGTCCATCTGCAATGTCACTGATGAAGATATTGAAGAGGACTGGCCCCAGGACTGATCCCTAAGGTATCCCACTAGTGTCTTGCATCTCTTTTACTTTATACTGTTTACCACCACTCTCTGTTTTCTGCCCGTCAACCAGTTTGCTACCCAGTTGACCAACTTCTGACCCACCCTGAGCCTATCCAGCTTATTGATCAATCTTCTATGTGGAACAGTATAGAAAACTTTGCTGAAGTCAAGGTAGGTGACATCAACTGCTCCCCCTTGATCCACCACTCTGGTTACCAAGTCAAATAAATCTATGAGATTAGTTTGATAGGACCTTCCTTTTGTAAATCCATGCTGTCTTGGATCCTGTGCTCCTAAAGATTCCAGGTGTTGCACTATCCTTTCCTTAAGGAGTGCCTCCATAATCTTGCCCCCTACTGAGGTAAGACTGACTGGTCTGTAGTTCCCTGCCTCCTCCTTGCCACCACTCTTGTGGACCGGGATCACATGAGCCCTTCTCCACTTATCTGGGACCTCTTCTGTGCTCAGAGACTCACTAAACAGTTCTGATAATAGCTGTGCTAGTTCCACCCTTAGCTCCCTTAGTACCCTGGGATGTATGCCATCAGGGCCCATTGCCTTGTCCACCCTGAGCTTATCGAGCTCTTGTAGGACTCTTTCTTTTGTGAAGGGACTAGTGCACACCTCCCTCCCCCCTGTGTCCATGGTGAAACATGCATTTGTATCGGTATCTGTCTCTTTTCAATCCCCCCCCCATTAATGTCTAATAGAAAGTCTCTAAGTGCTTATAATTTACTGTATCTAATGTCATTCTGAAAAACTTATGTATCCTAAAATGGAAATGGGAAACCATTACTCAGTCTGACTTAATTGAAGTGATGTGTTTGAACAGATAACATATTATATCTGTGACAAAAATAATGTCAACTTGTGAATGAAAGCTGATAATGGAAGGACAGTATAATTTACAATGTTTACTGTATTTACCTTTTGCACCTACTATGTTACATAAACTCTGAAAGTGTCTTCTGTCAAACAAAACAGTATTGGATTTCCTATGTTGAACTTGTGTTATAAATAAAATGATATGTTTACATTTTGTAATAAAAACCTCAACAATGGTGATTTGCTTGAACCTTGGAAGCCAATGAAATATTTGAAATTGATAAGAATTAAGTTAAAAAGGAGAATTTAAGACTTCATTTAACAGTTGAGAAAGCCTATGCATACCTTTTTGACAAGTTAGCAAGGGTCCAATCAATCCAGAGGAAATACTCTTAGGAGAATCAATGTGAGAGTGGTAAATCCATGTTAAACAGTTGGGATCATCTGAAGTAGATGCATACTTCTGCTTTACTATCCAGATGAATGTATGATTTCCACCAGGAGGAATCGCATCATCAGCTTTATCCTTGCCCCATCCGAGCAGAATGCTCCTTCAGAATCCTTCAAAAGAAAGCCCCTTGTGGATGAAGGGAATATTAGTGGGAGGCAAGGTTCTTTAAATGAATGATAATTCCATTCTACACCCATCCCCTATGGGTCATGAAGCCACCCAAAGGTGAAGAAATGTGAAAAACACATCAATATTTCAATTCTTCCTCCTTCACCAATCCCCCAGAAAAAAAAAAAACAATTTTTACTTTTACTTACCTGGCCAAATGGCCAGAACCTGCAGCAAGACACAGTATGCCACCAGCCCAGTTTTCGGTCTGCTCCCCCTCTGTCCTTTTGCTAGAAGCTGGATGCTAGAATCAACCATCACAGGTCCCCAACGTGGTCTGTGACCAAGTCACCTCACCAGCTGAACCCACCCAACCTGGGTTGCTTGCTTTTTGCTTGGTTGCTGCTATGACTGCTGCTCCACTGCACTGATCAAGGCCTCTGAAGGCCACCCACAGCACTGTCACCACTGCTACTAAGCCTAGCTTGCTGCCATGGGGGTCTGTGCTGTTTTTTTTTTTTTGCAAGGTGAGCCTTGTAGAATAAGTAGGTGGCCCAGTCTTTTTTTTCTCCAAGTTTATTTATCCTCCTTCAGCAGACCACCATCTTCATCTGCCAACCTTACTGGTCTCGGGGTCTTTCAGGATCTCATGGCACCATGCACGCCCTGGCAGATCCCCGGAGCCAGTCCAGAGGCTTCATCCTTGGTAGCCCCAGAATTTTCCTCCATTTTTCACCCCAGAGAGTCCTGCTCCCAAGACCCCGGAAGTGGTAACGCATGCACATGGAGGCACATATGGCCCCACAGCTCCAGTGCCAGTCTCTTCAACCTTCCCTTGGCCTAGCACTGGCAGTCCTTGGAGTGATACAACTACTCTGGCCTCCACCGGGGGTTGCCAAGCACTGAGGAATCCTGTTCCTCCCTTCTGAGGCAGAGAGCAACCAACCAGCAGCCACCCGCATCCTCTCCCCCCACTGACCTCCAATGACTCAGGCTCATTCCTGAACCCAGGTCACTGGTATGGTGTGAGGTATGGTACTCAGCACCTCAACCCTCTGTGCCACCGGGCTGGCAGGTAGCTTAGTCTTGAGTTAGCTTCTAGCTCACCCTCTGCCCCTTCAGCCACCAGGGGAGATGAAGACTCACCAAGAGTAGACCAACAAAAGTATGCTGCCACAACACTGCTATTTCTACTCTGTGGTGGGAAAGGCAGTGTTGTACTTGTAAGACTCGTGCTGTTTCTTGGGTGGAGCTCATCCACATCACATGTGACCATGCCTCCACTAATAGGTGGAGAGAGTGGACAACACAATACAGACACAGTTGAGTCTGGAGAGTACCTGCAGCATGAGCACACACAGGCCAGGTGGGCACTTACTGTGCAAGATTATACCCAAATTTAAAGTCATTATTGCCGCACCATAAGAACAACCTAGGAACAAATATGAGGGGAAGGGGTGACAACTGACCCTCTACTCTACCTAAATGGCACCCCTGCTTTATGGTAGAAATTCATTCTCAGGAGCTAATGCAATGGTTTCCACTGTGTTCTGAGGTACTGTATCTCCATGTTTCATGATGTGTCCTGATCATCATGTGGGCTAGTGTCCCTCATTTTGAGTGTCCCTGTCCCTCATTTCAGTGACAAAATGTGAGGTATGGTGCAAGCTTCCAAGACCCTACTCAGCACAAAAAGTGCTGAGCATGGCCATAGTGTATATACTCAGTACAGAATGACAAAAGGAAAGGAATCTAGATTTAGTATTTGCTGTGTTGGTCCTTGTAAGAACAGATCCAAAAGCAAATGATTTGATATCTTTTAATGGACCAAAATAGATGCAACAAAAAGAACAAAGTGCTTCAGCTTTCGGACCAGCAAGTCCTTCATCAGAAGCGAATGGTCATTACATTTCTGACAAAAGACTTGTTAGTCCGAAAGCTAAAGCACTTTGTTCTTTTTGTTACATCTATGTTGGTCCGTTAAAAGGTGTCAAATCATATGCTTCTGAAAGGGAAGGAAGTGAGATGAAACAGTCATGGAGAAACACATTTGTAGCACTAAATATGCATAAGGGATTTGCATGGTCCAAAACAAAAAGGATAGGTTTAACAACACAGAGCCCCTCTTTGTACAGCTGGAATGGGGGATGTTGACTGTATATAATGCAGTAAGCAAACAATAGTTTACAAATGAATGGCGATTTAATGACAAAAATCAAACGCCAATAAACAATTTGCAAAAGGATCAGAATTAATGAGTTTACCAAATTTTAAAGGAAATTCAAACAAAAATGTATTTAGTGTTCTAATTGCCAGCAGTAGTATAAGAAATAGAAACTTTTTTTTAGATGAGATTTGCCCCAGCTTAGCTGCTGCACACATGGCCAGCATGCAACATGTGAACCTGACGTGATGTTTAAATGATGTTCACACCAGCTTAACTGCTGCACTCATGTCAAGCATGCAACATGCGAACCTGATGCAATTTTTAGAAGTTCACACCTGCTTATCTGTTGTGCACATGTCAAGCTTACAACATGCAAACCTGATTTGCTTTTTAGACCTGGTTCACTTAGGATCACTTTGTGTATGCGAATTGCATGCAAACATTGCACAATTAAGAATGTGGCCTGCATTCTGCATGTAAACAGCACACCTATATTTCTGTAAGGGCTGGATCCCTCTGTGGGAGCAGAAGGGCTTCAAACCAGCAAAATCAGATCTCACCAGCAAAAGATGGGCCACAAGTGGATTGGAGTATATAACACAAGACTAACACAAAACCAAGGTTTGCTGATAAAAAGCAACTAGCTTTACCTGAACTTTTAGTCTTCTTAGTTTCCTTGAAAAGACAGAGCAAGGAGTAACATTAACAGAACAAGGAGAAACATTAAGGCCTCTTTTGGCTAAGCAGAGTTACTGTCTTGTCACTGTATTGTTTTGTGCTTATAGGTTGTGCTTACAGGTAATGTTACTGTTTTGTTTTGTGCTTGCAGGTTTTACAGTTTGAGCTCTCTTTAGGCTAAGCAGAGTTACTGTTTTGTTACTATTTTGTTTTGTGCTTGCAGGTTGTGCTTATAGGTTATTGATTTGGGCTTACAGGTTTTGCAGTCTCTTTCTCACATTGAAGGAGCTAATTTTTTTTTCTTCTACAGCTCTTCTAGGGGATTAGGAGTGTATCTGGGGATGGGGAGCAGACAAAGGCTTAGTACCTTCTATCAGAAGGAATATTTTTGTTTTTTTTGTGCAGTGATAACATAAGGGACAGTTCTCTGTGTACTTTGACTTTATGTGCAATTGATGTAATAAAGGTTTGGTATACTTAAATGGCAGAGCATAACTGATTGTTTTTAAGGTAGCAGAAACAAAGGTTCTGCCACCCACCCTACCCACTAATCCCACCCACCCCCAGGTTATCCTCCTTTATAGGGTCTACATGGCCCCACCCACTTTCTTCCTCTCCTAATTATAAAGGCAGGGCATACAAGTACTAGTAGTAAAAGTAGTAAAAATATTTATTTTTAGACAGGATATTACTTTAGGTCCAAGAACCTATTTTCAGAGTAGTCTTGTTTCACTTTCATTCAAGTTACAAAGACATTATAAACAGATATCATACAAAAATCCTAAAACTTCCTAACATAGCCATACTTACAGTAATATCAGCATTACATTTCATTAATAATATCTTATATAATAACATAGTACATAACTTATGGTACTCAATATATTCAAATTAAAATAAAAGAAGAAACAGACATTCCACCCCTTATTATGAGAATACGAATAACAGGTACATTCCACAGTGAAACTTTCATCTAATCTAGATTTAAATAGCTACAGTTTTGTAAGGTTTTATAACTGAGGAGAGATCTCATTCCATATTTTTGCAGCCTGAACTTGCCTGTATTTCTATTCCATCCTCAGCCTCACATTTACTTTTATATCTCCATTGCCTAATACTTGCCTGTATATTTCATCCACAACCTCAAACTTCATGCCTACACATAGGCACATCAAGGGCAAAAAACCAAAACAAACAAAAAATACCTTTTTTTTACTTTACTTTCAATTCTTTTACTTACCTTTCAACACATGCCTCTAGGTCACTTGACCTTCTCTTGTATTTTTGTCTGCAAGTAATCAACTCAGCCATGGATATAGTAGACTGTAGGCACTGTGGCACCTTTTTCATTAAAGCAATTGCCCATAAGATTGGTCACTGTCCCAAAAGCTGGGCACTTGGGGATCTACATGTACAGCTCCACACCACATGGACTAAAATATCATACCTTATGGCCAAA
The DNA here is from genome assembly GCA_016271365.2 of Neoceratodus forsteri. Classification (NCBI taxonomy): domain Eukaryota; kingdom Metazoa; phylum Chordata; order Ceratodontiformes; family Ceratodontidae; genus Neoceratodus; species Neoceratodus forsteri. Next base: position 19,857,170 of record CM028129.1, on the reverse strand, counting down.
CTCCATCCCACGAAACACTGCAGCAATCTCCCTGCAATCTCCCTATAGCACAATGCCAACCCCATGCAGTATGTGTTCTACCTCAAAGAACAACCATACCACGGTGTTGGCAGACAGTCAATAATCGTAAATCACATTCCTCACTGTGCAGCCATGGTGGGCAAATGTACATGAAATTGCCACTACCTAGTTCTAACACGTATTCACCAGTGTAATCCAAGCCTTCAGCAGCAGCATGGGATGACTCAACTCTTAACCCTAAACAGAAGACAAATAAGCGTTCAACAAAGGATGGCTCACCAACTAAACCCAACAAAAGACCCTTATTGATCATAGGCGACTCTATGATAAGGGGAGTAGAGTCTCAACTTTGGCAATATGTGCACTCTGAGGTCACTGTCAGATGCCTCCCTCAAGCGCGTGCTGGCGCTTTAACCGAATGGAGGACTAAGAGTACAGCGCTGGCGCTTCACTCGTTATTTAAAAAAATAATTGCTCAAATATGCGTTTTGAATCAGGCAAAAGATATATTACTATATCGGAACAGCAAATGCTCTCAATTTGCTAAATGTAATTAACAAAACTAGCAGTTTTATCATTTTAACTCCATATCATTGTTTCGGGTTTCTTCGATTGCGTTCTGTTATGCTGGCCATCACATCAAAAATAGCTGACTCTTGGATACTGGCAGCAAAGGAAAACATAGGCACCGATGACAATCTTGCCAGCAAAAGTGACATTAAAAAACTACAGGCAATCCTAGAGAATCTACAAATATATATTAATGATATCAAAACATCCTCAGCAGCACTAGCCAGACACACGTAAGAAATGTCAGCCAGAATCAAAGGCAGCTCTGCTAGGTTAGATAATATCTCTGACACAATGTGCTATCTTGAACAGCTCACATAAAGCAAGATAGACAGATTACCTATCTGCTAAACAAGGTAGGTGATTTAGAGAACAGAGGACGTTGTAATAACTTAAGAATACTGGGCATCCCAGAAGGTATTGAGAGTAGCAGCATGATTAATTTTCTGCAGAGTTTCCTGCCAGACTTGTATGGTTATCAGTGGACGTGGCCACTTGAGACAGAAAGTACACACAGATCTCTGGGTTCCAGATCTAATATATCGGGACCCAGACCTACAGTGGCTTACATCCTAAGGTTTCCTATTAAAGAGCAAATCCTCAGGTTGGCAAGAGAAAAGAAAGCATTAAACTGGAGGGGTGAACGGATTTCAATCTTTCAGGACGTTTCTACTGAAATAGTAAATAAAAGGAGAGTGTTTTATGAAGTTAAACAACATAAGTGTCAATAAAAAGTGCTACCTTATCACTTTAGGTATCCTGCCACTTTGATCATACAAGATAAGTGGCGGAATTTTAATAAATGTGAAACTGTACAGCAAGCATGGCAGGTGATACAGAATAACGAGTCACAGAATCCATTATCTAAAGTGTCTCAGACTGTCTCTCCCTGTCATATTCCCCTTGGGGTCAAAGCAGAGCACAACATTATAATTCTGCAGCACATGGCTCCTACACTAGAATGCAGACGCTCTCCTCACAAGTTGGAATGCAACCCTTACCTCCAAGCAGCCCGCTGTGCCCTACACCGTACCCCTATTCTGAAACAGAGGATAAGCAAGACTCATTCCCTTTGGTACCTGGCATACAGAGGAAGCCTAAAGAGGCAATGCAACCATGAAGCATCCCTAGGCCAGCAGCCTTTAATCCATGGAAACAGAACCACAGTAGAGATAGCGTCCATTCATCTCCTTCTAGAGCTACCCCTGAGCTGGAAATGACTCAGGGTAACGTCCGTATGGAGTGCTACAGCTCTTCTGCTCCCTCTGACAACACAAATCAGAAAGGAACACTTCCTCTAGAGGTACTGGATCTACATACTCCACTTCTCGTTAACACTCAAAGTCACCGGAATACTGGACTTCCAGTCAAGTGATAGCAGGATAGCAAAAACGTCTGACTTCTCAAGGACTTTCTCCTGTTCAGAGTCAGTTTGCTGCTCAAGTAAATTTTAGGCAAGGTGAGCTCCCCTCTCTACCTACAGTTAATGTTTAACTGAATTTGCTCTGCTTATATTAACTTGCCTGCCTGTTACAGATACATAAGGTTCTTAAATTGATTTCAACCTAGCAGAAGGTCGTTTATTAAACAACCTGATTGTTACAGTTGCTATGGCGATATTTAGATAGTCACTACAATTTACTTATTATCTGTATTTTATACTCTTAAGATTCAATGCTGGCCAGAATCCATAGGAGCAAAACCCCCTTCTCCCACTTCTGTATAATACCCCATTTCTTTCATTTACAGTACTTTTATGGGGATTCTCCCTCTTTTTTAATTTGTTATATATTTGGCCTGCTATTTACTACTACTTTTGTGGAAAAGAGAATATGCTATGTTCATTTTTAGACACAACTGATATTTGGAACAAACAGATTGTTAAAAATATTGCTTGGAGTGAAATTCATTTACATATGTTTAAATAAGGAAAGTGTTTAATTTGGAAAAGTTTGACTTGTGTGGCTGAAGCTTGTGTTAGAATTGAATAGGTCTGACTAGTCCTGTGGAGTTGCCAATTACATATTTGATGATCCCCTGGTGCTTTTATTAGCCAACCACCTTCTAGCAAAACAAATTCTAAATCCTAAAATTTCTATAAGGAAGATCTTGCATTGCATTCTCCACCAGACTAAAATGTGTCTTTTTTTTCTTCTCTCTACCCTAATTCCTAGCCCCCCAAATTGGCTACTTGACCTCCCCTCCACCCATCCCCACCATGGCACCCTGGCAATCACTGTTCCTTTATTAACAATGCATCTCATTGCTTTTGCTGCTGGTAATAATAGAGTCTCCTATTTTGTATTGTTTATTTATAATTTGAGGAGCATACAGCAATCCTTGCAAAAATGGGCAGAAGCAGCCACAGCATCGTGCTGCAGTGCTCTTGGTCAAAGGCCAACACCGCCTTGGACTTGGACAGTTCAGTGGACATAAGGCTAAGCAGCAAACTAAAACCTGCTGCTTGTTGTTTTTGCCTTGGTACTGTCTTACTTGTTTTTATTGATTTGGTATATAATCCTTTGGTTATAACAAAGTTATAAACTATTCATTTATCTATAATATTGCAATTTTAGGGTTTTTTATTAGAAGTTATAGTTTACATTGATAATTATTATAAGCTCTTTGTTGAAAGCGTTATGTAAAGGATAGCATAGTGAATCCTCCTACAACCACTGACTAAGCTAGTAGAATTTCAGATTATTCCTGTTTAAACAATGTTCCCACATAAGATTGTTTCATGGAATGTTAAAAGGATTGGTAACCCAATTAAACAAAAACAAATTATATCTTATCTGAATAAGAAAAAGCGGATGTTGCTTTCCTTCAAGAAACCCATCTAGAGGGGGATGAAGCTGCCAAGTTAACAAGATGCTGGGTTTCTCAAGTATAATTCAATTACTTTAATAGTAAACAGTGCACCACTATCCTAATAAGGAAAGGCATGAACTTTGTACAGTCAAGTCATATAGCTGACCCAGAGTGCAGGTTTCAAATTTTTAACGGGCTCTTTAGATGGAACAAGTGTAACTTTCTGTAATGTCTATGCACCCAATACAGGGCAGAATTAATTTTTTAGTAAAATCTTAGCTATGCTTAGTAATTTCCCTGACCATAAGATAATTTGTGTTGCAACTTTAATGAGGTTCTAGACCTTCTGCTATATAAAACTACTCCAAGACACCATAACTCGACTACTAAGTCAAATCAGACCCTTAAAACACTGCTCAAAACATTGGGCCTGACAGATATTTGGAGGCTGGTACACCAACAGGGAAAAGATTATACTTTTTGTTTTGATAGACATTCTACATGTAGTAGAACTGAGTTTCTATTTATTTCACCTAGTGTAGTGGATGCTGTATTGGATGCTAACACAGACAATATAGTACTATCTGATCATGCATTAAGTGATGTACCGTTGGTTCCAGGAGAAGGGAAATCCAGAGTTCAGATGGAGATTCAGTGTCTCCCTTCTAAAAAAATAAGGAGTTTTCAGAGTGGTTAGCAAAGAAACAACCAATTATTTTGATTTAAACGATAATGGAGAAGTTTCATGTGCCTGTTTATGGGAGGCTTATAAGGCCTTTATCCATGGAAGAATCATAGGTTTTTCAGCAGCCAGAAAGAAAGAGGTAACAAAATGCCTATCAGATAAACAGTCCACTCTATTAGTATTAGAACAAGATCTTAAACATTCTAGACCTCTTGATAGAACCCTATTATATAAAGAAACACTACTAAAATACGAGATAAACAAGATCCTCTCAGCACAGGCAGAGTACTCATTATTCAGGGCAAAACAGAGTTTTTGGGAATCGGGGGAAAAAGCTGGGAAGTCACTTGCTTTCTGGCTAAAGAAAATGAAAACCCAGGATATCATCCTGGGGATAAAAGACAAGAATGGGACAATTCTTAACAAAAACAAGGATAATAATAAGACTTTTAAAGAGTTCTTTACACAAATCTATGGTCCTAGTAACACTAAAACTAGGGAACTCAGTCCCTGTTTAAAGACAACTCTCACCAACAAGTTCTCCCCAAAATTTTAACTCAGTTAAATAAAGATATCTCGATAGAGGAAATATCTTCTGCTATAAAGTTATTGCCAGTGGGGAAAGCCCCTGACTTAGATGGGATCCCTGGCTAATTCTTTAAATTATTAGAACACAAGATCCCCCACTAACTCTCAATGCGCAGAGAAGCATGGAGACTTAAAACCCTCCCCCCCACCTTAACACAGGCCTGGTTACACTCATTTATAAGAAAAACAGGGATGCTCCTAACTGGGCAAGCCATTGGCCTATCTCTTTAATGATTATGGATTATAAAATGCTTGCTAATATACTGACATTACGTATTCAAAACAATATTAATGAATTAATCGGAAAAGAACAAGTGGGTTTTATGCAAAGAAGGCGGGGAGCAAATAATGTATGCAGACTCCTGCATGTATTATGGCAAGCGAATAAAGGGAAATAACCCTATATTGTGCTCTCTTTAGGTTTGTTTAAAGCATTCACTTCTCTCACCTGGGAATACATGTTTAGTATTCTAAACCACCTTATTTTTGGCACCAGTTTCATTAAATGGGTTTCCCCACTGTATAATAACTCAACAGCACAGATCCTTTCAAATGGTGCTATCTCTTCATCTATGAAACTAGCAAGAGGTACTAGACAAGGCTGCCCTCTTTCCCCTTATTTATTTGTTTTATCTGTAGAGCCATTGATAAGGGCCAGTGCAGCTCACCCCGGCATATCTGGGATCAACCTTAAGTTTGGTTCACAAAAGACTTTCACTTATGCAGATGATCTGCTACTGACCCTTACAAAACCTGTTCAAAATTATGAAGCCCTAAGGAATCTTTTATTGCAATTTAAATCCCTTTCAGGTTTACAGGTTAATTGAGACAAGTCACAAATATTTTGCCATAAACCTACACCTCTTCTGGTGTCTGATTTCAAAGAAATGTTCCAAAATAACTGGGTTAAAGACCAGATAACCTTTTTAGGCCTCCAGATCTCTACAAAGCATGACAACTGGATGAATATTAATATGATACTCCGACTGCAGGACATCGAGCTAGATCTGAATAGATGGAGTCACCTTAATCTGACCCTTTGGGGGAAAATAAACTCCATTAAAATGATTATTTCCCTCAAAATCTTTTACATTGGGCTGGCAGTATAGCCTAGAAGTTAGATGGACGGGGTGTGAATGAGCTTGATACATCTAGCAGATCAGACCTGAGTTTGATTCTCACAACCTCCACTTGCATACTGTGTGACTCTGAACAAGTCACTTAACTGCCCAGTGCTCCCAGGTTGCCCCTAAAAACAGGCACTTGTGCCTAGTGGGCCTTACCTGGTTACCAAAGACTAAAATAAAAAAATAAAAAAATAAAAACTCTCCAGAACATCCCCATACTGCTACAAAAAACCTACTAAATAGACTTAATGCTTTAATCAGAAGGTTTCTATGATACATAGATACATAGACAATGGCGGCAGATAAGGGCCTATGGCCCACCCAGTCTGCCCATTTGAGCTTGTAAGTTCAGTTTGTTTTCCTAGAAGTCTGTTGCCCCTTACCCCTGACCTCCAGAATTCCTTTATGTCTATCCCATGCATTCTTAAATCCCGTGATTGTTTCAGCCCCACCACTTCCTCTGGCAGGGTGTTCCACTTGTCCACCACCCGTTCTGTGAAGAAATTCTTTCTCATGTTTCCTCTGAATCGCCCTCCTTCAACTTCATCCCATGCCCTCTAGTCCTGGAACATCTTTTCGCTTTAAAATAGTGTTTTCCTGCACCCTGTTCCTCCCTGTAAGATACTTGTATGTCTCTATCATATCCCTCTCCTCCTCTCCTCCAGGGAGTACATGTTCAGTTCCTTCAACCTGTCTTCATAGGACTTGTGATGCAATCCATGCACCAACTTTGTTGCCCTCCTCTGAACCTTCTCTACCCTGTCTATGCCCTTACGAGGTATGGTCTCCAGAACTGTACACTGTACTCTAGGTGGGGCCTCACTAGTGTCTTGTATAGCGGAATTATGACCTCCTTTTCCTGCTGGTGATGCCCCTCCCTATACATCCCAGCATCCTATTTGCTTTACCTGCTGCCTTGTCACACTGTTTCCTACCTTGAGGTCATCAGAGATGATAACCCCAAGATCCCTTTCCTGCTTGGTGCATGCTGTATCCTCACCCCCAACTGATATATTGTGCCAGGGTTTTGTGCCCCATATGCATTATCTTGCACTTCTTTGCATTGAATTTCAACTGCCAAACCCCTGACCATTCTTCAAGTTTCTGCAGGTCGCGTCTCATTCTGTCTACACCCTCTGGTGTGTCTACTCTGTTACAGAGCTTTGTGTCATCAGTGAACAGTGAAATTCTGCCTTCTATGTCCTGCACAACGTCACTGATGAAGATGTTGAATAGGACCAGTCCCAGCACTGATTCCTGTGGTACTCCACTGGTCACTCTTTCCTCTGTGGAGTGACAGCCATTTACCACCACCCTCTGTGTCCTGCCACCCAGCCAGTTACCTACCCACCACACTACTGTCCTGCCCACACCCATATTCCCCAGTTTGTGTAATAGTCTTCTATGTGGCACAGTGTCAAAGGCCTTGCTGAAGTCTAGATAGGCCATGTCCACTGCCCTCCCTGATCCACCTCCTAGTCACCCAGTCAAAAATTAAACGAGGTTGGTCTGACATGACCTCCCTGGTGAAACCATGCTGCCTTGGGTCCTGTAGTCCATTGACAACCAGATGTTCCACCAATCTCTCCTTCAGTAGTGCTTCCATGATCTTCCTCACTACCAAGGTGAGGCTGACTGGTCTGTAGTTCCCTGCTTCCTCTTGTTCCCACTTTTGTATAAGGGGACTACATCTGCTGTCCTCCAGTCTTTGGGTACCTCCCCTGTTTCCAGTGATCGGCTAAACAGGATAGCCAGAGGTTCAGCCACCACCTCTCTTAGTTCTTTAAGGACCCTGGGGTGCACCCCATCTGGCCCCATTGCTTTATCAACTCTTATTACTTCCAGTTCCTTCAGGACCCTTTCTCGTGTAAAGGGACTTATGTCCATTGTGTTCCTATGGAACTTGAAACCGCCTAGGTTAAGTCTTAAAAAACTACATGCTACAATAGATGTTGGTGACGTCACCCTCCCCCCCTTTTGGGAGTGGTATCAATGGACCTTTACATCAAACAAGCATCCATGCATTTCAAATCCAGACTAGAAAACTATACGTTTGAACCATGTTCGAACCACTTTGGCCTTCAGATTGAGCTGAACTTGCTGAAACCCTACAAACTATCTGATTTTATTTACTTGCCCACACCCTCAGTCCTGTGAAATAGCCCCTGCTTTACAGATACCTTTAGAGTATTAAAAAAGATTAACAAAAAGGCAAACTCAACACTTCTTCCTTTGCCCTCTATGACTCTTTGGTCCAATTCACAAATACGGAATGGAACTGTCACGTTATCAAACCCGGAATGGGCAAGTAAAGGCATTACTAGAATAGAGGGCTTTGTGAGTGGTAATACGAATACACTAATTTATTTTGCAGAGATAAGAGGAACATTTAATTTGCCCAAATGTCACTTTCACTGTTATCTGCAGCTTAGGGCAGTGCTTCATTCTTGTGTGTTACAAGATGATTTCACCTGACCCCAGAACAATGATTGGGATCAGCTTGTAAAAATAGGTCACATGCAAAAGGGCTCAAACTTTATATATAAAGCATTAATAAATTCCCTCACATCTCCATCTTTGACATTCTCAGCTAAAATAAAGTGGGAGTTTGAACTGGGAGTCCCGATATCTGAAACAGAATGGAGTTCAGCCTGGAAACAAGCGCACAAAGCTAACCGTGAGCTTCAAGGTAAGCTTATCCAATCTAACATTCTTCATTGTTTATATCTCTCTCCCTGCAAATTGCAAGAAATGGGCTTTGTAGCTGATACCAAATGCTGGAAATGCCAATAAAATAATGCTGATTTGGTTCATATGCTCTGGCATTGCCCACTTCTCTCCAAATTCTGGGAAGAACTATACAAAACATGCTGAATTAGAAGGGTGGAGGTGGGTGTGTGCATGATTCACTGGTGTTCATGAAAGTCGGGTGGGAGGACCTCACTAAGGTCAGCGAAAGCCTTGTTGAAGGCTTTGGTAATCACTTCTGTGTCTAAAGTTAGATTCCCATTGACATTGAGCATGGTGGGGGAGCTTTGCTTGATTTCCATATTAAAGGTTTTATGTTTTTATGTTTTCCCAAAAATTCCGACTGTCCTCCCAGGAGTTGTTCAGCTTTTGTTTGAAATACTGCTGCTTGGCAACATGGATGCTGTGTGTGCACTTGTTGCGGGCAGTCTTGTAATTTTTCGGGTCATAAATGGAACCCGTAATACAGGCTGTACTCCAGAGGTTATCCCTTACTCTCATTTGTTCCAGTAGGGAGGGAGGAATCCAGGAGTTGCTGATGCTCTTAACTTTCTGAGTTTTGAGTGGAGCATAGATGTTACAGGATGTGTTGAAGGTGCTTACAAAGTGCTCCAGAGCTTGGTCAACATCACTGGTGTTGTACGTGCCCGACCAGTCTTGAAGGCTGAGGTGGGGGGTTTAGGGGGCTTAGTTGCCCAGCTCTAAAGACTCTGGTTGTAATAGTTTTTGACGGGGGGGTTAAGAACCTTGTTGGACCATGAGCATATGATAGGTGAAGGGTCACTTATGCTGTCCGAGAAGACCGTTGTATTCATGATCCTTTCTGGGTGGTTGGTAATTAACCAGACAAGGAGTGACTGAGTTCTGGACCAGTAGTTGGTCCTGGTGGGGGCTTCTACTAACTGAGTCATCCTGAAGGAGGTGAGGGCATCCATATAGGGTGCAACTTCAAGGTACAAATATTTAACATTAAAGTCACCGAGCATAAGGATCTCGGAGTCCTTACAGTGACTAGAAAGATATTCAATGGCTTCCATGAAACCCAACACTTGATCTTTAGGTGGGATATAGATGGTGATTAGGGTGAGACATTTACCCTAATTACCTATTTGAACTCATACAGGGAGTATTTGCGAGTTCCCCCCAGCATTTGGGCTATGTAGAATGCAACCATGCAGGGTGTCTTTAAGATAGACTATGCAACCACCCCCATGCTTGCTGGTTCTGTCCTGTCTGAATGTGGTATTTACCCCTTTATTTGGATAGCCTGATCAGGAACTCTTGGGGTTAGCCATGTTTCTAATATAGATAGGATGTCGGGCTTATGTTGTGTCATCCAGTCTTGAAGGGAGTCTCATTTAGCCAGGAGGCTGCAGATGTTTATAGCAGCAACTGTTAGAACCCCTTTCCTTAATACTGAGGTTGGCTTGGTAGGTCAGGGTCTTGGGTTGGGGTGGATGTTCCCCAAAAGCATTAGCAATAGCCAGGCTAGTCTCAGGACTTGTCATTGTAACTGTTTATGGACCTGGGTCTGTGTCAAGTTGTTCCTTTTGCCTTTTTCAGACTGGTCTGTTACTATAAGCAGGTCAGGCTGAGCTGGGGGGACAAGATAGTTAGGGAACTTAGTAGTAAGGGCCCACTTAGCATATGGTGCTTCCCAGTTGGGGTCACAGTACCTGGGCCTGGGATACCTACTAGTGTCCTTGGTAGGGGTGAGTGATTAATGATGGGTGGATTCTGATCAGGGTTGTGGACAGGCACTGAGGTGTGTGGTATAAGAGTATTTATGAATACAGAAAGTAGGGATTCTGATCGGGGTTGTGGACAGGTACTGAGGCGTGTGGTATAAGAATATTTATGAATACAGAAAGTAGGGATTCTGATCGGGGTTGTGGACAGGCACTGAGACGTGTGGTATAAGAGTATTTATGAATACAGAAAGTAGGAGTGAGAGCACAGTCAAGGTAATGCCACTGTTATGAGACATACATGAGGAAGGGGCAGTAACTTGTGTGGAGGGGGTTACTTGGTAAGATCACTCAGATTAAGGCTAAAGCCTGTTGGAAAGTCTATATGGCAGGCAGAAGTATAAGTAGTGGTAGGGATGCTAGAATAGCACAGTGGTAGGGTGGCTACATTTGGTGCTGATGGTTGCAGGTTGTAGTCTGGCTGTAGGTGCTAACTTAGTACAAGCTGGGGCAAGAGTAGTTGGTGTGTTACACAGGAGGGAAGTGGGAGACTAGCTGAATGTCAGGAGTGCTAGTGTGAGGAAATATCAAGTGTCAATGGGAGACTTAAGGACTCACTACTGACTCCTAGTGTTGGGTAGAATAGCTACTTAGAAAAACTTAGAGGCTGTCACATGACTGGTCAAGTGACCTAGGTCACCTCATATAACTAGGGACAGTATTGGGTGGATGGGGCAGTCGATGCATAGCGTCAATTGACTAACACATTCCAACAGTGTTTAGCAGCCCAGGAGAGAATGGCAGCTGTTTTTCCAATACCTTGCAGCTTGCAGGTGTCCCTCTGCTGTCTGTGAACTCCAGTTGCAGTGTGGTAATAATATGGAGGTGCCTGTGAAAGAAGAAGAGGGAAAAAAGTCAGGGGATGCCCTCAGGAACAACAGAGCACAGAAGGCAGTACTAAATTTGGAGTGAGAAAAACTCATGCACAGGTTGTAAGCTAAGCCCTAAACACCTTCTGCAATTTCCATTAAAATACTGTGCCTGACCTATCGCTGCACCATGCATGTACTGGAGTACAAAACCAGCAGTCAGAGATAGACTGAGCACTGCACAGCTTACTGAGCTAAAAAAACACCTATGGAAACAGGCTTAAACTGGAAACAACACACTATTGATATGGCTGAAAAAACTATCTCCTCTGCGTAGCTGACACTTATTTAATTCTCAATTAAGGTGTACAACAAAAACAAAGTCCAACAATGTTTAGCAGCCCAGAAGTGAATGGCAGGTGGTTTTCCAGTACCTTGCAGCTTGCAGTCATCCCTCTGCTGTCCGTGAACTCTGGTTGCAGTATAGAGTTATAATGGAGGTGCCTTGCAGCTTGCAGGCATCCCTCCACAGTCCGTGAAATCCGGTTGCAGTGTGGAGTTAAAATGAACTCATGCTAAATCACATGAGTTCATACCACACTGTACTTTCATTAAAAAATGCAAAAATATTCAAAGCAGAAATATGGCAAAAATAAAATGATTTCCACTGTACTCTCTCTCTCTCTCTCTCTGACACACACTATCCCTAAAAAAGTCTCTCAGTACTGACTAAGATAATGTTCCCAAAATATTGCAAAACATTGCTAAGCATTTAGTCTTGAACACATTGTCTTTCTTGCTACTTAGAGTAGGAAAATAAAACCACAGTAGAAATTCACACAACACATAGTGGCATGATAATATCTGTCAGTTTAACCATGGCTAGAAACATTTCTGTCTCTCTGTTCCCAGTGCTGCTTTTCTCAATTACTGACTAAGCACTGTTAGGCACAGTTCACATTCAGCTGCATACTGTGGTTGGGCATTTGTTAAGCATAGAATGACACAAAATAAGCCTCATTTAACACTGGCAGACAAAGCTGTTCTTTACATTTCCAAAGCAGTGTGCGTACAGAGGGAGAGAAGTCATACAGAACATTAGAAGATGTCTATCCTTTGTGGTCAAAACCAAGATAGGTAGATAACATAAGATAAGACAGAAAGGATTAGAGAAATGTGGACAGCGATCCAAGTAGAGAAAGGAGTTACAATGCTATTTGGTACACTGATATTTTCCTTCTTGTCTCTAACTTTTGATGTTTATTGCTTGCCCTTGTTATCTCCTAAACATTGGTAACATTTGGAGAAATCAGTCTCAGTAAACATGGCTCCTTTAAGGTCAATGCACTGCAGCTAGAAGCTGAACTTATCACAGGTTTTGCATTTCAACTGTCCTGACAGTCTAACTCCTTTTGTTCTTCATTTACTATTCACAGTTTATAGTTAATGTTTTTCAACTCTGCCATGGATTTCCAAACACATTTGACTTTGTCCTGCAACAATAAATTTCTCCATACTGCCTGGCTAACTGAGTCCTTTCAAACCACAAACTAGACACCCTAATTCTGGGCTACATCTAGTTCTTCCCCCTAGAGCAGCAACAAGGTTATGAACCTTTTAAAATTGTCAGCCCCCAGCTTGTACTGCAAATGGCACAACTGCATTTGGGTTTAGCCCCTGCTCCCTTCACAGGATCCTGGGGGAACAAACCAAGTAGTGCTTGTGTATACTGTAAAAATGTGGCCTTTCTCTATTTGAACCCTTGCTAGATAGGCCAGACAGTGTGTAAAGAATAGTAGGTCCAGCACCAAGGGTTGGTTGAGTGCTGGTGGAGGAGGAAGAGGAGGAAGGGGAGGATAGAGGGTGGTTCACAACATGCTAAGTGAGAGCTGTTGGGAGAGGGCAGCTTTTATTTGGAATGTGAGAGGTGCTATTCCCTCACACTGAACCTGAGGCTTAGTCCTCCCATTCATTGTTTGGTGAACAGAGCTGTACTTGTGTATACTGTAAAACTTTGTCCTTTCTTTATTCCCACCCTTGGTTGAAAAGCTGGGTAGAATGTAGGGAATAAAAGGCCCAAAAGTTTGCCTCCTCCAAGTCATGGAGAGTGTGACCAGTAGCATGCAGGAAAGGAAAAAACACCTGTGGAGGAACCTCTGAGGACCCATGGCTACTGACTTGCCAGTCCTCAGGGTAACCTAAGAGAAGATGACCCTAAATGCTTGAACTGTATTCTGATTCTGGTTTAGTATTTAGTATGCATAAAGATGAAGTCTGTCTTCCGAGTCTCTTGACAATGTGTGCAGGAAAGTTATTTCTTGAGGCTGAAGAAGCTGAACCGATCTGGATGAAGGTTCTGATAATGAATATGGATTAAGTCCAGCCATTGAAGAAAGGTTCAAATGTGGTCGAGGAACTATTTGTGGTGATAGGTAATTGTTTATCAGAGGTAAGCAGAGGATGTGATGGATCTGAACGTCAGGAAGCGCATGAGTTTGTCTAGATAAGTTGTTGGACTCCAGTAATTACAGGATGGATAATACGTTATGTGAACTCCTTAATGTAAACAGTCTGTTAAGAAGGCAATGGCAGGATATAATGATTAGCCCCTTTTTGTAAACTGGAATTTTAAGGATGGTGTCAAAGAAGAATGATGAGGCTGTGAAGTCTCTGGGGCACAAGCATACAAAGAAAAGCTAGACAAAATAGAGGAAGAAATCATGATGTTCACTGTAGAGTCAAATGGCTCCGAGTTCAGTAAATCCACTATGTTTCAGTATGAAAGAATCTACAGGAAAATTATGAGGAGTTTAAGTGCATGAATCTCTTTGGATACCCAGCTGAATAGTGTAACTGAAGACTGAAAACTGTGAAGGTGAGGATGGAGTAAGCTATGAGGACGATAACAGGATATCTGATAGGTATAGATTAATTGTTCCATAGGATAATTGTATAGCTTTATGACAAGTTAGAAACACTAGTACATGTTTTACCTGAGCAGAAATATTCAGGAAGGAATGCAATGCACAGATTGAGGGATACTTTTTATGCTGTAGTATAAGTAGATCAGGTGGCAGGAGCTACGGTGGCCCACACATGGCATTGACTTGCTAGTGATTAAAGTCAAACATTGTGGAGTTGCAAGATAAAAGATGTAATCTTAACTGAGTCTGCTGAATGATGGGGCAATGAAAGATCTAACATCGGAAACAGGATAATGCATCAACTGCATTATTTGCATAATCTAATATGGAACCATTGCTGTGTGAAATTGTAATAAAAAGATAACCAAGTCATTTGCATATGAACAACAGGATGGAACAGAATGAGGACTTGCTCTTGTTAATGATATTCACTGTGGATTAAGTATAAGGAAAGATAGACACTGACTGAAGGGACCAGTGGTGACCCCAAGGAAGGTGACTTGCATGATAGGGTTAATCTGAAGAGGAGATATAGATGGCTTAGGAACATAGAATGTGTTGGCAGATGAGGATCTCCTGATCCATCTAGTCTGCCCATGAAAACTACCCCCGCACACATTTGACTAGCCTGTCAGTTACCCAGTATGCTTTTGTGCTTGTTCCAAGCTCTTTTGAATGAGTTTACCATTTTAACTACCATCACCTCCTGTGGGAGACCATTCCAGGCATCCACTGTGCCAGAATGAGGATTTAAAACAGGCAATCCCCTTAGGTGTTCTATTTCACTCTGTCCTTTCTCCTTTTTTTCTGACTATCCTTTCTTTTCCCTATCAGGGTGGCCAACCTAATATCTATTTTCTTTTCTTTTCTTTTCTGTCCCTATTAGTTAAAATGCCTGTGTTCCTATTTAAAAGCAGCTCCTGGAATATATAACTGGTGCCTTAAAGAAGGAGCAGTGGTCCCTTGCTGTTACAAGCAGTTATTGTTTCTAGCTATAAAGAAATGTCTGCCCTGGAAACTGTCTTCTGTTTTGTGTTTTCTTTAAAAAAGGTTTATTTCTCTTCAAAAAGCAGCAGGTTCCCAGTGCTTGCAAGAGTAAACAGATATGGAGCGCGCCCTTTTCTGCTGACATTTCTCAAGCCTAGTGATACCTACTGAATATTTTTCTTCTGGTTTAAAATATTACAATGAGCCAGAAATAAAAGAAAAAAGGGTCATTACCTAGTGATGTTTCCAGAGGTCCTGCTATAGGGCTGGCCACCCCTGAACTGACTGTATTTGTGGGAGAAGCAGTCAGTGACATCACAGTAGGGGAGGAGCCAGCTCCCAAGTGTGATGTCATGCCCCTGTAATTAAGATTTTATTTAGCCTTTTTCTTCAGAATAGAGACTCCTTAAGAGCCTGTATGGTGGACATAGAGAATAGCATTAAGCTAAGCAGGCTAGGACACTGTTTTATGAAATGTAGAGGTTTAAAATAAAGTGTCCCTGCTAATTGGTGTTGTCACCTGACCTCTGATGTCACATCAGGCTGCCATAAAAGGATGTCTACCAGAGGGCTAGATATAGATAGGAGACAGTATGGAAGATGGTCAGTTGCTTTCTGATCAGAGACTGCGCAAGAGCTAAGAAGAGCTGAGTGTGGAGGTTTACACAATGTCAAGAAGGAAGATCTCTGGAATTCTTTTGATTTTGATGCTTAATGGAAGAAGAATGATGTCCTGATGATTTGCATTGGTGTGAAGAATTAACACCTTATTTTCCTCTTTTGTAAATATCCTTTATTGTTTTATTTTGCTTTTTGGACAATAAATTGACAAATGCAGAATATGTGTTTTTATGCACTATATTACAGTTGTCCATCTAAATCTGTTGTAAAGAATTCTCGCTACCATATCCACCACCCTCTCTTTAAAGAAACTCTTTCTCATGTTCCCCCTTAATTTGCTCCCCCTGCATTTCCATTCATGTCCCCCAGTCCTTTTGCTGTTATTGAAAAGAAACAGGCTGTCTACCTGTGTGCTGTTTATGCCCTTTATATACTTGAACATCTCTATCATATCACCCCTCTCCCTGTGTTGGCCGTGGGGATACATTTTGAGTTCTCTTAACCTCTCCTCATAAGGCTTCTCCTGTAGTCCCCATATTATCCTCGTTCCCCTTCTCTGTACTGTCTCCAATCTATTGATGTCCTTCCTAAGGTGTGGCCTCCAGAACTGCACACAGAGCTCTGCTGATGAATGAAGCATTTGAAAATGTAAGTGCATGCTATTGGGAACCAGAAAGTCACCAAGCTGTTTTAGGGACTTTGCCAGACGCTTCTGCTCCATTTGAAACAGTAAAAACGGTAAAAGGACACAAGCAGATAAGCCTTTGTCTAAGCTACTGCAAAAAAAAACCCCATTTATTTCAGACCTGTAGTTGTAACGCATTGTTTTTCAGGCTAGTTATTGGATGTAGCTGTTTTTTAAATATGCAGTAATCCCTAGTTATTCTGGTGTACTTTATGGAACTGTATAGGTGCTTTTTCACTTTGGTGCTGTATATTTATGAATAAAGGATGGACTTTATTTGAAAATAAGCAAAGTATCTTTCAAGAATTGCTGTGGAAGTTCTATATCTTTACTTTATGAGTGCCCCCAACCCCCTCAGTTCATGCTGAAACTTGTCCTGTCATTTGTTTTACTCCATTTGTGGTGTCCATGCTATTGCAGAGCTTAGTGTCAACAGACAGACACACCTTCTCTTTTAATCTCTCTGCTGTGTCATTTATGAAGATGTTGTAGAGGAGGGGTCCCAGCACCAATTCCTGGGAAACCTCACTCATCACCTTCCTCTCTCTTGACAAGCTACCATTTATTGACACCCACTGAGTTCTGCCAGCTAGCCTATTGTCCACCCATTTTATTATGTTGTCTCCACACCAAGGCTATTCAGTTTGCTTATCAGTCTCCTATGTGGTACGGCTTTGAAGGTCTTGCTGAAATCAAGGTAGACCATGTCCATGGCCCCACCCTGGTCCAGTATCCTTGTTACCCAATCAAAGAACTTGATCAAGTTTGTTTGATAGGATCTACCAGCTATAAAGCCATGCTGCCTTGAGTCCTGTAGCCCACTGTTGTCCAGGAATGCCATGATCCTCTCCTTGAGCTGATATTCCATCATTTTTCCCCACCACTGAGCACAGTCTAACTGGATGGGATTCCCCCTGCCTCCTTGCTCCCACTCCTGTGGAGAGGAATCATGTTTGCCATTCTCCAGTCTTTGGGGATTTCCTCATTTTCCAAGGTCAAATTGAAGAGCTCAGCTCAGGGAGCTGCAAGCTTGTTCCCTAGCTCCTTTAGAATCCTCGGTTGGATGCCGGCTGGGCCGAGGGCTTTAGTCACATTGAGCCTGTTTAGCTCCTTTAGAATCCTCGGGTGGATGCCGGCTGGGCCCAGGGCTTTGGTCACATTGAGCCTGTTTAGCTCCTTTAGAATCCTCGGGTGGATGCCGGCTGGGCCCAGGGCTTTGGTCATGTTGAGCCTGTTTAGCTCCTTTAGAATCCTCAGGTGGATGCTGGCTGGGCCCAGGGCTTTAGTCACCTTGAGGCTGTTTAGCTCCTTTAGCATCCTCAGGTGGATGCCGGCTGGGCCCAGGGCTTTGGTCATGTTGAGCCTGTTTAGCTCCTTTAGAATCCTCGGGTGGATGCCGGCTGGGCCCAGGGCTTTGGTCATGTTGAGCCTGTTTAGCTCTTTTAGAATCCTTGGGTGGATGCTGGCTGGGCCCAGGGCTTTGGTCATGTTGAGTCTGTTGAGCTTCTTTAGAATCCTTGGGTGGATGCCGGCTGGACCCAGGGCTTTAGTCACATTGAACCTGTTTAGCTCCTTTAGAATCCTCAGGTGGATGCCGGCTAGGCCCAGGGCTTTGGTCACATTGAGCCTGTTTAGCTGCTTCAGAACCCTTTCTTCTGTGAAGGCACTCACGTTGACTCTGCCTACTAAGGAACTCCTCCCACTCAGTTGGGGCCCATTTCCTTCCTTTTCTAGTGTGAATACTGAGGCAAAGTAATTGCTGAGGATCTCAGCCTTTTCCCTATTGTCTTCAGTATGCCTGCCTGCCTCCCTCCCTCCCCACCAGCCTGACTATCCCTCCCCTTGCCTTCCTCCTTTCCCTGATGTATCTGAAGAAGGTTTTGTCACCCTCTTTGATACCTTAAGCAATCCACTCCTCTTTCTGTGCCTTCACTGTTTGGACAGCCTTCCCAGTCTCCTTTAGTCTATCACTGTAGTACTCCAGGTCCTTTTCACATTTAGATATCTTAAATTTAGTGAAAAACTTCTTCTCTTTTATTTTAGCTGAGACCTTCTTAGTGAACCACAAGGCTTTTTTCTTTCTTTTATTTTTGCTGACTCTTTTGACACAGTTTTCAGTGACTTTTGGTATTGCTCTTTTTTTTCCCAGTATTCTTCCACCCCCCCATTACCTTGTTTTAGTTCTTGTTTTATGTTTAAGTGCATTTGTGGGAAGTCAGTCTTTTTGAAATCCAGGACACATTACCTAGAGTGTCTACCATCCTCAGACATTTTTAACCTAAACCACACTACGTTGTGGTCGCTTGACCCTAGGTGGGATCTCACTTGGACATCAGTCAGCCTGTCACTGTTCATAAGTAACAGGTCCAGGAAAGCATTACTCCTAGTGGGCTCTATCACAAGCTGTTTGAGGCCTGTCTGTTGAAAGGTTACCAAAAATTCCTTACTGAACACTGTCGACACCAGCCAGTAGCCCCCATTTACATCAGGCACGTTAAAGTCCCCCAGCAGAACCACTTCACCTTTTTCTGCCATTACTCTGATGGACTCCATGAGCAACATGTCCACCTTCTCCCCCTACATGGGAGGTCTGTAGATCACCCCCATTTATGTGGATTGCCCTTTTCCTGTTTTGAGAGTGATACACAGGGTCTCAATCCCCACATCTGTCCCCTGTACCTTGGTTGCTTTAATACTCTCTCTGACATATGAAGCAACCCCCTTTTTTTGTTTCCTGCCCTTACAGAAGAGATTTGAAACATAGTACTGCCACATCCCAGTTGTGATTGTGACTGTACCAGGTTTCAGTTACAGTGACCCAATCCAGGTTCATTTCCACCATCATGGCTGCTAGATTGGGCAACTTGCTTGGCAGACCATGTACATTTGTACTCTTAGCCTTCCAAATCCTGTGCTGATTCTTGCCTGAATCTGTTTTAGAACTGAAATTTACATCCAGTATAGTGATGTGGGCTGTGGAGGGTTGGTTTAGCTCCTGATGTCCAATGGCTTCATGCTGTATTGTAATATCCACAGACCAGGGAGCAGTGGTCCAGAATTGTGTAAGGTTAGCAGGATAGCCATACTTTGGAGATGCACTGGTGTATATTACTAGGATCTGTAGACATACAAAGGCCGAGTCCCATCGGGACTGTCTTCTTGAGATGCATGGCAGATGAAGGGTCTTTGAAGAACATCAGACAGATACTCCAGGAAGGTACAATTGGGACCACATAGCTAATCTGATTTTCCATTGGCAAGAACTGGATATGAAAGTGCAATATCAGTGTCAGTGGCTCAGCAGATAGCACACTCACCTCTGAGGCTGGGAGATCAGAAGACTGTGGGTTCTATCCCCACACCAGGCACTTGGGTTAAATCCCAATACTGACACTGTAGTGCAGCATGGAAGGGGTGCTGCACTTCTGAGGTGCTGTCTTTTTGGATGAGACATTAAACCAAGGTCTCATCGACCAATGAAAACTGTTAATCCCCCCCACATTAAATTAAGCCATAAATATCCATTACAATAAAATCTGAACAGAACAATGAGGAACTATCACAATATTATATATAGAAGCATCATTCACAGGATAATAGAAAAAACAAATAAACCTAGAAACATAATGGCAACAAGTCTCAAGTTATAGGTGCATCATTATGTGTCATCCAAGGTAAACATTTCCAAAGTTCCATAACCAAACTCCTGGATAAATTCTGTTTCTCTGATTTATATAATTTGATCAACTCTACCATCACTTTATTATATAATTCTTCATGATTACTCTTTTTGTTGTAGTGTATACCCACATCTTATGAGCCAAATATTCCATTTCAGGATCATCATTATTAACTTCAGTGTGCTCTTATTCCAGCACTCCCATCCAACAGGGAATATTCTATACATCAAGTTCTGATGTGTTATAGTATTAAATATTGTCTCTTTCCATTTCTTCACTAAGAACCCCCAAAACCCAGAAATAAAGAAACAGGAGAAAAATAAATGGTGAGTAATTTCTTCTTGCTGGATACAGCTCAGTCTACTACATAGTCTTTCTTCTATTTTCTTGTGTTTCTGATTCTTTTTAACATTTATTTTCTCGTGACATGCTAGCCAATGAAAATCCCAGATATGATCCAGAACTCTAGAATTATTGAAAAATTATAACAGAGACTCTCTATACTCATCTGGGCATTTTCTAAAAGTTACTTCCTCATGACATACATTTGACAATAACCAGAAATAAAGTTGCTTCCTAATCAATCAATCAATCAATCAATCAAACTTTATTTAACCGGGCATAACACCATTGAGCAAGCTCATTTTCAAAGTGGTCCTGGACATGTGAAAATAAAAATCAGGCAGGTACAAGGTAAGAAATAAAAATTGAACATACGAGGAACTAAAACAGGCCTATACAGAGAGGGATATCACAATTATGTGATAAATATAGCACAATAAACAGGCATACAAAATAAGCCCATGCTTAGGATGGTTCAACCCCGGACACCCACTAGGATAGGTAGTCTGGTGTGAAGGTGAAGAGGAAAGAAGGGGGGAGGTATAGGGGAGTGGGGGTAAGAGTGTGGATGACAGGGGGAGTTGGGAATAAAAACTGCAGTATAAGGGGAGGGCCCACTACTAGGGAAGGTGGGTGCCATGAGTTTCTTAAGGGTCATGAGATTCTTAAGGGTCACCAAGACAATAAGGATGCCCTGGTCACCTATAAAAGTTGCAGGAATCCTTTAGATACCCTGCTATCAGTGCTTTGAAGGTGAAAGGACTGGGGAAGGTTGAGAGCTTTAAAGTTCTTTGCATAATATTCCATATGGAAGGAAGGGAGAAATAAATTGCAGCCGAGCCATGAAGTGACCTTACTCTAGGTATGTGGAAGCAGATTAAAAAGTAGCATCTTAGGCCATATGACCCCATGGCATGCTCAAAAAAGCTTGAGATGTAAGTTGGTAGATTATTAGTCAGAGCCCTGTAGAACCAGAGGAAGGCATTTCTTTTCCTCCTCATAGTAAGTGAGGACCATCCCATCTCTTGGTATAGTAGGCAGTGGTGGGTTTGAAAAGGTAGGTTAAGGATGAACCTCAAGGCCCAGTGATAAAGAGTGTTGAGTTTACAAAGCACTGAAGAAGGGCAGTGGCTATACAGAAAGTCAGCATAATCAAGTAGTGGCAGGAAAGTTGTTTGGACTATTCTCTTTCTGGTTTCCTTGGTTAGTATATGCTTAATGAGGTACAGTGTGCCTAAGCGTTGTCTTAATTTTTTTGAGATCTCATTCAGGTGGCACAGAAAGTTAAGCTTATTGTCCAGCCAGAATCCTAGCTATTTAAAGGCATCAACAGTTTCCAGGGGTTCACCCAATAATGTTAGACACTGAAGGCTGCAAGTTGGTCCTGGTGTGGAGTTTGGTGAGAGGATCATAGCTTTGGTCTTTTGGCATTAAGCAGAAGCTTGTGCTTCACAAAATTATATTGGAAAGAGCTAAAGTCTCACTATAATTCCTTATGCACCATGTCCAGAGAAGAGTTAGAAGTGTAGAGGACCATATCATCTGCAAATAAGTGCACATTAGCTGTGCGCAAGTGTGAGTCAAGGTTATTGATGTAGATTGCAAATAATATAGGACCCAAAATGGAGCCTTGAGGGACACCTTGTGGAAGTGTTTACCAAAGACAGATCTCCCATAGCTTTGACACATTGTAACCTACTAATAAGGTAGTTGGTGAACCATTTAAGGGCCGTGCTATTGAGACCAATATTACTCAATGCATTAAGCATTAAGTTGTGATCCACAGTATCAAAAGCCTTACTAAGGTCAAGGAAGAGTGCAAACATGTGCTTCTTAGAGTCCAAAGCAATTTGCCAATCAGTGGTTACTTTAGCAAGGGCAGAAACTGTGCTATGTTTGGCTCTAAAGCCAGACTGAGTGGCGTTTAGCAGCTTTTGTGAATCCAGGTGCTCCCTGATTTGGGTGTTAACGATTTTTTCCAGAAGTTTTGAAAGGGTGGCTAGTATGGAAATAGGCCAATAATTGTTCAGGACACTTAGGTCCCCTGACTTGAACAAGGGGATGATGTGAACAATTTTCCAGGGCAAGGGTAATGCACCCTGTATCAGGGAGGTATTGAATAAATGGACTATGGGGGTGATCAGGTAGTAATGACTTATCTTTAGGA
Source organism: Neoceratodus forsteri (assembly GCA_016271365.2). NCBI lineage: Eukaryota > Metazoa > Chordata > Ceratodontiformes > Ceratodontidae > Neoceratodus > Neoceratodus forsteri. The sequence goes on along the minus strand of CM028129.1, from coordinate 19,834,657 downwards.
AGAAAGGTTCGATGAGGTTGACACCAGCACTCTTTTTAGTAACCAATGACAGTAGGAGGTCTTCCACTTGCTTAAAGGATACATGGCGACAGCTGAAGGGGGAAGAGTAACTCTGATTGGTGTCAGTGCTGGGGCTTGTGGCATCATTGGCATCCCCTTGCAGTCTGATCTTACTGACTGGAGAAACGTTGAAGGCCACCCCCGCTGTGGCAAAGTGTTCATTGAATTGTTCAAGTATATCCACTCTATATGTGAAAGTGGTGTCGCCGGACACTATTTTGGCTGGAAGGGAGGCATCAGTGTTATGACCTCAACCTCTTTGATGATGCTCCAGAACTTGGCAGCATTATTTTTGTTGTCTTCCAGGGCTGATTGGAAGTATCTAGCTTTTTCAGATCTAATTAGTTTGATACAGGCATTTCTAGAGACATGAATGGCAAGCCAATCAGTGTCAGAGTGTGACTTCCTTGCTCTTTTCCACCAAAATTCTCTATCGATGAGGGCTTTCTTTAAAATGGGAGAGAACCAGCCAGGAGATCTTTTCTTAGACCTGATCAGCCTTAGGGGGGAATGTTTGTCTATTAGACCCACTAAAATGCTATGAAAGATGTTAAATGCCTCATTGAGGGAAAGGGCTAGATAGAAGTTGTGCCATCTGATGTTGCTCAGGTCAGTCAGGAAGGCTTGTTGGCAGAACTTTTTCAAACACCTTTTTACCTTAAATTTGGGGGCTGATTTTATTTGGGGAGAGTAGCTGATGCAGGCGATGGTACAATGATCACTTAGGTTGTTGAAAAACACCCCAGTGTGTGAAATGTTATGAGGTTTATTAACTAGCATGAGATCCAGTAGGGTGCTTCGGGCAAGGTTTTTTCTGTTAAGTGTGGTGTCTGCAGGAGTAATTTGTGCCAATCCACATGTATCACAGACATCCTTAAGCTTTTTGAAGCTCTCATCATACCAATTTAGGTTGAAGTCCTCCATTAGTATGCACTCAGAGTTAGCACTGTCAATTAAACTTTGGAGGTGTGGTAGGAGGGCAGTACCAGCAGAAGGTGATCGATAACACGCAGCAATAAGGAGTGCTTTTTCATTGGAAAGCACCAGTTTTAGGGTGAGACATTCAAATCTTTTGCCTTGGAAGTAGAGTAGATAACTGTGACAGAGAATTTACTCTTTATGTAGATTACAACCCCTCCCCCGATGATCTATCGCACCTGTAGGTGTTGTTTCCCGGTATGTTGATAGATTTATCAGAGGTCGAAGGCGAAAGACAGGATTCCAAAATCACAATGAAGTCATGGGATGTGTGCAACATCCATGTCTGGACCAGCTCAAACTCCTTAAGTAAGCTACAGACATTCATATGAAGGAAGCTGATGCCCTTGTACTGGGGGAGGTTTGCAGGGGCATTTAAGGAGGCAGGTGAGCCTGGGTTTAGTTCCACATTTCCAGAGCAGAGTAAAAGAAGCAGTAGTAGTTTCCTGAGGCAACTTATGAACAATCTGAATAAACGCTTATTAAGTCACTTGGCATGAAGTGATTTTGTGGTGGCTGAATTATGACCATGAGGTGGTTGGTCAAAAACAAAGCATATAAGGCCACTTTAACCAGCAGGATCAGAGGGTTCTATCATATTTGCTAGTCAAAGCCTGATGAAAGGATATGCAGGGCTTAGAAAATCATGCCCCAGTAGTGGAGTCATGTCCTGTTGTAGAGTGCAGTACTGGGTGTCCATCTAGAGGAGAGCACTGGTCTTGGTGTGATTGAGCAACTGGTGCTCGATATGGCATGTGGGTTAACATAATGAAGCAGCTGAACAAGAAAAAGACCTCCCGTGGTGCCATTTACGATGCTGTAGCCTGTTAAGAGGCAGGTCAGGCTGGAATGGCAGGATCTGAGTGGAATGGAGCTAACAGAATTAGGCAGGGCTATTACGAGTGGAGGGTTTCTTTAAACGAGACTATCCATGTGCCGACCAATGGTAGGACTGAGGAGTTGGGCTAGCTCTTGAGGAAAGAGCATTTAATAGAGGCCAGGGTTGGGGAGGGTAGTACAGGACAAATTAATGAGTTTGAATTGATAGTGAGTGGCAAGGTGCCAGGAGAAAGAAGAGCGAAAAAAAAGCCGTGGAAAGCAATATTCTCCTGATGGCCAATCCCAGGGAAAGCCATACAGGCAGCAGCCAATTGGGCAGAGTCCTGGTGGGTCTTCAGTCAATCAGGGCCCCAACACTAGTTCCTGGAGCTGTCTGGGTACTTACCCAGCTTACAGAGCTTGGCGGCAGGCAGGTGGGGGCACTTGGCCAGATAGCTTCTCCAGCCACGGCCACAGGAGCGTGGATGGATCTGCCCAATTGAGGGCTCCTTCAGCTACAAAAAACAGAGTCAGGGATTAGCTTAAGGGCAGGCAGGACAATGGTAGTGCAGGAAGCTAAATCAGGGATGGGGGAGTGCAGGTAGAAACAAAGAGAATATAGCAAACAGGCTGGGGGAGGTGTGGGCAAACAGCCAGACAGCAATGCAATTATTAAGTGGCACGCTTTAGCCCAAGAAGGTAGAATTAAAGAACAGAGATTAGAGAGAAGGTCTGTTAGGGAGGTTTAAAAAGCAAAGGCAGAAAGGAGGTTTGAGAGCAGGAGCACACAGATGAAAACAAGATCTATTACAATTATTAGCAGTTTGCAATCATTGAAAATATCCCCAACTTAGTAAAACATATCACAATAGCAATATTCCCCACAGTATAACATACTACATCAGTTCAAATTAATGAGTTTGAATTTAGAGCGAGCGGTTTGGTGTCAGGAGAGAAGAGAAAGAAAAAAAGCATGGAAAGCAATGTTCTCCTGATGGCCAATCTGAGAGAAAACCGTACGGGCAACAGCCAATCGGGCAGAGTCCTAGTGGGTCTTCAGCCAATCAAGTCCCCAACACTGGTTCCTGGAGCTGTCTGGATGCTTACCCAGCTTGCAGAGCTTGGTGGCGGGCAGGTGAGAGTGCACAGCTGGCTAGCTTCTCCAACCACGGCCACAGGAGCGTGGATGAATCTACACAATCAAGGGCTCCTTCAGCCAGCTTGCAGACCTAGTTAAGGTCTGAACCTGTTGCATAGTCACTTCCCACTGCTTATGTCTCAAAAATGTACATCTAATGTACTCTGGCCTTTCTATCAATTTTTTTTAATACTTTTAGTGCTCTTAGGTCCCACAGACTTAACCACTGGGAACATTTTTGTTTGAATAACTCCCCCCCCACACCATAGCGTGTTGTCCAAGTAGAAGTTTAATATTTGTATGTATAAAAACTATTAAAAAATAAAATACGATTTAATATATTTAACCCTCCTTGTTTTAATGATAAATAAAGAATATTTCTTTTTATAGGATTCAGCCTGTTTCCCCAGCAGACTTGAAAAAATATAGTAAGTAATTCTGTCTCCCTGTTTAGGAGGAGGAAAAATGTAACTTAAAAATAGAAAAATAGGGACCAGCAAAGTTTTGATAAGAAATGCCCATTTCTTTTTCCCCAGTTTCTCTCTATTCCACTGGCTAACTTTTTGTTTCCCAATTTCAGTTTTTTCTTTCTGGTTAAACTCATCCATATTGTCAGGCCGAAACCAGATCCCTAAGATCTTCATGGGTTCAGTTTGTATAGTAATTCCTGCAACCACTCCTCTAAATGCTAGGGTGAATTCAACCTCTGTCCATGACATTTTCCTATATTTAAAGAGGCTCCTGACATTTTCCCAAAAGTCATCCATATTTCCATTGCTGTGGCTAAAAGACTGAGTATCGTTGACTAGAAGAGTCACGTCATCCGCATACGCTATTATTTTATGGGGGGAAACGACATCTCTTAGCTGCACTGTTATTACTAACTCACTATTTGCTATCCTCCTTAAAGGCGGATCTATGAAAAAACATATAAAATGGGGCTCTGTTGGCACCTCTGCCATACGCCTTTTTGTAAGTGTACCAAGGGGCCCTGCCAGCCTTTTACAATTGGTGTTACTGTAGCAGTTTTATTTATACATTGCAACCACTCAATTATTTCTTCCAGTATTTAATATTTCTGTAAAACTTCCAACAAAAATACATGGCTAAACCTGTCAAATGCTTTTTCCTGGTTCAATGAAATCAGGTAGCCATCCATACATTCATTATTGCCTAACTCCACAAGTTCTCTGATAAGTAGTAAATGATCCTTTACTTTTCTACCTGGAATAGCTTAGCCTTGTGCTTCCAAAAGAACAGTATCTGCCACTAATGCCAGGTGTTGTGCCAGAATTTTTGTTAGTAATTTAAAATCTGAATTTAATAAACTGATCAGCCTCAGTTTTTTAATAAAGGGTTGTCCCCTTTCTTATATATGTATGTTAATGTACCCATATTCATGGTCAGAGGAACTTCTTTAGTTTGTAACATAAAATTAAACATAGCCATTAATTTGGTTATTAATTCTCCTCCAATAGTTTTGAGAATTTCATTTGGCAGACCATCAGGTCCTGGGGCTTTGCCCCCTGCCAACTTAACAATAACTTCCTGTACTTCTGACATTTGGATAGGTTGAAATAATTTCATCAATAGCTCTACTTGTATCACCGGAATATCCAAGGCAGCAAGATATTTTACACAAGTTTCACGGTTTACCTCGAAGTAATCATACATTTTTGCAGTATACTGATACACAATATTTAAAATCTTTTCCTTAGTTTTATATTCTGTTCCATCTTCCCCTGTTAAAGAATTCATCTCTTTAACCCAATTGGGCAGAGTCCTGGTGGGTCTTCAGTCAATCAGGGCCCCAACACTAGTTCCTGGAGCTGTCTGGGTACTTACCCAGCTTGCAGAGCTTGGCGGCAGGCAGGTGGGGGCACATGGCCGGATAGCTTCTCCAGCCACGGCCACAGGAGCGTGGATGGTTCTGCCCAATCGAGGGCTCCTTCAGCTACAAAAAACAGAGTCAGGGATTAGCTTAAGGGCAGGCAGGACAATGGTAGTGCAAGAAGCTAAATCAGGGATGGGGGAGTGCAGGTAGAAACAAAGAGAATATAGCAAACAGGCTGGGGGGAGGGTGTGGGCAAACAGCCAGACAGCAATGCTTATTAGAAGTGGCACCGCTTTTAGCCCAAGAAGGTAGAATTAAAGAATAGAGATTAGGAGAGAAGGTCTGTTAGGGAGGTTTAAAAAAGCAAAGGCAGAAAGGAGGGTTTGAGAGCAGGAGCACACAGATGAAAACAGGATCTATTACAATTATTAGCAGTTTGCAATCCTTGAAAATATCCCCAACTTAGTAAAACGCATATCACAATAGCAATATTCCCCACAGTATAACATACTACATCAGTTCAAATTAATGAGTTTGAATTTAGAGCGAGCGGTTTGGTGTCAGGAGAGAAGAGAAAGAAAAAAAGCATGGAAAGCAATGTTCTCCTGATGGCCAATCTGAGAGAAAACCGTACAGGCAACAGCCAATCGGGTAGAGTCCCAGTAGGTCTTCAGCCAATCAAGTCCCCAACACTGGTTCCTGGAGCTGTCTGGATGCTTACCCAGCTTGCAGAGCTTGGTGGCGGGCAGATGAGAGTGCACGGCTGGTAGCTTCTCCAACCACGGCCACAGGGCGTGGATGAATCTGCACAATCAAGGGCTCCTTCATCCAGCTTGCAGACCTAGTTAAGGTCTGAACCTGTTGCATAGTCACTTCCCACTGCTTATGTCTCAAAAATGTACATCTAATGTACTCTGGCCTTTCTATCAATTTTTTTTAATACTTTTAGTGCTCTTAGGTCCCACAGACTTAACCACTGGGAACATTTTTGTTTGAATAACTCCCCCCCCTCACACCATAGCGTGTTGTCCAAGTAGAAGTTTAATATTTGTATGTATAAAAACTATTAAAAAATAAAATACGATTTAATATATTTAACCCTCCTTGTTTTAATGATAAATAAAGAATATTTCTTTTTATAGGATTCAGCCTGTTTCCCCAGCAGACTTGAAAAAATATACTAAGTAACTCTGTCTCCCTATGTTTAGGAGGAGGAAAAATGTAACTTAAAAATAGAAAAATAGGGACCAGCAAAGTTTTGATAAGAAATGCCCATTTCTTTTTCCCCAGTTTCTCTCTATTCCACTGGCTAACTTTTTGTTTCCCAATTTCAGTTTTTTCTTTCTGGTTAAACTCATCCATATTGTCAGGCCGAAACCAGATCCCTAAGATCTTCATGGGTTCAGTTTGTATAGTAATTCCTGCAACCACTCCTCTAAATGCTAGGGTGAATTCAACCTCTGTCCATGACATTTTCCTATATTTAAAGAGGCTCCTGACATTTTCCCAAAAGTCATCCATATTTCCATTGCTGTGGCTAAAGACTGAGTATCGTTGACTAGAAGAGTCATGTGATCCGCATACACTATTATTTTATGGGGGAAAACGACATCTCTGAGCTGAACTGTTATTACTAACTCACTATTTGCTATCCTCCTTAAAGGCGGATCTATGAAAAAAACATATATAATGGGGCTCTGTTGGCACCTCTGCCTTACGCCTTTTTGTAAGTGTACCAAGGGGCCCTTCCAGCCTTTTACAATTGGTGTTACTGTAGCAGTTTTATTTATACATTGCAACCACCCAATTATTTCTTCCAGTATTTAATATTTCTGTAAAACTTCCAACAAAAATACATGGCTAAACCTGTCAAATGCTTTTTCCTGGTTCAATGAAATCAGGTAGCCATCCATACATTCATTATTGCTAACTCCACAAGTTCTCTGATAAGTAGTAAATGATCCTTTACTTTTCTACCTGGAATAGCTTAGCCTTGTGCTTCCAAAGAACAGTATCTGCCACTAATGCCAGGTGTTGTGCCAGAATTTTGTTAGTAATTTAAAATCTGAATTTAATAAACTGATCAGCCTCAGTTTTTTAATAAAGTTGTCCCCTTTCTTATATATGTATGTTAATGTACCCATATTCATGGTCAGAGAAACTTCTTTAGTTTGTAACATAAAATTAAACATAGCCATTAATTTGGTTATTAATTCTCCTTCAATAGTTTTGAGAATTTCATTTGGCAGACCATCAGGTCCTGGGGCTTTGCCCCCTGCCAACTTAACAATAACTTCCTGTACTTCTGACATTTGGATAGGTTGAAATAATTTCATCAATAGCTCTACTTGTATCACAGGAATATCCAAGGCAGCAAGATATTTTACACAAGTTTCACGGTTTACCTCTAAGTAATCATACATTTTTGCAGTATACTGATTCACAATGTTTAAAATCTTTTCCTTAGTTTTATATTCTGTTCCATCTTCCCCTGTTAAAGAATTCATCTCTTTAACCTTTATAGCAGCATTATAACTATCAAAGGGACATACTTCATTTATTTTCTCTTTTACTCCAAACTGTTGTTGGTAGTATAGAGTTTGTTTTATGGGCTTGATAATTCTTCATTTGTTGCTTTACTTTGTTAATTTGTGTTGTGAGATTCTGTCCCGTCTCTTGTGTTATTGAAAGTAGTTGTAGCAATTGTCTATGATGTAAGTAATTAAAATATATATTTTTTTATTTTATCTTTACTTACGTGTTGAAGAGTTTTCAGTAAATCTATTTTTGTGTCTATCCACCACTGACAAGGGTTATCATGTAAAAGAAATACAGATTTCCTTGCCACTACAAAATGATAAAGCATTTGTAATACATATGCCTCCAATACTAATGAAATATTCAATTTCCAGAAGCCTGGACCTCTCTTAAAGTCCTCCATGACTCTAGTCTGATACCCACATTGTATGATCAGAGAATTCCACTGGATATGTAGTTGCTGAGAGCATATTAATATTTCTAGATGTGAAAATATAGTCTATTCTGAAAGTTAAGGATCCCTTCTGAAATGTTGAAGTATTTGTTTTGGTAGAATAGAAGTAGAAGTCCCTTAGATTAGCCTTTTCTATAACTTTTGCCAAATAATTAGAATCACAGTATGTTTTAGAGGTTTCTGCCTGTAGGGGCAAAGTCCCCAGAAAACACCATGTGATCCGCTCCATACAAAAAAAGGCTGGCCCTGATTCAGCAGTTCGCAGCGTTCATCCTTTGTCTGTGGTGCATACAAATTTACCAAATGAAACCAGATCCCCTGTATAAGTACATCAAGAACCTTGACTCTGCCTGGGACAACATCAAATATTTTTAAAAGTTGCAGCTCAGGTAGTTTAAACAAGATTCCTAAACCTGAACAGATTTCCTCCCCAATCGACCAATAAGAGGTCCCAGCAAACCAACCTTTTGAGGCTAACCTTATTTCTTTCAGAGTGCAATCTAACATCTTGCAAAAAATAAATGACAAATGGGAGACCCAAGAGAAAGGAAAAAACAAATTTTCTTTTACTATCCCTCTTTATACTGTTTACGTTAATAGTATAACATGAGAAGGGCACATGCATAGCTAACTAAATTATTTATATTTTCCCCTTCTTGTGTTTCGCCTTTTTAAATTTGTTTCCTTTTTTGGGGACCTATCACCATCTCTGGTTTTTCAGTGTCTGCAGTGACCTCAGGCACAGAAGATGCAACTGAAGAGACATCAGAGTCCTCTTCTGTGTTTTCATGTTGCAATAAATCAAACTTGTTGGATAGAGGCAGTGAACCTGTTTTCTGATGTGTTTGTGAGACAGAGGCTCGAGTTTTATGTTTAACTGTAGGTACAGTAACATCTAGATCAATCACTGGATTGGGGGGGGCATTAAAGCTCCTACCCGCTCTAAACCGAAGTTGAGGGTCCCTCCTGATCCATAACCCCTGTGCCCATCTAGGGTGTTTTATTTATTTGGCCAATTCATTATCTTGGGGTGGTCTTTTAAAATAATATCGGTCAAAGAAGTACCAGTCTGTTGTGTTACTACAGGGTTCAATAGGGAGGGGGCACCATATCTTCCTTCCTACTGTGTATTTGCTGTTTGTTAAAGCCCAACTTGTTCTTCTGTGTAAGGGCCATTAACAAGTGTTTTTCTTCCTCATCTCCCTGAGCGGGACTACTGTGAGCTGCCAATTTGTAATTCTGGAAGGTATGTCCAGGCTCGTCACAGAGGTTACATTTGCAGTCATTAGCGCATTGAGACAACAGATGCCCTAGTTCCCCACAAACATTGCATAATCTGATCACAGACAGTACTCAGATGTGCTACTGAGCCGCACTTGTAGCACATCGTTGGCTGTCCTGCATAGAAGAGTATCCATCAGTCTCTACCTAAAAAAGAGAATTAGGTAAATGCATTACACCAGTTTCTGTGGTTTTAGCAAGCTCTTCATCTTCCACCCCAGTCCAAATATTTTCTGAGTCTAATACAGCAGTTGGTTCTTCAATAATCATGTATTTTTGCTTTAACCAGTAGGTGAGATCACTCACACTGACACCTTTATTTCGAAAAAGTACTGTGATCACTTTTTGGGCAGGCTTCGTCAGTGGCATTGCAATAAACGGAGCCCATAGGGCAGTTTTCTTTAAAGTTGCATACTTTATCCAAAAGCGTTCCAAACCATTCAGAGACTTAAAGCTAATGTCAAATATTGTCTCACCAGAAATGTGGATGAGTGCATATATTTCATTAGAAAAAACGTCATCAATTCCTTTAAGAGATTTCTAGCAACAAACAGCCTGTCTGGTGTTTCAGGCATAACTCCTGTATACAATAGACAAACTTCATTATGCCTTTTTGCAGTAAATATTGAAAATTTGAATAAGGAAGAAAAGGAACAAAGTGTTTCTTTATTTATGATATTTAAAGGCCTTTGTGGTGGTGCACTAGAACCAATGGGGTGCCCCCAATGTCATTAGTTGCTGCTTCTGTCTCAGGGGCTGTCTGCTGTTGTGGAAGCTATAAAATAGGATTTTTGGTGAGTGCCAACTCAGGAGTTACCTCTAAGTCTGTAATTTGTCTAGCCTGTGTTTGCTGTACTGTTGTATTGGATAGTATTGGCATTTGTATAGGTGATTTACCGGAGACCCACTGACCTGCACTGTTGTTATTTTCCTGTCTGGGCCCCTGCAGAGCTTTCTCCACTGACCAGGATGATTCTGGGGCTGTTTCTGAGTTTCCAGCGCATCCTAGGCCAGGCTCTTCACTGCCTGCAATTGCCATTCCTGACTATTTCTGTCCGTGAATGTTGCATTTGTTGTAGCTGCTCTGCTTGCTCTATGGCTCCGCCCAGTCTCCAGAAGAATCCTTTGATGCTACTATGTCATTAGCATCCAGATGTGTTGATTTGACAAGTCTCTGAGTTTCTTATGGAGCTGCATTTTTTTAAACAAAAAGCTCTTCTCTTCAGCCTCAATTTGCTGTATAATTTCTGTTTCTGCAAGGTTTACATCTTCTGGCTCTCCCTGAATATCGAGCACTGTTTCATTACCATCACTGAGGCTCAAAGAGCTATCCTCCAGTAGTTCAGGAAAACAAGTAGATTTAGCAGACTTACGGTCATCTGGTTTTTGTTTTTCATGTGCAACATCTACAGGATTGATCTCAGATTCTCCATCTCATTCTGATGCTTTTTCCATTAATTCAGTGCTCATTTTTTCACCGTTCAGTTCTAGCTCCATCTCCTCCACGTCCTCCTCTGCATTTTGTCTCGTAACCATTTTGCTAAGCAACCTTTGGGGACAGAGTCTACCCCTACTACATAGTAGGGGAATTTCCCCAGTGCCCTGGCCAAATTTCCCCACATTCACTTAAAATACCACCAACAGCTTAATCTGGTTCAATGTCAGCTGGCATTCATCTGTATCCCCTTCCCCCAGGTCATGTCTGAAAATAGGCAGGATTTGTCTAGTGCACTTACTCGGTCAACAACAACTAAATAAATAAAATAAATTAATTCAGAAACTGATGAATGCCAGTGCCAACAGGAAGAACATGAGGACCAACCTTGAGGAATTATCGTCATTGCAAAGTTTAGGCATCCCAGGAGGGAAGTAAGTTCACATTTTTGTGCAAGAGGATTGGTTCAAGAAGGACTCTAATAAAGCCTGGCCCTGAGGAGTTTATCAGAGGTATGACTACCATATGGTGTGCATCCATTAAGATGCCGATGAATGATCCTGTGGAGTTTATAGAGAAATAATGGCTGCAATGCAGTCTGAATCCAATGAGATGGGAAGGAATGATCCTGTGGAGGGTACCCGGTTAGACTAGTGCTACATGAATAGTGCCACTCTGCAGATCACTAGTTTGTGTAGCGCTAACATAGACAGCGAGAGGGGATATACAGCATTTTCAGTAAGCACTCTTCTGGTCACTGTCTGTGGTGCTGGCACAGCACAAGGGCACCAGAATCCAGGAGGCTGACTGAACTGCTCCCATGGCATGGATGGCTGGTGCATAGAGCAGCTCAGCCAGCAGCAGGGGAAACCATAGTTCTAATCCTGGTCTCCAACTTTTATTTTTGCACTTGGGACTTACACCTTTATACATGGGGCCATGGAAACAGTATTTCATGGGCTCGCACATTTTAACTTTCCCCATGATCCGCTCCTCCCCACAGAGTGAAAATCCTTCAGTCTGGGGGGTGCAGGAGGCAGAACCCCTCTGCGTCAGCTGGTGCCCCCGCAAAAAAAAGACACTATATTTTCCTCATGGTTCTTGACCGCAATATTATTGTTGGTGCTATCCGTACCCAGTGTCCCTGGGGCAAGTATCAGGAGGTAATGGAGCTTCCAAGCAGTCTGAATCCAATAAGATGCTGAGCAATTAAAGGAGTATCACTAGACCTAGGGTTTACTTGTCAGTCAAAGGAACAGATATGCCTTGGAATGGCTGGACAGGAGCAGTAATGCCAGCCAGGAAGAGAACCTGGCATATCAATCAGGAGAAGTAATTAAGCAGATGACTGAGTGCTGGTTGGTGACACACATTGAGAAATGCCCAAAAGAAAAGACATGGAAGCAAACATGCTGAAGCCTCGGGCTACTGTAGCAGTGGAACAAACATGTATTACAACATGACGGTGGTCCTTCCAAGACATGCCAAAGAGATGCTAGAGAGATGGATGAACAGGACTCAGCTGAAATGCAGCCATGAAAGCAGCCATTGAGAGCCAGGTGCTAGGGCCAAAGCATCCAGAGACTGACAAGGCATTGTGGATATGGGTTTAGGGTGCAGAACAATCATCAGAGGGAAACAATACAGCAATGAGAAATCCATGGGAGAAGAGGCACAACAGATGGGAGGCCTCTGTCTCATGGCTAAAGAAATTTGAAACTGATCCTTTTTCAGTATGGATAGGAAGGCTAGGACAGATGCAGATATGGATGAGTCATCAGGATACCCAGAGCTGCAGACAGAAACAATGTGGAAGCACCACTGCAGGAGATGAAGCAGAGGTCTAAGGTATGGAGCAGGATGGCTCTGAGATGGATGGAGTACAGACATGGATGAGAACTTGGTGAAGCAGGAATGGCTGGAGCACTGCTGATGGAGGACATGGCAGCAGGAGCCGATGAGTTAGAGACTGGAGTAGACAGAACTGGGAAGTGAGCTACAAGTGCTAATATACAAGAGAGCAGGTTTGGAAACTGGAAAGGCAAGCAGAGCCAAGAAATCCTGAATTGTATATGATGAACAAGCTGGTGGGGTCCAAGATCCAGAACAGGATGAGGCTGACAAACTAGGACAAATCACACATGACCAGGGTGCAAGCAGGAGTTGAGTACTGGAGAGCCTGCCCATTGGAGGTTGAACACTAGGCAAGAACAGTGCAATCTTCAATGAAGTAGTTCAAGTCAGAAGCCTGTGGATGGGCTGGAGGAGCTGAGGAGTAAGTCTGAGAAGACCTTACAGGACTTTCTTCAGGAATTGGAGTCATGAGATCAGGAGACATGGAGGATGCCATGAAGCCAATATGCTGTGCATGTCACTGGGAGCCTAGGAGGCAACCCCAAGCAGCTAGGGCAGGGAAGTGAACTGAAGGAAAGGACCATGTACAGGAGACTATAAGCTGATGGGCTAGAGGGTTCCTATGTCAGACCAGAGACAATGGACCTGAATCTTGTTCTGTAGGAGCTACAGAACCAAGATAAGGCAGAAGATGAAGTGGATGTTAATGGAAAGAAACAGGCTCCCTTCCCCAGTAGACTGAGTGATCCCACCTTCACTCAAATGCCAGTGCATGAGCTAGGGATGTAGGCTGTTGGACTGCTGGTAGAGAATGAATTTGGTAGAGAATGTAGTTTGATGACACCGACTCCCATCCCTGGCAGACAGGGCAAGCTCCCCTTCACTCAGTACCTCAGAAGGTAGAATTAGGGACAGAGACTGTCAATTTGCTGATATAGACATGCAATTGGTAGAGAATGTAATTGGAAGACATGAACTCCCACATCTTTGGCAGACAGGACAAGCCCCCCTTCACTTTATACCTCAAAAGGCAGAGTTAGGGACAGAGACTAAACACACAGGATCTGGTGTGCTTTTTTTTTTTACCTCTTCCTTCCCCCTTTCCTCCCTTTTCTTCTCCTGTGATTTACATTTATACATTAGTAGCATGTTTAGAACTTTAATTGTATTAATATGCATTTGTAAGTGTTGCTCTTTGTGTTTCTTTTGTATATGTAATGTTTTATACTGCACCATTTACTGTATATTATGAAGCACAATATGTAACATAGTCATTCACAATTTGGGGATTTCATAAATAATTATTTCTATGATTACTTGCTTGCTTGAATCATATAATTATGACATAATGAATTTTAAATTGTGTCATGTAGCTAATGATATTTAAATGAAATGTTTGTGCTTTGACTCCACCCCCCTGATGAAGCGGGATCATTCCCTCAAAGCGCTGGGGTATGTGGAAGCCTGAATAAATTGCTGAGCATTTCATTGAACCCTGTGCACAGTGTCACATTTTGCATCCCTTAGGGACAGAGACTGTCAGGCTGCTGGTATGGGCTGAGCAGGGAGAGAGCAGCTGGCTGCTGTACATAGAAAATATGAGCAAAGCAGAAAACATAAGGGGAGAAATGGAATAGGAACAGGAAGAGGAGGACTGGAAACAGAAATAGGAAAACAAACTGTACACTGGTGAACAGGAGGTAACATAGAATGAACTAGATACATTCAGTACGCACAGAAGTGCTAGGAGGACAAAATGTGGGTGTGTATAGCGTGAAGCTGTGCAAGGAGAGGAGATGAGCACAATGCAATGGATCCTGGTGCGTACCTAACTAACATGGAACAGAAAGGCAGCAGGACCAATGCACAAATACATCACATTGTAGAACAGCAACAAATGCATCAGGACTTTGAGAACCACATGACTGAGAGACACAACATGAAGAACACAAGGTAAGACAGTATGAATGAAGTTAAACTGTGCAACTATGGTATAGCATCGAGCAATTGAAACAACTGCTTCTGTTTTTTGAGGGGAATTCAATATACTTTATTGTCTACATGAGAAAGTAACATGACAAAACAAAATACAAACAACACAACCCTCCCCCTCCCATCCAACTCACCCAAAATGTGGAATAAATAAAACATGATCAAACTGTATGCAGTCTGGTACCGGGATTACCAAAGGACCCACTACAAAGTTAAAATAACAGAAATATGGACAAAAAAGAAAGATGCCTATTAAAAAGAAAAGAAGGATGAACTCATACATGTGACAGACTGGAGCCACTCCAGAGCAAATGAAATTATATACGCGGCACGTAGCTTGCTCCTCTTTCTATTATATAACGGAAGTCTATTACATGCACTCACTATCATTGTTTCAAAGTGAAGGTTAAATAAGAAGAGTTCTTGCAACCATCCTGATAAGTAGTCAAGGTTTGGTCAACAACTGCTTCTGTTTACAAGGCAATGGGTGCAAAACATGCTTAAGCTGAGAAATGAGAGGAGACGAGCAAGGCTATAAATCCAGGGTGTGCTTGACTAGATGACAGCAGGTGGCATAAAAGCATGAGAACAACCATACAATTGAAATTAGCACCAAACAAATCAGGACACAGTAAACAAAACAATATGAAGTGCAACATGGAGAAATCATGTAGAACAATTAAAAGAAAGTCAAAGGCCATGGCGTACTTACGAAGGTGTGAGTGACAGGGTTGTTTTCATTATATTCCAATGGGCACAAAAATGCACTAGGAGTTTATGAGGTAGAAAGCATAGGTAGTGTGTTAAGCAGAGCAGTGCAAGTCCCAGTGACAGTGAGGGTTGCAACCAGTGTAGAATGGTGTGTGTGTAAGGAGAAAGCTCTGACTTTGGGCATGCACAGTAGCGCTACAGGAGCACACACAACCTGGAAGTGCTGGGGCAGATGGAGTGGTGGCTCTGAGAGGAGCGAGAAAAGCCCAAAAGGAAGACAGCAAATGAAGAAGAAACGAGCACAAGGATGAGATACAGCAAAGAGTGGGGGGGGCAGAGATGAAAGGACAGAACAGGGAGGAAACAGGGAAGGGGGCACAAGGAGCAAACAAATGGAGAACTGGAATGGTTGGGAGGAACATGCACAAAGGAGCAACAGAGATAAAAGCAGACGAGGGAGAAAGGGGATATGAAACACAAATGAAGGAAACAGAGAAGGGGAATCTTAGGAAGGAGGGTGACAGGCAGGGAGCAAACAGGAAACACAACAGACAAGGAGCAAGGATGCAGCAGCAGAAGCACAAAATGTAGAGGAGACTCAGCCACACGAGCTACACAAAAGCCAAGAGTGTTTCACAACACGCGAAATGAGAGCTGTTGGGAAAGGCTGGCTTTTATTTGGAATGTTGGAGGAGCTATTCTCCCACATTGAACCTTGTGCGTCTGCCCTCTCGTGAATTTTCTAATCAGAATAACTGTCAAAATAGTTATATAACTTTTTTTTAATGTGCTCTTAAGCTGGAATGTGATGTTTACTCTCTCTGGCATGATATTTTTCAATGGAAGCATCCCCCAGTTCAACATTCATTGCCTTGTACACACTCTCAATTTTAAATCTGTACCTGCTGGCTCATCTCTAGGGCCCATATTATCCGTGGTGCAGAATGCAGAAATGAATCTGAGAAACATTCATAAAGTATTTAGTAAACTACAACTACTGGGTGGGATATTCAAAAGGGTTGCGCCATGCGCAATAGGTTTGTACCAGCGCAAGTCCGAAATTGCGCCATTCTGCGATATTCAGCAGGAGGCAGTTGCACCACAGAAAACATGCTGAGCAACAGCGCAATGCTAATGAAGGTATGCGCAACCGAAGGGGGTAGAACCATGTATAAAGTGTGCAATTCGATATTTAAAGGCTTGCGCAATGCGCAACAGTGGATCAGGAAGAAGTTGCGCCATAGCAGAAATGAGCCAAAATAAAAAGGCTCAAGGAAGAGATGCAAGAACATGACAGAGAAGCCACATGAGGCAGAAAGACAGAGAAGGCCAGAGTAACAAATAATGCAGACCAGGGAGTGCACAGGACAGAAGAGGGGCAAGGGAAGGTGTGTGGGGCCACAGAGTGCAGAGGCCAGTAGGTGTACCCGGTGCAGTGGAGGTAGCAGTCAGGACAGCGGGGGTAACAGAGCAACAACAGCCAGGGGGGGAACACAAGCCAGGGACATGGACAGTGCCAGCTTCCACATGGAAACTGTAATGAGGGGGGTGAGAAGGCATGCTGCAGGGAGACGTGGCCGTGGAAGGGCCCGTTGGCGGTACGCCCCCCAACAGGCAGTACCGAGCCCGCATCAGCTTTGAGCTGTATTCAGATGTCGAGATTATGGGCCGGTACCACCTGAACAGGGCAATACTGAGGCGGCTCTGTGAGCTGTGCAGTGATGTGATGCAGGCACCCTCACGATGGAGTCATGCTCTGTCAGTGGAGACAAAGGTAACAACCTGCATGTGCTTGCTCACCACAGGTACCTTCCAGAGACCAACAGGGGACACCACAGGCATAACACAGTCGGCCATGTCATGCATCCTCACCCAATTCCTCAGCGCACTGCTGCCACATGCTGCGGAGTACATCCATTTCCCCAGCACCGCGGCAGAGCGTACAGCAA
Source organism: Neoceratodus forsteri (assembly GCA_016271365.2). NCBI lineage: Eukaryota > Metazoa > Chordata > Ceratodontiformes > Ceratodontidae > Neoceratodus > Neoceratodus forsteri. The sequence continues at coordinate 19,817,614 of CM028129.1, read as the reverse complement.
ACATACAGGAGTTCCACAGGGTAGCACATATGCCTGGCATGCTAGGGGTGATAGACTGCACCCGTGTGGCCATTTGCATGCCACCTGGCACCGATGGGGCTGCCTATCAGAATCGGAAGGGATTTTCCAGTGTCAACTGCCGGGTGGTGTGTGATGCCAGTGGGCGCATCATCAATGTCTGTGCCACGCACCCTGGTGGAGCACACGATTCATTCATATGGTACCAATCAGCACTGTGCCATCAATTTGAGAGTGGAGACATCCCCACAGGACACTTAGTGGGTGAGTATGCATGTAGGATTGGCAAATTGGGGGCAAGGGTGGGTAAGCCACAGGTGCCATGGGAGTGGCACACAGGGTTAGAGGCAATATGAGCCTGAACAAGACACTAACCTCCACTATCGCCACACAGGTGACAGTGGATACCCACTCTGTTCCTGGCTGCTCACACCCTACTGGCGGCCCACGACCCCATCGCAGCAACGCTTCAATGAGGCACACGCCGCCACATGCAACATCATTGAGTGGGTGTTTGGGATGCTGAAGGCACGCTTCCGATGCCTAGACACCTCTGGTGGTGCCGTACAGTATAGCCCCTCAAAAGCCTGTGAGATATTCCTGGCCTGTTGTATCCTGCACAACATGGCCAAAGACTGTGGGATAGCCATACAGGTCGAGGAGGGGGACAGCGATGGGGACGCTGGTGACACCGGTGATGATGGGGATGAGCAGCCCCCCCCTTGGACGGTGTGACCCCCGACTGATCCGGCTGGCCCAGCTGCACTGGGACACCATCACAGAGGAGCACTTCGCCCAACATAGGTAAGTCATGGGGCCATGTGCAACCAACAGTGGCTAGGGCACAACCAACATACACACAGGGAAACACACCAGGGGTGCATGACAGCAAGGGAAGTGGCAGGGCACAGAAGCACACACATACAACCATGGAGGGGTGAACAGTAACATGCCACATGGACAGACACACACACACACACACACAACAGGCACAAATTGCACAGGGGGCAGGTGCACAACAGAGCAGTAACACAGACACTAAAAACACACACGTCCACAGGCCACCACCACCACCTGTACTGTCCATGTACGTGTGTCAGATGCTGGGCACCCTTACACTTTGGTGTACAGTGCAATGCAGGCATCATCATGCACATGCACCTCCGGACAGCAGTCGGGAGGGTGTGCAGGTGGTCCGTGTGTCTGCGTGTAGGGCAGGGCACCCACTGGGTCACTGCCCACCGAAACACACATTGCACACAGGGCAGCACCAGACAGGGCCCACACTGGGAGACAGATCAGTCATGCGGCACAGTGCCACGGCCACCTTGGATGCATGGGTGGCCCCGTCGAGACCCAGCAGCACTGGCAGACTGAGCACGGGCCACATGAGGTGGCACTGATGGACCACCAGGGGTCCCACTGCGCGAATGCGACCTTGTCCGCACAGGGTTCTGCAGCATACCAAACATACCTGCACCAGGGGAGCTCGGGATGCCCACAGCTGAACCCGGTATTGACAGGGTGGGTATCGCACAACGCCAAGAACGGGGAGTGGATAGCATACTGCGCAGTGTGAGCGGCACAGGGGCACCTGACTGTGTGCCCAATGTGGCCATGACACCGACCACTGCCTGTGTCAGCCTGTCGATGGCAGCAGTCACATCCACCCACAAATGTTCAGTCTGGGACAGGATCCTCTCGGTGTCCCTGCTGTGCTGCTCCAGAGCCACACAGTGTCTCCACGGATGTTGCAACCCACATCTGCTGCTGTACTGATGCCTGCAGCAGGTGGATGTGCTCTTCAAAGAAGTCATCTGCCACATCAGCAACCTGTCCCTCAGGGTCTGGAAGGGCCTGATGTACAGCACCCCTTGTGGGTGGGCGCTGCTCACCAGGACCAGATATGGGCATGTCCACAGGTGGTGCACCTACATCACCGCTGAGCCCTGTACCCCCAGTCCCGGTGGGTGACTGCTGCTGCTGCCCCTCCACCTGCTGTGCCCACAGGATCAGTGGTTCCACTGCTGTGGCCGCAACAGTGCCAGTGACCTGCACAGCCACCGGTGCTGCCTCACCGGTGCTGACAGGCACAGCCTGGGGCTGTGCTGACATGCTGGCATACACGTTGGAACCAGCTAGATCCATGGGCGTGAGCTGTCCTGCTGTGTGTCCATTCTGTGACACACACATGTCAATGCCCATAGTGGTTGGTGTATCATCGATGGTGCAGGTCTGTGCCACAGCCACAGCGTGCTGGCATGCTTGCATGCCAGACTGCTGAGACACAGGAAGGGCACTCCCCATACCTGTCTCAACATTAGTGAAGGTAGCCAGGTGTGCACACTGGCACAGTGCATGCCGGCAATCTACGGAGGTGGATGGTCCCTCCTTCAACTCTGGATGGGTGTCTGCAGTGGACAGGCCCTCCACTGCTGACCCCTGCAGACGCACAGGATCTGTAACAGAAAGGAAGGACATGTTAGTGCATGTGAACTACCTTCCCCCCCAACCATGGCATACCATGCAGTGATGGGCTACCGCCTATCTGGAAGCCACCTCCAGGAACACCCTCAGTGGCACTGCGCTGCATGCTTGCAGTGAGCATGTCCTCCGCCGGAGTCATCTACACCACCTCTGGCTGTCCCCTGCCGTTGTAGGATGTGCCGCCCTGATGGCTGCAACCTTCTCCTTCACCCTCCACCTGTTGGTCCCCATCTTCTTTTTACACTCCTGCACAGAGCGCTTGTGGCTGCCACGCAGGTTGATGGCACATGCCACTCCCTCCCATGCAGCTGCACAGGCCTGAGGGGTGCCCCGCTGTCCACTGAGAAGTGGCTCCTCAGTCAGGTAGGCCTCAAACAGTGCCTCTGTCTCAGCCTTCGTAAAGTTGGGCCTCCTCTTCAGCCCACCATCATCCTCTTCAACCAGTCCTTGCTCGGTCATTTCTTAGCCTGTATGGGTGAGAGTGGTCACCTGTGACTGTGCAGCACACAGCAATTCTCTGAGGCCATGGTCCAGAACAGCACAATGCATGCAACTCACCTATCAACTGCAGTAACCAAATATGGCCACTGCAGAACAGTGTCACAGATTTATAGCGCAATGCATGCAAATTAGGACTGGAGCAACTTTAATGAGATGCAATTCGCGCCGCTGCGCCATTGAATGGCTGATCGGATGATTTGCATATGACTGCTGAATATCGCATTGTTGTGCTTTGCACAATACGGTTGAACCAGCTGAGCCAATGGCGCAGTTCTGTGACTGCGTAGTACACCACACTGCGCATGCCCAGGTAGCTTATGCAGGCATCTGCCGCGCTGATGACGTGCTGTGCATGATAGGCAATTCAGGACACGGCCACCATTGTGCCAGTGGCGCTACAGCGGCGGTCACTACATGGCACTATGGCACAACTGTGCAATAGTCCACTGTGGCAATGGCACACAGGTGACCAATCATGCTGGACGCATAGATGTCCGACGGCGCTGTGTGTGGCCTTGCGCCAGAGACCCATGACCCTGTGCCCGACCTTTGCTCCCTTGGTGCTGTATGTATGGCATGTCTGCAGTTCTATCGCGCTGTTACCGAACAGCGCGATAGGGACTGGCGGCGCTATACCAACAGCGCGATAGGGAATAGCAGAGTTGTATTGTGCAACAATTCCACATGGGGTTGCTGCGCTGCGGAGTGCCACATTACCTACTATATACATGCAGGGATGGCACGCAGGAGAGCCCCCCAATGGAGTTCAGTGGAACTCGCAAACCTGGTGGCCATAGTGGAGCCTTACCATGGCCCACTATTTGGGGATGAACCCCTCAACATGGCAAGAACCCATGTGTGGCAGCAGGTGGCCACTGCCCTTGAGGAGGCCTCTGGCTGGCGGAGGTCCGCTGAGCAGTGCAGGCACCGGTATGGTGACCTGCGGAGGAGGGAGCCGGCACTACTAGCATGTCTCCAGTCATGTGCCAGGAGGGCCGTGGTGCCTCAGCCAGGTAGGTGAGCTGTCTATGCACCTGTATGGTCCGTATGGGTAACACTGTGTATTGTGTCCAGCACATGGGGGAGGGTTGGTCTATGGTTGGCTGTGGCGGTGTTTACAGGATATGTGATGTATAGGTCTGGCTGGGTGGGCAGGCACATTCATTGGGGTAGGGGGATGTCTGCTTTGGGATATCACTGATGTGTTTCTCACCTTTTGTTTCCCACAAGTGTGGCGAAGCAGAGGAGGGCCAGGGCTGAGGTGCAGCAAGAGGTGTCAGCGGTGGCTGTGCTTGGTGTTGGTGGTGGTGGTGACAAACCACGACAGCAGCAGCAGTACGATGAGGGTGAGTGACATGACATCATGAATGCTATTGCATGCTGTGTGGGGGGGGCAGGGCATGGCCACCATCCATGGACAACACTGCCATGCACGCAACATGTGACAGTCAGCACTGTCCAGTGGCACTGCATGTCTGGGAGTGCATCAATGGTGGTCCATGTGTGCACTGGGCACATGGCTGTGGCACTGCCTTCCCACCGCATAGCCACATCATTGTACAGCCTTGGTTGTACTGTGCTGGACATGGGTGGGGTGTGTGTGTGCAGTGGCACACATGGCTGCTGCAGCCTGGTTGGGCATGTCTAGTGCACGGTCACTGTGGGTGGGTGCTATTCATCACAGGAGTGGGGCACTTAGCTGTATGCCATGCATGTTGGGTGGGCTTCAGGGATATGCACAGTCACAGCCATTGACTCTGATCCCTTGTCCTAGGTATCTGGATCCTGTGGGGAATGAGAGATTGGTCCAGCAGCTCATATAGGTGGCCATGGATTCCCTCGCCATCCTGAGGGACCTGCATCACCATGGCGTTAGGTGCAGGAGGAGGCCTCGGGACCAGCAGCAGGTGGATGGAGAGCGGGCTGGCAGGCAGTAGCTGCCTATCACCTCCCCCCTTTACCCATCCCTCACACCCTTCCTTCCCTCTCCCAGTTATTCACCCCTGCCCCTTACTCCACCCTACCTTGTACCCGAACCCCCACCCCTGTATTGTATATATTTGTATGTAGTTATGGTTGTTCCTATTGTTATTGTTGTTATATTAATTAGAAATAAATATTTTGTTATGAATACTGTGGTGGTCTCTGATTTGCAGCTGGCTATAGGTGCTCAGTTGCAGTGGTGTGCATGGCATCTGGGGTTTTATTGTCATGGGTATGTGTGTGTGTGCATGGGAAGGTGTCTCTGGTGTGGGAGTGGCTTTCAGTCAGTCTTGCCATGTGCTGCCACCCACTGCTGGGTGCTCATGGTGGGTCTGGCTTGTATGGTTCTGTGGTACATGAGGTTGCAGTGTGATGGGGGATGCATGGGGATTCCTGCAGTGACAGTCACTGCTCATGGGTGGTGTCTTGGGGTCACAGTACAGGGTGTGCTGTGCACTGCGGGGGGCTGATGTGCACTGGGGTGGTCTTCCCCCTTTGTGTGGCAGTCTCAACTTGCCAGTGGGTGTGCTGGGGCAACATGGCCCGGCTGTGCTTTGTTGGCTTGTCCCCATGGGCCGGTGGATATTCCATCCCTCCCCCACTTATGCTGTGCTTGGGGTGTGGGGGTGCATTGTCAGTTCTACAGTGTGTTCCTGTGCCCATCTGTGGCATGGGTGGTGGGCCCCTGCCTACCTCCCTGGTTGTGCAGTTCCATTGCTCTGCTGCTGGGGGACTCTCTGCTTGCGCTATGGTGCCTCTGGACTGCTCAGCTGGGCTGGCCTTGTTGCGCTATAGCGCATCATATCTGCTCAGCTTCCCCTTCCTGGTTGCGCTATGGCGCAGGTTGTGCGATATTCAGATGTTGGCTGATTGCGCAATTTGCCTTGCTCCATGTTTGAATACCACATCTATTGCGCATGTGCTCAATGGACTTGTGCTTGCTCCTGCTGTTGCGTACATTTTGGGCGCAGTTTGAATATTTGGCCCCTTTAGTCTAAATCACATATAGTTTCTTACTTCTAGTAGATGGTTATGCTTTCTTACCCATACTACTTGTAAAGGATTGAAAATGTATTTCTATAATCTTGTAAATGTTTTAAAAAATCAAATTTAATAAACTTTTTAATGGCAAGTCCTGGATGAGTCCTGTATTGTTCATACTGTATGCGTTAATGTGCTGCTGACTGGGACAGAGGTGCACAGGGGATTGGCAAATTTTAGGAGGAGGGGGAAGCACCAGAGGGGGGACTGAGGGTGGGAGATCATATGTCATCTCCCAACACCACTGGAGGACCCTCCAGACCTTGTGACTACTGCCAGTCAATAGGGCACCTGTAGTCCCTATATATTACCCATCCAGAACAAATGGCTTGATACCTTTTATTGGACCAACAAGGATGTTACAAAAAGAACAAATAGCCTTAGCTTTCGGACCAACAAGTCCTTCTTTGGAAGCTTAATGACAGTTATTAAGAAACTCCCATATTATTAACACTTAGAACATGCAGAAAAAACAGAAATAATTCTCATTGGTTTAAAACAGGCCTTCAGAACATAATTAAAAAGCCATCAGAGAGCTTGAATATCTCAAGTGTGCTTTCAGCTGAACCTAACTTAAAGGTCAAAGGTTGTCCAAAGATAACAGCAGGCAGACAGTTCAACCCACATATATCATACCATGTATCAGTCTAATGAATAACAAAAACTAAGATTCTCCACTCACTAAATCATATGTCAAGTGAAAAAAAACTCCCAAAGACACATATCTCAAGAGTGAAGTAAGAGGTATACCAGTAGAAGCCAACTTCAACTCTGCTCAGAACTCTGTTACTTTGTGAAAACAATTGCATGCCAAAATGTAACATATTAGCTAGTAAAAAAGAAAAAATGAGTCCCAAAAATTACAACAGAAATTATCTTTACATGGCATATAGGATGAAAGTGATGTTTACCCAAAGTAAGTTTACAGGCTTGACTACTGTAATGCCCTCTATCTCGGGGTCTCTGGAGGTTCTCTTCATAGACTACAGCTAGTGCAAAATGCTGCTGCCCGGCTTTTGTCCGAGCAAAGCAAATTCTGTCATATTACTCCTATATTGTGCGAATTGCACTGGCTGCCTGTCAGGTGGAGAGTGCTCTTCAAGGTGGGTTTTCTCACCTATAAGGCCCTACACGGGCAGGGCCCTGGTTACCTGTCTGATCTCCTGGTACTTTCCACCTCTGTCTGAAATCTCCGCTCCTCTAGTGGTGGCCTCCTAACAGTTCCAAGAGCGAGATTAAAATCTGCGGGGGACCGAGCTTTTAGTGTCGCCGCTCCCGCTTTTTGGAACTCTTTGCCACCTGTAGTTAGAGAGGCTCCCTCTATAATGGCCTTTAAGGGTCACCTAAAGACCTTCCTATTTTTGCAAGCCTTTGGGGAGTAATTTTATATGTATGTTATGTCTTAATTTATAATTTATATGGTATGAAATGCTGCATAGTTTTGTGCGGCACCCAGAGCCTTTGGGATTGGGCATCTTTTTTAATAAATTTGACTTTGACTTTTATATCACACTGATGAAAGTACAATTGGCTGGAGACAGATTCCCCGCATACTCTCAACCAGCTATTATGTTCCAGAAACATTAAGCCCTTAAGTGTTGTACACGATTTTAAACATGATATCAATTGTCAGTGTATGTGCCAGATACAAAGTAGTACTAGTCACGGACATCCAAGAAATTGAGACTATGCAGTCTGATATGTACAGATATCAATAAATTGTCAGTGCATAATCGAAATAATACATATATAGAAACACTCTAAGGAATCTAAACAGAAATTCCTAGGAATTAAATCCCCTCCTGGAAAGTAACTACTTAAAATTAAATATATGTACCTGAATCCTAATACACCATCAATTGCGCCCATCACTACAATAGTTACCCAAAAAGGAATTACACCTGTCATGAACCTCAGGTAAATGAGACAAAGCATCCTAATAAGTACAGAATGTAAAAACAACAGTATATAGTCAAACTACAGAATTAGCAGAAGGAAGGAAATATCCACTATAATGTGAGTCCAGAGTCCTAGCCACTATGACACTGTAATGTCATGTGCCTGAACATAGGGTTACCTCAATATCACCACAATAGTCACATCCACTATACCCACATAACCACCCACCTCAAATACCCATATTAAAAATTCAATGTCCACACTTCTCCCCTGCAACACAAACATATACAAACCCACACATACAACACCCCACACGCACACACATTCACACAATACTAATGTGAGAGGCCAACCTGTAGATAACCAGTTAAGAGTGATCGTATAAGAGTCAAATTCCAAGTCTCACTGAAAACCTAAAATATGTAAGTCCATCCTTTAAAATAAAGGTCCACGTATATTTACATGTAATGTGTCATATATCCGCAGACAGGACCACAGGCCACAATAGTCACTGTAGGTGGGGTACGGGGGAAAGGGAGTTAGGAAATACACCACAGAAGGTTGAAGGAGGGGGCTCCCTATCCAGGGTCAGCCCATATTTAAACAGGGCAACAGGTAAGGGGAACTGAAGGTACAATGTAAGGTGTGGAAAGGGAATGCAGCTGATCCCCATCTTAGGTCATCCTACATTTGTACTAAGGAAATACGGAGGCAGGAGAGGTTAGGGGAACAGAAATGACTTGAGGGAACACTGTAAATAGCACCAACTGAGTCACTTACACAGACACATAACTAGGGCCAGGACAAGCTGAGAAGGGAGGATGTGGGAGAACAAGAGCTTGTACAGGTGTCAGAATAGTGAAAGGAGAGTGGTAAGCTGTAATGGTTGTGGGTCAGGGGACAGTGTGGAGAACAGGGGGCTGTCGACTGTGCAGGATCCTGGAGTAGCACAAGGCAGAGGTAAGAAGCTCATATAGTTGCTGGGGAGAATGGGGTGGGGAGTCAGGGGAGCAGAACAGTGGAAAAAAGGGCAGATGGGAGGTGCCCAGGGGAACACAGGTGGTAGGAAGGGGAAGAGAGCTGGGAAAATCATCCAGTATCCAGGGATATCTCTTTCTCAGAGAACCGGGGAGCCCAGAGTGGAGGAATGGCAGGTGGTAGGCAAAAGAGGTAGAAGGGTACGATGAACAGCAGAAGCAGGAATGAGAGGGACTGTGAGAGGAAGAACTGGGACAGGAACTGATGATGTGGTGCCCTTAATGAACAGGTATGCACCACTGTGTGGCATCAGGGAGGGGGAATCAGGAAGTAGGGTGCAAGGTCGGGATAAACTAGAGTCAAGGGTGGGGTGCAAGATCAGGATAAATCAGAGTCAAGGGTGGGTGCAAGGTTGGGATAAACCAGAGTCAAGGGTAGGAGGTAAGGGGTGGAGGAAAGGAGGGGACTAGTCCTGGAGTGCAGGGAAGAAGAAGAAGATGCAGTCAAGGTGAAGCATAAGATGGGGGGTAGGGAAGGAACAGAGTAAAAAAGGGGGAGGGAAAAGAAGTAGCAAGCAATGCTTACCAGGGGAGAAGGGGCTTAGAGGGGAATGGTGAAGCAGATAGGGGGCAAGTAATGGAGGTGGTAGAAAGTTAACCAGGGCAGAGGGGGTGCAGCTGAGTGGGGGAACAGCTGGTATCTTATGAGAGGAAGGGAAGATGGAAAACACAGTAGCAGTGGATGGTAGGGTGGTAATCATTTGGGACTCCATAATTAAGGGTATTCACTGGGGAAGGAAGGGGGATCTAAAAGTAAGATGTAGGATTGTTTGTATGCCAGAGATGGCAGTGGGAAGTTAGGATCCTGAATCAGGGAAACTGTAAAGTACTTTGTAGGACAACCTAATTTAGTCATCTAATTGGAACCAATGACATAGCAGGGCAGGAGGAGGAGGTAGTGTAAGGTAGGTTAAGGGAGTTAGCAAAGACCTGCAGGGAGGTAATAAGTTCTCTGGATTTTTCAGAGGTGATGCCAGTTTCCAGAGCCAGCATGGTCAGGTAGAAAAGGATAAACAACTTCAATAACTGGCTAAGGAACTGGTGCAGGGAAGAAGGGTTCACCTGTATTGGGGGCTGGGGAGAAATCTGGTTGAATAAAACACTATATTCATCAGATAGGCTACACCTCAGTAAAGAAGCCTCAAAGATACTCAGGGACAAACTTGGGGAGTACATAGCCAACTAGCAAAATTTAAACTACTGGGTAGGGGGCAGCTGCCCAGCAGGCTTAAAGATTCTAGGAGGAGGTGGTCAGCAGACCTTCTCCAATATTGGTAGAAGCAGTCTAGAGGGCAGATGAGGAGGGGAAATGGAAAAACTGGTAATGGGGTGGGGGAATACAGGATGGAGAAATGTTAGGAAAAGAATAGAAGGAAGGAAGGGAACAAGGCACAGCGTTGAGGAGGAGGGTGGGGTCACTGAATGCTCAAAGCCTTGGAAACAAAGATGGAAGACCAGCAGGCACTATTATCTGAGGGGGAAGTGGACATAGCAGCAATAACAGAGAATTGGGCCACACCACACAATGACTCAGTCCTTGGATGCAAACTATATGAGAGACAGGACTATAGGCAAAGGCAGGTAGGCAATTTATAGACGGCGGGTATAACATGCATGAGGGAAGAGTCAGTAAGGGGGTGGAAACACCGTGGATTCAGTTACAGTTCAATAGATGGAGAACAGCGAGGTTGGGGTGGTCTACAGACAACCCAACCAAGAAGAGGAATGGAACAGGGATCTGAGTTCGTAATTGTTGGAAGCTGCAAGAAATGGTGAGGTGGTAGTTGTGGGGGACTTTAATCTGCCCAAGGTGGACTGGAGTATGCCATCAGCAACCTGTGCCAGGAGTCAGGGGATCCTAGAAGCATTACAGAGTGAGTTCCTGAGTCAGGGCATCAGAGACCCCCACCAGCAAGGGGGTACTCCTTGATCTGGTGCTCACAAATAGGGAGCATGTACAAGAAATAATTTTTTGTTTGTTTGTTTTAACCAGGAGAGACACACTAAGCTGAAGCTTGTTTACAGGTGCAACCTGGGAGCACAAGGAAGTTAAGTGACTTGCTCAGGATCACACAGTATGCAAGTGGGGGCTGTGGAATTCAAACCCAGGTCACCAGATTTGCAGTACAGAGCCTTAGCCCATTGCACTATACTAGGAGCCCCTAGATGGTAGTGACCACAGCACAGTATGGTTCAGGTTGGATATGGGCAGGGAAAGCATTCCCACTAAGACCAAAATCCTGGATTTCAAGAGGGCAGACTTCAACAGGATGGACAAGGTGCTAAAGAGGCACCTGGTGGGCATCAGACTAGATATGGGATGGACCAGAAATGGTCCATCATCAAAGAAGATGCCACAGTGGAGTATATTAGGCTCAAGAGGGAGAACTCAAGAGCAAAGCATCCAGCTGGTTCAGCTTTGAGGTTGCTGAAGTGGTGATGGGCAAGAGGTCAGCCTACAAGAGCTACAGAAAGACCAACTGACAGGTGGATAGGGAACACTACCTAAGGTTGGCCAAGGTGGCAAGCAAGGTAGTGCAGCAGGTTGATGCATAAAAAATGCAGATAGCTGATGAATCATAAAGAGAAAAAAGGCCTTCTTTCACTACATAAACAAAAAAGAGACAAGAAGGACAAGATAGTTAGGCTTAAGAAAGGGGAAGAATGGGTAGAAGAAAATGGGGGAAAGGCTATTATGCCGAATGAGTACTTCTGCTCCATCTTCAGCAGGGAAAAAGATGGACCGGCACCTACAGAGGGGGAGAAGGGGAGTGGGGGGAGCATGGATGTGGTGATAGAGGAGGAAAGAGTGAGGAAGGGGATCCTAGCACTGAAGGTGGACAGATCTCTATGGCCCGGATGGCGATACTGAATGGTACTGAGGGAGCTGGCGGGAGATGACAGGGCTGCTGGCAGGCCCTTTCATTAGTTCCTTGGAGACAGGTATGGTACTGTAGGATTGGAGAATGGCACATGTGGTTCTCCTCCATAACAGCGGTCCTAGGGATGACCTGGGGAATTACAGATTGGTCTCTGACCTCAATGTTGTGCAAGTGGATGGAGACCATACTTAAGAAATAGTTGGTAGGATATCTAGAGGAGAATGGTCTCCAGAATGAGTGGCAGCATGGTTTGTGGGAGGGAGATAATGTCAATTGAATCTAATTGACTTCTTTGACTGGGTCACTAAGGCAGTAAACAGGGACCAGGTGGTGCACATCCATTATATGGACTTCAGCAAGGCCTTTGACTCTGTGCCCCACAAGAGGTTGATCAGGAAGTTGGCAGATCTTAGGGTTAGGGAGAAGATGATCAGGTGTGTAGAAAGCTAGCTGAGGGACAGGACCTCGAGGGTAGTAGTGGTGGGAGACTTATCTATTACCAGGTAAGTTACCAGTGGGGTCCTGCAGGGCTCGGTGCTGGGACCAGTGTTGTTCAATGTTTTCATCAACATCATTGGGGACGGCACTAAGGGCAAAATGTGCCTATTTGCAGATGATACAAAACTCTATGTGAGGGTGGACACAGCGGGTAGGATACAAGACCTGCAGGAAGGCTGAGAAAATTTGAGAGGTGGTCTGGGATTGGGCAGCTTGGCTTCAATGCCAAGAAATGCAAAGTTATGTACACTGGGCCAGGAATCTAAGGATCAAGTACTACCGGGAGGGGGGTAGGAACACCTTTGCTATAGCCACATCCAAGAGCAGGGTAATTTTTGATGCCCTTCAGGTGGCATGCCTCAGACAGCTAGTTTTGGAACCTACTTGGAAGGGAGCAATCTTAGACCACGTACTCTTAAATGGGGACAGAGAGAGGATCTCGGATCTAGAAGTGGGTAGCCATCTGGGAACAAGTGACCACCAAACAGTGTGGTTCGTGATAAACTCAGCTACAGAGTCAAGCCATGCAAAAGTGAGGGTACTGGACTTCAGGAGAGCTGATTTTGTCAAAATGGGAGAGTGCCTTAGAAATGCACTAGCAAACAGGCTAGAAGGAAGGGAGTAGCAACACTGGAGAAACATCATAACTGCCATCACATAGGCAACAAGCCTTTGTGTGAAGCAAATAAACAAATCAAAATGAAAGAAAAAAACACTATGGCTCTCAAAAGAGGTGGCACAGAAGGTTAGGGAGAAAAAGATAGCATTCAGGAAGTACAAGGAAACACAGAAGGAGCAGGAGAGAGAACTGTACCAGTTATAGCAAAAGGAAGTGGGGAAGGCAGTCAGAATAGCAAAGACCCAAACCGAGGAAAAGATAGCCAACTCAGTTAAGAAGGGGGATAAAACCTTTTATAGGTACATTAGGGAACAAAGAAAGACAAAGGGAGGGTACTGATGCTGAATAAAGAGGAGGGTGGGTGAGCAGAGAAGGACAGTGAAAAAGCACAGATACTGAACAAATACTTCTGCTCAGTATTCACAAAAGAAGAGAAGGAGGTACCTAATCCAGTCAATAGAAGCACTCTGGATAAGGGGGTCAAAATAAATCCTTTCACAGAAGAATGGGTTCTGAAAGAACTCTTAAAACAGAAGGTGGACAAAACAAAGGGGCCTGATTGGATTCAACCCAGAATCTAAAAGAATTAAGGGGAGAACTAGTCACACCAATGACTACACTTTTTAACAAATCATGCAAGGCTGCTGTGGTACCAAAGGACTGGAAGAGGGCAGATGTGATTCCCCTTCACAAAAGTAGGAGCAAGACAAAGGCAGGAAACCACGGACCTGTCAGTTTGATCTCAGTGGTAGGGAATGATGAAATTACTTCTGAAGGAAAGAATTGTTGAGTACCTAGAGGCAATTGGGGCACAGGACCCAAGGTAGCATGGATTCACAGCAGGAAGGTCACGACAGACAAATCTAATTGATTTCTTTTACTGGGTGACTAAAGTAGTAGACCAGGGAGGGGCTGTGGACATGGCCTACCTAGACTTTAGCAAGTCATTTGATACAGCCCCACACAAAAGATTAATAAACTAATTAGTCAGCCAGGGAGTGGGTCCCAGGGTGGTAGCCTTGGTAAAACATTGGCTGGACAACAGGACGCAGAGGGTAATAGCAAATGGAGTCCACAGTGAAGAAAGAGGGGTTACTAGTGGGGTACTGCAGGGTTCAGTACTGGGGCCAGTCCTTTTTAATGTCTTTATAAGTGACATTGCAGAGGGACTGGAAGGAAAATTATGTCTCTTTGTAGATGGCACAAAGATCTGCCACAGGGTTGCTACACAAGGTGGGGTGAAAAGGATGAGACAGGACTTAGCAAAGTTGGAGGAATGGTCAAATGTATGACAGCTTAGATTTAATGCAAAGAAGTTCAAAGTAATGCACTTGGGAAACAAAAACCCATTGGAAAAGTACACAATGGGGGGTGAGATGCTGACAACAAAAATGGAATGGGACCTTGGGGTAGTTATATCAGATGACCTAAAGGTGGACACGCTATGTGAGAAGGCAGTATGGAGGGCTGGATACTGGGATGCATAGGGAGAGGCATCACCAGTAGAAAACAGGAAGTTGTTATCCCTCTGTACAGACAGTTGGTGAGACCCCATCTGGGGTAATGTGTGCAGTTCTTGATACCCCATCTCTGTAAAGATATAGACAGGGTGGAGGCTGTCCAGAGGAGGGCAACCAAAATGGTACAGGTTCTGCACCAGAACACATACGAAGAGAGACTAAAGAAGCTTAATATGTATAGCCTTGAGGAAAGGAGGGAGAGGGAGAGGGGGGACATGATAGAAACTTTCAAGTACCTCAAGGAAATCAACAAAGTCCAAGAGGGTAGCATCTTTCAGAAAAAGAGATGTGCATGAACAAGGGCACAATTTGAAGATAGAGGGGTACAGCTCAGAGATAATGTGAGGAAGTATTTTTCATGGAGAGGGTTGTGGATGCACGTAACAGCCTTCCTAAGGAGGTCGTAGAGTCAAAAACAATGGGGGAATTCTAGAATACATGGGACAGACGTAAGGGAATTCTAGTGGGGGTAGGATTAAGTAGGCTGTTGGTTAACTAGGATCTGCAGCTTATCCATTAGGTAGGAAAATGGGCAGACTAGGTGGGCCAAGCAGTCTTTATCTGCATACAGATTCTATGTTTCCATGTTTCTATGGGCAGGGGGTCCGAGTAGCTGCAACAGAGGAGGGGAGGGATCTGGAAGTGTTGATCACTAGTGACCTGATGCACTGCATGCAGTCCAAAAAAATCACCATCAAGGGCAAACAAGATGCTGGGATGTATAGCAGAGGAATCAGCAGTGGGTGGACGGAGGTTATACTGTAGTTGTACAGGTCATTGGTGAGGCCACATCTAGAGTATGCAATCAGATACTGGTGTCAGCACGGGGTCATAATGTCACAAGACATTATGCTGCATAGCAAAATCGCACTGCCAATACAGAACGATTTCTGCCATGGGGCACAAGTCTCTTTTTGTGGTGGGGGGTCCGCCCCCCCCCCCATTGTGTGGGGCTGCAACCCATGAAAAACCTCCAATAAAGATTCTTAACTCGGGGTAACTCAAGGAGCACACAATGCTTAAAAAATAAAAGTTTCTAGGACCGGGAATCAAACCCAGTCCCAGACACAGTGCCTGGGTTCCTGCTGCTGTGGCTCAGTCCAGTGAGCCATGGCAGCTGCTCTGCAGAACCCACTTCCAGCAGAGGTCTTATCTTCTTCCTGGGAAAGTGTGAATGGTGCAATACTGCATACAGCAGTATATCCGGTATTGCACCATTCGCTCACAGGTACAGCGTTGTACCAGTTTAGCCATAATGTCATATGCTATTATGTGTGCAACATTATGACCAAGTAGGACTGGTGTCCACACCTTAAGAAGCACATCAACCTGCTGGAATTAGTTCAGAGGAGGGTAGCTAAGATGATTGTGGGTCAGCAGGGTAAAACAAATGAGATCGAGGGCCCTGAATATGTACTCCCTGTAGAAGAGAAGGGGGAGAGGGGATAGGATAGAGACCTTCAAATACTTGAAAGGGATAAACAGGGTGGATAAAGAGGGTTTATTCAAACAGTGACAGCTGAATCATGAAGGGACACAGTCTAAAGCAGGAAGTGGGGAGGTGTAGGAGAGAGGTTAGGAGGCACTTCTTCACAGAGAGGGTGGTGGCTAGTTGGAATGAGTTGCTGGAGGAAGTGGTCTTGATGAAGTCAATTGGAAGTTTCAAGAGAGACTGGATACTCACAACGGGAAAATATGGGTGGTAACTGGTTAAAACAGCGTTTCAAGAATAACGCTGTCAAAACAGCGCTTCATAAACTGCATTTGTCTTGACAGCGACAGCAGTAAAATAGTGAAAGTCACTTCCCACTACCCCTGTAGCTGTTTAAGCAGATGGGAAGGAGTCTAGTAGCTGGAGGCAAGGTGCTTGTGAGACCACTCCCGTGGTGGAGAGGCTAAGGCATTAGCTCCCAGAGCAGAGGAGACACAGAGATCTGGGTTTTGTTTCCAGTCCCTTGATTTGGAGTTTTCCTTTTGTCTGTGTTTTCCATCCCTTCAAGTGTTTTTTTTTCCCTGGACTGTTGTGTTGCCTGATCCCCCCCCACAACTTTCTCCCCATCCCTGAGTTCAACCCCACTGGGCTGATTATATAAATACTGGGAGTGGGGGGGAAGCCCCATATGCAGATCCCCCACAAAAACCCAAATTTGATTTTGTTCCTTCGCTGTGGTAGTGGTCCTCTGTATGTTTTTGGACTGCTGCCACTGGCACTATCGTAAAAATGGCATTTTGCTTGGGGACTGTTTTTATTAAGCAACGTTTTTGTTATGTGGTTCTTGACTGTGCTGTAATTGAATGCTGCATTTTGGCCTAGTGCCAATACGAAGCATGGGAGAGCAGATGGAGAGGAAGGGAGGGAGGACCAGGGGGTGGGAGGGGCAAGGTCAGTAGCATAAGATGAGGACCCTGCAGTATGAACAGACTGGATAGACTTGAAGGCTTTCTTCTGCTGGGTTCTTCGTATGTTCGTATGGTAAACAAAAATAAAATTAAATGCAGTGAAGCAAGACTTACCCTTGAAGGGAGCAGGCAACAAAACCAATCCCAAAGAAATACCAAATTCAGCAGCATACTATAGATTACTACTGCAAAGCATCATGGGAAAAAGCATGGTAATAGGCATACACTTCCCATGATGCTTTTCGTTAGTGGGATATATAGTTACACACTAAGGCACACCAATTTTTGTTTCAGTCACTGTAAATTAATGGCTTTGCTCATGGAGTACCTGTAAATAAGAACAAGTCAGCTCTGTGGCTTTTTACTAATATATTTCACTAATTTAACTTGATCTGCCTAGTACAGATGCTTTGTCGGACATTGCAATAAAAGCAGGGTTTGTGGTGAGCCTGTCTGCTCCCATGTAGTTGTCTACTCTGAGTGCTGACACACTTTGTTCCTCGGAGCTGCTTACTCACACAGTGGGACCCTGCCATTTGGCACCAGCATCCTGAGGCACTGTGTATGGCAGTTAGCGGACATCATATATTTATTTATTGAAATTTGTTGACTGGGTAGGCCCACTGAGACAACAGGGTCCCTTTTTCAGGGGCAACCCAGAATTAATTACATTTAATAAAGACACCAAAAGCATATAGGAGACAAAGGCAGAGCATTAATTACATTGAATAAATGCATCAAAAACATACAGGAGACAACATGAGAACAGGCAACAGTAGAGGTACTCAGTTATACAAAGTTAGTAAACAAGGCTAGCAACCACAAATCAATTTCAGCAGCAAGACATGTAAGTTTCAGTTATAAAGTATTTTCAGGCTGCTTGGCATAGCCAGCATACTTCTCATTTACAGTACAAAGTTAGAAGGCAGCAAACTATGGGCAATTTCTGTGTGTTCCTTGACCCATCCCTGCTTGCACAAGGATATCCCCACAGTGACTGCATATACAGTATAGAGGATGTGGCATGGGTGGGGGTCAATGAACCCATTTACTTGTGAGAGTGACTGAATGAACTCAGGGAACCTCACAAGTGCTGAAGCCAGGCACAACTGAGGCCTTGAGTTCATTCAGACATGAATACAAATAAATGGGTAATTTCAACCTCATCCATGCCGTATGCATTGTATATCATTTAGGTTTCAATATGTCTGGCACATTTTTAATGTTTTAGTTGGCTTTAATGTACTTTTTTTTTTTTTACATTTGTATTAAGGTATTGTTAAGTCTGTTGGTGGTATGCTGCTATTTTTGAATCACAGAGTGGTTTCCATTAGGAAAAGTTGAGTTTGCTTGATTGACTGAGGTGCTGGACGTTGAGTTTGCTTGATTGGCTGAGGTGCTGGATGTTGAGTTTGCTTGATTGGTTGAGGTGCTGGACGTTGAGTTTGCTTGATTGGCTGAGGTGCTGGACGTTGAGTTTGCTTGATTGACTGAAGTGCTGGACGTTGAGTTTGCTTGATTGGCTGAGGTGCTGGACGTTGAGTTTGCTTGATTGGCTGAGGTGCTGGATGTTGAGTTTGCTTGATTGGCTGAGGTGCTGGAGGTTGAGTTTCCTTGATTGGCTGAGGTCCTGGATGTTGAGTTTGCTCGATTGGCTGAGGTGCTGAATGTTGAGTTTGCTTGATTGGCCGAGGTGCTGAATGTTGAGTTTGCTTGATTGGCTGAGGTGCTGGAGGTTGAGTTTCCTTGATTGGCTGAGGTGCTGGATGTTGAGTTTCCTTGATTGGCTGAGGTGATGGACGTTGAGTTTGCTCGATTGGCTGAGGTGCTGGACGTTGAGTTTGCTTGATTGGCTGAGGTGCTGGATGTTGAGTTTGTTTGATTGGCTGAGGTGCTGGACGTTGAGTTTCCTTGATTGGCTGAGGTGCTGGATGTTGAGTTTGCTCGATTGGCTGAGGTGCTGGATGTTGAGTTTGCTCGATTGGCTGAGGTGCTGGATGTTGAGTTTTCTTGATTGGCTGAGGTGCTGGATGTTGAGTTTGCTTGATTGGCTGAGGTGCTGGATGTTGAGTTTGCTTGATTGGCTGAGGTGCTGGATATTGAGTTTGCTTGATTGGCTGAGGTGCTGGACGTTGAGTTTCCTTGATTGGCTGAGGTGCTGGAAGCTGAGTTTGCTTGATTGGCTGAGGTGCTGGATGTTGAGTTTGCTTGATTGGCTGAGGTGCTGGATGTTGAGTTTGCTTGATTGACTGAAGTGCTGGATGTTGAGTTTGCTTGATTGGCTGAGGTGCTGGATGTTGAGTTTGCTTGATTGGCTGAGGTGCTGGAGGTTGAGTTTGTTTGATTGGCTGAGGTGCTGGACGTTGAGTTTGCTCGATTGGCTGAGGTGCTGGATGTTGAGTTTGCTCAATTGGCTGAGGTGCTGGATGTTGAGTTTGCTTGATTGGCTGAGGTGCTGGATGTTGAGTTTGCTTGATTGGCTGAGGTGCTGGATGTTGAGTTTGCTTGATTGGCTGAGGTGCTGGAGGTTGAGTTTGCTTGATTGACTGAGGTGCTGGATGTTGAGTTTGCTTGATTGGCTGAGGTGCTGGACGTTGAGTTTCCTTGATTGGCTGAGGTGCTGGAAGCTGAGTTTGCTTGATTGGCTGAGGTGCTGGATGTTGAGTTTGCTTGATTGGCTGAGGTGCTGGATGTTGAGTTTGCTTTATTGACTGAAGTGCTGGAGGTTGAGTTTGCTTGATTGGCTGAGGTGCTGGAGGTTGAGTTTGCTTGATTGGCTGAGGTGCTGGAGGTTGAGTTTGCTTGATTGGCTGAGGTGCTGGATGTTGAGTTTGCTTGATTGACTGAAGTGCTGGATGTTGAGTTTGCTTGATTGGCTGAGGTGCTGGATGTTGAGTTTGCTTGATTGGCTGAGGTGCTGGATGTTGAGTTTGCTTGATTGGCTGAGGTGCTGGATGTTGAGTTTGCTTGATTGACTGAAGTGCTGGATGTTGAGTTTGCTTGATTGGCTGAGGTGCTGGAGGTTGAGTTTGCTTGATTGGCTGAGGTGCTGGATGTTGAGTTTGCTTGATTGGCTGAGGTGCTGGATGTTGAGTTTGCTTGATTGGCTGAGGTGCTGGATGCTGAGTTTGCTTGATTGGCTGAGGTGCTGGATGTTGAGTTTGCTTGATTGGCTGAGGTGCTGGACGTTGAGTTTGCTTGATTGGCTGAGGTGCTGGACGTTGAGTTTGATTGATTGGCTGAGGTGCTGGATTATGTGGATGATAACTGGTGGATGTGGAATGAGCGGGTGAGTCCTGTGACTGGTGTAGAATTGACTGGGTCATTCTTATTGGCAGGAGTACCATTCACTCAATGTGCATGCACTAGTTCATTTTGTATGTGGATGGGGAACAGTGAAGTTGGGGCTAAAATGCCAAGGAAGAGGCCTCATAAGAGCATCGAACTGTCCTGAGGATGTGGTGGCATTTGGTAAACAGAGATGTGGTGAGTCATGACAGGAAGAGTCTGGCATCAGGAGGAAGCAGAGCTTTGGTGAGCCATGGCAAGAAGAATCTGGCATCAGGAGGAAATGGTATAATTTGGGAAACGGGTCTGATGTTTTAGTAAGTCAGGCAGTGGGAATTTTTTTACTAAATGTGTGTTTTAGTACTGACTGCTTTTTCTCATAGATACATAGACAGTGTCGGCAGATAAGGGCCTATGGCCCACCCAGTCTGCCCATTTGAGCTCGTAAGTTCAGTTTATGTTTTCCTAGAAGTCTGTTGCCCCTTACCCCTGACCTCCAGAATTCCTTTATGTCTATCCCATGCATTCTTAAATCCTGTGATTGTTTCAGCCCCCACCACTTCCTCTGGCAGGGTGTTCCACTTGTCCACCACCCATTCTGTGAAGAAATTCTTCCTCATGTTTCCTCTGAATCGTCCTCCCTCCAACTTCATCCCATGCCCTCTAGTCCTGAACATCTTTTTCGCTTAACAATAGTGTATTCCTGCACCCTGTTCCTCCCTGTAAGATATTTGTATGTCTCTATCATATCCCCTCTCTCCCTCCTCTCCTCCAGGGAGTACATGTTCAGTTCCTTCAACCTGTTTTCATAGGACTTGTGATGCAATCCATTCACCATCTTTGCTGCCCTCCTCTGAACCTTCTGTACCCTGTCTATGTCCTTACGTACGTATGGTCTCCAGAACTGTGCACTGTACTCTAGGTGGGGCCTCACTAGTGTCTTATATAGCGGAATTATGACCTCCATTTTCCTGCTGGTGATGCCCTGACCTATACATCCCAGCATCCTATTTGCTTTACCTGCTGCCTTGTCACATTGTTTCCCTACCTTGAGGTCATCAGAGATGATAATCCCAAGATCCCTTTCCTGCTTGGTGCATGCTATATCCTCACCCCCAACGATATATTGTGCCAGGGTTTTGTGCCCCATATGCATTATCTTGCACTTCCTTGCATTGAATTTCAACTGCAAACCCCTGACCATTCTTCAAGTTTCTGCAGGTCCTTCTCATTCTGTCTACACCCTCTGGTGTGTCTACTCTGTTACAGAGCTTTGTGTCATCAGCGAACAGTGAAATTCTACCTTCTAGGTCCTGCGCAATGTCACTGATGAATATGTTGAATAGAACCGGTCCTAGCACTGATCCCTGTGGTACCCAACTGGTCACTCTTCCCTTTGTGGAGTGACAGCCATTTATCACCACCCTCTGTGTCCTGCCACCCAGCCAGTTACCTACCCACCACACTACTGTCCTGCCCACACCCATATTCCCTGGTTTTTGTAATAGTCTTCTATGTGGCACAGTGTCAAAGGCCTTGCTGAAGTCAAGATAGGCCATGTCCACTGCCCTCCCCTGATCCACCTCCCTAATCACCCAGTCAAAAATTCAACGAGGTTGGTCTGCATGACCTCCCCTGGTGAAACCATGCTGCCTTGGGTCCTGTAGTCCATTGGCAACCAGATGTTTCACCAATCTCTCCTTCAGTAGTGCTTCCATGATCTTCCCCACTACCGAGGTGAGGCTGACTGGTCTGTAGTTCCTTGCTTCCTCTTTGTTCCCACTTTTGTATAAGGGGACTACATCTGCTGTCCTCCAGTCTTTGGGTACCTCCCCTGTTTCCAGTGATTGGCTAAACAGGATAGCCAGAGGTTCAGCCACCACCTCTCTTAGTTCTTTAAGGACCCTGGGTGCACCCATTTGGCCCCATTGCTTTATCAACTCTTATTACTTCCAGTTCCTTCAGGACCCTTTCTCGTGTAAAGGGACTTGTGTCCATTCTGCACCATTCTCACCCCTTGTACTCCCTTCAGACCCATTACCCTCCTCTTCCTCAGTAAAGACTGAGCAGAAATACCTGTTCAATATGTCAGATTTAATGTTATCATCTTCCACGCGGCCCCATCCTCCCCTTTCAGTCTCACTATCCCTCCCTTTGTCTTTCTTTTTTCACTTATGTACCTGTAAAAGGTTTGTCCCCTCTACCCACTGATTTTGCAATGTGTTCTTCTGTCTGAACTTTGGCTTCCCTTACTGACCTCCCTGCCTCCCTTTGCTTCTCCTGGTACTTCTCCCTATCCCCTTCTGCCTGTGTCTTTTTGTATTGTCTGAATGCAATCTTTTTGGCTTTCACTTTCTTTGCTACCTCTTTGGAAAACCATAATGGTCTCCTCTTCCTTTTCCTCTTGCTAACCTGCTTAATGCATAATTCTGTTGTTCTTGTAACCCCCATTTTAAATACTGCCCACTGTTCCTAAACCCAATTCCTGTCCCATTCCCCTTAATGCCTCTTTCAAGTATCTCCCCATTTTCCCAAAGTCTGCCCCCCTAAAATCCAGGATACGTGTTTTTGTGTGGTTTGGTTCTGCTCTTTCTGTGATTTCAAACCACAATGACTGGTGGTCACTGTTCCCCAGGTGCTCCCCCACGGTTACCCCCATCACACTGTCCCTGTTTGTGAGCTCAAGGTCCAGTATTGCCTTCCATGATTTGACCTCCCTAGACTGTTTCACTGTTCTACTCCAGCCCCTTCCTTGGTTGTCCTTTATCCCTGGTTCTCCTTGCTGTCTGCCCTTCTGCTGAATTTTGCCCCTTTTCTGCCTATCCACCTCTTGGGCACTAATCTCCATCTTTTGCGCACTGCTTTGCAGAGATAGCCACTCCTCTGGTTCACTGGTTCCACTGCTAACTGTGGGGGATGAGCAAGTAGGTACCCTCCTTGCTGGCTTGCCACCCCCTTTGCTAGTTTAAATGCTTGTCAATGTAGCATTTAAACTTATCATTGAGTGCTTGGATTCCCATCCAGGATGGATGCAGGCAGTCAGGCTTGAACAAACCTCCATCCCTCCAGGTGGGTCCCCAGTCACCAATGAATCCAAACCCTTCCTCACAGCACCAGTTCTTCAACCATGAGTTAAAGTTCCTGGTGCATGCACTCCTATGCTCTCCCTTGCCTCTCGGAGGAAGTACTTCTGAGAAAGTGACAGAAGTAGCTACTTGATTGAGACCCCTCCCCAATTTCCTAAACTCTTCCTGAACTTCCTTTGGCTCCCCATTTGCCAGGTCATTAGTACCTAGGTGGATAATGACATCCAGCTCATCCTCCCGTCTTGCCTGCCCAGTGATTCCCATGATCTTTCTTCCATCCCTCCATGCCACGGCACCTGGTAGGCACCTCACCTCCCTGTCCTCCCCCTCCTGTGTTCCTAGCTGGATCCCTCTTATGATGGAGTCCCCCATCAGGATTCGCTTCCTTCTCTGGGGTCCACTGCTTTCCCCGCTGAGGTCACCTCCTTGGCTAACCTCCACGTCCTTTCCTTCCACTTCTCTGAGTACCTCTATTTGGTTGTCCTCATTTGCCAGTGTGGCATATGAGTTCTTGAGTGGAGGATCTGGGATGTGCCTCTGTCTGACCTCTCTAACCCTCCCTGAGCCCACTGTCATCAAAGTGCTCCTCTTTCTTGGCATCCTTTGAGGCAGTTGCATTGGACTGGGTGGTCTCTGGATAGGGGTGATAGTACTCCTGACCCAGTTTACTTCCACTCTGAGTCTGGCTACCTCATCTCATAGTCCAGAGAGATGCATGCAGATAGGGCAGCACCTCAGTGTCCAGAAGGTCTTCCTGTATATGGCTGCCCCACAGCCACTGCATTGCACCACTCCCCACATTATACTGCAATTATACTGCTATTCCACAAAGAAAAATAGCAATTACCAGTTACTCTAAAGCACTGAATTGAATATGTTTCCTTTCTTCCCCTTCTGGCTCCTTCTGAGAAAATAAAACTCACTTGCTACCTCAACTCTGACTAAGCCCCACCTCCAGTTATCACGTAGCTGAGGTCAGAGGCCAGACAATTAACACCCCTCACCCAACTACAGGGCAGTCAGACAAGCCAAGATAAAATTTGCAGCAATTAAAGACAGCACAGAATTACACCACCACTACGTTTTACGTTTTCAACAGCCCAAAAACAATTCTAAGTAAAGACAACAAAGAAAGTACAGTGTCACTAAAATCCCACAATCTAAGTTTAAAAGAAAAATAGCAATTACCAGTTACTCTAAAGCACTGAATTGAATATGTTTCCTTCCTTCCCCTTCTGGCTTCCATTCAGTTAGCTGACACTGCAGGCAGATAGAGATCACTTTAATGTTTAGTAGGCATTCTCTGAAACATTAACTTAGAGGGAAACACTTGAGCCATACTCTATGTTATTATAGATCAGAGGTTTATTTTAACGGAAAGTGCATTATTATCTGAATGCTTTTTATAGCACTGATAGTGAAAACACTTTCACTTTCAGCATACAGCAGTCTGTGGAGTGGAGAAACAGAAGTACACTCTGCTCCATGGAGCACTAGGGAGAAACAGAAGTACACACTGCTCCATGGAGCACTGGGGAGAAACAGAAGTACACACGGCTTCATGGAGCTCTAGGGAGAAACAGAAGTACACACTGCTCCACGGAGCACTAGGGAGAAACAGAAGTACACACTGCTCCACGGAGCACTAGGGAGAAACAGAAGTGCACACTGCTCCACGGAGCACTAGGGAGAAACATAAGTACACACTGTTCCATTGAGCACTAGGGAGAAACAGAAGTACACACTGTTCCATGGAGCACTAGGGAGAAACAGAAGTGCACACTGCTCCACGGAGCACTAGGGAGAAACAGAAGTATAAACTACTCCATGGAGCACTAGGGAGAAACAGAAGTATAAACTACTCCATGGAGCACTAGGGAGAAACAGAAGTACACACTGTTCCATGGAGCACTAGGGAGAAACAGAAGTACACACTGCTCCATGGAGCACTAGGGAGAAACAGAAGTATAAACTACTCCATGGAGCACTAGGGAGAAACAGAAGTACACACTGCTCCACGGAGCACTAGGGAGAAACAGAAGTACACACTGCTCCACGGAGCACTAGGGAGAAACAGAAGTACATACTGTTCCATGGAGCACTAGGGAGAAACAGAAGTGCACACTGCTCCATGGAGCACTAGGGAGAAACAGAAGTATAAACTACTCCATGGAGCACTAGGGAGAAACAGAAGTACACACTGCTCCATGGAGCATGAGGGAGAAACAGAAGTACACACTGCTCCATGGAGCACTAGGGAGAAACAGAAGTACACACTGCTCCATGGAGCACTAGGGAGAAACAGAAGTATAAACTACTACATGGAGCACTAGGGAGAAACAGAAACACACACTGCTCCATGGAGCACTAGGGAGAAACAGAAGTACACACTGCTCCATGGAGCACTAGGGAGAATCAGAAGTATAAACTACTACATGGAGCACTAGGGAGAAACAGAAGTACACACTGCTCCATGGAGCACTAGGGAGAAACAGAAGTATAAACTACTACATGGAGCACTAGGGAGAAACAGAAGTATAAACTACTACATGGAGCACTACTAAAACAAAAAACAAACAAAAAAATGCATTTAAACTGCTTACATCATTTCTAGAACTTCTTATTTATTGGAAGCTATCTCACATATACTGCACCAAATTATATGATTTTTCATGGCTTGACCAAGATGGCGTGCACACGGAGGGGGAGAGGGATGGGGTACTGCTGTTGTTTACTGGGTGTTGATTTGTGTAGCAATACTGATTACATTATATTATGCAGTTAGATTGCATACATTTACTTTTTTCTGTTTGTTGTTTTTGATTGAAATGTTGGTATTGGTCAGGTGGGGGTGGGCAACCTACAGTGAAATTCAAAATGATTATGGAATGTCCTTTCAGTGATGTTCTGCAGTTCTACTATTCTGAGAATGTAGATCCAGCAGCATGTGTCTGTTTGTGATGTAAGCAAGTAAAAAATAACTGGAGTTATTGATCAAGTGTGAGAATAACACATTTTTTTTTTCACTTGGGTCACCTTGTTAGTAAAATATCACATTTATTTAAATTCTCACTTTGAAACCTACTGTACATAGCATACAATGACTTTTAACTTGCATACAATTACTTACATTAAGTACCAGGTGGATTCCTTTTTGTTTACTGTAAAATCTTTTCCTTTTTGCTTTTATATCTTACCCTTCCTTTTCTCATGTGTTTTCCTTTTTTTTCCTTTTCATTTTGTTTTTCTCTGTTTTTTGTTTTTCCAGCCTTTCTTTTTTGGGAAGGAGCCAGCTCTTTATTGATGTTATTCCACAGTTTTATAAGATTTGTAACTTATTATATTATAATTACTAATGATAATAACACAAATGGTACAGACCAGACAGAAACACAAATATTCACTGTAGCATTTCTCTTTTACTGGGACCACTACAGTACAAGTACATACAAGTACATACAGACAAAAGCATTAAATACATTTTCATTTGTATTGTATTATAACCTGCTTAGTCACCTATGCTAACATTTGTTAGTTATACTAAAAGTTATACTCACAACAGGTTTGCACAATGGGAAGCTCATGACATCATCATGTCTATATCTATGCAACACAAACTAATGTAAAGTCTCTCTACTTAAATATACCTTTTGGTACCAACCATTGCTTACTTAAAACATTCTTTAAGGCAAGAAAAAAACATGTTTTCCACCAGTGTTTTATGACCTCATGACAGCTTCTATGTGTGAACCAAACATGTTTACCAGAAAATATATTCATTCTCTGTTCCTTATCTCAAGACTGGCGTCAAGTTGTGCTGAACAGCATGTATAGCATAATTGAGTTGGAGATAAGACATGTCTGCTTAGAGTTTGAAACTCCACAGCTCTTTTCAGCTTACCAAGGTTAAATAATTTCAGTATATTTTCTGGTTTTCTACCTACTAAGGTGTGAACCCCAGATTGTATGCCTAGAGCTATAACATAAAGCATTATGCATTAAGTATCACAGTTTACATAATATATATGCATATAATAATATGCTTATTCCTAACATTTCCCACCTCAAGACATTTGAGAAAAATAATTATCTCAGGTGTCTCACCTTATTTCAGAGGTGTCATACAATACATTTGAGCCTGTATGCAAACCTGAGACAGTGTGCGCTTAAACTTCCAATACATACAGCAACTGCATATGGCTAAGAAAAATTGCAAGCATATAAAACACTACGAAAATAAACAGTGCTGTTGGATGCTAGATATGATTTGGATAAATAGCCACCAACCAATGGTTGTCAGATTACAAATATCTTTTCTGATAACATTATTATCCATTTGCAAAGGAATTAAATCTTTAGCCTTTCGGACCAACAAAGTCCATATTTCAGGAGTTAGTGGTGGTATCTTGATCACTCTCAGCAGCATGGTGGTGTGGACATCTTTCAGGTAGGCCAACTCAGCCTGTATAGTTGTGATATTACAAAACAGAGGCACAGATCATATGATGTAACCATTAATGATAGCAGTCAAATTAGGCTGAAAACAAATTTGATGGCCTACACAGCCAGTATAATGTTATGCTTGTGCAACTGTGTTACTTAGGTTTTGGCCATTTGCACTCTCTATTCCAAAGGAATTACCACCCTGTAGAACCCTGTAGAGTGTTCCACCCCTTGAGGTACTGTGGGAAGATTCCCTTGGCTAAAGGTACCTTAGGAAGGGTCCCCAAAAAGGAAGCAGTAGTGTGAAGCATGAACAATCAGTAGTTGTGAGACATAGTAATAGATAAAGCATCAGGCTGTTTGATAACACAATGGGATGCATAGGTTATGCAACAGCATAAGTTTGATGGATTGTGAGGGAATGGGGGAATTTCCTAAGAAGAGAAGGAACAGCAGGGACACCATCTCCCTCCATCCAACAGCAGATCCTACCTACAGAAAGTAAGGATCACTATGCTAATTAACAGTTATGACCTGAAACATGGAGAAGAGAAAAACAAAACCCTTTGAGGAGGAAATATCTGGGGATCCAAGGCCTAGGTCACCTTCCCTCCAGGCTTAATATAATTTATTTAGTGATGGCTCTGCTGCTGCAATTTGGAAACCCAATTAGGGGAGAGGAAAATATTCCAATTTAGAGAAAGGCTCTCACTCTATCCTTCTAACAGGAACTCCATGGAGGGTTGCCAGCCACTGCACTCTGCAACAAGCCACCTCCAAGGTGGGAGGAGGAGAGTAATAACCACTGAGGCACTCATCCAGCCTAACAATCTAAAAATAAACCATGTGAACCAGAGGCAGTTTATAGGGAGAATAACTTTGAGGGGTGTCTCCTTGCTTGGCCACTAAAGGGGCCCACATGAGGTACCCTAGCCCTTCAGAGCTGAGTCTTAACTTCTACAACTTGAGGTGCTATCGGTACGGTTAATGACTGAAGGTCCACCAGAGTGAGGACATTCCGAGCTATGGGCCAGGTGAGAAGCACCCCGCCCCAAGCTTTGCATTCTCAAGCTGTGGAATCAGGTGCAGAGTGAGACTGTCGGCTGCAGGGGAAAACCTGCACAAGAATGATATGGCTGGCATGCCCCAGAGACTGATGAGGATCTGAATGAGTGCTGAGAACTTGCAGGGCAGATGGTAGGGAGCATTGAGCAAAGATGACATGATCAAGAGTGGATCTGGATGTAATTCAGTAAGGCAAGGTAGTTAAGTGGGGCAGAATAACAATAGTCAGACCTGCACATAGGTCAGTAAGCAGTAGGAATAGTCAGACCTGCATGTAGGTCTGCAAAACATAGTAGTAATGATGGGACATGAACGTAAGAGGGGGCAGCAGTATGATAGTGGGACAAGCCAGCCAAGCATTTAAAAAGCCAAATGAAGGTGACAAATACTCTGAGGAGTTTCAGTGACAGAGGCAGGACTTAGAACATAAGTAATTAGCCACATGGGGCCATGACTGCCCAAACACTTCTACGTCCTCCTGTAGGAAAAACAAGAAGGTGATGTAAGGGATCGAGAACCATGCAGATATTAAAGTTGGTTTACAGCATCAGCAGTAGCTTAGCTGACCTCAGAGTATAACAGCAGTGTACAAACATAGAACAGCATCAGCAGTGAGAACTATGAGGGTAATATTCCATAAGCATGGAATGAAGGGAAGAAACATGCTCTAAAAGCAGCTATGACCATGGGGGAGGCAGATTAAACAGAGAAAGCATGAGTGAGCTGCATAACTAGGGTACAGGGGAGCCTGAATCAGGTGAAAACAATTAGGCTTGTAGCATGGGGAGCAATTAGGCCTGCAGCATGGGGAGCAGTTTTGGTTTGAGTAAAACGCAGGTACTGATTGCAATAGCAATGGGAGTAACTGAAAGCAAGTAGCTTGACCTGTAAATGAGCCAGTAGCTTGAGCTTTAAATGAGCATAATGGTAGGAGCTTAGAAACCAAATCTCCCCCCAAAACAAAATGAAACAACCAAGACACACAAACACAGAAAAAACAGGAAAGGGACAAAAAGAAGCACACAGCCGGAGGCAAAATGCAAACCAGAAGCAGAAAAACAAAACACAGAAGTCTAGCAGAAAGAAGTAGGAAGGCGGGGGGGTGGCAGGCCCCAGCCAGCTGCAGAGGACAGATTGACAGAGTCTCTGGCCAGCAAAGAAAAAGTGCTTCAGAGAGAGGCTGAGGGGAACTTCTTATATAGCTCAGGAACTGGGAGTGGTTGGCTGCTTGTCCATTGAACCATAGGCAGAGCCTTCCAAAAGTGGAGGAGCAAGACACACAGTCATTTCTGTATCCATATGAAAGGTTATCAGCAAGTGCAGCAACACAGTAATGTCCATCTCCAGCGCAGGCAGCGCACACTTGCAAGTTTTATGTCCATAGTTCAGTTTGCAAGTGACAGTCTGTAGCTGTATCAGAGATGCCACAAAGAAAGAGGCCTCCCAATGAAATATCACATCTACAAAGGTATACGTCTTGCAGTTCCATGCAACACGAAAGTTCTGGCTCTACCCATTAATCATGTGCCTGCAGGATGAAGATCAGAGCAGACACAAGCTTCACGTGGTATGGGTAAGCCATCCTACCCAAGTTAACAACTTTTTTCAGGCTTAAAACATTCATTTGACATTATAATAGGTATTTGTAATACAATAGGTACCACAGGTGAACTATGACTAAATACAATTCCATGTCCAGCAAAATAGATTTTTGTTAATTTTCTGAGAAGACACTCAGCAGCAGCCATGTGACTAACATTGTATAACCACTGTTGTAACACAGTGGTATTTATAAAAGCAGGAAGTTTGCCTGTCTCAATATCTTTAAAAGTATCTTGTAACCTGTTTAGGACAGATGTACCGTATGCAATGTACACCTCATTTCTCCTAGTCTCATACCTGTCATTGGTGTTTACCTTGCTACCTAATTGTGTCCAGCTGTGAAAAAGAAGAAAACCATGCAATATTTCCTCCATGTTTGAAATAGTTTTGAAGTGTTCATCTAAGAGTCCCTCTCTAAGGATTACTTCTTTGTCTAATGCTCATTTTTTGAGCCGTCTCTCAAAACTCATTTGGTGCTGCTTTACAGTTTCCAAATCCATTGTATTTTAAACTCCTACTCCTGAACCTACAGTATAGTGCCTGTTATGTCTCCCCATAGGCTTCTTTTCCCCCCCTTCTAAGACCTTTACCCAGCTGTGGTAGTAGCTGGGGAGGATTTATTTTATTCTATTTAATCTTTGGTAACCGGGTAAGGCCCACTAGGCACTAGTGTCTGTTTTCAGGGGTGACCTGGGAGCACTGGATGGTTAAGTGACTTGCTCAGAGTCACACAGTTTGCAAGTGCAGGTTGTAAGAATCAAACTCAAGTCTGGTTTGATGGATGTACCAAGCTCATTACTCTAACCTCTAGGCTATACTGCCAGCCCAGGATCAAACATAATATTCCTACTGCTGCAGTTAATCCACATGTCTCTAATACAAACTTGGTATAACTGCTTTTTTTGTTGATGGCCGTTAGTTTTTGGTCACTTAATACTAGACAGATTCAACAAAACAGATACAGTAATGTACTGTACATTGCTATACAGGAGTTTTTCCTGGTTTGATAAATGTATTCCTTCTCTGGTACTGGTGTTATACAAGTCTCAGAAGGACAATCATTTATTTTGTGCAACAAACAAGCTAGTATCAACAGGAGAGAACTCTGACTTACATTTGTAAACTCATTGAGGCTCAAGGTGATTTTAACCCTGATACCTTTCTTTGTTAAAAACACATTGTATAATTGAGCTGCTGTGGATATAAAAAGCATGCGGAATTGCTTAGAGTAACTGGTCCCACATTTGGTATGTTGACCATCTGGATTATTTCAGACTGGTATATCACATTTTTCTTTTGTGCTGACTAGCACTCCAAAGTTTTCCTATCATATATCCCCATGTTATAACATTATTAATACCCTGTTTGTCATACATTATGGGGTCATTATAATGCCAGTTTGGTGTGTGTGGGGTTATATGTAACCATATTGCCTCTTTCTCCTGTCCCATTTGCAGGACTGGGATGTCCCAGATTATAGGAATCCTCACATCAGGCCTTGCAAAACAGGTGCAAAGGTTGACCCTGGCATACTAGGCAACTATTTTTAAGCTTTTCTTAATATTTGGCCTTTTCTGCCATAGTATTATTGCATGCGATTTATGATTTTTAGCAGCCGAAGGTATAAATTGAAATATCCACATAGTTTGTGTAACCCTTTAGCCTTGGGTAGTAGTGGATCCTTTATTCTGGTGAGGTAGCTGCAGCAATTTTTCCTGCGAAAGGATACTGAAAAACAAAACCTTACAATTTGTTAATTACCAATATTTCTTCAATTGCATCAAATGAAAACAGGTAATATGGGAATCCCCCACCTAGAGAACATTTGTTATACCAATACTTTAGCCATGACCTGAGCTGTTATACTGCACATTGGAATAGCCTTTATTAGTTCTGTGGCTACCAGACACACATAACTTTGAATTCTAAGAAAAAAACAAAACAAAAAACAGAGAGGTGGGCACCTCCTTCCTCACCGGTAGGTTAGAAAAGAGAACTGATGTACATAAAATTTAGATCAATACCATGTTTCCTGCTCCTAAGTGCATTCCATGGCATCGTTTGTCCATGAACATTTTATTGACATGTTGAGTCACACTGATGTTAATAACAGTTGTAGCATTGCACATGCCCTCTCCTCTGGTGAACAATGGAAAAGGCTTCTACCAGAGTAAGTTTATTTTTATAGGGAACAATATACATCTACCACCATTTCTAGAATGTTATTCTTAGACCAAATTGGCATGTAATCATTTGTCAGTGGCTACTCTGAACTCAAACAATGTAATTAACATTCAAAAATGGTTGTCTACCTCTTATTTTCAGTTGATTTTGTTATGTTTTGTGTAATCAGGTACTGCTGAAAGCAGTTAGTAATGTGGGACAGAAGTACAGAGGAGCCACATCTTCCCCTCCCACGAGCTCCTTGTAGTGCAAGGAAATCGGCTTGAGTAATCTGTCGTACATGAGAACTTAACATAAAAGGTACAAACGTTAAAAAGACGCCTACAAAAACCTTAAGCACAACAAAAGTAGGGGTGTGTTATTGAAGGCAGTGAAACCGCTATACGGAGTACTTAAGGGTATGATATACCCCTCCCTCATACAGTAGCTAGCAATATGGTACAAAACAAAACAAAAAAAGTTTCTTATACAATAGGGGTATATAAAGAGTTGAGACACCTTGCAAATAAGATGACACAAATGTGCCATTGTAACTTTAAAAGCACCAACATCAACAGCTGAAGTAGAACCTGTTTAACAGTTAAGCATGGTGCTCACCCCTCTCCCATTTCTTTTTGTCACTAGGTTTCAAACTAGTTGGCAAACAAGTAGCTGCCTGGATTCTGTGCCACTGAAGGAATGATTTCAGTAGGAACAGAGGGTGGGAGTTTAATCATATTAGTTTATACCACACCGTACTTTTGCCATAAATATTTCTTTTACTTCTACAAAACCCATTCATGAACAACTTTAATAATGCATACAAGTATGCTTGTGTAACCTTCATTCTTTTTATGGCTGTGGGTGGAGCCTACAGCCATTTTGCTATCTGTAGCTTGAAAATGGAGTTTCATGGAACACATTTTTGGACTTTTTCAATGTATCCTTCCACATCTACAAATCACTATGACAACTAAAATAAAATAATCCCTTTATTCTGTTTAGAATGTTGGAGACATAACTCCAAGCTGGTTATCTGATGGTCATTAGGAAACTGAAACAGCTTGTTAAATATTGGTTGCCTATTAAACTGGAGATTTGTTTACCCCCTTCAAAATGCAACAGCTTGCACATGTAAATGATTAGCATTTAAACATTTTTTGCTGCTAACTTCAGTTGGGGATGAATATCTTTCAAGAAAGATTCATACCTCATAAATGTTACCCTTTCCCAGAAAATGTTGTAAAGAGTTACACTGTTTTTAACCTCTCAATACCTATCTGATAAAATGGTAGATCTTCAGTGAACTACTGAGACTAAATACATGAATTAATTTTTGACAGCAGGGTCTGCGGCCTGCTTCCCAAACATAACAGATAAGAGCTACTGAGATCTCTTATAGTAAGTGTGTGTGTTTGTGTGTGTGTGTGACTGTGTATGTGTTTGGGGAAGGGATGAAGAAACACACTCTGGCAAGGGATACCTCATCTAATGAATTAACTGCTGACAAACCATGAAAGATACAGAAGCAAATGACATGATACCTTTTATTGGACCAACACAGATGTAACAAAAATAACTTATACCATTTATAAACCTCCTGCTCAAACAACTGCAAACAGAAGACTGTTTCTTGTAATTTTATAATACGATATACTGAGTGTGTATTTATTGAGCTGCTGGATCAGGGCCTTGATAAAATAATAACATTTACTTAACTCATACAAGATTCCATCAGGTGGACAGAAGAAAGTCTAGAAGAATTTGTTTGAAAACTTAACAACTATAAGATGTAAAAATAGCATTTGTGTGTATGTGTATATATATATATGTATATGTGTGAATGTGCGCGTGTATGTGTATATATATATATAAAATAGTGGCATGGTCGCACCGCTATAGTTAGGGTTCAGCGGTCATTTAAATACTAAAGTCAAAAGTTTGGGCATTAATAACTTTGGACCCGTTCAATGGATTTGCCTGAAATTTGGTACACACAGTGGGGCATGGAAAATCTCTTGATTTGCCAAATTGCATTTTGGTCGGAGTTACGGTCTTTGCATATGAAAGTGCTGAATAATGCAAAATTATCCATTTTTGGAGGCAGCTTTTGGGATATTGGATGTGGCCCTGCGCAGACATTGTGTGGCATGCTACTCTGTGAGATGGCTTGTTTGAAAGAGCTTTAGTGGCCAAACATGCCACTTTTCATTTGGTGAAAAAATATTAAGGCATTCAAAAGTTATGCCACTTTTAAGTTCCCATTATAAGTCAATTAGGGAGATTTATATGTATATCTTGTGATCTAAGAGTGGGGGTTCTAGCCATCTGGTCCCACCTGGTGGTCAAAGAATTGTAGCCTCATGGTTCAAGAAACTTTGTCCCTGAGGATTTTTAAAATTCTTTGATCACGAGGTCCACCATTTTGTTTTCAGTTTTCTGATCGGAACAATACAAATATCTTGGTGGAGGGCTCACTACTGAAGTAAAACGTTGATGGGTTTTACTCAGTGGAGTCAAATCTATCGAGGCATGCCTTTGGTTTCAGGCAAATTGGTCAACAAATTGAGTTATATGATTCTGAAATCTTCGTTCGCGGCTCGCTAACGGTCTTTGATTGCGAGGCTGCTTAGTCTTTAACCTCGAGATTGTTTGACTGCCATCTTGCATTGTGATCTATGTTCACAAATATCTCGGCTCAGAGGTAGGCTAGGGACAGAAATGAAGGTGGGTTTTGATCAGGGGCTTCATTTTATCGAGGCATGCCATTGGTTTGGTTGAAATCAGTGAAAAAAAGAGGTTTCAAAAATGTTCATTCTTTGGCCATGAGCGTGCGACTTCTTTGATTGCGAGGCTGCAAATTCTTTGATTGTGAGATTCTTTGACTGTGATCATGCATCGCGAGCGAGGGACAAGATGGCCAGATTAAAAATCATTATTTCTCAGCTGAGGGGTGTCCTAGGAAGACAAATGAGGGTGGGTTTTACTCAGGGGTCTTCATTAGGATGAACTGTGGTGGTGGTTTATCACAATTCTTTCACTTTTTAAGATTTGAAGAGTTGTCATTCTTTGGTCATGACCCTGCAAATTCTTTGATCATCAGTCTGCAAATTCTTTGACTGTGAGATTGTTTGATCCCGATCGTGAGGGAAGGACGAGATGGCCAGATGAAAACATTCTGTTTTCTCAGTACAGGGGTAGTGTATGAAGTCAAATAAGGATGGGTTTTGCTCAGGGGGCTTCGTTTTTCGAACCATGGTGGTGGTTTACTGAAATTTCTTCAATTTGTTTCATTTATAGGAAATGTTATTCTTTGTTTGTGAAGCTGCAAATTCTTTGATCATGAGATTCTTTGATCACCATCTTTGATGGCGAGGGATGGACAAGATGGCCAGATTTTTTTTTATAGTGGAATAGATAGGGAAGTTTCACCAATCTTTAACACTGAACATCTTGGAAATGGTTTGGTCTTTTTACATGCAATTTGGAGGGTGTTTACAGCATGTCTTGTGGATGAAACTGCAGTGCTAATGTGTTGTTTGATATTATTGGGTGCAGATATTATGTGGTGCAGTTAGTGGTTTGGTAAATACAGATATGTATCCTTATGCTAGAAAGGTTAAGGTTATGGATTGCATAATAGCCGTTGTGGGAAGTAGAATGGGTGTAGTAGCAATTAATGTAACCTGTTGCAAGTTGTGGTATTCTGGTAAGTGGTTTGTGACTTATTACTGGTACTTGTAGCAAACAGGTGTCACGTTGCTGGTTTCACCATGAAGCCTCTGTTACATCGTGGTGGGGGGGTTATGACATCAATTGCGGTGCATTGCAGAATGGCAGCATTTAACAATGGGGAATTTGGGGTACTGGGGTGTGGGTAGGTCTGCGGGGGTAGTGACTGTAGGTTTTGGGGCAGAGGGTGGGTAGTCATGTGGGTGTGTGTCGGTAGATGTAGGGGTGGCAGTTGGCATGGGGCTGAGTTGCAATGCATGCTGTGACATGATAGGAGGTCAGCTGAAATGTGGGTGCATGAGGCAAGTATGTTGCAATCTGGAACACAGATTGCAAGAACCTGCATGCAAGGTGCTGTGAATAGGCAGTGCACATATCTACAGGATACAAGTCAGATTGGAAGTGCCCTGCATTGTGAGCCAGAATCACTAGATGGCCCCCCCACATGGCAAGTCACAGCAAGTGGCACTTCCACATGTATGGATAGAGCATGAGAGGGCTAGTGACCTACTTGTTTCAAAATCTGTAATGACTGCCCCTATAGAGGTACTGACAGTTTGAGTACTGGAGATGCTGCATTGCAAAATGGTACTCAGTGTGCACTCTCATGCTCACAACTTCTCCAGTAATGCCCTGCAATTGGTGATGGAACAAATAAGTTGAGAACACCTGATACTATTGTGGCACTGCAGCCATGTGGCATCTGTAGGACCACACATTCAGTTTGTAGATGGTTATTGTGTGGGGCAGCTATTCAGGGTAGCTGGGCATGGGACTGACTTGTAATGTGTGTTCTGATATGCAATCAGGTCTGTTGAACTGTGGGTGCATGTGCAAGTATGTTGAATATGGAACAGATTGCAAGAGCCTGCATGATTAGCTGTTGTCAATAGGCAGCACAGATGTTCACAAGAGACAACACAGATTGCAAGAGCCCCTCAGTGCTAGCCAGCTTCATTAGGTGCCCCCCCACATGGCAATCATAGTAACACTTCAAACTTTGTAATGAGTGCCCTCTTAGAGGTACTGACAGTTTGAGTACTGGAGATGCTGCATTGCAAAATGGTGCTCAGAGTTCACAGTCATCTTCACAACTGCTCCTCTAAGCCACACAGTTGGTGACTGGGAATGGAACAAATAAGTAGAGAAGACTTCATACTATTGTGGCAGTGGACTGATGTGCCATCTGTAGCACCACACATTGGATTTGTTGTTGGTTGTTGTGTGGGGCATCTATTGAGGGTAGCTTTTGCTCACCATTGTGAGCTAGCCTCAATAGGTGCCCCCCCACATGGAAAGTCACATCAAGTGGCAGTTCCACATGTATGGATAGAGTCACAGAGGATCATTTCAAAATCTGTAATGACTGCTCTTATAGAGGTACTGATAGTCTGAGTACTGGAGATGCTGCATCACAAAATGGTGTTCAGAGTGCACTTTCATGCTCGCAACTTCTCCAATAACGCCCCCAGTTGGTGACTGGGAATGGAACAAATAAGTTTAGAACACCTGATACTATTGTGGCACTGCACCTATGCGCCATCTGTAGGACCACACATTTGATTTGTAGTTGGTTATCGTGTGGGGCAGCTATTGAGGGTAGCTGGGCTTGGGGCTGACTTGTAATGTGTGTTCTGATATGTAACCAGGTCTGCTGAACTGTGGGTGCATGTGCAAGTATGTTGAATATGGAACACAGATTGCAAGAGACTGCATGATTAGCTGTTGTCAATAGGCAGCAGAGATGTTCACAAGAGAGAATGTGGATTGCAAGTGCCCGGCAGTGCGAGTCAGCTTCAATAGGTGCCCCCCCACATGGCAAGTTATGGCAGTGCTTCAAAATCTGTAATGAGTGCCCCCTTAGAGGTACTGACAGTCTGCGTACTGGAGATGCTGCATTGCAAAATGATGCTCAGAGTGCACAGTCATCCTCGCAACTTCTGCCCTATGCCCCACAGTTGGTGACTGGGAATGGAACAAATAAGTAGAGAAGACTTCATACTATTGTGGCAGTGCACTGATGTGCCATCTGTAGCACCACACATTGGATTTGTTGTTGGTTGTTGTGTGGGGCATCTATTGAGGGTAGCTTTTGCTCACCATTGCAAGCTAGCCTCAATAGGTGCCCCTCACATGGAAAGTCACAACATGTGGCAGTTCCACATGTATGGATAAAGTCACAGAGGGCTGTGGACCTAATCATGTCAAAATCTGCAATGAGTGCCCTTATAGAGGTACTGATAGTCTGAGTACTGGAGATGCTGTATTGCAAAATGGTGTTCAGAGTGCACCCTCATGCTCTCAACTTCTCCACTAACGGCCCCCCAGTTGGTGACTGGGAATGGAATAAATAAGTTGAGAACACCTGATAGTATTGTGACCCTGCACCTATCCTCGCAACTTCTGCCCTAATCTGTGAGGTGTGAGTGAGAATAGTTATCAGTGACTCCCACACAACTTCAGGGAAAAAAAGAAGGGCGCAAACCAGAAGAATTCACATGTAGACAGATCCTTTTGAATATAAATATCTGTTTTCTTTATTGTAAATGTAGGCCTACATTTACAATAAAGGAAACAGATATCTATATTCAAGAGGATCTGTCTATGTGTGAATTCTTCTGGTCTACGCCCTTCTTCTTCTTTTCCCCTGAAGTTGTGTGGGAATCACTGATAGCTTATCATAGAACACATCGGAAGAGGCAGCAACACTAAGAACTTAAGGTTTTATATTATTGTAATGACATTTCCAGTGGTCTTTTTTCCAGAATATTATTCTGGAATATGTTTTCAGACTCTGAGTGGGAATAGAACAAATAACTTGAAAACAATTGATGCTATTGTGACTCTGCACCCATGTGACATCTGTACCAACATACACCGACTTAGCTGTCTGCCCCCCAACCCCTCAGGAGATGCTCTGTCTAGTATTCTTTCTCTGCATAGTCAGGCCCATGCAGTCACAGTGCAATAGAAGACATGCAGCTCAATAGTACAGCTCTGTAACAGTAATTGATCACAGATAAAACTCAGGAGACATAGGATAAGGTTGATAATTAGTTTATTATTTAAATATTTATATATATATAGGCTGATTTGTTTGGTTGCTCTTGGGATGGGTAAAAAAACAATTTGTTGTTGTATATATCCATGGTCATTTTTGTGGGATGTTTTTTGTTTCTTGGTATTTCACTGAGTTTATCTACAATCTATCTTTTAAATATGTATGGCACTCAGAATTCAGATTGTATATAGATTTTGTAAGTGGTTCCATATGGGCATTAATGTTATAGAACATGTAGAGAGCAAATGCTTATCTTTGCTACATTTATTGCTGAGCGGTATTAGTTATGTGTCTATTGATAGTATATTTTTTGCATATTCACTGACCACTTAGATATTGAGAGAATGGAGACTAAGAATGTGTTGTTTTATATGTGGTTTTCAACATTTGATAGTAATTTTATACAATTGATTAGAATACAGTTAGTTTTCAGCTAATTAATGTTTAGTGGTGTTTACTTATTGACTATATAGGTCAGAAAAGACTTGCCTGCTTCTGTTGGAAGCTGAGAAATGTGCTATACTGCAGAGAACAAACTAGAATGCATTTGAGGAACTGGGAACCTGGTACAACATAATATTGTGTGGACTTGTTAGGAAGGTAGCTACGCTTTCTACAGAAAGTTTCATTATTTTCTTAATGGCATTAAGAATTGCAGGATTCCATTAAAGTGTAGCAATTTTATAACCAGAGGGGGTGAAATACAACTGAAGTTGCTTGATTTCTGTGCTAGACACCTAGGATTTGGAAGGAAAGTTGTGCAATATTTTAGAAGTGTCCTGCTGGCTGAGCAGTGAGTTTATCCCTGGTTTCAGATAACGAGTTTGTGTATTAGAAGCAGACATAGCAAACTGTCTTAACTTAAAGGCCTGCTTGCATCACAGGTGTCACTAGTCAATCAGTTGATTCTGGGTGGGGCTTTTATCACTGAGCTGTTTTAGGCAACCTACACAGTGAGAAGCCAGTCAGAAAAGACTTGCCTGCTTATGTTGGAAGCTGAGAAACTTGCTATACTGCAGAGAACAAACTAGAACTCATTTGAGGAACTGGGAACCTGGTAAAACATAATATTGTGAGGACTTGTTAGGAAGGTAAGCTACGCTTTCTACAGAAAGTTTCATTATTTTCTTATTGGCATTAAGAATTGCAGGATTCCATTAAAGTGTAGTAATTTTATAACCAGAGGGGATGAAATACAACTGAAGTTGCTTGATTTCTGTGCTAGACACCTAGCATTTGGAAGGATATTTGTGCAGTATTTTAGAAATATCCTGCTGGCTGAGCAGTGAGTTCATTTTTATCCCTGGACTCAGTAGAGTGGTTTGTGTAGGAGCAGTGGTCTAGTAAATTGTGGTGTTGGTTGACTTACTATAAAGGCAGTACTCACCAGGGTGGTGGAGCAGTGGTGTATTTGATTGTTTCTAACAGTCACCAGTAGTTGTGGCTACCACCTTCCCCTCACCCCACCCACCCCAGGCAGGGCATTTCCTTTATAGCCAAGGTTCTGACATCACTTTCTCAACAGGTGTTGAGGCAGAACTGTCATATTCTTAATTACCCAGCACAGTGCATAAAGGGTAAGTACACACACACAACAATTATATATTACTCATTGTATATTATAAGGAAGAGGGACATGTGGGGAGTGGTGCAATGCACTGGCTGTGAGGCAGCAATTTTCTGGGAGACATTCTGGAACCTGTGTTGCTGCCCTATTTGCAGGCAACTGTCAGCTCTGAGGGAGGAGGTTGCCCACCTCCAGGCTGAACTGGCAAGGACTAAGGAGGCCTCCCCCACCCAAAGATCACCAGTTCCACAACCACTGCCTCAGAGGTTGCCATGTGTGAAGAGCAGATGGACCACAGTAGGTTCTGGGAGGGTGAGGGTGGTGGAACAGAGGCATAGCCCCTGAGTTGTACCTCTCGCAAATCATATGTCAGTCTGGCAAATCAAGGTTCCTCTGTATGACACCCTCAGTGGAGACCAAGAAGAATGCTGGGGACATCCATAAGGAGACCCACAAAAGAGTGGCAAGGGCACCACAGGGAAAGAAACAGCTTCTGATAGGGGACTCAATTGTTAGGGGTGTAGACCTGGGGAAGGGAGAGGAGAGGGAAGTAAGGTGCCTGCCTGGTGCCATGGCTTGGAGGGACAGGAAGCAAATCCTCAGGATTGCAGAAGCAGCATCACAGGAGAGGAAGCTAGATATCATTGTCCACCGCGGGACAAATGACCTAGCTAGGCATGAGATCAGTGCAGTGCAGAATGAATTTGTGAAGTTGGGGAGGGGCCTCAGACAGGCAGCAAGCACTGTAACCTTCTCAGAGGTGCTGCCAGTCTATGGCAGGGGTGAGGCTAGAGTACTGCACATCATGCAGTTTAATGAATGGTTGCAAAACTGGTGTACAGCACAGGGCTTTGGCTTCATTGGGGACTGGGGGTCCACCTGGAGAGATGAAGGTCTATACTGGTATGATGGTCTGCATCTATCCAGAAAAGGAAACATGCTCCTAGGTGACAGGTTTAAAGGCTTCCTTGGCAAGCTTTTAAACTAGCCAAGGGGGGAGGCGCTGATAGGAAACAAGAAAGTTCAAGCCTCCCCCCACAAAACATGGCAGGTAGTAGGGTAAAGACTGAGGTACAGAGCTTGACAGAGGGCAGGACAGGGGTAAATGGAAAAATGGACAAGGGCATTAAAAGCAGGGATGGGGTAAAAAAGGATAAAACCAACATTAAATGGAGAATAATGAGTACCAATGCCCGTAGTCTTGGAAACAAGTTTCCAGAGCTAGTAGCCCTGATGGAAGAGGAACACTTGGATATTGTGGCAGTCACAGAAACATGGTACATGGAGAACCATGACTGGGATACCAACATACCAGGGTACACAATCTACAGAAGGGACAGGGAGGGTAAAAGAGGAGGTGGAGTAGCTCTCTACATAAAGGAAGGGATCAAAGCTACAGAACTAAAAAGTAAAGGGGAGGACAAGAGGCACTCTGGGTCACCTTGGAGACAGGGAAAGGCATCACAATCTGCACAGGGGTTGTATATAGACCCCCGTCTCAAGGGGAGGAAATGGACAACAAAATGATAGAGGGCATTCTCAAACTGGCTGAAAAAGGGGAGATACTGTTGATGGGGGACCTGAATATGCCAGATGTTAACTGGATGACATGGGCTACAGCCACATCCAAGAGCAGGGTCATTCATGATGCCCTACAGGGGCATGCCTTAGACAGCTAGTGGTGGAACACACTTGGGAGGGAGCAATATTAAATCTGGCACTCTCAAATGGAGAGAGGATCACAAATTTAGAAGTCAATAGACATCTGAGAACAAGCTACCACTGCACAGTGTGCTTCACAATAAACACAACCATGGAGACAAGCCATACAAAGACAAGGATACTGGACTTTAAAAGGGCTGACTTTGGCATAATGGGTGAATACCTGAGGAATGCATTAGCAAATGGCCAGAAAGTAGGGGTGGAAGAACAATGGAGAAAAATCAAAACTGCCATCATGGAGGCAATAAGCCTTTGCGTGAAACAAATAAAGAAAACAAAGCAGAATAAAAAAACACTATGGTTCTCAAAAGAGGTGTCAGGGAAGGTTAAGGAGAAAAAGGCTGCATTCAAAGTATAAGGAATCACAGAAGGAACACGACAAGGAACTGTATCAATTAAAGCAGAAAGAAGTGGGGAAGGCAGTCAGAAAAGCAAAAGCCCAAACTGAGGAAAAGATAGCCAACTCAGTTAAGAAGGGGGATAAAACCTTTTATAGGTACATTAGGGAACATAGAAAGGTTAAGGAAGGGATAGTGAAGATTAATAAAGAAGAGGGGAGGTGGGCAGAGGGAGACAGTGAAAAGGCAGAGATACTGAATGAATACTTTTTCTCAGTATTCGCAAAAGAAGAGGAGGAAATACCGAAACCAAACAGTAGAAGCACTCTGGGTAGTGGGGTTGATGCCAGTCCATTTACTGAATAAAGAGTCTTGAAAGAACTCCTAAAACTCAAGGTGGACAAAGCAATGGGGCCTGATGGGATTCACCCTAGAATCCTAAAAGAGCTAAGGGAGGACCTAGTGATACCACTAACCACACTTTTTAACAAATCATGGGAAGATGGGGTGGTACCTGAGGACTGAAGGAGGGCAGATGTGATTCCCCTTCACAGAAGTGGGAGCCATGCAGAAGCAGGAAACTACACACCTGTTAGTTTGACCTCAGTGGTGGGGAAAATGATGGAATCACTTCTGAAAGAAAGAATTGGTCAGTACCTAGAGGCCAGTGGGGAACAGGACCCAAAGCAGCATGGATTTACAGCAGGAAGGTCATATTAGATGAATCTAATCAATTACTTTGACTGGGGGACCAAAGTAATAGACCAGGGAGGAGCTGTGGATATGGCCTACCTAGATTTTAGCAAGGCATTTTACACAGTCCTGCACGAAAGATTAATAATCAAGTTAGCCAGCCTGGGAGTGGGTCCCAGGGTGGTAGCCTCAGTAGAAAACTAGCTGCACAACAGGACACAAAAGGTAATAGTGAATGGAACACATTCTGAAGAAAGGGGGGTCACTAGTGGAGTACCTCAGGGCTCAGTACTGGGTCCAGTCCTCTTTAACATCTTTATAGGTGACATTGCAGAGGGTCTGAAGGAAAAGGTATTCCTCTTTGCAGATGACACAAAGATCTGTAACAGAGTTGATATACAAGGGGGTGTAGAAAGGATGAGAAGGGACTTGGCAAGGTTGGAGGAATGGCCAGACATATGGCAACTTAGATTCAATCCTAAGAAGTGCAAAGTAATGCACCTGGGAAACAAAAACCCAGGAGAAGAATACACAATAGCAGGGGAGGTACTAACAACAACAA
The DNA here is from genome assembly GCA_016271365.2 of Neoceratodus forsteri. NCBI lineage: Eukaryota > Metazoa > Chordata > Ceratodontiformes > Ceratodontidae > Neoceratodus > Neoceratodus forsteri. The sequence goes on along the minus strand of CM028129.1, from coordinate 19,773,407 downwards.
AAATGGAAAGGGACCTGGGGTAGTCATATCAGATCATCAAAAGGTTGGTAAGCAATGTGAGAAGTCAGTAAGGAGAGCCAGGGAGATACTGGGATGCATAGGAAGGGGCATCACAAGTAGAAAAAGTAGTGGTTATCCCTCTGTACAGACAGTTCATGAGACCCCATCTGGAGTACTCTGCAGTTTTGGAGACCTCATCTACACAAGGACATAGACAGGATGGAAGTAGTCCAGAGGAGGGCAACTAAAATGGTGCAGGGTCTGCATCAGAAACCATATGAAGAGAGACTGAGAGAGCTTAACATGTATACCCTTGGTGAAAGGAGGGATGGGAGGACATGATAGAAACATTCAAGTACCTGAAGGGAATCAACAAAGTCCTGGAGGGTAGCATCTTTCAGAAACAGAGATGTGTAAGAACAAGGGGGCACAATTTAAAGATAGAGGGGGGACAACTCAGGGTAATGTAAGGAAAATGTATTTCACGGAGAGAGTGGTGGATGCATGGAACCGCCTTCCTGGGGAGGTTGTTGGGTCTAAAACAGTGGGGGAATTCAAACATGTATGGGACAGACATAAGGGACTTGTAGTGGGGGGTGGCAGAAAGTAGGCTGTTGGTTAACTAGAATCTGCAGCTTATCCAGTAGGTAGGGAAATGGGCTGACTGAGTGGGCCAAGTGGTCCTTATCTGCCATCAAAGTCTATGTTTCTATGTTTTTCAGTATTGCTTTGTCAGAGTTCTCGACAGCAATATCTGTAGAAACACCAGCAAATGTATCGATGTCAATGTCAGCATAAAAAAACATTATGCTCGTTTAGGTATTGCAAAGCATGCTTCACCTTGTGAACATTGACTATGTCCTGCCATATTGTTTTTGTCTTTGTTGGTACACCATTTGCCAAGATTACTACACTATTGTCCTGAGAAATAGCATTGGCATTTTCTTGCAAAGGTAAAGGCAAATATACAACAGAGCCTTCCAGAGACCATACCAGGTCTTTGTTTGGCAGGTCTTGTGTCTTTGTAGTCAGTCTGATGTTTGCATGAAATGGCTTCATAGTCTGGATCAGAATCCTCTCAAACAAGTTCAAGACTACTATCTCAGGAGGAGTAGGTTCAACTTCCATCTTATTAAGTATAGATCGAGAAGGTAAACTGTCACTCTTGATCTTGTTATAACAGTAAGAACAGAGTGACACAATTCCAACTTCTCCAAAGTCAGACTTTAAGAGAAGGTATGCATGAAGATGTCCCCACATAACATTCCAGCGTGAAATGTTCTGCAGGTCTGTGGTAACACATAAGTGTTTGTAGAACAGGCGCTCCACGATACACAGATGACATCAAATTTTTGTGTCTTGCTGATTTCAAATTTAGCAAAATCATGACCAAAAGTTTTTAGAAGCTGAGTTTCTTGCACCAGTGATGTGTGCATTGTGTTTGTGTGTTCCAGAAGAGTAGCATTTGACCTTAATCTATGGCTACTTTGCAACTCTTTTATGAAGTGCATAAGTCCTTCCACATCTCCATCATTGAGCAATGCTTGAATGTGCATATAGTCTCGAATGAAAGATCTCACTCGATATAATCTTTGTACAGATTTTCGAATCCCAGAGTTATGTACTGCCAGCATGCAAAAGTGATGAAATGTGCTGTTATAGTTCATGCTCTCTATGCATGCAAGGGAGTGACCCATTAGACCTGTGTGAGGATGAATCTCACACTTGCTAATGTTGTGAATCAGTGTATGTCGTTCACATCTCGTCGTGGTTAAAAATGTTGAGAGAAAACTTGCAATAGAGACTACTGATTCTTCTCTAACATTACATGTTGTGTCACATGCCCACTTTTTAGCTGATGACATTGGGTTATTAGCAACCTGTTCTACATGATCGCCATTTGCAAGTCAAGGGTTTCATGAGATAGAGGTAAGACATTCTGCACTTTTCCGAGTTCATCAATTGTTACAGTGATGTTTCTGTTGTGTGCATGGTATGCCTCTTCTGAGAAGAATGCTTCTGAGTATTCTGGATGAAACCAGTCTCCTTGAAACACCACAGAGATATTTTGTGTGCTCAAGTGTTCAAAAAACAATATTTTGTTTAGCATCGCTTCAATCTTTATACTTAATTTATCAATATCTGACATCATTTCAGCCCATAATTGGGAACAGAATGCTAGAGCCACATTAACAAATTGTCTTTCTCTCAAGCACAATTTCATTAATGTAAGCTTACTACGCAGTTTATTGCTTTTGCATCTCACTATTTTAGAGACCACACATTCAAGTTTGGCTCTATGGACAAGCTTTTTGGAAAAAAAAATTGTCTTGTGTTGTGCTGTGGCAGAACTGGCACATGCAGCATTTTTTCTCTGTCTTGCATGTCTGTGCTTTGCTGATGTCAGTGCTTGGCGTTGTACCTGGACAGTTCCTCTAGAAACTCTACTTGTTGTAGTTTTACTAGAGGACATGTTGTTTTTGTTTACTTGTCTCCGTTTTATGATATGTGCAGTTCCAACAGAAGTTTTCTTTTTCTTCTGGTGACATGTATTACCTTTACTGATTACATGGCATGACAATGAGCAACCAGTGCAGCTTGCATTTTTGGTTTGCGCTCTAACTTTATGACAAATGGCCATGATGAAACAGCTCAAGTATGTCTTCTCTATTGTGGTCTCCTAAAAAAATAAGAAAAAAAATCAAGTAGTAAGAAGAATGTACTATGCGATACTAAAACACACACATACTGCATAAGTTGTTGACAGTATTGTATGTTTAAAAAATGCTATTTTTTAATGGTAAGATTTGTATCACACTGTGTATGCAAAGGTGCTACTGGTGTTATAAATGTTGTGTTGCAGGTATAATATAACAGATATTTTACTTGATATGATAACATATTTATATTAATGGGATGTAAACTGTGTGGCAAACTAAAGCCAGAGAAAGTTATATGAGTTAAAAATTGCAAAATTCACATTTTTTGTCATGACCAAACAATTTGTTGTCTCACGACTGATTCTTGTGATCAAAGACGGTCGTGAATAAAGATTTTACACAGTCGCAAACAAAGAACGTGAAAATATTGATAAATAACAATATTCGCTTGTTTAGCATGGTTATGTATGTCTCCAGGGTAGTATTATGACTCAGGGGCACTCAGTGTGTTGTAAAACTAATAGATTTCACTTTTTTAAAACATTTTTAACACTTTTAGCAGCAAATTCTCATGTTATTCTCACGATCAAAGATTTTGCTCGATGGTGAACAATCCTCGTGATCAAAGCGAGTGGCGATCAAAGAATTTGCACGCTCGCGATCAAAAATCGTGAAAACGTGGGTTTATTAATAAAATATAAGAAACATTAATATTTCCATTATATTTCTTACTCATTAGTCCTAGAAGTGCTTATAACTGTGTGCTGTATTGAGAAATAATAGAATCTAGTATATTTAACAAGCAGGAACACTCTGAAAACAAAGTCTCGAATTTTTCTCGTGATTAAAGATTTTGCACACTCGCGAACAATCCTTGCGATCAAAGCGAGTGGCGATCAACTAATTTGCACACTCACGCTCAAAGATCATGAAAACACGGGTAAATTAATAAAATATTAGAAAAATTAATATTTACATTATTTTTCTTACTTATTAGTACTAGAAGTGGCGATGAGTGTGTACTGTATTGAAAAATAATTGAATCCACTGTATTTTGCAATCAGGGACACTCTGATAACAAAAGTCTCGTGTTATTCTCACGATCAAAGATTCTGTATGTTCACGATAGATCCTTGCGATAAATATGAGTCGCGATCAAAGATTTTGCTGTCTCGTGAACAAAGAAATGGCTAACTTTGTCATATGACTTTTCTGAGCCAATAGACTCAAAGAATAACATTCTGGGGGCCATTTTGAGCTCAGAATTCGAGCAGCACATACCCCAGGACAAAATAGTGAGTGTTTTTCTAAGTTAAATCTAACTTGTATAAAGTAATGTTTTATGTTAGCTGGAGTGCCATTTTACTCATTACATAGTTAGGAAGGACTGTGGCATATTTAGTGCTTAATTTTGACACTGTGTATCTATTTTTGTGTCATGTACAGGGTTTTATTTTAGCCTACAAATTTAATAGGATTCTGCTCATGAAAGTACTCAGACATGTTGAAAATGCATGGTATTTGTCTCTATGGCCCAGATATTCAAAAGAGTTGAGCCATGCGCGATAGGGTTGCACCTGCGCAAGTCTGAAATTGCGCCATTCTGCGATATTCAGCAGGAGGCAATTGCGCCCCTGAAATCATGCTGAGCAACAGCGCAATGAAAATGAAAGCATGCGCAACCGAAGGGGAAGGAACCATGCATAAATGGCGCAGTGCGATATTCAACGACTTGAGCCATGCGCAATAGGGGAGCAAGCGGAAGTTGCACCATAGCAGAAATAAGCCAAAATAAAAAGGAGCAAGGGAGAGGCACAAGAACGCTACAGGGAAGGCACATGTGTCAGAAGCAGAGGCAGACAGACAGGGCAGGAGGCACAAACAGGGCAGGCCAGGGAAAGGGCAGTCTGAACAGCCAGGCACAGGGAAGGTGTGGGGAGCCACACAGCACAGAGGCCAGCACAGGCAGGTGTACCCAGTGCAGGGGAGGTAGCAGCCAGGACAGCAGGGGGAATACAGCAACAGCTGCCGGGGGGGGTGAACACAAGCCAGGGACATGGCCAGTGCCACCTTCCACATGGAAGCCATAATGAGGAAGGTGAGAAGGCGGGCGGCAGGGGGGCATGGCCGTGGAAGGGTCTGTTGGCGGTATGCCCCCAACAGGCAGTACTGAGCCTGCACCAGCTTTGAGCTGTACACTGATACTGAGATTGTGGGCTGGTACCGCCTGAATAGGGCAATTCTGAGGTGGCTCTGTGAGCTGTGCAGTGATGTGATGCAAGCACCCACCCGACGGAGCCACGCCCTGTCAGTGGAGACTAAGGTAACAGCCTGCATGTGCTCGCTCACCACGGGTACCTTCCAGAGACCAACTGGGGACACTACAGGCATAACCCAGTCGGCCACATCATGCCACCTCACCCAATTCATGAGCGCACTGCTGCCACATGCTACGGAGTACATCCATTTCCCCAGCACAGTGGCGGAGCACACAGCAGACATACAGGAGTTCCACAGGGTAGCACATATGCCTGGTGTGCTAGGGGCAATAGACTGCACCCATGTGGCCATACACACACTACCTGGCCCCGAGGGGGCCGCATACATAAATCACAAGGTCTATGCCAGCATCAACTGCCAGGTGGTGTGCAATGCCAGGGGGTGCATCATCAATGTCTGTGCCATGCACCCTGGGGGAGCACATGATTCTTTCATCTGGCACCAGTTGGCACTGTGCTACAGATTCAAGAGTGGGGACATCCCCAATGGACACCTAGTGGGTGAGTATGCAAACCACATGGACAATCATAGGTCCTGGGGGGGGCATGGCCAGAGGTGGCATAGGTAGTGGCCTACATGGCCTGGAGCAGGGCAATGGTGATCACAAAACTAACCTCCGCCCTCTACACACAGGTGACAGTGGATACCCACTCCGTCCCTGGCTGCTCACACCCTACCGGTGGCCCGCTACATAGAAACATAGAAACATAGAATTTGACAGCAGATAAGGACCACTTGGCCCACCCAGTCTGCCCATTTCCCTACCTGATGGATAAGCTACAGGTCCTAGTTAACCAGCAGCCTACTTCTTCCTATCCCCACCCCCTAGAATTGCCTTATGACTGTCCCATGCATGCTTGAATTCCACCACTGTTTTTGACTCCACAACCTCCTCTGGAAGGCCGTTCCATACATCCACAACCCTCTCTGTGAAAAAATACTTCCTTAAATTACCTCTGAGCCACCCCCCTTCTATCTTCAAATTGTGCCCCCTTGTTCTTGCACCCCTCTTTTTTTGAAAGATGCTACCCTCTTGGACTTTGTTGATTCCCTTGAGGTACTTGAAAGTTTCTATCATGTCTCCCTCTCCCTCCTTTCCTCGAGGCTATACTTATTAAGCTCCTTAAGTCTCTCTTCATATGTCTTCTGGTGCAGACCCTGCACCATTTAGTTGCCCTCCTCTGGACAGCTTCCTCCTGTCTATGTCTTTGCGGAGATTGGGTCTCCAGAACTGCACGCAGTACTCCAGATGGGGTCTCACCAGCTGTCTGTACAGAGGGATAATAACTTCCTGTTTTCTACTGGTGATGCCTCTTCCTATGCATCCCAGTATTCCCCCAACCCTCCTTGCTGTGGGGGCTGCCCATCACCATCATCACCCGCGTCCATACATCCACAACCCTCTCTGTGAAAAATACTTCCTTAAATTACCTCTGAGCCGCCCCTTCTATCTTCAAATTGTGCCTTGTTCTTGCACACCTCTTTTTTTGAAAGATGCTACCCTCTTGGACTTTGTTGATTCCCTTGAGGTACTTGAAAGTTTCTATCATGTCTCCCCTCTCCCTCCTTTCCTCGAGGCTATACTTATTAAGCTCCTTAAGTCTCTCTTCATATGTCTTCTGGTGCAGACCCTGCACCATTTAGTCCCTCCTCTGGACAGCTTCCATCCTGTCTATGTCTTTGCGGAGATTGGGTCTCCAGAACTGCACAGTACTCAGATGGGGTCTCACTAGCTGTCTGTACAGAGGAATAATAACTTCCTGTTTTCTACTGGTGATGCCTCTTCCTATGCATCCCAGTATCCCCCCAGCCCTCCTTGCTGTGGGGGGGCTGCCCATCACCATCATCACCGGCGTCCCCATCGCTGTCCCCCTCTTCAACCTGTACGGCTATCCCACATCACAGCAATGCTACAATGAGGCACATCCCACCACACGTAATGTCATCAAGTGGGTGTTCGGTATGCTGAAGGCACGTTTCCGTTGCCTGGACACCTCTGGCGGTGCCCTACAGTACAGCCCCTCAAAGGCCTGCAGGCTATTCCTGGCCTGTTGCATCCTGCACAACATGGCCAATGAATGTGGGATAGCCGTACAGGTTGAAGAGGGGGACAGCGATGGGGACGCCGGTGATGATGGTGATGGGCAGCCCCCCCTTTGCCAACGGAACCCCCAACTGCTCCAGCTGGCACAGCTGCAATGGGACACCATCATGGAGGAACACTTCAGTCAACCCAGGTAAGTCATGAGGCCATGTGCAACCACCAGTGGCTAAGGCACAACCCAAAAACACACATGGACACACACCAGGGGTGCATGCCATCAAGGGAAGTGGCAGGGCAGAGAAGCACACACACAACCAGGGATGGGTGAGGATTAACATGCCACACTGAAGGACACACACACACGTGCACACATAACGCAACAAACATGCACAGAGGGCAGGAGGCACACCGACCCAGAATGCACACCCTAGCAACACACGTCCACAGGTCACCACGCCCACTGCCTGTCCATGTACGTGTGTCAGATGCTGAGTACCATTGCACATTGGTGTACAGCACAATGCAGGCATCATCATGCACACGCAACTGCGGACAGCAGCCAGGAGGGTGTGCAGGTAGACTGTGTGTCCACGTGCAGGGCCGGGTACCCACCCGTGCACTGCCCACTGAAACACACAATGCAAACAGGGCAGCACCAGACAGTAGCCGCACTGGGAGACAGGTCAGTCACAAGACACAGTGCCACTGCCACCACGGATGCGTGGGCGGCCCCACTGAGACCCGCCAGCACTGGCAGGCTGACCACTGGCCTCATAGGGTGGCACCAATGGTCCCGCAGGGGTTTCACTGCATGAACATGACTGTGCTCACGCAGGGGTCTGCAGCACACTGAACATGCCTGCACTAGGAGTGCTCGGGATGCCCACAGCTGAACCCGGCATCGACAGGGTGGGAGTCACTCAACGCCGGGAATGGGGGGGTGGATAGTGCACTGTGTGGTGTCTGCAATGCATGGGCACCTGACTGTGTGCCCATTGTGGCCATGACAGCAATGAATGCCTGTGCATGCCTGTCAATGGCAGTGGTCACATCCTCCCTCAAACGGTCCATCCCTGCCAGGATCAGTGCGGTGTACCTGCTGCGATGCTCCTCTGCCCACTCCAGAGCCACACGCAGTGCATCCACAGACATTGCAAGCCGCATCTGCTGCAGTACTGATGCTCGCAGTAGGCGGGTGTGCTCGTCCAAGAGGTCATCAGCCTCCTCGGCATCCTGTCCCTCAGGGTGTGCAAGGCCCCGATGTTCAGCACCCCTTGAGGGTGGGTGCTGTGCACCAGGACCAGGTCTGGGCATGTCCACAGGTGGTGCAAAGATGCTGCCACTGAACCCTGTACCCTCAAGCCCATTGGGCGACTGCTGATGCTGCCCCTCCGGCTGCCACTCCCCAGGGCTCAGTGGTGCCATTGCAGTGGCTGCAGCAATCCCACTGTCCTGAACAGACACCAGTGTTGCCCCACTGGTGCTGACAGGCACAGCCTGGGACTGTGCTGACACACAGGCCTCCACAGCGGCACCACCCACAGCCATGGGCGTGGATTGCCCTGCTGTGTGGCCATCCCGTGGCACACACGTGTCACTGCCCATGATGGTCATCACTGGTGCCAGACTCTGCCCTGGCCACAGTCACAGTGTGCTGGCATCCATGGACACCAGCTCACTGGGACACAGGCAGGGCTTCCTCCACATCTGTTACAACGACATCAGTGTGGACAGCCAGGCAGCCCCACTGTCACAATGATCCACATATACCTGTGGAGGTGGATGGTCCCACCTCTGACTCCATCCGACTGTCCACAGTGGACAGAGCCACCACCGCTGACCCATGCAAATGCTCAGGGTCTGTAAGGGAAAGCAAAGTCGCATTACTGTGCGTGACCTACCCTGCCCCCCATAGACAGACCATGACTTACCATTCAGTGATGGGCCACCACCCATCTGGAAGTCACCACCTGGAACACCCTCAATGGCACTGCACTGCATGCTTCCAGCAAGCCTCTCCTCCACTGGAGCCAGCTGTACCACCTCCGGCTGTCCCCCACCTGTTGCAGCATGTGCTGCTCTGATGGCAGCCACCTTCTCCTTTACCCTCCTCCTGTCTGTGTCCATCTTCTTCTTGCACTCCTGCATGGAGCGCCGGTGGCTGCCATGCAGGTTCACAGCATGTGCCACCTCCTCCCATGCAGCAGCACGGGCTTGAGGTGTTCCCCGCTGTCCATGGAGAAGTGGCTCCTGATCCAATTAGGCCTCGAACAGGGCCTCAGTTTCAGCCTTTGTAAAGTTCAGCCTCCTCCTCCTCCCACCAGTGTTTTCCTCCTCTCCAACAACCTGCTTAGTCATTATGTAGCCTGTAAGAATGGTAGTTGTTATCTGTGACTGTGTAGTCCCATGCATGTCCCTGAATCCACAGTCCACACTCCCAAACAGCATGCAACTCACCAATAAACTGCAGTAGCCGACTATGGCCACTGCAGCACATAGTCACACTTTTATAGTGTAATCCATGCAAATGAGGTGAGGAGCAACTTTAAGTAGATGCAAATTGCAGTGCTGTGCCACTGAATGGCTGATTAGATGATTTGCATATGATGTCTGAATATCGCGCTGTTGCGCTTTGTGCGATTGTGTTGAACACGCTGAGCCAACATCGCAGTTCTGTGACATGCATAGTACAACTCACTGAGCATGCCCGGGTTGCTGACGCAGACGTCTGCTGCACTGATGACGTGCTGTGCATGGTAGGCAATGCAGGGCATGGCCACCATTGTGCCAGTAGCGCTACAGCAATGGTCAATACCTGGCGCTGTGGCACTGGGCCATTATAGGCACAATAGCCCAACTGCTCGGTAGTCCGCTATGGCGCTGGCACACAGGCAGCCAATTGCGCTACACACATTGTCTTCAATGGAGCTGTGTGTGGCCATGTGCCAGAGACCCTTGACCCTGTGCCCGACCTTTGTCCCCTAGGCACCATGCATCAGGCATGGGTGCACCTCTATCGCGCTGTTCGGTAACAGCGCAATAGGGAATGGCAGCGCTGTACCGCGCAGCATCTGCACATGGGGAGCTGCATTGCAGAGTGCCCTATTGCCTACTATAGCTGCAAGGATGGCACGCAGATGGGCAGCACAGTGGACAGCCATTGAGCTTGCCAATCTGGTGGCAATTGTTGAGTCACACCATGGGCCTCTCTTAGGGGAGGCTTCCCTGCACAGGGCCAGGACCCAGGTGTGGCAGGAGGTGGCCACTGCCCTGGAAGAGGCCACCGAACAGGGGAGGAGCATGGAGCAGTGTAGGCACCACTATGGGGACCTGCGGAGAAGGGAGTCAGAGCTACTGGAATGACTGCGGGCACATGCCAGGAGGGGCACGGTGCCATGTCCAGGTAGGGGATCCATCAACACACTTTTATCGTCCATATGGGTCACAGTGTTGTATGTGTCCAGCACATAGGGAAGGGACTGTCTGGGGTGGGCTGTGGCGGTGTTCACAGGGTGTGGGAAGGGTGGGTCTGGCTGGATGGGAAGGCACACACCTTGGGGCAGGGGGACTTTGCTTCAGGATTGTACTGATGTTCTTCTCTCCTTGTTTTCTCCGCAGGTCAGGATGAATGCCACAAGTTGAGGGAAGAGTGGTGGAGGGAGGAGGACAGTGCAGCCAGGTGGGGTGAGGACCATCACTGCCCACCTGACCGGCCCGATGAGGGTGAGTGCCATACATCCATGATTACTATTGCATGCTGTGTGACAGGGTGGGCAGCGGGGCATGGCCACCGTTCATTGACACCACTGCCATGCACGCAACTTGTTATGGTCAACACTGTCCAATGGCAATGCATATCTGGGAGTGCATCAGTGGTGGTCCATGCATGCACCAGGTGCATGGCTGTGCCACTGCCTTTGCACCACATAACCATGTCACTAAACGGCCATGGTGGTGCTGTGCGTGACTTGGCCGGTGGGTGTGTGCAGTGTTCCGCATGGCTGTATGCGCCTAGGTGGGCAGGTCCTGTGGACGTGATCACTGCGGGTGGTCACACACCATCACAGTAGTATGTCCCATGGCTGTATGCCATGCACAGTGGGCGAGCTGTATGGGGTTGTGCATTCACACCTATTGACTGTGCTCTCTTGTCCTAGGTACCCGCCATCTAAGAGACATACGAGATGCTGTGTGGGAGATTCTACAGCTGGCCCAGGAATCCCTGGACATACTCCAGAGATTAGACATGTCCGGGGTACTGAGGAGGCACAGAGACTGGAGGTCACAAAGTGCAGAACAGCGCTCCCGCTAGAGATCCTTCAGTCCCTGACTTTCCCTACCCCCTGGACCCACCCTCACACCCCTCCTATCCCATCCCATTTGTCCACCCCTGCCCCCTACCCACTCCCACCTTGTTTGTGGCCCCCAACCTTGTATATAGTTTTTGTATTCTTGTACATAGTTGACTATTATATTTTTTCAATACATTTGATTTTGATATGAATACTGTGGTGGTCTCTGATTTGCAGTGGGTTATGGGTGCTCAGCTGCAGTGGTGTGCATGGCGTCAGGGGTGGTGCAGTCATGGGTATGTGCGTGTATCCATGTGGAGGTGACTATGGTGTGGGGGTAGCTAGCAGTCAGTGTTTGTGGTGTGTGTGTTGTGCCCTGTGCACTGGATGACTGTGTGCAGTGGTCCATGGCACATGCTCTGTGTCCATGGCACAACCATCGGCCCGTCCATGGCCTGTGCAGCTGACACACATGCATGTCTGTGACCTGCATGGTCCACTGGCATGTCAGTGGTGGCAGTCCCTGCAGGGCGGCCACTGTACCTGTCACTTTGCTGGGTTGTCCCTGTCACTGGTGTGGTGCATACCTGGCTCGGGTGGCACTGTGGGCACCACAGTCATTGTCCCACCTCCATGCTGTGCCTTGTGTGTGTTGCAGGGGATGTGCCCCACTGTCTGTGACCTGTGCTCCGGGTGACTACTGGTGGTGTATGGGTCCACAGTGCCTGCGCAGGGTGGCTGCACTCCAGTGCCATGGAGGACTGCGGGTTGTGTGTACACAGCTTGCACAGGCCCACAATGGGGGCTTGGTTGCTCCACCACTGCATCCCTGTGTTGGTGTGCCCTTGGGTATGGGTGGGTGTCTGTCCATACACTGTATGGCATCCGGTGTGATGCATGCTTCCACTCACCACTGTGGGTGTCTGTGCTGGCTGTTGTGGCTAGTGGTGGGTCGGGGTGTGTCACTGGAATACTGTGCAGGGTGCTGTACCACTGGTGGTGGTGTCAAGGACACAGTCTGTCCCATGTGCCAATGCATGGTCAGTCTCTAAGCAGTACCTCAGGGGGACTGTGCATGGTGGCAACGTGTCTGCTGTTGTTGCATTGCCATGTGCTGCAACCCACTGATGGGTGCTCATGGTGGGGCTGGCTTGCATGGTTCTGTGGTGCACAGGGTTGCATTGTCACAGTGGGGGTGGTGGCATGCATGGGGTTTCCTGCAGTGGTGGTCACTGCTCATTGGGGGGTGTCTGGGGGTCACGGTGCAGGGTGTGCTCTGTACTGCAGTGGATGGTGTGGCACAGGGTAGGCTGTCCTCATTGTGTGCCAGTCACAGTTTACCGGTAGGTGTGATGGGGCACCATGGCCAGGCTGTGGGTTGGTTGCTGGTCTCCATGGGCCAGTGGTTATTCCAGCCCTCCCCCAGCTGTGCTGTGCTTGGGGTGTGGGTGGAGGATGTCTGTTCTGCTGTGTGTTCCTGTGCCCATCTGTGGCATGGGTGGTGGGCCCCTACCTCCCTGATTGTGCTGTTACATTGCTCTGCAGCTGGGGGGGCTCCCTGGTTGTGCTATGGCACCTCTGGACTGCTCAGCTGAACATGCATTGTTACGCTATTGTGCATCAGATCTGCTCAGCTTCCCCTCCCTAGTTGCGCTATGGTGCAGGTGGTGTGATATTCATCGGCTGTAGGCGCAATTTGGCCTGCTCAGTTTTTGAATATCATGTCTCTTGTGCATGGGCGCAATAGACTTGCGCTTGCTCCTGCTATTGTGCACCTTTTGGGCGCAGTTTGAATATCTGGGCCAATGTGTTTTACAAACGTAGGACTTCTAGAAAAGCTATATAAATAGTTTGACAAGAGTTAGAATTGTCCTAGAAAAAAACTGCTAAGCAATTATTTTAAAGCTACTACTATGATATTTTAATATTTTACAATAATGTTTCTCCCTGGTGATTGGGAGTTTTGTGAAATGTATTACTCTTACAGTTAGTATTTATGGCTGATAATAGTGCTTCAGGTTTAGTATTGCCTATTAAAGTTTCCCAGTTTTTCTGTGACATTTTTTGCCCACTTAACAGTTATTCTGTTAAGCAGATGTGGTGGTTTATTTTGTGAGAATTGGTTGCTAATGTGACAACATTAGCAATATTTGGTTAAATATGTGTGTGTTTTTAGAGATGTGTAATCCTGTTCGAGAAAAAAATTGTGTACCATCCTGGTTAATATGCTAGTACATTTGAATTGCTTAAACACAGACACAGTTACATATACTTCACGTAACATACAGAATAACAGTACTTCTTAGTGAAAGTATGCTAACTGTTAATTTTAACTACTGTTATGATACTATAGCAGGTTAGTTAATATAGTAGAGGTTTAAACTGTTGCACATTGTCTCTGTGAAGTACATAGGTATGGCTCCACTCACCACTCAAGCTGCTGGCTGAGAAAGAGAGGGAATTTACTTTCACAGAGCATAATAGCCACTAAGTTTGACCAATGAACATTTGTGTTGTTGGCAAGTCATGAAGGGAACCAATGAGCAGACAGTATTGTCCCACCAAAACAAAAAAGAATGTTTAATAAACATAATGCCAATAGAAAGAGGCTTTACATAAATAATAGCTAGATCGTTTAGGCTGTATGAGCCAATCTGGGATCAGGTTATTACTTGTGATTGTTTTGACTGTATTTATCTTAATGATACAACTGAATAAGGTAATTGTGCTGGTTATACTTTGTTGTGCTTGGTAGTCAGACAGACACAATTGTAATATTTCTACATCTGAGTTTTTGAGATTTCTCACTCAGCATGGCCAAAAAATCAGCATTGAGTGTATGGATAGTGGGATCAAGTTTGGTGAGAAGTGCAGCAGTGTTCAGTAGTGGTAGTTGTTTTGGCAATGACTTTCACCTACCTGGATGCTCAGTGTCTTGGTTTGGGAAGGGTGGCATGAAGTCGGAGCAGCTCACGTTTACCATGTACCACTTGTTAGAGACACACCCGCAACCAGACATACTCCTGGTACATCTCAGAGGTAATGATTTGGGGGACAAAAGGGTGATTGATTTAATTAAAGCTGCACAGTATGACTTGCAGCATATTATGAGTATGTTACCAGCTTATAAAATTTTGTATTCAGATATTACGCAGCGCATGGTCTGGAGAGGTGAGAATTACTGCCCTGCACTTGAAAGATCACTCAGGAAGGTAAACATACAAATATCTGGATTCCTTCATGTTATGGGAATGCGTACCATTTGTCACCCCCAAATTAAGTATGACAAATATTGGCTATATATACAAGATGGTGTGCCTCTCTCAAACACAGGTAATAACATTTTTGTTGGGGATCTTCGAGATGGTATGCTTACAATTCTGTGATTGTGTACCTGTAGAAGTGAAAAGGCAGAGATACTGAATGAATACTTTTGCTCAGTATTCACAAAAGAAGATAAGGAGGAGTTACCTAAGCCAGACAATAGAAGCACTCTGGGTACCATGGCACCAGTTCATTTACAGAAGAAATACTCCTAAAAGAACTCCTAAAACTCAAGGTGGACAAAGCAATGGGGCCTGATGGGATTCACCCCAGAATCCTAAAAGAACTAAGGGAGGACCTAGTGAGAACACTGACCACGCTTTTTAACAAATCATGGGAGGATGGGGTGGTACCTGAGGACTGGAGAAGGGCAGATGTGATTCCCCTTCACAAAAGTGGGAGCAAGACAGAAGCAGAAATTTACAGACCTGTAAGTTTGACCTCAGAGGTAGGGAAAATGATGGAATCACTTCTGAAAGAAAGAATTGTTGAGTACCTAGAGGCCGTCGGGGAACAGGACCCAAAGCAGCATGGATTTACAGCAGGAAGGTCATGTCAGAAGGATCTAATAGATTTCTTTGACTGGGTGACCAAAGTAATAGACCAGGGAGGGGCTGTGGATATGGCCTACCTAGACTTTAGCAAGGCATTTGATAGTCCCACACAAATATTAATACTCCAGTTAGCCAGTCTGGGAGTGGGTCCCAGGGTGGTAGCCTGGGTAGCAAACTGGCTGCAAAACAGGACACAGAAGGTAATAGTGAATGGAACACATTCTGAAGAAAGGGGGTCACTAGTGGAGTACCTCAGGGCTCAGTACTGGGTCCAGTCCTCTTTAACATCTTTATAGGTGAAATTGCAGAGGGTCTGGAGGGAAAGGTATGCCTCTTTACAGATGACACAAAGATCTGTAACAGAGTTGATGCACACGGTGGGGTAGAAAGGATGAGAAGGGACTTGGCAAGGTTGGAGGATTGGTGAGACATATGGCAACTTAGATTCAATGCAAAGAAGTGCAAAGTAATGCACCTGGGAAACAAAAACCCAAGAGAAGAGTATGCAATAGCAGGGGAGATACTAACAACAACAAAAATGGAAAGGGACTTGGGGGTAGTCATATCAGATGATCTAAAGGTTGGTAAGCAATATGAGAAGTCAGTAAGGAGAGCCAGGGGGATACTGGGATGCACAGAAAGGGGCATCACAAGTAGAAAAAGGGAAGTGGTTATCCCTCTGTACAGACAGTTGGTGAGACCCCATCTGGAGTACTGTGCAGTTTTGGAGACCTCATCTATGCAAGGACATAGACAGGATGGAAGCAGTCCAGAGGAGGGCAACTAAAATAGTAACTTAAGGAAGCAGTATAGTGCAGTGGTCTAAGGCTCTGAGCTGCAAATTTGGTGACATCCAGCAGACCACACCTGGGTTTGAATCCCACAGCTTCCACTTGCATACTGTGTGACCCTGAGCAAGTCACTTAACCTCCTTGTGCTCCCAGGTCGCTCCTGTAAAAAAGCTTTCAGCTTAGTGTGCTATACCTGGTTAAACAACTAAATAAATAAAATAAAATGGTGCAGGGTCTACATCATAAACCATATGAAGAGAGACTGAGAGAGCTTAATATGTATACCCTTGATGATAGGAGGGACGGGGGGACATGATAGAAATATTCAAGTCCCTGAAGGGATTCAACAAAGTCCAGGAGGGTAGCATCTTTCAGAAAAGAGATGTGTAAGAACAAGGGGACACAATTTAAAGATAGAGGGGGGACAGCTCAGGGGTAATGTGAGGACATTTTTTTCATGGAGAGAGTGGTGGATGCGTGGAACTGCCTTCCTGTGGAGGCTGTTGGGTCTAAAACAGTGGGGGAATTCAGACATGCATGGGACAGACATAAGGGACTTGTAGTGGGGGGTGGCAGGAAGTAGGCTATTTGTTAACTAGAATCTGTAGCTTATCCAGTAGGTAGAGAAATGGGCAGACTGGGTGGGCCAAGTGGACCTTATGTGCAGTCAAAGTCTATGTTTCTATTTTTCTATGTTACCTCTCAAGCACATCACATATGCACTGACAACAACAGCTCTTATTAGAGCCAATCTGAATGGTCAAAAAATAGAAAATGTTGCATCTTGCACATTGTTGTCTGTATGTTAGAGTGTGAGTTTGTGGGAAACATAGATTCAATCGTGTTCTCAGCACTCAGGTGTTATAATAACTATTATCAGTTGATTAGGATGTTCAGTTTTACTTGGGATGTTATATGTGTTTTTTGGGGAGGTTACATGACATATTGGTTGGGTGTTGCTGTGTAAATGTTTTTTGTGTGTTCTCTCTTCATGTGATGTGGGGTGTGTGGACTGTTAGTATTTCACAATTTTTGGGGATATTAATTTTTTTGGCGGTTGAGTATGCTTGATTTTAAGGGGGATGTATTTTCTGAGTATGGAAGAGAATGTTTTGTGTTTTTCTGAAGGTGAACTGCAAAGAAAGGGGAGGGTCACGACATTAAAGCAGGTATGCTATCGATGTACTATACAGTGTCCTGGTAGGGACGTATTCTCTGGGTAACTCAGTGATTGTCTTTTCTTGTCAAAAATGTGTATGTTGTATGGCAGTTCTGTATTACATTTTTCTGTATTTCTTTCAACAGGTACATATATTCCTTGACGTGTTGTCCATGTACACTACTGCTAAGTAAGTATTGTTCTTGCTTGTATTAACTGTGTGCTCAGCAGGTTACTACACTGATGCTAAAGTGAATAATGCTCTAGTATCGTAGGATGCATTTTATGAGGGTCCATTGTGTTTTCCACCGTTTCCTTATTGAGCTCTTAGAAAATGACATAGACACTACCAACTCTCTGATTGCCTCATAGCAATAGCGGGGTTGGGGTAGATTAACCTATGATAGATGCCCACCTTGAAAGAACTGTGAATTCAAGGTGCACCATTAGCTAACACTATGTTTGGGCACCCTGAGTTGGCGTAGTGATGTGGCACCAGTTTTTGACTGTCAGTTACTGAGGCCTCTAAGGTCTTTACTAAGTAATGTGCCACTTTCCTCCAACTGCCATGCCAGTGCGTGGATCCAAACATTTAGATTTCTTACTTTTAACTTTGGTTGCTTGGTCTTTGTAGTGCAGTATTTTCTTTTTTGTGACTCCTGTGACTTTCACGTTTGGCTTTTCATTTGCAAACTGCCATGTTGTATTAACATCTTGTTAAGTTTCAGGCTCTTCATCAACTCCTCACTACTCGCTGTCCAATAGCTGCAAAGAAACAAACTTTAAAAGCAGTGAAAAAAAGATTTTAAAATTAGAATACTACTTGTGTCTGTGTTGCTGGTGGGGAGGGGGGAGTGAGTGTAACCATGACAATCTCTGACGCTGCTGACTGGCTTCTATCGCCTGTCTGCAAAAAATTGAAGAAAGTGTCAACAGTGTGTCTATGTGTGTGGCGGCCGGGGGGGTTGTACATAGATACATAGATACATAGATACATAGACAGTGTCGGCAGATAAGGGCCTATGGCCCACCCAGTCTGCCCATTTGAGCTTGTAAGTTCAGTTTGTTTTCCTAGAAGTCTGTTGCCCCTTACCCCTGACCTCCAGAATTCCTTTATGTCTATCCCATGCATTCTTAAATCCCGTGATTGTTTCAGCCCCCACCACTTCCTCTGGCAGGGTGTTCCACTTGTCCACCACCGTTATGTGAAGAAATTCTTCTCATGTTTCCTCTGAATCGTCCTCCTTCAACTTCATCCCATGCCCTCTAGTCCTGGAACATCTTTTCTCTTAAAAATAGTGTTTTCCTGCACCCTGTTCCTCCCTTAAGATACTTTATGTCTCTATCATATCCCTCTCCCTCCTCTCCTCCAGGAGTACATGTTCAGTTCCTTCAACCTGTCTTCATAGGACTTGTGATGCAATCCATGCACCATCTTTGTTGCCCTCCTCTGAACCTTCTCTACCCTGTCTATGTCCTTACGTGGTATGGTCTCCAGAACTGTACACTGTACTCCAGGTGTGGCCTCACTAGTGTCTTGTATAGCGGAATTATGACCTCCTTTTCCTGCTGGTGATGCCCTGCCTATACATCCCAGCATCCTATTTGCTTTACCTGCTGCCTTGTCACACTGTTTCCCTACCTTGAGGTCATCAGAGATGACAACCCCAAGATCCTTTCCTGCTTGGTGCATGCTATATCCTCACCCCCAACTGATATATTGTGCCAGGGTTTTGTGTCCCATATGCATTATCTTGCATTTCTTTGCATTGAATTTCAACTGCCAACCCTGACCATTCTTCAAGTTTCTGCAGGTCGCTTCTCATTCTGTCTACACCCTCTGGTGTGTCTACTCTGTTACAGAGCTTTGTGTCATCAGCAAACAGTGAAATTCTGCCTTCTAGGTCCTGTGCAATGTCACTGATGAAGATGTTGAATAGGACTGGTCCCAGCACTGATCCCTGTGGTACCCCACTGGTCACTCTTCCCTCTGTGGAGTGACATCCATTTACCACCACCCTCTGTGTCCTGCCACCCAGCCAGTTACCTACCCACCACACTACTGTCCTGCCCACACCCATATTCCCCAGTTTGTGTAATAGTCTTCTATGTGGCACAGTGTCAAAGGCCTTGCTGAAGTCCAGATAGGCCATGTCCACTGCCCTCCCCGATCCACCTCCCTAATCACCCAGTCAAAAATTCAACGAGGTTAGTCTGACATGACCTCCCTGGTGAAACCATGCTGCCTTGGGTCCTGTAGTCCATCGACAACCAGATGTTCCACCACTTCCTTCCTTCAGTAGTGCTTCCATGATCTTCCCCACTACTGAGGTGAGGCTGACTGGTCTGTAGTTCCCTGCTTCCTCTTTGTTCCCACTCTTGTATAAGGGGACTACATCTGCTGTCCTCCAGTCTTTGGGTACCTCCCCTGTTTCCAGTGATCGGCTAAACAGGATGGCCAGAGGTATAGCCATCACCTGTCTTAGTTCTTTAAGGACCCTGGGATGCACCCCATCTGGCCCCATTGCTTTATCAACTCTTATTACTTCCAGTTCCTTCAGGACCCTTTCTCATGTAAAGGGACTTGTGTCCATTTCTGCACCATTCTCACCCCTTGTACTCCCTTCAGACCCATTACCCTCCTCTTCCTCAGTAAAGACTGAGCAGAAATACCTGTTCAATATGTCAGCTTTACTGTTGTCATCCTCCACACGGCCCCATCCTCACCCTTCAGTCTCACTATCCTCCTTTGTCTTTCTTTTTCACTTATGTACCTGTAAAAGGTTTTGTCCTCCACCCACTGATTTTGCAATGTGTTCTTCTGTCTGAGCTTGGCTTCCTTACTGACCTCCCTGCCTCCTTTGCTTCTCCTGGTACTTCTCCCTATCCCCTTCTGCCTGTGTCTTTTTGTATTGCCTGAATGCAATCTTTTTAGCTTTCACTTTCTTTGCTACCTCTTTGGAAAACCATAATGGTCTCCTCTTCCTTTTCCTCTTGCTAACCTGCTTAATGCATAATTCTGTTGTTCTTGTAATCCCCATTTTAAATACTGCCCACTGTTCCTCAACCCCTGATTCCTGTCCCATTCCCCCTTAATGCCTCTTTCAAGTATCTCCCCATTTTCCCAAAGTCTGCCCCCCTAAAATCCAGGATACGTGTTTTTGTATGGTTTGGTTCTGCTCTTTCTGTGATTTCAAACCACAATGACTGGTGGTCACTGTTCCCCAGGTGCTCCCCCACTGTTACCCCCATCACACTGTCCCTGTTTGTGAGCACAAGGTCCAGTATTGCCTTCTGCCGAGTTGGTTCCATGACCAGTTGCTTGAGGAAGGTACCCTGAAGGGAGTCCAGGATAAATCTGCTCCTAGTTGATGCTGCTGCTGGGATACTCCAGTCCATGTCTGGAATATTGAAGTCTCTCCAACCAGTACTACCTCACCCTTGTCTGCCATCCTTTGGATGGCTAGCATCAGCTCCCTATCTGTTTCTTCCTCCTGGGCTGGTGGTCTATAGACCACACCTGCAGATGGCTGTCCCCATTTTCCTTTCTAGCTTAACCCACAGTATCTCCCCCCATTTTGTTCCTCCTGGATCTCTGTGGCCCTTATGTCATTTTTCACATACAGTGCCACCTCCTCCCTTCCTGCCTGCTCTGTCTCTTCTGAATATGTGTTGTAGCCAGGTATGGCCATCTCCCAGTTGTGGTTATCATTACACCAGGTTTCAGTGATGGCCACAATGTCCAGGTCTGACTGTACCATGACAGCCTCCAGATCTTCCATCTTGTTGCTAAGGCTCCTGGCATTTGCACACATGCTTTCCATGATTTGACCTCCTAGACTGTTTCACAGTTCTACTCCAGCCCTTCCTTGGTTGTCATTTATCCCTGGTTCTCCTTGCTGTCTGCCCTTCTGCTGAATTTTGCCCTTTTCTGCTTATCCACCTCTTGGGCACTAATCTCCATCTTTTGCACACTGCTTTTGCAGAGATAGCCACTCCTCTGGTTCACTGGTTCCACTGCTAGTTGTGAGGGTGAGCAAAGTGGTACCCTCCTTGCTGGCCTACCACCCCTTTGCTAGTTTAAATGCTTGTCAATGTAGCATTTAAACTTATCATTGAGTCTTGGATTCCCATCCAGGATGGATGCAGGCCGTCAGGCTTGAAACAAACTCCATCCCTCCAGGTGGGTCCCCAGTCACCAATGAATCCAAACCCTCTCTCACAGCACCATTTCTTCAACCATGGTTAAAGTTCCTGGTGCATGCACTCTATGCTCTCCCTTGCCTCTCACAGGTAGTACTTCGAGAAAGTGACAGAAGTAGCTACTTGCTTGAGACCCCCTCCCCAGTTTCCTAAACTCTTCCTGAACTTCCTTGCCTCCCCATTTGCCAGGTCATTAGTAACCTAGGTGGATAATGACATCCAGCTCACCCTCCCGTCTTGCCTTCCCAGTGATCCCCAGGATCTTCCTTCCATCCTCCATGCCGTGGCACCTGGTAGGCACCTCACCTCCCTGTCCTCCCCTCCTGTGTTCCTAGCTGAATCCCTCTTATGATGGAGTCCCCCACCAGGATTCACTTCCTCCTCCTCTGGAGTCCACTGCTTTCCCTGCTGAGGTCACCTCCTTGGCTAACCTCCACATCCTTTCCTTCCACTTCCCTGGGTACCTCTATTTGGTTATCCTCATTTGCCAGTGTGGCATATGAGTTCTTGAGTGGAATAGGATCTGGGATGTGCCTCTGCCTGACTGCTCTAACCCTCCCTGAGCTCACTGTCATCCAAGTGCTCCTCATTCTCTGCATCCTTTGAGGCAGTTGCATTGGACTGGGTGGTCCCTGGATATGGGTGATGGTACTCCTGACCCAGTTTACTTCCACTCTGAGTCTGGCTACCTCATCCCACAGTTCAGAGAGATGCATGCAGATAGGGCAGCACCTCAGTGTCCAGAAGGTCTGCCTGAATATGGCTGCCCCACAGCCACTGCATTGCACCACTCCCCACATTATACTGCAATTCCACAACTTGTCTGCTACTGAAGCTCTCCTAGTTCCCTTTTTATTAATTTACTGTACTAAAAATCCTGCCACTGATCCTCAGATTTTTTTTTTAAAGAAAAAGAAACCAATAAATAAATAAATGAGTCAAAACACTTGTCGTGCTGAGGGTGGGCTTCTTCCCCTTATGCCCTCCTACTTCACCCTTACTATGCCTGTGTTTAGCTCCTGTCAATCAGATTTAACAGGGCATATAATCAAGAGTTGGAGGGCAAGAATTTGCAGCAATTAAAGACAGCACAGAATTACACCACCACTATGTTTTAAATTTTCAACAGCCCAAAAACAATTATAAGTAAAGACAACAAAGAAAGTATAGTGTCACTAAAAGCCCACAATCTAAGTTTAAAAGAAAAATAGCAATTACCAGTTATTCTAAAGCACTGAATTGAATATGTTTCCTTCCTTCCCCTTCTGGTTTCTTCTTGTGAGTGTAAAGTCTGGTTGTGAGTGTAAACAGGATGTGTAGAAGACAACAAAAAAACAGGTGGAGAGATTACGTGTTTTACATACAAGTAAATAAAAAAAATTTCAGTATGAAAAGTTACTAACATATATATTTTTTATACATCTCACACAGTGACCATTTTGAAAGTGCAATAATACCTTACAGGGTGGACAGTTGGGCGTAATTACACCCTTGGGTGGTGTGGTGTTCTCCAATATTGTCCACCCTGTCGGGTATTAATACTTGGTTGTAGGACTGTTTCTGTTGTGTAGGGACTAGTGGAAGGTACCCTCAGAGTGCCTGCATGATGTGCAGGTGTTTGGTCTGCCCTGTAACAGTAAGTAGTCAGTATATGAATAATAGAGCTTACATAATTTTAAAGGAGATACTACAGCAGCTGTGAATGCAGCTGCTAATATTTGATTACTATACGGTTTTGTTAATGTCGGGCCGGGGGCGCACTGATGTGTTTAAATAATAGACTCATTGTAACTTCAGAATTTATTAGTTGTTACACAGGTCTCATTTTGAGTGTTAAGAAACAGAAGCAGGTGTGAGAGACAGCACTATTAATGTTATATCTAATTATGTTTTCTGATATGTCTTTTTGTCTTTTTTTTATTACAGATAGCAATGCCGAAATCCTGGAGTGAAACAGAGGTGCTGGCCCTTGTTCAGACTGTTAGGGAGCATGTGAATGCATGCATCATAATGCGTGCGACTGACCTCAGCATGACACACACATGGGGCAATGTAGGTATTTTATTTGATTGAGAGTTCAGTATTTTTTCCACGCCTATAGATGTGATCAATGACACCTGCAGGTTATGTATAATATTAATAAAATAGATCGATACTTGGTGGTCCAGTGGACCATACACAGCCTAATTGTGGTCTTCTATATACTAGAAATAAAAAATTAAAAAATATATCCTTGTTGGTACAGTAGACTCACTGCCAAGCCTGATCGTGGGGATTATAAAAGGAAAAACCCTGGTGGCCCAGAAGTACCCCCCTCCAGCCAGCCACAGAGACCCACCAGTCTGCTCCCACCTGGTCAATGATGGACAGAAGATCCCCACCCATAAACCATCTGCTCCACTGTTGATTCACAGTGTATACTACAGCTGTGTGACCATTGGTCCAAAGCATGGGGCAATGGGTGTGCAGACTATACTGTATGACACAGTCCTGATATATGAATGGATCCATTCTGATATCAGGACTGTGTTGTACAGTATGGTGTGCACGCCCATTGTTCCATGCTTTTGACCAATTGGCATACAGCTTTAGTGTACTCTGTCAGTTGATGGGTGGCCAGGCAGCTTTCGGGTGGGGACCTGCTGCCCGTTGCTGAGTGGGTGGGACCGGGGTGGTGGGTCTGAGTGGGCAGGTGGGGAGGGGGGTACCATTGCACCACCAAAATATTTCCTTTTACAATGTCTGTGATTGGCCTTGGGAGTGGGCCCAGTGGACTGCTGGGGATAACTCTATTTTTACAACACATGTGATCAGGCTGGGAGCAGTCCACTGGAGCACTATGGATAAATTAATTTTATTTTTATTACACATATGCTCATGATTGGGCTAGGTATAGTCTGCTGGATCACCAGCAATAGATATTACTACTTATTTAGTATTATACATACACCTGTAATCGGGTACTGGGGTGCTTTGCCGCTGAGGTGCAGGGGGCTTTAGTCCCTGATGGCTGAAGCCTGGCAGGGCGCCAGGTGCAAGTCACCAGGTATCAGTGCACCTGTATGTTAATGAAGCCATAATGACATGCAACTAGCCCCATTTATGGCTTGCATGTATTATGGCCCCATGTCCATATCTATCACTGAATATCACAGTTCCTGCACCTATCGCAACTGCAGTTGTGCTGGCACATCCCCCTGCTACTCTCTTGTCACTTTCGGTGGTGCCGTGCCAGTGCAGCATTTGCAATGCAAGCTCCCATGATGGCATACTCAGTGGTACTGAGCTATGGTGCTGCATTGTTGAATATCACCCAAGCTATGATACGGCGCTTCCCAGTTACGCTGCACCCAGGCTTGCGCTCCTGCCTGGCACAGTGTGGCTATCCGGACCATGGTGTTATTGAACTATGATGAGACACATTTACTGTCAGCACCGTGAACAGACGTAGATGTATATATGGAGGATCTCCTGTAAAATAATAAAAAAAAACAATTGTTTGATATTTATATACATATTTGTTGTAAAAATGTTTTTATTTAATATATACCCAGAGGATATTGTGTTGTATAAGAAAATGGATTAGACGGTGTCTCTTGTTCTGGAAAAATGGTTAAACTGGGTCATTGGATGGAGTTGGTGTTTGACCTAGTGCACAATGTCACACCCTTCCCCCAGATGTCTGGCATTATAGCACTGCAACAAAGCACGTCATGTATTATTCCTTTCATATGTAATAATCTGTGCATATGAGTCCATATTGTTACAGTCTGTGAATTAGTGGTGAGGTTGTGGTCTTTGCAAAGTTATTTATTTTTGTGTTACAAAAAACACTCAGCATACTTTCCTTTTTGATTTTTTTTTCTCCAGGTTAGACGCACCTTGGGGAGACAGAGATGACAAAATCTCCAGACGAGTGTCACAGGAAGTGGAAGATCACCTGCCAGACCTTTTTTAAGGCAAAGGCAGCAGCGGGTGAAGTGCAAAGGAGTGTCCGGGACTGGTATTACATAGCCTATGCTATGTGGGAGGATGCAGGGAAACCGGGATTTGGTGATTGTCATCATACCCCTAAGTATATCTTTGTAACTGGTGTGCTGTTAATATACAGGCTAATATGCTGTATCTATCATTTGTGAGTGTGTGACTAACAAGGTTGTTTTATTTTATATTTAAATGAAGTATTCACATTTTATTTAGAACTTTAAAGCATATGATATGTTGTATTATACTTCTGAAAGTAGTGATATGTAAAGAAAGACTGTATCACTAGTACAGTTAAGTAATTATGAACTGATGACTTTATTTGTGGTGATACTGTATTTTACCCAAGAGGCAAGAGCAAACATTTGTTTAGTTCCTTGAAAGCAAATAATAAGACTTTTCTAGTAGTATGGTAATGTGTGAAATGTTGAAGACGTCACATGTAGTAACATTTAAATGCTCTTCATATATTGTTTGGAAACATAAGACACATATCATCTGTGTTTAGGGTATGTATTAGAGTAGTACAGTAGGAGACAGTCTGAACCATACTGTGTGTTTTTCACAGTGTTCATAGTCACGTTGCAAGCTGAGGCTGTTGTTACTTACAAATATCGAAGTTTTGCTGCATTATTTAGAAATCAGAAATGGGGTATTGTGTGTCACATGGTTGGAGAGATGTATGTGATCATGTCACAGCTCTGAATGCTTAGCTTAAGTGGTACTATGCAATGAATGTTATCAGAGGGCAAGACAGGACAGTAAAAATAGCTTTGCAATTGTACAAGATCAGTTCGCTACTTTGTATTGATCACTGATTGTATGGTAGCTATCTTGTAGTGCAGTTTGAAACTGGTACTCTAGGGATAGACCATAAGTTTGGGGTCTGCATGTGATCTTAAGTGGGCAAATTACTTGATAGTGAGGATAGCAAAAAGAAGTGGTATAAAGTTATTGTGCAAATCAAAGTAATGAAACAATATAGTGATATTGATGTTAATGCTGAAATAGCTAAAGATCGTATTCATTTTTGCTTTCTCACTCAGCCACAACACCAATGGAACCTGCATCTTCCCATCGTGTGCAGCTGAAACCACTCCTGGAAGGTGCGGCTTGAGGGGCTCCAGTCGA
Organism: Neoceratodus forsteri; assembly: GCA_016271365.2. Taxonomy (NCBI): domain Eukaryota; kingdom Metazoa; phylum Chordata; order Ceratodontiformes; family Ceratodontidae; genus Neoceratodus; species Neoceratodus forsteri. Next base: position 19,746,985 of record CM028129.1, on the reverse strand, counting down.
GCAGCTACTGGTGCTTGACTCTGCTGGTGAGTTTGAATAATGTACTGATGAGTGTATTTTAAGTGAATATGTAGTATGTCTGTCATATGGTATGAGAATACTGTGTGTAGCTCACTGTTGAGGTAATTTATTCACGTATCTACTTTGTATCATGTAATTACAAAAATTATCCTTAGATTAGGGAATTCCTAGCGAGAAGAGTTTTTCGACTATAGTATGTAGTAGGAGAAATATTTCAGGAGAAACTGTTTTCAGAAGAAATGCTTATTTATGTCTTTGGTATTATGATTAGTATAAAGCTGTTAAGGTGTTTTTTGTAAGTCAGAGAGTGTCACAATGTGTAAATTGAAGAGCACATGATTGTATATAGCTGCTAATAATTCTAGTTACTGTACTGATTAATAGAGCAGATGTATATACTGTAATGAAGTCAACACTTCATAGTATCATAGTTGTCAAGATAAAGGATATTGTACAAGTGGTAGTGGTGATATATATATTTATATATACCGATACTAATATTCAGAGATGAGTAAATTGTTTTCTTTTACTGTTTTTACAGAGGATGAACCATCTGCAGAGGGTGCTGCTAGAGGAGAAGACTCCACAGAGGGTACTGAGATCATGGAGATAGAACCCTCTGTGGAGGTAATGCCAGAATCTCCAGCAGCAAGTCATCCTTCAACAGCTGCAGGTCCAGGTGGGCCTCCTGCTGAGGACTGTAAGTACTTGTTATTATACTAACATACTAACAGAGTCCCTCCTTTATCTGACCCCCTCTCGACAGCCTTTTCTCCCATCCCTCCCTCCTTCACAAATTTAAACCCCACCTTTCACGAATGAACCCCTCTATTTTCAACTTAAGGATTCCCTTCCCCTCCAAATTGAGATGGAGCCTATCTCTAGCATACAGCCCCTTATCCTCCCAGATCTCCCCCAATCCATCAACCCATACCCTCTGGCCTCACACCACTCCCTGAGCCACTGGTTTATCAACCTAATCTTCCTTTTGTGTTCCTCACTAGCCCTTGGCACCGGCAGTATTTCTGAGAAGGAAATCACACATCCTATGTCATGAGAGACCCTGGAAAGCTCCCTGAGCCATGCCTGTATCTCTAGCTCACAATTTCCCTCAATGTCATTTGTACCCAGGAGGACCAGTATGTCTGGGAAACCCCCACAATCCTTTGCCAGCTGATATACTTCATGCTTGGCCCTGTACACCGTTAGTCCAGGGAAGCATTTTGTTCTAACTGTGCAGGCTTCCCCCTCCCTATCTCATTTGATATCCCTGATCATAGAATCCCCCAACAGGAGCACTCTGACCGCTCCTTTTCCTCCATTCCCCCCTTCCATGTCCCTCATCCTTTCTACCGGCCCCTCCTCCGAGCTGGCTCCTTGCTCCTCCCCCTATCTGGGTGCCACCTGCTGCCCCCTCCTTATTTACCCTGGCCACCCCTCCCCTCAAATCCTATGCATCTCCTTCTCCCAAGTATCCTTCTGTACCTCGCTACCCCCCCACTGCTCGCAAATGGTCCTTCTCCCCCATCTGCTAAACTAGCCTGGCTTGTCACCCCTTCCTTCCCATCTCCGTTCAGCCCCTCATTGCTTGTCATGCTCCCCTGGCCTAAACCTCCAGCTCCCTTTACTCTATCCTCCTTGTACTTCTGGACTTTCTCTTTGCCCGTTCCTTCCAACTGGTCCTTCTCCTTGTGCTTTCCTCCCTCTTTTTTTCTGCTCAAGCCTGGTGATCAGGCAGCCAGTAGTAGATCTGTCTTTCATAAACTCATAACATATGGTTCCCGGATTGCCTTCCATGATTTAGTCTCTTCCCAGTTCAGTGATGGGTTCAGTAGGTAGCAGCCACACACAGTATAAAGGATGCAGTTATGAAAGAGTTAGACAGCAGTACTACATAAGACAGTAGTATGTGGAAGGACTGTTTAATGTTATGTCAGCATACTAAATGTTATGTATCAGATATGAACATTTTTTTTCTGTGAAGACTGTACATGAAAAAAGGCACAATAAATATTTTATTTAGGTTGTATATGTACTGCATTGATAGCTATTCTTAGATGGACAATGCTAAATGAGGTGCTGAATGTGCTCTTATGAAGTATGCAATAAGGAGTACAGTATATGTTGATATGGTAAATCATCTTACTTGTCTGCCTCCTAGTGACCTGCATGGCTTTTATCAATTTCATATCCGCTTGTATATATTTCTCTTCAACAAGTTGAATCACATAGAGAATAGTGGATGGGCAAGTGTGCAGAACCAGGGAGTATACAATGATTCTTTTATTCATCTTTATTGATCTTATATTTACTGTTGAGCTACAGTTGTGTCTTTATCTATGATATGTGTCAATATATACTGTTACAGTGTATTTTTTTGAACTGCATTGTATGAGTTTGAGATCACACAGTACTGCACGAATGGTGTTTTTGCAATATGGCATGTCTCTACCAGCTGTCCTATTGAGCTACAATGTCTCAGTTACAATATGGCATGTCTCTACCAGCTGTCCTATTGAGCTACAATGTCTCAGTTACAATACGGCATGTCTCTACTAGCTGTCCTATTGAGCTACAATGTCTCAGTTACAATATGGCATGTCTCTACCAGCTGTCCTATTGAGCTACAATGTCTCAGTTACAATTGGCATGTCTCTACCAGCTGTCCTATTGAGCTACAATGTCTCAGTTACAATACGGCATGTCTCTACTAGCTGTCCTATTGAGCTACAATGTCTCAGTTACAATATGGCATGTCTCTACCAGCTGTCCTATTGAGCTACAATGTCTCAGTTACAATACGGCATGTCTCTACTAGCTGTCCTATTGAGCTACAATGTCTCAGTTACAATATGGCATGTCTCTACTAGCTGTCCTATTGAGCTACAATGTCTCAGTTACAATATGGCATGTCTCTACCAGCTGTCCTATCGAGCTACAATGTCTCAGTTACAATACGGCACGTCTCTACTAGCTGTCCTATTGAGCTACAATGTCTCAGTTACAATGTGGCATGTCTCTACCAGCTGTCCTGTCGAGCTACAATGTCCCAGTTACAATATGGCATGTCTCTACTAGCTGTCCTATTGAGCTACAATGTCTTAGTTACACTATGGCATGTCTCTACTAGCTGACCTATTGAGCTACAATGTCTCAGTTACACCATACCATTACAGACCCACACTGAAATGGTGCCAAGAGACATAAAACGGGCATGGAGTGTAACAGTGCATTATTGTGCAACTGAAATAGACTATATCTGTATAGCTGTGTCAGGGGGTTGTGGTGTTTTAAGTAATCAACTTTCAAATCTGGTGTCTTCTTGAACAAGTTTTCGAACAGAGTGAGCATGAATTTGTATTACTGACTCTGTAGTGCTGTGTGTCATTGTATGTTCCATAGTGACAATAGTACCACAGTGCAGAGATCTGGTTCTAGAAGACATCATTGTACAGTAGGGTGATAAAGTGCAAGTATGTACAGGTGCTGATGTTTCATTATTGTACAACTTTTGCACATACTGCATATAGTCATTTATAAAGTGGTTTAAGGAACAGCATTAATAGGCACTTATTCTGGAGTTCACAGAATCTAATTCTGGAGGAATATGTCTGTCATTGTAGTATCTGAAATGGTGAGGGTAGCTGTGTGTACAACAAAGATAGATAACAGTATTCTTAAGACAACACAGCTTTTTTTTTGAAGTGCCGTAGATGTGAATACATCTGAGCTTTTATATATATTACAAACACAGAATTTTGTGTAGTCCTTTTTCAGAAAACTGCAGAAGAGTTTCATCTACTGACATGTGTATTCTTTTTTTTTGTCTCCACAGGGCAACTTGCCGTTCTCAATACCATCAGCAGTACCCTCAGCCAGCTGCTTGAGACTGTGCGGAGTGGTAACAGGGCTGCTGCTGAACACACCCATGACACTGAAGCAACACTTAATTATCTGGTTGGCCAGACCAGTGAAATCATCCAACAAGGGTCTGAAATAACTGATTTGCTGCAGCGTCACGGGCATGTAGGGCATGCGGCCTTAGTTGCCACTCGTGGGCTCAAGCAGAGCAACAGGGGCCTCACCAAAGCTATTTAGTCATTCAGGGATTTGGAAGAGGCCTCTGTTGCTTCGCTGGATTCAACGCATGGTCTATGTATATGGTCTATGTGTATATGTGTGTGTGTGTGTGTATATATATATATATATATACACAGTATATATATATATATATATATATATTTACATGACGGGCAGAGTGTGATATGGAAAATATCCTCACTCCTGCAGAGAGACTCTGGGTACTCACGAGTGCCGAAGGCATGAGTGACAGTGTCCAGAGCTCCCTCTGCAGGAGTGAGAATATTTTCCATACCACATGATCTGCTCACGTGTGCTATGCCAGGGGAAGAATACACAATGGGGGGAGGTAGTAACAACAACAAAAAAGGAAAGGGACCTGGGGTAATCATATCAGATGACCTTAAAGTTAGCAAGCAATGTGAGAAGGCAGTAGGGAGGGCTGGGGGGATACTGGGATGTATAGGGAGAGGCATCACCTGCAGAAAACAGGAAGTTGTTATCCCTCTGTACAGACAGTTGGTGACACCCCATCTGGAGTACTGTGTCCAGTTCTGGAGACCCCATCTCCACAAGGACGTAGACAGGATAGAGGCAGTCCAGGAGGGCAACTAAAATGGTGCAGGGTCTGCAAGAGAAGCCGTATGAGGAGAGACTAAAGGAGCTTAATATGTATACCCTTGAGGAAAGAAGGGAGGGGACATGATAGAAACTTTTAAGTACCTCAGTGGAATCAACAAAGTCCAAGAGGGTAGCATCTTTCAGAAAAAGAGACGTGCAAGAACAAGGGGACACAATTTAAAGATGGGAGGCGGTTCAGGGGCAATGTGAGGAAGTATTATTTCACAAAGAGGGTAGTGGATGCATGGAACAGCCTTCCTGAGGAGGTTGTGGGGTCTAAAGCTGTGGGAGAATTCAAGAATGCATGGGACAGACATAAGGCAATTCTTGTGGGGGGTAGGAAGAAATAGGCTGTTGTTTAACTAGGATCTGTGGCCTATCCTGTAGGTAGGGAAATGGGCAGACTAGATGGGCCTAGCGGTTCTTATCTGCCGTCAAAGTCTATGTTTCTATTGATACAATGAGGGTGGGAGCTTTTCTGATATTTGTGGAGTAGTATGTGTATGTTTTGTGAGGAGTTCTATGTGGTGGGTAATAGTACAGAGTGAGTGTAGTGTGTTATTGGTGGTGTGAGTTGTGTTTGATAGGTGCTTGGTTGTGGCTGGGTACTTGTGACGTGTTGTGATATGGGGTGCATTTCTTGGGAGAAGTAGTTTGTGTGTGATGTACTGTATATTAGCATCGTGATTTCATTTTTATTTTTACTTTGTCTTCTGTGTGTATGCTTGGTGCACTAGTGATTTTATTTATACATTACTGGTGCGGTTTATTTTCACTGAACAGTATCTAGTTTCATACAAGTAGTTTATTCAGTACTTCTGTATGAGAATGTCTTAAAGGGAAATAGTGGAAAAGGCACAGCTTTACTCAGGCACTACATAAATGCCTGATTAGTGCTCTCAGATGGTAGCATTTTTTAACAAATAACTCTAATTGATTTTTTAGTGATATAAACAGCGGCCTTCAACTTTCACTTTCTATTGCTGGGAGCCACCATTTCATGAGTAGCAGAGAGCATCGTGAGCTCACTTTATGCTAATATGTCCTGCCAACCAATAGCTGAGGTCAAACAGGCATATTAGCATACAGTGAGAGCAGGAAGCTCACTGCTGCTCACGAAATGGTTGCTGCCAGCAACAGGAAGTGGAAGTTGTGGGTAGCTGTTCTAAATCATTAAATAAGGTTGTTACTGTCTGAAAGCAATAATTGAGAGTTTCTGCAGTGTCTCAGGAAAGCTTTGTCTTTTCCAGTGTTTCCCTTTAAGTTCAGTTCAACATTTATTTTGTTTCAAGTGGAGCAGAACAGGCATTGTTTGACTGGGAAGGAGGTTGCTTCCTGTTCATGATGCCAGTTCTGGTCACGTAAGGCTGGCGGCGTTCATTCAGAATCACTGTCCGATTTGATTATCTGTTTCCATTTCTTGCTTTTCTCTGTGTAGTCGTGGCCTGCAAAAGAAGCACAAGGTGTTAGTACAGGTACGGTACAAGTTTGTGAGTCAGATTGTTTTGTTTACTTACCCTGATATATGTTGAAAGTGATGTTCGATGCTGATATTATGGAATTGTTGAAGCATGTTGGTATGTTATGCAGGTATGTTGATGGCATCTGTAGGGCGTGCTGTTGTGTGACAGCGGTTTTACTTGTGGAAGGATTGTGTTTTAGCTCAGGGGGTTTCTGCAGCTTTTGAGGTACTGAGCTTCTGCTCAGTATCTGAGGATGTTTTAGATTTGTTTCTGTTTGGCATCACTGAGTTTGCAATATGAGTTGAGGAATTGTACCTTTTTGTGCCCCTAAATCTGTATAATATCTGTAGGGGCACATTTGAATCACTTAGCTTTTATATGAGGTGTTTCCTCATTGAGTGATTGGCTAATTTCTTGTGTGTAGGTATTTGAGCTTCATTTAGCATTGTTTTTACAATCTTGGCTACAGTATTTATACCAAGAGGTTGATGTTTGAACCACGTTGGAGATTGTAACCTGATGGGGTAGTTAATGGCTAAAAAGAATGGCGTTTCTGGATTATGTGCTTTAATTGGTCATTTCTCTTTGTATTTGAGATAATTTTTCACAGGGCATTTTTGTATGTTGTGTATTTCATAGGCACAGGGCTTAATTGTACGCATGTTCTTTGTGTTTGAGCCTGTGTGACTTTTTGTTTGTCTCTCTTTCCACAGTTCCAGGTATCTGCAATTGTCACCATCTGTTTTTAATGTGATATCTCCCCATCATAAGTTTCTTGTTTCGGTGTTTCCTCTAACACTGAAGTACATGTTTGCTGTCAGCCACATTGAATTAATTATCAATTGTGGATTACTTGGTCCGAGTCATAATTCATAGAGTTTGTCAATTACGTCGTCACTGAGCTCATCTGCTTCATTGGGACGGGTTCCCAGTCCTTTTCCTTTTAGTTGGTTTTGCTTGGACATAATGACTTGTCTTGTTTTTTCAAATGTTATTGAGCTGAATAATGGTTCACTGTAGCCATTTTCACGTAAGTGTCTTTCAATGCTTTGGAAGCGGGAGTGAATTGTTAACGGTTCATAATCCTTACCGTCTTTCTTTTGGCTTGTGATTAAATAGTGGCATAATAAGCTCTCTAGTTCTTTAGGTTCTATGTCCACAATAGGGGTTGTAAGTTCTAAATCTTGCAGTAGAAATGTTTGGAGATGTTTTACAATGGCATCTGTTTTACAATGGGTGTTGTTTTTAGTACTTAGGATGTACTTGTTAATGTATTGCAGGTCTGGAAAATGTTTTTTTGCAAGCATCTTCTGTTCTTGTGTTTCTGGGATTGTGAAACCTTCCTCGTTTGTAGCAGGGTCTAGCAGAGTTTCTGTATCTCTTTGGAATTGCGTGCAAAGATCTATTATTTCTTGTTACTCATCCATTGGTTTTATCTTGTTTTTCAGCATTAACTTATTTTCCCACTTTGTTTCGCATGTTGTAATGATACTGGTTTTTCTATTTTGTGGCCGCAACATCATCAGTGCTGATTTTTGTTTTGTCTTTGTTTTTCCTTTTAGAGTCAGTGGTTGATCTGCTTCGGAATGGAACAGAGGAGCACATCGGAGCAGGATATGGAGCAGTATGGTAGTTGTAGCTGCACTTCGGTGATTTTCTGTGTTATTGGGGAACTTGTTGAGATGCAGTTCAGTGGTAGCTTAGGGATGGGGAAGCTGACGTCAGCAGGGTGTGTATAAATGGCAGATATTTTAACTCTGCTGATGTCAGTTTCAGATATTGCACTCCAGTTGAAATAACCTTTTTTATCACACTGATATTGCTCCCAACCCCTATGTATATGTGTGTATATATATATATATATATATATATATATATATATATATATATATATGAGGCAAAAAACTACATTTAATGCATCAGTTAGGGTTTCTCCACAGTAACAAAAGCAAAGAAATTCGATGTTAGGGTTGAAACCCCCTTTGCACCCCTCCAGCCCACCCCCCCCAACCAGAATCGGGTGCGGGTTGGGCATCAGCCCTAACTCTCACACCATCACATGTGATGGAAGAAAGAAGCTGAGGAATAGGAGAATGGGGTGAGAGTTAGGACCAATGACCCCAACGCGCACCCCGATTCCAGTTGGGAGAGTGGGCTGGAGAGGTGCAAAGGGGGTTTCAACCATAACATCGGATTTCCTCGCTTTTGTCGCTGTGGAGCAACCCTAACAGATGCATTAAATGGAGTTTTTAGCCTCTAATTTACCTTCTTTTTGAGAATGATAATGAGAAATAGTGAATGTAATGTGGCGGTGGGAGCGCCAGGCCCGCCCTGTGGGCCCCTCACTCCCACCACGTGATGTCTTGTCACATAGTAACATTGTGCCCGCAAACGCAAATCGTAATGCACATGGTGACGCAAAGTGAAACAGAAAGAGAAACAGTACTGTAGACAGAAATGTTAAAAACAACACAAACGCAACTGCAAATGAAAACGCAAAGGGTAACGCACATGGTGGCGTGGACATGAACGGTAAGTGAAATGGGTATGGAACAGCAAGCGGAAACGGTAATGGTAACAGTAATGTAAGTGCACAGGCTGGTTTTCCCCAAAAGCTGCATAGAGAAAGACAGTGAGCACAAAGAATGTATGCAAAATAATGACTCTCGGAACAGAAAATGAGGACTTGGAATAGTAAATTGCTTCTATCTCAGGAACCATATGACATAGAAAAAAAATTTGAAAGTCATATGATTTATGATTTTCCTGGCTAGTTTTATGCTTAGCCCCCAGGGCTAAGCATTTTTCCAATGAAAAGTCCATATCTCGCACAGTTTCCAAGATACAGGCCCTGAAAGGCGCGGCGAACATGTTATCTTATGGGAAAAAAACAGAAGTTCGGAGTGCCATAAATTTGCCTCCCTGTAATATTTTTTCACCAAACCACTGAAAGGCACTTCTGTGAGATGTTGGCTGTCCTCCCTGCAAATTTCAGCCCAAAAAACCAAACCGTTATTTTGCAGCAGGGCGCCAAACGATTGCTGCAATGCGTCGTATGCCGTAATGTTATCCTGTGGGAAAAAGCATCAAATTTGGAGTACTGTAACTTTGCCGCTGTGTAATATTTTTTCAACAAAACATTGAAAGGCAACATCTGTGAGATGTTGGCTGTGGTCCCTCCAAATTTCATCCCAAAACTCCAAACTGTTCTTTTGCAGCAGGGTGCCAAATAATTGCTGTCATTTTCCCACTGCCTAGAAAAGTACTGCTGCAACTTGTGAAAGCTTTCACAAATTCATTCAACAATGTGGCAAGTGCGAAAGTACTTTGCGAAAGTACTTTTTCCAGAAATGTGAAAAACATGTTTCTGGGGTTTTACCTCCAAATAAAGACATGGCTAGAATCCTCAGGGTCCGACTAGGTGAATACAAAAAGAATTAGGGTGCTAGAGGGTCCCAAATTTAAATGCCAAGCATTTTTCTGATCACCAACTGAAAACAAAATGGCGGATTTGCAACAGTAAAAGGGCCATTTGCGAAAGTAAAAACTGCATTTGTGACACTGTCAAACTTTCTGTTAATTTTTTCCATTGACTTATAATGGGAACTTGTTTTTTGAATAACTTTTGAACCGTTTAATATTTTTTCACAAAATTTTGGAAAGGCACATTGGGGACCCCAGCCACATATTTCCTGAAGATTTCAGACCAGTCTCACAAACTATGTGACCTGTAGGCGCGACCATAGAATTCCAAAAAAATGTAAATGCACACGCAGATCATGCTTAATAACTCCGCAGCCGTATATCCAACTGATACGAAGCTTGGCAGATCCCAAGGTGTATTGGGTCTTGATCATGTGTTCCAAATTTCAAGCAAATATGCTAAATGGTTGCAAAGTTATTAAGGTGCAAAATTTGGGGTTTAACATGTAAATGGCTCCTCAACCCTAACTATGGTAGCACTACCATGCTATATATATATATATATATATATATATATATATCTATATATATATATATATATATATATATATGTGTATGTGTGTGTGTGTGTATGTCTCTATTTGCAATACATTTGTTTACAGGCATTACTAGTATCTTTTGAAAGATTGTCAGACTTGTGATTACTAATTTTGAGTATAGTTCATGAAATAATGAGCTCGATATTTATTTTATTTATGTTTTTATTATTTATTTATTAAATTTTGGTAACCAGGTGAGCCGGCTGAGCCCCGGAGGTCCCGTTTTCAGGAGCGACTCCCATAAATCCAAATCATTCCCAGGCCATCGTGACATATAGTATTAATGCTGAGCAGCAAATCAGAACTCTTTTCGTAATAAAAGGCTGCTGATATAATAAATAAAGAACAAAATCATAAATAAGGAATAGAAACATAGAAGCGGACAGCAGATAAGGACTGCAAGGCCCATCCAGTCTGCCCATTTCTTTTTTCTATCTTATGAATGTGCAATAGGCCTTTGCTCTGTCAATGGCCTACAGTGTCTATTCATAGTCATCTATATTGCTCCCTTATGCCTATCCCATGCCTGTTTGAAGCCCTGCACTGTATTCATATCTGCCACTTCCTGAGGTAGGCTGTTCCATGCATCCACCATCCTTTCTGTGAAAAAGAACTTCTTCACATTACCCCTAAATTGACCTCCCGCTAATCTCATGCTGTGTCCTCTTGTCCTGCTATTTTTCTTATATTGAAACATGTTAGACTCTTTCACCTTGTTAATGCCCTTAAGGTGTTTGAATGTTTCAATCATATCACCTCTCTCCCTTCTTTGCTCTAGGGTACACATATTGAGCTCAGTTAATCTGTCCTCGTATGTTTTCTGATGCAGTCCCTGCACCATTTTGGTTGCCCTTCTCTGGACTGTCTCAGTTTGGTTAATGCACTTGTGAAGGTGTGGCCTTCAGTACTGCACGTAGTACTCCAGATAGGGCCCAACCAGTGTCTTGTAAAGAGGGATTATTACCTCCCTCTTACGACTTGTGATACCCCTACTAATACACCCCAACATCCCTTTAGCCTTACCTACTGCTTTAGAGGTCTGCTTGGATGATTTCAGGTCATCAGTGATGCTGACGCCCAAGTCTATTTCTTCCCTTGTGACTGCCAGCAACTTTCCTCCCAGCCTATAGGTGGCTTCAGGGTTTCTCTTCCCTATGTGCACGACCTTGCACTTCTTTGTGTTAAATCCCAATTGCCACCCTTCCGACCATTTTGCAAGTTTATCCAGATCTCTTCTCATTCTGCCCACACCATCTGGATCATCTACTCTGTTGCAGATCTTGGTGTCATCTGCAAATAGACAAACCTTACCCTGCAGTCCATCTGCAATGTCAGTGATGAAGATATTGAAGAGGACTGGCACCAGCACTGGTCCCTAAGGTACCCCATTTGTGACTTGCATCTCTTCTGACTGTATACCATTTACCACCACTCTGTTTTCTGCCTGTCACCCAGTTTGCCACCCAGTTGACCAACGTCTTACCCATCCCGAGCCTACCCAGCTTATTAATCAATCTTCTATGTGGAACAGTATCGAAAGCTTTGCTGAAGTCAAGATAGGCAACATCAACTGCTCCCCCTTGGTCCACCACTCTGGTTACCCAGTCAAATAAATCTATGAGATTAGTTTGATAGGACCTTCCTTTTGTAAATCCATGCTGTCTTGGTTCCTGTGCTCCTATGGATTCCAGGTGTTGCACTATCCTTTCCTTAAGGAGTGTTTCCATAATCTTGCCCACTACTGAGGTAAGACTGACTGGTCTGTAGTTCCCTACCTCCTCCCTGCTACCACTCTTGTGGAGCAGGATCACATGAGCCCTTCTCCAGTCTTCTGGGACCTATGTTGTTCTCAGAGACTCACTGAACAGTTCTGATAATGGCTCTGCTAGTTCCACCCTTAGCTCCTTTAGTACCCTGGGATGTATGCCATCAGGTCCCATTGCCTTGTCCACCCTGAGCTTATCGAGCACTTGTGGGACCCTTTCTTTTGTGAAGGGACCACTGCACACCTCCCTCCTCCCTGTGTCCATGGTGCAGAGCTGTGGGCCCTGCCCTACCTTCTCTTCAGTAAACACTGAGCAGAAGTATCTATTTAGGATAGATGCTTTTACATGGTCCTGCTCCTTACATGCCCCTTATCCCCTTTGATCTTAGCAATACCCCCTTTGGACTTTCTTCTTTCACTAATGTATCTATAGAAAGTCTTGTCACCTTCTTTTACTGTTCATGCTCATGTTTCCTCGGTTTGGGCCTTTGCCTGCCTTACTGCCTTCCCTGCTTCACTTAGGGAAGTTTGGTATGCTTCCCTATCTTCATCCTGCTGCATTCCCTTATAGTTCCTGAAGGCCAGCCTTTTGGCTCCAACCTTTTCTGCTACTGTGTTTGATAACCAAAGTGGTTTCCTTCTTCTTTTGCACTTCCTTTTCTCACTAACACAATAGGATGTTGCTTCAAGAATTGCATCTTTAATGCTTGCCCACTTTGCCTGTACCCCCTCACCTGTATTTCTTTTTGACAGGGCAGCTTAACTCTGTTGGTCATCTTATCAAAGTCAGCTCCTCTGAAGTCCCATATTTTTGCCTTGGAATGGGTTGATTTAGTTCTAGTGGACAAATTGAACCTTACCAAGTGATGGTCATTGGTCCCCAGGTGACCTTCTACCTGGAGATATGTGATCTTTTCCCTGTTAGTCAGTACTAGATCTAGGAAAGCCCTGTCTCTTGTGGGTTGTTGTACCAGTTGTTTGAGGCCCTCCCCCTGCAGGGAATCCACCATGTGTCTAGTTCTGGCAGATGTCCCTGCTGGTATTGACCAATCTGTATCTGGCATGTTGAAGTCTCCCATTATCAGAACCTCCCCTTTAGCTGTCAGTGGCTTATGGAAAAATCACTGAATATTTCTTATCCTATATTTTGTGTCATGGATAGGGCAGAGGAGATGCTGCATCTCGTTGTCACAGGGATGTTCATTTACACATTTTTGCACTATATTTACTCAGGTTGTCCCAGATCAGATGCAATATCTTTTCAGTGGGGTCATGATGATACCATTTTTATAATGCATTTATTCAGGCTTCCTAGTCCAAAGCCCCCATATTCAAAGGAGATTCACAATGCATCCCAGTGGAAAAGGGAGGTGTGCCACACAACTCCAACAGTGCTCAGCAGCGCAATAGTCAAATGTGCGGGATGCACCAATCACAAGGGAATGGGCCAGGGCAGACACAAGTGGTATGCCATTCAATTGAGGGGGCAATCCCATGCATATGCTGTGCTGCAGCATATTCTGTGGGAATCTGCCCCTCACAGTCCAGAGCACCGCAGCCCACAATTAGGCCATGAATAGCTGGCCTAACCTGGCCAGCCACCCACAGGCAGGCTGCAGATGTGCACCTAGGTGCGCAGCGGTCTGGCAGCCCTGGTGGACCAGAGGTACCCCCTTTCCATCCCCAGTTTAGCCAACTCCATCCTTGAAGAGCTCCATAGTGTAGGGCCCCCCCAGACCCAACTGCACCAGAGACAAACCATGGTCCATATCCATAGTCTAGAGGACTCCCATCCACTGCCCCTGTACACAGACACCCTCATTTCCCCCATACCCAACCTGTTGCAAAGACTGACACTGCCCTCCAAACCCTGCCATGACCAGCCATTGACTGCACTGAACCAGGGTTGGAGACCTGCACTCTGGAATGACCCAACTGTCTGTACCATGTATTGGGGCACCATGCCAGCTGCGGATCCACTAGTGTATGCAGCTGTGTGTTTGTCCCTGGTAAACTGAAGAGGGAATTTACATACCTCCAATGCATGCCTAGTCGATACTGTATCTTCCTGTTGTCATACATCACTACATGTCCACATTCTCCCCTGTTTCCCTGTGTAACATGCCACCCTCTGGACTGCTGAAGTATCCCAGGTGCCATAGGGTGCAGAATCCTGCAATACCATTTGCATTATACACTTCAGGTTATAGACAGTTCATCCGCAGTTCCCTAATTGAACAAATGAATGGGAGGTCAGGTATAACATTCCTGTTTTGGGATTTGTGTGAGTGGGTGCAGCATTGGCTGTCACACACAATGAGCAGTGCAATGGCACTGGGATGATGGATCCGCATGTCAGTGCCTGAGGAGTATGGCCACTGGGTGTTATCACTCACACTCAGCTTGTGCCTATGTATAACACATTCCAGCATCCTACACCGAGTGCTTCGCCACCCACCGATAGAGTGGTATGATCCCATTACAGAGCCAGTCGTCGCAATGGGATGCACAGAGGGGGCAGGGAGGGGGTGTCTGTGCATTGTTGAGGGGGAGCTGGGCCACTACACTATGGGCATGGACTGTAGGTGTATTCAGGTACAATTAGGGATGGCACTGGGGTCCCTACAATATGGAACTGATAGAGCTTGGACTGCGGTACAATCTGGGCTGGTGGAATGGGTGGGGGGGTGCCACTATACCACCAGAGACCTCAGGGCCTGTCCCACATGGGAGCAATTGGGGTCAGGGCTTGGGGGCAAGAGCTGCTACCTCACATTCATCCCCATGCCAACATGCAAATGGGCTGGCAATGAGCATGCATAAGGCCCCTTTGTAGCCTGTATGCTCAATTAGTTCATTTGCATTCCTGTGCTGAATATTACCCAGGGGGGCTGCGGTGCATATCGCTATGTGGCATGCATTCCCCCTGGAAGGTATTTAGTCAGAATCACCCTGGATGCACCTGCCTTGGCAGCCGCCTGCACTGTGACTCCCGTCCAGGGTCACATTTTCAACAGGAATGATGAAGCCCGCCAGGATGAAGCACAGTGTCACAGGTTTACTGCATGCCAAAAGGGATTAACTCCCACTGAAACTGCATTGTTTGCTGCAGTAACTCTACTTCAGAATTCTGCAGCGTTGCACTTCATCCTGGTGGGCTTCACTGTATGCACTCCCTGTACTGATGGTGCATTCTGTTTGAATATTGTATCAGCGCCAACTGGTGCACCCTCTTTGTGGAACGCATCTTTCTGCTCATGCATCGATCCGGCACTTAATATATCCAACCCAAATGTAAAATATTGTTTTTAGTGTGTTCTGATTTTACACAATGCAGCATAATGTGTAGCTGTAGAGCCCCACTGAAAGTAAGATGCCATTTCTTCTGTGAACCATCCAAGCTAAATATATAGCAATTAGCAGGCATATTTCAGGAAAACACATTGTAAAAATGTGTAAAAGGAAAACCACATTGAAATTGCCTCTCCACAGATCTGCACTGTGCAATTCATTAGAAATAATGGGTAAAAGCATACCAAAAACTTTTCACAGCCATATCGGCTCTGACCAGATTTTGTTTATCAGGCTGCATTGCCTTCATGCAGTTCCTAATTTCGTGACTCTAAAGTCTTTGCCATAAACACTTACTCAGAACTTTCATTTACTTACAAAAAAAATCTTGTACTCTACTTTTGTATATGGGAACCATTCTCACCCCTTTTTTTTTTTTTTTTTTAGAAACTACATTTAAGAAAGGGATTAAACCATAAAGCACTCAGCCTTGAACAAATTTGATTAATTTATTTATGTGTTTATTTATTTTAGTTTTCGTTGATCCGGAAGGAGGACTAGACACTTTTTTGCCTATTTTCAGCCTCATCCTGGGGAAGGGGATACAGATGGATGCAACTGAAATTGAACCAGATTAAGCTGTTGATGGTATTTTTTGGTGAATGGGGAAATTTGGCTAGGACACAGGAAAATTCCCCTACTCTGAGGTAGGGGGCGCTGTGTTGATCTGGATGGAAGGATGGCCGACATTACGGATTTGGGTGAGGCCGAAGGAGGTTCTCGGGGAGAGGAGCTTCCTGCAGTGCCCTGTATAGAGTTTCAGTGCTCGATCAACATTGCAGTAACTTCTGCAGAGGCTGTGATACCGGATTTAATCAAGAATGCAGCCAATGTGGCTATATCTAGAGAACCTGATGACTCAGCACCCCGAGCATTCTTGAAGAGTGCAAGTACTCCAGGATTGGCAGCCACTTCAGTATGACATACCCTGTGGCAAAAGGAAACTATTGTCAGTAAGCTCAGTTTGAGTGTTTCGGGGAGTTGCCCACGGAGCGAGCAGCAGGATGTCAGACAGGGAGAGGTCTCCCCAGAGAGGGGAAAAATGGATCTTGCACAAGGACTAGGTATGGACGGCTGGTCCCCTGAACATGCACTTATAGCAGCAGGCTGGACGCTTGCACCATGGTAAGAGCTGGCTCCCAGGGGAGTCACCAACTGCGGCTCAGATTAAGTCACCTCCTAGAGAAGTTTGTGCAGAGAGAACTTCTCTGAGTGTGACAGACCATGTCTCCACTAGAGCTCAGGAGGGGAGATTGAATTCAGGCAATCCAGATCCAAGGACAGGACATACCAGACGGATGTCAAATACCGCTATTTCAGGACCAGGTACTGTGTCTTTTGTTTCTTCTAATACTTGTCAACCTGTCAATGTAGATCAAACTGCTCCACTTCTGGGGCCTGCTGGAATTCAGTTACCAGCTAGGCCGGTTGAAGACAAAATAATGGATGGTATGATTTCCTGTGATGAGGTTGTACTGCACCCGGCCATAATGGATGTGCTGGCTGGACCAAGGCCATCTTGGGACGAGGATATGGAACATCAGATGGGACTGGAGACACCAAGCCTCTCCAGAACAAGAGGGTAGAGGTACTCCCTCTTTCCCCTTCCCCCCTCACCCACGGCATAATCCTAGATGATGGATGACTGATTTATTTGTTAACCTAGGAAAACCTAGGGAATGCAGAAATGCTATCTGTATCAAATACAGAGGTGGGCTAGAACAGTTACCGGACAGGGTGCATGTGGCCCGTAGTCTTTTGAAGGAATCCATGAACTTTCAGTCAATGGATGTTTTTGCTCTGATTCATATCTCTGGGGATACTGTGTTTGATGTCTGCTTTAATAAGCCAATACAACCTGAAAGGTTTTGGACACTGTTTTATTGAAACAATCTCATTTATGGGATCCATTTGTGGTGATTCCCCTCACTCGGTCAGCTGTGAAATTCATTACCATCCTATTTCAGAAAGAAAACGTACATGTTTCAGATATTTTATACTGGGTCAAACAACGTGCAGATGTATTGGATCGACCAGTACCCATCATTGATAGTGAGCATATATGGACTGAGGGATGGAAAATCAAAATAAAGTTATGGATGACCAAAGCTGGCCCAACACACCTTCCCAGCTGCTTCTACTTGGGACTAGATGGAGGCTTTTGCTTCTACCCGGGACAACCCAAAACTTGTCATCGATGTAGGTATTTTTCACATTTAAGTAATGCATGTGAGGCTTTAATGTGTAATTTCTGCTTACAAATGGGTCATTCCAGTAATCAGTGCAGGAACCCACCCAAATGTAACCTCTGCGAAGAACATGGTTATTTGTTCTTACAATGTCCCTGGTCGGTGCATAATAAAGGCTCCTTTTGGGATCAGGACACAATTGTGCACCCTGCACAAGAAAAACAGTTGGGGCAACTGCACAGTTTTCAAAATTTACAAAGTGGTGTGGCACAGGTGGACAAGTCTGCTTTACCTCATACGGATGCAGCAGATCCCTCTACTGCAGATACAGTACCTACAGACATTAGGCAGGAGCCTGGTGAGGGGGGCAGGGTATGGTCATGCTGGAAGCAGATCATCATATCAAGTGGGCCCCTCTGAACCTCCCCTACAGCCTTTGGAGATGTCCCCCCAAAGTAAGAAGGGTTCACCATGGTGAAAGGGAAGAGATGATCTACGAGGATTGCTTCAAAGGCCAAACTGTCCCATACTGTGTCCCCCCTCTGACAAAAACAAATTTGCTGTTGTTACACCTTCTGCAGAAGAGGAGGATGAAGATTCAGAAGCCTCCTCCATTGTCTCTTCCCAGAAAGAAACATCAGATATGGAGGGAGAGATAGGGGAGAGGATATGGACCCAGAAAAGAACTCGGAAGAAAAATGATGTGTCTTAAAATATTAAGCCTCTCATCCAGCTGCAGACAGTATTACAGTTCATTCCCTAAATGCCAAAAGTATTAAACATTTCAGAAGTAGGTGTATCACATTTTAAGCATTATGAGATACACATGCAGATATATGTTTGGTACAGGATACTGGGCTCCATTCAGAGGTTGATATTTATCAGGCATTAAAGGCCTGGGTCTGGGGGGTCCTCGGTTTGGTCCTTGGTGGAGGAGGCCTGCTCTGGGGTGGGAGTCCTGTTTCAGAGCTCAGTACAATCTACCAAAATCTTTGAGGTGGTCCCAGGCAGGGTGTTATTCCTGGATGTCTCCTATCATTCACAGGATTTGAGGATAGGTGTAGTGTATACCCCACAAATGAAGCAAGCTAGGGTTCAGCTTTTTTGATCTATCCAACCATACCTTCATACTCATAGAAAGCTTGATTTGGGGGCTGATTTTAATTGTCCGCTCCACTTACAAGATAAGACAGGTACTACCCCTAAGTTGTACTGTGATACTAACTATTTAAAATATCTCCTACGTACCACAGACTTGAGAGACACATTTTGAACTATACACAGCAGGGGGGTCATACCTATTACAGGGCTTCCCTGTCCTCCAGAATAGACTGTAAGTTTGTTTCCAAGCATAGAAACATAGAAATATAGAATTTGATGGCAGACTACTATGATTCCCTCGGCTTCGTCGGATCATTTTGGGCTTGAAACTAAGTAGGGTCAGTTGCAATCCCATAATATAGGACCAGGGTACTGGTATCTCAATACCTCCCTCTTAACTGACACAGACATACACTGCAACATGCACTGCATTTGTTGGCCCGAGCTATGTTAGTAGCTTGGCATGACTTAGTAGGGGATTGGTGGATGGACATGAAGTCAATGATTAGCCAGGTATTTAAACAAGCATTTGTCAATGCCGAATGTTTGCTTGCTGGCATTGGCAGTGATAATGTAGAAGTTACAGAGCTGCGTAATAGGAATGGCAGTGAAGTACTGAACTGAAGCCAACCCCACCACCACCCTGCAGAGAGTGACAGGCATTGGGGTGTGCATTTGGGTCATCAGGCATAATGGCCTTGCCATTTCACCACACCCACCCGCAGACACTGACAAGTGTCATGGTGTTCCTTGGGGTGTTGGCCATATGGCACCCATTTCATGGGAAATGCGGTGAGATGGGTGCGATATAGGAGAATGGGGTGAACTTTGGGGCTGAAGAGTCCAAGGCATACCTCGATACCTCTCACTGGCTGCAGGGTGTGGAATGGTATGAGCATTACAGGCAAGAATCCCAAGTCACACCCCTGATGCCTGTCATTCTCTACAGGGTTGGGCGTTATGATTGGAAACCCTAATACCTCAGGCATTCGTTGGTATTTTCACTCCAAATTTTCAACATGTTTTTTGTGACCCCACCTCATGAACAGGGGGAATATCAGTTTGTTAGCCGAAAGCTGCTTATGCACAGCGAGTACGGCATTTAGCACCACAGGTGCAAAAACATTCCGAACAGGATGTAAAAAATGACAGCTGTACTGTTCATGGGGAGGTGTAAAAAATGGCAATGCTGCAAATCTGCAGTACAAATATTTAAAAAAATGGTGAAGTGATGATCGTACATAGAAACTGTGCAACGCACACCCGTAATATAATTAGGTTGGGGATATTTTACAGCAGATTGTCAACTCAGGCATTTTGGTGCCTCCTATCATGAACAGTGTCACTGTGATTTTCTTTATCTGTGCCGAACAATGATTCCCCACAGCGACCATGCATCTCAGCGCTGAAAGTGTGAAACACACTTCAGCCATGTTTGAAAAATGACAGCTGTACTGTTCATAAGGAAGTGTGAAAAATGCCACTGGTGAAAATCTGGACTGAAAATATTACAAAGTCATGAACTTATGAGGGTGCGTGGAAACTGCGCATTGCTCACTCGTAACACAGTCATTTATGGACTTTGTCACCAAATTTTCAACATAGCCATTTTAAGACCTCTGCTCATGAACAGTGTAACTGTGATTTTCTTAATCTGTCCTAAACATTGCTTTCGTACACCAACAGCACCATTGTGCGCTACATGTGCGAAAACACATTTTGGGCGACATATGAAAAATGGCAGGTGTACTGTTCATAAGGAAGTGTAATAAAATGGCAATGTTGAAAATCTGGAGTGAAAATATTAAATTTGGTTGGACAAAGAATTTGGTTGGATAAGAAGGACAAAGGGAGGGATAGTGAGACTGAAGGGGGAGGATGGGAGCCGCGTGGAGGATGACAACAGTAAAGCTGACATATTGAACAGGTATTTCTGCTCAGTCTTTACTAAGGAAGAGGGGGTAATGGGTCTGAAGGGAGTACAAGGGGTGAGAATGGTGCAGAAATGGACACAAGTCCCTTTACACGAGAAAGGGTCCTGAAGGAACTGGAAGTAATAAGAGCTGATAAAGCAATGGGGCCAGATGGGGTGCACCCCAGGGTCCTTAAAGAACTAAGAGAGGTGGTGGCTGAACCTCTGGCTATCCTGTTCAGCCAATCACTGGAAACAGGGGAGGTACCCAAAGACTGGAGGACAGCAGATGTAGTCCCCTTTATACAAAGTGGGAACAAAGAGGAAGCAGGGAACTACAGACCAGTCAGCCTCACCTCGGTAGTGGGAAAGATCATGGAAGCACTACTGAAGGAGAGATTGGTGGAACATCTGGTTGTCAATGGACTACAGGACCCAAGGCAGCATGGTTTCACCAGGGGGAGGTCATGTCAGACCAACCTCATTGAATTTTTTGACTGGGTGACTAGGGAGGTGGATCAGGGAGGCAGTGGACATGGCCTATCTGGACTTCAGCAAGGCCTTTGACACTGTGCCACATAGAAGACTATTACACAAACTGGGGAGTATGGGTGTGGGCAGGACAGTAGTGTGGTGGGTAGGTAACTGGCTGGGTGGCAGGACACAGAGGGTGGTGGTAAATGGCTGTCACTCCACAGAGGGAAGAGTGACCAGTGGGGTACCACAGGGATCAGTGCTGGGACCGGTCCTATTCAACATCTTCATCAGTGACATTGCACAGGATATAGAAGGCAGAATTTCACTGTTTGCTGATGACACAAAGCTCTGTAACAGAGTAGACACACCAGAGGGTGTAGACAGAATGAGAAGGGACCTGCAGAAACTTGAAGAATGGTCAAGGGTTTGGCAGTTGAAATTCAATGCAAAGAAGTGCAAGATAATGCATATGGGGCACAAAACCCTGGCACAATATATCAGTTGGGGGTGAGGATATAGCATGCACCAAGCAGGAAAGGGATCTTGGGGTTGTCATCTCTGACGACCTCAAGGTAGGGAAACAGTGTGACAAGGCATCAGGTAAAGCAAATAGGATGCTGGGATGTATAGGCAGGGGCATCACCAGCAGGAAAAGGGAGGTCATAATTCCGCTATACAAGACACTAGTGAGGCCCCACCTGGAGTACAGTGTACAGTTCTGGAGACCATACCTACGTAAGGACATAGACAGGGTAGAGAAGGTTCAGAGGAGGGCAACAAAGATGGTGCATGGGTTGCATCACAAGTCCTATGAAGACAGGTTGAAGGAACTGAACGTGTACTCCCTGGAGGAGAGGAGGAGAGAGGGGATATGATAGAGACATACAAGTATCTTACAGGGAGGAACAGGGTGCAGGAAAACACTATTTTTAAGCGAAAAAGATGTTTCAGGACTAGAGGGCATGGGATGAAGTTGGAGGGAGGACGATTCAGAGGAAACATGAGAAAGAATTTCTTCACAGAACGGGTGGTGGACAAGTGGAACACCCTGCCAGAGGAAGTGGTGGGGGCTGAAACAATCACGGGATTTAAGAATGCATGGGATAGACATAAAGGAATTCTAGAGGTCAGGGGTAAGGGGAAATAGACTTCTAGGAAAACAAACTGAACTTACAAGCTCAAATGGGCAGACTAGGTGGGCCATAGGCCCTTATCTGCCGACACTGTCTATGTCTCTATGTATCTATGCAAACTTACGAGCATGCATAGGAACTGCACAAAGCATGCTCGTAAAACAGTCATTTTTAGGAATTTTTTCACCAAATTTTCAACATAGCCATTTTAAGACCTCTGCTCATGAACAGTGTCACTGTGATTTTCTTAATGTGTCCCATACATTGATTTTGCACATACTGCGCCATTGTGCACTACATGGGTGGGAACACATTTTGGGCAAGATGTGAAAAATGACAGCTATACTGCTCATAAGGAGGTGTGGTAAAATGGCAATGTTGAAAATCTGGAGTGAAAATATTGAAATCATTGAACTTCACGAAGTGTGTCGAGGAACTCGCCAATGCACCCTCGTAAAACAGTCATTTTTAGGAATTTTTTCACCAAATTTTCAACATAGCCATTTTAAGACCTTTGTTCATGAACAGTGTCACTGTGACTTTCTTAATTTGTCCTGTACATTGATTTCGCACACCGACTGTGCCATTGTGCGCTACATGGGCGGAAACACGTTTTGGGTGAGATGTGAAAAGTGACAGCTATACTACTCATTAGAAGGTGTGGTAAAATGGCAATGTTGGAAATCTGGAGTGAAAATATTGAAAATTCGTGAACTTACGAGCGTGCATAGGAGCTGTGCAACGCACGCTCATAAAACAGTCATTTTTAGGAATTTTTTCACCAGATTTTCAACATAGCCATTTTAACACCTGAGCTCATGAACAGTGTCACTGTGATTTTCTTAATTTGTCCCGTACATTGATCTCGCACACCGACTGCTCCATTGTGTGCTACATGGACAGAAACACGTTTTGGGTGACGTGAAAAATGACAGCTGTACTGCTCATAAGAAGGTGTGATAAAATGGCAATGTTGGAAATCTGGAGTGAAAATATTGAAAATTCGCGACCTTACGAGTGTGCATAGGAACTGCGCAATGCAACCTCGTAAAACAGTCATTTTTAGGAATTTTTTCACCAAATTTTCAAATAGCTATTTTAAGACCTCTGCTCATGAACAGTGTCACTGTGATTTTCTTAATTTGTCCCGTACATTGATTTCGCACACCGACTGTGCCATTCTGCGCTACATGGGTGGAAACACATTTTGGGTGAGATGTGAAAAATGACAGCTGTACTACTCATAAGAAGGTGTGGTAAAATGGCAATGTTGTAAATCTGGAGTGAAAATATTGAAATTTCGCGAACTTACGAGCCTGCGTAGGAACTGCGCAACGAACCCTCGTAAAACAGTAATTTTTTGGAATTTTGGCACCAAATTTTCAACATGGTGTTTTTGGGACCCCTTCTCATGAATGATGTCACTGTCATGGTGGTATTCAGGTGCAAAGGGTGATTTCGCAGTCACTGCGCAGTCACTGCATGAAATCACCCTTCGGGCACGAATACCTCCATGACAGTGACATAATTCATGAGAAGGGGTCCCAAAAACCCCATGTTGAAAATTTGGTGCAAAAATTCCCAAAAATGCCCGAGATATGCAATAAAGTTGAAACCCCCCTATGTAACCCATTATACAGCTTACCGGCATTTCATCAGTTCGCGGTCGGCTTTGAAGAGTGCAGACGTGTTCCCGGTCCACCGAAGATCTTCGCGCCGGAGTCCACAGGTAAGTATGGGATGGGGGGTGCGGGGAGGCTCGGTGCGCAGTGGGTGGGTGCGGGTTGTGGGATCGGCGTTGGTAGACCCGCCCGGCGGGAGTTTTATTTTATAGGTCTTAAAAAAAAAGGCGTTGTGGGGCGTTTGCCGCTAGGGTGGGCTCCCAGTGTGGCACAAAGACTGGGGGGCGTTCAGCCGGCGAGGGATTGGGCACCCCGTCGGCAAAATAAAAAAGCGCTGCACGGTTTTGCCACGCTGGGGTGGGCTCCCAGCGTGACACAGAGACAGAGGCGTTCAGCCGGCAGGGGACTGGGCACCCTATCGGCAAAATAAAAAAATATCTAAGCACCCGTTTGCCACGCTGGGGTGGGCTCCCAGCGTGCAAGGAACCAGTGGGGGGCGTTCAGCCGGCGGGGATTGAACACCCGTCGGCTATTCAATCTGAGGCGGCGCCGTCTGTCTGTGCGTGGGGGGAGCTGGCGTGAGCAACCCGATATCTTATCGGTGCTCACTCAGCGTCTCCCCCTTTCAACTGTATGCCACTGCATTTTGGAGTGTGTCATAGACAGCTCCAAAATGCATTGGCTTACAGGGGCCGCGCCTGCCAGCCCAGTGCCTGAATTGGAGGAGGAGGTGACACACCTCCGAAATCTCCGTTCATGGCACTATGTTTCTTGCACATGCATGCAAGCAAACATAAAAATGGGGAAAGCAGAAGAGACAATCTGTTTATTTTCAGTACTTGAAACTTCGTAAACACCTTTATCAGCTCATTACCAGGCAAAATATTGACCAAGTGGATAACAGCTCTCAAATTTTGGTTATAAAACTTTCGGATGGAGCAATCCACAGGTACACAAGGAACAAAAGCCTTCTTAGACATTTTTCACGATTGTCAATCCCGGGTAGCACAGGAAGTGTAGGAAGTGGTGTGGGATGACTCAGGGTGCGTACACACAGATTTTGGTGATACGTTACACACCCTCCAAACTCATTTACAGTCCACTTTTGGGGCTCCCATGCCCATCGCATCACATTTTCACCAGTTTTTCTCTACCTTAATTATCCAGAGATTGACCCAAGGGGTGATTACTGGGATGGAAGGCCCAATTTTAGAAGAGGAAATCTAAACGGCCATAAAAAAATTGAAGGCTAACACTGCTCCAGGTCCTGATGAGTTGGGCCCCCAATTGTACAAAACATTTCAAGATACACTGGTCCCTTTTTTAGTGGAAGTGTTTAATGACATTTTGTTCAATCTGGAACTGCCAGATGTGATGGGAAAGGCTTTTTTAATTTTCTTACATAAAAAGGGGGCTGATTTGGCTATTAAGAACTGGAGGCCTATTTCTTTGTTAAATGTTGACTTCAAACTACCGTCTATAATACTGAGCATCCGGCTCAGCACTGTGGCTCAGATAGTTATTTCCCCTTATCAAAACTGGGCCACTCCGGGCCGTACTATGAAAAACAATTTAATTTGCTTACAGGAAGTTTTTGCATGAGGGATTCTGGGGCAAATTACATGGCTACGTGATTACATTACATCAAGAGAAGATGTTTAATCGCATTTCCCATACTGTTTTATTTTCCTTTCTGAGTTTTTTTTGTATCCCTCAGCAGTTTATTGCCTGGGTGCATACCCTATATAGTTCTGCACATTTTCATTTGCTGGTGAATGAGACCCTGGGTACTCACATTCCACTGTGGAGGGGAGTTCATCAGGGATGCCCTGTGAGCCCCCTGTTGTATGTCTTTTATACTGATGTCTTGATAAAACATTTGGAACGCTCCAGCTCTATGGTCGGTATGACTCTACGCCTTCAGATGGCTCCCCTTAAGGTTGTGGCACACACTGATGTCTTGATAAAACATTTGGAACTTTACAGCTCTATAGTCGGTATGACTCTATGCCCTCAGATGGCTCCCCTTAAGGTTACGGCACACACTGATGTCTTGATAAAACATTTGGAACTTTCCAGCTCTATAGTCGGTATGACTCTACGCCCTCAGATGGCTCCCCTTAAGTTAATGGCACACACTGATGTCTTGATAAAACACTTGGAACTTTCCAGCTCTATAGTTGGTATGACTCTACACCCTCAGATGGCTCCCCTTAAGGTTATGGCACACACTGATGTTTTGATAAAACATTTGGAACTTTCCATACCGACTATAGAGCTGTAAATGCAGCAGTCTATAATGGAGCAGCTACAACTGTTGGGTAAGTCCCATATCAGTAGTCTGCTGCCACTTTTAGGCATTGTCTTTCTGTCCTTCAATCAGAATGGATGATCGATCTTTCTAGCTCCAGACATTAGTCTAGTACTTGCAGTCAGCTTCCTTTGGCTAAATATTGTTTGGAAACCTTAGGCAGTGTATTATTTTATTTTAGAAAGTCTTGAGTGCAACTTTGAAGTTTTACTAAGTGGGAGGTGAGGGGAGAGGTCGTCGAGTGGTCTCCAGCATTTCAGACCAGCAAAACGTTCTGCCTTCACTCAAAGGGCAGCTGCAGCAAACAAAAAAAATACTGGAAGTAAAAGAAAAAACACCATAATATATGCACTGTGACTGGAATCAGTGCTGATTTATTTTCTGTGGAGAGTCAGATACTGTAGCTGACATTGCAAAATAACCCAGGTATCTGGTTTCTTGCACGCCTGATGCACACTTTAGGATTAATGGTCAGACCTGCATTTTGATAGCTTGGGTAACTGCTTGTAGGTGGTGTGACTTGGGTGTTCTGGACTGTACACTACAACATCAGACCAGTAAGCACATTGAGCAGTGCAAGGGGGCTAGACTGTCTATCTGTCCTTGGGGGGAAAAAAAAATCTTATTAAATTGAAGTGGGTCGTTGGGCAGGGGAGAGAGAGCTCATTGTGTGGTCTCCCACAGTGTTTGAAGGGCTGCAGTCAGTGCATAAAAAAGAAAAAATAGACATTACTGGCAGTAAAGAAACAAAATAATTCAAGTCAGATCATTACTACCTGTATGACACAGCTGGTTGTGTTTGTGAGGAGACACTGGGGACAGACATTAGCCTGACTACTTGCCCCCCCAAATAAAATCGGTGCTCCAAATGATGCCTCCAAGGGAGTCTGCCAGTCCTGTCCTGCCAGTCTTGTGCAGTCAGTTGCTTTGTCAGTGTGTGGTCACTTGTTTCTAAACCCTGAGGGAACAAAAAAAATATTTGTGAGAAAAAAAATTCAGGGCTCCCAAGTCCTGCCTTAACTGTGCCACCAGGGGTCTAGTCTCTGTCCCAAACCCTGATTCAGGGAAGCAAGGGGTCTACACTCTCTGTCCCACCGGTCAGGTTGTGCAGCCTTGCTTCGTCAGTGGTCACTTGTTCTAAACCCTGAATGATTCAGGGGATAAAAAAAATATTTGTGAGAGGAAAAAAAAAATTGGGACTCCTTAACTGTGCCACCAGGGGGTCTACAGTCTCTGTCCCACCAGTCAAGTTGTGCAGTCTTGCTTCATCAGTGGTCACTTGTTCTAAACCCTGATTCAGGGAACAGTGTGAGATTAACATTTGGGGCTCAACCAGCATTACTAAACTCGTGTTCTGTATTGACAAAACACACGACAACACTTAGGGGGAAAAAAAGCTTTATTGTACACAATGCAGAAACTAACTAACTTTGGTTTCAAATTAACTCAAAAACGGAAACATCCTGATCAAGATGACAGTCATGAGTCGATGATTGGGACAGTGCCAGTTGGTCCAGTTGATCAGGATGTCCAAGAGACTCCCTGCACCTACTCCTATAATACAGAAAAAAACCATCTAAGCATAGACCAACAGGCTTTTATACTGGCTGGCTTAACAAATACTGTTGGTTAGAGTACAAAGAAAATGATGACATGTTTTGTGCATCTTGCATAAAACATGAACAGATGCCCAAATCAGGAACAGTTTGGGTACTCAGTGGGTGTAAGACATTCAGAGAAGATGCTATAAAAAGGCATCAGAACAGTTCAGTTCACGTTGTTGCTTCTGAACTGGAAGCAAACTGCAGAATTTCAGCTTCAAAAGGTGGAATAGAGCAGGCAATGCAGCAGGCCCTGACCCTGGAACAAGAAGCTTTTGTGGCATCCCTTCGTTGCATGTACTGGCTAATAAAAAATGAGCTGCCTCACACCATGAAATATGGCTCACTGCTGGATCTCGCCAAATCATTGGGATGCAAATACCTAGACAATATACATATTGCTGGTGCTGTTAAATATCGTTCTGATCGAACTGTCAGAGAAATGGTTCTCTGTCTGGGTGAGGTGGTCAGATCATCAGTTCTTACAGATTTGCAGGCTGCCAAATGTTTTTCATATTTGGTGGACGAAACAACTGATATTGCTGTTATGAAGCAGCTCATTTTGTATGGTATGTACTGCAAAGAAGGGAAACCCAGAGTTTCTTTCCTGGGACTTGAGGAACTAATTGATGGAAAGGCAGACACAATTGTTAAAAAAATGCTGGAGTTCTCTGATAACAATCAAATCTCGGTTGATCACCTTGCATTGTTAGGCAGTGATGGAGCAGCCATTATGCTGGGCAGGCAAAACGGGGTGGCTAAAAAGCTGAAAGAAGTCAGCCCAATTCTTGTTGAAAATCACTGTATGGCTCACCGGGAGGCCCTGGCTGTAAAGGCAGCAGCAAATGAAGTGAACGCCATTAAAAAATGTAATCAAACACTAGATCACTTATACAGATATTATGAAAACTCTGCTGTTTGCATGGCTGCCCTGAAAAAAATTCAGCAGGCAATGGAAAACCCTGTTTTAAAGCCTAAACAGGCAAAAGCAGTTAGGTGGTTGTCCCATGATGCAGCATGTGACACATAGAAACATAGAAACATAGAAACACAGAAGTTGACGGCAGATTAGGACCGCAAGGCCCATCCAGTCTGCCCATTTCTTTTTCTACCTTATAAATGTGCCATTGGCCTTTGTCAGTGACCTATCTATTCATAGTCATTTGTATTGCTCCATTATGCCTATCCCATGCCTGTTTGAAGCCCTGCACTGTATTCATAGCCACCACTTCTTGTGGTAAGCCATTCCATGCATCTACCACCCTTTCTGTGAAAAAATTTCTCCACATTCCCTCTTAATCGGCCTCCCTCTAATCTCATGCTGTGTCCTCTTGTCCTGCTATTTTTCTTATATTTAAACATGTTAGACTCTTTCACCTTGTTTATGCCCTTAAGGTGTTTGAATGCCTCGATCATATCACTCTCTCCCTCCTTTGCTCAAGGGTATACATATTGAGCTCTGTTAATCTGTCCTCATATGTCTTCTGATGCAGTCTCTGCACCATTTTGGTTACCCTTCTGGACTGCCTCAATTTGGTTAATGTCCTTTGATGGTGTGGCCTCCAATACTGCACGCAGTACTCCAGATGGGGCCTAACCAATGTCTTGTACAGAGGGATTATTACCTCCCTCTTACGACTTGTGATACCCCTACTAATACACCCTAACACCCCCCTAGCCTTACCTACTGCTTTAGAGGTCTGCTTGGATGATTTCAGGTCATCAGTGATGATGATGCCCAAGTCTCTTTCTTCCTTTGTGACTGCTAGCAACTCCCCTCCCAGCCTATAAGTGGCTTCAGGGTTTCTCTTCCCTATGTGCATGATTTTGCACTTCTTTGCATTAAATCCCAGTTGCCTCTTTTCTGACCATTCTGCTAGTTTATCCAGATCTCTTCTCATTCTGCCCACCCCATCTGGATCATCTACTCTGTTGCAGATCTTGGTGTCATCTGCAAACAGACAAGCCTTACCCTCTAGTCCATCTATGAGGTCACTAATGAAGATGTTGAATAGGACTGGCCCCAGGACTGATCCCTGAGGTACCCACTTGTGACTTGCATCTCTTCTGACTGTATACCATTTACCACCACTCTCTGTTTTCTGCCAGTCAACCAGTTTGCCACCCAGTTGACCAACTTCTGACCCACCCACGAGCCTACCCAGCTTATTTATCAATCTTCTATGTGGAACAGTGTCAAAAGCTTTGCTGAAGTCAAGGTAGGCGACATCAGCTGCTCCCCCTTGGTCCACCACTCTGGTTACCCAGTCAAAGAAATCTATGAGATTAGTTTGACAGGACCTTCCTTTTGTAAACCCATGCTGTCTTGGATCCTGTGCCCCTATGGATTCCAGGTGTTGCACTATCCTTTCCTTAAGGAGTGCCTCCATAATCTTGCCCACTACTGAGGTAAGACTGACTGGTCTGTAGTTCCCGCCTCCTCCCTGCTACCACTCTTGTGGAGTGGGATCACATGAGCCCTTCTCCAGTCTTCTGGGACCTCTCCTGTGCTCAGAGACTCACTAAACAATTCTGCTAATGGCTCTGCTAGTTCTTCCTTTAGCTCCATAAGTACCCTGGGATGTATGCCATCAGGTCCCATTGCCTTATCCACCCTGAGCTTGTAGCTCTTGTAGGAGCCCCTCTTTTGTGAGGGAGTAGTGCTCACCTCCCTCCCCTGTGTCCCACGATGCTGAGCTGTGGGCCCTGCCCTACACCTCTTCAGTAAATACTGAGCAAAAGTATCTATTTAGGATAGATGCCTTTACAGGGTCCTCCTCCTCACTTGCTCCTTTTCTCCATTAAGCTTAGTAATACCCCTCTGGACTTTCTCCTTTCACTAATGTATCTATAGAAAGTCTTGTCACCTTCTTTTACTGTTCGTGCTAGTGTTTCCTCAGTTTGGGACTTTGCCTGCCTTACTGCCTTGCCTGCTTCCCTTAGGGCAGTTTGGTATGCCTCCCTATCTTCATCCCGCTGTGTTCCCTTATATTTCCTGAAGGCCAGCCTTTTGGCTCTGACCTTTTCTGCTACTGTATTTGAGAACCAAAGTGGTTTCCTTCTTCTTTTGCACTTCCTTTTCTGTCTAACACAATGGGATGTTGCTTCAAGTATTGCATCCTTAATGCTTGCCCACTTTGCCTGTACCTCCTCACCTGTGTTTCTTTTTGCCAGGGCTAGCTTAACTCTGTTGGCCATCTTATCAAAGTCAGCTCCTCTGAAGTCCCATATTTTGCCTTGGAATGGGATGATTTAGATGTAGTAGCCAAATTGAACCATACCATGTGATGGTCACTGGCCCCAGGTGACCTTCTACCTGGAGATCTGTGATCCCTTCTTTGTTAGTCAGTACTAGATCTAGGATAGCCCTGTCTCTTGTGGGTTGCTGTACCAGTTGTTTGAGGCCCTCCCCTGCAGGAATCCACTATGAGTCTAGTTCTGGCAGATGTTCCTGCTGGTATTGACCAATCTGTATCCGGCATGTTGAAGTCTCCCATTATCATAACTTCCCTTTAGCTGTCATGTTTTGTATATCTTCTAACAGTAATGTGTCTATGTCCTCCCCTGGTCTGGGGCCTGTAGACAACCCCAGTTCTTATGGCTGTCCCATTTCCTGTTTCCAGGGTGACCCACAGTTCTTCTGGCTCCTTATGTGTATTCTGAATTTCTGTAGCTTTGATATTTTCATTAACATACAGGGCCACTCCTCCCCCCCTTTTTGCACCTCGGTCTCTTCTGAACAATACATAGCCAGGTACTGAAGTCTCCCGTGTGGTTACTGGTAAACCACGTCTCACTAATTGCTACTATGTCCAGTTTAGCCTCTGACATTATTGTCTGCAGGTCTGGGATCTTATTTCCCAGGCTGTGAGCATTTGTGTACATGATTTTCCATTGGCCAGATTTTGGTGTGTTAGTTGTTGGGTGAAGTTTGGCATTACCCCTGTGCATCGTATGGGGAGACAAACCTTTTTTCTTACCTGGTGATGCAAATGAACGGCAAACACGCTGAATTCCTGTTTTACCACTAGCTGAGGGGAGGTGTTCTTCCCATTCGATGTATGGGGTGCTACCCCTCTCCCCATTGCTAGTTTAAATATTCTGCAAAGCGCCAAACTTCTGCCCCAATGCACTGACTCCCTCTTTAGTCAGATGCAGTCCATCAAATTTAAAGAACTTTCGCTCCCAGAACTGTTGCCAGTTCCTACAAATCTGTGTCCTTTTCCTGGCACCAGTCCTTGAGCCACATGTTTAGCTCCCCTATCTCCCTTCTCTGACCTTCCGTCCATCTGCTCCCTTCTCCCAGACTGGCAGGATCTCAGAGAGGAGATGTGAACAGAAATAGATGATAGTTTGTCACCCAGCCTAGTCAGGTGTTCCTTGGTCTCCACAACTGACCGGCTGGCGAGATCATTAGTCCCTATGTGTACTAGGACATCAATGTTTTCTCCTGCTTTGTGAACAATTTTAGCAATGCGGTCAGTGTCTCTCCATGCTGATGTACCTGGAGACATCTGACCATCACCCTGGCTGGAGATGGGTATCAACTCCCCGAATCATGGAGTCTCCTATGATCAGAAGTTTTTTGGATTTTCTTTGTGCTTGTTTAGTTTTGGTTCCTGATTTGGGTGAGTATTGTTGTGCTAGCTCCTGTGCCACAGTGTCCTGCTCTGCAGTGTCTTCTGCCTCTTTATTTGATTTCAGAGATAGAGGCAGATACCTGTTTGTAGTGTTTATATGGTTTTTGGAGGTAATGTGTTGGTTTAAGGAAGATTTTCCCATCCGTTGTTACGTCTCCATATAGCATGGCACGGTTTTCTATTATAACATCTAGTGTTAATAGCATTACAAATGATCAGAAATGACAGATCACTTTTGTTAGCTTACAGGCGGAAAAGGGGTGCATAATTTTTCTGCAAGATACTCGCTTACATACTATTTCTGAAATAGTGAGTGCACAAAATGATTGAAGGTGTGGTCCCTCATTGGGGAGGATTTATGTACTGGAATGGGTATGCTATTTTCTGGTGCTCACTGCAAAGTCTTGAAGGTTATGGATGTTTACCCTGGGAGGGTACTTATTTTGGATATTGTTAACCAACATATAGTGCATAGTTTGATAGATGTGTATGCCCCTCAAGTAAACGTTGACAGAACGCAACTTCTTAGGAAGATAGAGCCCTATCTTTACACCTCCAGAGTCATCCTATGGGGTGGGGATTTTAACTGTGGTCTCTCTAAGAGGGATTGGGGTAGGAAAACTGATAAGATTTATTGTGACTCCAATTGTCTGCAACATATTTTGAGTCATGCAGTCCTTAATTATGTGTACGAAGTTTTACATGTTCCTCCTGCGCATACAGATTATAAAGGCACTTTGTCAACATGTATAGATTTTTGATTCTTGTCTGATCGAATAGGTGTCATGGGGGTCTCGGTGGTGCCTTTGGTGACCTCTGACCATTTCGCAGTTAAGGTAGATATTGGGGATGCACAGAAGAGCTATATAGGTCATGGTTTCTGGAGGATGACTACTTCATTGTTGGAACAAGAGTCTATTCAACATGAGGTGTTTCTTCTTCTGGAGGCTCGACATGAGATGCGGTTTTTATATGGTAACCCTGTGTTATGGTGGGAAGATACTAAGCGGCACATTAAGGCATTGCTGCAGCAACTCTTTGGTAAGGTACTGAGGTCCAAATATATTAAATACCTTAGTCTTGGAGCTAAGTATTTACAGCTTTTGACTCAGGTGAGAGACTCTGTAAGGAATCTGAGTGCAGAAGTGGCACCGGTTACATCAGAAATGTTTGACTGTCAGTATGAAACAGTACATGCTATTAACATGCGTCAGCAGTATTCTATAATAGGAGATAAAACACAAGTGAACCCTTTTGACGCCCCAGTAGATAGGGTGGGACAGAGTGTTATGCTTTCTTTGAGGAATGACTCAGGAACTTTACAGACTGATAGTTTCCATGCTGCACACTGTGCAAATTTATGTGCAGAGGAAATTCCAGGAGGGTAATACTGGGGTTTCTGAACTCTGTTTTGAGGATTTGGCCTTTCCACAGGTTTCTACTAGAAATAAAAGCAGGCTGACTGACCCCTTTACAGTGGAAGAAGTAAGGGCAGCTGTCTTAACATTATACTCTAATACTGCACCTGGTTGTGACTTGTGATGGTATGTCTAATGAGAGCGAGCTTTAAAGCAGGCCTAAAAACCTTGTTTCACCAAGCTTTCAGCACTTACTGAAATTTTATGTGATTATCTTTATTTGTACTGTAAATAATTTTAGACTGTGCAGTGTTGTTATATATGGTATTTTATTCATGTAGAGCGCTTCGATTTCTGAATTGTGCTTAACAAACAAAGTATATTATTATGACTATTATTATTATTTCTATAAATGTTTTGTAGCTCAGTTGGCACCTATTTGAAAGGAAGCCTTTGTGGCCAGTACACAGGTCGGGGGTTTAGGGGAGTCCATGACAGAGGGGATTATAGTTTTCCTTCATAAATCTGGGGACAAGTCTGATATTAAAAATAGGATGCCTCTTAGTATTTTAACATCAGCCTGTAAAGTGTCGGCTAAGCTGGTAACATATCAATTGACAAGGGTGGCAAAATCCCTGAATTTGGAAGAACAAACTTGTGCAGTCCTTGGGAGATCCATTACTCAAACTCTCACTTTTATTACAGAAGTAGTGGCTTAAGGTCTTGAAATGAATCTGGAAGGGTATTTGTTCTCTATAGATCAGGAAACAGCCTTTGATGCCATAAAACATGATTATCTCTGGAGAGTACTGCAATTGCAGGGGGGTACCAGAAAATGTTTTCCAACTAATATGGATATTGTATAAGGGGGCACAGGTCAGGCCAATGATGAAAGGTCATCTTGGGATGCCTCTGTATATACATAATGGGGTCCGACAGGGTTGCAAGCTTAGCCCCCTCTTGTATGTTTTTGGCCTAGATTCATTGCTGAGAAGGATAGAGGAGGATGCAGAAATAGGACCAATTATGCATAAAGATGGTTTGGTTTATAATACGGTTATAGTCTATGTTGGTGACTGCATGGTTGCGTTCGACACCTTAGATTCTGGGATTAGGACTCTCCAGGTCTTTTCACAAGCTACAGAGAGTACTGGGATAAAGATAAATGCGAGGACATATGCTGCCTTGGTGGTGGAAGGAGCACCGATTGTGCCTGATTTTTCTATTCCTGTGGAAACAAACGATGTTAAAATTTTGGGTGCATATTTTGGAACCAGTGATTCTGCGTGTTTGAATTGGAATATTATGTTTGATGCGGCACAGCTTAAAGTTTCAAAATGGAAATCCTGGAAGATGACTAGGAAAAAAAAGGTTTTTTTTATTACGGTCCTTTATGTTGCCTATTTTTCCCCTACCTTTTGAGATGCATACAAAAGTTTTAGGTTTATTTTTTCAGCTATTATGGGGCAGTTAATTAAATCATGTTAAACACAGTCATACCTATAGACCCTCTAAAGCGGGAGGTTTGAACATGATTAATCCTCTGATTTTTCTTTTTGGAAATTTTTTTCTACACCAATATTAGACCTTTGGTGTGTGATAGGAAGGGGGTGGGTCTGAAGGCAATGCAGGTTCGGGCAGAGGGATTTTTTGCTACATAGGGTAAAGGAAAATTGAGTCTTCTGGAAAAGAGTCTCCCTTTGTTTACAAATTTGTTTGCGATATGTTGGGCTGTTATGGAATCGATTTTATACCATTATTTTACAGATGCTGTATTTTGAGAATCCAGTTTTTATTGTTAACCCACAGGTAGATAGCTAATAAATAATGATAAATCTTTATTTATACCACGCCTTTCTTAAAATCAAGGTGCCTTACAACAATTACACATAAAAACAGTACAGCAAAAACGAAAGTTGCTGAGCTCAGAAAGATATAGTGGCATATCAGCAGGAATAAATCTTAGACCATAAATAGGTCTTTAAGGCTTTTTCAAATTCCTACACAGACACAAACTGCCAAAGCAGATGGGGTAGAGAATTCCAGAGAGCAGGGGCAGCATTCATAAAAGCCCAAGCCCCTGAAGATTTTAAAGAAACCCTTGGAATCTCTAGCAACCCCTCGTCCGCTGAGCAGAGTGATCACCTAGGGCAGTACGGTACCAGAAGCTCTTTCAAGTAGTCTGGGCCCAGTCCATGTAGGGCTTTGTAAATCAGAAGACCAACTTTAAAGGTGATCCACCACTATATTGGCAGCCATTGCAGATTGTGCAGAACTGGAGAAATATGACAGGTACGAGGAGTACCTGTCAATAACCGGGCCAGAGCGTTCTGCATGAGCTGCAAGTGGCAGATATCAACTCCAGGAAGCACTAGATAAAGGCAGTTGCAGTAATCAAGATGCGAGGTCACAAAGGCATGGACCAATGTAGGCAGATCACTGGACAGAACAAGGTGTTTAATCCTGGCGATGTTCCTCAGATGGTAAAAGGATGATTTGACAACTGCTGACACCTGCGAATGCAGTGTTAGCTCATTGTCAAAAATCACCCCCAGGTTCCACACCTGTTCAGAGGTAGGGAGCTGGAGACCTCCCAGAAAAAGTCCAGAGGGTAAACCAACTCCTGTCTCCTCTATCCTGCAACCCGGGTCCACAACCATCACATCAGTCCTCTCCGAGTTCAGCTTCAGCCAACTTGAATTCATCCAGCACTGGATTACAGTTAGGCAGCTGTTAAATACCGAGAATGCTCTATCCTGGTCAGGTGCAAAAGATAGGCAGAGCTGGGTATCATCAGCATAGCAATGAAACATCAGCCCATACCTTCTTACAATGTCTCCAAGGGGTAGCACATACACCGTGAACAACGTGGAGGACAACACCGAGCCCTGGGGAACCCTACAAGATAGACAGACTAGGCGGGAAGAATTAATCCCCTACACCACCCTCTGGGTTCTGCCTGTGAGGAAAGATCTAAACCACCTGAGGACTGTACCAGACAGGTCACAAATGAACTCCAGGCATTCAAGAAGTACCCCATGGCTCCTTGTTATTAGTCTGTATCTTAGAACCAAGGATTCCCCCTAAGATGAGAGACATGATATGATTCTGTGGGCATGCCAAACACAATTTTAGGGGGAATCACAAACATAAAATGGTACATTATTAGACCTGTTTAGTTTCAGACCATGGAGATTGTATAGAGACAATGCAACATCTCTGTTTTGGTTGTTCTTTTATACAGTCCTTTTGGCGAGATCGGGATGTTTTTTGGAATGCCAGTTGTTTAAGTGGCATGACTTATGATATGTTAATATATGGCCAAATGGTAAGACCTTGGGTGAACTGAACTAAAAGCACTGTGTTTATGATATTCGCCTGTATTAATTGGGTCATCTGGCATGGTAGGTGTCAGATTCTTACAAGGAGCAGATGTCACTCTTCCTGATTTACTGTTTAAATTACAGTCTGAATTGGATGCTGTGTATCTGAGAGCAAAAGGATTTATTGGATATTACATGGTGTGAACAGGCCTGGGAGGGTTTAGATTGGGTGGGATAGGTTTTGCATATTGACCTGTCTTTGCAAAATACTTAATATTGCACAACCGCTATACTTTGTTTCTGTTTTTTTCATTTTTTAGTCCATGTTTCTTTTTCCTTTCAGTTTTGTAGGATTTGTACAGAATTTTTCTCGGGGTATGTTCTTTCTGTATGGTCTTAATACTGGTGATGTTCTTTATTTGCACTGTATTTCAGATTGTACTTCTCTTTACGCTGTATTAATATACTTTTTGTTGTGCTAATGAATTTAAATTAAAAAGTTCCTCTACTCTTTGGTAGGGTGCACCATTTGTCCAAGATGGCAGTGATGGAAAAGCTGTGCAATGAGCTATGGAAGGAGGAGGGCTGGAGGTGTGATCCTCAGAAGCCCAGCAGACTGCTGCTATTTTGGAAAAATCCACTGATGCAGATTTTGTGTCTCCGGCTATCATGGAGATGCAAGAAATGGACACTGAGGAGACTGGAGCAGGGCGAGGACTATGAGGCATGGAACTTGTAAGTGTGGCATCACAATCACAGTTCATGAAAGAAAGAGAGCGTTATTGCTCACACAGCTGCAGGAAGAAGAGCGGCACTTGACAGTGGCAAAAATGGCTGCTGTTCCAGGGAAAATATGTATGGGACATATGGTGGACCTGCAACCAGTAGCTACTATTTCGTTGGCAGAATTTATCAAAGAAAGTCACTTACCCTTGGGTAAGCCGGAGAATCAGCAGAACTCTTCCCAGATAGATGCTGCAGTGTGGTCTCCAGAAAGGGCATTGGCTGCAGTGAGATGATGGCAGCTGCCTACTGAACAGTGGATCCTGGATAGCGAGGATCTGACTGTACAGTGCTATCAGTTGTAGGGAGCTCAACTGAGAACAGAGTCTGGACAGCATCAGATGGAGCAGCCTGTACCACAATAAAACGGAGCTGTACTCCTTGAAAAAACAATTGGGGATAGGCAACCCATATTCATGGATAAGACTATGAATGTTGCTTTTCAATCAAACTTTGGGGCTGACAGTTACAGCATATTTTAGAATGCCATATGAATGCTGTTACTATGAATGGTATGGGGGATATCAATACTATAGGAGCTGAGCATTACAGAACGTAGCTATAATGCTCAGGGAATGAACAAACAAACAAGGGTGCTCCTGACAGACAATTCAACCAAACTACTAGGGAGAAAGATGCCACACAGGAAGGACAACAGTCACATGGGGAACAAGGATGACCTTTAACTGGCCCGAGTGCTGGGAATAGACAGTATTTTGATATTTTATTTAGACCTATGGAGGAGCCTGCACCAAGAAGGAATGCAGTGCACTTAATCTATAAGGGGGGACTACAGTGACACCCAGAACATTGATCAAGGACTCACTCAAGTGTTATGCTTCTGAAATTTATGCATTGAACCATGTGGGTGAGTTGAACTATGATGTGACCTTCAAACCGATTCAAAATTTAGATAGATTTTGGAAACAGTATAATTGTCTTAAGGAAACCCCATTATGGCTTCCATTTTGAGCCATTCCTTTGATGAAGCCTGCTGTATGAATAATAACAATTATGTTTAGAACAGAAAGTGTGAACATTCAGGACATCCTCCACTGGCTGAGGCAGCGCTGTGAAGTGTTGGGTAGGCCTGAACCAATCATTGATAACAGAGCAGATTTGAACCTGGGGGTGGTGGAAGGTGAAGGTGGAGCTCCAACACACTGATTTTGATGTTTCACATCTACCGAATAGCTTTCTGATAGGCAGATACAAAGGTATACTATTATATGCAGGACAGCTAAAATTCTACTTTAAATGTGGTTCTATGTCCTATTTTAGTAACACTTGCGACAATACTAGATGTGCTCACTGTATGGAGTAAGGGCATGTTACTACAGCCTGCAAAAATGCTTTCCGATGTAACTTATGTTTCAAGGTAGGGCATTATTTTGTAAAATGCCCCTAGGCGGTACATACAAAAGGTACGAGAGTATCACAAGAAGAGACTGTTACAAGACTCAAACAGCAGGGGGCTATCAGAGCACCTGAGAAACACATTGAGGATATAAGAGTACAACAGCAGGGGGCTGTCAGAGCACCTGAGGAACACATGGAGGATATAAGAGTCCAACAGCAGGGGGCTATCAGAGCACCTGAGAAACACATGGAGGATATAAGAGTCCAACAGCAGGGGGCTATCAGAGCACCTGAGAAACACATGGAGGATATAAGAGTACAACAGCAGGCCCAAGCTAGTGCTCAACCCACCCCCTCAGGCAGAGGAAGGGACAGATGAGTTTCCAGAACAGGGAATGGAAATAGAGACACTCTGAGTCCTGTAGCAGTAGCAGATTCAGTAGAATAGCCAGAAGAGTACACTGAAAGCACAGAAAATGTAGTGACAGCACCAGTACCTAAGACATCGCCATTAGCTACCTCATCCACCAAGCCCCCGCAGAGAATAAGTTTAACATGGTTAAAGCGAAGGACAAGAAAGAGACAGCAAGATCAGATTCCACACCTACATCTAGTGAAAAGAAGAGGGACTAACTGTGACAGAACAGACACAGAGTACTGCAAAAAGAGAAAGAGTGGGGGAGTCTGACGAAGATAGGAATGAGTCAGAATCCTCATCTATCTTGTCCTCCTTATCTGACCCTTCCTCAGAAATAAGAGGAAATGGAGATTGAGCAGAATACCCCCAAAGCACAGAGAGTAACAAGGTCAGCAGGCAAGGCTGGGAAACCTCCATGAGGGATTCTGTGAGACAGTACTCATCCTTCCTCAGAAATAAGAGGAAATGGAGATTGAGCAGAATACCCTCAAAGCACAGAGAGTGACAAGGTCAGCAGGCAAGGGTGGGAAACCTCCATGAGGGATTCTGTGAGACAGTACTCCCCTCATGTGTAAAAACAACTATAGGCACACTAAGAATACACACCCTGAATGTGAATAGCATTCAAAACTATAAAAA
The DNA here is from genome assembly GCA_016271365.2 of Neoceratodus forsteri. Classification (NCBI taxonomy): domain Eukaryota; kingdom Metazoa; phylum Chordata; order Ceratodontiformes; family Ceratodontidae; genus Neoceratodus; species Neoceratodus forsteri. The sequence continues at coordinate 19,706,796 of CM028129.1, read as the reverse complement.
GGGGGCATCCACCCTAATCCCATTGATGGATTGTAATGCCCAGATAATATTTTTGCAAGACACCTGATTAAAAACAAATTTTGAACTAGCCAAACTAATAAACTCTGGACAAAAGGACCTGCCTTCTGGTCCATTGGACTGGACAGATGTGATGGTGTTGGGATTTTAATGGTAGGCACACAGTTTCAAGTATCAAAACTTGTAGATGTAGTCCCGGGAAGTGCTTTGATATGAGAGGCCACATACTTGACCACCAGATTCAGGTTTATATCTATGTATTCAACACAAACAAAGGCAGCAAGAGTAGAGTTGTTTCAGACAATACAGCTGTATTTATATACCTCCAGGATAATAGTATGGGGAGGAGACCTTAATTGTGCTATAGGAGGGAAGATAGAGGCTTACACATGGAAAAAAGTTTCTGCAACACAAATTGTTTGATCAAAATAATACAGCAAGCCACATTAAAAGATACATATAGAGCTAAACATGAGTGGGGATTTACCTTTTCTAAAGGTAGTCTAAAGACTAGCATAGATTTTATGTTGCTCTCTATTAATCTGGAAGTTTTACATGCAGGCACAACTGGCACAGACATTTCTGATCATAAGATTCTTGAACTTATAGTACAATGGGGACAGATACTGCCTATTGGCAAAGGCCCTTGGTGAATGAATGTTCAGGTGCTTAATCAGCCACATTTTCAACAAAGATGGAACCACACTTGAATGGCTCAGGAATCTGTTATGTGCCTTTCTGATGGCCTTTTGAGTTGGTGGGAAGACACTAAGAAAGCAATGCAGGAGCTATTGAAACAATATACAGAGAAGAAAGCCACAGGAAATTATTTAAAATATCTACGGTTGAGATCTACCTTGCATAAAGCAATTTCACAGATGGAGACTTATGGGGATCATAATACTGAAACATAGAAACATAGAAGTTGACGGCAGATAAGGACCACAAGGCCCATCCAGTCTGCCCATTTCTTTTTCTACCTTATAAATGTGCCATTGGCCTTTGCTCTGTCAGTGGCCTATCTCTTCATAGTCATTTGTATTGCTCCCTTATGCCTATCCAATGCCTGTTTGAAGCCCTGCACTGTATTCATAGCCACCACTTCTTGTGATAAGCCATTCCATGTATCCACCACCCTTTCTGTGAAAAAGAATTTCCTCACATTCCCCCTTAATCAGCCCACCTCTAATCTCATGCTGTGTCCTCTTGTCCTGCTATTTTTCTTATATTTAAACATGTTAGACTCTTTCACCTTGTTTATGCCCTTAAGGTGTTTGAATGCCTCGATCATATCACCTCTCTCCCTCCTTTGCTCAGGGTATACATATTGAGCTCTGTTAATCTGTCCTCATATGTCTTCTGATGCAGTCCCTGCACCATTTTGGTTGTCCTTCTCTGGACTGCCTCCAATTTGGATAATGTCCTTGTGAAGGTGTGGCCTCCAATACTGCACGCAGTACTCCAGATGGGGCCTAACCAGTGTCTTGTAAAGAGGGATTATTACCTCCCTCTTCCGACTTGTGATACCCCTACTAATATACCCTAACACCCCCCTAGCCTTACCTACTGCTTTAGAGGTCTGCTTGGATGATTTCAGGTCATCAGTGATGATGATGCCCAAGTCTCATTCTTCCTTTGTGACTGCTAGCAACTCCCCTCCCAGCCTATAGGTGGCTTCAGGGTTTCTCTTGACTATGTGCATGATTTTGCACTTCTTTGCATTAAATCCCAGTTGCCACTCTTCTGACCATTTTGCTAATTTGTCCAGATCTCTTCTCATTCTGCCCACCCCATCTGGATCATCTACTCTGTTGCAGATCTTGGTACCTTCTGCAAACAGACAAGCCTTACCCTCTAGTCAATCTGCAAGGTCACTAATGAAGATGTTGAAGAGGACTGGCCCCAGGACTGATCCCTGAGGTACCCCACTTGTGACTTGCATCTCTTCTGACTGTATACCATTTACCACCACTCTCTGTTTTCTGCCCATCACCAGTTTGCCACCCAGTTGACCAACTTCTGACCCATCCTGAGCCTACCCAGCTTATTTATCAATCTTCTATGTGGAACAGTGTCAAAGCTTTGCTGAAGTCAAGGTAGGTGACATCAACTGCTCCCCCTTGGTCCACCACTCTGGTTACCCAGTCAAAGAAATCTATGAGATTAGTTTGACAGAACCTTCCTTTTGTAAACCCATGCTGTCGTGGATCCTGTGCCCCTATGGATTCCAGGTGTTGCACTATCCTTTCCTTAAGGAGTGCCTCCATAATCTTGCCCACTACTGGGGTAAGACTGACTGGTCTGTAGTTCCCTACCTCCTCCCTGCTACCACTCTTGTGGAGCGGGATCACATGAGCCCTTCTCCAGTCTTCTGGGACCTCTCCTGTGCTCAGAGACTCACTAAATTCTGCTAATGGCTCTGCTAGTCCCTTCTTAAGCTTCTTAAGTACCCTGGGATGTATGCCATCAGGTCCCATTACCTTATCCACCCTGAGCTTAGCAAGCTCTTGTAGGACCCTTTCTTTTGTGAAGGGAGTAGTGCTCACCTCCTAATAATTTGACAATGTCATTTAGTTATCAGTCTGTAACTATTTTTTTTTCCAATTGTTTTACCAGGAGTAACACACTAAGCTGAAAGCGTGTTTTACAGGTCTGACCTGGGAGCACAGGGAAGTTAAGTGACTTGCTCAAGGTCACACAGTATGCAAGTGGGGACTGTGGGATTCAAACCCAGGTCTCCAGATTTGCAGCTCAGAGCCTTAAACCACTGTGCTATACTGCCACAATAAATACCTTGATTCAGGAGATGAGGCAACTCCAATATGACAGAGGCACTTCACTAAAACAAGAGATGCAATTTGGCACACAGCAACCCAAGCAAACCTTCTATCCATTTACTGATTGTAAAAAAGGGTGGATAATAGACACATGGTACAGGTCATTGCGGACAATGGACAGGTAGAAACTATCAAATAAGACATCCTAAGGGAGGTCAATAATCATGTGAAAGGTCAGTTTTGTGTGAGTGGGGGCTTGGAGCCAGATCCAACCTACTTCATACAATTAAATCTTCCTGGGTTACCAGAACAAGAGAAAATGAATTTAGTAACGTCTATTACACAAGCAGAAGTAGAAGCTAGTATCTTATCTTTGAAAACAAACGTTTCACCAGGACAGGATGGGCTCATCTCTGAATTATACCAGACATTTAAAGAACATATGGTGGCACTATTAATAGATGTTTTTAAGTATTGTTTACATACAAACTCAATGTCACATACAATGGCAAATGGGTTAATGATTCTCATACATAAGAAAGGAGATAAGGCAGATTTAAATAATTGGAGACCTGTAAGTCTCCTGAACACTGATTATAAAATTCTGCAAAAATACTGACATTACATGTAGCCAAGGTAGCTGAGACTGTCAAGAGTCCAATGTAAACCTGTGCCATTAAATCCAGATACATTCAAGATAACCTAATCCTGGTGAGAGAGCTGTTCTACAAAGGAAATAATGAAAGCTTACAGGGGTTTTTGCTTAGTATAGATCAAGAGAAAGCTTTCGACCATATGTCACATGTATATCGTTGGTCTACATTAGGGCTTATGGGATTCCAGTACAGTCTGCAAACTGGATCACCAGTCTCTACAAGATGGCCTATGCAATGCCATTGATAAATGACTGGTTTGGGGGTACATATAGGCTCGGAAGAGGTGTGCAGCAAGGATGCCCATTAAGTCCACTACTCTACATATTCGGTTTAGATCCTCTACTCCGGCACATCCAAGATAACCCACGAATAAAAGGGCTAACTTTAACTACAGGTACACCCCAGATTAAAGTAACGGCTTATGCAGATGACATGTAGCACGTTTAGCAGACGAGATGTCTTGGGGGGATTGAAAATTCTACTAGAAGAATTTAGTTTATATTCAGCATCTAAAATAAATTATCATAAGAGTAGAGGATCACCACTTGGAAATCAGGTTCTGCAGGCTCTTCTACACATTGCTAATATACCGGTAGATACAGTAGAGCAAAGTATCTTGGGCTGACATTCAGAAAACAAGATCTGGCCACGACAAACTGAAATAAATGTGTGAGTACAGCAGAATATAAAGTAGTGACCTGGAAAGGGAAAAATATCCAAGATGAAAAGAATCATGTTAATAAAAACAATATTGCTGTCTTTGTATATGTAAAGTTATATCTTTCCTCCCCCAAAAGTACCACAGACTAAGCTATATAGTATCTTTTTCCAGGTCCTGAGGGGAAGCAGGTTGAATCTTGTAAAAAGAAATGCAACATATAAAGCAAAGAAGCAAGGAGGACTGGGAATGATAACTTCTGTGTTATTTTATTATAGCATTGTTTTAGTTTCTAATATAGGAGCTATCTGTAGACAATATAAACCTTAGTAGGAACATAGATAGATTGGAGATAGTGCAGAGGAGAGCAACAAAAATGACACAGTCTCCATAAGTTGCCATACGAAAACAGGTTACAGCAACTCAACATGTACTCTCTGGAACATTACAGGGATAGAGGGACATGACTGAGACATTTAAGTTTCTGAAGGGTATAAACAGAGTCTCCACCCAGGAGCTCTTTATGGTCAATAGCACCAGTAGGACAAGAGGACATGAGATGAAACTGTGGAAAGGAAGATTCAGGGGCAACATGCAAAGGTTTTTCTTCACAGAGAGAGTGGTTAACCCATGGAATGTTCTACCAGCTGGAGTCGTTGACTCCAAAACAGAAGATGAATTCAAAGCAGCTTGGGACAGACACAAGGGGATTGTCTCACAGATATCCTAAAGAGGGGGTAGGGCTCAGGGCAGACTAGATGGATCTTTGGTCCCCATCTGACATCAATGTCTGTGTTTCTATGAGTGAAGTATCCAAATTAGATCATGGTGTGAATCATTATGACCAGAGTGGATAAATAATAGGTTTGTGAAAGTTAAGAAATCAAGCTCTCAGTCAGACTATATTTGTCAGGCCCTCACCAAAATAAAACAATGGAAAATTTCCCATGCCTTCATGATCATGTGTACTAGGAAACAATTGTATCATAAGATACTGCAGACAAACTTTGAGGAGGAGGTGGTGTTTCCACCTTGCCCAGAACTAGAAAGTAGGAATGTATTAAGTCTCAAACTGTGAAAGGGTACCAGAATATGGATGGGATATGTTATAGATGCATGTCCATGGTAAATTAGGGGTAAGACATGCTCATAAACACAAGCCATTAGCAGAAAAGTATTGCCCTCGTCCTGGTTGTGCAGATATCCTGGAAACACAGAAGCCTTTGTTTCTACAATGCCCATATGCAACAGGTTTTTGGACTAACATCTATGCAGTCTGGCGCACCCCTCAATATGTGGAAATTACTGATCAGGAACTAGTTCTGGGTATTTATGCAGAAAGATGGGCAGCATATCAGAAACATGCACTGCAAGTAATAGGGGTGATATTACATTATCTCCATCAGTCTAGATGTGCCTGGTTACTTCAGCAAAAATATGTGTTCCATCAAGAAGTGATTTAAAATATACTGTAGGAAGAGCATTGCAAATTATATATAAGAAAGTTTTATAGCCAGAACAAAGTATGAGTCTTATGGAGGAACTGTTTTCACTTTCTTACACCGTGATAGCGTTGGATGTGAGAAACTAGAAAGGATTGATTTCTAGGGGCTACAACTAGCTAACAGGTGAAAACTGTTATATACAGAATATATGGTATACACTGTATATAGGGAAGAAGAGAGTTTAGTAATAAATGGATTTGAGTTTTAAGGATTGTAAGGTGAAGGATTTTAGAGGTGTAGCTTGCACACGCATTTAATTGGTAAGATACCTGTATAATTAAGGGGGACACTGGAAGTTATTTATACTGGACAAATTACCTGACTGTTTAAACTGTAAATTTCTTTAATGTCATTTATGACTGGAGGTCAGTACATGTTTATGTTTGGAAAATATGGTTTTTGTTTTATGTTTTGATGTGTATGTATTTCTTTTACAAATAAAAATTCCTCTACTCTTTTCGAGAAGTGCCATGGGATTGTTAACATCCACCTGAACTACCACCAGAACAGGCAGATGGGAATTGATTTAACGTCTCATTTGAAAGATGGATTTATTTATTTTTTTGCTACTAATAGCAGGAAAATAAACCCTCAGTAAAAATATATAGAACACACAGTAATATAACATCTGAGCATTTCTAAAGTATTCACAGCAGACTATGGAAATAACATGGCTATACGTGGGCCACAACAGATGTTACAGGTCTCTATATGTGTATACCACATGAAAAGGGTGTCTCTGTAGTCAGAAGTTTCTTAATGAAACAGGAAAGTGTTCCTGCATCATTTATTTTGGGAGGACATGAATTTGCTTTAACCAGAAATGATTTCACATTTGACAAACATTTTTTTTTTTTGCAGTGATATGGAAAGGCAGTGGGGCGGCATTTGCTCCCTCATATGCCAACCTTTTTGTCGGACACTGGGAAAAGGGACGCATCTATAATGCCCTCCAAAATAATTTTCACAAGAATATTGTTTGCTGGTTTGTATTTATCGATGATATACTGTGCAAATGGGATGGTCCCATTGATAAATTCCCAGCTTTTATGGGATACTTGAATATGAATGATAAATTGAATTTTACCCATACACTAAAAGAGATTGATTTCCTTGATGTCACCCTCACTGCACATGATTATCTATCTATTTCAAGTAGGGGTTTAGAAAGACAACAGCTGTGAATAGCAGTCTGCACAAAAACAGCTCCCACGCAAGAAAACTTTTAAACTGTATCCCTTAAGCACAACATCTATGAATCTGCAGAAACTGCATGAAGGAAGTGGTATTTGAGCAACAAGCTAGAGAACTGACTGATAGATTAATAGCAAGGCTCATGGCTACAAAATCTACTTCAAGCTTAGAAAAGGTGCAAGTGCAGGACATGGACATTTACCAGCTTGTTTGTGTCTATGTCTTAATTTTACTGTTATACTTATGTGTTGTACTGCTATACTGTGTATTTTGGTTTGTCTTACTGTGACAAGGTACCTTTGTAAATGAGCTTATGGCTCAAAGGTTTTCCAAACTGCTGTTTAAATAAAATAAAATAAATAAACATTACTAAAGTGACAGCCATGATATGATCAGATATTTCCAGAAAGTGTATGAAGTATCTGAAGATTCTCCCTGGTGGCCCATAGTGGTACTGCAGGCAGGCAAGACATTTCCAGATATATCACATACATTTCAGGACATATCTGACCATGTCTGTGGCTGCCACTGTAGTCCCTAAAGCTAGAACTATAACCGAAAACATGCCTTGACATTTTGCATTAATTGCAGCCCAGTTGCAGGAGAGATGGGTGGAATAGTATACAAATTCTGGATGCCACGAATGAGTGATGAAATGCTCAATCCTCTAGTCGACCCAAAACCCATGTCACTTTCCAGAAAGGTAAGAAGTTTTTCCTACTTTGTCCTTCTACCCTGATTTGTCCCCATTTTTGTCTTGCAATACCCTGCACTCTCCTCTCCTCCTGCCTCCCTAAATAGTCATCATGCCCCCACTCAGTGCCCCCTCCTTTCTGGGTAGCTGCTTACTGTCTCTTACCTGACAATGCCACCTAGGCTGCTGTTACCTGAATCATCCTAGTGTTAAAACCATCTCTGTTTCCTATTTACAATGTATTTTTCTCTATGTTTACTCACCTAGCTAGATACTCCTAAACCCACAATGTATGTATACCCACCGTTTACGACATGGAACCTTTGTAAAAGAGCGGTCTCCCGCTTAAAGGTATTGTAATCCAAGATTGAAATAATAAATAAAAAATAAAATAAGAAAAATAAATAAGTTGGGCGGCTTTCTCACCAGTAGCCACTTTTAGAGGTCACAACCTGATGAACACATAGCTAGAAAATACAGGTTACTCACCTGTAACAGGAGTTCTAGGAATAGTATATGTTGTTCATCCACACTTATTGGCAGGTTCCTTGCCACTTTAAATCTGGCCGGAAGGTCTTCAAGCTGGCTCCTCCCATCCATCCAGGTGGTAAAACTCTCGGCTCCGCCCCATGACACCAGATCTAGCCCGCTGGAAGCCAGGTTGTGCGTCGAAGCTGGGGAGGTTGGGGTGGGTCGTGTGGATGAACAACATTACCATTCCTACAACTCCTGTCATAGGTGAGTAACCTGTATTTCTAGGGACATGGATATGTTGTTCAATCCACACTTATTGGCAGACTCCTAGCAGTTCTCCGGGAGGAGGGAGGCAAGGCGCACACCCCCGATACTTACTTGGGAAAAAGAGACTGGAGAACCAAGGCCCCAAAACCAGCATCCCGGCATGACTCAAGGTCGATGTGGTAGTGGGTAATAAAGGTATGTGTTGACTTCCAGGTAGCAGCCCTGCAGATATCCTGGATAGGGACATCCCTGGAAGCAGCTACCGATGCAGTGGTATGGCGGGTAGAATGAGCTCTTATCCCTCTGGGAGGCTCCATGCCCACCATCCTATAGCAGAGCTCTATGCAAGAGGTGACCCACCTGCTTATCGTCTGCTTGGCTGCAGGTCTGCCAGGTGCGGCTTCAGCATAAGTGACAAACAGCTGGCAAACCTCTCCCCGAACTTCAGCCATCCACTCCTTATAATAAGCGAGTGCTCTTCTAGGGTCCAAAGTATGGAGCCTATATTTGGCCTCCGAGGTGTGATTGGGCTAGAACACCGGCAGAGTCAACACCTGGTAATGGTGAAACTCCGACACCACCTTCGGAAGGAATTTCGGTGGGGCACAGGACAACCTTGTCCCTGTGGAAGACCAGATAAGGAGACTCGATGGAAAGTGCCTGGAGCTCTCCCATCCTTCTGGCTGATGTGATAGCCACCAAGAAGGTGATCTTCCACGACAGGTGTGAAATATCGCACCTGTGCATCGGTTCGAATGGCTTGCCCATGAACTTGGCCAATACCAGCAGTAGATCCCACTGAGGTAGAGGTTCTCGCATCAGAGGGGAAATGAGGTCAAGGCCTTTGAAAAAGCACCCGACCACCTTCTCCTGCACCACCGACTGCTTCCAGGCCCATGCCCGGTAAGCAGAGATGGCTGCCAGGTGCACCTTAAGGGTCGTCGACCAAAGCCCTTGCTGAGAAAGGGACCACAGGTAGTCCAGAATGCTTGCCAAGGGACAGACAGAAGAGTCCAAGCCCTTCCCCTGACACCAAATGGAGAATCTCTTCCATTTGAAGGCGTAGCATTTCCTGGTCGACTCCTTACGGGACGCCTCAACGATGTTGAGGACCTTGTCAGAAAGACCCAAGGCCTGGAACTCTAGCAGCTCAGGAACCAGGCCATCAGGTGCAGGGATTGAAGGTCTGGATGGAATACCTTCCCCTGGTTGACTGAGATCAGGGCTGGGTGGGCTGGAAGCCGCCTTGGGAGCCTGGAGCTGAGGCTGAGGAGATCTGGATACCAGAACTGGCGGGGCCAGTCTGGGGCTACCAGAATCACCTGCGCCTTGTCCCTCCTCACCTTGAGAAGCACCGTGTGGATCAAGGGAAATGGGGGAAAGGTGTAGAAGAGGCCCAGGGTCCACGGCCTAGAGAAGGCATCACCCTGCAGCGAGCCCTGCTGAGGGGGTGGACATGGAACAGACTCAGCTTCGAATTCTCCCTGGAGGCAAACAGGTCCACCTGAGGCGTGCCCCAGTGGGAGAACAGGTCTTGTACTACCTCCGGCAGGAGAACCCACTCGTGAGATGCAGCCCCTATCTGGCTTAGGGCATCGGCCAGGGTGTTAGAGGCTCCTGCCACGTGAATGGCTAGGAGATCCACCTCCAGGCTATGCATGAGGGACCATATGCGGAGAGCTTCCTTGCATAACAGCATGGAGCTCGTCCCGCCCTGGTGGTTCAGATAGCACATGGTCGTGGTATTGTCCGTCTGGACAAAAATGGAGCGAAGGTGGTGAGAGCTAGATGGACCGCCCGGAGCTCCAGCAGGTTGATATGGCATCGGGACTCCTGAGGGGACCAGAGGCCATGTGCTTGGTGTTCCCCCAGATGGGCACCCTAACCCATCAGAGTTGCATCGGTCAATAGAGAGACCGTTGGCTCAGGCAGGATGAATGGGATGCCCTCCTGCAGATGTGCTGGAATGATCCACCATTGGAGAGCGTTCCACATCTCCTGGGTCACTGTCACGGGCTGGTCCAACGGATCGCAGCGTTGTGACCACTAGCTGGCCAGTCTCCACTGAAGGGGATGCATGTACCAATGGGCTCAACAGACCACACTGGTGCAGGCCGCCATGAGGCCCAGGAAGTGCAGGAAGTCCCGGGCAGGGTGCAATTGCCCAACCAGAAATGATTGGGCAAAGGAAGAAAGAACCTCGGCCCTGTCCACCAGGAGCCGTGCTCTGGCTCGTAGAGAGTCAAGCTCTGCCCCGGTGAATAGTGTCACCTGCTCTGGCACGAGTTCCGACTTGGCCTCATTGATGAGGAAGCAAACCTGAGAGCAAACCTGGAGGGCCAGATCTCTGGACTGCTCCACCTCCGCTCTGGAGGGGGCTGCAATCAGCCAGTAATCCAGGTAGGGGTACACCCAGACCCTTCAGCGCAGGAATGCTGTCACCACTGCCATGCATTTGGTGAAGACCCTGGGAGCTAGAGAGAGGCCGAAGGGCATGGCCCGGAACTCGTAAAGGGATCCCTCCACTCTGAAGCAGAGGAATCTTTGATGGGACGGATGGATTAGGACGTGAAAGAACGCATCCTGGAGGTCCAGGGAACAGAACCACATGCCTCGTTCCAAGGATGGGATTATCTGAGCCAGAGTGACCATCCTGAAGATCCGAGACCTTAGGAACTTGTTCATGTCGTGCAGATCGAGAATGGGGCACCAGCCCCCCATCTGTTTTGGGACCAGGAAGTACCTGGTCACAAACCCTCAGTCTGGAGGAGGATCCGCCACCTTCCTGATCACCTCTTTTTCGAGGAGCAGGGCAATATCAGCTCCACGGGCAGACAGCGAGGCTGCGGACCCCATGGCCCCCCAAGGGGTGACGGCTCGAAAGGGTGGAGCCTGCTCAAACTCCAGAGGCAGGCCTTTTCCTACCACCTCCAACACCTAGCGGTCCATGGTGATAGCGGACCAGGTGGAAAGGAAGTGGCGTAGCCATTCCCCCACTGGGGGAACCCAGGGGGGAGTGACAAGGCTGGGGGTGGCACCCCTCAACCCGTCACTGGGCAGGCTTGGAGGAAGAACCAGCTGAGGGACCTCCTGGGCCTTTACTTCCTTGCTATCTGTTGGAGGAAGCTGCTGGCTTGGATTTGGGATGCCAAGCATGAGCCTGCTGGCCCTGTTGCTGGTGCTGCTGTGCCGGCCGAGATGTAGGGGCTGAAGAACGAAAGGACTTCTGCTGCTGACGGCAGCCTTTGTCCCTCTGGGTGGAGGTGACCGAGTTCAGGGTGGCATTGGACTTCTCGATCCGCTGAAGGTGTCCCTCCACTCCAGGGCCGAAGAGGTCAGCCCCCAAGAAGGGGACATCTGCCAACTTGTGCTTGGTATCCACCGTGAAGGTGGATATCCTCAGCCACGCCCTGTGGTGCATGGCCACCGGGGCCGCTACTGACCTGGCACAGGAATCACCTATGTCCAGAGCAGTCTGAAGCTGCTGGTGCGCCACTGCCCTACCCTGGTCCTGCACCTGGCAGACCGTGGTCTGCAGGTCAGTCGGGAGATGAGGAACAACCTCATCCAGGGAGCCCAAGAGGGCATGGGAGAAGTGTGCCATCAGCACGGCCGAGCTGGCCTGTCAGAGGCCAAGGGAGGATGCAGCATACACCTCGTGCCTGGAAAAGTCCAGCTTTTTGGACTCTGTCGGGGGCTTATCCACATTCTAAGCATTACCGGAACGCTGGAAAACGCTGTCGGTGACTAACCCCTCGGTAGAGGGGTGCTCCGAGAAACCGGGCAAAGAGCCGGTAGGGACCGCATACTTCCTGGCCATCCTGGCCGAGGGCACAGGACAGGAAGCAGGCTGCTGCCAAAGCTCCAAGGCTGGGCCGACAATGGCCTCAGCCACCGGAAAGGCCTCCGTGGGGGAATCCCCTTGGTCCAGTATCTCCGTCAGGGGATACTTGGCCCGTTTGGACGTGGGCTCGAGCTGCATCCCGGTGGACTCCGAGATGAGTCGAAGCAGACCCAAGAAGGATGATGAGCTATCGTCCAATGACTGGCCTTCGGAGGACTCCAGGTTGACCTGCCTGGAGAACAGGGAGGAGTCGTTGTCGGATTCCGAAGAGTCTGCAAAGAGCTGCCTTGGCCCTGAGCCACCTTTCACCTGCCAAAGACGGTCGGGAATGAGGGTGACCAACAACCTGTGGGGCAGGCCATGACCCGACCAAGAATCCTTGGTTGGTGCCCTCGACTTCGGTTGTGGAGGTGGAGGTTCCACCACAATCGGTGGAGCAGCTGGTTTTGGCCGAGCAACTGGCCCTAGAGCGGGCAACTCGACTGGGGTGAGTGGTTGCTTTGGTCGTTCAGGCGACAGTCACTTGATGGCCGGGGGCTTCACCGGGGTCAGCTTAGGCCCGGACAACAGCAACTGCTGCCACATAAGCTCCTCGTAGCGCCGGCGTAATTTACGCCGAAGCCTCCCCTCATCCGAGGAAGAGGACAAGAAGGAACGGTGTCGCCACTTACCTCGGTATTGAAACCGAGACTGCCGATGTTGGTGGGACTGGCTAGGCTGAGAAGAGGTCCGAGACCGAGACCCTCGGGGGGACCGAGGGTGAGTATGGGAAGGGGCAGGGGACACCCGCTCTTCCCTCAGCTCGGGGACTTTAACTGGGGACTGCGGCCCAGAAGGCACAGGCAGATCCTCGGTATCCACTGGGGGGACCGGTGAAGGAGGATTGTCGGCTTCTCCAGTCGACAGCCCATCTAACAGATCGAGAAAAATCTTGACTTCATCGACGGGAGTCTCAGCAGGCTGGCCTGATGGGGGCACCGTGAAGCCAGCGGCCACTGCTGCAACCTCAACTGAAGTCGACAGTTGGCTGTCCGGGGAAAGGGACCTCTCCCGCTCCCACGAACGCCGACAGTGGGACTTACCTTTTGACTCCTTCTTCTTGGGCTGAGAAGAATGTCCCAATGGCCCCTCTCCCTTCGTAGAAAGGGACTGACAAAGCTCCTTGAACGAAGCTATATACGAGGAACTCAGAGAGAGCGGGATAAATGCCGTGGCCGAGGAGGAGGAAGATGCGGCCTGGGCTGCCTCCTCCTCAAGAGCGATCATCTGCTTGAGCTGCTCAGCTGAGCCAGCCACTGTGGACACCGCCCAACGAGCCTCTTTTGATTTTACCAGCGGGAAACGTTTCTCAGGGCGCCCGAGCTTCAATCGGGCAGCACGATCATCCAGGACGTAGGCTGAGAAAGAGCGGCACAACTCGCAGGCTTGCGGGTCATGATCTAGGCCTAGGCAGTAGACACACGTGGAGTGCGGATCTGTCCTGGACATTTTCTGCCCACAAGGGCACCTCCGAAAGCCGGAAATAGATTTATCCATTGCAGCCACGAGGCAAGATGAAGACTGAAATTTAGAAAACTTCAAAACCAATTTCGGACGAACCGAAGAGTTAGGATCCAGTCTAAAACGCAGAGCGCTAAGGAGGGAACCTGAGCTTCCAGCGGTAGGGAAGATCTGGCATCATGGGGCGGAGCCAAGAGTTTTGCCACCCGGGTGGGTGGGAGGAGCCAGCTTGAAGACCTTCCGGCAAGATTTAAAGCGGCAAGGAACCTGCCAATAAGTGTGGATTGAACAACATATCTATGTCCCTAGAACTGTTTTCCACATAGATCGGAGGGATTCCACAAATGTGGCAACTGCGATATATGCAAATATGCATCTGTAGGCAACGTTTATGTTCACCCTTATGGACATAACAAAACTATCACAATCAGACAATTTATGACATGTAGAAGTACCTATATAGTCTATATTGTCTGGTGTACGTTTGGCATGCAATATGTGGGCATGATCACAAGAATGTTAAAAACAAGAATCCAGGAGCATATTAGGGCTGTGGTTAATAAAAACTAAACCAATGCAGCTGGGGCCCATTTTGCAGTGGCTCAATGTTCGAATCCAGCAGGACTAAAATTTACAACAATGGAATGTGTCTCACGCCTTTTTAGGAGAGGTGACTGTTTGAATTTATTATTTAATTTTTTTATTTTAGTCTTTGGTAAGGCCCACTAGGCACAAATGCCTGTTTTCAGGGGTGACCTGGGAGTACTTGGTGGTTAAGTGATTTGCTCAGAGTCACACAGTGTGCAAGTGGAGGTTATGAGAATCAAACTCAGGTCTGGTCTGGTCTGCTGGATGTACCAAGCTCGTTCACACCTCATTCCTCTAACCTCTAGGCTACACTGCCAGCCCAAATTATTAAAGAAAGAAAGCCACTGGATTTCAACACTAGGAGCACTTAACCCGAAGGGTATGAATTAAGAAATGAATTACAAATCACAGCTAAAAGATACATGAGAAAAATGTATCATAAGATTCTAGTCTTAATATCAAAATTTATTTAAATCTGTGTTGCTTGAATTAATCTTTATTTGTTCTGTCTTTTGCAGCCTTTAGAAGACAGCACTTGGCTTAATATTTGGACAATATTCAGCATCTGTTTGGACTTCTGAATGATTGTGCTGATGTTTGGACTTAGCCCGATAACGTCCCCCCTTAGTAATGTTTTGATTATAAGAGAGCATTTAATTTGACACAAAACCTTCCTCCAATATTACTGATCTTTAGGAGTTTTTCTGATCCAGCTGTCTACTCATATAGTCTTATTAAATTCTCTGATTAACAGTGTATCTGGGCTTCCCCCCCGATCAGTTACTGTACATTGATGTATCTCAAGATGGAATGTTTAAATCTGCCTCCCCAATTGCCTTCCTCCCATTTGTATTATTGGCTCTATTATAAGAAAATGTCCTTTTAAATGAACGGTTAACACTTTGATTAACTTGTGGTGGCAAGTCTACTGGGGAAGGAAGAGTGTATTTTGAAAATACCACCACTAGGGGGAATAAGAACGTTATAATAAAAGAGCAGACACTGAACCGCCCACACATTTACCCCAACAACTCAAGATATAAATAAATATAAATGACTGTAAAAGAACTATATGAACCTTTTTGGTGTTATGGGGTTAATGTAAATGAAATATGAATATACAGTAAATGAAATAATACTGAAACGAAAAAAGCAGAATGCAATAATTTCACTTTCTACATATTATTTTCTTTTTATTTCCTAAAGTCAGGGGTGTTTTCTCTACAAACTTGGAAATTTAAAATTAATGCTTTGTATACATACAGTTATCCAAGTATGTTGATTATGTTTTTCTTATTTTTTGATTGTTACAAGCATTAATTATGTGATTGTTGACTGTCTTAAAAAGGGTTCAAACCCTTGCTATGACATACCCCCTGAGGAGACCAATCATTTTTGTTTTTCACTACTGTTACTCTGGGCTGACTGCCTTGGATTGCACCGATGGCCCAGTGGTCTTGATTACGCACCCACACCTCTACGTTAATGAGCATATGATAACTCTCGGGATGAAGGCTCCACACAATTAATTTTCAGTGGATACAAATTCCCTCCTTGGTAGTTAAACAAAGAACCCAGAATCCACCATTACTGGCAGCCTGGTATTGGTGTAATGTGGAGCTCTGTCCCTAGATAAAGCTGTTACACGCATGCTCACTCCTTGTCAAACAGATAGCAACTAGCTGAGGTGGTAAGAGGAGAGGTTGTGCTAGTCATCATCTGTAGATCCATCAGTAGAGCTACACCTTTAAGAAGGGTGACTAATGGGCTAAGAGGGTGGGGTGGGGTGGTATTTGCTGTGGGTGAGCCTGGGGGTTGACAGTGGACA
This sequence comes from Neoceratodus forsteri, assembly GCA_016271365.2. NCBI lineage: Eukaryota > Metazoa > Chordata > Ceratodontiformes > Ceratodontidae > Neoceratodus > Neoceratodus forsteri. Next base: position 19,690,793 of record CM028129.1, on the reverse strand, counting down.
TGGGACACTAGACTGCCAGGGCTATATATGATGCACATTGGGATGGTAAGCGGGTTGGGAGGACTCTGAACTAGCATATATATATATATATATATATATACACACTATGCAAAAAACTTCATTAATGCATCATTTAGGGTTAAAACACAAAAAATAAGGAAATAAAACGTTTAGGGTTGCCCCCCACCTGTGGACCTACCCATCATCCTGAGACTGACAGCTGACGGGGTGTCTCACTGGGGTTGTGAGGCCTAAATCTCACCCCCAAAAAGTAGAAAGTTAAGCAAGTTGGTGGGAGCATGGGCCCTTCAGGCCCTGCGCTCCAACCAACTTGCAAATTTCTGCAGAATTCCACACCCGTTTACATTTTAGGCACCTAACGACAGAAAAGTACATCCATGGCAGTAAGGATAGCTACCATATAAATTTGAAGCCAGTACCACAATGGAAAACACTGTCCGCAAATCGTAAGCTGAGCCATGCAATGTCTTCACAAAAAATGTACTGTCTGATACATAAACACCACAATTGACATCTACAGGACATCCCATCAACGCCTTCCAACTTTCAAGTGAAAAGACCAAATGGTTTCCAAGATATTTAATTTAAAAATTGTTAAAATTGGGCTATCTGGTCCCTCCAAATCTGGCCATCTACTCCCTCCCTCATGATCAACGTTCGTGATCAAAGAATCTCGCAATCAAAGAATTTGCAGGCTCGAAATCAAAGAATAAAAAATGGTACACAAAAGTAAATGAAATCACAGCCATGCCTTGATAGATCGAAGCCCCCTGAACAAAACCCACCCTCATTTGGCTTAATAACCCACCCCTGGGCTGAGAAAATTGAATTTTTAAAATGGCCATCTAGTCGTGCCCTCACGATCAAAAATCACAGTCAAAGAATCTCCAGGCTTGCGATCAAAGAATAAAAAATGTGAAAAGAAAATTTTAGACAGAAATACATGAAACCACAGCCATGCCTCAATAGAATGAGGCCCCCTGAGCAAAACCCACCATTATTTGTCTTAATAACCCACCTCTGAGCTGAGAAAATGTATTTTTTCAAGTGGCCATCTAGTCACACACTCACAATCAAAGATTGCAGTCAAAGAATCTGACAATCAAAGAACATGCAGGCTCGCGATCAAAGATCGTTAGTGAGCCACGATCAAAGAATAAAAAAAGTTAAAAACTCTATTTTTTGATCATTTTGAAGCCCCCTGAGTAAAACCCATCCAAGTTTAACTTCAGAAGTGACCCCTGAGCCAAGATATTTGATTTTTTCGGACCACAAGCTGAAAATAAGATGGCGGCCATCGCGATCAAAGAATTCCTCACGATCAAAGATTCTTTGATCGTGAGCCTGCAAATTATTTGATCATGAGGAGGGACTAGATGGTCAAAACCCCATTTTTCTTTTGCAAAATAACCATAAAAATTTTCCCATTGACTTATAATGGGAACTTAAAAGTTTAATAACTTTTGAATGGATAAATATTTTTTCATCAAACAAAAGTGGCACATTCCTTGACCCAAGCTCTTTCAGATGATCCAAATCACAGAGTGGCATGCTACCCAATGGCTACACAGCACCATGGACAAAATCCAAAAAACTGCCCACATAACTGGTGAAAAGTGCATTTTTCTGCATTTTGGTGTGCAAAAACCGTAAGTCCGACCAAAATGAAATTTGGCAAATCAAGAGATCTACCATGCCCCACTGCGCATACCAAATTTTTTGTAAATCCATTAAACGGGTCCAAAGTTAACACGCAAAAATTCGAATTCAACATAGAAGTGCCTACTCAACCCTAAATATAGGGGCACGACCATGCCAAAGTGGTTCTAGACATAGGTCTTCAACCAAAGTGTTACAGGTCAGGAAACTGGATGTTAGGATTTGCAACTGGTATACCCTTCCCCCACCAAACCCTACCATTGTAACTACACACCCCCACCATCCACACACAAACAAGCATCAAGGTGTGCCTTAGAAACATAGACTTTGATGGCAGATAAGGACCGCTTGGCCCACCTAGTCTGCCCATTTCCCTACCTACAGGATAAGTTGCAAATCCTATTTAACCAACAGCCTATTTCTTCCTTCCCCCCACAAAAATTGACTTATGTCTGTCCCATGCATTCTTGAATTCTCCCACAGTTTTAAACCCCACAACCTCCTCAGGAAGGCTGTTTCATGCATCCGCCACCCTCTCTATGAAAAAATACTTCCTCACATTGCCCCTGAGCCATCCCCCCCTCTATCTTCAAACCGTGTCCCCTTGCTCTTGCACATCTCTTTTCCTTAAAGATGCTACCCTCTTGGACTTTGTTGATTCCACTGAGGCACTTAAAAGTTTCTATCATGTCCCCCCTCCTTTCCTCAAGGGTATACATATTAAGCTCCTTAGTCTCTCCTCATATGGCTTCTCTTGCAGACCCTGCACCATTTTAGTTGTCCTCCTCTGGACTGCCACCATCCTGTCTATGTCCTTGCGGAGATGGGGTCTCCAAAACTGGACACAGTACTCTAGATGGGGTCTCACCAACTGTCTGTACAGAGGGATAACAAATTCCTGTTTTCTGCTGGTGATGCCTCTCCCTATACATCCCAGTTTCCCCCCAGCCCTCCCTACTGCCTTCTGACACTGCTTGCCAACTTTAAGGTTGTCTGATATTTATTTATTTATTTACGAGTTTAACCAGGAAGGCATACTGAGCAGTTATTGCTCGATTCCAGATGCGACCTGGGGGACGAGTCCCAGTACAATTCTCAAATAGAGGTACATATAGATTAACAGCACAGTGAGGGGTCCGCCTGCCATCTAGAAAAAAAGGTAGATAGATTCTGGAACAATAAGAAAAGGGGGGAGCATACACAGGGGTAGTATTTACAGAGAAATCACATCAACAGTAATCTAATACACAGTATACACTAGCTAGAGCATGAGCAACTAGCGGTGAAATGTTCCAGTGAGTCACTTCAACACACAGTCTGAGATACATATTGGCCCTAGCTAAAGCATGAGCAGCTTGAGGTAAAGTGGGTGCCGACTAGGCGGTTCAGTAGGCAGGGGTGGATGAGTGTCTTATTTCAACTGGTAAGGCGTTCCATAGCTGTGGAATGTGTAATCTGAAAGCTGCCTGACCTTTGGCTGTCCACATGAAAGGGAAGTGGAAGAGCCTGGGGTCCGTGCTTCTGGGGGGTAGGCAGGGGAAGGGTGTTGTCAGAGTGCAGCAGTCAGGTAAGAGGGAAGGGTCTGGGACCAGAATTTGGCTGCAGACCTAGCACAATGGGTTTGTCTGCAGTCTTGGAAGGACGGCAGGGATAAGGAGTTGTATAAGGTGCAGTGGTGGGTTGTAAGTGGGAAGTCCAGGAGAAAAATGACAGAAAGAGTGATAGAGGGAGTCAAGGCTGGCCATGGCAGAGGAGGTAGCCGTAGTATAGACTATGTCACCGTAGTCGAGTATAGGGAGTATCATCCTTTGAACAATTTCTTTCCTAGCAGGAGGGGGGAGACAGCTTTTGTTCCTATATAGGGCGCCGAGTTTAGGGAGAAGTTTCTTGTGCAGGAAGTCAATGTGGGTGGAAAAATCGAGGTGCTGATCAAGCCAGAGTCCTAGGTATCAAAGTGGTGCAAACTTCTAGGGGGGTCCCATCTAGGGTTTGGAAAAGGGGGCACTTAGCTTGGTGGGCTAGTCTTTGTTGTGAGCTGAAAGTTAGTAACATGGTTTTCTTTGGGTTTAGGAAAAGTTGGTTTGATCGGAACCAGACCTGGATGGCATTGAAATCCTTTTGTAGCTGGTTTGCCACCATGCTTGTGGAGGGGCCTGTGGCATACAGCACTGTATCATCCACATACATTTGGATGGATGAGAAGCGACAGGCTGATAGGAGGTCATTTAAGCATATGGAGAAGACCAGTGGGCCCAATACTGAGCCTTGGGGGACGCCGGTGGTAACTGGTAGAGGGTTGGAGATGTATGATCTGACTTTTATAGCCTGATGCCTACCCACCAGGTAGTCATGGAACCAGGTGGAGGCTGGATTAGTGAGACCAGCTTCTTTTAGTTTTGACAGGAGCAGTGTATCGGAGACGGTATCGAATGCCTTGGCTAAGTCTATGAAGATGGCAGAGGTGTTGTGGCCTTTGTCCATTCCTGTGAGTATGTCATCAGTGAGTCTTAGTAGAAAGGTGGTAGTTGAGTGATACTTGCAAATACCGGATTGGTATGGGGTGAAAAAGAAGGCGGTGTCCAGATAGGGAGAGAGTCAGGCATTCCTGAATTTTTGCCAAGATCGGGAGTAGGGAGGTGGGCCGATAGTTGCCCGGGGCAGATGGGTCACCCCCTTTAGGGAGGGGTATGATGGTAGCTAGTTTCCATGTGGACGGTAACTTACCTAGAGAGAAGGAAAGGTTGAACAGAGCGGCTAGTGGAGTGGCTATGGCTGGGGCAGACAGGAAGAGCATCTTGGCATCAAGGGCCATGGGGCATTTTCCTTTGTTAGGGTTCAGAGAACTGAGGGAGTTGAGAACTTCTTCCAAGGATACAGGGTGAAAGGCAAAGCTGTATGGGTGGTGTGAGTGCTCACAGTGGGGGGGGCGTGGGGTGGGTGGATGCTGGAGGGAGGATAGGAGTGAGCCAGCAGGTGAGAAGTAGGTATTGAAAGCAGTGGCTATCTCACTGGGGTCGGTGATGGTATTGCCCTGTAGTGTCAGTGGTGGCGGGTAGGTTGTGGGGGAGAAGAGGGATTTGAATGACTTCCAAAAGTTTGTCGGGTGGTTAAGGTTTGCATTGAAAGCTGATAGGAAGTAGTTCTTCTTTGAGTTGCAAATGAGTTTGGTGCAGGAGTTGCGGAGGGTTCTGTAGTTTTGGAAAGTTGCCTGGGTGCTCACTTTCTTATGGACTTTCCATGCGTGGTCTCTGGAGTGGCATTGGCTGATCATATCAGCAGTGATCCAGGGAAGGTGGGCACCTCTGACTCTTTTTGTGCGCAGGGGGGCGTGGTAGTCCCAGACATTTAGAAATTTGGCCTTGAAGTTTTCGAAAGCGGCATCAATTGATGTGGCTGCCGGGATGAAAGACCAGTCTACTTGGCCTAGGTCGTACAAGAGCAATGGTAAGTCCAAGGAATTGTATGATCTTGTCCGGAGGGTCTTTGGGGGAGGAGCAAGGGGCTTAAACACCTTTCTGACCATGAAAATCATGTGGTGGTCACTTAGGGAGTCTGGTAGCAGGCCCGCTCATGGGATCCTGTGGGGGTGGGAGGAGAGTATCCAATCCAGGAGAGAGTGGTTTTGCGTCTTGTGGTTTAGCCTGGTGGGGTGTTCAATTAATTGAGAGAGATTTAGAGCCTTTATCTTTGTCTTAAGGTGGGCCTTATCTGTAGCTAGCCAGTTGATGTTAAAATCGCGGATGGTGTGTAGCTCGCCACCCATGCTTAATGACTTTAATGTATTTAGGTGGGATAGAATGTCAGGTATGGGTGTACCGCGGGGCCGGTAGGACCCCACAACATACACCGGGATCGAGCACTGGAGTTATACTTTGATTAGGAGAGAGTTGATGTGGGCTGGGAGTGAGGGGATTTGAATTACAGTGAACTGCAACTTAGAGGAGATGTACATGGCTGTCCCTCCGCCTCTCTTTTTTCCAGGACGATCATGTCTGATAATTTTGTAGTCAGGGATGGATACTTCAGCATCTGTGTGACGGGGTTTTAACCAGGTTTCAGATATGAGCAGAATGTCAGGGTGCTGGACTAGGGCGACTGGCTGCAGAACAGTTATTTTGTTCAGCAAGCTGCATGTGTTTAGGTGCAGGAGCCTGAGGCCCTTTGGGAATGGAAACGGGGAGTGAACGCTTTGAGTGATGGCTCCAGGGTTGGGATCAATATCACCTGCCAGGAGGAGCAGCAGTGTAAGAACCTGTTTGCATCTGTGCCCAAGGTGTTTTGTGTCTGGACGTAGGGGTGGGAGCTGAGGCTGTTGGTGGTGGGCAGCTGAGAACTTGGGTGCGGAGAATGTCATGGCCCAGCTTAAACGAGGGAGGCAGGATGTTTGCACTAATGTGCCAGTTGAGAGCTTTAGGGCAGCACTGTAGCTGGAAAGCATATGTATCGGTGGGCTCGGGGATGAGACTGAGGATGGTAGGCAGGGACGGTTCCCTTTATTGGGAGGATCGCTGGGGGGAGGGATGCCAGAGGGGCAAGGGAGAGAAGTAGCAGAAGCAGGAGAGGTAGCTTAGTTTGCACAGAATTGACTATAGGCTAGGTAAGCGGCCACTAGTGGTAGCAGCTGATAAGCTGCAAATGGGAAAATGAGCTGATAGGTTCTGCAGCTCATGTGACTCAGGCTATAAATCAACGAGCTCACCAAGGGCGGTGGTAGGGGTGGTGGGGCCAAAACACAGGCTCTGAGGCAGCGGAATGCTATATTTTGTGGGTCTGTCTGGTCAGCTGTGGTGCGATGAGGGGGCGTGTCCTTCGGCTTGCTACTGGCAGTTGGGGAGGGCTTCAGAACACTGCCCTCATGACTCCAACTGTGAAGAGAAAGAGAGGGGGTTATGTAGCCTGCAGAGAGGAGGAGGAGCCGAAAGAAACAGGTAGCCCTACAATAATTTACATGTGGTGTTTACAAGTCAGCTCTAAACTCTATACTTTGCAGTACTTTAAGATCTGTAGCCTGGGTGGTATGCAGTGCAATGAGAAAGCTTGCTGAGTGCTGTAAAGAGCAGACAAATAATGACTTTAAGCCCTAAAATGAAATGATTACCCCCCGGTCCCTTTCCATTTTTGTTGTTGTTACTACCTCCCCCCAATTGTGTAATCTTCCCCTGGGTTTTTATTTCCCAGGTGCATTATTTTGCACTTCTTTGCATTGAATCCAAGCTGCCATACTTATAACCATTCCTCCAACCTTGCCAAGTCCTTTCTCATCCTTTCCATGCCTCCTTGTGTATCAACCCTGTTGCAGATCTTTGTGTCATCTGCAAAGAGGCTTACTTTTCCTTCCGGTCCCTCTGCAATGTCACTTATAAAGACATTAAAAAGGACTGGACCCAGTACTGAACCCTGCAGTACCCCACTAGTAACCCCTCTTTCTTCAGAGTGGAGTCCATTTACAATTACCTTCTGTGTCCTGTTGTCCAGCCAATATTTTACCCAGGCTACCACCCTGGGACGTATTCCCAGGCTGGTTAATTTTACTATTAATCTTTTGTGTGGGACTGTGTCAAATGCCTTGCTAAAGTCTAGGTAGGCCATGTCCACAGCCCCTCCCTGGTCTACTACTTTGGTCACCCAGTCAAAGAAATCAATTAGATTCGTCTGACATGACCTTCCTGCTGTGAACCCATGTTGCCTTGGGTCCTGTGCCCCACTGGCCTCTAGGTACTCAATAATTCTTTCCTTCAGAAGTGATTCCATCACTTTCCCTACCACAGAGGTCAAACTGACAGGTCTGTAGTTTTCTGCCTCTGTCTTGGTCCCACTTTTGTGAAGGGGAATCACATCCACCTTTCTCTGGTCCTCAGGTACCACACCATCCTCCCACGATTTGTTAAAAAGGGTAGTCAGTGGTGTTACTAGTTCTCGCCTTAATTCTTTAAGCATTTTGAGGTGAATTCCATCAGGTCCCATTGCTTTGTCCACCTTCAGTTTTAGGAGTTCTTTCAGAACTCTTTCTTCTGTGAAAGGACTGGGATCGACACCCCTATCCAGAGTGCTTCTGTTAACTGGATTAGGTACCTCCCCCTCCTCCTCTTTTGTGAATACTGAGCAGAAGTATTTGTTCAGTATCCCTGCTTTTTCACTGTCCCTCTCTGCCCACCCATCGTCCATTCTACTGAGCCTCATTATCCCTCCCTTTGTCTTTCTACCCTCCCTGATATATACCTATAAAAGGTTTTATCCCCCTTCTTAACTGAGTTGGCTATCTTTTCCTCAGTTTGGGCCTTTGCTATTCTGACTGCCCTCACCGCTTCCTTCTGCCTTAACTGGTACCATTCTCTGTCCTGCTCCATCGGTGTTTCCTTATACTTCCTAAATGCTATATTTTTCTCCCTAACCTTCACTGCCACCTCTTTTGAGAACCACAGTGGCTTTTTCTTTTGATTTGTTTATTTGCTTCACACAAAGGCTTTCTGTCTCTGTGATGGCAGTTTTGATGTTTCCCCATTGTTGCTCCACCCCTCCTTCTAGCCTGTTTGCTAGTGCCTTAGGGTCGTGGGCCACACCTCACCCAACCCTACCATCACAACCCCACCCCCACCCTCCACAAGTGTCAGGGTGTACCTTAGAGTCATGGACCCTGACGCTCACCCCATTCTCCTATACTGTAGCATGTCAGGCTCCTTACAGGTGGAATGGGGTGGGGTTGTGATGGTAGAATTGGGTGGGATGGGGTCCATGACCCTAAGGCACACCCTGACGCAACAGTTGTAAACCCTAACATCAAGGTTCCTGACCTGTATCACTTTTGTTGAAGACCTATGTCTAGAACCCTAACTTTGTTTTAATGAAGTTTTTGTTAATTAATGTCCTTACTTTGTGAAGTAGTATAATAGTATCCCCGCTTGGTTGAGAGTTTTTTTGGTATTTTTTGGTATTTTTGCTGCAGATTTTCAACACTGCCTTTTTGGGACCCCACCTCATGAACACTGACAATTTAATTTCATTACTTAGTCCTAAAAGGTGATTTGTTTCATGCCTCTACTGTGTAAACACATTTTGGGCAGGATGTGAGAAATGACAGGTATATTGTTCATGAGGTGGTGTGAAAAAATCCTAATGGTGAAAATCTGGAGTGAAAATATGAAAAATTGGTGAAATTACGAATATGCGTAGAAACTGTCATTGTACACTCACAACAGTCTTTTTTGAGAATTGTTGCACCACATTTTCCACATGGTTTTTTTGGGACCCAATCTAATGAACAGTGGCACTGTGATTTCATTAATACATTCCAAAAGTTGATTTCACACAGCGACTGCGCCATTCTGCACCACAGCTGTGAAAAGACTTTTTGGGCAGGGTGTGAAAAATGACAACTTCACTGTTCATGAGGAGGTGTGAAAAAATCTCAATGTTGAAAATCTGGAGTGTAAATATTAAAAATTGGCAGTTACGAATAGAAACATAGACTCTGACGGCATATAAAGACCACTTGGCCCACCCAGTCTGCCCATTTCCCTACCTATTGGATAAGTTGCAGATTCTAGTTAACCAATAACCTACTTCCTGCAACCCCCCCACTATAATTGCCTTATGTCTGTCCCATGCATGTTTGAATTCCCCCACTGTATTAGACCCCACAACCTCTCCAGGAAGGCGGTTTCATGCATCCACCACTCTCTCCGTGAAAAAGAATTTCCTCACATTAGCCCTGAGCAGTCCCCCCTCTAACTTTAAATTGTGCCCCCTTGTTCTTACACATCTCTTTTTCTGAAAGATGCTACCCTCCTGGACTTTGTTGATTCCCTTGAGGTACTTAAAAGTTTCTATCATGCCCCCTCCCCATCAATCCTTTCATCAAGGGTATACACATTAAGCTCTCTCAGTCTCTCTCTTCGTATGGTTTCTGATGTAGACCCTGCACCATTTTAGTTGCCCTAATCTGGACTGCTTCCATCCTGTCTATGTCCTTGCGTAGATGAAGTCTCCAAAACTGCACGCAGTACTCCAGATGGGGTCTCACCAACTGTCTGTATAGAGGAATAACCACTTCCCTTTTTCTACTTGTGATGCCCCTCTCTATGCATCCCAGTATCCCCCTGGCTCATCTTACTGACTTCTTACATTGCTTACCCATCTTTAGGTCATCTGATATGACTACACCCAGATCCCTTTTGATTATTGTTGTCGTTAGTACCTCCCCTGCTATTGTGTACTCTTCTCCTGGGTTTTTGTTTCCCAGGTGCATTTCTTTGCATTGAATCTAAGTTGCCATATGTCTGACCATTCCTCCAACCTTGCCAAGTCCCTTCTCATCCTTTCTAACCCCCCTCATGTATCAACTCTGTTACAGATCTTTGTGTCATCTACAAAGAGGCATACCTTTCCTTCCAGACTCTCTGCAATGTCACCTATAAAGACGTTAAAGAGGACTGGACCCAGTACTGAGCCCTGAGGTATTCCACTAGTAACCCCCCTTTCTTCAGAATGTGTTCCATTCACTATTACCTTCTGTGTCCTGTTGTGCAGCCAGTTTGCTTACTAGGCTACCACCCTGGGACCCACTCCAGGCTGGCTAACTTGATTATTAATCTTTTGTGCGGGACTGTGTCAAATGCCTTGCTAAAGTCTAGGTAGGCCATATCCACAGCCCCTCCCTGGTCTATTACTTTGGTCACCCAGTCAAAGAAATCGATTAGCTTCATCTGACATGACCTTCCTGCTGTGAATCCATGCTGCTTTGGGTCCTGTGCCCTGCTGGCCTCTAGGTCCTGAACAATTCTTTCTTTCAGAAGTGATTCCATCATTTTCCCCACCACTGAGGTCAAACTAACAGGTCTGTAGTTTCCTGCTTCTGCCTTGCTCCCACTTTTGTGAATGGGAATCACATCTGCCCTTCTCCAGTCCTCAGGTACCACCCCATCTTCCTATGATTTGTTAAAAAGTGTGGTTAGTAGTGGTGTCACTAGGTCTTCCCTTAGCTCTTTTAGGATTCTAGGGTGAATCCCGTCAGGCCCCATTGCTTTCTCCACCTTGAGTTTTAGGAGTTCTTTCAGTACTCTTTCTTCTGTAAATGGACTGGCGTCAGCCCCACTATCCAGAGTGCTTCTACTGTTTGGTTTAGGTAACTCCTCCTCTTCTTCTTTTGTGAATACTGAGCAAAAGTATTCATTCAGTATCTCTGCCTTTTCACTGTCTCCCTCTGCCCACCTCCCCTCTCCTTTATTACATTTCAATATCCCTACCTTAACCTTTCTATGCTCCCTAATGTACCTATAAAAGGTTTTATCCCCCTTCTTAACTGAGTTGGCTATCTTTTCCTCTGTTTGGGCCTTTGCTTTTCTGACTGCCTTCCCCACTTCTTTCTGCTTTAATTGATACAGTTCCCTGTCATGTTCCGTCTGTGACTCCTTATACTTTTTGAATGCAGCCTTTTTCTCCTTAACCTTCCCTGACACCTCTTTTGAGAACCATAGTGGTTTTTATTCTGCTTTGTTTTCTTTATTTGTTTCACACAAAGGCTGGTTGCCTCCATGATGGCAGTTTTGATTTTTCTCCATTGTTCTTCCACCCCTACTTTCTGGCCATTTGCTAATGCATTCCTCAGGTATTCATCGTTGTGCATTGTGCAGTAGGAACTGCACAACGCACACTCATAATGGTCATTTTTGGGAATTTTTGCACCACATTTTCAACATGGGCTTTTTGATACATAGATACATAGACAGTGTAGGCAGATAAGTTCCTTCAGCACACCCAGTCTGCCCATTTGAGCTTGTAAGTTCACTTTATGTTTTCCTAGAAGTCTGTTGCCCCTTTACCCTGACCTCCAGAATTCCTTTATGTCTATCCCATGCATTCTTAAATCCCATGACTGTTTCAGCTCCCACCACTTCCTCTCTGCAGGGTGTTCCACTTGTCCACTGCCCATTTTGTGAAGAAATTCTTCCTCACGTTTCCTCTGAATTGTCCTCCCTCCAACTTCATCCCATGCCCTCTAGTCCTGGAACATCTTTTTCATTTAAAAATAGTGTATTCCCGCACCCTGTTCCTCCCTGTAAGATAGTTGTATGTCTCTATCATATCCCTTCTCTCCCTCCTCTCCTCCAGGGAGTACATGTTCAGTTCCTTCAACCTGTCCTCATAGGACTTGTGATGCAATCCATGTACCATCTTTGTTGTCCTCCTCTGAACCTTCTCTACCCTGTCTATGACCTTACATAAGTAAGGTCTCCAGAACTGTACGCTGTACTCCAGGTGGGGCCTCATTAGTGTCTTATATAGAGGAATTATGACCTCCCTTTTCCTGCTGGTGATGCCCCTGCCCATGCATCCTAGCATCCTATTTGCTTTACCTGCTGCCTTGTCAGACTGTTTCTCTTTCTTGAGGTCATCAGAGATGATAACCCCAAGATCCCTTTCCTGCGTGGTGCACACTACATCCTCCCCCCCCCCCCACAACTGATATATTGTGCCAATTTTTTTTTTGGCCCCGTATGCATTATCTTGCACTTCTTTGCATTGAATTTCAACTGCCAAACCCTTGACCATTCTTCAAGTTTCTGCAGGTCCCTTCTCATTCTGTCTATACCCTCTGGTGTGTCTACTCTGTTACAGAGCTTTGTGTCATTAGTGAACAGGGAAATTCTGCCTTCTAGGTCCTGCACAATGTAATTGATGAAGATGTTGAATAGGACCAGTCCCAGCACTGATCCCTGTGGTACCCCACTGGTCACTCTTCCCTTTGTGGAGTGACAGCCATTTACCACCACCCTCTGTGTCCTGCCACCCAGCCAGTTACCTACCCACCACACTACTGTCCTGCCCACACCCATATTCCCCAGTTTGTGTAATAGTCTTCTATGTGGCACAGTGTCAAAGGCCTTGCTGAAGTCCAGATAGGCAATGTCCACTGCCCTGCCCTGATCCACCTCCCTAGTCACCCAGTCAAACAATTCAATGAGGCTGTTCTGACATGACCTCCCCCTGGTGAAACCATGCTGCCTTGGATCCTGTAGCCCATTGACAACCAGATGCTCCACCAATCTCTCCTTCAGTAGTGCTTCCATGATCTTCCCCACTACCAAGGTGAGGCTGACTGGTCTGTAGTTCCCCGCTTCCTCTTTGTTCCCACTTTTGTATAAAGGGACTACATCTGCTGTCCTCCAGTCTTTGGGTACCTCCTCTGTTTCCGGTGATCAGCTAAACAGGATTGCCAAAGGTTCAGCCACCACCTCTCTTAGTTCTTTAAGGACCCTGGGGTGTACCCCATCTGGCCCCATTGATTTATCAACTCTTATTACTTCCAGTTCCTTCAGGACCCTTTCTCATGTAAAGGGACTTGTGTCCATATCTGCACCATTTTCATCCCTTGTACTCCATTCAGACCCATTACCCTCCTCTTCCTCAGTAAAGACCGAGCAGAAATACCTGTTCAATATGTCAGCTTTACTGTCGTCATGCTCCTCACGGCCCCCATCCTCCCCCTTCAGTCTCACTATCCCTCCCTTTGTCTTTCTTTTTTCACTTATGTACCTGTAAAAGGTTTTGTCCCCTCTGCCCACTGATTTTGCTATGTGGACTTCTGTCTGAGCTTTGGCTTCTTTTACTGACCTCCCTGCCTCCCTTTGCTTCTCCTGGTACTTCTCCCTATCACCTTCTGCCTGTGTCTTTTTGTGTTGCTTGAATGCAGTCTTTTTGGCTTTCTCTTTGTCTGCTACCTCCTTGGAAAACCATAATGGCCTCCTCTTCCTTTTACCTTTGCTAATCTGCTTAATGCATAATTCTGTTGTTCTTGTAATCCCCATTTTAAATACTGCCCACTGTCCCTCAACCCCTGATTCCTGCCCCATTCCCCTTAATGCCTCTTTCAAGCATCTCCCCATTTTCCCAAAGTCTGCCCCTAAAATCCAGGATACGTGTTTTTGTGTGGTTTGGCTCTGCTCTTTCTGTGATTTCAAACCACAATGACTGGTGGTCATTGTTCCCCAGGTGCTCCCCCACTGTTACCCCCATCGCACTGTCCCTGTTTGTGAGCACAAGGTCCAGTATTGCCTTCTGCTGAGTTGGTTCCATGACCAGTTGATTGAGGAAGGCTCCCTGAAGGGAGTCCAGGATAAATCTGCTCCTAGTTGATGCTACTGCTGGGATGCTCCAGTCCACGTCTGGAATACTGAGGCCTCCAATCAGCACTACCTCACCCTTGTCTGCTATCCTTTGGATGGCTAGCATCGGCTCCCTATCTGTTTCTTCCTCCTGGGATGGTGGTCTATAGACCACACCTGTGCGGATGGCTGGCCCCATTTTCCTTTCCAGCTTAACTCACAGTATCTCTCCCCCATTTTGTTCCTCCTGGATCTCTGTGGCCCTTATGTTATTTTTTCACATACAGTGCCACTCCTCCTCCTCCCTTCCTACTTGTCCTGTCTCTTCTGAATATGTTTTAGCCAGGTATGGCCATTTCCCAGCTGTGGTTTTGTGACCTTCTCTGCTAAACACAGGCAATGTCATTTCATTAATCAGTCCAGGAAGGAGATTCCAAGTAATGACCACGAAATCACCTTTCAGGACTAAATAACGAAATGGCAGTGGCAGTGTTCATGAGATGGGGTCCCAAGAGCCCTGTGTTGAAAATCTGGGGTAAAAATTTCTAAAAATGGCTGAGATATCAACATACATTGAAAACCCCATTGAGAGCCATAATACAAGCCTACCTCGATTCCTCAGTTTGTAGCTGGGCTTTGAAGCATGCAGACATGTCCCAGTCCAGAGGAGCTGACAGCCACAACCTCCAGAGGTAAGTATAGGGTGAGAGGGGGCGTGGGGAGGTGGGTGCTCAGTGGGATGGTTAGGATGGGGGACGGGACAGGGGAGACAATGAGGGATCTTTTTCTTTTTTCTAGAATAAAAATATAAGATGCTGGGGACAGTTTTCTTTTTTTATGGCAGGGATGACTTTATTTTTGGACACTGGGAGAGGCCTCCCCAGTGTCACATAATGCTGGGGGGTTTGTAATGTTGACACAGGGATTGGGCACCCCGATGCTGATGAACACTATTAATATTAGAATGGGTGGGGAGGGGGCATTTAACACTGGATCCCAGTGTCAGAAACAACACGGAAGAAAGTGAAGGTTTTTGGCACACCGTGGGTGGTCTTCCCAGTGTGCCACAGCAATAGAGGGAGAAATAAATCCTGACACAGGGACTGGGCACCCTGATGCCAGCAAAGAATAGTAAGGATGGGCTGTGAGGTGGCGGGGAGGGCATCCGACACTGGGTGGGCATCCCAGTGTTGGAACCAAGAGAAAGTTATCAGAAAAATGAAACGTTTGGTGCACTGGGGGTGATCTCTGCAGCGCATCACATTAGTGGGGGGTTAGAGAAATGCCAGCATGGGGACTGGGCACCCTGATGTCGGGAAACAGTAATTTTAAAGGGGTACACCTGAAAACCTGACAGTTCGATTCAGGACTCTGCATCGTAAAATGCCTCTTCGATACAGGATTATTTATTTGTTTGTTTATTTAAGAGTTTTATCAGGAAGGCATGCTGAGCAGGCTACTGCTTGATTCCAGATGCATCCGGGGGGGGGGGTATGGAAAATACATATAGCATACAATGTAAAATAACAGTTGGCAAGACAATTCAAGAAACAATATTACATTCAAGAGACAATATAAGAGCAAAATAACCATCGTCATTCTGAATCTAACATGTCGGTTTCTTACAGGATTCTGCATCGAACTAGAATCCTGTCCCTCCAGGGACATCTACCATATATACTTGCATATAAGCCAGCCCACATATACAGTAAGCTGACCCTCCAAAATGCTGTATTGATTTCACAAAAAATGCAGTAACCCATGTATAAGCTGATATCAAGTTTTACACTGAATATCTACATCAAGCTCAGGCAAGGGAGTGTTGTTTCAGTAAGTGTGGTGTCTTGGTGTGGTGTCTCAGCTCATTTTTTTTTGCTTTGTTCACCATCAGTCACTCAACAACCCACCAACCCTGTTCCCTTCTCACCAACCCCCACCCTCTTGGCCCCATGTCCCCTGTCTGCTGCGCTTCCCTTCATCCAGGTGGCTTGCTGGTGATGTCACATGCCAAAGCCCCTCGCAGTTTGTAATGTCAGCAGGCACCTGCAGTGCCCCAGCTACTGCCCCACTCTGTTACTTACCCCTGCTGAGCAATTTGTTACCCTCCGTGCCTAATCCCGTTTCCATTCCCTTCTGCACTGCCATTCACTGCCGCAGTCCTCCTGGCATCCATTCCACCCAGTAACTGTTTCCTTTCCAGTTCCTTTTTTTAAAGAAGACTCTTCTCCCTAGCTGGCTATGCTGACCCATCGGCCCAACCCTTACTGTTACTGTGCCATAATGACTGACCCATCGTGCCCGACCCTTACTGTTACTGTGCCATAATGACTGACCCATCGGCCTGACCCTTACTGTTACTGTGCCATAATGACTGACCCATTGGCCTGACCCTTACTATTACTGTGCCATAATGACTGACCCATCGTGCCCGACTCTTACTATTACTGTGCCATAATGACTGACCCATCGTCCGACTCCTTACTGTTACTGTGCCATAATGACTGGACCCATCGGCCTGACCCTTTACTGTTACTGTGCCATAATGACTGACCCATCGCCCGACCCTTACTGTTATTGTGCCATAATGACTGACCCATCGTGCCTGACCCTTACTGTTACTGTGCCATAATGACTGACCCATCGTGCCCGGCCCTTACTGTTATTGTGCCATAATGACTGACCCATCGGCCTGACCTTACTGTTACTGTGTCATAATGACTGACACCATCGTGTCCGACCCTTACTATTACTGTGCCATAATGACTGACCCATCGGCCCGACCCTTACTGTTACTGTGCCATCATGACTGACCCATCGGCCTGACCCTTACTGTTACTGTGCCATAATGACTGACCCATCGGCCCGACCCTTACTGTTACTGTGCCATAATGACTGACCCATCGTGCCTGACCCTTACTGTTACTGTGTCATAATGACTGACCCATCGGTCTGACCCTTACTGTTACTGTGCCATAATGACTGACCCATCGGCCTGACCCTTACTGTTACTGTGCCATAATGACTGACTCATCAGCCCGACCCTTACTGTGCCATAATGACTGACCCATCGGCCCGACCCTTACTGTTACTGTGCCATAATGACTGACCCACGCATAAGTTGAGATCCTCTAAATTAAAATGCTGACTTGGTACAAAAATCTCGGCTTATACACAAGTATATACAATATTTTTGTCACATAGAAAATAATGGGAAAATGAACATTTCATAATTTTGGAATGGATTAATATTTTTTCACCAAACCATCAAAACACACATCTGTGAGGTCACAGTTTTATACCCTGAAAAGTTAATCCCTGTAGCTACAGCCATTTTTGAGATACAGGTTGACAAAACAACACCAAAAAAAAAACAACAACATAAAAATCTCTTATTTTTCAACACTCTGTATTTCAGAAACCACACAAGGGATTCAAACCAAATTTGGCATAACAATAGACCTGCCCTGTTAAAAGATGCATGCAGAATTTCAAGCAGATCTGTTGAACCTGCATGAAGTTATGACCCTGAAAAAACTGGCCTTTAACATTAAATGCTTGCGCTAACCCTAACTATAGTTGCACTATCATGCAGCTATAATGAAACACACCAGAATGTGCTGGGGTGGGGGGGATCAATAGACTACCAGGGATACATGTAAATCACAGTGGGGGGTGATCAGTATGCAGACTGGAACGAAGCTCATCAGAGCTCCGAAAGGGGCAGCTAGGCACCAGGAAGGGAGAGGAGCTCAATGGAGTACAGAAGTGGCTCAATGAAATCACGCTGCTGAGAAACTGGAGCAGAGTTAAACTGGGGCTCAGCTGGACTTTGAGATTTAAAACAAAAGGCGCTCTGAGGCAAATAAAAATCAAAAAGGAAGAGGGGGGCCAGCCCGATGGTGCCGAGGGTTGAGGCGCTGGATGCCACACCTCACACCACTCTGGAGACCCAGGTTTGGGAGTGAATTCAGGTCATCAGAGGTCAGCCGGGAGAGTAGAATTGAGCATCCCTGGGACTGCTCTCTGTGGAGGGTGGGGAGGGACTCCGGTGAAGGTGCTGGCTCCTGGCAGTGACTGGGGGGTAGTGCTGGGCATGGAGCAGTGAAGGGGATGGCATGGGTGGACACCCAATGTGCGACACATGGGAGCATGCACTGCAGCGTCCTTGGCATTCCTGTATGCCTGCAACACGGGAAGAAAACTCAGGGGAAAAAACGTAACCGAATCCTCTGGTGCTCATGAGGATCCACCGGCGACACTGCACCAGACACTCGAGGAGCTTCCGCTGGCCCTGACCCCCTGGCCTTCCTCGTTGGGGTCCACAATGTGGCCTTAGAGAGGGAGATGGGAGGATGTTGAGGCTTGGGCATGGCGCACGGTGCGGGAGCCACCAGTGGACCTGAAAAGGGGACCATAAGATCACCCCACCCAAGGAGGTAGACTCATTAATAATATAAAAAAGGAGGATGGGAAGAGTCTGTTTGGGTATGAGGCTATTGTACATTAAATCTGTGTGCATGGGGTTTGAGTATGCATTCAATCTGTCTGGTATCAGTAAATACACACCGCTGCATCTAGAAGAAGTCTGGGTGGGGTGCCAGCTAGGTGAGCAGGGGGTCTGATACAATCAATGGGATATGCGTTCTACTTGTAGTTGGTCAGATGTGATATCTAGTAAATTGGGTAGAGTTTAGCAAGTTCTCTGTTCCTAGCTCACTGAAGGATTAGGCTTAAGGGTTGTAAATTATGTCCATGCTGAAACTGCTGCTGGATCACCAAGGATCCCATGTTATTTTATTTTTTCCTCACTATGTGCCCCCCCACACCTTCCTTGCTGTGTTATAGAATGTATTCCTCCACCATCCCTGACCCTTGTATGTAATTATGCCCTTTTTTTGTTGCCTTCCGTGTGCATGACACTTTGTATTCTGAGCAGTGCAAGTATACTGTACTAAACTGCATGTGTGCAGTCAGTCTTCTTTCCAGTCTGTGTATGTACTGCAGACACTGTCTGACTCCCTGACTTAAAAACAAACATTACTGAGGAGGTCACGTGATGAGTTAGCTGAGTAGGACGTTTCTCGTGCCGCTCTGAGGCCTGAAATTACTTTTTAGAAGTAAACCGCTTCGGGATTAATTACTTTTAGTTATTTTAACCTTTCCCCGACTGTCGGGATGCTAGTGGAACAGCTGGGCGGCGTTACTGCAGCAAAAAGGGGAAATTTATCGGACCGAAGCTACAGTTCACGAGGGGCACTTGCAAATAGCGCTAAGCCACGACAAGAGTTGCTATGGAGCCCGAGACAGTAGAGCCCCTGTCGGCAAGAACTCCAGCACTTAAATGGCCAAAACCCCATTCACCTACCCCCAATGCTTGGGAAGAAGAGGCAGAAGAGTGAGGGGGGCT
This sequence comes from Neoceratodus forsteri, assembly GCA_016271365.2. Lineage (NCBI taxonomy): Eukaryota > Metazoa > Chordata > Ceratodontiformes > Ceratodontidae > Neoceratodus > Neoceratodus forsteri. The sequence goes on along the minus strand of CM028129.1, from coordinate 19,671,605 downwards.
GTACCAAATAATGAGGACATACAAGAGATTAAACATTTGCTCCAGGGACTGGTAGTAGATTTTGCAGCCTTTAAACCTGCACTGCAGTCATTAGCACAGAGGATGGGAGATGCTGAAGCCTGAATCTCCTCACAAGAAAGGAAAGTTTCTGCAGTGGAACAAGAGTTGGTGGTGGTCAGAAAACAAGTCAAGAAGTTGGAAGAAAGACTAGAGGATCAAGAATCAAGGAGCCTGCAAAATAATTTGATTCTGGCAGGGCTTCCTGAGAAAACAGAAGGCTCGGACTGTGTTCTTTTTTTGCAAGACATGCTGCTTAAGCTGCTCGGCCCCTCACCATATGGGGAGACCTATAATCTAGAGAGAGCACACAGGGCCTTGAGGGAGATGCCACCCCCGGGAGCAAGACCCTGAGTAATCATAATGCGGTTCCTCAATTATAAAGAAAACATGTTTGTACTAGCCTCAGCATGGCAAAAGAAAACAATGCAGTGGAATGACGCCACCTTGTGGATGTTTCAAGACCAAACTCCTTCCATGAGAACCAAACAGAAGGAGTATGTGGACATTAAAAAGATGCTATATTTGGCCGGTATCAAATTTCGGCTCCAGTTTCCTGCTACCCTGGTGGTCCAGCTACAAGCGGGGGAGAAGAGATATCTCACAGCCAAGGATGCACTGGAAGGGCTACTAGTGGAGCTCCCAGATTTATTCAGAACACCGACCTGAGCTGCTTGAGACGACTAGGAGAGATGTCGAGAGTCTCTGTGGGCTGGGACTGTTGTAATTCTAAATTTGTTAATTTTAAACTGGTTAAAATTACTTTTAAGATGGCAGAACCTAAAGCTTCAACTGGCTGGTTTTAGATACTAGCTTTGAGATAAGAGGCATAGGAATGGTTATGGACGACTATGGGCTTAACAAGAGAAACCTAGTGGAGGGGTATCTAGGGTAATCTTATGTTGTTATTTTATGTTATTATATGATGTCGTATCTGAGGGGGTTTAGAATAGTGAGGGGGGCTCTATTTCCGGGAAGTGCTCCCCCCCTTTTTTTTTTCAAGATATCTCTGTAGGATGGTGTTGGTCTTTTAGTCTCTCTCTGTTGGGGCCTATGGTACCAGGGGCCAGGATCTGAGCCAGGGCTGCACTGCCATAAGTGAGTGACATCGGCTCTAGGTTGGGAGGTGGTTAGTAACTTTAGAGGTGGTTTAACCATTTTGCTGGGGTACTGACTAGTGGTTGGGGGGGTGAGGTAGGAAAGCAGGCATAGAGATCGGGATTAAGTGGACAGACACTGATGTAAACCTTAATTCGAGAGTACTATAGATGAGAAGATTGTTTAATCAATCACGACTATCAATAGATAAAGCCAGGGTTGGGATTATTGCGGTTTACAAGACGTAGGGGACTGGAAAGGTTATCACTGAACGCCCGGTCAGGTGTTAAGAGTAGAGGGAGGGTAGGAGACTGACCACCCGAGGGCTCAAGGGGAAGGGGTCAAAGGATAGGGCGAATAGAATAATGGCATAGCAATAAGTTTGTGGTGATTCTTAAGAGGTCCCGAAGAAGGGAAAGGTATGGAGAGCTGGGGAGCGGCACGCGAGAGAGCTCATCAATGACCCATGAACAAGGGGGCGAGCAATCTAGGGATCAGGGGCAGTGGGATTGGGGGGAAAGACTGGGGTTTGGGAAGGAGAGAGAGAGAGAGAGAGAGAGAGAGAGAGAGAGAGATCCCTTAAGATAAAGGTAAAAAATGCAGGCTCAGATAAGGTAGTGAGAGTCAATTGTCCCAATATATGTCCATAGCACTACCAATGGTGAAGGTTAGACTGATCTCATGGAATGTCAAAGGGCTCAGGGGTAGACGTAAAAAATTGGTAATCCTGAGACACTTGGATCAGATGGGTGCTTAGTTGGTGGCCCTACAAGAAACACACCTTTTAACAGAAGAATTGAATAGCCTCAAGCGATCATGGGTGGGACAGGTTTTCGGGGTGGGCAAGGAGAGGGCGTCAGGAGGGGTAGCGAACCTAACTATGAAATCTTGTATGTTTAGTGTTGAACAGGTGGTTACAAGAGAAGATGGTAGAAGGATTTATATTTCGGGCCTGCTATATGGTAGGGTCACTTTGGTGGCCTCCATATATGGTCCGACACCCCCCAAGGTGGAGTTTTTTGCTTCAATAGAGAGGGATATAGCGGGTCTCCCGGGGTGTGCCCTTATCTTGGCAGGAGATTGGAACGCTTATGTGGACAACTGTAGGGATAGGATCCCACCGGTGAGAGGACCGTTAACTAAGGCCCAACATGCCTTGGAGAAGCCGATGGAGGCTTCGGCCCTGGTGGACCCAGCATGGACTCATACTGATGGGGGTAGGACCATGACATTTTATTCATCAGTACACAGGACCCAATCTCGTATTGATTTTTTTCTGGTGAATAGGGAGGTGCTTACGGGAATTAGAGGTCTGACTACAGAAGGCAGAATCTTCTCAGATCATTCCCTGGTTTCACTAGTCTGGGAACCGAAGGTGGGCCCATCTAGACCTTTTCATTGGAGGCTGAGTGATTCGTTGCTGACTGAATCTGCGACTAAGGATAAGCTCGAGGGAGCCTTGCTGGATATTATCCAGCAACAACTACTCACGATGACAGATAGGAAGCTGGCCTGGCCAACCTGCAAAATACTCTTTGCAGGGGTGGCGCAGGAATTGTCAGCTCTGAAAAACAGGCAGAGGAGGGCAAAAGAGGACTTCATTTTAGGAGCTATTAGTTATTTGACACCTCTAGAGGGGTCCTCAGAGGAAGTCGATGGGGAACTTAGAAGTCTGAGGCGTGAGCTGGAAAATATGGTCAACGGTAAGGTGGACTATTGGTTGGAAAAGATTAAAGCTAAATATCTCCTGAAAGGAGATGTCCCCGGTCACCTGCTGGCGGCTAGAGTTAGGGAATGGGAGGTGAGCAGAACGGTGACGTCCATACGATACAAGGGGAAGCTAATTATAGATTCCCAGGAGCTAGCTGACACTTTTGGGGGGTATTTTGAAGATTTATACCAGACGGGGAACAGGGTTAGGGAAGAGGAGATCAAGGCATTTCTGGAGGAAATACCGTTGCCCGTGATAGACCCCTCACAGACTAGGGAGCGGATAGCACCTATAAGTGCAACCGAGATTGTGGAGGTTATCAAGTCCCTACCTGGGGGGAAGACACTGGGGCCGGATGGCCTCACGGGGAAGTTCTACCAGACCTTCATTCAGGTTGTACTACCCATCCTTCAGGAATTCTACAACACTATAATGCAGGAAGGAGTACCCCACTCTCCCCTTTACCAGGCTTATATCACATTGATACCCAAAGTGGGCAAGTCTAAGGATGAACCAGCAAGCTATAGGCCCATTGCTTTGATGAACCAAGATATTAAGATTCTTACCAAAATATTGGCCAATAGAATTTGGCGGATAGCACCCGATATAATTAGTCAAGAGCAAGTGGGATTCATGCCAGGGAGGGGGGGCTCATGACACCTTGAGGAAGCTTCATCATATCCTGAGCTATGCGGCGGACTCTCAAATCCCTGTAGCCTTAATATCTCTTGATGCTGAGAAGGCCTTCAATAGGGTCTCACATCCCTTCCTTTTTGCCACAATGGAGAGGATGGGTTTCCCCAAGGGCCTTTTGAAGGGCATTAAAAATCTGTATGCCGCCCCAACGGCAAGAGTCCTGTGCAATGGATACACCTCACAGGAAATACATTTAGAAAATGGGACGCACCCAGGATGCCCTATATCCCCTATATTGTTTAACATTTATTTAGAACCTCTGCTGAGAGTTATAAATAGGGATAGATGGATAAAGAGGGTAGATATAATGGGGAGGGAACTTAAATTTTCAGTGTTTGCAGATGATGTACTCCTGCACTTAAGAGATCCAGCGGATGGATTTGAGAGGGTGAGGGAGTTAACTCAGTGATTTTCTAAAGTATCAAACTATAAATTAAACTTGGCTAAGACTCAGATTTTACCCTTGATGCCACATGTGTATAGGGCAGATTTCTCCCACTTACAAACCCAGTGGATGCCAGATAAAATGAAATATTTGGGTATATGGATCACGAGGAATTATGAGCTGGGGGCCGAAACAAACATAGACGGGACAATTTTGGATATTAAGGGGGATTTAATTAGATGGAATAAGCTGCCCCTAAATTTCATGGCCAGGCTTGGGCTAATCAAAATGAACCTTCTGCCGAGGCTGTCATACCCGATTTACTTGGCTCCATATAGTATCCCTAAAAAATGGTTTGGACTGATTAAGAAGCTCCTGTCAGACTTTCTGTGGGATTGTAAACCACCTAGGAAAAAATATAAGGATTTACAACTCCCTCCAGGCTTGGGAGGAATCAAGTTGCCAGATCTTCACCTGTACTATATTGCAGGTCAGTTGGGCTTGTTGGCCCGGTGGGGTAGGAGGGTGACAGGAAACAGCTATGTTCCCGACTGGCTGCATCTAGAGACCCAGATATTGAGGGATGCAGGCCTCTCCCCAGAGGCAGCCTTGTATGCTAATATACGTGCTTACGCCAAACAGAAGGTGGGAAGCCCAATTTGGAAGATGGTAGAAGCCTGGTGGTCATTTTTGACTGCGACCCAGAAAAAAGAGCAAATGAGGGCCCAAGAGGAGCCGCTTATGGGCAACCCTAACTTAACAATAGGCAACAAGGTAATTAAAGGGAAATGGGCTAATTGGGTCGTGGGCATGTCCCTTAATGAGGTCATCCAGGACAATGGGGTAGTCCTCCCAGAACAGTGTGGTAGGATGCCCTTTTTCCATAAATTGCAACTCATACGGATGCTTGAGGGGATATTAAAGAAAATGAGGGGTCTATCAGATTGTTCACTTAAGTGGGGTGAGTTGAGGGAGATTAACCTAAAAGCCAGAGTTCTGTCACACGTTTACAGAATTCTGCTGGCCTTTTCCGGGCCGAGTTCTCCTATAGCAGTGCAATATTGGGACAACAAATTGGCACCTAGAAATATCGACTGGGCCAGTGTTTGAAGGAGTGCTAAATATATAGTGATACCTAAATATAGGAGTATACACTTTTTTATTGCTTCTGATCTATATTTTACCCCTGTGAAATTGTGTGAAAGAGGCCTTAGACAGACAGACCTGTGTTTCAGGTGCGAATCGGAGAAGGGAGACCTTTTACATGTACTGTGGAATTGTAATAGAATACGGCCCCTATGGGATGAAATAAAAAGGCAAATGGAGCCACTGCTGGACTACTCTGAGCTTATAACTCCGGAGGTATGTATTTTGGGGGACTTCTCACAAATTGCAGGCGTTATTCCTAAATATCATATATCCCTGATGACTATGGTAATTAAAGTGCATGTGGTCCAGCACTAGAAAGATGACCAATCTTATGGGTATACACAATGGGTGGGTGACCTTATTGGATCTCTATCTAGGATCAAGAGGCATTTATATCTAGAGGGGAGGATGGGGCTATATTTCAAAAGATGGGCAGTATTGGAGACAATCTATTCCCAATAAGGGCTGCTTGGCCGGAAATGGGTCTGACTGTCGGGCCGTGACTAGTTGTAGGTTGATTGGAATGAGATTATAGAGACGCTAAGGGGCTTGAGGACCCTGTAATATTTGAAGGTGGATTGGTAGGATTATGGGTACTAGTGTAGTAGTCAGAATACTGGGTCTGCTATAAAGATGGGGATAGGGACTCTCTCTCTGTTGGGGGGGCACAGAGAGGTGTTACCCTTTGAGGTGGAACTAGTCCACAATGCCATAAGGCTCACGAATCCCGGATAGGCCTGGAGTGGCTGTATTAGGGTTAAGGGGAAATGGTCTGATCTGCAATGGGCCTAAGGGTGCTGTTTCCATACATAGAGATGTGGCTGGACTTAACGCTAGATTTGGTGGGGAAGGGGACATCATCTCTGTGCATGTACATAGTTGTAATATACATAGTTTTCACAGTCAGTTTTGGGCTGTGTGCCTGGGGTTCCAGGTTCTGTTTTATGTTTGTTTCATGTTTGTTTCATTCTGTATTAAAAAAAACAAATAAAGAAGTGTTTTAAAAAAAAAAAAACATTACTGAGTACAATGGTGGGGTGGAGAAGCATGGAGAGATACTACAAAACAGGTTTACAACACATCCAAGTAACTAGTAAAAAAAATTAATGTGATTCATGACATGATCGTGAATCGTGATTTGTGACTGCATTTGTGACTGTGATGATGAAGAAACATGAATGCCTACTGCCTATGGCTGTACTTCCGCGATGAGCTGTAGCTTAAAACTCCCAGACTTAAAAACACGTTTCAGTAAGTACAATGGTGGGGTGGTGAAGCCTGGAGAGATACTACAAAACAGGCTTACAATACATCCAAGTAACTAGAAAAAAAATTAATGTTATGATTCGTAACGTGAATGATCGTGAATCGTGATTTGTGACTGCATTTGTGACCTTGATGGTGAAGAACATGATTTGTATCACGAGTGACTCGTGATGATGGTCCTGACTTAAAAACGCATATTAATGAGTACAATGTTCATGCAGAATTATGCACCACACCTGTCCAGTACTCTGAAGGGAAGCCAAAAGAAACAACTGTGGCCCAGATATTCAAAAGGGTTGCACATGGCGCAACAGTGTTACGCCATGCGCAACCCACTGATGCGCCCCAGCATGATATTCAAAAGGGAAAAGTGCGCCACACAAATCCAGATGCGCCAGAGCGCATTAGTACTGTATGCAGACACAGGTGGGGAGGGGGGGCGTTCCCATTCATAACCTGCATAGCCCGATATTCAGCCTGGGATGTGCAGAGCCATGCATGCACAACCCCTACTTGTGCCATCACAAAGTTAAGCCAAAAAAAAGGAACAACTGATGGCCACCCACAGGTGAGCTGCCACATTGCTGGGTGCAACACGGCAGCTGCCACCTCTGGGTGGCCACCCGAGTTCCAGCTGCACCTGGCAGCGCCCATCCCATGCCCGATCGCGGGCATCTGTGTAAATGAACCCCCCCCGTCCAATATCCCTGGTGGTCCAGTGGACCGAATGCTGCCCGATCGTGGGCATCTGTTCCACAGAAAAGGTCCTATTACCCTGGTGGTCTAGGTTACCCTCCCCACCCTCCCACTGAGTCCCACTGCCCCACTCCTCCCCAGTCAGCCATGGCGGCAGCACCCCACCCACCTGCCAACCCGCCCCGCTGACTGACACCTCCTAGGGCTGCACGTCCATTGGTTCACAGCATAAGTCAATGGGCAGACAGCCCCTACTGTACTACACATTCCAGATATTTTTCATTTACACAGATGCCCGCGATCGGGTGGCATTCGGTCCACTGGACCACAAGGCATATTGGACGGGGGGGGTTCATTTACACAGATGCCCGCGATCAGGCAGCATTCGGTCCACTGGACCACCAGGGATATTGGATGGGGACTTTATTTTTTAACAAATGCCCGCAATGGGGCTGCAGGGGGCGTCGGTCCCCGATGGCTGCTGCCTGGCAGGGCGCCAGGCGCAAGTCATCAGGGATCGCGCACCTGCATGCCAATGGATGCAAATGGGGCCATAATGACATGCAAATGGACCCATGTGCGCCTTTTGTGAAATTATGGCTCCATTTGCATGTCCCTTTGAATATCGTGGCGCTGTGCATGGCGTAATGGAACTTGTGCTAACGCATCTCCATGCTCCACTCTGGCCACTTGCACTGGTGCAGTGCCACTGCTCCATGCACAGTGGGGGTGGCCAGGGTGCGATATTCAATGCTGCTGAGCCATGGCGCAGCTCTGTTGAATATTGCCCAGTCCACACCCCTGCACAGCCAAGTTGAGCTGTGCCCAAGCTTGCGCCACAGCCTGGCGCAGTTTGAATATCTGGGCCCGTGACTTAAGTTACAGATGGAGATTGGGCCCTAAAGAGATGCAAACATACAGATAGATTAAGATTGCGCTGTGCACTGAAGAGATGCAGACACAAAGGCACATCACCTAACCAGTGCTCACCATCAGAAATTCAAATCTGGAAAAGAATACCTTTGCCGGTTGGGGCAGGCCGTGCGGGGGGGGGCAGTGTACTGCACTGCTGCAGTAACAGTCACTAGTACTAGTACCAGTAAATATACCACAAAGAAGTACAAAAATCACAGAGCTGCAGTGGATAGCAGCTTCACACTGCTGAAATTATTATGTGGCACAATAAAAGGTGTCTGATTTGATGACACGCACCACACACATACACATACACACACACTAAGTAATGCATAGCAGATTGAAAACTTCAGTAATATAACCACATATTTTAAACAAACTAAAATTATGCACTGTGGCACCACAACAATCAGTAAAAAAATGGCAAGAAATATTGAAAATATTACTGTGTGTACATTAACAGTTATACAAGAAAAATACCACCAAAACAGAAAGCACTTTTTTTCTTCAAGTTAATCCACCTACACCACAGATACGCCCTTCCCCCAAAGCACACTTCCACTGTCTCTCAGTACACAGACTGAATGCTGTACATTAACATTCAAAATCCATACACAAACAATAAACGCTCGATGATATGAGCACAGGAGGGTTTCCTATAATCGATGAACTAAAGTTTCAGCAAAAAGAATGACCCAAAAAGGCTTTCTTAACAGCTTTTTGAAGGTTTGAATCGCAGAGAGCTCAGAGCAGACTGTCTCCTACAGCTTCCTACGCACACTACCCCAAACTGAGGCTGTGCAGAATAACCTAGAGCCCATTTGACCTGAAATCCCATGAATCTCTGCAAAATTCACCTTTAGAGCTTAAAAACAAGGTGAAGTGAGGTGAAGTACATTGTTTTCAATGTACTTCACCTTACGAATTGGTGGAGTAGTGGTTTGGGAAGGCGGACGTAACGTGAAGTCATTGTTTTCAATGGACTTAGATTACCCATTACTAACGCGGAGTACTCCGCTTCGCGTTGTGGAGCACTCTGCGAATTTGCTTTCACTCCGCAAATCACTCCATGGAGCGAATTGGAGCCACTTTGCCCATCACTAATAGTGGGATGTAACAGATGTGGGGCACGGTGTTCATGGAAATGATATGGAGGACAGGGATATGTCCAGCATATATAAGACTGAGGCAAATAGCAACAGAGAGAAATAGTCTGAGGAGGAGATGGGGAGAATGAGGCAGGCTGGGGGGGAGGATGGGGGGACTTCAACTACAATGGCATCAGGGAGAGCTGGGGATCTGTAGGAATGGAAACTGGGAGAGAAGGGAATAGATGGGGATATGGGGAAACGGGGGTCAGGGCAGGCTGTGGGGGGAAACAGTGGATGGCAGGAGGTGAGGAGGAAGGGGAAGGAGGGTCTGAGGATAGGAGCTTGGAGAAAGGCTAGTACCTGGAAACTTAGGGGAAAGGAGCTGCCACTGAAGGCGGTATTAATGTGTTCAACAGGAACACTCCTTTATCAACTATGGACTAGTGGACTCAAGGAAGAGTTGAGGAAAAATCAAGTTTGACAGGAAGTGGGGAAGGTGGGCCAGAGCCGAGGTTAGAGAGGAACTGGCAAGGTAGGGGTGGCCAAAGAAAAAGGGATAAAGAGAAGTAGTAACAGGGGAGGTGAATGAAGAAGAAGAAGAACAGAAGCAGGGGAAGATGTGGTGAGCAAAATGGGGAATATGAAAGAGGGGCACAGGGGAAGCAAATAGGTGGGAAAGGGGAGCACAGGATGAGCTAGGAGGGGGGAGCACAGGACTGAGAAGGGAGGGGGGAGCACAGGATGAGCTAGGAGGGAAACAGGGAGAACACAGAGGTAGGGGAGGCTAGCGGGGTATGAATAGGGAAACAGAGGGAGAGGAGAGGACACTGGCAGAAAAAGAGTCAGAATCATTAGATGAGGAGAGGAGAAGGAGAGTAGAAGTAGGAGGACAGCGGGGGGCAAGCAGGGAGTGCAGATCAGGGGGGTGCTAATAGGGGAATGGGGAGGGAGGGTAGGTGTGCCATGATTCATTAGCTAGGGCATGGGAGGGGGAGAAGATCATGGTGTTTGCAGACTCCATTATTAAAGGGATACATTGGTTCAGGAAGGGGCTACCTACAGGAGGAGGTCAGTTTTTTGTGAACTAGGGATGGAGGCAGGGCGGGTGATGCAAACAATCCAGGAGAATGCAAGGGTGGTGGGAGGGAAACCGCACCTAGTCATTTATTTGAGAACAAATGATCTGGTGAGCAATGAAGTGGAGGAGGTTCAGGGAAGGTTTAGGACACTGGCAAGATGCTACAAGGAGGAGGCACGATCCTTGGCATTCTCATAAATCTTGCCAGTCCCCCGTGCCAGCACAGCTAGACAACAGTGAATTAGATAGTTCAATGACTGGCTCAGGGAATGGTGCGGGAATGAAGGGTTTGCCTCTATGGGGGAGGGCATATGGGATGATGAGGACTTATATGGAAAGGAGAGGATACATCTCGATGAGAGGGGGCAAGAGCACTGAGGGGGTGTCTACAAGGTTATAAAGACAAGGTTTTAAGCGGGGGTTTAAACTGGTATGGGGAGCACGAGGCTAGGAAGAGGGAGGGGTTTACAGGTAGAGGGAATAGCCAGCTAGCTCTCCCCAGCATAATGGGGTAGGTAGGAAGTGAGAAGGAGAGATGGCAGGGAGGAGGGGGGTGGATGGTTTAAAGGATTGTCAGCAAATGCTAGGAGTTTGCGAAATTAATGGTGAACTTGGAAGCCATAATAGTGGATGAGGGCCTGGACATTGTGGCCATAATGGAGACCTGGTGGTCAGAACATCAGACATGGGAAGTGGGCATCCCAGGGTATCGACTTTTTAGGAAGGAAATGACTGGTAAGAGTGGGAGGGGTAACATTGTATATCAAGGATGACATCAGGGTAACAGAGGGGCAGGAGGAACAAGGGGAGGCTGAGCTCCTGTAGGTTACACTGGAAAAAGGTCTGGTGCATCATTAAGACTATGTGTGATTTATAGACCTCCTATGGAGGGAGGAAGTGGACAGGTAGCTGTTGCAGGTGGTTCAAAGGATGGCACTCAGAGGAGAATTACTGCTGGTGGAGGACCTCAACCTCCACAATGTTGACTGAGAAATCCCATCAGCAGCATCAGTCAGAAGCAGAGTGATTATGGAGTCCATTCAGGGAGCCTTCCTGCAGCAGCTGGTAAGGTAATCCACTCAGAGTGGTAACATACTGGATGTGGTCCTCACCAATGGGAAAGTATGGAAGAAATCATAGTCAGGGACAGCCTAGGGGCAAGGGACCACAATACAGCACAATTTAGGGTAAGGACAGGGAAGGAAAGGGGCCAGACCACAACAAAGGTTCTGGACTCAGGCAGGTGGACATTGCCAGAATGAGGGAGATATTCAGGGAAGAAATGGTGGGGAAGGAGAAAATAGGGGGGGTGGAGGAATTATGGTGGGAGTCAACCTAGGGGGATTAAACAAAAGCCACTGAACTCTGCATCAGAAAGGTAGGGAAACACAAAACAAGAAAGATGCCACTCTTGTTCTCCAGGGAAGTGATGGGGGCAATCAGAGAAAGAAACATGGCCTTCAGGACATAAAACAGCACCCAGAGGAAAGAGGACAGGGGGATTTACAGAGAGAAGCTGGGGGGATTAGGAGGGCAAAAGTAGATACAGAAGAGAGAATTGCTAAACAGGCCAAGTGGGGAGATAAAACCTTTTTTAGGTATGCAGGAGAGAATAGGAAGAAAAGTCAGGGAATAATAAGACGGAGGGGGAAGGGAGGAATCCAAGTGGTGGAGGACTTTGATAAGGCAGAAGTGCTCAATAGGTACTTCTGCTCGGTATTGACAGAGAAGGGGGGAGGGTGGTGACCAGAGTTAAGGGAGAAGTGAATGAGGGACAAAAGAGTAGATCCTAGCTTGTTCAGTGAGGACAGAGTAAGAGAGGGGCTAGGAAGAATGAGAGTGGATAAGGCAATGGGTTTGTATGCCCTACACCCTAGAGTACTCTGGGAACTAAAAGAGGAGCTGGCTGTACCTCTGGTGAGGCTGTTCCACTTGTCCCTGGATACAGGGTGGGTGCCTGGAGACCAGAAAAGGGCAGACGTGGTGCCTCTTCCCAAGCGCAGCATCGTTGGGGGGAGGACAATGATCATCCAGTCAGCCTCACCTCAGTGGTGGGTAAGGTGATGGAGGTGCTATTAAAGGAAAGGTAGTCAGTTATATTACAGACAGCAGACTAGAGGACGACAAACACCATGACTTCACACAGGGAGGTTGTGCCAGACGATCTTAATCGAGTTTTTTGATTGGGTGACAAGGGTAGTCAATCAGGGAGGGGCAGTGGACGTGGCCCATCTGGACTTCAGAAAGGCTTTTGACACTGTCCCTCACAGAAGGTAGGCAAATAAGCTGTAAAGTGGCAGATCCGGTGGCACTGAGGGTTGAGGCGCTGGACGCCACACTTCGCGCTACGCCGGAGACCCGAGTTCGGGAACGAGCTCAGGCTCTGGGGGTTGGCAGGGGCAGGTGAGAATTGAGTATGCACCAGGCTGTTCTCCTTCCTGGGGGGGGCAGGGGATCACCCAGTGTGCCAGCGGCTCCTGATGGAGACTGGGGGTGCTGCAGCATGCAGGGGTAGCACGTACATAGTGTGGGTGATGCTGGCAGGGGTTGCCATGTGCCATAGCATCAGGACATACACCATGCATGGGGGAGCAAGCACCAGAAGAAGGAAAAGACCGGTCTGCAGGGTGAGGCAATGGCACCTGCCCCCATGCCCATGGCTGGGTCCATCCTGCCTGGCCTCAGATCCTCCACCCAGGCTCTCACCCACAACCAGAGACTGACTGAAAGAGGGCCCAAGAGAGGAGGGGTGACCCACCCGGGAGGGAAGCTGGGAGTCTGATTGTGGGATGAGAGGAGGAGACAGGAGGTATAGGTCGGAGGACTTCAGGCAGGGCAGGAACAGGCAGAATGCCTGAGAGAGGCCCCACAGACTGTGACCAGAGAGAAATACAGTTGAGAAAAAAAAAGCTGTAAAGTTTATGGGTGGGATTGAAAATAACTAGGTGGGTGGAAAACTGGTTGAGGGACAGAAGCCAGAGGGTGGTGGTAAATAGAGTGCATTCCCGGGAGGTAAGGGTAACAAGTGGGGTGCCCCAGGGGTTGGTAATGGGACCCATCCTTTTTAATATCTATATCAACAATATTGTGGAGGGACTGTGTGTGTGTGTGTGTGTGTGTGTGTGTGCCTATTTGCAGATGATACGAATGTCTGCAATAGGGTGGACACCCCATGGGGGGGGTGGAGGCAATGAGGTCGGACCTAAAGATCCTGGGGTTGGTGGTTGAAAACATGACAGCTGAAATTCAATGCCAAAAAGTGCACAGTATTGCACATTAGGCATAAAAACCCACAAGCCGCTTACACACTGGGTGGAGGGAGGAGATGAAGGCAACTGAGCAGGAGAGGGCCCTGGGGATTATAAACTCAGACAACCTTAAGGTGAGAAAACAATGCAATAAAGGCAGTGGGTAAAGCAAATAGAATGCTAGCTTGCATAGGAAGGGGCATAACAAGCAGAAGGAGTGAAGTGCTGATGCCACTTTATAAAACCATGGTGATGCCTCACCTGGAGTACGTGGTCCAGTTCTGGAGACCTCCACCTATGCAAGAATATAGACGGGATTGAAAGGGTTCAGGAGAGGGCAACATAGATGGTACACGGTATGCATAGAAAACCCTATGAGGTGAGATTGAGAGAACTGGATCTGTACCCACTGGAGACTAGAAGGAAGTGGGGGCACATGGTAAAAATGTTTTAAGTACGGGAAAAGGGTAAACAGGGTGAAGGAGGGGAGCTTATTTAAAAGGAATGTAGGTGCTAAAACTATTGGTCATAGTCTAAGATTGATAGGAGGAAGGTACAAGGGCAATGTGAGGGGCATTACTCCATTGAGAGGGTGGTGGAGTCCTGGAACAGATTGTCAGAAGAGGTGGTGGGAGCTGAAACAGTGGATGGATTCAAGAGGGCATGGAACAGACATAAGGGGCTGGCCAGGGGGCAGAGTGGGATGTTTCCAGAACAAGGGGATGAGTGGGGGGGGTAAGGAGGGGCAGACTTGATGGACCAACTGGGTCCTTTTTGCCACCAGATTTCCAAGATTCTATTATTGGGTTTGGAGACCACTAGAGCACCAGAGATATACAGTATTTCAAGCACATCAGGATAGTGAGCAGGGTGGGGAGACCACTAGATGCCTATGAATATATTTCTTACACATTAGAACAATGATCAGGGTAGGAGGACAACTGAACAACCTAGATAAAAGGATAATACTGTTCAGTGCATTGCATGGGCATGGATGTAGAGGGGCAGTAGGCTGTCAGTGTAACAGGACAATGTATTACTGTGTGTCAGATGGGAATCATGGGGGCAACTAGACTACCAGGGATTATACATAAAGCACATTGGGATGGTGATCAAGGGGTGTGGGGAACCACTAGACGACCAGGGATATATACATAAAGCACATTAGGATGGTGATCAGGGGGTGTGGGGGCAACTAGACTACCAGGGATATATACATAAAGCACATTAGGATGGTGATTAGGGGGTGTGGGGACAACTAGACTACCTGGATAAATGGGAAATATTCTTTAATGCATCAGACGGACATAGAGATGGGGAGCCACTGGCCTGTCTGTGTTATTGAACAATGTAATTCTATTATGGGGACAACTAGACTACCAGGGATATATGTGAAACACATCAGGATTTTGATCAGGAAGTGGGGACCACTAGACTACCTGTGTAATTTGACAATATAAAGTGCATCCCACTTAAACGCATACCTGATAAATACATAGCCCGCATAAATGCATCAAATTTCCAAGTCCCAAATTTTTCCCTATACTTCCTATGTAAACAGACCTGTTAAACACATATAAGGATCCCTTTTAAATGCATATTTGTTTCCCTCAGTTTTGTTGTTCAAGTGTAGACTGACTGGCCCAATTTTACTGACACAGCTGTAGCTGCCTTACTAATTAGCAGTTAATTGTCTGTTAATGGGTTGCTCGATTTAAAATGAGTTGCTAATCACCTGCTTCAACCTTTTAGCTATCAAACCCAGGTCACAGAAGTACCCTCCCTCATACTAAAATTAAAGTAAAGAATCCCAAAGAATGTCACAGAAGTAGTTTAAATCAATTCCAGAAGCACCCTCCCTCACACAGCAATCCAACCAAAGAATGCCACAGCATGTCACTAGTACCTTTATCCCAACCAAAGAAGCACGTGAGTGCTGCTGGCATTTCTTTTCCCTACCCAGCCCCCTGGCACATACGGCAAGTTGTGTTCACTATTAAAATAATACAAGATCTGATAAATGTATAGCCCTCTCAAAGGCCTACTTTTGATGGTCCTAAGGGTATGCATTTAAGAGGACTACATATAATGCTTCAGAAAATATGCTTTTATTTCCTGGGGTCTAATTGGCTGACTCCCATTCAAGAGGGTATATTAGATTTCAGTAGATGCCAAGAAATAAAAAGTACCAGCTTGCCTTGCACCAATGCCAAATTGGTATGCTTGTGCCAGTTTAGAATTGAAAATTCATTAGCCAACATTTTGTTCGACTCAGAAAGCAGATGACCGAGCAAGCCAGCACCCTCCCCATGCGACTGAAGTACAGTGTAAGTTAAAAAAAAATGCGGCTAGAGGCATGCACATTTGTCTCAACATAAATTACAAAATAAATCTAAGCATTTGCCAGTGGGTTTCAAGGGGACAGGAAATCTGTACTAACTAGCAGCTTTAAGTAATGGTCCTAGTAACACAAATTAATAGGCTCCCCTCCAGCTAAACCATATTTGACTGTTCATGAATAAACACTCATGAGAAAACTGTGTTTTCAATTGTTTTCTTTTATGACAACATTCTGCACAGTTCTTTTCATGGAACTAATCCAGAAGCAAATGATTTGATACCTTTTAATGGACCAACATAGTTGTAAATAACAAGAACAAAGTGCTTCTAGATTTGTTCTTACAAGGACCAATACAGTAAATACTAAATTGATTTTTCATGGCACTAATAAGTTGGAGTTCTTACTATGTCATGGTTTGTGTACAGAATGCTAAGCATGAGTGATTGTCCTATCAAAACCATGTTCAGAATTCTATGTACAAATTGTGACATAGTTAAACTTCCAGATCACTGGTTCTGTGAAGAGAACTGTAATAGAATGCTGCTCACAAAAAAGCTATGTTACTGCTGAGCATAGTCACTGTGTGAGGCACTAGCACAGCCCCATATTCTGGCAGAATGCACACTCTGGACATAGCGGGGCTGTGTTACTGCTGAGGATAGTCACTGTATGAGGCACTAGCACAGCCCCATATTCAGGCAGAATGCAAACTCTGGACATAGCAGGGCTGTGTTACTGCTGAGCATAGTCACTGTGTGAGGCACTAGCACAGCCCATATTCAGGCAGAATACACACTCTGGATATAGCGGGCTGTGTTACTGCTGAGCATAGTCACTGAGTGACGCACTAGCACATCCCCATATTCAGTCAGAAAGAACACTCTGGACATAGCGGACCTGTGTTACTGCTGAGCATTGTCACTGTGTGAGGCACTAGCACAGCCCATATTCAGGCAGAATACACACTCTGGATAGCGGGGCTGTGTTACTGCTGAGCATAGTCACTGAGTGAGCACTAGCACAGCCCCATATTCAGGCAGAATGCACACTCTGGACATAGAGGGGCCGTGTTACTGCTGAGCATAGTCACTGTGTGAGGCACTAGCACAGCCCATATTCAGGCAGAATGCACACTCTGGACATAGAGGGCTGTGTTACTGCTGAGCATAGTCACTGTGTGAGGCACTAGCACAACCCCATATTCAGGCAGAATGCACACTCTAGACATAGCGGGCTGAGTTACTGCTGATCATAGTCACTGTGTGAGGCACTAGCACAGTCCTATATTCAGGCAGAATGCACACTCTGGACATAGCGGGGCCTGGTTACTGCTGACCGTAGTCACTGTGTGAGGCACTAGCATGGCCCCATATTCAGGCAGAATCCACACTCTGGACAGAGAGGGGCTGTGTTACTGCTGAGCATAGTCACTGTGTGAGACACTAGCACAGCCCCATATTCAGGCAGAATGCACACTCAGGACAGGGTGGAGCTGTGTTACTGCTGAGTATAGTCACTGTGTGAGACACTAGCACAGCCCCATATTCAGGCAGAATGCACACTCAGGACAGGGTGGGGCTGTGTTACTGCTGAGCATAGTCACCGTGTGAGGCACTAGCACAGCCCCATATTCAGGTAGAATGCACACTCTGGACAGAGAGGGGCTGTGTTACTGCTGAGCATAGTCACTGTGTGAGGCACTAGCACAGCCCCATATTCAGGCAGAATGCACACTCAGGACAGGGTGGGGTTGTGTTACTGCTGAGCATAGTCACCGTGTGAGGCACTAGCACAGCCCCATATTCAGGTAGAATGCACACTCTGGACATAGAGGGGCCGTATTACTGCTGAGCATAGTCACTGTGCGAGGCACTAGCACAGCCCCATATTCAGACAGAATGCACACTCTGGACATAGCGAGGCTGTGTTACTGCTGAGCATATTCACTGTGTGAGGCACTAACACAGCCCCATATTCAGGCAGAATGCGCACTCTAGACATAGCGGGCTGAGTTACTGCTGAGCATAGTCACTGTGTTAGGCACTAGCACAGCCCTATATTCAGGCAGAATGCGCACTCTAGACATAGCGGGGCTGTGTTACTGCTGAGCATAGTCACTGTGTGAGGCACTTACACAGCCCCATATTTAGGCAGAATGCGCACTCTAGACATAGCGGGCTGAGTTACTGCTGAGCATAGTCACTGTGTGAGGCACTAGCGCAGCCCCATATTCAGGCAGAATACACACTCTGGAGTAGGCGGGGCTGTGTTATTTCTCAGCATTGTCACTGTGTCAGGCACTAGCACAGCCCCATATTCAGGCAGAATGCACACTGAAGACATGGCGGGGCTGTGTTACTGTTGAGCATAGTCACTGTGTGAGGCACAAGCACAGCCCCATATTCAGGCAAAATGCACACTCTGGACATAGCGGGGCTGTGTTACTGCTGAGCACAGTCACTGTGTGAGGCACTAGCACAGCCCCATATTCAGGCAGAATACACACTCAGGTCATGGCGGGGCTGTTTTACTGCTGATCATAGTCACTGTGTGAGGCACTAGCACAGCTCCATATTCTGGACGAATGCACACTCTGGACGTTGCAGGGCTGTGTTACTGCTGAGCATAGTCACTGCGTGAGGCACTAGCACAGCCCCATATCCAGGCAGAATGCACACTCAGGACAGGGTGGGGCTGTGTTACTGCTGAGTATAGTCACTGTGTGAGGCACTAGCCCAGCCCCATACTCAGGCTGGCAGAGCACTCAGCACAGGGTGCACTGTCTGTCTGAATGTAGCAACCCAGACAGACATGTGCTATCTCAATGCTGCTAATGAATGCATGGCACAAATGGCCAGCACTGAATATGGGGCCCTTAGGGTTCCCTAATGTGGCATTATGCTTGTTGGGGACTTGCTAATCCTGATTCTGAATTCATCAGCTTTACAAATGTTCACCACCACGCCTCTTCAAAGTGATCCCTACTGTAGTTTTTCTCTGGTTTCAACTCTATCTTACAATATGATCTTCATTTGCTTGCATCATTGAAGAGATTTTAATTCTCTTGACAGAGAAGCCACCTAGAAATGGACAAACAGCTGCTACCCAAGGGACATCTCTTACCAGGGGGCATTGTTGCAATTAAAAATCCCTTTAGAAATGTATTTTTCATGTTAGAATTAATTCTTTTTTTGGAAATTCAGAGCCTGTGAGATTGTTGTATAATTTTAGGGATACTTGCTAAACAGTGTTTATTCTAAATTGTTTTAACATTGAGATAGAGTATAAATAAGCCAGTCACAAACAACTGAGAGACTAGAAGGTGTCATAAACCAGTACTAGTGCACATCCGTATCAGATTAGAGTTAGTGTACAATAATTTGGCTGTGTAGTTTCTTTAACCACTCATCCACAGGAAGAATTTATTTTTGTAAATTTGGTAGGGCACTTATCTTTGGTTTTAACTTGCAATTTTTTTGCATGCATAGAAACCAATCCAATTTTGAGTAGTGCAGTT
The DNA here is from genome assembly GCA_016271365.2 of Neoceratodus forsteri. Lineage (NCBI taxonomy): Eukaryota > Metazoa > Chordata > Ceratodontiformes > Ceratodontidae > Neoceratodus > Neoceratodus forsteri. The sequence goes on along the minus strand of CM028129.1, from coordinate 19,652,357 downwards.
TCAAAGTAACTTACAGAAACAATTCTGAGATTATGCAGGTGGTTCATATACAGGGCTCTTCTTTACAGTAATAACACCCACCTTGCTCTAAAGAGTTTTACGTATCTGTTCCTTCAAGCAATGATACGAAACATTTTGATGCCGCTTGTGATCCTCTCTAACCTCGTCTACAGAAGCACTCGTTCGCAGGTGTTTGCACCACAAAAGCCTGCGCTCCTCAGGTACAGAAGAGATGGAGATATCATTATCGGTGGAGTCTTTGCACTTCAGTATGGTTATGTTGATGCTCTTGACAATCCCTGTGGCAGGTAAGGCACACATTATAGACAAGCTCTGGCAGAGCCACTATGACTGTGAATGCATTAACTAGATAAGGACGTTTCATGGACTTAAACGTAAACATTTATTTATTTATTTATTTTAAAAATATCAGATTTGCAAACCTTTGAGTCAGATACTCATTTACACAGGCACCACATCAAGAAGACCAAAGCAGTTCAAACGATATACAATAGCTAAAGCAAATAGACATCAGGAGTCAAAGAGAAGCCTAGAGTGTTCACATGAAGGCTGTTGCATACACTAACTGAATCAAAGTACAGTACATTGAGAAAGGGCATATTTAAGCAGAGGCAAAGCAGAGTGCTTTCACCACCCCAGGAGTGACGTTATTACATGATAACACACACCCTGGAGTGCCTTATTGCAACTATACAATGGCTTGTTGTTATATACAGAACTTAAAGGATGTTTTTGTTAGTTTGAAAAAAGATTTCTTAAGAGAAAATGCAAGGAATGATCCAAATCCAAAGTTACTGTGTAATAACATCACTGTATCTATGGGACAGCAGCCAATCAGCTTCTTACATTTTTCCTTGCCATTGTATAATTCAAAATAATGCCACCATCTGTATTATAGTTACCTATATGTTTTGCAATTTATTCTATGCACTGTTATAGCAATCAACTCACCAGAACCAGGCCATCACATACATGAAGGTACTGTTCCCTAACTAAAAACACTGCTGAGACAACTGTATGTTGTGACAACATCGAAGAAAAACACAATGTTGAGAAAAGTTTTTGAAGACATTTGATGTGTTTAATTGTTTGTTTTTTTTTAGAGACTGATATACAGTTCACACACAAAATTCATATAATATAAAAGTGCATATGCCCAAATGCCACATTTCATTACAAGCTGTTCTCTTGAAGGAAGATATTACTATATAAGGCCTAAAAGTGGGCATCAGGTAAATGTAAACTGGGGTAGGCGTGTTATTGAGGGTATTGCATAGTTTATCTTTTATTGCTGCTCCACCAGATCAGCAATATTTGCACAAGCTGTGCCCAGTCCAGATTTTACAGCTCTGGCCTGGGACTGGTGATCTGGGTTTTACCCATACCCCACTGCATGTGGCTTAGTGATATACTGCACAAATGGCTACAAAGTCTAACCAATTGAAGGCTGAAGTTTTAGAAAATCATTATGTTTAAATACCAAGACTCACCCCCCCCCCATCACAATTAATCCTCTACCAAAGTCATGCTTAAATACTGGTGCTTCTACATCCATACCACTAAGCTTTTAATGCCAACATGCCACTTCTGCTGTTATGAGCTCCCCATCCATGAAGTTCCATTCCACTTGTGGCACCCCACCCCAAAACCAGGTAATTTTCCAGGGAGCAGCTCTTTAAACAGCTGCTAAATAGCTCTAATTCATTATTTGTGTTTTTGATGTTAAAACACTCCTGCTAGCTAGACCTGATGCACAGAGAAAACAAAAGTAGTGAATTAAAGCTATTTAGTAGCTGTTGTCTTACAGAAACCCCAGTTATCTTGCTCTCAGGTATCTGCTAAACTAACTGTTGACATTTGTGCTCCCTGGATAACAATAGTTACAAGGCTCTGCTGTTGCTAAACTAATTTTAAAGCAGTACACATGCTAAATCTAAGGGCATGGCTACATCACTGTAACATGAGAAAAGGGACATAGTAGGAGAAAGAAAGTCAATAAAACTATTTGTTATGGAGATCCCCAGGGGTCGTAAAACTACCATACAGCTAGCAAGCTAATTTAGGAAAAACTCCTAATAGCAGACAGAGGGAAGGACACACTAGGATTTAACATACATATCAAAACACTCTACATAACATATGTTTTTTGCACATTCTGGGTGGACTACTCCTTTAACTTTCTATGGTCTCAATTAACTCCTCAAGACAGAAGAAAAATAGTGCTCTAAAGCTTCCTATATACTACACACAGGCACAGAAACTGGAATAACAGGTTCCAAGGAGTATAAACTCAGCAGGAATGTTAGGGGGATGACAACTCTGATAGTTGATCCTGTCTTTCTTTTCACTGATAGAAACTGAGCCGGGAAAAAAAGTAAAATACATTTCATCACAGACTGTTTACACCAAGTACATGAACCTGCATGATTTGTCTGTAAAGACAATTCAAAATGTATTTCTAAATGCATTACTAACCAATGCTTTCAAGGTTTGAAACTGCTAAAAAGACAAACTAGATAGATAGATAGATAGATAGACAGATAGATAGAATGAATATGGTAAACAAATATTGTTAACCCCAAAAGCTGAACTTTGTTTTTGGTATATAAATGTTTAAGAAATACCTGAAAGCTGAGTCTTTCCTTTTGAGACACCAGGTGACTCTGATAATCATTTGTTCCAAGGGTTTTTAAGTCAGTTGAATGCATTAAGTATTACCTGTTCTCCTAGTTCTTAACAAAATGCAGGGACTCCACAAATGTGTTCTGTTCCTTGGCCAGATACCAAACTAGTGACTCTTCTTTCAGCATGATAGGATCCACCTCATGCCCCTCCCACATGAATTAAAAAAAATGGTGGGCTGGATTTTTAGGAGCTACTTGGTGGAGGTGGGTTGGATCTTACTTCCCTCAAAAAACAATGCTGCCTCCCACTACTCAGGTTCCAGTTCTTGTACCACCCATTTAAGAAAGAAAATAGTACCCTGCAACCATTGACTAACATGAAAGTGTATTTATTTGAGGGCAGAAAACATTTCTTGGAGGAGGGTAAGACAGAGGAGACTATTTACACCTTCAGTCAGTTCCACGAACAGAAAACATGACATCACTCCTTTTGCACATGCAATACTCCTGTAGGCTCTGCCCACAGTTGTGATAACAATGATGTATTGTATGTGTCAGGGTAAATCCTGTTTCTCTCTAAAATAAGAACAATCTGGCTCGAGTGTGTGATTGCAAAATTTCCATTGTTGTGGCACAGCAAAGGTTAATCATTTTATCCAGCTGTGGAATGTATATTTCTACAGGAACTCAGTTCATTTGGTAGATAATGACGCTGGGATGCTAAGGGCATGGGGTACATTCCCAGTTAGGTCATAGTTATTTTCACATTTATCTTTTTTTGTATATTTTATGGAGTTTCATATCAATAAATAGGTGCAGCACAATATACCAGCTCAAAAGAATTATCACTCAAAACCTGACTAGTGAAAGCACAGTGGCTGGTGTCTTGATAAACAATAATCAATATTATTTTACAAAACAATGTCAGACATGTCTTTTATTAAATTACAATCCAGTGCCCCCCAATATGCTGCCCTGACAAGGTCTGCATATTTAAGGAGGTTCCCTGTTGTTTCAGCAACCCCATATCAACTTCTTAAAATTTTGCTTAATACATGATGGCTATCTAAACATTTAAAATCCACAAAAATAAACATGGGTTGCCATATTTGTTTTTGAGTTACATTGTGAGACTTAATCCCACTTTAAAGCAAAATAATCAGTAAAGAGTCAGATCATTTTATGTAATTATAACATTAATGTTTTAGGTGTCAACATGAGTGTGACAGAAAAAGTGAAACATGGCTGCACCATTTCTCAAGATGTTCAGATTTGTACGTGAAAATTATCAGCACTATTACACCCTCTGGTACTAACATTCCTAACAATGGAGAAAACATTTATATGTTTCAATGTGCACAACCATTTTAGTTCCATGTCATTTTCTTAAAACATTTTTGATAGACATAGAATATGGGTTTGAATATGACAAAAGAAAGAAATATAGGGGTTGCCACTCTTCTTTGGGTAATATCTGCTCTTGAAGTTGCAGTTTTTGAGGTGGGTGGCTCAGGACAAAAATAATGGAAACATGGCAGTAGAAATGAAAGTTGCCAGAAAGCTGTTCAAAGAATTAAAATGCAGAATGACAAGTATAGTAATATAAATAGAGTAATGAAAGACAGACAAATGTGTATGTAAAATGCCTTATACGACGCCAACAGCTGCAATTGTAGGAGCCAATTTCTTCCCCCTCTGCAACCAACAAAATAATAATTCCCAGGTTCTGCACAAACATGGGTCAGCGCTCATTTAGTTATCGTGCAGCTTCATTTTGGAACTCCCTACTTCCTTCTATTGAAATATCTTCCTCTCCTTTTCTGTTTGCCAAGCTCCTAAAGTCACACTACTCCTCAGCCCAAGTCTACTCTTGCTTCCCGATAACCTCCCACTGTCATGACCCTCCACCTTATACTAGCTGATCACACCCACTGACTAGTCATGGTCACATTGTCCTCTTCCTTTGTCTTCCTCCTTCTTTTTCTACCCTGAACTCTGCTATTGTTTATTACATCACAAGCACCTTTGTTTATTACAATATTAGCACCACATGTGCTCACGTTTGTCTACTACTTGGTGTATATTCATAAGCATTCCCTGTAATTTTTTTCCTGTTTGTCTGTACTTCTGCACCTGAGCTGTACCTGAAATAGGTACGCGTTACCAGTGCGCTTACATGGGAAACAAAGTTAAATAAATAAATAATGCTGCCATATATTCACGAATGTACAGTACTTGTGCCAGGTATCACTTACAAGGTCACCCCATTTGCCATGCCATACACTGTTCTAAATACTTAAATACACAGAATGAATTGCAGTATTGGGCTTTCTTTCTGTCACCAGTCCAGCCCTTCTGTGTTTTTTCTTTTCATCCCAGATTTTCTTAAATGCTCCTAGTGAGCTGAAGCAGTGTGTGTTCCTTTTGGCATTTGCATGCACACTTGCACAAGGAACGTCTTGCCACAGTACAACTTTCTGGAGGTGTGTTACCCTCCGGTCCAATGCAGTGCTCAGTGTAGCAGGTGGGACCCTTCCCCACCAATAGATGCTGAGCTGTCTATGACAGCAGTTCGGTTGCAGTGGTCTTCACTTGAAAGAAAACCACCGCTGCAATCAATGGTGGTAATGTGCATTTATTTAGCATATTGACATCACCCTTTCCCTCTGCTCAAAATCTCTCCCTCTTCCTCCCTCTGCTGCTGTCCTCCCCACTTCCTCATTACTGCCCTCCCCCCATGTTGTGTGCCGAGGGGGTTGCCCAATCCCCCTCGGCTCATGCCCCTCCCCAAGCATACTGTATGACTGATGGGGGTGCCCAATCCCCATCGGCTCCAGCCCCCCCAACAAACACCCAGGTGGCAAACTGGGAGCCCACCCCAGCCTGCTCATGTGCCCCTCCAGCACACTGTATTTCCAATAGGGGTGCCCAATCTCTATCAGCTCCAACCCCCTTCCCAACAAAGACCCAGGTGGCATGCTGGGAGCCCAACCCAGCATGCCAAACACTTCCTGCAGTTTATTTCTTTTTTTTCTTTACTTGTAAAACCAGGAAAAGGTCCTTCAATGTTTCCAGTGCCCCTCCCTCAACCTGCAACCACCCTCTGCGTACCCCACCAACCCACACCCCCCCCACACCCCATACTTACCTCTGGAGCCTGGCACGATGATTTTCAGTAGACCGGGAACACATCTGCACTCTTCAAAGCTGACTACAAACTGAAAAAATATTGGTAAGCTGTATAATAGAATGAATGAGTTTTTTTCCACTTTGGTGCATATCTCAGCCATTTTTGTGAGTTTTGACACCAGATTTTCAACATGGGGTTCTTGGGACCCCCACCTCATGAATTCAGTCACTGTCATGTTGTTATTCAGCCCTGAAAGATGATTTAGTGGTCACTGAATGGAATCACCTTTCACAACTGATTACTGAAATGACAGTATCACTGTTCATGAGGTGGGCTCCCAAAAAGCCTATGTTGCAAATTTGGTGAAAATTCCAAAAAATGACTGTTACGAGTGTGCGTTATGCAGTTTCCATGCACACTCATAACTTCTTGAATTTGTAATATTTCCACTCCAGATTTTCAACATTGGCATTTTTTCACACCTCCTTATGAACAGTACAGCTGTCATTTTTCACATCCTGGCCAAAATGTGTTTTCGCACATCCAGGGCACAATGGCAAGGTCGATGTGGGAAGTCAATGTTCGGGACAGATTATGAAAACCACAGTACACTGTTCATGAGCAGAGGTCACAAAATGCCTATGTTGAAAATTTGTTGAAAAAAATTCCAAAACATGACAGTGTTACAAGTGTGCATTGCACAGTTTCCATGCACACTCCTAACTTTGAGAATTTGTAATATTTTCACTCCAGATTTTTGACATTTTTTCACACCTCCTTATGAACATTACAGCTGTCATTTTTCACACACTGGTCAAAATGTGTTTCTGCACATCTGGTGCACAATGGCGCAGTCACTGTGGGAAATCAACGATCAGGGTACATTAAGAAAATCACAGTGACACTGTTCATGAGCACAGGTCTCAAAATGCATATGTTGAAAATTTGGTGAGAAAATTCCTCAAAATGACTGTGTTACGAGTGTGCATTGCACAGTTTCCACACAGGCTCGTAACCTTGGGAATGACCAGGGCATTAGGGTTCCTAAGACAGACAGTTAAGAAGTATGAGGCTGAAATGTAAATCAGATAAAAGAGGAGCTGCAGAGAGGTACTCTGTTGGGAATTGGGTGCCGAAGGGACATGAATACAACTAAGGGGGGGCTGCACAAATGTCAAACACCACTGCAAATTACCTGCAAGTGAACGTTTGGCATTGACAAATGCTTGTTGTTATTAATACTGCTCTCTGATCCTGTGTATGGGAATTTTATGCCTCTGCCTTTAGCTAGGTTGAACTTGTTACCTTTAATGTGTCTAAATTAGTGAAAGAGTGGGGGACCTTGTTCTAGTAACTGTTCCCCCAACTGGTAGCACAGGTGATTCCTTTATGCTGAGGTACTATATAGAGAATAATATACGAGATTTTACACACACCTGAGTTGTGGGATGCTACATAAACCCCGAGGGCGAAGCCTGAGAGGTTCCAATAACATCCACAAGGTATGTAAAATCGAGATTCCCCCTAAACCACCCTGATTTTATTTTTATAATTGCTGGTGTGCACTTTTTGCCTCAGCAATTATAGAAAATAAAACAAAGAAAATGCGGAAAGCAAATTCAGCAGCCATGGAACAGTCCCCAAGTTACAGTACGTTTATTCCAGGAATAAAGAAATGGACTTTTCATTTAAAATTGTGATTAGATGCATTTTTTATGTTAAAATCAAAACTGACTGCCTAGCAGCAGTTGTGGTGAGCTGGCGTATGATTGCTGAGATGGCTCTCCAGCGCGTGCCAAGTTTCTGTTTTTTTTTTTGTTTTGTTCTATTGCAGGGTCAGAGGGAGAGATTTTTTTTTTTTCACGAAAAGTAACTTACCGCCAAGATCGAGGGGTGAAGTCTGTGGGGACACCGGGAGCTGCGAGAGCGTGAGTCACTCAGTTGTTTTCTTCACTCCACGGTAGTTTGTGTCTCGCGCTGTGCTCTGGAGCACAGTGGCGCGGGTTTGCCGTTATAACTGGCTGAGGTAGTTATAACGGCAAATTATAACTCGATTTTTGTATGGAAAAAAATTGTGGCCAGTAATTATATATAAATTATAGACAGAGGCTCAGAGGGTTGTATATATAATGGAGGGAAAGCACAATACTGCAGCCTAAGAGTAAATGGGAATTTAGAAAAGTGTAAGATGTGGTCCATGGGGGATCTTCTAAGTGGCACCATGCTTAGCTTAGTCACTCTCAGGCCAAAACAGGCAACAAACATCCATTTTTATCTAGGGCAGGATCTAAAAAAAATAAGAACAGGGTGTTCTAATGTATAGACCTTGTCTGGACAGTAGATGGAGGGGACTGGATTTTGATTTAAGTGCATGTATGAACACAAACCAGCAGCCTCCCCAAAAAAGGATTATTGCTGTCAAATTTATCTAAAATGTATGTGAGTCTGCATTTAACTATGTTACATTTAATGTTTAGGCATATTTCTTTCCTGGCAGAAATTGTATATCTGCTTCAAGTCAATGTTTTCTTAAACAGATGCTGTCAACCACCAGTTGTTAAATTTGCTAACATTTTTTACATAATTGGGTTGCTTCTTAATGTACAAAAGTTTGTAAGTGTCTATTATTCCAAAACAAAACTCTGGTTAGCAATACTTTAAAAAATCTTGAGCCACACCATACTGGTGTTACTACACCGGCTCCGTACCTTTGTTCATGTTTTTGCTTCTGCATGTTCACATAGCTCCTATTTGTTTCTATGAAGGTGATTGCTACCAATTCAGAATGCACTGCTCAATAGTGAGGGGCTCCACAGAATTTACAGTCTCCCACCCTTACACTGATGGCATTTACAGAGGTAAAAATGCTACATTTACTTATAAAAGCAAAATAAATTTGTCATCGATCCAATCCATATCTTTTTTTATGTGTCTATTTTGGATGGTAGTATCCAGCCTTATAGTAGATCATAGGATGCCAGAAGCAGTCAGACTGCACTAAAGAAAGGAGACTGGAGTTTCAGAGGGTGGTGCAGGGGTCATGTCATGCTGGAGTTTCAGAGGGTGGCGCAGGGGTCATGTCATGCTGGAGTTTCGGAGGGTGGCACAAGGGTCATGTCATGCTGGAGTTTCGGAGGGTAGCGCAGGGGTCATGTCATGCTGGAGTTTCGGAGGGAGGCGCAGGGCTCATGTCATGCTGGGGTTTCGGAGGGTGGCGCAGGGCTCATGTCATGCTGGAGTTTTGGAGAGTGGCGCAGGGCTCATGTCATGCTGGAGTTTCGGAGGGTGGCGCAGGGCTCATGTCATGCTGGAGTTTCGGAGGGTGGCGAGGGCTCCATGTCATGCTGGAGTTTCAGAGGGTGGCAGGGGCTCATGTCATGCTGGGTTTCGGAGGGTGGCGCGGGGCTCGTCATGCTGGGTTTCGGAGGGTGGCGCAGGGCTCATGTCATGCTGGAGTTTCAGAGGGTGGCGCAGGGCTCATGTCATGTTGGAGTTTCAGAGGGTGGCGCTGGGTTCATGTCATGCTGGAGTTTCAGAGGGTGGTGCAGGGCTCATGTCATTCTGGAGTTTCAGAGGGTGGTGCAGGGCTCATGTCATGCTGGAGTTTCAGAGGGTGGCGCAGGGCTCACGTCATGCTGGAGTTTCAGAGGGTGGCGCAGGGCTCATGTCATGCTGGAGTTTCAGAGGGTGGCGCAGGGCTCACGTCATGCTGGAGTTTCAGAGGGTGGCGCAGGGCTCACGTCATGCTGGAGTTTCAGAGAGTGGCGCAGGGCTCATGTCATGCTGGAGTTTCAGAGGGTGGCGCAGGGCTCACGTCATGCTGGAGTTTCAGAGGGTGGCGAGGGCTCATGTCATGCTGGAGTTTCAGAGGGGGGCGCAGGGCTCATGTCATGCTGGAGTTTCAGAGGGTGGTGCAGGGCTCATGTCATGCTCTGTACCGTAACATTATTGGCCTGATTCACAAAGTACCCGCTGAATGGCACGTGGGGCTTGCACCACAAGGAATGGTGCAGAGTGTGCAGCTGGCACCAAACAATGCACCCCGAAGCAATTCACAAAAGTAGCCTGCATCAAAAACAGGCTGTGTGCACCAAAGAGTGCTTGCGTCACCCTTCCAGTACAAAATCTGTCCTGCGCCCCATTCTTTTTAACATATTTGTGTCAGACATGACAGCTAACCTTAAGAATATGACTATAAAATTTTCAGATGACACAAAGATTGTAGCCAAAGTGGGTTCACCTGATGAAATACTGAATTTTACTAAAGACCTTCAAGAACTTGAATACTGGGGTAATCTGAACGATATGGATTTTAACACTAATAAATGTGTTATTATGCATTTGGGAGTTAATAACCCTAATGTGCAGTTTATGTTGAATGGTTCAGAACTGATATCGGTTAAAGAGGAAAAAGTCCTGCGAGTAATTATTAACGCAGACCTTAATTTTACTTCACATTGCAATCATATTAAGAAACAAGCAAATAAAATAATAGGCTGTATATAAAGATCTTTTGTTTCGAGAAATAGGGCATGCATTCTCCCACTTTTCAAAGCACATGTGCATCCCCACTTACAGTAGACTATTGCTCTCCACTATAGAGTCCCTACCTCATACGTGACATCAGCACATTGGAGGGGGTGCGGCGTTGGATTACCAAAGTGATAGATTGTTTGCAGGATAGAAATTATGGAGAACGACTCAAGAGCTGGATTTGTATTCGATGGAAATGAGAAGAATCGGGGGGGGGGGGCCTGCTCCTGATGTTCAATATAGTGAAGTACAATGAGCTTAAGGCACAACTGGGAATGACATTCAATATGAGAGAATGCAACCTTAAAATCCATAAATTTCAATTTTCTCTAACATATCCCAAGCTAGATATTAGATGCTCATTTTACAGCCAAAGAATCATAACTATATGGAATGGATTACCTAAAATATTGTTGGACACAGAAAATGTAGAAACCTTTAAGGCTAATCTTGATAAATATTTATTAAAAAAGGTCTAAAAAGATCCAGAGTCTGGAGATGCATGTATATGGGTCACAATCGTCAGTGCATGTCACGCCTGTGCTGCGCGAACTGCACTGGCTGCCAGTGCGATGGAGAATCACCTTCAAGGTCGCGTTGCTGACCTATAACACCATACATGGTCAGGGACCAGGCTACCTGCAAGATCTCCTGTGACCCTACCGCCCTCTTCACTCGCTCTGCTCCACCGACGAGGGATTGCTAGAGGTTCCCAGGGTTCGTCTTCAATCATCAGGGGCCAGAGCTTTTTCTTTTGTGGCCCTAACCCTGTGGAATTCTCTGCCTCGTCGGATTTGAGAGTGCCAGTCCACAGAGCTATTCAAGGCATCTTTAAAGAGTTATTTATTTGAGCATGCCTTTGAATAGGCCACCCTGTTGTCTTTTAATTGTTTTTATATTCATATCTATTGTGTTGGCTGTTTTTTGTGCTGTATCTGTGCTTGATAATTTTGAAAAGCGCATTATAAATAAAATCTGATTTGTTTTGATTGATTTGCATCTATTACTCTTAGTATGTAACTCAGTATGTAAAATGGGCTGTGGCATGGCGTAATGGGGCTTGCAGCAGACACAGGATGCCATATCCCCCAATTTGAAATTCACAAACCCACCCAGATGGCAAATTTCTAAGTACAGTTAGACCAGCCAGGGGTGATCTAAGGGGACTTGATGTGTCCTGTGGGGGTTGAGAACTCTGTGCCAATGTGCAGCAGTCCCCCCATCCCTGGTTCCCACTGTACCAAAAATAAACTCGTCCCATCCCTGGTCATCTCGCAGCTCCCCTGCCCCAATTACCTTTTTACAAAAACATTAAAAAAAAACATGTCCCCATTGACTAGTGGTCACCCCTGCCCCGATCCCCATTATAACAGAAAAAGACACATCCTTGGTGATCTAGCGGACCACCCCTTCCCGATCCCCTCTTTAAAAAAAATAAACACAACCATGGTGGTCTGGTGGTCCCCCCTCACTATCCCCAATCTGCCATAAAATTTACAGATATCTTTCCCTGATGGTCTAGTGGATCCCCCACCCCAGAAAATAGCAGAGCCACACTACCCTGTTTCTCCCGCTTTTTCCCCAGAGCTGGTACCCTGTACAGCCCTCCGCTCTCCACCATGGCTGGATACCAACTGAGCTGTCAAGGAGCACGTACTGTAAACAGTATGCGCTCATTGTCTGACAGCTTGCCTGTACTGTAAACAGTATCGTCATTGTCTGACAGCTTGCCTGTACTGTAAACAGTATGAGCTCATTGTCTGACAGCTTGCCTGTACTGTATACAGAATGCACTCTTTGACAACTCAGTCAGTGCCCAGCCATGGTGGATAGCAGAGGGCTGTGCTGGGCACCGGCTCTGGGATGGGGAGAGCAAGGTAGTGGGCACTGCTTGCCAGGGTGTGGGGGTCCACTAGACCACCAGCAAAAAGATATCTGTAAATTTTATGGGCAGATTGGGGAGAGGGAGGAAGGGGGTCCTTTAGAGCAACAGGGCTGTGATTTTCTTTAATAAGGGGGGTCAGGGATGGGGAGTCTGCTAGACCAACAGGGACATGGTTTTTCTATTGAAACTGGTATTAGGATGGGGGCTCCTAGCCACCAGGGACATGTTTCTTTTTTTAATAAAATGGGGATTGGGCCTGAGGGGTCCACCAGACCACCAAGGTTGTGATTTTTTTTTTCAATTAAAATGGGGATCAGGGCTTGTGGGTCTACTAGCCACCAAGGACTTTCCAGAATGGCACATGGCCACATTGCAGCTTGTGGTAAACCTGTGAGATGCACTGTCTGTCTGGCACATGGCCACAGTTGTTGCAAGCTATAGGACTTTGCTGCTGGAACCCTACCTGATAGTGAATCAGGCACAGGGTCTCTGGCACACCAGGAGTTTGCACAAGCAGGGGTCATGATTTACGCCATGGGGTTTGGTGTATCTTGACTTGCCCCAGTGTACACAGTATTGGAATTGGGCTCTGGGTCCCTGGCACACCAGCAGTTTGCACAAGCAGTGGTTGATGCAGCTTGCACTAACCTCTCTGAGTAGAGCCCTACAATTCTGTTGGTGCACCAAATGTGTTTGCCACAACTTCATCTAATTTGAGTAGGTCGGATGCAGTTATAACAGTTTACAAAATTTATGGCACACCGTACCCAATATCTGGCACAAACTCTGTAAAAATGGTCCCTAGTATGGACACAAGCTGCACCACAGAAAGATGATCTATCTTGCAGAAGTTTCCACTCAGGATGGAAAATCCTGTCATATCGCCACAAGTGTTGTGCACCGCATCGTCACAGTTAATCCTGACGTACAGCCACATAATATATACACACACACACATTTGTTTTTCAACTAGAATTAATACTGGATGTTTTATTTGTTAAATTACATAGACCTTGAAATGTTATCCCTGGTGATTCCTGCCATGCTGGTGGATCACTGAGGATGGATACTGAGGAATATTTTTTATGAGGTGCATAGATGTGGAGACAGTAACAGCATATGTCCCAAAATAAGAAAGAACCTTTTTTATTTAGTCAGGCAGACAAATATTCAGACATCTCAACTGTGCCAAATTGCATAGAAAGTAAAAAATGCTTTCAACTGGGAATTGTTATATTCCATAAAGAACTAAGAAACAAATTAAATTCCATTGTTGATTACAGACACCCATTAGTATAGACACATACATTTCATAGTACGGAGATTACTGAGTGGCAGGCTCTAATAAATCACAGATAAACAATTTAGCAAGCCTGGGAGTGGGTGCCAGGGTGGTAGCCTGGGTAAAACTTTGGCTGGACAATAGGACACAGAAGATAATAATAAATGGGTCAGTCTGAAAGAAAGGGGGGTTACTAGTGGGTACCATGAGTTCAGTACTGGGTCTGGTCCTTTTTAATGTCCTTATAAGTGACATTGCAGAGGAACTGGAAGGAAAAGTATGCCTCTTTGCAGATGACACAAAAATCTACAACAGGGTTGGTACACAAGGGGGATGGAAAGGATGAGAAGGGACTTGGCAAGGTTGGAGAAATGGTCAGAAGAATGGCAGCTTGGATTCAATGCAAAGAAGTGCAAAGTAATGCACCTGGGAAACAAAATTCCAAGGGAAGAGTACACAATGGGGGGGGTAGTAACAACAAAAATGGAAAGGGACCTGGGGGTAATCATATCAGATGACATTAAGGTTAACAAGCAATGTGAGAAGGCAGTAGAGAGGGCTGGGGGGGATATCGGGATGTATAGGGAGAGGCATCACCAGTAGAAAACAGGAAGTTGTTATCCCTCTGTACAGACAGTTGGTGATACCCCATCTGAAGTACTGTGTCCAGTTCTGGAGACCCCATCTCCACAAGGACAGACACAGGATGAAGGCAGTGCAGAGGAGGGCAACAAAATGGTGCGGGGTCTGCAACAGAAGCCATACGAGAAGAGACTAAAGAAGCTTAATATGTATACCCTTGAGGGCCCGGTGGTGCTGAGGGCTGAGGCGCTGAACGCCAAACCTCCGCCATGCCACCAACCCATGTTCGGGAACGAGCAAGGGTCGTCACGGGTTGGCAGGGAGGAGAAGGATCGAGCATCCAGAGGACTGTTCTCCTTCTCCGGGGTGGGGGGACTCCAGTGTGTCAGCATCAATTGCCCTTTGGTGGAGGCTGGGACAGACGCATTCCCCTTGCGTCATTGCACGTCCTAGCTCCAAGGGTATTCTAATTAGGAAAAATTGCTGGCCCCCACGTATGAGCCAGGCACGGTGCCCGACCCTTCAGCCACTACAGTTCCACTTCAGTGGCTCCACTCTGGGGGGACTTCCTGGAGTAAGGGTCAGGTGCTGTGGCCGGGGCAAGCCCGATCGTGGGGTTATGGGGCTTGGCCAGAAAAAGAGCAGTAAATTGCAAAAAAAAAAATGATAGAAACTTTTAAGTACCTCAATGGAATCAACAAAGTCCCAGGGGATAGCATATCTCAGAAAAAGAGATGTGCAAGAACAAGGGGACACAACTTGAAGATAGAGGGGGGATGGCTCAGGGGCAACGTGAGGAAGTATTTTTTCACAGACAGGGTGGTGGACGCATGGAACAGCCTTCCTGAGGAGGTTGTGGGGTCTAAAACTGTGGGAGAATTCAAGAATGCATGGAACAAACATAAGGCAATTCTTGTGGAAGGTAGGAAGAAATAGGTTGTTGGTTAACTAGGATCTGTAGCTTATCCAGTAGGTAGGAAAATAAACAGACTAGGTGGGCCCAGTGGTCCTTATCTGCCATCAAAGTCTATGTTTCTGTATGCTTCGATGTGAGGCACTATTGTGTGTCAGATATCAATTTAAACAGCACTTTGTGAAATAATAGAAGTAGCCTAAATAATGGATAAATCAGGGTTTTATTTAACTCTAAAAATTGATTAGCGTTTTGATCGTAAAAGTGTTAAAGCATTGTGAAAATGCATAGCACCTACCTCACTGTGTTTAACAAACATAATGCTTCTAGAAAACCTATATAGATACTTTCTGAACCGTTAGTATTGTCCCAAGAAAAAAAATTCTAATCAATTATTTAAAACCCTGTAAATCATTCTGAATATTTCCCAAGCTAATACCAATAACTAGAAACTATGATGCTACCCATTTATACCTCAGAAGAGGACGTTGCACCAATCTGTACAGCAGCCATCTATTGAGACAGTCAGCTGGTCGGGCAGTCTAAAACATATTTGTCCAAGCGAGACCTGCTGTTCCTCTGCATGACAAAGAGTGTCAGAATGCCTTTACGTGAGCCTCTCACTGGCCGCAGTGCAAATACAGCAAAATTAAATAGCAAGTTATAAGCAGTAACACCGGATTCAGATTTTGATAGCATTGTTAATTTAAATAACAACACAGACACATTATGTTATTTCTTGGTGCTGTTTTAATACATTTTAGTGCATAAAAACGGACATACATTCAACTAAAAAACAAGGCTGACATTGTCCCTTTAAGAAATGACATTGACATTTAAATGGAAAATGTAGACCAGGAAATGACAAGGGCTTTATGTTCAGATTACTTGGCATTTTTGAACATTGCAAATTAAATTGAAGGTGTTCCATGTTTTCAGATAGAATATTTCTCTCCCTTCGGGTTCTGCACAGCAATTTTTCCAGTAATCTTTAGGAGACGACTCCCACAGATCAAGGTTGCAACCTGTTCAGAAGAACATTACTTGCACTCCATGAAATGCTGCCTGAAATCGTCTAGCATATACTGTTGCTACAAAATTGTATCCAGTCACTAACTGGAAAGAAGATTTCAGTTTTTTTCTCTACTGATCAGATGCAGATGTATTATACTCATAAATATATAAGATGAACATTACAACAAGTAATCAATAAGACACAACACACACGCACACATAGGGATGTAGTGAGGTATGAAGCTGCAGGCAAAGTACCTTCTGCCTCTGTATGTTCATTGTGATAACATAACACACAAACCCTGGAGTATGTTACTGAGCTTATGAAATGGTTGTATATACATATGTAAAAAAACAGGCAGATACAAAGTTAAATTGCCAAATAATTAAATATTACTGATGAATTAGTCTGAAATTTTTATTTTGAAATTGAAATGTTATTGAACAATTCAAAGATACAATCAATACAAGCAGTCACAAACAGTCAACATCAAAGTAATAATAGCAATCCTTGCCAGAATTGTTACCTTGGATGAACAGGTTAAAGAATTAGTTTTGTAACAATTCTGCATATGCCCTGCGGAGAGGCAGAAAAATTACAGGTACTACTAATAAATGAAAACTACTAAGTCCAATACATTTATTCAAATGACTTTAAACTATGTTTGTACTCTGAAACCCTAACCTAAGAACTCTGTTGAGATTATTCTATCGTGAGCTACTGAGTCATAGCAAGGGTGATTCTATAATCTAATGGGAAAGGTGCATCTTGCTTAATGCACAAGCCTCTCCTAGCTCATTAGGGTGTTTGTGGCAAAGCAATCTGCAGTCATGAGTATGTCTTCTACGTCCCTCTAAGTGTAGTATATTGAAATAGTCCAGGGATGGGGATGCCTGCCTCAGAGGGATTGTATTGTGTGTAGAGGTAAGGAACGGTCTCCAGATAGCCATATACATGTCCTATTAGTTACTGGCACTGTAATGAACTCTCTCAAAACTAGCCATTTTCCCCAACTCTAGGAGTCATTCCAAGACCTCTGATGGGGTCACTGCTCTCCAGTGTTGCAGGATGATGTACTTTGCTGTTATGAGGGAACCTAGGATCCATCTTTTAACTCCATGTGTAGAGCTGGGTGGAATTAAATTCTGAATTCACAGAAATGTCTCGAAATTCCATGACATTTTGCAACATTTCATGACTTTTTTTGAATTTCCCAAATTATTTTAATTGGCCATAACTCAGTCCATATTACAGTTAAAGGTCTAACATGTGACATATTTAGTGTCTGTTGTATTCCCTAAATGCATGCCAAGTTTCATAACATTTTGATGAAGGGCATAGAAGTTATAGGGGCTCAACTTCTTGCAATTTAATATTCGTGTGAGCATTTCTGAAAATATTCCTATGCTTACAACATAGCCACCTGTGGGGCTAGATAATTGAACATTTCTAGATAGTTAAAAATGTAGATGCATACTTTCTTGGAAGAGTCATAGCAACTGCAAAATAGAGAAGTAATGGTTATGTAAATTGTAAGGTTTACCCACACCCTGCCTCCTGACATGACTTCCCATGCTCACTTCCAAACCAGGGTCATCAGGATGGCAGCATGACACTCCGATGCTAGGCCATGGGGGTCGCCTTAAAGCCTAGTATTTAGGGTCAAAGAAACTAACAACATTGGTGATATTCTATTCTCTAGCTTCAAACATATAGACGGTTAAAATCAGTTTATATACATTAATTGTAAAATGTAATTTAAAAATGTTGGAATGTTTTGAAGCTTATACATCAGTCACCGTTGACGCTGGAGATCTGAAATTTGGTATACTCATGTATGAACTTTGGTACAATCATCTTACCAAATCTGGTGAAATTGTGAAAGTCATTTAGCATACATAGTTGTTTACTGTAATTTTAAAATTTCTGAATGTTTGAAGGCATATAACTCAGTCATTTGTAAAGACAGACATCTGAAACTTGGCACACTAATATGTGGATACTCTTGAGTCATTTTACAAAATGTAGTGCAATTTGTAATCACACTTTTAAAATAAGGTGGAAATAACCACAATCCCAATTGTGGCAAAATTTCACAAATTTTTCATGGAAATTTCAGGAAGTGAAATCATCATTTTGCCTGAATTCTACTGGTGGAAAATAAATTTCAACAACCCTACCCAGGTGTGAGAGTATCCCAGCCTTCTCCTTCAATCCCACTGGATGCCCTCCCCTACTGAGATGATGAGCTGTCGCCCTTTACGGGGATTGACCCCTGAGGGTTTTTTGGCAGCAGCTCATCTATCTAGTGTGGGTGATGCATGCATCAAAGGCATTGGTGCTGGGGTTGATACCTATAATAAGGTGATATCCAACACCACTGACTCCCTCGTACCTGTCTGTGTACAACCCAAATCATCTTACCCGAGGTCCCCATGGTATGATGGGGCTCTCAGGGAAATGAAGAGGAAGGGTCAGAGGTTAGAGCACTGCTGGAGGAGATCTGGCCTGGAGGGGGACAAACTGGCCCTGCGTGTACATTATAATACATACCAGGGGGCAATCAACCATAAGAAGGCAGTGTTCCTCTCAAGGGAGATTGCTGCCGGGAAGAACCGACCAGCTATACTTTTTCAGACTGTGGACAGGCTATTCCATCCTGTCTGTCTATAGCCCAGGAAGGTTTTTACTAATGTTGAGTGTGAAGAGTTTGCTCAGTTCTCCTCAGACAGAGTGTCCAGTATCCAGCAGGTGGCTTCTTCAGCCAGCAATGTCGTAGCTGGCAGTGGTTGCCTAAAGTGTTCTGAGTGCACTCCGCCTGGTTGGGGGGAGTTTAGACCGGTGGAGGTAAGTGAGGTCATTGAGATGGCAACCAATCTGAAGCACACCTTTTGTGAACTGGACCCTGTGCTGACGCATTTCTCGATGAGATGCATTGACACCGTTGGCCCGGTGTTTGCTCTGATTGTCCCATGTTCCTTATCCGAGAGGGGTCTTCCCTGATGCCTTGAAGGAGGCAACTAGTAAGACCCCTCTTAAAGAAACCATCTTTGGACCCAGAGGTCAGGGCAAATTACTGACCTATCTCCAACCTTCCTTTTTTGGCAAAGGTAGTTGAGAAGGTAGTGGCGCTTCAGTTGGAAGAGTACCTCGTGACTCATGAGTTGTACAAACCTTTCCAGTCAGGATTTTGGTCTAGGCATAGCACAGAAACCATGCTTGTTCGGGTGCAGAATGATGTCCTCAGGGCGAGAGATCATGGGGATAAGACAAGTCTTGTTCTCCTCAATCTCTCTTCAGCATTTGACACTGTGGACCACTGTGTGTTGCTTGACCACCTTAGGGAGCTCTGCGGACTCACCGGTACTGTCATCCACTGGTTTGAGTCCTTCTTTACCAACAGGAGGCAGGGGGTTGTGATGGGGAATTTCTCCTCCACTACTAGCCTCCTACTGTGCGGAGTTCCTCAAGGGTCGGTACTAGCCCCAATGTTGTTCGCAGTGTACATGCTACCCCTGGGAGGGATCATTAGGAAGTATGGCTTGGGCTTTCATTGTTATTCCAATGATACCCAGCTATATCTTTCCTTTGCCCCAGGAACATCCAATGTGGCAGACGTACTAAACAGCTGCCTTGCTGAGATTAACGACTGGATGGCCTCCAGCTGGTTGTGACTAAACCCCGATAAGATGGAGGTACTGGTGGTGGAGTCGAACAGGGTGCGTGATAGGACGGCCTCTGATTCAGCCACTGGACTTATTCTGGGAGCTGTTTCATTGAAGGCCTCCTCTTTGGTGCGAAATCTTGGTATTATTTTGGACAGGAATTTAACTATGGAGGTGCAAATATCCTCCACGATCTGCTCCTGTTTTCTCCATCTCAGAAATACTGCCAGAATAAAGCCCCCTGTACTGCCTCTGGACCTCCCTATCTTGATACATCAAGGCTTGACTATTGTAATGCGCTCTACCTCGGGGTCACAGGAGGATCTCTCCGTAGGCTGCAACTGGTGCAAAATGCAGCTGCCCGGTTACTTACTGGGCAGCAAAAATTTTGCCATATCACACCGGCACTGCATGAATTGCACTGGCTGTTGGTTAGATGGAGGATCCTCTTTAAGGTGGGTCTTCTCACCTACAAGGCCCTACATGGGCAGGGCCCTGCTTATCTGTTAGACCTTCTTGTACCTGCTCTCTCTGTTCTCCCCCTCCGCTCCTCCAGTGGAGGGCCCCCTGGCGATTCCTAGGACAAGTCTGAGATCTGCTGGCGACAGAGCTTTTAGTATTGTCGCTCCCATTCTTTGGAATTCACTGCCATAAGGGGTTAGGGAAGCCCCAACTGTAGATATTTGTAAGGCCCTCCTGAATGCCCTCCTATTGTCCCAAGCATTTTGGGATTGAACTGTGGAATTTAGCTGAATATGACAACCATATGATGGGTTATAAATTTTATTTTTTGTATTTTAATGTGTTATGCATCCTTTGTTTTTGACGCTGTATTTATTCATTTTGTACAGCGCCCAGAGCCTCTGTGATTGGGCATTTTTTAAATAACCTTTGCCTTGCAATCTATATCCCTAACATTATTGTCCTGTCAGAGAGGGTAACATTGCAAGCCATTAAGGCCATCAAGACTCACAGGACATCTTCCCAGATGCCCCATAAGGAGGGACAACTGCAGAGAAGGTGCATGATGGTACCTGCTGCTGAGGAGCATCTCAGCATTTGTTTGAATTTGTGAGCCCCCCCACCCCCATTTGTAATTATTGTGGTGCTCTGTGCCATTTATTAATTATTTTGAATTGTGTGAACCGGTTCTGGATGCCTTGGGCAGCCAGCCTAGTGTTGCTCCAGACCTCTGACCATGCTTGTGGGGATATTTCCATTTGCAGTTCAATGCTCCATTTCTGGCAGAGCTCATCTGTTAGGTCCAACTTCAGGGTGAGCAGACCATTATATATGTGTCCTTCCCTTAGAGGCACTTTCTGCTTAAGGCAGCAGTGAATAATTTAAATCTTATTTCTGTCATGCCCTGGACTTTGGGCCCTTGTGCTGAGAGCATATCTCAGCTGCAAGTTTTCCCCAACCCCAATTCCTCCTGAAGCCAGTCAAATGTTTTAAGGTACCCTGTATTACTGTCTGCCAATTGGGACAGACTGTATTCCTGCCTAATGCCCCACTCTCTAGCAAATGGGTTCAGTTCCAATTTTTAAGGCCCAGTTATTCTGCAGAGGCAAGAGGGAAGATCCTATGGGCTCCCATTTTACTGCTCTGCTTTGCTTCTTCCAGGCTATCCTGGTGGAGTGAATTGTAAATTGGGAGAAGCCTGCCGCTAGAAGCCTCCCAAACATGATCACTTTATAGAGATCTTGCCCCAGGACCTGGACTTCAGAAGAGGCCTATTTTGAGCATGGGACACTCCCCACCATGGGGAATGTTTGGGACAGTTGCAATAGCAGGTACACATCATGTTTCAGTGCAACCTCCAGGAGTTTCAGCCATCCCATCTCTAAAGGTTGGATCAGCTTTTTGCAGCTGAGCCTTTTGGGCCCAGTGTCCCAGATGGAGAGCATTTGATTCTGTTCCCCTACAGGCCTGTTTGATCTGGATAGGGTGTCAGCGTGGCTCAGTTGGTAGCACATCCACCTCTGGACCAGAAGGTCATGGGTTCTCATACCACACTGGGATTGGACTTGCACCTAAAAATTGCTAGCATCCGAGTGCAGTATTGGGGGGTGCTGTACTGCTGGGGTGTGCAGTCCTTCGGATGAGACGTTAAACCGAGGTCCCTTCTGCCCATCCCAGTGTTGTCCTGGTGGTTGTCCAGGAGGAAGTAAAAGAACCTAGGGCACTCTTAACAAAGAGCAGGGAACATTCTCGATGTCCTGGCCAACATTCCCCTTCCCATAAACCGGTTCATGCAATTATCCAGGCTGTGTGTGGGTGATGATGTGCGATATGGCCGCCACCACATATTCAGTCACTTCACTACCAGTCTAACATTGCTTGTAAAGCGCTTTGGGATACTGTGTATGAAACGCACTATATAAATGCTGATTCTTCTTTTTCTTCATAGGTAAGTTATCCAGTAAGTATAGGATCTGAGGTGCTTTCATCATTTTATATGAGTGCACCCTTCTTTATTGAGATGGGTGCAGCCAGCTCCACCTCTCTATATCTCTACCGATGTCTGCTATCAATAGATGTATGTTGACTTGGCCTAGAGGAGCAGGGTTCAATGAAAACTGGACTCCAAGTATTTTATGCAGTCCTGTACTGGCTGGAGGCCCCGGTGACAGTTTGGTAGGGTAGAGACACTTTCATGGGAGGAAAGTGTGATAGATCTGGATACATTGGCTTTATACCCAGGGAGTTTACCAGATTTAGTCAGTAAGTCTAGGATAGCTGGCACTGAGTCTGCAGGGTGGGAGAGAACCAACATGACATCATATGCATACACCAGAGCCTTGTGTTCCCCTCCCATGGGAATGCCATGGATGCGCCTATTTTGCCGCATGGCCTGCAGAAGTGGCTCTAGGGCTAGTATAAGGAGCAGCAAGAGGGGGCATCCCTGCCTGGTGCCTCTCCCTAGGGAAAAAGGGGAGGAGGTTTGTGCATTGGAGGAGACAGAGGCTGATGCACGTCAATTTTATTTTGTTTATTTATTAGAAATTCAGAAGATACCTTTAAGCCAGAGGCTCTTTTGCAATGGTTCCATGTCAAGTAACAAGGACAAGCTAGTGAAGAACATAAAGTACAAAATACAAAGCAAACTTTGTGGAGTTTGCATATCCAACTTACAAAGGTGTCTCCCAATCTGAAGGTCTGAAGGACATGAAAGAGACAATCCCACTCCACCCTGTTAAATGCTTTCTCTGCATCAAGCAAGAGTAGTTTTACTGCTGGATTGGTAAGGGCTGCATTCCATATGAGGTTAAGAAGCCTCCTTGTGTTGTCCATGGTCCATCTCTGTGAGACAAAGCCTACTTGGTCTGCATCCAGGGGAGGGGTGATTACTTGCTTAAGCCAACTGGCTAGCATTTTTACATATGGCTTTCAAGTCGGTGGTCAGCAAAGATATGGGCTGGTATCTGGCAGAGGAGAGTGGTCCTTACCTTCTGTAGATATCAGGGTGATTACACCTTTCCCATAGAGGGAAGAAGTGTCCCCACTCGTGCCGCCTCCTGTACAGCATCCATCAGGGGTGTTAAGAGTATGTCCCAGAACTGGTGCAGGAACTCTGCAGGGAGGCCATCTGCACCCGGACTCTTTCCACTGGGCATTGTGTGCAAGGCTTGCTCAAGTTCTTAACATAAAGGAAGGGATCAAAGCAAGATAGCCCACCCAATTAAGAAGAGGGATAAAACCTTTTACAGGCACATTAAGGAGTGAAGAAAGACCAAGGGAGGAATAGTGAGGCTTAATAAAGGGGAGGGGGTGGGTAGAGGGTGACAGTGAAAAAGCAGGGATACTGAATGTAACCCCCCTGCAAATGGGGGTTCCCAAAAGACTTCCAGGAGCTTGCTTGAATGCTCCAAGCCTGAATGGCGTTTGGCATTTAAGCCATTTATCTGTGAGTGTTTTTAGAGCCTCTGGTACTGTCTCTTTAAGAGCTGTCTGCTTGCAGGCATAATTAGTTTGTATGGGGGGACTGTGTGTTTCTCTGCTTGAGTACCACTGAGCTGCTGCCAATTCACTCCATTTTTGCAGTCACTAGGAGTGCAAAGGGACCTATCTGAAAGATGTAACTGTTTGCCAGAAATCATTTAGAGTAATAATGAAAATACAGTTTGTCTAACCTGCTTTCTTTGCAGCCAGAACTGTGTTTGCCTAGCTCCCCATTCTAGTTTTGAACTGCTGAACTGGACCAATCAGTGTGGGTTAAGGTAGCTCTAAAATGGTGCCTTGGAAGAATCAGAACTTGGACTCGTAATCTGAGCCAGCCACAAGAGGATTGTATGGGCAGTGACTCTGGGAGATGTAGTTTGGACTTGCACCTTTTTGACCAACAGGGCAGTCTTGTGAGTGACAGCCAATCCAGCCAAGAACTGGGTGGAACTCAAAGGAAGTGCCCGGTTTTGTCTGCTGGAGTTTCGTTGAGCTCTGGCAGTGAAGAGGAAGGAGCCCTGTGCTTTTTCGGTGTGCAGTTTTAGTCGGAAAAGTGTGTAAGGCCCGGGTTCCGGTCTGCAGCTTGTGTAACTGCTTGTTAGGACTGAATCCATCCTGTGAAGAGAATCAAAGGATATCTGAAGAGTAGAAACCAGGCTCACCCTGTAGAAGACTGGAGAAATTGCTGAATTGCACTCGGTCTGTCAAGAACTGAATCTGCTGTGTGTTCTCCTGGGTATTGTGCAGTAATTGCGATCGGGATAGAGAAGCAGCCTGCCTGGTATAGTACTTTCTTTTTACCATATAAATGTGTGAGGAGGCTTGTGTAGCTCAAGTGAATCCTGCTGCCATTAAAGGACTTTTGCCTGTTACTGTTTACCAAATAAATGTGTGAGGAGGCTTGTGTAGCTCAAGTGAATCCTGCTGCCACTAAAGGACTTTTGCCTGTTACAGTTTACCATATAAATGTGTGAGGAGGCTTGTGTAGCTCAAGTGAATCCTGCTGCCATTAAAGGACTTTTGCCTGTTGCAGTTTGTCATATAAATGCATGAGGAGTCTCGTGGAGCTCAAGAGTAGCCCTGCTGACGTTGAAGGACCCTATCTTGTTTGGAGGTCGTGAGTAGTAAATTAAGGGTCACTCCCTGTTGAATTGCCACATTGAATCCAAATGGAATTACTGTACTGCTGACTGTTTAACTAATTTTTCTTTTCTCTGTGTGAAAGGGCCCCTACCAGCTGCCACGGTTTGGACTAGCCACTAGGGCTTGGGTACCCAGGGACAGTAACTGGTAGGGATAGGCCTGTGCACAGAGCCATAGGTAGATGAGTAAAGTAATAAGCTAATTAACCTGATTTCCCTCGTTCTTGTTATATCCCCCTAAATAAATCAGAGCTGCTTGTTTCAGCAAGTTATACTGCCTGAGGTATTTGTCTATGTTAAAGTATTGTACTGTGATTGTTGCACTGTATCTTCTTATTTTACAGGGGTCCCAGTGCCTGAACCAGTCCTGGGGTAAGTGTATACTGTGAAGGTAATTCTGGTATACTGTGTGGGGCCACTAGTGGAAGAAAGGGGTTGCAGTGTCCCAGAGGGCTGTGACCAAGTTAGTTTAACTATTGCAAACCCTGACCTCTGGGTGAAGGCACCGCCATCGGATCCAGGCCCTCAACCTGTTAGTGGTAAATCAGGCAGGGTAGTAGCCCTGGGATAGCGCATCTAGGAGTTACATCTGGAGGCTCACCGCTGGGATTGTGTGTCCTCTAGTGGCCATATTTACAAACCACTGTTAAGAAAAAAATAAATGGGTACCCGACAGAAGTGGCTGTGCACCGCTGGTGGAGTGGTGTACTGGGGAGAGATCGACCCCAAATGCTATGCTTATCCCGGACATCCCTCTGGGTATCAATACTGATGTTGTACAGGGAGTACTTTCCAAGGTGGAAGGTTTACAAAACCCTGTGGTGGTGGGTCGGCATGCTAATCTGCTCACCCACACTTTCCTGGCCCTAGTAGAGTTTAAGGATCCCATAGATAGCTCCAAAGTGCCACAGACCATTACCCCAGAGGGAGCCCTCACTGCTTGGAGAGTGATAACTAAGGACAGTAAAGACCCGGTGGGGAATGAGCCCCCACCACTATCCGAAACTTTTGAGGAGAAATTTGCTAAATGGTTGCTGGGGAAAGGGAAAACTGTGGAGGACTTGAAGAAACTATTCTTGCCACCTGGTGGTGTTCCTCCCCCAACACCCTCTCCCGCTCCAGTACCCGTAATGGTGGCTGAACCAATGCAGACTCCTATTTCTGCACCTGCCATTAGTCACGACTCTTACCGAAGATTGAGGATCTTCTCTGGCACCCTCCCAACCCCCCAGGGGAGGATGACTGGGAGACCTGGATAGACTATGTTGCCCCCCAAGTGCTAGAATGGCAATGCTCGGAAGCCAAAATGTGACAGAGGGTTAGTGAGAGCCTCCGAGGTCCTGCCCTGGCTACCATCCATGCTAAATGGACCAGTAACCCTGAAGCGACTACACAGGCCTATATTGAGGCCTTGGAGAATGTGTATGGGAGCCCAGATTCTGATGAGGACCTATGGTGGAGAATAAGAAATGCACAACAGTACCAAGGGAGTTGTTGTCTGTGTATGTATCTCGCTGGAAAAATTGTTGCAAGAATGCCTCAGAAAGGTAGTTTGCCAGCGATTGAACTGGACCGAACCAGGCTGGACAGGATCCTTAAGTCTGCCCCTTCTCAGAACTGCTGTTGCTTCAGTTATGCCTGGCAAATCGACTGGAATCCCACCCTCCTATGATGAGTTAATGTGAGAAATTCGAGGAATTGAGAAAAGGCAACCTCGGAAGGGACCTGCACTAATAGCTGCGGCTACGACCCAAGTGACTGAGGGTGACCCATCAAGTGAAGTTCAGGGGCAGAGGTTGGCAGTCAATGAGTGCTCTGATAAGGAAAAAGATATGCCACAATGGGGAGAACTGTTGAGAGAGATCCGGGAATTCAAAAACAGTCCCTTTATGAAGGCCACACCTGCAAGTACGGGCCCTGACCTATATCCGACTGCATCTGCTATGGGGGTGGGGGTACCCACAGTACCCACCCATGTATCTCCTGCTGATAACGGCTCCAAACTCAATTCCTTGACCATGGAAGTGGAGAAACTGATGAGATGTCTCCAAATGCTTATCACACCGCAGACAGAGATGGCACCCAGGTTTCCAGTTAGTAGTACCCCCGCCCTGGCTCCCAGTGTGGCGCCTCGGCCAGCTCAAACTCCAGAAAGTATGTTTTGCTATAATTGTGGGAAGGATGGGCACATGAAGAGGGAATGCTGGTCCCCAAAAGACACTGACAAAGTTGCATATAGGCTACAAGAAGAGCTTCGGAGAACAAATCAGTGGTTAAGAGGTGCACGAAATGATCCCAGTGAGGGCACTAAAAATGCTAACTCACGTCCTTTTGTGGCAAGGTCAGTTGCCCAGGCCCCCACTACCGCCTCTCCAGACTGGTCCAGAATAGTGGGTCCCTCCATGGAGACCACTGTAAAGGTGAATGGAGTGTCTACAAGAGCTGTATTAGACAGTGGCTCCCAAGTGACAATTATGTTCCAGGATTGGTATCAGAAGCATTTGTCAGACTTACCCTTACAACCATTAGAAGGACTGCATGTATGGGGGTTAAGTGAGAAGGCCTACCCCTATTCCGGGTATATCCGAATTTGGCTGTCTTTCCCCACCTCCGTGGCTGGAGTGGCCGAACAAGCAGAGACCCTAGCCTTAGTGTGTCCCTCACTGGACTGTATGATGGTGTCCCTTTGTTGATTGGAACAAATGCTCATATGTTCGGAAGGCTGGCACAGTTGTGTTATGAAAAACAGGGGTCAAAGACTAGTAGAGCTTTAAGAGTTCCAGCTTTAATTAAGAAGGCCTATGAGGCACAGAGAGATGCTGAAAAAATAGAACCAGAGGAACCGGTCGGAACTGTATGGAAGAAGGATCCTGAGTCTCTGATCCTGGCGCCAAATGCCCAGTGTACCTTACAGGGAGAGGTCCGTATCAGAAAGGATGTTAAGAATAAAATATTAATGTTGGATGCACCAGGCGATGGAAAATTGCCAGAGGGACTGCTGGTCAAGCCTAGTATTTTGCCCGCTAGAGCCCATGCTTATGCCAGAAGGGTAATGGTCCAAGTTCATAATGTGTCTGAAAGAGACATTCGAGTAACTAGAGGTTGCATCCTGGCTAATGTGCATTGTGGAGACACTGCAGTGCTACCCAGCAGCAAGAGTTCGAGGAAGAATGACAGAGTAACACCTGACTTGTTTGATTTCGTCGACTACCCGTTGCCAGCTGAATGGAAAGTGAGGATCAGTGAGAAGCTTGCCCAGAGAGACCAGGTGTTTTCTTTAAAGGAATGGGACGTAGGATGCATGCAAGGAGCTGAGCACAATATCCGGCTGCATGACGAAAGACCATTTCGTGAGAGGTCTCGACGGCTGGCACCTGCTGACTTAGATGATGTGAGACGGCATCTGCAAGAGATGTTAGCTGCTGGTGTAATACAAGAATCCAGAAGCCCTTATGCTTCCCCATTGTGGTAGTGAGGAAAAGAATGGACAGTAAGGATGTGTGGATTATCGCACCTTAAACCGCGGACTATCCTGATCAGTACACAATGCCCGCATTCAGGAGGCTTTGGACTGCCTAAACGGGAGCAAGTGGTTCTCTGTGTTGGATCTCCACAGTGGGTACTACCAGATCCCAATGGCCCCAGAGGACCGTGAGAAGACAGCCTTTATCTGTCCGCTTGGCTTCTATGAATTCATGAGAGATGCCTCAAGGGATTTCAGGTGCCCCAGCCACTTTTCAACGATTGATGGAGCGCTGCAGGGGACATGAACTTACTAGAGTGCCTGGTATACCCAGATGATGTTATTGTGTTTAGCAGCTCACTGGAGGAACATGAGAGCAGATTATTTAAGGTATTGGACCGACTGGAGGACTTTGGCCTTAAACTGCCCATTGGTAAGTGTCAATTCTTTCAAACATCAGTAAAGCATGTGGGACATATAGTATCCACTGAGGGAATAGAGACCGACCCAAGTAAAGTTGAGGCCTTGACCACCTGGCCACAGCCCAAAAATCTAAAAGAACTGCAAAGATTCCTGGGATTCTGTGGTTATTATCAGCGTTTCATCAAGGACTATTCAAGAGTGATCCGCCCTTTACTTAACCTTACTCAAGGGTATCCCCCAACCCACAAAAAATACCAAAAGTCAGCGTCCTCAAGACTGAAAGAGTGTATTTTTGTCGAGTGAAGTATTTGGGGCCCGCTGGACTCCTGATTGTGAGACTGCTTTTCATGAGATCATATATCAACTTACCCATGCTCCAGTGCTGGCCTATGCCGATCCAAGAAACCTTACGTCCTGCACACTGATGCTAGCTTGCAAGGGTTGGGGGCTGTGTTGTACCAAGAGCACGAGAATGGCCTGAGACCAGTGGCCTTTGCCAGTAGAAGCCTGACCCCATCCGAAAAGAACTATCCTGTACATAAGTTAGAGTTCCTAGCTTTGAAGTGGGCTATTGTTGACCAATTCCATGAGTACTTGTATGGAACTAAAATACTAGTAAAAACTGACAATAATCCTTTGACCTATGTGCCGACCTCAGCTAAGTTGGATGCCACTGGCCATAGGTGGCTTTCTGCATTATCCACATACGACTATGCTCTCGAATACCGAGCAGGTCTGAACCACATAGATGCTGATGCTGTCTCCCGGAGGCCTGTTCCCCAGAATGATTGGGTCAGATTGGCAGAACCTGACATTCGAGCACTCTGCCGGAAGTTTGACAGGGAGGAACAAATGTCCACGGACGCAGTGGACTGCATGGTGGATTGCTTGGGACCCTCTGAGAATTGCATACCTGCTGCTTATTGCCACTTTTCTGCAATAGACATTGGTGCACTGCCTCAGCTGGACAATGACAGTATTCGGCGGGCTCAGTCCCGCGATCCCATGATCAAATCAGCTTTAGAAACCCTCTGTGCAGGAAAAGATGTGTCCAAATTATGCTCCACTGATCTGAGAACTGCACTGTTATACAAAGAAGGTCCTAAGTTGAAACTGATCAATAAACTGTTATACAGAGAAACAGTAGACAGAGGGGGACAAGTAAACAAACAACAACTAGTGCTGCCCACTGCCTTTCGAGACTCAGTATTGAGGCCCTTGCACAACCACATGGGGCACCTTGGTATAGACAGAACACTTGACTTGGTGAGATCCAGATTCTACTGGCCTAAAATGGGGGCTGATGTGGAGCAACACATTCGAACTTGTAGTTGCTGCTTACAGAGGAAAGCTTTGCCCCAGAGGGCTGCCCCCCCTTGTTAACATCACCACCAGTGCACCCATGGAGCTGGTCTGTGTTGATTTTCTGAGTTTGGAGTCAGATCAAAGAAATATCAGTAATGTGCTGGTGGTCACCTACCATTTCACTAGATATGCCCAGCTTTCCCCACCAAAGACCAGAAAGCATCCACTGTGGCCAAAGTACTTGTAGAAAACTTTTTTGTTCACTATGGGGCTCCACAAAGAATCCATTCTGATCAAGGGAGAGACTTTGACAGTCGTCTGATCAAAGAGATGTTTTCTCTGTGGGGAGTGTGAAAGTCCAGAACCACTCCTTACCACCCCCAGGGGGACCCACAGCCTGAACGTTTCAACTGCACTTTGCTAGATATGCTAGGCACCCTGCACCCAAAGGACAAGCCTAGATGGAGCCAACAAATTAGCACCCTGGTACATGCTTATAACTGCACCAAAAGTGATGCCACTGGGTTCTCCCCCTACCGCCTGATGTTTGGAAGAGAAGCTCGACTGCTGGTAGATATGTGTTTTGGGGTCTCTCCTGTTGGGGTTCAAGCTGACAACTATTTACAGTATGTGCAAAAGTTAAAGGCCCAGCTAACTCATGCATACCAACTGGCTCAAACCATGGCTGCGAAAAGAAATCTGGCCAACAAAGAAAGGTATAATAAAAAGGTGAAAGCACAGGAACTCCAGGAAGGAGATCGGGTATTGCTAAGAAATCTGGGACTGCATGGCAAACACAAGATTGCTGACAGATGGCACCATCTCCCTCACATTGTAGTGGGCAAACTAGATGATCTGCCAGTGTACAAAGTAAGGCCTGAGAATAATTCAAAAGATGTAACAACTATGCATAGAAATCATTTACTGCCCAGTGGACAAATCTTGATTGAGTCTGAGCCCCCAGAAGATGCCCCCTCTGGACCAATGACTAGAGCTGCTGCTAAGAAAAGATCAAGAAAGTCTGCACCTCCAGAAGCAGAGTTAAAGTGTTCCCCTCCACAAGTCCCAGTTGAGCATGACTGTCAGTCCATATCAGAAGAAAGTGAGAGTGACTTTGAATACTATCCTTCTTACGAACTGAGTCAATTGTTTCAGGCAATCCCTAGTCAATACTGGAGATGAAGCTGGGCCTTCAAGACTGTCTAAGCCCCAACTTCGTCCTGGAGCCAATGCTCCCAGAGAAGTGCAAAGCATCAGATCAGATGAAATGGAATCATTGTGCATGGTTGAACTGTTTGAGCTTTCAGGGAGGAAAATGATGGATTAGGGCAGACTGGTGATACACCAGAACAAGAAGAGTATTTTGAGTGCCCTGACAGTCCACTGCCAGTGTCCGAAAGCTCTCCATGTGAGCCAAATGTTGTGGACTCAGAAACTGTAACTCCTGGAGCTGAAAGTGCCCCAAGCTCTAGCCTCTCTACCCCCATGGAGACTCCCCTGACAAGTGAGGACCAGGGCTCGAAATAACCGGCTGTCCTCCTGTCCCGGACAGCCATTTTTGAGATGGGACAGCCATTTCCATCACTTTGCCTGTCCCTTGGACAGGCAGTTCAAATTTAACACTGTCTGGCGCTAGGACCCACTGGGAAGACGTCCGCCCGCATTTCTATTGCCGCTGTGGCTGTGTGCTGGTTTGGTCAGGTGACTGTTCTAGTGGATGTCACCTGACCTTCAGTATCTGATGTGGCAGCAAGCGGGAGGCGGGGAACAGGCGTGAGCGCAGCAGCTTGTGAAGTGAACTGGCCCTTCGCGTGCCCATTGTTACTGAGCATGCGCGGTTGCTGTGCCCACTCGCGCGCTGCATTTCTAGCTAGCACTGACTGGTGAGGAGGTTGTGTGGGAGAGCTGCCTGAGCAATTTCTTAATAGCCCTTTTCAGGGCTATCTCACTTTGGGGCTGATTTTGTGTGACAAACTTCTGCTGGTACTTGGAGGAGGAGAGGGAGATAAACAAGGGCAGGAGGGATTTAGTTTGTCTCAAAGTGGAAAAAAAGACTTCTGCTATCCTAACAGCCCTTTTCAGGGCTCTCTATTTTGGGATGATTTTGTGTGACTGAAACTCCTGCTGGTACTTGG
Source organism: Neoceratodus forsteri (assembly GCA_016271365.2). Classification (NCBI taxonomy): domain Eukaryota; kingdom Metazoa; phylum Chordata; order Ceratodontiformes; family Ceratodontidae; genus Neoceratodus; species Neoceratodus forsteri. The sequence goes on along the minus strand of CM028129.1, from coordinate 19,620,297 downwards.
AGGAGGAGAGGGAGATAAAGCAAGGGCAGGGGATTTAGTTTGTCTCAAAATGGAAAAAAAAAAAGACTTCTGCAAATTCCTAACAGCCCTTTTCAGGGCTCTCTCATTTTGGGGCTGATTTTGTGTGACTGAAACTCCTGCTGGTACTTGGAGGAGGAGAGGGGAGATAAAGCAAGGGCAGGGGGATTTAGTTTGTCTCAAAGTGGAAAAAAAAAAAGACTTCTGCAAATTCTGAACAGCCCTTCTCAGGGCTCTAGCATTTGGGGGCTCAGTTTGTGTGAATCAGTCCTGCTGGTACTTAGAGGAGGAGAGGGGAGGTGAACAAGGGGGATTATTTAAGTTTCAAAGCAGTCAGGCACTGTACCTATACACCTGAATAAAACTCTCTCAAAGCCAAAAGAGACCTTGTGATCTGCAAGTCTCATCATCTCTGACTCTGAATAAAAAAATATATCTTGAGTGTGCAGAGAGGTGAAGGCAAGGCTCTATTAAAGCCTATTGTTCACTCAGCCTGTGTAAAGCCTTCCAGAGCTTGAACCTTGAAGATAGATACTGACGGACTTACTGTACTACTACTAGTACTACTACTAATTTAAACTAGCCCCTGTCAGCCTGCTGTTGTGCTCTGCCACTGGACTAACTGAATAAAACTAAAATTGAGTGACTGTGACAAGAAGGCACTGCCAAAGGGAGAGGAGGGGATTACATTACAAAACAGGATGACAGCAGGATACCCCTTAGGTTTTAGTTGTGAAATCTGAGCGGGAGGAAAATATAAATATTAAACTCCTTTGTCCGGGGTTTTACAGGGAGGGAAAGAAAACTAAACAGACTATCACGTCTTCTAATATCTCTGATCATCACTTCACTGTAGTGTCCACTGTCTTCCAGAGTGCTTACTGTACTTTAAATTCGTACTAGCTAAGTAAACCAAAAGGGGAAAAAATGTCTTTGTTAAAGTTTGGCTTTAAAAATTACAGGAAAGCCTTCGGTTTCAAGCCAAGAGGGAGGAGAAGCTTGGGTTCTTCTATGTGTACTGCTTCTCCATTACTGTTAGACTCAGTAGCACCAACTACTCACCCCACCATTGTGGCTACAGATGTGACAACTTGTAGTGCCAGTGCTGATATGCCAGCAACTCTGACTACTGTTGAAAGTGGTGGGAGTCCTGGGCCAAAAAGAAAAAGGGGGTTCCAGGAGACCTGGAAGAAAAATAGGGAGTGGCTACTATATGAGCCTGATGTGGGCATGACCTGCTCATACTGCAAAAAATACTTAAGGGAGACAAACACTTTCATGAGTGACTGTAAGAGCATGAGACTTGAAAATGTACGAGCTCATGAACTCTCCAAACCTCATAAATTAGCCAATGAGAAAAATACTGTGTCTAACACAGACCCTTCCAACTTAGCAATAGAACGAGGAATAATACAAATGGAAAAAAATGAGGCGACACAAGTGGAACATTTGTTTAGAACAACTCTTTATTTGATTAATTCAGAACGCCATTCACAGATTTCCCTGGCATCTTAGAATTACAACACGTAAATGGTGCAAATGTGGGAGTCAGTTATAGAAGTGACAAACAGGCAGCAACGTTCACACATTTTATTTCAGAATCAATAAGGATAAAAGATACAAAACTGGTTAACAGTAACACTTTCATCTCTGTCCTATGTGACTCGAGCACTGATGCCTCAGTAATAGAAGAGGAGGCAGTCTATATTAGGACAATGGAAAATTTCCGTCCAGTTAACAAATTTGTTTCCTTCAGCCAGTCTCTATTCCAAATGGTGAAAGCATTTATAACTCAATAGGTGATGCCTTAGAATTCACCTTGGACTGTAAAGACTGGAAAGAAAAATTGTTGCTTTTGGATCTGATGGGGCACCCGTCATGTTGGGTAAAGTGACTGGGGTGTTTGGAAGGATTTTGAAGACGTGCCTCATTTGTTAGGGATTCAGTGCAGTGCCCACAAGTTGGAGCTAGCTATAAAGCAATCAGCAACATCTATTCCATACATGAAAACAACAGATGAAGTCTTAATGGGTATCTATAAAATATACCATAAGTCTCCCAAAAACTGGCCGGTCTCAAAGAGTTAGCCAGTAATATGAGGTACACCATTCACAAACCAGTTAACGTGTCAGGGACCCGGTGGGTTGCACACAGAGAAAGGGCTCTGTCTGTTATTCTGTCCAGCTACAAGGCCTTAGTTGTACATTTACAGCACATTGCTTCCACACCAGGGCAAACAAAAGATCAGGCCAGTGGGTTGTTCAAAACAATAAGTACTGTGAGATTTGTCCTCTTTTCTCAGTTTCTGGCTGAATACCTTTCTGTCATGATGGCCTTCAGTCTAGCTCTACAGAGAGACAGCTCAACAGTAGAAACAATAGTCAGCAAGGTTGAAAGCACGGTGCTCTGGCTAGAGAACTATCTTGCGCAGGACAAACTTGACAAAGTCTGTAACGAATTGCTGTTGCTCCCTGACTCTGACACAGCTGACAGAGACACTAGCACAAGTCGACTGACAGGCTCAGCCACTACTCAGGTTCAGTTCCGTGGATCTGATATCTTCCTTAACTTAGAAAGGGGATATTCTATAGTTAGAACCAAACAGGCAGTGTTGCGTGATGTTACAAGCCTTCTTTCATCAACAATTGAAAGTATTAACTCACGATTTTCCAATTTTAAAACAGACAAAGTCCTACGGTCATTCAGTATATTTAACCCATTACAGTTACCAGATAGTGACCACTAGCTAGCCCTTTATGGCAATGAGGAAGTCAGAACCCTCACAGAGCACTACAGTGACCTACTGAAGAAACACAATAATAATATAAACTTGATTGAAACGCAATGGTTAGAGCTTAAACCACTTATGAAAAAATCACTGAATGAGCTGTCTCCAAAATTTCACTATTTGGATTTCTGGCAAAACATTCTCCATAATGATGCACATGAACAGCGATTCCCTGATATTCTGGCCTTAGTCACAATAGCTCTACTGATCCCAACCCAAACTGCAGTAGTTGAGAGAGGATTCAGCTTGATGGGCAGAGTGAAGTCTGACTAGCGGTCCTCGTCTGTCTTCTATGACTACATCTGAACTGTAACGTGTCAAGCTGTCAGATGCTAGCGTTGCTACATTTGGCCTGCAGGATGCCATAACACTATGGTTCAAATCTGGAAAACAAAAGAGAAGACCTCATGTGAGACCATATGGCTGCAGACTAGATTCAAGTTCTGATTCAGAAATAGACTAGACTCAATCAGTGTTTTACCTTGAAAAATAACCCCCCAAAAAGCAACAGTTTTCTCCCTTTCCACTTTACAGTCCATTTTATGTTTTAAATTTAAAATTCACCTCACTAAAATGTGGACAGGTAAAACTTTGTCCGGACAGGCAACATTTACATTCCACCTGTCCCTCGGACAGGCATCTCAAAAAAATTATTTCTAGCCCTGCTTATATAGCCAAATGTCTGACTTGCCAATTGTCCAAATGGTGGATGACTACCTCGCAGCCATACTGCTCCCAACTTTAAATATGCTGGAGAAAGAACAGTTGATAACTCCTTTTACTGAAGAAGAAATCAGCACAGTCATTAATAATTTACCTCTAGATAAAGCCCCTTGCCCAGATGGCTTCACCCCTAATTTTTATAAGACATATGCTGTTCAATTGATGCCTTGGCTATTCAGATTATTCCATTGTATTCTCTCATCGGATTTGAGGGACCCCCAATTGTTTGAAGCCCTGGTAGTTGTCCTACATAAACCTGGGAAAGCTGAGGATAAAGTTGGCAGTTATAGACTGATTTTGCTCTTAAATTATTACAATAAAATTCCAGCCAAACTCTCAGTGAATGGATTGGGCAAGGTGCTCCCCTCATTAACTGGTATGTAACAGGTGGGTTTATGGCGGGAAGGTTCTCCTCTGACTATATGCAAAAATTGTCTCACATTTTCTCCACGTCTAGAGACTCAGTGTCTCTGGCAGTACTGATGTCTTTACATGTGCAGAAAGCTTTCGATTGGGTAGACTGGCAGTTCCTTTTCAGCTCATTACAAAGGTTCGGTTCCCCCCTCAGTTTATTCAATGGATACGTGCTTTATACATAGGTACATGTGCCAAAATATACTGCATTGGAGTGTTCTCTTCCACATTCCTACTACACTCAAGCATGAGACAGGGTTTTCCCCTCTCTCCATTATTGCTTAATTTATATCTGGAGCCCCTACTCATCCAGCTCAAAATGAACCCAAGGATCACTGGTATAAAGTTAGGGACTCGTGAAGCGAAACTACTAGTTAAGGTTTTAAGTAACACTGGGTACAGTAGTGACAGACTTGATCTTAAGCTTATTGCCCTAACCTTAGATGAAGTTCTCCTACCCGTAACTAAGAGTCTAAACCTCTCTTACATTGGCTTAGTTCCTGGATGCATGGAAACCGGCCATCGTAACTCCAGTGCATAAAAATGGTGCTCGTTCCCTACAGGGCAACTATAGTCCAATATATCTGTCCTCTCTCCATTCTCCTAGAAAACACAGAAACACAGAAGTTGATGGTAGATAAGGACCGCAAGGCCCATCCAGTCTGCCCATTTCTTTTTCTATCTTATGAATGTGCCATCGGCTTTTGCTCTCTCAATGTTCTATCTATTCATACTCATCTGTATTGCTCTCTTATGCCTATCCCATGCCTGTTTGAAGCCCTTCATTGTATTCCTATCCACTACTTCCTGAGGTAGGCCGTTCCATGCATCCACCACCCCTTCTGTGAAAAAGAACATCCTCACATTACCCCTTAATTGGCCTCCCTCTAATCTCATGCTGTGTCCTCTTGTCCTGCTATTTTTCTTATATTGAAACATGCGAGACTCTTTCACTTTGTTAATGCCCTTAAGGTGTTTGAATGTTTCCATCATATCACCTCTCTCCCTCCTTTGCTCTAGGGTATACATATTGAGCTCCGTTGGTCTGTCCTCATATGTTTTCTGATGCAGTCCCTGCATCATTTTGGTTGCCCTTCTCTGAACTGCCTCAATTTGGTTAATGTCCTTGTGAAGGTGTGGCCTCCAGTACTGCATGCAGTACTCCAGATGGGGCCTAACCAGTGTCTTGTAAAGAGGAATTATTACCTCCCTCTTCTGACTTGTGATACCGCTACTAATACACCCCAACATCCCCCTAGCCTTACCTACTTGCTTTAGTGGTCTGCTTGGATGATTTCAGGTCATCAGTGGTGATGATGATGCCCAAGTCTCTTTCTTCTCTTGTGACTGCCAGCAACTCCCCTCCCAGCCTATAGGTGGCTTCAGAGTTTCTCTTTCCTATATGCATGATCTTGCACTTCTTTGCATTAAACCTCAGTTGCCACTCTTCTCACCATTTTGCTAGTTTATCCAGATCTCTTCTTATTCTGCCCACCCCATCTGGATCATCTACTATGTTGCAGATCTTGGTGTCATCTGCAAACAGACAAACCTGACCCTCTAGTCCATCTGCAATGTCACTGATGAAGATATTGAAGAGGACTGGCCCCAGGACTGATCCCTGCGGTACCCAACTTGTGACTTGCATCTCTTCTGACTGTATACCATTTACCACCACCCAGCTGACCAACTTCTGACCCACCTCAAGCCTACCCAGCTTATTAATCAATCTTCTGTGTGGAACAGTATCAAAAGCTTTGCTGAAGTCAAGGTAGGTGACATCAATTGCTGCCCCTTGGTCCACCACTCTGGTTACCCAGTCAAAGCAATCTATGAGATTATTTGACAGGACCTTCCTTTTGTAAGCCCATGCTGACTGCAAATGGCTACCTACTTTGACATGTGGTCTCCATATCTGCATTTCATAGCCCGTCATGCTGCCAACAAAGGGCAAGCCTTAGCCATTACCATCGGGTAACTCCCTATCCTAAGTCATTTACAGAACCTCTGTATAGCATAATGGCATTGAACCCATTTTATTTCTTGAATAACAGTTTGTATTGGTGTAATGCGCCTCTCTTGTATGTACAGAAAATACAGGTTACTCACCTGTAACAGAAGTACTCGGAATGGTATATGTTGTTCATCCACACTGTCTGGCAGGTTCCTTGCCACTTTAAATCTTGCCGGAAGGTCTTCAAGTTGGCTCCTCCCACCCACCCGGGTGGTAAAACTCTCGGCTCCACCCCATGATGCCAGATCTAGCCCGCTGGAAGCCAGGTTGTGCTTTGAAGTCGGGGAGGCCAGGTGGGTCGTGTGGATGAACAACATATACCATTCCTAGAACTCCTGTTACAGGTGAGTAACCTGTATTTCTAGGGACATGGATATATTATTCATACACACTGTCTGGCAGACTCCTAGCAGTTCTCTGGGAGGAGGGAGGCAAGGCGCACACCCCCTACCTACAAAATAAAGACTGGAGAACCGAGGCCCCAAAACCAGCATCCCGGCATGACTCAAGGTCGATATGGTAGTGGGTGATGAAGGTGTGTGCTGACTTCCAGGTAGCAGCCCTGCAGATTTCCTGGATAGAGACATCCCTGGAAGCAGCCACCGATGCAGTGGTATGGCAGGTAGAATGAGCTCTTATCCCTCTGGGAGGCTCCATGCCTGCCAACCTATAGCAGAGATCTATGCAGGAGGTGACCCACCTGCCTATCGTCTGCTTGGCTGCAGGTCTGCCAAGTGCGGCTTCAGTGTAGGTGACAAACAGCTGGTGAACCCCTCCCCGAACTTCAGCTGTCCGCTCCTTGTACTAAGCGAGCACTCTTCTAGGGTCCAAAGTATGAGCCTATATTCGGCCTCCGAGGTATGACTGGGGTAGAACACCGGCAGAGTCAACACCAGGTTAAGGTGAAACTCCGACACCACCTTCGGAAGGAATTTCATGTGGGGGCACAGGACAACCTTGCCCTGTGGAAGACCAGATAAGGAGACTCATTGGAAAGCACCTGGAGCTCTCCCATCCTTCTGGCTGACGTGATAGCCACCAAGAAGGCGGTCTTTCACGACAGGTGAGAGAGATGTCACACCTGTGCATTGGTTCGAATGGCTTGCCCATGAGCTTAGCCAATACCAGCAGCAGATACCCCTGGAGGTGGAGGTTCTCGCATCAGAGGGGGATATGTGATCAAAGCCTTTTAAAAAGCACCCAATCACCTTCTCCTGCACCACCGACTGCTTCCCGGCCTGCGCCCGGTAAGCAGAGATGGCTGCCAGGTGCACCTTAAGGGTCGTCGACTGAAGCCCTTGCTGAGAAAGGGACCACAGGTAGTCCAGAATGTTTGCCAAGGAACAGGAGGAAGGGTCCAGACCCTTGCCCTGACACCAAATGGAGAATCTCTTCTATTTGAAGGCATAGCATTTTCTGGTCAACTCCTTACGGGACGCCTCAATGACGTTGAGGACCTCATTGGAAAGACCCAAGGCCTGGAACTCTAGCCGCTCAGGAACCAGGCCATCAGGTGCAGGGATTGAAGGTCCAGATGGAATACCTTCCCCTGATTGACTGATATCAGGTCCGGGCGGGCTGGAAGCAGCCTTGGGAGCCTGGAGCTGAGACTGAGGAGATCTGTATACCAGAACTGGCGGGGCCAGTCTGGGGCTACCAGAATCACCTGCGCCTTGTCCCTCCTCACCTTGAGAAGCACCTTGTGGATCAAGGGAAATGGGAGAAAGGCGTAGAAGAGGCCCGGGGTCCATGGCCTTGAGAAGGCATCCCTGCAGTGAGCCCTGCTGAGGGGGGCGGGCATGAAACAGTCTCAGCTTCGCATTCTCCTTGGAGGCAAACAGGTCCACCTGAGGCATGCCCCAGTGGGAGAAGAGATCTTGTACTACCTCCGGCAGGAGAGACCACTCGTGGGATGCAGCCCCTATCTGGCTTAGGGCACAGGCCAGAATGTTGGAGGCTCCTGCCACATGGATGGCCAGGAGATCTGCCTCCCGGCTGTGCACGAGTGATCAAATGCGGAGAGCTTCCTTGCACAGAGGCATGGAGCGCATCCCACCCTGGCGGTTCAGATAGTACGTGGTCGTGGTATTGCCATCTGGACCTGGACCACTTGACCCCGTAGAAACGGAGTGAAGGCAGTGAGGGCTAGATGAACCGCTCGAAGCTCCAGCAGGTTGATGCGACATCGGGACTCCCAAGGGGACCAGAGGCCATGCGCTCTGTGCTTCCCCAGATGGGCACCCCAAGCCATCAGAGAGGCATCAGTCGATAGACAGACCGTCGGCTCAGGGTGGACAAACGGGATGCCCTCCTGCAGATGTGCTGGAACGGTCCACCACTGGAGAGCGTTCCACATCCCCTGGGTCACTGTCACTAGCTGATCCAAGGGATTGGAGTGCTGTGACCATCGGCTGGCCAGTCCCCACTGAAGGGGATGCATGTACCAATGGGCCCAACAGACCACACTGGTGCAGGCCGCCATGAGGCCCAGGAGGTGCAGGAAGTCCCGGGCAGGGTGCAATTGCCCAACCTGAAATGATTGGGCAAAGGAGGAAAGAACCTCGGCCCTATCCACCGGGAGCCATGATCTGGCTCGTAGACAGTCGAGCTCTGCCCCGATGAACTGTATCACCTGCTTTGGCATGAGTTCTGACTTGGCCTCATTGAGGAGGCCAACCTGAGAGCAAACCTGGAGGGCCAGATCTCTGGACTGCTCCACCTCCGTTCTGGAGGGGGCTGCAATCAGCCAGTCATCTAGGTAGGGGTACACCCAGACCCTCTGGTGCCGCAGGAATGCTGTCATCACTGCCATGCATTTGGTGAAGACCCTGGGAGCTAGGAAAGGCTGAAGGGCATGGCCCGGAACTCGTAGAGGGATCCCTCTGCCCTGAAGCGGAGGACTCTCTGGTGGGACGGATGGATTGGGACGTGAAAGAACACGTCCTGGAGATCCAGAGAACAGAACCACATGCCTCGTTCCAAGGATGGGATTATCTGAACCAGAGTGACCATCCTGAAGGTCCGAGACCTTAAGAACCTGTTCGGGTCGTGCAGGTCGAGAATGGGGTGCCAGCTCCCCATCTGTTTTGGGACCAGGAAGTACCTGGACAAAAACCCCGGGTCTGGAGGAGGATTTGCCACCTTCCTGATCACCTCTTTTTCAAGGAGCAGGGCGATATCAGCTCGGCGAGCCAACAGAGAGGCTGCGGACCCCGTAGCCCCCGAGGGGCGATGGCTCAGAAGGGCGGGGCCTGCTCGAACTCCAGGGGCAGGCCCTTTCCTACCACCTCCAACACCCAGTGGTCCATAGTGATAGTGGACCAGGCGGAAAGGAAGTGGCAGAGCCGTCCCCCCATGGGGGGAACCCAGGGGGTAGTGACGACTGGGGCAACACCCCTCAACCCGTCACTAGGCAGGCTTGGAGGAGGGACTGGCCGAGGGACCTCCTGAGCCTTTTCCTCCCTGCATCCTATTAGAGGAAGCTGCAGGCTTGGCTTTAGGGGTGCAAGCGCGAGCCTGCTGGCCCTGATGCTGGTGCTGTTGGGCCGGACGTGCCACAGGCACAGAAGGGCGAAAGGACTTATGTTGTTGTCGATGGCCCTTGTCCTTCTGGGCGGAGGTGACAGAGTCCAGAGTGGCATTGGACTTTTCGATCTGCTGGAGGTGACCTTCCACTCCAGGGCCGAAGAGGTCGGTCCCCAGGAAGGGGACATCCGCCAGTTTATGCTGGGTATCTGCCGTGAAGGTGGATATCCTCAGCCATGCTCTGCAGCACATGGTCACTGCATCCGCAACTGATCTGGCACATGAGTCTCCAATGTCCAGAGCTGTTTGAAGCTGCTGTTTTGCCACTGCCCTTCCCTCGTCCCGTACCTGCCTGACCGTGGTCTGCAGGTCGGCCGGGAGATGAGGGATCACCTGATCCAGGAAGCCCATGAGGGCGTGGGAGAAGTGTGCCATCAGCATGGCCGAGCTGGCCTGGTGAAGGCCAAGGGAGGATGCAGCATACACCTTGCGCCCAGCACAGTCCAGCTTTTTGGACTCCTTGTCGGGGGGCTTACCACATCCCTAGCACTCCCAGAACGCCGGAAAATGCTATCACTGACCAACCCCTCGGTGGAGGGGTGTTCCGAAAAACCGGACGAAGAGCTGGTAGGGACCACATACTTCCTGGCCATCCTGGCCTAAAGCGCAGGACAGAAAGCAGGCCGCTGCCAGAGCTCCAAGGCTGGGCCAACAATGGCTTCAGCCACCAGAAAGGCCTAAGTGGGTGAATCCCCTCGGTCCAGTATCTCCATTAGGGGATACTTGGCCCGCTTGGATACGGGCTCGAGCTGCATCCCAGTGGACTCAGAGATGAGCCGAAGCAGACCCATAAAGGACGATGGGCTTTCGTCCATCGACTGGCCCCCAGAGGACTCCAGGTCAATGGGCCTGGAGAACAGGAAGGAGTCGTCTGACTCTGAGGAATCCTCGAAGAGCTGCCTGGGGCCTGAGCCACCCTCCACCTGCTGAGGACGGTCAGAAGTGAGGGTGACCCACAACCTGTGGGGCAGGCCCTGACCCGACCGAGAGTCCTTGGTCAGCGCCCTCAATTTCGGTTGTGGAGGTGGAGGTTCCACCACAATTGGTGGGGCAGCTGGTTTTGGCCAAACAATTGGCCCAGGCTTGAGCACCTCGACTACGGTGAGGGGTTGTTTCGGCCGTTCGGATAACAGCCACTTGATGGCCTGGGAAGGCGACGGCGTCGGCTTGTTCCCAGACAGAAGTAACTGCTGCCACATCAGGTCCTCGTAGGGTCGACGCAATTTGCGCCGAAGCTTCTCCTCTTCCGAGGAGGAAGACGAGGATGAGCGGCGGCACCGCTTACCTCAGTTCTGAGACCGCCAATGTCAGTGGGATCGGCTGGACCGAGACGATGTCTGAAACAGAGACCCTCAGCATTTCCGAGGACGGGTCTGGGAAGGGCCGGGGGACACCCACTCTTCCCTTGGCTTGGAAGCCTTCACCGGGGACTCCGGCACAGGAGGTGCAGGCAAGTCCTCGGTCTCCACCGGGGGAGCCGGTGAAGAAGGGTTGTCTGCTTCACCAGTCGACAACCCGTCCGACGGGTCGAGAAAAATCTCGACCGTGTCGATGGGTGTCTCAGCCGGCTGACCTGACGGGGACACCGTGAAGCCAGTGGCATTAGTCGCAACCTCAACCGGAGTCGAGTGTCGACTGTCCAAGGAAGGGGACCTCTCCCGCTCCCACGAATGCTGATGATGGAACTTACTTTTCGAGTCCTTCTTTTTGGACCGAGAAGAATGTCCTGATGGCCCCTCTCCCTTCGTGGAAAGGGATTGGCAAAGCTTCTTAAAAGAAACTGAGTAGGAAGAACCCAGGGAGAGTGGGATAAATGCCGTGACCGAGGAAGAGGATGATGCGGCCTGTGCCACCTCCTCTTCGAGGGCGATCATCTGTTAGAGTTGCTCAGCTGAGCCAGCCACCGCAGTCACCTCCCAATGGGCCTCCTTCGACTTCACCAGTGGGTAATGCTTCTCGGGGCACCCAAGCTGTAACCAGGCAGCGCGGTCTTCCAGGACATTGGCCGAAAATGAACGGCATAACTTGCAGGCCTGAGGGTCATGGTCTAGGCCAAGGCAGTAGATGCACATGGAGTGTGGATCCATCCTGGACATTTTCTGCCCACATGGGCACCGCCGAAATCCAGGAATCGATTTGTCCATCGTAGCCGTGAGGGAGTAAATTGACCGAAGTCTTGAAAATTTGAGAATAAGTTTTGAGCGAACCAAAGAATTAGGATCCAGTCTACACGCAGAGCTTTAAGGAGGGAACCTGAGCTTCCAAGCGGTAATGAAGATCTGACGTCATGGGGCGGAGCCGAGAGTTTTACCACTCGAGTGTGTGGGAGGAGCCAGCTTGAAGACCTTCCGTCAAGATTTAAAGCGGCAAGGAACCTGCCAGATAGTGTGGATGAACAGCATACCCATGTCCCTAGAACACATGCATATATCTGGCTTGTACCAATATTCACGTTTGGATGTACGACTGTTAAATGTTTTCAGTTACTGTACGTAAATGCAAAAATTTCAATAAAAAGATTAACTGCAAACCCATGCTGTTTTGGATCCTGTGCTCCTATGGATTCCAGGTGTTGCACTATCCTTTCCTTTAGGAGTGTCTCCATAATCTTGCCCACTACTGAGGTAAGACTGACTGGTCTGTAGTTCCCTGCCTCCTCCCTGCTACCACTCTTGTGGAGTGGGATCACATAAGCCCTTCTCCAGTCTTCTGGGACCTCTCCTGTGCTCAGAGATGCACTAAACAGTTCTAATAATGGCTCTGCTAGTTCCACCCTTGGCTTCTTTAGTACCCTGGGATGTATGCTATCAGGTCCCATTGCCTTGTCCATCCTGTGCTTATTGAGCTCTTGTAGGACCCTTTCTTTTGTGAAGGGACTAGTGCACCCCCCCCACCGTGTCCATGGTGCTGAGCTGTGGGCCCTGCCCTGTCCTCTTTTCAGTAAATACTGAGCAGAAGTATCTGTTTAGGATAGATGATTTTACAAGGTCCTCCTCCGAAGAAAGTGTATTATAAGATGGCTGCCCCTAAAAGATGGGGGGGGGGGGTTACGGTTGCCTCACTTTGGACTATACTACTGGGCCAGTCAGGCAAGTAAATACCTACGCTGGGTAGTGGCCCCAGAAGAGCAGACTAATCTTTCATATGTTCCCATATGGCTCTCTATGGAGCAGGAGTTAACACTGTAGGCATATCTCCGTAGGCTCCATTACATATCACACCCAAAGACCTCCCCAAAGAATTTGTTAGCACTCTGGATTCAGTCTCGGTGAGGATCCACTCCCAACTTTGCTCTTTTTTGAAATATAACCACACCACCGACCCCAGGCAATTGCTTATGAGGAACCCTAATTTTAAAATAGGATGTAAAATGATACAGGTACAGTGGCTTCCACAACTAGAGGGTACAAACCCAGACAACCTTTGTTCATGCGGGACTTGTTATACCTCGGAGGGCATCATGATGAAATATAATATAAACAGATCTCAGATTTTTAAAGTTTATCTAATTCACCACTTGCTGGTGACCAGGGTGAAGTTTTCTCCAGATGAGGCAATATACGTGAGGGATTTAGTTCACTAACTGCTTTAGCAAATCTTCCGCATGCAGTTTCAAATATTTATGCCAGTCTTTACGATTTGGCCTTTCCCTCCATGGATGGAGCCTCTGGGTACTGGATTTTCCAGTTTCCTCAGCACGAGTTTGACTGGAGTAGGATATGTGTAACCCCTAGGTGGTGCCATCCCAAGGGATACTACCCCTGCCTGTGTGACTAGGTGCAAGTTGAGGGGCCTGAGCTCATGAAATGGGTGCCTCCTCCTAGTGGGTAGGTTTAAGGGTAGTGTACTGGCTCTGGGTACAGCCTTCTGGGACACTGATACCCCCTCTATCCCCTCTAGTGGGCAGTGGCCTACACTGGTAGGAAAGAAAGCAATCACAGTTGGCATCAAAACACAGTATTGAACCCACTCTTGTCACACAGACAGTTGGTGAGACCCCATCTGGAATACTGTGTCCAGTTCTGGAGACCCCATCTCTGCAAGGACATAGACAGGATAGAGGCAGTCCAGAGGAGGGCAACTAAAATGGTGCAGGGTCTGCAGCAGAAGTCATGCAAAGAGAGACTAAAGGAGCTTAATGTGTACACCCTGGAGGAAAGGCGGGAGAGGGGGGACATGATAGAAACTTTTAAGTACCTCAGTGAAATCAACAAAGTCCAAGAGGGTAACATCTTTCAGAAAAAGAGACGTGCAAGAACAAGGGGACACAATTTAAAGATGGGGGAAGCGGTTCAGGGGCAATGTGAGGAAGTATTATTTCATAGAGAGGGTAGTGGATGCATGGAACAGCCTTCCCGAGGAGGTTGTGGGGTCTAAAACTGTGGGAGAATTCAAGAATGCATGGGACAGACATAAGGCAATTCTTGTGGGGGGTAGGAAGAAATAGGCTGTTGGTTAACTAGGATTTGTGGCCTATCCTGTAGGTAGGGAAATGGTCAGACTAGATGGGCCAAGCGGTCCTTATCTGCCGTCAAAGTCTATGTTTCACTTACCACCAGGGCTGGATCAGCTGCACCGACCCTGGAGACCCCCTGTAAAACAAGACCTGGAAAAGAGCAATGCACTGGCAATACAATATTCCCCACACAAAGGTTCTCAATAGCCAGGTTGTATGCAGAAAGAATCAAATCTGATATATTCAGGAGACGTGAACAAGGGAGGGGCAGCAATCTAGAGTTTGATTTCAGATCTGATTTAATCAGGTTATAAGGCATGCCCTAAGAGTTCCTCTAGCACAGTCACACACACTCTGGGTACCCAGTTGTTAATGCAGGCTAGCCTGAAGCGTTGCCTGGGGTAGGCCGGCATTGCAGCTGTTGTTGGGGCTCTTAAGAAAGAAAACACATGCACTTTAACCCACAATTTGTAATCCAGAGCCAGATGGCTCAGTCCGAAATGATTAGCAACAACAATTAAATCAGATGACACACCAATGATTTTTGAGCTTTGTTGCAGGGAGCTACCCTGATATTTACTCACACTACCCAGACCAGGCTGCAGGATGGGCGAGAGGAAGACCTCACGATGTATGGCTGGTTTGCACAGGGAAGCAGGACCCACACTACGCACTGTGGTGATCGATCCTGTTCGATGGTGTTGAGCAGGGAGCCGAATGCCCGAGTGGGTCATTAGTCGGAAGAAGTCTCTGCAGCGTAAGTAGCAGTCCAGGCTGATGGAGAAGACCCAGACAAGGTGAAAAGTTCAGTTGTCAGTCCGGTTGTTTGCTGGAGACAGCTTCCAGCTCACGTGACACATTCAATGGTGTGGGGAACCAAATCGCGATGCACACTCCACATTCAGCACACTTATTTTAAGAATAGTCAAATACCACAGGTCAGATAACAGTCCAGTTGCTAATAGGCAGTGTCTCTGCACAAACTGTAAGCTCTGTGGTTCTCTTCTTCTCCTGACAGGCTGATCGCTCCAGAAGCAATTCTTCGATCCACATAGGAGAAATAAATCTCTCACAATTCAGGATTCCGATTTCTATGACAGCAATCTCAGAGACAGTCTGATTTCAGTTTGCAGACTTCTTCACTTAGGAAGGTGGTAGCAGGCAGGCCAGATACAGCCTTCCCGCCAATTCCTTGCACTACTGTGCAGGAGCAGCTGCTCAAATCTCTCGAGCTGTTCACTGTCTCGACTCCAGCTACACACTGACCCACTGCTGCAGGCAGCTCTGGTCTTTCCCAGTGATCCAAAAGGTTCGGCTGCCTAATCCCTCTGTCTACCACATAAAAGGCTCCCCCTCCAGGTCCATTTAGGCACCAAAAGGCGAAAACTACAATTCCTACAGAAATTCACTCCCACAACACCTCTGGGCACAGTCTCCATTTTAAAGTCCCCTGAGGTTCCGAATGCCCCAAACTGGCAGTCCAGGAACAAAATGGTGGCTTTGGGGAAAACAATCCCTGCTGCAAAGGAAGGCAGGTTAGACAAACTACAATATTACTATTATTAAAGCAGATAATCAACAGACAATCACAGATTCTAATAGGGCTTCCTCTGCGCAACTAGCAATGGCAGAATGAAGCGGTGGAATATCAGCCCGGGCAGGACTCAAGCCTGAAATCACTTGCCCCCCACCCTCCAGATTAATTACAATCTATGGGATAAACCCCTTTTTAAAAAGACAGGCACTGAGGTTAACAGGGCACTCACATGCAAGCATTTTTAAACTGCTTAACACAGAACACCAGCCTGTCAGAGGCATTAGGTAAATCCAGAAGGATAATTTAGGGACCTCCATTTATAGGGGAGTCATATATGGAAAGCTGTTATATTTCACAAGACAGGTTAAGGCTCATGCAATTCCAAATATTAAATAATATGTACCAAACCCCAGTCAAACTCCATAAAATGGGCAGAATATCATCCACATTGTGTACAAGGTTCAAGCAAGCGGAAGAGAATCTCCTCTACATCTTTTGGGAATGCCCCAGTATAGCCTCATTGTGGTCAACAATGAGGCAAAAAGCAGACCCACTATTGGGTATAGAAGATTTACTGCTCCTGAAATCTGTCTGGTCAGTGATTATGCAGGAGTATACGTGGCTCAATGCAGATATCATATAGCCATGATAGCCGCTTCACTTAAGAAATTGGTGCTGTGTCACTGGCAGGATACAGAACCTATCTCATACTCGGAAGGGCTGCATGAGCTCCTAACTAATTTAAGAATTGAGTGCATGATTGCCAGTCTGTATACTCGCATGCCCAAATATAAGAAAATCTGGGATAAATTATATACCCTGTATGCAATATAGGTTCCCAAACAATAGGGTTGGTTTATGCTGAATTTCCCTTGTATATTAGCGGTACTTGACGCCACTGGGGGGAGGGGGGATTAGGGGAGGATGGGGGGAGGGATTAAGGAGGTATGTGTGTCTGCTGTTTGCTTGTGTTACTGTTTTGTTTTGTTTTGTTCAGTTCTGTGGGTATTTCCAAAGATCAGTGTTGGCCACTCTAATGCCCACAGTTCTGGATCTGTCTTGCCTCTTCTTCAGCTGATAAGCCAACAGGTGCCCTGGTTTCTTGCCCATCTCTCAAAAGTGTTTGACATGGAATAGCATGAAGTCTGCTTTCTGACAGAGATGCATATTCACCTTATATCTAGTGCCAGTTATTTCAGGGAGAAGCCCCTTCTCTCTGTCTGAGTCCACCCTGTACCTTTCCTCCATGCTCTTAACTGTCTTGCGCTGCTCATCCAGTTCCTTATGGCTGGTTCTTTTCAAGTGAGAGGTGTAGCTAGTGTACTGGCCCCTGATGAATGCCTTTGGTGCCTCCCAACGGCTGCTGAAGTGTCCCCTTTATGGTTAGTTGCTAGGTAAGTCTATAGTTCCTGACTGAGGAACTGACAGAAAGCCTTATCCTTAAGTAAAGTGACATTGAACCACAACTGTCTTTGGGCAGTGCCATACATCTGTACTGGAAACCATGTAAAGGTCACTGGGGCGTGATCTGAAATAATGACCTCCGTAATGGAGGCATCTGTCACATCAGGCATCATCTTGGTGGTATTAGCCAAAGTTCAGTACATGAGTAGGACTGATGTGGTGCCGAGTGAAAGAAGTAGCCCTAGTCTGTGGGATGCACTAAGCACCAAATGTCAGTGAGGCCTAGCTCAGTTACCATCATGGCAAGCGCCATGGATGCCAGTGCACGGAGGGAGCTAGGCTTCAGTTAAGAGCAGCATCTATAACCACATTGCCATCTCCTCTCAGAATCAGTTGGCCTGTAGTGTATTATCAGTGTCTGGGCCATGTCCCAGAAGAAGGTGGCATCTGTGTGATTGGGCCATATACGCTGCATAGCATGACCATTTGGCCCAGTAAGTCCTCTCTAACTATGATCTGCCTGCCTTCTGGGCCTGAGATGGTTCCCTCCACTGTGAAGGGATGCTTTTCTGTATGAGGATATCCACCCATATGCTCCTCAAATTTTAAGTGCTCCCAAACATCTGGGAGACCCACTCTGTCGCACGTTTTGCTGTTTCCACTTCTGAGAGGTGAGTGTCTTGTAGGAATGCTATTCCCACCCCTTCCCTTTTAGATGATTTAATTTCATGTGGTGCTTTATGGAGGCATGGATACCCTTAAGGTTCCAGGAGATCCATTTAACAGGTTTGCCCACCATTCCTAATATCCAATGAAGAGTAAAGCGGGTCGCTTCTCATCATGACTGCCACTATACTATTCATAAAACAGTGCAATATTGCCGTTTCCCTTACCGTTGTCAGCTGTGTAATGAAAAGGGCTATATCTAACCCAAGGAGAAGGTCACCTGTTCCATACTTGGCTCCTAAGAAATGACTGTTGCTTATCAAATTATTTACAGGCATGGAGTCATGTCTAAAACAATAAAAACAGTGCGGCAATAAATGCTGCAAGCAAAATGTCGTGCTCAGACATAACATCAGGCAAAACAGCAACCAAACAACAAAAGTGCACAGCCATTGTTTTTCACCCTGGATTTTAAATAATCCACTCTAAGGGGGTGTAGACTTTGGGAATGGGGGAAAATTCATTTTTTGTACAAAAAAAGTTGCAGCACCAGGAGACCTGGGGGAATAGAACCGTGGTCCCAGGTCTCCATTGCTGTGGTGTGCTGATATCTTAGCCACTCCACCGTGGGAGCGGCTCAGCCAGGCACAGCAGCACAGGCTTCTTCAGCCCTTCCTCTGCATCACAGTCAGTGACAGGGGCAGCGGTAATTCACTACTGCTATTATACCCTGCCCTGTCACTCTAAATGTTTCAGTGCTTTCCACAGCGTGGTTATTGCAGTGCTGTTTTAGCAGTGCTATATTGACCAGTACCGATCCCCAAAACAGTTGCATCCTACTCTGGTGTCACCACACTTGTGGGGAGTCCTGCACAGTTGTGACAGTGTCATCAAGACAAGAAGCCTGTGGCAGTCACCTGTGAGGAGAGACAAGTAACAGCAGAGGAGGGATTGCTACCTTTTGGTTTATTAGCGGGCTGCACGGCCCCAGTTCAACATAATGGGAAGTGCCACGCATGGTGCCCTAAACAGACCCCTATTCCATCAGCACCTGTCAGGTTCCTTTAAGGCGATAACTCAGCATATCAGGTAGGGGAGCCATTCATAGCACAGCAGCTTCCCCCGTGTACCTCCGTGGGCCAGTGTACTGAGTTACCATTCCCCCTGTGTACCTCCGTGGGCCAGTGTAACTGTTTGAGTTACCGTTCCCCCTGTGTACCTCCGTGGGCCAGTGTAACTGTTTGAGTTACCGTTCCCCTTGTGTACCTCCGTGGGCCAGTGTCACTGTTTGAGTTACCGTTCCCCCTGTGTACCTCCGTGGGCCAGTGTCATTGTTGAGTTACCATTCCCCCGTGTACCTCCGTGGGCCAGTGTACTGAGTTACCATTCCCGTGTACCTCCGTGAGCCAGTGTAATTGTTTGAGTTACCATTCCCCTGTGTACCTCCGTGGGCCAGTGTAATTGTTTGAGTTACCGTTCCCCTGTGTACCTCTGTGGGCCAGTGCAATTGTTTGAGTTACCATTCCCCTGGCTGATAGCTGCAGCGAGGGCATATCCTCAGTGGCTAGCTTTGGGGGGGGGGCAGGAATCATTGTCAGTGCTGTTTTCTGTCTTCCTTAGCTAGCAACGAAGTTTGCCTGGTGTATACTATTATTTCCTGCAAGGGGTTTTACAGAGGGAAAACTCACCTCAAATACTCAATAACCCTGGGGGGGGGTGAGGGGGGTTCTCAGTCTAGGTAATGACATACAAACAGAAACACAGAATCTGATGGCAGATAAGGACTACTTGGCCCATCTAGTCTGTCCATTTCCCTACCTAACGGATAAGCTGCAGATCCTAGTTAACCAACAGCCTACTTCCTCCCCCCCCCACTAGGACTGTCTTATGTCTGTCCCATGCATTCTTGAATTCCCATACTGTTTTTCACTCCATGACCTCCTCAGGAAGGCTGTTCCATGCATCTACAACTCTCTCCGTGAAAAAAATACTGCCTCACATTACCTCTGAGCCATCCCCCTCTATCTTCAAATTGTGCCCTCTTGTTCTTGCACATCTCTTTCTCTGAAAGATGCTACCCTCTTGGACTTTGATTCCCTTGAGCTACTTGAAAGTTTCTGTCATGTTCCCCCTCTCCCGCCTTTCCACCAGGGTGTACACATTAAGCTCCTTTAGTCTCTCTTTGCATGACTTCTGCTGCAGACGCTGCACCATTTTAGTTGCACTCCTCTGGACTGCCTCCATTCTGTCTATGTCCTTGCAGAGATGGGGTCTCCAGAACTGCATGCAGTACTCCAGATGGGGTCTCACAGAGGGATAACAACTTCCTGTTTTCTCCCTATGCATCTCAGTACACCCCCAGACCTCCTTACTGCCTGCACTGGGGTTTGTTCGGAGCCACTTGAACGTACACACATTCTTGCAGCTCCTCTCAAGTAAAAGCCCCTGCAGCACTACAGTGGTAGCCCCGTGACATGTTCTGCCAGCATCTGATCCTGTGGAGGAGTTCCGAAAAGATCAGGGGGTACAGCAAGTATGGGCCCAAGAATGGAAAGGTTGGGGGGGGAGAGGGAGGGAGGCAGTGGAAATGTGGGTAGGGTGGACAGCGGGGAGGAATTTCTACAGGAAACCATACAGGATGGAGTGGCTCAGGCTCTGGTTCTAAGGTTGGCATTGGTGGGGAGGGATGAAGCTAACAGGAAGGAGGAGATGAGTGAGGACAGGGATGGGGGGAAATACTGGTGCAGTGGCATGTGAACCATCTAGAAGGGGTAGTAGGTACGGTGTTAGTGGGTTGCATAGGAAAGGGGGACGGAGGGACCTAGTTGGGGGCCAGAGAAGGATGGGCTTGTCAAGGTAACCTATAATCTCGGGGGTGCAGAGGGGGTTAGAGTCCTAGTTCTGGGGGAGTCTAGAATCAGGGGTATCAGTTGAAGGGGAAGGAGTGACGGTAGGGAAAGCAGTGTCAGAGTGGAGTGCAAGCCAGGTATGACTGTACACCAGGCCACGTACATATTGCACTCCTTGGTGAGGAGGCACAAGCCAGGTTCAGGGAGCTGGCAAGGGTCTGTATAGCCGAAGGGTTCACAGTCTCTTTCTTGGAGGTTCTTCAGCTACCCAGGGCTAGTGTGCAAAAGAAATTAAAAATTCAGGAGGTAAATAAATGGTTAACGGGCTGGTACCGAAACAAGGGGTATGGGTTTGTGGGGGATTGGGGAGCTACTTGGGAGGACAAGGAGTTGTCCTCTAGGGACAGACTCCACCTGAGTGTGGTGGGGAAGGTGGTCCTAAAACAAAAGCTGGGAGAGTTTATAGAAACTAGGTGTGGTTTAAAATTGTAGCGGGAGGGCTGGACCTTAAGGGTCAGGCGGGTAATCTCAACATGGTAGGGCTTAGTCCTTTCCCTCCGACAGTTTCTGCAGGCGTGGCATAGGACTGTTGAGTTCACATAGGCTCTTGGAAATGGTGGAAGAGGGGAAGGGGATAAGGAAGGGGACTGGGTGGAGGGCGGTCTTGATCAATGCAAGAAGTCTGGGGAACAAGATGCCTGAACTGCAGGCATTGTTGACTGAGGAAAAGGTGTACGTACTTGCTGTCACAGAGACATGGGCCACACAGCATCATGACTGGGAAATGGGTATTCCAGAGTACACCATTCTTCAGAGTGATAGAATGATGGGTAAAGGTGGTGGGGTGGCACTGTACATTAGGCATGGTATCAAATACAACGAGGAGACAGCAGAGGGGCACATCGAGCCATTATGGGTTACCCTGCAGGATCCTAGGACTGGGAAGGTCAGGCTGGGGGTGGTGTACAGGCCACCTGCCCAATCAGAGGATCTCAATGAGGAATTGGTGGTGAATCTGAAATCCCACTGCAGCTCGGGCAGGGGTAAGACTGTGGTGTTGGAGAATCTGAACATGCCTGGGGGTTGAATGGGAGACCATAGCATCATCGTCAGCAAGGGAGCAATGCCTTCTGGATGACTTCCAGGATGCATTTCTGTCCCCGAATGGTGGGGGAACCAACCAGAGAGGGACGTATTCTGGATTTGGTGCTGACAGATGGGGACATGGTTAAGGATGTGGTTGTGGAAGATCCTTTTGCAGGGAGTGATCACGCCACAATTTGGTTTTCCCTGGACATGGACAGGACAGGGGCTCGGAATCGAATGAAAACAATGGTGGTGAATTTCAGGGGGGCAGATTATGGGGGCATGGCTGCAGTCCTGGAGAGGCACCTAGGTAATATTCATCCAAGCATGGACACAGACAGCAAGTGGGAAATAATTAAGGGGGGTCTTCTGGAGGCCACATAAGCATGTACTAGGGTTGTCCACAAGAATGCTAGGGCTAGAAAACCTAGCTGGTGGACCAGGGAGGTGTGGGAAGTGGTGAGAGAAAAAGGGCTGGCCTTTCATAGATTCAAGCAGTCGAGAAGGAAGGCAGACAGGGAAACGTACCAGAGGCTCTCCAGTCAGGCAGGTAGGGAGGTGAGAGCAGCCAAGGTAGACAAGGAACTGTGGATGGTGCAGAGGATCGGGGAGAGTTTTTTCAGGTACATCAGGGAAGGGAGGAAAGTGAAAGGGGGCAGATTGATGTTAAAAAAGAGGGGTGGGCCAAAGAAGCATTAGAGCAAGCTGAAGTACTCAATAAGTACTTCTGCTCAGTCTTTACAATGGAGGGGAGGGAACCAACTCCACAGGGGGGGATGTGGAAAAGGGGAGGGTGGTGGGGGAGACATTCACTGATGGGGAGATACAGTACCAGTGGGGACTGTGAGAGAGGCTGCAAAGTCCCTCAGGGGTGATAAGACTCCGGGTCCGGATGCAATCCACCCCAGGGTATTGAGGGAACTAGTGAATGTCCTGGCTGCACCACTGACGGACTTATTCAACTCCTCCCTTCAAACTGGATGGGTTCCTCATGACTGGAGGGAGGCACACATTCTGCTTCTCCATAAGGACATCCACAGGATGAGCCAGGAAAGTACAGACCAAGTCTGACGCCAGTGGTGGGGAGCTGCTGAAGTTCATCTTAAAGGAAAGGATGGTGGAGTTCCTGGAGGCCCAAGGTCTCCAGGATGAACACCAGCATGGGTTCATCTGGGGAAGATCATGTCTAATGAACCTAGTTGAATTATATGATTGGGTCACGAGGTTTCGAGACCAGAGGAAGCTGGTGGGTGTCCTGTACCTGGACTTCAGTAAGGCCTTCGACTCAGTGCTGCACCATAGATTGTTGGAGAAGATCAGGAGTTTGGAGATGGGGGTGGGATTCTGGGGTGGATTGGGAATTGGTTAATGGAGGCAGGGCCCTGTGTTCACTGTGGCAAACTGGACCTACACTCTGCAGCAGGACCTCATTTGCTGGGGTCAGCCTATGAGCAATTCTGCGGCAATTCTGTGATGGGCTTTACATTCTCTGGCAACTCAAATGAGCCCCAAAGTACAATCTAGTCACCCAGAAAGAATGCTCAAGAAAAGGCAGCCTGGGACAGTTTGACAGATGCACAAGCAAGGTAATGCAAAGCAATTCTGGCATCATGATTTGGATTGGATGTAGAGCCTGAGGAGAATTGAAAGGTTGTTTTTTTTTTTCCACTGCAGTCTGTTTTAGTGTCCCATGGTTCCCTCCCACCTGCCCAGTGCTGGTTTACCACAGCGACACTCCTGAGAACTTCTGCCCCTGCCTGCCCAGTTTCTTGAAGACCAGTATTGCCTGGTTGCAAAACAGTGCTGCTCCAATGGCTACCGGCTCCCCCCCCACCTTGTTTGAAGCCTGGTGGTGATGGGTTGTGCTGTAACACAGCTCTAGTTGCTTCCTCCTGCTAACGCAGTTCAACACCACTTGGCTTCCATGTCTTTTTTTTTGGCCTCTCTAAGGATTTACTGTGAGGCTGGAGAGTGGCTGGACCATTTTACATTAGACAAAGGTCCAAAAAGCTTCACATTTTTTGTCTGCAACAATTATTAATACTTTTTCATTCCACAGTTGCAATTGGCAAATAGAACTACCATTCTTTCTCATGAAACATCTCTGGTAAAAACAATACTGACAACAGCCAGTAAGAACCCCCTAGTGGTCATTCACTCAGGGACTAATGACATCAATAGATCTCCACTACAGCAACTTAAACAGGACTGTGTCTCCCTCTGTAACGGACTGGAAAGGTGACTAGTGGTGTTCCTCAGGACTCTGTTCTGGGGCACACTCTCTTTAAAATTTTTATCAGCGATATGAGTATTCCATCCAACAACATCTTAGAGGCTGCAATTTATGCCTATCTGAAATACTGCCAGTCCCAAGAGCCACAAGGTACATCACAGCCAAAATAAAAGCCTTGAATGAATGGCTTTGTAAATGGTGTTATCAATAAAATATCCCGTCTTACGCACTGGGAAGAATTTCACAATAAACCATCCCTATTTTGTTGAGATGGTCTGCACCTCAGTAGAAGGGGGAGCACATTACTGGGATGCAAGGTTGCCACATTCAGCAGCAACCATTTAAACTAATGGAAAAGGGGGAGATTGGGTTAGCACCCAATTCTCTTATTACAAAACACTTTATTCACCGCAACATAACTACTTGACTATTCTATCCCCTAATGCTCGTTCTCTTAACATTTCCAAACATGCTGAACTAGAAACTAAGGCACAGTCCCTTGATTTGAGACTAAAAGCTATAACCGAAACTTGGGGCAACTCTGATAAAAAATGGATAGCTGAAATCCCTGGATTTAAACACTATTTCAAAAATAGAACAGATAAAAGAAAAGGGAGAGGTGTAAGCATTTACAGCAGAAATGACATTCCCTCCTTTGAATCATTAGCTAATATTCAGTCAGAGAGCATATGGATATATATTTAGCCACGGGACTTCCCCAAATACTAGTTGGCACTTGTTATCGCCCACCCTCTGCAGATATTACTCAAACCACGCAGTTAGCTGCCGAAATGTTTCAAATAGCAAATAAAGGTATGGTCCTAATTTTGGGAGATTTCAACTTACCCTCCATAAACTGGGGGACCTTAACAGGTTCAAACCAACATGACGAACAACTTCTCACAACTATTATAGACTTAGGTCTTAACCAACTTATTAGGGAGCCTACCCGGGGAACAAACATCTTAGACCTCGTCATAACAAACTTAGACTTCTATAACTGATCTTCAGATCTCTGACCAGCCTGGTAACAGTGACCATATGTCTATATTCTTTACTATCCCACTTCATCAACACCCTAAAATCAACAAACGTAAAATCAAGCAAAATTAATGAACATTTAAGTGCTTTACAGTGGGAACACATTCTGTCTCCTCTTAGCACTGAAGCAGCCTGGGACTTACTAAAACCAAAATCCATGAATTAGAACTATATGTCCCAGAAAAGAACAAATACAACATCAAAGGAAAAAAATCCTCCTGGGTTTAATGGATCTATCAAAACACAAATCAAATGTAAACAAAAACAATTTTCACTATTAAAAAAAATATCCTATTGATCAAAAGGACGACATACTAATTAAATATAGGAAAGCTGTTAAAACACTAAAAAAAACTGATCATACTTGCAAAACACAACCTAGAATTTCATAGAAACATAGAAGTTGACGGCAGATAAGGACCGCAAGGCCCATCCAGTCTGCCCATTTCTTTTTCTACCTTATAAATGTGCCATCGGCCTTTGCTCTGTCAGTGGCCTATCTATTCATAGTCATTTGTATTGCTCCCTTATGCCTATCCCATGCCTGTTTGAAGCCCTGCACTGTATTCATAGCCACCACTTCTTGTGGTAAGCCATTCCATGCATCCACCATCCTTTCTGTGAAAAAGAATTTCCTCACATTCCCCCTTAATCGGCCTCCCTCTAATCTCATGCTGTGTCCTCTTGTCCTGCTATTTTCTTATATTTAAACATGTTAGACTCTTCACCTTGTTTATGCCCTTAAGGTGTTTGAATGCCTCGATCATATCACCTCTCTCCCTCCTTTGCTCAAGGGTATACATATTGAGCTCCGTTAATCTGTCCTCATATGTCTTCTGATGCAGTCCCTGCACCATTTTGGTTGCCCTTCTCTGGACTGCCTCAATTTGGTTAATGTCCTTGTGAAGGTGTGGCCTCCAATACTGCACGCAGTACTCCAGATGGGGCCTAACCAGTGTCTTGTACAGAGGATTATTACCTCTCTCTACGACTTGGGATACCCTACTACACACCCTAACACCCCCTAGCCTTACCTACTGCTTTAGAGGTCTGCTTGATGATTTTAGGTCATCAGTGATGATGATGCCCAAGTCTCTTTTTCCTTTGTGACTGCTAGCAACTCCTTCCCAGCCTATAGGTGGCTTCAGGGTTTCTCTTCCCTATGTGCATGATTTTGCACTTCTTTGCATTAAATCCCAGTTGCCACTCTTCTGACCATTCTGCTAGTTTATCCAGATCTCTTCTCATTCTGCCCACCCCATCTGGATCATCTACTCTGTTGCAGATCTTGGTGTCATCTGCAAACAGACAAGCCTTACCCTCTAGTCCATCTGCAAGGTCACTAATGAAGATGTTGAAGAGGACTGGCCCCAGGACTGATCCCTGAGATACCCCACTTGTGACTTGCATCTCTTCTGACTGTATATCATTTACCACCACTCTCTGTTTTCTGCCCGTCAACCAGTTTGCCACCCAGTTGACCAACGTCTGACCCACTCTGTGCCTACCCAGCTTATTTATCAATCTTCTACGTGGAACAGTGTCAAAAGCTTTGCTGAAGTCAAGGTAGGCGTCATCAACTGCTCCCCCTTGGTCCACCACTCTGGTTACCCAGTCAAAGAAATCTATGAGATTAGTTTGACAGGACCTTCCTTTTGTAAACCCATGCTGTCTTGGATCCTGTGCCCCTATGGATTCCAGGTGTTGCACTATCCTTTCCTTAAGGAGTGCCTCCATAATCTTGCCCACTACTGAGGTAAGACTGACCGGTCTGTAGTTCCCGCCTCCTCCCTGCTACCACTCTTGTGGAGCGGGATCACATGAGCCATTCTCCAGTCTTCTGGGACCTCTCCTGTGCTCAGAGACTCACTAAACAATTCTGCTAATGGCTCTGCTAGTTCCTCCTTTAGCTCCTAGATACCCTGGGATGTATGCCATCAGGTCCCATTGCCTTATCCACCCTGGAGCTTAGCAAGCTCTTGTAGGACCCTTTCTTTTGTGAAGGGAGTAGTACTCACCTCCCTCCCCTGTGTCCATGATGCTGAGCTGTGGGCCCTGCCCACCTTCTCTTCAGTAAATACTGAGCAAAAGTATCTATTTAGGATAGATGCCTTTACAGGTCCTCCTCCTCACATGCTCCCTTTTCTCCATTAAGCCAAGCAATACCCGTCTGGACTTTCTCCTTTCACTAATGTATCTATAGAAAGTCTTGTCACGTTCTTTTACTGTTTGTGCTAGTGTTTCCTCAGTTTGGGACTTTGCCTGCCTTAATGCCTTACCTGCTTCCCTTAGGGCAGTTTGGTATGCCTCCCTATCTTCATCGCTGTGTTCCTTATATTTCCTGAAGGCCAGCCTTTTGGCTCTGACCTTTTCTGCTACTGCATTTGAGAACCAAAGTGGTTTCCTTCTTCTTTTGCACTTCCTTTTCTGTCTAACACAATGGGATGTTGCTTCAAGTATTGCATCCTTAATGCTTGCCCACTTTGCCTGTACCCCTCACCTGTGTTTCTTTTTGCCAGGGCTAGCTTAACTCTGTTGGCCATCTTATCAAAGTCAGCTCCTCTGAAGTCCCATATTTTGCCTTGGAATGGGATGATTTAGATGTAGTAGCCAAATTAAACCATACCATGTGATGGTCACTGGTCCCCAGGTGACCTTCTACCTGGAGATCTGTGATCCCTTCTTTGTTAGTCAGTACTAGATCTAGGATAGCCCTGTCTCTTGTGGGTTGCTGTACCAGTTGTTTGAGGCCCTTCCCTGCAGGGAATCCACTATGAGTCTAGTTCTGGCAGATGTTCCTGCTGGTATTGACCAATCTGTATCCGGCATGTTGAAGTCTCCCATTATCAGAACCTCCCTTTAGCTGTCATGTTTTGTATATCTTCTAACAGTAATGTGTCTATGTCCTCCCTCTGGTCTGGGGCCTGTAGACAACCCCAGTTCTTATGGCTGTCCCATTTCCTGTTTCCAGGGTGACCCACAGTTCTTCTGGCTCCTTATGTGTATTCTGATTTCTGTAGCTTTGATATTTTCATTAACATACAGGGCCACTCCTCCCCTTTTGCACCTCGGTCTCTTCTGAACAATACATAGCCAGGTACTGAAGTCTCCCATGTGGTACATTGGTAAACCACGTCTCACTAATGCTACTATGTCCAGTTTAGCCTCTGACATTATTGCCTGCAGGTCTGGGATCTTATTTCCCAGGCTGTGAGCATTTGTGTACATGATTTTCCATTGGCCAGATTTTGGTGTGTTAGTTGTTGGGTGAAGTTTGGCATTACCCCTGTGCGCCGTATGGGGAGACAAACCTTTTTTCTTACCTGGTGATGCAAATGAACGGCAAACATGCTGAATTCCTGTTTGACCACTGGCTGAGGGGGAGGGGTGTTCTTCCCATTCGACGTATGGGGTGCTGCACCCCTCTCCCCATTTGCTAGTTTAAATATTCTGCAAAGACGTCAAACTTCTGCCCCAATGCACTGACTCCCTCTTAGTCAGATGCAGTCCATCAAATTTAAAGAACTCGCCTCCCAGAACTGTTGCCAGTTCCCTACAAATCTGTGTCCTTTTTCCTGGCACCAGCCCTTGAGCCATGTTTAGCTCCCCATCTCCCTTCTTCTGACCTTCCGTCCATCTGCTCCCTCTCCCAGACTGGCAGGATCTCAGAGAAGGAGATTCAGACAAAAATAGATGATAGTTTGTCACCCAGCCTAGTCAGGTGTTCCTTGGTCTCCACAACTGACCGGTTGGTGAGATCATTAGTCCTGCGTGTACTAGGACGCCAATGTTTTCTCCTGCTTTGTGAACAATTTTAGTAATGCGGTCAGTGTTCTCCATGCTGATGTACCTGAGACATCTGACCATCACCCCTGGCTGGAGATGGGTATCAACTCCTCGAATCATGGAGTCTCCTATGATCAGAAGTTTTTGGATTTCCTTGTGCTTGTTTTGTTTTGGTTCCTGATTTGGGTGAGTTTTGTTGTGCTAGCCCTGTGCATGCGTGTCCTGCTCTGCAGTGTCTTCTGCCTCTTTATTTGATTTCAGAGATAGAGGCAGATACCTGTTTGTAGTGTTTATATGGTTTTGGAGGTAATGTGTTGGAGAGCAGAGTGATGGGGCACCTGATTTGCTCCTCCTAACCACCTGCCAAACTCTTGGACCAACTACCCTCTGCGGTCGAGGTTTTTCTGTTGGATGCTGGGAAATGGCGGTGGTTCTTATACTGTATTTCCTCTTCAATATGAAATTTGGCGTGCAATCTCTGCCCATGATGCCGGAGCTGAGCCTAAGATCTCCTAAGGCCAGCATGTAGGACAGTGTCCTAAATCCTGTAAGACTGTCCTTCTGAAAATTGTTCCACAGTACCTGCAGTTAATGAAATCAATTCCAAATAAGTTGCTGGGTTTGTAACCTAGTCAGAGTAATCAGAAGGAGAAAAAAAGGAAAAAAATACAAGTAATGGTTTAATTGTGCTTTGTTTAACTTGTTATAACAAGTTAAATTACTAGTGCCCTGTAAATGACTCACCTTGTGGGCCCCACTGATCCGCCTTCTTCCTGCTCTGCCACAGGAAATGTCACAACTGTGGTACCTATATAAAAGGAGGGGTGGTTGGGGATGGGGTGGGTGGCTGGGCCTTCCCCTGCCTAAAAAGAAGAACCACGGACGAAAGAACAAGGAGGTAAGAGCAGAAACAATCAGTCAACAACAAATGCAGTAACCCTGAAAGCTTATCCTAATGTTAGATAAAACTGTAAAATCTGTAAAGCACCACCTGTAATAATTTCAGAGAAGATATACGCTGTAAAAAACACTTTGCTCCAGAGAAAAATAAAGCAGTAACAGAAGATATACCTTGCAAAAGACAATTTGAATCAGATTACAGCAGTAATCTGTTAGCATACACCTGTAGGCACACCTTGTAATAATGCAGAAGAAGGTATACCAGCAACAATTTGAATCAGAGAAAAAATAAAGCAATGAAATGTTAGCAACAAACAGTAGCATCCCTGTGAGCAAAAAATAAAAACACCACCACACAGTAAATCTGCTTAGCCAAACTAAGTCTTAATCCTTTTCCCTTGCTCTGGTAAGTTCTCTACTCTGCCTTTCAAGCAGTCTTAGAAGGAAAGAGCTCAGATGAAGCTAGGTGCCTTGGCCAGCAAACCAAGTCTTCTACCTCCACTCCAATGAATTTCAAATTGCACATGCAAAAGACTCACACAAAGCCCTGTATTCCTACCTAAATAGTGACAAGCATTTGTCAATGCCGAATGTTTGCTTGAAGGTATTAGCATTGGAAATACACGAGTTAGATAGATGCAGAATAGGAATGGTAGTGAAGTACTGAACTTCACGCCAACCCCACCTCCATCCTGTAGAGATGGACAGGCACGGGGTAAGTATTTTGGTCATCGCCCATGTCGGTCATGCCATGTCACCTCACCCTATTCTGCAGACACCAAGACATGTTGAGGTGTACCTTGGGGTGTTTAGCTTTACAGTCACCCCATTCCATAAGGACATACACTGAAATGGGTGCAACACAGGAGAATAGGGTGAAGTCTGGGGCTGAAGAGTCCACAGTACACCTCGATGACAGTCAGTGGCTAGGGTGTGGAGTGGGATAGCATGAGCAGTACAGTCGGCAATCCAAAGGCAGGTCCCGATGCCTGTCAGTCTGTACAGGGTGGGATGTTATGGTTAGAAACCCTAATGCCTCGGGCATTTGTTGGTATTTGCACTACAAATTTTCAACATGGCCTTTTTGTGACCCCAACTCATGAAAGCATTTGGGACCTCTTCTCATGAAGAGTGGCAGTGTGATTTTGCCAATGTGTCCCGAACTTTGAGTTCCAACAGTGACCGTGCCATTCTGCACCACATGTACAAAAACACAGATTGGACAGGATGTGAAGAATGACAGCTGTACCAACCATAGGGAGGTGTGACGAGATGGCAATGTTGAAAATCTGTAGTGGCAATATTAAAAATGCTCACACTTGTCAGCAAATGTGGAAACTGCGCAATGCATGAGCATAACACAGTCATTTTATAGACTTTCGTCTCTAAATTTTCAAAATAGGCATTTTAGGACCTCTGCTCATGAACAGTGTCACGGTGATTTTCTTAATGTGTCCCGAACACTAATTTCCCACAGCGACCATAATATTCTGCGCTGGAAGTGCAAAAACACATTTTGACCAGGCTGTGAAAAATGACAGCTGCACTCTTCATAAGGAAGTGTGGAAAAATAGCAGTGTGGTAAATCTAGAGTAAAAATATTACAAATGTGCGAAGTTATAAACGTGCATGGAAACTGCGCAACGCACACTAGTAACACAGTCATTTTATGGACTTTCATCACAAAATTTTCAGCATAGGCATTTTAGGACCTCTGCTCATAAACAGTGTCACTGTGATTTTTGTAATGTGTCCCGAACACTGATTTCCGAGAGAGACTGCACTATTCTGCGCCGGAAGTGCGAAAACATATGTCGGCCAGGATGTGAAAAATGACAGCTGTACTGTTCATAAGGAGGTGCAGAAAAATGGCCATGTTGAAAATCTGGAGTGAAAATATTGCAAATTTACGAAGTTACGAGCGTGCGTAGCAGTTGCACAACGCACCCTCATAAAACAGTCATTTCTTGGATTTCTTCCACCAAATTTGCAACATAGATGTTTTGAGTCCACCTCATGAACACTGGCACTGTCATTTCGTTAATTGGTCCCGAAAGGTGATTCCACGCAGTGACCGCGAAATCAATAACACCATGACAGTGGCTGAATTCATTAAGAGGGGTCCCAATAACCCCATGTTGAAAACTGGGTGCCAAAAATGCCCGCAATATGCACCAAAGTTGAAAAAACCCTATTTGTGCTATTATACAGCTTACTGGCATTTCTTCAGTTCATGGTCGGCTTTGAAGAGTGCAGATGTGTTCCCAGTCCACCAAAGATTGTCACGCTGGGCTTGAGAATGTAAGTATGGGGTGGGGGTATGGAGAGGCAGGGTGCACAGAGGGTGGGCGGTGGGGCCACCGGACTCAACGAGGGACCATTTTCTGATTTACAGGTAAAACAAACCAAAAAAAAATAAATTGCAAGACAGTTTCTTTTTAACAGGGACATTTGGCACGCTGGGGTGGGCTCAGCGTGCCAACTGAGTGTTTTGGGGAGGCTGCTGTAGCGAGGGGTTGGGCACCCCGCCGGCACATAATGGGGTGCAAGAGCCCGAGGATTGGATACCCCCCTCAGCACAATCCTACTTTTGGGGAGGCATTATGCCAACAGGAAGTGGGCTCCCCATCAGCAAATCAAACTGGGAGGGACATTATGCCCGATGGAAGTGGGCTCCCCATCGGCAACAAACTGGGACAGGGGCCCTCATCGACAAAGACTGTTGAGGGGGGGTGCATGCTGCCGAGGGGGACTGGGAACCCCCTTGGTACTGGGGGCTGATTAATATTGTTTGTGAACATGACGGCAAGCTGCCACCATGTTCACAAGCAATATTACAGTAGGCAACGTTCCGCCCTGCAATGGCGGGTCACTCCCTCATTGCAGCGGAATGGCTGACGCTACAATGATGAGGTGGCCCCCGATTGCTGCGGCGAAAACGTTACAAGTTGGTGGCACTTTTGGAAGCCAGTGTCATGAGCGCACTGTGCCTCCATTGGCCCACCAGTGCCAAGCCCCCAAATGCAGTGCCTCCTTTGGCTGTGACACTGCCGCGCCTCCACCACCCGCTTCTCTCCTAAGCTGCCACATAATGTTTCTTGTGCATTTGCGCAAGCAAACATAAAAGGGGAATGACAGATTGATAGGACCATTAATTATACACAACACAACCATTACTTCTGATGCAGAAACAGATAGTGTGCTAAATGAATACTTCTCAGCTTTTGAGCAAGAAGCTTTATTAACAACATCGAAAACTTGCTCTTCCAGCCTTACAGACTACAAGTTCTCATTACATGACACCCAGGAAGTATTAGGAACATTAGAATGAACAAGTCCAGGCTCCAAATTCCTCATAGGAACTAAATAAACTATTATCTTACCTCTAACAATTATCTTTAATAAATCCCTCTATGAATCCAGAGTCCCATCTGATTGGTTGATCGCCACAGTTACTCCCACCTTTAAACAGGGATCACACTCAAAAGTAGAAAATTATCGACCAGTCAGCCTCACCCCAATCCCCTGCAAACTAATGGAAAAAAATAATTAAATCACTATTAGACGTGGAAATGCAATCTTTGAACATAACAGATACAGCACAACACGGGTTTTAACCAGGTTTCTCCTGTACTACCAACCTGCTTACTTGTTATAACCATATCAGTATGAGCCTTAATTCTAACATCCCCACTCATGCTGTCCTCCTTGACTACGGTAAAGTATTCGACAAAGTGTCACATGTCATTCTGATAAACAAGCTCAGTCGCTTCGGGTTCTCATCCTCTATTGTTTCATGGATAAGCAGCTGGTTGAGTAACAGAACTCAGAGGGTTAAGGTAAATGGGGCATTATCTGACACATGAAGGGTGATTAGTGGTTAAAGATGCAGCGAAATTTAAATTCACGCCCGGTGAAGTGAGGCAATCATGCTTAGGTGTTGGGAGTGGAGCAATGCAAAGTGCTCACTTGGCCTTGTCATTACTAATTTCTGCATTAAGGCAGAATGGCAATGCGAAGTAAGGCAAAGTCATAGTTTTTAATGGACTTCGCGTTCCTCATTATGATTCTAAGTGACTCACTTGGTGTTTCAGATTTGGCAGCCCCCCCCACACATCACATGGCTTACAGTACTGTAAGTCACATGCTCTTTAGCTAGGCAGGAAGAAAGTGAGTCATACAAGCAGACACGTTTACTTTCTCCTGTGCAGACGGAGAGAGAGTACTTTGTTTTGTGACTGCTGATACTTTTAGATCAGAGCGAGGAGGAGATTTAAACTTTGATTTAGACCCAACAGCTTTTTTAAAAGCTACATTTTTTTGTCTTTTCTGTACTCTTTTGTACTTAATTTGCTCTTTCTGTAAATTTTATTTTTCTTACATTTATAAGTAGTTATTTGTTTGTGTCTGTGTGACTGTGTGTGTGTGTTGTGTGACAGTGTGAGTAGTGATTGCTCAGACTGAAGGAGCTCAGTAGGAGAGATGGACCAGGGTGAGGGAATGTCTGGGGCTCTGGGAGAGCGTGGTAGTGGTAAGCGTCGTACCGTGTGCATGTGTGGAGGGCATGGGCGCCCATTCCTGTTGGACCGCTCAAAACTTGTGAGTGCCCCCCCCCAAAGCAGGACCATCACCACCTCCTGTCCTGACTCTGAGGCAGTTGAACCACCACCACCACCACCACCAAGTCCAGCACCAGGTCCTCTGGAGCAGGATGTGCCTGTTCCCCCGGGCCCAGGTGTGGATCCCATCCCTGTTCAGCACCGTGACCAGCAGGCTTACAATACATCCAAGTAACTATTAAAAAAATTAATGTTGTGATTCATGACGTGATCGTAAATCGTGATTTGTGACTGCAATTGTGACCGTGATGATGAAGAAACGTGAATGCCTATGGCTGTACTTCCCCGGGCCCAGATGAGCTGCAGCTTAAAACTCCCAGACTTAAAAACACGTATCAGTGAGTACAATGGTGGGGTGGTGAAGCCTGGAGAGATACTACAAAACAGGCTTACAATTCATCCAAGTAACTAGAAAAAAAATTAACGTTGTGATTTATTTTATTTTTTTTATTTATTTGGAATACAATCGGAATTACAAACCTTTGAGTCACAGACTCTTTTGCAAAGACTCCACGTCGGTTACAGGGGGTGGAGGGTAAACAAATACAGTAGAGGACATACATAAACAGGCAGTATTTACAGTAACTGAACAGAGGAGCCGTCCAGGCAAAACTTAAAAACTGGTGAGGCAATTAGGCAGCGGTCTAGGCATACCAGGCCGGGGATTTTGGAGAAATACATGGGGCCTGAGGGGCCCTGAGTCAAGAGTGGGGGGGAGGGATGGGCGCACAACTGGGTGGGCAGTGTTAGCCGCAATCACATTTAGCTCTCTCAAGAAGATGAGCCTTGAGTCCTGTTTTAAATTGAGAGATGCTGTGGGTGTGTGAGAGTGAATGTGGTAATGCATTGAGCCAGAGAGGGGCTCGGTAGCAGAAGGATCTTTGCCCAAGGGAAGTTCTACATAGTGGTACCAGGAAAAGAGAGCTTGCAGCGTGCCTTGTGTTGCACCTGTGAGGTGCAGAACTGATTAAGGGGAAAAGATCGACAGGGGCTGGGTGCAGGTGTATCTTTTTTGTGAGGATGCAGGTGTGGAACTGTAATCGTTGTTGGAAGTTTAACCAACCAGATATCGCATAAAGATCACAGGTGTGGGTTAATCTATCACAGCCTGTGACTAGACGGCAGGCTTTGTTCAAGACAGTGTTTATACTGTTAAGTGAGGTGGGTTCAGCAGAGCCGTATATAGTAATCCCGTAGTCCACTAGGGAGAGGATGGAGGAGGTGACTGCAAGCTGCATAGCCTGGGCAGGTAAGCGGTGCTTGAGCCTGTACAGGATGCCTACTCTAGTGCTGATAGCAGAGGAGAGAATTTGGGTATGCCTCTGGTAGGAGAGGGAGGTGTCTAGTGTGACACCTAGGTATTTGAAGTTGGTAACGTGTTCCTGTGGGGCACCAAGTGCATTCTTTATCAGGAGAGCAGACTGACTATGAGGACTTTGGTGGTGAGCAAAAATCATGGACTTAGTTTTATTATAGTTGATAATTAGGCGGTGTTCAGTGAACCAGGTCTCTAGTTCCCAGAAGTGCCTTTGAAGGGCCTGCTGGAGGGCGGTAGGGTGGGGGTGTTTCCAAAACAGAACCGCGTCATCGGGGTAGAGGAGCAAATGACCACTGCAAGCCTTAGGAGAGGGAGTTAGAAAGAGGGTGAACAGCAGTGGCCTAGAATTGACTCTGTGGGACACCAGAGCAAACTGTTTTAGGGGTGGAGAGGGTGGTGCTTATCCTGACTTGCTGAGAACGGCCTGAGAGGTAATCCTTGAACCAGGCCAATGTCTCAGGGACCACATTTAGTTTAGGGAGGACGTGAAGCAGTAGCTCGTGACTGACCATGTCGAAAGCCTTGGTTAGATCCACGTATGTGGCCCCTGCAATTGAGCCTTGGTCGAGGGCTTCATGTATGAACGTGGTGAGCTCTGTGAGTGCGATGATGGTACTATGGCCTGAGCGGAAACCATGCTGCTCCTGGCTGATAAGCTTATGTTTAGTTAGGTGTTTGGTTATCTGGTCAGAGACTATTCTTTCCAGGGCTTTGGAGAGAGGTGGAAGTATTGAGATAGGCCTGTAGTTGCTGGTGTTAGAGGGGTCGCTGCTCTTCAGAATGGGAGTGATTATGGCTCTCTTCCAGGTAGCGGGGAACTGGCTGAGGCAGAGCGAGAGGTTAAGAATTTTAGTGAGGTGTGGTTAAGTGACATCAAGGGAGAGCCGAAGAAGTTTAAGATCTAGGGAGTCATTGCTGCAACGGGTACTAGAGATAGCTTTGGTAATATAGCATTTGCCTCATTGCAGGTGATGACACAGCGCGAAGGGGTGCCTGGTATGACTTGAGGTTGGGGGGGAGAATTAGAGGGAGGATATGGAGAGATCCGAAGGCCGAGTTATGGGCTTCTGCAATAGTGGGATGATCTCCGTGACCTCACCGTTAAGAGTAAGTTGTGAGGGGGTGGGGGAGCGGGATTTGCCACTGAGTTCCTTTACGTTGTCCCAGAATTTTTTCCCATCACCCCAGGAGGAGGTTAGGGTGTGTTGGTAGTAAATTGCTTTCACCTTCCGCAAAGCCCAGGTACATTTATTGCGTGCCTCCCAGTAGGGTTGTCTATTCCAGGGTGCTTTGGGAGTCTAGGGCCTTGTGCCAGAGGTTATCCCTTTGCTGAAGCAAGCTTAGCAGTGGGGGGTGTGATCCATGGGGTGGTTCTTGATTTCACAACTTGCTTAGTAAAGGGGGAGAATAAGTCACAGGCTTTGTTGAAGGTGGTTATAAAGTGAGCGAAAGCCAAGTCAACTGATTGGGCAGTGTAAATGGGGAGCCAGTTGCTGTGAGTTAGGTGGGCTATGAGGTTCTTTATGCCACCCCTTTTGAGTCTTCGTTGCCTGGAGATTTTTGAAGGTGCAGGGGGCAACTTGCCCGACCACCAACAAGTAACCGGTGAGTGGTCACTGATAGCATCAGGGAGCACTGTAGCATAGGAGAGGTTACCCGGCCTGTTGGTGAAGATGAGATCCAGAAGGGTGGAGGTCCCAGATCTGTTGTCCCTTCTGGTGGGGAAGGTGACTAGTTGGGTGAGATCAAAGGACAGGGCAGCGTCTTTGAAGCTGGAAGAGGCTGGGGATAACCAGTTTACATTGAAGTCACCCATTACGATGACTTCACTAGTGTTGGGTAGATGGGAGATGATTTGGAGGATAGAGTCAAATGCGAGTTTTTGATTTCCCGGGGGGATGTAGGCCGAGATGATGTGGAGAGTTTTGGAACCCAGGCTGAGTTTTATTGTGAGTACCTGAGCACTGTATAGTGGTGCGGGTGTATGGACTTCTGGGGCATTGAGAGACAGTTTAACATACAATGCACAGCCACCGCCTCTCTTGCTGGGCCTATCTGCCCGGAAGAAAGTATAATTAGGGAGGAAGACAGCATCACTGGGAATCTTGTCAGAGAGCCAAGTCTCAGAGAGTGCAAGTATGTCAGGAGCATGTTGGGCAATCCAGCCTTGGAGGAGTGTGTTTTTTGGAAAGGCTGCATATATTTAGGGTAGCAAACCGCAGCCGCCCCTGACTGTTTTTTGGGGAGGCAATTGTGCAGGGTGGACCTGGGTTGGGGTGGATGTTGCCTGATAGAAGGAGGAGTAAAAAGGTGTGCCGCAGGAGGGCCAACCTGCAGAGTTTGGATGAGAGCGCTGGGACTGGTAGGGTGAAAGGCATCTTGAGGTGGTGGTGGGGATAGGGAGACTAGGAGTAGCAGTGAAGTAGTGTTAGGGAAGAGAGGGGGACATAGGGGAGGCTAGAGAGGGTGGAGGGGGCAAGAGGATGGGGGGGACAGGAGAGGTACAGCGTTTGCCTGGTGTGAGAGTGTGGGTTAAGTTTAGCGTGAGAGAGGAAATGCCAATGAAATCAGTTCATTTGGTGTGGGAGCTGGTGTTGGTGCAGAGTCTGGGGTTACCCTTGAGAGCTGAAGGGATGGTGTAAATGTTATTTTGGGGTGGGAGCTGGTGGTGGTACAGAGTCTGGGGTTACCCTTGAGAGCTGAAGGGATGGTGTAAATGTTATTTGGTGTGGGAGCTGCTGGTGGTACAGAGTCTGGGGTTACCCTTGAGAGCTGAAGGGATGGTGTAAGTGTTATCTTGGGGTGGGAGCTGGTGGTGGTGCAGAGTCTGGGGTTACCCTTGAGAGCTGAAGGGATGGTGTAAATGTTATTTTGGGGTGGGAGCTGGTGGTGGTACAGAGTCTGGGGTTACCCTTGAGAGCTGAAGGGATGGTGTAAGTGTTATCTTGGGGTGGGAGCTGGTGGAGGTGCAGAGTCTGAGGTTACCCTTGAGAGCTGAAGGGATGGTGTAAGTGTTATCTTGGGGTGGGAGCTGGTGGAGGTGCAGAGTCTGGGGTTACCTTGAGAGCTGAAGGGATGGTGTAAGTGTTATCTTGGGGTGGGAGCTGGTGGAGGTGCAGAGTCTGGGGTTACCTTGAGAGCTGAAGGGATGGTGTAAGTGTTATCTTGGGGTGGGAGCTGGTGGAGGTGCAGAGTCTGGGGTTACCTTGAGAGCTGAAGGGATGGTGTAAGTGTTATGTTGGGGTGGGAGCTGGTGGAGGTGCAGAGTCTGGGGTTACCCTTGAGAGCTGAAGGGATGGTGTAAGTGTTATCTTGGGGTGGGAGCTGCTGGTGGTACAGAGTCTGGGGTTACCCTTGAGAGCTGAAGGGATGGTGTAAATGTTATGTTGGTGTGGGAGCTGGTGGTGGTACAGAGTCTGGGGTTACCCTTGAGAGCTGAAGGGATGGTGTAAGTGTTATTTTGGGGTGGGAGCTGGTGGTGGTGCAGAGTCTGTGGTTACCCATGAGAACTGAAGGGATGGTGTAAGTGTTATCTTGGGGTGGGAGCTGCTGGTGGTGCAGAGTCTGGGGTTACCTTGAGAGCTGAAGGGATGGTGTAGTGTTATCTTGGGGTGGGAGCTGGTGGAGGTGCAGAGTCTGGGGTTACCCTTGAGAGCTGAAGGGATGGTGTAAGTGTTATGTTGGGGTGGGAGCTGGTGGTGGTGCAGAGTCTGTGGTTACCCATGAGAACTGAAGGGATGGTGTAAGTGTTATCTTGGGGTGGGAGCTGCTGGTGGTGCAGAGTCTGTGGTTACCTTGAGAGCTGAAGGGATGGTGTAAGTGTTATGTTGGTGTGGGAGCTGGTGGTGGTACAGAGTCTGAAGTTACCTTGAGAGCTGAAGGGATGGTGTAAGTGTTATTTTGGTGTGGGAGCTGGTGGTGGTGCAGAGTCTGTGGTTACCTTGAGAGCTGAAGGGATGGTGTAAATGTTATTTTGGTGTGGGAGCTGGTGGTGGTACAGAGTCTGAGGTTACCCTTGAGAGCTGAAGGGATGGTGTAAGTGTTATTTTGGTGTGGGAGCTGCTGGTGGTACAGATCTTGGTGTAAGTGTTATGTTGGTGTGGGTTGGGTGCCTCTAAGGGGGGGTTGTGGAGCAAGCTGTGGGGTCCTGGAAATCAGGAGGGTAGCTAATAGTAGTGTGTACATTGTAACTACAGATAGAGGGTGGTATGCTACAGCGGCCACTAGTGTACAGTTTGTATAACTTGCAGCTGGTAAAGTGGGCTGATAGGTTATTTCCACAGGTCACCTGACTAGACCTGTCTATAAATTAGAGGGCCGACCAAGGGTGGTGGTGGGGGCAGTGGGGAGCAGAACGAAGTGCTCAAGTGGAGTTAAGACTACCCTGTGACAGAAAAGGCAAAAAGCGCTGCAATTTACAGTCCTGCGTTTTGAAATTATAGCCCTGCCACTAGGCTCAGCCACAGGAGAGGAGATTACTAGAGTAAGACTGGGGCACCCTCACGACCTCCGCTCCTCGGGGGTGCTTGTCTGAAAGGACAAAGGAACAAGAACTACGTTAATGTAGGTTAGGGGGAGGGGAAGGAGGGGGACAGTCAAATCAGAGGATGGCAGTCAGCTGGGGGTAGGGCGAGAGGAAAAGAAAGGGAGACACAGGAAAAGTCAATAACAATGTGACTGTAAGGCTGTAATTGGTATGCAAGAGACACTGGAAACATGGCAAAAGCTGTACAAACCTACTTTACAGAACTAACACAGTAAGATTCAAGGCAACAGGGGAATGGTGAACACACAATGCAGGGCTTAAAGCATTTTTTATCACGTCTGCTCTATTTACTCTACTCTGTGACAGAAAAGGCAAAAAGCGCTGCAATTTACAGTCCTGCACTTTGAAATTACAGCCCTGCCATTAGGCTCAGCCACAGGAGAGGAGATTACTAGAGTAAGGCTGAGAGTGCTAAAAATTACTGTCCTGCGTTATTAATTAGCTTTCAAACAGTCCTGCCGTTTTTATAAAAATTGCAGCCCTGCCGTTAGTCTCAGCCACAGGAGAGGATAAAATTAAATCTTTTCGGTCACGCTTTCAGGGAGAAAAAAGGCACCAACACGCAGTAACTGCAGAGCAGGTAGGCAGAACGCTGTTGTTTCTTCCACGCAGTGGCAAATGGGCTTTTACCTTGGCTGGGGGTTCAGGACTCCCTCCAGCGATGTGGGGGAGGGCTCTGGGGCGCCCTCACGACCTCCGCTCCTCGGGGGTGCTTGTCTTGGCTGGGGGTTCGGAACTCCCTCCGGCGATGTGTGTAACGTGAATGATCGTGAATCGTGATTTGTGACTGCATTTGTGACCCGTGATGATGAAGAACATGATTTGTATCACGAGTGACTCATGATGATGGTCCTGACTTAAAAACACATATTAATGAGTACAATGTTCATGCAGAATTAAGCACCACACCTGTCCAGTACTCTGAAGGGAAGTCAAAGAAATAACTGTGACTTAAGTTACAGATGGAGATTGGGCCCGTAAAGAGATGCAAATGCACAGACAGATTAAGATTGTGCTGTGCACTGAAGAGATGCAGACACAAAGGCACAACACCTAACCAGTGCTCACCATCAGAAATTCAAATCTGGAAAAGAATACCTTTACCGGTTGGGGTGGGCCATGGGGGGGCAGTGTACTGCACTGCTGCAGTAACAGTCACTAGTATAAGTACCAGTACAGCTTGTAGAGCAGAAAGCAGCTAACTAAAAAGCTACATTTTCTTGTTAATTTAAAACTTATATCTCAGCAGGAGTCAGTGTCTGTCAAGATTAAGTAGACAGACAACTTTATTAGAAATAGAAGGGGTCTTATTTAGGGTTAAAAAAAGAAAGAAAAGAAAGAAAGTCAGTGTGTGTTCTGTGCTGGGAAGGGTACTGTATCAGCTGACATTGCTAAACCAGTAGGAGGAAAGAAAGCTTAATTGGGGGTGTGGTTTAGACACTATAAAAGCAGGTGAGTCAAATTACAACTTCCTGTTGCTAGCCTTTTTTCTTACTAATTGCCCTCCATCCCACCCACCCAAAGCCAGTTCTACTTTTATAGCCACTGGATTTGACTGTCAACAGGAACTTCCTGTTTGGCAGTAGGAAGGGAAGGATCATAGAGAAACATTGGTTTTGTCAACCCTAAAGGAAAAAAGTAGCTCACTCTCCCCCCCCCCAGCTGCTGGTGGTCTGATATTGAGCAAGGAAGAAGGAGGCTACTGAAGAAGATATGAAGTTGCTGTCCCAGAACAGGAAGGGTGAGAGCTGTAAGGAGAGGAGAGAGTAATCATCCAGAGAAACAGTAGAGGGGACACAAAATAAGACATGATAGGAGTGGTGCAGTGCAATGGCTGTGGGGCGGCAGTGTTCCGGGAGACATTCTGAAGGCTGCGATGCTGCCCTATTTGCAGGCATCTCTCTGGTCTGAGAGAGGAGGTTGTCCATCTCCAGGCTGACCTGGCTAGGATTCCTGAAACCTCCTCCCCCACCCAGGGACCACCAGGGCCAATGCCATTACCTCAGAGGTTGCCAAGAAAGAGGAGAGGCTGGACCAGGGTGGGCTCAGGGAGGGAGAGGGTGGTGGAACAGAGTTGCATCCCTCCAGCTGTACCTCTCCACAATTCATTTGCTCTTCTGGTGGATAGTGGTTCCTCTATGGAGGCACCTGCAGTGGAGACCAAGGAGGATACTGAGAACCTTCACAAAGGAGACCCACAGGAGGGTGGCATGGGACCCCACAGGAGAAGGAAACAACTCCTGGTGGGAGACTCAATCATTAGAGGGGTAGAAATGGGGGAGGAAGGGGAGAGTGAGGTAAGGTGCCTTCCTGGCGCCACGGCTTGAGGACGGAAGCGAATACTCAGGATCGTGGGAGGAGCCACAAGGGAGGGAGCTGGATGTCATTGTACACCTAGGGACAAATGACCTGGCTAGGAATGGGATCAGAGCAGTGCAAGAGGAGTTTGTAGAGTTGGGAAGGGGCCTTAGACAAGTAGTGCATACGGTAACCTTCTCGGAGGTGCTGCCTGTCTATGGCAAGGGAGATGCTAGGGCACTCCTCACCAGGGAATTCAATGAGTGGTTGAAAAACTGGTGTGGAGCTCAGGGTTTTGGCTTCATTGGGGACTGGGGAGCCACTTGGAGGGATGCAGACCTATACTGGTACGATGGTCTGCATCTGTCGGGGAGGGAACCAGGATCCGAGGTGAGAGGTTTAAATGCTTCATTGGCAAGCATTTAAACTAGCCAAGGGGGGAGGCACTGAAAAGGAGCAGGGAAATCCCAGCCTCCCCCCACAAAACATGGTGATTAGTGAGGTA
This sequence comes from Neoceratodus forsteri, assembly GCA_016271365.2. Lineage (NCBI taxonomy): Eukaryota > Metazoa > Chordata > Ceratodontiformes > Ceratodontidae > Neoceratodus > Neoceratodus forsteri. The sequence continues at coordinate 19,577,511 of CM028129.1, read as the reverse complement.
AACACCAAGGTACAGAAGTTATTAGGGAGCAGAACAGATTTAAATGTAAAAAAAGGCAAAGGCAGTAAGGAAAGAAATGGGGCTAAAAGGGGTAAGGCTATCAAAAAGTGAAGGGTGATGAGTACCAATGCCCGTAGTCTGTGTAACAAGCTCCCTGAACTAGTGGCCTTGATGGAAGAGGGTTGCCTGGATATTGTGGCAGTCACAAAAACAAGGTACACAGAGAACCATGACAGGGATGTCAACATACCAGGATAAACAATCTACAGGAGGGACAGGGAGGGTAAAAGAGGACGAGGAGTAGCTCTCTATGTAAAGGAAGGGATCAAAGCAACAGAACTAAAGAGTAAACAGGGAGCAGATGAGGCACTTTGGGTCATCCTGGAGACAGGAAATGGCACCACAATCCGCATGGGGGTTGTGTACAGACTCCCATCTCAGGGGGAGGGAATGGACAAGGAAATGATAGAAGGCTTTCTTAGAATGGCACAAAAAGGGGAGATATTGTTGATGGGGGACCTGAATATGCCAGATGTTAACTGGACCACCAAACAGTGTGGTTCACGATAAACACAGCCATACAATCAAGAGTACTGGACTTTAGGAGGGCTGATTTTGGAAAATGAGAGAGTGCCTCAGAAAAGCACTAGCAAACAGGCAAGAAGGAGGGGTGGAGAAACAATGGGGAGTGATCAAAACAGCCATCACAGAGGCAACAAGCCTTTGTGTAAAGCAAATCAATAAAACACAATGAAGGAAAAAAACACTATGGTTCTCAAAAGAAGTGGCAGGGAAGGTTAAGGAGAAAAGGACAGCATTCAGGAAATATAAGGAAACACAGAAGGAGCAGGACAGAGAACTTTATCAGTTAAATCAGAAAGAGGCTGGGAAGGCAGTCAGAATAGCAAAGGCCCAAACCGAGGAAAGGATAGCCAATTCTGTTAAGAAGGGGGATAAGGCCTTTTATAGGTACATTAGGGAGTGAAGAAAGACCAAAGGAGGGATACTGAAGCTTAATAAAGGGGAGAGAATGTGGGTAGAGGGTGACAGTGAAAAAGCAGGGATACTGAACGAATATTTCTGCTCAGTATTCACAAAGGAAGAGGAGGGGGAGTTACCTAAACTAAACAAGAGAAACACTCTGAAGACGGGGGTCAATACCAGTCCATTTACAGAAGAAAGGGTTCTGAAAGAACTAATAAAATTGAAGGTGGACAAAGAAATGGGGCCTGGTGAGATTCACCTAAGAATTCTAAAAGAACTAAGGGTAGAACTAGTGACACCGCTGACCACTCTCTTTAACAAATCATGGGAGGATGGGGTGGTACCCAAGGACTGGAGGAGGGCAGATGTAATTCCTCTTCACAAAAGTGGGAGCAGGACAGAGGCAGGAAACTACAGACCAGTTAGTTTGACCTCAGTGGTAGGGAAAATGATGGAATCACTTCTGAAGGAAAGAATTGTTGAGTACCTAGAGGCCAGTGGGGCAGAGGACCCAAGGCAACATGGATTCATGATGGGAAGGTCGTGTCAGACGAATCTAATAGATTTCTTTGACTGGGTGACCAAAGTAGTAGACCAGAGAGGGCTGTGGACATGGCCTCCTAGATTTTAGCAAGGCATTTGATACAGTCCCACAAAAGATTAATACACAAGATAGCCAGCCTTGGAGTGGGTCCCAAGGTGGTAGCTTGGATAAAAATTGGCTAGATAACAGGACGCAAAGGGTAGTAGTAAATGGAGTAACAGTGATGAAAGGAGGGTTACTAGCGGGTACGGGAGGTTCAGTACTGGGACCGGTCCTTTTAATGTCTTTATAAGTGACATTGCAGAGGAACTGGAAGGAAAAGTATGTCTCTTTGCAGATGATACAAAGATCTGCAACAGGGTTGATACACAAGATGGAGTGGAAAGGATGAGAAGGGACTTGGCAAGGTTGGAGGAATGGTCAAATGTATGACAGCTCAGAGTCAATGCAAAGAAGTGCAAGGTAATGTGCATGGGAAACAAAAACCCAGGGGAAGCGTACACAATGGGGGGTGAGATACTGACAACAGTAAAAATGGAAAGTGACCTGGGAGTAATTATATCAGATGACCTAAAGGTGGGCAAGCAATGTGAGAAGGCAGTAAGGAAGGCTAGATGGATACTGGGATGCATAGGAAAAGGCATCAATAGTAGAAAACAGGAAATTGTTATCCCTCTGTACAGACAGTTGGTGAGACCCCATCTGGAGTACTGTGTGCAGTTCTGGAGACCCCATCTCCGCAAAGACATAGACAGAGTGTAGGCTGTCCAGAGGAGGGCGACCAAAATGGTGCAGGGTCTGCACCACAAGACCTATGAAGAAAGACTAAAGGAGCTTAATATGTATACCCTTGAGGAAAGAAGGGTGAGAGGGGACATGATAGAACTTTCAAGTACCTCAAGGGAATCAACAAAATCCAAGAGGGTGGCATTTTTCAGAAAAAGAGTTGTGCAAGAACAAGGGGGCACAATTTGAAGATAGAGGGGGGACGGCTCAGAGGTAATGTGAGGAAGTATTTTTTCACAGAGAGGGTTGTGGATACATGGAACAGCCTCCCTGAAGAGGTCGTGGAGTCAAGAACAGTGGGGGAATTCAAGAATGCATGGGACAGGCATAAGGCAGTCCTAGTGGGGGGTTGGAGGAAGTAAGCTGTTGGTTAACTAGGATCTGCAGCTTATCTGTTAGGTAGGAAAATGGGCAGACTAGGTGGGCCAAGCGGTCCTTATCTGCCGTCAAATTCTATGTTTCTATGTCTCTATACCACAAAGAATTACAGAAATCACACAGCTGCAGTGGATAGCAGCTTCACACTGCTGAAATTATTATGTGGCACAATAAAAGGTGTCTGATTTGATGACACGAGTCACACACATACACACACACTAAGTAATGCATAGCAAATTGAAAACTTCAGTAATATAACCACATATTTTAAACAAACTAAAATTATGCACTGCTGCACAACAATCAGAAAAAAAAGGGCAAGAAATATTGAAATTACTGTGTGTACATTAACACAGTTATACAAGAAAAATATCACCAAAACAGAAAGCACTGTGTTTTTCTCCAAGTTAATCTACCTACACCACAGATACACCCCTCCCCCAAAGCACACTTCCACTGTCTCTCAGCACACAGACTGAATGTTGTACATTAACATTCAAAATCCACACACAAACAATAAACGCTCGATGATATGAGCACAGGAGGGTGTCCTATAATCGATGAACTACAGTTTCAGCCAAAAAAAAAAAAAATGCTTTTTTTAACAGCTTTTTGAAGGTTTGAATCGCAGAGAGCTCTCAGAGCAGATTGTCTCCTACAGTCTGCTACACACACTACCCCAAACTGAGGCTGTGCAAAACAATCTAGAGCCCATGTGACCTGAAATCCCATGAATCACTTCAAAATTCGCCTTTGGAGCTTAACAACAAGGCAAAGTGGAAGGCGGAGTAACGCAAAGTCATTGTTTTCAATGGACTTCGCATTACCCATAACGTGAAGTACTCTGCTTCGCGTTGAGAAGCACTCCGCGAATTCGCCTTCACTCCGCGGAGCGAACTGGGGCCACTTCACCCATGACTACTAGTGGTGTTCCTCAGGGCTCCATTCTGGGGCACTGTCTCTTTAACATTTTTATCAACGATGTGAATATTCTAACAACATCTCAGTAAAGTTCGCTGGTACAAAATTAGGGGGTAACGTAAATAACGAGATCAACAAAAAAGTTTACTATCTGACCTTGCATCCATAGAACACTGCACGCATATTAACAAAATGTACTTCAATGTTTCAAAATGTGCAGTGTTACACATGGGAAAAATAACCCCTAACAAGCATACTTTCTAAACAACACCAGCATCAGAGAATCAAATACAGAAAAAGACCTGGGGATACCGGTTAACAATAAATCATCCTCTTCATCTCACTGTAATAAAACAGCGAACTAAACAAATGCTCTCCTCTGTAGGATAAACCACACCTTTATCTCTAAAGCTGAACAATTTATTATGCCCTTGTACAGGTCACATGCCAGGCCATACACTGACTATGTCTCACCATTTTGGAGTCCATACCTGATCTCAGACATTAAAAGAATAGAACAGATTCAGCGTAGGGCAACCAAACTTGTTCCTCATTTTACTCACCTGGATTATAATACTAGACTCCAGAAACCCGGCTTATACTCCCTTAAACTAAAAAGAACTAGAGGTGATCTCCTACAGCTATTTAAAATTCTTCAATCACCTGTACTGATGCAACAGTGTGGTATATTTTACTCTACAAGAAAAACTGTAGCCAGGTTACACAATAAACAACTGGAAGTCAAAACAGCAAACAACAACAAAAGGCAAAATTTCTTCACTATTAGGGCACCTAGGTTATGGAACGCACTGCCACAAGATATAGTATACTCTCTAAATATCACAACCTTCAAAAATAAACTTGATAAATGTTTTTTTTAACTAAAATTGGGTTAATGTTCCACACATGTGGAGGACAATCTCGATGGCAATTGCCTTCTTTTGTCCGCTAAACCAAGTAACCAAAAAACAGACTTCCTGAAGTTCCCTCAGTGTTGGAGAAGGCCATAGTGGTCATAAGCATCAGGGCCGAGGGCCAGTGAATTGGAACGGGGCTGCCCGCTGACTACTGCAATCCAGGAGGATGAATGTATAATGAAGCTGCCAGCACCTCACACTAACGTTGGAACGGAGTGCCCACTGACTACTGCAACCCAGGAGGATGGATGTATAATGGAGCTGCCAGCACCTCACACTAACGTTGGAACGGGGTGCCCACTGACTACTGCAACCCAGGAGGATGGATGTATAACGGAGCTGCCAGCACCTCACACTAATGCTATTTTAAATTTCCTCACAATCATTTTAGCCATTTAGTTGGGGTTTTCAGTGGTGACAACCATTTTACTGCAGGACAAAATGCTGTTTCTGCAGCAGAGGCTTGTTTTTACAGCCAAACCATGTTTCCGTGGCAGTTGCTGCAACTGCAGAATCACAGAAAACACAGGGCCCTGTGGAGAGGTATCCGAAGGTGGTGGTTGGGGTGAGGTCTTGTCTCCGAGAAGCGTCATTAATTTGGTTTCCCAGCGGTTGGTGTTGGGGACAGTCCAATTTAATGCATTTATTTCAGACATCGAGCTTGGAGTTAGGAACAGACTGAGTCTATTCGTGTGTAACCCCCCTGCAAATGGGGGTTCCCAAAAGACTTCCAGGAGCTTGCTTGAATGCTCCAAGCCTGAATGGTGTTTGGCGTTTAAGCCATTTATCAGTGAGTGTTTTTAGAACCTCTGGTACTGTCTCTTTAAGAGCTGTCTGCTTGCAGACATAATTAGTTTGTATGGGGGACTGTGTGTTTCTTTGATTGAGTACCACTCAAGCTGCTGCCAATTCACTCCATTTTGCAGTCACTAGGAGTGCAAAGGAACCTATCTGAAAGATGTAACTGTTTGCCAGAAATCGTTTACAGTAATAATGAAATTACAGTTTGTCTAACCTGCTTTCTTTGCAGTCAGAACTGTGTCTGCCTAGTTCCCCATTCTGGTTTTGAACTGCTGAACTGGACCAATCAGTGTAGGGTAAGCTAGCTCTAAAATGGTGCCTTGGACGAATCAGAACTTGGACTCATAATCTGAGCCAGCCACAAGAGGATTGTATTAGACAGTGACTCTGGGAGATGTAGTTTAGACTTCGGCGCCTTTTTGGACCAACAGCAGCAGTCTATTGTGAGTGACAGCCAATCCAGTCAAGAACTGGGAGGAACTCAAAGGAAGTGCCCGGTTTTGTCTGTTGGAGTTTCAGTTTAGCTCTGGAGTGAAGAAGGAAGAAACCCTGTGCTCCTTCAGTGCACAGTTTCAGTCAAAAACGTGTTAAGGCCCAGAGTTCGGTCTGCAGCTTGTGTAACTGCTTGTTAGGACTGAATCCGTCCTGTGAAAAGAATCAAAGGATCTCTGAAGAGTAGAAACCAGGCTCACCCTGTAGAAGACTGGAGAAATTGTTGAATTGCACTCGGTCTGTCAGGAACTGAATCTGCTGTGTGTTCTCCCGGGTATTGTGCAGTAATTGCGATCGGGATAGAGAAGCAGCCTGCCTGGTATAGTACTTTCTTTTACCATATAAATGTGTGAAGAGTCTCGTGGAGCTCAAGAGTAGCCCTGCTGACGTTGAAGGACCCTATCTTGTTTGGAGGTCGTGAGTACTAATTCAGGGTCGCTCCCTGTTGAATTGCCACATTAAATCCAAATGGAATCACTGTACTGCTGACTGTTTAAACTAATTTTTCTTTTCACTGTGTGAAAGGGCCCCTACCAGCTGCCACGGTTTGGACTAGCCACTAGGGCTTGGGTACCCAGGGACAGTAACTGGTAGGGATAGGCCTGTGCACAGAGCCATAGGTAGATAGTAAAGTGATAAGCTAATTAACCTGATTTCCCCCTGTCCTTGTTATATCCCCCTAAATAAATCAGAGCTGCTTGTTTCAGCAAAGTTATACTGCCTGAGGTATTTGTCTATGTTAAAGTACTGTACTGTGATTGTTGCACTGTATCTTATTTCACAGGAGGTCCCAGTGCCGGAACTAGTCCTGGGGGTAAGTGTATACGGTGAAGGTAATTCTGATATATTGTGTGGGCCACTAGTGGGAAGAAAGGGGGGTTGCAGTGTCCCAGAGGGCTGTGACCAAGTAAGTTTAACTATTGCAAACCCTGACCTCTGGGTGGAGGCACCCGCCATTGGATCCAGGCCCCTCAACCTTTAGTGGCAAATCAGGCAGGGGTAGTAGCCCCTGGGATAGCGCCATCTAGGGGTTACATCTTGGAGGCTCACCGCTGGGATTGTGTGTCCTCTAGTGGCCATATTTACGAACCACTGTTAAGAAAAAAATGGGTTCCCGACAGAAGTGGCTGCGCAATCGCTGGTGGAGTGGTGTACTGGGAGGAGATTGACCCCAAAATGCTATGCTTATCCTGGACATCCCCTGGGTATCAATACGGACACTGTACAGGGAGTACTTCCAAGGTGGAAGGTTTACAAAACACTGTGGTGGTGGGTCGGCATGCTAATCTGCTCGCCCACACTTTCCTGGCCCTAGTAGAGTTTAAGGATCCCATAGATAGCTCCAAAGTGCCACAGACCATTACCCCAGAGGGAGCCCTCACCGCCTGGAGAGTGATAACTAAGTACAGTAAAGACCCGGTGGGGAATGAGCCCCCACCACTATCTGAAACTTTTGAGGAGAAATTTGCTAAATGGTTGCTGGGGGAAGGGAAAACTGTGGAGGACTTGAAGAAACTATTCTTACCACCTGGGGGTGTTCCTCCCCCAACACCCTCTCCCGCTCCAGTACCCGTAATGGTGGCTGAACCAATGCAGACTCCTATTTCTGCACCTGTCATTAGTCATGATTCTTACCGAAGGTTGAGGATCTTCTCTGGCACCCTCCCCACCCCCAAGGGAGGATGACTGGGAGACCTGGATAGACTATGTTGCCCCCCAAGTGCTAGAATGGCAATGCTCGGAAGCCGAAAAGTGAAAGAGGGTTAGTGAGAGCCTCCGAGGTCCTGTCCTGGCTACCATTCATGCTAAACGGGCCAGTAACCCTGAAGTGACTGCACAGGCCTATCTTGAGGCCCTGGAGAATGTGTATGGGAGCCCAGATTCTGATGAGGACCTATGGTGGAGAGTAAGAGATGCACAACAGTACCAAGGGGAGTTGTTGTCTGTGTATGTATCTCGGCTGGAAAAATTGTTGCAAGAATGCCTCAGAAAAGGTAGTTTGCCAGCGATTGAACTGGACCGAACCAGGCTGGACAGGATCCTTAAGTCTGCCCCCTTCTCAGAACTGCTGTTGCTTCAGTTATGCCTGGCAGATCGACTGGAATCCCCACCCTCCTATGATGAGTTAATGAGAGAAATTCGAGGAGTTGAGAAAAAGCGACCTCGGGAGGGACCTGCACCAATAGCTGCGGCTCGACCCGGTGACTGAGGTGACCCATCAAGTGAAGTTCAGGGCAGAGGTTGGCAGTAAATGAGTGCTCTGGCAAGGAAAAGATATGCCACAATGGGGTGAACTGTTGAGAGAGATCCGGGAATTCAAAACAGTCCCTTTATGAAGGCCACGCCTGCAAGTACGGGCCCTGACCTATATCCGACTGCATCTGCTATGGGGTGGGGGGTACCCACCCATGTATCTCCTGCTGATAACAGCTCCAAACTCAATTCCTTGACCATGGAAGTGGAGAAACTGACGAGATGTCTCCAAATGCTTATCACGTCATGAGACAGAGATGGCACCCAGGTTTCCAGTTAGACTACCCCGCCCTGGCTCCCAGTGGCGCCCGGCCAGCTCAAACTCCAGAAAGTATGTTTTTCTATAATTGTGGGAAAGATGGGCACATGAAAGGAATGCCAGTCCCAAAAGACACTGACAAAGTTGCATATAGGCTACAAGGAGACTCGGAGAACAAATCAGTGGTTAAGAGGTGCACGACATGATCCCAGTGAGGGCACCAAAAATACTAATTCACGTCCTTTTGTGGCAAGGTCAGTTGCCCAGACCCCCACTACTGCCTCTCCAGACTGGTCCAGAATAGTGGGTCCCTCCATGGAGACCACTGTAAAGGTGAATGGAGTGTCTACAAGAGCTGTATTAGACAGTGGCTCCCAAGTGACAATTATGTTCCATGATTGGTATCAGAAGCATTTGTCAGACGTACCCTTACAACCATTAGAAGGACTGCATGTATGGGGGTTAAGTGAGAAGGCCTACCCCTATTCCGGGTATATCCGAATTTGGCTGTCTTTCCCCACCTCCGTGGCTGGAGTGGCCAAACAAGTAGAGACCCTAGCCTTAGTGTGTCCCCCCACTGGACTGTATGATGGTGTCTCTTTGTTGATTGGAACAAATGCTCATATGTTCGGAAGGCTGGCACAGTTGTGTTATGAAAAACAGGGGTCAAAGACTAGTAGAGCTTTAAGAGTTCCGGCTTTAATTAAGAAGGCCTATGAGGCACAGAGAGATGCTGAAAAAATAGAACCAGAGGAACCAGTCGGAATTGTATGGAAGAAGGATCCTGAGTCTCTGATCCTGGCACCAAATGCCCAGTGTACCTTACAGGGAGAGGTCCGTATCAGAAAGGATGTTAAGAATAAAATATTAATGTTGGATGCACCAGGCGATGGAAAATTGCCAGAGGGACTGCTGGTCAAGCCTAGTATTTTGCCCTCTAGAGCCCATGCTTATGCCAGAAGGGTAATGGTCCAAGTTCATAATGTGTCTGAAAGAGACATTCGAGTAAATAGAGGTTGCATCCTGGCTAATGTGCATTGTGCAGACACTGCAGTGCTACCCAGCAGCAAGAGTTCAAGGAAGAATGACAGAGTAACGCCTGACTTGTTTGATTTCGGCGACTCCCCGCTGCCAGCTGAATGGAAAGTGAGGACAATGCTGAAAATGAGGCTCAGAGTGCAGAGACTGTAACAGTTCCCCCTAGAAAGACTGGTCGAGCTGTAAAGCCTGTGGCGCACCTCAGTTATGATTCACTTGGGAGGCCTGTGGACTTGCCTCTCAATGTTGTCCATAAAGGAGTGTATGTGTCCCCGAGCTCATTGCCCAAACTGAGCGTCAGTGCTAACTCCAAGTTACTTGTGTTGCCCTCTAAGTATGGTGCCTTGCCCGTCCAGCCCCAAGGTAACTGATAGGAAGGGCCCCTCTTCAGGTTTCATGTACAAGAGGTAATAACTTGAGTTATGGTACAATGTGTGTGTAATACTATGTAAAGAGTGACGTACTGCAATGTTTCAGAAATGTGTTCTTGGTAAAATGATATATTGACTGATGATTACATGTGTGAGCCTAATGCAAATGTATATGGTTGCAGTTGAAACTTATGGGGGTACTTGCTTGACGCGGACGTCAAGCTTTCCCAGGCCAGGAAGGGTGTAACCCCCCTGCAAATGGGGGTTCCCAAAAGACTTCCAGGAGCTTGCTTGAATGCTCCAAGCCTGAATGGTGTTTGGCGTTTAAGCCATTTATCAGTGAGTGTTTTTAGAACCTCTGGTACTGTCTCTTTAAGAGCTGTCTGCTTGCAGACATAATTAGTTTGTATGGGGACTGTGTGTTTCTTTGATTGAGTACCACCTAAGCTGCTGCTAATTCACTCCATTTTTGCAGTCACTAGGAGTGCAAAGGGAACCTATCTGAAAGATGTAACTGTTTGCCAGAAATCATTTACAGTAATAATGAAATTACAGTTTGTCTAACCTGCTTTCTTTGCAGTCAGAACTGTGTCTGCCTAGTTCCCATTCTGGTTTTGAACTGCTGAACTGGACCAATCAGTGTGGGGTAAGCTAGCTCTAAAATGGTGCCTTGGACGAATCAGAACTTGGACTCATAATCTGAGCCAGCCACAAGAGGATTGTATTAGACAGTGACTCTGGGAGATGTAGTTTAGACTTCAGCGCCTTTTTGGACCAACAGCAGCAGTCTATTGTGAGTGACAGCCAATCCAGTCAAGAACTGGGAGGAACTCAAAGGAAGTGCCTGGTTTTGTCGGTTGGAGTTTCAGTTTAGCTCTGGAGTGAAGAAGGAAGAAACCCTGTGCTCCTTCAGTGCACAGTTTCAGTCAAAAAACGTGTGTAAGGCCCAGAGTTCCGGTCTGCAGCTTGTGTAACTGCTTGTTAGGACTGAATCCGTCCTGTGAAAAGAATCAAAGGATCTCTGAAGAGTAGAAACCAGGCTCACCCTGTAGAAGACTGGAGAAATTGTTGAATTACTTTCGGTCTGTCAGGAACTGAATCTGCTGTGTGTTCTCCTGGGTATTGTACAGTAATTGGAATCGGGATAGAGAAGCAGCCTGCCTGGTATAGTACTTTCTTTTTTACCATATAAATGTGTGAAGAGTCTCGTGGAGCTCAAGAGTAGCCCTGCTGACGTTGAAGGACCCTATCTTGTTTGGAGGGCGTGAGTACTAATTCAGAGTCGCTCCCTGTTGAATTGCCACATTAAATCCAAATGGAATCACTGTACTGCTGACTGTTTAAACTAATTTTTCTTCTCACTGTGTGAAAAGGGCCCCTACCAGCTGCCACGGTTTGGACTAGCCACTAGGGCTTGGGTACCCAGGGACAGTAACTGGTAGGGATAGGCCTGTGCACAGAGCCATAGGTAGATAGTAAAGTGATAAGCTAATTAACCTGATTTCCCCCTGTCCTTGTTATATCCCCCTAAATAAATCAGAGCTGCTTGCTTCAGCAAAGTTATACTGCCTGAGGTATTTGTCTATGTTAAAGTACTGTACTGTGATTGTTGCACTGTATCTTATTTCACAGGAGGTCCCAGTGCCGAACTAGTCCTGGGGTAAGTGTATACGGTGAAGGTAATTCTGATATATTGTGTGGGCCACTAGTGGAAAGAAAGGGGGGTTGCAGTGTCCCAGAGGGCTGTGACCAAGTAAGTTTAACTATTGCAAACCCTGACCTCTGGGTGGAGGCACCCGCCATTGGATCCAGGCCCCTCAACCTGTTAGTGGCAAATCAGGCAGGGGTAGTAGCCCCTGGGATAGCGCCATCTAGGGGTTACACGTGGATTACTCCAAACTGGGAGCAGTGGTGGACAAGGAGGAGAGGAGTAGGATGCTGCAAGAGACAGCTCAGGTTCAACATCATGAAGTGCAGTGTACTCCACTTGGGGGCCAGGAACCCTGGGTACATCTACAGTCTCGGTGGGGTAAAGCTGAAGGTCTCCTGGGAAGAAAAGGATCTCGGGGTGACAACAGACAACAAAATTAATAATTCTGAGAAGTGTAGGAGAGCAGCTGTGAATGCAGATAGGATGCTGGGGTGCACAGCCAGAGGAATAACATCAAGGAAGAGGGAGGTCCTACTGCCTCAGTACAACTGTCTGGTTGGGCCGCACCTGGAGTACTGTGTGCAGTTCTGGCACTCATACTTGAGAAGAGATGTTGCCCTGCTAGAGAAGGTCCAGAGGAGAGTGTTAAGGAGGATTCCCAGTTGGGGGGACCTGTCCTATGAGGAGAGACTAAGGAAGTTGAACATGTACTCCCTGGAGAAGAGGGATAGGAGGATATGATTGATGTCTTTAAATATTTGAAGGGGATTAACCAGGTCAGCTCTGATGGGCTGTTTTAGTTGAGGGAGGAAGGAACCACGAGGGGTCAGGGTCATAGCCTGAGATTGGTGGGGGGGGAAGGTTTAAGGGGAGGCGAGGCAGCACTTCTTCATGGAGAGGGTGGTGATGTCTTGGAATTTGCTGCCACCAGAGTTGGTAGGGATGCAGACGGTGGGAGGATTCGAGAGGATGGGACAGACACAAGGGTACAGCCCTGGTGGGGGGAGCAAGGTCCACAATGGGAGAGGAGGGACAGCTGCAGTGAATATGCTGTAGGGCTGCCACTCAAACAGACTTGATGGGCCACTAGACCTAATCTGCTGACAACTTCGTATGTTAGGAGTGGCCAAGGTATGGCTTCGGTCCCTAGGGGAGGTGAATCTCTTTGAAGCCCAGTACCCACAAACAAGGTTGGGATCTCATGTCAGGACAGAGCTTGGAGTCCTAGGCTGACTGGAGGAGTCAAGTGGAAAGTGCCATGCAGATCTGGCAGCCGTCTCGCCTTACCTAGAGGGATATCGCTGGCTGACACAGTGGTATGCAACATAAACATGAGGGGGACGTTCTTACTGTTTCCAACCCTGAGGCTACCCAGCCTTTCCCATGGGGGGGTGGCACAAGGCACATAAGGAGGATGGGTATTTGGCAGCAGTATTGTCACTCTAGCCATGCAGTCACGTTTAGTCTACAGCTAGCATCTCTGCTTTTGTGAATATTTGCGTACAGAGTTTCAGCTCATGTACCCCCTGGAGGGACAGGCTGGGCAGTCTCGTGTGAACCAGAACTATCTACTCACATCAAGCATACCGCACTTATACACAAACAGCATACCAGACATTCAGGTGTCGAACAGCACCAAAGTCCACTGTCTTCCTGCAGTCTCAGTCTCTGGCTGACCCTCAGCTCTCTCAGCCCAAGAGTTTCTGTCTGTATCGGGTGGATGCAGGCTGGGTGGACCTCCATGTCCTTCTGGAGGTGGGGTAGCCTGTGGAATAGCCCTGATCATGTAGTTGAGAGACCTGTCCTCTTTGGGGCTGGTTCTCCCAGGGAGTCGCAGCTAAGTGTAGAATGACCGGAGTCTCTGCTGCTTTCCCCTACCTGCTGACTCTGTTGTGAGTGACCCAATCATTGTTTATCTCTGTTCCATTATCCAGAGTGCTTATTCTTAGAAACTTGCCAGTCTGTGGTGTCTGGCCCAGATGGCTGCTGTGGGCGAGTGAGGTCCCATGCTTGCCTGAATGTGGTCAGATGGGGTGTAGCCATATTGACACCCTCCTGCTGCTGTAGATCCATTGTTGTGTCTGGCCCGTTCATTTGTATGTAATGGCTAGCTTCCTTTGCTATAGAGAAGGTGTGGGATACTCCATTCCAGACAGAGCTAAGTATAGCTGGATAGATGTCCTGCTCCTGGAAATGTTGTTAAAAGGCACATAGCTTTTTCATCTCTGGACTAGCTTTATGGAGTAATTGGCAAATGGATAAATACAGTACTGTGCCCTTTAAACAAGGGTGCTCTGTCCCTTACCAGTGTTAGGATTTGTTCCTGGTCAGTGAATCTAAGAAAATGTGCCAAGATGGGCCATGGTCTGTCTCCTGCCTTTGGCAGGCTCGAAGGATTTGACGCAGCCTGTCAGTCTCTGGACGCTGTCTCCAGGATCTCCTATGGAGTAGAGGGTGGTCCCTTTGCAAGAACTCAATGGTGTCCTTTTGTTCAACTCCTTCTGGAAAGTAGACAATTCTCAACTTGTTCTGCCAACTACTGTTCTCGGAGTCTTCAGCTCAGTCCCAGAGAAATGCCACCATCCTCTGAAGCTCCTGAATGCTCGCCTTGTGGTGCGTGTCCTTGTTGTCATTATACGATGGGAAAGTCTCTGCCTCCCATGCGCTAGTCTGCAGATCATGTGTTTTTTTCTTCAAGTGTGGCAATTGGAGTTTTAAAAGTGGTGATCTCTTTCAGGGCCGGTTGTAACAGGCCCTTGATTTCTGTCATGCCACTTGGGAGTTCCCAGGACTGGAGCAGCCTCTACCATTCCCACCACTGATCCTACCAGCTGATGAACTTTTCTTCAAAAATCTCCCCTCAGGTAAGGAATGTTGGCTCCAAAATATAGGGTTAATTTTAGATGATTTTTTCCCTAATAAATAATGTTGGTTTCTCCAATTTTGGTGCAATTTATTCTGCAATACAACAGATTTTGTACCTGAATGGCACAGAGCTTTATTTTAAACTGCCATCTCCTTCCACAGCTTGCACATGTGGCAAGTAGTCCCAAATGTGGAAGTGAGGACAACATAACAAAATATACCATGAGGTGCATTATTCAGTTGATGGGGTGGCTAAAATAATATATTGTAAGTGGTTGTGATGGCCACTTTACTTATCTGGTGAAATGTATGAGCTGTACTGACCCTCCGAAGCTGCCATTTACAAGGTTAAAATGGCTGCTGCTTGTGGGCATGTTATTGCAGTACTGCATTTCACCACAATGTGGTGCTGTTTCCTGCAGTTCACGATTACACACTTCTCTGATGGAGATCTTAGCAGTCAGACATTATGACTGCGCATTTTCGGAGACTGCTTCTGACTTGGACAAAATGTGGCTCCAGATCTTCTGGTCGTTCATTCTTCTGGCCCAGTATGAGTGTAGACTGCTGTCTCTTCAGTGTGCCATCACAGCTATAACTTGTCTTGCATCAAGCCTGGCTCTGGTGGGTGACTGAACTGATGTCACACCAAGGGAATGGTTACTGTAGCAATGTGACAAGGTAGCCTCTGCTAAAAAGTGTCATATCAGATTATACAAGAAATTCGCTCCCAGAGATTGCAATACATACCAGATATCCAGTTCATCTAGAATGTGTTGAGGCCGTCTCTGGGAAGTGAAGGTAGAGTGCTGGGGTGTTTTGTTGAAGCTTACTTAGATATTTCTTTAATAATTTAAAAAGAACAAATAGGGTAAACAGAAACTGCATAGATAAACCCACCTCGAAGCTGTTCAGGACGGATTTCTGAGGGGTCATTATGGTTTTTGGTGGCTTCATTAAATGTGATTGTGATGTATTCCACTCTGTTTACATCAGTGTTTATGGTGAAGGTTCCCTCCCAGAATTTCTAGGAGGGTAACTGCCCAGTGGGCAGGAGCCAATCGCAGGGCACCTACTTTCCAGGTCCAGAGACCCGGGGGGTGACCTATGACCTCGGCCCTGGGGGTGAAAAGGCTAGGAGTACCTGGAGCTGGGAGGGGCCATGGTCAGTTTAAAGAGTCTGGACAAACAGAAGAACTTCCTCTTTCATCCAGACAACAAAGGGTACAACTTGGAAACCAACGGTTGAGTACGTTACAGCAGCTTCCAACAAAGAGGGACTATTCACGTACAGAAACATAGACTTTGACGGCAGATAAGGACCACTTGGCCTACCCGGTCTGCCCATTTCACTACCTATTGGATAAGCTGCAGATTCTAGTTAACCTACAGCCTACTTCCTACAACCCCCCACTATAATTGCCTTATGTCTGTCCCATGCATGTTTGAATTCCCCCACTGTTTTAGACCCCACAACCTCTCCAGGAAGGCGGTTCCATGCGTCCACCACTCTCTCCGTACAGTCTTGGGTCTTTCTTATATTAACTAACAAGTTGGGCAGCCAGCAACTAACCTCTTACTCTAGGCTTAGTGGCGCTTCAGCGGTTTCCTTCAGGAACAAGCCCCGTGCTGCCCTGCGCCTCTTGCGGGCCAGAGCTGCTACAGCCAGGGGGCAGGGCTTCTCTCGGGCGGGATCTCGTGGCAGCAAGACGCCACGTACCAGGGATGGCTGGGGACTTACAGTAATCCCAAACCGCGTCTGTTCCCGTGAGATTTCGTGGACGCCATCTTGCCTGGGTCCTTTCTTTGTTTTGGGCTCAAGGAGCTCCGATGTGCCTAAGCAACAGACAGGCAGGCGGCAGTAACTGGCCAGCTTATCGAGGGGGCAGCTTGCAGTGGGGCGGGCGGGGCAGGCTGTCCTGAACTACCATGCCAGTTGCTGTTGCTGTTTTTGGTCCGTAACACAGACCGCAGTTTGTAGAGAGGCAGAATAATGGGTCCATTTTGCAGCACTCGCAGGCACCAGGGTTCAGCAGGCACAGTAGAGACGCAGACTCCCCAGCGGGGATACAGGGTACCACAGGCTTTAGCCCAGATGGAGGCACCAGGGCTCCCTCAGTCACTAGGGTCAGTTGTACTAGTTTAAAACACAAAACTAATGCAGGGATGCAAGATAAGACATGGGGGGGGAGTGACCATAGGGGCATAGGCCAGCAGCCTACTGGGCAGGGGACACCCCCACATGGGGCCCAGCAGAAGTGGAACACTACCCTCGGGAAAACAAGGGGATGGGGAGGGATAATTTTAATAAGAATTTTTTTTTTCTTGTGGATACAGAAAGTAGCGGCAAAGGACACAATAAGGCATAGGTGGCTCAAAAAAAAGGAGGGGGCATATAGAGTTAACATGACAAACCACTAACAGACCAGTTTTTCATTTGCATCCCTTAGATTCTACAGGCAATGACAGGGATCATGACGACTGTGGGAGAGGCAGCAATACAGGAAGGTGAGGAGGCCCAGGCCTTCCCATTGCCAGGTTCACTGAACGCACCCACCCAGGAGTTCAATGACACCCTACAGCGGCTGATGGCATTGGGGTGCCTGAATTGGCACCAGATCGCCATGCAAAGTACGCCAACCCAGCAGCAAGGAGGTGCTCAATGCCGCACGGTCAGCCAAGCAATCCAGGAAGCCTTCCAGGAAGATGCAGGAGGCCATGACAAACAAGATCACCCAGAAGACAGCAACAGCAGAAGAGCAGACACTTGGACATGCAGAAGAAGTCGGCAGCGAACAAGATGTGGTAGATATCAAGACAGTGGAGGTGGTTGACGACACTGCGGGTGCAGGCCCGGAACCCCCGTGGGGGAGGCCAGTTGGTGAGTCCAGTGAGGGGCGGGCTGGGTACCGGGCCAGGAGGAATAGACAGACCTTGGGGTGCCAGGGGAATAGGCAGGCTCTGCCAGTGCAAGCCAGGGGCAGAGACAGAGGGGCAGCCGGTAAGGGAACGGGAGCAGGCCCTGGAGGGGGGCTATTGGGGTACCGCCCCGGTGCAACAGGTTTTGTGGCCTTGGCCATTGCCTTGTTTCTCACCATGTGGCCTCCCACCATTCCCGCAAGGGGTCAGCTGGGCTACACCGACACCCCCTTCACCCCAGGCAGCAGCGCAGTGGTGGCCATATGGACCATGGGGGGGACAGCAATTCTTTGGGGACTGCAATGTGGGTAACCGGGTAGCTATGCCTCCAATACCACTATCAGGGCTGGCTCCAGCCCCAAGCAGTGGGGGAAAAGGGGCAGCACCTCAATAACAGGCAGCAGGTGTCCCAGGCCAGCTCCACGAGGACAAGCACCTCAGTGGACGATACTGTTAGGCAGGCTTGGGGTCTGGAAATGGCTGCGGAGGGACTGCAGGGGGGGGAGCTGATCCACGCCCTGTGGATCTGCTCCCCCTAGCCCTGATGCCAATGGCTTTGCCAGATCCCAGTGGGGCTGCCCCCGTGGTGGCAGACATGGATCACTGGGCCTTCCTGGGGGTGGACAATCCAGTGGACACACACCTTACACCGGCTATCAGGGAAAGGATCAGGAAGGGCGAATATGTCGAGATATTTGACCTTCTGCACAGGGAGCTGCCTGACATGGCAGACAAGGACAGGCTGAAGCAAGAAAGGAAGTGGCGGCCTACCATGCCCTGCACTTTTGACGACTGGATGGCGGTCTTTGACATATTGCTAACCATATATTTCGCAAAGTTCCCCCAAAAGATAGGGCAGCTATTCAAGTATAGGGACAACATCAAAACGGCCCATGCAGCTTTTGAGGGGAGTGTCTGGCTTCGGTATGATAAGATTTTCCACATGAGTGTACCTAGATCACCAGACATGAGATGGGACAAAATTGATCATGACCTGTGGCTGATGCACATGACACGGGCCAAGCCCGCTAATGTGACTTACACGGCCAGCGGGCACATGGTGAACAAGGGACAGTGATCAGAACAGAAAGGGGATGGTACCTGTAGGCAATACAACACAGGGAAGTGTTTTTGGGACTTTTGCAGATTCAGGCACGAGTGCAGCAGCTGTGGAGGTAAGCACAAGGCTAGCACCTGCAGGGAGAAAATAGCTACAGGAAGGGTGATAGCCAACATGCAACACCAAACAAGGGGACGGGTTTGCAAAAAATCCTGGCGAGATCCCCAGTAAACACTGACCGCATGAGGGCATGGCTTGACCGCTACCCTTGCAGCAAGGTCGCACAGTACCTGCTTAATGGTTTCTCAGAAGGCTTCCGCATCCTGTATCGGAGCCCCCGAGTGGACACCACAGCAAACAACCTCAGGTCCACCAGGACTTGGCAGAAGGTAGTAGAGGAGAAGGTGCACAAGAAGGTGGCAGCTGGGAGGGTTGCGGGGCCTTTTAACAGTCCTCCACTGAGTCCCTTGAGGATATCCCCACTGGGTGTGGTCCCTAAGAAGGCCCCAGGTGAATTCTAGCTGATCCATCTCCTCTCCTTTCCAAAAGGGGCTTCATGAATGACTTTATTTCCACAGAGGACAGTGCAGTGTGCTACGCGTCCTTCGACACAGTGGTCAAGCTCATACAGAGGGTAGGCAAGGGGGCACAATTGGCCAAAAGCAACATCAAGTCGGCCTTTCGGCTTCTACCCATTAGTCCAGGAGATTTTGACCTATTGGGCTTTGCCTTTCGAGGGGAATTCTACTGTGACATGGCAATGCTGATGGGCTGCTCAGTGTGCTGCACTGCTTTCGAGACATTCAGCTGTTTCTTGGAGTGGGCCGCTGGGCAGCACAGTGGCAGCAACTTGATCACACATTATTTAGACGACTTCTTGTTCATAGGGGCTCCGGACTCATTGCAGTACGGCGAAACGCTGACGGCATTCTCGTGACTCATGGAGTGGTTCAGGGTGCCCCTTGCCCACGAGAAGACAGAAGGGCCAGTAACACAGCTCACATACCTAGGCATAGAACTGGACACAGTACAGATGATGTCCTGCTTGCCTCAGGAAAAGGTAGTTCTGCTGGGTCAGTTGCTGGCGGACATGCGGTCGGCCAACAAGGTTACCCTCCGGAGGCTACAGTCACTGATCAGTCATCTATACTTTGCATGCAAGGCTGTATTGCCAGACAGGCCTTTCCTGAAGCGGCTGGCATGGGGCATGTTACAACCACACCATCACATCAGGGTTTCATCAGAGATGAAGTCAGATGTGGCAGTTTGGGATATGTTTTTGAGACACTTTAATGGGGCATCAATATGGCAAACCAGCCTCCCCTTCAGCCCTAACTGCCAGATGGTTTCTGACACCACGGGGGGCGTTAGCTTCAGAGCCTACTTCCAGGGGTCATGGTTTGCAGGTCCTTGGGACAAAAGCTGTGTGGAGGCAGGTCTCACTAAAAATGTGACCCTCCTAGAGTTCTTCCCAATAATGGTGGCAGTGTTCATGTGGGAGGACCAGTTCAGGCACAAAAAAGTTTGCTTCATGATGGACAATATGGGGGTAGTGTCCATCCTGAACACGCAGACATCCAACTCTAAGGAGGTCATGTGGCTGCTGAGGGTGTTTGTCCTGTGGTGCCTACAAATTAATGTATCATTCAGGACTAGGCACGTACCGGGAGTTTACAATGAGATTGCTGATGTGCTGTCTCACTTGCAGATCGAGCATACATAGAAAAATAGATTTTGACAGCAGATAAGGAATGCTTGGCCCACCCAGTCTGCCCATTTCCCTACCTATTGGATAAGCTGCAGATCCTAGCTAACCAGCAGCCTACTTCTTCCTACCCCAACCCCCTAGAATTGCCTTATGACTGTCCCATGCATGCTTGAATTCCACCACTGTTTTTGACTCCATAACCTCCTCCGGAAGGCCATTCCATGCATCCACAACCCTCTCTGTGAAAAAATACTTACTTAAATTACCTCTGAGCTGCCCCCTTCTATCTTGAAATTGTGCCCCCTTGTTCTTGCACACCTCTTTTTTTGAAAGATGCTACCCTCTTGGACTTTGTTGATTCCCTTGAGATACTTGAAAGTTTCTATCATGTCCCCCCTCTCCCTACTTTCCTCGAGGCTATACATATTCAGCTCCTTAAGTCTCTCTTCATATGTTTTCCGGTACAGACCCTGCACCATTTTAGTTGCCCTCCTCTGGACAGCCTCCATCCTGTGTATGTCCTTGTGGAGATTGGGTCTCCAGAACTGCATGCAGTACTCCAGATGGGGTCTCATCAACTGTCTGTACAGAGGGATAATAACTTCCTGTTTTCTACTGGTGATGCCTCTCCCTATGCATCCCAGTATCCCCCCAGCCCTCCTTGCTGCCCTCTCACATTGCTTATCCACCTTTAGGTCATCTGATATGACTACCCCTAGGTCCTTTTCCATTTTTGTTGCTGTTAGTATCTCACCCCCCATTGTGTACTCTTCCCCTGGGTTTTTGTTTCCCAGGTGCATTACCTTGCACTTCTTAGCATTGAATCTAAGCTGCCATACATTTGACCATTCCTCTAACCTTGCCAAGTCCCTTCTCATCCTTTCCACCCCACCTTGTGCATCAACTCTGTTGCAGATCTTTGTGTCATCTGCAAAGAGACATACTTTTCCTTCCAGTCCCTCTGCAATGTCGCTTATAAAGACATTGAAGAGGACCAGTCCTAATACTGAACCCTGCGGTACCCCACTAGTAACTCCCCTTTCTTCAGAGTGGACTCCATTTACCATAACTCTCTGTGTCCTATTCTCCAGCCAATTCTTTACCCAGGTTGTCATCTTGGGACCCACTCCCAGGCTGGCTAACTTATATATTAATCTTTTGTGTGGGACTGTGTCAAATGCCTTGCTAAAGTCTAGGTAGGCCATGTCCACAGTCCCTCCCTGATCTACTACTTTGGTCACTCAGTCAAAGAAATCCATCAGATTTGTCTGGCATGACCTTCCCGCTGTGAATCCATGCTGCCTTGAGTCCTGAGCCCCTCTGGCCTCTAGATACTCAACAATTCTTTTCTTCAGAACTGATTCCATCATTTTCCCTACCACTGAGGTTAAACTAACAGGTCTGTAGTTTTCTGCTTCTGCCTTGCTCCCACTTTTGTGAAGGGGAATCACATCTGCCCTTCTCTAGTCCTCGGGTACCACCCCATCCTCCCATGATTTGTTAAAAGAGGGTAGTCAGTGGTGTCACTAGTTCTACCCTTAGTTCTTTTAGAATTCTGGGATGAATCCCATCAGGCCCCATTGCTTTGTCCACCTTCAGTTTTAAGAGTTCTTTCAGAACCTTTTTTCTGTAAATGGGCTGGTATCAACTTCTGTATCCAGAGTGTTTCTACTGTTTGTTTTAGGTACCTCCCCACTTCCTTTGTAAATACTGAGCAAAAATATTTGCTTAGTATCTCTGCCTTTTCACAGTCACCCTCTGCCCACCCTCCCTCCTCTTTATTAAGCCTCGCTAGCCCTCCCTTGGTCTTCCTTCGCTCCCTGATGTACCTATAAAAGGTTTTATCCCCCTTCTTAACTGAGTTGGCTATCTTTTCCTCGGTTTGGGCCTTTGCTGTTCTGACTGCCTTCCCAGCTTCCTTTTGCTTTAACTGATACAGTTCCCTGTCCTGCTCCTTCTGTGATTCCTTGTACTTCCTGAATGCTTTCTTTTTCTCTTGAACCTTCACTGCCACTTCCTTTGAGAACCATAGTGGTTTCTTACATCGTTTCGTTTTGTTAATTTGCTTCACACAAGGCTTGTTACCTCTGTGATGGCAGTTTTTATTATTCCCATTGTTCTTCCACCCTCCTTCCTGCTCATTTGCTAGTGCATTCCTTAGGCACTCACCCATTTTGGCAAAGTCAGCCCTCCTAAAGTCCAGTACTTTTGCCGTTGTATGGCTTGACTCTATTGCTGTGTTTATTGTGAACCATACTGTTCGATGGTCACTAGTTCCCAGATGGCTACCCACTTCTACATCTGTGATCCTCTCTTCATCTTCATTTGAGAGAACCAGGTCTAAGATTGCTCCCTCTCGAGTGGGCTCCAATACTAGTTGTCTAAGGCATGTCCCTTGTAGGGCATCTAGAATAACTCCACTCTTTGAAGGGGCTGCTGCAACTGCATTCCAGTTAACATCTGGCATATTCAGATCACCCATCAGCAATATCTCCCCTTTTTCTGCCATTCTAAGTGTTCTTTCTATCATTTCCTTGTCCATTTCCTCCCCCTGAGAAGGGGGTCTGTATACAACCCCTGTACGGATTGTGGTGCCATTGCCGGTCTCCAAATTTACCCACAGTGCTTCTTCTCCTCCTATTTTCCATTTGTTCTGTTGCTTTGATTCCTTCCCTTATGTAAAGAGCTACTCCTCCTCCTCTTTTACCCTCCCTGTCCCTCCTGTAGATAGTGTATCCTGGTATGTTTATGTCCCAGTCATGGTTTTGTGTGTACCATGTTTCTGTGACTGCCACGATATCCAGATGTTCCTCCTCCATCAAGGCCACTAATTCAGGAAGCTTGTTACTCAGACTACAGGCATTGGTACTCATTGCTCTCCATTTTTTGATGGCTTTACCTTCTTTTGCAGCATCCCCCACTGACCTGTCTACCTCGGTCTTTTTCTCATTTAGTACCCTGTTTTGTAGGGAGAGGCTGGGATTTTCCTGCTGCTTATCAGTGCCTCCCCCTTGACTAGTTTAAAAGCTTGCCAATGAAGCATTTAAACCGATTGCTCAAAAGACTTGCTCCCTTCCTGGACAGATGCAGACCATCCTGCCAGTATAGGCTGGTGTCCCTCCAGGTGGAACCCCAGTCCCCAATGAAGCCAAACCCCTGTGCTCCACACCATTTTTCAACCATTCATTAAACTGCATGGTGCAAAGTACCCTCGCCTCACTCATGCCATTGACAGGCAGCACCTCAGAGGATATTGTGTGTGCTACTTGTCTTAGGCCCCTCCCCAATTCTACAAAGTCCTTCTGCACTGCTCTAATCTCATGATTAGCCAAGTCATTTGTCCCTAGGTGGACAATGACGTCCAGCTCAGACTCCGTGCAACTGTTCTCGTGATCCTGAGGATGTCGTCCTGTCTCTCAAGCCATGGCACCAGGCAGGCACCTTACTTCAATTTTCCATGCTCCCCCCAGTTCTATCCCCTAATAATTGAGTCCCCCACGAGGAGCTGCTTCCTTTCCTTGTGGTGTCCGCTGCCTCCTTCCTTTGGGCCTCCCTTGTGACAGTTGTCCTCAGCCTCCTTAGTCTCCTCTGTGGGTGCATCCATGGGGAGCTATGCTCCCCCAGAATGGTGTATAGATTGTGGTGTGGAACAACTGACTGGGTGTGCCTCTGTTCCACCATCCTCACCCTCCCTGAGCCCACTGTGGTCCAACTGCTGTGCTTTCTTCGCAACCTCTGAGGTAGTGGTGGTGGCTCTGGTGCTTCCTGGATGGTGGAGGTTCCCTTCCTACCATCCAGTGTGGCCTGGGGGAAGGTCCCCTTACTACTGTCCAGTGTGGCCTGAAGACGGGCAACTTCCTCCCTCAGGGTAGAGAGTTGTCTAAAAATAGGGCAGCATCTCAGCCTCCAGAAAGACTCCCGGAAGACTGCTGCCCCACAGCCATTACATTGCACTACTCCCCACATTTTTTTTCTTTTTTTGTGTGTGTGTGTGTGATTGGTTTGTAATATAGAAATATATATATATTTATATTATACAATGTGTATGCTTATATTGTCAGTGCAGTGTGCTAGAGAGGATATGACAGTGATATGCACCTTGCATTCTTGAGGAAATGATGTCAGAACCCCAGGTATAAAGGAATTATTTCCAGGGGTGGGTGGGGTGAGGGGTGGGAAGGGGTTGGGCCTAAACTGTGCCCTCACAAAACAATCAGCTAAAAGCTCTGACCCACCGCTGCGATGAGTGCCTTCCTGTCAGCAAGATGCCCTACACAACAATTTGACAGAGAAAATACCCTGCTAATTGAACAGAGAAAAATCCACACATCCAAGTCAGACACAGGTAAACCTACCCAGCTCCAAAACAGGCCTGGTGGTTTGTGCTCTGAAAGCTGTCAGCCCCAAAATAAGTCAGCTGTGCTTTAAACTCTTCCTGCACTGAAAATGTTAAGAATTGTAACAAACAAACGTAAAACTAGATCCACCTCCCTCTGTTGCTTGAAAGACTGTATTTTCCTGTTTCACACTGCAGGTTTTTCTATGACCACTCCTTAACCACAGTAACTTTTTTAAAAATAGTTTAACTATCACAAACTCCTACACACCAGTAAATTATTTAAAAATAGTTTCTGTCCCAAAATCCTAGTAGTCAATCCAGCTACCCCCAAGGGACAACCAAAATGCAGTATTCAAACACTTATGAAGTTACTTCCAAGATAAGCAGAGTTTGCAAGCTTCTTTTTCAACTCTTCAGTCACCTGTAATTTATTTAAAAATAGTTTAACTGTCAGAAAATCCTAGTAGACAATCTAGCTACCTCCAAGGATCTACCCAAATGCAGTATTTAAATCCTTCTGAAGTTACTAACAAGATAAACAGAGTTTGAAAGCCCTTCTTGGTTAAACACTAAATAAATATGTGAATAAAAAGCAATTACCAAGGGTAGTTAGTTTCACCTCCCACAGAATTAAGCAAAAGTGCACGTTTGTTGCAGATATCAAGTGCAATATAAAATTTCTCACACAGCTTGCAGTTGAATAAAGAAGTAGTGTCCTTCCAGGTCCAGAAAGACACCCAGTCACCCAGTCAGAGTGCCAGAGTTCCTGTGGCAAGCGGCGACCCAAGAACAGACAGCTTGGTACAACATGCTCTAGCTCCGGGGACCTGGCATAAGTATAGGGCACATCTAAAGGCGTTCTGGGCATTCTGTGGGGATGTCCAACAGAACTATCAGCTGTTGGAACTGACCAGCTTGCTGCAACTGTTTGTGCTTCATTTGATGGACTGAGGCAGGGCGCTAGCTTACATCCACAGCCACTTAGCCACTTAGCAGGCCTTGCATTCATGGCAAAGATGCGTGGGTTCCAAGACATGATCGTCTCCTTCACCATCCGGAAAATGATAGATGAGTAGCACAGACCCAAAGGTAGCAGGAAGGATGGCAGACATCTTGTGGACTGCCAGCTGTTGGGGAATATACTGGGACAACTGGGTCAGATATGCTGGTCAGCGGTCGACGCCAGGCTATTTAAGGGGTTATTCACCTGCGCATTTTTCAGCACATTCCGGGTGTTGGAAATGGTGGAGGACCCGGCCATGCCAGCTGGACACTGTCTGCAGTGGCGGAACATAAAGTTCACAGGGGATACGCTGCACTTGTCACTGCATTCCTCCAAAACTGCACAGGTTGGCCCCTCAAAGTTGATAACGTTATACAGGTCACCGGGGAGCAGCATCTGCCCGTGGGCCGTAGTTAAGGATTACGTGGCTTACAGGGGAGGGGGGCAGGGCACCTTCTTCACACAAGCAGATGGCAGGCCAGTAACTAACCAGTTTGGAGCAGTTTCGAGGATGGGGGTGAGAGCTGCAGGGTGGGACCCTAGTGAGTTTATCACGCACTCATTCCAGATTGGGGCCGCCACGGAAGCAGCTCGGTTAGGGGGGCCACGAAGCACAAATACAGAGGATAAGGCACTGGCAGTCTAAAGCTTATAAAATTTACATTAGACCCAGCATGGGTGTGTAGGACACAAGGATATTAACTGCTTTCTTTGCCTTACAGGTGCACATCAGGAGACCAAAAAGGTTTTCGTGGTTGGCCATTCCTTTATTAGTAGAGCGTGGGCATGGGTTTCCCTGCAGGGCAAAGGAGACCAACTGGGCATCCCGGAGGAGAAAGCGGGAGTGCACTGGTGTGGAATGCCCGGCATGAGGTGGGGTAACCTCATACTGGCATTGAATAAGCTGGGTCTGGCTAGGAACCCACCATTTGGTTTGGTAATTCACGTGGGGGGGAAATGATCTGGGGGGCTTATCATCGATAGACATGATGAGAAGCATAATGGTAGATCTGGGGTGGCTGCAAAGGCAGATGCCGGACACATGCCTAGCATGGTTGAGGATAGTGCCATGGCAAAAATGGAGGAAGGGCCAAGTGGCCCGGCCACTCTGGAATGTGCATAGGGAAGTAAATAGGGTGGTATCATGTTTCTGCAGACAGAATGGTATACATGTGTTAGACCACAGGGATATAGCTCTGGAGGGGGGAAGCTATTTTGCAGCAGATGGGATGCACCTGTCAAGTGTAGGGCAAGCAACCTTTAACTTGGGTATTCAGATGGTTTTGGAATCATGGTTATAGTGTTATTCTTGGGCATTGATGGGAGATACGCAAATTAATTTGTGGATCTTGTGGCGGACGACTATCGAGGTAGAGGCTAAATTGATAAAGATTTGATGAGAAGAGAGAAGATTGTGGGTGGCCCGGTGAGGGTGCAGTCCAGAAGAACTTGCACAGCATTGGTTGGAGCCTGTTACTGCAGAGGGTGATGGTCAGGTGGTTGACGCCCAGTGAGGGCTCAATGGCCCGGCTGTGGCCTAACGGTACGGGTCCGTATGGAGCAGCCTTGTTGGGGAGGTGGGCTAACCCTGCGATGTTGAGCCACGCCTCATCTAGCCATGGGTTGGCTCATTTCTTTTGGATGTGAAGAGCCCATAGCCTAAGGTCATCTGCTGCCCCAGGGTAATACTATACCATAATATGCATAATTGAGTTTTGATAGATTATAACCTGTTTCTTTATGTAACCATGTTGTGTGAATGTGTTATGCTGTTGATTTATAACAATCATGTTGAAAATAAATTTTCGGCCTTATCTGCCAAAAAACTCTTCTTGTCATGTGTTTTCTTATGAGATTGGACGGATGGGCTTATCTGGGCAACACTCTGGCTTCAGGTTTCTAAGACCCTCTCTTCCATGTCTGGCATTGCTTATCTGCAGATGAAGCCAGACATTTGGCAGCAAGTTGGGGACTATGAAAGGGGAATTGCTGGTAACGGATTAAGCTTTTTTCAGTTCAGTTCAGTTTGTTGTGTCGGGATAGCATCCACTGAGCATGCTCATTCACAAGGAGGTCCCTGATACAAAGCACTAAACATCACAGACAGTCAGTACAAGGACACATCACAGTAATACAGCAGGGATATCATGGTACATAGAGTAGATTGGTTGTAACAAATACGTAAAGGTAAAAGCATGACATGACAGTAAGGTTACTGCCACCTAATAAACATCATCACAGACAATACAAGCAGTACATCATAGAAAAACAGCAGGGATATCACGGTACGTAGAATAGGTTGGTTATAGCAATACCTAGAGATAGATTAGCAGCATCACTTAACAGTAAGTTTAACCCCCCCCCCCAAAATAAATATGGGAGAGAATGACGGAGGGAGGAAGGGAGGAAGGAAGGAAGGAAGGTAGGTAGATAGGTAGGTAGGTGGGTGGGTAGGTGGGTCAGTGCATGCATGCATGCCAGTATACACAGGAATCTACAAAGACAGTAGGAGAGGGATCGGGAGAAGGTAGCCCCTCGAGGAAAGCTAAGTGCAGTTGCAGGTCTCTGCAGTGCTCTCATGTACCCTAACAACAAATGCTCTAACTGGGATAAGGGTATGGAGTTTTAGGGTAGCTTGAAGCTTATTCCAAAAGCAGGGAAGAGGAAAGCTTATAGATGCCCTACCAAACCGTGTCCGATAATTTGGCACATTCAGGGTAATATGTGCATACTTTCTTTCAAATCAATATCTGACAGAAAACGATAAGACTCAGTCTTATCTTTGCGCTGACATATGTAGGATATTACCACTGACAAATAGACACGTTAGCTGTCATGAATGCAGTGTCATGAGACAAGGTTTACCTGTTTAGCAGTCAGTGGTGACCTGAGGTGTCTGTTCAAGCCAGATCTGTATCTAGTGTAACCTGGTATGCAGTATGGTGCACCTCCAGTTGTTCTCAGTACTGCATACAATGAAAAGAATCACTGACAATGTTTATTATCACTGATGGTTTTGTAATTAGTCTCTAGATTTGATGATGTTCTAACCAGTCCTCAAAAACTGAAACAGCCCAGCATGTGGGTCATTTTGTACTCTGTTGCCTTAAGTTGCATCCTCGGCCTTATGCTAGGTCAATGACAAGACCACGGTTATGACAGACTTGATATCCTCAGTTGATCTGGCTTGCATCACTGAGACTTAGCTGAGGGAAGATGCTGGGAGGCATCGGTCCCTGCTGGGTACTCGGTGGAGCACTGCTTCAGGAGGGAATGCAAGGGTGGGGAAGTGACCATCTGTTTTAGATCCAGCCTGAACTACTCTTCGCACCTAGTGGGGTCTACCTCATCATTTGCATGTGTGGCAGTACTTGGGTGTCCAGGTGCAGGTTGCAGAATTCTCCTAATCTATCTTCCTCCGGGACAGGATGGAGATTTCCTGCAGGAGTTAGTGGATTTCGTTAACAACAGGGTGTTGGAGTCCCCTAGATGGTTAATTCTGGGAGTTTTCAATGCCTGAATCAACGATGAATCCTCACTTTTTGGTTACAAACTCCTCCAGATAATCACATCTCTGGGCCTGACACAGGAAGTTACCTATGGGACCCAGCCAAAACAGCCACACATTTGACTTGATATTCCCGCTGGGGCTTGATGTTACTGACATCAAGACTGATTTGGTCCAATCACTGAATGGTGGAGTTCTCATTTTGGGCCTGCCACCCCCCCCCCGTGTCCCCCAACCCCCGTTAAAATGGTCTGCTATTGCCCTTTAAGGGGATTTTCCCCAGAGGGCTACTGACAGTAGTGGATTTTTGTAGCATGAGTGCGGCATGTGCTATTGGCATGGGTGAGATGGTGACAACCTATAATGGGGCTGTTACCAAGGCAAGGCAAAATTTATTTAGAAGACGCCCAATCCCGGAGGCTCTGGGCACCATACAAATGAGTGAACACAAATACAAAACTAATCAATAAATAATTAGCTCCAAATAATAACATTTTTCATAAATAGTAAGCTACAAATCAGATTACCAATGACTGTAATCATATCTGTAGACTAACAGCTTAACCTAAAAAGGCATGGGCGAATAGGAGGGCCTTAAGGTGGGCCTTGAATACCTCCAGAGTAGGAGCCCCCTAACCCCAAGGGGCAGTGAATTCCACAGGATGGGAATGGCAACACTAAAAACCCTGTCACCAGCCGATTTCAACCTCGTCCTGGGAATAGCTAGGGAACCCCCCACAGGAGGAATGGAGGGGGCGGACCGAGAAAGCCAGTGCAAGAAGGTCTAACAGATAACAGCCCTGGCCATGTAGGGTCTTATAGGTGAGAAGACTCACCTTAAAGAGGATCCTACACCTGACTGACAGCCAGTGCAGCTCACTCAACACTGGTGTAATATGGCAAAATTTTGGCTGCCCAGTAAGTAACCGGGCAGCTGCGTTCTGCACTAGCTGCAGCCTGCAGAGAGATCTTCCCATGACCCTGAGGCAGAGCGCATTACAGTAGTTAATCCTTGATGTAATGAAGGCATGTATTAAAGTGGGGAGGTCCAGAGGTGGAACAAGGGGCTTCATCCTGGCAACATTTCTGAGATGGAAAAAACAGGACAAGACGGTGGAAGATACCTGCACTTCCATCATCAAACTCCTATCCAGAATGACACCAAGATTTCACACCCTACAGGAGGCCTTCAATGGAACAGATCCCAGAACAATTCCAGTCTCTGATCCAGAGGCCAGCCTGTCACGCACTCTGTTCAACTCCACCACCAATACCTCCATCTTATGGGGGTTCAGTCACAACCAGCTAGAGGCCATCCAGTCGTTGATCTCGGCAAGGCAGCTGTTTAGCACATCTACAGCGTTGGATGTTCCTGGGGCAAAGGATAAGCATAGCTGGGTATCATCAGCATAGCAATGAAAACCCAAGCCATAATTCCTAATGACCCCTCCCAGGGGTAGCATATACACTGTGAACAGCATTGGGGTTAAAACCGAACCCTGAGGTACTCCGCAAGATAGAGGGCTAGGGTGGAAGAAAAATTCCCCATCACAACCTGATGCCTCCTGTTGGTTAAAAAGGACTCAAACCAGCAGATGACAGTGCCAGTGAGTCCGCAGAGTTCCCTAAGGCAGTCAAGCAACACACAATGGTCCACAGTGTCAAATGCTGAGGAGAGATCAAGGAGAACAAGAATTGTCTCTTCTCCTCGATCTCTAGCCCTGAGGACATCATTCTGCACCCGAACAAGTGCAGTTTCTGTGCTATACCTCACCCAACACCCCAGCTGGAAGTGTTTGTATAACTCATGGGCCACAAGGTGTTCCTCCAACTGAAGTGCCACTACCTTCTCCACAATCTTCACCAAAAAGGGAAGGTTGGAGACAGGACTAAATTTGCCCTAATCTCTGTGTCCAAAGATGGTTTCTTTAGGAGTGGTCTCACCAATGCCTCCTTCAAGGCATCAGTAAAAAAGACCCCCCTCAGATAAGGAACACACTGGACAATCAGGGCAAACATTGGGCAAATGGCATCGATGAATCTCATCAAGAAAGGCGTTGGCACCGGATCCGGTTCACAAAAAGTATGCTTCAGATTGGTCGCCACCCCAATGACCTCACTTACCTCCACTGGTCTAAACTCCCCCCAACCAGACGGAGTGCACTCAGAGCACTTCGGGCGACCACTGCCAGCAATGGCATTGCTGACTGGAGGGATTGCGTACCAGATAACGGACACTCTGTCCAGGAAGAACCAAGCAAACTCTTCGCATTCAAAGTTAGAAAAAAACTTCTTCAGCTGTAGACAGGCTGGGCGAAGTAGCCTGTCAACAGTATGAAAAAGTACAGCTGGTCGGTTCTTCCCGGCAGCAATCTACCTGGATAGGAACACTGCCTTCTTATGGTTGATTGCCTCCTGGTATGCATTATAAAGCACACGCAGGGCCAGTTTGTCCTCCTCCAGGCCAGACTTCCTCCAGCAGTGCTCCAACCTCTGATCCTTTCTCTTCATCTCCCCAATGTCCCCATCAAACCATGGGGACTTCAGGTAGGAAGATTTGGGTCGTATACTGACAGGTGTGAGGGAATCAGTGGCATCAGATGCCATTGCACTGGTTCGTATATGATCTAGGTCTTCTCACTTGAGATCTCCATAGTTTGATGAGGCTCCCACAGAGATGAAGACCAGGGTTCCGAAGTTAGAGCATTGCTGGTGGAGGATCCAGTCCTTGGAGAACAGACTGGCCCTGAGAAATTATTATAATGATTATCAGGGGCAATCAACCGTAAGAAGGCAGAATTCCTGCCCAGGGAGATTGGCGCTGGGAGAAACAGACCTGCTTAGCTATTTTAGACTGTGGATAGACTGGTACGTCCAGTCTGTCTACAACTGAAAAAATAATTTTCAACCGCGTTATGTGAGGAGTTTGCTTTGTTCTTCTCAGACATGGTGTCCTCCATTTGGACTGGGATCTCCCCAGTGGGACAAATTGGGTCCCACAGTGATCGGCCTAGTTTGAGCAGAGGCATTCCAGTTGTCTAGGGGAGTTTGGGCCAGTTGAGGTGGCTGAGGTCATGGAGGTGATTTTGAAGCTGCGGCCCACTTGCCATGAACTGGATACTGGCCTGACCCATCTCTTAGTGGGATGGATCGGAACCATAGGTCCAGTGTTCTCCACTGTACTCCGGTGTTTGCTGTCAGAGGGGTGCTTCCTTGGCACCTTAAAGGGTGTGTTCTGTCACATTTTCCTCAGTGGTGTCAGTTTCATTTGTTGTTAATTTTAGATGCCTACTTACAGAAGTAAAAGTTATTTCTTTCTTGTTTGGAGGTGGTTCCACATCATCTTGGTTGTGATCTTCTTGTAACAAATGTAAGAGAGCTGGGTAATTTCATAGTTAAAACTGCAAAGCTGGAAACTCTGCCATTCTCTTTGGCTGCTTTTAGTGAGTGTAGAAAAAAATGGCCATTGTTTGAAATGTCGAGGTTCTGAAGAGGCTCATTGATATTCTAGATGCACTGCACTCTGGCTGGTGGAACTAACTGCTCTCACGGTGCACAGCTCCCAGCCAATCGGATGCAGCATTTTTCTTCTCTTCTGCAACGGAAGCCATATGAAGAGAAAGACTAAAGGAGCTTAATATGTATTCCCTTGAGGAAAGTAGGGAGGGGGGGACATGATAGAAACTTTTAAGTACCTCAAAGGAATCAACAAAGTCCAAAAGGGTAGCATCTTTCAGAAAAAGAGATGTGCAAGAACAAAGGGACGCAATCTGATGATAGAGGGGGGACGTCTTAGAGGCAATGCGAGGAAGTATTTTTTTACAGAGAGGGTGGTGGATGCATAGAACGGCCTTCCTGAGGAGGTCATGGGGTCAAAAACCGTACGGGAATTCAAGAATGCATGGGACAGACATAAGGCAATTCTTG
The DNA here is from genome assembly GCA_016271365.2 of Neoceratodus forsteri. Classification (NCBI taxonomy): domain Eukaryota; kingdom Metazoa; phylum Chordata; order Ceratodontiformes; family Ceratodontidae; genus Neoceratodus; species Neoceratodus forsteri. Next base: position 19,544,787 of record CM028129.1, on the reverse strand, counting down.
GGGGTAGGAAGAAATAGGCTGTTGGTTAACTAGGATCTGCAGCTTATCCTGTAGGTAGAGAAATGGACAAATTAGGTGGGCCAAGCGGTCCTTATCTGCTGTCAAAGGTCTATGTTTCTATGTAGTTCATAAATCCTTATAAACAGACCGGATTGATACATGGGACTCACAACTAGTGTCTGCCCCTGCCTTGGTGTTTCACTCAGGAAAATCTTTAGCTGGGGAGTTAAGCTCCAGGTAAAGAGCTTCCAGTGCTGACATTTGAGTGACAGAGTTCTACTGCCCATATGACCTGCATTACACATTTTATCACAAATAACAGAGGTACAGATTCACTTCCATCTTCCTCTGTCTGTATGTTCTAAGTGGGAATGATCGCACAGTAGAAGTACCTGGGGGTAACAAGGAATTGTCATCCTTGAAACATGAGTTGTATCCCTAACCGTTGAAACATAACATAGAAACATCTGCCCATTTCCCTACCTGATGGATAAGCTGCAGATTCTAGTTAACCAACAGCCTACTTCCTCCTGCCCCCCACTAGAATTGCCTTATGTCTGTCCCATGCATTCTTGAATTCTCCCACTGTTCCTGACTCCACAACCTCCTCAGGAGGGCTGTTCCATCATCCACAACCCTCTCTGTGAAAAATACTTTCTAACATTACCTCTGAGCCATCCCCTTCTATCTTCAAATTGTGCCCCCTTGTTCTTGCACATCTCTTTTTCTGAAAGATGCTACCCTCTTGTACTTTGTTAATTCCCTTGAGATACTTGAAAGTTTCTATCATGTCCCCTCTCTCCTTTCCTCAAGGGTATACATACTAAGCTGCTTTAGTCTCTCCTTGTATGTCTTCTGGTGCAGACCCTGTACCATTTTGGTTGCCCTCCTCTGAACAGCCTCCACTCTGTTTACGTCTTTGAGGAGATGGGGTCTCCAGAATTGCATGCAGTACTGCAGATGCGGTCTCACCAACTGTATGTACAGAGGGATAACAACTTCCTGTTTTCCACTGTTGATGCCTCTCCCTATGCATCCCAGTATCTCCCAAGCCCTCCATACTGTCTTCTCACATTGCTTGCCCACCTTTAGGTCATCTGGTATAATTACTCCCAGGTCTCTTTTGATTTTTGTTGTTGTTACTATCTCACCCCCATTGTGTACTCTTCCCCTGGAATTTTGTTTCCCAGATGCATTACCTTGCACTTCCTTGCATTGAAACTAAGCTGCCATACATTTGACCATTCCTCCAACCTTGCCAAGTCCCTTTTCATCCTTTTCACCCCACCTTGTGTATCAATCCTGTTGCAGATCTTTGTGTCATCCACAAAGAGACATACTTTTCCTTCTAGGTGCTCTCCAATGTCACTTATAAAGACATTAAAGAGGACCGGTCCCAGTACTGAACCCTGCGGTACCCCACTAGTTACATTCCTTTCTTCACTGTGGACTCCGTTTACTGTTACCCTTTGTGTTCTGTTGTCCAGCCAGTTTTTTTATCTAGGCTACCACCTTGGGACCCACTAACATGTATATTAATCTTTAATGTGAGACTATGTCAGATACCTTGCTAAAATCTAGGTAGGCCATATCCACAGCCCCTCCCTGGTCTACTACTTTGGTCACCCAGTCAAAGGAATCTATTAGGTTCATCTGACATGACCTTCCTGCTGTGAAACCATGCTGCTTTGGGTCCTGTGCCCCACTGGCCTCTAGGTACTCAACAGTTCTTTCCTTCAGAAGTGATTCTATCATTTTCCCTACCACTGAGGTCAAATTAATTGGTCTGTTGTTTCCTACCTCTGCCCTGCTCCCACTTTTGTGAAGTGGAATCACATCTGCCTTCCTCCAGTCCTCAGGTACCACGCCATCCTCCCATGATTTGTTAAAGAGAGTAGTCAGTGGTGTTACTAGTTCTACCCTTAGTTCTTTAAGAATTCTGGGGTGAATTCCATCAGGTCCTATTACTTTGTCCACCCTCAGTTTCAAAAGTTCTTTCAAAACCCTGTCTTCTGTGAATGGACTGGTATCGACCCCCCTATTCAGAGTGTTTCTCTTGTTTGGTTTAGGTACCTCCTCCTCCTCTTCCATTGTAAATACTGAGCAGAAATATTCATTCAGTATCCCTGCTTTTTCACTGTCACCCTCTGCTCACATTCCCTCACCTTTATTGGTCTTTCTTCGCTCCCTAATGTACCTATAAAATGTTTTAAACACAGTTGGCTATCTTTTCATCAGCTTGTGCCTTTGCTATTCTGACTGCCTTCCCTGCCTCCTTCTGCTTTCACTGATAAAGTTCTCTGTCCTGCTCCTTCTGTGTTTCCTTATATTTCCTGAGTGCTATCCTTTTCTCCTTAAACTTCCCTTCCACCTCTTTTGAGAACCATAGTGTTTTTTTCCTTTGTTTTGTTTTGTTGATTGCTTTATACAAAGGCTTGTTGCCTCTGTGCTGGCTGTTTTGCTTATTCACCATTGTTCCTCCACCCCTCCTTCTTGACAGTTTGCTAGTGCTTTTCTGAGGCACTCTCTCATTTTCCCAAAGTCAGCCCTCGTAAAGTCCAATACTCTTGTGTTTGTATGGCTTGACACTATAGCTGTGTTTATTGTGAACCACACTGTTTTGTGGTCACTTGTTCCCAGATGTCTACCCACTTCTAACTCTGAGATCCTTTCTCTATCCCCATTTGAGAGTACCAGATCTAAGATTGCTTCCTCCAGAGTGGGTTCCAACACTAGCTGTCTGAGGCTTGCCCCCTGTAGGGCATCAAGAATGACCCTGCTCTTGGATGTGCCTGTAGCAAAGGTACTCCAGTTAACATCTGGCATATTTGGGTCCTCCATCAACAATATCTCCCCTTTTTCTGCCATTTTAAGGATGCCGTCTATCATTTTCTTGTCCATTTCCTCCACCTGAGATGGGGGTCTGTACACAACTCCCATGCAGATTGTAGTGCCATTTCCTGTTTCTAGGGTGACCCATAGTGACTCATCAACTTCCTATTACTCTTTACTTCTGTTGCTTTAATCCCTTCCCTTGTGTAGAAAGCTACTCCTCCTCCTCTTTTACCCTCCCCGTCCCTCCTATAGATTGTGTATCCTGGCATAGAAACATAGAAACATAGAAACATAGAAGTTGACGGCAGATAAGGACCACAAGGCCCATCCAGTCTGCCCATGTTGACATCCCAGTCATGGTTCTCTGTGTACCATGTTTCAGTGACCGTCACAATATCCAGGCATCCCTCTTCTATCAAGGCCACTAGTGCAGGGAGCTTGTTACACAGACTGTGGGCATTGGTACTCATCACCCTCCATTTTTTAAAGGCTTTACCCCTTTTAGCCTCATCCCTGTCCTTACTGCATTTTTCTGCATTTACCCCTGTCCTGCTCCCTACTGAGTTCTCTACCTTGGTGCTTACCTTTCTAACTACTGTGTTTTGTGGGGGGAGGCTGGGATTTCCCTGCTCCTTTTCAGTGCCTGCCCCTTGGCTAGTTTAAATGCTTGCCAATGAAGCATTTAAACCTATCACCTAGGATCCTGGTCCCCCCCCCCGGACAGATGCAGCCCATCGCACCAGTATAGGCCTGCATCCCTCCAGGTGGCTCCCCAGTCCCCCATGAGGCCAAAACCCTGAGTTCCACACCAGTTTTTCAACCATTCATTGAATCCCATGGTGCAGAATACCCTAACATTATCCTTGCCATAGACAAGCAGCACCTCCGAGAAGGTTACCATACATGCTACTTGTCTAAGGCCCTTCCTCAACCCTACAAACTCCTCTTGCACTGCTCTGATCCCATTCGCAGCCAGGTCATTTGTCCCTAGGTGGACAATGACATCCAGCTCCCTCCCTCGTGCAGCTGCTCCTGCGATCCTGAGGATTCACTTCCTGTCCCTCCGAGCTGTGGCGCCAGGCAGGCACCTTACCTCCCTATCCCCTTTCTCCCCCACTTCTACCCTCCTAATGACTGAGTCCCCCACCAGGAGTTGTTTCTTCTCCTTGTGGGGTCTTGTGCCACCCTCCTCTGGGTCTCCTTTATGGAGGTTCCCAGGATCCTCCTTGGTCTCCACTGCAGGTGCCTCCATAGAGGAACCACTCTTTGCCAGAACAGCATATGAATTGTGGAGCGGTACAACTGGAGGGATGCACCTCTGTTCCACCACCGTCTCCCTCCATGAGCCCACCTTAGTCCAACTGCTCCTCTTTCTTGGCAACCTCTGAGATAGCGGTGGTGGCCCTGGTGGTCCCTGGGTGAGGGAAGAGGTTTCACGAATCCTAGCCAGGTCAGCCTGGAGACGGGCAACCTCCTCCCTCAGACCAGAGAGGTGCCTGCAAATAGGACAGCATCGCAGCCACCAGAACGTCTCCCGGAACACTGCTGCCCCACAGCCATTGCACTGCACCACTCCCATCTTAACTTATTTAGTGTCCCTTCTCCTGTTGCTTTGTATGCTTACTGTCTCCTTCCTCTATGTATTTTTACACTTACTTTCCTACTGCCTATGTGTCCTTACAACTCTCGCCCTTCCTGTTCTGGGGCAGGAACTTCCTGTAGTCTTCAGTAGTCTCCTTCTTCTGTGCTTGGATTCAGACACCCAGCAGCCGGGGGGGGGCTATTTTTTAGGTTCCTTCAAGACTGAAGAAACTAATGTGTCTCAGTGATCCTTCTCTTCCTACTGCCAAACAGGAAGTTCCTGTTGTCAGTCAAATCCAGTGGCTATAAAAGCAGAACTGGCTTAGTGTGGGAAGGAGAGCAATTAGTAAGAAAGCTGCAGTTCTAGTCAGCTGTTACTTGCTCTGAAAGCAAGACTCCCCTCTGTCATAAAACTACAGCAGGAAGCTGGAATTGGAGACACCTGCTTTTGTGCTCCTAAGCTGCTAAGCCACACCCCCAATTAGCTTCTCCCCTTGCTCCTGATTTAGCAGATTAAGTTGATACAGCCCCCTTCTTCAAACAGAGAAACACGCAGTGACTTACTTCTCTTTTTTTTTACTTAGATGAGACCCCCTGCATTGGTCTGTAGAAACTGAACTTTGGTGGCAGAACTGCCAGGAAGCATTTAATAGGAGATGGCTCTACTACCCATACTGCACTACAATCCAGCAAACCTAATTTCATAAAGGATGGGGACACTGTCATGCAATTACAGTTTGTATAATTCCCAGAATAGGATTGTTGCTCTAATCTCTGTCTGCACAGTTATGATCCGGATGTAGATTGGATAAATCAGACATCTAGTTTTCTATTCTAGGTGCTCCAGTGAGGGTGGGGTGGGGTAAGGGGAGGGGTATATGGTTAGGATGTAGGAATGTTTTACTCCATCAGGCCTACCCATGGCTAACACACGATCCTGTTCAGACCAGGCCTTACAGCTTTATAGTTACAGCCCCCCTTTATGGTAAGGGTCATTTTATTACTGAACTCGGGGGGGGGGGTTATTGATGTTTGACATGATTCAGTTTGTTATTTTCATAATTTTTTTTATATATGTAAAATTCAATAAAGTATATTAAATTGAAAAAGAAATGAAACTTTAGAAATAGGCTCAGTGCCATGTGTTCAAGTTCAGAAACTTCTGTTATACATCTGATTCCTCTTCCTGAGTGGGACTGTCCTTTGTTTAATCTTGCTTGTTGTGGAAGATCTGCTCTGTGTGTTATATGTCTATTACTGGCTAGTATGGCACTAGCAGTGCTTTACCTTCTACATTGTTCCCAGCTGAACGATACGAGGCTTGAGAAAGGAAGTGACTGAGCAAATCAGAGTTTGCCAGTACACATGATTGCTCAATCGATAGATAGCTAGCATAAGTATTCCCAGGTCCCTGTCAGTACCGAGAGTGCTGTGTACAGATTTCAAGTCTACATCTAAAGAAAATCAGAGTTTGCCAGTACACATGACTGCTCAATCGATAGATAGCTAGCATAAGTATTCCCAGGTCCCTGTCAGTACCGAGAGTGCTGTGTACAGATTTCAAGTCTACATCTAAAGAAAATCAGAGTTTGCCAGTACACATGATTGCTCAATCGATAGATAGCTAGCATAAGTATTCCCAGGTCCCTGTCAGTACCGAGAGTGTTGTGTACAGATTTCAAGTCTACATCTAAAGAAAATCAGAGCGGAGGCAGTGCAGAGGAGTGTAACCAAGATGATCCAGGGACAGTGGAATGGGTGTACAAAGAGAGAATGGCAGATCTGAACACGTACAAGCCTGAGGTGGGAATGGAACGAGGAGACATGTCTGAGGCTTAAAAATACCCCTACGGGGTAAATACAGGGCAGTAGGGAACTGTTCAGACTGAGTGGGAACACAAAGACCAGGGGCCAGTCCATGAAGCTGTCAGGAAACACATTTTTGAGAGACATTAGGAATTACTTTTTAATGCAGAGGGTGGTTTTGGGGTGGAATAAGCTGCTGGAGGAAGTCTGTGAGAAGTCAGTGGGAGGATTCAAACCAGGGTGGAACAAGCAAAAAGGATAGGCTTACACCAGAAAGTGAGGGGTGAAGAGCCACTAGATCTCTCTCACTCCTCAACATTACACAGGAATAAACCAGACATGATGGGCAGAAGGCTCTTGTTCTACTGACAGATTTTCTGCTTCTATGGACCTGATTCCTAAAGTATCATTATTTGTATTTGTGTATGTTGGTTCTTAAATGTGTAGAAACATACAGTACTAAATTCATGCCAGCAGAAAAGTAACCATTGGTCCATCTAATACGTACTGCTTGCTGATGTTATCAGAGTTATAGCATGGCTTGTTGTTGTCTATAATTACTCGCTGATGTTATAAGAGTTATAGCATGGCTTGTTGTTGTCTATAATTACTCGCTGATGTTATCAGAGTTATAGCATGGCTTGTTGTTGTCTATAATTAAGATTTGGGGCACCCTGCAAGGAGCCATGCTTCTCATGATACTTATCCTGCACTTCTGACACTTTAAATAAAATAAAAATAAAATCACTCTGCCCATTTCTGTGTCTAGTAGTACCTCGTCATGCTTGACCAACTCTGTACCAACTAAATGTGCCAAAATGCTTTCATTTGTAGTAAGGAGAGGCACAAGGTAACAAGAGGTGGATGCTAGACAACTGACCCAATAGCTCAGCAAATAGAGAACGGGATCCAGAACTCTACAGGCTTATACTCTAGTTTCAGCATAATCACAAAAACAATAACACACAGTACAGTGTTAGTTATACTCTGATAAATACATGCCTAGGGGACATAGGGAGGTAGAAGGCTGCAGGACGAGTGCCTTATTGCCCTAGAAGTACATTTATCAGAGCATATGCCACACCCCAGAGTGAGTTACTGCACTTATAAAATAGGCATAAGTTGAGAAATATTTTACCATCTTAGGAATATCTCCAGGATCAAGCACCTTGTTCCATTTGGTGACCTTCTTATGTTGGTCCACGCCTTTGTGTCCTCGTGCTTGGATTATTGCAACTCCCTTTACCTAGGGCTTTCTGGGGTAGAAATCTGCCATTTGCAGCTAGTGCAGAACCCGACAGCATGGCTTTTGATGGGAACCTTTTGGTCCTGCCGTATTTCTCCCATGCTGCGCGGTTTGCACTGGCTGCCGGTACAATGGCGGATCACCTTTAAAGTCAGCCTTCTGACTTATAAAGCCCTGCACGGACTCGGCCCTGACTACTTGAAAGAGCTTCTGGTTCCCTACCGCCCTGGGCAATTGCTTCGCTCAGCTGGAGAGGGGTTGCTAGAGATTCCTAGAGTTTGTTTAAAATCATCTGGGGCTCGGGCTTTTATGCATGTGGCCCCTTCCCTTTGGAACTCTCTACCCCACCAGTTATGAGAGTGTGCGACTGTGGAGGGATTTAAAAGAGGTCTGAAAACTTATCTTTGGTATTATGTTTTTGGTGACTGATTTATTTGTTGTTTGTTTTATTTGAATTGTGTATTGTTGTATTTAAGTTAAGTATGTTGATTTGCGATGTTTTAAAACTGTGAGGCGCCTTGGTTCTGGAAAGGTGCCATAAAAATAAAGTTTTATTATTATTATTATGTGCTTTAAAAAATTGTAAAATATTGAAAAAAATTATCTTTTTGTGTTAAATAGTCCCTTTGCATTAGTGTTTTTACTAGTGGCACAGTGCCATTATGGCGAATGAGGGTGAGATAGCTGGGGTGGGAGGGAGTGGCACTGCAAAAAACTGCAGAGTGAGTGTTTCATTCTTTGTTTTTTTAGTTTTGGGACCAGGAGGGAGCAATAGTGATCACTGTTAAAAGTGGTCTGCATCAGCCAGCCCAGTAGTGCATAGGGCTGAGGTGCTGGTGCCTTTACTCGCTTCATACCGGCGACCCAGGTTCGGGAATGACCTCAGACTGCTGGGGTGCCTGCTCTGGGGGGTGGGAGGGTTAGAACAGGATCGAGCTATGGCTCTCCCTTCTATCAGGTGGATGCCCACTCTGCCGTATTCCCGCTTCCACCGGGTGGAGGTATGATGGGTAGCGCAGGAAGACAGGAGCAGCAGCGCAAGTCTAGGGAGGGGCGGAAGGGGCCACCAGATCCTGACAGTTGCGTGAGCCTTCATGCATGTACATGCATGTGTACACCATGGCCCCGCGGGAGAAGGGGAGCAAATAGAAAACCAAAAAAGTATATAGAGAAAAAAAAGTGGCCTGTGTCTCACCAGATGAAGTATGTGAGTGAGTGAGGCACATGTGGGAGCTTGTTATTTTCATATTGCTGCTCACCTACACCCATCCGTTTTCAGAGATGTTGGCAATCCTATAAAACTGGATGCACTCAAAGATCAAGTGATGAAGTAAGTGGGCAGCAGTCATTCAAGGGACACAGACAGGGCTGGTGAGCTTGGTGAGGAAAATAATCGTACCCAACATAAGGTAAGAGGGGTGCCAGGCTGGCATACTGATTCATACAGTGAATTGGTCTGTGGGTACTGGCACTTTTTTAGTGCATTACAGCTCAAATAAAGAGCATGGCTGGAGTGGTGTCTCAGCCAATCAGAATTGAGGAATGCCTTTAACCATTTTATAATTGAGCTTCCTAGTACAGTTATGACCAAGTGCCAATCAACACGCCTTACACGAGCCTTGTTATAGTGAGGTGCTATCAGATTCTGTAAACAAATGTAACTGAGTTATAAGCTCAATAAGCCTGCCTATTTGTTACTGGCTTGCACAAATACACTCACTTCTGCAACTTATTTTCCCTCACAAACTGGATTCCCCTAACTGCTAGTCTCAGATATCAAACAACCTTACTAGCCAAGAAAGCACTTCTGAGCCTTATTCCCCCCTCCACTGGCTCCCTCCTCAGGCCTGTCCACAACCAATACACCAAGCGGAGCATGACCTGATGAGCCCTAGCTATACCACTGCAAAGAACTAACCTGGGGTAATGCTCCTTTGCAAATCGGGCAGTTATGGTACAATAATGTCCCTGCCAGCATGGCCAACTTCCCTGTCATCTCACAATTTAAATGGGTCCTCAAGTCTAATATTGCCCTGAACTCCGGCTGTCGCTGCTTTCACCTGACCTGAGCAACAATTACTACTCGGCCTCTACTCTGCTCCCATACTAACCCCTTCTTCTAAAGTACCTTACTACTGCAGTCAAGGTGTGTTTGAGTACTTGCCGTGTGGTTCCTTGAACAAACTTACTTTGGCTCGCTGCTAACCAGCTGCAGCCTGCTGGGTCCCTATATATCTTTACTTATTGTTTTGTAATATACTGTACCATGTTTGACCTCTTGCAATCCTTTCAGCCCAGTTGATTATAAAATATGTGTACTCTGTTCTGTACTGTAGCATGCTATCCCTCTGTGCGATCCCCTAAACCCGTACAATTGTGTGACTACTCTGTAGCGTACTGTAACATGAGCTGCACTGGCTGCCAGTCAGGTGGAGGATCCTCTTTAAGGTGGGTCTTCTCACCTGTAAGGACCTACATCGTCTGGGTCCTGGTTATCTGTTAGACCTCCTTGCACCTGCTCTCTTGGTTCGCCCCCTCTGTTCCACCTGTGGAGGCTCCCCAGTCATTCCCAGGACGAGGCTGAAATTGGTCAGCGACAGGGCCTTTAGTGTCGCCGCCCCTGTCCTGTGGAATTTGCTGCCTCTTGGGGTTAAGGGGGCCCCCACTTTGGAGGTATTCAAGGCCCACCTTAAGGCCCGCCTATTCACCCAGGCCTTCAGTCTATAAATCTGACTATAACAGTGGTAATCTGATGTTTAGTTTATTATTTATGGAAACTGTTTTTATGATGATTTAATTATTTATCTGTTTATACTCATTCTTCTTGTTTATGTGATTTGTTTTTGATATACGTGTTTTATCCTGTTTGTACGGTGCCCAGAGCCTCTGGGATTGGACATCTCTTAAATAAATTTTGCCTTGCCTTGCCTATTTATTTTTATTTTATCAGAATTACAAACCTTTGAGTCAGGGACTCATTTCGAAAGGCTCCTCATCATACAACAAACAGGACTGGATACATAGTACAGAAAGCATTTGAAATATCTAAATACAGTACATTGCACATACAGTAATTGGATTACATACAGAGATTAATAACAGTATACAGTTGTGAAAAAAAAATAAGAATCCATTCCCAGAGGCCGATAGCCAGTGGGGTAGCAGCAAAGAGAAGAAAAGACTTCTATATACAAGGATATTTAGAATGTGGATTGGTTAGAGAGAGAGAAACCTATGCAAAGATGTAGCTACACAAATTGCAAGCCTCACAAGTAGTGAAAGAATCAACACAATGTGGGTGGAAGTGCAGTTACAGTTGCGGGAGGCAACGAGTTGGTTTCGGAGGGCCGTTTAAAACGGACTAATCCTTTGTTCAGATATAATGTTAGGAGGAAGAGTGTTAAACCATGAGGGGGCTCTGTGATGAAAAGACCTCTGTGCTAGGGACGTCCTGACTCTGGGCACAAGGAGTGAGGTCTTGGTTGAACTGTGGGTGGAGACATTTGGGAGGGATGGGCTGAGTATTGTGGCCAGGTCAAGTGGGGTCAATCCTAAGATCATTTTTTGGGTGAGAAGACAGGTTTGGTAGTATAGCAGCTTGTCAAAGGAGAGAATGTTTGACAGGGAATATAGGGTACAGATGTGGGTGAGTCTATCGACCCCCGTGAGTAGCTGACAGGCTATGTTAATAGAGAGCTTGATTTTACTCAGGGCTGTGCTGTCAGCAGCACTATATACCAGAAGTCCATAATCCACCAGGGATAGGACTGAGGAGTCAATGGCTAGTCTCAGAGCCACCGGAGGGAGACAGGTCCTGTGGTGGTATAGTAAGCCAAGCGTGTGTTGATAGCAGAGCAAAGGGTACAGATAAGATCATGAAAGGTGAGAGCAGAGTCAAAGACTATACCAAGGTATTTGTAGTATTGACCTGTTCTAGTGGGTGGAGGGAGCTGGACAGGACTGGTAGTATGGACCCTTTTTGCTTGTTTTGGTTTTGAGTGAAAAGAATGGTCTTGTTGTTTTTCAGATTGATTCCGAGATATACTCCTATGTTATGCCAAAACATGTAACATCTGTGACTAAGGTCCACTCAGGCCGACTAAAATGATAATGTCCTCTGTATTCGTCTTCCATGTGACGCGGAACCTTTGCTCACGTGCTCTTGTGCTCAATGGTTGATACTGAATCTACAATAAATAAATATTCATTTCTTTGACATGGAGAAGTTGACAGAGCATGATACATGCCTTTTTAACGATACTACAGCAGAAAGAGAACACTTGCAAGGCGGCTATAAGATCAGTTCCTAATTTGTATATGTTGTTCCTTCTGCTCCTCATTTGCACAAACTGTGTACCTTTTTCCATAATGTGCATGCCTGCTGTGGGTTTAATGCACAGGGGTTTGGCTTCATTGGGGACTGGGGTTCCACCTGGAGGGACACCAGCCTATACTGGCAGGATGGTCTGCATCTGTCCAGGAAGGGAACAAGTCTTTTGAGCAATCGGTTTAAATGCTTCATTGGCAAGCTTTTAAACTAGTCAATGGGGGAGGCACTGACAAGCAGCAGAAAAATCCCAGCCTCTCCCTACAAAACAGGGTGCTAAATGAGAAAAAGACCAGGGTAGAACGGTCAGTGAGGGATGCTGCAACAGAAGGTAAGGCGATCAAAAAATGGAGAACAATGAGTACCAATGCCCGTAGTCTAGGTAACAAGCTTCCTGAATTAGTGGCCTTGATGGAGGAGGAACATCTGGATATCGTGGCAGTCACAGAAACATGGTACACACAAAACCATGACTGGGACGTAAACATACCAGGATACACTATCTACAGGAGGGACAGGGAGGGTAAAAGGGGAGGAGTAGTTCTTTACATAAGGAAGGAATAAAAGCAACAGAACAAAAGGGTAAACAGGGAGGAGAAGAAGCACTGTGGGTAAATTTGGAGACAGGCAATGGCACCACAATCCGCACAGGGGTTGTATGAAAACCCCTTCTCAGGGGAGGAAGTGGACAAGGAAATGATAGAAGTATACTTAGAATGGCAGAAAAGGGAGATATTGCTGATGGGTGATCTGAATATGCCAGATGTTAACTGGAGCGCAGTTGCAGCTGCCACTTGAAGAGTGCAGTTATTCTAGATGCCCTACAGGGGCATGCCTAGACAACTAGTACTGGAGCCCACTCGAGAGGGAGCAATATTAGACTTGATACTCTCAAATGGAGTTGGAGAGGATCACAGATGTAGAAGTGGGTAGCCATCTGGGAACTAGCGACCATCGAACAGTATGGTTCACAATAAACACAGCAATAGAGTCAAGCCATACAAAGACAAAAGTACTGGACTTTAGGAGGGCTGACTTTGCCAAAATGGGTGAGTGCCTAAGGAATGCACTAGCAAATGGGTGAGAAGGAGGGGTGGAAGAACAATGGGGAATAATAAACTGCCATCACAGAGGTAACGAGCCTTTGTGTGAAGCAAATAAACAAAACAAGACAATGTAAGAACCACTATGGTTCTCAAAGGAAGTGGCAGTGAAGGTTCAAGAGAAAAAAGAAAGCATTCAGGAAGTACAAGGAATCGAGCAGGAGCAGTGACAGAGAACTGTATCAGTTAAAGCAAAAAGGAGGCTGGGAAGGCAGTCAGAACAGCAAAGGCCCAAACTGAGGAAAAGATAGCCAACTCAGTTAAGAAGGGGAATAAAACCTTTATAGGTACATCAGGAGCAAAGGAAGACCAAGGGAGGATAGTGAGGCTTAATAAAGGGAGGGAGGGTGGGCAGAGGAGAATGTGAAAAGGCAGAGATACTAAACAAATATTTTGCTCAGTATTTACAAAGGAAGAGGGGAGGTACATAAAACAAACAGTAGTAACACTCTGGATACAGAAGTTGATACCAGCCCATTTACAGAAGAAAGGGTTCTGAAAGAACTCTTAAAACTGAAGGTGGACAAAGCAATGGGGCCTGATGGGATTCATCCCAGAATTCTAAAAGAACTAAGGGTAGAACTAGTGACACCACTGACTACCCTCTTTAACAAATCATGGGAGGATGGGGTGGTACCCGAGGACTGGAGGAGGGCAGATATGATTCCCCTTCACAAAAGTGGGAGCAAGGCAGAAGCAGGAAACTATAGACTCGTTAGTTTAACCTCAGTGATAGGGAAAATGATGGAATCTCTTCTAAAGGAAAGAATTGTCGCGTATCTAGAGGCCAGAAGGGCACAGGACCCTAGGCAGCATGGATTCACAGCGGGAAGGTCGTGCCAGACGAATCTGATAGATTTCTTTGACTGGGTGACCAAAGTAGTAGATCAGGGAGGGGCTGTGGACATGGCCTACCTAGACTTTAGCAAGGCATTTGACACAGTCCCACACAAAACATTAATATATAAGTTAGCCAGCCTGGGAGTGGGTCCCAAGATGACAGCCTGGGTAAAGAATTGGCTGGAGAATAGGACACAGAGAGTAATAGTAAATGGAGTCCACTCAGAAGAAAGGAGGTTACTAGTGGGGGTGCCGCAGGTTCAGATTAGGACTCAGTCCTCTTCAATGTCTTTATGTTACATTGCAGAAGGACTGGAAGGAAAAAGTATGTCTCTTTGCAGATGACACTAAGATCTGCAACAGAGTTGATGCACAGGGTGGGGTGGAAAGGATGAGAAGGGACTTGGCAAGGTTAGAGGAATGGTCAAATGTATGGCAGCTTAGATTCAATGCTAAGAAGTGCAAGGTAATGCACCTGGGAAACAAAACCCAGGGAAGAGTACACAATGGGGGTGAGATACTAACAACAACAAAAATGGAAAGGGACCTGGGGGTAGTCTATCAGATGACCTAAAGGTGGGCAAGCAATGTGAGAAGGCAGCAAGGAGGGCTGGGGATACTGGGATGCATAGGAGAGGCATCACCAGTAGAAAACAGGAAGTTATTATCCCTCTGTACAGACAGCTGGTGAGACCCCATCTGAGTACTGTGTGCAGTTCTGGAGACCCAATCTCCGCAAAGACATAGACAGGATGGAAGCTGTCCAGAGGAGGGAATTCAAATGGCAGGGTCTGCACCGGAGGACATATGAAGAGAGACTTAAGGAGCTTAATATGTATAGCCTCGAGGAAAGGAGGGAGAGGGGACATGATAGAAACTTTCAAGTACCTCAAGGGAATCAACAAAGTCCAAGAGGGTAGCATCTTTCAAAAAAGAGGTGTGCAAGAACAAGAGGGCACAATTTGAAGATGGGCGGCTCAGAGGTAATTTAAGGAAGTATTTTTCACAGAGAGGGTTGTGGATGCATGGAATTGCCTTCGGAGGAAGTTGTGAGTCAAAATCAGTGGTGGAATTCAAGCATGCATGGGATAGTCATAAGGCAATTCTGGGGGTTGGGGGTAGGAAGAAGTAGGCTGCTGGTTAACTAGGATCTGCAGCTTATCCAGTAGGTAGGGAAATGGGCAGACTGGGTGGGCCAAGCGGTCCTTATCTGCCGTCAAATTCTATGTTTCTATGTTTCTATGTTTCTATTAGGTAAACAGTGTAAATGACTGAGGTGGCCTCCCTAACTAGAATTTATCTATAATGCAATATTTTACAATTTTATGTGGCACTGTGGTCTGTTTCTCAGGCTTGGGAACCCAGAATCCCTTGCTCATATCCCCCCTGAGCCACTTTTATTTTGTGCGACCTTGTACAAGCAATACTTTCTAACTGTTTCTGTCCATGGAATTGTAAAATGAATAAAGCAGACCCACTGTATCTCACTCCTTCTCAGGAATATTTTTTTTTGGGGACTGTAAAGAAAACATATTGAAAAATTTGAAAGAAAATGTAGACCTGAAGATGAAATGGGCTTTACTGTATCCATTCATTGTAATGCGTTAAATTATTAAGCACCTTGGCTTGAAAACAGTACAGAGCAATTCAATTCCATTTCATTGAAACAGGCATGTCATGAATTATAACACTGATAAACATCGTTAGGATTCCAGCAATAGATACAGATCAGCTCTCAGTTAACAACCTGAATTAGCATATTGTCCACAAGGGCATGCATTCCTCACTGTGTAACACAGTTATAATCCAACTCATAATATCAGGAGAAATAATATGTTCATGAAAGCATAATAGTGTGCACAAGTTTAACATAACTAACCTTCAAGCATTCTTTAATTCAAACTCACCAATTTAACAATATTCCAGAATAATTTAGTTTGTGTTCATATACATAATAATGCAAATACCTCTTCTGACTATCTCAGTGAACACTCCCTAGTTTTCTACATCTGTAAAAGCAATTTCCCAAAGCCCGCCCCCCCCCAAAAAAAAAACCAATAAAAAAAAACATCATGGCTAGAGATCTCTCTGGCTTTGACGAATCTTCCTTCCTGAATAGTCTTGCTGGTATTCACAGGAAAACTGTAACTGACCTCCCCAGAACTGACCTGGCCCATGACTGCTTAATTTCAAAGATTTTTATTCAAATTTCATGAACTGGGATAGTTGTTACATACTCCGTTGAGCAAAAGCTCATTTCAAAGGAGGTCCATTTTTATCAGAAGGAGAGAGACATCATAAATAGTTACATACATTACCTAAAATTAGACACAATGTACAAATACACATCATAAAATTTATACAAAGGAACATAATTAGCATACATTGCAACTGTCACCCTAATAGAGGAATAGTCTACCAAATATGCAGACTATACCACCAGAGACCGAACACTAGTCATTAAACAAGAAGTAACAAGCTCAGGTAGATACTCCTGCACAGCAGGTTAATAAGGCATCGCACCTCGTTTTGTACCATTGCTTTATGCAACCCAAATTAATTACCTGACTGTTTTGACGTAGCGAGATAGGTAATGAGTGCCATACTAGAGGCCCCTAATCCAAATAACAGACAGTTATTTTATCGTCGACAGTTTTCTTAGTGTAACTGACCTCCCCAGTATTGACCTGGCCCTTGACTACTTCATCAACAGTTTTCTTAATGCACTCAATAAGCATTCCTTTTTCAAGCATAGTAGGGAGAAATGCTGCTGCTTGAAATGGTTTAGCAGAGACTTGAGGAAGGATATGAAGTAGAGAGACAAGGCATGAGTCAGTTTAAGCTCTCTAGTCAGCTATAGAATGTTCAGAAACTCCTGCAAATTGAACCTAAAAATGCTAGATGAAGCTATCTAAAGAATTTTCAGTTCAAAATCTATCTGACCATAACAACTTCTGGCTACAGGTTGTCTTCCAAAACCATATTTCATAGCCCTTCTTCATTGTGGTACTGCTGAAGGCAAAGTGATCTCTGACCCCCACTTATCAGTGAACATGTTTAACAACTCTTGTAAAGAAAGACCTGGATAGGTTTATGACGCCCCAGAGTGGAGTATCAACTGGCCTTCCTTACTTAGACCCTCCCACCATACAATTTCACTTTCAGCTAGTTTAATAGGCAATCAGGGCTGGATATTCAAACTGCGCCATTCTGAGGCGCAAGCCCTTGCGCTGCACAAAAAATAGTTAGCATGAGGGGTGTGGCCCAGGCGATATTCAAAGGAGTTGCGTATTGAGCAACTCCTTTGAATATCACCTCCAGCCACTAAGCCACTGTGCATGGCGCAGTGAACTTGCACCACCGCTAGTTGCCGAGTGAGCATTCAACTTGGCGGTGGTTGGCACCATTGCGCCTACGCGAAATCACGATATTCAAAAGGTGACATGCAAATGGGGCCATAATTCATGCAAAGGTGCGGGGGCCATTTGCATCTGATTTACTCTTCATTGCATGCCATTAGCATGTAGGTGCGCCGATCCCCGAGGACTTGCGCCTGGCCGCCCTGCCAGGCAGCAGCCGTCGGGGACCGACGCACCCTGCAGCCCGATCGTGGGCAGCAATGTGGCTCCCCCACCTCCTCCCGTACATCTCCCTGGTGGTCCAGTGGACGTAAATGCCCGATCGCGGGCAGAATGTAAAATGAACCCCCCGAACATGTTCCTAGTGCCCGATCGCGGGCAGTAAGTAAAGTGCCCCCCCACCCCGAACATCTCCCTGGTGGTCCAGTGGACCGTAATGCCCGATCGCGGGCAGAATGTAAATTGACCCCCCACCCAAACATCTCCCTGGTGGCTAGTGTCCCCACCCCACCCACCCACGAAGCCCCACCACCCGCTTCCCGGGCAGCCGGGCGGGCGGCAGTATCCCACCCGCCTGTCATTTCATTCTTCATCACGATTGACTGAGCCAGAAGGCACGCCCAGTGCAGAGCAAGAACCAATGGGCATGCAGCCCATACCGTACATGACAGTCCAGATTTGTGAATGATGTTCATTTATGCATGGTTCCTCCCCCTCCTGTTGAGCATGCATTCATTTGCATTGTGCTGTTGCTCAGCCTGTTTTCAGTGGCGCAACTGCCTCCTGCTGAATATCGCAGAATGGCGCAATGTAGGACTTGAGCATGCGCAGTCCTGTTGAATATCTGGCCGTCAGTATTTAACAAACTATTTCAGTTTCCTAATGGCCATCAGATAAGCAGCTTGGAGTTAAGTCTCCAACATTCTAAACAGAAAGAAGGGATTATTTTATTTTAGTTGTCATAGTGATTTGTAGATGTAGAAGGATGCATTGAAAAGTCCCCAAAAATGTGTTCCACGAAACTCCAGTTTCAAGCTACAGATAGCAAAATACAAACATATGAATGTGCCAGCAGAGGCAGCCCACCCGGTCTATCTAAGTCTGCTTGAGTGTGCAGCCAACACCCCTACTTTGCTGCTGCCCCACCCCTTCCCCTTTGTCATCCCACTGCCCCCCACCTCCCCCACCCTCACTCTCCCTGTTCCTGTCTCATGCCCTTTGAAGCTGTTCACAGATTTACCTGATACCTCCCATTCTGGTAAGGTGTTCCATTTTGCTACCACCTCTCTGTGAAATAGTGCCTCCTCATTTCCTTCCTAAATCTTCCCCCCCTCTATTCTTAGCCCATGCCCCCTGGTGACCCTTCCGCTTCTTAACTTAAAGACCTCATCTGCCCCATCCTTATTGATTACCCTCAGATACTTGAATGTCTCTATCATGTCCCCCCCCATCCCTTCCATCCTCCAGGGTGTACATATTCAGGTCTCCCAGCCTGCTCTCATAGTCTCTCCCCTCCATTCCACATATCATCTTTGTTGCCCTCCTCTGCACCCCCTCCAGTAGCCTGATATCATGCTTTAGGTATGGCCTCCAAAACTGCACACAGTACTCTAACTGCGGCCTTACCAGTGACTTGTAGAGGGGCAAGATCACTCTCTTCGTCTGGATAAAACCCCCCTCACTATGCACCCCAGCATTTTGTTCACTTTTGCAGCCACTCTCCTGCACTGGGCAGTGTTGTTCATGGTCCTTAATATCATTACCCCTAGGTCCTTCTCCTCCTCAGTGATCCCCAGCTTAACCACACCCAGCCAGCATTATCTCCTTGGGTTCTTCACCCCAAAGTGCATAACCTCACACTTCTTTGCATTGAACCCCAGCTGCCACCTCTCTGACCACTCCTCTTGCTTGCTTAGGCCCCCCTGCAGCTGCTTCCATCTCTCTCCTCTACATCCACCACTGCTCCAATTTTGGTGTCTTTAGCAAACAGGCTTACCTTGCTCACCATCCTGTCTGCAATGTCTGATATGAAGAGCCCAAACAAGACTGGCCCCAACACAGAGCCCTGTGGCACCCCACTCATCACCGGCCTTGGAGTTGAGAGCTCCCCTCTCACCACCACCACCCATTGCAGCCTGCCACTCAGCCAGCTTGTAATCCTGTTCATCATTTTTGCCCCTACCCCTACACCAGTTAGCTTCCCCCAAAGCTGGCCATGAGGCACCGAATCGAAGGCCTTGCTGAAGTCCAAGTAAAGAACATCCACTGCATGACCCTTATCCAGCTCACCTGTCAACCGGTCATAATATTGTATGAGGCTGGTTTGACAAGACTTGTCTGAAACAAACCCATGCTGTCTCACATCTTGGAGGGCATTGTCCTCCAAGTATGACACCAGTCTTTCCATTAGTATCATTTCCATGGGTTTGCACACTATGAAGGTGAGACTTACCAGATGATAATTACCCGGTTCATCCCTTGTCATGCTCTTGTGTAATGGTACTACATGTGCCATCCTCCAGTCCAGTGGCACACATCCTGACTCCAGTGAGGTGCTGTACAGATCTGCCAGCAGCTCCGCCAACACCTCCGCCATCTCCCTCAGCACCCTGGGGTGGATACCATCCAGCCCTGGTGCCTTGTCTACCTTCAGTGCCCTCAGTCCCTCTAGGACTCTATTTGTCTCAATTCTTCCATCTGTCGCCTCCTCTCCCCCTGTCCCCACCCTCCCTGCCCATGCTGGTAGCGGTCCTCCCTTTTCTTCCATGAACACTGAGCAAAAGTATTCATCCAGTGCTTCTGCCTGCTCCTCCCCCTTTTCCATCCACTCCCCACCTTTTTTATCCTCACTGGTGTCTCCTTGCACTTCCTTTGCTCCCTGTTGTATCCGAAAAAGTCTTTCTCCCCCATTAATTTCCTGTGCTAATCTCAGCTCCCTCTGGGCCTTGGCTTCTCTCACTTTTCTGGTCACCTCCCTGGACCATCTTGCATATTCCTCCCTGTCCACTTCCTTCCCTGTCCTCCTAAACCTCTGGTGCACCACTCGTTTTGCCCTCACCACCTTCACAACCTCGCTGTTCAACCAGCCCACAGCCATAAAAATAGGGCCTAAAAATCTTATTACAAACTACCATCCCACCTCCCTCCTGTGCTCCCTTGGTAAGGTACAATAGAGGTTGGTCTATATCTTGCTCCATGACTTTCTAGAAAGTCGACACACCCAGTCTGATGTACAACATGATTTCAGAAAGAGCCATGGTATGGACACAGAAAGAGCCATGGTATGGGCACAGAAAGAGCCATGGTATGGACACAGAAAGAGCCATGGTATGGGCACAGAAAGATCCATGGTATGGACACAGAAAGAGCCATGGTATGGGCACAGAAAGAGCCATGGTATGGACACAGAAAGAGCCATGGTATGGACACTGCTCTGGTTCGATTGACCTCCCACATTCTTAGAGCAATGGATTAAGGGCGATCTACTGGTGCCATTTTCATAGACCTTACCAAGACATCTGATCTGGTAAACCACAACTTTCTGCTGGTAAAATTAAGAGGGGTAGATCTTAACAGTCTTGCTTACAGCTTTGTACAAGCTCTAACTGGGAATAACATGTAAAGTGGCAGAGTAGCACATCTGGTCTTACAGCCAAAACTCTTGGTGTGCCTCAAGGTTCCATTCTTGGTCCTCTGGTTTTCCCATTATATATTAACGATCAGCTTGCTAACTGTAAGGGGGGCAAGTTACAGCTATGTGGATGATGCTGTTCAACATACTTGTCTGACTTTCAACAGATCAACCATGATCTATAGGGAGATTTAAGCTCCTTGGAACTTGGTTATTAAATAATAAACTTGTCCTAAATTCACACACACACACACACACACACACACACACACACACACACACACTACTGCAATTTGGTCCCAGACACATAGGCAGTGAAAGACAGATGTTACTCAATTTATCCACCCTCTCTGGTGCAAAGGTGAAAGTGGCTAACTCATTGAGATGCCTAGGGGTTCCCTAAGACCAAGATCTCACCATGAGACTTTACGTGGATGTAGCTACAAAGTCCATTTGCCAAAAGGTTGGTTTACTCAAAAGGCTCAATGCCTATCCTACTAAGGAGGCAGACTAGCCATTGCTACCACTAGGCTGTTGTCTGTCCCAACACGTGGTGCTTCCCTACTTCATTCCAAATGAGAAAACAAGCCCTGTAGACTTAGTATTTTTTACAGTAGTTTTGCATGGTTTGTGGTCAGTGCACGTGCCTTGGTCCAGCATTGCACAGTTCTCTCTGTCCTGATTTGGCCCTCCCTTGAGGTAAGACTACCTTACTCATACTCTTTGTCACCTTTAAACTCACACTGCATACTAAACCTCCTTGTCTTGAGGGGTTCTTCATCCATTCTGTCTACAGCCGAATCAAGCCTTTTCAGTAGCACTTTGCAAAAAGTTTGTTCTGTTTTTCTCTGACAGGGTAGCCACCATTCGGGCTGGGATCTCACCAGTGGGTCTAGATCAGTCCTGAAGAGTGTGGTGTGGGTGGAGCATGGGTGGTCTAACTGTCTGGGTGGAGTTTTGGCCAGTGGGGGTGGCCAAGGTCTCCAAGGTGATTTCAAAGCTGCAGCCCACTTGTTGTGAATTGGACCCTGGCTCGATATGTCTCCTAGTAGGCTGCGTCAAGGTAATCAGTTCAGTTTTTGCTGGGATTATCAGGTGCTTGCTTTTGGAGGGGGTCTTCCCCGATGTCTTGAAGGAGGTGCTGGTGAAGCCCCTTCTGAAAAAAAAAATCTCTCAATCCTGACGTCCTGGTGAATTATAGACCTATCTCCAACCTCCCATTTTTAGTAAAGGTTGTTGAGAAGACAGTGGCTCTGCAGCGCAAAGAAAACCTGGAGGCCTTTGACATCTACAAGCCATTCCAGTTTGGGTTCAGGACAAGGCACAGCACAGAGACAGCATTAGTCCAGGTACATAATAACCTTTCAGGGCAAGAGATTAAGGGGAATGATCAGTTCTTGTTTTCCTCAATCTGTTATCAGCATTTGATACCGTGGATCACATTGTGTTGCTGGATTGCCTTAAAGAGTTCTATGGATTCACCAGTGCTGTCATCAACTGGTTTGAGACCTTTCTGTTGGGCAGGAGGCAGAGGGTAGTGATGGGGAACTTCTCCTCTTCCCCGATGCCCCTGACCTGTGGAGTGCCTCAAGGTTCGATCCTGTCACTGATGCTAGTTTGCAGTATACATGCTGCCCCTTACATAGTACAGTCTGAGTTTTCACAGCTATGCAGATGATACTCGGCTATGTATGCCTTTTGTACCGGGGTACATTTTTATTTATTTTATTTATTTATTATTGTCTTGGATTATAACACCTTTGAGCTAGCAGCTCATTTACAGAGGTTTCACGTTCTGAGGTAAGCAATATTTCAGCAACAAATACAGACATCAGAACAATGGTCACAGAAATACAGTAATTACATTCACTTTTTCATTCATGGGATAACAAACAAGATACAAAATTGGCTGAACATAGTGTAGAGCAAAGGGGTAAGGCAGTTTTGACAGGATAGGAGACTAGGAGGCAACAGGCAGTGAGGGCAGTTGGAACCCTACTAGTGGGTAGGAGGACATGGAGGAGATAGGTGACTCATGGGAGCAGCCTGCGGAGCCTTGTCAAAGGTTTGTGGGATGGCGTCGGGGTATATGGGTGAAATAGATGTAGCTAGGAGACAGGTTGCGGGGGGGGAACAAATAGGTCAGGGAAAGGGGTGGCAAAGGATTGGAAAAAATGTAGTGTCAGAGGGCAAGGAGAGGGGATATGAGACAGAGGTTATGGATAGTGGGTAAGTGCTGCGGTTGTGCAGAAATGTCAGTGTAACTCTGGAGGAGTTAGGAGCTACAGTCACACCAATGGAGAGTAGAAAGGTGAGAGCATTGTTTTGATTTGAAGGGGCCGAGTTTAGATTCTGCCATTGAGCCATCATGGAGAGAGTTTAGCCAATTGGGTGCCTGGTACCCAAAAGACCATTGTTCTAGAAAGGTGCAGTGGAAAGGAACATTAAGCAGCTTACTATATGCTCCCCTTGTTTTTCTGTAATTATATTATTTTTTTATTTATTTATTCAAAGTTGGATTACAAAACCTTTGAGCAGGAGACCACTCTTTTACAAAGGTTCCAGGTCGTAAAGGGTGGGTGTATATACATTGTGGGTTTAGGAGTATCTAGCTAGGTGAGTAAACATAAACAAAAATACATTGTAAATAGGAAACAGATATGGTTTAACACTAGGATAATTCAGGTAACAGTAGCAGTCTAGGTGGCATTGTCAAGTAAAGACAGTAAGCAGCTATCCAGAAAAGATAGTAGGGGGCACTAAGTGGGGGCATGATTGCTGTTTAGGGGGAGGTGGAAGAGGAGTGTGCTGGGTATTGTAGGGCACAAATGGGGACAATTCAGGGTAGAAGTTCAAAGTAGGAGTAGCGAGGAGATGGTAATAACCTGAAAGGTGAATAAGACCGGGGTCAGAACTGGGTGTGTATGCAGTAATTAGAAACTACAGTCACAGGAGCTTTTCTTCAGTAGGTATTGTCTTAACTTGGTCTTGAATAGCCCCAATCTCTGCATGGCGTTATGTTCAGTGCTGAGGTTATTGAGCCAAAGTGGTGCCCGGTAGGCATATGACCTCTGCCCTTGGGAGGTTCTGCAGTGAGGGATGGTGAGAACCTGATGGTGAGAGTTCCTGGTGCAGTGTGGGCTTGTGAATAAGCTTAATAGGCTTGTGACTCCAGGAGGCTGAAGTCCGAGTAGTGATTTTTTAGCTAAGAGGCAGGTTTGGTATTGTATCCTGTTTTCAAGTTGTAGCTACCCAGCTTGCTCATAAAGATCACATGTGTGCGTTAGTTGGGGGGAATTGGTGAGCAGTCTGCAGGCTTTGTTTAGGGCTACTGCTATCCTATGTAGTGAGGTGGGAGTGGCAGAGCTGTATATGACCAATCCATAGTCGATGACGGAGACAACTGTGCTGTGGATTGCGGTTTGGAGTGCTTCAGGTGTTAGGCATTTCTTGTGCCTGTGCAGGAGCCCAATTCTTATGTTGACTGTTTTGGCCACGGTCTCAATGTGTTCTGCATAGGAGAGAGGAACAGTCAGCATAACCCCAGGTATTTGTATTGCTTCACTTGTTCAAGTGAAACCCCATGCAGTTAGTGATGTTAAGGATGCTGCTTTGTGTTTGCTTCTAGCACTCGCTAAAAAGCATTACTTTTGTCTTTTATAGTTCAGAACCATCTTGTGGGCTCTGGAACCAATCTCAGTTTGTTTAAAAGCATGTTGTAGCTGATAGTTTAGGGTGTGAGGGTCATGTTGAGAAGTAAAATAACAGCATCATCTGCATAGAGCAGTATCCGTTGGTCACACCCATCGAGGTAGACTATTTAGAAAGATGCTGAAAGGAGGGGTCCTAGGATTGACCCTTGGGGGACCCCACAATGAACTGGTAGGGGCCCAGATGTGATGTTTCCAATCTTTACCTGTTGGTAACGATCAGCTAGATAGCTTTTGAACCAGTTAGTAGCAGGGTTAGAGAGGCCTATCGAGGTGAGTTGTTGAAGTAGTAGGGAGTGACTAACAATGTCAAAGGCCTTTGTTAGATCAATAAAGGCCGCGCCAACAAGGTTACCCTGGTCCAGTGAACTGTGTATGCAGTTGGTGAACTCCAGAAGAGCTGTGGTGGTAATGTGCCCTTTCGGAAATCCACGTTGTTCCAGACACTGAATGTTGTATTTATTAAGGTATTCAACCAGCTGGTCTGATACTATGCACTCCAGCAATTTTGACAGTGGTGGAAAGATAGAAATAGATCTGTAATTGGCATGCAGCGCCCGGTCACTGCTCTTGTGCACTGCCGGAGTTACCAGGGCTGACTTCCAAGCTTGGGGGAATTGAGCCAGCTGCAGGGATAAGTTCAGCAGCTTAGTAATGGGAGCCAGGATTTCATCAAGTGCAAGGGAAATAAATTTGAGGTTGAGTGTGTCGCCGCTTTTCCTGGATTTTCCAAGTACGTAACGCATGTACTTTTTTGCTTGGTTGCAGTTGACAGATTTGAAATAGAAGGGGGGGGGATGTTTGAGTGGGCCCTAGGCTTTGACTTGAGCTTGGGTTGGTTTCTTCAAAAATATTTGTAGGAAGTACACTGTTAAGGTCAGTAAATTCTTTGTTAAACGTGTTGGCAATAGTCAGGGGGTCAAGGGTAGGGGCACCATCGATGCTGAGCATTTGCGGAGCTTCTTTTTTGACTTTCCCTGTTACATCTTTTAGGTTATTCCAAAAAGACTTGCTGTTTCTCCATGATGTTTGTAATGCTTCCCTAAAATGTTTACTTTTGGCAGAGTGGATGGTCCGGGTGCGGTCATTTTGTAGTCTTCTGTATTCCTGGACGTCTGATTGCTTGCCAGAGTTCTGGGCCCTATGCCACCAGTTGTCCCTGTTTTTTATGTGGCCTATTAAGTCTGGTGTGATCCAGGGGCTGTATCTTCCATGGATCTTTGTTGGGCAAAGGAGTTCCTGGCCCCAATGGGCATTAGGCCGGGGGTGGACTTCTTTGCAAGCAGGCACACCAGGTACTGAATCCTACTGTGGAGATTGAGCCACCCAGAATGAGACTAGAGCTCACAGGTATGAGTGAGGTGGTGTGCTCCTAAGACCAGCCTCCGTGCTTTGTTTAGTGCTAGTCTGATCCTCTTTAGGGCTGTGTCTGCTGCTGCACCATAGACTACCAGTCTGCAGTAGATTACTGATAGGACTGAGCTGTTAACAATGAGTTTTAGGGCCACGTAAGTTAGGTAGTTTTTGCGCCTAAAGATTTGGCCAGTTTTGGAGTTCATGGACTTGGCTACTTTGTGTCTATGTTGTGAGAAGGTGAGGGAGCTGTCTAGAGTGACCTCTAGGTATTTAAAGCTTTGGACCATTTGTAAAGTGGCGTTTTGGTTGTTCAGGATTTTTAGATGGTGAGACCTGTGCCTGTTATGGAAGGAGGTGAATAACATAGTTTTGGTCTTCCTGTAATTTAACAAGCGCTTTAAGATAAGAAACCAGGCCTCTACTTCTGAGAAGTTTTCCTGCATTTGCTCTTCCAGTGTTGTGGGGTCTATGTGGCTAGAGTATAGCATCACATCATCAGTGTACAATAGGACTCTGTCATGACATGCTAATGGGAGGTGGTTTAGAAACAGGCTAAAAAGCAGGGGAACCAGGATTGAGCCTTGGGGGACCCCTGTACTGACATTTTGGTGTTCAGAAAGAACATCTATGATTTTAACCTTATGCACCCTCCTAGAG
This sequence comes from Neoceratodus forsteri, assembly GCA_016271365.2. NCBI lineage: Eukaryota > Metazoa > Chordata > Ceratodontiformes > Ceratodontidae > Neoceratodus > Neoceratodus forsteri. The sequence continues at coordinate 19,518,336 of CM028129.1, read as the reverse complement.
AAGTTGCTCCAGAACCACCCCACTGATTCTGAGGATAGCCCAGTACAGGTTAACTTTTAGTAGTAGTTCACGACTGACCGTGTCGAAGGCCTTGGTAAGATCTATATAGGCTGCCCCCACCATAAGCCCCCGATCTGGAGCATCGTGAATGTAGCCTGTGAACTCCACCAGTGCAGTTGTTGTACTGTCTTGTTTCCTGAACTTGTGTTACTGTGGGCACTGCAGCTAGTATTTGACAAGGTAGCCAACAAGTTGATTGTAGACAATTCGTTCAAGCACTTTCTAGAGTTGGCCGGTATAGAAATTGGTCGGTAATTAGTGTGACTAGTCCTGTCCCCACTTTTAAAGACTGGTGTGACAACTGAGGCTTTTCAGAGTCAGGGGAATTTTGTGGTTATTAGAGAAATATTCAGAATTCTAGTTAGAGATGAGAGTAACTCATTGAGAGTGAGGGCAATAAGCTTGAAGTCTATCAAGTCTCCACTGGTTCTAGTTTTCCATAATACTTGTTGGAGGCATTTACTGCCCTCGGCTTTAGTGATAATCTTGAGGTAGAAGGGAGGGGCTGGACCAATGGGTGAGCTTTCATTGGTCCTGTGATAAGTGGCATTTGGGGGTTCAAGGAAATCTGGGGGAAGCACTTTGCTAAGGTCAGTAAAGGCCTTATTGAAGGTGTTAGCAATGGTTTGGGGGCCCTGGGTTATTATTCCCTCTATATTAAGCAGTGATGGCAGTGTTTTGTTGGGTTTCCCACTTAGGGTCTTGAGGTTGTCCCAGAACTTGCGGCTGTTGCCCCAGGAGCTTGCCATTTCACTTTTGAAATATTGGCTTTTCACTGATCGAATAGCCCAGGTGCATTTATTATGGGCTGCATTGTAGTTTTGTATATCTAGGTGGGAACCAATACTTCTTGCCTTACATCAGAGGTTGTCTCTTAGCTTCATTTGTTTGAGGAGGGCTGGTGTGATCCAGGACTTGTATGACCCTCGAACTTTACTCTTAGTGTAGGGGACATAAATGTTACACGCTGCATTAACGGTCTTGGTGAAATGTTCAAGTGCTATATCAGCATCATCTCCGATGTCTATGGCTGACCAGTCTTGTTGACTGAGGTAAGCTTTTAATGAGCACAGCTATCCTTTTTAGTGCTCTCAATGTAAGCGTTTTTGCAGGGGTTCTGGGAGACTTATTTGACCAGGTGCAAAGGATTGGGGAGTGGTTGCTGATGGAGTCAGGGAGGATGACTGTGTGGGCTATTCTCTTCGGGCAGTTGGTTATCGGCCAGTCTAGTAATGTACTAGTCCCAGTACGATAGTTTGTTCAGGAGGGGGAATCCACTAATTGAGCCATGTTAATGGAGGAGATGGCATCTTTGTAGGGTGCCACCTTGAGGGACAACCAGTTTATACTGAAGTCACCTACCATTAGTGCCTCAGAGTTGTGGCGGAGGTCAGTGAGGTAGTCGAGGACCACTTTAAAACCACCTGACTGCTCTTTTGGGGGTATCTATACAGAGACTAGTGTTAACCCTTTACCACCTGTTCCTAGCAGTAACTTTACTGCCAGTATTTGGACATTACTGCCAGTGGTTAGGTGAGGGAAGGCACGCCCCTGGAGGGTGTCCTTGATATAGATGATGCATCCTCCATCTCGCTTTCAGGACCTGTCCAGCCTAAAGAAGGTGTACCCATTTAACTGAATTGCCGTGTCAGAGACCCTTGGTATGAGCAAGCTCTCCATCACAGACAATACGTCTGGATCATGTTGGGTTACCCAGACCTGCAGTGAGTCAAATTTAGACATAAGATTACATATATTAATGGAGGCAATTGTTAATGCTCCGTGCTTCTTCAAGGGCTCAGCTGTGTTTGATGTAGGGCCAGAGTTGGGATGAGTGTTGCCTGACAGTAGCAGTAGTAACCAAGCTACAATAGCCTTATTGCTTGCCATTTGAGCTGTTTTAGGGACTGTGAGAGGTTACACCTATTTGCTCTGCTTTTGATATTTTTGCCAGTGAATATGGTCATGTTTATAACAGTGGGAGGGAGGTGGTATGTGATGTGACCCTGTTACAATGCCCACCCATGAATGTTTATCAACGCAGAAGTCTGAGATCACCGGGATAGATGTAATTATGGGGCACCACTCAGTAGGTGACAGGGTGACTTTATTGGCGTTACTGTGTTGGTTGGTGCCAATATGTGCAAGTGGTGGAAGTACCAGTCCTGTAGTAAGGATGAGCCAGATATATTGTGGCCTCATGATACTGTGCAGTGGGGTTTCTACATTTTGTCTGACCTGGACTATTGAGTATTTATGGGATGGTGGGGATGGTAGACGGATACTGATTAGGGGGAAGGCAGAAGTGCCCACAGCAGTTACAGCACAGGCTAGAACCAAGAGACTTGGTGGTTGGGGACCTAAAGGTTCTAGCAGAGGGCATTGGGAAAGAGATGTAATAACAGTGCCCTCATGTGGTAGAGATGTATAACTTGATAATGGGAAAGAGGGGAGATCAAAAAAATTTATGCTGTTGAAATGTTGAATGAATGCCTTGCCAAGATCCAGGACTGGATGAACTCTAACTGGCAGACTTAACCAGGACAAGATGGAGGTACTGGTGATTAAGCCATGTCACAGGCGTGAAGGGAATGCTTCCGGGATGACAACAGTTTTAATCCTGGGGTCAACTCCATTGATGGCATCCTCTAGGGTGAGAAATCTGGGCGTTGTCCTTGATGACATGCTGACATTTGAAGCTCAGGTGTAAGCTGTCATCAGAAGTGGTTTCTACCACCTGAGGAACTTCGCCAGATTAAACCCCTAATTCTGCCTGAAGACCTGTCTTCACTAGTACATGCCTTTGTGACATCAGGACTCGACTACTGTAATGCTCCTTACCTCGAGGTCACTGGGAGGAACCTCTGCTGGCTGCTGCTAGTGCAGAATGCAGCGGCCAGGTTGCTGACAGGCTGTCAAGGTCGTGTCATGTGACCTTGGTTGTGCAAGGTCTGCACTAGTTGCAGGTCAGGTGGAGGATTCTTTTCAAGGTGGGCTTGCTCACCTATAAGACTGTATGTGGATTGGATCCTGGCTACCTATCATACCTCCTTACTCCTGCCATCCCAGCCTGCTCCCTCTCTTCCTTCACTGCAGGCCTCCTGGCAGTTCGAGGACCAGACCGAAAACCTCGGGGGATTGTTCATCCCGGTCCTCTGGAACACACTGCCAAGCTTTTTGAGGGAGGCCCCTACAATGAAGGTGTTTCGGAGGGACCTGAAGACCTGCCTTTTTAGCCTGGTCTTTCCCACAGATGTTTTTTTAACTGTTCCCACAGATTTTTTTTAACTGTTTCTGTAGATGGTTTTTAACTGTTACTGTATTTTAATTATTTTATTTCTTATATTGCTTGCTTATACATTTAAAAGTTTTGCTTTGTAAGTTTGGATTGTATGGTACCCAAACAAATAAAAATTGATCTATCTTATCTATCTAAACCTCAACAATGGCTCCTGCACTCTTCGAACTGTCCCTTGCTCAAATGATGTAGGGCTAGGCCCTGCTCTGGCATGAGGTTGTTTACTGTCTCAGACAACTACTTGTCTGAGCTGGCAGGTTGGCTACCTGGTCTGTACCCCACCTTCGATTTTATAGAATGCAGTCTGTCTTTTTATGTTGATTGCGTGCAGCGTAAGAAACATATTGTGGCAGCTTTCTCAGAAGCAGGCTGTGGAGGCACGGCACTGTTGTGGCCAATGCCCCCACAGCCTGCAAAGGCTTGTCCCGCGTCCCCCAATCCCCTTGCATGCTGCTGCTGCCACAAGTTTGGAATCTTGGCACCAACTTGTGACAATTTTGCCGCTGCAATCAGGGGCCTCCTCTTCGTTGCAGCATCAGTCATCTGCTGCAATGAGGGAGTGACCCGTCATTGCAGGGCAGGTTCTAGAAACCCTGATATTGTTTGTGAGCATGGCGGCGGGTTGCCGCCGTGTTCACAAACAATATCAACCCTCCACACTGTGTTTATTTGCCGACAGGGGCCCCAATCCCCATCGGCCTTGGTGCCCCCGTGTTTCTGTTACCGATGGGGGAGCCTGCCGATGGGGTGCCCAATCCCCGTCGGCATAATGATAACCCCCCCCTTGTGTGCTGACAGGGGTGCCCAATCCCCCATCGGCTACTGCCGCCCCCCCAAAAGAAAGCTTCTGGTGGCATGCTGGGAGCCCACCCCAGCGTGACGTGATGCCCCTGTAAAGGAAAAAACGGTTCAGCTGACGTCATTTGTTTTTTTTTTCCTGCAAAGAAGGAAACAGTCCCTTGTATTCTGCACCTTGCCTCCCCACACCCCCTCACCCCATACTTACCTCCAGAGCTCGGCGCGACGATCTTCGGTGGACCGGGAACACGTCTGCACTCTTCAAAGCCAACCGCAAACTGAGGAAATGCTGGTAAGCTGTATAATGTAATAAATAGGTTTTTTTCAACTTTAGTGCATATCTCGGGCATTTTTCAGAATTGTTTCACCAAATTTTCAACATGGGGTTTTTGGGACCCGTCCTCATGAATTCTTGAACTGTCATGGCGTTAATTGTCCCCGAAAGGTGATTTCAGGGTCACTGTGCGGAATCACCTTTCTGGGCCAGTTAACGAAATGACAGTGCCAGTGTTCATGAGGTGGACTCTCAAAAAGCCTATGTTGCAAATTTCAGGAAAAATCCCAAATGACTGTTTTATTTAGCATGTGCTGTGCAGTTGCTACGCATGCTTGTAACTTTGTGAATCTGCAATATTTTCAGGCCAGATTTTCAACATTGACATTTTTTCACACCTCCTTGTGAACAGTACAGCTGTCATTGTTCACATCCTGGCAGAAATGTGTTTTCGCACTTCCGCGCAGAATAGCACGGTCGCTGTGGTAAATCAGTGTTTGGGACAGATTAAGAAAATGACAGTGACACTGTTCATGAGTAGAGGTCCTGAAATGGCTATGTTGAAAATTTGGTAATGATACTCCATAAATGACTAGATGACGAGCTGCATTGCACAGTTTGCATGCACACTGTAACCAGCAATTTATAATATTTCCTCCAGATTTTCAACATTGCCATTTCCCACACCTACTTATGAACAGTGCAGCTCTCATTTTTCCATCCTGGCCGAAATGTGTTTCGCGCTTCAAAGGCGTAGTAATAGAGCAGTCGCTGTGGAAATCACTGTCCGGGACAGATTAAGAAAATGACAGTGATACTGTTCATGAGACAGAGGTCCTAAAATGCCTGTGTTGAAAATTTGGTGATGATAGCCCATGAAATGACTGTGTTACAAGTGTGCGTTGCACACTTTCCACACACCCTTGTAACTTCGCAGATTTGTAATATTGTCATGCCAGATTTTCAACACTGGCATTTTTTCACACCTCCTTATGAGCAGTACAGCTATCATTTTTCACATCCTGACTGAAATGTGGTTTCACAGTTGCGGCACAGAATAACGCAGTCGTTGTGGGAAATCAGTGTTCGGGACAGATTAAGAAAATGACAGTGGCACTGTTCATGAGCAGAGGTCCTAAAAGCCCTATGTTGAAAATTTGGTGATGAAACTCCAGAACATGACAATGTTACAAGCGTGCATTGAACTGTTTCCACGCACCCCTGTAACTTTGCAAATTTGTAATATTTTCACGCCACATTTTCAACAGTGTCAGTTTTTCACACCTCCTTATGAACAGTACAGCTATCATTTTTCACATCCTGGCTAAAATATGTTCTTGCGCTCCTGCCGGAGAATAGCACGGTCGCTGTGGGAAATCAGTGTTTGGGACAGATTAAGATTGAACGAGTGAGAGGTGGGAGAGACTGAGCTCAACTGAGCTCTGGCGGGACTGCTGCGGATTTGTTTGTGGGCAGAAAAAGACCCCAACGCAAGAGCCCAGTACAAAAGGGCAGCCTGCAGCACTGGGAGAAATAGAATGAGAGAGTGAGTGAGGGAGGGGGAGTGAGCGAACTCACCGGAGCACTGTCAGGACTGCTGCGGATTTCTTTGCGGGCAGAAAATGTCAAATCAGGCAGGGTCCCAGTAGAAAAGGCCAGCCTGCAGCAGTGGGAGAAACAGTATGAATGAGTGAGACAGGGGGACTGAGTAAGCTCAACGGAGCTCTATCAGGACTGCTGCGGATTTCTTTGTGGGCAGAAAAAGGCACCAGTACAGACAGGAGCCCTTGCAAGAGCCGCTTGCAGCACCAGGACAAACAGAATGAACGCGTGACAGAGGGAGACTGAATGACCTCAACGGAGCTCTGTCGGGACAGCTGCAGATTTCTTTGTGGACAGACAAAGGTGCCAACGCAGCCAGGAGCCCCGTACACAAGTGCAGCCTGCAGCGCCAAGAGAAACAGAACGAGTGAGTGACAGTGCGGTAGTGAGCAAGTTCAAGGGAGTTGTATTGTGACTGCTGCAGATTTCTTTGTAGGCAGAAAATGCGGCAAGGCAGGCAAGACCCCAGTACAAAAGGCCAGCTTGCAGCACTGGCAGAAATGGAATAAGTGAGTGAGAGAGGGGGAGTGAACGAGCTCAACTGAGCTGTGTCGGGACTGTTTCAGATTTCTTTCTGGGCAGAACAAGCCACCAATGCAAGCAAGAGCCCAGTACAAAAGTATGAGCGAATGAGGAAGGGGGAGAGAGTGAGCTCAACAGAGCTCTGTTGGGACTGCTGAAGATTTGTTTGTGGGCAGAAAAAGGCAGCAATGCACACAATGGCCCAGTACAAAAGGGCAGCCTGCAGTGGCGGGAAAACCAGAATGAGCGAGTGAGAGAGGGGGAGTGACCCACCTCAATGGAGCTCTGTCAGGACAGCTGCGGATTTCTTAGTGGGCAGAACAAGGTGCCAACGCAGGCAGGAGCCCAGTACAAAAGAGCAGCCTGCAGCACCGGGAGACACAGACTGAGCGAGTGATAGAGGGGCAGTGAGCAAGCTCAACACACCAATGCAATCAACATCCAACACTGAAAAATGCTTGTTTGAATCAGTGTTTACTGTCTCAGCAATATCCCTCTGGAACAAACTTCCATTTGAGGTTCAGAATTGCTCCTCCCTGGCTATGTTTCAAGCAGATCTCAAGGTTCATTTACATAGAGTCACTCAGTGCCCATGCAACTGCTGCCACATTCTCCTGCTTTGTCCATTGCTTTGGCTCTGGTACTTACTACAGTATTTTTACTCTCCCCCAGTGACTGCCTGTTATGCACTTTATCATGATGTGTGAGAATGTGGTACTGCCCATGTTGTAACAGCCTTTGTTTGTATTTCCTGTTGTAGTACGTGACATTGTAAACTTGTAAAATACCCAGTCCCTTTCTGACGTACTGCCCACGGGAAGCGGTCTTCCAGGTTCCGAGTCCCTACCTAGCTCAACAACTTTCCCCCTGAGACTAATAATTATCCTACCCATGACTCATTCTAAAGTAAACCCTGTCAGCATCTCTAGATACTAAACAGTTGTGTGACTGCCCTCTCTAAGCTTTGGCCCCACCTTGTGCTCGCTTCTTGTGTTAAGCTCACCTCTCATTTTCAGGCTAGGTCCCTTGACCTACCCTTCTTTTATTATTCTTTCCTTTTGCCTCTCCTCACCCTTCCACCCCACCCCTTAACACCTACACCACTCTGGACAAAGTCACCCTTAGACTGCCTCACCCCTTCTTTTTTCTTTCTCACTTCCTTTTTCTCCCTCTCCTCCTGCTCCCCCTCTTTCTCTTTTTCTCTCTTACCTTCCTCTATGGAAATGCCACTGGCCCCCGGTTGGTTTCTACCCTGCCCCCATTCTACCCATCTAGCCTTGTCTTCTGCACTTGTGATGATCTAGAATTTAGCTGTACATGCATTTACCATTGTTGTATCTAGTTTCACCCATTTTATTATCGTCGTTCTCTGCACTGATTAATTTTGCCAAACTCCCTGACTGTTATCCACTATGATCTTTTGTTTACCCTCACTTAAGATGAATTATAAATTATAAATAGTGTATATACTTGTACCTTTGTTGTTTTGTTTTAACCTTTGTTTTACATGAGCCAATGGGCGTGCAGCCCATACTGTAGAAAGTGTCCAGATATGTGAATGAATGATTCATTCACATATCTGACTGATTCTTAGAGGGGATGCACGCCCATTGGCCCGCGCGCTCTGAACCAATGGGTGTGCAGTCTTGTTGAGCTGTCAGTCGGCGGTGGCAGGCGGGTGGTGCGCCGCCGCGCTGACGGGGAGCGGGTGTTGGGGTCCGTGGGTGGGTGGGGTGGAGGCCACTAGATCACCAGGGATTTCCGGCGTGGGGGTGAGGATGCGCCCACAATCGGGCTTCTCGTGGTCCACCAGGATATTGGACTTTGGGGAGGAGGGGGGTCTGATGCCCGTGATCGGGCTTCTCAGGGAGTGGGGGACATTTGGTTATGCCTGCAATCAGGCTACTGGGGGAGTATAACTTTATGCCTGCAATCAGGCTACTGGGGGTGGGGGACATTTGGTTATGCCCGCGATCGGGCTACTGGGGAAGTATAAGTTTATGCCCATAATCGGGCTACTGGGGAAGTATAACGTTATGCCCTTGATCGGGCTACTGGAGGATACTATTATCCTTCAGCATCGGGCTAATGGGGGTTACACTCAGCCCATGATAAGGGCATGGGGGGGCACTGCCAGGTGTGGCGGGAACAAGTCCAGGGCCACCCACAGGTGGCAGCTGCTGTGTTGTGCCCTGCAATGCAGCAGCTCACCTGTGGGAGGCTCTCGACTTGTTCCTTTTTTTTATCAGCGTAACTTTGTGCAGGCGCAGGTAGGGGTTGCGCCTGCATAACTCTGCACAGCCTGGGCTGTATATCGGGCTGTGCAGTTTATGCATGGGCACGCCCCCCCACCTGTGCCTGCATACATTACTGATGCGCCCCGGCACATCGGGATTTGTGCAGGTGCACTTTTCCCTTTTAAATATCGCAGTGGGGTGCATCAGAGGGTTGTGCATGGCGCAACACTGTTGCGCCATGCACAATCCTTTTGAATATCTGGGCCTATATCTCTAATCTCCACTGTATATTACATTTGTACATCAGCTTACTGTAATGTATCTAATTTGGGCAGTGCCCCCTTTCTCTAATGTAATTAACTCCAGGGTTGCCACTGAATAAGGGACTGTTAGCCTCAGTGGGCAAACGTGGTTACCAAAATTCAAATGAATTGAATGAGAGCTGTGAAGGAAAACATGCACCCAAATTTGAAGGAGGCAATTTAGACTGCCATGTCAAATATCAAGCAGTATGTTATCACACAAGTGCCAGACAGTAGGGGTGTGCGAAGGATGAATAGCACTATACACTATTCATTATGCGGGATATGTGATCAGCTATTTCACTGTGTGAGCAACTATTGGAGTGCTTTCACTCATGAGAAGGTGGCTGGCCGTGGTGGAGCACCGCTTGTGTCAGTTGTCTTTCCGCACCTGGGGAAGCTTCACAGTAAGGAAATGTGGGTGCTGAGAGGAGGGGGCTGAGGAGCTGGGTGCTGCTGCCTGGGTGGGGGTGCTGATTATTTATTTCTGAGGATGTATTTAAAATCTACAAAAGCACTATAAGAGACAGTGGCAGGCTGTGGAGGTGGGTGGGTTATGCCAGTTGCCCACTGCGGGATCGTTGTTTAAACAATAAGTTGTGGGTGCTGAAGGGTGGGTTAGGAATGAGTGGCTGTGATCTTTAGACCGTTGGGGTGGGGTGAACAGTGGGGGGGCTATTTTTTTACTGCCACTTTTCCCCCACAGGAACACACAATAATGAATACTAATACAAATACCAAATTCCAAATATTTGGGGATCAGAGTATGAATATTTGGCTGAATATTCAAAATAAGGTATTTTCACACCCCTATCAGATAGTGTAAAAATGTGTAAAATACTCACTGGTCTCAACACACCGGTCTTGTGCAAAGCAACTGACAAGGGTCATTACATCTGGGGCCCGATATTCAAAGAGGCGCAAAGCATAGTGCAAAAAGTTGTGTTGTGCTTGCCCAGGTGCCCAAAATGCTATGTTCAGTGAAATAGCACGCTGGTGCTATTCAACTGAATACAGAGCCATGCTGGCCCCGTGCTATTCAACTGAATACAGGGCCATGCTGGCCCTGCGCTATTCAACTGAATACAGGGCCATGCTGGCCCAGTGCTATTCAACTGAATACAGGGCCATGCTGGCCCCGCGCTATTCAACTGAATACAGGGCCATGCTGGGCCCGCGCTATTCAACTGAATACAGGGCCCCACTGGCCCCGCGCTATTCAACTGAATACAGGGCCATGCTGGGCCCGCGCTATTCAACTGAATACAGGGCCATGCTGGCCCGTGCTGTTCAACTGAATACAGGGCCATGCTGGCCTGCGCTTTCAACTGAATACAGGGCCATGCTGGCCCCGCGCTATTCAACTGAATACAGGGCCATGCTGGCCCGCGCTATTCAACTGAATACAGGGCCATACTGGCCCCGCGCTATTCAACTGAATACAGGGCCATGCTGGCCCCACGCTATTCAACTGAATACAGGGCCCGCTTCGCTTCAACTGAATACAGGGCCATGCTGGCCCGCTATTCAACTGAATACAGGGCCATGCTGGCCCCGTGCTATTCAACTGAATACAGGGCCATGCTGGGCCCGCGCTATTCAACTGAATACAGGGCCATGCTGGCCCCGCGCTATTCAACTGAATACAGGGCCATGCTGGCCCAGCGCTATTCAACTGAATACAGGGCCATGCTGGGCCCGTGCTATTCAACTGAATACAGGGCCATGCTGGGCTCGTGCTATTCAACTGAATACAGAGCCATGCTGGCCCTGTGCTATTCAACTGAATACAGGGCCATGCTGGCCCCGCGCTAAGCCATTTAGTGCTGGGCAGGTGTAACTTCCAAAGTGGGGCACCACAATAGCTTGCACCCAGGCTAAATGTCCGGTATTCAACCAGACCCATGCAAATGAGCCCATTGGGCATGCAAGGCACTAAGGACCATTTGCATACCTATTATGGGCTCATTTCATGGATAGCCAAGCATAGAAACATAGAAACATAGAATTTGATGGCAGATAAGGACCGCTTGGCCCACCCAGTCTGCCCATTTCCCTACCTAATGGATAAGTTGCAGATCCTAGTTAACCAGCAGCCTACTTCTTTCTACCCCAACCCCCTAGAATTGCCTTACGGCTTTCCCATGCATTCTTGAATTCAACCACTGTTTTTGACTCCACAACCTCCTCCAGAAGGCTGTTCCATGCATCCACAACCCTCTCTGTGAAAAAATACTTCCTTACATTACCTCTGAGCCTTCTCCCCTCTATCTTCAAATTAGCATCTTAGCATTGCAGTGCTCCCCCAATTGCTACGTCCCAGAGAGCTATCAATGGTGCTAGTAGTTCCCCCTCTCTCCGAACCCACTCCTGTAAATAAAATAACATGTCCCTGGTGTCTTATGGTCCCTCACCCCACCCATACCCTTGCCCAATGTTATAGGTCCTGGCATCCAGTGGTCCTTCCCCCATCTGATCTCTGTCCCCATACAGTGGAAATCCCCCCACAGTTTGTCATTCCCCCAACGGCAATAACCGGCCTGCCACTGCCATGCAGTATACCACTTAAAAAGGAATTCCTGTCCCCCACAACAAAGCCCAATTGCCGATGCCCATGTCATGGGCTACCATTCCTAGTGATCAGCAGCCCCCCATTGTCACAGAGCTGTCAATCAATGGGCACATGCCATGTACAGGATGTGCTCCATGACAGCTCAGTCAGCCACTGGCCATGGTGGTGATAGGAAGGCTGTGCCTGTCCCTGACTCTGTTTCAGGATGGGGGGAGTGGGGTGGGAAGAACTACCTGCCAGGGTGGGGGGTCAACTAGATCACCAGGATATGCTAATTACTAGTTCACAGGACAGTGATCGAGGACAGGGAGGGACCACTGGACTACCAGGGAACTTTTAAGAGATATATAATAGGACAGCGATCGACAATCAGGGAGTGGGGAGGGACGGCTGGACTATCAGGGACATATTATTTATTATATGGAGATGAAAATCAGAGAATGGGAGAGGTAGGAAGGACCAATAGACTACCAGGGACATGTTATTTATTATAAGGAGACAGCAATCAGAGAATGGGGCAGGGGAACAACCACTAGATTACCAGGGTAAGTTAATTTTATTACTCAGGACAGCGATCAGCAAAGGGGTGCTGCAGTACCTCTGCCAACCTCTAGGGTTGTACAGAGTTAAGAGGAGGTTTTTCTTGGCAGTATTTTCTCCATGCAGTGGAACCCCACAAACAGCCCTTATGAGGAGAAAATGCTTTGCGGATGGCACTGCACCAATATGAATGTCCCCTCCTGCCTAATTTGAATTGTAGCCCCCTTCAAAGTTTGCCCTCGTGCAGACCCTGTCTGCGGGCATGGGCTGGGCTTTTGGGCCTTGTTGCAAAAACCAGTTTGCGCCATGGCAAAGTTGAGAGACTCTGGCCCCAGGTATCAGAATAATGGTAACAAAAATGAAGTAGTGTAGGTGGCAAACAGACCAGACTGAGAATGAGAATTATAAAGGCTCAGTTGCGCCTGTATATTAGGGCTGAGTAATCACTTTAATGTTAAACCCCAGTTTGTTCACCTTAATAACTTTACCCCCATTCACCTTATTTACATGACATTTGGAAAGCACAGCGTTTGTGCCACAATCTCTTGATCCTGAACATGTGACGTACATCGGATCAGTGGGGCAATGTTACAGAGGTGCATAAAATGTCAAAATCAGTTTAAGACTTTTTGCGCTCCCCAATAACTGAAAAAAGTACAAGGATTTGTAACCTGAAAAGTTCAGGATTCATAGAATGTGGCACAAGGTACTTGCTGTTGTGGTTTATGTATAAGAGTCAAATACTTTTTAAATAATTTAGAAAAGATTTTTCATCCTTGGGCATACGAAGTGTTAAAAATAAGCATCCTACTGATAGTTTTTTTTTTTTGCAAAACTGTGTTGTGTGTCATATAGTGGTATGGTGTTTCATATATTGTATCACTTGTTAATCAGTAATTGATACAATATATAAAACATCGTAATGCTATATGAACAAACAATACGAGGATATGATATAACACACATAACAAAATACGACAACAGGAACCATCTTCTTAATGTCCGCTGCTGTAGATGCAACTAACCCTGCCCTCCTTTTTCTACCCAGCGGGACCTTCCCACCTGGCCCCACCTGACTTGACAATGTTCCTGGACAGCCTATCCATCTCTCCTCCTATTTTACTTCACTCTAGGTTCGTGTAAGGATGTACCCCTCTGTATCACCTATGGATTTAGTACATCTATGACTGTAACCTGTAATATATGATAATATGCAACTAAGTGTTTCATATGTTTAATGTTTCTCTTGCACCTGGAATGTTGTCCTCTGTTGTATCTTGCACAATGTACTACTGTCTGCCCACCCTGAGACTAGGTACCTTTGTAAATGAGTCTCTGACTCAAAGGTTGTAAATCCATCTAGTACAAATAAAGAAATAAAGAAATAAACAACAGGGCATCTTTCCTTAGAATTACATAGAAACATAGAAACATAGAATTTGACGGCAGATAAGGACCGCTTGGCCCACCCAGTCTGCCCATTTCCTTACCTACTGGATAAGCTGCAGATCCTAGTTAACCAGCAGCCTACTTCTTCCTACCCCAACCCCCCAGAACTGCCTTATGACTATCCCATGCATGCTTGAATTCCACCACTGATTTTGACTCCACAACTCTCCTCCGAAGTCCGCTCCATGCATCCACAACCTCTCTGTGAAAAATACTTCCTTAAATTACCTCTGAGCCACCCCCCATCTTCAAATTGTGCCCTCTTGTTCTTGCGCACCTCTTTTTTGAAAGATGCTACCCTCTTGACTTTGTTGATTCCCTTGAGGTACTTGAAAGTTTCTATCATGTCCCCTCTCCTTCTTTCCTCGAGGCTATCATATTAAGCTCCTTAAGTCTCTCTTCATATGTCTTCTGGTGCAGACCCTGCACCATTTTAGTTGCCCTCCTCTGGACAGCTTCCATCTTGTCTATGTCTTTGCGGAGACTGGGTCTCCAGAACTGCACACAGTACTCAGATGGGGTCTCACCAGCTGTCTGTACAGAGGATAATAACTTCCTGTTTTCTACTGGTGATGCCTCTCCCTATGCATCCCAGTATCCCCCCAGCCCTCCTTGCTGCCCTCTCACATTGCTTGCCCGTCTTTAGGTCATCTGATATGACTACCCCCAGGTCCCTTTCCATTTTTGTTGTTGTTAGTATCTCACCCCCCATTGTGTACTCTTCCCCTGGGTTTTTGTTTCCCAGGTGCATTACCTTGCACTTCTTAGCATTGAATCTAAGCTGCCATACATTTGACCATTCCTCTAACCTTGCCAAGTCCCTTCTCATCCTTTCCACCCCACCCTGTGCATCAACTCTGTTGCAGATCATAGTGTCATCTGCAAAGAGACATACTTTTCCTTCCAGTCCTTCTGCAATGTTGCTTATAAAGACATTGAAGAGGACCGTCCTAATACTGAACCTCATGGGTACCACACTAGTAACCCTCCTTTCTTCTGAGTAGACTCCATTTACTATTACTCTCTGTGTCCTATTCTCAGCCACCCTTTACCCAGGCTGTCATCTTGGGACCCACTACCAGGCTGGCTAACTTGTATATTAATCTTTGTGTGGGACTGTGTCAAATGCCTTGCTAAAGTCTAGGTAGGCCATGTCCACAGCCCCTCCCTGATCTACTACTTTGGTCACCCAGTCAAAGAAATCTATCAGATTCGTCTGGCATGACCTTCCCGCTGTGAATCCATGCTGCCTAGGGTCCTGTGCCCCTCTGGCCTATAGATACTCGACAATTCTTTCCTTTAGAAGTGATTCCATTATTTTCCCTATCACTGAGGTTAAACTAACAGGTCTATAGTTTCCTGCTTCTGCCTTGCTCCCACTTTTGTGAAGGGGAATCACATCTGCCCTCCTCAAGTCCTCGGGTACCACCCCATCCTCCCATGATTTGTTAAAAAGGGTAGTCAGTGGTGTCACTAGTTCTACCCTTAGTTCTTTTAGAATTCTGGGATGAATCCCATCAGGCCCCATTGCTTTGTCCACCTTCAGTTTTAAGAGTTCTTTCAGAACCCTTTCTTCTGTAAATGGGCGTATCAACTTCTGTATCCAGAGTGTTACTACTGTTTGTTTTATGTACCTCCCTCTTCCTTTGTAAATACTGAGCAAAAATATTTGTTTAGTATCTCTGCCTTTTCACAGTCTCCCTCTGCCCACCCTCCTCCCCTTTATTAAGCCTCACTATCCCTCCTTGGTCTTCCTTCACTCCCCTGATGTACCTATAAAGGTTTTATCCCCTTCTTAACTGAGTTGGCTATCTTTTCCTCGGTTTGGGCCTTTGCTGTTCTGACTGCCTTCCCAGCCTCCTTTTGCTTTAACTGATACAGTTCTCTGTCCTGCTCCTTCTGTGATTCCTTGTACTTCCTGAATGCTTTCTTTTTCTCTTGAACCTTCACTGCCACTTCCTTTGAGAACCATAGTGGTTTCTTACATCGTTTTGTTTTGTTTATTTGCTTCACAAAGGCTCGTTACCTCTGTGATGGCAGTTTTTATTATTCCCCATTGTTCTTCCACCCCTCCTTCCTGCCCATTTGCTAGTGCGTTCCTTAGGCACTCACCCATTTTGGCAAAGTCAGCCCTCCTAAAGTCCAGTACTTTTGTCTTTGTATGGCTTGACTCTATTGCTGTGTTTATTGTGAACCATACTGTTCGATGGTCGCTAGTTCCCAGATGGCTACCCACTTCTACATCTGTAATCCTCTCACCATCTCCATTTGAGAGAATCAAGTCTAATATTGCTCCCTCTCGAGTGGGCTCCAGTACTAGTTGTCTAAGGCATGCCCCCTGTAGGGCATCTAGAATAACTGCACTCTTCGAAGTGGCAGCTGCAACTGCACTCCAGTTAACATCTGGCATATTCAGATCACCCATCAGCAATATCTCCCCTTTTTCTGCCATTCTAAGTATACTTTCTATCATTTCCCTGTCCATTTCCTCCCCCTGAGAAGGGGGTCTGTATACAACCCCTGTGCGTATTGTGGTGCCATTGCCTGTCTCCAAATTTACCCACAGTGCTTCTTCTCCTCCCTGTGTACCTTTTTGTTCTGTTGCTTTTATTCCTTCCCTTATGTAAAGAACTACTCCTCCTCCTCTTTTACCCTCCCTGTCCCTCCTGTAGACAGTGTATCCTGGTATGTTTATGTCCCAATCATGGTTTTGTGTGTGCCATGTTTCTGTGACTGCCACGATATCCAGATGTTCTTCCTCCATCAAGGCCACTAATTCAGGAAGCTTGTTACCCAGACTACGGGCATTAGTACTCATTGCTCTCCATTTTTTGATGGCTTTACCTTCCAGTGCAGCATCCCCCACTGACCGTTCTACCTCTGACTTTTTCTCATTTAGTACCCTGTTTTGTAGGGAGAGGCTGGGATTTTCCTGCTGCTTGTCAGTGCCTCCCCCTTTGACTAGTTTAAAAGCTTGCCAATGAAGCATTTAAACCGATTGCTCAAAAGACTTGTTCCCTTCCTGGACAGATGCAGACCATCCTGCCAGTATAGGCTGGTGTCCCTCCAGGTGGAACCCCAGTCCCCAATGAAGCCAAATCCCTGTGCACCGCACCATTTTTTCAACTATTCATTAAACTGCATGGTGCCAATTACCCTCGCCTCCCCCATGCTTTTGACAGGTAGCACCTCTGAGAAGGATACTGTGTGTGCTACTCGTCTTAGGTCCCTCCCCAACTCTGCAATGTCCTCCTGCACTGCTCTAATCTCATGATGAGCCAAGTCATTTGTCCCTAGGTGGATAATTACGTCCAGCTCGGAATCCCTTGCAGCTGTTCTCGTGATCCTGAGGATGCGCTTCCTGTCCCTCCAAGCCATGGCACCAGGCAGGCACCTTACTTCATTTTTCTCATCTCCCCCCAGTTCTATACCCCTAATAATTGAGTCCCCCACCAGGAGCTGCTTCTTTTCCCTTTGGTGTCCTCTGCCTCCTTTCTGTGGGCCTCCCTTGTGACAGTTATCATCAGTCTTCTCTGTGGGTACACCCATAGGGGAGCTATGCTCCCCCAGAATGGTGTATGGATTTTGGAGTGGAACAATTGACTGGGTGTGCCTCTGTTCCACCCTCCTCACCCTCCCTGAGCCCACTGTGGTCCAACTGCTGTGCTTTCTTCGCAACCTCTGAGGTAGTGGTGGTGGCGCTAGTGCTCCCTGGATGGGGGAGGTTCCCTTCTACTGTCCAGTGTGGCCTGGGGGAAGGTTTCCTTACTACTGTCCAGTGCGGCCTGAAGATGGGCAACTTCCTCCCTCAGGGCAGATAGTTGTCTGCAAATAGGGCAGCATCTCAGCCTCCAGAAAGACTCCCAGAAGACTGCTGCCCCACAGCCATTACATTGCACTACTCCCCACATGTTTATCTAGTTTTTTTATTTTTATTGTATTTGTGTGTGTGCGTGCACGCGTGCGATTTGATTATATAGAAATATATATATATTATACAACGTGTATGCTTATATTATCAGTGCAGTGTGCTAGAGAGGATATGACAGTGAAATGCACCTTGCACTCGAGGAAATGATGTCAGAACCTCAGGTATAAAGGAACTATTTCCAGGGGTGGGTGGGGTGAGGGTGGAAGGGTTGAGCCTAAACTGTGTCCTCACAAAACAATCGACTAAAAGCTCTCACCCACCGCCAAGTGATGAGAGCCTTCCCTGTCAGCAAGATACCCTACACAACAATTTGACAGAGAAAGTACCCTGCTAATCAAACAGAGAAAAATCCAGACATCCAAGTCAGACACAGGTAAAACCTCTCCAGCCCCAAAACAGCCTGGTGGTTTGTTAGCCAGAAAGGAAAATCAAATATGCAGTTATTTCAGCCCTTCCGAGGATGCTGACAAGATAAGCAGTTTTAAAAAAACCCTTTCTGAATTACAAACTAAAACAAATACCAAGCTCTGCCACTTTAAAAGTGAGGAAAAGTTCTCTCAGATGTAAGCAAGAGAGAGAGAGAGTTTAGTTACAGATAATTCGTCCAAGATAGTATATTCCACGCAGCTTCTCAGTTGTTCCCTCAGTTGTTCCTTGGTGTCTAGTGGCTACGCCCACCCTGTGGCTGCCCTCCCTGATGTTCTTTTTGTGTTTCACTGGTGTCTAGTGCCACTCCCCACACTCAGTCACCTTCCTTGTGCTTAATTCATCTTTCCCTGGTGTCTAGTGGCACCTCCACCCTCCAGACACCACCCCCATAACTAAATTGTCTTTCCCTGGTGTCTAGTGGCACCCCCACCCTCCAGACACCACCCCCATAACTAAATTGTCTTCCCCTGGTATCTAGTGGCACCCCACCCTCCAGACACCACCCCCATAACTAAATTGACTTTCCTTGGTGTCTAGTGGCACCTTCCACCAACTGATTGCTGCCTCATTGTTTTACAGTATTTTTTTGTTATACTCCGACACTGATATGCCCACCCTCACACACGGTGTCAGTTAGTCCTTCTTCCTCTTGTCATTCAGTCCCAACAAGCCTGTAGTTTTGTATAGTTGCCAACAGCAATCCCCTGTGTCAAAGTGTTCAAGCCACCCCCAGCAGTGTGGGACACTGGGGAGTTCACCTGCAGTGTCCTGAAGTAGAGTTATTATAGACTCCTGCAAAATGGAAAACTGTCCCACAAAGTCTTTTTTTTAACCTGAAGAAAAGAAAATGGTCCCTTGTCATTGCCACCATCCCACTCCCCCCCCATCCCTAGCCTCCCACTGAGCACCCACCTCTCCCTTACCCTATAGTTACTAGCCAAGGTAAAACACTGTAATCCTATCTGGACTGGAGACACATCTTCACTCTTCAATGGCAAACTGTGAAGTGGGGAATACAAGTAAGTGCCATATATGTATATCAATTACATTTTAAACTTCTCTTCATAGCTTGGCCATTTTTAGGAATTTGTTCACCAAATTTTCAACATGGCCTCTTAGGGACCCCACCTCATGAACAAGGGGAGGTACCTAAAACAAACAATAGAAACACTCTGGAAGCAGAAGTTGATACCAGCCCATTTACAGAAGAAAGGGTTTTGAAAGAAGACTTAAAACTGAAGGTGGACAAAGCAATGGGGCCTGATGGCATTCATCCCAGAATGCTAAAAGAACTAAGGGTAGAACTAGTGACACCACTGACTACCCTCTTTAACAAATCATGGGAGGATGGGGTGGTACCTGAGGACTGGAGGAGGGCAGATGTGATTCCCCTTCACAAAAGTGGGAGCAGGGTAGAAGCAGGAAACTACAGACCTGTTAGTTTAACCTCAGTGGCAGGGAAAATGATGGAATCACTTCTGAAGGAAAGAATTGTCGAGTACCTGGAGGCCAGAGGGGCACAGGACCCAAGGCAGCATGGATTCATGATGGGAAGGTCATGCCAAACAAATTTAAAAGATTTCTTTGACTGGGTGACCAAAGTAGTAGATCAGGAGGGACTGTGGACATGGCCTACCTAGACTTTAGCAAGGCATTTGACACAGTCCCACACAAAAGATTAATATACAAGTTAACCAGCCTTGGAGTGGGTCCCAAGATGATAGCCTGGGTAAAGAATTGGCTGGAAAATAGGACACAGAGGTAATAGTAAATGGAGTCCTCTGAAGAGTGGGATTACTAGTAGGGTACTGCGGGTTCAATATTAGGACCAGTCCTCTTCAATGTCTTTATAAGTGACATCGCAGAGGACTGGAAGGAAAAGTATGTCTCTTTGCAAATGACACAAAGATCTGCAACAGAGTTGATGCACAAGGTGGGTGGAAAGGATGAGAAGGAACTTGGCAAGGTTAGAGGAATGGTCAGATGTATGGCAGCTTAGATTCAGTGCTAAGAAGTGCAAGGTAATGCACCTGGGAAACAAAAACCCAGGGGAAGAGTACACAATGGGGGGGGTGAGATACTAACAACAACAAAAATGGAGAGGGACCTGGGGTAGTCATATCGGATGACCTAAAAGTGGGCAAGCAATGTGATAGGGCAGTAAGGAGGGCTGAGGGGATACTGGGATGCATAGGGAGAGGCATCACCAGTAGAAAACAGGAAGTTATTATCCCTCTGTACAGACAGCTGGTAAGACCCCATCTGGAGTACTGTGTGCAGTTCTGGAGACCCAATCTCCGCAAAAACATAGACAGGATGGAAGCTGTCCAGAGGAGGGCAACTAAAATGGTGCAGGGTCTGCAGCAAAAGACATATGAACAGAGACTAAAGGAGCTTAATATGTATAGCCTTGAGGAAAGGAGGGAGAGGGGGGACATGATAGAAACTTTCAAGTACCTCAAGGGAATCAACAAAGTCCAAGAGGGTAGCATATTTCAAAAAAAGAGGTGTGCAAGAGCAAGGGGGTACAATTTGAAGATGAGGGGCGGCTCAGAGGTAATTTAAGAAAGTACTTTTTCACAGCGAGTGTTGTGGATGCATGGAATGGCCTTCTGGAGGAGGTTGTGGAGTCACAAACAGTGGTGGAATTCAAGCACGCATGGGACAGTCATAGGGCAATTCTAGGGGTTGGGGGTAGGAAGAAGTAGGCTGCTGGTTAACTAGGATCTGCAGCTTATCCATTAGGTAGGGAAATTGGCAGACTGGGTGGGCCAAGTGGTCCTTATCTGCCATCAAATTCTATGTTTCTATGTTTCTATGAACACTCATGGTGAAATGTCATTAATAGTGCCCAGAAGGTGATTTCATGGTCGCTGTACAAAATCACTTTTCGGGCCTGATTAATGTGATTTCACTGCCAATTTTCATGAAGTGGGGTTCCAATAAGGTCTTATTGAAAATATGGTGAACAGTTCCTAAAAATGACCAATAAACTGTTTAATGGCATATTGGTCCTAGTAAGAACAAATGGTTTGATATCTTTTATTGGGCCAACAAGGCTGTTACAAAAAGAAGAAAGAGCTTTAGCTTTCGGACCAACAAGTCCTTCTTCAGAAGCCTAAAGAAAGTTATTTAGAAAATTCCATATTATTAACACTTAGAACATGCAGAAAAAAACAAGCCTTCAGAACATAATTAAAGTGACATTGGAGAGCTTGAATATCTTAAGCGTGCTTTCAGCTGAACCATACTTAAAGGTCAAAGGTTGTCCAGAGATAATAGCAGGCAGAGAGTTCAACCCACATATCATACACGTATCAGTCCAATGAATAACAAAACACTAAGCTTCTCTACTCACTAAATTATATGTCAATTAGAAAAACCTCCCGAAGACACATACTTCAAGAGTGAGGTAACAGTATACTAGTAAAAGCCAGCTTCAACTGTGCTCAGAACTCTGTTTGTGAGAACGGCCTATGACAATAAGATGACCCCGGAGAAAACAATTGCATGCCAAAATGTAACATATTACCAAGTAAAAAATAAGAAATAAGCCCAAAAGTACAACATCAGAAATTGTTTTTACATGGCATATAGAATGATGAAAGGTATGTTTACCCAAAGTGAGTGAGTGTATCACATTGGTGAAAGTACAACTGGCTGGCGATATATCCCCAACATACTCACAACAAGCTATTATTTTCCAGAAACCTTAAGGCCTTCAGTGTTGTAACAAGATTTGATATATGATAAAATATCAATTGTCAGTGTAAGTATCGGATACAAAGAAGTACTAGTCAAGGACCCCCAAGAAATTGAGACTATGCAGCCTGAAATGCACAGATTTCAATAAATTCCCAGTGTATAATCGAAAGAATACATATAAGCAGTTCAAGGAATCTAAACAAAACTTCTTAGGAATTACCCCCCCAGGGGTAAAGTAACTACTTAAAATGAAATATATGTACATAAATCCTAATACATCATCAACTGCACCCATCACTACAATAGTTACCCAAAAAGGAATTACACCTGTCATGAACCCCCAAGTAAATGAGACAATGAGTCCTAACAAGTACAAAATGTAAAAACATTATAATGTTTGGTAGAACGTTATAGTGTATGGTGGAACATCGTTCTCCACCGAAATCAATCGTTTTCGAAACCTTGTAGTCACACACTAGTGACGTTCGCAGTACAACAGAATGATGTTTTCTACTGTACTGCGAATGTCACACTGTGTCCTCGCGCAGCATTTGACAGTTAGGGCTCACTGCATAGACAGGACACATGGCGAAAGCAGCAATATCGGGGGCAGTATTAATGGTTAGTGTGAAAACGTTCACAATGTAAATTCTTTTTCCTTCTAGTAACTGTTTCCCAAAATGACGTTCCACCATACACTATAAAGTAAAGTGCATGGAGAACAGTTGACAACAGGGCATCTTTCACTCGTTGGCACTATGACGACGGATTACCTCTCGAGCTGCGCCTCGATGTAATCCGTGCGTCATAGTGCCAACCGGTGAAAGAATAGCCCTGTTGTCAACCGCTCCCATGCACTATCCTATATGTTATTGATAGAAATCTACCTTTTTATAACAATGTTTTACCATCAATGTGACGTCACGATGTTGTTAACCCATCGATGGTATGTCACATCGATGGGTTAACAACCAGGAACAGTCTGGGCATGCGCGCAAATGGATCAGACAGCCTTGAAACGGCTGTGGCTGTGAGGGCAGAGCAGCGGCAACATAGAAAAACTGCAGTAAGGAACTGCTTTCTTTTGTGAAAAACCTAAATTGTACCATACACTATAAAACATAATGTATGGTACATTGATGGGTAACTATTTTTTTAACTCATCTCGAGGTTGCCATGGCAAACTAAACCTCTTGAGCTTCGCTCTCGAGGTTTACATGGTTGCTCTGTCAACCTCTCGATGGTTAACAAACCGGTTAACCATCGATGACCATACATTATCCTCTATATAATTAATGGCCTTCCCTTTTTCCCATTGGGAAACCCTGGCGTAATTTGCCATTATAAAGGAGCATTTATAATGGCAAACACGTGCACGGTTTTCCCCACACTGCGCATGCTCGAACTCCTCGCTCGCCGTGTCCTTTCCGAACAGGAAACCCTTCCCCTACGCAAACCCACCATGGAGAGAAACTGCCACGGACATTCGGCAGTAAGTAATGTTTAAAATTACTTCAGTTGTTCCACACGGCTACTGGATGGGCCCCCATTGCAATAATTCTCGTTTCACACCGAGACCCATACTTTATCCTCTATATAGTATATACTCATATTGCAGAACTAGCAGAAGGAAGGAAATATCCACTATAATATGAGTCTAGAGTCCTAGCCACTATGACACCAAAATGTCATGTACCTGAACATAGGGTTACCTCAGCATCACCACACTATACCCACATACCCACCCACCTCAAATACCCATATTAAAAAGTCAATGTGCCACACTTCTTTTACCCCCACAACACACACACAAACATATTCACAAACCCACACTCATACACACACACACACACACGCACACATATAACAAGCATTTGTCAATGCCAAATGTTTGCTTGCTGGTATTAGCATTTGAAATACAGGAGTTAGACCGATGCATAATAGGAATGGCAGTGAAGTATGGAAGTTCACGCCAACCCCACCTCAATCTTGTAGAGATGGAGAAGCATTGGGGTAAGTGTGTGGGTTGTTGTCCATGATGGTCATGCCATGTCACCTCACCTTATTCTGCAGACAGTGACACGTGTTGAGGTGTGCCTTAGGGTGTTTGGCTGAACAGTGACCCCATTCCACACGGACATATGCTGAAATGGGTGTAGCATAGGAGAATAGGGTGAAGTGTTGGGCCGAAGAGTTCAAGGTACACCTTGATGGCTGTCAGTGGCTGGATGGTGGGGGTGGGATGGCATGCGTAGTAGAGTCGGCAGTCCAAAGGCACAGCCTGAGGCCTGTCCATCTATACAGGGTAGGACGTGATGGTTAGAAACACTAACGCCTCGGGTGTTTGTTGTTATTTACAGTACAAATGTTCAACATGGCCTTTTTGTGACCCCATCTCATGAAAGCATTTGGGACCTCTTCTCATGAAGAGTGGAAGTGTGATATTGTCAATGTGTCCCAAACATTGACTTCCAACAGCGACAGTGCCTTTCTGTGCCACATGTACGAAAACACAGATTGGGCAGAATGTGAAGAATAGCAGCTGTGCCATCCATAGGGAGGTGTGAAGGGATGGCAATGTTGAAAATCTGTAGTGGGAATATTAACAAGCATTTGTCAGTGCCGAATGTTTGCTTACTGGCATTGGCAGTGGTAGTGTAGAAGTTACAGAGCTGCGTAATAGGAATGGCAGTGAAGTATTGAACTGAAGCCAACCCCACCACCACCCTGCAGAGAGTGACAGGCATTGGGGTGTGCATTTGGGTCGTCAGGCATAGCGCCACGCCATTCACCACACCCCACTCTGCAGAGACTGACAAGTGTCACATGTTCCTTGGGGTCTTTGGCCCTTATGTGCACCCATTTCATTAGGAAATATGGTGAGATGGGTGCGATATAGGAGAATGGGTGAAGTTTGGGGCGAAGAGTCAAGGCATACCTCGATGCCTCTCCAGTGACTGCAGGGTGCAGAATGGTATGAGCATCACAGGCAAGAATCCCAAGTCACACCCTGATTCCTGTCATTCTCTATAGGGTTAGGTGATTTAGTTGAAAAGCCTAATACCTCAGGCATTCGTTGGTATTTTAACTCCAAATTTTCAACATGTTTGTTTTGTGACCCCACCTCATGAACAGGGGGAATATCAGCTTGGTAGCAGCTGCTTATGCACAGTGACTACGGGATGTAGCACCACAGGTGCAAAATATTCGAACAGGATGTAAAAATGACAGCTGTACTCTTTCATGGGGAGGTGTAAAATGGCTATGTTGCAAGCGTGTAGTAAAGTATTTAACAAAATGGTGAAGTCAGAAATACATAGAAACTTTAATACAGCACACCCGTTACTCTAGTGGATTGGGGATATTTTATAGCAGATTGTCAACTCAGGCATTTTGGTGCCTCCGATCATGAACAGTGTCACTGCGATTTTCTTTATCTGTGCCGGACCAATGATTTCCCACAGCGACCACATGATCTCTGCACTGAAAGTGTGAAAACACACTTCGCCATGTTGTGAAAAATGGCAGCTGTACTGTTCATAAGGAAGTGTTGAAAAATGCCACTAGTGAAAATCTGGACTGAAAATATTACAAAGTCATGAACTAACGAGGATGCGTGGAAACTGCACAATGCTCACTCGTGACACAGTCATTTTATGGACTTTTGTCACCAAATTTTCAACATAGCCATTTTAAGACCTCTGCTCATGAACAGTGTAACTGTGATTTTCTTAATCTGTCCTAAACATTGCTTTCGCAAACCAACAGCACCATTGTGCGCTACATGTGCGATAACAGATTTTGGGTGACATATGAAAAATTGCACCTGTACTGTTCATAAGGAAGTTTAATAAAATGGACATGTTGAAAATCTAGAGTGAAAATATTAAATTTGCAAACTTACGAGCATGCATAGGAACTGTGCAACGCACGCTCGTAAAAGTCATTTTTAGGAATTTTTTCACCAAATTTTCAACATAGCCATTTTAAGACCTCTGCTCATGAACAGTGTCACTGTGGTTATGTTAATGTGTCCCATACATTGAGTTTGCACACCGACTGCGCCATTGTACGCTACATGGGCGGAAACACGTTTTGGGCAGGATGTGAAAAATGACAGCTGTACTGCTCATAAGGAGGTGTGGAAAAATGGCAATGTTGGAAATCTGGAGTGGAAATATTGAAAATTCGCAAACCTACGAGCGTGCGTGGGAACTGTGCAATGCACACTCGTAAAACAGTCATTTTTAGGAATTCTGTCACCAAACTTTCAACATTGCCATTTTAAGATCTCTGCTCATGAACAGTGACACTGTGATTTTCTTAATGTGTCCCATACACTGAGTTCGCACAACGACTGCGCCATTGTGCGCTACATGGGCGGAAACACATTTTGGGTGAGATGTGAAAAATGACAGCTGTACTACTCATAAGAAGGTGTGGAAAAATGGCAATGTTGAAAATCTGGAGTGGAAATATTGAAAATTCGCAAACCTATGAGCGTGCGTAGGAACTGCGCAACGCACGCTCGTAAAACAGTCATTTTTAGGAATTTTTTCACCAAATTTTCAACATAGCCATTTCAAGACATCTGCTCATGAACAGTGTCACTGTGATTTTCTTAATTTGTCCTGTACATTGATTTCGGCACCAACTGCGCCATTCTACGCTACAAAGGAAACACATTTTGGGTGAGATGTGAAAATGACAGCTGTACTACTCATAAGACAGTGTGGTGAAATGGCAATGCTGAAAATCTGGGTGAAAATATTGAAATTTTGTAACTACGAGCCTGCGTGGGAACTGCATAGCACGCAAGCTCGTTAAACAGTCATTTTGGAATTTTGGCACCAATTTTTCAACGCTGGGGTTTGGGCCCCCTTCATGAATGATGTCACTGTCATGGTGGTATTCAGTCCGAAGGGTGATTTACGATCACTGCACAGTCACTCGTCGAAATCACCGCTTCGAGCTGACTCTTGCCATGACAGTGTTATCATTCGAAAAGGTCTAAACCCCTGTTAGTTGAAAAATTGGCAAAATTCCCAAAAAATGCCTGAGATATGCACATAAAGTTGAACCCCTCCTATCTAGCCCGTTATAGCAGCTATGGGCATTTCTCAGTTTGCGGCCGGGTTTGAAGGGGCAGACGTGTTCCCGGTCCACCCAAGATCATCGCGCCAGAGTCCGGTAAGTATGGGGTGAGGGGGGTGTGTGGGAGGCTGGGTGCAGTGGGTGGGTGCGGGTTGTGGGAGGGGTTCGGGACGCCGCAGGAGGCGTTTTGTTTTACAGGTGTTAAAATTTCAAAAAGACTTCGGGGACTTGGCTTGCCATGCTGGGGTGGGCTCCCAGCATGGCACAAGGACTTTGGGGGCGTCTCAGCCGACGGATTGGGTACCCCTGGCCAGCAAATGATTGACGCCACGCTGGGTGGGCCCCAGTGCGGCATTCAACTACTGGGGAACTTCAGATGATGCAGCCCAGCCGGCTGGGATTGGGCACTGCTGCTGGCATACGTCTGGCGTATGGGGCGCCAGATGCTCATGGGGAGCCGCGCGTGAGCAGCTTCTTATTGCTGCTCACTCAAGCCTAGCTCCCCTTTTCTAATCAGAGTGTTACTCGCATTTTGGATGGTCATAGAAAGCTCCAAAATGCATTGGCTTAGAGTACGCTACCGCGCAATAACAGTGCCCGCTGAATTGAGGAGGAGGTGACACACTCCGAAATCTCCGATGATGGCACTATGTTTCTTGCAGATGCGTGCAAGCAAATATAAAAATGCACGTACTTCCGAGCATACGTGGAAAGTGCGCAACGCATGCACGTAACAGTCATTTTATGGACTGTCGTCACCAGATTTTCAACATAGGCATTTTACGATCTGTGCTCATGAAGAGTGTCACTGTGATTGTGTTAATATGTCCTGAACACTGATTTCTCACAGCAACCACGGTATTCTGCGCCGGAAGTGCAAAAACATATTTCGGCCAGGATATGATAAATGACAGCTGTACTGTTCATAAGGAGGTGAGGAAAAATGTCAATGTTGAAAATCTGGAATGAAAATATTACAAATGTGTGAAGTTATGAGCGTGTGTTCAAACTGTGCAACGCACGTTCGTAACACAGTAATTTTATGGAGTACCATCACCAAATTCTCAACATAGGCATTTTAGGACCTCTGCTAATGAACAGTGTCACTATAATTTTCGTGATGTGAACTGAACACAGATTTCCCACAGCGACTGCGCTATTCTGTGCCAGAAGTACGAAAACACATTTTGGCCAGGATGTGAAAAATGGCAGCTATGCTGTTCATAAGGATATGTGGAAAAATGGCAATGTTGAAAATCTGGAGTGAAAATATTGCAAATGTGCGAAGTTACAAGCGTGCGTGGAAACTGCGCAATGCATGCTCGTAACACAGTCATTTTATGGACTTTTCTCACCAAATTTGCAACATAGGCATTTTAGGACCTCTGATAATGAACAGTGTCACTGTGTTTTTTGTAATGTGTCCCGAACACGAATTTCCCACAGCGACTGTGTTATTCTGCGCCGGAAGTATGAAAACACATTTCAGCCAGGATGAATAAAATGACAGCTGTTCTGGTCATAAGAAGGTGCAAAAAAATTTCAATGTTGAAAATCTGGAGTGAAAATATTGCAAATGTGCGAAGTTAAGAGCGTGAATGGAAACGGCGTAACGCACCTTAGTAACAGTCATTTTATGGACTTTTGGCACCAAATTTTCAACACAGGCATTTTAGGACCTCTGTTAATAAACAGTGTCACTGTCATTTTCATAATGTGTCCCGAACATGGATTTCCCATAGCAACTGCGCTATTCTGCGCTGGAAGTGCGAAAACACATTTTGGCTAGGGTGTGAAAAATGACAGCTACACTGTTCACAAGGAGGTGTGAAAAAATGCCGATGTTGAAAATCTGGCATGAGAATATTGCAAATTTGTGAAGTTACAAGCGTGCAAAGCAACTGCCAATGCACGCTCGTAAAATAGTCATTTTTTGGATTTTTCCCACCAAATTTGCAACATAGGCTTTTTTGGGAGCCCACCTCATGAACATTGGCACTGTCATTTCGTTTATCAGTCCCGAAAGGTGATTCCACGCAGTGACCGCAAAATCACGTTTCGAGGCCGAGTAACGCCATGACAGTGACAGAATTCATGAGGGGGTGTCCCAAAAACCCCATGTTGAAAATTTGGTGCCAAAATTCCAAAAAATGCCCGAGATATGCAGCAAAATTGAAAAAAACCCTATTCATTCCATTATACAGCTTACCGGCATTTCCTCAGTTCACGGTCAGCTTTGAAGAGTGCAGACATGTTCCCGGTCCACGAAGATTGTCAGCTGGACTACAGAGTAGGTATGGGGTGAGAGGGGTGTGGGAGGCAGGATGCACAGTGGGTGGGTGTGGGTTGTGGGGTGGGCAGGGAGACTGCAAGGGACCGTTCCCTTTGTTTACAGCTGAAAAAAAAAAGACATTTCTGGACGGTCTTTTTTTAACAGGGGAATTTGGCAAACTGGGGTGGGCTCCCAGCATGCCAACAGACTGTTGGGGGGTGCAGTTGTAGCTGACGGGGGATTGGGCACCCCCCTTGGCACAAAAGCGTGAGGGAAGGGCTTAACAGCCGAGGGGGATTGGGCACCCCCTCGGCAGTACTGTCGCTACTCTTTTGTGTGGGGACTTATGCCGATGGGGAGTGGGCTCCCCCGTCGGCACATCAACCTGGGAGGGGGGACATAATGCCGACGGGGAGTGGGCTCCCCCATCAGCAACTCAAATCATACTCAAGGGATGCAAGTCGACAGGTTGGGGCCCCGTGACAAAAGCTGTGTGGGAAGGGGCACATGCTACCAAGGGGGACTGGGCACCCCCTCGGCACTGGGGCCACATTATTATTGTTTGTGAACAGGGCGGCAACGTGCTGCCATGTTCACAAACAATATTACAGTAGCAACGTTCCACCCAACAATGGCGGGTTGCTCCCTCATTGCAGCAAATCGCTGATGCTGCAGTGACGAGGTGGCCTGTGATTGCTACGGCGAAAACGTTACAGCTTGATGCAACTTCTGGAAGCCAGTGTCATCAGCACACTGTGCCTCCATTGGTGCACCATGGCCAAGCCCCAAAATACTGTGCCTCCCTTGGCTGCTACACTGCTGTACCTCCCTAACCCGCTTCTCTCCTAAGCTGTCACATAATGTTTCTTGAGCATACGCGCAAGCAAACATAAAAATGACCAAGTTATGAGTGTACATTGAAATTTTTCCATGCACGCACATAACTTTGGTCATTTCTGTTTTCTTTTTCAACTTTTTCACTCCGGTCGCGGCTTGTGGGGACCTCTCTAAGGCAACCAGTCCTTGTTCTGCCTGCCAGAGGCTCCCCCCTGACTGAACCTCCTCTCTCCCCCCCCCCTGCAGTCAGCACCCCTGGTATTACCAGACCGGGGAGGGTAACCCAAGACAGACTCCAAACTGCAGGTGGGGCCCTGGGGGGAGGTTATAGGAAGACCATTCGAGGAGGAACCCGGTGGAGGGCATGGGGAATCTGTGCCATCACCTGCCCCACAAGCCGGGTATTTTCCTGTATTCTGTTCCGCCACCCTGTGTGTATACCCCCCGAAGCTATTGGTGCACGGCAACCCAGCCAGCGTCAGGTATGCCATTATGTGCTGCTCATGCTACTACAGCACCCCTAATCTCCACTAGGGGCCGCCGGTGTGCTGAACTCCCATATTCCCTCCCCCCGGGACAGGACAGCAGCCCGGCGGGCACTCAGTCCAGTTCCTCCCCTGCTGACCCCAGGCTCCCGAGTTTGCTCCAGAACTTGGGTCGCCACTGTGGCACGAGGTGTGGCATCCAGCGCCTCAACCCTCAGTGCCACCGGGCCGGGCACTTTGGTCATTTTTAATATTTTGACTCCAAAGTTTCAAACATAGTCATTGTTTCATATCAGCTCAAGAACATTTCAGCTGTCACTTTCCACAGCCTAACCAAAACATGTTTTGGCACCTGTGGCACAAAATGGCATTTTTGAGGGGATTTGCAGATTTTCACCTACCAAGCTCATGAGGTAGGGTCATAAGAAGACTATGTTAAAAGTTTTGGGTCAAAAATTTTAAAAACAAATAATTTATAAACAGGGATGTATGTTGCCCCTCTGGGAACCACATTGCCTTACTGTGCCAGTGAGCTGAGTTCAGGTGTGAACTCTGTGAGCTGGCTCAATGGAACAAGGTTGATAGGGAAGGTGCAGCAGCATGCGACACCAGCCCCGGTCTGGATAGGGGCAGAGCAGTGTTTTGGCACAGATGCAACACCCTGTGGTGGGTCAAGGAGCCTTCCCCACAGGTATTGACATGCATGCCGTGGCCTGCTGGGCCCAGGCACTGGGTCAGGACTGTCTTCAATATTGTATTTATCCTATTTTGCTCAGGTCCAAAAGAAACCTGGGCAACTGAGGATACAAATGAACTATCAGAAAAAGAAGGGAAATAAATTGCAAAAATACATGTGTTGATGCAGTCATTAGGGTTGAAAAATGCTGAGCTCACAAACAGGGAAATGAAAAACCATTAGGGGTTTGAGTCTCCAGAGTATTGTCAAGTCAGTGGTGGGGTCTTCCTTGGGATTGTCAACCCTGACGCCCACCCCTCCCTTGAGCAGACAAGCTCAGCTGTGATGTCTTCACGCAGGGCCCTATGTGAGGAAAGCTCCCAACAGATTATGTTGGCCGTACTGTATCACAATGAGGCATTTTCTTGGAGCTGAACCTTGTGCTTCAGACAGGAGGCTACAGACTAGGGTGAGGGGGTGTGCATTGGGGTTGACAACCCCAAGGAAGATCCCATGACTGATTCAGCAAGACTCCACACTCCACACAAAAGTACTGCAGACAATTAGTGCTCTTTCCTGAGTTCCACACTGCCTGGTACTAACAGCTGCTGCCTGACACCCTGAGTGACAGTACAAATCTTCCTATGTGCCACTGAGGCTAACAGCCGACTTCAACTGAACTGGACATCCTCCGATTCAAATATTCAGTTATGACTTTTACATTTTAACCATTGGAAGTGTAACATCCCAAACTCCATGAAGTGCAATATATGAACTCTGTTTAGAATAGAGACAGGACAGCTGTATTATTCTGCTTTAAAAATATGGAACAAGAAATTCTGAGAATGCAGAAGGAACCACGAAGAAGGAAACCAATATAGTAGCACTAGCTGATGTTTAGAGATTCATAGATACATGAAGGCAGAAAAGGACCTTTTTGGCCCATTGATTCTGCCCATTCCTCCCTCTTTATTTGCCCCTCTTGCCCGTAGATTCCATACATTCCACCCTCCACTCCCTAGTCAGTCCCCTGTGATTGTCCCATGCCCTCTTGAATCCCTCCACAGTTCTGGCTTCCACCACTTCCTCCAGCAGACTGTTCTAGGGTGCCCTCTCAGTAAAGTAATGCCTCCTCACATTACCCTTAAACCTACCCTCTCCACCCTGTGCCCTCTAGTTCTAGCACCTACCTTCCTTGTGAATAACCCCCCCACTTTATTAATCCCCTTCACATACTTGAATGTCTCTATCATGTTAGAAACATGGAAACATAGAATTTGACAGCAGATAAGGACCACTTGGCCCACCTAGTCTGCCCATTTTCCTACCTAACAGATAAGCTGCAGATCCTAGTTAACCAACAACTTACTTCCTCCTACCCCCCACTAGGACTGCCTTATGTCTGTCCCATGCATTCTTGAATTCCCCCACTGTTCTTGACTCCACGACCTCCTCAGGAGGCTGTTCCATGCATCCACAACCCTCTCTGTGAAAAAATACTTCCTCACATTACCTCTGAGCTGTCCCCCCTCTATCTTCAAATTTTGCCCCCTTGTTCTTGCACATCTCTTTTTCTGAAAGATGCTGCCGTCTTGGACTTTGTTGATTCCCTTGAGGTACTTGAAAGTTTCTATCATGTCCCTTCTCTCCCTTCTTTCCTCAAGGGTATACATATTAAGCTCCTTTAGTCTTTCTTCGTATGTCTTCTGGTGCAGACCCTGCACCATTTTGGTTGTGCTCCTCTGGACAGCCTCCACTCTGTCTATGTCTTTGCAGAGATCGGGTCTCCAGAACTGCACACAGTACTCCAGACGGGGTCTCACCAACTGTCTGTACAGAGGGATAACAACTTCCTGTTTTCTACTATTGATGCTTCTTCCTATGCATCCCAGTATCCCCCCAGCCTTCCTTACTGCCTTCTCACATTGCTCGCCCACCTTTAGGTCATCTGATATAATTACCCCCAGGTCTCTTTCCATTTTACTGTTGTCAGTATCTCACCCCCATTGTGTACTCTTCCCTGGATTTTTGTTTCCCATGTGCATTACCTTGCACTTCTTTGCGTGAATCTGAGCTGCCATACATTTGACCATTCCTCCAACCTTGCCAAGTCCTTCTCATCCTTTCCACTCCATCTTGTGTATCAACCCTATTGCAGATCTTTGTGTCATCTGCAAAGAGACATACTTTTCCTTCTAGTTCCTCTGCAATATCACTTATAAAGACATTAAAAAGGACCGGTCCCAGTACTGAACCCTGCAGTACCCCGCTAGTAACCCTCCTTTCTTCACTGTGTTCTCCATTTACTACTACCCTTTGCGTCCTGTTGTCTAGCCAATTTGTTATCCAGGCTACCACCTTGGGACCCACTCCAAGGCTGGCTAACTTGTGTATTAATCTTTTGTGTGGGACTGTATCAAATGCCTTGCTAAAATCTAGGTAGGCCATGTCCACAGCCCCTCCCTGGTCTACTACTTTGGTCACCCAGTCAAAGAAATCTATTAGATTTGTCTGACACAACCTTCCCATCGTGAATCCATGCTGCCTTGGGTCCTGTGCCCCACTGGCCTCTAGGTACTCAACAATTCTTTCCTTCAGAAGTGATTCCATCATTTTCCCTACCACTGAGGTCAAACTAACTGGTCTGTAGTTTCCTGCCTCTGTCCTGCTCCCACTTTTTGTGAAGAGGAATCACATCTGCACAAAAGTGGGAGCAAGACAGAGGCAAGAAACTACAGACCAGTAATGTTCCTCTGCTCCCTCCTGGTCTCCAGTGGGTACAAATCCAGCACCCTCATCCTCTCTCGTACAGCTTCCCACTTAGCTCATGCACCATCTTGGTGGCCCGTCTCTGTACTCTTTCCATGCCATCTTTGCGTAGGTGAGGTCTCCGGAACTGAACCCCGTACTCCAGGTGTGACCTCCCCTTGGATTTGTAGAATGAGATCAGCACCTTCTGCGTTCTATTACTTATCCCCCACCCTATGCATGCTAGCATTCTGTTCACTTTGTCCACCACCTTGCTGCATTGGGTCCTCACCTTAAGGCTGTTTGTGATTATGATTCCTAGATCCTTCTCCTACTCAGATGGTTTCACTCTCCCCGCACCAGCAGGACCTGGCCCTGTGGGTTTATTCCCCGCAGTTCCACCCTGTACACTGTATACTATAGTCTAAACTCCAGGAATTCCACTTAGCACATATCACGCTATAATAGAGTTACTTAGTTGCAATTACTTTCCAATGGCCCCACTTTCACATTCCTTGTAAAAAAGCAAGTTTCTCTAAATACCCCAATCTCAGTGCAATTTTCTCTGAATTCCCACCAACTTCCAGTACTAACTTTAATAAATTGCTATCCTATGGCTCAAAATTTACAGTTTTTTTCCCAGCTTTTTTTGAAGTTTTTCTTCTAAAAGCAACGTGTTTCTAAATACCCCAATCTCAATGCAATTTCTTCTGAATGCCCACCAAAATACAGCACTTAAAAATTACAGAAACCTGGATGCAATTCCACTTGAAATGTGGTTTCGAGAACATGAACTCCTAAAACAGAATTTCTGTAACCTTGGCTGAGCCTTGCGTGACTCCACTATTGACATCAATGCAGTATTAGAGCACTTCATTAAGGTCTTCAGTGCTGCCTGCGACACTTATGCCCTATTAAAAATGGTGATGATTCGTGGTACGGTGCACTCCTGGATAACTCCTGAACTCATAGCTAACATGAAACAACAGGACCATCTTGCGTATCGCGCTAAAGCCTCAGGGAAGTAACTGGATCTGAAAGCCTATAAAGCAGCCAGGAATGCAAGCACATGGGCTATCTGTCAGGTGAAAAGTAAATACCATAGAGAATTGCTGGCTAATGCTTGGGAGGACAGTAGGAAATTTTGGTTGAATATTAAAGATGTCACTGGTAAAGGTCCAAAGGTGACACCTCCATCCTAAACGTTGATGGAGCCCCTACCCTAGACCCAAATTGCGAATGTAACCCCCCTATAAATGGGGGTTCCTAAAAGCCTCCTAGGTGGTTGGTGTTAGGCGTTTAAGCCATTTTAGATGGCAATGCTGTGAGTGCTTTTAGAGCCTCTGTGTACTGTCCCTTTAAGGGCCACCTGCTGGTTGCTATAACTGGTTCGAATTGGGGGTCTGTGTGTTTTTCTGCTCGAGTCCCGCTTGAGCTGATGCCCCAGTGCTCTGTTATTGCTGTCGCTGATTGCGCAGAGGGAGCAGGTTGTGAAGATGTAACCATTTGCTGGGAATTATTAATAGTGATAATGAGGGTACAGTTTGTTCTAACCTGCTTTCTTGCAGCCTGGACTGTTTCTGATGCACCCCACCATGTTGGCCCTGAACTGATGAAGTGGACCAATCCAATCGTGAGGACGCGATAGGGAGTCGACTGACCAATGAAGACACAGATAGTAATATTGGGAAGTGGCATTATGGGCTATGGCGCTTCTTTGCACCACTGAGAGCAAAAGAAAATGATTGGCATGTGTAGTCAGCCTATGAGGTCAGGTAGCACCCGAACTGTGAGGATTGCCCCATGCAGTTAGGGGCAGAGGCGCTGTGACCGTAGAGAGGAAGGGAGCTCTGAGCTTCAGCGCCATTGAGTGTTCGTGTGGGAAGCGCGTGAAAGGCCTGAGGGGGCAGTTTTTGCCTAGTCAGAAAGCTTCAGATTAAATCCACCGTCATGTGGTCAGAGGAGGCTGTGTATAAACACAGCTACTTACCAGGCTTCACCTGAAGAGGACTGGAGAATCTGCTGAATTGCGCTCGGTCTGTCAGGATGTTTGAGGCTGCAGTCAACGCCCGAAAGTGCTGTGAGTTCATTTGGGTCCTGGAAGCAGCCGCCTGGTATGGTACCCCTCTGTTGTATTCCATATAAATGTGTGAGAAGGCCTCTGAAACTCAGGCTCAGCCCTGCAAGTGGTGAAGGAGTGGTTCTCTGTTGCAGTTGTGAGTACTGGATCAGGGTAGCTCCCTGTTAATGCCTGCTAACCAAGGCCAAGTTGTTTGTTGTATTGCAGACTGTACTAATTGAGCTTTTGGCTCCATCTGATCTGTTTAGGAATTAAATGCTCATCTGTGACAGGGCCCCAACCAGCTGCATCGACGAACTAGCCATTAGGGCTTGGGTACCCATAGACAGTAATTGATAGGTTAGGCCTGTGCACAGAGCCCTAGGTATTCATATATATATATATATACGGTAGTGGTAAGGCAATCACCCTGATTTCCCCCGGTCTTTGTTATCTCTCCTTGAATAAATCAGATTTATTGTTTTTGCAGAAGTACCCTGACTGGTTTGCATTTTACTGGTGATATACTGCACAGCGAATATTCAATAACTGTACCTTACTTTCTAGGGGGTCCCTGGAGTGAGCTGTGTGGTTCGAGCCGGGGGTAAGTGTTCACGGTGAGATCATTGTAATTGAACTGTGTGAGCCACTAGTGGGAAGAAGGGGGGTTGCAGCAACCCAGAGGGCTGCGACTGAGTCAATTTGGACTGTTCTAACCCCGACCTCTGGGTGGAGGCACCCGTCAACGGATCTGGGCCCCTCACCCTGTCACAGTTGAGGCAGGCAGGGGTAGTAGCCCTTAGGATAGCGCCCCCTGAGGGTTACAAATTGGAGGCACCGCTGGGATCAGTGTCCCCTAGTGGCCAAGTGAGTGAAGTGCATAAAAAATGGAAAAACTGACAGGGAAACTGGAATGGGATATTATGGCAAAAATTAAGTTGGATCCTATTAAGACTATGGTACACAATCTGATGGGGTGGGGTGAAGCCGAAGAGCTGGACTCCCAGAGAATTGTGTTACTGCTAGACGTGCCGCTGGGAACCCCAACAGCTGACATTATTTCTACAGCAGAGCATGTTAAATGTTTGGACAAAGTGGAGGTAAAGGGGCGCATGGCTGACCTGCTCGATCAGACGCTGCAGGTACTACTGTTGTGCAGTGTGGCCATTGACCCCGAGAGGGTACCTCCAGTGATTTACCCAGAGGGTGCCCACAGGGGTGGAGGCTGGTTCATATTCGGAGTGGGTCAGTCGCTCCTGGGGGTTCCCCCCAGACTAATAGCTTTAAAGATAAACTGCTTAAATTGCTGGCTGTGGAAGGGAGGACTACCCAGGAGTTGCTGCAAGCCTTGGATCTGTCTAGTGACACTACCCCCCAGATCTCCCCAGGTACCTCCCCCATCCCTCTAAGAGCTCTATTTTGGCTCCACTGCCCTTAGTGGTCCCTCCTATACAGCTTGACTCTTACTGTAGACTAAAACTTTTTTTCTGGCACAGTGCCAGTGCCTACAGCGGAGGATGACTTGGAAACATTGATGGACTACGCTACCCCCTTAGTTCAGGAGAGGCAATGCTCTGAGGGGGGAGAAAAGGGAACAATTGATGGAGAGTCTGTGGGGCCCCGCTTTAGAAGCCATTAGATTTTTGCGGGCCACCAACCCGGAAGCCACCACAGCAGAGTACCTTTCTGCTTTGGAGGGGGTGTTTGGGAGTACAGAGACTGGGGAGGACTTATTATGGAAATTCAGGTCTGCTAAGCAATGGAGAAATGAGAAACTGTCCGCCTTTGTTACTAGGGTGCAGCGGGCTTTGCAAAAGGCCTATAGAAAAGGGGGGATCACAGCCACGGCTCGGAACCAGGTCAGGTTGGAACATGTTCTGAAGTCTGCTAGATTTTCTAGTGTGATACTGTTAAAGCTTAAGTTGCATGATAGACGGGCTGCCCCACCTGAATACTGTCAATTGATGAGGGAAATTAGAGAAGTGGAGACTGATGAGGATGGGTGGGAACCCTATGTGGGGGCTGTGAACCCAAGACAAACCCCTGAATCTAGTGCCCCTGAAGAGACCCACCCTTCAGGAAGGCCTGATGCATCCCTAGATTTTCAAGGTGATGTGGGGGTGCAAGCTATTTCCTTGGATCCCCAAATAGAAAGTGAGTTGAGGGCCGAGGTCAGAAATTTACGAGAACTGGTGAGGGACTTAAAGTGAGCCACCATCTACCCTGTTAGGTCTGGGGACCCTGAGTTATCCAGAAACCAATGCCCTGGCCCAGGGGAACCCCCTCACCCTCTGGAGGGCCCCCAGCAGACAAGGTACTCACCACCCAATAGAGACCCCCGGGACCCCAAGTTTTGTTACAGTTGTGGGGAGGATGGACACTTTCAGCCTGAGTGCCCGATGCCAGAGAATTTAAGGAAGGTTAACAGAAAACTTATCACTTGGCATTGTAGGGCCCACATCTGACCCCCCAGGAAGAGCTTTGTGACCCGGGCCAATGCCCAAGCAACTGTCAATGCTGTGCCCCCAGAATGATCTGATGTGTTTGGGCCCTCGATGGAGGCCCCAGTGCGAGTAAATGTGATTCCCACCCGAGCTGTACTAGACAGTGGCTCTCAGGTAACCATCATGTTTCAGGACTGGTATCAGACACACCTACCTGAGGTGCCACTACAACCCTTGGATGATCTACATGTATGGGGGTTGAGTGACAAGGCTTATCCGTATTTGGGGTATATCCGGATCTGGCTGTCATTCCCTACTTCTGTGGCTGGAGTGGACGAACAGGTGGAAACCTTGGCTCTAGTCTGCCCCCCCACTGGACTATATGATGGGGCACCCCTGTTGATCGGGACAAATGCTCATATGCTTGGATGACTAGCCCAATTGTGTTCAGAAAAGCAAGCCTTTAGAACTGGGGAGGGGACCCTGAGAATACCTGTTGTGATCCAACAGGTCACTGAAACCCAGAAGAGGGTTAGCCAGGAGGAACCTGAAGGCCAGGTGGGCATAGTATGGAAAAAGGATCCGGCCCCGGTGACACTTGCCCCGAATGCTCAGTATGTTCTGCACGGGGAAGTCTGACTGAAAACAGATGTTAAGAATAAGTTGTTAATGTTGGATGCACCTGGAGAGGGAAAATTGCCTGAGGGACTGCTGGTCAAACCCAGTATCTTGCTGGCTAGAGCCCATGCTTACGTTAAAAGGGTGATGGTTCGAGTGAGTCACGTGATGCGTCAAGGGGTATAGACGCAGTTCTCTGGGTGTCCTCTCGCCGAAAACAATTTTACAATTTTAAAACCCCTTTCAGTAAAACTTACAGTTTGGAACTCTCGCTATCTGGACCGAGACTGCAGACGGCGGTTAAATTTCGGTCTACATCCTGCCGGGGAACAATGGAAAGCCCCGAAACAGAATCGGATGCAAAGCGGCCCCTCCGCAGCTCCTCGCCGATAACGCCACAACAAGAGATCTCACCAGACAAGATATATGAGGATCTCTCAACTATAAAGGAGGCACTGTTTAAACTGGTGGATGAGGTGGCAGAGTTCAAGCCAGCCCTGACACAGCTTGCGAGGAGGGTAACAGATGCAGAAGCCAGGGTTTCATCGCTGGAAAGAAAGCAAGAGAAATTAGGCCTTGCATCCACTGAAAGTAAGAGAGCCATAACGAAATTAGAGGACCGACTGGATGATCTTGAAGGAAGGAGCAGGCGGAACAATTTGGTGTTATTGGGGCTCCCTGAGGGCGAGGAAGGCACCAATACTGTCCTTTTCTTACAGAAATTTTTAAGGAAAACAATAGGACCCTCACCCAACGGTCCTGAGTACATGATAGAAAGGGGCCATCGCGCCTTAAGAGCCAAGCCCCTCGCATCGCAACCACCTAGGCCAGTGATCTTTAAATTATTAAACTATTTAGATCGGGAGTTTATTCTGAGAGAATCACGGAAGTTAACTACGTTCCAATGGGAAGACAAGAAACTTCGGCTTGTTCCTGATCTGACATGGAAGGTGCGCCAGGCCCGGGCCAGTTTCAGATCTATCACCTCCAAGTTATGGGCCGCAGGAATCCGCCATCGTATGCTGTACCCTGCCAAGTTGGAGGTCTCTCTAAAAGAAGGGACTCGACGTTTTGAGTCTGTGGATGAGGCATTGCAAGCTCTCGTGACCTCTCTACCAGATCTATTCAAGAAAGGATGAGAACTTAGAACTTTTTCAGATCACTATGTGTTATGTTAATCAAAGGATATGCAGTGGACTATAACGAGCTGGAGAACCGCTGTCTAGAATGGGAAGCCAGAGTATGAATACTTTCCAGGAACTGTCTTATTTTCCCTATGTGGATAATTTTTTTTGCAATCTAACAATTTAGTAACTTAAGGGAAATGATCATTGGTAAGGGGGGAGCTCACTTATTGTTCTAAGGGTTGAATAAAATTAGGAGATAAATGCATTAGGTTAATATGAAAATGCGACCCTCAGGGTGCTTAAGGCCCAGACCATGTCTTAGATGAGATATGTTTAGTCAAGTGGCCCATTAAAAGGAACAGGGGCTACGGAAATTGAGTAATGGCCACAGGATAAAGCTTATTTCTTTCTCCGATTGCTAGCTTGCTATAGCGAGCTGTTACGTGTGAGCTACTTAAACCCTTATTATGTTTTATATAAGTAACT
This sequence comes from Neoceratodus forsteri, assembly GCA_016271365.2. Classification (NCBI taxonomy): domain Eukaryota; kingdom Metazoa; phylum Chordata; order Ceratodontiformes; family Ceratodontidae; genus Neoceratodus; species Neoceratodus forsteri. The sequence goes on along the minus strand of CM028129.1, from coordinate 19,477,771 downwards.
GACCTACTACGTGGTTAACCCTCAGTAACTAGGTATTCTGTGTCAAGATATTGATCAATGGCAGTTTAACCCTGACTTTACCTTTCTACCTTTATGGGGCCATTTGGTGCCCTTTGGGTCATGGATACTTTGGTAGTTAGTTGCTATTTTTAACTTTAAGTAAACTATAGTTAGCTTTATATGCTCTCCTCTAATTAACAACTGTTTCTGTTCGTCATGACATTAATATTGTTAAAGGGTCCTTACAAAGGGATTAAGAACTGCAGACATATATCCTCTGACATATTTCTTTATTGTTTTGGGGCGAGATACCAACCTCTATGGCGCGCCATGGACCATAAATTTAGGAGTTGGCGTCAGGGAGAGGGCTCCATGTGTGATCCAAGAGGAAGGGTTTCTTTATTAGAGGAGGGGGAGAAAACTGAATGCTTAATTTTGTTGTTTGGGGGGGGAGGGATGGCAGCTATCCACACCTTTCAACGATCAAGCAGGGATATCCACCTGGCTAGTCAATTGAATATCATCTCTTGGAATGTCAAAGGGGGAAGGGACAATCAGAAAAGGAATATTTTGCTTCATCACTTGGCTCAACTCGACCCGTCTATAGTATTCCTTCAAGAAACCCATGTCCTCCCTGACCAGCTCCATTGTTTCAAAAAAAAGTGGGTCAGTCAGGTCTTTGGCGCCGGTTTCTCCTCTAGCAGCCGAGGAGTAGCTGTTCTGATAGCAAAAGGGTTCCTTTTCATCCTCTGAGTCTATCTGATCCGAAGGAAGATATATTGTAGTTTCAGGTAAATTGGGAGGTTAATTTAACTTTGGGATCAATATATGGCCCTAACATTGATTCTCCATCCTTTTTTGTACAATTGGCCACAATCTTAGCCCCTTTAAGGATACCCTGTTATCCTAGGGCGATTGGGTAGTTCAATCCAGTAGTCTAGACCGTTCTGGCATAGAACTTTGCATTTTTCCCAGCCCAAAGGGCTTTAAGCGAACTCAAAACATCTTCGGACTAATTGACCCTTGAGGTTGTTTAACCAACCACAAAAGAGTTTACCTTTTTCTCCTCTGTGCATAAATCTTATTCTAGAATTGATTATTTTTGGTCAACCAGCATTATTTGGGGATGATAGAAGAGGTCTCACTTTACCTCAGGTTCTCTCGGACCATTCCTATTAAACTTAGTTGCTCCCTCTGTTCCTCCACCTAGATCTTATTCGTGGTCACTAAACAATAGCCTATTAAAGGACCCCCATACTAGCTCATTTTCAAAAGTTTATGACTAATACCATAGTGGATAATTGGGATCTCAATGCAGTAGACTTAGTGTGGGCTGCCTTAAAAGCCAACATGGAGGGAACTCTTAGAATACAACAGTGCGTAAGGCCAAAAACAGATATTTACTAAATAATTGTCTCAAAAATCTCCACTCTAGAAGCTGTTAATGAAGCTTTCAGAACTAAAGATCAAGAACAGGAACTAAACAGTCTCACTGATATGGTATGTAAATACCTTTAGTGAGAAAGTAGAGAGCTCTGCCTCTAAAATAAAAGCAGCGTATATAGGCGGGGTAGCAAGGCTGCAGCAACTTTTAGCTTGGCAGTTAAAACAAAGAGCAGAGGCCAAGTGGGTGGCAGCTTTGAAACACCCTGTTACGAATAAATTGACTACTGAGCCGAGGGCATCTTAGATATTTTTTAATTATTATAAATCTCTATACTCTAGTCAACCTCTCTCTTTACAGAGTGAATTTAAAATGAAAGAGTTCTTAGACAAAATTTCTTTTCCACAGATGCCTGAGGAAACAAAACAGTTGCTAATAGCCCCTTTTCGAAGAAGAAATTGCAAATGCTATTGACTCACTAAAATTAGATAAAGCCCTGGTCCGGACGGCTTTACCCCCCTTTTTTTCAAGACATTTAAGAGCAAGTTGATTCCACTTTTGTATCAACTTACGCCTATTGGCAGAACAATGGGGTAAATGACAGATCCTCTTTGAAGCCAGGATAATTCTCTACCCAAACCAGATAAATCTTTAGATTCAGCAAGTAACTATAGACCTATTTCTTTATTGAATATAGACATAAAGATTTATGCTAAAATCTTAGCCACCAGATTAAAATCAACATGGATTGGGCTGTTAAGTCCGGAGCAATCTGGTTTTGTTGCAGTCGATCCTCGGCAGACCATTTCAGAAAGTTGTTTTATTTAATTCTCTGCGTCTGAATGCCCAGACAAGGAGGCTTCTTTAGTATCGTTAGAGCAGAAAAGGCTTTCGACAGGGTAGAGTGGGGTTTATGTTTGCACGCTGGCTAAATTTGGTATCCCAGGAAAATTTATTCATTACATTCGGATCCTGTATGATTGTCCATCTGCAAGGGTCCAATGCAACAATTGATTTCACGACCCTCCCCTTTTGTGAGGCACTCGTCAAGGTTGCCCTCTCTCACCGTACTTATTTAACTTATATTTAGAGCCCCTGATAAGAGCCATCCAATTGGACTCCTCAATACAGAGAATTTGTATAGGTAACCTGGAATTTAAGGTATCAGCATTTGCAGACGATCTGTTATTACATATTAGGAATAGTACTACTTCACTTCCCCACTTGCTCTCATTAATTTCATGTTTTAGTGAATTTTCCGGCTACAAACTTAACAGGAACAAAACAATGGTCTATTCGCTATCCTCCCACCTCCATAAAAGCTGGTGTTCCTCGTTAGGGTTACAGTGGCAGTCAAGTTCTTTATCCTATTTAGGTACCCAAATCTCAAAAGACCTTGGGAAATTGGCCAGCTTAAATTTAAACCCCTATTCAAATCAGTTAAGGAAGACCTAGAGATGGACGAAGCTTCCTTTGACTTTTCAGGTAGAGTTAATACATTAAAGATGATGGTTCTACCCAGGCTTTTCTACCCTCTCTACAACGAACATCTACCTCCCTAGGTCGTTCTTTAGCCAGCTCTACAAATATTGCTCGGTTTTCTATGGAAGGGCAAACCCCTCATAAGGCCTATGCCAGAATAATTTCATCGAAAAGTAGGTGGCCTTCAGGTACTGGTTTTACACTTACTACTTAGCCATCCAGCAGCTAGATCAGCTTTGTGGCTACGAGAAAGAGATACCCCTTCATCTGGACTCGTCCTGGACCAGGTGGTTTCCAAACTGGTAAATTTAGATTTGGAATCCTTTCTATGTATATCATGGTCTAAGGTCCCTAACCAAATTAGAATACCCCTTGGTTGGGACATAAGGGCATTACACCAACTATATTTAATATTACATATTCCTTATGCCAATGACCTATTTCAACCTCTTTTAAGAAATCCTAATTTTCTTGTGGGTAATAAACCTATTACAAGGTTTATACAAGATGCTTGTATAAAACCCCACATCTCGGATTTCTTCTCCGGAAACACACTTTCCCCCTTACATGTTTTGATTGATAAGTTTGGGGTAAAGCCCAAGGATTTTTTGCGGCTTCTTCAGATCCAAAGAAGTATCTCCTTTCATACATGCAAAAATAAGGTCTCTGAAGAAGCTGGCAAACTAATCTGGAAATTGAATGAGATAGTGTTGTCTGGGAAGACAGTCTCCAAAATATACAAACATATTATATCAAGTTTAGGTCAAAAAATATCACCAGTTTCTTTCTACTGGGAATCTAGCCTGGCCATGGGGTGGTCGGAAGTGACCTGGGAAGGAATATGGATGAACGTTTACTCATGCATTAAACAGGACAGACTGAGAGATATTCAGTTTAATCTGCTGCATAACTTATATTTTTCACCTTCCAAGCTGTACAGGCTGAAAAGACAGTCGTCTCCGGCCTGCACCGATTGTGGTGATCAGTTAGCTACTACTTTTCATAAAATTTGGGCCTGCCCTAAAATAGTTAAGTTTTGGCAAACTGTTAAAGGTTGGATACAACCATACTGTGATCTATCACCCTTTTTTAATGCGGAGATCTGTGTTTTCGGGAAGTATGCCCAGGGTATATCCAGAGTCCAGAAATACCAAATAGCTTTGGTTGCCTTGGTTACAAAGTTATTGATTCTTCGCCATTGGCAAGGCAATTGGACTCTTTCTTTTAAAGAATGGTGGGACGAATTCCTGAGCGCACTAAATGCTGAGAGGGCAGTCTCAAATTTTCACAATGCTTCAGCCAGATTCTCTAAATGCTGGGGCAGCTTTCTCCAATCCTTGAAGGAAAGATATGGCTACTAGCTTGTTGGACCATTATTTCTTCCTATCTACCAAATTTAACCTTATTACCTGAGTTATTTATAGTATTCATACTTTCCTTATTCTACAAGCCTATACCTATAGTTGGCTGTCCTTCTCCTGATCATACCTATCCACTAGCCAACGGTTCATTCTTAGCTCGATGCATCCTTTCCTTATTTCTGTCACATTGAGGATATGGATAGCTGCCTGGGGGGGGTGGGGAGCTGGGGAGCTGGGAAGGTTGGGGAGGGTTGGGAAGGGAGTTGTATTTCTTTACCTTTTGTTGGGGATATTGTTTGTATTTGGATAATGTTATGTTTGTTGTTGTTTAATACAAATGTTTTATTTACAAAATAAAGTGATTTGCAAAAAAACAAAAAAAAGAGGGTGATGGTTCAAGTTCATAATGTGTCCAACAAGGAGATTTGAATAAGAAGACGGTGCAACGTGGCCAGTGTACATTGTGCAGATATTGCACTGCTGCCCAATAGCGAAGGTTCAAAGAAAGATGACTGAGTAACTCCCGACTTGTTTGATTTCAGTGACTCCCCGTTGCCTGCTGAATGGAAAGTGAGGATCAGTGAGAAGCTTGCTGAAAGAGACCAGGTTTTTTTTCCCTGAAAGAATGGGATGTGGGATGTGTGCAAGGGGCTGAACATCATATCCGGCTGTATGATGAAAGGCCTTTTCGAGAGAGATCTCGGCTCCTGGCCCCGGCTGACATAGACGATGTGAGGCGGCATTTGCAAGAGATGCTTGCTGCTGGTGTAATACAAGAGTCCAGGATCCCCTGGGAGTTCGGATGTGTGTAGATTACCGTACCTTGAATCGTCGGACCATCCCTGACCAGTATACCATGCCACGCATACAGGATGCGTTGGATTGTTTAAATGGCAGTAAGTGGTTTTCTGTGTTAGACCTCCGCAGTGGGTACTATCAGATCCCAATGGCCCCAGAGAACCGAGAGAAGACTGCATTTATTTGCCCCCTAGGTTTCTATGAGTTTATTCAGATGCCTCAAGGGATTTCAGGTGCCCCAGCCACCTTTCAGCGCCTGATGGAACGTGCTGTGGGGGACATGAACTTGCTCGAGTGTTTGGTTTACTTAGACAATGTCATAGTGTTCGGTCGTTCATTGGAAGAATATGAACGTCGATTGTTCAAGGTCCTGGATCGGCTGGAGGATTTTGGCCTCAAGTTATCTATAGACAAGTGCCAATTCTTCCAAACTTCTGTGACGTGTGTGGGCCACATAGTATCCACTGAAGGCATAGGGACTGACCCCAGCAAAGTGGAGGCTTTGACCACTTGGCCTCAGCCCAGAAATTTGAAAGAGCTGCAACGGTTCCTGGGGTTTTGTGGTTATTATAGATGGTTTGTCAAAGATTATTCTCGAGTGATCCGCCCCCTCCTCAACCTCACTCAGGGGTACCCTCCCATGCACAAGAAGTATAAGAAAGCTGTGCACTCTGAGACAGAGAAGAAGTATTTTCGGCCCAATGATGTGTTTGGAACCTACTGGACTACTGAGTGTGAGGAAGCTTTCTATGACATCATATATCAACTTACCCATGCCCCAGTGCTGGCCTATGCTGACCCGGCCAAGCCATACGTTCTCCATACTGATGCCAGTCTACAAGGATTGGGGGCTGTGTTATATCAGGAGCACTCGAATGGCCTGAGACCCGTAGCTTTTGCCAGCAGAAGTCTGGCTCCTTCAGAAAAAAATTATCCAATGCACAAGCTAGAGTTCCTGGCTCTAAAGTGGGCCATTGTAGATCAATTTCATGATTATTTGTACGGTGCCAAGATATTGGTCAAGACTGATAACAATCCTCTGACCTATGTGCAGACCTAAGCCAAGTTGGATGCCACTGGCCATAGGTGGCTCTCTGCGATGGCCACCTACGACTATGCCATTGAGTACAGAGCAGGTCTAAACCATATAGATGCAGATGCTCTCTCTCAAAGACCTATGCCACAAACTGATTGGGTCAGGTTGTCAGAACCTGACATAAGAACCCTGTGCCAGAAATTTGACAAGGAGGAACCGGGGTCTCCTGCTGCTGTAAACTGCTTGGTGGATTGCTTGGGGCCATCCGAGAGCTGCATACCTGCTGCCTACTGTCATTTTTCTGCATTAGACACTAGTTCACTGCCCCAATTCAACAATGATAGTCTTCAATGGGCTCAGTCCCGAGACCCTATGATAAAAACGTCTGTGGAGGTTTTGCAGGTCGGGAGGGACGTGTCCAAGTTGCGTTCCGCTGACTCGAGAACAGTCTTGTTATACAAAGAAGGGTCAAAGTTAAAGCTGATTAATCAACTACTATACAGAGAGACTGTGGATACGGAGGGCCAGGTAGACAAACAACAATAGGCGCTGTCTGTCGCTCTTAGAGAACTGGTCTTGAAGTCCTTGCATAATCACATGGGGCACCTGGGCATAGACCGAACACTTGACCTGGTATGGACCCGATTCTACTGGCCAAAAATGAGTACAGATGTAGAGCAATATGTCAAGACCTGTGGCTGCTGTTTGCAGAGAAAAGCCCTACCTCAGAGAGCTTCTCCTATGGTCAATATCACCACTAGTGCCCCTATGGAGCTGGTCTGCATTGATTTCCTGAGTTTAGAACCAGATCTGAAAAATATCAGTAATATATTAGTAGTCACTGATCATTTTACTCGGTATGCACAGGCCTTTCCTACTAAAGATCAGAAAGTGACCACGGTGGCTAAAGTACTCGTGGAGAACTTCTTTGTCAACTATGGGGCCCCACAGAGGATCCACTCCGACCAGGAGAGGGACTTTGAGAGCCGCCTGATTAAAGAGATGTTATCTCTGTCGGGAGTATGAAAATCAAGAACCACCCCATACCATCCTCAGGGAGATCCCCAACCTGAAAGATTTAACTGCACCTTGCTCGATATGTTGGGCACACTGCAAACCAAAGACAAGCCTAGATGGAGCCAGCAGATCAGCACCCTGGTTCATACCTATAACTGCACCAAAAGTGATGCCACTGGGTTTTCCCCGTACAGGTTGATATTTGGGAGAGAGGCTAGGCTGCCAGTGGATGTGTGTTTTGGGGTTTCCCCTGATGGGGTGAAAGCTGAAAATCATCTACAGTATGTACAGAAGTTGTAGGCCCAATTGAATCATGCCTACCAACACGCCCAGACCATGGCTGCTAAACGAAACCTGGCCAACAAGGAGAGGTATGATAAGAAAGTTTTTTAATTTTTTTTATTTAAACAGCAGTTTGGAAAACCTTTGCGCCATAGGCTCATTTACAAAGGTACCTTGTCACAAAAGAAAGTAAAGACAATGGAACTGAAAGAGGGGGATGGAGTACTACTGAGGAATTTGGGACTGCATGGCAAACATAAGATTGCTGACAGATGGCATCACCTCCCTCATATTGTTGTGGGAAAACTGGCAGACTTACCTGTATATAAAGTGCGGCCTGAAAACAACTCGAAAGATGTGAAGACCATACACAGAAATCATTTGCTGCCAATTAGGCAGATATTGATTGAAGCTGAATCCCCCAATACCCCTCCCTCCAGGCCTATGACTAGATCTGCTGCCAAGAAGAAACCCAGACCGCTAGATTCTGCAGAAAGCCAGATAAGAGAGCCTTGTCTAAGCCCTTCTGATGAGGATGACCGCCGCTCTGTGTCCGAAGACAACGAAAACAATATTGAATATTATCCCTCCTATGAACTGAGCCAGCTGTTTCGGGGCAATCCCCTCGTTAACTCTGGAGATGAGGTTGGGCTTACTGGACTGTCTGAGCTCCCAGCTTTGTTTCCATTACCAATGCTTCCAGAGAATGAATTGGGTAGCAGCAAAGCCCAAGAAGGGGGGTTCTTGAGCCTGGCTGAACTGTCTGGCCTGGCTGTATTATCTGATTTTTCAGAAGAAGAAAGTGACGTGGGGGAACCAGCCAGTGATATACCAGAACCTGAGGAATATTTTGAATGCCCTGATGGTTCCTTACTAGTGCCTGAACAGTCCCCAACTGAGGCAAGTAGTGTGGGCCCTGATATAGAGGATCATGCCCCCGAAAGTACTATGAGCCCTGGGTCCTCTTCCCCTGTGGAGATTCCCCCTACTAATCTCAATGAGGCTGAAATGGAATCAGGGCCTGTAGCCAGGTTTTCTGAGACCCCTAGACGATCCAGCCAGGAAGTACGGCCTGTAGTAAAGTTAAGTTATGAGTCTCTGGGTCAGCCTGTGGACCTGCCCTTGAATGTAGTCCATAAAGGGGTGTATGTATCCCCAAACTCCTTGCCTAAGTTAGCTCTGAAGGATAACTCCAGCCTGTTAGTATTACCCTTCGAGTGTGGTACCCCAACCTCAGTTAGCCGCCAGTGGCTGAGAGGGAAGGGCCCCCTCTTTTCAGGTGTCATGGGCTGGGAGTAATGACCTGATTTGAAAAAGGAAAAGGTTATGTGTGTTTGTTATGTTGCATTAACTGTAGTCAACTGTAAATACCGTAGTAAGGCATGTGGTCTAAAGTGTGACACACTGTTAATTAAGATGCTTGCCTTAAAGTAATTTAAGGGTAACTACTTGACTCAGATGCCGTTCTTTCTAGGCCAGGAAGGGGATAACCCCTCTATAAATGGGGGTTCTTAAAAGCCTCCTAGGTGCCGCCTAAGTGGTCCTCCTGGTGGTTGGTGTTCGGCGTTTAAGCCGTTTTAGAAGGCAATGCTGTGAGTGCTTTTAGAGCCTCTATGTACTGTCCCTTTAAGGGCCGCCTGTTGGTTGCTAAAACTGGTTCAGATGAGGGGGTCTGTGTGTTTCTCTGCTCGAGTCCCACTTGAGCTGATGCCCCAGTGCTCTGTTATTGCTGTCGCTGATTGCGCAGAGGGAGCACGTTGTGAAGATGTAACCACTTGCTGGGAATTATTAATAGTGATAATGAGGGTACAGTTTGTTCTAACCTGCTTTCTTGTAGCCTGGACTGTTTCTGATGCACCCCACCATGCTGGCCCTGAACTGATGAAGTGGACCAATCAATTGTGAGGGGAGATTGATGAGTCGACTGACCAATGAAGATACAGATAGTAATATTGGGAAGTGGCATTATGGGCTATGGCGCTTCTTTGCATCACTGAGAGCAAAAGAAAATGATTGGCATGTATAGCCAGCCTATGAGGTTGGGTAGCACCCGAACTGTGAGGATTGCCCCATGCAGTTAGGGGTAGAGGCGCTGTGACCGTAGAGAGGAAGGGAGCTCTGAGCTTCAGCGCCATTGAGTGTTCGCGCGGGAAGCGAGTGAAAGGCCTGAGGGGTCGTTTTTGCCAAGTCAGAAAGCTTCGCATTAAATCCGCCAGCGTGCGGTCAGAGGAGGCTGTGTATAAACACAGCTACCTAACAGGCTTCACCTGAAGAGGACTGGAGAATCTGCTGAATCGCGCTTGGTCTGTCAGGACGTTTGAGGCTGCAGTTAATGCCCGAAAGTGCTGTGAGTCTGTTTGGGTCCTGGAAGCAGCCGCCTGGTATGGTACCCCTCTGTTGTATTCCATATAAATGTGTGAGAAGGCCTCTGAAACTCAGGCGCAGCCCTGCAAGTGGTGAAGGAGTGGTTCTCTGTTGGATTTGTGAGTACTGGATCAGGGTAGCTCCCAGTTAATACCTACTAACCAAGGCCAAGTCGTTTGTTGTATTGCAGACTGTACTAATTGAGCTTTTGGCTCCATCTGATCTGTTTAGGAATTAAATGCTCATCTGTGTCAGGGCCCCAACCAGCTGCATCGAGGAACTAGCCATTAGGGCTTGGGTACCTATAGACAGTAATTGATAGGTTAGGCCTGTGTACAGAGCCCTAGGTATTCAGATATATATATATATATATACTGTATATGGTAGTGGTAAGCCAATCACCCTGATTTCCCCCGGTTCTTGTTATCTCTCCTTGAATAAATCAGATTTATTGTTTTTGCATAAGTACCCTGGCTGGTTTGTGTTTTACTGGTGATATGCTGCACAGTGAATATTTAATAACTGTACCTTACTTTCTAGGGGGTCTCTGAAGTGAGCTGTGTGGTTCGAGCCGGGGGGGGTAAGTGTTCAGGGTGAGATCATTGTAATTGAACTTTGTGAGCCACTAGTGGGAAGAAGGGGGCTTGCAGCAACCTAGAGGGCTGCAACCGAGTCGATTTGGACTGTTCTAACCCCGACCTCTGGGTGGAGGCACCCGTCAATGGATCTGGGCCCCTCACCCTGTCACAGTTGAGGCAGGGGTAGTAGTCCTTAGGATAGCACCCTTGGGGGTTACAAGAATATTTTTAACTATGCCTTCACTAACCTGAACTATAGACAGGGTGGAGGCTGTCCAGAGGAGGGCAACCACAATGGTGCAGGGTCTGCACCAAAAGACATATGAAGAAAGGCTAAAGGAGCTTAAGATGTATAGCCTTGAGGACAGGAGGGAGAGGGGGGACACGATAAAAACTTTCAAATACCTCAAGGGAATCAACAAAGTCCAAGAGGGTAGCATCTTTCAGAAAAAGAGATGAGCAAGAACAATGGGGCACAATTTGAAGATAGAGGGGGAATGGCTCAGAGGTAATGTGAGGAAGTGTTTCTTCACAGAGAGGGTTGTAGATGCATGGAACAGCCTTCCTGAGGAGGTCGTAGAGTCAAAAACAGTGGGAGAATTCAAGAATGCATGGGACAAACATAAGTCTGTTCTACTGGGGGGTAGGAGGAAGTAGGTTGTTAGTTAGCAAGGATCTGCAGCTTATCCGTTAAGTAGGGAAATGGGCAGACTAGGTGAGCCAAGCGGTCCTTATCTGCTGTCAAATTCTATGTTTCTATGTTTCTGAGCATTGTTCTACCACAAGACTTCTTTGATGATACTGCCACAAAGACTGCTAGCCACTGTGATGACCGACTCCCTGGTCATCCTCCTTTCTAGTTTAAGAAGGTCTCAGTGTTCCAGGTTAGAAAGCTCCTGAATAAAGTGCTGGGAAAATCTAGGCATAGTGGGGACTCTTTGGATCTCAAACTTATCGCCCTCACCCTGGAGGAAGTGCCCATAACAAAGACCCTTAAACTCTCGTTAACCCTGTCACAATTCCTGCATATCTGGAAATTGGCCCTTGTGACCCCTGTACACAAATCTGGTGATCGTGCCCTGCATACCAACTATAGGCCAGTATCAGTCCTCCCTCCATTATTTAAAGCGCTTGAAGGCATTGTCCCTAATCAGCTTGTGGATCACCTTGAGAAATGCTCCATCCAGTGCCCACAACAGCATGGGTTTAAACAAGGGCAGAGCACTAGCACAGCGCTTCTTGAATTCACCAGCTTCACTTAGCAATCATTTGACCAAGGCAATCTAGTAGGCGCATCCTTTATAGATTTAACAAAGGCCTTTGACACTGTTGATCAACCACTTCTACTCCATCAACTAACTACAATTGGCCTTTCCTACGAAACACTGCACTGGTTCAGCAGCTACCTCAAAGATCGATCTCGGTGGGTGAAAATATTTAATGTCACCTCAGAACAGTGAGTCGTCCAATCTGGAGTACCACAAGTGTCAATCCTGGGTCCTCTCTTCTTTACTGTCTTTCTGAATGACCTGCCATGCTCCTGTCACCAACAGATTCTCCTATAAGCGGATGATGCTGTCATTTATACAAGCCACCCTAATCCTAACCTACTGGAAAGCAATCTACAACTCGGCTTCAAGGAAGTCAAGTAATGGTTTAGTGCACTCAAAGTGGTCCTAAACTATAGGAAAACAAAAGTTATGATGTTCACCTCCTCTTGCAATAAATACACAAATCATAAGAAATAACCTAGGAGTTCCACTTGAACCAAAACAGCACTTTAAGTACTTAGGAGTTGCCGCTGTCCGCCAGTGCAGCAGTTGGATTTCTGCTTGTGATGCCAGTGACCCATGTTCGGGAACGGACCCAGAAATCTTGAGGGCCAGCCAGGGGAGAAGGATTAAGTGTCCCCAGGACTGCTCTCCTTCTCCGGGGGGAAGGGTGGGGTTGTGTGTCCACCGCTTGAGGGACTCCTGGTAGAGGCTGGGGGAACCGTGAAGCATTCAGCACCTTAAGCTTGAGGGTTGGGGCAGACGCTGGTCATGATTGCATGTGTCCACCCCTGGGGTTAACACGCAAAAAACATTGATATCTACGGAGGATGGCCACCCCTCAATACCAGGCCTCAATTGCCCCCTTCCTCTCTGATGACCTATCCCTGTCACACGATGGCATCCCTGGGCCCCGTACCCTGCTCTGGGGGGCAAGCCAGAGAGGTAATGTTGGCTACCGCTGACACTTTCTCCCAACTCAGACCTGGTGGATGCTATGTCCACCCTTGGGGGGGGTAAGCCAGGGGGTATCGTGGAGGTATGGCTATAAGGGGAAGTGAGATAGGTGCCGGGGGGGTGGTGGTGCCAAAGGCACAGTTCCCAATGACAAAAAAAAAAGAATTTAGAAGTAACCTTGGATAGCCATTTCTCCTATGCACTTTACATCGAGAATGTTGCCAAGGCCGTTAATATCAGGATCTGTCTCAATCAATCAATCAAAACTTTATTTTTAAGAAGCGCCTTTCCAAAACCAAGGCCCTTTAACAATAAATAAATCAAATACATAAAATTAAGACAACATCCTAAAATCAGTTAATAAAATGTACTTAAAAATCCGGATACGCCAGAGTAAATAAATGCGTTTTCAATGCTAACTTCAAGCTTTGAACGGTCAGGCAATCTCGCACCCGATGAGGTTGAGAATTCCACAGGGTTGGGGCCACAAAACTAAATGATCTGGCCCCAGATGTCTTTAGGCAAACCTTGGGAATCTCTAGCAATCCCTCATTGGTGGATAGCAGCGGACAAGAGGGACAGTAGGGATGAAGAAGATCTTACAGGTAGCCGGGTCCCTGATCGTGTAGGGCCTTTGTCTCCTTTATAGACACAGGCAAAGTCTGACACTGGAAGCTCTCAAGCTCACAATCTACTGTTCTGAATTGTCAATCATCGATTATGGATTGGTCATATACAGGTCTACTACCATTACCTCACTCAGAAGACTAACTGTTGCACTAAATAAGGTGTGTAGACTTTTCATGGGTGCTCCATGACTCTCTCATACCTGTGAGTTATATACTCTAACTAAGTGGTAGGATCCAATACTAAATGTGCCTATTAACTGAAAAAGCTCTCCTTGGGCTCCTGCCTCCAGGTGTGGGAAACCTTTTGAACCAATCTCTCAGGACCCAGTACACTCGCACCTCAGCCACCCAACTCCTTCTCGTTCTTAGGTGCCGGACAACTCAATGCCAGCGATCCTTTTCCTATAGAACTCCACTGTGGTTCAATGGGCTGCATGGTGAATTATTTAATTTACCCAGTCTTGGCCAGTTTAAGCATATGCTCCGTCAGCATCTCATATTCGAAAGCTCCTGTAATTGAACCACCTAATTAAAATAGCAGTTTTTGGCCCTGACCTAGTAAGATGAATAACCCATTTCATTTACTTCTATCCCAGTTTTTTCTGCTCCCCGTCACCCATACTGCTGTATGTGTACTCCTGCCCACATCCCTGCCACTCCTCCTTGAGTGCATCCCTGCTCATCTCCCTACATCCTCTTTACACCAACAGATGCAAAGACAAGGTCCCTGGCTGCTACCCCTTTCCTGGCTCTTAAAATTCGATTCCCCTTTCTTCTTCCCTTAATTTACTTCTACTCCATTCTCTTATTTTTGAATAGTGCTGGTTATCTGTGATGTAACTTGACTTTGTTTACTGTATGTTAGAAACTCAACTTTTAATCTTCCTGTGTATGTTTGTAACCCTCCCCACTGACGTGGAACCTTTGTAAATTAGCTACTTTGTGCTCAAAAGGTATTTTAATCCGAGATTAAATAAATGAAAACAATCTAACCCACTTCCACAGTATGTGTTGACTGTTCTGTTCATAGAATCATAAATTCATAGAATGTGTCAGCAGAAAAGGACCGCCAGGCCCATCCAGTCTGCCCAGTGAACCTAGCTAGCTACTGGGGCTTTGTTATTTCCTACACCCCCCCCAATCTAAATCACCCTTGTGTCTATCCCATGCTCCCTTGAATCCGCCCCTCAGTTTTTGCCCCTATCAGCTCCTCTGGGAGTTTGTTCCAGTTATCTACTAATTTAGCCATGAAGTAGAATTTTCTAATGTTTCCTCTGAACCTCACCCCTACTATCTGCATATCATGCCCCCTTGTTTTTGACTGCCTCTTTAGCTGGAAGATGTCCCCTACTTTCACCCTGTTAATACCCTTGATATATCTGAAGGTAGCAATCACGTCCCCCCTTGTCCTTGTTTGTTCTAGGGAGTACATGTTTAGGTCCTTCAGTCGCTCCTCACATGACAGATGACTGAGGCCTTTCACCATGTTTGTCGTACTCCTTTGGATGCGCACCACTGTATCCACATCCTTCTTGAGGTATGGCCTCCAGAACTGGGCTTTTTATTCAAGATATGGCCTGACCGATTGCCTGTACGAGGGCATTATGACCTCCCTCTTCCTGTTAGTGATTCCCTTCCCGATACAACCCAGCATCCTTCTTGCCCTTGCCACTGCCTTCTCACATTGCTTTGTCACCTTCAGGCCCTGCAAAATGGTTATACCAAGGTCTCTTTCCAGCTCGGTTACCTCTAGGGCATGCCCCTCATTCGGTATTCCGCTTCCTGTTTTTTCTTACCTAAGTGCACGATCTTGCACTTTTTGTATTGAAGGACAATTGCCACTTCTTGGACCATTCCTCCAGTTTCTCCTGATCCTGTGCATACTTTCAACCCCCCTCAGGCATATCCACTCTATTGCACACCTTTGTGTTGTCAATGAATAGACATACTCTTCCCTCTAGCCCTTCCACTGTGTCCCCTATGAATGTATTAAATAGGTGTGGCCCCAGCACTGACCCCTAATGTACCCCACTGGTGACCATGCCTCCTTTGAAGGTACTCTGTGAACAATTACCCTCTGCCTTCTGCCCCCAGGCAGTTCTGCATCCACCTAACTACTACCAGCCCCAGTCCAAGACATCTCATTTTGTGTAGTAGTCTCCTGTGTGGCACAGAATTGAACGCCTACTTAAAGTCGAGGTACGCAACATCTACAGACCCCTCCGATCCACTACCCTGGTGACCCAGTAAAAGAACTAAATCAAGTTTGTTTGACATGACCTTCCCTCAGTGAACCCATGTTGCCGTTGGTCCTGCAGGCCACTGGCTTCTAGGTAGCTAGAGATTCTTTTCTTTAGCAGTTTCTCCATGAGCATGCCCACCACTGATGTTAAGCTCACTAGTCTATAATTGCCTCCCTCCTCCATGTCCCTTCCCCCTCATGAAGGGGGATCACATCCGCCCTTCTCCAGTCATCCAGGACCTCTCCTGATTCCAAGGATTTGTTGAAGAGGCTGGTCAGAGGTACTGCTAGTACTTTACTCAGCTCCCTCAGTACTTTGGTCCAATGAACATCAGCTGTTGTTTTTACCGTGAACCAAACGGTGCTGTGGTCACTCGTGTCAGGGTTTTCCCCTACAAATACCTCTCCCACCCATTCCCCATTTGTAGAAATCAAGTCTAGGACTGTCCCCTCCCTGGTTGGCTCCCTTACCAGCAGCTTCATGAGAGCTCCCTGTACGGAGTCCACGATTTGCCTGCTACTGATGGGGGACCCCACTCCACATCTGGCAGGTTGAAGTCCCCCATCAGCAGCACCTCCCCTTCTGTTTGCCATCCTCTGGATCTCCTCCATTGTTGTTTTATCCACCTCATCTTGCTGCGCTGGTGGCCTATACACCACCCTGGTGTGTATAACTTCTTCGTTCCCTGTGTCCAGTGATACCCATATAGCCTCAGTCCCCCATCTACCCTGCAATTCTGTGGCCTTAATGTGCACCTTCACATATAGCGCTACCCCTTCCCCCTCTCCCTCCCACTCTGTCCTTCCCAAATGGTACATATCTCGGTATTACCATGTCCCAATCCTGGCTATCGTGATCCCACATCTCAGTAATTCCCATGATGTCCAGGTCTGTCTCAGCCATGACCGCTGCTAAATCTGGGATCTTGTTCCCTAGGCTCCTGGCATTGATGCACATGGCTCTCCATTCACTGCACCCAGTTTCCATCCCCTGGTGCATGTTTCCTTCCCCTCTCCTCTACTTTGTTTTCTTCCATCCTGGGGGGGCTGGTAGCCCCTCATATCTTCTGTCCTGTGGTGTGGGTTTGTTCCCAACCCCCCCCAGTTTAGTTTAACTGATAGTTTTGTTCTATGAACTCCCCTAACTTGCTCTTTACCACTGCTGCACCCTCCCTATTCAGGTGCAGTCTGTGTGGGGCAAATAGGCTCTCATCCCCCCACATAGTTCTCCAGTCCCTTACTAACCCATACCCCATCTGTTCACACCATCCCATCAGCCATTTATTAAGCTCCTCAATCCTCATTCTGTTCTCAGTACTTGCCTTTGGTACAGGCAACACCTCTGAAAGGTACTGAGTTTTAATGTAATTAGGTTTTAAGAGCCTGTAAAAAACCCATGGGATTGTTTGTTCATATTTAGTTATTTATTTATTCATTTTATTTATGTCTCAGATTACAACCTTTGAGCTACAAGCTAATTTGCAAAGGTTCCATGTCAAGAGGGCTGCAATCCATACAGGAAATACAATACAAGGTGGAACATATCTAGATACAGGAATGTCATGCAGTCTAGTTGACAGTCATTTGACCTGACAATTCAGGGTAACAGACATGGGAAGCAATAGAGTTCATATAGAGCAAAGGTAGGTTAAGCTCATAGAGGCTGTTATGAGTAGGCTATGGCAAAAATAAAGTGCCTGTCAAGGAGAGGAGTGAAGAAAGGGTGTAGCAAGATTCAGGGCAGAGAGTCAGAGGGACCAAAGTGCAATTTGTCAAAGGAAAAGTAGAGGTCCAGGCAGGGAATCATTGGACACGGGTTCCTTTGTCAGTAATAAGGGTGCAGAGAGGGGAGGTTGCGGGGGGTAGGGAGAAAGTAGATATAGCTGAGAAGGGGAGTGGTCTATGGGGGGTGAGAAGGGTAGACTAGAGTCATATAATTAGGTGGGAGCAATGAGAGAGGGAGAGGGTGGAGGGGGGGTAGGGAGTTTAGCAGAGCCAGAGGAGATGGGGATCTGAGAGGGGCGAGGAGGATTGAGGCAGAATAGAAAGCAGGGAAGCGAACAATGTAGACAGGGACCAGGGAGATGCAAACATGTGGTGGGGGGGCCTTTGAGGTGGGAGGTAGTAGTGGGGAGATTAGGAGAGGGATGGATAGAGTGGGAGTGGTAGAGGAAGGGTCAGTAGACAGGAAAGGGTCAGTATGCTGGTGAATTAGATTCATTGTCCTAGGTCAGGGACTAATTAATAGTGGGGGCATGAGCAGACCATGCGGCTCAAGAGGTGGGATTAGAGTTTTTCTTGAAAGGCCCTAATTTTGGTTCTGCCAGGAGGTCAGATGAGAGTGAGTTAAGCCACTCTGGTGCATGGTAGACAAAGGACCATTCCCCTTGGGTTGTTCGGTGTATTGAGTATTGAGAGATCATCTGGTCAGCCTGGAGGGGGCTGTTTGGTAGAGCATAGAGTGAACACCTGGTGGGGTAAAACCAAGTGTGGCTTTCTTGGCCAAGAGATAGACTTGGTATTGGATGTGATGGTCAAGGTTCAGCCAGTCTGTAAGCATGTACTGGTCAGACGTGTGGGTGAGTAGCGGACCCCATGGCTGGGTGGCATGACTTGTTTAGGGCAATGGCAATTCTTTTCAGGGTTGATTCTGGGGCTGAACTGTCAACGATGAGGCCATAATCTATTACGGAAAGCACTGAAGGGGTGATTGCTAGTTTAAGGGCTTCGGGTGTGAGGCAATGTCTGTGCCTATATATTTGACCAGTTTTCCTGCTCACAGCCTTAGAGACACTGTCAACATGCTGTGTGTATGACAGGTTGCTATCCAATACAACTCCTAGGTATTTGAAATTGTGCACCATTTCCAGAGGTTCATTTTGTTTGTTGCAGATAGTTAGATGGGCTGATTTATTTTTGTTGTGAGGGGAAAAGAAAAGCATGTTTTTGGTTTTCTTATAATTGAGTAGTAACCGTGCATTGGTAAACCAGTCTTCAACCAGTTTGAAATTACACTGAAGGTTGTGTTCAAGGAAAATGAGGTTGGGATGGCTAGAGTAGAGGACAGCGTCGTCCGCATACAACAGGATTTTGTCATGTCATACTTTGGGGAGATTGTTCAGAAAAAGGCTGAACAGTAACGGGCCTAATATGAACCCTTGGGGGACACCTGTACTAACTTTCTGTTTGTCAGATAGAGTTTTGATGATTTTAATCTGTTGGACCAAGCTGGAGAGATAGCTGTGGAACCAGTTCAGGGTGGTGGGGGACACGGTGGCCTCCTGTAGTTGGGCCAGTAGGATTTTATGATTAACTGTATCAAAGGCCTTAGTGAGGTCAATATCGGTAGCCCCCATTAACTGTCCTCGATCCAGTGAGTCAAGTATGAAACCGTTGAATTCAACTAGGACAGTCATCGTGCTGTAAAGTTTTCGAAATCCATGCTGTTCTTTGCACTGAATTTGGTACTTATCGATGTGGTCGATTAGTTGGGTCATAAATTATTTGTTTTGGGGCTTTGGAGATTGGGGGTAGAACTGAGATTGGCTGGTAGTTAGTAGATTTGTCTCCGCTTTTAAAGACAGGCATTACAATTGTTGCTTTCCACAGTTTGGGGAACTGACCTGAGATAAGTGAGAGGTTGAGAATTCTTGTTAACGGAGCCAGGACCTCACCTATGGAGAGTATTAGCAATTTCAAATCTAAGCCGTCATTACTTTGCCTAGATTTGCAAAGTCCCTTCAGTAGATATTTTTTGGCTTCAATGGTTTTGATAACTCTGAGATAGAATGGTAGGGTAAGGGTATCCTGGTCAGGGGTGGGGGCAGCTGTTGTTGTACTCTGAGCATTAGTGACAGGGTTGAGGTAGCTGGGTGAGAGCACTTCACTGAGGTTGGCAAAAACTGTATTAAAGGTGTTTGCAATGGTTTTGGGGTCATGGGTTATGTTCCCTTTCAGGCTTAGTAGGCTAGGAGTTCGATTAGGGGTCCCTGTTAGTGTTTTCTTATTTGCCCAGAATTTGCGGCTGTCACCCCGGAAATTGTCCAGTTCAGCCCTGTAGAAGCGTGATTTGGTCTAATTGCCTGAGTACATTTATTGCAGACTGTCTTGTAGTTTTGGAGGTCAGTTTGTGTGCTCGTGCTTTTGGCTATATGCCAGAGGTTATCTCTGGTATGCATGAGATCAGTGAGTGATGGGGTTATCCATGTCATGTGGGAGCCTCTGATCTTTCTAGTGGTGAGGGATGCAAAGATATAGCAAGCTGATTTAAAGGCCTTGATGAAATAGTCTAATGCCTTGTCAACATCAGTTATTGAGTAGATGGGGACCAATCAAGTTGGCAGAGGTGTTCTTTTAGGGGACCTAGTTGCCATTTTCATAGGATTTGGGTAGTCACCTCTTTAACTGGTAATATTGGAGACTCATTTGACCATGTGTAGAGGATAGGGGAGTGGTTGCTTATGGTGTCAGGAAGGACGACTGAGATGGTAATTTGTTCTGGGCAGTTGGTCAATAGCTAATCCAGCAGAGTACTGGATCCAGTACTGTAACTGTTGCATATTTTGAAAGATAGAGTATACAATGAACTTGAACACACAAGCTTATCCTACTCCTTCTGCTCCTCAGAGCAGGTGACATTGAGCCCAACCCCAGACCTCCCCACTCCCTCCCCACTGACCTCTCCAAAGGTCTGCATTTGGCTTACATTAATATGCAAAGTCTCTTGCCCAAAACTGACCTACTCCAACCCCTCATGGTCTACCTCCTCCCTGATGTCCTAATAGTCTTGGAATCTTGGCTTTCCCCTCAATATCCCTGACTCTGTTATCACCATTCCTGGTTACTCCCTCTCCCATCAAGACAGTGCCATGAAGGGTGGCGGTATCTCCATCTACCTTTCCTCCTCCATACAATCTACCGCAGTGTGCTCCATCACTTTCCCCACCACTTATGAGATCCTCATCATGAAACTCTTCTTCTCTTTCTCTCTACCCATCTTCATGGCAGGTGTCTGCTTTTGCCAAGGGATATCTTCTGTTTCTGTCACTGAAGTGCTAACCACTATCTCTTCTCATGCCTCCTCCAGTGAGCTACTCATCCTGGGGGATTTCAGCATTCACTGGCTTTTCTATTCTCATTCAAATCTCTATCAAAACGTTAAGTCCCTGCACCTAATGCAACTCATCTCTTTCCCTCCCCACCATAATTCATGCATCCCAAAACCATTCGCTACTGGACTGGGTACTCACTACTCACCCGCACCGCATCATTGATGCCAGTATCCACCCTGATGCACTCATGGACCAGCACATGGTTTACTGTGTGCACAAAATTCACTGCCCCAGAGGCCTCCTGAAAATGATACAAATCAGGTCCTTCAGGTCAATTGACTTATCTTTGTTACATGCTGATCTGCTTTCCACCGACTGGTCTCCTATCTCTACGTTAAACAGTATCAACCAAGCCCTTCAATATTTCCACTCGAAATTCCTTCTAATTTGGGATCAGCATTCCCCCTGCCCACCCCTCGGAAAACCAGGGTCAGAGGTTCTTATCTTTCCTGGATCTCAGCTGAACTTCTGGCCTGTCTCCATGTGTGTGACCTGGTATGGAAGACCTTCAAGTCCTTTGGCTCTCGGGCAGATCTTAACAAGTACTGTGCCTTGCCCTTGAGGAATACTTGTACTAGAGCCACCAGGCTAGCCAAGGCTTAGTTCATTCCCTCCTCTTTCTAGAACAATCTAAATCACCCCTCAAAGTTCTGGAAAGTCATCCATGCCCTCTTCTACTCCTTCTCCTGGATATTCCTAGGGTTTGGTTGTGCCACTCCGGTGATCGAGCATTCTCGGTGACTGCACTGCCTTATGGAATTTGTTACCTAAACAGCTACAGGAGGCACCGTCAGTGGATACCTTCAAAAAAGGACTAAAAACCAATTTATTTAACCAGACTTTTAATTTGAATGTTTAGATAATTTGATTTTATTGAGAGTGATAGGATAGATGTTTTTTATCTATTATGTTAGGTTGGAAAATGATGCTGATTGAAATTTTATTTATTGTATATTTAAAAATTATTATATTGTACTTTGATTGTGAAGCATTCCGAGTCCCTGGAAAGGGGCGCTATATAAAGTATATCTATCTATCTATCTATCTATCTATCATTATCTATCTAGCTATCTATCGCAGTCCCTTTCTTCGATCCTCAAGGTGGGCGACTCCACCATTTCCGACTCCCTGTCTGTCACCTCAGGTTTAAATTCTTACTTCACCACCTGTGCTTCCTCACTCCTATCTGCCTTCTCCACCACCTCACCACTCCCTACCTCCCCGTTACCCCCTTTCTCCCGCTTGCCAGTTACTACAACTTCCTCTCTAAATGCCCTCCTGGCCCTGAACCTTCAGAAAGGCAGACACCCTGATGGGCTTGACCCCAAGTTCCTCCATCTCTCTGCACCTCCCTTCTCCTTCTTGCCAGTCACCCCAACATCCTCTCTAAATGCCTTCCTGGCCCTCAACCCTATGAAAGGCAGGTGCCCTGATGGGCTTGACCCCAAGCTCCCTCATCTCTTTGCATCTGCCATTGCCTTTCCCATCTCTTCCATTCTCAATCTCTCATTCTCTCTTGCCTCAGTCCCAGACTCCTGGAAGCATGCAACAGTCATCCCTTTCCCTAAAGGTGGTGACTCCTCCTCTCCCAGCAACTTCTGCCCCATATCTCTCCTTCCAACCTAATCCAAACTAGAACAGCACATAGTTTTCCACTCTCCCCCTTCCATGACTTCTCCTCTTTCTTCACCCCCTTCCAGTCTGGCTCTTGCAAACAACACTCCACCAGTTCCTCTCTCCATAGGCTCACTGACTCCTTCCATACTGCCATGGTCCAAGGCCACCTCACTTCTGCCATCTTTGTTGATCTACCAAAAGCTTTCAACACTGTCTCCCACCCTCTTCTCCTTAACAATCTCAAGTCAGTGGGTCTCTCAGACTTAGCAACCAACTGGTTCAGCTCCCACCTAGAAGGAAGAACTCAATCAGTGAGAATTGGAGAATCCCTGTCCTCCCCCCCTCCATCAGCACAGGTGTTCCCCAAAGCTCCATCCTTGACCTGTTGATCTTCTCCATATTCCTCAGTGATGTCCCCTCAGCCTGCTCCTCTGCTTCCATCCACATGTATGCAGATGACATGGTCCTGTTTGCATCTGGGTCTTCTCCATCAGAGTTAACATCCAGGCTTCAACTTGATTTTGACACTAAAGTAGTGAAACAGAGCCACTCAAGGAGAGCTAGGTGCTCCAATGACAGCAAATAACCATTTCAAGAAATATAGTCACGGCACTCATCCGTGATGAAAAAAGTTCAGCAGTCACAGTGTAGAGTGTAATCACAATTCATATGACTTTTATTCTGCAGTAAAGCATTCATAAAGTGCCCAAGTGCAAAACTGTAGATACATACAGCCACAGTGGGGGAGCAACCACAAACACCTGACGTTCCACCAGAATCGGCTTTTTTGGAAGATTGCCACCTATCCCACTGCACCTTCTTCACCTCTAAATTCTGACTGGCTTCACTCTCCCCATATCTCAGCTATCTTCTCTCCTCTATGTCCTCCTCCTTTTACTCTTTCCGTAACTCAGGCTGTCGCTCCCTACTTCTCCCACCTCATAAATGCCTTGCTGGGCAGAATGCCTTTTCTTTCTGCTTTCCTAATATCTGGAGCTCTCTTCCCCTAACATTTCACTCTGCCTCCTCCAAATGCTCTTTATTCCAAGTTCACACCACTCCCCCCCGCCCATAGCCCAGTGACCTGCCTACCCCCCTTTTTAACTACCCACTACTTACTTATTCCAGCCTCTACACTCGTCCTCTGCTCCTCATTTCAACCCTTCCCTTCCTTAAACCATCCAACCCCATCTACCCTCCCTCCCTCCTTCCAACCATCTCCCTCTCTATCTCCTCCTCCTCCTTTCATCCTTCACCTCACTCCCCTCAACTGCTACCTCAACCCCATTCCCATTCTTCCTTTTCATCCACTTCCACCTCCCCACTCCTCTATTTTCCTTCCCTTCCCCGTATATTATCCCTATTACTTTGTCCCCCTCCTCACCTCAGTACTTGCTATTTCCAACACTAATCTCTTTCCCTCCTTCTCTTTTCTTCCTCCACCAGACTTCCTCACTTTTCTTCCCTCCGCTCTCTGCCCTCCTCCCTCCTCCCTCCTCTCTCTCATTCACCCTCCAGTTGCTCCTTCCTGTGACCTCCACCTGTTATTGATCACTTCCTACTCTGTCCTGTTTCCTGACATTACAGCCTGAAAGTGCCTGGTTCCCCACACTCCTGATGCAATCAACTTATATTATTATTAATTATGCCTACGATGCTGTGTATTATTGCACGTTGTTGTGTCTCATTTTACTGCTGTGCTTTATACTTGATATTATGCACTTATTCCCTCCCCAACCCCCCAGGACACAACTGGAAATGAGCTTTATGGCTCAGTATGTCCTTGCTGGTAAATGCCTTTTATTTATTTATTAATTTTTTTTTACTTATTTATTGCTTCAGAAATAACCTTTGAGTCTAGGCTTTTTTACAAAGGTTCCATGCCATGAAAAAGTTAACAGACACAAAAACAGTACAGGTACAGAGTATGCACAAGGAAAAGATTACCAATCTTAAACATTGTTTCAACAGTTGAAGCTCCATTGGGTACCTGTTAGGTCTAGCATTTTGTAAGGTGTAGAAAGAGCCCTCCTAAAGGAGCAGGCCCAAAATACAAGCAGTGATCAGGAGGAGGAGTGGGGGGTAGTAAGCAGCCTCTGGCCATAGGCTTTGTCGACAGCACAGGGCGGGGGCTAGTATTATGGTAGCATAAAATGGGGGGCAGGTGGGTTGCTGGGAGAGGAAGATGGAGGAGATTGGCAGGGGAGCCGGGGAGGTGAGAGAGAGCATAGAAAGGAGGTGGGATTAACAGGGGTCTATGTGATAATGACGATCACAGAAAGGTGATCGCCGTTAGGGTGAATGTACATCAGGGAAACTCCATTTTGCCGATGTGCACTCCCGGCACCCGGCAGAAGGGCACCAGGAACTTTGCCCCCGCACCCCCTACTAAAGATTCTCAACTGTAGGAGGGTGCACGTTGGGGGAAGGGGAATACAAAGACAGTACATTTCTTGGACTGGCGCAAAACTCCTGATGTGCCCAGCACCTAACCTAGCACCCTCCCAACCATAACCTGCCATGAATCCATCACACCACATGGCCAGCTTGGTAACCCACCATCATGCTACACCTCACAAACCCTCCCTCCCCTTCCGCCTGTCACATGGCGTGCTCGCCCCTTCCCGTGCATATACATATAGTGACAGTCCAATGGAAGCATGCCATGATTGGCTGTTTTCAGGGTACAGATCACAAAATGACTGCAGGCTCTGCCCACAGCCATAAAAATGTGCTACTGTTTCCAGATTACACCAGTGCTATAGTACTGACTTGCTACCTTTGTGAAATTGTATTATATCTTCGGCATGCAAACCGCAAGACAAACACACTTAGATGATACTTTATTCTGATGACTGTTACTTTATTGGAAAAACAATAAAAACCTGTGATGGTAAAAAGAAGACATACACACATATACACTAGCTTGTCACGACAGATAGAAATCCATAATACTCAAATCACAGCATTGCTACTGTGTGCAGAAGCACAGGTCCCTGCAGCCACAGATACCATAGAAACATAGAAAACTAGAACTTGATGGTGGATAAGGACCGCTTGGCACTCTGGTATGACCCCAGGATGCTGACACTATTACAGAGAAAACGTTGATTCTGACAACATTGACATTTTCGCTGTAATAGTCTGTAATAGACCCCGGCACACTCTCTCCTGGTCCTGCACCCCTTCCCCAATCCAACTCCAACGCAAAATTGGAATCCTTTAGAACATGGGAGGTTTGGGTTGCAAAGCCCTCCCCAAGAATAAACAGCCAGGGTCTCCAGTTGCACTTATGTTGACTGCAAGTTACGGTCGACATAAATCCATTGCTGTTATGATGGTTGACAACTTAGTTGCTGAACCGGCATCCTAGAGCCAGCTCACCCAGTCTGCCCATTTCTCTGCCTGTTGGATAAGCTGCAGATCCTAGTTAACCAACAGCCTACTTCTTCCTATCTCCCATCAGAATTGCCTAATGTCTGTCCCATGCATTCTTGAATTCCCCCAGTTTTTGCCCCATGACCTCCTCAGGAAGGCCGTTCCATGTGTCCACCACCTTCTCCATGAAAAAATACTTCCTCACGTAGCCCTTGAGCCATCCCCCCTCTATCTTCAAATTGTGTCCCCTTGTTCTTACAAATCTCTTTTTCTGAAAGATGCTACCCTCTTGGACTTTGTTTTGTCCATTGAGGTACTTGAAAGTTTCTATCATGTCCCCCCTCTCCCTCCTTTGCTCGAGGGTATAAATATTAAGCTCCTTAAGTCTCTCTTCATATGTCTTCCGGTGCAGACCCTGCACCATTTTAGTTGCTCTCCACTGGACTGCATCCATCCTGTCTATGTCCTTGTGGAGATGGGGTCTCCAGAACTGCACACAGTACTCCAGATGGGGTCTCACCAATCCATGATACCCAGATTACAAGAGTTTTTTGTCTGCAAAAGGCTAGGCCCCATGAGGTGAGCACTTCTGTAGCCTTATGTACTTATGCACACTGTAAGACATACACACTGTTGGCTGGCCTGTGCTTCAGCAGTTGCAGGTTTAAGAAATACACACCAATCTCTGATTGCAGAAGCACAGATGCCACAAAATCCATGATACTAAAATTGCAACAGTATTTTTGTCTGCAGAAGCACAGGTCTCTGAGGGGCCTGCACCTTTTCAGCCACAGGTGTCAGACATACACACCAATGTCTGGCTTCAGAAGGGCAGACCAAGTACAGTTACAATGTGAGTATCAAGGTTTTAGCAGCAGATCTAGAAACTGTTCAGGGTGGGAGCAGTTTTTCAGTTGTGCAGCTGCATATAGAAAATCATGCACTACAGGACCATGATCTCTAGCAAGATACCCGTGGCTGCAAAACTGAAGACCTGATGGAGCCTTCTGCAGATACATGTACTCATCCTCACTGTACAACATACTGTACATACACAAGTGTGGCTGCATAAACACAGGCCCCTGTGTGGCCTGTGCTTATGCAGTCACAGATAGAAATCCATGATGGTAGCACATCAGTTCTACTGCATTTGTGTTATCTAGAAAGGATTGTATGTTGTTTGTCTTACCTGCTGATGGCTCTCTGTGGTTGCTTGTGTGGTCTTGTACTTTTGCCACATTGATGCAGTGGGGAGTTAGGGTTGCAAACCTTAATGTCACATTTCTGTACTTTTGTGATGTTCAGATGAACCCTAACTGGTGCATTAAGGTGCAGTAACACAGTTTTTTGTAACAAATGTCCTCTCTTTTTGTGTGAGTCTAATGGTATCCTCATTCACATAGGTCTCTTCAGCACCTGCATGAACTGATACAGACACACAGGACCCTCAGGGCCCTACACCAAGGGAAGACCCAGTCCACCTCCAGAAGAGCAGGACCCTATGGACTCATCACTTCTGCGCAGCAACGGATGTCAAGAATTCAATGGGCTGTCCAGCGGGCTGTGGAAGCTCAGGTCCCTCTGGCCTTGTATTTCCATTAAGCCCAGATACAGATTCAAAGCACAATGAGTCCACCTCTCAAGCAATGTACAAGGCCCACTGGCCTCATGGGTGCATAAGTGCAGGACCCTATGACAAGGGAAGTGTTGGCTTCATTATATGGTACTTGGGCTTGTGCAAGCAAACCTGCACCTTGTCTTCCTAGGCAGAGGGGAGGTGTTGCATGACAGCACCATCCCCCAAGCCTTGGCCCATCCCATTGACTCACTGAGCTTGGTCCCAAATTCAGCTCATCACCACGGGATCACAAACCAACACCCACTGGGCTAAAGGCTAGAACTACGTAAAACAATAATTTTTTTCATTTTGACCCCAAATTTTCCAGAGTCATTTTATGACTCCCCTCATAAACATTACATGCGGCATTTATAGGATACTGGCCAAAATGTCATTTTTGACCAAACGTGTAGAAACACATCTTATTCAGGATTTCAAAAATGACACCTGTCACATTTATGAGGTGGTGTGAAAAAAATGGCTATTGCAAAAATGTGTTTGTTAAAATATTAAAAATCATAAAGTTATAAGAGAACTTGTCGAAATATTTCAATGTTCACTCATAACACTCATTTTACCACACTATTATACAAGATGTTCAATATTGTCTTCTTATTACCCCACTTCATAAACCCAGTAGGTGAAAGTTTTCAAATTCTGCTTGAAACTTAATTATACAGAGGCCCCAATATTCAGAATTGCACCTGGCAATGGCGCATGTGATGGTGCAGTGCAACTGAGTTGCGCTGGTGAAACTCTGGGATATATTCAGAGTAGATAAGCCATGGTGCATCTCCTCTGAATATATCAGGTAATGCACACTGCACAAATAGGATGAAATGGTGCATCCCCCCCTCTAGACAGGGCTGAATACCAGGAACTGGAGCTGCACCAATGCAACATAGTTATGCTGTGCACAAATTCCTTACATTCAGCCAGCAGTATGCAAATGGCACCATAATGTATGCAAGGCACAAACTGGACCATTTGCATGTCATTATGGCCCATTTGTATGGGTTGCACTGGGTTGGCCAGTGAAATGTGCATGGCACCCCACACAGCATGCCCCAGGAACAGGCACTGCAGTAAAAACCCCACCCCATCCTGCGCCACCACTCAGCAGTAGCACTGAATGGTACACACCCTGGTAGTCCAGTGGTATCCCCCACCCCTCCCGTAGCTCGATCATGCTTTAAAAATACTTCCCTGGTGGTCCAGTGCATCTCACCCCACTCACACAGAACCCCAGCCCCCAGCTCCCCCATCATCGGCAGGCAGCAGCATACCCACCGCATATCTCACAGCTGCCTGCTGAATGACTGCCTACAGTATGGGCTGCAATCCCATTGCTCTACACTGTGGACCAATGGGCTTGCAGTGCACACTGTACTAGTTATTCACAAATATGTGAATGAAGTCATTCATTCACATATTTGTGAATGACTACTACAGTATGCACTGCAAGCACATTGGTCCACAGTGTGGACCAATGAGATTGCAGCCCATACTGTACTCTGTCATTCAGTGGGCAGCCGCAGAGGTATGCAGATGGGTATGCTGCTGCCCACCGATGAAGGGGGGATGCTGGGTGGGCTGGGGGTCCTGTGTGGGTGGGGGTGCCACTGGATGATCAGGGAGGTATTTCTGTATTATGATAAGTGATTGGAACTATGAGAGGAGTGGGGGGACACCATTAGACTACCAGGGATGTATTTCATTGATTAATACTGGAGATCAGAGCTATGAGAGGGGTTGGGGTATCACTAGACTACCAGGGATGTATTTAATCTATGAATACCGGTGATTGGAGCTATGGGAGGGGCGGGGGGTACCACCGGACCACCAGGGACATCATAGGGTGCTTGTGCACAGTGTACCTGGGTGGAGACCACCTATGGCTGGCAGCTTCTGTGATGCACCTTGCATTACAACAGCTCGCCTGTGGGTGGCTACCATTTGAACCTTATTTTTCAGATTCAACTTTGTGCATTGGTATGCGGCGCATCTCAAGGTTGTTGGCTGAATATTGGGATGTGCCGCATATGCATGGGCATGACCCCTGGTGATGTGCCACATACATTATCTTTACCCCTTCCCCAATGCATCAGGAATTGAGCTGCACAGTTCTGTCATTTGAATATTGCCCCGGGGCACATTTCTGGGGTTGTGCTGGTGCAAGTCCTTTGAATACAGTGTAAACCATTTTACACTGACACTTTGGTGCTTGTTATTTTTGTCCATGGAAACTGATGTCCGCAGTTGCCTGCAGGGGGTGCCGTGGCATCTTTTGTTACAATATATTGTTTTGCAATGGGTAGAGGTGCTATACTGCATTGGTTTGCCACACTGGGTGAGTGAACAAGGGAGTCGATGGGTGAAAACCTTATTCTGTGCTGTATTTAAGAGTTCTGTTCTGTATGTTCTTTCACTTCATTATCGTTACACTTTATTCATTTGTGTTGTACAATACAGTACAAGCTTTCACTTCAGAGGGAGGAAGGGAGGTGGTGGGTAAAATATTCTTTACAGTACAGTATTTAGTCATTTTGTGCTTTTGTTCTTTCAATTTGTGTTCTACATTTCTTAAAAAAGAGAGTAGTCTGCCATGCAGCACTCAGTGTGTAAGGACAGGAGCGCATCCAGATTACTCTCCATCAGATCAATTCAGATTGTTACTGTGTAAGGACAGGAGTGCATCTAGATTACTCTCCATCAGATCAATTCAGATTGTTACTGTGTAAGGACAGGAGTGCATCTAGATTACTCTCCATCGGATCAATTCAGATTGTTACTGTGTAAGGACAGGAGTGCATCTAGATTACTCTCCATCGGATCAATTCAGATTGTTACTGTGTAAGGACAGGAGTGCATCTAGATTACTCTCCATCGGATCAATTCAGATTGTTACTGTGTAAGGACAGGAGTGCATCTAGATTACTCTCCATCGGATCAATTCAGATTGTTACTGTGTAAGGACAGGAGTGCAACTAGATTACTCTCCATCGGATCAATTCAGATTGTTACTGTGTAAGGACAGGAGTGCATCTAGATTACTCTCCATCGGATCAATTCAGATTGTTACTGTGTAAGGACAGGAGTGCATCTAGATTACTCTCCATCGGATCAATTCAGATTGTTACTGTGTAAGGACAGGAGTGCATCTAGATTACTCTCCATCGGATCAATTCAGATTGTTACTGTGTAAGGACAGGAGTGCATCCAGATTACTCTCCATCGGATCAATTCAGATTGTTACTGTGTAAGGACAGGAGCACATCTAGATTACTCTCCATCAGATCCATTCAGATTGTTACTGTGTAAGGACAGGAGCGCATCTAGATTACTCTCCATCAGATCAATTCAGATTGTTACTGTGTAAAGACAGGAGCGCATCCAGATTACTCTCCATCAGATTCATTCAGATTGTTACTGTGCAGCACACAGCACAATGCTAACAGCTCACAGTGGAAGAAATGGATATCTCTGAACACTTAAGTGGAGGTGATCCATTACAGATCTTTTTGAGTGAGTGTGAGTGATTATCTAATCAGCTAGTGCTGCGAGTCTGTTAAACGAGGTGTCAAAAGCTCTAATCAGTTCCGTAAAATAGCCTCTCATCTGTCTGCAGTTGCTGGCATGTAAGGTCTGCATTAAAAGGCTGAAACAGTTAAATAAACATAGGGTTTAGTTTTGGTTTTCACAAAATGTCTGGTGTACCCGATTGTCCATGTTATGCATGTCCACGTTATGTGGAGTGGACCGTATCTAGCCCTGTGACTGCAAAATCCCCTCTCAGCACATATTTGAAAACATTCAACTGCATTGTTCTTGGAGCGGGGTCCTAAAACAGCCATGTTGAAAGTTTGGTGTAAAAATATGGAAAATTAGAGAATGCATGAGTGAGCCTTGAAATATTTAAATTTTTATTAATGACTTGGTCATTGTACTGTATTTTTACACTGCATTTTCAACATAGCCTTCCTATGACCACACCTCATGAGCCTGGTGAGTGACATTTGTCAAATCCCACCCGAAAGGTAATTTGCACAGCAACTGCAAAATAACTCTTTTGGGACAGATTTGTAAAATATCAGCCAAAAGTTCATGGAATTATATCCCAAAAAGGTGATCTAAAAATTGGGTATAAAAATATTAAAAACTAAAGTTCAAACCCTGCTATTAAACTGGTCTTACCTTATTTTATCATTTTGCAGTTGCTGGTTCTAGCAACAAGAAGTCTTTTTGATCAGAGAGTGGATCTATGTAGTAGGACAGTTTTAGGTGAGTGAGGGTGTGTTGGGGTGGAGTGTGTGTGCAGAGTGAAGGGTTGGGTTGGGGTGGGTGGGTGGTGTGGAGGTCAGATTGATGATGGACCATTTCTAGTTTACAGGTTAAAAATAAGACAATGAGGGACTATATTCACTTGTTCAGAAATAGATAATAACTTTAATGGCGCCAACATTGGGGACTGGGCACCCAGTGTCAGCTTTGCTTGTACTTTAGCACCAGGGATAGGCACCCTGGGATCACCACCTATAGATGGGGGGCAGGTAGCCTTGGGGGAATGGGGTTGGCAGGCAAATGGTACTGGAGGTGGGCACCCCAGTCCACTTTCACAGTATAGGATCTGTCAGGGAAGAACAAGAGAGAGAGTGCTGGCTGAGCTTGGAAGGGGAGGAAACCAAAATAATACAAACTGATAGATAGATAAATAGATAGATAGATAGATAGATAGATGAGAACAGACAGACAGATCGATTGATTAGTGAGAGAGGGCTCAATCAGGTGATCGCTGGATCACTACTCCCTTTTGACCCGGTAGCATGACCAAAGCTGCAGCTACACTAACCAAGAAAGTCCTGCTGTTCTCATACAGAGAACACTGGTGAACAGCTTCTCTTGCTAAGCTGGGCACCCTAGATTTGTGGGTGCATATGAATCTTATTTCCACCATATTTTCAAAAAACTGCCACCAGAATCTAGATTAACAGGTCATGTTTACTTAGGTTCACGTGTCTTTTTTATAAACATCATTTTTGTGTATTTTCATGCTTTTAAGTTGTAAGCAAAAACAAGATGGTTGCCATCATGAATGATACTTTTTCTCAGGAATAATAAATCACAAACAAAACCCCCTCAGGATCGGTGTTTTTTATTGTTCGTACCAGAGGGTTAGCTCAAAATCCTACTCAGCATTCTCAGAAAAAAAAAATTAAAACCCATATAACCTTGGAACTGTTTAACATTTTTTCATGAAACATTCGAAAAGCACTACCTCAGCACAAGACACTTCTATCCTGAAAGTTCCATTAAAAAAATCTGTACTATCAAGTCTGTAGGTGACAGCAGATAAAACATGTATTAAGTATAGGAAAAATATCCCCACTTTTCCAAAAATTGCCATTCTGTATCTCAGAAACCACACAAGAGGCCATCACAAAACATTTTGCATCTTGAAACTCTCCTGCCAGATCATGAATGCCAAATTTACTGCTATTCTGTTGAACACTGATGAAGTTATTAAGGTGCAAAAATTGGTTTTAATGTTGAATACCTTACTTAACCCTAACTACACTGGCATGGTATCACCATATAGTCAGGGTTGTTGACAGATTCTATGTTAAACCCCTAACTTTGCACTGTAATAGCTTTAGTAGCATTCAACAATATTGCCTGAAATTTGCAAGTGTTTTAGGAGGCAACGTTTAAATTATGTGGAAAGTTTAGTCATGGCTGCGCAGTTTCTGAGATACATATATGTCATTTTTCCTGTAGATGTTTAATTTGTTCCCTATACTTCACTTTTTTCAGTTTTTTTTTGCTCTCACCTACAGACTGCATGGAATGGAATTATTTTCCAAAACATTCATGGCGGAAACAGCCTGTACCAAGGTGGTGCATTTTGAAGGTTTTGTAAAAAAATATTAAATGGTTCCAGAGTTATAAGGATTTTAAGGATTTTTTTTTTGATAACCCGCTGATATGATAAAACAAATTGGTGTCACAAGAGCATTTTGCTTTCTCACAATTTGCTTTGTTATGCCTTGATGGCCACCAGCTTTTTGTTCCAAACTAAAAACACATGGAAAATACATAAACATGATTAAACAGCTGAACCTAGCTAAATGGAGCCCATTTAGCTAGATTTTAGTGTTCTTTTTCTTAGAAAACATCCAGAAATACAGTACCTTTCCTGGGCATCCCACAGTCCAAAGTGCCCAGCTTAGCGATAGGAACCATTCTCCCACACTTTCTGTATAAGAACAGTGGGACTTTCTTGCCTTTTGAAGCTGCAGCTGGAGTTGTGCTGCCAGCTTCGGTTGCAGTAGTTAGCCATTGATTGCGATCTTTGTCTCTTTCTGGATTGGTCTTTCTGTCTATCCTGAAGCTGTCCAAGATGGTGGCCACGCTGGGCTAACCGTCAGTTAGAGGAGAGAAGACAGCATATTTTAAGTTATTTTAAGTTGTCTTTATGTTGCTTTAAAGTTATTATTTGTAAAGAAAGGAAATACTATTAGTTATCCAAATAAGGGACTGTACGGGAATAAGTTTGTTCCTATTCAGTCCATTTTTGGTCTGTATGCTCTGCTGGGAATGCTAAATATTGGGTGGCATATAAGGAACTGATGCTGACTTGAAATCTGCTCATACATTTTTATGTTTGCTTGCATGCATGTGCAAGAAACATAGTGCCACCATACAAATTTTTGTTGGTGTGCCACCCCGCTTCCAGTGCCCTGCTTCTTCTTGCAGGCACGGCCTCACCGCACCAATAAATGTCCGAGCTGTGTATGACAGCAGTTCAGATGCAGCAGTGTACAGTTGAAAGCCAAAGACCGCTACAATCAGCAGTGGTAACCTGTAGGCAATTTGCATATTGCTCTCGGCAGGCAATTTACATACTGCCATCATGTCATAGACAGCTCCATTTTTTTGTACTCTCCCCCCAACAAACACCCAAGTAGCACGCTGGGAGCCCACCCCAACGTGCTCATGTGCAGCCTCCCAAACACAGTACGGCTTATGAAGGTGCCCATTCCACCATCGGCTCCACGCTACCCCCCAAAAAACAAACTTCTAGGTGCCACACTGGGAGCCCACCCCAGCGTGGCAAAAGTCTGTATGGCCGATGGGGGTGCCCAATCCCCTGTCGGCTCCACTGCCCCCCAAAAAAACTTCCAGCTGCCATGCTGGAAGCCCACCTAGTGTGGCAAAGTCCCCGTCATCTTCCTGAAAAGAAAAAAAACCTGTAAAAAAGGGCCCTTGTTGATTGTCTTGCCCCCCCCCAACCTGTGCCCACCCTCTGAGCACCCACCTACTCACCCCTGACCCCATTCTTACCTCCGGAGCCCAGCACAATGATCTTCGGTGGACCGGGAACATGTCTACACTCTTCAAAGTTGACCGCTAACTAAAGAAATCCCGGTAAGCTGTATAATGGCATAGATTTTTTTTGCAGCTTTGGTGCATATCTCACCATTCTGGGGAATTTTTTCACCAAATTTTCAACATGGAGTTCTTGGGGACCCACTTCATGAACTCAGTCACTGTCATTTTGTTATTTGGTCCTGAAAGGTGATTTCAGGGTCACTGCACGGAACCACCTTTCGGGACTGAGTAACAAAATGACAGAGTCACAGTTCATGAGGTAGGCACCCCCAACCCTATGTTGAAAATTTGGTGAAAAACGTCCCCAAAATGACTGTTTTATGAGCGTGCGTTGCGGAGTTCTTACACACGGTCGTAACTTTTGCAAATTTTTAATATTTCTTCTCCAGGTTTTCAACATGGCCATTTTGCCATGCCTCCTTATGAGTAGTACAGCTGTAATTTTTCACATCTCACCCAAAATGTGTTTTTGAGCATGTAGTGCACAATGGCGCAGTCGGTGTGCAAAATCAATGTTTGTGACAGATTAAGAAAATCACAGTGACACTGTTTATGAGCAGAGGTCTTAAAAACTCCCAAAGAACCAAAACCAGCCATCACATCCCTCATTGAATACATCTCTACCCTACCACACAATGCGGAACAGACACTAGTAGGGGACCTCAATATCAACTGGATTGGCCCCTCGGCCACACCAACAAAGGACTCATTCTCGACCCTAGACATGGTCCATTTAGTTACCCAGCCCACTAGACTTCACCCATCTACTGGTACCCACACCCTCATGGATATCATTATCTCTAACCGCCCCCACAAAATCCAGGATATAAAAGTACTTCCCTACCCCTAAGTGATCACTCCCCCATCCTACTCCAATGGACCTCTTCCACACCCAAACCCATAGCCCAAACAACCTTCCAAAGGAGTCTCCGCCCAGGGGGATTAAAAAAAAACTTAAACAACTACTCACCCAAATGGATTGGTCCCCCATTAATATAGCCCCCAGCGTCAACATTGCACTCAACCTGTTCACGCAGGCCTTCACCAAGGCCTGTGACCTCTACACTCCACTCACCAAACACCGCACCAAAAAGCAACATGCACCTTGGATAACCCCCTCCCTACTCCAAATGTTGAGAGACAGAGACAATCTCTGGCACAAAGCTATAGAGTCTGGCAGGTTGGCTGACAGACAATCCTATAATGCCGCTCACAATAGATGCATGCCAGCCATCCATAAACCCAAAGCAAACCACTGTCAATCCACTCTCACAACCATGTGGGGGTCTGCGTGGACCTTCTGGAGTAATATCAAAGAACTCAATGGGAAATCATGCTCCCCACCTCCCTCCCAGCTCTCCATAAATGGCACCGCCTCCACTGACCCACTCACCATAGCAAACTGTCTAAACACCACCTTCTCAGATCTCAGCGCTGTTCTCCCCAGTTGTTTCTTTGACCCTGTGCCCCAATCCCAGCCCCAACCCTGCAGCACCCTTGTTTCCTCCTGCACAAAATATCCACCCATGAAGCCCATCCATACCTACAAAAAGCACTAAACAGCAATAACCCTATCAATGACCCCCTAGATGCCAGGCTCCTTTGACTAGTCCTTGATGAGGTCCTAGTCCCTCTAACGGACCTACTCAACAAATCCCTCTGCCTGGGGCAATTCCCCAGTGCCTGGAAAACAGCTGTCATTACCCCCATCCATAAAAGTGGTGACAAAGCCTCCCCCAATAACTATCGACCCATCTCCATTCTCCTCCCCCAAAGATTTAGAAAAAGTGGTTGCCACCCAACTCACTGAATACCTAGCCAAGTATGACATTCTATGCCCAGAGCAGCATGGCTTATGTTCTGGCCATAGCACCACCACAGCCCTCCTAGAATTCACCAACTTCTTACACTCCTCCCTAGATGCCGGTAAAATTGCTGGAGCTGTGTTCATAGACCTATCCAAGGCCTTCGACGTGGTCTGCCACCTCTTCTTCTTGACTCCCTCCACCAACTTGGTTTCTCCACGGGCCCCCTAGCTTGGTGCACCACTTACCTCGCCGCACAGTCCCAATGTATCAAAATTAACGGGACCCTATCCGACAGACTACCTGTCAGCTCCAGGGTGCCCCAGGGCTCCATCCTAGGTCCACTTCATTTCACTCTCTACCTAAACTCCCTACCAAAGGCCTGCTCCAAAAAAACCTTACTATATGCAAATGATGCAGTGTTCTAAGCTTCGCATCATAAACCCTCTCCCTTTCTGGACTCCCTCCAACATGCCTTCTCCCAGGCTGAAACATGGTTTAAGGACCGTAGACTGGTCATAAACCTAAAAAAGACTAAATCAATGATTTTCTGTCACCGCCAAAACAAAGCAAAAAGTGCACCTCTCCTCATCCTCCCCAGCACCCAGCACCCCCTTGAACAGGTATCCAACTACAAATATCTTGGACTTACCCTTGACTCGGCCCTTACCTTCCATGACCACATAAACACCCTTGCGGCTGCAACAAACACCCAGATTGGACTCCTTTACCAGCACAGGGACTGCCTCCCCCCCAACGCCCATAGGCTTGCCATCACCTCATCAATACTGTCCCTAGTGGATTATGGGCTCCCTGTATACGGGGCAGCAGATAACTCTGCACTCCAGAAAATCCAGGTCTCCCTCAACAAGGCTTGCAGGCTCCTAACTGGGGCCCCCGGCTCACCCACACCTGCTCCCTCTATTCCTCTGCCAATCTTCTCAACCTCGTGAAGGCTCCACTACCAGACCTGCCTACTGTCCAAGAAAATACTGCTCGGACTCTCCCCAGGGTCACCGCCTCCCTCAACCTGCCACCCCCCCATCTCCACCAGCAACTCAGACAAAGCTCTACTGGTAGTACCCAGGGTAAAAACCTCCCTTGCCCAGAGATCTTTCCACTACAGGGCCCCTATATGGTTTAATGCACTCCAAACCACCATCACTAATGCACCCAAGATCGCCCTTTTCAAAATCACTCTCCACAACCACCTCTTCAATATCCGCTCCTGTAACTGCAACTAACCTGCACTCTCATGCCCAACTCTGACCAAACCTCTGACAAAGTCCATAATGGATTGCAACCTCCGTCAACAATATCAGACCCATGAATAAGACTGACTACTCTGTTATAGATGCTCACTCAAGTTAAAAATGTTTTTCTGCTGTCCTTATGTAAATATCTACATCCAAAAACTATAAATAATGTCTGTGACAAATGTCTGTAACCCATACTT
Source organism: Neoceratodus forsteri (assembly GCA_016271365.2). NCBI lineage: Eukaryota > Metazoa > Chordata > Ceratodontiformes > Ceratodontidae > Neoceratodus > Neoceratodus forsteri. Next base: position 19,439,996 of record CM028129.1, on the reverse strand, counting down.
GATGTAATTGTTATTGTACCCTGTCTGTATTAGTTTCTGTCATCCATGTGACGAGGTACCTTTGTAAATGAGCCTCTGGCTCAAAGGTTGTAAACCAATATTTCAAATAAATAAAAAATATATAAAATAAAATGGCAATATTGAAAATTTGGTGACAAAAGTCCATAAAATGACTGTGTTAGGAGCGTGCATTGTGCAGTTTCCACGTACCCTCATAAGTTCACGAATCTGTAATATTTTCAGTCCAGATTTTCAACACTGGCATTTTTCCACACCTCCTTATGAGCAGTATAGCTGTCATTTTTCACAGCCTGGCTGAAATGTGTTTTCACACTTCTGGTGCAGAATAGCGCGGTCGCTGTGGGAAATTAGTGTTCGGGACAGATTATGAAAATTGCAGTGACACTGTTCATGAGCGGAGGTCCAAAAATGCCTGTGTTGAAAATCTGCTGTAAAAAATCCCCAAACTAATTACATTACAGGTGTACGTTGCGCAGTTTCTAAGCACGCTCGTGACTTTAAAAGGTTTTATATATTTTCACTCCAGACTTTCAAAAATGCCATTTTTTGCACCTCCTCATGAATAGTACACCTGTCACTTTTCACATCCTGTTTGAAATGTGTTTTCACACCTGTAGCGCCAAATGGTGCAGTCGCTGTGCAAAATTACCTTTCATCTAATAACAAACTGATGGTGTCACAGTTCATGTGGTGGGGTCACAAAAGCCCATGTGGAAAACTTGGAGTAAAAATACCATGAAATGCTCAGGGCATTAGGGTTTTCGACCATAGTACCCTACCCTGTAAGGACTGACAGGCGTCAGGGGTTTGACTTGGAATTGGCAACAGTAATGCTCATGCCATTCCACCCCAACCCCTACCCTGCAGCCAGTGACAGGCATCGAGGTGCACCTTGGACCCTTTGCCCCCAGAGTTCATCCTGTTCTCCTACACTGTGCCCATTTCAGCGTATTTTCTTATGGAATGAGGTGAATGTAAAGCCCAAACACCCCAAGGCACACCTCAACACTTGTCAATGTCTGAAGGGTAGGGTGAGGTGAAATGTCGTGACCATCATGGGTGATGACAAAAAGGCACACCCCAATGCCTGTCCTTCTCTGTAGAGTGAGGGTGAAGTTGGTGTCAGTTCAATACTTCAACGCCATTCCTATACTGCATCTGTCTAACTCCTGCACTTCCACTGCTAATGCCAGCAAGCAAACATTCGGCATTGACAAATGCTTGTTATTCATACAAATATACTGAGGATTGATTACCTGTCCCTTTCCTATGGACTGCAGAGGAAAATTGTGGACTGTGGACATCTGGGTGAGGACTCTGTGGTGAATGGTTTTATCTATGGAGAACCTTGGATTGTTGTTTGACTGCTGTTGCTGAAAGTCGGGATTTCTTTTTCTGGCAATCTGGTCTGCACCTGGATGGAGTGTTAAGATCTATAGGCAGGAGGAGAGACTCTTCCAGGCCAGGACACAACTCTGGTGTGATCCATGAGTCGGCTGCCAAAAGTCAGGGCCAAGGAAGCGGGATGGGTCTCGGCAAACCTTCCTCACCAATGGCATCATCTTCAGTCTAGACAAAGAACTGTTGGATTCACTCCAGATGTGGTGCTACCAGGTCTGGTTGCAATCCATATAGTGTTCAGGGGTCACCTATTGGAGGGTGGTCATGACTTTGGCCTGGTTTGGGAGATGTTCTGGGTTTGGGGCCGCTTTCTGGGGCAGGTTGTATGGAGTATTGGAGAGTGGGTCCTGTTTGCAACATGGAGAGGCAACCGTGGCATCTGCTATGTAGGTGGCAGCCACCAGGGTTTAGCTACTCTGGAGAGCAAACTGAGATTCACAGCAGGACTGCTCAGCTTGATCTGTGGATATTGGCAAAGAACATGCGGAGATGCTACCAACTAGAGGCCATGAAGAGAAAATACTCATTGAACGAGAGGAGTACTTGATGTGGGTTTTTTTGGACAGGGTGGTCATTCATCTATTTTTCCTGTAAAGGCAATGAACTGGGCAGTGAGACTGCCAAATATTCTGCACATTGTTAGCACTGGAAAACACAATGGACAAGATAATGAGAGTTTCTTGGTTTAATTTTGGTTTCTGGCAACAGAAGGTGAGAGCTCCTAAGGTCTGTATTTTAAGACAATTTGGGATTTGTGTGAGTCCCTTACTCAAGCAACTGCAAAGAAATAACGTTTTTAAGAAAGTTGGGCTTTACTTTGTGGACATTTTTAAAACTTTAAGAAAATAAACTCTCCCTTAAGTACATTGTTATTGGGAAAGGAGGGGGTATTATTTGTTATTGTTGTAAGTTATTGAGTTGTTGTATTGTGTAGGTGATTTATGTGTGTGGGAGTGTGTGTAAGAATTAGTCTATTGTTGGGTGTGAGTGGGCGAGTGGTTGTGTATTGTGAAATTGCTGTTAATTTAGTAGTTAGCTGGAATGTGCTGGCTTAGGACATCGGTGGTCAGCTACTACTCACCCACCAGGCTCAGGGATCTCCATCCTTTTGACTGTCCCCCTTTAACATCAGAAGTGTATGGGTATTGCAGGGCACTTGGGATAGTCAGAGGGGGGGAGAAATGGGGATTAATTGGGCCTGGTAGGGTTGTGGAGAGGTGTTGGGCAGATTGGGATGGTGAGGATGAAAAGATGCCCTGGGGTGAAATGGGCCCAGGAAAGGGGTTCACCTTGCCTGGTTCCCACACCCAAGAACTCCACATCTAGTGGGCAAGGCACTGGGTTTACCTCATCTGCCTATCCTTCTTCAGCAGTGTTGTGCATTACCAGACATATAAATAACAAGACAGTGATTATTGCTGATCTTGTTGGAACAACAGATCTGGCTTGTATCACCAAGACTTGGCTGGATGAGAATGCTGGCCCAATACTGGAATGAGCAATTCCATCAGGGTACTGTATGATACACCACCTGAGAAAGGATCGTAGGGGTGGGCAGTTGCCATTTGCTATAAATCGGACCCGGGCCTTGCAGTCATCCCATTGGGAGAGACCAGATCCTTTGAATATATCATGGCTGCAGGCATAGGTTGCAGGATCCTTCACATCCAGCATCCACCCAGTGATGGAAAGGAATTCCTGCAGGAGGTTGCAGACTTCATCATCGACCAGGTGTTGGAATTCCTCAGATGGATAATTCTGGGGGATTTCAATGCTTGGGTCAATGATGAACTCTTGCAGTTTGGACAATACTTCTTCCAACTAATGAGTTTGTTGGGCCTTACACAGATGGTTACCTCTGCAACTCATATTCACGGTCATTCATTGGACCTGATCTTCCTACTAAGGATGAAGATCTCTGACCTGATGGTTGAACCAATCAGTTGGTCAGACCATCATACTATAGGGTTCAGGTTTGAGGCTCCCTCCCCAATAGACCTGCCCCTATGGAGATGGTCTGGTACCGCTGTTTAAAGGTTTTGACCCCAGATGGTCTTATGGAGGTACTGGACCTATCAGGCTTGACAAGTGTATGCCAGGTGCTGGGGAAACTGGTACTAGCCTATAACAGAGCAGTGGTTGGGGCCCTTGATTCCATAGCTCTGGTCCGTGTTCACCCCCTCTCCCTTTGCCAGAAGTCCCCATGATTAGATCGAACTTTGAAGGAGATGAGGCAAGGGGGTCGAAGGTTGGCGCGGCGTAGGAAGAAATCTGATCGGGTGGATGACAAATGTAGATTGATAGCTCATAAAGACTATCAATTGGCAATCTCCTGTAAAAAGGCAGAGTTCCTGTCCAAGGAGATTGCTACAGCAAAGAATCGACCAGCTCAGCTCTTCCGGACTGTTGACAAGTTGTGCAATCCAACCTGCCTCCAGTCATGGGGAGCTTTTTCACAGGTTAGATGTGATGAGGTTGCTCAGTTCTTTGCTGGTAAGATTGCAACTATCAGGAAATCCAATCAGCACTCTCTAATGGGCCTTGCGGTGAGGGCCAAGAGGTTGCAAGCACTCAGTCTGTCTGGTCTGACTTCAGCCAGTTGGAGATTGTTGACATCATGCAGGTCATCCAGGAACTGCATACAACCTGCTGTAGTTTGGACCTGGGCCCGACACGCCTCCTAGTAGGGTGTGTTGAAGTCATTGGCCCAGTCCTTGCTAGGATAGTCCGGTGCTCACTGGAGAGAAGGGTTTTTCCAGCCCTCCTGAAAGAGGTGGTATTAGTGTACCACTCATGAAAACATTTTCTCTAGATCTGGACTGCCTGGCAAACTACAGACCTGTCTCTAATCTGTCTTTTGTAGGCAAGGTTATTGAGAAGGTGGCCTTGTAACTGGATGACCATTTAACAACACCTGCTGTCTATGATCCTCTCCAATCCAGTTTCAGGAAGAAGCACAGCACCAAAACCGCCCTTGTTCGGGTACTGAATGATCTCCTGATAGAGTGGGATTGAGGGAGTCATTTTATCTTAGTTCTGCTTGATCTTTCTGCGGCATTTGACACTGTGGACCATGGGGTGTTGATGGAGTGCCTGTGGATCTTCTACGGACTGTCTAGCACAGTGCTCAGTTGGTTTAGAGTGTTTCTCACCAGCAGGATGCAGATACTAGTGTCGGGGATTGATTCCTCAGCACCTCTCCCCCTGTCATGTGTGGTTCCACAGGGCTCCATCTTATCCCCTACATTGTTTGCAGTGTACATGCTGCCATTGGGGGACATTATAAGGTGATATGGGCTGAGTTTTCCCTGCTATGCAGATGATACTCATCTCTACATGTCCTTTGTGCCCAAGCAGGGTGGGGTGATTTTGGTCTTTAGCAACTGCCTCACCGAGATTCGGGGTTGGATGAACGCCAACTGGTTGAGGTTGAACCCAGACAAAACCAAGGTATTCAAGGTAGAGTCAGATTGCCAAGGCATGGGGTTACAAGCTGGGAAACCATCTAGGCTTTGGCTCGGAGATGCCCAGCTGCTTATCTCAAATCAGGTGCAAAATCTAGGTGCTGTATTTTACAGTGGCCTAATGCTAAAATTTCAGGTGTTGGCATTGTAAAGACTTCATTTTTCCATCTGAAAAACATTGCTCAGCTGAAACGCCTGACCCCACCTGGTGACATGTCAACTCTGGTTCATGCCTTTGAAACCTCATGCCTTGATTACTGCAATGCCCTCTACTTAGGGCTACCAGGGTCTAATATCCACCTATTGCAGCTAGTGCGGAATGTGGTGGCCAGGCTGTTGACTGGTTTATCAAGATCCTGCCACATCACACCTGTGCTCCACTATCTGCACTGGCTGCCAGTACATTGGAGGATCACCTTCAAGGTTGGGGTGCTGACCTACAAGGCCCTACATGGACAGGGACATGGCTACTTGCAAGATCTTCTGTGCCCTTACCTCTGCCCACTCCGCTCCACTGACAAGGGATTGCTAGAGGTTCACAGGGTCCATTTAAAGACTTCTGGGGCATGCAATTTTGCCTTTGTGGACCCGACCCTGTGGAATGCTCTACCTTGTTGGATAAGGGAGTGCCGGACCACTGATAGCTTTAAAACTGAACTGAAAACATATCTTTTCAGTCAGGCATTTCCTGACGAGAATTACGTTTAGGGTTACTGTACTATGATCTTAGATTTAATTAAGGCCTCTTTTATTATATTGTGTTTTTAATTATTTATGTCTGTACTAATTTTTTAGTCTGTATCAGGATGTAAAGTGCTTTGATCTATTGGAATAGCACTGGATAAATAAACTTTTGATTGCTCTATCTGTCTGTCTGTCTACTGTACAACTATGAAACAGTACACAAACAAATTGTCATGCTGTGGGAAGCACCAGCTGCTTTGTGCTAATTAATTTTCGCTGTTGCTGGTCTGTCGCACATCAGTTGATTGGCAATCAGTTGTCATTTAAGCAGTGTTTTAACCATGTTTCCCCTTCACTACCCTTACTGCATCTTGCTCCATTGAAGATCTGCAGGAATGTCCCTCATTAAGTGGCTGATATCGCCCCTATCCAAAGCCATGAAAAGGGAGTTTTCGAGCATGCAGACTGAGGAGCAAGATCCTGAGGTTCTCAGCTTTCTGTTTTTGTTTTTTGTTAACCTTTATTTTTGCACTTCTTGATGGCCAGGGCATACTTGCCCCATGCTGTGCCTTGTACAAGGGCACTCAACTCACCCCAGCAGCCAGCCTTCGCCACGGATGCATAGCGGGAAGGACATTGGCTTACCCCCCTCAACGGAGAGGCCCCCCCCACAGTAAATCATAAAACCACAGCTAAAATCCAGTAATACTTAATAAATATCAACATTAGGAATTTTTCCAAGTCAGGAAAAGCAAGACTGAACAAGTATGCTTTTAATGCAGACTTAAAGCTCTCCACCATCAGGCACTCTCTTATCCAAAAAGGCAGAGAATTCCATAGGGTGGGGGCCACAAATTCAAATGCTATGGCCCCAGAAGTCTTCAAGCAAACCCTGGGAATATCTAGCAATCCCTCATTGGTGGAGCAGAGTGGGCGGGGGGCAGTAGGGATGAAGAAGCTTTTGCAGATAGCACGGTCCCTATCCATGAAGGGCCTTATAGGTCAGCAAGCCGACCTTGCAGGTGATCCACAATTGAATAGGCAGCCAGTACAGGCCATGCAGCACAGGTGTGACATGACAAGCTTGAGGTAGCCCAATCAACAGCCTAGCTGCCACATTCTGCACCAGCTGCAAGTGGCGGAGATCATTTCCCGGTAGCACAAGGGAGAGGGAATTATAGTAGTCAAGGCGGGAGGTCACAAAGGAGTGGACCAAAGTTGGAAGGTCATCAGGTGGAATGAGGTGCTTAATCCTGGCGATATTCCTCAGATGGTAAAAAGCAAAAAGTCTTGACAATGGATGACACCTGAAATTTAAGCATCAATCCTTGGTCAAGAATAATGCCCAAATCTTGCACCTGTTCTGAGGTCATCAGCTGGCAGCCACGAAGCCAAAGTCCAGATGGCTGCCCAGCTGATGACCCCTCTACCCAGCGACCTGGGTCCACCACCAGAATCTCAGTTTTGTCTGGGTTCAACCTCAACCAGTTGGCACTCATCCAGTTCTGAGTCTCAGAGAAGCAGTTGTTAAAGCTTGAGACAGCTCCCACCTGTTCGGACACAAAGGACATGTAGAGCTGAGTATCATCTGCATAGCACTGAAAACTCAGCTCATACTGTCTTACAATGTCTCCCAAAGGCAGCATATACACCAAAAACAACATGGGTGATAGCACAAAGCCCTGTGGCACCCCATATGACAGGGAGAACTTGTCAGAGGAATACATCCACTAAACAACTCTCTGAAACCTGCCAGTAAGTAAAGATTGAAACCATCTGGGGACCGTAACAGATAGTCCACAGACCAGACGAAGGTGTTCCAGCAACACACCATGGTCCATGGTGTCAAATGCTGCAGAGATCAAGAAGAACCAAAATGGAACATCTCTTCCAATCTCTCACTATCAGAAGATTACTGAGGACCTGAACAAGGGCCATCTCGGTGCTATGCCTTTTCCGAAATCCAGACTGGAGAGAATCATAGATGTCGTGGATGGTAAGTTGATCTTCCAGCTGCAGCATGACCACTTTCTCAATAACCTTACCCACAAAGGGAAGGTTGGATATGGGTCTGTAGTTAGCAACATAGTCTGGGTCAAGAGAAGGTTTCTTAAGGAGAGGTGTCACCACCGTCTCCTTCAGGATGTCCGGAAATACACCTGACTCTAACGAACACCAGACAGTCTCAGCCAGGACCAGGCTGATGACCTCAGAGTGCCCCAGAAGAAGGCAAGTTGGGCCCGGGTTCAAACTACAGCATTCCGGCTGCATACTCTGAATAATCCTCACAACATCCTCGATCATTGGACGGCTGAAGTCAGACCAGACAAACCAAGGAAATGCAATCCTTCTGACCACTACCATCCCCATTAGAGTGAGCTGCACAGATCTCAGACCTGATGTCAGCAACCTTACCCACAAAGAATAGAGCAAACTTGTCACATTTCTCTTGTGACAACACCCTCTGAGACTATGGACAGGCTGGCTTACACAGTCTGTCCACAGTTCTAAAGAGCTGAGTTGGTTGGTTCTGTGCAGTGGCAATCTCCCTGGACAGGAACTCTGCCTTCTTACAGGAGACAGCTAATTGATAATCCTTTTTAATGGGTCATCAGTCTTAGTCTGTTGGGGTATCCGGTCAAAATGGCGCATCCGCAGTAGCATGAGTAAATAAAGTGCTACCATAACCACGTGAGTCACAACAATGTTAGTGCAAAACAATGCACATTAGAAGAGCGCATATGCATACTTGTACTGTAGTCTTCATTAAGCCTTCCACTGAGTCCCCTCACCTTCTGGCATATTCCCTGGAGACTATGGAAAGAGAAGACATCAAGAACAAGCTGGATCTTTTTTCAGAGCTGACTACTATGAAAGTAGAACTCTTACAGATAGCTGGTGATTTCCATACCTTTAAATGCACCCTGGATGTACGCTAATGGTATGCTGCACCAAGCCAGGTTTATTGGTACCACCATTTGGGGCACAAACACATTTCTTGATGCTGAAAACCCTCTGTGAGCTATCAAAATTAAAATGAATACAAACATGGACAAAACAAACTATATCCGAGGAGCCATAGCACTTTGATGCAAAACCATCTCTTACTCAAGTATTAATTTGTACTGACTGCACAGTTTGCACCTTAAAGAAGATACCGTTTTCCCGATGCAGTGGAGTGCTTGTTTTATTGGCTTGTTGGTGCTGATTATCTTACAAGCACCTGGTCGATGCTGAGAGAGCAGCCCTTCTTCATTTTGACTGAGACTGTTTTGGGAAGCTGTTGCTGGATTTTTGCCGGTGGAGACCTTTACAGTTGGGAAGAGGGAACAGGCAGTCGGTCCTCCACACTCCTCAAAGAAGCATAATAGTTGGTCACCTTGAGCTTACCCAAACTGTGGAAGGATGTGTCTGGTGCATGCTCCTTGTTTTGCTGTGGCTATGAGGATGTGGGGCCTGCAGTATGTCTGTTCTAGCACACTTGTTCACCCCCGACCCTTCTGCCTCTATGGTAGTAAGTCAGCTGCCATTTCTCTTCATCAGGATCTAGTTGGTGATGAGGCAGGCCTGATGCTGTGGCATCCATTCAGAAGCACAGTCATGCTGTAAGTAAAACAAGTTAATTTGAGCTGAGAACGCTATTTTGTGCCACTGATATTTTGTAAGAACATGATTTTGTACAAGCACTAAAATGTAAGTACTTAAATGTCTTGCGCTTTTGTGGTTATGCAATTTTGATATTGAACCATCTGTTGGCATCAAGGCCCAATTTCCATCAGCAACACTCCATCCTCCATCCCACTCTCCTCAGCTCCCTCAAAGTCCCATCAAACCAAGGGGACTTAGGGCACAGGGTGAGGGGGTAAACCCAGACAGGAATGATGGAATCCAGAGCTTCAGTCACAGCCCTGTTATAGGTTTTTACCAGATCATCTGGGTTACTGCTTCCATTCAGTAGACCCTATAGGTCCAGTACAGCAACCAGGTCATCTGGAGTGAAACCCCTGAAAGGGCGGTACCGGACTATCTCCATGAGGCAGGCCTATGGGTGGAGTCTGGAAATTGAACCTTATAGTATGATGGTCAGACCATCTGACTGGCACTACCATCAGGTCGAAGGTCTACATATCCACTAGGAAGACCAGGTCTAATGAATGACCTTGAATTGGTTGCAGAGGTAATCACCTGTGTGTAGCCCAATGAGTTCATAAGTTGGAGGAAGTCCTGACCAAACTGCGAGAGTTCATCTTCAACCCAGGCACTGAAGTCCCCCATCTGTGGGACTCCAACACCATGTCGACAATGAAGTCCACAACTTCCTGCAGAAACAGCTTGTCATCCCAGGGTGGATGGTAGATGATAAAAATCTGCACCCTGCACCTGCACCCACAATACATTCAAAGAACTGGGTCTCCCCAACTGGCACATCTGCAAGAGCCAATTCTGTTCTAAAGCAAATGGCTACTTCCCCACCCCTGCAATCCATCCTCGGGTGGTGTATCACCGAGAACCTGGCTGGAATAGCTGACTCAAGAACTGGGCTAGAATTTTCATCCAGCCAGGTCTTGATGATGCATGCCAGACCTGATGACCCGACAAGATCAGCAATCACTGCCGTCTTGTTTTCAATGGACCTGGCATGGCATAACACAGCCTGAGTAGGATGGGACCCTGAGGCCGGCCATGTCATCTGCGCACTTGCAGTGGAGCTCTTGGGTATGAGAACCAGACAAGGAGGACCCCTATCTAGGACCCATTTTGCACCAGGGCATCTTCTGGACCCCACAACCCCAATCCGGCCACCTTGCCCCACTCTCCCTCCAGGTCCACGACCGCTGCCCCTATACTTCCTCCTTGCACTCCTCATAGCTCGGCATTGCCCATATATCTCAGCCGGCAAATGGGAACAGTGAAAGGGGGTGGAAGCCACGGAGCTCAGAGGGAGAGTAACACCTGACCGGGAGAGACCTCTGCCAACACATAACAAAAAACTTACTCCAGCAAGCAGCAACAAGAAACAAGACAAACTAAATTAAACAAGACCAAAAATAAATACAAATAATAAATCTTATACCCACAACCCCTCCAAAAAATGAAAGTAACCCAAAACCAGAAATAAATACAAATAATAAAACCTATACCCACAAACCCCCACTCCCCCAAAGGAACTACCCCTTAAAACAGTACAAAAGTGAGATTACAAATGAGTAGCAGAAAATAAATTAAAGATGGAGCCAAGCAAGCCAGTACTTTGAAATCAGAATTTGGAAGGGATGGGGCTCTCACTCCCTCCACAGCTAGCAGAATTCAAGTCCAAGCTGCTGTCCTTTCCCTACAGCAGGCAACGTATGCACAAAAAAATAGATGAAATGCATAGTCTGGAGGCCCTCTCACAGCCTCACCAGTCACACACTGATTGAACCATTCAGTTTACTGAGGACACTCCGCCACTCCCTAACTTCACAGTATCTTCCAAAAACAGCACTGCTGCCCCAAAATGAGGAAACCAGGCAGTCCACTGAAGATATTCAAGCCATCGAACCGAGGTCAGGGAACCCCTGACCAGACCTGGTTTGCAGCTGGATCAGCTCAAGCCCCCCATAATCAGGGCCCCAGAGCTGGAACCATCCTTCGATAAGTACCCTCTGAACAGCTCCGCAAGGCAGACAGGAGTGCTACACCCACCAGTGAGCCCTCCTCTGCCCCCCCACCCCACGGGAAGCACAGGCCGAACCACCACTCCCCAGATCAAATCCTAGGACCCCGGCACAATTTATCTCTGATTCTCAGTGGAAAATATCAGACAAAAGGCAAAAGGTTTGGTATGCCCCTACCAGGCAAGCTCACCAGCTCCTCAGCTCTGACCTAGTGGTGAACAGACACTCCACATGACCTTGAGTAACTCTTCTTGATACAGACTCCCAGGAACCCCTCTAAAGGTCCAGATGTGCTGGGGTCACAGTCTCAGTGAACTCAGCAGTGACCTCCAGGTAAATTCAGGGAGGTGGAAATACTTATTCTCAGCAAGCAGAGTTCAGCAGGTAAACAACAGTATTCCAACAGAAGTACCAAAATCCAGTGAGTGGCAAAACAGAAACTGGATGGTCACGCAGATTAGCACAAGACAGAAACAATTTTAAAAATGAAGTGCTAATGGCAATTGAAACGCTGGGGCAATGGCTCTCAAGTTAAATGATAATAGTCACACAATAATAACTCCCAGCTGCTCAACTGCTAAAATCCAGATAACAATTCACCCAAAACATATGCTACATTACTAGCCCTTCTCACTTAAAAACCCTAACTAAGATAACTAAACAAACGAGTGAACAGCTAATAAAACTAACAATGTTTTCTATATTGCTGCAGTGGCTACTAAGGCAGATCCATACTGGTCACCATCTTGCTTAAACTCTCTAAGAGTAAGATATGACAAAGTTGGGGCACTTACAGAGAAAATTGAGGCATGTACTGGGGTAAAACGAGGTTGCCTTCTAGCTTCTGCACTCTCTAATGTCTATATTGAAACTTTAGTAGAGGATATTTTAATGATTGATACCTTTGCTCCAAAAATGAATCAAATACCAGTTACAATCCCAATGTACGGAGGCGGTGCGATTCTCCTCGCTCAAATACCACTTGACCTGAAAAGGGCAATAATTTCAGTCAGGGACAGCCTGATGAAACGGAAACTAATTTAAATACTAAGAAGACAGAGCTAGTAACATTTGGATCCGAAAAGAAAACTTTAGAAGCGTGGATTTTTTAGCCAGTAGGCAAGTTTAGTATTGCAACTGGATGGCTCCTCCTACATCTCAGGTTGCAATACCAACCTTGCCTACTGGCTAAAAAATCCACACTGGGGCTCTTGCCAGAGTCCACCTCCACCCTTTTTGAAACTACTCAACCCTCAATCAGCACCAGAAGTGCAACAAAAGGGGGACTTGAAGTTCCATTTAAGTGCATCTCCCTTGCCCAGAGATCCCTTTCATACCATGAACCCAAGTGGTTCAATGACCTAGCTCCAGCCCTACGCGAATGTAACAAGCTCAGCCAGTTCAGATCAGGGCTACGTACTCACATAGCCAACAACTATGCACGCAACTGCACTATCTAGCCGAGACGCTACTTCAGTGTCTGGTCCTGCACAACCTTAACTACCTACACCTTCCCTTCCCCCAAGCCTCTTCTTACCCCCTTGAACCCCTGCCCTATGAGGTTCATCCCCCTTCTCGCATCCCTGTACCTTTCTCCCTCCCCACCCCTCCCACCACATTGCAATTGGACACGGCTATTTCTGGCAGCTTCTACCTTCTTTCTTTTCTTCCCTCCATCTCCCCCACCTCTCAATTGGACAAGGCTATTCATTGGCTGCTCCCACCTTGCTTCCTGACTCATTGTTATCCCCTCTGGCTGCTAACATGCTGCCTGGTTCCCTCAGCCAGGTTGCCGTAGTACTTCTCAACGCTTTGGGCCATCTCTCTCCTAGTGTGTTGATTGAGATATTGCTCTGGTGAACCTGTACTGTTATGCACAGGAATTGTAACCCTGTAATACTGTCCTGCTGTAGGAGCACTTGTTTATTTGCTGATTATTTTATGTTCACCTGTATATACTGTTATGCACAGGAATTGTAACCCTGTAATACTGTTCTGCTGTAGGAGCACTTGTTTATTTACTGATTATTTTATGTTCACCTCTATGTACTGTTAGGTGTTGCTGTGTACTGTTTGACTTTTGACTTGGAGCTTTTGTAAATGAGCCCTCGGCTCAAAGGTATTAATCCTAAACTGAAATAAATTAATAAATAAATAAAATCTTTAAAAAAACTTTAAGTGCACCAGAAAATAATATATCAGCTAACTGTAGCTTAGATATGTTCAGCAACCTAAACAAGGAAACACAGTAGGTTTCATAGGTTTTAACAGAGCAAAGAAGATCTAAGTCCATAAAGCTTGCAATGTAGATTAGTTATACCCCCTGATTTTGTTAAGTATTAAGTACTTATCTAGTTTGTGCTTAAATTCCTCCCCACTGTTACTTGCCACCACCTCCACTGGTAGACTGTTCCAAACCTTCTGCACTCTTACAGAGAACCAGTATTTTGCTAACTGTCACTTCACTGTCTCTGCTCGTAATATGTCCTTTAATACAATTTAGTATGAAGCTGCTGGCTTGTTTTACTACTTGGTTGCAATGTAACTTAAAGCTAAGGTCATTTGTTATTCTCACACCGAGGTTCCTTCCTTCTGTAACCTCCATCAAGGTAATGCCATTTAGTCTATACTTGTGCTTCAGGTTCTTGCTCCCCAAGTGCATCACAGGACGTTTGTCAGTGTTAAATGTTAACTTGTAATTTGCTGCCCACTCCTCCATGTCACCCAGTGCTGACTGGAGTGTATCTACCTCCTTAACCTTGTTTACTGATAAGCCTGTCCTTGTGTTGTCCACAAATTGGGACTCCCATACTTTCACTTTGGCCCTCATGGGGGATATGTCAATATTAAATAAACAGGGCCCCAGCACGGAACCCTGGGGAACCCCCACTTGTAACCTCTGAACAATCAGAATATGACCCCCTGATACACACCCTCTGTTTCCTGTTGGTCAGCCAGGAAGCTATCCATTTAGTGATGTTACTCTATATACTGTGGTCAGTTAAGGCACCGACAAGCTCCCCTTGTGTGACTTTATCAAACGCCTTGGAAAAATCCAAAAATATAACATCCACAGAGTCCCCCCCCGTCCAGTGCTCTGCTGACTCTACCATAAAACTCCAAGAGATTTGTCTGGCAGGGCTGTCCCTTTGTAAAGTCATGCTGTGTGTTATCAATATCCTCCTTTTACTGCATAGAGAGTGTAATATAATCTTTTATGACCCCTTCCAAGACCTTCCCCAAAATGGCTGTCAAGCTGACAGGCCTATAATTCCCCACCTCCTGTTTTGAATCCTTCTTATATATGGGCACCACATCTGCCTGTCTCCAAACTGCCAAAATGTCCCCTTGGTCCAGGGATTTCTGGAATATTGCTGTAAGTGGGCTTGTTATTTCATATGCAAGCTCCTTGGTGACTCTGGGGTGCAGTTCATCAGGCACTTGTGCTTTGTTCTGATCCAATTTAAGTAGTCTTTCCCTGATGTTCTGATAATCTAATACCAGGCGGCTTTCACTAGATATGGGTAGATGGGTCTTGGTTCCCCAGGATTTGCCATTAAATACAAATGTAAAAAACTCATGACAGTGTTTGGCCATTTGGCCGTATTCAGTGACTATTTTAAGTGGTCCAATGGATTTTATTCCTCCCCTTTTATTATTTATGTAAGAATAGTACAATTTGTAGTTGTCCTTCACTTTATTAGCCAGCCATAGCTGGTGACATTTTCTGGCCTGTACTATAGTTCTTTTTGCTACCTTAAGGGATTTTCAATGTACAGCGTAACAGATCTGATGTCCACTTTTCTTGGCCATAGCATAGGCTTTTTTCTTTTAATTATGCATTTTTTTACTTTGGCTGTCATCCATGCCTACGAGGTCCCAGATCTATTGCATTTCATCCTGCTTAGCACATACCTCTTTACTAGGGTAGCAATTCTATTCTCAAATATAACCCACATCTGATTTCGTGTCTGGTGTCTAAAGTCATCATCCCATCCCCAAGTTGCCAAGTCTTTTCTCATACTGATGAAATCTGCTTTGTCGTAGTTATTTATAATGGTATTCCTCCTAATATTGCCCTTGTCGCCTATTATAAAAAAAAAAAACACCATGCTATGGTTGCTGGTTCCTAGTGGTGCCAGTACTTTACACTCCTGTACAGTATTAGTCATATTACAGAGAACCAAGTCCAATGTGTGTTCCCTTCTAGTGCTATCCTCCACATATTGTTCTAACCCAGCCAGGTTGAAGGTCTCCATGTAATGTAATTCAACAGCTGTACTAGTTCTATGTTTTTTCCCAGTCAGAGTCCGTCAGGTTAAAGTCCTCTAAGAGTATACAGTTGTTGGCTGATGCTAGAGTATTTAGGCTGGTCAGAAGCACCATGTCCTCTGCAAGTGAGTATGAGGGGGGCCTATACACTACACCAGTGTCAATTTGGGCTCCATGTAAGGGGTGAGTTTGATCCAGATTAGCTCCAAGGTCTCCAACTGGGTTGTATCTATTTGTTCTGAAGCAATCATGTCAGCTACATAAAGAGCCACAACACCATCCCTGACCTCCACTCTGTCCCTACAGTACAAGGTAAACCCTGGAATTCGCTTATCCCATGAATCCTCACTGTCCCACCACGTTTCTGTGATGGCACAGATCTGGCTATTATCCTCACATACTGTGTACGTGAGCTTATCAAATTTGTGTAGTATGCTCCTAGCAATCAGCAGTAAGCATTTCCATTGGGAAGTGTTCCTGGGTGTTATAGGTGGTCTGGTAGTGAGTTGTCCCACAACTGAGGCTATTTCTCCCCCTTATATGAGGTTTAAATGCTTATCTAATTCCTGCCTAAGTTTGTGTGCCAGGATTCTTTTACTCTTTTTATTCCTATGCAATCCATCTAATGCAAATAAGTCTGTGTCCCGGAAGTTGTCCCCATGCAGAATAAAGGTATGCCCTTCCCTATAGCACCACCTTCTTAGCCAGCCATTGAGTTGTAGTGTGTCTCTATTTCATGTTATACTTGCTCTTGGGACTGGGAGTATTTCGGAGATTAGTGTATCACATCCTTTCACCTTTAATGCTTCCCCCACATGCTCAAAATCCCTCTGAATGTGCACCAGCATTCGTTTCCCTAAGTCATTTACCCTTACATGTACTACTGTAACAGGCCTCTCTGTATTTTCTGTTATACCATGGACATAAGTGAACAGCCAATGAAATCATAAGACTGGCAGTTTACCACCATTGTAAATTCTGTCATAACCCATGGCTGTTAATTAAACAATCCAATGAATCATCTGCAGCACAAGAATAAATGCAATAAAAATAAAGAAAACAGCAACCTCTTTAATAACTGTATTTTATTATAATAATGAAAATGAACCTTGGTATAATCACAATAAGCCACTAGGAGGATGTGAGTTATCAGGGGATTTACCATGGCTGGTGAGGATTTACGCCTTCGGCTGCACCTCATGGCAAACCACTGCAGCCATGGTAAATCCCCTGATAACCCACACCCCCTCGTGACTCATTGCTTAAATAGTCCTGGGAGGAGTTGTCTTATATTGCCTATTGCAGCCCCTGGGAGAACGCTTACTGTGGTGTGTTCATTGCGGTTTCTACACGAAGCTTAGTCTGTGTACCACAAGATAGAATCACCCACTATCAAGATGTCTCGTAAGCCTGGATGTATAATATCCTTCCTTACTTTTGTGTCTCCTTTTCACAAGTATCCCTACCCTCTGTGATGGTAGCTATGGCTATGGACGTCTGCTGTTCCCTAAATTCGTTGTTTGATTGATCAATGTCATCCTCAGCTAGGGCTTGAAATCTATTATGTGTGCTTAGGATCCCTGAGCCTCCGATGTTCCTCCTACCCTTTTTAATAGTTTTTTGTACCATGCATCATGCCTCCATTTCATTCTCTTTGCCTGTACTTTCAGAATTGACCACCCTTTACTGTATAAATATCTCAGTCACACTTTGTTGCAATATCATTGCTCTAGAACATTAATGCCTTTTTGCAGCTAGAACCTCTGCTGTAATACAGCGATTTCATTCCTTAACACCTCAAACAAAACACATTTGTCACAAACAAATTCCTCAACATGATACCCAGTTGCAAACATTTTGCAAGATTTACAACAATTCATTGCATCAGTATGCCCCCTTTGTTGTATGTTGGACATGCTTGCATGGATCCCACGGTTGTTACCTGATAATAAGACCTTGGCCCAGATCCCTAGCTGTCCCCAGATTTTCCGTGTGTGTGTCTGCGCACATCTCTATGCGTGACACCGCATGCCCACGCAGCTCGCCCCACTCACCGAGTGGCTGGTTTTAGCCACGTATGTGACCTGGAAGTAATGCTGGGGTCATGGAGCTCTAAACATTCCCCAAAAGCCAAAGAAGTGTACTAGTTTTTACTTAAAAGGGTAAACTGCACAAAAACTTCTCATCTGGAGCCCCTGTGAGGTGATAATCACAGTTGTACAATACAGTGCAGCAATATTTAACACAGAACTCTCCCCTTAGATTTGTAGTTCTTAGAACAAACTACAGGTCTCTTTCCCCTGCAGGCACTCATAGAAACATAGAAACATAGAAGTTGACGGCAGATAAGGACCGCAAGGCCCATCCAGTCTGCCCATTTCTTTTTCTACCTTATAAATGTGCCATCGGCCTTTGCTCTGTCAGTGACCTATCTATTCATAGTCATTTGTATTGCTCCCTTATGCCTATCCCATGCCTGTTTGAAGCCCTGCACTGTATTCATAGCCACCACTTCTTGTGGTAAGCCATTCCATGCATCTACCACCCTTTCTGTGAAAAAGAATTTCCTCACATTCCCCTTAATCGGCCTCCCTCTAATCTCATGCTGTGTCCTCTTGTCCTGCTATTTTCTTATATTTAAACATGTTAGACTCTTTCACCTTGTTTATGCCCTTAAGGTGTTTAAATGTCTCGATCATATCACCTCTCTCCTCCTTTGCTCAAGGGTATACATATTGAGCTCGTTAATCTGTCCTTATATGTCTTCTGATGCAGTCCCTGCACCATTTTGGTTGCCTTCTCTGGACTGCCTCAATTTGGTTAATGTCCTTGTGAAGGTGTGGCCTCCAATACTGCCGCAGTACTCCAGATGGGGCCTAACCAATGTCTTGTACAGAGGATTATTACCTCCCTCTTCGACTTGATACCCTACTACACCCCCTAACACCCCCTAGCCTTACTTACTGCTTTAGAGGTCTGCTTGGATGATTTTAGGTCATCAGTGATGATGATGCCCAAGTCTCTTTCTTCCTTTGTGACTGCTAGCAACTCCCCTCCCAGCCTATAAGTGGCTTCAGGGTTTCTCTTCCCTATGTGCATGATTTTGCACTTCTTTGCATTAAATCCCAGTTGCCACTCTTCTGACCATTCTGCTAGTTTATCCAGATCTCTTCTCATTCTGCCCACCCCATCTGGATCATCTACTCTGTTGCAGATCTTGGTGTCATCTGCAAACAGACAAGCCTTACCCTCTAGTCCATCTGCGAGGTCACTAATGAAGATGTTGAATAGGACTGGCCCCAGGACTGATCCCTGAGGTACCCCACTTGTGACTTGCATCTCTTCTGACTGTATACCATTTACCACCACTCTCTGTTTTCTGCCAGTCAACCAGTTTGCCACCCAGTTGACCAACTTCTGACCCACCGAGCCTACCTAGCTTATTTATCAATCTTCTATGTGGAACAGTGTCAAAGCTTTGCTGAAGTCAAGGTAGGCGACATCAACTGCTCCCCTTGGTCCACCACTCTGGTTACCCAATCAAAGAAATCTATGAGATTAGTTTGACAGGACCTTCCTTTTGTAAACCCATGCTGTCTTGGATCCTGTGCCCCTATGGATTCCAGGTGTTGCACTATCCTTTCCTTAAGAGTGCCTCCATAATCTTGCCCACTACTGAGGTAAGACTGACCGGTCTGTAGTTCCCGCCTCCTCCTGCTACCACTCTTGTGGAGTGGGATCACATGAGCCTTTCTCCAGTCTTCTGGGACCTCTCCTGTGCTCAGAGACTCACTAAACAATTCTGCTAATGGCTCTGCTAGTTCCTCCTTTAGCTCCTTAAGTACCCTGGGATGTATGCCATCAGGTCCCATTGCCTTATCCACCCTGAGCTTAGCAAGCTCTTGTAGGACCCTTTCTTTTGTGAAGGGATAGTGCTCACCTCCCCCCCCTGTGTCCATGATGCTGAGCTGTGGGCCCTGCCCTACCTTCTCTTCAGTAAATACTGAGCAAAAGTATCTATTTAGGATAGATGCCTTTACAGGGTCCTCCTCCTCACATGCTCCCTTTTCTCCATTAAGCTTAGCAATACCCCTCTGGACTTTCTCCTTTCACTAATGTATCTATAGAAAGTGTTGTCACCTTCTTTTACTGTTCGTAGCTAGTGTTTCCTCAGTTTGGGACTTTGCCTGCCTTACTGCCTTACCTGCTTCCCTTAGGGCAGTTTGGTATGCCTCCCTATCTTCATCCGCTGTGTTTCCTTATATTTTCTGAAAGCCAGCCTTTGGCTCTGACCTTTTCTGCTACTATATTTGAGAACCAAAGTGGTTTCCTTCTTCTTTTGCACTTCCTTTTCTGTCTAACACAATGGGATGTTGCTTCAAGTATTGTATCCTTAATGCTTGCCCACTTTGCCTGTACCTCCTCACCTGTGTTTCTTTTGCCAGGGCTAGCTTAACTCTGTTGGCCATCTTATCAAAGTCAGCTCCTCTGAAGTCCCATATTTTGCCTTGGAATGGGATGATTTAGATGTAGTAGCCAAATTGAACCATACCATGTGATGGTCACTGGCCCCAGGTGACCTTCTACCTGGAGATCTGTGATCCCTTCTTTGTTAGTCAGTACTAGATCTAGGATAGCCCTGTCTCTTGTGGGTTGCTGTACCAGTTGTTTGAGGCCCTCCCTGCAGGAATCCACTATGAGTCTAGTTCTGGCAGATGTTCCTGCTGGTATTGACCAATCTGTATCTGGCATGTTGAAGTCTCCCATTATCAGAACCTCCCTTTAGCTGTCATGTTTTGTATATCTTCTAACAGTAATGTGTCTATGTCCTCCCTCTGGTCTGGGGGCCTGTAGACAACCCCAGTTCTTATGGCTGTCCCATTACCTGTTTCCAGGGTGACCCACAGTTCTTCTGGCTCCTTATGTGTATTCTGAATTTCTGTAGCTTTGATATTTTCATTAACATACAAGGCCACCCCTCCCCCCCTTTTTGCACCTCGGTCTCTTCTGAACAATACATATCCAGGTACTGAAGTCTCCCAAGTGTGGTTACTGGTAAACCACGTCTCACTAATTGCTACTATGTCCAGTTTAGCCTCTGACATTATTGCCTGCAGGTCTGGGATCTTGGGGATCGGACATCGAGTTATACGGTAACCCTGCTTCATTCATCAGTGTCCCTGTGCTAAAAATGAAAACTCTCACAAGCACACTAAACATTTTAAAAGTTATGCTGGACTGTACACTGTTGTAGACTCACTAACTCAACAACAACGTTGGATTGTAAAACTAAATCAGGAAATAAATAAAGCCGGGTCACCATATAACTCAATGTCAGATCCACAAGTGCTACATCAGGAAATGAATAAAGCCGGGTTACCGTATAACTCAATGTCAGATGCCCATGTGCTACATCAGGAAATGAATAAAGCACGGTTACAATATAACTCGATGTCAGATGCCCATGTGCTACATCAGGAAATGAATAAAGCAGGGTTACCGTATAACTCGATGTCAGATGCCCATGTGCTACCTCAGGAAATGAATAAAGCAGGGTTACCGTATAACTCGATGTCAGATGCCCATGTGCTACCTCAGGAAATGAATAAAGCAGGGTTACCGTATAACTCGATGTCAGATCCCCATGTGCTACCTCAGGAAATGAATAAAGCAGGGTTACCGTATAACTCGATGTCCGATCCCCATGTGCTACCTCAGGAAATGAATGAAGCAGGGTTACCGTATAACTCGATGTCCGATCCCCAAGTGCTACATCAGGAAATGAATGAAGCAGGGTTACCGCATAACTCAGTGTCCGATCCCCAAGTGCTACATCAGGAAATGAATGAAGCAGGTTACCGCATAACTCAAGTCCGAACCCCAAGTGCTACATCAGGAAATGAATAAAGCAGGGTTACCGCATAACTCGATGTCCGATCCCCATCTGCTACATCAGGAAATGAATGAAGCAGGGTTACCGCATAACTCGATGTCCGATCCCCATGTGCTACATCAGGAAATGAATAAAGCAGGGTTACCGCATAACTCGATGTCCGATCCCCATGTGCTACATCAGGAAATGAATAAAGCAGGGTTACCGTATAACTCGATGTCCGATCCCCATGTGCTACATCAGGAAATGAATAAAGCAGGGTTACCGCATAACTCGATGTCCGATCCCCATGTGCTACATCAGGAAATGTATAAAGCAGGGTTACCGCATAACTCGATGTCCGATCCCCATGTGCTACATCAGGAAATGAATAAAGCAGGGTTACCGCATAACTCGATGTCCGATCCCCATGTGCTACATCAGGAAATGAATAAAGCAGGGTTACCGCATAACTCGATGTCCGATCCCCATGTGCTACATCAGGAAATGAATAAAGCAGGGTTACCGTATAACTCGATGTCCGATCCCCATGTGCTACATCAGGAAATGAATGAAGCAGGGTTACCGCAAAACTCGATGTCCGATCCCCATGTGCTACATCAGGAAATGAATGAAGCAGGGTTACCGCATAACTCGGTGTCAGGTCCCCATCTGCTACATCAGGAAATGAATAAAGCAGGGTTACCGCATAACTCAGTGTCAGATCCCCATCTGCTACATCAGGAAATGAATAGAGCAGGGTTACCGTATAACTCAGTGTCAGGTCCCCAAGTGCTACATCAGGAAATGAATAAAGCAGGGTTACCGTATAACTCAGTGTCAGATCCCCATGTGCTACATCAGGAAATGAATAAAGCAGGGTTACCGTATAACTCAGTGTCAGATCCCCATGTGCTACATCAGGAAATGAATAAAGCAGGGTTACCGTATAACTCGATGTCAGATCCCCATGTGCTACATCAGGAAATGAATAAAGCAGGGTTACCGTATAACTCGATGTCAGATCCCCAAGTGCTACATCAGGAAATGAATAAAGCAGGGTTACCGTATAACTCGATGTCCGGTTCCCAAGTGCTACATCAGGAAATGAATAAAGCAGGGTTACCGTACAACTCGATGTCAGATCCCCATGTGCTACATCAGGAAATGAATAAAGCAGGGTTACCGTATAACTCGTGTCAGGTCCCCATGTGCTACATCAGGAAATGAATAAAGCAGGGTTACCGTATAACTCAGTGTCAGGTCCCCATGTGCTACATCAGGAAATGAATAAAGCAGGGTTACCGTATAACTCGATGTCAGGTCCCCATGTGCTACATCAGGAAATGAATAAAGCAGGGTTACCGTATAACTCGATGTCAGGTCCCCAAGTGCTACATCAGGAAATGAATAAAGCAGGGTTACCGTATAACTCAGTGTCAGATCCCATGTGCTACATCAGGAAATGAATAAAGCAGGGTTACCGTATAACTCAATGTCAGATCCCCATGTGCTACATCAGGAAATGAATAAAGCAGGGTTACCGTATAACTCAATGTCAGATCCCCATGTGCTGCATCAGGAAATGAATAAAGCAGGGTTACCCAAAACTCAGTGTCAGGAATCATCCCAAGGCACATCAGGAAATGAATAAAGCAGGGTTACCGCATAACTCAATGTCAGATCCCCATGTGCTACATCAGGAAATGAATAAAGCAGGGTTACCGTATAACTCAGTGTCAGGTCCCCATGTGCTACATCAGGAAATGAATAAAGCAGGGTTACCGTATAACTCAGTGTCAGGTCCCCATGTGCTACATCAGGAAATGAATAAAGCAGGGTTACCGTATAACCGATGTCAGGTCCCCATGTGCTACATCAGGAAATGAATAAAGCAGGGTTACCGTATAACTCAATGTCAGATCCCATGTGCTACATCAGGAAATGAATAAAGCAGGGTTACCGTATAACTCGATGTCAGATCCCCATGTGCTACATCAGGAAATGAATAAAGCAGGGTTACCGTATAACTCGATGTCAGATGCCCATGTGCTACATCAGGAAATGAATAAAGCAGGGTTACCGTATAACTCGATGTCAGATGCCCATGTGCTACATCAGGAAATGAATAAAGCAGGGTTACCGTATAACTCGATGTCAGATGCCCATGTGCTACATCAGGAAATGAATAAAGCAGGGTTACCGTATAACTCGATGTCAGATGCCCATGTGCTACCTCAGGAAATGAATAAAGCAGGGTTACCGAATAACTCGATGTCAGATGCCCATGTGCTACCTCAGGAAATGAATAAAGCAGGGTTACCGTATAACTCGATGTCAGATCCCCATGTGCTACCTCAGGAAATGAATAAAGCAGGGTTACCGTATAACTCGATGTCAGATGCCCATGTGCTACCTCAGGAAATGAATAAAGCAGGGTTACCGTATAACTCGATGTCCGATCCCCATGAGCTACCTCAGGAAATGAATAAAGCAAGTTACGAATAACTGATATCCGATCCCATGTACTACCTCAGGAAATGAATGAAGCAGGGTTACCGCATAACTCGATGTCCGATCCCCAAGTGCTACATCAGGAAATGAATAAAGCAGGGTTACCGCATAACTCGATGTCCGATCCCCATCTGCTACATCAGGAAATGAATGAAGCAGGGTTACCGCCCTGTTCGAAGTCCGAACCCAGTGCTACATCGAAATGAATAAAGCAGGGTTACCGCGCCAACTCGATGTCCGATCCCATCTGCTACATCAGGAAATGAATGAAGCAGGGTTACCGCATAACCTGATGTCCGATCCCCATGTCTGCTACATCAGGAAATGAATGAAGCAGGGTTACCGATAACTCGATGTCCGATCCCCATGCTACATCAGGAAATGAATAAAGCAGGGTTACCGCATAACTTTCGATGTCCGATCCATGTGTTACATCAGGAAATGAATAAAGCAGGGTTACCGAATAACTTCGATGTCAGATGCCCATATGTTACCTCGGGAAATGAATAAAGCAGGGTTACCGTATAACTCGATGTCCGATCCCCATGAGCTACCTCCAGGAAATGAATAAAAAAGCAGGGTTACGAATAACTCTCGATATCAGATGCCCATGTGTACCTCAGGAAATGAATAAAGCAGGGTTACCGTATAACTCGATGTCCGATCCACAGAGCTACATCAGAAATGAATAAAGCAGGGTTAGCGAATAACTCGAGTGTCCAATCCCAAGTGCTACATCAGGAAATGAATGAAGCAGGGTTACCGTATAACTCGATGTCCGATCCCCAAGTGCTACATCAGGAAATGAATGAAGCAGGGTTACCGCATAACTCAGTGTCCGATCCCCAAGTGCTACATCAGGAAATGAATGAAGCAGGGTTACCGCATAACTCGAAGTCCGAACCCCAAGTGCTACATCAGGAAATCAATAAAGCAGGGTTACCGCATAACTCGATGTCTGATCCCCATCTGCTACATCAGGAAATGAATGAAGCAGGGTTACCGCATAACTCGATGTCCGATCCCCATCTGCTACATCAGGAAATGAATGAAGCAGGGTTACCGTATAATTCGATGTCCGATCCCCATGTGCTACATCAGGAAATGAATAAAGCAGGGTTACGCGCCATTCGATGTCCGATCCCATGTGCTACATCAGGAAATGAATAAAGCAGGGTTACCGCATAACTCGATGTCCGATCCCCATGTGCTACATCAGGAAATGAATAAAGCAGGGTTACCGCAAAACTCGAGTGTCAGGTCCCCATGTGCTACATCAGGAAATGAATAAAGCAGGGTTACCGTATAACTCGATGTCAGATCCCCATGTGCTACATCAGGAAATGAATAAAGCAGGGTTACCGTATAACTCAGTGTCAGGTCCCCATGTGCTACATCAGGAAATGAATAAAGCAGGGTTACCGTATAACTCGATGTCAGATCCCCATGTGCTACATCAGGAAATGAATAAAGCAGGGTTACCGTATAACTCAGTGTCAGGTCCCCATGTGCTACATCAGGAAATGAATAAAGCAGGGTTACCGTATAACTCAGTGTCAGGTCCCCATGTGCTACATCAGGAAATGAATAAAGCAGGGTTACCGTATAACTCGATGTCAGATCCCCATGTGCTACATCAGGAAATGAATAAAGCAGGGTTACCGTATTAACCGATGTCAGATGCCCATGTGCTACATCAGGAAATGAATAAAGCAGGGTTACCGTATAACTCGATGTCAGATGCCCATGTGCTACATCAGGAAATGAATAAAGCAGGGTTACCGTATAACTCGATGTCAGATGCCCATGTGCTACATCAGGAAATGAATAAAGCAGGGTTACCGTATAACTCGATGTCAGATGCCCATGTGCTACCTCAGGAAATGAATAAAGCAGGGTTACCGTATAACTCGATGTCAGATGCCCATGTGCTACCTCAGGAAATGAATAAAGCAGGGTTACCGTATAACTCGATGTCAGATGCCCATGTGCTACCTCAGGAAATGAATAAAGCAGGTTGCGAATAACTCGATGTCAGATGCCCATGTGCTACCTCAGGAAATTAATAAAGCAGGGTTACCGGCCGCAACGTCGTCCGATCCCCAAGTGCTACATCAGGAAATGAATGAAGCAGGGTTACCGCATAACTCAGTGTCCGATCCCAAGTGCTACATCAGGAAATGAATGAAGCAGGGTTACCGCATAACTCAATGTCCGAACCCCAAGTGCTACATCAGGAAATGAATAAAGCAGGGTTACCGCATAACTCGATGTCCGATCCCCATCTGCTACATCAGGAAATGAATGAAGCAGGGTTACCGCATAACTCGATGTCCGATCCCCATCTGCTACATCAGGAAATGAATGAAGCAGGGTTACCGTATAACTCGATGTCCGATCCCCATGTGCTACATCAGGAAATGAATAAAGCAGGGTTACCGCATAACTCGATGTCCGATCCCCATGTGCTACATCAGGAAATGAATAAAGCAGGGTTACCGCATAACTCGATGTCCGATCCCCATGTGCTACATCAGGAAATGAATAAAGCAGGGTTACCGTATAACTCGATGTCAGATGCCCATGTGCTACCTCAGGAAATGAATAAAGCAGGGTTACCGAATAACTCGATGTCAGATGCCCATGTGTTACCTCAGGAAATGAATAAAGCAGGGTTACCGTATAACTCGATGTCCGATCCCCATGAGCTACCTCAGGAAATGAATAAAGCAGGGTTACCGAATAACTCGATATCCAATCCCCATGTGCTACCTCAGGAAATGAATGAAGCAGGGTTACCGTATAACTCGATGTCCGATCCCACAGTGCTACATCAGGAAATGAATGAAGCAGGGTTACCGCATAACTCAGTGTCCGATCCCCAAGTGCTACATCAGGAAATGAATGAAGCAGGGTTACCGCATAACTCGAAGTCCGAACCCCAAGTGCTACATCAAAGCAATAAAGCAGGGTTACCGCATAACTCGATGTCCGATCCCCATCTGCTACATCAGGAAATGAATGAAGCAGGGTTACCGCATAACTCGATGTCCGATC
Source organism: Neoceratodus forsteri (assembly GCA_016271365.2). NCBI lineage: Eukaryota > Metazoa > Chordata > Ceratodontiformes > Ceratodontidae > Neoceratodus > Neoceratodus forsteri. The sequence continues at coordinate 19,413,054 of CM028129.1, read as the reverse complement.
CCCATCTGCTACATCAGGAAATGAATGAAGCAGGGTTACCGTATAACTCGATGTCCGATCCCCATGTGCTACATCAGGAAATGAATAAAGCAGGGTTACCGCATAACTCGATGTCAGATCCCCATGTGCTACATCAGGAAATGAATAAAGCAGGGTTACCGTATAACTCGATGTCAGATCCCCATGTGCTACATCAGGAAATGAATAAAGCAGGGTTACCGCATAACTCGATGTCAGATCCCCATGTGCTACATCAGGAAATGAATAAAGCAGGGTTACCGCATAACTCGATGTCAGATCCCCATGTGCTACATCAGGAAATGAATAAAGCAAGGTTACCGCACAACTCGATGTCAGATCCCCATGTGCTACATCAGGAAATGAATAAAGCAGGGTTACCGCATAACTCGATGTCAGATCCCCATGTGCTACATCAGGAAATGAATAAAGCAGGGTTACCGTATAACTTCGATGTCCGATCCCCATGTGCTACATCAGGAAATGAATGAAGCAGGGTCACCGCAAAACTTCGATGTCCGATCCCATAACGCTAGAACAGGAAATGAAGAAAGGTTACGCTCAAGACTACCCGTCAGGTCCCCATCTGCTACATCAGGAAATGAATAAAGCAGGGTTACCGTATAACTCAGTGTCAGATCCCCATCTGCTACATCAGGAAATGAATAGAGCAGGGTTACCGTATAACTCAGTGTCAGGTCCCCATGTGCTACATCAGGAAATGAATAAAGCAGGGTTACCGTATAACTCGATGTCCGATCCCCATGTGCTACCTCAGGAAATGAATGAAGCAGGGTTACCGCATAACTCGATGACCGATCCCCGATGCTTACATCAGGAAATGAATAAACAAGGTTACACATAACTCCAGTGTCCGATCCCCAGTGCTACATCAGGAAATGAATGAAGCAGGTTACCCGCTAACCAAGTCCGAACCCCAAGTGCTACATCAGGAAATGAATAAAGCAGGGTTACCGCATAACTCGATGTCCGATCCCCATCTGCTACATCAGGAAATGAATGAAGCAGGGTTACCGTATAACTCGATGTCCGATCCCCATCTGCTACATCAGGAAATGAATGAAGCAGGGTTACCGTATAACTCGATGTCCGATCCCCATGTGCTACATCAGGAAATGAATAAAGCAGGGTTACCGCGATAACTCGATGTCCGGTCCCCATTGTGTTACATCAGGAAATGAATAAAGCATAGTTACCGCATAACTTGATGTCGATCCCCATATGCTTACATCAGAAATGAATAAAGCAGGGTTACACGATAACTCGATGTCAGATGCCCATGTACACCTCAGGAAATGAATAAGCAGGGTTACCGTATAACTCGATGTCAGATGCCCATGTGCTACTTCAGGAAATGAATAAAACAGGGTTACCGTATAACTCGATGTCAGATCCCCATGTGCTACTTCAGGAAATGAATAAAGCAGGGTTACCGAATAACTCGATATCCAATCCCCATGTGCTACCTCAGGAAATGAATAAAGCAGGGTTACCGCATAACTCAGTGTCAGGTCCCCATGTGCTACACCAGGAAATGAATAAAGCTGGGTTACCGTATAACTCGATGTCAGATGCCCATGTGCTACATCAGGAAATGAATAAAGCAGGGTTACCGTATAACTCGATGTCAGATGCCCATGTGCTACATCAGGAAATGAATAAAGCAGGGTTACCGTATAACTCGATGTCAGATGCCCATGTGCTACATCAGGAAATGAATAAAGCAGGGTTACCGTATAACTCGATGTCAGATGCCCATGTGCTACATCAGGAAATGAATAAAGCCGGGTTACCGTATAACTCGATGTCAGATGCCCATGTGCTACATCAGGAAATGAATAAAGCAGGGTTACCGCATAACTCGATGTCAGATCCCCATGTGCTACCTAAGGAAATGAATAAAGCAGGGTTGCCGTATAACTCGATGTCAGATCCCCATGTGCTACATCAGGAAATGAATAAAGCAGGGTTGCCGATATAACTCGATGTCAGATCCCTGTGCTACATCAGGAAATGAATAAAGCAGGGTTACCGTATAACTCGATGTCAGATCCCCATGTGCTACCTCAGGAAATGAATAAAGCAGGGTTACCGTATAACTCATGTCAGATCCCCATGTGCTACCTCAGGAAATGAATAAAGCAGGGTTACCGTATAACTCGATGTCCGATCCCCATGTGCTACCTCAGGAAATGAATAAAGCAGGGTTACCGTATAACTCGATGTCCGATCCCCATGTGCTACCTCAGGAAATGAATAAGCAGGGTTAGCAGATAACTTGATGTCCGATCCCCATGTGCTACATCAGGAAATGAATAAAGCAGGGTAACGGTATAACTCGATGTCAGTTCCCCATGTGCTACATCAGGAAATGAATAAAGCAGGGTAACCGTATAACTCGATGTCAGATCCCCATGTGCTACTACAGGAAATGAATAAAGCAGGGTTACCGTATAACTCGATGTCAGATCCCCATGTGCTACATCAGGAAATGAATAAAGCAGGGTTACCGTATAACTCGATGTCAGATCCCCATGTGCCACATCAGGAAATGAATAAAGCAGGGTAACCGTATAACTCGATGTCAGATCCCCATGTGCTACTACAGGAAATGAATAAAGGAGGGTTGCCGCATAATTCAGTGTCAGGTCCCCATGTGCTACACCAGGAAATGAATAAAGCGGTTACCGCATAACTCAGTGTCAGGTCCCCATGTGCTACACAAGGAAATGAATAAAGCGGGGTTACCGTATAACTCAGTGTCAGGTCCCCATGTGCTACACCAGGAAATGAATAAAGCAGGGTTACTGTATAACTCAGTGTCAGGTCCCCATGTGCTACACCAGGAAATGAATAAAGCTGGGTTACCGTATAACTCGATGTCAGATGCCCATGTGCTACATCAGGAAATGAATAAAGCAGGGTTACCGTATAACTCGATGTCAGATGCCCATGTGCTACATCATGAAATGAATAAAGCAGGTTTACCATATAACTCGATGTCAGATGCCCATGTGCTACATCAGGAAATGAATAAAGCCGGGTTACCGTATAACTCGATGTCAGATGCCCATGTGCTACATCAGGAAATGAATAAAGCAGGGTTACCGCATAACTCGATGTCAGAATCCCCATAGTTACCTCAGGAAATGAATAAAAGCAGGTTGCCGTGTAACATTGTGCAGATCCCATGTGCTACAGCGAAATGAATAAAGCATGGTTACCGTATAACTCGATGTCCGATCCCCATGTGCTACCTCAGGAAATGAATAAAGCAGAGTTACCGTATAACTCGATGTCCGATCCCCATGTGCTACCTCAGGAAATGAATGAAGCAGGGTTACCGTATAACTCGATGTCCGATCCCCATGTGCTACCTCAGGAAATGAATGAAGCAGGGTTACCGTATAACTCGATGTCAGATCCCCATGTGCTACCTCAGGAAATGAATGAAGCAGGGTTACCGTATAACTCGATGTCCGATCCCCATGTGCTACCTCAGGAAATGAATGAAGCAGGGTTACCGCATAACTCAGTGACCGATCCACAAGTGCTACCTCAGGAAATGAATAAATCAGGGTTACCGCATAACTCGATGTCCGATCCCCAAGTGCTACAGCAGGAAATGAATAAAGCAGGGTTACCGCATAACTCGATGTCCGATCCCCATCTGCTACATCAGGAAATGAATGAAGCAGGGTTACCGTATAACTCGATGTCCAATCCCCATCTGCTACATCAGGAAATGGTGAAGCAGGGTTACCGTATAACTCGATGTCCGATCCCCATCTGCTAAATCATGAAATGAATAAAGCAGGTTTACCGTATAACTCGATGTCAGATGCCCATGTGCTACATCAGGAAATGAATAAAGCCGGGTTACCGTATAACTCGATGTCAGATGCCCATGTGCTACATCAGGAAATGAATAAAGCAGGGTTACCGCATAACTCGATGTCAGATGCCCATGTGCTACCTCAGGAAATGAATAAAGCAGGGTTGCCGTATAACTCGATGTCAGATCCCCATGTGCTACAGCAGGAAATGAATAAAGCAGGGTTACCGTATAACTCGATGTCAGATCCCCATGTGCTACCTCAGGAAATGAATAAAGCAGGGTTACCGTATAACTCGATGTCCGATCCCCATGTGCTACCTCAGGAAATGAATGAAACAGGGTTACCGTATAACTCGATGTCCGATCCCCATGTGCTTCCTCAGGAAATGAATGAAGCAGGGTTACCGCATAACTCAGTGACCGATCCACAAGTGCTACAGCAGGAAATGAATAAAGCAGGGTTACCGCATAACTCGATGTCCGATCCCCATCTGCTACATCAGGAAATGAATGAAGCAGAGGTTCAGTATAACTTCGATGTCCAGCCCATCTGCTTCCTCAGGAAATGAATGAAGCAGGGTTACCGCATAACTCAGTGACCGATCCACAAGTGCTACAGCAGGAAATGAATAAAGCAGGGTTACCGCATAACTCGATGTCCGATCCCCATCTGCTACATCAGGAAATGAATGAAGCAGGGTTACCGTATAACTCGATGTCCAATCCCCATCTGCTACATCAGGAAATGAATGAAGCAGGGTTACCGTATAACTCGATGTCCGATCCCCATCTGCTAAATCAGGAAATGAATAAAGCAGGGTTACCGTATAACTCGATGTCCGATCCCCATCTGCTACATCAGGAAATGAATAAAGCAGGGTTACATTAACACCGATCATCCGATCCCCCATGTGCTTCATCAGGAAATGAATAAAGCAGGGTTACCGTATAACTCGATGTCAGATCCCCATGTGCTACATCAGGAAATGAATAAAGCAGGGTTACGGTATAACTCGATGTCAGATCCCCATGTGCTACATCAGGAAATGAATAAAGCAGGGTTACCGCATAACTCGATGTCAGATCCCCATGTGCTACATCAGGAAATGAATAAAGCAGGGTTACCGTATAACTCGATGTCAGATCCCCATGTGCTACATCAGGAAATGAATAAAGCAGGGTTACCGTATAACTCGATGTCAGTTCCCCATGTGCTACATCCGGAAATGAATAAAGCCTGGTTACCATATAACTCGATGTCCGATCCCCATGTTCTACATCAGGAAATGAATAAAGCAGGCTTACCGCATAACTCGATGTCCGATCCCCATGTGCTACATCAGGAAATGAATAAAGCAGGGTTACCGCATAACTCGGTGTCCGATCCCCATGTGCTACATCAGGAAATGAATGAATCAGGGTTACCGCATAACTCGGTGTCAGGTCCACATCTGCTACATCAGGAAATGAATGAAGCAGGGTTACCGCATAACTCAGTATCAGATCCCCATGTGCTACATCAGGAAATGAATAAAGCAGGGTTACCGAATAACTCGATGTCAGATCCCCATGTGCTAAATCAGGAAATGAATAAAGCTGAGATACCGTACAACTCGATGTCAGATCCCCATGTGCTACATCAGGAAATGAATAAAGCAGGGTTACCGTATAACTCGATGTCAGATCCCCATGTGCTACATCAGGAAATGAATAAAGCAGGGTTACCGTATAACTCGATGTCAGATCCCCATGTGCTACATCAGGAAATGAATAAAGCAGGGTTACCGTATAACTCGATGTCAGATCCCCATGTGCTACATCAGGAAATGAATAAAGCAGGGTTACCGTATAACTCGATGTCAGATCCCCATGTGCTACATCAGGAAATGAATAAAGCAGGGTTACCGTATAACTCGATGTCAGATGCCCATGTGCTACATCAGGAAATGAATAAAGCAGGTTACCGTATAAGTCGATGTCAGATGCCCATGTGCTACATCAGGAAATGAATAAAGCAGGGTTACCGTATAACTCGATGTCAGATGCCCATGTGCTACATCAGGAAATGAATAAAGCAGTGTTACCGTATAACTCGATGTCAGATGCCCATGTGCTACATCAGGAAATGAATAAAGCAGTGTTACCGTATAACTCGATGTCAGATGCCCATGTGCTACATCAGGAAATGAATAAAGCAGTGTTACCGTATAACTCGATGTCAGATGCCCATGTGCTACATCAGGAAATGAATAAAGCAGGGTTACCGAATAACTCGATGTCAGATGCCCATGTGCTACATCAGGAAATGAATAAAGCAGGGTTACCGTATAACTCGAAGTCAGATGCCCATGTGCTACATCAGGAAATGAATAAAGCAGGGTTACCGTATAACTCGGTGTCAGATGCCCATGTGCTACATCAGTAAAATGAATAAAGCAGGGTTACCGTATAACTCGGTGTCAGATCCCCATGTGCTACATCAGGAAATGAATAAAGCAGGGTTACCGTATAACTCAGTGTCAGATCCCATGGGCTACACTAGGAAATGAATAAACAGGGTTACCGTATAACTCGATGTCAGATCCCCATGTGCTACACCAGGAAATGAATAAAGCAGGGTTACCGTATAACTCGATGTCAGATCCCCATGTGCTACATCAGGAAATGAATAAAGCGGGGTTACCGTATAACTCAGTGTCAGGTCCCCATGTGCTACACCAGGAAATGAATAAAGCAGGGTTACGCATAACTCAGGGTCAGGTCCCCATGTGCTACACCAGGAAATGAATAAAGCTGGGTTACCGTATAACTCGATGTCAGATGCCCATGTGCTACATCAAGAAATGAATAAAGCAGGGTTACCGTATAACTCGATGTCAGATGCCCATGTGCTACATCAGGAAATGAATAAAGCAGGGTTACCGTATAACTCGATGTCAGATGCCCATGTGCTACATCATGAAATGAATAAAGCAGGTTTACCGTATAACTCGATGTCAGATGCCCATGTGCTACATCAGGAAATGAATAAAGCCGGGTTACCGTATAACTCGATGTCAGATGCCCATGTGCTACATCAGGAAATGAATAAAGCAGGGTTACCGCATAACTCGATGTCAGATCCCCATGTGCTACCTAAGGAAATGAATAAAGCAGGGTTGCCGTATAACTCGATGTCAGATCCCCATGTGCTACATCAGGAAATGAATAAAGCAGGGTTACCGTATAACTCGATGTCCGATCCCCATGTGCTACCTCAGGAAATGAATAAAGCAGGGTTACCGTATAACGTGTCCGATCCCCATGTGCTACCTCAGGAAATGAATGAAGCAGGGTTACCGTATAACTCGATGTCCGATCCCCATGTGCTACCTCAGGAAATGAATGAAGCAGGGTTACCATATAACTCGATGTCCGATCCCATGTACTACCTCAGGAAATGAATGAAGCAAGGGTTACCGTATGTTGATGTCCGATCCCCATGTGCTACCTCAGGAAGTGAATGAAGCAGGGTTACCGCATAACTCAGTGACCGATCCACAAGTGCTACCTCAGGAAATGAATAAAGCAGGGTAACCGTATAACTCGATGTCAGATCCCCATGTGCTACTACAGGAAATGAATAAAGCAGGGTTACCGTATAACTCGATGTCAGATCCCCATGTGCTACATCAGGAAATGAATAAAGCAGGGTTACCGTATAACTCGATGTCAGATCCCCATGTGCTACATCAGGAAATGAATAAAGCAGGGTTACCGTATAACTCGATGTCAGATCCCCATGTGCTACTACAGGAAATGAATAAAGCGGGGTTGCCGCATAACTCAGTGTCAGGTCCCCATGTGCTACACCAGGAAATGAATAAAGCGGGGTTACCGCATAACTCAGTGTCAGGTCCCCATGTGCTACACCAGGAAATGAATAAAGCGGGGTTACCGTATAACTCAGTGTCAGGTCCACATGTGCTACACCAGGAAATGAATAAAGCAGGGTTACTGTATAACTCGATGTCAGGTCCCCATGTGCTACACCAGGAAATGAATAAAGCTGGGTTACCGTATAACTCGATGTCAGATGCCCATGTGCTACATCAGGAAATGAATAAAGCAGGGTTACCGTATAACTCGATGTCAGATGCCCATGTGCTACATCATGAAATGAATAAAGCAGGTTTACCATATAACTCGATGTCAGATGCCCATGTGCTACATCAGGAAATGAATAAAGCAGGGTTACCGTATAACTCGATGTCAGATGCCCATGTGCTACATCAGGAAATGAATAAAGCAGGGTTACCGCATAACTCGATGTCAGATCCCATGTGCTACCTCAGGAAATGAATAAAAGCAGAGTTGCCGAGTATAACCGATGTCAGATCCCATGTGCTACAGCAGAAATGAATAAACAAGGTTACCGTTATAACTCGATGTCCGATCCCCATGTCCTACCTCAGGAAATGAATAAAGCAGAGTTACCGTATAACTTTCGATGTCGATCCCTATGTGCTACCTCAGGAAATGAATGAAGCAGGGTTACCGTATAACAAATCATGTCCGATCCCCATGTGCTACCTCATCGAAATGGAATGAAGCAGGGTTACCGTATAACTCGATGTCTGATCCCTACATGTGCCACCTCAGGAAATGAATGAAGCATGAGGTTACCCGTATAACTTCGATGTCCGATCCCCATGTGCTACCTCAGGAAATGAATGAAGCAGGGTTTCGCGATAACTCAGTGACCGATCCTGAAGTTGCTACCTCGGAAATGAATAAATCAGGGTTACCGCATAACTTCGATGCCGATCCCAAGTGCTACAGCAGGAAATGAATAAAGCACGGGGTTACCGCGCAACTCGATGTCCGATCCCCATCTGCTCATCGGAAATGAATGAAACAGGGTTAGCCGTATAACTCGATGTCCAATCCCATCTGCTACATCAGGAAATGAGTGAAGCTTAAGGAGTTATCCGTATAACTTCGATGTCCGATCCCCATCTGCTAAATCATGAAATGAATAAAGCAGGTTTACCGTATAACTCGATGTCAGATGCCCATGTGCTACATCAGGAAATGAATAAAGCCGGGTTACCGTATAACTCGATGTCAGATGCCCATGTGCTACATCAGGAAATGAATAAAGCAGGGTTACCGCATTACTCGATGTCAGATGCCCATGTGCTACCTCAGGAAATGAATAAAGCAGGGTTGCCGTATAACTCGATGTCAGATCCCCATGTGCTACAGCAGGAAATGAATAAAGCAGGGTTACCGTAGTAACTCGATGTCCGATCCCCATGTGCTACCTCAGGAAATGAATAAAGCAGGGTTACCGTATAACTCGATGTCCGATCCCCATGTGCTACCTCAGGAAATGAATGAAGCAGGGTTACCGTATAACTCGATGTCCGATCCCCATGTGCTACCTCAGGAAATGAATGAAGCAGGGTTACCGTATAACTCGATGTCCGATCCCCATGTGCTACCTCAGGAAATGAATGAAGCAGGGTTACCGTATAACTCGATGTCCGATCCCCATGTGCTTCCTCAGGAAATGAATGAAGCAGGGTTACCGCATAACTCAGTGACCGATCCACAAGTGCTACAGCAGGAAATGAATAAAGCAGGGTTACCGCATATCTCGATGTCCGATCCCCATCTGCTACATCAGAAATGAATAGCAGGGTTACGATAACTTCGATGTCCAATCCCCATCTGCTACATCAGGAAATGAATGAAGCAGGGTTACCGTATAACTCGATGTCCGATCCCCATCTGCTAAATCAGGAAATGAATAAAGCAGGGTTACCGTATAACTCGATGTCCGATCCCCATCTGCTACATCAGGAAATGAATAAAGCAGGGTGACCGCATAACACGATGTCCGATCCCCATGTGCTTCATCAGAAATGAATAAAGCAGGGATACACGCATAACTCGATGTCGATCCCCATGTTCATCGGAAATGAATAAAGCAGGGTCACGCGTAACTCGAATGTCGAATCCCCATGTGCTACATCAGAAATAAGATAAAAGCAGGGTTACGCGCTAACTCGATGTCAGATCCCCATGTGCAACATCGAAATGAATAAAGCAGGTTACCGCAACTTCGATGTCAGATCCTATGTGCTACATCAGGAAAGAACAAAACAGCAGAGTTACGCATAACTCGATGTCTATTCACCATATATACCACATCCGGAAATGAATAAACAGGGTTACAGTATAACTCGATGTCCGATCCCCATGTTCTACATCAGGAAATGAATAAAGCAGGCTTACCGCATAACTCGATGTCCGATCACGTGCTGCATCACGAAATGAATAAAGCAGTTACCGCGCCAACTGGGTGTCCGATCCCCATGTGCTACATCAGGAAATGAATGAATCAGGGTTACCGCGCAACTAAGGTGTCAGGTCACATCACACATCGGGAAATGAATGAAGCAAAGGTTGCATATAACTCAGTATCAGTCCCCATAACACATCAGGAAATAGATAAAGCAAAAGTTTACGAATAACTGATGTCAGATCCCATGTGCTAAATCAGGAAATGCAGAAAAAGCTGAGATACCCGTACAACTCGATGTCAGATCCCATGTGCTACATCAGGAAATAAAACAGGGTTACAGTATAACTCGATGTCGATCCCCATATGCTACATCAGGAAATGAATAAAGTGATTACATATAACTCGATGTCAGATCCCCATGTGCTGCATCAGGAAATGAATAAACAGTTACAGTATACGATATAGATCCCATGTACTATCCGAAATGAATAAAACAGGTTACCGTCATATTTCGATGTCAGATGCTTACATGTGCTACATCAGGAAATGAATAAACAGTTGCGACAAGTCGATGTCAGATGTATTGCCATCGAAATGAATAAAGCAGGGTTACCGTATAAGTGATGTCGATGCCCATGTACATCCGAAATGATAAAACAGTGTTGCGAACAACTCGTGTCAGATGCCATATGATACATCGAAATGAATAAGCAGTATTACAGTATAACCGATGTCAGATGCCCATGTGCTACATCGAAATGAATAAAGCAGTGTTACCCTATAACTCGCATCAATGCCATATGCTACATCAGAAATGAATAAACAGTGTTGCATACTTTCGATGTCAGATGCCCATGTGCTACATCAGGAAATGAATAAACGAAGTTACCGTATAACTTCGATGTCAGATGCCCATAATGCTACATCAGGAAATGAATAAAAACAGGGATTACCGTATAACTAGAAGTCAGATGCCCATGTGCTACATCGGAAATGAATAAAGCAGGGTTACGTATAACCGGTGTCAGATGCCCATGCACATCAGTAAAATGATAAAGCAGGTTACCGTATAACTCGGTGTCAGATCACATATTTACATCAGAAAGATAAACAGGGTTCCAGTATAACTCAGTGTCAGATCGTGGGCTACACTGAGAAATGAATAAAAGCGGAACACATAACCCATTCGAACCCCATATGCCACAGGAAATAAGAAAAAGCGGGATTACCGTATAACTCGATGTCAGATCCCATGTGCTACATCGGAAATGAATAAAGCGGGGTTACCGTATAACTCAGTGTCAGGTCCCATGTGCTACACCGAAATGAATAAAGCAAGGACATATCAAGTCAGGTCCCATGTGCTACACCAGAAATGAATAAGCCAGGTTACCATGCTTCGATGTCAGATGCCCATATGCATCAAGAAATGAATAAAAACAGGGTTACGGCATAACTCGTGTCAGATACATGCCATCAGAAATGAATAAGCAGGGTTACCGGTAACTTCGATGTCAGATGCCTGTCACATCATGAAATGAATAAAGCAGGTTTACCGTATAACTCGATGTCAGATGCCATGTGCTACATCAGGAAATGAATAAAGCAGTTACGTATAAATCGATGTCAGATGCACGTAATACACCAGGAAATGAATAAAACAGGGATTACACGCCCAACGATGTCAATCCATATGCTACTAAGGAAGATAAGCAGGATTGCAGTATAACTCGATGTCGATCCACATGTGCTACATCAGGAAATGAATAAAGCAGGGTTGCCCGGATAACATTCAGATCCCATGTACCATCAGAAATCAATAAAGCAAGTTACAGTATAACTTCGATGTCCGATCACCATGCCTACCTCAGAAATGAATAAAGCAGGTTACCGTGTAACTCGTGTCCGACCCCATGTGCTACCTCGAAATAGATAAACAGGGTGCGTATACTTCGATGTCAGATCCCATGTGCTACCTCAGGAAATGAATTAGCAGGGTTACGTATAACGTCCGATCCCCATGTGCTACCTCAGAAATGAATGAAGCAGGGTTACCGTATAACGATATCCGATCCCATGTGCTACCTCAAATGAATGACAGGGTTACAGTATAACTCATATCAGTTCCCATGTGCTCCATCAGGAAATGAATAAAAGAGGTAACCGCAGAACCGATGTCAGATCCTGTGCTACTACGAAATGAATAAAGCAGGGTTACCAGTATAACAAATGTCGATCCCCATATGCTACATCAGGAAATGAATAAAGCAGGTTACTGTATAACTAGATGCCAGATCCCATATGCCTACATCAGAAATGAATAAAAGCAGGGTTACCGTATAACTCGATGTCAGATCATGCTACAGGAAATGAATAAAGCGGGGTTGCATAATTCATGTCAGGTCCCCATGTACACCAGGAAATGAATAAGCGGGGTTACATAATAACTCAGTGTCAGGTCCCCATATGCTACACCAGAAATGAATAAGCGGGGTTACAGTATAACTCAGTCTCGGTCACATATGCTACAGGAAATGAATAAAGCAGGTTACTGTATAACTGATGTCAGGTCCCATGTGCTACACCGATGATAAAGCTGGGTTGTATAGCGATGTCAGATGCCCATGTCACATCAGGAAATGAATAAACAGGGTTACCGTATAACTTCGATGTCGATGCCCATGTGCTACATCATGAAATGAATAAACAGGTTTACCATATAACTAGATGTCAGATACATGTGCTACATCAGGAAATGAATAAAGCCGGATTAAATATAACTCGTCGAATGCCCATGTGCTTTCACATCAGGAAGTGAATAAAAAACGGGAGTTACTTTCTTCGATGTCAAGATCCCCATGTGCTACCTCAGGAAATGAATAAAAGCAAGGTTGCCGTATAACTCGTCAGATCCCCATGTGCTACAGCAGAAATGAATAAAACAGGGTTACGTATAACTCGTATCCGATCCCCATCCTACTCGAAATGAATAAGCAGAGTTACAGTATAACTCGATGTCCGATCCATGTACTACCTCAGAAATGAATGAGCATAGGGTTACGTATAACGATGTCATCTACATGTGCTACCTCAGAAATGAATGAGCAAGTTTACCATAACGATGTCTGATCCCCATGTGCTACCTCAGGAAATGAATGAAGCAGAGTTCCAGTATAACCGATGTCGATCCCATGTGCTACATCAATGAATAAACAGGGTTGCATAACTCAGTGACGATCCACAGTGCCTCGAAATGAATAATCAGGGTTACCGCATAACTAGATGTCAGTCCCAAGTGCTACAGGAAATGAACAAGCAGGGTTACGTATAACGATGTCAATCCCCATCTACTACATCGAAATGAGTGAAGCAGTTGCAATATAAACTAGATGTCGATCCTCTACAAATCATGAAATGAATAAAGCAGGTTTACGTATAACTCGTGTCAGATGCCCATGTGCTACATCAGAAATGAATAAAGCAAGGTTACGTATAACTCGATATCAGATGCCCATATGCTATCAGGAAATGAATAAACAGGTTACCGCATAACCGATGTCAGATACATACTGGCTACCACAGGAAATGAATAAAACAGGGTTGCCGTATAACTCGTCAACAATCCCCATATATACAGGAAATGAATAACAGGGTTACAGTGTAACTTTCATCCCGATCCCATGTGCTACCTCAGGAAATGAATAAAGCAGGTTACGTATAACTCAAATGTCAGATCCTATATGCCTACATCAGGAAATGAATAAAGCAGGGTTACCGCATAACTGGATGTCTATTCCCATGTGCTACATCCGAGATGAATAAAGCCTGGTTGCCACATAACTGATCTCCAGCCCCATGTTCCACATCAGGAAATGAATAAAGCAGGCTTACGCATAACTCGATGTCCGATCCCATGTGCTACATCAGGAAATGAATAAAGCAGGGTTACCGCATATCGGTGTCGATCCCCATGTACATCAAATGAATGAATCAGGGTTATAACTGATGTCAGGTCCCATCTGCTACATCAGGAAATGATGAGCAAAAGTTACACAACTCAGTATCAGATCCCCATGTGCTACATCAGAAATAGATAAAGCAGGAGGTTGCGAATAACAAATGTCAGATCTGTAGCCAAATCAGGAAATGAATAAAGCTGAGATACATTCAACTCGATATCAGATCCCCATGCTACATCGGAAATGAATAAAACAGGTTACCTAATAATCGATGTCAGATCCCCATGTACATCAGGAAAAAATAAGTAGAGTTACAGTATAACTTAAATCTCAGATCCCATGTGCTACATCAGAAATAAATAAGCAAGTTACCGTATAACTCGATGTCAGATCCTATGCTACATCAGGAAATGAATAAAGCAGGGTTACAAGCTTTCGATGTCAGATGCCCATATACATCAGGAAATGATAAACAGGGTTACCATATAAGTCGATGTCAGATGCCCATGTGCTACATCAGGAAATAAAAGCAGTGTTACCGTATAATTAGATGTCAGATGCCCATATTGCTACATCGAAATGAATAAAACTGGGTTCCGAATAACTCGTGTCAGTGCCCATGTGCTACATCAGAAATGATAAAGCAGGGATACGTATAACTCGAAGTCAGATACCCTGTGCTACATCAGGAAATGATAAGCAGGGTTACCGTTAACTCGTGTCAGATGCCCATGTGCTACATCATAAAATGAATAAAGCAGGGTTACGTGTAACTGGTGTCGAATCATATGCCATCGAAATGAATAAAGCAGGGTTACAGTATAACTACGTGTCAGATCCCGTGGGCTACTAGAAATGAATAAGCAGGGTTACGTATAACTGATGTGAATCACATATACACCAGAAATGGTAAGCGGGGTTACCGTATAACTGATGTCAGTCCCCATGCTACATCAGGAAATGAAAAAGCGGGGTTACCGTATAACTCGATGTCAGATCCATGTGCTACCAGGAAATGAATAAGCAAGTTACGCATAGTCAGGTCCCCATACCACTACACGAAATGAATAAAGCTGGGTTCCATTATACTTCGATGTCAATGCCCATATGCTACATCAAGAAATGAATAAAGCAGGTTACCATTAACCGATGTCAGATGCCCATGTGGTACATCAGGAAATGAATAAAACAGGGTTACCCATATAACTAGATGTCAGATGCCCATGTGCTACATCATGAAAGGAATAAAACAGGTTACAGTAACTCGATATCAAGACACATGTGCTACCTAGAAATGAATAAAACAGGGTTGCCGTATAACTGATGTCAGATACATGTGCTACATCAGGAAATGAATAAACAAGTTACCGTATAACTCGATGTCCGATCATGTGCTACCTCAGGAAATGAATAAAGCAGGGTTGCAGTATAACTCGATGTCGATCCCCATATGTGCCACCTCAGGAAATGAATGGCTTGAGGTTACCGTATAACTTCGATGTCAGGTCCCCATGTGCTACCTCAGGAAATAGATGAAGCAGGGTTACCGTATAACTGGGTAATAAATCCCCGTGTACCATCAGGAAAATGAATAAAGCAAGTTACCGTATAACTTCGATGTCAGATGCCCATATGCTACATCATGAAATGAATAAAACAGGTTTACCGAATAACTCGATGTCGATCCCCATGTGCTACTGAAATAATAAAGCAGGGTTGCCGTATAACTCGATGTCAGATCACATGCTACATAAGAAATGAATAAAGCAGGGTTACGTATAACCGATGTCGATCCCATGCTACCTCGGAAATGAATGAAACCTTGGAGGTTACGGTATAACTAGATGTCAAGTCCCCTGTACTACCTGAAATGAATGACAGTTTTACCATTATAACCGATGTCGATCCACTATTAATGTTTACACTCAGGAAATGAACAGAAACAGGGTTACCGTATATTTCATTCGATCCCATGTGCTACATCGAAATGAATAAAGCAGGGTTACCGTAGAACTCGATGTCAGATCCCTGTGCCCTCAGGAAATGAATAAACAGGGTTACGTATAAAGTCGATATCAGATGCCCATGCTACATCGAAATGAATAAACAGTGTTGTATAATTCGATGTCAGATGCCCATATGCTACATCGAAATGAATAGCTGGGTTACCCAATACTCGTGTCAGATGTATGCCATGGAAATGAATAAAGCAGGATACCGTACTTCGAGTCAGATGCCCTTTGCTACATCGGAAATGAATAAAGCTTGAGGGTTTACGTATAACAAGTGTCAGATACTTGCATGTGCTACATCAGTAAAATGAATAAAGCAGGGTTACCCGTGTAACTTCAGTGTCAGATCTACATGTGCTACATCAGGAAATGAATAAACCAGGGTTACCGTATAACTCATATCAGATCACATAGACTACTAGAAATGATAAAGAGAGTTACGTATAACTCGATGTCGATCCCATGTGCTACACGGAAATGAATAAAGCGAGTTACCATGAACTCGATGTCAGATCCCCATGTGCTACATCAGAAATGAATAAGCGGGGTTACGACAAAACAGTGTAAGGTCACATGTACTACAGAAATGAATAAAACAGGTTACCGCATAACTCAGGTCAGGTCCCCATCTACACCAGGAAATGAATAAAGCTGGGTTACAGTACAATCGATGTCAGATACCATAAGATACATCAAAATGAATAAAGCAGGGTTACCGTACTCGATGTCAGATGCCCATAGTACATCAAATGAATAACAGGGTACCATATAATCGATGTCAGATGCCATGCTACATCATGAAATAACAAAAACAGGTTTACCGTATACTCAGTAGATCCCCATGTACTACCCTAAGAAATGAATAAAAAGGGTTGCCGTATAACTCGATGTCAGATCACATGCTACATCAGGAAATGAAAAAACAGGGTTACATTAACAGATGTCCGATCCCCATGTGCCTCAGAAATGAATAAAAGCAGGGTTACAAAACTAGCTTTCATTCATCGTTCCCCATGTGCTACCTCAGGAAATGAATAACAGGGTTACTTTTTCGATGTCCGATCACATTGCTACTCAAGGATAAACAAGTTACCGTATAACTCGATGTCGATCCCCATGTGCTACTCAGGAAATGAATGAAACAGGGTTACGGTATAACTTGATGTCCGATCCCCATGTGCTACCTCCAGGAAAGAGTAAAGAAGATTTCACATAACTCAGTAGTCACAGTGCTACCTCAGGAAATGAATAAAGCAGGGTTACCGCACCTGCGACATCAGATCCCCAAGTGCTACATCAGGAAATGAATAAAGCAAGGTTACCGCCATAACTCGATGTCAGATCATAATGCTACATCGAAATGAATAAAGCAGTGTTCCCGCCAACTCGATGTCAGATCCCCATGCCATCAGGAAATGAATAAAACAGGGTTTCCATACTGATGTCATTATCCCCACACATGAAATGTATAAAAGCAGGAGTTACCGCGCCTTTCGATGTCAGATCCCCATGTGCTACATCATTAAATGAATAAAGCAGGGGTTATCGCGCCAACCGATGTCAGATCTATATCTACATCGTAAATGAATAAAGCAGGGTTACATAACTGATGTCAGATCCCCATGCTACATCAGGAAATGAATAAAATAGGGTTACAGTATAACTCGATGTCAGATCCCATGTGCTACATCAAGAAATGAATAAAACAGGGTTATAGTATAACTCGATGTCAGATCCCATGTGCTACATCGAAATGAATAAGCAGGGTTACTGTATAGCTTTCGATGTCAAGATGCCCTTGTGCTACATCCAGGAAATGAATAAAGCAGGGTTACCGTATAACTTCGATGTCGAATGCCATTGCTACATCAGGAAATAGATAAAACAGGGTTACCGTATAGAGTCTGATCAGATGCCCATGTGCTACATCAGGAAATGAATAAAAGCAGGGTTACCGTATAAGTCAAAGTCAGATGCACATATGATACATCAGAACGAATAAACAGTATTACGTATAAGTGATGTCAGATGCCCATGTTATAAATGAATAAAGGGTTACGTATAACTGATGTAAAATGCATTCTACATCAGGAAATGATAAACAGAATTGCAGTATAACTCGATATAAGATGCGCTGTAGGCATCAGAAATGAATAAAACAGGGTTACCACTATAACTAGTGTCAGATGCCCATAACTACATCAAGAAATGAATAAAGCAGGGTTACCGTATGACTCATTCAGATGCCCATATGCTACATCAGGAAATGAATTGAGCAGGGATACCATATAATAAGTGTCAGGTCCCATGTGCTACATCAGAAATGAATAAAACAGGGTTACCGTATAACTGCGATGTCAATCCCAATGTACTACTACAGGAAATGAATAAAGCGGGGTTGCCGCATAACTCAATCATGGAGTTGATGTGCCACCAGGAAATGAATAAAAGTTCATAACTCAAGATTCTGGAAATGAATAAGCGGAGTTACGAATAACTCGATGTCAGGTCCCCCATGTGCTACCAGGAAATGAATAAAACAGGTTGCATAACTCAGTGTCAGGTCCCCATGTACCACCAGAATGAATAAGCTGAGTTGCCGTATAACTCGTGTCAGATGCCCATATGCTGCATCGAAATGAATAAAGCAGTTACCTATAACTCGATGTCAGATGCCATGTGCTACATCGAAATGAATAAAACAGGAATTACAAGTAAATCGATGTCAGATACATATGCCACATCATGAAATGAATAAAGCAGGTTTACCGTATAACTCGATGTCAGATGCCCATGTGCTACATCAGGAAATGAATAAACCGAGTTACCGTATAACTTTCGATGTCAGATGCCCATGAAACATCAGAAATGAATAAGCAAGGGTTACCGCGCAATCGATGTCAATCCCATGTGCTACCTCAGGAAATGAATAAGCAGGGTTGCCGTATAACTGATGTCAGTCCCATGTGCTACAGCAGAAATAATAACGAGTTACGTATAACTGATATCGATCCCCATGTGCTACCTCAGGAAATGAAAAAGCAGGTACCATAACTCGATGTCCGATCCCATGTACTACCTCAGGAAATGAATGAGCAGGTTGCGTCTAACTACGATGTCGATCCCCATATGCTACTCAGGAAATAGATGAGCAGGGTTACATTATAACTAGAACCGATCCCATGTTAACACCTCAGGAAAATGAATGAAGCAGGTTGCATTATCGCTCGATGTCCGATCCCCATGTGCTACCTCAGGAAATGAATGAAGCAGGGTTACGCATAACTCGATGACAGTCTAGAGTGCTACCTCAGGAAGATAAATCAAGGGTTACCGCACAACACCGATCTACATTACTGCTGTCTCAGTATTAGGGTGCTGACCTTCAGCACAGCTTTCTTAGTATGTGGGTGGTGACCTCCATCCCTGCTGTCTCAGTTTCTGGGTGCCGACTTTTATCTCTGCTGTGTCAGTATATGGCTGCTGACCTACATCCCTACTGTCTCAGAATCTGGGTGCTGAATTACATCACTGCTGTCTCAGTATCTGGGTGATGACCTTCACCAGTACTGTCTCAGTGTCTGGGTAGTGACCTACATCAATGCTGTCTCAGTTTTGGGGCTGACCTACATCAGTGCTGTCTCAGTATCTCGAAGCTGACCTTAACCCTGCTGTGACAGTATAAGGCTGTTGACCTACATCACTGCTGTCTCAGTATCTGTGTGGTGACAAACATCTTTGCTGTCTCAGTATCTGGGTACTCACCTACATCCCTGCTATCTCAGTATATGAGTGCTGACCTACATCCTTGATGTCTCAGTATCTGGGTGCCGACCTACATCCCTGCTGTCAATGAATCTGGGTGCTGACCTATATGCCTGCAGTCTCAGTATCTGGGTGCTGACCTACAGCACTGCTGTCTGAGTATCAGACTGCTGACGTACATCACTGCTGTCACAGCATCTGGGTGCTGTCCTACATCCCTGCTGTCTCAGTATCTGGGTGATGACCTTCATCACTGTTGTCTGAGAAAATGGGTCCTGACAGATATTTCTGCTGTCTCAAAATCTGTAATCTGATGTTCATCCCTACTATCTCAGCAAAATGGGTGCTGACATACATCACTAGTGTTTCAGTATCAGGGAGCTGACCCACATCCCTGTTGTCTCACTATCTGGGAGCACGACCTGCACATCACCGCCTCTCAAAATCTGGTACGACCTCATCACTGCTACAACCAGTATCTGGTGCTGGACCTATATCCCTGCTGTCACAGTATCTGGGTGCTGGAACTTGATCCCTGCTGCCCCAGTTTCTGGTGCTGACCAACATCCCTGCTGTCTCTGTATCTGGGTGATGTACTACATCACTGCTGTCTCAGTATCTTGGTGATGACCTACATCACTGCTGTCTCAGTATCTGGTACTGACCTACATCCCTCTCTCCTTCTCAGTCTCTGAGGTGCTGACTCTACATTACTGTCTCAGTATCTGGGTGCTGACCTACATCACTGCTGTCTCAGTGTCTGGGTGCAACACATTACTGGAGTCTCTGTAAGTGGATGCTGAGTTACATCACCTCTGTCTCAGTATCTGGTTGCTGACCTATATCACTGTTGTCTCAATATCTGGGTGCTGACCTACATCCCTGCTGTCTCAGTATCTGGATGCAGACCTTCATCAGTACTGTCCCAGTATCTGTGACGTTACCTACATCAACGCTGTCTCAGTATTTGGGTGCTGATCATGATCCCTGCTGTCAAAGTATCTGGGTGCCGACTTTAATCTCTGCTATGTCAGTATCTGGCTGCTGACCTACATCACTGCTGTCTCAGTATTTGTGTGCTGACATACATGTTTGCTGTCTCAGTATCTGGGTACTCACCTACATCCCTGCTATCTCACTATCTGTGCTTGACCTTCATCCCTGCTGTCTCAGAATCTCGGTGCCTACCTACATCCCTGCTGTCTCAGTATCTGGGAGCTGACCCATATTCCTGCTGTCTCAGTATCGGGTGCCGACCTACATCACTGCTGTATCAAAATCAGGGTGCCGACCGACATAACTGCTATCCCAGTATCTGGCTGCTGACCTACATGCCTGCTGTCTTAGTATCTGGGTGCTGACCTACATCATTGCTGTCTCAGTATCTGGGTGCTGTTTTTCATTACTGCTGTCTCAGTATCTGGGTGCTGTTTTACATTACTGCTGTCTCAGTATCTGGGTGCTGACCTACATCACTGCTGTCTCAGTATCTGGGTGCTGACCCACATCCCTGCTGTCTCAGTATCTGGGTGCCGACCTACATCAGTGCTGCCTCTGTATCTGGGACCCAACCGACATCACTGCAGTCTCAGTATCTGGATGCTGACCTACATTCCTGCTGTCTCTGTATCAGGTTGCTGACCTACATCACAGTTATCTCAACATCTGGGTGCTGACCTACATCACAGTTGTCTCAATATCTGGGTGCTGACCTACATCTCTGCTGTCTAAGTATCTGGGTGCTGTCCTACATCAGTGATGAATCAGTTTTTGGATGCTGACCTTCATCAGGGCTGTCTCAGCATCTGGGTGCTAACCTTCATCCCTGCTCTCTCAGTATCTTGGTGCTGACCTTAATCTCTACTGTGTCAGTATCTGGCTGCTGACCTACATCATTGCTGTCTCAGTATCTGTGTGCTGACATACATCTGTGCTGTCTCAGTATCTGGGTACTCACCTACATCCCTGCTATTTCAGTTTCTGAGTGCAAACCTACTTCCCTGCTGTCTCAGTATCTGGGTACTCACATACTTCCCTGCTGTCTCAGTATCATGGTGTCTACCTTCATCCCTGCTGTCTCGGTATCTTGGAGATGACCTTCATCACAGCTGTCTCAGTGTCTGGGTACTCACCTACATCCCTGCTGTCTCAGTATCTGGGTGCCAACCTAAATCCCTGCCATCTTCATACCTGGGTGCTGACCTACATCACTGCTGTCTCAGTATAAGGGTGCTGACCTTCAGCACAGCTGTCTCAGTATCTGGGTGGTGACCTCCATCCCTGCTGTCTCAGCATCTGGATGCTGACCTAAATCACTGTTGTCTGAGTAAATGGATACTGATAGATATTTCTGCTGCCTCACCATCTGGGAATCTGATGTTTGTCCCTGCTGTCTCAGTATCTGGGTGCTGACATACATGACTGCTGTCTTAGCATCTGGGAGCTGATGTACATCACTGCTGTCACAGTATCGGGGTGCCGACCTACATTACAGCTGTCTCAGTATCTGGGTGATGACCCACACCCTTCCTGTCTCAGTATCTGGGTCTGACCTACATCACTGCAGTCTCACTATCTGGGTGCTGACCTACATCACTGCTGTCTCAGTATCTCAGTGCTGACCTACAGGCCTGCTGTCTCCATATCTGGGTGCTGACCTACATCCCTGCTGTCTCTTTATCTGCGCGTGCTGTCCAACATCACTGCTGTCTCAGTATCTGGGTGCTGACTAAAATCCCTGTTGTCTCAGTACCAGAGTGCTGACCTACTGGCCTGCTGTCTCAGTGCCTAGGTGCTGACAAACATCCGTGCTGTCTCAGTATCTTGGTGCTGACCTTCATCCCTGCTGTCTCAGTATGTGGGTGCTGACCTACATCACTGCTGTCTCAGTATCTGGGTGCTGACATAATTCACTGCTGTCTCAGTGTCTGGGAGTTGTCCTACATCACTGCTGTCTCAGTATCTGGGTGCGGACCTACATCACTGCTGTATCAGTATCAGGGTACTCACCTACATCCCTGCTGTCTCAGTATCTGCTTGCCAAACTACATCTGCTGCTGTCTCAGTATCTGGGTGCTGATCTACATCACTGCTGTATCTGTACCAGGGTGCTGACCTACAGCACAGCTGTCTCAGTATCTGGGTGCCAACCTACGTCACTGCTGTCTCAGTACATGAGTGTTGACACACATCCCTGCTGTCACAGTATCTGGGTGCTGATCTACATCACTGCTGTCCCAGTATCTGGGTGCTGGCATTCATGCCTGCTGTCTCAGTGTCTGGGTGCTGACCTACATCCCTGCTGTCTAAGTATCTGGGTGCTGTCCTACCTTACTGCTGTCCCAAAATCAGGGTGCCAACCTACATCACTGCTATCCCAGTATCTGGGTGCTGACCAACAGGCCTGCTGTCTCAGTATCTGGGTGCTGACCAACATTCCTGCTGTCTAAGTATCTGATTGCCGAAGTACATCACTGCTGTCCCAGTATCTGGGTGTTGACCCACATCCCTGCTTTCTCAGTATAAGGGTGCCGACCTATATCAGTGCTGTCTCAGAATCTGGGAGCCAACCTACATCACTGCAGTCTCAGTATCTGGGTGCCGACCTACATCCCTGCTGTCTCTGTAACTGGATGCTGACCTACATCACTGTTGTCTCAACATCTGGGTGCTGACCTACATCACTGTTGTTTTAATATCTGGGTGCTCACCTACATCCCTGCTGTCAATGAATCTGGGTGCTGACCTACATCCCTGCAGTCTCAGTATCTGGGTGCTGACCGACAGCACTGCTGGCTCAGTATCTGGGTGCTGACATACATCAGTGCTGAATCAGTATTTGGGTGCTGACCTACATCAGGGCTGTCTCAGTATCTGGGAGCTTACCTACATCCCTGCTGTCCCAGTATCTGGGTGTTGACCTACTTGCCTGCTGTCTCAGTATCTGTGTGGTGACATACATCTTTGCTGTCTCAGTATCTGGGTACTCACCTACATCCCTGCTATCTCAGTATCTGAGTGCTGACCTACATAATTGATGTCTCAGTATCTGGGTGCCGACCTACATCCCTGCTGTCAATGAATCTGGGTGCTGACCTACATCCCTGCAGTCTCAGTATCTGGGTGCTGACCTACAGCACTGCTGTCTCAGTATCAGGGTGCTGACATACATCACTGCTGTCACAGCATCTGGGTGCTGTCCTACATCCCTGCTGTCTCAGTATCTGGGTGATGACCTTCATCACTGTTGTCTGAGAAAATGGGTCCTGACAGATATTTCTGCTGTCTCAAAATCTGGTATCTGATGTTCATCCCTACTGTCTCAGCATATGGGTGCTGACATACATCACTGGTGTTTCAGTATCAGGGAGCTGACCCACATCCCTGTTGTCTCACTATCTGGGAGCCGACCTACATCACTGCTCTCTCAAAATCTGGGTACCGACCTACATCACTGCTGTCTCAGTATCTGGGTGCTGACCTACATCACTGCTGTCTCAGTATCTGGGTACTGACCTACATCCCTGCTGTCTCAGTATATGGGTGCTGATCTACATCACTGCTGTCTCAGTTTCTGGGTGCTGACCTACATCACTGCTGTCTCAGTGTCTGGGTGCCGACCTACATTACTGCAGTCTCTGTAAGTGGATGCTGAGTTACATCACCTCTGTCTCAGTATCTGGTTGCTGACCTATATCACTGTTGTCTCAATATCTGGGTGCTGACCTACATCCCTGCTGTCTCAGTATCTGGATGCAGACCTTCATCAGTATTGTCCCAGTATCTGTGATGTGACCTACATCAACGCTGTCTCAGTATTTGGGTGCTGATCAAGATCCCTGCTGTCTCAGTATCTGGGTCCCGACCTTAATCTCTGCTATGTCAGTATCTGGCTGCTGACCTACATCACTGCTGCCTCAGTATCTGTGTGCTGACATACATCTTTGCTGTCTCAGTATCTGGGTACTCACCTACATCCCTGCTATCTCACTATCTGAGTGCTGACCTTCATCCCTGCTGTCTCACAATCTCAGTGCCTACCTACATCCCTGCTGTCTCAGTATCTGGGTGCTGACCCATATTCCTGCTGTCTCAGTGTCTGGGTGCTGACCTACATCACTGCTGTATCAAAATCAGGGTGCCGACCAACATAACTGCTATCCCAGTATCTGGGTGCTGACCTACATGCCTGCTGTCTTAGTATCTGGGTGCTGATCTACATCATTGCTGTCTTAGTATCTGGGAGCTGTTTTACATTACTGCTGTCTCAGTATCTGGGTGCTGACCTACATCACTGCTGTCTCAGTATCTGGGTGCTGACCCACATCCCTGCTGTCTCAGTATCTGGGTGCTGACCTACATCAGTGCTGCCTCAGTATCTGGGTGCCAAGCTACATCACTGCAGTCTCAGTATCTGGATGCTGACCTACATTCCTACTGTCTCTGTATCAGGTTGCTGACCTACATCACAGTTATCTCAACATCTGGGTGCTGACCTACAATCACAGTTGTCTCAATATCTGGGTGCTGACCTACATCTCTGCTGTCTAAGTATCTGGGTGCTGTCCTACATCAGTGATGAATCAGTATTTCGATGCTGACCTTCATCAGGGCTGTCTCAGTATCTGGGTGCTAACCTTCATCCCTGCTGTCTCAGTATCTGGGTGCTGACCTTAATCTCTGCCGTGTCAGTATCTGGCTGCTGACCTACATCATTGCTGTCTCAGTATCTGTGTGCTGACATACATCTGTGCTGTCTCAGTATCTGGGTACTCATCTACATCCCTGCTATTTCAGTTTCTGAGTGCTGACCTGCTTCCCTGCTTTCTCAGTATCTGGGTACTCACATACTTCCCTGCTGTCTCAGTATCATGGTGTCGACCTTCATCCCTGCTGTCTCGGTATCTTGGTGCTGACCTTCAGCATAGCTGTCTCAGTGTCTGGGTACTCACCTACATCCCTGCTGTCTCAGCATCTGGATGCTGACCTAAATCACTATTGTCTGAGTAAATGGGTCCTTATAGATATTTCTGCTGCCTCACAATCTGGAATCTGATGTTTATCCCTGCTGTCTCAGTATCTGGGTGCTGACATACATGACTGCTGTCTCAGTATCTGGAAGCTGATTTACATCACTGCTGTTAAAGTATTGGGGTGCCGACCTACATCACAGCTGTCTCAGTATCTGGGTGATGACCAACATCCCTCCTGTCTCTGTATCTGGGTCTCGACCAACATCACTGCAGTCTCACTATCTGTGTTCCATCCTACATCACTGCTGTCTCAGTATCTCGGTGCTGACCTACATGCCTGCTGTCTCCTTATTTGGGTGCTGACCTACACCCAGCGGTCTCAGTATCTGGGAGCTGTCCAACAACACTGCTGTCTCAGTATCTGGGTGTTGACAAACATCCATGCTGCCTCAGTATCTTGGTGCTGACCTTCATCCCTGCTGTCTCAGTATGTGGGTGCAGACCTACATCACTGCTGTCTCAGTATCTGGGTGCTGACCTTCATCCGTGCTCTCTCAGTATGTGGGTGCCGACCTTAATCTCAGCTGTGTCAGTATCTGGCTGCTGACCTACATCACTGCGGTCGGTAACTTTGTGCTGACATACATCTCTGCCATCTAATTATCTGGGTACTCTCCTACATCCCTGCGATCTCAGTATCTGAGTGCTGACCTACTTCCCTGCTGTCTCAGTATCTGGGTACTCACATACTTCCCTGCTATCTCAGTATCATGGAGCAGACCAACATCCGTGCTGTCTCGGTATCTTGGTGCTGACCTACATCACTGCTGTCTCAGTGTCTGGGTACTTATCTACATCACTGCTGTGTCAGTATCTGGCTGCCGACCTACATCCCTGCCATCTCGGTACCTGGGTGCTGACCTACATCACTGCTGTCCCAGTATCTGGGTGCTGACCTACATGCCTGCTGTCTCAGTGTCAGGGTGCTGACCTACATCATTGCTGTCTCAGTATCTGGCTGCTGTCTTACATTACTGCTGTCTCAGTATCTGGGTGCTGACCTACATCACTGCTGTCTTGGTATCTGGGTGCTGACACACATCGCTGCTTTCTCAGTATCTGGGTGCCGACCTACATCAGTGCTGTCTCAGAAGCTGGGTGCCAACCTACATCACTGCAGTCTCAGTATCTGGGTGCTGACCTACATCCCTGCTGACTCTGTAACTGGATGCTGACCTACATCACTGTTGTCTCAACATCTGGGTGCTGACCTACATCACTGTGGTCTCAATATCTGGGTGCTGACCTACATCCTTGCTCTCTAAGTATTTGGGTGCTGACATACATCAGTGCTTAATCAGTATTTTTGTGCTGACCTACATCAGGGCTGTCTCAGTATCTGGGTGCTGACCTACATCCCTGCTGTCCCAGTATCTGGGTGTTGACCTACATGCCTGCTTTCTCAGTATCTGTGTGCGGACCTTCATCCCTGCTGTCCCAGTATCTGGGTGTAGTCCTACACTTCTGCTGTCTCAGTATTAGGGTGCTGACATTCAGCACAGCTTTTCACTATCTGGGTGAAGACCTCCATCCCTGCTGTCTCAGTTTCTGGATGCCGACTTTAATCTCTGCTGTGTCAGTATTCTGGCTGCTGACCCACATCCCTGCTGCTCTCAGTATCTGGGTGCTGAATTACATCACTGCTGTCTCAGTATCTGGGTGCTGACCTTCACCAGTACTGTCTCAGTGTCTGGGTAGTGACCTACATCAATGCTGTCTCAGTATTTGGGGGCTGACCTACATCAGTGCTGTCTCAATATCTTGAAGAGGACCTTAATCCCGGCTGTGTCAGTATCTGGCTGCTGACCTACATCACTGCTGTCTCAGTATCTGTGTGGTGACATACATCTTTGTTGTCTTAGTATCTGGGTAATCACCTACATCCCTGCGATCTCTGTATCTGAGTGCTGACCTACATCCCTGTTTTGTCAGTATCTGGGTGCCGACCTACATCCCTGCTGTCAATGAATCTGGGTGCTTACCTACATACCTGAAGTCTCAGAATCTGGGTGCTGTCCTACAGCACTGCCGTCTCAGTATCTGGGTGCTGACATACATCACTGCTGTCACAGCATCTGGGTGCTGTCCTACATCCCTGCTGTCTGAGTATCTGGGTGATGACCTTCATCACTGTTGTCTGAGAAAATGGGTCCTGACTGATATTTCTGCTGTCTCAAAATCTGGTATCTGATGTTCATCCCTACTGTCTCAGCATCTGGGTGCTGACATACATCACTGGTGTTTCAGTATTAGGGAGCTGACCCACATCCCTGCTGTCTCACTATCTGGGAGCTGACCTACATCACTGCTGTCTCAAAATCCAGGAACTGACCTACATCACTGCTGTCTCAGTATCTGGGTGCTGACCTACATCCCTGCTGTCACACTATCTGGGTGCTGACCTTCATCCCTGCTGTCTCAGTTTCTGGGTGCTGACCTATATCCCTGCTGTCTCTGTATCTGTGTGATGTACTACATCACTGCTGTCTCAGTAATTGGGTGCTGACCTACATCACTGCTTTCTCAGTATCTGGGTACTGACCTACATCCCTGCTGTCTCAGTATCTGGGTGCTGACCTACATTACTGCTGTCTCAGTATCTGGGTGCTGACCTACATTACTGCTGTCTCTGTATCTGGGTACTGACCCACATCACTGCTGTCTCAGTATCTGGGTGCTGACCTACATCACTGCTGTCTCAGTATCTGGGTGCCGACCTACATTACTGCATTCTCTGTAATTGGATGCTGACTTACATCACTTCTGTCTCAGTATCTGGTTGCTGACCTACATCACTGTTATCTCAATATCTGGGTGCTGACCTACATCCCTGCTGTCTCAGTATCTGGGTGCAGACCTTCATCAGTACTGTCTCAGTATCTGGGTAGTGACCTACATCAGTGCTGTCTCAGTATTTGGGTGCTGACCAACATCCCTGCTGTCTCAGTATCTGGGTGCCAAACTTAATCTCTGCTGTGTCAGTATTTGAATGCTGACCTACATCACTGCTGCCTCAGTATCTGTGTGCTGACATACATCTTTGCTATCTCAGTATCTGGGTACTCAAATATATCCCTGCTAACTCACTATCTGAGTGCTGACCTACATCCCTGCTGTCTCCAGAATCTGGGTGCCGACCTGCATCCCTGCTGTCTCAGTATCTGGGTGCTGACCCATATTCCTGCTGTCTCAGTATCTGGGTGCCGACCTACACCACTGATGTATCAAAATCATGGTGCCGACCTACATAACTGCTGTCCCAGTATCTGGGTGCTAACCTACATGCCTGCTATCTTAGTTTCTGGGTGCTGACCTACATCATTGCTGTCTCAGTGTCTGGGTGCTGTTTTACATTACTGCTGTCTCAGTATCTGGGTGCTGACCTACATCACTGCTGTCTCAGTATCTGGGTGCTGACCCACATCCCTGCTGTCTCAGTATCTGGGTGCCGACCTACATCAGTGCTGCCTCAGTATCTGGGAGCCAACCTACATCACTGCAGTCTCAGTATCTGGATGCTGACCTACATTCCTGCTGTCTCTGTATCAGGTTGCTGACCTACATCACAGTTATCTCAACATCTGGGTGCTGACCTACATCACAGTTGTCTCAATATCTGGGTGCTGACCTACATCTCTGCTGTCTAAGTATCTGGGTGCTGTCCTACATCAGTGATGAATCAGTATTTGGATGCTGACCTTCATCAGGGCTGTCTCAGTATCTGGGTGCTAACCTTCATCCCTGCTCTCTCAGTATCTGGGTGCTGACCTTAATCTCTGCTGTGTCAGTATCTGGCTGCTGTCCTACATCACTGCGGTCTCAGTATCTTTGTGCTGACATACATCTCTGCTGTCTCAGTATCTGGGTACTCTCCTACATCCCTGTTATCTCAGTATCTGAGTGCTGACCTACTTCCCTGCTCTCTCAGTATCTGGGTACTCACATACTTCCCTGCTATCTCAGTATCATGGTGCCGACCAACATCCATGCTGTCTCGGTATCTTGGTGCTGACCTACAACACTGCTGTCTCAGTGTCTGGGTACTTATCTACATCACTGCTGTGTCAGAATCTGGGTGCCGCCCTACATCCCAGCCATCTCGGTACCTGGGTGCTGACCTACATCACTGCTGTCTCAATATAAGGGTGCTGACCTTCAGCACAGCTGTCTCAGTATCTGGGAGGTGACCTCCATCCCTGCTGTCTCAGCATCTGGATGCTGACCTAAATCACTGTTGTCTGAGTAAATGGGTCCTGATAGATATTTCTGCTGCTTCACAATCTGGAATCTGATGTTTATCCCTGCAGTCTCAGTATCTGGGTGCTGACATACATGACTGCAGTCTCAGTATCTGGGAGCTTATGTACATCACTGCTGTCACAGTATCTGGGTGCTGACCTACATTACAGCTGTCTCAGTATCTGGGTGATGACCCACATCCTTGCTGTCTCAGTATCTGGGTCCTGATCTACATCACTGCAGTCTCACTATTTGGGTGCCGACCTACATCACTTCTGTCTCAGTATCTCGGTGCTGACCTACATGATTGCTGTCTCTATATCTGGGTGCTGACCTATATCCCTGCTGTCTCAGTACCTGGGTGCTAACCTACTGGCCTGCTGTCTCTGTGTCTAGGTGTTGACAAACATCCGTGCTCTCTCAGTATCTTGGTGCTGACCTTCATCCCTGCTGTCTCTGTATGCAGGTGCTGACCTACATCACCGCTGTCTCAGTATCTGGGTGCTGACATAAATCACTTCTGTCTCAGTGTCTGGTAGTTGATGTGCATCACTGCTGTCTCAGTATGTGGGTGCAGACCTACATCACTGCTGTCTCAGTATCAGGGTACTCACCTACATCCCTGCTGTCTCAGTATCTGGGTGCCGACCTACATCTCTGCTGTCTCGGTATCTGGGTGCTGACCTACATCACTGCTGTATCAGTATCAGGGTGCCAACCAACGTCACTGCTGTCTCAGTACATGAGTGTTGACACACATCCCTGCAGTCACAGTATCTGGGTGCTGACTTACATCACTGCTGTCCCAGTATCTGGGTGCTGACATGCATGCTTGCTGTCTCAGTGTCTGCGTGATGACCTACATCCATGCTGTCTAAGTATCTGAGTGCTGTCCTACAATACTGCTGTCCCAAAATCAGAGTGCCAACCTACATCACTG
The DNA here is from genome assembly GCA_016271365.2 of Neoceratodus forsteri. Lineage (NCBI taxonomy): Eukaryota > Metazoa > Chordata > Ceratodontiformes > Ceratodontidae > Neoceratodus > Neoceratodus forsteri. The sequence continues at coordinate 19,381,938 of CM028129.1, read as the reverse complement.
CTGTCCCAGTATCTGGGTGCTGATAAACAGGACTGCTGTCTCAGTATCTGGGTGCTGACCCTCATATCTGCTGTCCAAGTATCTGGGTGCCGACCTACATCACTGCATTCTCAAAATCACAGCCGACTTACATCACTGCTGTCCCAGTATCTGGGTGTTGACCACATGCTCATGTCTCAGTGTCAGGGTGCTGACCTACCTCATTGCTGTCTCAGTATCTGGGTGCTGTCTTACATTACTGCTGTCTCAGTGTCTGGGTGCTGACATACATCACCGCTGTCTCGGTATCTGGGTGCTGACACTCATCCCTGCTTTCTCAGTATCTGGGTGCCGACCTACCTCAGTGCTGTCTCAGAAGCTGGGTGCCAACCTACATCACTGCAGTCTCAGTATCTGGGTGCTGACCTACATCCCTGCTGTCTCTGTAACTGGATGCTGACCTACATCACTGTTGTCTCAACATCTGGGCGCTGACCTACATCACGGTTGTCTCAATATCTGGGTGCTGACCTACATCCTTGTTCTCTAAGTATTTGGGTGCTGACATACATCAGTGCTTAATCAGTATTTTTGTGCTGACCTACATCAGGGCTGTCTCAGTATCTGGGTGCTGACCTACATCCCTGCTGTCCCAGTATCTGGGTGTTGACCTACATGCCTGCTTTCTCAGTATTAGTGTGCTGACCTTCAGCACAGCTTTCTCAGTATCTGGGTGGTAACCTCCATCCATTCTGTCTCAGTTTCTGGATGCCGACTTTAATCTCTGCTGTGTCAGTATCAGGCTGCTGACCTACATCCCTGCTGTCTCAGTATCTGGGTGATGAATTACATCACTGCTGTCTCAGTATCTGGTGCTGACCTTCACCAGTACTGTCTCAGTGTCTGGGTAGAGACCTACATCAATGCTGTCTCAGTATTTGGGGGCTGACCTACATCAGTGCCGTCTCAGTATCTCGGAGAGGACCTTGATCTCTGCTGTGTCAGTATCTGGCTGCTGACCTAGATCACTGCTGTCTCAGTATCTGAGTGGTGACATACATCTTTGCTGTCTTAGTTTCTGGGTACTCACCTACATCCCTGCTATCTCTGTATCTGAGTGCTGACCTACATCCCTGATACGTCTGTATCTGGGTGCCGACCTACATCCCTGCTGTCAATGAATCTGGTGTTACCCATCCTGAAGTCTCAGCATCTGGTGCTGTATTACAGCACTGCTGTCTCAGTATCTGGTGCTGACATACATCACTGCTGTCACAGCATCTGGGTGCTGTCCTACATCCCTGCTGTCTGAGTATCTGGGTGATGACCTTCATCACTGTTGTCTGAGAAAATGGGTCCTGACTGATATTTCTGCTGTCTCAAAATCTGGTATCTGATGTTCATCCCTCCTGTCTCAGCATCTGGGTGCTGACATACATCACTGTTGTTTCAGTATTAGGGAGCTGACCCACATCCCTGCTGTCTCAGTATCTGGGAGCCGACCTACATCACTGCTGTCTCAAAATCCAGGAACTGACCTACATCACTGCTGTCTCAGTATCTGGGTGCTGACCTACATCCCTGCTGTCACACTATCTGGGTGCTGACCTTCATCCCTACTGTCTCAGTTTCTGGGTACTGACCTATATCCCTGCTGTCTCTGTATCTGGGTGATGTACTACATCACTGCTATCTCAGTATTTGGGTGCTGACCTACATCATTGTTTTCTCAGTATCTGGGTACTGACCTACATCCCTGCTGTCTCAGTATCTGGGTGCTGAGCTACATTACTGCTGTCTCAGTATCTGGGTGCTGACCTACATTACTGCTGCCTCAGTATCTGGGTACTGACCCACATCACTGCTGTCTCAGTATCTGGGTGCTGACCTATATCACTGCTGTCTCAGTATCTGGGTGCCGACCTACATCAGTGCTCTCTCAGCATCTGGGTGCCGACCTACATTACTGCAATCTCTGTAATTGGATGCTGAGTTACATCACTTCTGTCTCAGTATCTGGTTGCTGACCTACATCACTGTTGTCTCAACATCTGGGGTGCTGACCTACATCCCTGCTGTCTCAGTATCTGGGTGCAGACCTTTATCAGTACTGTCTCAGTATCTGGGTGCTGACATAAATCACTGCTGTCTCAGTGTCTGGTAGGTGACCTACATCACTACTGTCTCAGTATCTGGGTGCGGACCTATATCAATGCTGTCTCAGTATCAGGGTACTCATCTACAATCATGCTGTCTCAGTTTCTGGGTGCCGACCTACATCTCTGCTGTCTTGGTATCTGCGTGCTGACCTACATCACTGCTGTATCAGTATCAGGGTGCTGACCTACAGCACAGCTGTCTCAGTATCTGGGTGCCGACCTATGTCACTGCTGTCTTAGTAGATGAGTGTTGACATACATACCTGCTGTCTCAGTATCTGGGTGCCGATCTACATCACTGCTGTCCCAGTATCTGGGGGCTGACATACACGCCTGCTGTCTCAGTGTCTGCGTGCTGACCTACATCCCTGATGTCTAAGAATCTGGGTGCTGTCCTACATTACTGATGTCCCAAAATCTGGGTGCCGTCCTACATCACTGCTGTCCAAGTATCTTGGTGCTGACATGAATGCCTGCTGTCTCAGTGTCTGCGTGAAGACCTACATCCCTGCTGTCTAATTATCTGGGTGCTGTCCTACATTACTGCTGTCCCAAAATCAGAGTGGCAAACTACATCACTGCTGTCCCAGTATCTGGGAGCTGGCCAACAGGCCTGCTGTCTCAGTATCTGGGTGCTGACCTACATCACTGCTGTCTCAAAATGAGGGTGCCGACCTACATCACTGCTGCCCCAGTATCTGAGTGCTGACCTACATGCCTGCTGTCTCAGTGTCAGGGTGCTGACCTACATCATTGCTGTCTCAGTATCTGGGTGCTGTCTTACATTACTGCTGTCTCAGTAACTGGGTGCTGACCTACATCACTGCTTTCTCAGTATCTGGGTGCTGACACACATCCCTGCTATCTCAGTATCTGGATGCTGACCTACATCAGTGCTGTCTCAGAATCTGGGTGCCAACCTACATCACTGCAGTCACAGTATCTGGGTACTGACCTACATCCCTGCTGTCTCTGTAACTGGATGCTGACCTACATCACTGTTGTCTCAACATCTGGGTGCTGACCTACATCACTGTTGTCTCAATATCTGGGTGCTGACCTGCATCCTTGCTGTCTAAGTATCTGGGTGCTGACATACATCAGTGCTGAATCAGTATTTGGGTGCTGATCTACATCAGGGCTGTCTCAGTATATGGGTGCTGACCTACATTCCCTGCTGTCCCAGTATCTGGGTGTTGACCTACATGCCTGCTGTCTCAGTATCTGTGTGCTGACCTTCATCCCTGCTGTCCCAGTATCTGGGTGCTGTCCTACATTACTGCTGTCTCAGTATTAGGGTGCTGACCTTCAGCACAGCTTTCTCAGTATCTGGGTGGTGACCTCCATCCCTGCTGTCTCAGTTTCTGGGTGCCGACTTTAATCTCTGCTGTGTCAGTATCTGGCTGCTGACCTACATTCCTGCTGTCTCAGTATCTGAGTTTGAATTACATCAGTGCTGTCTTAGTATCTGGGTGCTGACCTTCACCAGTACTGTTTCTCAGTATCTGGGTGCCAACCTACATAACTGCAGTCTCAGTATCCGGGTGCTGACCTACATCCCTGCTGTCTCTGTAACTGGATGCTGACCTACATCACTGTTGTCACAACATCTGGGTGCTGACCCTCATCACTGATGTCTCAATATCTGGGTGCTGACCTACATCCCTGCTGTCTAAGTATCTGGGTGCTGACCTACACCAGTACTGAATCAGTATTTGGGTGCTGACCTACATCAGGGCTGTCTCAGTATTTGGGTGCTGACCTTCATCCGTGCTCTCTCAGTATGTGGGTGCCGACCTTAATCTCTGCTGTGTCAGTATCTGGCTGCTGACCTACATCACTGCGGTCTCAGTATCTTTGTGCTGACATACATCTCTGCTGTCTCAGTATCTGGGTACTCTCCTACATCCCTGCTATCTCAGTATCTGAGTGCTGACCTACTTCCCTGCTGTCTCAGTATCTGGGTACTCACATACTTCCCTGCTATGTCAGTATCATGGTGCCGATCAACATCCGTGCTCTCTCGGTATCTTGGTGCTGACCACCATCACTACTGCCTGAGTGTCTGGTACTTATCTCTACATCTTTCTGCTGTCGGTATCTGGGTGCCAACCACATCCCAGCCATCTCGGTACCTGGGTGCTGACCTACATCACTGCTGTCCCAGTATCTGGGTGCCGACCTACATCTCTGCTGTCTTGGTATCTGCGTGCTGACCTACATCACTGCTGTATCAGTATCAGGGTGCTGACCTACATCACTGCTGTCCCAGTATCTGGGGGCTGACATACACGCCTGCTGTCTCAGTGTCTGCGTGCTGACCTACATCCCTGATGTCTAAGAATCTGGGTGCTGTCCTACATTACTGATGTCCCAAAATCTGGGTGCCGACCTACATCACTGCTGTCCAAGTATCTTGGTGCTGACATGAATGCCTGCTGTCTCAGTGTCTGCGTGATGACCTACATCCCTGCTGTCTAATTATCTGAGTGCTGTCCTACATTACTGCTGTCCCAAAATCAGAGTGGCAAACTACATCACTGCTGTCCCAGTATCTGGGAGCTGGCCAACAGGCCTGCTGTCTCAGTATCTGGGTGCTGACCTACATCACTGCTGTCTCAAAATGAGGGTGCCGACCCTACATCACTGCTGCCAGTATCTGAGTGCTGACCCACATGCCTGCTATCTCAGTGTCAGGTGCTGATCTACATCATTGCTGTCTCCAGTATCTGGGTGCTGTCTTACATTACTGCTGTCTCAGTATCTGGGTGCTGACCAACATCACTGCTGTCTTGGTATCTGGGTGCTGACACACATCCCTGCTTTCTCAGTATCTGGGTGCCAACCTACATCAGTGCTGTCTCAGAAGCTGGGTGCCAACCTACATCACTGCAGTCTCAGTATCTGGGTGCTGACCTACATCCCTGCTGTCTCTGTAACTGGATGCAGACCTTCATCACTGTTGTCTCAACATCTGGGTGCTGACCTACATCACTGTTGTCTCAATATCTGGGTGCTGACCTACATCCTTGCTCTCTAAGTATTTGGGTGCTGACATACATCAGTGCTTAATCAGTATTTTTGTGCTGACCTACATCAGGGCTGTCTTAGTATCTGGGTGCTGACCTACATCCCTGCTGTCCCAGTATCTGGGTGTTGACCTACATGCCTGCTTTCTCAGTATCTGTGTGCTGACCTTCATCCTTGCTGTCCCAGCATCTGGGTGCTGTCCTACATTTCTGCTGTCTCAGTATTAGGGTGCTGACCTTCAGCACAGCTTTCTCACTATCTGGGTGATGACCTCCATGCCTGCTGTCTCAGTTTCTGGATGCCGACTTTAATCTCTGCTGTGTGAGTATCTGGCTGCTGACCTACATCCCTGCTGTCTCAGTATCTGGGTGCTGAATTACATCACTGCTGTCTCAGTATCTGGGTGCTGACCTTCACCAGTACTGTCTCAGTGTCTGGGTAGTGACCTACATCAATGCTGGCTCAGTATTTGGGGGCTGACCTTCATCAGTGCTGTCTCAGTATCTGTGTGGTGACATACATCTTTGCTGTCTTAGTATCTGGGTACTCACCTACATCCCTGCTATCTCTGTATCTGAGTGCTGACCTACATCCCTGATTTGTCCAGTATCTGGGTGCGACCTACATCCCTGCTGTCAATGAATCTGGGTGTAGCTACATCCCTGAAGTCTCAGCATCTAGGTGCTTGTCCTACAGCACTGCTGTCTCAGTATCTGAGGAGCTGACATACATCACTGCTGTCACAGCATCTGGGTGCTGTCTACATCCCTGCTGTCTGAGTATCTGGGTGATGACCTTCATCACTGTTGTCTGAGAAAATGGGTCCTGACTGATGTTTCTGCCTCCTAAATCTGATATCTGATGTTCATCCCTACTGTCTCAGCATCTGGGTGCTGACATACATCACTGGTGTTTCAGTATTACTGAGCTGACCCACATCCCTGCTGTCTCACTATCTGGGAGCCGACCTACATCACTGCTGTCTCAAAATCCAGGAACTGACCTACATCACTGCTGTCTCAGTATCCGGGTGCTGACCTACATCCCTGCAGTCACACTATCTGGGTGCTGACCTTCATCCCTGCTGTCTCAGTTTTTTGGGTGCTGACCTATATCCCTGCTGTCTCTGTATCTGGGTGATGTACTACATCACTGCTGTCACAGTATTTGGGTGCTGACCTACATCACTGCTTTCTCAGTATCTGGGTACTGACCTACATACCTGCTGTCTCAGTATCTGGGTGCTGACTTACATTACTGCTGTCTCAGTATCTGGGTGCTGACCTAAATTACTGCTGTCTCAGTATCTGGGTACTGACCCACATCACTCCTGTCTTAGTATCTGGGTGCTGACCTACATCACTGTTGTCTCAATATCTGGGTGCTGACCTACATCCCTGCTGTCTCAGTATCTGGGTGCAGACCTTCATCATTACTGTCTCAGTATTTGGGTAGTGACGTACATCACTGCTGTCTCAGTATTTGGGTGCTGACCAACATCCCTGCTGTCTCAGTATCTGGGTGCTGAACTTAATCTCTGTTGTGTCAGTATTTGGATGCTGACCTACATCACTGCTGCCTCAGTATCTGTGTGCTGACATACATCATTGCTATCTAAGTATCTGGGTACTCAAATACATCCCCTGCTATCTCACTATCTGAGTGCTGACCTACATCCCTGCTGTCTCAGAATCTGGGTGATGACCTGCATCCCTGCCGTCTCAGTATCTGGGTGCTGACCCATATTCCTGCTGTCTCAGTATCTGGGTGCCGACCTACACCACTGATGTATCAAAATCATGGTGCCGACCTACATAGCAGCTGTCCCAGTATCTGGGTGCTGACCTACATGCCTGCTATCTTAGTATCTGGGTGCTGACCTACATCACTGCTGTCTCAATATCTGGGTGCTGTTTTACATTACTGCTGTCTCAGTATCTGGGTGCTGACCTACATCACTGCTGTCTCAGTATCTGGGTGCTGACCCACATCCCTGCTGTCTCAGTATCTGGGAGCCAACCTACATCACTGCAGTCTCAGTATCTGGATGCTGACCTACATTCCTGCTGTCTCTGTATCAGGTTGCTGACCTACATCACAGTTATCTCAACATCTGGGTGCTGACCTACATCACAGTTGTCTCAATATCTGGGTGCTGACCTACATCGCTGCTGTCTAAGTATCTGGGTGCTGTCCTACATCAGTGATGAATCAGTATTTGGATACTGACCTTCATCAGGGCAGTCTCAGTATCTGGGTGCTAACCTTCATCCCTGCTCTCTCAGTATCTGGGTGCTGACCTTAATCTCTGCTGTGTCAGTATCTGGCTGCTGACCTACATCATTGCTGTTTCAGTATCTGTGTGCTGACATACATCTGTGCTGTCTCAGTATCTGGGTACTCACCTACATCCCTGCTATCTCAGTTTCTGAGTGCTGACCTACTTCCCTGCTGTCTCAGTATCTGGGTACTCACATACTTCCCTGATGTCTCAGTTTCATGGTGTCGACCTTCATCCCTGCTGTCTCAGTATCTTGGTGGTGACCTTCATCACAGCTGTCTCAGTGTCTGGGTACTCACCCACATCTCTGCTGTCTCAGTATCTGGGTGCTGACCTTCATCACTACTGTCTCAGTGTCTGGGTACTCACCTAGATCCCTGCAGTCTCAGTATCCTGGTGTTGACCTACATCCCTGCCATCTTGGTACCTGGGTGCTGACCTACATGACTGCTATCTCATTATAAGGGTGCTGACCTTCAGCATAGCTGTCTCAGTACCTGGGTGGTGACCTCCATCCCTGCTGTCTCAGCATCTGGATGCTGACCTAAATCACTGTTGTCTGAGTAAATGGGTCCTTATAGATATTTCTGCTGCCTCACATTCTGGAATCTGACGTTTATCCCTGCTGTCTCAGTATCTGGGTGCTGACATACATGACTGCTGTCTCAGAATCTGGAAGCTGATGTACATCACTGCTGTCAAAGTATCGGGGTGCCGACCTACATCACAGCTGTCTCAGTATCTGGGTGATGACCAACATCCCTCCTGTCTCTGAATCTGGGTCCCGACCTACATTACTGCAGTCTCACTTTCTGGGTTCTGACCTACATCGCTGCTGTCTCAGTATCTCGGTGCTGACCTACATGCCTGATGTCTCCATATTTGGGTGCTGACCTTCATCCCTGCTTTCTCAGTATGTGGGTGCAGACCTACATCACTGCTGTCTCAGTATCTGGGTGCTGACATTAATCACTGCTGTCTCAGTGTCTGGTAGGTGACCTACATCACTACTGTCTCAGTATCTGGGTGCGGACCTACATCACTGTTGTCTCAGTATCAAGGTACTCACCTACATCCCTGCTGTCTCAGTATCTGGGTGCTGACCTACATCTCTGCTGTCTTGGTATCTGCGTGCTGACCTACATCACTGCTGTATCAGTATCAGGGTGCTGTCCTACCAGCACAGCTGTCTCTCAGTATCTGGTGCGACCCGTCACTGCTGTCTTAGTAGATGAGTGTTGACATACATGCCTGCTGTCTCAGTATCTGGGTGCCGATCTACATCACTGCTGTCCCAGTATCTGGGTGCTGACATACATGCCTGCTGTCTCAGTGTCTGCGTGCTGACCCCATCCCTGATGTCTTACAAGAATCTGGGTGCTGTCCTACATTACTGATGTCCCAAAATCTGGGTGCCGACCTACATCACTGCTGTCCAGATATCTTGCGGTGCTGACCTACAGGCCTGTTGTCTCAGTATCTGGGTGCTTTGACCAACATTCCTGCTGTCTAAGTATCTGGGTGCTTACCTACATCACTGCTGTGCTCAAAATCGGGTGCCTACCTACCATCACTGCTGGTCCCAGTTTCTGGGTGCTGACCTCCATGCCTGCTGTCTCAGTATCTGGATGCTGACCACATCATTGCTGTCTCAGTATCTGGGTGCTGACCTGCATCACTGCTGTCTCAAGTATCTGGTGCTGACCCACATCCATGCTTTCTCAGTATCTGGGTGCAGACCTTCATCACTGCTGTCTCCAATATCAAGTACTCACCTACATCCCTGCTGTCTCTGTGTCTGAGTGCGACCTGCCATCTCTGCTGTCTCGTGTTCTGGGTGCTGACCTACGTCACTGTAGTATCAGTATTAGGGTGTTGACCTACAGCACAGCTGTCTCAGTAATTGAGTGTCGACCTAAGTCACTGCTGTCTCAGTAGATGAGTGTTGACACACATCCCTGCTGTCTCAGTATCTCGGTGCCGATCTACATCACTGCTGTCCCAGTATCTGGGTGCTGACATACATGCCTGCTGTCCCAGTTTCTGTGTGCTGACCTACATCCCTGCTGTCTAAGTATCTGGATGCTGTCCTACATTACTGCTGTCCCAAAATCAGGGTGCCGACCTACATCACTGCTGTCCCAGTATCTGGGAGCTGACCTACAGGCCTGCTGTCTAAGTATCTGGGTGCCGACCTACATCACTGCTGTCTCAAAATTAGGGTTCCTACCTACATCACTGCCGTCCCAGTTTCAGGGTGCTGACCTACATGCCTGCAGTCTCAGTATCCGGTGCAGATCTACATCATTGCTGTCTCAGTATCTGGGAGCTGCTCTTACATTACTGCTGTTTCAGTATCCGGTGCTGACTTATTCATCACTGCTGTCTCATTATCTGGGTGCTGACCAACATCCCTGCTTTCCAGTATCTGCGTGCCGACCTATATCAGCTGTGCTGTCTCAGCACCAAGGTGCCAACCCACATAACCGCAGTCTCAGTATCTTGGTGCTGGACCCACATCCCTGCTGCTGTCTCTCTGTAACTTTGGATGCTGACCTACATCAGTGCTGAATCAGTATTTGGGTGCTAGACCCACATCAGCTGTCTCAGTATCTGGGTGCTGCACCTACACCCTGCTGTCTCAGTATCTGGGTGCTGAACCACATTACTGCTGTCTCAGTATCTGGATACTGACGCACACACAGCTGTCTCCAGTATCTGTGTGCTGACCTACATCACTGCTGTCTCCAGTATCTGGGTGCCGACCTACCATCAGTGCTCTCTTTAGTACTCTAAGTGACACCTACACCATCTGCAGTCTCTGTAATCTGGATGCTGAGTCACATCACTTCTCTCTCAGCATCTGGTTGCTGACCTACATCACTATTGTCTCAATATGTAGGTGCTGACCTACATCCCTGCTGTCTCACTAGCTGGTGCAGACCTTCATCAGTACTGTCTCAGCATCGGGTAGTGACCTACACCAATGCTGTCTCAGTATTTTAGGTGCTGACCAACATCTGCTATCTCAGTATCTGGGTGAATCTTAATCTCTGCTGAGTCAGTATCTGGCTGATGACCTATTCGCTGCTTCCTCAGTATCTATGTGCTGACATACATCTTTGCAGTCTCAGTATCTGGGTACTCACCTACATCCCTGCTTTCTCAGTATCTGAGTGCTGACCTAATTGCCTGCTGTCTCAGTATCTGGGTACTCCACATACTTCCCTGCTGTCTCACTATCATGGTGTTATCCACCCACATCCCTGCTGTCTCGGGTATCTTGGTGCTGACCAACATCCCTGCTGTCTAAGTATCTGTGTGCTGACCCACATCAGTGCTGAATCAGTATTTGGAGCATGAACCTACATCAGGGCTGTCTCAGTATCTGGGTGCTGACCTACATCCCTGCTGTCTCTGTATCTGGGTGCTGTCCAGCATCACTGCTGTCTCAGTATCTGGGTGCTGTTCGTCCTGCTGTCTCAGTACCAGGATGTGACCTACTGGCCTGCTGTCTCAGTGTCCTAGGTGCTGACAAACCCTCCGTATCCAGTATCAGTGGTGCTGACCTTCATCCCCTGCTGTCTCAGTATGTGGTGCTGACCTACATTACTGCTGTCTCAGTATCTGAGTGTGACACAAATCCACCACTGTCTCAGTGTCTGGCAGAGCGATGTACATCACTGTGGTCTCAGTATCTGGGTGTGGACCTACATCACTGCTGTCTCAGTATCAGGGTACTCACCTACATCCCTGCTGTCTCAGTATCTGGATGCCGACCTACATCTCTGCTGTCTCGGTATCTGGGTGCTGACCTACATCACTGCTGCATCAGTATCAGGGTGCTGACCAACAGCACAGCTGTCTCAGTATCTGGGTGCCAACCAATGTCACTGCTGTCTCAGTAGATGAGTGTTGACAAACATCCCTCTGTCACAGTATCTGGTGTTGACCTACAACACTGCTGTCCCAGTATCTGGGTGCTGACATGCATGCCTGCTGTCTCAGTGTCTGTGTTACCACATCCTGCTGTCTAAGTATCCTGGTGCTGTCACCATTGCTGCTGTCCCAAAATCAGGTGCTGACCTACATCACTGCTGTCCAGTATCTGGGTGATGACCCACATACCTGCTGTCTAAGTATCTGGGTATTACATCACTGCTGTCTCAAAATCAGGGTGCCTACCACATCACTGCTGCCCCAGTATCGGGTGCTGACCACATGCCTGCTGTCTCAGTATCGGGTGCGGACATACATCACTGCTGTCTCAGTGTCAGGGTAGTCTCCTACATCCCTGCTGTCTCAGTATCTGGGTGCTGACTTACATTACTGCTGTCTCAGTATCTGGGTGCTGACCTAAATTACTGCTGTCTCAGTATCTGGGTACTGACCCACATCACTGCTGTCTTAGTATCTGGGTGCTGACCTACATCACTGTTGTCTCAATATCTGGGTGCTGACCTACATCCTGCTGTCTCAGTATCTGGGTGCAGACCTTCATCAGTACTGTCTCAGTATTTGGGTAATGACGTACATCAGTGCTGTCTCAGTATTTGGGTGCTGACCAACATCCAGCTGTCTCAGTATCTGGGTGCCAAACTTAATCTCTGCATGTGTCAGTATTTGCATGCTGACCTACATCACTGCTGCCTCAGTATCTGTGTAAAGGACATACATCATTGCTATCTAAGTATCTGGGTACTCAATACATCCCTGCTATCTCACTATCCTGAGTGCTGACCTACATCCCTGCTGTCTCAGAATCTGGGTGATGACCTGCATCCCTGCTGTCTCAGTATCTGAATGTTGACCCATATTCCCTGCTGTCTCAGTATCTGGGTGCCGACCCCACACCACTGATGTATCAAAATCATGGTGCTCGACCTACAGCAGCTGTCCCAAGTATCTGGTGCTGACCTACATAACCTGCTATCTCAGTATCTGAGTGCTGACTACACATCACTGCTGTCTCAATATCTGGTGCTGTATCATACATCACTGCTGTCTCAGTATCTGGTGCTGACCCACATCACTGCTTGTCTCAGTATCTGGGTGCTGACCCATCCCTGCTGTCTCAGTATCCGGGTGCCGACCTACATCAGTACTGCCTCAGTATCTGGGAGCCAACCTACATCACTGCAGTCTCAGTATCTGGATGCTGACCCACATTCCTGCTGTCTCTGTATCAGGTTGCTGACTTACCATCACAGTTATCTCAACATCTGGGTGCTGACCTACATCACAGTTGTCTCAATATCTGGGTGCTGACCTACATCTCTGCTGTCTAAGTATCTGGGTGCTGTCCTACATCAGTGATGAATCAGTATTTGGATACTGACCTTCATCAGGGCAGTCTCAGTATCTGGGTGCTAACCTTCATCCCTGCTCTCTCAGTATCTGGGTGTGACCTTAATCTCTGCTGTGTCAGTATCCTGACTGCTGACCTACATCATTGCTGTCTCAGTATCTGTGTGCTGAGACATACATCTGTGCTGTCTCAGTCTGGGTACTCACCCACATCCCTGCTATCTCAGTTTCTGAGTGCTGACCTACTTCCCTGCTGTCTCAGTATCTGCGTCACATACTTCCCTGATGTCTCAGTTTCATGGTGTCGACCTTCATCCCTGCTGTCTCAGTATCTTGGTGCTGACCTTCATCACAGCTGTCTCAGTGTCTGGGCACTCACCTACATCTCTGCTGTCTCAGTATCTGGGTGCTTGACCCACATCACTACTGTCTCAGTGTCTGGTGCACTCACCTAGATCCTGCAGTCTCAGTATCTGGGTGCTGACCCACATCCCTGCCATCTCGGTTCCTGGGTGCTGACCTACATGACAGCTATCTCAGTATAGGGTGCTGACCTTCAGCATAGCTGTCTCAGTACCTGGGTGGTGACCTCCATCCCTGCTGTCTCAGCATCTGGATGCTGACCCAAATCACTGTTGTCTGAGTAAATGGGTCCTTATAGATGTTCTGCTGCCTCATTCTGGAATCTGACGTTATCCTGCTGTCTCGAGTATCTGGTGCATGACATACATGACTGCTGTCTCAGAATCTGGAGCTGATGTACATCACTGCTGTCAAAGTATCGGGTGCCGACCTACATCACAGCTGTCTCAGGATCTGGGTGATGACCAACATCCTCCTGTCTCTGAATCAGGTCCCGACCTACATTACTGCAGTCTCACTTTCTGGGTTCACTCACCTACATCGCTGCTGTCCCAGTATCTCGGTGCTGACCTACATGCCTGATGTCTCCATATTTGGGTGCTGACCTTCATCCCTGCTTTCTCAGTATGTGGGTGCAGACCCCACATCACTGCTGTCTCAATATCTGGGTGCTGACACAAATCACTGCTGTCTCAGTGTCTGGTAGGTGACCTACATCACTACTGTCTCAGTATCTGGGTGCGGACCTACATCACTGTTGTCTCAGTATCAGGGTACTCACCTACATCCCTGCTGTCTCAGTATCTGGGTGCTGACCTACATCTCTGCTGTCTTGGTATCTGCGTGCTGACCTACATCACTGCTGTATCAGTATCAGGGTGCTGTCCTACAGCACAGCTGTCTCAGTATCTGAGTGCCGACCTTCGTCACTGCTGTCTTATTAGATGAGTGTTGACATCCATACCTGCTGTCTGTAGTTATCTGGGAACTGATCTACATCACTGCTGTCCCAGTATCTGGTGCTAACCATGCCTGCTGACCTCGTGGTCATGCGTGCTGGACCCACATCCCTGATGTCTAAGAATCTGGGTGCTGTCCCTACATACTGATGTCCCAAAATCTGGGTGCCACTCACATCACTGCTGTCCAAGTATCTTAAAGCTGACCTACAGGCCTGTTGTCTCAGTATTCAAGTGCTGACCAACATTCCTGCTGTCTGCTATTCAAGTGCCACCTACATCACTGCTGTCTCAAAATCGGGTGCCTACCTACATCACTGCTGTACCAGTTTCTGGTGCTGACCTACATGCCTGCAATGTCTCAGTATCTGGATGCTGACCCCTACATCATTGCTGCCTCAGTATCTGGGTGCTTTCTACATTACTGCTGTCTCAGTATTCAGGAGCTGACCCGCATCACTGCTGTCTCAGTATCTAGGTGCTGACCCATCCATGCTTTCTCAGTATCTGGGTGCAGACCTTCATCACTGCTGTCCCAGCATCAGGGTACTCACCCACATCCCTGCTGTCTCTGTATCTGGGTGCCGTGACCTGCATCTCTGCTGTCTTGCATTGGATCCAGGACCCAGGTCGTCCACTGCAGCATCAGCATTAGGGTGTTGACCCACCACAGCTGTCTCAGTACTGAGTGTCGACCTAAGTCACTGCTGTCTCAGCAGATGAGTGCTGACACATCCCTGCAAGGCTCAGCATCTCGGTGCCGATCTGCCATCACTGCTGTCCCAGTATCTGGGTGCTGACATACATGCCTGCTGTCTCAGTTTCTGTGTGCTGACCTACATCCCTGCTGTCTAAGTATCTGGGTGCTGTCCTACATTACTGCTGTCCCAAAATCAGGGTGCCGACCTACATCACTGCTGTCCCAGTATATTGGAGCTGACCTACAGGCCTGCTGTCTCAGTATCTGGGTGCTGAACTACATTACTGCTGTCTCAGTATCTGGGTACTGACGCACATCACAGCTGTCTCAGTATCTGTGCTGACCTACATCACTGCTGTCTCAGTATCTGGGTGCCTACATCAGTGCTCTCTTAGTATCTGGGTGAAGACTCCCATCACTGCAGTCTCTGTAATTGGATGCTGAGTTACATCACTTCTGTCTCAGTATCTGGTTGCTGACCTACATCACTATTGTCTCAATATGTGGGTGCTGACCTACATCCCTGCTGTCTCAGTATCTGGGTGCAGACCTTCATCAGTACTGTCTCAGCATCTGGGTAGTGACCTACACCAATGCTGTCTCAGTATTTTGGTGCTGACCAACATCCCTGCTATCTCAGTATCTGGGTGCCGATCTTAATCTCTGCTGAGTCAGTATCTGGCTGATGACCTATTTCGCTGCTTCCTCAGTATCTATGTGCTGACATACATCTTTGCTGTCTCAGTATCTGGGTACTCACCTACATCCCTGCTTTCTCAGTATCTGAGTGCTGACCTAATTGCCTGCTGTCTCAGTATCTGGGTACTCACATACTTCCCTGCTGTCTCACTATCATGGTGTCGACCTACATCCCTGCTGTCTCGGTATCTTGGTGCTGACCAACATCCCTGCTGTCTAAGTATCTGTGTGCTGACCTACATCAGTGCTGAATCAGTATTTGGGTGCTGACCTACATCAGGGCTGTCTCAGTATCTGGGTGCTGACCTACATCCCTGCTGTCTCTGTATCTGGGTGCTGTCCAACATCACTGCTGTCTCAGTATCTGGGTGCTGACTAAAATCCCTGCTGTCTCAGTACCAGGGTGCTGACCTACTGGCCTGCTGTCTCAGTGTCTAGGTGCTGACAAACATCCGTGCTGTCTCAGTATCTTGGTGCTGACCTTCATCCCTGCTGTCTCAGTATGTGGGTGCTGACCTACATTACTGCTGTCTCAGTATCTGGGTGCTGACATAAATCACTGCTGTCTCAATGTCTGGTAGCTGACGTACATCACTGTGGACTCAGTATCTGGGTACTCACCTACATCCCTGCTGTCTCAGTATCTGGATGCCGACCTACATCTCTGCTGTCTCGGTATCTGGGTGCTGACCTACATCACTGCTGCATCAGTATCAGGGTGCTGACCTACAGCACAGCTGTCTCAGGATCTGGGTGCCAACCAATTTCACTGCTGTCTCAGTAGATGAGTGTTGACAAACATCCCTGCTGTCACAGTATCTGGGTGTTGACCTACAACACTGCTGTCCCAGTATCTGGGTGCTGACATGCATGCCTGCTGTCTCAGTGTCTGCGTGATGACCTACATCCCTGCTGTCTAAGTATCTGCGTGCTGTCCTACATTACTGCTGTCCTAAAATCAGAGTGCCGACCTACATCACAGCTGTCCCAGTATCTGGGTGATGACCCACATACCTGCTGTCTAAGTATCTGGGTGACAACCTACATCACTGCTGTCTCAAAATCAGGGTGCCTACCTACATCACTGCTGCCCCAGTATCTGGGTGCTGACCTACATGCCTGCTGTCTCAGTATCGGAGTGCGGACATACATCACTGCTGTCTCAGTGTCAGGGTAGTCACCTACATCCCTGCTGTCTCAGTATCTGGGTGCCGACCTACATCTCTGCTGTCTCGGTCTCTGGGTGCTGACCTACATCACTGCTGTCCCAGTATCAGGGTGCTGACATGCATGCCTGCTGTCTCAGTGTCTGCGTGATGACCTACATCCCTGCTGTCTAATTATCTGGGTGCTGTCCTACATTACTGCTGTCCCAAAATCAGAGTGGCAAACTACATCACTGCTGTCCCAGTATCTGGGAGCTGGCAAACAGGCCTGCTGTCTCAGTATCTGGGTTCCGACCTACATCACTGCAGTCTCAAAATGAGGGTGCTGACCTACATCACTGCTGTCCCAGTATCTGAGTGCTGACCTACATGCCTGCTGTCTCAGTGTCAGGGTGCTGACCTACATCATTGCTGTCTCAGTATCTGGGTGCTGTCTTACATTACTGCTGTCTCAGTATCTGGGTGCTGACCTACATCACTGCTTTCTCAGTATCTGGGTGCTGACACTCATCCCTGCTTTCTCAGTATCTGGATGCTGACCAACATCAGTGCTGTCTCAGAATCTGGGTGCCAACCTACATCACTGCAGTCTCAGTATCTGGGTGCTGACCTACATCCCTGCTGTCTCTGTAACTGGATGCTGACCTACATCACTGTTGTCTCAACATCTGGGTGCTGACCTACATCACTGTTGTCTCAATATCTGGGTGCTGACCTACATCCTTGCTGTCTAAGTATCTGGGTGCTGACATACCTCAGTGCTGAATCAGTATTTGGGTGCTGATCTACATCAGAGCTGTCCCAGTATATGGGTGCTGACCTACATCCCTGCTGTCCCAGTGTCTGGGTGTTGACCTACATGCCTGCTGTCTCATAATCTGTGTGCTGACCTTCATCCCTGCTGTCCCAGTATCTGGGTGCTGTCCTACATTACTGCTGTCTCAGTATTAGGGTGCTGACCTTCGGCACTGCTTTCTCAGTATCTGGGTGGTGACCTCCATCCCTGCTGTCTCAGTTTCTGGGTGCCGACTTTAATCTCTGCTGTGTCAGAATCTGGCTGCTGACCTACATCCCTGCTGTCTCAGTATCTGGGTTTTGAATTACATCAGTGCTGTCTCAGTATCTGGGTGCTGACCTTCACCAGTACTGTCTCAGTATCTGGGTGCCAACCAACATAACTGCAGTCTCAGTATCCTGGTGCTGACCTACATCCCTGCTGTCTCTGTAACTGGATGCTGACCTACATCACTGTTGTCTCAACATATGGGTGCTGACCCTCATCACTGTTGTCTCAATATCTGGGTGCTGACCTACATTCCTGCTGTCTACGTATCTGGGTGCTGACCTACACCAGTACTGAATCAGTATTTGGTTGCTGACCTACATCAGGGCTGTCTCAGTATCTGGGTGCTGACCTTCATCCGTGCTCTCTCAGTATGTGGGTGCCGACCTTAATCTCTGCTCTGTCAGTATCTGGCTGCAGGACCTACATCACTGCAGTCTCAGTATCTTTGTGCTGACATACATCTCTGCTGCCTCAGTATCTGGGTACTCTCCTACATCCCTGCTATCTCAGTATCTGAGTGCTGACCTACTTCCCTGCTGTCTCAGTATCTGGGTACTCACATACTTCCCTGCTATCTCAGTATCATGGTGCCACTCAACATCCATGCTGTCTGGGTATCTTGGTGTTGACCCTACATCACTGCTGTCTCAGTGTCTGGGTACTTATCTACATCACTGCTGTGTCAGAATCTGGGTGCCGACCTACATCCCTGCCATCTCGGTACCTGGGTGCTGACCTACATCACCTGCTGTCTCAATATAAGGGTGCTGACCTTCAGCACAGCTGTCTCAGTATCTGGGAGGTGACCTCCATCCCTACTGTCTCAGCATCTGGATGCTGACCTAAATCACTGTTGTCTGAGGAAATGGGTCCTGATTGATATTTCTGCTGCTTCACAATCTGGGAATCTGATGTTTATCCCTGCAGTCTCAGTATCTGGGTGCTGACATACATGACTGCAGTCTCAGTATCTGGGAGCTTATGTACATCACTCCTGTCACAGTATCTGGGTGCCGACCTACATCACAGCTGTCTCAGTATCTGGGTGATGACCCACATCCCTGCTGTCTCAGTATCTGGGTCCTGATCTACATCACTGCAGACTCACTATTTGGGTGCCGACCTACATCACTGCTGTCTCAGTATCTCGGTGCTGACCTACATGCCTGCTGTCTCCATATCTGGGTGCTGACCTATATCCCTGCTGTCTCTGTATCTGGGGTGCTGTCCAACATCACTGCTGTCTCAGTATCTGAGTGCTGACCTAAATCCCTGCTGTCTCAGTACCTGGGTGCTGACATACTGGCCGCTGTCTCTGTGTCTAGGTGCTGACAAACATCCGTGCTGACTCAGTATCTTGGTGCTGACCTTCATCCCTACTGTCTCTGTATGCTGGTGCTGACCTTCATCACTGCTGTCTCAGTATCTGGGTGCTGACATAAATCACTGCTGTCTCAGTGTCTGGTAGTTGACGTGCACCACTGCTGTCTCAGTATGTGGGTGCAGACCTACATCACTGCTGTCTCAGTATCAGGGTACTCACCTACATCCCTGCTGTCTCAGTATCTGGGTGCCGACCTACATCTCTGCTGTCTCGATATTTGGGTGCTGACCTACATCACTGCTGTATCAGTATCAGGGTGCTGACCTACAGCACAGCTGTCTCAGTATCTGGGTACTCTCCTACATCCCTGCTATCTCAGTATCTGAGTGCTGACCTACTTCCCTGCTGTCTCAGTATCTGGGTACTCACATACTTCCCTGCTATCTCAGTATCATGGTGCCGACTAACATCCATGCTGTCTCGGTATCTTGGTGCTGACCTACATCACTGCTGTCTCAGAGTCTGGGTACTTATCTACATCACTGCTGTGTCAGAATCTGGGTGCTGACCTACATCCCTGCCATCTCGGTACCTGGGTTCTGACCTACATCACTGCTGTCTCAATATAAGGGTGCTGACCTTCAGCACAGCTGTCTCAGTATCTGGGAGGTGACCTCCATCCTCACTGTCTCAGCATCTGGATGCTGACCTAAATCACTGTTGTCTGAGAAATGGGTCCTGATTGATATTTCTGCTGCTTCACAATCTGAATCTGATGTTTATCCCTGCAGTCTCAGTATCTGGGTGCTGACATACATGACTGCAGTCTCAGTATCTGGGAGCTTATGTACATCACTCCTGTCACAGTATCTGGGTGCCGACCTACATCACAGCTGTCTCAGTATCTGGGTGACGACCCACATCCCTGCTGTCTCAGTATCTGGGTCCTGATCTACATCACTGCAGACTCACTATTTGGGTGCCGACCTACATCACTGCTGTCTCAGTATCTCGGTGCTGACCTACATGCCTGCTGTCTCCATATCTGGGTGCTGACCTATATCCCTGCTGTCTCTGTATCTGGGTGCTGTCCAACATCACTGCTGTCTCAGTATCTGAGTGCTGACCTAAATCCCTGCTGTCTGTGTCACCTGGGTGCTGACATATATACTGGCCTGCTGTCTCTGTGTCTAGGTGCTGACAAACATCCGTGCTTGACTCAGTATCTTGGTGCTGGCCTTCATCCCTACTGTCTCTGTATGCTGGTGCTGACCTTCATCACTGCTGTCTCAGTATCTGGTGCTGAGCATAAATCACTGCTGTCTCAGTGTCTGGTAGTTGACGTGCAACACTGCTGTCTCAGTATGTGGGTGCAGACCTACATCACTGCTGTCTCAGTATCAGGGTACTCACCTACATCCCTGCTGTCTCAGTATCTGGGTGCCGACCTACATCTCTGCTGTCTCGATATTTGGGTGCTGACCTACATCACTGCTGTATCAGTATCAGGGTGCTGACCTACAGCACAGCTGTCTCAGTATCTGGGTACTCTCCTACATCCCTGCTATCTCAGTATCTGAGTGTGACCTACTTCCTGCTGTCTCAGTATCTGGGTACTCACATACTTCCCTGCTATCTCAGTATCATGGTGCCGACTAACATCCATGCTGTCTCGTATCTTGGTGCTGACCTCTCATCACTGCTGTCTCAGAGTCTGGGTACTTATCTACATCACTGCTGTGTCAGAATCTGGGTGCTGACCTACATCCCTCGCATATCTCGGTACCTGGGTGCTGACCCACATCACTGCTGTCTCAATATAAGGGTGCTTGACCTTCAGCACAGCTGTCTCAGTATCTGGTAGGTGACCTCCATCCCTGCTGTCTCAGCATCTGGATGCTGACCTAAATCACTGTTGTCTGAGGAAATGGGTCCTGATAGATATTTCTGCTGCTTCACAATCTGGAATCTGATGTTTATCCCTGCAGTCTCAGTATCTGGGTGCTGACATACATGACTGCAGTCTCAGTATCTGGGAGCTTATGTACATCAATGCTGTCACAGTATCTGGGTGCCGACCTACATCACAGCTGTCTCAGTATCTGGGTGATGACCCACATCCCTGCTGTCTCAGTATCTGGGTCCTGATCTACATCACTGCAGTCTCACTATTTGGGTGCCGACCTACATCACTGCTGTCTCAGTATCTCGGTGCTGACCAACATGCCTGCTGTCTCCATATCTGGGTGCTGACCTATATCCCTGCTGTCTCTGTATCTGGGTGCTGTCCAACATCACTGCTGTCTCAGTATCTGGGTGCTGACCTAAATCCCTGCTGTCTCAGTACCTGGGTGCTGACCTACTGGCCTGCTGTCTCTGTGTCTAGGTGCTGACAAACATCCGTGCTGACTCAGTATCTTGGTGCTGACCTTCATCCCTGCTGTCTCTGTATGCTGGTGCTGACCTACATCACTGCTGTCTCAGTATCTGGGTGCAGACATAAATCACTGCTGTCTCAGTGTCTGGTAGTTGACGTACATCACTGCTGTCTCAGAATGTGGGTGCAGACCTACATCACTGCTGTCTCAGTATCAGGGTACTCACCTACATCCCTGCTGTCTCAGTATCTGGGTGCCGACCTACATCTCTGCTGTCTCGGTATCTGGGTGCTGACCTACATCACTGCTGTATCAGTATCAGGGTGCAGACCTACAGCACAGCTGTCTCAGTATCTGGGTGCCAACCAACGTCACTGCTGTCTCAGTACATGAGTGTTTACACACATCCCTGCTGTCACAGTATCTGGGGTGCTGACCTACATCACTGCTGTCCAAGTATCTGGGTGCTGACATGCATGCTTGCTGTTTCAGTGTCTGCGTGATGACCTACATCCCTGCTGTCTAAGTATCTGAGTGCTGTCCTACAATACTGCTGTCCCAAAATCAGAGTGCCAACCTACATCACTGCTGTCCCAGTATCTGGGTGCTGATCAACAGGCCTGCTGTCTCAGTATCTGGGTGCTGACCCTCATATCTGCTGTTCAAGTATTTGGGTGCCGACCTACATCACTGCATTCTCAAAATCAGGTGCCGACCTACATCACTGCTGTCCCAGTATCTGGGTGCTGACCCTACATGCCTGCTGTCTCCAGTGTCAGGGTGCTGACCTACATCATTGCTGTCTCAGTATCTGGGTGCTGTCTTACATTACTGCTGTCTCAGTATCTGGGTGCTGACCTACATCACTGCTGTCTCGGTATCTGGGTGCTGACACACATCCCTGCTTTCTCAGTATGTGGGTGCCGACGTACATCAGTGCTGTCTCAGAAGCTGGGTGCCAACCTACATCACTGCAGTCTCAGTATCTGGGTGCTGACCTACATCCCTGCTGTCTCTGTAACTGGATGGTGAACTACATCACTGTTGTCTCAACATCTGGGTGCTGACCTACATCACTGTTGTCTCAATATCTGGGTGCTGACCTACATCCTTGCTCTCTAAGTATTTGGGTGCTGACATACATCAGTGCTTAATCAGTATTTTTGTGCTGACTCTACATCAGGGCTGTCTCAGTATCTGGGTGCTGTCCTACATTTCTGCTGTCTCAGTATTAGGGTGCTGACCTTCAGCACAGCTTTCTCAGTATCTGGGTGGTGACCTCCATCCCCGCTGTCTCAGTTTCTGGATGCCGACTTTAATCTCTGCTGTGTCAGTATCTGGCTGCTGACCTACATCCCTGCTGTCTCAGTATCTGGGTGCTGAAATACATCACTGCTGTCTCAGTATCTGGGTGCTGACCTTCACCAGTACTGTCTCAGTGTCTGGGTAGTGACCTACATCAATGCTGTCTCAGTATTTGGGGGCTGACCTTCATCAGTGCTGCCTCAGTATCTCGGAGAGGACCTTAATCCCTGCTCTGTCAGTATCTGGCTGCTGACCTAGATCACTGCTGTCTCAGTATCTGTGTGGTGACATACATCTTTGCTGTCTTAGTATCTGGGTACTCACCTACATCCCTACTATCTCTGTATTTGAGTGCTGACCTACATCCCTGATTTGTCAGTATCTGGGTGTCGACCTACATCCCTGCTGTCAATGAATCTGGTGCTTACCTACATCCCTGAAGTCTCAGTATCTGGGTGCTGTCCTACAGCACTGCTGTCTCAGTATCTGGGTGCTGACATACATCACTACTCTCACAGCATCTGGGTGCTGTCCTACATCCCTGCTGTCTGAGTATTTGGGTGATGACATTCATCACTGTTGTCTGAGAAAATGGGTCCTGACTGATATTTCTGCTATCTCAAAATCTGGTATCTGATGTTCATCCCTACTGTCTCAGCATCTGGGTGCTGACATACATCACTGGTGTTTCAGTATTAGGGAGCTGACCCACATCCTTGCTGTCTCACTATCTGGGAGCCGACCTACATCACTGCTGTCTCAAAATCCAGGAATTGACCTACATCACTGCTGTCACAGTATCTGGGTGCTGACCTACATCCCTGCTGTCACACTATCTGGGTGCTGGCCTTCATCCCTGCTGTCTCAGTTTCTGGGTGCTGACCTATATCCCTGCTGTCTTAGTATCTGGGTGCTGACCTACATTACTGCTGTCTCAGTATCTGGGTGCTGACCTACATTACTGCTTCTCAGTATCTGGTACTGACACACATCACTGCTGTCTCAGTATCTGGGTGCTGGCTCATCACTGCTGTCTCAGAGTATCTGGGTGCCGACCTACATCATGTGCTTTCTCAGTATCAGGTGCTGACCTACATTACCCCAATCTCTGTAATTGGATGCTGAGTTACATCACTTCTTTCTCAGTATCTGGTTGCTGACCTACATCACTGTTGTCTCAATATCTGGGTGCTGACCTCTATCCCTGCTGTCTCAGTATCTGGGTGCAGACCTTCATCAGTACTGTCTCAGTATCTGGGTAGTGACCTACATCAATGCTGTCTCAGTATTTGGGTGCTGACCAACATCCCTGCTGTCTCAGTATCTGGGTGCGAACTTAATCTCTGCTGTGTCAGTATTTGATGCTGACCTACATCACTGCTGCCTCAGTATCTGTGTGCTGACATACATCTTTGCTATCTCAGTATCTGGGTACTCAAATACATCCCTGCTATCTCACTACCTGAGTGCTGACCTACATCCCTGCTGTCTCAGAATCCGGGTGCTGACCCATATTCCTGCTGTCTCAGTATCTGGGTGCTGACCTACACCACTGTTGTATCAAAATCATGGTGCCGACCTACATAACTGCTGTCCCAGTATCTGGGTGCTGACCTACATGCCTGCTATCTTAGTATCTGGGTGCTGACCTACATCATTGCTGCCTCAGTATCTGGGTGCTGTTTTACATTACTGCTGTCTCAGTATCTGGGTGCTGACCTACATCACTGCTGTCTCAGTATCTGGGTGCTGACCCACATCCCTGCTGTCTCAGTACATGAGTGTTGACTCACATCCCTGCTGTCACAGTATCTGGGTGCTGACCTACATCCCTGCTGTCTCAGTATCTGGGTTTTGAATTACATCAGTGCTGTCTCAGTATCTGGGTGCTGACCTTCACCAGTACTGTCTCAGTATCTGGGTGCCAACCTACATAACTGCAGTCACAGTATCTGGGTGCTGACCTACATCCCTGCTGTCTCTGTAACTGGATGCTGACCTACATCACTGTTGTCTCAACATCTGGGTGCTGACCCTCATCACTGTTGTCTCAATATCTGGCTGCTGACCTACATCCCTGCTATCTACGTATCTGGGTGCTGACCTACACCAGTACTGAATCAGTATTTGGGTGCTGACCTACATCAGGGCTGTCTCAGTATCTGGGTGCTAACCTTCATCCCTGCTCTCTCAGTATCTGGGTGCTGACCTTAATCTCTGCTGTGTCAGTATCTGGCTGCTGACCTACATCATTGCTGTCTCAGTATCTGTGTGCTGACATACATCTGTGCTGTCTCAGTATCTGGGTACTCACCTACATCCCTGCTATCTCAGTTTCTGAGTGCTGACCTACTTCCCTGCTGTCTCAGTATCTGGGTACTCACATACTTCCCTGCTGTCTCAGTTTCATGGTGTCGACCTTCATCCCTGCTGTCTCAGTATCTTGGTGCTGACCTTCATCACAGCTGTCTCAGTGTCTGGGTACTCACCTACATCTCTGCTGTCTCAGTATCTGGGTGCTGACCTACATCACTACTGTCTCAGTGTCTGGGTACTCACCTAGATCCCTGCAGTCTCAGTATCTGGGTGCTGACCTACATCCCTGCCATCTCGGTACCTGGGTGCTGACCTACATAACTGCTATCTCAGTATAAGGGTGCTGACCTTCAGCATAGCTGTCTCAGTACCTGGGTGGTGACGTCCATCCCTGCTGTCTCAGCATCTGGATGCTGACCTAAATCACTGTTGTCTGAGTAAATGGGTCCTTATAGATATTTCTGCTGCCTCACATTCTGGAATCTGACATTTATCCCTGCTGTCTCAGTATCTGGGTGCTGACATACATGACTGCTGTCTCAGAATCTGGAAGCTGATGTACATCACTGCTGTCAAAGTATCGGGGTGCCGACCTACATCACAGCTGTCTCAGGATCTGGGTGATGACCAACATCCCTCCTGTCTCTGTATCAGGGTCCCGACCTACATTACTGCAGTCTCACTATCTGGGTTCCGACCTACATCGCTGCTGTCTCAGTATCTCGGTGCTGACCTACATGCCTGATGTCTCCATATTTGGGTGCTGACCTTCATCCCTGCTTTCTCAGTATGTGGGTGCAGACCTACATCACTGCTGTCTCAGTATCTGGGTGCTGACATAACTCACTGCTGTCTCAGTGTCTGGTAGGGTGACCTACAACACTACTGTCTCAGTATCTGGGTGCGGACCTACATCACTGTTGTCTCAGTATCAGGGTACTCACCTGCATCCCTGCTGTCTCAGTATCTGGGTGCTGACCTACATCTCTGCTGTCTTGGTATCTGCGTGCTGACCTACATCACTGCTGTATCAGTATCAGGGTGCTGTCCTACAGCACAGCTGTCTCAGTATCTGAGTGCCGACCTTCATCACTGCTGTCTTAGTAGATGAGTGTTGACATACATACCTGCTGTCTCAGTATCTGGGTGCCGATCTACATCACTGCTGTCCCAGTATCTGGGTGCTGACATACATGCCTGCTGACTCAGTGTCTGCGTGCTGACCTACATCCCTGATGTCTAAGAATCTGGGTGCTGTCCTACATTACTGATGTCCCAAAATCTGGGTGCCGACCTACATCACTGCTGTCCAAGTATCTTGGGTGCTGACCTACAGGCCTGTTGTCTCAGTATCTGGGTGCTGACCAACATTCCTGCTGTCTAAGTATCTGGGTGCTTACCTACATCACTGCTGTCTCAAAATCTGGGTGCCTACCTACATCACTGCTGTCCCAGTTTCTGGGTGCTGACCTACATGCCTGCTGTCTCAGTATCTGGATGCTGACCTACATCATTGCTGTCTCATTATCTGGGTGCTTTCTTACATTACTGCTGTCTCAGTATCTGGGTGCTGACCTGCATCACTGCTGTCTCAGTATCTGGGTGCTGACCCACATCCATGCTTTCTCAGTATCTGGGTGCAGACCTTCATCACTGCTGTCTCAGTATCAGGGTACTCACCTACATCCCTGCTGTCTCTAGTATCTGGGTGCCGACCTGCATCTCTGCTGTCTCGGTATCAGGGTGCTGACCTACTGTCACTGCAGTATCAGTATCAGGGTGTTGACCTACAGCACAGCTGTCTCAGTAATTGAGTGTCAACCTAAGTCACTGCTGTCTCAGTAGATGAGTGTTGACACATCCCTGCTGTCTCAGTATCTGGTTGCTGACATACATGCCTGCTGTCTCAGTTTCTGTGTGCTGACCTACATCCCTGCTGTCTAAGTATCTGGGTGCTGTCCTACATTACTGCTGTCCCAAAATCAGGGTGCCGACCTACATCACTGCTGTCCCAGTATCTGGGAGCTGACCTACAGGCCTGCTGTCTAAGTATCTGGGTGCCGACCTACATCACTGCTGTCTCAAAATTAGGGTTCCTACCTACATCACTGCCGTCCCAGTTTCAGGGTGCTGACCTACATGCCTGCAGTCTCAGTATCTGGGTGCTGATCTACATCATTGCTGTCTCAGTATCTGGGAGCTGTCTTACATTACTGCTGTTTCAGTATCCGGGTGCTGACATTCATCACTGCTGTCTCATTATCTGGGTGCTGACCAACATCCCTGCTTTTTCAGTATCTGGGTGCTGACCTATATCAGTGCTGTCTCAGTATCTGGGTGCCAACCTACATAACTGCAGTCTCAGTATCTTGGTGCTGACCTACATCCCTGCTGTCTCTGTAACTGGATGCTGACCTACATCAGTGCTGAATCAGTATTTGGGTGCTGACCTACATCAGGGCTGTCTCAGTATCTGGGTGCTGACGTACATCCCTGCTGTCTCAGTATCTGGGTGCTGAACTACATTACTGCTGTCTCAGTATCTGGGTACTGACGCACATCACAGCTGTCTCAGTATCTGTGTGCTGACCTACATCACTGCTGTCTCAGTATCTGGGTGCCGACCTACATCAGTGCTCTCTTAGTATCTGGGTGAAGACCTACATCACTGCAGTCTCTGTAATTGGATGCTGAGTTACATCACTTCTGTCTCAGTATCTGGTTGCTGACCTACATCACTATTGTCTCAATATGTGGGTGCTGACCTACATCCCTGCTGTCTCAGTATCTGGGTGCAGACCTTCATCAGTACTGTCTCAGCATCTGGGTAGTGACCTACACCAATGCTGTCTCAGTATTTTGGTGCTGACCAACATCCCTGCTATCTCAGTATCTGGGTGCCGATCTTAATCTCTGCTGAGTCAGTATCTGGCTGATGACCTATTTCGCTGCTTCCTCAGTATCTATGTGCTGACATACATCTTTGCTGTCTCAGTATCTGGTGCTCACCTACATCCCTGCTTTCTCAGTATCTGAGTGCTGACCTCACTGCCTGCTGTCTCAGTATCTGGGTACTCACATACTTCCCTGCTGTCTCACTATCATGGTGTCGACTCCACATCCCTGCTGTCTCGGTATCTTGGTGCTGACCAACATCCCTGCTGTCTAAGTATCTGTGTGCTGACCTACATCAGTGCTGAATCAGTATTTGGTGTTGACCTACATCAGGGCTGTCTCAGTATCTGGGTGCTGACCTACATCCCTGCTGTCTCTTATCTGGTGCTGTCCAACATCACTGCTGTCTCAGTATCTGGGTGCTGACTAAAATCCCTGCTGTCTCAGTACCAGGGTGCTGACCTACTGGCCTGCTGTCTCAGTGTCTAGGTGCTGACAAACATCCGTGCTGTCTCAGTATCTTGGTGCTGACCTTCATCCCTGCTGTCTCAGTATGTGGGTGCTGACCTACATTACTGCTGTCTCAGTATCTGGGTTCTGACATAAATCACTGCTGTCTCAGTGTCTGGTAGCTGACGTACATCACTGTGGTCTCAGTATCTGGGTGTGGACCTACATCACTGCTGTCTCAGTATCAGGGTACTCACCTACATCCCTGCTGTCTCAGTATCTGGATGCCGACCTACATCTCTGCTGTCTCGGTATCTGGGTGCTGACCTACATCACTGCTGCATCAGTATCAGGGTGCTGACCTACAGCACAGCTGTCTCAGTATCTGGGTGCCAACCAATGTCACTGCTGTCTCAGTAGATGAGTTTTGACAAACATCCCTGCTGTCACAGTATCTGGGTGTTGACCTACAACACTGCTGTCCCAGTATCTGGGTGCTGACATGCATGCCTGCTGTCTCAGTGTCTGCGTGATGACCTACATCCCTGCTGTCTATATATTTGCGTGCTGTCCTACATTACTGCTGTCCCAAAATCAGAGTGCCGACCCACATCACTGCTGTCCCAGTATCTGGGTGATGACCCACATACCTGCTGTCTAAGTATCTGGGTGACAACCTACATCACTGCTGTCTCAAAATCAGGGTGCCTACCTACATCACTGCTGCCGCAGTATCTGGGTGCTGACCTACATGCCTGTTGTCTCAGTATCGGAGTGTGGACATACATCACTGCTGTCTCAGTGTCAGGGTAGTCACCTACATCCCTGCTGTCTCAGTATCTGGGTGCCGACCTACATCTCTGCTGTCTCGGTCTCTGGGTGCTGACCTACATCACTGCTGTCCCAGTATCTGGGTGCTGACATGCATGCCTGCTGTCTCAGTGTCTGCGTGATGACCTACATCCCTGCTGTCTAATTATCTGGGTGCTGTCTTACATTACTGCTGTCTCAGTATCTGGGTGCTGACCTACATCACTGCTTTCTCAGTATCTGGATGCTGACCAACATCAGTGCTGTCTCAGAATCTGGGTGCCAACCTACATCACTACTTGTCTCAGTATCTGGTGCTGACTACATCCCTGTTGTCTCTGTAACTGGATGCTGACTCCACATCACTGTTGTCTCAACATCTGGGTGCTGACTCACATCACTGTTGTCTCAATATCTGGGTGCTGACCTACATCCTTGCTGTCTAAGTATCTGGGTGCTGACATACCTCAGTGCTGGAATCAGTATTTGGGTGCTGATCTACATCAGAGCTGTCCCAGTATATGGGTGCTGACCTCACATCCTTGCTGTCCCAGTGTCTGGGTGTTGACCTACATGCCTACTGTCTCATTATCTGTGTGCTGACCTTCATCCCTGCTGTCCCAGTATCTGGGTGCTGTCCTCATTACTGCTGTCCTCAGTATTAGGGTGCTGACCTTCGCACAGCTTCTCTCAGTATCTGGGTGGTGACCTCCATCCTGCTGCTGTCTCAGTTTCTGGGTGCCGACTTAATCTCTGCAGTGTCAGTATCTGGCTGCTGACCTACATCTCTGCTGTCTCAGTATCTGGTTTTGAATTACACAGTGCTGTCTCAGTATCTGGGTGCTGACCTTCACCAGTACTGTCTCAGTATCTGGGTGCCAACCTACATAACTGCAGTCTCAGTATCCGGTGCTGACTCTACATCCCTGCTGTCTCTGTAACTGGATGCTGACCTACATCACTGTTGTCTCAACATATGGGTGCTGACCTCATCACTGTTGTCTCAATATCTGGGTGCTGACCTACATCCCTGCTGTCTACGTATCTGGGTGCTGACCTACACCAGTACTGAATCAGTATTTGGGTGCTGACCTACATCAGGGCTGTCTCAGTATCTGGGTGCCGACCTTAATCTCTGCTGTGTCAGTATCTGGCTGCAGGACCTACATCACTGCAGTCTCAGTATCTTTGTGCTGACATACATCTCTGCTGTCTCAGTATCTGGGTACTCTCCTACATCCCTGCTATCTCAGTATCTGAGTGCTGACCTACTTCCCTGCTGTCTCAGTATCTGGGTACTCACATACTTCCCTGCTATCTCAGTATCATGGTGCCGACCAACATCCATGCTGTCTCGGTATCTTGGTGCTGACCTACATCACTGCTGTCTCAGTGTCTGGGTACTTATCTACATCACTGCTGTGTCAGAATCTGGGTGCCGACCTACATCCCTACCATCTCGGTACCTGGGTACTGACCTACATCACTGCTGTCTCAATATCTGGGTGCCAACCAATGTCACTGCTGTCTCAGTAGATGAGTGTTGACAAACATCCCTGCTGTCACAGTATCTGGGTGTTGACCTACAACACTGCTGTCCCAGTATCTGGGTGCTGACATGCATGCCTGCTGTCTCAGTGTCTGCGTGATGACCTACATCCCTGCTGTCTAAGTATCTGCGTGCTGTCCTACATTACTGCTGTCCCAAAATCAGAGTGCCGACCTACATCACTGCTGTCCCAGTATCTGGGTGATGACCCACATACCTGCTGTCTAAGTATCTGGGTGACAACCTACATCACTGCTGTCTCAAAATCAGGGTGCCTACCTACATCACTGCTGCCGCAGTATCTGAGTGCTGACCTACATGCCTGCTGTCTCAGTATCGGAGTGCGGACATACATCACTGCTGTCTTAGTGTCAGGGTAGTCACCTCATCCCTGCTGTCTTCAGTATCTGGGTGCCGACCTACATCTCTGCTGTCTCGGTCTCTGGGTGCTGACCTACATCACTGCGTGTCCCAGTATCTGGGTGCTACATGCATGCCTGTCCCCAGTGTCTGCGTGATGACCCACATCCCTGCTGTCCAATTATCTGCGTTGTCTTACATTACTGCTGTCTCAGTATCTGGGTGCTGACTGACATCACTGCTCTCTCAGTATCTGGGTGCTGACACTCATCCCTGCTTTCTCAGTATCTGGATGCTTACCAACATCAGTGCTGTCTCAGAATCTGGGTGCCAACCTACATCACTACAGTCTCAGTATCTGGGTGCTGTCCTACATCCCTGCTGTCTCTGTAACTGGATGCTGACCTATATCACTGTTGTCTCAACATCTGGGTGCTGACCTACATCACTGTTGTCTCAATATCTGGGTGCTGACCTACATCCTTGCTGTCTAAGTATCTGGGTGCTGACATACCTCAGTGCTGAATCAGTATTTGGGTGCTGATCTACATCAGAGCTGTCCCAGTATATGGGTGCTGACCTACATCCCTGCTGTCCCAGTGTCTGGGTGTTGACCTACATGCCTACTGTCTCATTATCTGTGTGCTGACCTTCATCCCTGCTGTCCCAGTATCTGGGTGCTGTCCTACATTACTGCTGTCTCAGTATTAGGGTGCTGACCTTCGGCACAGCTTTCTCAGTATCTGGGTGGTGACCTCCATCCCTGCTGTCTCAGTTTCTGGGTGCCGACTTTAATCTCTGCAGTGTCAGTATCTGGCTGCTGACCTACATCCCTGCTGTCTCAGTATCTGGGTTTTGAATTACATCAGTGCTGTCTCAGTATCTGGGTGCTGACCTTCACCAGTACTGTCTCAGTATCTGGTGCCAACCTCATAACTGCAGTCTCAGTATCCGGTGCTGACCTACATCCCTGCTGTCTCTGTAACTGGATGCTGACTTACATCACTGTTGTCTCAACATATGGGTGCTGACCTCATCACTGTTGTCTCAATATCTGGGTGCCGACTCCACATCCCTGCTGCTCACGTATCTGGGTGCTGACCTACATCAGTGCTGTCTCAGTATTTGGGTGCTGACCTACATCCCTGCTGTCTCAGTATCTGGGTGCCGACCTTAATCTCTGCTGTGTCAGTATCTGGCTGCTGACCTACATCACTGCTGTCTCAGTATCTGTGTGCTGACATACATCTCTGCTGTCTCAGTATCTGGGTACTCTCCTACATCCCTGCTATCTCAGTATCTGAGTGCTGACCTACTTCCCTGCTGTCTCAGTATTCTGGGTACTACATACTTCCTGCTATCTCAGTATCATGGTGCCACCAACATCCATGCTGTCTCGGTATCTTGGTGCTGACCTACATCACTGCTGTCTCAGTGTCTGGGTACTTATCTACATCACTGCTGTGTCAGAATCTGGGTGCCGACCTACATCCCTACCATCTCGGTACCTGGGTACTGACCTACATCACTGCTGTCTCAATATAAGGGTGGTGACCTTCAGCACAGCTGTCTCAGTATCTGGGAGGTGACCTCCATCCCTGCTGTCTCACTATCTGGATGCTGACCTAAATCACTGTTGTCTGAGGAAATGGGTCCTGATAGATATTTCTGCTGCTTCACAATCTGGAATCTGATGTTTATCCCTGCAGTCTCAGTATCTGGGTGCTGACATGACTGCAGTCTCAGTATCTGGGAGCTTATGTACATCACTGCTGTCACAGTATCTGGTGCCGACTCACATCACAGCTGTCTCAGTATCTGGGTGATGACCCACATCCCACCTGTCTCAGTATCTGGGTCCTGATCTACATCACTGCAGACTCACTATTTGGTGCCGACTTACATCACTGCTGTTCTCAGTATCTCGTGCTGACCTACATGCCTGCTGTCTCCATATCTGGGTGCTGACCTATATCCCTGCTGTCTCTGTATCTGGGTGCTGTCCAACATCACTGCTGTCTCAGTATCTGAGTGCTGACCAAATCCTGCTGTCTCAGTACCTGGGTCTGACATACTGGCCTGCTGTCTCTGTGTCTAGGTGCTGACAAACATCCGTGCTGACTCAGTATCTTGGTGCTGACCTTCATCCCTACTGTCTCTGTATGCTGGTGCTGACCTTCATCACTGCTGTCTCAGTATCTGGTGCTGACATAAATCACTGCTGTCTCAGTGTCTGGTAGTTGACGTGCATCACTGCTGTCCAGTATGTGGGTGCAGACCTACATCACTGCTGTCTCCAGTATCAGTACTCACCTACATCCCTGCTGTCTCAGTATCTGGGAGCCGACCTACATCTCTGCTGTCTCGGTATCTGGGTGCTGACCTACATCACTGTTGTATCAGTATCAGGGTGCTGACCTACAGCACAGCTGTCTCAGTATCTGGGTACTCTCCTACATCCCTGCTATCTCAGTATCTGAGTGCTGACCTACTTCCCTGCTGTCTCAGTATCTGGGTACTCACATACTTCCCTGCTATCTCCGTATCATGGTGCCGACCAACATCCATGCTGTCTCGGTATCTTGGTGCTGACCTACATCACTGCTGTCTCAGAGACTGGGTACTTATCTACATCACTGCTGTGTCAGAATCTGGGTGCCGACCTACATCCCTGCCATCTCGGTACCTGGGTGCTGACCTACATCACTGCTGTCTCAATATAAGGGTGCTGACCTTCAGCACAGCTGTATCAGTATCTGGTAGGTGACCTCCATCCTTGCTGTCTCAGCATCTGGATGCTGACCTAAATCACTGTTGTCTGAGGAAATGGGTCCTGATAGATATTTCTGCTGCTTCACAATCTGGAATCTAATGGTTATCCCTGCAGTCTCAGTATCTGGGTGCTGACATACATGACTGCAGTCTCAGTATCTGGGAGCTTATGTACATCACTGCTGTCACAGTATCTGGGTGCCGACCTACATCACAGCTGTCTCAGTATCTGGGTGATGACCCACATCCCTGCTGTCTCAGTATCTGGGTCCTGATCTACATCACTGCAGTCTCACTATTTGGGTGCCGACCTACATCACTGCTGTCTCAGTATCTCGGTGCTGACCAACATGCCTGTTGTCTCCATATCTGGGTGCTGACCTATATCCCTGCTGTCTCTGTATCTGGGTGCTTTCCAACATCACTGCTGTCTCAGTATCTGGGTGCTGACCTAAATCCTGCTGTCTCAGTACCTGGGTGCTGACCTACTGGCCTGCTGTCTCTGTTTCTAGGTGCTGACAAACATCCGTGTTGACTCAGTATCTTGGTGCTGACCTTCATCCCTGCTGTCTCTGTATGCTGGTGCTGACCTACATCACTGCTGTCTCAGTATCTGGGTGCAGACATAAATCACTGCTGTCTCAGTGTCTGGTAGTTGACGTGCACCACTGCTGTCTCAGAATGTGGGTGCAGACCTACATCTCTGCTGTCTCAGTATCAGGGTACTCACCTACATCCCTGCTGTCTCAGTATCTGGGTGCCGACCTACATCTCTGCTGTCTCGGTATCTGGGTGCTGACCTACATCACTGCTGTATCAGTATCAGGGTGCTGACCTACAGCACAGCTGTCTCAGTATCTGGGTGCCAACCTACGTCACTGCTGTCTCAGTACATGAGTGTTGACACACATCCCTGCTGTCACAGTATCTGGGTGCTGACCTACATCACTGCTGTCCAAGTATCTGGGTGCTGACATGCATGCTTGCTGTCTCAGTGTCTGCGTGATGACCTACATCCCTGCTGTCAAAGTATCTAAGTGCTGTCCTACAATACTGCTGTCCCAAAATCAGAGTGCCAACCTACATCACTGCTGTCCCAGTATCTGGGTGCTGATAAACAGGACTGCTGTCTCAGTATCTGGGTGCTGACCCTCATATCTGCTGTCCAAGTATCTGGGTGCCGACCTACATCACTGCATTCTCAAAATCATGGTGCCGACCTACATCACTGCTGTCCCAGTATCTGGGTGCTGACCTACATGCCTGCTGTCTCAGTGTCAGGGGTGCTGACCTACATCATTGCTGTCTCAGTATCTGGGTGCTCTCTTACATTACTGCTGTCTCAGTATCTGGGTGCTGACCTACATCACTGCTGTCTCGGTATCTGGGTGCTGACACACATCCCTGCTTTCTCCGTATGTGGGTGCCGACGTACATCAGTGCTGTCTCAGAAGCTGGGTGCCAACCTACATCACTGCAGTCTCAGTATCTGGGTGCTGACCTACATCCCTGCTGTCTCTGTAACTGGATGGTGACCTACATCACTGTTGTCTCAACATCTGGGTGCTGACCTACATCACTGTTGTCTCAATATCTGGGTGCTGACCTACATCCTTGCTCTCTAAGTATTTGGGTGCTGACATACATCAGTGCTTAATCAGTATTTTTGTGCTGACCTACATCAGGGCTGTCTCAGTATCTGGGTGCTGTCCTACATTTCTGCTGTCTCAGTATTAGGGTGCTGACCTTCAGCACAGCTTTCTCAGTATCTGGGTGGTGACCTCCATCCCTGCTGTCTCAGTTTCTGGGTGCTGACTTTAATCTCTGCTGTGTCAGTATCTGGCTGCTGACCTACATCCCTGCTGTCTCAGTATCTGGGTGCTGAATTACATCACTGCTGTCTCAGTATCTGGGTGCTGACCTTCACCAGTACTGTCTCAGTGTCTGGGTAGTGACCTACATCAATGCTGTCTCAGTATTTGGGGGCTGACCTACATCAGTGCTGTCTCAGTATCTCGAAGCTGACCTTAATCCCTGCTGTGTCAGTATATGGCTGTGACCTACATCACTGCTGTCTCAGTATCTGTGTGGGACATACATCTTTGCTGTCTTAGTATCTGGGTACTCACCCTACATCCCTGCTATCTCTGTATTTGAGTGGTGACCTACATCCCTGATTTGTCAGTATCTGGGTGCCGACCTACATCCCTGCTGTCAATGAATCTGGGTGCTTACCTACATCCCTGAAGTCTCAGTATCTGGTGCTGTCCTACAGCACTGCTGTCTCAGTATCTGGGTGCTGACATACATCACTACTGTCACAGCATCTGGGTGCTGTCCTACATCCCTTCTGTCTGAGTATCAGGGTGATGACATTCATCACTGTTGTCTGAGAAAATGGGTCCTGACTGATATTTCTGCTGTCTCAAAATCTGGTATCTGATGTTCATCCCTACTGTCTCAGCATCTGGGTGCTGACATACATCACTGGTGTTTCAGTATTAGGGTGCTGACCTACATCCCTGCTGTCCCAGTATCTGGGTGTTGACCTACATGCCTGCTTTCTCAGTATTTGTGTGATGACCTTCATCCCTGCTGTCTTAGTATCTGGGTACTCACCTACATCCCTGCTATCTCTGTATCTTAGTGCTGACCTACATCCCTGATTTGTCAGTATCTGGGTGCTGACCTACATCCCTGCTGTCAATGAATCTGGGTGCTTACCTACATCCCTGAAGTCTCAGTATCTGGGTGCTGTCCTACAGCACTGCTGTCTCAGTATCTGGATGCTGACATACATCACTACATCCCTGCTGTCTGAGTATCTGGGTGATGACCTTCATCACTGTTGTCTGAGAAAATGGGTCCTGACTGATATTTCTGCTGTCTCAAAATCTGGTATCTGATGTTCATCCCTACTGTCTCAGCATCTGGGTGCTGACATACATCACTGGTGTTTTAGCATTAGGGAGCTGACCCACATCCCCTGCTGTCTCACCAACTGGGAGCCGAATCTACTTCACTGCTGTCTCAAAATCCAGAACTGACCTCACATCACTGCTGTCTCAGTAACTGGGTGCTAATCTACATCCCTGCTGTCACACTATCTGGGTGCTGACCTTCATCCCTGCTGTCTCAGTTTCTGGGAGCTGACCTATTTCCCTGCTGTCTCTGTATCTGGGTGATGTACTACATCACTGCTGTCTCAGTATTTGGGTACTGACCTACATCCCTGCTGTCTCAGTATCTGGGTGCTGACCTACATTACTGCTGTCTCAGTATCTGGGTACTGACCCACATCACTGCTGTCTCAGTATCTGGGTGCTGACCTACATCACTGCTGTCTCAGTATCTGGGTGCCGACCTACATCAGTGCTCTCTCAGTATCTGGGTGCCGACCTACATTACTGCAGTCTCTGTAATGGATGCTGAGTTACATCACTTCTGTCTCAGTATCTGGTTGCTGACCTACATCACTGTTGTCTCAATATCTGGGTGCTGACCTACATCCCTGCTGTCTCAGTATCTGGGTGCAGACCTTCATCAGTACTGTCTCAGTATCTGGGAGAGACCTACATCAATGCTGTCTCAGTATTTGGGTGCTGACCAACATCCCTGCTGTCTCAGTATCTGGGTGCCGAACGTAATCTCTGCTGTGTCAGTATATGGATGCTGACCTACATCCCTGCTGCCTCAGTATATGTGTGCTGACATACATCTTTGCTATCTCAGTATCTGGATACTGAAATACATCCCTGCCATCTCACTATCTGAGTACTGACCTACATCCCTGCTGTCTCAGAATCTGGTGCCGACCTGCATCCCTGTAGTCAGTATCCTGGGTGTTGACCCATATTCCTGCTGTCTCAGTATCTGTGCCACCTATACCACTGATGTATCAAAATCATGGTGCCGAATTACTATAACTGCTGTCCCAGTATCCGGTGCTGACCTACATGCCTGCTATCTTAGTATCTAGGGTGCTGACCTACATCATTGCTGTCTCAGTATCTGGGTGCTGTTTTACATTACTGCTGTCTCAGTATCTGGGTGCTGACCTACATCACTGCTGTCTCAGTATCTGGGTGCTGACCCACATCCCTGCTGTCTCAGTATCTGGGTGCTGACCTACATCAGTGCTGCCTCAGTATCTGGGTGCCAACCTACATCACTGCAGTCTCAGTATCTGGATGCTGACCTACATTCCTACTGTCTCTGTATCAGGTTGCTGACCTACATCACTGTTGTCTCAACATCTGGGTGCTGACCTACATCACAGTTGTCTCAATATCTGGGTGCTGACCTACATCCCTGCTGTCTAAGTATCTGGGTGCTGACCTACATCAGTGCTGAATCAGTATTTGGGTGCTGACCTTCATCAGGGCTGTCTCAGTATCTGGGTGCTGACCTTCATCCCTGCTCTCTCAGAATCTGGGTGCCGACCTTAATCTCTGCTGTGTCAGTATCTGGCTGCTGACCTACATCATTGCTGTCTCAGTTTCTGTGTGCTGACATACATCTCTGCTGTCTCAGTATCTGGGTACTCACCTACATCCCTGCTATCTCAGTTTCTGAGTGCTGACCTACTTCCCTGCTGTCACAGTATCTGGGTACTCACATACTTCCCTGCTGACTCGCTATCATGGTGTCGACCTACATCTCTGCTGTCTCGATATCTTGGTGCTGACCTACATCCCTATTGTCTCAGTGTCTCGGTACTCACCTACATCCCTGCTGTCTCAGTATCTGGGTACCGACCTACATCACTGCCATCTCGGTACCTGGGTGCTGACCTACATCACTGCTGTCTCAGTATAAGGGTGCTGACCTTCAGCACAGCTATCTCAGTATCTGGGAGGTGACCTCCATCCCTGCTGTCTCAGCATCTGGATGCTGCCCAAATCACTGTTGTCTGAGTAAATGGGTCCTGATTGATATTTCTGCTGCCTGAATCTGATGCTTATCCTGCTGTCTCAGTATCTGGTGCTGATGATATATGACTGCTGTCTCAGTATCTGAAGCTGACATACATCACTCCTGTCACAGTATCGGGTGCCGACCTACATCACAGCTGTTTTAGTAACTCTGGTGATGACCCACATCCTCCTGTCTCAGTATCTGGGTCCCGACTCACATCACTGCAGTCTCACTATCTGGTGCCACCTACATCACTGCTGTCTCAGTATCTCGGTGCTGACCCACATGCCTGCTGTCTCCATATCTGGGTGCTGACCACATCCCTGCTGTATCTGTTTCTGGGTGCTGTCCAACATCACTGCTGTCTCAGTAACTGGGTGCTGACTAAAATCCCTGCTGTCTCAGTATCAGGGTGCTGACCTACTGGCCTGCTGTCTCAGTGTCTAGGTGCTGACAAACATCCGTGATGTCTCAGTATCTTGGTGCTGACCTTCATCCCTGCTGTCTCAGGATGTGGGTGCTGATCTACATCACTGCTGTCTCAGTATCTGGGTGCTGACACAAATCACTGCAGTCCCAGTGTCTGGTAGCTGACTTACATCACTGCTGTCTCAGTATCTGGGTGCTGACCTACAACACTGCTGTCTCAGTATCAGGGTACTACCCACATCCCTGCTGTCTCAGTATCTGGGTGCTGACCCACATCACTGTTGTATCACTATCAGGTGCTGACCTACATCACTGCTGTATCAGTATCAGGGTGCTGACCTCAGGCACAGCTGCCTCAGTATCTGGGTGCACCACATCACTGCTGTCTCAGTAGATGAGTGTTGACAACATCCCTGCTGTCTCAGTATCTGGGTGCTGATCTACATCACTGCTGTCCCAGTATCTGGGCAAGTAACATACATGCCTGCTGTCTCAATGTATGTGTGCTGACCACATCCCTGCTGTCTAAGTATCTGGGTGCTGTCCTACCTACTGCTGTGCCCAAAATCAGGGTACCGACCTACATCACTGCTGTCCCAGTATCTGGGTGCTGACCTACAGGCCTGTTGTCTCAAGTATATCTGGGTGCTGGACCCACATTCTTACTGTCTAAGTATCTGGGTGCCGACCTACATCACTGCTGTCTCAAAAATCAGGGTGCCGCACCTACATCACTGCTGTCCCAGTTTCTGGTGCTGACCTACATGCCTGCTGTCTCAGCATCTGGGTGCTGACCTACATCATTGCTGTCTCAGTTTCTGGGAGCTGTCTTACATTACTGCTGTCTCAGTATCTGGGTGCTGACCTACATCACTGCTGTCTCAGTATCTGGGTGCTGACCTACATCCCTGCTGTCTCTATAACTGGATGCTGACTCACATCACTGTTGTCTCAACATCTGGGTGCTGACCTACATCTCTGTTGTCTCAATATCTGGGTGCTGACCTACATCCCTACTGTCTAAAGTATCTGGGTGGAGACCTACATCAGTACTGAATCAGTATTTTGGTGCTGACCTCACATGAGGGCTGTCTCAGTATCTGGTGCTGACCTTCATCCTTCGATCTCTGAGTATCTGGTGCCACCCTAATCTCTGCTCTGTCAGTATCCTGGCTACTGACCTGCATCACTGCAGTCTCAGTATCTTTGTACTGACATACATCTCTGCTGTCTCAGTATCTGGGTACTTCCTACATCCCTGCTTTCTCAGTATCTGAGTGCTGACCTACTTCCCTGCTGTCTCAGGATCTGGCACTACCATACTTCCCTGCTATCTCTGCATTCATGGTGCCGCACCAACATCCCTGCTGTCTCGGGTATCATGGTGCTGACCTACATCCCTGCCATCACGGGTACCTGGTGCTGACCCACATCACTGTTGTCTCAGTATAGAGTGCTGACCTTCAGCACAGCTGTCTCAGTATCTGTGTGACCTACATCCCTGCTGTCTCTGTATCTGGGTGCTGTCCAACATCACTGCTGTCTCAGTATCTGGTGCTGACCTCCAACCTGCTGTCTCAGTACCTGGGTGCTGACATACTGGCTCACTGTCTTAGTGTCTAGGTGCTGACAAACATCTGTGCTCTCTCAGTATCCTGTTGCTGACCTTCATCCCTGCTGTCTCAGTATGTGGGTGCAGACCTACATCACTTCTGTCTCTGTATCTGGGTGCTGACAAACATCACTGCTGTCTCTGTGTCTGGTAACTGACCTACATCACTGCTGTCTCAGTATCTGGGTGCGGACGTACATCACTGCTGTCTCAGTATCAGGGTACTCACCTACATCCCTGCTGTCTCAGTATCTGGGTGACGACCTTCATCCCTGCTGTCTCGGTATCTGGGTGCTGACCTTCATTACTGCTGTATCAGTATTAGGGTGCTGACCTACAGCACAGCTGTCTCAGTATCTTGGTGCCGGTCTACATCACTGCTGTCTTAGTACATGACTGTTGACACACATCCCTGCTGTCTCAGTATCTGGGTGCCGACCTACATCACTGCTGTTCCAGTATCTGGGTGCCGACCTACATCACAGCTGTTTTAGTATCTGGGTGATGACCCACATCCCTCCTGTCTCAGTATCTGGGTCCCGACCTACATCACTGCAGTCTCACTATCTGGGTGCCGACCCACATCACTGCTGTCTCAGTATCTCGGGTGCTGACCTACATGCCTGCTGTCTCCATATCTGGGTGCTGACCTACATCCCTGCTGTCTCTGTATCTGGGTGCTGTCCAACATCACTGCTGTCTCAGTAACTGGGTGCTGACTAAAATCCCTGCTGTCTCAGTATCAGGGTGCTGACCTACTGGCCTGCTGTCTCAGTGTCTAGGTGCTGACAAACATCCGTGATGTCTCAGTATCTTGGTGCTGACCTTCATCCCTGCTGTCTCAGTATGTGGGTGCTGATCTACATCACTGCTGTCTCAGTATCTGGGTGCTGACACAAATCACTGCAGTCTCAGTGTCTGGTAGCTGACCTACATCACTGCTGTCTCAGTATCTGGGTGCTGACTTGCAACACTGCTGTCTCAGTATCAGGGTACTCACCTACATCCCTGCTGTCTCAGTATCTGGGTGCGACACCATCTCTGCTGCTGTGTCGGGTATCTGGGTGCTGACCTGCATCACTGCTGTATCAGTATCAGGGAGCTGACCTACAGCACAGCTGTCTCAGTATCTGGGTGCCGACCTACATCACTGCTGTCTCAGTTCATGAGTGCTGACACACATCCCTGCTGTCTCAGTATCTGGGTTCTGACCTACATCACTTCTGTTCCAGTGTCTGGGTGCTGACG
Organism: Neoceratodus forsteri; assembly: GCA_016271365.2. Taxonomy (NCBI): domain Eukaryota; kingdom Metazoa; phylum Chordata; order Ceratodontiformes; family Ceratodontidae; genus Neoceratodus; species Neoceratodus forsteri. The sequence goes on along the minus strand of CM028129.1, from coordinate 19,339,864 downwards.
TACATGCCTGCTGTCTCAATGTCTGTGTGCTGACCTACATCCCTGCTGTCTCAGTATCTGGGTGCTGTCCTACATTACTGCTGTCCCAAATCAGGGGTGCCGACCTACATCACTGCTGCCCGGTATCTGGGTGCTGACCTACAGGCCTGCTGTCTGAGTATCTGGCTGTACCCATTTCTGGTCAAGTATCGGGTGCCGACCTACATCACTGCTGTCTCAAAATTAGGGTGTGTCGATCCACATCACTGCTGTCCCAGTTTCTGGTGCTGACCTACATGCCCTGGTCTCAGCATCTGGGTGCTGACCTACATCATTGCTGTCTCAGTATCTGGGAGCTTTCTTACATTACTGCTGTCTCAGTATCTGGGTGCCAACCTACTAACTGCAGTCTCAGTATTCGGGTGCTGACCTACATCCCTGCTGTCTCTGTAACTGGATGCTGACCTACATCACTGTTGTCTCAACATCTGGGTGCTGACCTACATCTCTGTTGTCTCAATATCTGGGTGCTGACCTACATCCCTACTGTCTAAGTATCTGGGTGGAGACCTACATCAGTACTGAATCAGTATTTGGGTGCTGACCTACATCACTGCTTTCTCAGTATCTGGGTCCTGACAAACATCACTGCTGTCTCTGTGTCTGGTAGCTGACCTACATCACTGCTGTCTCAGTATCTGGGTGCGGACGTACATCACTGCTGTCTCAGTATCAGGTACTCACCCACATCCTGCTGTCTATTTATCTGGGTGACGACCTTCATCCCTGCTGTCTCTGTATCTGTGCTGACCTTCATCCCTGCTGTCTCGTATCTGGGTGCTGACCTTCATTACTGCTGTATCAGTATCAGGGTGTTGACTTCACAGCATAGCTGTCTCAGTATCTCGGTGCCGATCTACATCACTGCTGTCTTAGTACATGACTGTTGACACACATCCCTGCTGTCTCAGTATCTGGGTGCCGACCTACATTACTGCTGTTCCAGTATCTGGGTGCCGACCTACATCACTGCTGTCTCAGTATCTGGGTACTGACCCACATCACTGCTGTCTCAGTATCTGGGTGCTGACCTACATCACTACTGTCTCAGTATCTGGGTGCCGACCTACATCAGTGCTCTCTCAGTATCTGGGTGCCGACCTACATTACTGCATTCTCTGTAATTGGATGCTGAGTTACATCACTTCTGTCTCAGTATCTGGTTGTTGACCTACATCACTGTTGTCTCAATATCTGGGTGCTGACCTACATCCCTGCTGTCTCAGTATCTGGATGCAGACCTTCATCAGTACTGTCTCAGTATCCGGGTAGTGACCTACATCATGCTGTCTCAGTATGTGGTGCAGACCTACATCACTGCTGTCTCAGTATCTGGGTGCTGGACAAACATCACTGCTGTCTCTGTGTCTGTAGCTGACCTACATCACTGCTGTCTCAGTATCTGGGTGTGAGCGTCATCACTGCTGTCTCAGTATCAGGGTACTCACCTACATCCCTGCTGTCTCAGTATCTGGGTGACGACGTAATCCCTGCTGTCTCGGTATCTGGATGCAGACCTTCATCAGTACTGTCTCAGTATCTGGGTAGTGACTCTACATCACTGCTGTCTCAGTATCTGAGTGCTGACAAACATCACTGCTGTCTCAGTATCTGGGTGCTGACAAACATCACTGCTGTCTCTGTGTCTGGTGGCTGACCTACAGCACAGCTGTCTCCATGTCTTGGTGCCGATCTACATCACTGCTGTCTTAGTACATGACTGTTGACACAACCTGCTGTCTCAGTATCTGGGTGCCGACCTACTCCTGCTGTTCCAGTATCTGGGTGCCGACCACATCACAGCTGTTTAGTATCTGGTGATGACCCACATCCATCCTGTCTCATATCTGGTTCCTGACCCATCACTGCATTCTCACTATCTGGGTGCCGCACCTACATCACTGCTGTCTCAGTATCTCGGTGCTGACCTACATGCCTGCTGTCTCCTATTTGGTGCTGACCTACATCCCTGCTGTCTCTGTATCTGCTGTCCAACATCACTGTCTCAGTAACTGGATGCTGACTAAAATCCTGCTGTCTCAGTATCAGGGTGTGAACTACAGGCCTGCTGTCTCAGTGTCTAGGTGTGACAGCATCGTGCTGCCAGTATCTTGCGCTGACTTCATCCCTGCTTTCTCAGTATGTGGGCACTGATCTACATCACTGCTGTCTCAGTATCTGGTGCTGAACAAATCACTGCAGTCCCAGTGTCTGGTAGCTGACCCACATCACTGCTGTCTCAGTATCTGGTGCTGACCCAAACCATCTCCATGTCAGGGTACTCACCTACATCCTGCTGTTCAGTATCTGGGTGCCGACTACATCTCTGTCTCAGATCGGGTGCTGACCCACATCACTGTTGTATCACCATCAGGGTGCTGACCGCACAGCTGCCCCAGTATCTGGGTGCCACCCATCACTGCCGTCTCAGTAGATGAGTGTTGAACATCCCTGCTCTCTCAGAATCTAGGTGCCACCACTACTGCTGTCCCAGTAGATAGTGCTGACACATCCCCGCTATCTCAGTATCCAAGTGCAGACTATCCCGCTGTCAAGCATCTAAAAGCAACACATGCCAGCCGTCAAGTATGTGCTGACCCACATCCCACAGGCTAAGCATTTGGGTGCTGTCCTACATTACTGCTGTCAAAAATCGGTACGACTACATCACTGCTGGCCCAGTATCTGGGTGCTGGACCACACGCCTGCTGTCTCAGTATCTGTTGCTGACCCACATTCCTGCTGTTAAGTATCTGGTGCAAACTCCTGTGTCTCAAAATCAGGGTGCGACCTACATCACTGCTGTCCCAGTTTCGTGCTGACCCATGCTGCTGTCTCAGCATCTGGAACTGACCTACATCATTGCTGTCTCGTATCTGGGAGCTATCTTACATTACTGCTGTCTCAGTATCTAAAACCAACTCATATACTGCAGTCTCAGTATGGGTGCTGACCTACATCCTGCCGTCTCTGTAACTGGATGCTGACCCACATCACTGTTGTCTCAACATTGGGTGCTGACCTACATCCTACTGTCCAAGCATCTGGAGACCTGCATCAGTACTGAATCAGTACTTGGTTTGACCCACATCACTGCCTCTCAGTATCTGGGTGCAAACATCCTGCTGTCTCTGTGTCAGTACCGACCAACATCTGCTGTCTCAGTATCAGGGCTGCCTCACTGCCTCAGTATCCGTGACGCCCTTCATCCCTGCTGTCTCGGTATCTGGTGCGGACCTCATCACTGCTGTATCGTATCAGGTGCTGACCCCATTACTGCTGTATCAGTAGGGTGCTGACCTACAACACAGCTGTCTCAATATTTCGGTGAAGACCACCATCACTGCTGTCTCGGTATCTGATTGCCAGCCCACATCCTGCTGTCTCAGTATCTGGTGCTGACTACATCACTACTGTCTCAGTATGCAGGTGCACCAACATCAATTCTCTCAGTATCTGGGTGCCAAACTACATTACCACATTCTCTGTAATTGGATGCTGAGTTACATCACTTCTGTCCTCAGCATCTGTTGCTGACCTACATCACTGTTGTCTCAATATGTAGGTGCTTGACCCAGTCCCTGCTGTCTCAGCATCTGGGTGCAGACCTTCATCAGTACTGTCTCAGTATCTGGTAGTGACCTACATCACTGCTGTCTCAGTATCCGGCCACTGACACTTCATCACAGTTGTCTCAATATCTGGGTGCTGACCTACATCACTGCTGTCTCAGTATCTGGGTGCAGGCCTTCATCAGTACTGTCTCAGTATCTGGTAGTGACCCACATCTATGCTGTCTCGGTATCTGGGTGTGGACCTTCACCCCTGCTCTCTCAGTATCTGGGTGCTGACTTTAGTCTCTTCTGTGTCAGTATCTGGCTACTGTCCTACATCACTGCTGTCTCAGTATCTGTCTGCTGATAAAAATCTCTGCGGTCTCAGCATCTGGGTACTCACCTACATCCCTGCTATCTCAGTATCTGTGTGCTGACATACTTCCCTGCTATCTCAGTATCTGGGTGCAGACCTCACATCCTGCCATCTCGGTATCTGGGTGCTGACCCCATCACTGCTGTCTCAGTATCAGATTGTTGACTTTCAGCACAGCTTACTCAGGTACCCAGGTGGTGACCTCCATCCCTGCTCTCAGTATCTGGGTGCGACTTTAATCTCTCTCTGCTGTGTCAGCATCTGGCTGCTGACCTAAATCCTGCTGTCTCACAGTATCTAGTGCTGACCTTCATCAGTACTGTCTCAGTGTCTGGGTAAGTGTCCACATCAATGCTGTCCAGTATCTGGGTTGACCTTCACCAATGTCTCTCAGTATCTGAGTGACCTACATCAATGCTGTCTCACTATTTGAGGCTGGCCTACAGCACTGCTGTCTCAGTATCTGGTGCTGACCCACATCCCTGCTGCCTGACTATCTGGGAGCTGACCTACATCACTACTGTCACAATATCTAGGTGCTGGCACACACATTGCAGTCCCAGTATTTGGGTGCTGACCTACATGCCTGTTGTCTCAGAATCTGGGTGCTGACCTTCATCCCTGCTGTCTCAGTATCTGGGTACTGTCCTACAATACTGCTGTCTCAGTATCTGGGTGCTGACCTTCATCACAACTGTCTCAGTATCTGGGTAGTGACCTACATCAATGCTGTCTCAGTATGTGGGAGCTGACCTACATCAGGGCTGTCTCAGTATCTGGATAGAGACCTACATCAATGCTGTCTCAGTATTTTGGGGCTGACCTACAGCACAGCTGTCTTAGTATCTGGGTGCTGACCCACATCCCTGCTGTCCCACTATCCGGGAGCCGACCTACATCACTACTGTCTCAATATCTAAGAGCCGACATACATCACTGCTGTCCCAGTAACTGGGTGCTGACCTACATGCCTGCTGTCTCAGTATCTGGGTGATGACCTTCATCCCTGCAGTCTCAGTATCTGGGTACTGTCCTATATTACTGCAGTCTCAGTATATGGGTGCTGACCTACATCACAGCTGTCTCAGTATTAGGGTGCTGACCTTCAGCAGAGCATTCTCAATATCTGGGTGGTGACCTCAATCCCTGCGGTCTCAGTATCTGGGTGTTGAACTACATCATTGCTGTCTCAGTATCTGGGTGCTGACCTTCACCAGTACTGTCTCAGTATCTGGGTAGTGATCTACATCAATGCTGTCTCAGTATTTGGGGCTGACCTACCATCAGTGCTGTCTCAGTATCTCTGTGCTGACCTTAATCCCTGCTGTGTCAGTATCTGGCTGCTGACCTACATTACTGCTGTCTCAATATCTGTGTGGTGACTTACATCATTGCTGTCTCAGTATCTCGGGTACTCACCTACATCCCAGCTATCTCAGTATCTGAGTGCTGACCTACATCCTGATGTCTCAGTATCAGGTGCTGACCCACATCCCTGCTGTCAATGAATCTCGGTACTGAGCTACATCCTGTAGTCTCAGTATCTGGCTGTGACCTACAGCACTGCTGTCTCAGTATCTGTGTGCTGACCAACATTCCTGCTGTCTCAGTAGCTGAATGATGACCTTCATAACCTTGTCTGAGAAAATGGGACCTGACAGATATTTCTGCTGTCTCAAAATCTGGTATCTGATGTTCATCCCTACTGTCTCAGCATCTGAGTGCTGACATACATTCCTGCTGTCTCACTATCTGAGGGCAGACCTACATCACTACTGTCTCAAAATCTGGGAACCAACCTACATCACTGCTGTCTCAGTGTCTGGGTGCTGACCTTCATCCCTGCTGTCTCAGTATCTGGGTGCTGTCCTACATTACTGCTGTCTCAGTATCTGGGGGCTGACCTACATCACTGCTGTCTCAGTATCTGGGTACTGACCTACATCCCTGCTGTCTCAGTATCTGGGTGCTGACCTACATTACTGTTGTCTTAGTGTATGGGTACTGACCTACATCACTGCAGTCTCTGTAACTAGATGCTGAGTTACATCACTGCTGTCTCAGTATCTGGTTGCTGACCTTCATCACAGTTGTCTCAATATCTGGGTGCTGACATACATCACTGCTGTCTCAGTATCTGGCTGCAGACCTTCATCAGTACTGTCTCAGTATCTGGGTAGTGACCGACATCAATGCTGTCTCGGTATCTGGGTGCGGACCTTCACCCCTGCTCTCTCAGTATCTGGGTGCTGACTTTAGTCTCTACTGTGTCAGTATCTGGCTACTGTCCTACATCACTGCTGTCTCAGTATCAGTCTGCTGATATACATCTCTGCTGTCTCAGTATCTGGGTACTCACCTACATCCCTGCTATCTCAGTATCTGAGTGCTGACCTACATCCCTGTCATCTCAGTATCTGGGTGCTGACCTACATCCCTGTCATCTCAGTATCTGGGTGCTGACCTACATCACTGCTGTCTCAGTATTAGAGTGCTGACTTTCAGCACAGCTTTCTCAGTATCTGGGTGGTAACCTCCATCCCTGCTGTCTCAGTATCTTGGTGCCGACTTTATTCTCTGTTGTGTCAGTATCTGGCTGCTGACCTACATCCTTACTGTCTCAGTATCTGAGTGCTGACCTTCATCAATCTAGGTCTCAGTGTTTGGGTAGTGTCCTACATCAATGCTGTCTCAGTATCTGGGTGCTGACCTTCACCAGTACTGTCTCAGTATCTGGGTAGTGACCTACATCAATGCTGTCTCAGTATTTGGGGGCTGACCTACAGCACTGCTGTCTCAGTATCTGGGTGCTGACCCACATCCCTGCTGTCTGACTATCTGAGATCCGACCTACATCACTACTGTCTCAATATCTAGGTGCCGACATACATCGCACGCAGTCCTAGTATCTGGGTGCTGCCTACATGCCTGCTGTCTCAGTATCTGGGTGCTGACCTTCATCCTGCTGTCTCAGTATCTGGGTACTGTCCTACAATACTGCTGTCTCCAGTATCTGGGTGCTGACCTACATCATGGCTGTCTCAGTATTAGGGAGCTGACCTTCAGTACAGCTTTCTCAGTATCTGCGTGGTGACCTCCATCCCTGCTGTCTCAGTATCTGGGTGCAGACTTTAATCTCTGCTGTGTTAGTATCTGGCTGCAAACCTACATCCCTGCTGTCTCAGTATCTGGGTGCTGAACTACATCACTGCTGTCTCAGAATCTGGGTGCTGACCTTCACCAGAACTGTCTCAGTATCTGGGAAGTGACCTACATCAATGCTGTCTCAGTATTTTGGGGCTGACCTACATCAGAGCTGTCTCAGTATCTTGGCGCTGACCTTAATCCCTGCTGTGTCAGTATATGGATGTTGACCTACATCACTGCTGTCTCAGTATCTGTGTGGTGACTTACATCTTTGCTGTCTCAGTATCTGGGTACTCACCTACATCCCTGCTTTCTCAGCATCTGAGTGCTGACCTACATTCTTCTTGTCTCAGTATCTGGGTGCCGACCTATATCTCTGCTGTCAATGAATCTGGGTGCTGACCTACATCCCTGCAGTCTCAGTACCTGGGTGCTGACCTACAGCACTGCTGTCTCAGTATCTGGGTGCTACCAACATTCCTGTTGTCTCAGTAGCTGGATAATGACCTTCATAACTGTTGTCTGAGAAAATGGGTCCTGACAGATATTTCTGCTGTCTCAAAATCTGGTATCTGATGTTCATCCCTACTGTCTCAGCATCTGGGTGCTGACATACATCACTTCTGTTTCAGCATCTGAGAGCAGACCCACATTCCTGCTGTCTCACTATCTGGGATCCGACCTACATCACTGCTGTCTCAAAATCTGGGTACTGACCTACATTACTGCTGTCTCAGTATCTGGGTGCTGGCCTTTATTTCTGCTGACTCAGTATCTGGGTGCTGGCCTTCATCCCTGCTGTCTCTGTATCTTGATGCTGACCTTCATCACTGTTGTCTCCACATCTGGGCGCTGACCTGCATCACTGTTGTCTCAATATCTGGGTGCTGACCTACATCCCTGCTGTCTAAGTATCTGGGTGCTGACCTACATCCCTGCTCTCTCAGTATCTGGGTGCTGACCTTAATCTCTGCTGTGTCAGTATCTGGCTGCTGACTTACATCACTACTGTCTCAGTATCTGTGTGCAGACATACATCTCTGCTGTCTCAGAATCTGGGTACACACCTACATCCCTGCTATCTCAGTATCTGAGTGCTGACCTACTGCCCTACTGTCTCAGTGTCTGGGCTCTCTACTTCCCTGCTGTCTCAATATCATGGTGCCTACATCCCCCGCTGTCTCGTATCTTGGTGCTGACCTACATCCCTGCTGTCTCAGTATTTGGTACTCACCTACATCCCTGCTATCTCAGTAGCTGGATGATGACCTTCATAACTGTTGTCTGAGAAAATGGATCTCACAGATATTTCTGTGTCTCAAAATCTTGTATCTGATGTTCAGCCCTACTGTCTCAGCATCTGGGTGCTGACATACATCCCCTGCTGTCTCACTATCTGGGAGCTGACCTACATCATTGCTGTCTCAAAATCTGGGTACCGACCTACATCACTGCTGTCTCAGTATATTGGTGCTGACCTTCATCCCTGCTGTCTCAGTATCTGGGTGCTGTCTTACATTATTGCTGTCTCAGAATCTGGGTGCTGACATACATCCCTGCATTCTCAGTATCTGGGAGCTGACCTACATCCCTGCTGTCTCAGTATCTGGGTGCTGACCTACATCACTGCTGTCTCAGTTTCTGGGTACTGACCTACATCCCTGCTGTCTCAGTATCTGGGTGCTGACCTACATCCCAGCTGTCTCAGTATCTGGGTACTGACCTAAATCCCTGCTGTCTCAGTATCTGGGTACTGACCTACATCCCTGCTGTCTCAGTATCTGGGTGCTGACCTACATCCCTGCTGTCTCAGTATCTGGGTGCTGACCTACATCACTGCTGTCTCAGTATCTGGGTGCTGACCTACATCACTGCTGTCTCAGTATCTGGGTGCTGTCCTACATCACTGCTGTCTCAGTATCTGGCTGCCGACCTACAAGAGTGCTGTCTCAATGTCTGGGTGCCGACCTACATCACTGCAGTCTCTATAATTGGATGCTGAGTTACATCACTGCTTTCTCAATATCTGGATGCTGACCTACATCACTCTTGTCTCAATATCAGGGTGCTGACCTACATCACTGCTGTCTCAGTATCTGGGTCCAGACTTTCATCAGTACTGTCTCAGTATCTAGGTAGTGACCTACATCAATGCTGTCTCAGTATTTGGGTGCTGACCTACATCCCTGCTGTCTCAGTATCTGTGTGCTGACAGACATCTTTGCTGTCTCAGTATCTGGGTACTCACCTACATCTCTGCTATCTCACTATCTGAGTGCTGACCTTTATCCCTGCTGACTCAGAATCTGATTGCCGACATACATCCCCTGCTGTCTCGGTGTCTGAGCAACTCTTACATCACTGCTATCAATGAATCTGGTGCTGACCTACAGCACAGCTGTCTCAGTATCTGGGTGCTGACCTTCATCACTGTTGTCTGAAAAATGGGTCCTGACAGATATTTCTGCTGCCTCAAAATCTGGAATCTGATGTTCATCCCACTGTCTCAGTATCGGGAGCTGACATACATCACTGCTGTTTCAGCATCTGGGAGCTGACCTACAACACTGCTGTCTCAGTATCTGGATGACGACCTACATCCTGCAGTCTCAGTATCTGCGTGCTGACCCACATCCCTGCTGTCTCAGTCTCCGGTGCCGACTCCACATCAGTGCTGTCTCAGTATCTGGTGCCGACCTACAACACTGCTGTCTCAGTATCTGCGCCGCACCCACATCACTGCAGTCTCAGTATCTAGGTGCTGACCCACATCTCTGCTTTCTCAGTGTCTTGGTGCTGTCCTACATCACTGCTGTCTCAGTATCTTGAGCTGACATACATCTCTGCTGTCTCTGTATCCGGTACTCACCTACATCCCTGCTGTCTCAGTATCGAAGTGATGACCGACATCGATGCTGTCTCAGTACCTGAATGCTGACCTTCATCCCTGTCATCTCAGTATCTGGGTACTGACCCACATCACTGCTGTCTCAGTATCTGGGTGCTGTCCTACATCACTGCTGTCTCAGTATCTGGCTACCGACCTACAAGTGTGCTGTCTCAATGTCTGGGTGCCACCTACATCTCTGCAGTCTCTATAATTGGATGCTGAGTTACATCATGCTTTCTCAATAACTGGATGCTGACCTACATCACTCTTGTCTCAATATCAGGGTGCTGACCTACATCACTGCTGTCTCAGTATCTGGGTCCAGACTTTCATCAGTACTGTCTCAGTATCTAGGTAGTGACCTACATCAATGCTGTCTCAGTATTTGGGTGCTGACCTACATCCCTGCTGTCTCAGTATCTGTGTGCTGACAGACATCTTTGCTGTCTCAGTATCTGGGTACTCACCTACATCTCTGCTATCTCACTATCTGAGTGCTGACCTTTATCCCTGCTGACTCAGAAATCTGATTTGCACATACATCCCTGCTGTCTCAGTGTCTGGGTGCTAACCTACCATCACTGCTATCAATGAATCTGGCTGGACCTACAGCACAGCTGTCTCAGTATCTGGGTGCTGACCTTCATCACTGTTGTCTGAAAAATGGGTCCTGACAGATATTTCTGCTGCCTCAAAATCTGGAATCTGATGTTCATCCCTACTGTCTCAGTATCGGGTAGCTGACATACATCACTGCTGTTTCAGCATCTGGGAGCTGACCTACAACACTGCTGTCTCAGTATCTGGATGCCGACCTACATCCCTGCAGTCTCAGTATCTGCGTGCTGACCCACATCCCTGCTGTCTCAGTCTCCGGGTGCCGACCTACATCAGTGCTGTCTCAGTATCTGGGTGCCGACCTACATCACTGCTGTCTCAGTATCTGGGTGCCGACCTACATCACTGCAGTTCAGTATCTAGGTGCTGACCCACATCTCTGCTTTCTCAGTGTCTTGGTGCTGTCCCACATCACTGCTGTCTCAGTATCTTTGAGCTGACATACATCTCTGCTGTCTGTATCCGGTACTCACCTACATCCCTGCTGTCTCAGTATCGGAGTGATGACCAAGCATCGATGTTGTCTCAGTACCTGAATGCTGACCTTCATCCCTGTCATCTCAGTATCAGGGTACTCACCTACTTCCCTGCTGTCTCAGTATCTGTGTGCAACCATCCTGCACCTCGGTATCTGGGTGCTGACCTACATCACTGCTGTCTTAGTATCAGCATGCTGACCAATAGCTTTAGTTGTCTCTCCGTGTCTGGTACTGACCTTCATCCCTGTTGTCTCAGTATCTGGATGCTGACCTCACATTACTGTTGTCTGAGTAAAAGGGTCCTGACAGATATTTCTGCTGCCCCAAATTCTGGAATCTGATGTTTATCCTGCTGTCTCCAGTATCTGGGTGCTGATGCTACATCACTGCTGCCCTCAGTATCTTGGGTTGACCAACATCATTGCTGTCACAGTATCTGGGTGCCAAACTTCACATCACTGCAGTCTCAGTATCTGGGTGCTGAACTACATCACTGTTATCTGAGTTAATGGGACCTGGCAGATAATTTTGCTGCCTCAAATCTGGAATCTGATGTTCATCCCTGCTGTCTCAGAATCCGGTGCCGACCTACTTCACTGCTGTCTCAGTGCCTGGTGCTGACCTATATCACTGCTGTCTCAGTATCACTGTGCCCACCTACATTCCTGCTGTCTCAGTATCTGGGTGCTGACCTACATGCCTGCTGTCTCTGTACCTAGGTGCTGACATACATCACTGCTGTTTCAGTATCTGGGAGATGACCTACATCACTGCTGTCTCAGTATCAGGGGGCCGACCTACATCACTACTGTCTCTGAATATGGGTGCTGACCCACATCCCTGCTGTCTCAGTATCTGGGTGCCGACCTTAATCTCTGCTGTGTCAGTATCTGGCTGCTGACCTACATCATTGCTGAATCAGTATCTGCGTGCTGACATACATTTTTACTGTCTCAGTATCTGGGTACTCACCTACATCCCCTGCTATCTCACTATCTGAGTGCTGACCTACATCCCTGCTGTCACAGAATCTGGGTGGCGACCTACATCCCTGCAGTCTCTGTATCTGGGTGCTGACCTATATCACTGCTGTCAAAGAATCTGGGTGCTGACCTCCCTCCCTCCCTGCTTTCTCAGTGTCTGACTGCTAACCTTCATCACTGTTGTCTGAGAAAATGGGTCCTGACAGATATTTCTGCTGCCTCAAAATCTGGAATCTGATGTTCATCCCTACTGTCTCAGTATCTGGGTGCTGACATAGATCACTGCAGTTTCAGAATCAGGGGAGCTGACCTACATCACTGCTGTCTCAGTGTCTTCTTGCCGACCTACATCCCTGCTGTCTCAGTATATGGGTGCTGACCCACATCCCTGCTGTCTCAGTATCTGGGTGCTGATCTACATCACTGCTGTCTCAAAATCTGGATGCTGACCTACATCATTGCTGTCCCAGTATCTGGGTACTGACCTACATGCCTGCTGTCTCAGTGTCTGCGTGCTGACCTACATCCCTGCTGTCTCAGTATCTGTGTGCTGACCTTCATCATTGTTGTCTCCACATCTGGGTTCTGACCAACATCACTGCTGTCTCAGTATCTGCGTGCCGACCTACATCACTGCTGCCTCAGTATCTGGGTGCTGACCTACATCCCTGCTGTCTCTGTATCTTGATGTTGACTTTCATCATTGTTGTCTCCACACCTGGGTGCTGACCTACATCACAGTTGTCTCAATATCTGGGTGCTGACCTACATCCCTGCTGTCTAAGTATCTGCGTGCTGACCTACATAAGTGCTGTCTCAGTATTTGGGTGCTGACCTTCATCAGTGCTGTCTTAGTATCTGGGTGCTGACCTTCATCCCTGCTCTCTCAGTATCTTGCTGCCATCCTTAATCTCTGCTGTGTCCGTCTGCTGACTTACATCACTACTGTCTCAGTATCTGTGTGCTGACATACATCTCTGCTGTCTCAGTGTCTGGTACACTACATCCCTGCTATCTCAGTATTTGAGTGCTGACCTTCTTCCCTGCTGTCTCAGTTTCTGGGTACTCACATACTTCAATGCAGTCTAAGTATCATGGTGCCGACCTACTTCCCCGCTGTCTCGGTATCTTGGTGCTGACCTACATCCCTGCTGTCTCAGTATTTGGGAACTCACCAACATCCCTGCTGTCTAGGTATCTGGGTGCTGACATACATCACTGCTGTCCCAGTATCAGGGTGCTGACCTACAGCACACATGTCTCAGCATTTGGGTGCTGACCTACATCCCTGCTGTCTCAGTATCTTATTGCTGACTTACATCACTGTTATCTGAGTAAATGGGTCCTGTTAGATATTTCTGCGTCTTAAAATCTGGAATCTGATGTTCATCCCTGCTGTCTCAGTATCTGCGTGCAGACATACATTACTGCTGTCTCAGTGTTTGGGAGCTGACCTACATCACTGCTGTCTCAGTATTGGGGTACTCACCCACATCCCTGCTGTCTCAGCATCTGGGTGCCGACCACATCCCTGCTGTCTTGGTATCTGGGTGATCTCCTACCTCACTGCTGTATCAGTATCAGGGTGCTGACCTACAGCACAGCTGTGTATCTGAGGCTGACCTTCATCCCTGCTGTCTCAGTATCTGGGTGATGACTCACTTCCCTCCTGCCTCAGTACTTGGTGCCAACCCACATCACTGCTGTCCCAATATCTGTATGCTGAACTACATGCCTGCTGTCTCAGTATCTGTGTGCTGACATACATCTCTGCTGTCTCGTATCAGGTAATCACCAACATCACTGCTGTGTCAGAATCAGGTGCAGACCTAGATCAATGCTGTCTCAGTAGCTGGGTGCTGACCTACATCCCTGCTGTCTCTGAATCTGGTGCTGACCTACATCACTGCTGTCTCAGTATCTGGGTGCTGACCTACATCCCTGCTATCTCTGAATCTGGGTTCCTGACCTACATCACTGCTGTCTTAGTATCAGGGTGCTGACCTACATCCCAGTTGCCTGAGAAAATGGGTCCTGACAGATTTCTGCTGCCTCAAAATCTCGAATCTGATGTTGATCCCTACTGTCTCAGTATCTGGGTGCTGACATACCCTCTGCTGTTTCAGTATCTGGGAGCTGATTTACATCACTGCTGTCTCAGTATCTGGGTGCTGACCCACAAACCTTCTGTCTCAGTATCTGAGTGCCAATCTTCAGCATTGCTGTCTCCAAAATCTGGGTACCGACCTACATTACTGCTGTCCCTGTATCTGGTTGCTGACCCACATGCCTGCTGTCTCAGTGTCTGGATGCTGACCTACATCCCTACTGTCTCAGTATCTGGGTGCTGTCTTACATTACTGCTGTCTCAGTATCTGGGTGCTGACCTACATCCTTGTTGTCTCAGTATCTGGGTGCTGACCTTCATCTGTACTGTCTCAGTAACTGGGTGCTAACCTACATCCCAGCTATCTCAGTATCTGGATGCTGACCTACATCACGGTTGTCTCAATATCTGGGTTCTGACCTACATCACTGCTGTCTCAATATCTGGGTGCTGACCTACATCCCTGCTATCTCAGTATCTGGATGCTGACCTACTTCATTGTTGTCTCAATATCTGGGTTGTGACCTACATCCCTGTTGTCTCAGTATCTGGGTGCTGACCTTCATCAATACTGTCTCAGTTTCTGGCTGCTGACCTACATCCCACCTCTCTCAGTATCTGGATGCTGACCTACATCACGGCTGTCTCAATATCTGGGTTCCGACCTACATCACTGCTGTCTCAGCATCTGTATGCTGACATACATCTCTGCTGTCTCAGTAACTGGGTACTCACCTTACATCCTTGCTATCTCAGTATCTTAGTTCTGACCTACATCCCTGCTGTCTCAGTATCTGGGTACTCGTGTACTTCCCTGCTGTCTCGGTATCTGGGTGCTGACCTACATCCCTGCTGTCTCGTGCATCGGTGCTGACTCACATCACTGCTTTCACAGTATCAGGGATCTGACCTACAGCACAGCTGTCTCTGTATCTGGGTGCTGACCTAAATCCCTAGTGTCTCAATATCTGGGTGCCGACCTACATCCCTGCCATCTCTATATCTGGGTGCTGACCTACATCACTGCTGTCTCAGTATCAGGGTGGTGACCTCCATCCCTGCTGTCTCAGTATCTGGATGCTGACCTACATCACTGTTGTCTGAGTAAATGGGTCCTGATAGATATTTCTGCTGCCTCACAGTCCGGAATCTGATGTTTATCTCTGCTGTCTCAGTGTCTGTGTGCTGACATACATCACTGCTGTCACAGTATCTGGGTGCCGAGCTACATCACAGCTGTCTCAGTATCTGGGTCCCAACCTACATCACTGCAGTCTCACTGTCTGGGTGCTGACCTGCATCACTGCTGTCCAGTGATCATGGTGCTGGACCTACATGCCTGCTGTCTTCATATCTGTGTGCTGACCTACATCCCTGCTGTCTCTGTGTCTGGGTGCTGTCCAACATCACTGCTGTTTCAGTATCTGTTGCTGACCTAAATCCCAGCTGTCTCATTACCAGGGTGCTGACTCACTGGCCTGCTGTCTCAGTGCAAAGGTGCTGACAAACATCCTGCTGTCTCAGTATCTTGGTGCTGACCTCATCCCTGCTGTCTCAGTATGTGGGTGCTGACCACATCACTGCTGTCTCATTATCTGGGTGCTGACCTACATCCCTACTATCTCAGTATCTGGGTGCTGACTTACATCGCAGCTTTCTCATTATCTGGATAATGACCAGCATCCCTGGTGTCTCAGTATCTATGTGCTAACCTACTTCCCTGCTTTCTCAATATTGGGGTGCAAACCTCCCTCCCTCCCTGCTCTCCCAGTATCTGGGTGCTGACCTACATACCTGCTGTTTCAGTATCTGGATGCTGACCTACACCAATGTTGTCTGAGTATATGGGTCCTGACAAATACTTCTTCTGCCTCAAAATCTGGAATCTGATGTTCATCCCTGCTGTCTCAGTATCTGGGTGCTGACATACTTCAATGCAGTATCAGTATCTTGGTGCTGACCCACATCCCTGCTGTCTCAGTATCTGGGTGCCGACCTACATCACTGCTGTCTCAATATCTGGGTGCCAACCTACATCACTGCTGTCTCAATATCTATATGCTGACCTACATGCCTGCTATCTCAGTATCTGGCTGCTGACCTACATCACTGGTGACTCAGTATCTGTGTGCCGACTTTCATCTCTGCTGTCTCGGTATCGGGGTACTCACCAACATCAATGCTGTGTCAGTATCGGAGTGCTGAACTAGATCAATGCTGTTTCAGTAGCTGGGTGCTGACCTACATCCCTGCTGTCTCTGAATCTGGGTGCTGATCTACATCACTGCTGTCTCAGTATCTGGGTGCTGACCTACATCCCTGCTATCTCTGAATCTGGGTTCTGACCTACATCACTGTTGCCTGAGAAAATGGGTCCTGACAGATATTTCTGCTGCCTCAAAATCTGGAATCTGATGTTGATCCCTACTGTCTCAGTATCTGGGTGCTGACATACATCACTGCTGTTTCAGTATCTGGGAGCTGATCTACATCACTGCTGTCTCAGTATTTGGGTGCTGACCTACAATCACTGCTGTCTCAGAATCTGGGTGCTGCCCCACAAACCTGCTGTCTCAGTATCTGGGTGCCAACCTTCATCAGTGCAGTCTCAAAATCTGGGTACCGACCTACATCACTGCTTCCCTGTATCTGCTTGCTGACCTACCATGCTTGTTGTCTCAGTGTCTGGGTGCTGACCTACATCCCTGCTGTCTCAGAATCTTAATGCTGACTTACATCACTGTTGTCTGAGTAAATGGGTCCTGATAGATATTTCTGCTGTCTCAAAATCTGGAATCTGATGTTCATCCCTGCTGTCTCATTATATGCGTGCTGACATACATTACTCTCTGTCTCAGTGTCTGGGAGCTGACCTACATCACTGCTGTCTGAGAATCGGGGTACTCACGTACATCCCTGCTGTCTCAGTATCTGGGTGCTGACCTTCCTCACTGCTGTATCAGTATCAGGGTGCTGACATACAACACAGCTGTCTCAGTATCTAGGGGCTGACCTTCATCCCTACTGTCTCAGTATCTGGGAGTTGACTCACTTCCCTCCTGTCTCAGTATCTGGGTGCCGACCTACATCACTGCTGTCTCAATATCTGGGTGCCGACCTACATCACTGCTGTCTCAATATCTGTATGCTGACCTACATGCCTGCTGTCTCAGTATCTGGCTGCTAACCTACATCGCTGGTATCTCAGTATCTGTTTGCTGACATACATCTCTGCTGTCTCAGTATCTGGGTACTCACCAACATCACTGCTATGTCAGTATCGGAGTGCTGTACTAGATCAATGCTGTCTCAGTAGCTAGGTGCTGACCTACGTCCCTGCTGTCTCTGAATCTGGGTGCTGACATACATCACTGCTGTCTCAGTATCTGGATGCAGACCTACATCCCTGCTATCTCTGAATCTGGGTTCTGACCTACATCACTGCTGTCTCGGGATCAGGGTGCTGACCTACATCCCTGTTGTCTGAGAAAATGGGTCCTGACAGATATTTCTGCTGTCTCAAAATCTGGAATCTGATGTTGATCCCTACTGTCTCAGTATCTGGGTGCTGACATACATCACTGCTGTTTCAGTATGTGTGAGCTGATCTACATCACTGCTGTCTCAGCATCTGGGTGCTGACCCACAAACCTGCGGTCTCAGTATCTGGGTGCCAACCTTCATCAGTGCTGTCACAAAATCTGGGTACCGACCTACATCTCTGCTGTCCCTGTATCTGGTTGCTGACATTCATGCCTGCTGTCTCAGTGTCTGGGTTCTGACCTACATCCCTGCTGTCTCAGTATCTGGATGCTGACCTACTTCACTGTCGTCTCAATATCTGGGTGGTGACCTACATCCCAGCTGTCTCAGTATCTGGGTTCTGACCTTCATCAATAATGTCACAGTATCTGGGTGCTGACATACATCCCAGCTATCTCAGTATCTGGATGCTGACCTACTTCACTGTTATCTCAATATCTTGGTGGTGACCTACATCCCTGTTGTCTCAGTATCTGGGTGCTGACCTTCATCAATACCGTCTCCAGTATCTGGTGCTAACCTACATCCCAGCTATCTCAGTATCTGGATGCTGACCTACATCACGGTTGTCTCAATATCTGGGTTCTGACCTACATCACTGCTGTCTCATTATCTGGGTGCTGACCTTCATCCCTGCTGTCTCAGTATCTGGGTACTGATCTTCATCACTGCTGTCTCAGTATCTGGATGCTGACCTACATCCCTGCTGTCTCAGTATCTGGATGCTGACCTACTTCACTGTTGTCTCAATATCTGGGTTGTGACATACATGCCTGTTGTCTCAGTATCTGGGTGCTGTCCTTCATCAATACTGTCTCAGTTTCTGGCTGCTGACCTACATCCCAGCTATCTCAGTATCTGGATGCTGACCTACATCACGGCTGTCCTCAACATCTGGGTGCTGATCTTCATCCCTGCTGTCTCAGTATCTGGGTGCTGTCCTACATACCTTCTGTCTCATTATCTGGGTGCCGACCTCAATCTCTGCTATGTCAGTATCTTGCTGCTGACCTACATCTCTGCTGTCTCAGTATCTGTGTGCTGACATACATCTCTGCTGTCTCAGTAACTGGGTACTCACCTACATCCTTGCTATCTCAGTATCTGAGTTCTGACCTACATCTCTGCTGTCTCAGTATCTGAGTACTCCGATACTTCCTGCTGTCTCAGTATCTGGGTGCTGACCTACATCCCTGCTGTCGGTATCTGGGTGCTGACTCACATCACTGCTTTTGCAGTATCAGGGTTCTGACCTACAGCACAGCTGTCTCTGTATCTGGGTGCTGACCTAAATCCCTGCTGTATCAGTATCTGGGTGCTGACCTACACCCCTGCCATCTCGGTATTTGGGTGCTGACCTACATCAGTGCTGTCTCAGTATCATGGTGGTGACCTCCATCCCTGCTGTCTCAGTATCTGGATGCTGACATACATCACTGTTGTCTGAGTAAATGGGTCCTGATAGATATTTCTGGTGCCTCACAATCTGGAATCTGATGTTTATCCCTGCTGTCTAAGTATCTGGGTGCTGACATACGTGACTGCTGTCTCAGTATCTGTGAGCTGACATACATCACTGCTGTATCAGTATCTTGGTGCCGACCCACATCCCTACTGTCTCAGAATCTGGGTGCCGACCTACATCACTGCTGTCTTAGTATCTGGGAGCCGACCTACATCTCTGCTGTCTCAGTATCTGGGTGCTGACCTACATGCCTGCTGTCTTAGTATCTGGGTGCCGACCTACATCTCTGCAGTCTCAGTATCTCGGTGCTGACCTACATGCCTGCTGTCTCAGTATCTGGGTGCTGACCTACATCCCTGCTGTCTCTGAATCTGTGTGCTGACCTACAGCACAGCTGTCTCAGTATCTGGGTGCTGACCTACATCCCTGCTATCTCAGTATCTGGGTTCTGACCAACATCACTGCTGTCTCAGTATCTGGGTGCTGACCTACATCCCTGCTGTCTCAGTATCTGGGTACTGACCTACATCACTGCTGTCTCAGTATCTGGGTGCTGACCTACATCCCTGCTTTCTACAGTCATTTGGGTCAAACCTGTCTGAATTATTTTGTTTTGTGGTCCAAAATCATTAGCTACCTTGTTTGTATATATGTTTTTTATTACTGTACCTGTTTATTTATATTTAAGTCCTTGTCTCTTTCTCTGTATTTTTTTATGTATGCTACTGTACTTTATTTTGGTCTTGACCTATCAGGTCCATCTTGTAAATGAGCTTCGCTCAATGATGTCCGCCTGAATAAATAAAGATTTTGATTGATTTGATTGATTTCTCAGTATCTGGGTGCTGACATACATCACTGCTGTCTCAGCATCTGCAAGCTGACCTACATCACTGCTGTCTCAGTGCCTGGGAGCTGACCTATAACTAACTGCTGTCTCGGCATCTGGTTGCTGACCTACCCCACCGCTGTATCAGTATCAGGATGCTGACATACAGCACAGCTGTCTCAGTATCTGGGGGCTGAGCTTCATCCCTGCTGGCTCAGTATCTGGGTGATGACTCACTTCCCTCCTGTCTCAGTATCTGGGTGCTGATCTACATCACTGCTGTCTCAATATCTGGGTGCCAACCTACATCACTGCTGTCCCAATATCTGTATGCTGACCTACATGCCTGCTGTCTCAGTATCTGGCTGCTGACCTACATCACTGCAGTCTCACTATCTAGGTGCTGACCTACATCACTGCTGTCTCAGTATCTCGGTGCTGACCTACATGCCTGCTGTCTTCATATCTGGGTGCTGACCTACATCCCTGCTATCTCTGTATCTGGGTGCTGACCTACATCACTGCTGTCTCAGTATCTCGGTGCTGAACTACATGCCTGCTGTCTACATATCTGAGTGCTGACCTACATCACTGCTGTGTCAGTATCTGAGTGCTGACCTAAATCCCTACTGTCTCATTATCAGGCTGCTGATCTACTGGCCTGCTGTCTCAGTGTCAAGGTGCTGGCAAACATCCGTGCTGTCTCAGTATCTTTGTGCAGATCTTCATCCCTGCTGTCTCAGTATTTGGGTGCTGACCTACATCACTGCTGTCTCATTATCTGGGTGCTGACCTACATCCCTACTATCTCAGTATCTGGGTGATAACTTACATCACAGCTTTCTCAGTATCTGGATAATGACCAACATCTCTGGTGTCTCAGTATCAATGTGCTAACCTACTTCCCTGCTTTCTCAATATCGGGGTGATGACCTCCTTCCCTCACTGCTCTCTCAGTATCTGGGTGCTGACCTTCATACCTGCTGTCTCAGTATCTGGATGATGACCTACACCACTGTTGTCTGAGTATATGGGTCCTGACAGATACTTCTTCTGCCTCAAAATCTGGAATCTGATGTTCATCCTGCTGTCTCCAATATACGGTGCTGTCATACATCACTGCTGTATCAGTATCTGTGAGCTGACCAACATCACTGCTGCCTCAGTGCCTGGGTGCTGACCATATTCACTTCTGTCTCAGTACCTTGGTGCCGACCCACATCCCTGCTGTCTCACTACCTGGGTGCAGACCTACCTCACTGCTGTCTTAGTATTTGGGTGCCGATCTACATCTCTGCTGTCTTGGTATCTGGGTGCTGACCTACATGCCTGCTGTCTCAGTATCTGTGTGCTGACCTACATCTCTGCAGTCTCTGAATCTGTGTGCTGACATACAGCACATCTGTCTCAGTATCTGGGTGCTAACCTACATCCCTGCTATCTCAGTATCTGGGTTCTGACCAACATCACTGCTGACTCAGTATCTGGGTGATGACCTACATCCATGCTGTCTCAGTATCTGGGTGCTGACCTACATCACTGCTGTCTCAGTATCTGTGTGCTGACCTACATCACTACTGTCTCAGTGCTCAGGTATTGACCTCCATATCACTGCTCTCTCCAGTATCCAGGTGCTGACCCACATCCCTGCAGTCTCACTATCTGGGTGCCGACCTACATCACTGCTGTCTCAGTATCTGTGTGCTGACCTACAACCCTGCTGACTCAGAATGTGGGTGCTGACCTACATGCCTGCTGCCTCAGTATCTGGGTGCTGACCTACGTCACTGCTTTCTCAGTACCAGGGTGCTTACCTTCAGCACAGCTGTCTCAGTTTTTGCGTGCTAACCTACATCCCTCCTGTCTCAGTATCTTAATGCTGATGTACATCACTGTTGTCTGAGTAAATGGGTCCTGATAGATATTTCTGCGTCTCAAAATCTGGAATCTGATGTTCATCCCTGCTGTCTAAGTATCTGGGTGCTGACATACATCACTGCTGTCTCAGAATCTGGGTGCTGACCTACATCACTGCTGTCTCAGTATTGGGGTACTCACCTACATCCCTGCTGTCTCAGTATCTGGGTGCCGACCTACATCCATGCTGTCTCGGTATCTGGGTGCTGATCTACATCACTCCTGTATCAGTATCAGGGTGCTGACCTACAGCACAGCTGTCTCAGTATCTGGGTGCTGACCTATGTGATGTAGGTCGGCACCCAGATGGTCTCAGCACATGGGTGTTGACACACATCCCTGTTGTCTCAGTATCTGGGTGCCGACCTACAACACTGCTGTCCCAGTATCCGGGTGCTGACCTACATGTCTGCTGTCTCAGTGTCTGCGTGCTGACCTACATCCCTGCTGTATGTATCTGGGTGCTGATCTACATCCCTGTTGTCTCTGTATCTGGATGCTGACCTACATCACTGTTGTCTCAACATCTGGGTGCTGACCTACATCACTGCTGTCTCAATATCTGGGTGCTGACCTACATCCCTGCTGTCTAAGTATCTAGGTGCTGACCTTCATCAGTGCTTTCTCACTATTGGGGTGCTGACCTACATCAGTGCTGTCTCAGTATCTGGGAGCTGACCTTCACCCCTGCTCTCTCAGTATCTGGGTGCCAACCTTAATCTCCTCTGTATCAGTATCTGGCTGCTGACCTACATCACTGCTGTCTCAGTATCTGTGTGCTTGACATACATCTGCTGTCTCAGTATCTGGGTACTAACCTCACATCCTTCATCTCAGTATCTGAGTGCTGACCTACTTCCCTGCTGTCTCAGTATCTGTGTACTCACATACTTACCCTGCTGTCTCAGTATTTGGGTGCTGACCTACATCACTGCTGTCTCAGTGTCTTGGTGCTGACCTACATCACTGCTGTTTCAGTGTCTTGGTACTCACCTACATCCCTGCTGTCTCAGTATCTGCCTGTACCTACATCCCTGCCATCTTGGTATCTGGGTGCTGACCTACATCACTGCTGTCTCAGTGCCAGGGTGCTTATCTTCAGCACAGCTGTCACAGTATTTGCGTGCTGACATACATCCCTCCTGTCTCAGTCTCTTAAAGCTGACATACATCACTGTTGTCTGAGAAAATGGGTCCTGATTGGTATTTCTGCTGTCTCAAAATCTGGAATCTGATGTTCATCCCTGCTGTCTAAGTATCTGGGTGCTGACATACATCACTGCTGTCTCAGTATCTGGGTGCTGACCTACATCACTGCTGTCTCAAGTATCGGGTACTCACCTACAACCCTGCTGTCTCAGTATCTGGGTGCCGACCCTACATCCATGCTGTCTTGGTATCTGGGTGCTGATCTACATCACTCCTGTATCAGTATCAGGGTGCTGACCTACACATTTCTAGCTGTCTCCAGTATCTGGTGCCGACCTACATCACTGCTGTCTCAGCATATGTGGTGTTGACACATCCTGTTGTCTCAGTATCTGGGTGCCGACCTACATCACTGCTGTCCAGTATCTGGGTGCTGAAATACATGTCTGCTGTCTCAGTGTCTGCGTGCTGACCTACTTCCCTGCTGTATGTATCTGGGTGCTGACCTACATCCCTGCTGTCTCTGTATCTGGATACTGACCTACATCACTGTTCTCTCAACATCTGGGTGCTGACCTACATCACTGTTGTCTCAATATCTGGGTGCTGACCTACATCCCTGCTGTCTAAGTATCTAGGTGCTGACCTTCATCCGTGCTTTCTCAGTGTTTGGGTGCTGACCTGCATCAGTGATGTCTCAGTATCTGGGAGCTGACCATCACCCTGCTCTCTCAGTATCTGGTACCAACCTTAATCTCTTCTGTGTCAGTATCTGGCTGATGGCGTACATCACTGCTGTCTCTCAGTATCTGTGTGCTGACATACATCTCTGCTGTCTCAGTATCTCGGGTACTAACCCACATCCTTGCTATCTAGTATCTGAGTGCTGACCTACTTCCTGCTGTCTCAGTATCTGGGTACTCACATACTTCCCTGCTGTCTCAGTATCTGGGTGCTGACCTACATCATTGCTGTCTCGAGTATCTTGGTGCTGACCTACATCACTGCTTGTTTCAGTGTCTGGGTACTCACATACATCCCTGGCTGTCTCAGTATCTGGATGCAGACCTGCATCCCTGCCATCTTGGCATCTGGGTGCTGACCTCACATCACTGCTGTCTCAGTTTAGGGTGCTGACCTTTAGCACAGCTGTCTCAATATCTGGCTGGTGACCTCCATCCTGCTGTCTCAGTATCTGGATGCTGACCTACATCACTATTGTCTGGTAAATGGGTACTGATAGATATTTCTGCTGCCCACAATCTGGAATTTGGTGATGTTTCATCCCTGTTGTCTCAGAATCTGGGTGCTGACATTCAAGACTGCTGTCTCAGTATCTGGGAGCTGATGTTATCACTACCAGTCACAGTATCTGGGTGCTTAAGACCCACATCACAGCTGTCTCAGTATCTGGGTGATGACCCACATCCCTGGTGTCTCAGTATCAGGGTGCCGACCTACATCACTGCTGTCTCAGTATCTGGGTGCTGACCTAAATCCCTGCTGTCTCAGTACCAGGGTGCCGACCTACTGGCCTGCTGTCTCAGTGTCTAGGTGCTGACAAACATCGGTGCTGTCTCAGTATCTTGGTGCTGACCTACATCACTGCTGTCTCTTTATCTGGGAGCTGACCTACATCCCTCCTGTCTCAGTATCTTAAAGCTGACGTACATCACTGTTGTCTGAGAAAATGGGTCCTGATTGATATTTCTGCTGTCTCATAATCTGGAATCTGATGTTCATCCCTACTGTCTAAGTATCTGGGTGCTGACATACATCACTGCTGTCTCAGTATCTGGGTGCTGACCTACATCACTGCTGTCTCAGTATCGGGGTACTCACCTACATCCCTGCTGTCTCAGTATCTGGGTGCTGAATTCCACATCCATGCTGTCTCGGTATCTGGTGCTGATCTACATCACTGCTGTCTCAGTATCTGTGTGCTGACCTACATCCTGCTGACTTATTATCTGGGTGTGCTGACCCATGCCTGCTGTCTCAGTATCTGGGTGCTGACCTCATCACTGCTTTCTCAGTATCAGGTGCTGACCTTCAGCACAGCTGTCTAAGCATTTGGTGCTGATCTACATCCCTGCTGTCTCATTTTCTTAATGCTGACTTACATCACTGTTGTCTGAGTAAATGGGTCCTAAAGATATTTTCTGCTGTCTCAAAATCTGGAATCTGATGTTCATCCCTGCTGTCTCAGTATCTGCCTGCTGAACACATCACTGCTGTCTCAGTGTCTGGAGATGAGCTACATCACTTCTGTCTCAGTGTTGGGGTACTCACCTACATGTCCCTGCTGTCTCCAGTAACTGGGTGCTGACCTACATGCCTGCTGTCTTGATATCTGGGTGCTGACCTACCTCACTGCTGTATCAGTGTCAGGGCTGACCCACAGCACAGCTGTTCCAGTATCTGAGGCTGGTCTTCATCCTCATTCTCAATATCTGGGTGATGTCTCACTTCTTTCCTATTTCAGTATCTGGGTGCGACCTCACCACTGCTGTCTCAATCTCTGGTGCCAACCTACATCACTGCTGTCTCAGTATTTGTATGCTGACCTACATGACTGCTGTCTCAGTATCTGGGTGCTGTTCTACTTCACTACTGTCTCAGTATCTGGCGGCTGACCTACATCACTGGTGTCCTCACTATCTGTGTGTTGGCACACATCTCTGCTGTCTTGGTATCAGTGTATCCACCAGCATCACTGCTGTGTCAGAATCCAGTGCTGAACTACAGTAGATCAATGCTGTCTCAGTAGCTGGGTGCTAGACCTACATCCCTGCTGTCTCTGAATCTGGGTGCTGACCTACATGACTACTGTCTCAGTATCTGAGTGCTGACCTACATCCTGCTATCTCTGAATCTGGTTTGACAGTCTACATGTCGGCTGTCTCACTATCAGTGTGCTGACCTACATTCCTGTTGTCTGAGAATATGGGTCCCGACAGATATTTCTGCTGCTTCAAAATCTGCGAATCAGATGTTGATCCCTACTGTCTCAGTATCTGGGTGCTGACATACATCACTGCTGTTTCAGTATCTGGGAGCTGATCTACATCACTGCTGTCTCAGTATCTGGGTGCAGGCTACACATCACTGCTGTCTCAGTATCTGGGTGCTGAACACATCCATCACTGTCTCAGTATCTGGGTGCCGACCCTACATCCCTGCTGTCTCAGTATCTGAGTGCTGACCTACATCACTGCTGTCCAGTATCAGGGGCAGACCCACGCCGCTGTCACCAGTGTCTGGGTGCTGACCTACATCCTTTCTGTCTCCAGTATCTGGGTGCTGTCCTACATTACTGCTGTCTCAGTATCTGGGTGTGACCTACATCCTGCTGTCTCAGTATCTGGATGCTGACCTACTTCACTGTATCAATATCTGGGTGGTGACCTACATCCCTCTTGTCTCAGTATCTGGGTGTGGCCTTCATCAATACTGTCTCAATATCAGGTGCTGACCTACATCCCAGCTATCTCAGTATCTGGATGCTGACTACTTAACTGTTGTCTCACTATCAGGGTACCTGACCTATACCCTATTGTCTCAGTATCTGGGTGCTGACCTTCATCAATACTGTCTCAGTATCTGGGCTGATGACCTACATCCCAGCTATCTCAGTATCTGAATGCTGACCTCCATCATGGTTGTCTCAATATCTGGGTTTCAACCTTCATCACTGCTGTCTCAATATCTGGGTGCTGACCTACATCCCTGCTGTCTCAGTATCTGGGTGCTGACCTACATCCCTGCTGTCTCAGTACCAGGGTGCTGACCTACTGGCCTGTTGTCTCAGTGTCTAGCTGCTGACAAATATCCGTGCTGTCTCAGTATCTTGGTGGTGACCTACATCACTGCTGTCTCATTATCTAGGTGTATTCTACATCCTGCTGACTCATTATCTGGAATGCTGACCTACATGCCTGTTGTCTCAGTGTCTGGGTGCTGACCCCACATCACTGCTCCAGTATCAGGTGTTGACCTTCACACAGCTGTCTCAACATTAAGTTGACACTACATCCCTACTGTCTCATTTCTTAATACTGACTTACATCACTGTCTCTGGTAAATGGGTTCTGAAGATATTCTGCTGCCTCAAAATCTGAATCTGATGTTCATCCTGCTGTCTCAGTATCATGCGTGCTGACATACATCACTGCTATCTCAGTGTCTGGGAGCTGACCACAACATCACTTCTGTCTCAGTATCGGGTACTCTACCCACATCCCGCTGTCTCAGTATCTCGAGCCGACGCATCCTGCTGTCTCGGTATCTGGGTGCTGACCACCCTCACCGCTGCAAAAGTATCAGTGCTGACCCACTGCACAGTTGTCCCGTATCTGAGGCTGATCTTCATCCCCATTCAGTATCTGGGTGACTCACCTATCCTGTTTTTATCAGGTGCTGACCTACACCACTGCTGTCTCAATCTCTGGGTGCCAACCTACATTACTGCTGTCTCCGTATTTGTGCTGACCTACACGACTGCATCTCAGTATCTGGGTGCTGTTCCTTCCTGCTGTCTCAGTATCTGACTGCTGACCTACATCACTGGTGTCTCCAGTATCTGTGTTGGCACATGTCTCTGTCTCGGTGGTGTACCGCCTACATCCTGTGTCAATTTCAAGTGCTGAACAATGATCAATACTGTCTCAACTGGATGTGACCTACATCCCTGTCTCTGAATCCCAGGTGTGACCTACATCACTGCTGTCTCAGTATCACGGTGCTGACCTACATCCTGCAATCTCTGAATCACGGTTCTGACCACATCATGGCTGTCTCACTATCAGTGTGTGACCCTACATTCTGTTGTCTGAGAATATGGATCCGAAGATATTTCTGCTGTAAAATCTGGATCTGATCTTGATCCCTACTGTCTCAATCTGGGTGCTGACCTACATCCTGCTGTTTCAGTATCTGAGGCTGATCTATCCTGCTGTCCAAATCTGGTGCGAGCTACAATCACTGCTGTCTCAGTATCGGTGACCCACATCCCTGCCTCTCCAGTATCTGGCGCGACCCACATTAGTGCTGTCTAAAAATAAGGGTACCGAACTACTTACCATGTCCCCGTATCTGGTGCTGACCTACAGCCTACTGTCTCATGTCTGGTGTACTACATCGCTGTCTCAATATCACGGAACTGTCCTACATTACTGCTGTCTCCGTATCTGGGTGCTGACCTCCATCCCTGCTGTCTCAATATCAGATATGACCTACTTCTGTTGTCACAATATCTGGTGGTGACCATCCCTCTTGTCTCAATATCTTTGTGCTGACCTTCATCAATACTGTCTCAGTATCCCGGTGCCGACCTACATCCAGCTATCTCAGTATCTGGATGCTGACCTGCATAACTGTTGTCTACTATCTGGTAATGACCAACATCCCTATTGTCTCCAGTATCAGGTGTGACCTTCATCATCTGTCTCAGTATCTGGTGTGACCTACATCCCTTCTCAGTATCTGAATGTGACCTACATCATGGTTGTCTCAATATCTGAGTTGACCTTCATCCTCTTGGTCTCAATATCGGGTGCTAGCCTACATCCCTGCTGTCTCAGTATCTAGGTAGGATCTACATCACTGTCTCACTATCTGGGTGCTGACCAACATCCTGCTGTCTCAGTATCTGGATGCTAATCTACTTCATTGTCTCTCTATCGATTTGAGACCTCGTCCCTGTCGTCTCAGTATCTGAGTTCTGACCTCCATCAATACTGTCCAGTATCTGGGTGCTGATCTACATCCAGCTATCTCAGTATCTGGATGTTGACCAACACCACGGCGTCTCATATCCTGGTTCGTACATCACTGCTGACTCAGTATCTGTGTGCTGACATACATCTCTGTGTCTCAGTATCTGGGTAATAGCCTACATCACTGCTGTCTCATTATCTTGGTGTGACCTACATCACTGCTGTTTCAGTGTCTGGGTACTCACCTACATCCTGCTGTATCAGTACCTCGGTGCACACCCACATCCCCGCCATCCGATATCTGGGCACACCAACATCACTGCTGTCTCAGATTTAGGTGCGGACCTTAGCACAGCTGTCTCCAATATCTGGGTGGTGACCTCCATCCTGTCTCAAAATCTGGATGTGACCACCTCACTATTGTCTGGTAAATGGTACTGATAGATATTTCTGCTGCCTCACAATCACAAATATTCTTTTGCATGAATGTTGCCTGGACTCTTTAAAGTACAGTGTCAAAGTATTCTCAGTCGATAAATGTCTTTATAGAGTTCTTGTTGTTTCATTGTTGCAGTAATATTCCACTTCTAAAAAAAACTGAGGATGACTTTTCTCAAAAAGCAAGAATCTTTGGGAGCCACTAAAATAAAGATAAAATCCCAAGTAATAATATCTAAAAGTCAAACTAAGAACTATCCAGAACTTTCTCTATGAGGAACACCAAAACAGTAATGTTTAAAAATAAATACTTGATATAATCTGCAGCTTCCTATTATACTATATGGTCTGTGGCTTTCTGTTGTTATGCAGATATTACTATCATTAGACAAAGATATCATACCTCAAAGTCGTGGTGTGAAAAAAGAATGTAAAATTCCTGATTCCTTACAAAATGTTTCCTTCTTAATTTCTTAATTTATGTAGCACTGTATTCTATGTTCTAAAGTGAATCTTATATGTACTCAAAGATTCGAGTGCTCGTTCACTACAAGTCATTAAGCACTAGGCATACTGATACAATTTCAATATAAAACATTTTTCAGTATAAAAAGTCCTGATAGGTAAAAATGTTAACTTGCATTGACACCAAAAAAGAGAGCAAAAAGGCAAGTAAGAACCCTGAATTTATTGACTGAGCCTCAAATTAATATAGGCAGCGCTGGAATAAATGCCAACTACCGTAGGATCCAAAATCCGATTACTGGACAGTCCACAAAAGCTTCTACAATTTTGAGGAGCTATATTAAGCAGGGTACTGTCTGGATATCAACAGTTTTATGTGCAGAGTAGACAAGCACCAATAGTCATCACGTCGTGTGTGTTCTGTAAATCCAAAGAGAACACTACACACACGTGGTTAAGTAATTCCTCAGGCTAAATGACTCTACTTGGGCTGGCGCACCTGACAGTTTTTAATAATCAAGTCCGCACAGAATCTGGGTCTGTGCATGATACTTAATTAGAGGATCTCAGTGAAAATGGGCTTCAGCTAATTAATTCCCTTTGAGTCAATTGATTCCCTAAGTAGAACCAGGAGTTTTATATCAGTATATAATCAGTATGTAATAATGAGTGTAGTACATGACTCTGAACCCTTATTCTTCAATTGGGATGTTAACACAACTGTAAAATAATGTACGGAGTCCACACGCTTCTAGAATTATTTCTTCGGGTAAAATGACAAAAAGTCCTTACTACCCTTGCAAATGGTGTAGACTATTCAAAACAGTGCAACACTGTACCAGACTCCAAAGTACATAAGTAAATAATAGTCAAAGCCTACAGATGTGGAGTATATTTCCCCAGCAATCTAACAGTCTAGCCTTGTTGCTTTGATAGTACACCCTGTGCAGTACTAGTTCTTATAAGTAAATTAGATACATTTCTAAAACTCATAAAAACATAAACCCATAGAAGGAAAGGAATAATCAAAATAAAGTTTAGAAATTAAAGCCAATCCAGAGAATTCAGAGGGTGAGTTGTAAAAATATAGTTGTAGAGACTGCTGAAAGTTTTATCTGAAAGTTATTTATCAGGCTGTTCAGCAATTCTCCTATAGGGGCTCAACCCTCCAAAGGGTTCCCCTGTTTCTTCCACCACTGTAGTGGGCTCCTCCATCGATAGAGTCCAAGCTTCAATGGTGGAAGGACAGTACCCCCAGGAGCATTAGTAACTCTGTCAGCACAAGAAAATCTGGAAAGAACACCGATGTTAGGTCACTATCGCAGACACTGTCTTGCTAACTAGCTCTTCAGGCAATGGTGGCATACCTGTAGTAAACGAGAGGTAAACGTGTCAGTGATCCTGCTAGTCTGCTCCTCCTCAACAAGATCAGCATGCAGCTGCTCTATTCAGTCTCTTCCCAGCAAAAGAAAGGGCACTCACCTTCCAATCATATTTTAAACAAGAAGGTTTTGGGGGCATAAATGCTTGTTTTCAAATGTGTCCTTCACTAGAACGAAATGTAAAGATACAGTAGGATGAAGTGGAAAGTACATTGTTATCAATAAAATTAAAATATACTTGCTTTTGTAAATTATGGATTAGTGGGATGAAAATAAGTTACAATTGTCAGTTTCTGTCATTAGTTATTTTAATGTACTGTATGTTATAACTTTATTTTAGGTCAGTTATGGGTCTGAGGACTCGAGTTTAAGTGACCATTATCAGTTTCCTTCGTTTCTGCGAACTATTCCAAACAATATGAATGTACTCAATGGAGTAGTCCAACTTCTGCAGCGCTTCCAGTGGACATGGGTTGGGCTTCTGGTTCCAAGTGACGTAGTTGGTGTGGAATCAAGCTTGGTTTTAAAGAACAAGTTAAGAAATGCTGGTGTCTGTATTGAGCTGTTTGAATCTATCCCACTTAACTCTAATGAGCTTCCATATTTAATTAAGCTGATCAAAACATCATCTTCAAAAGTTATAATTGCTAGTATTGATTTAGGCATAGTGCAATTTATGGAAGAACTGGCAAGGCAAAATGTAACCGGGATAACCTGGATTGGCTTGGATTGGTGGCCTCAGTCTGGATCATTAATTTATGAGAGATTTCATGAACTGTTGCGTGGCACAGTTTGGTTTTCAATGGCAGTAAATAATTTACCTGGATTTAAGAATTTCCAGTACAGCCTTCACCCATCAAAGGATCCAAATGATGTGTTCACTAGAATGTTTTGGGAAACTGTTTTTGGATGCAGATGGCCTAATCCTAATGACTCTCAGGCTATAACTAATGAGAAAACAATTCTCTGTACAGGGGCAGAGGATTTAAGAAATCTTAACAATGACAACCTTCGGTTCTTCGGAGATGCCTCATCATTATTAGCTTATTCAGTCTACAATGCTGCATATGCTGTTGTGTATGCCTTACATGATCTGCAAGCATGCAAGCCTGGAGAGGGACCCTTTGTAAATGGAACATGTGCGACCTATCCACATATTCAGCCCTGGCAGGTGAGTAGGATCTGCTATCCTGTGACTTATAATATTAATCGAGCTCTGTGTACATAATGTAATTAAAGGGCTCCTTTGATTAATTAAAAAAGTAATCTCAAGCTTTGCCTTCCTTCCCTCCTTACCTGATATACAATTTTCAAAAGTCTCCCCCAGCTTCTCCTTTCCACTCAGTACATGTCCTGTTATTTTGAAACAGGCTATATGATTCCTCCTTCACAAAGGGAGGGGTTCCTCATCCCTTGGGAATGACCATTCCAGCTCTCTCTCCCATGCACTGACTATGGTGCAAGAACTACTAGTCTTCTCTCAGCACTCCTCCTACCTCGACTGCTCCTTACTTTCACTTTTCTAACCTGCTTCCCAAAAACATCACAAATGTGTCTCCTCCCTACTCCGGGTCTCTTACTCCACTCAGAAACGTACAGACTGGGGTCAAATTACAGCCTCCATTTTCATTGGTTTGGCTAAGATGTTTGATACAGTGCACACCCTTCCTCAAGTTAAGCTAAAGGGGACTGTTTGATCTGGTATCAGAGTGGGTCCACTTTTACCTTTCAGATCTGCATTACTTATTTATTGAAAATGTCAGAGATTACCTTTAAACACAAGTGCTCATGGTACTGGATCAATATAGCGCTTCAAGAAGAGCACTGCAAGAACCACGCTGTGCAAAGCATGAAAGCATTTAGAGTGACAGGTCTACAATAGCTATAGGGACTTACCGCTGCCCCTGTCGCTCTGCACTGTTACTTGAAAGGGCTGAAGGTGCCATGTGTGTGTGGTGCCTGGTCAAGCCACTCCTGTGGTGGAGTGGCTAAGGCACCAGTGCTTGGCAGTGTTGGAGACTTAGGACCACGGTTCAATTCCCCCAGGTCTCCGGGTGTTGCTACTTTTTTTTTTAGAAAGGAATTTCCCCAACTCCCGATTTTCTCCCCATGCTTGAATTCCACAATCCCCTGGAGCTGGTTATTTTAAGTCTCAGGGGGTGTCTGTGGGTGCAGAGGGTGGAGCTCCCCACAAAAACAAAAAGGGTCAGTTATTTTATATGGTGTGCACTGTGTTTGGGGGCAGTCTCTGTTTTACCCAATTTTATTGCAGCAGATGGCATTTTGCATGAAGCATTGTTTGCCATACAGTTATTGCTTCCAACATTATAACCCAGTGCTACTGTTGATTTACGAAGGGTCTACATCAAATACATAATAACAAACATAACACAAGTACAATAAGCAGTTACAATGGAAATGCAGTCAAGTCAGACTCAAAGCATGTAAGGCAGAACAGTTACATGCAGTTTTGAAAACAATCATATAAAAAGTCACAGGATATATACAGAGGAAAACAACTAAAACAGTTTAATGGTTAACCGACTAAACAGTTTAATGGTTATGATTGCATTGGCCTGCAAAGGTAGACTGCAAATATCTCCTAAATGAATGGAACACGAGCAGTATGAAGTTCATTTAATTTCCTTGCCTCAGTCTAGACTGGCAATGCCATCTCCTTCCCACAGCCTATCTGAGAAGGTGTCCCTCAGAGCTCCATTCTTGTTCCCATTCTCTTTTCTACTTTTAAATTGTCTCCCTTCAGTCTCTGCCTCCATGTACTTTCATATGTTTGTATACTGTACATACTGTATTATTTAATGCAAGGGGCAGATGTCACTAGGTTGGAATCTTTGCTTCCATGGAATTTTGGCACTATCCAGTGCTAGGTCCACGCAAACCAACTCTCACATAATGTGTAAATGTTTGGCTTTGTGAGCTTTGTCAAATACCATAGGATAGCTAGGCAAGAAACATACAAACACAAAAACATGGAACACAGAAACATAATGTGATGGCAGCATGGATACACAGCGGGAAGGTCATGTCAGACGAATCTAATAGATTTCTTTGACTGGGTGACCAAAGTAGTAGATCAGGGAGGGGCTGTGGACATGGCCTACCTAGACTTTAGCAAGGCATTTGACTCAGTCCCACACAAAAGATTAACATACAAGTTAGCCAGCCTGGAGTGGGTCCAAGATGATAACCTGGGTAAGAATTGGCTGGAGAATATGACACAGAGGGTAATAGTAAATGGAGTCCACTCTGAAGAAAGGAGGTTACTGTACTGAGGTTTCAGTATTAGGACGGTCCTCTTCAATGTCTTTATAAGCGACATTGCAGAGGACTGGAAGGAAAAGTATGCTCGTTGCAAGACACAAAAGATCTGCAACAGAGTTGATGCACAAGGTGGGGTGGAAAGGATTAGAAGGGACTTGGCAAGGTTAGAGGAATGGTCAAATGTATGGCAGCTTAGATTTAATGCTAAGAAGTGCAGGTAATGCACCTGGGTAACAAAACCCAGGGAAGAGTACACAATGGGGGTGAGATACTAACAACAACAAAAATAGAAAGGGACCTGGGGTAGTCATATCAGATGACTTAAGGTGGGCAAGCAATGTGAGAGGGCAGTAAGGAGGGCTGGGGGATACTGGGATGCATAGGAGAGGCATTACCAATAGAAAACAGGAAGTTATTATCCCTCTGTACAGACAGCTGGTGAGACCCATCTGAGTACTGTGTGCAGTTCTGGAGACCCAATCTCTGCAAGAACATAGACAAGATGGAAGCTGTTCAGAGGAGGCACTAAAATGGTGCAGGGTCTGCACGGAAGACATATGAAGAGAGACTAAAGGAGCTTAATATGTATAGCCTCAAGGAAAAGGAGGGAGAGGGACATGATAGAAACTTTCAAGTACCTCAAGGGAATCAACAAAGTCCAAGAGGTAGCATCTTTCAAAAAGGTGTGCAAGAACAAGGGGCACAATTTGAAGATGGGGGCAGCTCAGAGGTAATGTAAGGAAGTATTTTTTCACAGAGAGGGTTGTGGATGCATGGAACGTCCTTCCAGAGGAGGTTGTGGAGTCAAAAACAATGGTTGAATTCAAGCATGCATCGGACAGCCATAAGGCAACTCTAGGGGTTGGGGGTAGAAAGAAGTAGGCTGCTGGTTAACTAGGATCTGCAGCTTATCCATTAGGTAGGGAAATGGGCAGACTGGATGGGCCAAGCGGTCCTTATCTGCCATCAAATTTTATGTTTCTATACATACGAATACATATAGACAATTTAGATATTACAATCACATACTGTACATTCAGTGATTTCAAATATTCCTTGAACTGAATTTTAAAACATGGCAATGAGGTATCATTTTGCACAGGAACAGATCAATCATTCCAAACTCTAGATGCTGCAACAGAAAAAGAACACAAACCAAACTTATTCTTGTGGGAACCAACAACTAACTTAACACCCATTGTAGAGTGAAGGTTGTTAGTTGTACTATGGAGTGTAATTAAATCAGGAAAAGGTCAGGAATGAGTAAAGTGAATAGCCTGATAGACCATGCAGCCAAGAGAATACATGACTTTAAGCTTTGGGGATAGCCATCCAACTGCTGAATAAAGCGAACAATTAAGTGTGTTCAGAGCTGCTAAAAGAGCAAAATGACAGATGTTGTTAAAAGTAACTGTGAGAGTATGAACTTCCCGTAAGCCAGGTTATAGAACAATGTGGAAACATAAACAAAATGAGGCAGGAGAGTACAAAGAGCTATTGCACATCTTGCATAAGCATAGGCACATCAACTTGTATGTTGCTTGTCCAAACAGTATTTTTTTAATACATGAAATCATGAATAAACATTAACAAGTGATCATGACTGAATGTAACAAGTCAAATATTTATTTTGCCAGCCTGCCTTTACCCTGTACAACACACAGCCACACTGAAGCCAGGAAAAAAAAGAAACTTTTATTTCAGATTTCTGGGACTGTTAAATTTCTACTGCCCCCCAGTAGTCTTTCTCTCTCCCCTCTGGATGGCACGAGTCAAAAATGTATTTTGCTAGCCTGCCCTTGCCCTGTTCACACAGCCACACTGAAGCCAGGAAAAAAAAGAAACTTTTATTTGGGATTTCTTGGACTGTTAAATTTCTTGTGCCCTCCCCCCACAATCTCTCCCTCTCCCCTCTGGATGGCACAAGATAAAGATTTATTTTGCCAGCCTGCCCGTGCCCTAAACACACAGCCACACTGAAGCCAGGAAAAAAAAGAAACTTCTATTTGGGATTTCTGGGACTGCTTCATTTCTCATGCCCCCTCCCCCCCATCTGTCTCTCTTTCCTTTGGAGCTAGCCACCTATAATAGGGTGATATCCAAAGCATTGAATGTCATCACTCCAGTTCGTATATTACCCAGATCTTCTCACTTGAAATCCCCCTGCTTTCATTGGGACCTCAAGGCATTGAAGATCAAGGGTCAGAAGTTGGAGTGTTGCTGGTGGGAGACCCGACTGGAGGCCGACAAACTGGCCCTGCGTGCTGACTATGGTGAGTTCCAGGAGGCAACTTCCTGTAAGAAGGCAGAATTCCTGTCCAGGGAAATTGCTGTGGGAGAAATGGACCTTCTCAGCTTTTTTGGACTGTGGAAAGGCTACTCCATCCTGTCTGTCTACAGCCAAGAAAGACTTTTTCATCCAATTTATGTGAAGAGTTTGCTCTGTTTTGCTTTGACACAGTGTTGTCTATCCAGTCGGGGATTATGTCAGGAAGGTCATCGCCTCACAGTAGTCAGACTGCGAGGAGCTGAGGCATTCCATCAATCTGGAAGGGGAGGAGATAAGGCCAGTGGAGGTGGCTGAGGTCACTGGGGTGATCTTAGAGCTGAAGCACACTTACTGTGAACTGGACCCAGCCCCAATGCATTTTTTAATGGGACACAATGAGGTTGTTGGCCTGGTGTTTGCCAGGTTTGCCATGTGTTCGATGGCAGAGTCAGTGTTTCCAGTGGCTTTGAAAGAAGCACTGGTGAGGCCCCTCCTTAAGAAACCATCCCTCGACCCAGACGTCCTGGAGAAGTATTGTCCAATCTCCGACCTGCTATTTTTCAGCAAGGTTGTTGAGAAACTTGTGGCACAACAGCTTGAGGAGCACCTTGTGCCCTTTGACATCAATGAGCCACTTCAGTCAGGTTTTGGGGCCAGACACAGCATGGAAAGAGCACTAGCTAGGCTGCATAATGATCTGTGCAGGGCCAGACACAGCATGGAAAGAGCACTAGCTAGGGTGCATAATGATCTGTGCAGGGCCAGACACAGCATGGAAAGAGCACTAGCTAGGGTGCATAATGATCTGTGCAGGGCCAGACACAGCATGGAAAGAGCACTAGCTAGGGTGCATAATGATCTGTGCAGGGCTAGAGGCAGAGTAGACAAGTCAATTCTTGTGATCCTCAATCTCGCTTAAGCTTTTGATGCTGTGGACCACTTCATGCTTCTCAGTCAGCTCTGTGAGTTCTGTGAGCTCACTGGCATTGTCATCAGGTGGTTTGAGTCCTATCTATCTGATAGGGTACAATGGGTGGTGATGGGGAATTTCTCCTCCTCCCCAATGCCCCTGTCATGTGGAGTACCAAAGGGCTCAACTTGTCACTGATACTGTTCGCAGTGTACATGCTGACCCTGGGTGAGATCATTCAGCAGTACAGCATGGAGTTTCAGTGCTAGGCAGATGACACCCAGCTGAATCTGTCATTTGCCCCTGGAACATCCAGTGCTGTAGATGTGCTTAACATCCATCTGGCTAAAATCAATGACTGGATGTCTTCCAGCTGGCTGTGACTAAACCTGGGTAAGACAGAGCTGCTGGTGATCGAGCCAGGTCACATGCATGATGGGTTGCCACCTGGAGCTAACACAGGTCTTTTCTTGGGGTCTGCTCTGCTACTGACTTCTGCAAGGGTGCATGATCTAGGTGTAATCCTGGACAGCAGACTGACCTTTGAAGATCAGGTACTGTCTGTAGTCAAAAGTGTTTTTTACCACTTGTGGAAAATTGCCAGGATCAAGCCTCTCATTCTGCCTGAAGATCTACCGAGTCTGGTACTTGCCTTTGTGACCTCTAGGCTTGACTACTGCAACTCTCAATACTTTGGGGTCATGGGAGAGACCCTCCACAGACTGCAGCTCATGCAGAATGTGGTAGCCTGATTGCTGACGGGCTCCTTCAGGTCCAGTCTTGTAACCCCTGTCCTGTGTGCTCTGCACTAACTGCCTGTCAGGTGGAGGGTCCTTTTCAAGGTGGGCTTGCTCACCTACAAGGCCCTATATGGACTGAATCCTGGCTACCTGTCTGAGCTCCTGACACCTGCAACCTCTGCTGGCTCCCTCCACTCCTCCTTGAGGAGCCTCCTGGATGTTCCCAGGGTTCTGCTCAAGACATCGGGTGACCATGCCTTTAGTGTCACTGGGCTGACCTTGTGGAACTCACTACCACCTGCAGTCATGGAGGCCCCCTCAATTTGGGTATTCAAACTGAGGCTGATGGCCCACCTCTTCCACCTAGCCTTCATGGATTAATTACTCTAGCCCAACCATCTCAGTGATTTGATGCTGATGGTATCTAGTTTATAGTGGTAATTCTGAATTTTAACTGTTTTGAATTTTTATTTAGTTTTATTTTTTGTTTTGATTTGTCTTATTGTTAGGCACCCAGAGCCCCCAGGACAGGGTGCCCTTTAAAAAAAATTGCCTTACCTTGCCTGGATGGCACAAGTCAAAGATTTATTTTACCAGCATGCCCTTGCCCTGTACACACAGCCACACTGAAGCCAGGAAAAAAGTAAACTTTTATTTGGGATATCTGGGACTGTTAAATTTCTTGTGCCTCCCCAACTCCATAGTTTCTCTCCCCCCCTCTGGATGGCACAAGTCAAAGATTTATTTTGCCAGCCTGCCCTTACCCTGCACACATAGCCACAATGAAGCCAGGAAAAAATAAACTTTCATTTTGGTTTCTGCGACTGTTAAAGTTCTCATCCTCCCCATAGTCTCTCTCTCTCTCTCCCCCCCATCTGGATGGCACAAGTCAAGATTTCTTTTGCCAACCTGCCCATGACCTGTAACACAGCCATACTGAAGACAAGAAAAAAAAGAAACTTTGATTTGGGATTTCTGGACTGTTACATTTCTCATGCCCCTCCCCTTAGTGTCTCTGTCTCTGTCTCTATCTCTGTGTCTCTGTCTGTCTCTCTTCTCTCTCTCCCCCTCTGGATGGTACAAGTCAAGATTTATTTTGCCAGCCTGCCCTTACCCTGTACACACAAGCGACGAAGCCAGGAGAAAAAAACTTTTATTTGGGATTTCTGGGACTGTTAAATGTCTCCCCATAGTCTCTCTCCTCTGGATTGCACAAGTCAAAGGTTTATTTGCAAGCCTGCCCTTGCCCTGTATACACAGCCACACTAAATCCAGGGAAAAAAAGAAACTTTTATTTGGGAGTTCTGAGACTGTTAAAGGTCTCTTCCCCCATAGTCTCTCTCTCT
The DNA here is from genome assembly GCA_016271365.2 of Neoceratodus forsteri. Lineage (NCBI taxonomy): Eukaryota > Metazoa > Chordata > Ceratodontiformes > Ceratodontidae > Neoceratodus > Neoceratodus forsteri. The sequence goes on along the minus strand of CM028129.1, from coordinate 19,300,219 downwards.
CTCTCTCCTCTGGATTGCACAAGTCAAAGGTTTATTTTTCCAGCCTGCTCTTGCCCTGTACACACAGGCACACTAAATCCAGGAAAAAAAAGAAACTTTTATTTGGGATTCCTGGGACTGTTAATTTCTCATGCCCCCAACCCCATAGTCTCTCTCTCTCTCCTCTCCCCCACTGGATGGCACAAGTCAAAGATTTATTTTGCCAGCCTGCCCTTGCCTTGTACATACAGCCACACTGAAGCCATTTAAAAACATAAACTTTTATTTGGGATTTATGGGGCTGTTAAATTTCTCACCCCCATAGCGTCTCTCTCTCTCTCTATCTTTCTCTCTCTCTCTCTCTCGTTCCCTCTAGATCTGGATGGCACAAGTCAAAGATTTATTTTGCCAGTCTGCCTTGCCCTGGCCAGTACTAAACAGCCACATTGAGGCTAAGAAACAAAAGAAAAATCTTTTATGGATTTTGGGCACTGTAAAATTTCTCTTGAGCCTCCAGTAGTCTCTCCTTCTCTCCCCTGGATCTGAAATGGCACAATTCAAAGAATTTGCCAGTCTGTCTTTGCTCATGTACATACAGCCACATTGTCTGAGGCCAAGAAAAGAAAAAAACTTTTATTTGGGATTTTCTGTAACTGTAAAATGTTTCTAGGGCCCTAGTAGTCTCTCACCTGCTTTCTCATCTGGAGGATCTTCTAGATTCAATTGCTGGATGGCACAAGTCAAAGATTTATTTTGCCAGCCTGTCCTTTTCCTGTTGTACATTGCCACACTGCCTTTTATTTGCCTTGCCACTCTCTGGCAGCCACCCACCACTATCTCTCTTTCAAAATCCCTCCTTGGATTCCTCTCCAGGCCTCATCCTCCCCCTCTGATAACTTTCTCCCTGCACCCCAGTTAGTCTCTGTTCTCTCTCCTCCCTTTCTTTCCTCCCCTCTGGCTCCACTTCAAAATAAATATTTTTTGCATTTTATTTAGTTTTTTTCTCTCTCTCTTGCTGTGGTGTGCAACTGTAGTGTGTCTGGCAGCTCTACTCTGCAGCAGCACAAGCTCCTCCAACTGTCCTCCAACTCGTCTGGGCCCATGTTGTGCCTCACCATGGTTATATACTGTGAGTGCATCTCATGACCAACTATCCTGATCTGTTGCCTAATTGGATGCTGCCGGTTGTCTGTACATGGAGTGAGGCTGCTGATGGCATCCCCATGGCAACAGTATACTGAATGGCACTCCACAGACCCAGAACTGGACTTGAGCGGTGAAGTCCATATTTATCTGGGTCTGTGGATTACAGGTTTGATCCGGGGGGGTTCAGATCTTGAGTGGAAGACTCCACCCAACCCTACTGTAGACCTAAGTAGTTTACTTTTTCTGTACACCGCTGTCCTTTCATTAAAGAGACCTTTACACCTGCTTTCTGTCAAAATTATAACACATACCTCAGCTCAGTTTTATGATCTTCCCATGTATTATTGCCAGTTATAGAATCATCTGTGCATATGGTGATACCACTTCCTATGCATCGGACTGGGACTTAGGCAGGAATGCATTGAATTTTGCTGGTGAATTTACAAAGCAGACACAGCACCTATTTATGATAAGCTAGCACCTTCCAAAGGAAAAGGCCAGCTTGTGTTGGTCTTGTTGAACAACCGTGATTGCCCAGAAAAGATTAGAAACATCTATAGCTGCACCCAACAGTTTGACTAGGCTTCGGTCAATACAGGTCATAGTTTACTTGCAAATGGGAACCTGTTTAACTGTCTGTAGTCCATGGATAGCCTCCATTTACTGGTAGGTTTTAAAACAAACCAGAGTTACATTCTCATATTCCCCTCTGGGATGGAATCTATACTTTCTTTCATTGATCTGAGGGCAGTTATAGGTAACCTGTACAGCCTGACATAGACTGGTTTGTTGTTAGGGAAGGTATCAGTCCTCACTCAATGTATGTCTGTCCTACCACAAGGCTGTCTTTGGAAAACATTTCCTGAAATTTGTGAAAGAAGAGAAAAGGACTGCCCTATTTTCAAGCAGAACTGCACTGGTCTGGTTTGTCTGAACTCTGGGATTGAAATTCGGTAGGGTCCCATTTCCCAGCACTCTGCTTAGTGGTCAGACACATCTACCTGAATTACTGAGCAATCTCCTGATGTGAATGGTATCTTCAGTGATTATCTCCTCGATGAGTATCAGGTCAGGTCATCCATCTGCCAGGTGTAGCCATCAGTCAGAGATTGATCTGACTGTCTAACAATCTGTTGTGAGGGTAAGGTAGTAAATGCCCCACCTCCTTTTGCAAGGAACTCTAACATACACTATTGAAGTGGCCCACAGAAAGTTAGAAAGTTAATATCAACAACCAATCCTCCCCAGATCCATTTTGGTCATTTGGCGATGGATGGTAATATGTTCTGGACCAGGTTATTCACTAGGATAAAAGAGAAGTCCTGTCCTTGAATTCCTGGTACTGTATCCTAGCTTCACTGCCAAGGGTTAAGCCAGTCTCCAGAAAGGCTTAGTGGGATGGAAGAAGGCTCTTCTGTTAGTGAGAGTACAGTATGTCCCCTTTTTAAGTTGGGCCTTATAGAGAAACCATTAGTCATTCTAGGTATGCAAAGAACAAGTTTTGCTGATCACACAGCATACATTTGGGACAGTATGTCCTAAGTGAGCCTTGCTTCTTTGTGCCTGCCAATGGCAGGAAATCTTCCTGCAGCTTTGTATAGTTTTCTTTCTGGATTAGGTTGAGTGAGGCTCCTGATTGCACCAAGGCATCTGTACAATACAGCAGAGTTGGTCCAATCCTTCAATTACATATAGATAATTGGTTATCTGTTTATCAAAATGAGTCAACTGTAAAACAGTAATTCCTCTCCTGTTCAGAGGGTGTTCACTTCTAGGGGGAATAAGTAAATGGTTAGTGTTTTTTACCATTACAACCTAAGGGCATTCTTTCTTTAACTCTCAGTTTGACTGTCTGTTTATCAGAGCGTTTTCATAATTTATTACTGAGACAGCAGGGATGAAGTCAGAAAGTAAGTAAGCAAAACTTTATTTTTATCATGACGCCCAATCTCAGAGGCTCTGGGTGCCATTACAATTCTAGCCGGGCAAGATAAAAACACATCAGGTATCAATCATTCACATTCTCCAGTAAACAGAAGTTTAAATCAAGATTTCAAAATTAGATTAATGTAAAAACTGTCCTGGAAAGCTTGTTTAAACAGATAGGTCTTTAGGCCCTCTTAAATGCCTCCATAGTTGGTGCCTCCCTTATAGATCTTGGCAGCAAGTTCAAGAGGGATAGGCCCGCAACCTCAAAGGAGAGATCCCTTGAGGTCTTCAGCTTGGACCTCAATCACTAGGATGCTATCAGTGGAGGAGTGGAGGGAGCACACCAGGATGGCTGGAGTTAGAAAGTCTAACAGGTAACCAGGCTCAGTCCATATAGAGCCTTACAGGAGAGTAAGCCCACCTTGAAGAGGATCATCCACTTAATCAACAGGAGTACAGATCTTGCAGGGCTGAGGTCACATGGTAGGTTTTAGGTAAACCCACCAGCAGCCTGGCTGCTTCATTCTGCATTAGTGGCAGCCGGCGGAGGTTCAGATTCTGAAGCATCAGAAGTGTCTGTCAGGACCCATATACTCAGACAGCAGTGATATAGGTCAGCACCCACATACTGAGACAACAATGATTTAGGGTAGGACCCAGTTACTGATACAGCAGTGAAGAAGGTCAGCATCCAGATCCTGATACAGGAGTGATGTAGGTCAGCACCCAGATACTGAGACAGGAGTGATGTAGGTCAGCAACCAGATACTGAGACAGCAGGGATGTGGGTCAGCACCCAGATACTGAGACAGCAGGTACTGAGACAGCAGAGATGTGGGTCAGCACCCAGATACTGAGACAGCAGTGATGTGTGTTAGCACCCAGATACTAAGACAGTAGGGATGTACAAGCTTCTTTGTAACTATTGTGTCTCATTTGTTTCCATTGTATCTGATGTAAAGGAGTGTTTGACTCAAAGGTATGTTATCCGATATCTTCAATAAATAAATAAATAAAATAAAAATGTTGGCCAGCACCCAGATACTGAGAAAGCAGGGATGTAGGTCAGCAACCAGTTACTGAGACAGCAGGGATGAAGGTCAGCACCCAGATACTGAGAGAGCAGTGATGTAGGTCAGTACCCAGATACTGAGATAACAGTGATGTAGGTCAGCACCCAGATTCTGAGGCACCAGGGATGTAGGTCAACACCCAGATACTGAGACAGCAGGGATGTAGGTCAGCACCCAGATACTGAGACAGCAGGGATGTAGTTCAGCAACCAGATACTGAGACAGCAGGGATGTAGGTCAGCACCCAGATACTGAGACAGCAGGGATGTACGTCATCACCCAGATACTGAGACAGCAGGGATGTAAGTCAGCACCCAGATATTGAGACAGCAGGGATGTAGGTCAGCATCCAGATACTGAGACAGCAGGGATGTAGGTCAGCACCCAGATACTGAGACAGCAGGGATGTAGGTCAGCACCCAGATACTGAGACAGCAGGGATGTAGGTCAGCACCCAGATACTGAGACAGCAGTGATGTAGGTCAGTACTCAGATACTGAGACAGCAGTGATGTAGGTCAGCACCCAGATTCTGAGACAGCAGGGATGTAGGTAAGCACCCAGATACTGCAACAGAGGGTGTAAGTAGGTCATCACCCAGATACTGAGACAGCAGGGATGTAGTCAGCACCCAGATACTGAGACAGCAGGGATGTAGGTCAGCACCCAGATACTATGACAGCGACGATGTAGGTCAGCACCCAGATACTGAGACAGCAGGGATGTAGGTCAGTACCCAGATACTGAGGCAGCAGGGATGTAGGTCAACACCCAGATACTGAGAAACCAGGGATGTAGGTCAGTACCCAGATACTGAGACAGCAGGGATGTAGGTCAGCACCTAGATAATGAGACAGCAGTGATGTTGGTCAGCACTATGAAACTGAGACAGCTGTGATTTAGGTTAGCACCCAGATACTGAGACAGCAGGGATCTCAGTCAGCACCCTGATGCTGAGACAGTAGTGATGTAGGTCAGCACCTAGATACAGGGAATAGACCCTAGTATGGAGACTAACCAGAGGTGGGAGCTTATAAAAACAGGGGTAGTAGAGGCAACTAAGACCTGCGTAAAGGCTAGAAGTAAGAAGGCGAGGGTGAAGACCCTACCTGGGTAACAAATGGAGTAATGGAAAAGATAAGGAGGAAATTAGCTATTTAAGAAGAAGGTACAAGAAGGCAGGAAGGGGGATGGATAGGGAGGGGTACCTGAAGGAAGTGGTGGAGGTGACGAGGGCTGTGAGGGTGACTAAGGTGACAAAGGAGCTCAGGCTATGCAGTGCATCAAGGAGGGGGAGAAGGAATTCTTCAGGTACATCAGGGAGAAAAGGGGTTGCAAGGATAATATAGTAAGGATTAAAAAGGAAGAGGGATGGGTGGAAGTGAGGGGGGAAGTGGTGCATGCACTAAACAAATTCTACTGCTCGGTTTTCACTAAGGAGAGGTGGGGAGAGATATCCAGGGTTGGGACTGAAGGCAGGTAAAGAGAAATGGAGTGTTTTGGATGGGGTGATCACAGATGACAGGATACTGGAGAGATCGAGGGCACTGAGAGCGGACAAAGCACCAGGGTCAGACTGTATTCATTCCAGAGTGCTGAAGGAACTGGCAGAGATACTAGCGAGACCTTTGACTGACCTCTTCAATGCTTCACTAGATTTAGGGAGTGTACCTCAGGATTGGAGGATGGCTCATGTGGTGTCTCCTACAAGAGTGGCCCCAAGGATGAACCAGGGAACTATAGACCAGTGAGCTTCACATCCATTGTGGGGAAGCTGATGGAGACAGTCCTGAAGGAGAAGCTGTTGTCCTTCCTGGATGCCAATGGGCTACAGGACAGTAAGCAGCATGGCTTTGTCACTGGCAGATCAGGCCGGACCATGTTGTGGATGTCCTGTACCTGGACTTCAGTAAGGCATTCGATTTGGTGCTGCATGGGAGACTGGGAAGTAAACTTCAATATACAGGGGTGGGAGAAAAGTTGATGGATTGGGTGGTGAAATGGCTGCAAGGGAGACAGCAGAGGGTGGTGGTAGGTGGGTCTGCTCTCTTTCCCAAGGGTGGTATGAGTGGAGTTCCACAGGGCTTAGTGTTAGGGCCTATACTATTTGGAATATTCATTGCAGACATTTTGGTGGGCATCAGGCACAAAATCAATCTGTTTGCTGATGACACCAAGATGGAAGCGGTGGTAGATGACATAAGGGGGTGTCAAGGACTGCATGAGGATCTGGATAAGCTGGAGTCCTGGTCAGACACCTAGCAGGTTGGATTCAATGCCAAAAAAATGCAAGGCATGCACTTTGGGGCTAATAACCAGAGGTGGAGCTACCATCTGGGAGGTGAGCGATTGACAATGACAGAAGAGGAGAAGGATCTGGTGGTGCTCATTCTGGCACCAATTAACAACTCAGCACAATGTACAAAGGTGGCTGCTAAGGCCAACAGGATGCTGGGTTGTATTGCTAGGGGTATCTCCTCAAGGAGGAGGGAGGTGATTCTGCCACTGTACAGTACACTGGTTAGGCCTCACCTGGAGTACTGCATGCAATTCTGGCACCTGTACCTGAAGAGGGAAATTAAGTTATTGCAGGGGGTGCAAAACAGGGCTGCAAAGATGATCGACAAGCTAAGGGCTTATCTTACCAGAGTAGACTGAAGGAACTGAACACGTACTTACTGGAGGAGGGAGAGGAGAGAGAGGGAGGATATGATTGAGATATTCAAGTACATGATAGTTATAAACAAGTCTACTAAGGAGGGGCTGTTTAAACTAATGGAGGGTAGGGACATCTGAGGCAAGGATATGAGGTTTGAGGGAGGAAGGTTCAGGAGAGAGAGATGATAAGATTTTTTTTTACTGAGACTGTGGTGGCCAGGTGGAATGCATCACCAGAAGAGGTGGTAAACAGTAGAAGAGTGGGGGCTTCAAGAGGGATGGGATAGAGTAAGTAGGATGGTAAGGGGAGAGGGGGCAAGGGGGGAAGAGGCAGCTGCAAAATAGTGGCTGCAACCTGCATATCTGAGCAACCTTGGCAGACTATGACCTTTTTCTCCTAGTGAATTTCTTGTGTTCATAGATCAGCACCCAGATACTGAGAGAGCAGGGATGTAGGTCAGCACCCAGATACTGAGACAGCAGTGATGTAAGTCAGCACCCAGATACTGAGACAACTGGGATGTAGGTCAGCACCCAGATACTGAGAGAGCAGGGATGTAGGTCGCCACCCAGATACTGAGACAGCTGGGATGTAGGTCAGCACCAGATACTGAGACGAGCAGGATGTGGAGGTCAGCACCCAGATACTGAGACAGCTGTGATGTAGGTCAGCACCCAGATACTGAGACAGCTGGATGTAGGTCAGCACCCAGATACTGAGACAGCAGTGATGTAGGTCAGCACCCAGATACTGAGACAGCAGTGATGTAGGTCAGCACCCAGATACTGAGACACCGGTGATGTAGGTCAGCACTCAGATACTGAGACAGCTGGGATGTAGGTCAGTACCTAGATACTGAGACAGCAAGGATGTAGGTTAGCACCCAGATACTGAGACAGCAGGAATGTAGGTCAGCACCCAGATATTGAGACAGCTGGGATGTTGGTCAGTACCCAGATACTGAGACACCAGTGATGTAGGTCAGCACAAAGATACTGAGACAGTGGGGATGTAGGTCAGCACCCAGATACTGAGACAGCAGGGATGTAGGTCATCTCCCAGATACTGAGACACCAGTGATGTAGGTCATCCCAAAGATACTGAGACAGCAATGATGTAGGTCAGCACCTAGATACAGGGAATAGACCCTAGTATGGAGACTAACCAGAGGTGGGAGCTTATATAAACAGAGGTAGTGGAGGCAACTAAGACCTGTGTCAAGGCTAGAAGTAAGAAAGCGAGGGTGAAGAAACCTACCTGGGTAATAAATGGAGTCATGGAAAAGATAAGGAGGACATTAGCTATTTAAGAAGAAGGTAGAAAAAGACAGAGAGAAGGGTGGATAGGGAGGCATACCTGAAGGAAGTGAAGGAGGTGACGAGGGCTGTGGGGGTGACTAAGGTGAAAAATTAGCTCAGGCTGTGCAGGGCATCAAGGAGGGGGAGAAGGAATTCTTCAGGTACATCAGGGAGAAAAGGGCTTGCAAGAATAATATAGTAAGGATTAAAAAGGAAGGGGGATGGGTGGAAGAGAGGGGGAAGTGTCGGATGCTCTAAATGACTTCTACTGCTCGGTTTTTACTTAGAAGGGGAGAGATACCTGGGGGGGACTGAAGGCAGGTAAAGAGAGAGGGAGTGTTATGGATGGGGTGATCACAGAAGACAGGATACTTGAGAGCCTGAGGGCACTGAGGGTGAACAAAGCACCAGGGTCGGACGATATTCATTCCAGGGTGCTGAAGGAACTGGCAGAGATACTAGTGAGACCTTTGACTGACCTCTTCAATGCTTCACTAGATTTGAGGAATGTACCTCAGGATTGGAGGATGGCTTATGTGGTGCCTCTCCACAAGAGTGGCCCCAAGGATGAACCAGGGAGCTATGGACCGGTGAGCTTCACATCCATTGTGGGGAAGCTGATGGAGACAGTCCTGAAGGAGAATCTGGTGTCCTTCCTGGATGCTAATGGGCTACACGACAGTAAGCAGCATGGCTTTGACACTGGCAGATCAGGCCGGACTAACCTGGTAGAGTTCTATGAGCGGGTAACCAGACAACTGGACAAGAGCCATGTTGTGGATGCCCTGTACCTGGACTTCAGTAAGGCATTCGATTCAGTGCTGCATGGGAGACTGGGAAGTAAACTTCAAAATACAGGGGTGGGAGAAAAGTTGGTAGTTTGGGTGGTGAAATGGCTGCAAGGGAGGCAGCAGACAGTGGTGGTAGGTGGGTCAGCTCTCTTCCCCAAGGGTGGTGACGGGTGGAATTCCACAGGGCTTGGTGTTGAGGCCTATACTATTTGGAATATTCATTGCAGACATTTTGGTGTGCATCAGGTGCAAAATCAGTCTGTTTGCTGATGACACCAAGATGGGAGCAGCGGTAGGTGACATAAGTGGGTGTCAAGGAATGCAGGATGATCTGGATAAGCTGGAGTCTTGGCCAGGCACCTGGCAAGTGGGATTCAATGCCAAAAAATGCAAGGCGTGCACTTTGGGGCTAATAACCAGAGGTGGAGCTACAATCTGGGAGGCAAGCGGTTGGAAGTGACAGAAGAGGAGAAATATCTGGTGGTGCTCATTCTGGGGCCAATGAAAAACTCAGCACAATGTACAAAGGTGGCTGCTAAGGCCAACAGGATGTTGGGTTGTATTGCTAGGGGTATCTCCTCAAGGAGGAGGGAGGTGATTCTGCTACTGTACAGATCACTGGTTAAGCCTCACCTGGAGTACTGCGTTCAGTTCTCGCACCTGTACTTGAAGAGGGACATTAAGTTACTGGAGGGGTGCAAACGGGCTACAAAGAAGATACACAAGCTACGGACTTACCTTATGAGATAGACTGAAGGAAGTGAACATGTACTTGCTGGAGGAGAGGAGGGAGAGGGAGGATATGATTGAGACCTTCAAGTACATGAAAGGTATAAACAAGTCTACTAAGGAAGGGCAATTTAAACTAACAGAGGGTAAGGACACCTGATGCAGGTATATGAGGTTTGAGGGAGGAAGGTTCAGGAGAGAGATGAGAAGAAAATTTTTCACTGAGATGGTGGTGGCTAGATGCCATGCGTCTCCAGAAGAGGTGGTAACCAGTAGAATAGTGGGAGCTTCAAGAGAGGCTAGGATAGATTGAGTGGCACGGTAAGGGGAGGGGCAAAGGGGGAGGGGCAGCTGCAAAATAGTGGCTGCAAGCTGCACATCAGAGCAACCTTGGCAGACTATGGCCTTTTTCCTGCTGGCAAATTTCATATATTCATAGGTCAGCACCCAGATACTGAGACAGCTGGGATGTAGGTCAGCACCCAGATACTGAGACAGCAGGGATGTATGTCAGCACCCAGATACTGAGACAGCAGGGATGTAGTTCAGCACCCAGATACTGAGACAGCATTGACGTAGGTCAGCAGCCAGATACTGACACAGCAGGGATTAAGGTTGGCACCCAGATACTGAAACAGCAGGGATGTAGGTCAGCACCCAGATACTGAGACAGCAGGGATGTAGGTCAGCACCCAAATACTGAGACAGCAGGTGATGAAGGTCAGCACCCAGATACTGAGACAGCAGGGATGTAGGTCAGCACCCAGATACTGAGACAGCAGGATGTAGGTCAGCACCCAGATACTGAGACAGCAGTAGAATGTGGTTGGCACCCAGATACTGAGACAACAGTGATGTGGGTCAGCACCCAGATACTGAGACAGCAGGGATGTAGGTCAGCACCCAGATACTGAGACAGCAGTGATGTAGGTCAGCACCCAGATACTGAGACAGCAGAGAAGTAGGTCAGCACCCAGATACTGAGAAAGTAGGGATGTAGGTTAGCACCCTGACACTAAGACCTGCTCCCCTACAAAACAGGGTACTAAATGAGAAAAAGACCAAGGTAGAAAGGTCAGTGGGGGATGCTGCTGCAGAAGGTAAAGCCATCAAAAAATGTAGAGCAATGAGTACCAATGCCTGTAGTCTAAGTAACAAGTTTCCTGAATTAGTGGCCTTGATGGAGGAGGAACATCTGGATCTTCATGGCAGTCACAGAAACATGGTACACACAGAACCATGACTGGGACATAAACATACCAGGATACACTATCTACAGGAGGGACAGGGAGGGTAAAAGAGGAGGAGGAGTAGCTCTCTACATATGAGAAGGAATCAAGCAACAGAACAAAGGGATAAACAGGGAGGAGAAGAAGCACTGTGGGTCAATTTGGAGGCAGGCAATGGCACCACAATCTGCACAGGGGTTGTATACAGACCCCCTCTCAGGGGAGGAAATGGACAAGGAAATGATAGAAAGTATACTTAGAATGGCAGATAAAGGAGAGATATTGCTGATGGGTGATCTCAATATGCCAGATGTTAACTGGAGTGCAGTTGCAGCAGCCACTTCTAAGAGTTGGGTTATTCTAGATGCCCTACAGGGGGCATGCCTTAGACAACTAGTATTGGAACCTACTTGAGAGGGAGCAATCTTAGACCTGGTCCTCTCAAATGGAGATGGAGAAAGGATCACAGATGAATAAGAAGTGGGTAGCCATCTGGGAACTAGTGACCATTGAACAGTATGGTTCACAATAAACACAGCAATAGAGTCAAGCCATACAAAGGCAAAAGTACTGGACTTCAGGAGGGCTGACTTTGTCAGCTACTTAGCTAGGCATGAGATCAGTGAAGTGCAGGATGAATTTGTGGAGTTTGGGAGGGGTCTCAGACAGGTAACAAGCATGGTACCCTTCTCAGAGGTGCTGCCAGTCTATGGCAGGGGTGAGGCTAGGGTACTGCACACCATGCAGTTTAATGAATGGTTGCAAAACTGATGCAGAGCACAGGGCTTTGGCTTCATTGGGGACTGGGGTCCACCTGGAGAGATGAAAGTCTATACTGGCATGATGATCTGCATCTATCCAGGAAGGAAACATGCTCCTAGGTGACAGGTTTAAAGGCTTCCTTGGCAAGCTTTTAAACTAGCCAAGGGAAGGTGCTGATAGAAACAGGAAAGTTCAAGCCTCCCCAACAAAACATGGCAGGTAGTAGGGTAAACACTGAGGTACAGAGCTTGACAGAGGGCAGGACAGGGTAAATGGAAAAATGGACAAGGGCAATAAGAGCAGGGATGGGGTAAAAGGATAAAGCCAACATTAAATGGAGGCAATGAGTACCAGTGCCCGTAGTCTTGAAACAAGCTCCAGAGCTAGTAGCCCTGATGGAAGAGGAACACTTGGATATTGTGGCAGTCACAGAAACATGGTACACGAGAAGCCATGACTGGGATGTCAACATACCAGGTACACAATCTACAGAAGGGACAGGAGGGTAAAGGAGGAGGTGGAGTTGTCTCTACATAAGCAAAGGGATCAAAGCTACAGAACTAAAAAGTAAAGGGAGGACAAGAGGAACTCTGGGTCACCTTGGAGACAGGGAATGGCATCACTATCCGCACAGGGTTGTATACAGACCCCAGTCTCAAGGGAGGAAATGGACAAGAAAATGATAGATGCATCTCAAAATGGCTGAAAAGGAGATACTGTTGATGGGGACCTGACTATGCAGATGTTAACTGGGCTACATGGACTGCAGCCACATCCAAGAGCAGGGTCATTCTTGATGCCCTACAGGGGCATGCCTTTAGACAGCTAGTGAGTGGAACCCACTCAGGAGGAGCAATATTAGACCTGGTACTCTCAAATGGAGAGAGATCACAAATTTAGAAGTCAGTAGACATCTGGGAACAAGCGACCACTGCAAGTGTGCTTCACAATAACACAACCAAGGAGACAAGCCATACAAAGACAAGGATACTGGACTTTAGAAGGGCTGACTTTGGCATAATGGGTGAATACCTGAGGAATGCATTAGCAAATGGCCAGAAAGGAGGGGTGGAAGAACAATGGAGAAAAATCAAAACTGCCATCATGGAGGCAACAAGCCTTTGTGTGAAACAAATAAAGAAAACAAAGTGGAATAAAAAAACACTATGGTTCTCAAAAGAGGTGTCAGGGAAGATTAAGGAGAAAAAGGCTGCATTCAAAAAGTATAAGGAATCACAGATGGAGCATGACAGGAACTGTATCAATTAAAGCAGAAAGAAGTGGGGAAGGCAGTCAGAAAAGCAAAGGCCCAAACTGAGAAAAGATAGCCAACTCAGTAAAGAAGGGATAAAACCTTTATAGGTAAATTAGGAGCATAGAAAGGTTAAGGAAGGGATAGTGAAGATTAATAAAGGAGAGGAGGTGGGCAGAGGGAGACAGAGAAAAGGCAGAGATTGAATGAATACTTTTGCTCAGTATCACAAAAGAAGAAGAGGAGGAGGAGTTACCTAAACCAAACAGTAGAAGCACTCTGGGTGGGGGTTGACGACAGTCCATTTCCAGAAGAAAGAGTCCTGAAAGAACTCCTAAAACTCAAGGTGGACAAAGCAATGGGGTCTGACAGGATTCACCCTAGAATCCTAAAAGAGCTAAGGGAGGACCTAGTGACACCACTAACTACACCTTTTAACAAATCATGGGAAGATGGGGTGGTACCTGAGGACTGGAGGAGGGCAGATGTGATTTCCCTTCACAAAAGTGGGAGCAAGGCAGAGCGGGAAACTACAGACGTGTTAGTTTGACCTCAGTGGTGAGGAAAATGATGGAATCACTTCTGAAAGAAAGAATTGTTCAGTACCTAGAGGCCAGCAGGGCACAGGACCCAAAGCAGCATGGATTCACAGGAAGAAGATAATGTCAGACTAATCTAATCGATTTCTTTGACTGGGTGACCAAAGTAATAGACCAGGGAGAGGCTTTGGATATGGCCTACCTAGACTTTAGCAAGGCATTTGACACAGTCACCCACAAAGATTAATAATCAAGTTAGCCAGCCTGGGAGTGGGTCCCAGGGTGGTAGCCTAGTAGCAAACTGGCTGCACAACAGGACACAGAAGGTAATAGTGAATGGAACACATTCTGAAGAAAGGGGGGTTACTAGTGGAGTACCTCAGGGCTCAGTACTGGGTCCAGTCCTCTTTAACATCTTTATAGTTGACATTGCAGAGGGTCTGGAAGGAAAGGTATGCCTCTTTGCAGATGATGCAAAGATCTGTAACAGAGTTGATACAAGGGGGTAGAAAGGATGAGAAGGGACTTGGCAAGGTTGGAGGAATGGTCAGACATATGGCAACTTAGATTCAATGCAAAGAAGGTGCAAAGTAATGCACCTGGGAAATAAAATCCAGGAGAAGAGTACACAATAGCAGGGAGGTACTAACAACAACAATAATGGAAAGGGATCTGGGTGTAGTCATATCAGATGACCTAAAGGTGGGTAAGCAATGTGAGAAGTCAGTAAGGAGGCCAGAGGATACTGGGATGCATACAGAGGGCATCACAAGTAGAAAAGAGAATGGTTATCCTCTGTACAGACAGTTGGTGAGACCCCATCTGGAGTACTGGTGCAGTTTTGGACACCTCATCTATGCAAGGACATAGACAGGATGGAAGCAGTCCAGAGGAGGGCAACTAAAATGGTGCAGGGTCTACATCAGAAACCATATGAAGAGGACTGAGAAGCTTAGTATGTATACCCTTGATGAAAGGAGGACAGGGGGACATGATAGAAACTTTAAGTACCTCAAAGGAATCAACAAAGTCCAGGAGGTAGCATCTTTCAGAAAAGAGATGTGTAAGAACAAGGGACACAATTTAAAGTTAGAGGGGGAGCTCAGGGTAATGTGAGAAATTATTTTCACGAAGAGAGTGGTGGACACATGGAACTGCCTTCCTGGAGAGGTTGTGGGGTCTAAAACAGTGGGAGAATTCAAACATGCATGGGACATAAGGCAATTATAGTGGGGTTGCAGGAAGTAGGCTGTTGGTTAACTAGAATCTGCAGCTTATCCAATAGGTAGGGAAATGGGCAGACTGGGTGGGCCAAGTGGTCCTTATCTGCCGTCAAACTCTATGTTTCTGTAAAATGGGTGAGTGCCTAAGGAATGCACTGGCAAATGGGCAGGAAGGAGGTGGGAAGAACAATGGGAATAATAAAACTGCCATCACAGAGGCAACAAGCCTTTGTGTAAAGCAAATAAACAAAACAAAACGATGTAAGAAATCACTATGGTTCTCAAAGGAGTGGCAGTGAAGGTTCAAGAGGAAAAGAAAGCATTCAGAAAGTACAAGGAATCACAGAAGAGCAGGACAGAGAATTGCATCAGTTAAAGCAAAGGAAGCTGGGAAAGCAGTCAGAACAGCAAAGGCCCGAACTGAGGAAAGATAGCCAACTCAGTTAAGAAGGGGATAAAACCTTTTAGGTACATCAGGGCGAAGGAAGACTAAGGAGGATAGTGAGGCTTAATAAAGGGAGGAGTGGGCAGAGGTGACTGTGAAAAGGCAGAGATACTAAACAAATATTTTTGCTCAGTATTTACAAAGAAGAGGGAGGTACCTAAAACAAACAATAGAAACACTCTGGATACAGAAGTTGATACCACCCATTTACAGAAGAAAAGGGTTCTAAAGAACTCTTAAAACTGAAGGTGGACAAAGCAATGGGGCCTGATGGGATTCATTCCAGGAATTCTAAAAGAACTAAGGGTAGAACTAGTGACACCACTTGACTACCCTCTTTAACAATTCATGGGAGGATGGGGTGGTACCTGAGGACTGGAAGAGGACCGGTGTGATTCCCCTTCACAAAAGTGGGATCAGGGCAGAAGCGGAAACTACAGACCAGTTAGTTTAACCTCAGTGATAGGGAAAATGATGGAATCACTTCTGAAGGAAAGAACTGTTGAGTACCTAGAGGCCAGAGGGGCACAGGACCCAAGACAGCATGGATTCACAGCAGGAAGGTCATGCTAGATGAATCTAAAAGATTTCTTTGACTGGGTGACCAAAGTAGTAGATCAGGGAGGGGCTGTGGACATGGCCTACCTAGACTTTAGCAAGGCATTTGACACAGTCCCACACAAAAGATTAATATACAAGTTAGCCAGCCTGGGAGTGGGTCCCAAGATGATAGCCTGGGTAAAGAATTGGCTGGAAAATAGGACACAGAGGGTAACAGTAAAGTGTGAGTCCCCAGGCCCATCTTCTCAGACACACATAGTTGTGCCCTACGAGGAAGACATGCTCCCTTTAAGCCAATGCAGGGTTCTCTGAGGCATCAAAACCATAATGATTCTCTTTCCTGGCTGGTAGCAGGGTCTTGCTCTTCTACTCTCTCAGCCTCTCTTTCGGCTCAACTCAGCATCCAAAGTTCACTCCCATACCAGTTCCCCATATTCACGCCTGTACCAGTCTCCCATGTTCACTGCCATAACTAGTCCCAAGTTCAATCCTGTACCAATGTCCTGAGTACCACCATGCTGAGTTCACTTCTGTACCTACATCCCAAGTTCATTTCTGTACCAGTGTCCTGAGTACCACCATGCTGAGTTCACTTCTGTACCTACATCCCAAGTTCATTTCTGTACCAGTGTACTGAGTACCACCATGCTGAGTTCACTTCTGTACCTACATCCCAAGTTCAATCCTGTAGCAGTGTCCTGAGTACCACCATGCTGAGTTCACTTCTGTACCTACATCCCAAGTTCAATCCTGTACCAATGTCGTGAGTACCACCATGCTGAGTTCACTTCTGTACCTACATCCCAAGTTCATTTCTGTACCAGCATCCCGAGTTCACTCCCACACCAATATCCCGAGTTCAATCCAATAACAAGATCCGAATACCAATCTTGTACCAATGTCCTGAGTTCAAACCAATAACAGGATCCCGATACCAATCTTGTACCAATGTCCTGAGTTCACTCCCATGCCAATGTCCCAAGTTCACTCCCATAGCAATGTACCAATTTTAATCCAATAACAACATCCCAAGTTCAATCCTGTTCCAATGTCGCGCGTTCACTCCCATACCAATGTCCCAAGTTCACTTCAGCAATGTACTGATTTCAATCCAATAACATCCTGAGTTCAATCCTGTTCCAATGCCCTGAGTTCAGTCCCATACACATGTCCCAATTTCACTCCCATAACAGTGTCCCAAGTTCAATCCAATAACAACATCCCAATACCGATGCTGTACCAATGTACAGAGTTCAATCCCATAAAAACATTCCAAGGTCAATCCTATACCAATGTCCCGAGTTCAATTTCATACTAATGCCCCAATTTCACTCCCATAACAACGTCCCAAGTTCCGTCCTGTACTAATGTCCCGAGATCACTCCCGTACCAGTGTCCTGAGTTCACTCCCGTAACATCGCGAGGTCACTTCTGTACCAATGTCCCAAGTTCACAAGTTCACTCCTGCACAAATGTCCCGAGTTCACTCCTGAGCCCAGGCAGCCAGCACAGAATAACATACTGTATGAGCAGCTCTATCTGCAGTATCTCTAGATAAATTTTCTGCCTATCTGAAATAGCCACAGTACAGGTGTATGGCCACCAGAGAGATTTTCAGAGAATGTCTTTGGTAATATCATGAAATACCTGGAAGTTTCCAGAGAGCTGAGTGGCCATATCTGTATCTCCTACTTTAGCAATGCTTTGCGTAAGCACAAATGGAAGAAAACAATGACTTTCCCAATGGTCAGTCCTCTTCATGTAGTAGGAAGTCCATTGATGAGACCAGGCATACACTATGTATACTTTATATACATAGATACATAGACAGTGTCGGCAGATAAGGGCCTATGGCCCACCCAGTCTGCCCATTTGAGCTTGTAAGTTCAGTTTATGTTTTCCTAGAAGTCTGTTGCCCCTTACCCCTGATCTCCAGAATTCCTTTATGTCTATGCCATGCATTCTTTAATCCCATGATTGTTTCAGCCCCCACACTTCCTCTGACAGGGTGTTCCACTTGTCCACCACCCGTTCTGTGAAGAAATTTTTCCTCATGTTTCCTCTGAATCATCCTCCTCCAACTTCATCCCATGACCTCTAGTCCTGGAACATCTTTTCGCTTAAAAAATAGTGTATTCCTGCACCCTGTTCCTCCCTGTAAGATACTTGTATGTCTCTATCATATCCCTCTCTCCCTCCTCTCCTCCAGGGAGTACATGTTCAGTTCCTTCAACCTGTCTTCATAGGACTTGTGATGCAATCCATGCACCATCTTTGTTGCCCTCCTCTGAACCTTCTCTACCCTGTCTATGTCCTTACGTGAGGTATGGTCTCCAGAACTGTACACTGTACTCCGGTGGGGCCTCACTAGTGTCTTGTATAGCAGAATTATGACCTCCATTTTCCTGCTGGTGATGCCCTGCCTATACATCCCAGCTACTATTTGCTTTACCTGCTGCTTTGTCACCTGTTTCCCTACCTTGGGTCATCAGAGATGATAACCCCAAGATCCCTTTCCTGCTTGGCGCATGCTATATCCTCAATCCAACTGATATATTGCCAGGGTTTTGTTCCCATATGCATTATTCGTACTCTTTTGCATTGAATTTCAACTGCCAAACCCATGACCATTCTTCAAGTTTCTGCAGGTCCCTTCTTATTCTGTCTACACCCTCTGGTGTGTCTACTCTTGTTACAAAGCTTGTGTCATCAGCGAACAGCAAAATTCTGCCTTCTAGGTCCTGCGCAATGTCACTGATGAAGATGTTGAATAGGACCAGTCCCAGCACTGATCCTGTGGTACCCCACTGGTCACTCTTCCCTCTGTGAGTGACAGCCATTTACCACCACCCTCTGTGTCCTGCCACCCAGCCAGTTACCTACCCACCACACTACTGTCCTGCCCACACCCATATTCCCCAGTTTGTGTAATAGTCTTCATGTAGCACAGTGTCAAAGGTCTTGCTGAAGTCCAGATAGGACATGTCCACTGCCCCTCTTCTGATCCACCTCCCTAGTCAACCAGTCAAAAAATTCAACGAGGTTGGTCTGACATGACCTCCCCTGGTGAAACCATGCTGCCTTGGGTCCTGTAGTCCATTGACAACAGATGTTCCACCAATCTCTCCTTCAGTAGTGCTTCCATGATCTTCCCACTACCGAGGAGTGAGGCTGACTGGCCTGTAGTTCCCTACTTCCTCTTTGTTCCCACTTTTGTATAAGGGGACTACATCTGCTGTCCTCCAGTCTTTGGGTAACTCCCCTGTTTCCAGTGATTGGCTAAACAGGATAGCCAGAGGCTCAGCCACCACCTCTCTTAGTTCTTTAAGGACCCTGGGGTGCACCCCATCTGGCCCCATTGCTTTATCAACTCTTATTACTTCCAGTTCCTTCAGGACCCTTTCTCGTGTAAAGGGACTTGTGTCCATTTCTGCACCATTCTCACCCCTTGTACTCCCTTCAGACCCATTACCCTCCTCTTCCTCAGTAAAGACTGAGCAGAAATACCTGTTCAATATGTAAGCTTTACTGTTGTCATCCTCCACGCAGCCCCCATCCTCCCCCTTCAGTCTCCTTATCCCTCCCTTTGTCTTTCTTTTTTCACTTATGTACCTGTAAAAGGTTTTGTCCCCTCTACCCACTGATTTTGCATCAGTGGGTAGCATAAAGATGCTGATAAGAGACAAAAAGTCATGGTTTCATTTCTGATGTGATTATTTGTTTTTCTCCATAGTTATTCCATTACTTGCGCAATGTTCACTTTACAACACCTGCGAATGAAGAGATATTTTTTGATGCGGGAGGATATACACCAGCAGCATATTATATTGTCAACTGGCATGTGAGGACAGATGGATACATTATAATGTCAATTGTTGGCAGCTATGACCCCAGAAAACCTTATAACATGAGTTTATCCATCGCAGACAAGACTGTCATGTGGAATGGAGGCCATAAACAGGTTAGAGAATAATCACTGTCTAATTATTTGACTTTTTATAATCCTTTGGCTGGTTGTATACCATCTATTCTGATCAAACAATATTACAAATGTGCAACACCTAGTACTCCTCTTTCCATCTTCAATCCTTCCAGCTTTGTTTTCTAGCCACCCTATTTTTTCTCTCAGCAGCATTTAAGCTGGTGCTCTATCCCTAAGTCACCACCCTTGACCAGCATAATGTGTCTGATAGTCACATTTGCTATACTAAGTGTGTGGCTGGTTATAAGCCGCAGCTCTCACTATGACCACCCCTCCTCACAGAATAGCCACTACATATACACTGATACAGCTACAGTAGCTGTGTATCTCTACTCTCAGCATGGCCACACAACCACATCTACCACTACTTAAGCCACATGTGATAGGATTATACTACCCTCACATAGTCTGGCAATGTAATACCAACAAACACTCAACCTCTCCCACTGTCAGTATTTAACTTCATACCCGTTGGAGTACAAAGTAAGAAAACTGGTCCAGAACTAATAACAGCTCACAAGTTATAACGTATCTGAAGTGGCAGACAGTTAGATTGTCCTGGCTACTCTTGCTGCTTTTGGGGAATATCCATCTGATCTCTGGCCCAGTGCAGCAAGCTCGATTCCAACATAATAACCATGAGGGTTTAACAGTTGCCTCCATTAATATAAGAAGCCCTCTGGCTAAATCTGACTCACTGCAAGTGTGTATAACCCAGCATCAACCAGATATGCTCTCGGTAGTGGAGACGTGACTCACACCAACGGTAGCTGACACAGTCATTCAAATACAGGGTTACACATCCTTCAGACTTGACATGGCAGGCAAACGTGGTGGTGGATGCATAATCTACCTAAAAAAACACTTCCAGGGGTAATGCTTTCCCCAATTAAGACCAGTATCAACACCCAAATACAGCTCGCAGACGAACACGAGCAGAAATGCAGTGGCTACATTGCCGCGGATAAAATGCTTTACGATAGTGGTAGCCAGCTTAATTGTGGTGGGCAGACTGTCGTATATGTTCATTGCGACATTCTGTCTGCCATTTATTCAGGTGCTTTAGCCCTGCTTAGTTATGTACTTTTAGCCTGAATGTGTCTCAAAGCTGTATAGTTGCTAGTAACCTGAGGCACCTTAATTACTGTGCAGTGTTTGCTTACCGGCTTGTTGCTCTGCGCCTATGTTATAAGATTTACCAATCAACGATCTCCTGTAAGAAGACAGAATTCCTGTCCGGGGAGATTACTGCTGCTCAGAACCGACCAGCCCAGCTTTTCCGAACTGTTGACAGACTGTGCAACCCAACCTGTCCCCAGCTCCGAAGATCTTTTTCGCAAGTAGAGTGCGATGAGCTTGCTCGGTTCTTTGCAGATAAGGTGGCTGACATAGGGCTGAGGTTCGTTCAACTAACTCTATGGGGGTTACTTATGATCAGTGCACGATCACCTCACCCCGAGCTTCCTGGTGTACCTTTGCCTTGCCCAAGCTCACAGATGTCATGCTGACTGTCCAGGGTATGCACCCTACGTGCAGTAGTTTGGACCTGGGCCCAACTTCCTTGATTATGGGTTGTTGGGATATGATCGGCCCGTCCTGGCTCGGATAGTCCAGTGCTCTTGGAATCCAGTGAGTTTCCAAGTCTCCTGAAGGAGCAGTAGTAACTCCCTCCCGAAGAAAGCTTCTTGGACCCGGACTCCTGGCCAACTACAGACCAATCTCAAACCTTCCTTTATAGGGAAGGTGATTGAAAAGTAGTCGCGACACAGTTGGACAACCACTTGACCATCCATAACATCTATGAACCTCTCCAGGCTATTTTTCGAAAGATGCACAGTACTAAGATGGCACTGGTTCGGGTGCTCAATGAACTCCTGATGGCGAGAGATAGGAGGAACCATTCTGTCCTGGTGCTCCTTGATCTCTCTCTTCAGCTTTTGTCACCGTAGACCATGGAGTGCTGCTTGGATGCCTTGGGTCCATCTGTGGACAGTCAGGTATGGTCCTTAGGTGGTTTGCATCTTTCCTCACTGGTCAGTGTCAGAGAGTGGTGTCGGAGATTTTTTCCTCGGACCCTTTCTCCCTACTGTGTGGGGTTCCCCAGGGTTCAGTGCTGTCCCCCATGTTGTTTGTAGTGTATATGCTGCCCCTCAGAGACATTGTAAGACAGTATGGGCTGAGGTTTCATTGCTATGCAGATGATACCCAGCTCTACCTGTCTTTTGCCCCGACCAGGATAGCGCTGTCTCTGTACTTAATTCCTGCCTCGCTGAAATCCAGAACTGGATGAATTCGAGCTGGCCAAAGTTGAACACCAGTAAGATGGTGATGGTGGTGGACCCGGGTCACCAAACAGAAGGGCTTAGGGCTGATCAACCCTCTGGAATTTTTCTTGGGGGCTCTCAGCTCCTATCCTCTGAATGGGTGTGTAACCTGGGGGTAGTGCTTGACGACGGGCTGACCTTATGATATCAGGTGTCGGCCATCATCAAGTCTTCCTTTTATCATTTTAGGAATATCTCCAGGATTAGACACCTGGTCCCACCCGGGGACTTGCCTACATTAGTCCACGCCTTTGTGACTTCGTGCCTTGATTATTGTAGCTCCCTGTACTTAGGGCTTTCTGGCGTTGAAATCCACCTCCTGCAGCTCGTGCTGAACGCAGCAGCATGATTGTTAACTGGGGCTTCTCGAGTATCTCATATCACCCCTGTGCTGTGCGATCTGCACTGGCTGCCAATTAGGTGACGGATCACCTTTAAAGTTGGTTTGCTGACTTATAAAGCCCTGCACGAACTGGGCCCTGACTACTTGAAAGAGCTTCTTTGCCTTACCATCTGGTGCAACAGTTGCGGTCAGCTGACGAGGGGTTGCTAGAGATTGCAAGGGTGTCCTTGAAATCTTCTGGGGCCAGTGCATTTGTGCATGTGGCCCCAACCCTCTGGAATTCTCTACCCCGTCAGCTTCGGGAGTGTATGACTGTGGAGGGGTTCAAACAGGCACTGAAAACTTTTTTATGGACTCAAGCTTATGATAACACTATTTAATTTTGACTCCTTGTTATTTATTATATTTTGTATGTTATTCACTTATTTTACTGTGTACTGTTTTATATGCTCATTCTTATCTTTTTGTAAAGCGCTTTGATGGCCCAAAATAAAAAGTATTATTATTGTTATTTGTCTGGGTTTCCTTCTCCCACAGTAGAAGTTGTTGCCGGAGTGCAGTTTGCACATGTTCTCCCTCCCAAACTATCAGCCGGCAAGTTGGACCCCCTTTTACACTGCAGGTATGAGCAGCTGTCTACACTACTGATGGCCTCTCCAAACATATTTAAAATATTTTTGTTGTGACAGACTTAAAATAGTATAAATGTATTTATTTTTGAGATTTTACAAGTGAACTAAAGGACAGCATGATATGTTGGATCCCACAAATTTATATTATGATCAGCAATCGGGAGTATGTAAACAAATCTATTGGCTCTACTATATATATTCTAACAGCTGGAGCAGGCAGAGATGTAATATCAAGCAACATAACTCTGGTATTGTTTGCATCCATCCTACCTGTACCAGCTTGTTTGTATCTATGTCTTAATTTACTGTTATACTTATGTGTTGTACTGCTATACTGTGTATTTTGGTTTGTCTTACTGTGACAAGGTACCTTTGTAAATGAGCCTATGGCTCAAAGGTTTTCCAAACTGCTGTTTAAATAAAATAAAATAAAAATAAAATGTAGCGGCTACAATCCAGCTACAATTTAAGGTGGTAACGTTTTGTCCACTACAAAACAGGAATCGCAACTATTTTTACTGTTACCTTTTGTCCCGGTGGCTTAATAACCACAACATTTGTCCACGATGTTATGTCCAGGGACTATTCGGCCGTATGCGTTTTTTGGTTATATAAATACTTGTCGTAAGGGATGTACTGTACTTTTTAAACTGAAGGTGGATGGAATAACCTTAAATGATGGAAAATAAATTGCTACAGAATTTAACAATTTTTATGCAAGTCATTATAAGCCAAAAAAATGATATACCTTTAGACAGATGGGCTCCAAATACAGCTGAACTCCCTACAATAATATCACTGTAATAGGGTCTGTAAACCCCCCCCTTAATGTTTCTATACTCCTGGATAGCATTTAAACGCCTGGAGTAGTATTAGATTTATAGGCTGAGATTTCATTTGGTTACTGGGACTATAACTATCCTTCAAAATCTGTTGCAACAGTAACTCCTTTTCTCTCTGTCTGTACTTTCCCTGTTACCTCCTTTATTCTTTGTTTCCCCTGCCATAGGGTGGCCTCCTATGTGTTGTCTTACTATCGCTAGCTTTTTCTTTCTTTTCCTTCGATATTTTAAATCCCATGCCACTCAGAAACTCTAGTTTGTTCTCAGACAGGCTATTTTCAGTATTCTGCACGATTGTGCGCACGTTCGCACTGCGCGACTATGTGAATGTGCGACTGTGCGATCGTGTGTAGATGCCGAAATCGTATCAAAATGCCACTTTTGGCCAAAATAATGAAAAACAAGCAGTTCTTGCTTTCCCTGGCTAGCGTTAGCATTTTTGGAAAAGAGAACACCCCTGGTTCATTTCTTTGAGGGCTACAAGTAAAACTACTGCTGCTGTGAGCCCTATTCCAGAAATTCAGTTTAAAGCAGTGTTCTGTTGTTTTTAAAGTGTAGCCATTATGCCCAGCTGCTTAGACAAGCCTGCAAGTAGAAATACAAGCTTTCAAAACCTCATTATTTCAGCTTAGTTGCTGCAGCACTGAAATGCAGACTTGTACTGCTGAGTTGTTTGAGCAAATAATGTCTCTATTGGGTCTAAAGTTAAATAAATGAAACTTACTTTCAGTGGGTATGTGTGTAGCAGGCTTCCAGACTCTTCCCTCAGCATTCCATGTTTGTTATAGAGCGGGCCGGCCCCCTCTTCCCCCTTTTTATAATGAATGCTCTTGGGAGGAGCCTGGGATACTCAGAAATCTTGTAAATAAAAGAAATAATGTTTTTTTCTGTTTGTTTTGAAGCTGATTATGATTCAACTATCTAAAGAATGTTTATTTTAGTTCTGTAATTGTATTTAAAACTGTATAAACAATATAAACTAGTTAATGTTCTGTTAGGGAGGAGTTTAGCCCTGTCATGTGACCTCCTGCTGTATAAAAGAGAGGATTACAAGTGACTAGAGCAGAGTGTGGTTGGAAGGAGTTCCTCCCAGATGCTTAGCTGCCTTCTAGGTATGGTTTCTGTGGAGATAATAACTGCTGAAACTTTATAGTTTATGTATTTTTATTTATTTTCTGTTCTAAGTTCGTTTACGTTTGCCTGCTTAAAGAAATACATTTATTTTGGTTTCTTCACATCCTGACTGCTTTCTGGACTCTTTTGTTCCCACGTGCACAATCACAGTTTCTGAAAGTGATATTCGATCAAGATTATTGCAATTGAACTCTCATAAAACTTCTGTACCAGATAATATTCATCCCTACATACTGAAGAACCTAGCTGATGTACTAGCAGGACACCTGACTAGCATTATAAATGATTCATTAACCAATAGTATAGTGGTGCAGGCATGAAGAAATGATTTAACAACCCCTTTACACAAAAATGGGCCTCAAACCATTTGTTCAAATTTCAGACCCATTAGCCTAACTTCAAATTATTGAAGGTATTATTAAGGACCATATATGTAGTTATCTGAGGGCTGCGGGGCTGATAAATCTTAATCAACATGTCTTTCAAACTGATAGATCCTGTTTGACTAACTTGTTACATTTTTTGATCATGTTAACGATGCTCTCGATGTAGGTCTATCAGTTGATATTCGTTACATTGATTTTTCTAAAGCGTTGATACCCTTCCCACAATCTCCTACAACAGGCGGCTTACTGGGGACTGTTGACATTACGCTAGTTAAATGGATCAATGCTTGGTTGCATAACAGGCAACAAAAGGTAGTAATAGCAGGCCAATCCTCTTCCTGGGTACCAATGACAAGTGGAGTGCCACAAGGATCGGTATTAGGTCCTATTCTGTTCAGCCTTTTTACTGCTCCTTTGCAAACTTCAAATGCCTTCCGGATTTCTAAGTTCACAGACGATGCAAAAATACATAGTATTATAAATAATGTTACTGATGTATTAAGATGCAGGCCGAAATAAATAATTTATGTGAAATGCTCTCACCTTAAATTTAGAGAAATGCAGGATCATGCATCTTGGTGAGAATAATATTAAAGCCTGCTACTTTATAAACAACTGTCAGATCCCAGCATCTACAGACCAGTTAATTTGACCTCAGCGGTAGGGAAAATGATGGAATCACTTCTGAAGGAAAGAATTGTTGAGTACCTAGAGGCCAGTGGGACACAGGACCCAAGGCAGCATGGTTTCACAGCAGGAAGGTCATGTCAGGCCAACCTAATACTTCTTTGACTAGGTGACCAAAGTAGTAGACCAGGAGGGGCTGTGGATATGGCCTACCGAAATTTTAGCAAAGCACTTGACACAGTCTCACACAAAGATTAATATACAAGTTAGCCATCACTGCAGTAGGTCCCAAGGTGGTAGCCTGGATAAAAAAATGGCTGGAGAACAGGACACAGAGGGTAATAGTAACGGAGTCCACAGTGAGGAAAGGAGGGTAACTAGCAGGGTACCGCAGTGTTCGGTACTGAGACCGGTCCTCTTTAATGTCTTTATAAGTGACATTGGAGAGCACCTGGAAGGAAAAATATATCTCTTTGCAGACGACACAAATATCTGCAACAGGGTTGATACACAAGGTGGAGTGGAAAGGATGAAAAGGGACTTGGCAAGGTTGGAGGAATGGTCAAATACATGGCAGCTCAGATTTAATGGAAAGAAGTGCAAGGTAATGCATCTGGGAAACAAAAACCCAGGGGAAGAGTACACAATGGGGGGTGAGTTAATAACAACAACAAAAATCGAAAGAGACCTAGGAGTAATTATATCAGATGACCTAAAGGTGGGCAAGCAATGTGAGAAGGCAGTAAGGAGGTCTGGGAGGATACTGGGATGCATAGGGAGGTATCAACAGTAGAAAACAGGAAGTTGTTAGCCCTCTGTACAGACAGTTGGTGAGATCCCATCTGGAGTACTTCATGCAATTCTGGAGACCCCATCTCCACAAAGACACAGACAGAGTGGAGGCTGTTCAGAGGAGGACAACCAAAATGGTGCAGGGTCTGCACCAGAAGACATATGAGGAGAGAATTAAGCAGCTTAATATGTATACTCTTGAGGAAAGGAGGGAGGCGGGGACATGATAGAAAATGTTAAGTATCTCAAGGGAATCAACAAAGTCCAAGAGGGTAGCATCTTTCAGAAAAAGAGATGTACAAGAACAAGGGGGCACAATTTGAAGATAGAAGGGGGACGGCTCAGAGGTAATGTTAGAAAGTATTTTTTCACAGAGAGGGTTGTGGATGCATGGAACATCCTTCCTGAGGAGGTTGTGGAGTCAGGAACAGTGGGGAATTCAAGAATGTATGGGACAGTCCATAAGGCAATTCTAGTAGGGGGAAGAGGAAGTAGGCTGTTGATTAACTAGAATCTGCAGCTTATCCATCAGGTAGGGAAATGGGCAGACAAGGTGGGCCAAGCGTTCCTTATCTGCCGTCAAATTCTATGTTTCTATGTAACCCCTTATAATGGACAAAACCTGCTTGCACAAATGTGTGTGTTATAAGAGAGTTCCACTTAATAACTTTGGAAAAAAGCTTTTATTTGGGTGTTAGGTTTAGGGCCTTTAGTACAGGCAGGGCTGGGTTAAGTAAGGTAGCTTTAGGAGAAAGATTTTTTGCTTTTTAGTGACAGCTATTTCCAGCCACCACCACTACACTTACCTGGTGTTGGGGCAGCTGAGCCTAAGGGCCTCCAGTGATTCATTGACATCTGGTTTCACCCACAATGACCACTTTACTGATGACCACCAGAGAACTTCACTGGTACCCTGATTCGGGTTGCTGGCTGCCTTTTTATCATCTACGAGAGGGGTCGATGCTTTGTGGCCAAACTGTGCTGGACTTGCTCCTCGGATGGACTGTTTTCTGGGTAGGATATGGATGCCAGGATGCGAGGAATGTGGAGACCATACTGCACCTCCCGGGTTTTACAGGAAGGCTGTATATGGAGGAACCTTTGCCCGTCTGACCACAGCCCTTTTTTGTCAGTGGATTCCGATCTGCTTTCTGTTGGAACTTTCAGGGGTCTACCTCAGATCCATGGGGACACTTTTTATCATCCTGGGGAAGTTGCCTTCTATCAATGGAGGGGCTGTCCTGCCCTGTGGAGGAGGAAGAAATATCACCCTGTACAGCCGTACTGGTGAGAGAGGCACTGGTTCTGTACTACTGAGTGGGTGAGCTGGTCGCTTTTTCTTTCTCTGCTGATAACCTTCATTCATGTGAGCCACCACTGCTGGATCCTATGAGAAGCCCTGAGTTTGATTAGGGTGGCTCCACTCATCTGTGCTTCCATCAGTGGGACTGAGTTCCCATAATAACTGCCCAGCTGAAACCAGGGTCGGTAAGGAGGGGCACATGGTTACTTGGATCTGGGCCTGCAACTTTAAACTCTTTTTCATTCAGTTACTGTTTTGCATGTTTCTCTGCTTTGTTCTGGACATGTCCTCCTGGGCTCTGCCTTGCTGATTGTAGTTTTGAAATGGCTCTCTATATTAAGCAAAAGTCTGCATTCCTTGTGTGCAGGGTGGTTTGGGGAGTTGTGGTTTTGATTTTTTAGCTATTGTTTGTGTGATGTGTGAATGGTCTAGGCTATTATAGTATTAGTATAGGTTGTGTGCACGTGTGGGGTTGCATAATTAGAAAACCATGTACCTGGGACATTAGTAGTCAGGTAGTATGTATCTGGGAAAATGTGAGGGCCTAGGGTGGGCTAGGATTGTGCACGAGGCATCCCAGTTGCTTGATCCATGGCCTTTCTCCAACCCCTAGTTTCTGCCACCACAGCTCATTGCTGCCGGAGGTCTAGTTAGGAGAAGCTCGCATTAATTGACTGTGGCGGGGCACCTGGGCACATTGGTTGAGGACAGGATAGAGGTAGTCAGGTGGAGAAGGAGCCCTGGGGTTCCACGGGGCCAAGGAGAGGTCAGACATTGTTTAGGTACCTATCCCCAGGGGTTCCACCAGACCAGGTGGGCAGAGTAACCAGAGGGGCTGCATCTTCCACCAGTTCTCTGGCCCAGCAGTGCTTGCAATGAAGATTGATCAGAAACAAGACCGCAATTATAGTGAATTTGTTTTTGGTCAATCCGGCTTGCATCATGGAGACCTGGGTGGGTGATGATTCTAGCCCAGTCTTTGAGGCCACCATCCCACCCCCGGGTACTCTGTAGTGCACTGCCCCAGAGTGGAACGCAGGGGCAACTGGGCTGATATCTGTTTTTGATCCGAGCTGGGTTTCACCGTGCATTCAATGAGAATACCGGGTTCCTTCAAATGTGTGGCTGTTTATAGGGGTCCGGGTGCAGGCTGAAGGATTCTCTTGGTTTACCAACACCCTAGAGTGGTGCAAAAATCCCTACAGGAGATAGCTGACTTTGTTGTTGGCAAACATTGGAGGCACCCAGATGTTTAGTTCTGGGGGACTTTAATGTTTGGACAGACAACAAGTCCCTCTGGAGCTTAGTTACCAACCTCCTCCAGAAGATGACATCTCTGGGCCTGTCTAAGAAACTTCTTCCTGGACCCACCAGGGTAGCCCACATAGTTGGACCTGCTCTTCTCACTGGGGCTTGAGATAAACAATCTCAAGAATGATAAAGTCGTTTGGTCCGATCCAAATTTTGCACAGTGGGAGTTCTTGTTCAGGGCCCCCCAGAAAGCCCCTCCCCTGCAAAGATGGTAAGTTACGCTTTGAGGGGGTTTGACCCTGAGGGGTTTTCTGGTGGCAACCAATCTATCTAGTCGAGAAAATGCATGCGAATGGGGTAAGTGCACAGCAGTTGCTAGCAACAAATTCTAATGCCTACTTCTGACCATTCCTCCAACCTTGCCAAGTCCCTTCTTATCCTTTCCACGCCTCCTTGTGTATCAACCCTGTTGCAGATCTTTGTGTCATCTGCAAAGAGGCATACTTTTCCTTCCAGTCCCTCTGCATTGTCACTTATAAAGACATTGAAAAGGACTTGACCCAGTACTGAACCCTGCAGTACCCCACTAGTAACCCCTCTTTCTTCAGAGTGGACTCCATTTACAATTACCTTCTGTGTCCTGTTGTCCAGCTAATGTTTTACTCAGGCTACCACCCTGGGACCCACTCCCAGGCTGGTTAATTTGACTATTAATCTTTTGTGTGGGACTGTGTCAAATGCCTTGCTAAAGTCTAGGTAGGCCATGTCCACAGCCCTTCCCTGGTCTACTACTTTGGTCACCCAGTCAAAGAAATATATTAGATTCGTCTGACATGACCTTCCCATCAGAACCCATGCTGCCTTGGGTCCTCTGCCCCACTGGCCTCAAGTACTCAGCAATTCTTTCCTTCAAGTGACTCCATCACTTTCCCTACCACAGAGGTCAAACTGACAGGTCTGTAGTTTCCTGCCTCTGTCTTGGTCCCACTTTGTGAAGGGAATCACATCGCCTTCCTCCAGTCCTCGTGTACCACACCATCCTCCCATGATCTGTTAAAAGAGTAGTCAGTGGTTTCACTAGCTCCCCCCTTAATTCTTTTAGAATTCTGGGGTGGATTCCATCAGGCCCCATTGCTTTGTCCACCTTCAGTTTTAGGAGTTCTTGCAGAAACCTTTCTTCTGTGAAAGGACTGGGATCGACCCCCCTATCAAGAGTGCTTCTGTTAATTGGATTAGGCACTTCCCCCTCCTCTTTTGTGAATACTGAGCAGAAATATCCATTCAGTATCGCTGCTTTTTCACTGTCCCCCTCTGTCCACCCACCATTCATTCTATTCAGCCTCACTATCCCTCCCTTCATCTTTCTACGCTCTCTGATGTACCTATAAAAGGTTTTATCCCCCTTCTTAACCGAGTTGGCTATCTTTTCCTCAGTTTGGGCTTTTGCTATTCTGACTTCCCTCCTGCTTCCTTCTGCCTTAACTGGTAAGCTTTCTGTCCTGCTCCTTCTGTTTCCCTATACTCCTGAATGCTATCTTTTCTCCCTGACTTTCCCAGCCACCTCTTTTGAGAACTGTAGTGGCTTTTCTTTCATTTTGATTTGTTTATTTGCTTCACACAAAGGCTTGTTGCCTCTGTGATGGCAGTTTGATGATTTCCATTGTTGATCCACCCTCCTTCTAGCCTGTTTGCTAGTGCTTTTCTGAGGCTCTCTCCCATCTTGCCAAAGTCAGCCCTCCTGAAGTCCAGTACCCTCACTTTTGTATGGCTTGACTCTGTAGCTGAGTTTAACGTGAACCACACTGTTTGATGGTCACTTGTTCCCAGATGGCAACCCACTTCTAGATCCGAGATCCTCTCACTGCCCCCATTTGAGAGTACAAGGTCTAAGATTGCTCCTTCATGAGTGGGTTCTGAAACTAGCTGTCTGAGGCCTGCCACCTGTAGGGCATCAAGAATGGCCCTGCTCTTGGATGTGGCTGCAGCAAATGTGCTCCAGTTAACATCTGGCATATTCAGGTCTCCCAACAGTATCTCCCCTTTCTCTGCCATCCTAAGAATGCCTTCTATCATATCGTTGTCCATTCCCTCCCCCTGACATGTGGGTCTGTACACAACCCCTGTGGGGATTGTGGTGCCCTTTCCAGTCTCCAAGGTGACCCACAGTGCCTCCTTTCCTCCCTGTTTACTCTTTTGTTCAGTTGCTTTTATCCCTTCCTTTACATAGAGAGCTACTCCTCCCCCTCTTCTCCCCTGCCTGTCTCTCCTGTAGGTTATGTACCCTGGTATGTAAACATCCTAGTCATGGTTCTCTGTGTACCATGTTTCTAGACTGCTACACTATCAGGCATCCCTCTTCCATCAAGGCCACCAGCTCAGGGAGCTGTTGACCAGACTACGGGCATTGGTACTCATTACCCTCCATTTCCTGATGGCTGACTCCTTTTGCCCCATCCCTGTCCTGCTTGCCTTTGTCACTTTCCCCATTGCCCTGCCTTCTCCCTATTGCCACCTCTCGTTGGTGTTTACGCACTTACTACCGTGATTTTTGGGTGGGCTAGGATTTCCTGCTCCTTTCCAGTGCCTCTCCCTTAGCTAGTTTAAATGCTTGCCAATGAAGCATTTAAACCTATCACCTAGGATTCTGGTTCCCTCCTGGACAGATGCAGACCATCATGCCAGTATAGGCTTGCATCACTCCAGGTGGACCCCAGTCCCCAATGAAGCCAAATCCCTGGGCTCTGCACCAGTTTTCCAACCACTGATTGAATCCCATGGTGCGGAAACACCCTAGCCTCTCCTAATGCCATAGATGGGCAGCACCTCCGAAGCTTACCGCATGCTACTTGCCCAAGGCCCTCCCCAATTCCACAAACTCTTCCTGCACTGCTCTAATCCTTTCTTAGCCAGGTCATTTGTCCATAGGTGGACAATGACATCCAGCCCTCTCCTGTGCAGCTGCTCTGGCCATCCTGAGGATTCTCTCCCTGTTCCTCCAAGCCATGGCACCAGACAGGCACCTTACCTCCCCTTCCTCCCCAGTTCTACCTTCCTAGAAATGGAGTCTCCCACTAGGAGTTGTTTCCTTCCCCTGTGGGGTCCCATGCCACCCTCCTGTGGGTCTTCTTTGTGGATGTTCCCAGCATCCTCCTTGGTCTCCACTGCAGGTGCCTACATAGAGTAACCACACTTTGCCAGAATGGCATAGGAATTGTGGAGAGGTACAACTGGAGGGATGCACCTCTGTTCCACCACCCTCACCCTCCCTGATCCCACTGTGGTCCAACTGCTCCTCTTTCTTGGCAACCTCTGAGGCAACGGAAGTGGCACTGGTGGTCCCTGGATGGAAGAGGAGGTTCCACAAATCCTGGCCAACCCAGCCAGGAGATGAGTCTGCAGATGGAACAACACTGCATCCTCCAGAATGTCTCCTGGAAGTCTGCTGCTCCACAGCCACTGCACTGTACCACTCCCATCATGTCTTATTTCTAGCCCCTTAACTGTTGTTTGGAATCCTTACTCTTTCCTCTGTTTTTTCCTTTTTTTATTTCTCTGCTAACTTTCTGCCTCTGTGCCCTTTAAGCTCCTGAGTGTCCTGTTCTGAGACAAGAATATCCTATATTTCTCAGTAGACCCCTTACTTGCTCAGAGGCAGACTTCCAGCAGCTATAGGGGGCCGGAAAGCTACTCTTGCCCTTCTAGGATGGTGGGTCTTTGGTGGCTCTGTGATCACTCACTTCCTGCTCCCAACAGGAAGTTGCTGTTGTCAGTCAAATCCTGTGCCTATAAAAGTGGAACTAACTTTGGGTGGGTGGAGGGGGAGGGAAGGAGGGCAATATAGTCCTAGTAAGAAGTCCAGTCACACAGCACTCCTTCCTCCTGGCGTCTTCTGCCAAGCTACTAACAGAATATTTCTAAGGCAGTCTTTAAATTTAGCTTCCTTCTAGCTAAGCCAGTCCGCCTACTTACAGATACAGATACAGATAAGCAGCTTGGAGCTATGTCTCCAACATTCTAAACAGAAAGAAGGGATTATTTTATTTTAGTTGTCATAGTGATTTGTAGATGTGGAAGGATGCATTGAAAAGTCCCCAAAAATGTGTTCCACGAAGCTCCAGTTTCAAGCTACAGATAGCAAGGAGGTCACGTGATGCAAGTGATCTATTAGCTGCAGAGGTGCTGAGCTCCTGCCTATAACCTACTTTTATTTAGCTGATTTTAGCCTATTCCGGGGGTTGCAATCTCATCTAAAGCCAGAATACTACCTACATTGCCACTAATTTACTTGAGTTGGTCTGCAAGCAGTCCCACGAAGTTGCGATGGAGACTGAAATGCATCCAGCCTCCATACGCCATACTCCACCAGCAACGCTGGAAAAAAAACTGAAGAAGCCAAAGGCCCAAGGAGTTAATCCAGATAAAAAGTCTTCACAGTCATCAACCTCGATCCCTCTAACAGAGGATCGGTTTTTACAGGAACTACAGCCATTCAAGGAAACTCTGGTCGAGATTGCTAATGATTTAAAATCTTTGCATGGAGATTTTTCAGACCTGTCATGAAGAATGGCGGACTTGAGGTCTGCACTACTTCTATCAAGAGTGGAAATAGAAGCTTGAACCAGAGATGGTGGTGTTAAGGCAGCAAGTGCAGAAGCTACAACTAAAGACCGAAGACCTGGAGGGAAGGAGTCTCAGGAATAATATTTTAATAATTGGGTTGCCTGAGGCTGAGGAAGGGCAAAATGTTCAGGCTTTTCTGCAAAGATTCCTGTGCAAAATTGCCGGTCCATCCCCGATGGAGGCCTCTTACAAGATTGAATGAGCACACCGTGCCCTACGGTCCCAACCTCAAACAGGAGCTCCCCCCCAGACCTCTAATAATAACATTTTTAAGCTTTGTGGAGAAGCAACATGTCTTAAATAAAGCGAGAGAATCTCAAGCCATAGTATAGGAAGGGGTCAAAATTCATTTCACACAAGACCTTCCATACGAGACAAGGCAGAAACGTGCTGCCTTTCACCCCATAGTCAACAAGCTGATTGCAGCAGGAATTCACTTCAAGATGCTGTACCCTTCTCATCTGCAAGTCAAGGTAACGGACAGCTGGATCTCCTATGACACCCCGGTGAAGGCATTGGAATATCTGACCATCAAGCTCCCTGAATTATTCCATAAAGGTTAAAACTTCAGAGGAACTTGGCTGCTCTGCAAATAATTTGGCTAGTTTTGTGTTTCTTTCCTTATTCTACAGAGTTTTGCTCCATCTCAAATATTATTGTTAGCACCAACCTGTGACTTTGGGTCAACCAAGAAGGGCTGTGGTCCAGGCAGTTGAGAGATCCCTGAAGATTGGCTGGCTCCTGGGATGGGATACTGGTGGAAGCCTGCGTCAGGACTGTGGTTGGGCCCACACCAGCGGTCACAGCATGCCTCCTTGCATAAAGCAGGAACTTCTGCAGAAGGGAGGTGTTTCAGGAGGAGCACATTCAAGGAGCACCGTGCACCCGGTTAGGTTCCCTCTTGATACAAAAATGACATGTCAAGCATTGGGTTATAACCACAGTGCTGTTTTGTTGTTTAACATTCTCTTCCTTTTCCATAACAATAGAGCTGCAGTTTTTTTTTCACAAATTAGGGTATTGGGGAGATAATATGTATTTATATACTACAGTTAATGTTGATTTCAATTAAGAGAGGGGTATTGCCATATAGCGGTCACTGGCTATGAATAATATAATGCTTTGAGACCCCCTGGTTTTAGGCTGTCTGGTCTCAAAGTAGGCAGCGAGGGCTGCACAAAAGTGCTGCTGATAGAAATGCTTGTGTCACCACCTAGATAGTTGGGGGTATACCTCCTTGGTGTCATAAGGCCATTATTATCTGGGATAGACAGATTTGCAGTTAATAAAAGTAATATTTCTTACTGTTCTTCAATTAAAGGAGAAAGCTCCAAAGAGGTCAAATGGGCTATGGCTTTCCTATACCTTAACACTTCTAAACCTGAATGCCTCACTTTAATATGGAGAGCCTTTGTAAATAGTTCTGAGGGTTTTGGTGGGGGAGGGTTTGTTGGTTCTGGACTATATGACTGGGGATTTGTGAATTGTGGAGGGGGATCAGGGGAAGGGTTGGAGCGATCATAGATATCAAGCATAGATTCTGGTACGTCTCTAATGTTATAAACGATGGTTGATGTCAAAGTTAAAATTGTTTCTTGGAACGTAAGGGGAGCTTGAGATCAGGTTAAATGTATTGCAATTCTCAAACATATATCTCTATTACAAGCCAATATAATCTTCCTACAAGAGACACACCGTCTTACTCACGAGGCAGTTGGTTTTAAAAGACAAGGGGTACAACAGGTTTTTGCCACGGGAGATTCCACTAATAGAGGAGGGGTGGTGATTCTTATCATGAGAACTGTTCCATTCCAACCTGAAACTATTGTTTCGGACCCACAGAAGTAAATTCATCTTGGTTAAGGGCCAGTTGGATAGAAAACTGGTAGTTCTTGGTTGCATATAAGGACCGACAGGTGAGGATCCAGACTTTCTCATTGGTTTAGTAGACAAACTGGCTCCATTTACTCCAGCCCCTATAATACTGGGAGGAGACTGGAATCTCACCCAATCCCAATTATTGGATAAATCAAACCTGACCCCTAGAGCTCTGTCCCCATCGAGAGGGCTCTCAATGAGATGATGGATCTCCTGGTTATGCGACTCCTGGAGGATTTTAAATCCGACCACTAGAGACTTTTAGTTCTACTCACAGGTACACAGACAGCCTCCAGGTTGGATTACTTTCTTATAAGTTCAACCCTACTATGGGGACTCTGGGAGGGGGATAGAGCCGATAGTGATATCTGATCATGTGGTGGTATGGCTCATTGTCACTCCAACTATTGAACAGCAGAAAGACACCCTATGGAAACTAAACACGCAGCTACTAAAGATAAGTTTATAGTCTCTAAGATTCGCACTCTCATTGGACAGTTCCTGGAAAATAATTTAGGCTCCATTCCTAGGGTTGATCAAGTTTGGTGTGCATTAAAATGCTATCTAAGAGGGAACCTATTAGACTAGCATCAAAGGAAAAGGTTAGAGAGGCTCAAGCCCAAAAAATTATTGGAGCAGATCAGAGCTCTTGAACAAAGTGTATCATCTACTTCCTGCAGAAATCACTTACAGAGCTTTTGTCCCTCAGGAATGCATACTCAGATCTCCTTAAGGAGAAAGCTGAATTTGCTATCCTCAGAACAAAAGCAACCTATATCGACCAGGGGGAAGAAGCCGGTCTTCTTTTGGATCTTCGTATGAGACAACTGTAAAGCACAAGAACCATTCAGGCAATCCAAGATGCTGATGGGACCCTTAAAACTCTTCCCAGGGATATAGTTTCAGTGTTTGAAAGATTTTATGCAAACCTCTATGGCCAGTGGCTTAACCCCCATCGAAGGATGGTACCGAGGCATACTTGGCCAGTATTCTGCTTCCCAAAATGCAGGAAGCTGACTGGCCAATACTGACAGCCCCCATCACACTAATGGAAATATCCCAGGCCATCAAGGCTTTGGCCCCGGATAAAGCCCCAGGACCAGATAGCTTTCCCTCAAATTTTTTTTTAATTTTTGTTAAGGATCTATCCCCAATATTGCTTAAATTTTATCACTGTATCTTGTATAATAAAACTATGGATCCCTCCATTCTGGAAGCAACTATTATCTTGCTTCTAAAACCCAACAAGCCACCAGAACAACCTTCTAGCTACCATCCTTGTAACCATGTAAATGTAACTATGTCATCATCCACTGGCTCCAAACTGCCTAACTGTGCACAGTGGGTCAACTTGACCTAGGGAAACAATGGTTTCATTCACACCATAGCAACATACAACAGCATGAGCCTGCATGTCCTTATATGGGTCTAGCAGAAACCAATGAGTAGAATGCAATACCCAAGAATGCCCAAACATGTCTAGACAAATTCTGCCTAGATGCTAATAACAAAATGATTTTATTGGTACATGGGTGATTTTATGCTGGGGAGATGATATGTGTGTATATATATATATATATATATATGCTTGCTTGCTTCTCCTGAGAGAAGAGAAAATGTAACATCAACGGCTGTACAGCACCACGCTAAAGTAAACGTATATTTTACTCTTCCGACTGCGTCTGTGTCATCTGTACTGTAATGTACAACTAGGTCCCGAGGTAATACGTAGCCTGGAGGACCTCCAGCTATAATTCCTCCGCTACAATTGGTGCAGTGACTCGGATCGCTTTTAAATGGGGGAACACCGACCCGGGACCTTGACGTAGTCTGTCCATGCCGTAAGAAATTGCCCTGAGTGCGTTTAATCCTTGGAAAGTTCGGTGCCATGGGAGAGACTGATCACCTCAGCCAACCACAGATCTCCACAAGGTAATGTACTGTATGCTCAGAGATTTAATAAGCAAGCAACTGTTTACTGTTAACTAGAGATTACTGTTTGAACTCACAAGGCAGAACTCTAGGGAACAAGTTATAGGCTAGAGACCACTGTTACTTGCAAGACAGGGCTCTAGGGGAGTCGTAAGGCTAGCCCGTACAGGGTCACCACTGGTGCACAAGGGGGTGATACTTTGTCAGAGTTAGCAGACGGATAAGTATCAAACCGTCGGGATAGTACCCCACAGAATTAATCTGTAAACACAACACAATAGAGTTAGCAATGGAGGTAGAGATACACAAGTATCTGGGAAAAAGATGCAAGTTGGGGCATAAGATGCCCCTCCAGAGTTCAAGTCAGTCCGAGAGTATTTTAGCAAGTTAGTGCTGGATCATAATTCAGTGACCAAAAATGAAAAAGAGAAGCTAGCAAATGCTGTACAAGGTCTGTAGCAATACAGCCAGGAGGTAACTCGTCAACACATGAGACTTTTAAAGAAGCTGCATGTGCAGCAAGATATAGTAACCCAGCTACAATCTGTCCATCTAGAAAATGAGTCTCTATTTAATGAGAGAAGCAACCATGACCTGCATGCCTTAAGAGATAATGCTAAAAAGGCAAAACTTAAAAAAAATGTTTTTCAAACAAATGGTGTTCTGGCTAGTAACACTGATTCCTTACATTTTGAAAACAAGGAACTTAGAGATGATAAATCTGAAGTAATTATTAAAAAAGTTAACAAGCTGGTATTTCAACACCAGACATTGATGGTACAGCATGATTTAGTATGTTTTAATTACAGCAGACTTGAAATGAAGGTTTTCAATATAAACTATGACACAGCTTCTGTCAATAATAAGCATGTTTTACAAGATGGAAATGTCTTGAAATCTGAAAACAAGGCACTTAATATCGTGCTAACTCCTGTATCTGAGTTAAAATGTAGGAGTAAAAAGTCAAATATGGCGAACTTGCACCATCAGCCAGAGCTTTTGGCAGGGCATACTAACTTAATGCCCATAGACCTTGCCTCTTCTCATGTTGAAGAGTTTGATTTTGAACACTCACAGTATGCTATGGGCTGGACTAGAGCAAAGACTAGCCACTTGTTTTTCTGTGATTCACAAAATGGAGAATTGTTAGAGTCTTAAAATGGTGGACACACATGTGATCAGGTTGCATCCCCATACCATCCCAAGATGGCCACTCATGGTCATGTGATGAGGGTCATGACACAGTAACCCATGATGCCCATGAGGTAATCCAAAATGGCCGACCGCCATCTCATAGAGGTTCAATCTTGCAGTCACAGGGACCTGTGATTGCTGCCATAACAAAACAAAACAACCCGGAGTTGTTTGGCATGATTAATAATGTTATCAGTAACACTAGTGTTTCTGAGGGACAAAAGATTCTCATTAAAAATGATGTTGATGTACTTTTGAATAAGGTTGATACTAATCTGTCATGAAGTCAGCATCTGATGCCAAAGAAACAGCTTACGCTGTTAATGTTTGCATTATTAGCATAGCCTTGTATAAAAACACATTGCAGTTAATTACATAAAAGGTTGTTTTCGTTTCCTATGCAATTTAACATCCACTTCCCCTGAGAAGGATAAACGTACTACTTTTCCTATGCAGTGCATCAATACCTTAAGCTGTAATGTTAAAAATAATGTTGCTACCATCCAGCAACATTCAGGGGGGGAACCCACTTTACATTTGATGGGGAAGGGGACAACCCTGATTCTGAAAGCCCCGTGGCTGTGATATTTTCAACATCACAGGTCACGTTTGGGGGGGAGGGTTATAGGTTTGGTTTCTGAACCTGAGCTGACAGCTGTCTCAGCACTACTTTCTCCACCCCTGATGGCCACTGAACCACAATCCATAGCTGGAGAACTACGTGCAGCTTAAGCACTCATAGACACCGGAGCAGCCGAAGCAATTAAAAATATCAGCATACCCTTAGACCTCAAAAGACCACCAATGTATATAGAGGGATGTACAGGACATACCACAGAAGGGTATTGGTCCCAACCACAACACATAAGGCTGGGAGGTACACCCGTGGGCCGCCAAGCCTTCACATGGGTGGAGGGGGAGCTCACGGAAGACATCATTAGCAGCGATTGTCTAACTAAGCATCAGCTTGTTGTAGATCTTAGTAATCAATGTCTATAAAAAGTAAATGTTAAAAGTTTTAAACCAATTACTGTTGTGGAAAGTTATGGTTTAGCCTCTGTAAAATCGAACTGCTACTGCCAATTCACAAACTGTTACCCAAAGCAAATTTGGGAGATTTTCAAAGCCAGGACCCCTGGATTGTAAATAAATGTGCGCAAACAAAAGAGGACCCCCAAAATAATTATAAATTTAAAATCAGAGACAACATCCTGTTTAGACAGGAGGAGAATAAAACACTAAAATGGATATCTCCAAGTCAATTATATCATGATATTGTCATGGAAAACAACTGCTGGTGTGGCCATGGGGGGGTCCAACAAAACCATGCAAATTATCAAATCTAAATACTGGTGGCCTAACATGGACAATACCATTGCAGACAGTTTACACCGGTGTCTTATATGTTTGCAACAAGATCCCAAGAGGGGCAAACTAAAATTACAACCATTGCCGCTGGAAGATGGCCCCTGGGATGCATTATGTGGGGCCAGTCCCAACGGCAAAGGGGGGATATAAGTACATGCTGGTTATTATAGACATGTTTTCTAAATGGGTGGAAGCATTCCCCACCAAAAACAATACAGCAATAACAACAGCAAGAATCCTATATAACCGGGTGTGCACTAGGTGGGGCTTCCCCAATATTATAGAATCAGACAGAGGCACACATTTTGTAAATAGTAGGCCACAATGTGCCAAATAATTGGGGTCCTGCAGCTGTACCACCTACCATACCATCCCCAATCATCGGGAATGGTAGAAAGAATGAACAGAACACTTAAAAATGCATTACAAAAGTGCGTCCTAGATGCAGGAAAAGATTGGGTAGATCACTTGCCTGGTATTCTAATGGCAGTCAGAGGGACTGTCCAGGCAAGCACTGGGTTATCACCCTACAAATTAATGACAGGGTGAAAGATGAGGTTAACGCACCTGGCAGATGTGCCTTCTCTAAATGGCCCTATTAGTGATAAGGTAAAACATGAAAAGTTCCTGTCTGGGGTACAATTACAATTGGAACAGTACCTAGGATTTGTTGCTCAAAACATGGCCAGGCACATGAAAAGAATGTTAACTACAGGAACCCTTATGGGATGGGCCACCCAATAAAAGAGAGACACGGTAATGGTCCAAAATTGGGAACAAAATCACCTTGGAAAGATGCCAATTGGCTAGGACCCTATACCATGCTAAAGAAATTGGGAGAGACTGCAGTATACAAAAAAGAATTAATAAAGGAATCAAACCAGTGCCTCAAGCTGTGCATCAACAATATAGGGATCCGGGTGTCGACTACATCAGTGCTCTCTCATTCGGGTGCTGACTCATTATTGTCTCTGTAAACGATATTGAGTTCATCACTTTGTCTCAGTATCTGGTTGCTGACCTACATCACTGTTCTCTCAATATCTGGGTGCTGACCTACATCCCTGCTGTCACAGTATCTGGGTGCTGCCCTTCATCCCTGCTGTCTCAGCTTCTGTGTGCTGACCTACATCCCTGCTGTCTCTGTATCTGGGTGCTGTACTACATCACTGCTGTCTCAGTATCTGTGCTGACCTGTATCCCTGCTGTCACAGTATCTGGTGCTGACCTTCGTCCTTGCTGTCTCAGTTTCTGGGTGCTGACCCTACATCCCTGTTGTCTCTGTATCTGTTGCTGTTATACTGCTATCTCATTATCTGGTGTTGGCCTTATCTGCTGTCTCAGTATCTGGGTGCTTGACCTACATCCTGCTGTCTCGGTATCTGGTGCTAATCCCACATCCCTGTTGTCTCAGTATCTGGGTGACCTTCATTACTGTTCTCAGTATCTGGATCTACATCAATGCTGTCTCAGTATTTGGGTGCTGAACTGTCCCTGCTGTCCAATCTGG
This sequence comes from Neoceratodus forsteri, assembly GCA_016271365.2. NCBI lineage: Eukaryota > Metazoa > Chordata > Ceratodontiformes > Ceratodontidae > Neoceratodus > Neoceratodus forsteri. Next base: position 19,258,487 of record CM028129.1, on the reverse strand, counting down.
GTGTGGTGATCATTTCTGCTGTGTCACATCGGCTGCTGATTCACTGCTTTCACCCTGTATCTGTGTGCATACGTCTTTGTTGTCTCAGTATCTGGGTATATTTCATCCCTGTTATTCACTATCTGAGTGTTGACCACATCCCTGGTTTCTGTGAATCTGGGTGCCACCATCACTGCTGTTTAAAATCAGGTGTGGAACTATTAGCTGCTATTCCGTTATCTCGTTGCAGAACTTTCTGCTGTCTTAGTATCTGGGTGCTACCACATCATTGCTGTTCAGTGGCTGGTGCTGTTTATATTACTGTTGTTCAGTATCAGGGTGCTGTACATCACTGACTCAGTATCTGGGTGCTGGTATCTCCTGCTGTCCCAGTATCTGGGTGCCACCAACACAGTGCTGCCTCATCTGGGTGCTGACCTACATCCTGCAGTTTCATTATCTGGATGTATTACATCCCTACTGTCTCATATCGGGTTGCTGACCTCATCACTGCTGTCTCAGCATCTGGGTGCTGACCCTACATCACGGTTGTCTCAATATCTGGGTGTGACCTGCATCCCTGCTCAGTGAGTATCTGGGTGCTGATCTACATCAGTGCTGAATCAGTATTTGGTGCTGACCTTCATCAGGCTATCTCGTGTATCTGGTGCTGTTCCCTGCTCTTCAGTGTCTAGGTGCGGCCTTAATCTCTGCTGTGTCAGTATCTGGCTTGTTCATTGTTTGTCGATATCTGTGTGTTGTGTACAACTTTGCTGTCTCATTATCTGAGCTCACCACATCCCCTATTATCTCAGTATCTGGTGTTTGACTCTTCCCTGCTGTCTCAGTATCTGGTACTACTTCCCTGTTGTCTCAGTATCTTGTTGTCGACCTATATCCTGCTGTCTCAGTATCTGGGCTGACCCGCATCACTTTTATCTCAGTGTCTGGTATCACCATCCTCTGGTGTCTGTATCTGGGTGCCAACCCAACCTGTCATCTTCATACCTGGGTGTTACCTCCACACTGCTGTCTCTATAGGGTGCTGACCTTCAGCGCTGTCTGTCTCAGTATCTGGGTGGTGACTCATCCCTGCTGTCTCAGCATCTGGATGCTGGCCTAAATCACTGTTGCTGGTAAATGGATCTGATAGATATTTCTGCTGCCTCACCATCTGAACTGTTTATCCTGGTATGTCATATCTGGTGCTGTATATATGACTGCTGTCTTAGTATCTGGGGCTGATGTCCATCACTGCTGTCGCAGTATCTGGTGCTGTCACATTACTTCGTCTCAGTATCTGGTGATGGCCCCCCTCCTCTGTCTCAGTATCTGGGTTCTGCCTACATCATTGCAGTCTCACTATCTGGTGTTGACCGCATCACTGCTGTCTCATATTCAGTGCGACCTACAGGCCTGTTGTCTCCATATCTGTGTTGACCTACACTCTGTGTCTCTGTATTGGGTGTTGTCCAACATCACTGCTTTCTCAGTGTCTGGGTGCTGACTAAACCCTGTTGTCTCTCAGAGTGCTGACCTGCTGTTGCTTTCTCATTGCCTGGGTGCTGACAAGCATTTGTGCTGTCTGAGTACTGGTGCTGGCCTTATCCTGCTGTCCAGTATGTGGGTGCAGACCCGCATCTCTTTTGTCTCAGTATCTGGTGCTGACATAACTCCTGCTGTCTCATGTCTGGAGTTTGGCCCCATCCTGCTGTCTCATATCTGTGTTGGCCTGCATCCCTGCTGTCTCAGTGGCAGGGTACTCACCTACATCCTGCTGTCCAATGGGTGCTGACCTACATCTCTGTCTCAGTATCTGTGTTGGCCTTCATCATTGCTGTATCAGTGGCTTAGGTGTTGACCTACAGCCCAGCTGTCTCAGTATCTGGTGCGGCCCATCACTGTGCTCAGTACATGTGTGTTGACACATCCTGCTGTCGTATTCCTGGTGCTGATCTACATCCTTGCTGTCCCAGTATCTTGGTGCTGCTTTCATGCCTGCTGTTCTCAGTGTTCTGCGTGCTGACCTACATCCCTTGCTGTCTCAAGTATCTGGTTTTGTCCTATCTGCTGCTGTCCCAAATTCAGGTGCAACCTATCACTGCTGTTATCCCAGTATCTGGGTGCTGACCAACAGGCCTGCTGTCTCATGTATTCTGGTGCCTGATCCAGCATTCCTGCTGTTCAAGTATTTGATTGTCGAAGCACATCATCATGTCCCAGCATCTGGGTGTTGACCCACATCCCTGCTTTCTCAGTATATGGTGCTGACTTTCAGTGCTGTCTCAGAATCTGGGAGCCAATCTACATCACTGCAGTCTCTGTATCTGGTGCCTAGTTCCTACATCCCTGCTGTCTCTGTAACTGGATGCTGACCTACATCACTGTTGTCTCAATATCTGGGTGCTGACCTACATCCCTGCTTTCGTCAATGAATCTGGGTGCTGATCTACATCCCTGCTTGTCTCAGTATCTGGGTGCTGACCTACATCACTGCTGTCTCAGTATCTGGGTGCTGACATACATCAAAAGGAATCAGTATTTGGTGATGACCCACATCAGGCTGTTCCAGTATATGGTGCTACTCACATCCCTTGCTGTCCCAGTATCTGGGTGTTGACTCACTTGCTCGTTGTCTCAGTGCAGTATCTGTAAAAGCGACCTTTCATCCTGCTGTCCCAGTATCTGGGTGCTGTCCTACATACTGCTGTCTCAGTATTGGGGTGCACGACCCAGCCTGGCACAGCTTTCTAACCAGTATCACAGGTGGCTCCATCCCTGCTGCCTCGGTTTCTGGGTGCCGACTTTTAATCTCTGCTGTGCTGTATTATGGCTGCGTGATATACATCCTTACTGTCTCAGTATCTGGGTGCTGGAATTTTCACTGCTGTCTCAGTATCTGGTGTTGGCCTCAGTACTGTCTCAGTGTCTGGGTAGGAGACCTACATCAGTGCTGTCTCAGTATTTGGGGCTGACCTACATCAGTGCTGTCTCAGTATCTCGAAGCTGACCTTAATCCCTGCTGTGTCAGTATATGGTTGTTGATCTCTATCACTGCTGTCTCAGTATCTGTGTGGTGACATACATCTTTTGCTGTCTCAGTATCTGGGTACTGCCCACATCCCTGCTACCTCGTGCATCTGAGTGCTGACCTACATCCTTGATGTCTCAGTATCTGGGTGCCGACCTTCGTCACTGCTGTCTCAGTACATGTGTGTTGACACACATCCCTGCTGTCACAGTATCTGGGTGCTGATCTACATCACTGCTGTCCCAGTATCTTGGTGTTGGCATTCATGCCTGCTGTCTTCAGTGTCTGCGTGTTGATACCATCCCTGCTGTCTAAGTATCTGGTTGCTTTCCTACTTTACTGCTGTTCCCAATGTGGGTTGCAACCTACATCACTTGCTATCCTCAGTATCTTGGTGTTGACCAACAGGCCTGTTGTCTCAGTATCTGGGTGTTGACCAACATTCCTGCTGTCTAAGTATTTGACTGTCGAGTACATCACTGTTGTCCTAGTATCTGGGTGTTGGACCCACATCCCTTGCTTTCTTTCAGTATATGGGTGCCGACCTTCTTCTAGTGCTGTCTCAGAATCTGGGAGCCAACCTACATCACTGCAGTCTCAGTATCTGGGTGCCGGACTTACATCCCTTGCTGTCTCTGTAACTGGATGCTGACCCACATCACTGTTGTCTCAATATGTGTGCCGACTCTACATCCCTGCTGTCATCAATGAATCTGGGTGCTGACCTACATCCCTGCAGTCTCAGTATCTGGGTGCTGACCTACAGCACTGCTGTCTCAGTATCTGGGTGCTGACATACATCAGTGCTGAATCAGTATTTGGGTGATGACCTACATCAGGGCTGTCTCAGTATATGGGTGCTTACCTGCATCCCTGCTGTCCCAGTATCTGGGTGTTGACCTACTTGCCTGCTGTCTCAGTATCTGTGTGCTGACCTTCATCCCTGCTGTCCCAGTATCTGGGTGCTGTCTTACATTACTGCTGTCTCAGTATTGGGTGCTGACCTTCAGCACAGCTTTGTATTGGGTGGTGACCTCCATCCCTGCTGCTTCTCGGTTTCTGGGTGTCGATCTTTAATCTCTGCTGTGTCAGTATATGGCTGCTGACATACATCCCTACTGTCTCAGTATCTGGGTGCTGAATTACGTCACTGCTGTCTCAGTATCTGGGTGCTGACCTTCGCCAGTACTGTCTCAGTGTCTGGGTAGAGACCTACATCAATGCTGTCTCAGTATTTGGGGGCTGACCTACATCAGTGCTGTCTCAGTATCTCGAAGCTGACCTTAATCCCTGCTGTGTCAGTATATGGCTGTTGACCTACATCACTGCTGTCTCAGTATCTGTGTGGTGACATACATCTTTGCTGTCTCAGTATCTGGGTACTCACCTACATCCCTGGCTATCTCAGTATCTGAGTGCTGACCTACATCCTTGATGTCTCAGTATCTGGGTGCCGACCTACATCCCTGCTGTCAATGAATCTGGGTGCTGACCTACATCCCTGCAGTCTCAGTTTCTGGGTGCTGACCTACAGCACTGCTGTCTCAGTATCAGGGTGCTGACATACATCACTGCTGTCACAGCATCTGGGTGCTGTCCTACATCCCTGCTGTTTCAGTATCTGGGTGATGACCTTCAACACTGTTGTCTGAGAAAATGGGTCCTGACAGATATTTCTGCTGTCTCAAAATCTGGTATCTGATGTTCATCCCTACTGTCTCAGCACATGGATGCTAACATACATCACTGGTGTTTCAGTATTAGGGAGCTGACCCACATCCCTGTTGTCTCACTATCTGGGAGCCGACCTACATCACTGCTCTCTCAAAATCTGGGTACCGACCTACATCACTGCTGTCTCAGTATTTGGGTGCTGACCTACATCCCTGCTGTCACAGTATCTGGGTGCTGAACTTGATCCCTGCTGTCTCAGTTTCTGGGTGCTGACCTACATCCCTGCTGTCTCTGTATCTGGGTGATTTACTACATCACTGCTGTCTCAGAATCTGGGTGCTAACCTACATCACTGCTGTCTCAGTATCTGGGTACTGACCTACATCCCTGCTGTTCTAGTATCTGGGTGCTGATCTACATTATTGCTGTCTCAGTATCTGGGTGCTGACCTACATCACTGCTGTCTCAGTGTCTGTGTGTCGACCTACATTACTGCAGTCTCTGTAAGAGGATGCTGAGTTACATCACCTCTGTTTCAGTATCTGGTTGCTGACCTATATCACTGTTGTCTCAATATCTGGGTGCTGGCCTACATCCCTGCTGTCTCAGTATCTGGATGCTGAACTACATTACTGCTGTCTCAGTATCTCTGAACTGAACCACATCACTGCTGTCTCAGTATCTGAGTGCTGACCTACATCACTGCTGTCTCAGTATCAGGGTGCCGACCTACATCAGTGCTCTCTCTGTATCTGGGTGCCGACCTACATTATTGTGGTCTCTGTAATCGGATATTGAGTTTCATCACTTCTGTCTCAGTATCTGGTTGCTGACCTACATCACTGCTGTCTCAATATCTGGGTGCTGACCTACATCCCTGCTGTCTCAGTATCTGGGTGCAGACCTTCATCAGTACTGTCTCAGTATCCGTTAGTGACTCTACATCAATGCTGTCTCAGTATTTGGTGCTGGAACCACATCCTGCTGTCTCAATTTCTGGGTGCCGACCTTAATTTCTGCTGTGTCAGCATCTGGCTGCTGATCTACATCACTGCTACCTCAGTATCTGTGTGCTGACATACATCTTTGCTGTCTCAGTATCTGGGTACTCAACTACATCCCTGCTATCTCACTATCTGAGTGCTGACCTACATCCCTGCTGTTTCAGAATCTGGGTGCCGACCTACATCACTGCTGTTTAAAAATCAGGGTGCCGAACTATATAACTGCTGTCCCATTATCTGGGTGCTGACCTACATGCCTGCTGTCTTAGTATCTGGGTGCTGACCTACATCATTGCTGTCTCAGTAACTGGGTGCTGTTTTATATTACTGCTGTCTCAGTATCAGGGTGCTGACCTACATCACTGCTGACTCAGTATCTGGGTGCTGACCCTCATCCCTGCTGTCCCAGTATCTCGGTGCCGACCTACATTAGTACTGCCTCAGTATCTGGGTGCCGACCTACATCACTGCAGTCTCAGTATCTGGATGCTGACCTACATCCCTACTGTCTCTATATCTGGTTGCTGATCTACATCACTGTTGTCTCAACATCTGGGTGCTGACCAACATCACAGCTGTTTCAATATCTGGGTGCTGACCTACATCCCTGCTGTCTAAGTATCTGGGTGCTGACCTACATCAGTGCTGAATCAGTCTTTGGGTGCTGACCTTCATCAGGGCTGTCTCAGTATCTGGGTGCTGACCTTCACCCCTGCTCTCTCAGTATATGGGTGCCGACCTTAATCTCGCTATGTCAGTATCTGGCTGCTGACCTACTTCATTGCTGTCTCAGTATCTGTGTGCTGACATACAACTCTGCTATCTCAGAATCTGGAAACTCACCTACATCCCTGCTATCTCAGTATCTGAGTGCTGACCTACTTCCCTGCTGTCTCAATATCTGGGTACTCACATACTTCCCGGCTGTCACAGTATCATGGTGTCGACCTACATCCCTGCTGTCTCGGTATCTTGGAGCCGACCTACATCACTGCTGTCTCAGTGTCTGGGTACTCACCTACATCCCTGCTGTCTGTATCTGGCTGCCAACCTAAATCCCTGCCATCTTCATACCTGGGAGCTGACCTACATCACAGCTGTCTCAGTATAAGGGTGCAGACCTTCAGCACAGCTGTCTCAGTATCTGGGTGGTGACCTCCATCCCTGCCGTCTCAACATTTGGATGCTGACCTAAATCACTGTTGTCTGAGTAAATGGATCCTGATAGATATTTCTGCTGCCTCACCATCTGGAATCTGATGTTTATCCCTGCTGTCTCAGTATCTGGGTGCTGACATACATGACTGCTGTCTTAGGATCTGGGAGCTGATGTACATCACTGCTGTCACAGTATCGGGGTGCCGACCTACATTACAGATGACGCAGTATCTGGGTGATGACCCACACCCCTCCTGTCTCAGTATCTGGGTCTGAACCATCACTGCAGTCTCACTATCTGTGTTCAATCCTACATTACTGCTGTGTTCAGTATCTCAGTGCTGACCTACAGGCCTGCTGTCTCCATATCTGGTGCTTGACTTACATCCCTGCTGTCTTGTGTTCTGTGCTGTCCAACATCACTGTTGGTCTCAGTATCTGGGTGTTGACTAAAATCCCTGTTGTCTCAGTAAAAGAGTGCTTACCTACTGGCCTGCTGTCTCAGTGCCTAGGTGATGACAAACATCCGTGCTGTCTCAGTATCTAGGTGCTGACCTTTATCCCTGCTGTCTCAGTATGTGGGTGCTGACCTACATCACTGCTGTCTCAGTATCTGGGTGCTGACATAAATCACTGCTGTCTCAGTGTCTGGAAGTTGACCTACATCACTGCTGTCTCAGTATCTGGGTGCTGACCTACATCACTGCTGTCTCAGTATCAGGGTACTCACCTACATCCCTGCTGTCTCAGTATCTGGGTGAAGACCTACATTTCTGCTGTCTCAGTATCTGGGTGCTGACCTACATCACTGCTGTATCAGTACCAGGGTGCTGACCTACAGCACAGCTGTCTCAGTATCTGGGTGCTGACCTACGTCACTACTGTCTCAGTACATGAGTGTTGACACACATCCCTGCTGTCACAGTATCTGGGTGCTGATCTACATCATTGCTGTCCCAGTATCTGGGTGCTGACATTCATGCCTGCTGTCTCAGTGTCTGCGTGCTGACCTACATCCCTGCTGTCTAAGTATCTGGGTGCTGTCCAACCTTACTGCTGTCCCAAAATCAGGGTGCTGACCTACATCACTGCTGTCCCCGTATCAGGGTGCTGACCAACAGGCCTGCTGTCTCAGTATCTGGGTGCTGACCAACATTCCTGCTGTCTAAGTATCTGATTGCCGAAGTACATCACTGCTGTCCCAGTATCTGGGTGTTGACCCACATCCCTGCTTTCTCAGTATAAGGGTGCCGACCTACATCAGTGCTGTCTCAGAATCTGGGAGCCAACCTACATCACTGCAGTCTCAGTATCTGGGTGCCGACCTACATCCCTGCTGACTCTGTAATCTGGATGCTTGACCTTACATCGCTGTTGTCTCAACATCTGGGTGCTGACCTACATCACTGTTGTCTCAATATCTGGGTGCCGACCTACATCCCTGCTGTCCATGAATCTGGGTGCTGACCTACATCCTTGCAGTCTCAGTATCTGGGTGCTGACCTACAGCACTGCTGTCTCAGTATCTGGTTGCTGACATACATCAGTGCTGACTCAGTATTTGGGTGCTGACCTACATCAAGGCTGTCTCAGTATCTGGGTGCTTACCTACATCCCTGCTGTCCCAATATCTGGGTGTTGATCTACTTGCCTGCTGCCTCAGTATCTCTGTGCTGACATTCATCCCTGCTGTCCCAGTATCTGGGTGCCTTCCTACATTACTGCTGTCTCAGTATTAGGGTGCTGACCTTCAGCACAGCTTTCTTAGTATGTGGGTGGTGACCTCCATCCCTGCTGTCTCAGTTTCTGGGTGCCGACTTTTATCTCTGCTGTGTCAGTATATGGCTGCTGACCTACATCCCTACTGTCTCAGAATCTGGGTGCTGAATTACATCACTGCTGTCTCAGTATCTGGGTGATGACCTTCACCAGTACTGTCTCAGTGTCTGGGTAGTGACCTACATCAATGCTGTCTCAGTTTTGGGGGCTGACCTACATCAGTGCTGTCTCAGTATCTCGAAGCTGACCTTAACCCTGCTGTGACAGTATAAGGCTGTTGACCTACATCACTGCTGTCTCAGTATCTGTGTGGTGACAAACATCTTTGCTGTCTCAGTATCTGGGTACTCACCTACATCCCTGCTATCTCAGTATATGAGTGCTGACCTACATCCTTGATGTCTCAGTATCTGGGTGCCGACCTACATCCCTGCTGTCAATGAATCTGGGTGCTGACCTATATGCCTGCAGTCTCAGTATCTGGGTGCTGACCTACAGCACTGCTGTCTGAGTATCAGACTGCTGACGTACATCACTGCTGTCACAGCATCTGGGTGCTGTCCTACATCCCTGCTGTCTCAGTATCTGGGTGATGACCTTCATCACTGTTGTCTGAGAAAATGGGTCCTGACAGATATTTCTGCTGTCTCAAAATCTGGTATCTGATGTTCATCCCTACTGTCTCAGCAAATGGGTGCTGACATACATCACTGGTGTTTCAGTATCAGGGAGCTGACCCACATCCCTGTTGTCTCACTATCTGGGAGCACGACCTGCACATCACCGCCTCTCAAAATCTGGTACGACCTCATCACTGCTACAACCAGTATCTGGTGCTGGACCTATATCCCTGCTGTCACAGTATCTGGGTGCTGGAACTTGATCCCTGCTGCCCCAGTTTCTGGTGCTGACCAACATCCCTGCTGTCTCTGTATCTGGGTGATGTACTACATCACTGCTGTCTCAGTATCTTGGTGATGACCTACATCACTGCTGTCTCAGTATCTGGTACTGACCTACATCCCTCTCTCCTTCTCAGTCTCTGAGGTGCTGACTCTACATTACTGTCTCAGTATCTGGGTGCTGACCTACATCACTGCTGTCTCAGTGTCTGGGTGCAACACACTGCAGTCTCTGAAGTGGATGCTGAGTTACATCACCTCTGTCTCAGTATCTGGTTGCTGACCCATATCACTGTTGTCTCAATATCTGGGTGCTGACCTACATCCCTGCTGTCTCAGTATCTGGATGCAGACCTTCATCAGTACTGTCCCAGTATCTGTGACGTTACCTACATCAACGCTGTCTCAGTATTTGGGTGCTGATCATGATCCCTGCTGTCAAAGTATCTGGGTGCCGACTTTAATCTCTGCTATGTCAGTATCTGGCTGCTGACCTACATCACTGCTGTCTCAGTATTTGTGTGCTGACATACATGTTTGCTGTCTCAGTATCTGGGTACTCACCTACATCCCTGCTATCTCACTATCTGTGCTTGACCTTCATCCCTGCTGTCTCAGAATCTCGGTGCCTACCTACATCCCTGCTGTCTCAGTATCTGGGAGCTGACCCATATTCCTGCTGTCTCAGTATCGGGTGCCGACCTACATCACTGCTGTATCAAAATCAGGGTGCCGACCGACATAACTGCTATCCCAGTATCTGGCTGCTGACCTACATGCCTGCTGTCTTAGTATCTGGGTGCTGACCTACATCATTGCTGTCTCAGTATCTGGGTGCTGTTTTTCATTACTGCTGTCTCAGTATCTGGGTGCTGTTTTACATTACTGCTGTCTCAGTATCTGGGTGCTGACCTACATCACTGCTGTCTCAGTATCTGGGTGCTGACCCACATCCCTGCTGTCTCAGTATCTGGGTGCCGACCTACATCAGTGCTGCCTCTGTATCTGGGACCCAACCGACATCACTGCAGTCTCAGTATCTGGATGCTGACCTACATTCCTGCTGTCTCTGTATCAGGTTGCTGACCTACATCACAGTTATCTCAACATCTGGGTGCTGACCTACATCACAGTTGTCTCAATATCTGGGTGCTGACCTACATCTCTGCTGTCTAAGTATCTGGGTGCTGTCCTACATCAGTGATGAATCAGTTTTTGGATGCTGACCTTCATCAGGGCTGTCTCAGCATCTGGGTGCTAACCTTCATCCCTGCTCTCTCAGTATCTTGGTGCTGACCTTAATCTCTACTGTGTCAGTATCTGGCTGCTGACCTACATCATTGCTGTCTCAGTATCTGTGTGCTGACATTACATCTGTGCTGTCTCAGTATCTGGGTACTCACCTACATCCCTGCTATTTCAGTTTCTGAGTGCAAACCTACTTCCCTGCTTTCTCAGTATCTGGGTACTCACATACCTCCCTGCTGTCTCAGTATCATGGTGTCTACCTTCATCCCAGCTGTCTCGGTATCTTGGAGATGACCTTCATCACAGCTGTCTCAGTGTCTGGGTACTCACCTACATCCCTGCTGTCTCAGTATCTGGGTGCCAACCTAAATCCCTGCCATCTTCATACCTGGGTGCTGACCTACATCACTGCTGTCTCTGTATAAGGGTGCTGACCTTCAGCACAGCTGTCTCAGTATCTGGGTGGTGACCTCCATCCCTGCTGTCTCAGCATCTGGATGCTGACCTAAATCACTGTTGTCTGAGTAAATGGATCCTGATAGATATTTCTGCTGCCTCACCATCTGGAATCTGATGTTTATCCCTGCTGTCTCAGTATCTGGGTGCTGACATACATGACTGCTGTTCTTAGTATCTGGGAGCTGATGTACATCACTGCTGTCACAGTATCGGGTGCCAACCACATTACAGCTGACTCAGTATCTGGAGTGATGACCCACACCCTCCTGCTCTCAGTATCTGGGTCCGACCTACATCACTGCAGTCTCACTATCTGGGTGCCAACCTACATCACTGCTGTCTCAGTATCTCAGTGCTGACCTACATGCCTGCTGTCTCCATATCTGGGTGCTGACCTACATCCCTGCTGTCTCTGTATCTGCGTGCTGTCCAACATCACTGCTGTCTCAGTATCTGGGTGCTGACTAAAATCCCTGTTGTCTCAGTACCAGAGTGCTGACCTACTGGCCTGCTGTCTCAGTGCCTAGGTGCTGACAAACATCCGTGCTGTCTCAGTATCTTGGTGCTGACCTTCATCCCTGCTGTCTCAGTATGTGGGTGCTGACCTACATCACTGCTGTCTCAGTATCTGGGTGCTGACATAATTCACTGCTGTCTCAGTGTCTGGAGTTGTCCTACATCACTGCTGTCTCAGTATCTGGGTGCGGACCTACATCACTGCTGTATCAGTATCAGGGTACTCACCTACATCCCTGCTGTCTCAGTATCTGCTTGCCAAACTACATCTGTGCTGTCTCAGTATCTGGGTGCTGATCTACATCACTGCTGTATCTGTACCAGGGTGCTGACCTACAGCACAGCTGTCTCAGTATCTGGGTGCCAACCTACGTCACTGCTGTCTCAGTACATGAGTGTTGACACACATCCCTGCTGTCACAGTATCTGGGTGCTGATCTACATCACTGCTGTCCCAGTATCTGGGTGCTGAGCATTCATGCCTGCTGTCTCAGTGTCTGGGTGCTGACCTACATCCCTGCTGTCTAAGTATCTGGGTGCTGTCCTACCTTACTGCTGTCCCAAAATCAGGGTGCTGATCTACATCACTGCTATCCCAGTATCTGGGTGCTGACCAACAGGCCTACTGTCTCAGTATCTGGGTGCTGACCAACATTCCTGCTGTCTAAGTATCTGATTGCCGAAGTACATCACTGCTGTCCCAGTATCTGGGTGTTGACCCACATCCCTGCTTTCTCAGTATAAGGGTGCCGACCTACATCAGTGCTGTCTCAGAATCTGGGAGCCAACCTACATCACTGCAGTCTCAGTATCTGGGTGCCGACCTACATCCCTGCTGTCTCTGTAACTGGATGCTGACCTACATCACTGTTGTCTCAACATCTGGGTGCTGACCTACATCACTGTTGTCTCAATATCTGGGTGCTGACCTACATCCCTGCTGTCAATGAATCTGGGTGCTGACCTACATCCCTGCAGTCTCAGTATCTGGGTGCTGACCGACAGCACTGCTGGCTCAGTATCTGGGTGCTGACATACATCAGTGCTGAATCAGTATTTGGGTGCTGACCTACATCAGGGCTGTCTCAGTATCTGGGAGCTTACCTACATCCCTGCTGTCCCAGTATCTGGGTGTTGACCTACTTGCCTGCTGTCTCAGTATCTGTGTGGTGACATACATCTTTGCTGTCTCAGTATCTGGGTACTCACCTACATCCTTGCTATCTCAGTATCTGAGTGCTGACCTACATAATTGATGTCTCAGTATCTGGGTGCCGACCTACATCCCTGCTGTCAATGAATCTGGGTGCTGACCTACATCCCTGCAGTCTCAGTATCTGGGTGCTGACCTACAGCACTGCTGTCTCAGAATCAGGGTGCTGACATACATCACTGCTGTCACAGCATCTGGGTGCTGTCCTACATCCCTGCTGTCTCAGTATCTGGGTGATGACCTTCATCACTGCTGTCTGAGAAAATGGGTCCTGACAGATATTTCTGCTGTCTCAAAATCTGGTATCTGATGTTCATCCCTACTGTCTCAGCATATGGGTGCTGACATACATCACTGGTGTTTCAGTATCAGGGAGCTGACCCACATCCCTGTTGTCTCACTATCTGGGAGCCGACCTACATCACTGCTCTCTCAAAATCTGGGTACCGACCTACATCACTGCTGTCTCAGTATCTGGGTGCTGACCTACATCACTGCTGTCTCAGTATCTGGGTACTGACCTACATCCCTGCTGTCTCAGTATATGGGTGCTGATCTACATGACTGCTGTCTCAGTTTCTGGGTGCTGACCTACAATCACTGCTGTCTCAGTGTCTGGGTGCCGACCTACATTACTGCAGTCTCTGTAAGTGGATGCTGAGTTACATCACCTCTGTCTCAGTATCTGGTTGCTGACCTATATCACTGTTGTCTCAATATCTGGGTGCTGACCTACATCCCTGCTGTCTCAGTATCTGGATGCAGACCTTCATCAGTATTGTCCCAGTATCTGTGATGTGACCTACATCAACGCTGTCTCAGTATTTGGGTGCTGATCAAGATCCCTGCTGTCTCAGTATCTGGGTGCCGACCTTAATCTCTGCTATGTCAGTATCTGGCTGCTGACCTACATCACTGCTGCCTCAGTATCTGTGTGCTGACATACATCTTTGCTGTCTCAGTATCTGGGTACTCACCTACATCCCTGCTATCTCATATCTGAGTGCTGACCTTCATCCCTGCTGTCTCACAATCTCAGTGCCTACCTACATCCCTGCTGTCTCAGTATCTGGGTGCTGACCCATATTCCTGCTGTCTCAGTGTCTGGGTGCTGACCTACATCACTGCTGTATCAAAATCAGGGTGCCGACCAACATAACTGCTATCCCAGTATCTGGGTGCTGACCTACATGCCTGCTGTCTTAGTATCTGGGTGCTGATCTACATCATTGCTGTCTTAGTATCTGGGTGCTGTTTTACATTACTGCTGTCTCAGTATCTGGGTGCTGACCTACATCACTGCTGTCTCAGTATCTGGGTGCTGACCCACATCCCTGCTGTCTCAGTATCTGGGTGCTGACCTACATCAGTGCTGCCTCAGTATCTGGGTGCCAAGCTACATCACTGCAGTCTCAGTATCTGGATGCTGACCTACATTCCTACTGTCTCTGTATCAGGTTGCTGACCTACATCACAGTTATCTCAACATCTGGGTGCTGACCTACATCACAGTTGTCTCAATATCTGGGTGCTGACCTACATCTCTGCTGTCTAAGTATCTGGGTGCTGTCCTACATCAGTGATGAATCAGTATTTCGATGCTGACCTTCATCAGGGCTGTCTCAGTATCTGGGTGCTAACCTTCATCCCTGCTGTCTCAGTATCTGGGTGCTGACCTTAATCTCTGCCGTGTCAGTATCTGGCTGCTGACCTACATCATTGCTGTCTCAGTATCTGTGTGCTGACATACATCTGTGCTGTCTCAGTATCTGGGTACTCATCTACATCCCTGCTATTTCAGTTTCTGAGTGCTGACCTGCTTCCCTGCTTTCTCAGTATCTGGGTACTCACATACTTCCCTGCTGTCTCAGTATCATGGTGTCGACCTTCATCCCTGCTGTCTCGGTATCTTGGTGCTGACCTTCAGCATAGCTGTCTCAGTGTCTGGGTACTCACCTACATCCCTGCTGTCTCAGCATCTGGATGCTGACCTAAATCACTATTGTCTGAGTAAATGGGTCCTTATAGATATTTCTGCTGCCTCACAATCTGGAATCTGATGTTTATCCCTGCTGTCTCAGTATCTGGGTGCTGACATACATGACTGCTGTCTCAGTATCTGGAAGCTGATTTACATCACTGCTGTTAAAGTATTGGGGTGCCGACCTACATCACAGCTGTCTCAGTATCTGGGTGATGACCAACATCCCTCCTGTCTCTGTATCTGGGTCTCGACCAACATCACTGCAGTCTCACTATCTGTGTTCCATCCTACATCACTGCTGTCTCAGTATCTCGGTGCTGACCTACATGCCTGCTGTCTCCTTATTTGGGTGCTGACCTACACCCAGCGGTCTCAGTATCTGGGAGCTGTCCAACAACACTGCTGTCTCAGTATCTGGGTGTTGACAAACATCCATGCTGCCTCAGTATCTTGGTGCTGACCTTCATCCCTGCTGTCTCAGTATGTGGGTGCAGACCTACATCACTGCTGTCTCAGTATCTGGGTGCTGACCTTCATCCGTGCTCTCTCAGTATGTGGGTGCCGACCTTAATCTCAGCTGTGTCAGTATCTGGCTGCTGACCTACATCACTGCGGTCGGTAACTTTGTGCTGACATACATCTCTGCCATCTAATTATCTGGGTACTCTCCTACATCCCTGCGATCTCAGTATCTGAGTGCTGACCTACTTCCCTGCTGTCTCAGTATCTGGGTACTCACATACTTCCCTGCTATCTCAGTATCATGGAGCAGACCAACATCCGTGCTGTCTCGGTATCTTGGTGCTGACCTACATCACTGCTGTCTCAGTGTCTGGGTACTTATCTACATCACTGCTGTGTCAGTATCTGGCTGCCGACCTACATCCCTGCCATCTCGGTACCTGGGTGCTGACCTACATCACTGC
This sequence comes from Neoceratodus forsteri, assembly GCA_016271365.2. Lineage (NCBI taxonomy): Eukaryota > Metazoa > Chordata > Ceratodontiformes > Ceratodontidae > Neoceratodus > Neoceratodus forsteri. The sequence goes on along the minus strand of CM028129.1, from coordinate 19,242,614 downwards.
TGTCCCAGTATCTGGGTGCTGACCTACATGCCTGCTGTCTCAGTGTCAGGGTGCTGACCTACATCATTGCTGTCTCAGTATCTGGCTGCTGTCTTACATTACTGCTGTCTCAGTATCTGGGTGCTGACCTACATCACTGCTGTCTTGGTATCTGGGTGCTGACACACATCGCTGCTTTCTCAGTATCTGGGTGCCGACCTACATCAGTGCTGTCTCCAGAAGCTGGGTGCCAACCTACATCACTGCAGTCTCAGTATCTGGGTGCTGACCTACATCCCTGCTGACTCTGTAACTGGATGCTGACCTACATCACTGTTGTCTCAACATCTGGGTGCTGACCTACATCACTGTGGTCTCAATATCTGGGTGCTGACCTACATCCTTGCTCTCTAAGTATTTGGGTGCTGACATACATCAGTGCTTAATCAGTATTTTTGTGCTGACCTACATCAGGGCTGTCTCAGTATCTGGGTGCTGACCTACATCCCTGCTGTCCCAGTATCTGGGTGTTGACCTACATGCCTGCTTTCTCAGTATCTGTGTGCGGACCTTCATCCCTGCTGTCCCAGTATCTGGGTGTAGTCCTACACTTCTGCTGTCTCAGTATTAGGGTGCTGACATTCAGCACAGCTTTTTCACTATCTGGGTGAAGACCTCCATCCCTGCTGTCTCAGTTTCTGGATGCCGACTTTAATCTCTGCTGTGTCAGTATTCTGGCTGCTGACCCACATCCCTGCTGCTCTCAGTATCTGGGTGCTGAATTACATCACTGCTGTCTCAGTATCTGGGTGCTGACCTTCACCAGTACTGTCTCAGTGTCTGGGTAGTGACCTACATCAATGCTGTCTCAGTATTTGGGGGCTGACCTACATCAGTGCTGTCTCAATATCTTGAAGAGGACCTTAATCCCGGCTGTGTCAGTATCTGGCTGCTGACCTACATCACTGCTGTCTCAGTATCTGTGTGGTGACATACATCTTTGTTGTCTTAGTATCTGGGTAATCACCTACATCCCTGCGATCTCTGTATCTGAGTGCTGACCTACATCCCTGTTTTGTCAGTATCTGGGTGCCGACCTACATCCCTGCTGTCAATGAATCTGGGTGCTTACCTACATACCTGAAGTCTCAGAATCTGGGTGCTGTCCTACAGCACTGCCGTCTCAGTATCTGGGTGCTGACATACATCACTGCTGTCACAGCATCTGGGTGCTGTCCTACATCCCTGCTGTCTGAGTATCTGGGTGATGACCTTCATCACTGTTGTCTGAGAAAATGGGTCCTGACTGATATTTCTGCTGTCTCAAAATCTGGTATCTGATGTTCATCCCTACTGTCTCAGCATCTGGGTGCTGACATACATCACTGGTGTTTCAGTATTAGGGAGCTGACCCACATCCCTGCTGTCTCACTATCTGGGAGCTGACCTACATCACTGCTGTCTCAAAATCCAGGAACTGACCTACATCACTGCTGTCTCAGTATCTGGGTGCTGACCTACATCCCTGCTGTCACACTATCTGGGTGCTGACCTTCATCCCTGCTGTCTCAGTTTCTGGGTGCTGACCTATATCCCTGCTGTCTCTGTATCTGTGTGATGTACTACATCACTGCTGTCTCAGTAATTGGGTGCTGACCTACATCACTGCTTTCTCAGTATCTGGGTACTGACCTACATCCCTGCTGTCTCAGTATCTGGGTGCTGACCTACATTACTGCTGTCTCAGTATCTGGGTGCTGACCTACATTACTGCTGTCTCTGTATCTGGGTACTGACCCACATCACTGCTGTCTCAGTATCTGGGTGCTGACCTACATCACTGCTGTCTCAGTATCTGGGTGCCGACCTACATTACTGCATTCTCTGTAATTGGATGCTGACTTACATCACTTCTGTCTCAGTATCTGGTTGCTGACCTACATCACTGTTATCTCAATATCTGGGTGCTGACCTACATCCCTGCTGTCTCAGTATCTGGGTGCAGACCTTCATCAGTACTGTCTCAGTATCTGGGTAGTGACCTACATCAGTGCTGTCTCAGTATTTGGGTGCTGACCAACATCCCTGCTGTCTCAGTATCTGGGTGCCAAACTTAATCTCTGCTGTGTCAGTATTTGAATGCTGACCTACATCACTGCTGCCTCAGTATCTGTGTGCTGACATACATCTTTGCTATCTCAGTATCTGGGTACTCAAATATATCCCTGCTAACTCACTATCTGAGTGCTGACCTACATCCCTGCTGTCTCCAGAATCTGGGTGCCGACCTGCATCCCTGCTGTCTCAGTATCTGGGTGCTGACCCATATTCCTGCTGTCTCAGTATCTGGGTGCCGACCTACACCACTGATGTATCAAAATCATGGTGCCGACCTACATAACTGCTGTCCCAGTATCTGGGTGCTAACCTACATGCCTGCTATCTTAGTTTCTGGGTGCTGACCTACATCATTGCTGTCTCAGTGTCTGGGTGCTGTTTTACATTACTGCTGTCTCAGTATCTGGGTGCTGACCTACATCACTGCTGTCTCAGTATCTGGGTGCTGACCCACATCCCTGCTGTCTCAGTATCTGGGTGCCGACCTACATCAGTGCTGCCTCAGTATCTGGGAGCCAACCTACATCACTGCAGTCTCAGTATCTGGATGCTGACCTACATTCCTGCTGTCTCTGTATCAGGTTGCTGACCTACATCACAGTTATCTCAACATCTGGGTGCTGACCTACATCACAGTTGTCTCAATATCTGGGTGCTGACCTACATCTCTGCTGTCTAAGTATCTGGGTGCTGTCCTACATCAGTGATGAATCAGTATTTGGATGCTGACCTTCATCAGGGCTGTCTCAGTATCTGGGTGCTAACCTTCATCCCTGCTCTCTCAGTATCTGGGTGCTGACCTTAATCTCTGCTGTGTCAGTATCTGGCTGCTGTCCTACATCACTGCGGTCTCAGTATCTTTGTGCTGACATACATCTCTGCTGTCTCAGTATCTGGGTACTCTCCTACATCCCTGTTATCTCAGTATCTGAGTGCTGACCTACTTCCCTGCTCTCTCAGTATCTGGGTACTCACATACTTCCCTGCTATCTCAGTATCATGGTGCCGACCAACATCCATGCTGTCTCGGTATCTTGGTGCTGACCTACAACACTGCTGTCTCAGTGTCTGGGTACTTATCTACATCACTGCTGTGTCAGAATCTGGGTGCCGCCCTACATCCCAGCCATCTCGGTACCTGGGTGCTGCCCTACATCACTGCTGTCTCAATATAAGGGTGCTGACCTTCAGCACAGCTGTCTCAGTATCTGGGAGGTGACCTCCATCCCTGCTGTCTCAGCATCTGGATGCTGACCTAAATCACTGTTGTCTGAGTAAATGGGTCCTGATAGATATTTCTGCTGCTTCACAATCTGGAATCTGATGTTTATCCCTGCAGTCTCAGTATCTGGGTGCTGACATACATGACTGCAGTCTCAGTATCTGGGAGCTTATGTACATCACTGCTGTCACAGTATCTGGGTGCTGACCTACATTACAGCTGTCTCAGTATCTGGGTGATGACCCACATCCTTGCTGTCTCAGTATCTGGGTCCTGATCTACATCACTGCAGTCTCACTATTTGGGTGCCGACCTACATCACTTCTGTCTCAGTATCTCGGTGCTGACCTACATGATTGCTGTCTCTATATCTGGGTGCTGACCTATATCCCTGCTGTCTCAGTACCTGGGTGCTAACCTACTGGCCTGCTGTCTCTGTGTCTAGGTGTTGACAAACATCCGTGCTCTCTCAGTATCTTGGTGCTGACCTTCATCCCTGCTGTCTCTGTATGCAGGTGCTGACCTACATCACCGCTGTCTCAGTATCTGGGTGCTGACATAAATCACTTCTGTCTCAGTGTCTGGTAGTTGATGTGCATCACTGCTGTCTCAGTATGTGGGTGCAGACCTACATCACTGCTGTCTCAGTATCAGGGTACTCACCTACATCCCTGCTGTCTCAGTATCTGGGTGCCGACCTACATCTCTGCTGTCTCGGTATCTGGGTGCTGACCTACATCACTGCTGTATCAGTATCAGGGTGCCAACCAACGTCACTGCTGTCTCAGTACATGAGTGTTGACACACATCCCTGCAGTCACAGTATCTGGGTGCTGACTTACATCACTGCTGTCCCAGTATCTGGGTGCTGACATGCATGCTTGCTGTCTCAGTGTCTGCGTGATGACCTACATCCATGCTGTCTAAGTATCTGAGTGCTGTCCTACAATACTGCTGTCCCAAAATCAGAGTGCCAACCTACATCACTGCTGTCCCAGTATCTGGGTGCTGATAAACAGGACTGCTGTCTCAGTATCTGGGTGCTGACCCTCATATCTGCTGTCCAAGTATCTGGGTGCCGACCTACATCACTGCATTCTCAAAATCACAGCCGACTTACATCACTGCTGTCCCAGTATCTGGGTGTTGACCACATGCTCATGTCTCAGTGTCAGGGTGCTGACCTACCTCATTGCTGTCTCAGTATCTGGGTGCTGTCTTACATTACTGCTGTCTCAGTGTCTAGGTGCTGGACATACATCACCGCTGTCTCGGGTATCTGGTGCTGACACTCATCCCTGCTTTCTCAGTATCTGGTGCCGACCTACCTCAGTGCTGTCTCAGCTGGGTGCCAACCCACATCACTGCAGTCTCAGTATCTGGGTGCTGACCCACATCCCTGCTGTCTCTGTAACTGGATGCTGACCTACATCACTGTTGTCTCAACATCTGGGCGCTGACCTACATCACGGTTGTCTCAATATCTGGGTGCTGACCTACATCCTTGTTCTCTAAGTATTTGGGTGCTGACATACATCAGTGCTTAATCAGTATTTTTGTGCTGACCTACATCAGGGCTGTCTCAGTATCTGGGTGCTGACCTACATCCCTGCTGTCCCAGTATCTGGGTGTTGACCTACATGCCTGCTTTCTCAGTATTAGTGTGCTGACCTTCAGCACAGCTTTCTCAGTATCTGGGTGGTAACCTCCATCCATTCTGTCTCAGTTTCTGGATGCCGACTTTAATCTCTGCTGTGTCAGTATCAGGCTGCTGACCTACATCCCTGCTGTCTCAGTATCTGGGTGATGAATTACATCACTGCTGTCTCAGTATCTGGGTGCTGACCTTCACCAGTACTGTCTCAGTGTCTGGGTAGAGACCTACATCAATGCTGTCTCAGTATTTGGGGGCTGACCTACATCAGTGCCGTCTCAGTATCTCGGAGAGGACCTTGATCTCTGCTGTGTCAGTATCTGGCTGCTGACCTAGATCACTGCTGTCTCAGTATCTGAGTGGTGACATACATCTTTGCTGTCTTAGTTTCTGGGTACTCACCTACATCCCTGCTATCTCTGTATCTGAGTGCTGACCTACATCCCTGATATCGCCTGTATCTGGGTGCCGACCTATCCCTGCTGTCAATGAATCTGGTGTTACCCATCCTGAAGTCTCAGCATCTGGTGCTGTATTACAGCACTGCTGTCTCAGTATCTGGTGCTGACATACATCACTGCTGTCACAGCATCTGGGTGCTGTCCTACATCCCCTGCTGTCTGAGTATCTGGGTGATGACCTTCATCACTGTTGTCTGAGAAAATGGGTCCTGACTGATATTTCTGCTGTCTCAAAATCTGGTATCTGATGTTCATCCCTCCTGTCTCAGCATCTGGGTGCTGACATACATCACTGTTGTTTCAGTATTAGGGAGCTGACCCACATCCCTGCTGTCTCAGTATCTGGGAGCCGACCTACATCACTGCTGTCTCAAAATCCAGGAACTGACCTACATCACTGCTGTCTCAGTATCTGGGTGCTGACCTACATCCCTGCTGTCACACTATCTGGGTGCTGACCTTCATCCCTACTGTCTCAGTTTCTGGGTACTGACCTATATCCCTGCTGTCTCTGTATCTGGGTGATGTACTACATCACTGCTATCTCAGTATTTGGGTGCTGACCTACATCATTGTTTTCTCAGTATCTGGGTACTGACCTACATCCCTGCTGTCTCAGTATCTGGGTGCTGAGCTACATTACTGCTGTCTCAGTATCTGGGTGCTGACCTACATTACTGCTGCCTCAGTATCTGGGTACTGACCCACATCACTGCTGTCTCAGTATCTGGGTGCTGACCTACATCACTGCTGTCTCAGTATCTGGGTGCCGACCTACATCAGTGCTCTCTCAGCATCTGGGTGCCGACCTACATTACTGCAATCTCTGTAATTGGATGCTGAGTTACATCACTTCTGTCTCAGTATCTGGTTGCTGACCTACATCACTGTTGTCTCAACATCTGGGGTGCTGACCTACATCCCTGCTGTCTCAGTATCTGGGTGCAGACCTTTATCAGTACTGTCTCAGTATCTGGGTGCTGACATAAATCACTGCTGTCTCAGTGTCTGGTAGGTGACCTACATCACTACTGTCTCAGTATCTGGGTGCGGACCTATATCAATGCTGTCTCAGTATCAGGGTACTCATCTACAATCATGCTGTCTCAGTTTCTGGGTGCCGACCTACATCTCTGCTGTCTTGGTATCTGCGTGCTGACCTACATCACTGCTGTATCAGTATCAGGGTGCTGACCTACAGCACAGCTGTCTCAGTATCTGGGTGCCGACCTATGTCACTGCTGTCTTAGTAGATGAGTGTTGACATACATACCTGCTGTCTCAGTATCTGGGTGCCGATCTACATCACTGCTGTCCCAGTATCTGGGGGCTGACATACACGCCTGCTGTCTCAGTGTCTGCGTGCTGACCTACATCCCTGATGTCTAAGAATCTGGGTGCTGTCCTACATTACTGATGTCCCAAAATCTGGGTGCCGTCCTACATCACTGCTGTCCAAGTATCTTGGTGCTGACATGAATGCCTGCTGTCTCAGTGTCTGCGTGAAGACCTACATCCCTGCTGTCTAATTATCTGGGTGCTGTCCTACATTACTGCTGTCCCAAAATCAGAGTGGCAAACTACATCACTGCTGTCCCAGTATCTGGGAGCTGGCCAACAGGCCTGCTGTCTCAGTATCTGGGTGCTGACCTACATCACTGCTGTCTCAAAATGAGGGTGCCGACCTACATCACTGCTGCCCCAGTATCTGAGTGCTGACCTACATGCCTGCTGTCTCAGTGTCAGGGTGCTGACCTACATCATTGCTGTCTCAGTATCTGGGTGCTGTCTTACATTACTGCTGTCTCAGTAACTGGGTGCTGACCTACATCACTGCTTTCTCAGTATCTGGGTGCTGACACACATCCCTGCTATCTCAGTATCTGGATGCTGACCTACATCAGTGCTGTCTCAGAATCTGGGTGCCAACCTACATCACTGCAGTCACAGTATCTGGGTACTGACCTACATCCCTGCTGTCTCTGTAACTGGATGCTGACCTACATCACTGTTGTCTCAACATCTGGGTGCTGACCTACATCACTGTTGTCTCAATATCTGGGTGCTGACCTGCATCCTTGCTGTCTAAGTATCTGGGTGCTGACATACATCAGTGCTGAATCAGTATTTGGGTGCTGATCTACATCAGGGCTGTCTCAGTATATGGGTGCTGACCTACATTCCTGCTGTCCCAGTATCTGGGTGTTGACCTACATGCCTGCTGTCTCATTATCTGTGTGCTGACCTTCATCCCTGCTGTCCCAGTATCTGGGTGCTGTCCTACATTACTGCTGTCTCAGTATTAGGGTGCTGACCTTCAGCACAGCTTTCTCAGTATCTGGGGTGGTGACCTCCATCCCTGCTGTCTCAGTTTCTGGGTGCCGACTTTAATCTCTGCTGTGTCAGTATCTGGCTGCTGACCTACATTCCTGCTGTCTCAGTATCTGAGTTCTGAATTACATCAGTGCTGTCTTAGTATCTGGGTGCTGACCTTCACCAGTACTGTTTCAGTATCTGGGTGCCAACCTACATAACTGCAGTCTCAGTATCCGGGTGCTGACCTACATCCCTGCTGTCTCTGTAACTGGATGCTGACCTACATCACTGTTGTCACAACATCTGGGTGCTGACCTACATCACTGATGTCTCAATATCTGGGTGCTGACCTACATCCCTGCTGTCTAAGTATCTGGGTGCTGACCTACACCAGTACTGAATCAGTATTTGGGTGCTGACCTACATCAGGGCTGTCTCAGTATTTGGGTGCTGACCTTCATCCGTGCTCTCTCAGTATGTGGGTGCCGACCTTAATCTCTGCTGTGTCAGTATCTGGCTGCTGACCTACATCACTGCGGTCTCAGTATCTTTGTGCTGACATACATCTCTGCTGTCTCAGTATCTGGGTACTCTCCTACATCCCTGCTATCTCAGTATCTGAGTGCTGACCTACTTCCCTGCTGTCTCAGTATCTGGGTACTCACATACTTCCCTGCTATGTCAGTATCATGGTGCCGATAACATCCGTGCTCTCTCGGTATCTTGGTGCTGACCACCATCACTACTGCCTGAGTGTCTGGTACTTATCTCTACATCTTTCTGCTGTCGGTATCTGGGTGCCAACCACATCCCAGCCATCTCGGTACCTGGGTGCTGACCTACATCACTGCTGTCCCAGTATCTGCGTGCATTCTACATCTCTGCTGTCTTGGTATCTGCGTGCTGACCTACATCACTGCTGTATCAGTATCAGGGTGCTGACCTACATCACTGCTGTCCCAGTATCTGGGGGCTGACATACACGCCTGCTGTCTCAGTGTCTGCGTGCTGACCTACATCCCTGATGTCTAAGAATCTGGGTGCTGTCCTACATTACTGATGTCCCAAAATCTGGGTGCCGACCTCCATCACTCTGTCCAAGTATCTTGGTGCTGACATGAATGCCTGCTGTCTCAGTGTCTGCGTGGATGACCTACATCCCTGCTGTCTAATTATCTGAGTGCTGTCCTACATTACTGCTGTCCCAAAATCAGGTGGCAAACTACATCACTGCTGTCCCAGTATCTGGGAGCTGGCCAACAGGCCTGCTGTCTCAGTATCTGGGTGCTGACCTCCATCACTGCTGTCTCAAAATGAGGGTGCCGACCCTACATCACTGCTGCCAGTATCTGAGTGCTGACCCACATGCCTGCTATCTCAGTGTCAGGTGCTGATCTACATCATTGCTGTCTCAGTATCTGGGTGCTGTCTTACATTACTGCTGTCTCAGTATCTGGGTGCTGACCAACATCACTGCTGTCTTGGTATCTGGGTGCTGACACACATCCCTGCTTTCTCAGTATCTGGGTGCCAACCTACATCAGTGCTGTCTCAGAAGCTGGGTGCCAACCTACATCACTGCAGTCTCAGTATCTGGGTGCTGACCTACATCCCTGCTGTCTCTGTAACTGGATGCAGACCTTCATCACTGTTGTCTCAACATCTGGGTGCTGACCTACATCACTGTTGTCTCAATATCTGGGTGCTGACCTACATCCTTGCTCTCTAAGTATTTGGGTGCTGACATACATCAGTGCTTAATCAGTATTTTTGTGCTGACCTACATCAGGGCTGTCTTAGTATCTGGGTGCTGACCTACATCCCTGCTGTCCCAGTATCTGGGTGTTGACCTACATGCCTGCTTTCTCAGTATCTGTGTGCTGACCTTCATCCTTGCTGTCCCAGCATCTGGGTGCTGTCCTACATTTCTGCTGTCTCAGTATTAGGGTGCTGACCTTCAGCACAGCTTTCTCACTATCTGGGTGATGACCTCCATGCCTGCTGTCTCAGTTTCTGGATGCCGACTTTAATCTCTGCTGTGTGAGTATCTGGCTGCTGACCTACATCCCTGCTGTCTCAGTATCTGGGTGCTGAATTACATCACTGCTGTCTCAGTATCTGGGTGCTGACCTTCACCAGTACTGTCTCAGTGTCTGGGTAGTGACCTACATCAATGCTGGCTCAGTATTTGGGGGCTGACCTTCATCAGTGCTGTCTCAGTATCTGTGTGGTGACATACATCTTTGCTGTCTTAGTATCTGGGTACTCACCTACATCCCTGCTATCTCTGTATCTGAGTGCTGACCTACATCCCTGATTTGTCCAGTATCTGGGTGCGACCTACATCCCTGCTGTCAATGAATCTGGGTGTAGCTACATCCCTGAAGTCTCAGCATCTAGGTGCTTGTCCTACAGCACTGCTGTCTCAGTATCTGAGGAGCTGACATACATCACTGCTGTCACAGCATCTGGGTGCTGTCTACATCCCTGCTGTCTGAGTATCTGGGTGATGACCTTCATCACTGTTGTCTGAGAAAATGGGTCCTGACTGATATTTCTGCCTCCTAAATCTGATATCTGATGTTCATCCCTACTGTCTCAGCATCTGGGTGCTGACATACATCACTGGTGTTTCAGTATTACTGAGCTGACCCACATCCCTGCTGTCTCACTATCTGGGAGCCGACCTACATCACTGCTGTCTCAAAATCCAGGAACTGACCTACATCACTGCTGTCTCAGTATCCGGGTGCTGACCTACATCCCTGCAGTCACACTATCTGGGTGCTGACCTTCATCCCTGCTGTCTCAGTTTTTTGGGTGCTGACCTATATCCCTGCTGTCTCTGTATCTGGGGTGATGTACTACATCACTGCTGTCACAGTATTTGGGTGCTGACCTACATCACTGCTTTCTCAGTATCTGGGTACTGACCTACATACCTGCTGTCTCAGTATCTGGGTGCTGACTTACATTACTGCTGTCTCAGTATCTGGGTGCTGACCTAAATTACTGCTGTCTCAGTATCTGGGTACTGACCCACATCACTCCTGTCTTAGTATCTGGGTGCTGACCTACATCACTGTTGTCTCAATATCTGGGTGCTGACCTACATCCCTGCTGTCTCAGTATCTGGGTGCAGACCTTCATCATTACTGTCTCAGTATTTGGGTAGTGACGTACATCACTGCTGTCTCAGTATTTGGGTGCTGACCAACATCCCTGCTGTCTCAGTATCTGGGTGCTGAACTTAATCTCTGTTGTGTCAGTATTTGGATGCTGACCTACATCACTGCTGCCTCAGTATCTGTGTGCTGACATACATCATTGCTATCTAAGTATCTGGGTACTCAAATACATCCCTGCTATCTCACTATCTGAGTGCTGACCTACATCCCTGCTGTCTCAGAATCTGGGTGATGACCTGCATCCCTGCCGTCTCAGTATCTGGGTGCTGACCCATATTCCTGCTGTCTCAGTATCTGGGTGCCGACCTACACCACTGATGTATCAAAATCATGGTGCCGACCTACATAGCAGCTGTCCCAGTATCTGGGTGCTGACCTACATGCCTGCTATCTTAGTATCTGGGTGCTGACCTACATCACTGCTGTCTCAATATCTGGGTGCTGTTTTACATTACTGCTGTCTCAGTATCTGGGTGCTGACCTACATCACTGCTGTCTCAGTATCTGGGTGCTGACCCACATCCCTGCTGTCTCAGTATCTGGGAGCCAACCTACATCACTGCAGTCTCAGTATCTGGATGCTGACCTACATTCCTGCTGTCTCTGTATCAGGTTGCTGACCTACATCACAGTTATCTCAACATCTGGGTGCTGACCTACATCACAGTTGTCTCAATATCTGGGTGCTGACCTACATCGCTGCTGTCTAAGTATCTGGGTGCTGTCCTACATCAGTGATGAATCAGTATTTGGATACTGACCTTCATCAGGGCAGTCTCAGTATCTGGGTGCTAACCTTCATCCCTGCTCTCTCAGTATCTGGGTGCTGACCTTAATCTCTGCTGTGTCAGTATCTGGCTGCTGACCTACATCATTGCTGTTTCAGTATCTGTGTGCTGACATACATCTGTGCTGTCTCAGTATCTGGGTACTCACCTACATCCCTGCTATCTCAGTTTCTGAGTGCTGACCTACTTCCCTGCTGTCTCAGTATCTGGGTACTCACATACTTCCCTGATGTCTCAGTTTCATGGTGTCGACCTTCATCCCTGCTGTCTCAGTATCTTGGTGGTGACCTTCATCACAGCTGTCTCAGTGTCTGGGTACTCACCCACATCTCTGCTGTCTCAGTATCTGGGTGCTGACCTTCATCACTACTGTCTCAGTGTCTGGGTACTCACCTGAATCCCTGCAGTCTCAGTATGCTGGGTTGACCTACATCCCTGCCATCTTGGTACCTGGGTGCTGACCTACATGACTGCTATCTCATTATAAGGGTGCTGACCTTCAGCATAGCTGTCTCAGTACCTGGGTGGTGACCTCCATCCCTGCTGTCTCAGCATCTGGATGCTGACCTAAATCACTGTTGTCTGAGTAAATGGGTCCTTATAGATATTTCTGCTGCCTCACATTCTGGAATCTGACGTTTATCCCTGCTGTCTCAGTATCTGGGTGCTGACATACATGACTGCTGTCTCAGAATCTGGAAGCTGATGTACATCACTGCTGTCAAAGTATCGGGGTGCCGACCTACATCACAGCTGTCTCAGTATCTGGGTGATGACCAACATCCCTCCTGTCTCTGAATCTGGGTCCCGACCTACATTACTGCAGTCTCACTTTCTGGGTTCTGACCTACATCGCTGCTGTCTCAGTATCTCGGTGCTGACCTACATGCCTGATGTCTCCATATTTGGGTGCTGACCTTCATCCCTGCTTTCTCAGTATGTGGGTGCAGACCTACATCACTGCTGTCTCAGTATCTGGGTGCTGACATAAATCACTGCTGTCTCAGTGTCTGGTAGGTGACCTACATCACTACTGTCTCAGTATCTGGGTGCGGACCTACATCACTGTTGTCTCAGTATCAAGGTACTCACCTACATCCCTGCTGTCTCAATATCTGGGTGCTGACCTACATCTCTGCTGTCTTGGTATCTGCGTGCTGACCTACATCACTGCTGTATCAGTATCAGGGTGCTGTCCTACCAGCACAGCTGTCTCTCAGTATCTGGTGCGACCCGTCACTGCTGTCTTAGTAGATGAGTGTTGACATACATGCCTGCTGTCTCAGTATCTGGGTGCCGATCTACATCACTGCTGTCCCAGTATCTGGGTGCTGACATACATGCCTGCTGTCTCAGTGTCTGCGTGCTGACCCCATCCCTGATGTCTTACAAGAATCTGGGTGCTGTCCTACATTACTGATGTCCCAAAATCTGGGTGCCGACCTACATCACTGCTGTCCAGATATCTTGCGGTGCTGACCTACAGGCCTGTTGTCTCAGTATCTGGGTGCTTTGACCAACATTCCTGCTGTCTAAGTATCTGGGTGCTTACCTACATCACTGCTGTGCTCAAAATCGGGTGCCTACCTACCATCACTGCTGGTCCCAGTTTCTGGGTGCTGACCTCCATGCCTGCTGTCTCAGTATCTGGATGCTGACCACATCATTGCTGTCTCAGTATCTGGGTGCTGACCTGCATCACTGCTGTCTCAAGTATCTGGTGCTGACCCACATCCATGCTTTCTCAGTATCTGGGTGCAGACCTTCATCACTGCTGTCTCCAATATCAAGTACTCACCTACATCCCTGCTGTCTCTGTGTCTGAGTGCGACCTGCCATCTCTGCTGTCTCGTGTTCTGGGTGCTGACCCTCATCACTGTAGTATCAGTATTAGGGTGTTGACCTACAGCACAGCTGTCTCAGTAATTGAGTGTCGACCTAAGTCACTGCTGTCTCAGTAGATGAGTGTTGACACACATCCCTGCTGTCTCAGTATCTCGGTGCCGATCTACATCACTGCTGTCCCAGTATCTGGGTGCTGACATACATGCCTGCTGTCCCAGTTTCTGTGTGCTGACCTACATCCCTGCTGTCTAAGTATCTGGATGCTGTCCTACATTACTGCTGTCCCAAAATCAGGGTGCCGACCTACATCACTGCTGTCCCAGTATCTGGGAGCTGACCTACAGGCCTGCTGTCTAAGTATCTGGGTGCCGACCTACATCACTGCTGTCTCAAAATTAGGGTTCCTACCTACATCACTGCCGTCCCAGTTTCAGGGTGCTGACCTACATGCCTGCAGTCTCAGTATCCGGTGCAGATCTACATCATTGCTGTCTCAGTATCTGGGAGCTGCTCTTACATTACTGCTGTTTCAGTATCCGGTGCTGACTTATTCATCACTGCTGTCTCATTATCTGGGTGCTGACCAACATCCCTGCTTTCCAGTATCTGCGTGCCGACCTATATCAGCTGTGCTGTCTCAGCACCAAGGTGCCAACCCACATAACCGCAGTCTCAGTATCTTGGTGCTGGACCCACATCCCTGCTGCTGTCTCTCTGTAACTTTGGATGCTGACCTACATCAGTGCTGAATCAGTATTTGGGTGCTAGACCCACATCAGCTGTCTCAGTATCTGGGTGCTGCACCTACACCCTGCTGTCTCAGTATCTGGGTGCTGAACCACATTACTGCTGTCTCAGTATCTGGATACTGACGCACACACAGCTGTCTCCAGTATCTGTGTGCTGACCTACATCACTGCTGTCTCCAGTATCTGGGTGCCGACCTACCATCAGTGCTCTCTTTAGTACTCTAAGTGACACCTACACCATCTGCAGTCTCTGTAATCTGGATGCTGAGTCACATCACTTCTCTCTCAGCATCTGGTTGCTGACCTACATCACTATTGTCTCAATATGTAGGTGCTGACCTACATCCCTGCTGTCTCACTAGCTGGTGCAGACCTTCATCAGTACTGTCTCAGCATCGGGTAGTGACCTACACCAATGCTGTCTCAGTATTTTAGGTGCTGACCAACATCTGCTATCTCAGTATCTGGGTGAATCTTAATCTCTGCTGAGTCAGTATCTGGCTGATGACCTATTCGCTGCTTCCTCAGTATCTATGTGCTGACATACATCTTTGCAGTCTCAGTATCTGGGTACTCACCTACATCCCTGCTTTCTCAGTATCTGAGTGCTGACCTAATTGCCTGCTGTCTCAGTATCTGGGTACTCCACATACTTCCCTGCTGTCTCACTATCATGGTGTTATCCACCCACATCCCTGCTGTCTCGGGTATCTTGGTGCTGACCAACATCCCTGCTGTCTAAGTATCTGTGTGCTGACCCACATCAGTGCTGAATCAGTATTTGGAGCATGAACCTACATCAGGGCTGTCTCAGTATCTGGGTGCTGACCTACATCCCTGCTGTCTCTGTATCTGGGTGCTGTCCAGCATCACTGCTGTCTCAGTATCTGGGTGCTGTTCGTCCTGCTGTCTCAGTACCAGGATGTGACCTACTGGCCTGCTGTCTCAGTGTCCTAGGTGCTGACAAACCCTCCGTATCCAGTATCAGTGGTGCTGACCTTCATCCCCTGCTGTCTCAGTATGTGGTGCTGACCTACATTACTGCTGTCTCAGTATCTGAGTGTGACACAAATCCACCACTGTCTCAGTGTCTGGCAGAGCGATGTACATCACCGTGGTCTCAGTATCTGGGTGTGGACCTACATCACTGCTGTCTCAGTATCAGGTACTCACCTACATCCCTGCTGTCTCAGTATCTGGATGTCGACCCACATCTCTGCTGTCTCGGTATCTGGGTGCTGACCCACATCACTCTGCATCAGTATCAAGGTGTTGACCAACACAAGCTGCTGTCTCAGTATCTAGGTGCCAACCAATGTCACTGCTGTCTCAGTAGATGAGTGTTGACAAACATCCCTCTGTCACAGTATCTGGTGTTGACCTACAACACTGCTGTCCCAGTATCTGGGTGCTGACATGCATGCCTGCTGTCTCAGTGTCTGTGTTACCACATCCTGCTGTCTAAGTATCCTGGTGCTGTCACCATTGCTGCTGTCCCAAAATCAGGTGCTGACCTACATCACTGCTGTCCAGTATCTGGGTGATGACCCACATACCTGCTGTCTAAGTATCTGGGTATTACATCACTGCTGTCTCAAAATCAGGGTGCCTACCACATCACTGCTGCCCCAGTATCGGGTGCTGACCACATGCCTGCTGTCTCAGTATCGGGTGCGGACATACATCACTGCTGTCTCAGTGTCGGGGTAGTCTCCTACATCCCTGCTGTCTCAGTATCTGGGTGCTGACTTACATTACTGCTGTCTCAGTATCTGGGTGTGACCCAACTACTGCCTGTCTCAGTATCTGGGTACTGACCCACATCACTGCTGTCTTAGTATCTGGGTGCTGACCTACATCACTGTTGTCTCAATATCTGGGTGCTGACCTACATCCCTGCTGTCTCAGTATCTGGGTGCAGACCTTCATCAGTACTGTCTCAGTATTTGGGTAGTGACGTACATCAGTGCTGTCTCAGTATTTGGGTGCTGACCAACATCCAGCTGTCTCAGTATCTGGGTGCCAAACTTAATCTCTGCATGTGTCAGTATTTGCATGCTGACCTACATCACTGCTGCCTCAGTATCTGTGTAAAGGACATACATCATTGCTATCTAAGTATCTGGGTACTCAATACATCCCTGCTATCTCACTATCCTGAGTGCTGACCTACATCCCTGCTGTCTCAGAATCTGGGTGATGACCTGCATCCCTGCTGTCTCAGTATCTGAATGTTGACCCATATTCCCTGCTGTCTCAGTATCTGGGTGCCGACCCCACACCACTGATGTATCAAAATCATGGTGCTCGACCTACAGCAGCTGTCCCAAGTATCTGGTGCTGACCTACATAACCTGCTATCTCAGTATCTGAGTGCTGACTACACATCACTGCTGTCTCAATATCTGGTGCTGTATCATACATCACTGCTGTCTCAGTATCTGGTGCTGACCCACATCACTGCTTGTCTCAGTATCTGGGTGCTGACCCATCCCTGCTGTCTCAGTATCCGGGTGCCGACCTACATCAGTACTGCCTCAGTATCTGGGAGCCAACCTACATCACTGCAGTCTCAGTATCTGGATGCTGACCCACATTCCTGCTGTCTCTGTATCAGGTTGCTGACTTACCATCACAGTTATCTCAACATCTGGGTGCTGACCCACATCACAGTTGTCTCAATATCTGGGTGCTGACCTACATCTCTGCTGTCTAAGTATCTGGGTGCTGTCCTACATCAGTGATGAATCAGTATTTGGATACTGACCTTCATCAGGGCAGTCTCAGTATCTGGGTGCTAACCTTCATCCCTGCTCTCTCAGTATCTGGGTGCTGACCTTAATCTCTGCTGTGTCAGTATCTGGCTGCTGACCTACATCATTGCTGTCTCAGTATCTGTGTGCTGAGACATACATCTGTGCTGTCTCAGTCTGGGTACTCACCCACATCCCTGCTATCTCAGTTTCTGAGTGCTGACCTACTTCCCTGCTGTCTCAGTATCTGCGTCACATACTTCCCTGATGTCTCAGTTTCATGGTGTCGACCTTCATCCCTGCTGTCTCAGTATCTTGGTGCTGACCTTCATCACAGCTGTCTCAGTGTCTGGGCACTCACCTACATCTCTGCTGTCTCAGTATCTGGGTGCTTGACCCACATCACTACTGTCTCAGTGTCTGGTGCACTCACCTAGATCCCTGCAGTCTCAGTATCTGGGTGCTGACCTACATCCCTGCCATCTCGGTTCCTGGGTGCTGACCTACATGACAGCTATCTCAGTATAAGGGTGCTGACCTTCAGCATAGCTGTCTCAGTACCTGGGTGGTGACCTCCATCCCTGCTGTCTCAGCATCTGGATGCTGACCCAAATCACTGTTGTCTGAGTAAATGGGTCCTTATAGATGTTCTGCTGCCTCATTCTGGAATCTGACGTTATCCTGCTGTCTCGAGTATCTGGTGCATGACATACATGACTGCTGTCTCAGAATCTGGAGCTGATGTACATCACTGCTGTCAAAGTATCGGGTGCCGACCTACATCACAGCTGTCTCAGGATCTGGGTGATGACCAACATCCTCCTGTCTCTGAATCAGGTCCCGACCTACATTACTGCAGTCTCACTTTCTGGGTTCACTCACCTACATCGCTGCTGTCCCAGTATCTCGGTGCTGACCTACATGCCTGATGTCTCCATATTTGGGTGCTGACCTTCATCCCTGCTTTCTCAGTATGTGGGTGCAGACCCCACATCACTGCTGTCTCAGTATCTGGGTGCTGACATAAATCACTGCTGTCTCAGTGTCTGGTAGGTGACCTACATCACTACTGTCTCAGTATCTGGGTGCGGACCTACATCACTGTTGTCTCAGTATCAGGGTACTCACCTACATCCCTGCTGTCTCAGTATCTGGGTGCTGACCTACATCTCTGCTGTCTTGGTATCTGCGTGCTGACCTACATCACTGCTGTATCAGTATCAGGGTGCTGTCCTACAGCACAGCTGTCTCAGTATCTGAGTGCCGACCTTCGTCACTGCTGTCTTATTAGATGAGTGTTGACATCCATACCTGCTGTCTGTAGTTATCTGGGAACTGATCTACATCACTGCTGTCCCAGTATCTGGTGCTAACCATGCCTGCTGACCTCGTGGTCATGCGTGCTGGACCCACATCCCTGATGTCTAAGAATCTGGGTGCTGTCCCTACATACTGATGTCCCAAAATCTGGGTGCCACTCACATCACTGCTGTCCAAGTATCTTAAAGCTGACCTACAGGCCTGTTGTCTCAGTATTCAAGTGCTGACCAACATTCCTGCTGTCTGCTATTCAAGTGCCACCTACATCACTGCTGTCTCAAAATCGGGTGCCTACCTACATCACTGCTGTACCAGTTTCTGGTGCTGACCTACATGCCTGCAATGTCTCAGTATCTGGATGCTGACCCCTACATCATTGCTGCCTCAGTATCTGGGTGCTTTCTACATTACTGCTGTCTCAGTATTCAGGAGCTGACCCGCATCACTGCTGTCTCAGTATCTAGGTGCTGACCCATCCATGCTTTCTCAGTATCTGGGTGCAGACCTTCATCACTGCTGTCCCAGCATCAGGGTACTCACCCACATCCCTGCTGTCTCTGTATCTGGGTGCCGTGACCTGCATCTCTGCTGTCTTGCATTGGATCCAGGACCCAGGTCGTCCACTGCAGCATCAGCATTAGGGTGTTGACCCACCACAGCTGTCTCAGTACTGAGTGTCGACCTAAGTCACTGCTGTCTCAGCAGATGAGTGCTGACACATCCCTGCAAGGCTCAGCATCTCGGTGCCGATCTGCCATCACTGCTGTCCCAGTATCTGGGTGCTGACATACATGCCTTGCTGCTGTCTCAGTTTCTGTGTGCTGACCTACATCCCTGCTGTCTAAGTATCTGGGTGCTGTCCTACATTACTGCTGTCCCAAAATCAGGGTGCCGACCTACATCACTGCTGTCCCAGTATATTGGAGCTGACCTACAGGCCTGCTGTCTCAGTATCTGGGTGCTGAACTACATTACTGCTGTCTCAGTATCTGGGTACTGACGCACATCACAGCTGTCTCAGTATCTGTGTGCTGACCTACATCACTGCTGTCTCAGTATCTGGGTGCCGACCTACATCAGTGCTCTCTTAGTATCTGGGTGAAGACCTACATCACTGCAGTCTCTGTAATTGGATGCTGAGTTACATCACTTCTGTCTCAGTATCTGGTTGCTTGACTCACATCACTATTGTCCCAATATGAGGTGCTGACCCACATCCCTGCTGTCTCAGTATCTGGGTGCAGACCTTCATCAGTACTGTCTCAGCATCTGGTAGTGACCCACACCAATGCTGTTCTCAGTATTTTGGTGCTGACCAACATCCCCTGCTATCTCAGTATCTAGGTGCAGTCTTAACTCTGCTGAGTCAGTATCTGGCTGATGACCTATTTCGCTGCTTCCTCAGTATCTATGTTGACATACATCTTTGCTGTCTCAGTATCTGGGTACTCACCTACATCCCTGCTTTCTCAGTATCTGAGTGCTGACCAATTGCCTGCTGTCCCAGTATCTGGGTACTCATATTCCCTTGCTGTCTCACTATCATGGTGTCGACCTACATCCCTGCTGTCTCGGTATCTTGTGCTGACCAACATCCCTGCTGTCTAAGTATCTGTGTGCTGGACTCTACATCATGTGCTGAATCAGTATTTGGGTGCTGGACCTACATCAGGGCTGTCTCCAGTATCTGGAGTGCTGACCTACATCCCTGCTGTCTCTGTATCTGGGTGCTGTCCAACATCACTGTGCTGTCTCAGTATCTCGGGTGCTGACTAAAATCCCTGCTGTCTCAGTACCAGGGTGCTGACCTACTGGCCTGCTGTCTCAGTGTCTAGGTGCTGACAAACATCCGTGCTGTCTCAGTATCTTGGTGCTGACCTTCATCCCTGCTGTCTCAGTATGTGGGTGCTGACCTACATTACTGGCTGTCTCAGTATCTGTGCTGACATAAATCACTGCTGTCTCAATGTCTGGTAGCTGACGACATCACTGTGGACTCAGTATCTGGGTACTCACCTACATCCCTGCTGTCTCAGTATCCGGATGCCGACCCTACATCTCTGCTGTCTGTGATTCTGGGTGCTGACCTACATCACTGCTGCATCAGTATCAGGAGCTGACCCACAGCACAGCGCTGTCTCAGGATCTGGTGCCAACCAATTTCACTGCTGTCTCGTGTAGATGAGTGTTGACAAACATCCCTGCTGTCACAGTATCTGGGTGTTGACCTACAACACTGCTGTCCCAGTATCTGGTGCTGACATGCATGCCTGCTGTCTCAGTGTTCATGCGTGATGACCTACATCCCTGCTGTCTAAGTATCTGGCGTACAATCCTACATTACTGCTGTCCTAAAATCAGAGTGCCGACCTACATCACAGCTGTCCCAGTATCTGGGTGATGACCCATGACCTGCTGTCTAAGTATCTGGGTGACAACCTACATCACTGCTGTCTCAAAAATCAGGTGCCTACCACATCACTGCTGCCCCAGTATCTGCGCTGACCTACATGCCTGCTGTCTCAGCATCGAGTGCGGACATACATCACTGCTGTCTCAGTGTCAGGGTAGTCACCTACATCCCTGCTGTCTCAGTATCTGGGTGCCGACCTACATCTCCTGCTGTCTCGGTCTCTGGGTGCTGACCTACATCACTGCTGTCCCAGTATCAGGGTGCTGACATGCATGCCTGCTGTCTCAGTGTCTGCGTGATGACCTACATCCCTGCTGTCTAATTATCTGGGTGCTGTCCTACATTACTGCTGTCCCAAAATCAGAGTGGCAAACTACATCACTGCTGTCCCAGTATCTGGGAGCTGGCAAACAGGCCTGCTGTCTCAGTATCTGGGTTCCGACCTACATCACTGCAGTCTCAAAATGAGGGTGCTGACCTACATCACTGCTGTCCCAGTATCTGAGTGCTGACCCACATGCCTGCTGTCTCAGTGTCAGGGTGCTGACCTACATCATTGCTGTCTCAGTATCTGGCGCTGTCTTACATTACTGCTGTCTCATAGTATCTGGGTGCTGACCCACATCACTGCTTCTCTCAGTATCTGGGTGCTGACACTCATCCCTGCTTTCTCAGTATCTGGATGCTGACCAACATCAGTGCTGTCTCAGAATCCGTGCCAACCTACATCACTGCAGTCTCAGTATCTGGGTGCTGACCCACATCCCTGCTGTCTCTGTAATCGATGCTGACCCACATCACTGTTGTCTCTCAACATCTGGGTGCTGACCTACATCATGTTGTCTCAATATCTGGGTGCTGACCTACATCATCCCTGTCTAAGTATCTGGGTGCTGACATACTCAGTGCTGAATCAGTATTTGGGTGCTGATCTACATCAGAGCTGTCCCAGTATATGGGTGCTGACCTACATCCCTGCTGTCCCAGTGTCTGGGTGTTGACCATACATGCTGTCTCCATAATCTGTGCTGACCTTCATCCCTGCTGTCCCAGTATCTGGGTGCTGTCTCATTACTGCTGTCTCAGTATTAGGGTGCTGACCCAACGGCACTACTTTCTCAGTATCTGGTGGTGACCTCCATCCTGCTGTCTCAGTTTCTGGGTGCCTGACTTTAATCTCTGCTGTGTCAGAATCATGCTGCAGCCTACATCCCATGCTGTCTCAGTATTCCTGCCTTCAGATTACATCAGTGCTGTCTCAGTATCTGGGTGCTGGACCTTCACCAGTACTGTTCTTCAGTATCAGGTGCCAACCAACATAACTGCAGTCTCAGTATCCTGGTGCTGACCTACATCCCTGCTGTCTCTGTAACTGATGCTGACCTACATCACTGTTGTCTCAACATATGGGTGCTGACCTCATCACTGTTGTCTCAATATCTGGGTGCTGACCTACATTCCTGCTGTCTACGTATCTGGTGTTGACCCACACCAGTACTGAATCAGTATTTGCTTGCTGACCTACATCAGGCTGTCTCAGTATCTGGGTGCTGACCTCATCCGTGTCTCTCCAGTATGTGGGTGCCGACCTTAATCTCTGCTCTGTCAGTATCTGGCTGCAGGACCCACATCACTGCAGTCTCAGTATCTTTAGTGCTGACATACATCTCTGCTGCCTCAGTATCTGGTACTCTCCTACATCCCTGCTATCTCAGTATCTGAGTGCTGACCTACTTCCCTGCTGTCTCAGTATCTGGGTACTCACATACTTCCCTGCTATCTCAGTATCATGGTGCCGACCAACATCCATGCTGTCTAGGTATCTTGGTGCTGACCTACATCACTGCTGTCTCAGTGTCTGGGTACTTATCTACATCACTGCTGTGTCAGAATCTGGGTGCCGACCTACATCCCTGCCATCTCGGTACCTGGGTGCTGACCTACATCACTGCTGTCTCAATATAAGGGTGCTGACCTTCAGCACAGCTGTCTCAGTATCTGGGAGGTGACCTCCATCCCTGCTGTCTCAGCATCTGGATGCTGACCTAAATCACTGTTGTCTGAGATAATGGGTCCTGATTGATATTTCTGCTGCTTCACAATCTGAATCTGATGTTTATCCCTGCAGTCTCAGTATCTGGGTGCTGACATACATGACTGCAGTCTCAGTATCTGGGAGCTTATGTACATCACTCCTGGTCACAGTATCTGTGCCGACCCACATCACAGCTGTCTCAGTATCTGGGTGATGACCCACATCCCTGCTGTCTCAGTATCTGGGTCCTGATCTACATCACTGCAGACTCACTATTTGGGTGCCGACCTACATCACTGCTGTCTCAGTATCTCGGTGCTGACCTACATGCCTGCTGTCTCCATATCTGGGTGCTGACCTATATCCCTGCTGTCTCTGTATCTGGGTGCTGTCCAACATCACTGCTGTCTCAGTATCTGAGTGCTGACCAAATCCCTGCTGTCTCAGTACCTGGGTGCTGACATACTGGCCTGCTGTCTCTGTGTCTAGGTGCTGACAAACATCCGTGCTGACTCAGTATCTTGGTGCTGACCTTCATCCCTACTGTCTCTGTATGCTGGTGCTGACCTTCATCACTGCTGTCTCAGTATCTGGGTGCTGACATAAATCACTGCTGTCTCAGTGTCTGGTAGTTGACGTGCACCACTGCTGTCTCAGTATGTGGGTGCAGACCTACATCACTGCTGTCTCAGTATCAGGGTACTCACCTACATCCCTGCTGTCTCAGTATCTGGGTGCCGACCTACATCTCTGCTGTCTCGATATTTGGGTGCTGACCTACATCACTGCTGTATCAGTATCAGGGTGCTGACCCACAGCACAGCTGTCTCAGTATCTGGGTACTCTCCCACATCCCTGCTATCTCAGTATCTGAGTGCTGACCTACTTCCCTGCTGTCTCAGTATCTGGGTACTCACATACTTCCCTGCTATCTCAGTATCATGGTGCCGACTAACATCCATGCTGTCTCGGTATCTTGGTGCTGACCTTACATCACTGCTGTCTCAGAGTCTGGGTACTTATCTACATCACTGCTGTGTCAGAATCTGGGTGCTGACCTACATCCCTGCCATCTCGGTACCTGGGTGCTGACCTACATCACTGCTGTCTCAATATAAGGGTGCTGACCTTCAGCACAGCTGTCTCAGTATCTGGGAGGTGACCTCCATCCCTACTGTCTCAGCATCTGGATGCTGACCTAAATCACTGTTGTCTGAGAAATGGGTCCTGATTGATATTTCTGCTGCTTCACAATCTGGAATCTGATGTTTATCCCTGCAGTCTCAGTATCTGGGTGCTGACATACATGACTGCAGTCTCAGTATCTGGGAGCTTATGTACATCACTCCTGTCACAGTATCTGGGTGCCGACCACATCACAGCTGTCTCAGTATTCTGGTGACGACCCACATCCCTGCTGTCTCAGTATCTGGGTCCTGATCTACATCACTGCAGACTCACTATTTGGGTGCCGACCTACATCACTGCTGTCCTCAGTATCTCGGTGCTGACCTACATGCCTGCTGTCTCCATATCTGGGTGCTGACCTATATCCCTGCTGTCTCTGTATCTGGGTGCTGTCCAACATCACTGCTGTCTCAGTATCTGAGTGCTGACCTAAATCCCTGCTGTCTCAGTACCTGGGTGCTGACATACTGGCCTGCTGTCTCTGTGTCTAGGTGCTGACAAACATCCGTGCTGACTCAGTATCTTGGTGCTGGCCTTCATCCCTACTGTCTCTGTATGCTGGTGCTGACCTTCATCACTGCTGTCTCAGTATCTGGGTGCTGACATAAATCACTGCTGTCTCAGTGTCTGGTAGTTGACGTGCACCACTGCTGCTCTCAGTATGTGGTGCAGACCTACATCACTGCTGTCTCAGTATCAGGGTACTCACCTACATCCCTGCTGTCTCAGTATCTGGGTGCCGACCTACATCTCTGCTGTCTCGATATTTGGGTGCTGACCTACATCACTGCTGTATCAGTATCAGGGTGCTGACCTACAGCACAGCTGTCTCAGTATCTGGGTACTCTCCTACATCCCTGCTATCTCAGTATCTGAGTGCTGACCTACTTCCCTGCTGTCTCAGTATCTGGGTACTCACATACTTCCCTGCTATCTCAGTATCATGGTGCCGACTAACATCCATGCTGTCTCGGTATCTTGGTGCTGACCTTCATCACTGCTGTCTCAGAGTCTGGGTACTTATCTACATCACTGCTGTGTCAGAATCTGGGTGCTGACCTACATCCCTGCCATCTCGGTACCTGGGTGCTGACCCCACATCACTGCTGTCTCAATATAAGGGTGTTGACCTTCAGCACAGCTGTCTCAGATCTGTAGGTGACTCCATCCTGCTGTCTCAGCATCTGGATGCTGACCCAAATCACTGTTGTCTGAGGAAATGGGTCCCGATAGATATTTCTGCTGCTTCACAATCTGAATCTGATGTTTATCCCTGCAGTCTCAGTATCTGGGTGCTAGACATGACTGCAGTCTCAGTATCTGGGAGCTTATGTACATCAATGCTGTCACAGTATCTGGGTGCCAATCCACATCACAGCTGTCTCAGTATCTGGGTGATGACCCACATCCCTGCTGTCTCAGTATCTGGGTCCTGATCTACATCACTGCAGTCTCACTATTTGGGTGCCGACCTACATCACTGCTGTCTCAGTATCTCGGTGCTGACCAACATGCCTGCTGTCTCCATATCTGGGTGCTGACTATATCCCTGCTGTCTCTGTATCTGTGCTTGTCCAACATCACTGCTGTCTCAGTATCTGGGTGCTGACCTAAATCCCTGCTGTCTCAGTACCTGGGTGCTGACCTACTGGCCTGCTGTCTCTGTGTCTAGGTGCTGACAAACATCCGTGCTGACTCAGTATCTTGGTGCTGACCTTCATCCCTGCTGTCTCTGTATGCTGGTGCTGACCTACATCACTGCTGTCTCAGTATCTGGGTGCAGACATAAATCACTGCTGTCTCAGTGTCTGGTAGTTGACGTGCATCACTGCTGTCTCAGAATGTGGGTGCAGACCTACATCACTGCTGTCTCAGTATCAGGGTACTCACCTACATCCCTGCTGTCTCAGTATCTGGGTGCCGACCTACATCTCTGCTGTCTCGGTATCTGGGTGCTGACCTACATCACTGCTGTATCAGTACCAGGGTGCTGACCTACAGCACAGCTGTCTCAGTATCTGGGTGCCAACCAACGTCACTGCTGTCTCAGTAACATGAGTGTTTACACATCCCTGCTGTCACAGTATCTGGTGCTGACCTACATCACTGCTGTCCAAGTATCTGGGTGCTGACATTCATTCCTGCTGTCTCAGTATCTGGGTGCTGACCCACATTCCTGCTGTCTAAGTATCTGAGTGCTGACCTACATCACTGCTGTCTCAAAATCAGAGTGCCGACCTACATCACTGCTGTCCCAGTATCTGGGTGCTGATCAACAGGCTCGCTGTCTCAGTATCTGGGTGCTGACCCTCATATCTGCTGTTCAAGTATTTGGGTGTGACCCATCACTGCATTCTCAAAATCAGGTGCCGACCTACATCACTGCTGTCCCAGTATCTGGGTGCTGACCACACATGCCTGCTGTCTCAGTGTCAGGTGCTGACCTACATCATTGCTGTCTCAGTATCTGGGTGCTGTCTTACATTACTGCTGTCTCAGTATCTGGGTGCTGACCACATCACTGCTGTCTCGGTATCTGGGTGCTGAACACATCCCTGCTTTCTCAGTATGTGGTGCCGGACGACATCAGTGCTGTCTCAGAAGCTTGGTGCCACCTACATCACTGCAGTCTCAGTATCTGGGTGCTGACCCACATCCCTGCTGTCTCTGTAACTGGATGGTGAACTACATCACTGTTGTCTCAACATCTGGTGCTGACCCACATCACTGTTGTCTCAATATCTGGGTGCTGACCTACATCCTTGCTCTCTAAGTATTTGGGTGCTGACATACATCAGTGCTTAATCAGTATTTTTGTGCTGACCTACATCAGGGCTGTCTCAGTATCTGGGTGCTGTCCTACATTTCTGCTGTCTCAGTATTAGGGTGCTGACCTTCAGCACAGCTTTCTCAGTATCTGGGTGGTGACCTCCATCCCTGCTGTCTCAGTTTCTGGATGCCGACTTTAATCTCTGCTGTGTCAGTATCTGGGTGCTGACCTACATCCCTGCTGTCTCAGTATCTGGGTGCTGAAATACATCACTGCTGTCTCAGTATCTGGGTGCTGACCTTCACCAGTACTGTCTCAGTGTCTGGGTAGTGACCTACATCAATGCTGTCTCAGTATTTGGGGGCTGACCTACATCAGTGCTGTCTCAGTATCTCGAAGCTGACCTTAATCCCTGCTGTGTCAGTATATGGCTGCTGACCTAGATCACTGCTGTCTCAGTATCTGTGTGGTGACATACATCTTGCTGTCTTAGTATCTGGGTACTCACCTACATCCCTACTATCTCTGTATTTGAGTGCTGAACCATCCCTGATTTGTCAGTATCTGGGTGCCGACCCACATCCCTGCTGTCAATGAATCTGGTGGCTTACCAATCCCTGAAGTCTCAGTATCTGGTGCTGTCCTACAGCACTGCTGTCTCAGTATCTGCGTTGACATACATCACTACCTCACAGCATCTGGTGCTGTCCTACATCCCGCTGTCTGAGTATTTGGGTGATGACATTCATCACTGTTGTCTGAGAAAATGGGTCCTGACTGATATTTCTGCTATCTCAAAATCTGGTATCTGATGTTCATCCCTACTGTCTCAGCATCTGGGTGCTGACATACATCACTGGTGTTTCAGTATTAGGAGCTGACCCACATCCTTGCTGTCTCTCACTATCTGGGAGCCGACCTACATCACTGCTGTCTCAAAATCCAGGAATTGACCTACATCACTGCTGTCACAGTATCTGGGTGCTGACCTACATCCCTGCTGTCACACTATCTGGGTGCTGGCCTTCATCCCTGCTGTCTCAGTTTCTGGGTGCTGACCTATATCCCTGCTGTCTTAGTATCTGGGTGCTGACCTACATTACTGCTGTCTCAGTATCTGGGTGCTGACCTACATTACTGCTGTCTCAGTATCTGGGTACTGACACACATCACTGCTGTCTCAGTATCTGGGTGCTGACCTACATCACTGCTGTCTCAGTATCTGGGTGCCGACCTACATCAGTGCTTTCTCAGTATCTGGGTGCTGACCTACATTACCGCAATCTCTGTAATTGGATGCTGAGTTACATCACTTCTTTCTCAGTATCTGGTTGCTGACCTACATCACTGTTGTCTCAATATCTGGGTGCTGACCTACATCCCTGCTGTCTCAGTATCTGGGTGCAGACCTTCATCAGTATTGTCTCAGTATCTGGGTAGTGACCTACATCAATGCTGTCTCAGTATTTGGGTGCTGACCAACATCCCTGCTGTCTCAGTATCTGGGTGCCGAACTTAATCTCTGCTGTGTCAGTATTTGGATGCTGACCTACATCACTGCTGCCTCAGTATCTGTGTGCTGACATACATCTTATTCTCATCTGTATCTGCACTCAAATACATCCCTGCTATCTCACTACCTGAGTGCTGACCCACATCCCTGCTGTCTCAGAATCGGGTGCTGACCCATATTCCTGCTGTCTCAGTATCTGGGTGCTGACCACACCACTGTTGTATCAAATCATGGTGTCGACCTACATAACTGCTGTCCCAGTATCTGGGTGCTGACCTACATGCCTGCTATCTTAGTATCTGGGTGCTGACCTACATCATTGCTGCCTCAGTATCTGGGTGCTGTTTACATTACTGCTGTCTCAGTATCTGGGTGCTGACCCCACATCACTGCTGTCTCAGTATCTGCTGGGTGCTGACCCACATCCTGCTGTCTCAGTACATGAGTGTTGACTCACATCCCTGCTGTCACAGTATCTGGGTGCTGACCCACATCCCTGCTGTCTCAGTATCTGGCTTTGAATTACATCAGTGCTGTCTCAGTATCTGGTGCTGACCTTCACCAGTACTGTCTCAGCATCTGGTGCCAACCTACATAACTGCAGTCACAGTATCTGGGGCTGACCACTATCCCTGCTGTCTCTGTAACTGGATGCTGAACCTACATCACTGTTGTCTCAACATCTGGGTGCTGACCTCATCACTGTTGTCTCAATATCTGGCTGCTGGACCCACATCCCTGCTATCTACGTATCTGGGTGCTGACCCACACCAGTACTGAAATCAGTATTTGGTGCTGACCAACATCAGGGCTGTCTCTCAGTATCTGAGCTAACCTTCATCCCTGCCTCTCAGTATCTGGGTGCTGACCTTAATCTCTGCTGTGTCAGTATCTGGCTGCTGGACCTACATCATTGCTGTCTCAGTATCTGTGTGCTGACATTACATCTGTGCTGTCTCAGTATCTGGGTACTCACCTACATCCCCGCTATCTCAGTTTCTGAGTGCTGACCTACTTCCCTGCTGTCTCAGTATCTGGTACTCACATACTTCCCTGCTGTCTCAGTTTCATGGTAGGCACTTCATCCCTGCTGTCTCAGTATCTTGGTGCTGACCTTCATCACAGCTGTCTCAGTGTCTGGGTACTCACCTACATCTCTGCTGTCTCAGTATCTGGGTGCTGACCCACATCACTACTGTCTCAGTGTCTTGGTACTCACCTAGATCCCTGCAGTCTCAGTATCTGGGTGCTGACCTCACATCCCTGCCATCTCGGTACCTGGGTGCTTGACCTACATAACTGCTATCTCAGTATAAAGGTGCTGACCTTCAGCATAGCTGTCTCAATACCTGGTGGTGACGTCCATCCCTGCTGTCTCCAGCATCTGGATGCTGACCTCAAATCACTGTTGTCTGAGTAAATGGTCCTCATAGATATTTCTGCTGCCTCACATTCTGAATCTGACATTTATCCCTGCTGTCTCAGTATCTGGGTGCTGACATACATGACTGCTGTCTCAGAATCTGAGCTGATGTACATCACTGCTGTCAAAGTATCGGGTGCCGACTCCACATCACAGCTGTCTCAGGATCTGGGTGATGACCAACATCCTCCTGTCTCTGTATCAGGTCCCACCCACATTACTGCAGTCTCACTATCTGGGTTCCGGACTCACATCGCTGCTGTCTCAGTATCTCGTGCTGACCTACATGCCTGATGTCTCCATATTTGGGTGCTGACCTTCATCCCTGCTTTCTCAGTATGTGGGTGCAGACCCACATCACTGCTGTCTCAGTATCTGGGTGCTGAGATAAACCACTGCTGTCTCAGTGTCTGGTAGGTGACCCACAACACTACTGTCTCAGTATCTGCGCGGACCCACATCACTGTTGTCTCAGTATCAGGTACTCACCTGCATCCTGCTGTCTCAATATCTGGGTGCTGACCACATCTCTGTTGTCTTGGTATCTGCGTGCTGACCTACATCACTGCTGTATCAGTATCAGGGTGCTGTCCTACAGCACAGCTGTCTCAGTATCTGAGTGCCGACCTTCGTCACTGCTGTCTTAGTAGATGAGTGTTGACATACATACCTGCTGTCTCAGTATCTGGGTGCCGATCTACATCACTGCTGTCCCAGTATCTGGGTGCTGACATACATGCCTGCTGACTCAGTGTCTGCGTGCTGACCTACATCCCTGATGTCTAAGAATCTGGGTGCTGTCCTACATTACTGATGTCCCAAAATCTGGGTGCCGACCTACATCACTGCTGTCCAAGTATCTTGGTGCTGACCTACAGGCCTGTTGTCTCAGTATCTGGGTGCTGACCAACATTCCTGCTGTCTAAGTATCTGGGTGCTTACCTACATCACTGCTGTCTCAAAATCTGGGTGCCTACCTACATCACTGCTGTCCCAGTTTCTGGTGCTGACCTACATGCCTGCTGCTGGTATCAGTATCTGGATGCTGACCCACATCATTGCTGTCTCATTATCAGGGTGCTTTCTTACATTACTGCTGTCTCAGTATCTGGGTGCTGGACCTGCATCACTGCTGTCTCAGTATCTGGGTGCTGACCCACATCCATGCTTTCTCAGTATCTGGTGCAGACCTTCATCACTGCTGTCTCAGTATCAGGTACTCCACCTACATCCCTGCTGTCTCAGTATCTGGGTGCCGACCTGCATCTCTGCTGTCTCGGTATCAGGGTGCTGACCTATGTCACTGCAGTATCAGTATCAGGGTGTTGACCTACAGCACAGCTGTCTCAGTAATTGAGTGTCGACCTAAGTCACTGCTGTCTCAGTAGATGAGTGTTGACACACATCCCTGCTGTCTCAGTATCTGGGTGCCGATCTACATCACTGCTGTCCCAGTATCTGGGTGCTGACATACATGCCTGCTGTCTCAGTTTCTGTGTGCTGACCTACATCCCTGCTGTCTACGTATCTGGGTGCTGTCCCACATTACTGCTGCTGTCCCAAAATCAGGTGCCGACTTCACATCACTGCTGTCCAAGTATCTTGAGGGACCCACAGGCCTGTTGGTCTCAGCATCTGGGTGCTGACCAACATTCCTGCTGTCTAAGTATCTGGGTGCTTACTGCATCACTGCTGTCTCAAAATCTGGGTGCCTACCACCATCACTGCTGTCCCAGTTTCTGGGTGCTGACCTCACATGCCTGCTGTCTCAGTATCTGGATGCTGAACCTACATCATTGCTGTCTCATTATCTGGGTGCTTTCTCAATTACTGCTGTCTCAGTATCTGGGTGCTGACCTGCATCACTGCTAAGTCTCAGTATCTGGGTGCTGACCCACATCCATGCTTTCTCAGTATCTGGGTGCAGACCTTCATCACTGCTGTCTCAGTATCAGGGTACTCACCTACATCCCTGCTGTCTCAGTATCTGGGTGCCGACCTGCATCTCTGCTGTCTCGGTATCAGGGTGCTGACCTATGTCACTGCAGTATCAGTATCAGGGTGTTGACCTACAGCACAGCTGTCTCAGTAATTGAGTGTCAACCTAAGTCACTGCTGTCTCAGTAGATGAGTGTTGACACACATCCCTGCTGTCTCAGTATCTGGGTGCTGACATACATGCCTGCTGTCTCAGTTTCTGTGTGCTGACCTACATCCCTGCTGTCTAAGTATCTGGGTGCTGTCCTACATTACTGCTGTCCCAAAATCAGGGTGCCGACCTACATCACTGCTGTCCCAGTATCTGGGAGCTGACCTACAGGCCTGCTGTCTAAGTATCTGGGTGCCGACCTACATCACTGCTGTCTCAAAATTAGGGTTCCTACTTACATCACTGCCGTCCCAGTTTCAGGGTGCTGACCTACATGCCTGCAGTCTCAGTATCTGGGTGCTGATCTACATCATTGCTGTCTCAGTATCTGGGAGCTGTCTTACATTACTGCTGTTTCAGTATCCGGGTGCTGACATTCATCACTGCTGTCTCATTATCTGGGTGCTGACCAACATCCCTGCTTTTTCAGTATCTGGGTGCTGACCTATATCAGTGCTGTCTCAGTATCTGGGTGCCAACCTACATAACTGCAGTCTCAGTATCTGGGTGCTGACCTACATCCCTGCTGTCTCTGTAACTGGATGCTGACCTACATCACTGTTGCCTCAACATCTGGGTGCTGACCTACATCACTGTTGTCTCAATATCTGGGTGCTAACCAACATCCCTGCTGTCTAAGTATCTGTGTGCTGACCTACATCAGTGCTGAATCAGTATTTGGGTGCTGACCTACATCAGGGCTGTCTCAGTATCTGGGTGCTGACGACATCCCTGCTGTCTCAGTATCTGGGTGCTGAACTACATTACTGCTGTCTCAGTATCTGGGTACTGACGCACATCACAGCTGTCTCAGTATCTGTGTGCTGACCTACATCACTGCTGTCTCAGTATCTGGGTGCTGACCTACATCAGTGCTCTCTCAGTATCTGGGTGAACACCATCACTGCAGTCACAATAATTGGATGCTGAGTTACATCACTTCTGTCTCAGTATCTGGTTGCTGACCTACATCACTATTGTCTCAATATGTGGGTGCTGACCTACATCCCTGCTGTCTCACTATCTGGGTGCAGACCTTCATCAGTACTGTCTCAGCATCTGGGTAGTGACCTACACCAATGCTGTCTCAGTATTTTGGTGCTGACCAACATCCCTGCTATCTCAGTATCTGGGTGCCGATCTTAATCTCTGCTGAGTCAGTATCTGGCTGATGACCTATTTCGCTGCTTCCTCAGTATCTATGTGCTGACATACATCTTTGCTGTCTCAGTATCTGGTACTCACCTACATCCCTGCTTTCTCAGTATCTGAGTGCTGACCTACCTGCCTGCTGTCTCAGTATCTGGTACTCACATACTTCCCTGCTGTCTCACTATCATGGTGTCGACCCACATCCCTGCTGTCTCGGGTATCTGTGCTGACCAACATCCCTGCTGTCTAAGTATCTGTGTGCTGACCACATCAGTGCTGAATCAGTATTTTGGTGCTGACCTACATCAGGGCTGTCTCAGTATCTGGGTGCTGACCTACATCCCTGCTGTCTCTGTATCTGGGTGCTGTCCAACATCACTGCTGTCTCAGTATCTGGGTGCTGACTAAAATCCCTGCTGTCTCAGTACCAGGGTGCAGACATACTGGCCAGCTGTCTCAGTGTCTAGTGCTGACAAACATCCGTGCTGTCTCAGTATCTTGGTGCTGACCTTCATCCCTGCTGTTCTCAGTATGGGTGCTTGACCTACATTACTGCTGTCTCAGTATCTGGGTCTGACATAAATCACTGCTGTCTCAGTGTCTGTAGCTGACGTACATCACTGTAGGTCTCAGTATCTGGGTGTGGACCCACATCACTGCTGTCTCAGTATCAGGGTGCTCCACTACATCCCTGCTGTCTCAGTATCTGGATGCCGACCTACATCTCTGCTTGTCTCGGTATCAGGGTGCTGATCACATCCTGCTGCATCAGTATCAGGGTGCTGACCAACAGCACAGCTGTCTCAGTATCCAGGTGCCAACCAATGTCACTGCTGTCTCCAGTAGATGAGTTTTGACAAACATCCCTGCTGTCACAGTATCTGGGTGTTGACCTGCAACACTGCTGTCCCAGTATCTGGGTGCTGACATGCATGCCTGCTGTCTCAGTGTCTGCGTGATGACCTACATCCCTGCTGTCTATATATCTGCGTGCTGTCCTACATTACTGCTGTCCCAAAATCAGAGTGCCGACCTACATCACTGCTGTCCCAGTATCTGGGTGATGACCCACATACCTGCTGTCTAAGTATCTGGGTGACAACCTACATCACTGCTGTCTCAAAATCAGGGTGCCTACCTACATCACTGCTGCCGCAGTATCTGGGTGCTGACCTACATGCCTGTTGTCTCAGTATCGGAGTGTGGACATACATCACTGCTGTCTTCAGTGTCAGGGTAGTCACCTACATCCCTGCTGTCTCAGTATCTGGGTGCCGACCTACATCTCTGCTGTCTCGGTCTCTGGGTGCTGACCTACATCACTGCTGTCCCAGTATCTGGGTGCTGACATGCATGCCTGCTGTCTCAGTGTCTGCGTGATGACCTACATCCCTGCTGTCTAATTATCTGGGTGCTGTCTTACATTACTGCTGTCTCAGTATCTGGGTGCTGACCTACATCACTGCTTTCTCAGTATCTGGATGCTGACCAACATCAGTGCTGTCTCAGAATCTGGGTGCCAACCTACATCACTACTGTCTCAGTATCTGGGTGCTGACCTACATCCCTGCTGTCTCTGTAACTGGATGCTGACCTACATCACTGTTGTCTCAACATCTGGTGCTGACCCACATCACTGTTGTCTCAATATCTGGGTGCTGAGACCTACATCCTTGCTGTCTAAGTATCTGGGTGCTGACATACCTCAGTGCTGGAATCAGTATTTGGAAGCTGATCTACATCAGAGCTGTCCCAGTATATGGGTGCTGACCTCACATCCCTGCTGTCCCAGTGTCTGGGTGTTGACCTACATGCCTACTGTCTCATTATCTGTGTGCATGACCTTCATCCCTGCTGTCCCAGTATCTGGATGCTGTCCTACATTACTGCTGTCTCAGTATTAGGGTGCTGACCTTCGCACAGCTTCTCTCAGTATCTGGGTGGCGACCTCCATCCCTGCTGCTGTCTCAGTTTCTGGGTGCCGACTTAATCTCTGCAGTGTCAGTATCTGGCTGCTGACCTACATCTCTGCTGTCTCAGTATCTGGGTTTTGAATTACATCAGTGCTGTCTCAGTATCTGGGTGCTGACCTTCACCAGTACTGTCTCAGTATCTGGGTGCCAACCTACATAACTGCAGTCTCAGTATCCGGGTGCTGACCTACATCCCTGCTGTCTCTGTAACTGGATGCTGACCTACATCACTGTTGTCTCAACATATGGGTGCTGACCCTCATCACTGTTGTCTCAATATCTGGGTGCTGACCTACATCCCTGCTGTCTACGTATCTGGGTGCTGACCTACACCAGTAC
Source organism: Neoceratodus forsteri (assembly GCA_016271365.2). NCBI lineage: Eukaryota > Metazoa > Chordata > Ceratodontiformes > Ceratodontidae > Neoceratodus > Neoceratodus forsteri. The sequence continues at coordinate 19,207,266 of CM028129.1, read as the reverse complement.
TGAATCAGTATTTGGGTGCTGACCTACATCAGGGCTGTCTCAGTATCTGGGTGCCGACCTTAATCTCTGCTGTGTCAGTATCTGGCTGCAGGACCTACATCACTGCAGTCTCAGTATCTTTGTGCTGACATACATCTCTGCTGTCTCAGTATCTGGGTACTCTCCACATCCCTGCTATCTCAGTATCTGAGTGCTGACCTACTTCCCTGCTGTCTCAGTATCTGGGTACTCACATACTTCCCTGCTATCTCAGTATCATGGTGCCACCAACATCCATGCTGTCTCGGTATCTTGGTGCAACCCTACATCACTACTGTATCTCAGTGTCTAGGTACTTATCTACATCACTGCTGTGTCAGAATCTGGGTGCCGACTACATCCCTACCATCTCGGTACCTGGGTACTGACCTACATCACTGCTGTCTCAATATCTGGGTGCCAACCAATGTCACTGCTGTCTCAGTAGATGAGTGTTGACAAACATCCCTGCTGTCACAGTATCTGGGTGTTGACCTACAACACTGCTGTCCCAGTATCTGGGTGCTGGACATGCATGCCTGCTGTCTCAGTCGTGCGTGATGACCTACATCCCTGCTGTCTAAGTATCTGCGTGCGACGTCCTACATTACTGCTGTCCCAAAATCAGAGTGCCGAATCACTGCTTCACATTCAGGTGATGGCCCACATACCTGCTGTCTAAGTATCTGGGTGACAACCCACATCACTGCTGTCTCAAATCAGGGTTGCCTACACCATCACTGCTGCACGTGGTATCACAGGTGTGTGACCCACATGCCTGCTGTCTCCAGTATCAGAGTGCGGACATTGCATCACTGCTGTCTTAGTGTCAGGGTAGTCACCCTACATCCCCTGCTGTCTCCAGTATCTAGGTTATGGACCTACATCTCTGCTGTCTCGGTCTCTGGGTGCTGACCTACATCACTGCTGTCCCAGTATCTGGGTGCTGACATGCATGCCTGCTGTCTCAGTGTCTGCGTGATGACCTACATCCCTGCTGTCTAATTATCTGGGTGCTGTCTTACATTACTGCTGTCTCAGTATCTGGGTGCTGACTTACATCACTGCTCTCTCAGTATCTGGGTGCTGACACTCATCCCTGCTTTCTCAGTATCTGGATGCTTACCAACATCAGTGCTGTCTCAGAATCTGGGTGCCAACCTACATCACTACAGTCTCAGTATCTAAAAGCTGTCCTCATCCCTGCTGTCTCTGTAACTGGATGCTGACCTATATCACTGTTGTCTCAACATCTGGGTGCTGACCCACATCACTGTTGTCTCTCAATATCTGGGTGCTGACCTACATCCTTGCTGTCTAAGTATCTGGGTGCTGACATACCTCAGTGCTGAATCAGTATTTGGGTGCTGATCTCATCAGAGCTGTCCCAGTATTGGTGCTGACCCACATCCCTGCTGTCCCAGTGTCTGGGTGTTGACCTACATGCACCTACTGTCTCATTATCTGTGTGCTGACCTTCATCCTGCTGTCCCAGTATCTGGGTGCTGTCCTAACATTACTGCTGTCTCAGTATTAGGTGCTGACCTTCGCACAGCTGTCTCAGTATCTGGGTGGTGACCTCCATCCCTGCTGTCTCAGTTTCTGGGTGCCGACTTTTAATCTCTGCAGTGTCAGTATCTGGTCTGACCTACATCCCTGCTGTCTCAGTATCTGGGTTTTGAATTACATCAGTGCTGTCTCAGTATCTGGGTGCTGACCTTCACCAGTACTGTCTCAGTATCTAGTGCCAACCTACTACTGCAGTCTCAGTATCCGGTGCTGACCTACATCCCTACTGTCTCTGTAACTGGATGCTGACCTACATCACTGTTGTCTCAACATATGGGTGCTGACCTCATCACTGTTGTCTCAATATCTGGTAGTTGACCTACACCACTGCTGTCTCAGTATGTGGGTGCTGACCACATCAGTGCTGTCTCAGTATCTGGGTGCTGACCTCATCAGCTGCTGTCTCAGTATCTGGGTGCCGACCTTAATCTCTGCTGTGTCAGTATCTGGCTGCAGGACCTACATCACTGCAGTCTCAGTATCTTTGTGCTGACATACATCTCTGCTGTCTCAGTATCTGGGTACTCTCCTACATCCCTGCTATCTCAGTATCTGAGTGCTGACCTACTTCCCTGCTGTCTCAGTATCTGGGTACTCACATACTTCCCTGCTATCTCAGTATCATGGTGCCGACCAACATCCATGCTGTCTCGGTATCTTGGTGCTGACCTACATCACTGCTGTCTCAGTGTCTGGGTACTTATCTACATCACTGCTGTGTCAGAATCTGGGTGCCGACCTACATCCCTACCATCTCGGTACCTGGGTACTGACCTACATCACTGCTGTCTCAATATAAGGGTGGTGACCTTCAGCACAGCTGTCTCAGTATCTGGGAGGTGACCTCCATCCCTGCTGTCTCACTATCTGGATGCTGACCTAAATCACTGTTGTCTGAGGAAATGGGTCCTGATAGATATTTCTGCTGCTTCACAATCTGGAATCTGATGTTTATCCCTGCAGTCTCAGTATCTGGGTGCTGACATACATGACTGCAGTCTCAGTATCTGGGAGCTGATGTACATCACTGCTGTCACAGTATCGGGGTGCCGACCTACATCACAGCTGTCTCAGTATCTGGGTGATGACCCACATCCCTCCTGTCTCAGTATCTGGGTCCCAACCTACATCACTGCAGTCTCACTATCTGGGTGCCGACCTACATCACTGCTGTCTCAGTATCTCGGTGCTGACCTACATGCCTGCTGTCTCCATATCTGGGTGCTGACCTATATCCCTGCTGTCTCTGTATCTGGTGCTGTCCAACATCACTGCTGTCTCAGTATCTGAGTGCTGACCAAATCCCTGCTGTCTCAGTACCTGGGTTCTGACATACTGGCCTGCTGTCTCTGTGTCTAGGTGCTGACAAACATCCGTGCTGACTCAGTATCTTGGTGCTGACCTTCATCCCTACTGTCTCTGTATGCTGGTGCTGACCTTCATCACTGCTGTCTCAGTATCTGGTGTTGACATAAATCACTGCTGTCTCAGTGTCTGGTAGTTGACGTGCATCACTGCTGTCTCGATATCTAGGTGCTGACCTACAGTACTTCACTACTGTCTCAGTATCTGGGTGCTGACCTACATCCCTGCTGTCTCAGTATCTGGGTGATGACCTACATCCCTGCTGTCTCGATATCTGGGTGCTGACCTACATCACTACTGTCTCAGTATCTGGGTGCTGACCTACATCACTACTGTCTCAGTATCTGGGTGCTGACCTACATCCCTGCTATCTCAGTATCTGAGTGCTGACCTACTTCCCTGCTGTCTCAGTATCTGGGTACTCACATACTTCCCTGCTATCTCAGTATCATGGTGCCACTAACATCCATGCTGTCTCGTATCTTGGTGCTGACCCACATCACTGCTGTCTCAGAGTCTGGGTACTTATCTACATCACTGCTGTGTCAGAATCTGGGTGCTGACCTACATCCCCAGCATATCTCGGTACCTGGGTGCTGACCCACATCACTGCTGTCTCAATATATGGTGCTGACCTTCAGCACAGCTGTCTCAGTATCTGGTAGGTGACCTCCATCCTTGCTGTCTCAGCATCTGGATGCTGACCTAAATCACTGTTGTCTGAGGAAATGGGTCCTGATAGATATTTCTGCTGCTTCACAATCTGGAATCTAATGGTTATCCCTGCAGTCTCAGTATCTGGGTGCTGACATACATGACTGCAGTCTCAGTATCTGGGAGCTTATGTACATCACTGCTGTCACAGTATCTGGGTGCCGACCTACATCACAGCTGTCTCAGTATCTGGGTGATGACCCACATCCCTGCTGTCTCAGTATCTGGGTCCTGATCTACATCACTGCAGTCTCACTATTTGGGTGCCGACCTACATCACTGCTGTCTCAGTATCTCGATGCTGACCAACATGCCTGTTGTCTCCATATCTGGGTGCTGACCTATATCCCTGCTGTCTCTGTATCTGGGTGCTTTCCAACATCACTGCTGTCTCAGTATCTGGGTGCTGACCTAAATCCCTGCTGTCTCAGTACCTGGGTGCTGACCTACTGGCCTGCTGTCTCTGTTTCTAGGTGCTGACAAACATCCGTGCTGACTCAGTATCTTGGTGCTGACCTTCATCCCTGCTGTCTCTGTATGCTGGTGCTGACCTACATCACTGCTGTCTCAGTATCTGGGTGCAGACATAAATCACTGCTGTCTCAGTGTCTGGTAGTTGACGTGCACCACTGCTGTCTCAGAATGTGGGTGCAGACCTACATCTCTGCTGTCTCAGTATCAGGGTACTCACCTACATCCCTGCTGTCTCAGTATCTGGGTGCCGACCTACATCTCTGCTGTCTCGGTATCTGGGTGCTGACCTACATCACTGCTGTATCAGTATCAGGGTGCTGACCTACAGCACAGCTGTCTCAGTATCTGGGTGCCAACCAACGTCACTGCTGTCTCAGTACATGAGTGTTGACACACATCCCTGCTGTCACAGTATCTGGGTGCTGACCTACATCACTGCTGTCCAAGTATCTGGGTGCTGACATGCATGCTTGCTGTCTCAGTGTCTGCGTGATGACCTACATCCCTGCTGTCAAAGTATCTAAGTGCTGTCCTACAATACTGCTGTCCCAAAATCAGAGTGCCAACCTACATCACTGCTGTCTCAGTATCTGGGTGCTGATCAACAGGCCTGCTGTCTCAGTATCTGGGTGCTGACCCTCATATCTGCTGTTCAAGTATTTGGGTGCCGACCTACATCACTGCATTCTCAAAATCAGGGTGCCGACCTACATCACTGCTGTCCCAGTATCTGGGTGCTGACCTACATGCCTGCTGTCTCAGTGTCAGGGTGCTGACCTACATCATTGCTGTCTCAGTATCTGGGTGCTGTCTTACATTACTGCTGTCTCAGTATCTGGGTGCTGACCTACATCACTGCTGTCTCGGTATCTGGGTGCTGACACACATCCCTGCTTTCTCAGTATGTGGGTGCCGACGTACATCAGTGCTGTCTCAGAAGCTGGGTGCCAACCTACATCACTGCAGTCTCAGTATCTGGGGTGCTGACCTACATCCCTGCTGACTCTGTAACTGGATGCTGACCTACATCACTGTTGTCTCAACATCTGGGTGCTGACCTACATCACTGTTGTCTCAATATCTGGGTGCTGACCTACATCCTTGCTCTCTAAGTATTTGGGTGCTGACATACATCAGTGCTTAATCAGTATTTTTGTGCTGACCTACATCAGGGCTGTCTCAGTATCTGGGTGCTGTCCTACATTTCTGCTGTCTCAGTATTAGGGTGCTGACCTTCAGCACAGCTTTCTCAGTATCTGGGTGGTGACCTCCATCCCTGCTGTCTCAGTTTCTGGATGCCGACTTTAATCTCTGCTGTGTCAGTATCTGGCTGCTGACCTACATCCCTGCTGTCTCAGTATCTGGGTGCTGAATTACATCACTGCTGTCTCAGTATCTGGGTGCTGACCTTCACCAGTACTGTCTCAGTGTCTGGGTAGTGACCTACATCAATGCTGTCTCAGTATTTGGGGGCTGACCTTCATCAGTGCTGTCTCAGTATCTCGGAGAGGACCTTAATCCCTGCTCTGTCAGTATCTGGCTGCTGACCTAGATCACTGCTGTCTCAGTATCTGTGTGGTGACATACATCTTTGCTGTCTTAGTATCTGGGTACTCACCTACATCCCTGCTATCTCTGTATTTGAGTGCTGACCTACATCCCTGATTTGTTAGTATCTGGGTGCCGACCTACATCCCTGCTGTCAATGAATCTGGGTGCTTACCTACATCCCTGAAGTCTCAGTATCTGGGTGCTGTCCTACAGCACTGCTGTCTCAGTATCTGGGTGCTGACATACATCACTACTGTCACAGCATCTGGGTGCTGTCCTACATCCCTTCTGTCTGAGTATCAGGGTGATGACATTCATCACTGTTGTCTGAGAAAATGGGTCCTGACTGATATTTCTGCTGTCTCAAAATCTGGTATCTGATGTTCATCCCTACTGTCTCAGCATCTGGGTGCTGACATACATCACTGGTGTTTCAGTATTAGGGTGCTGACCTACATCCCTGCTGTCCCAGTATCTGGGTGTTGACCTACATGCCTGCTTTCTCAGTATTTGTGTGATGACCTTCATCCCTGCTGTCTTAGTATCTGGGTACTCACCTACATCCCTGCTATCTCTGTATCTTAGTGCTGACCTACATCCCTGATTTGTCAGTATCTGGGTGCTGACCTACATCCCTGCTGTCAATGAATCTGGGTGCTTACCTACATCCCTGAAGTCTCAGTATCTGGGTGCTGTCCTACAGCACTGCTGTCTCAGTATCTGGATGCTGACATACATCACTACATCCCTGCTGTCTGAGTATCTGGGTGATGACCTTCATCACTGTTGTCTGAGAAAATGGGTCCTGACTGATATTTCTGCTGTCTCAAAATCTGGTATCTGATGTTCATCCCTACTGTCTCAGCATCTGGGTGCTGACATACATCACTGGTGTTTTAGCATTAGGGGAGCTGACCCACATCCCTGCTGTCTCACTAACTGGGAGCCGACCTACTTCACTGCTGTCTCAAAATCCAGGAACTGACCTACATCACTGCTGTCTCAGTAACTGGGTGCTAATCTACATCCCTGCTGTCACACTATCTGGGTGCTGACCTTCATCCCTGCTGTCTCAGTTTCTGGGAGCTGACCTATTTCCCTGCTGTCTCTGTATCTGGGTGATGTACTACATCACTGCTGTCTCAGTATTTGGGTACTGACCTACATCCCTGCTGTCTCAGTATCTGGGTGCTGACCTACATTACTGCTGTCTCAGTATCTGGGTACTGACCCACATCACTGCTGTCTCAGTATCTGGGTGCTGACCTACATCACTGCTGTCTCAGTATCTGGGTGACGACCTACATCAGTGCTCTCTCAGTATCTGGGTGCCGACCTACATTACTGCATTCTCTGTAATTGGATGCTGAGTTACATCACTTCTGTCTCAGTATCTGGTTGTTGACCTACATCACTGTTGTCTCAATATCTGGGTGCTGACCTACATCCCTGCTGTCTCAGTATCTGGGTGCAGACCTTCATCAGTACTGTCTCAGTATCTGGGTAGAGACCTACATCAATGCTGTCTCAGTATTTGGGTGCTGACCAACATCCCTGCTGTCTCAGTATCTGGGTGCTAACGTAATCTCTGCTGTGTCAGTATATGGATGCTGACCTACATCCCTGCTGCCTCAGTATATGTGTGCTGACATACATCTTTGCTATCTCAGTATCTGGATACTGAAATACATCCCTGCCATCTCACTATCTGAGTACTGACCTACATCCCTGCTGTCTCAGAATCTGGGTGCCGACCTGCATCCCTGCAGTCACAGTATCTGGGTGCTGACCCATATTCCTGCTGTCTCAGTATCTGGGTGCCGACCTATACCACTGATGTATCAAAATCATGGTGCCGACCTACATAACTGCTGTCCCAGTATCCGGGTGCTGACCTACATGCCTGCTATCTTAGTATCTGGGTGCTGACCTACATCATTGCTGTCTCAGTATCTTGGTGCTGTTTTACATTACTGCTGTCTCAGTATCTGGGTGCTGACCTACATCACTGCTGTCTCAGTATCTGGGTGCTGACCCACATCCCTGCTGTCTCAGTATCTGGGTGCTGACCTACATCAGTGCTGCCTCAGTATCTGGGAGCCAACCTACATCACTGCAGTCTCAGTATCTGGATGCTGACCTACATTCCTACTGTCTCTGTATCAGGTTGCTGACATACATCACTGTTGTCTCAACATCTGTGTGCTGACCTGCATCACAGTTGTCTCAATATCTGGGTGCTGACCTACATCCCTGCTGTCTAAGTATCTGGGTGCTGACCTACATCAGTGCTGAATCAGTATTTGGGTGCTGACCTTCATCAGGGCTGTCTCAGTATCTGGGTGCTAACTTTCATCCATGCTCTCTCAGAATCTGGCTGCCGACCTTAATCTCTGCTGTGTCAGTATCTGGCTGCTGACCTACATCATTGCTGTCTCAGTTTCTGTGTGCTGACATACATCTCTGCTGTCTCAGTATCTGGGTACTCACCTACATCCCTGCTATCTCAGTTTCTGAGTGCTGACCTACTTCCCTGCTGTCACAGTATCTGGGTACTCACATACTTCCTGCTGACTCGCTATCATGGTGTCGACCTACATCTCTGCTGTCTCGATATCTTGGTGCTGACCTACATCCCTATTGTCTCAGTGTCTCGGTACTCACCTACATCCCTGCTGTCTCAGTATCTGGGTACCGACCTACATCACTGCCATCTCGGTACCTGGGTGCTGACCTACATCACTGCTGTCTCAGTATAAGGGTGCTGACCTTCAGCACAGCTATCTCAGTATCTGGGAGGTGACCTCCATCCCTGCTGTCTCAGCATCTGGATGCTGCCCTAAATCACTGTTGTCTGAGTAAATGGGTCCTGATTGATATTTCTGCTGCCTGGAATCTGATGCTTATCCCTGCTGTCTCAGTATCTGGGTGCTGACATATATGACTGCTGTCTCAGTATCTGGAAGCTGACATACATCACTCCTGTCACAGTATCGGGGTGCCGACCTACATCACAGCTGTTTTAGTAACTGGGTGATGACCCACATCCCTCCTGTCTCAGTATCTGGGTCCCGACCTACATCACTGCAGTCTCACTATCTGGGTGCCGACCTACATCACTGCTGTCTCAGTATCTCGGTGCCGACCTACATGCCTGCTGTCTCCATATCTGGGTGCTGACCTACATCCCTGCTGTATCTTTTTTCTGGGTGCTGTCCAACATCACTGCTGTCTCAGTAACTGGGTGCTGACTAAAATCCCTGCTGTCTCAGTATCAGGGTGCTGACCTACTGACCTGCTGTCTCAGTGACTAGGTGCTGACAAACATCCATGCTGTCTCAGTATCTTGGTGCTGACCTTCATCCCTGCTGTCTCAGGATGTGGGTGCTGATCTACATCACTGCTGTCTCAGTATCTGGGTGCTGACACAAATCACTGCAGTCTCAGTGTCTGGTAGCTGACTTACATCACTGCTGTCTCAGTATCTGGGTGCTGACCTACAACACTGCTGTCTCAGTATCAGGGTACTCCACCTACATCCCTGCTGTCTCAGTATCTGGGTGCTGACCTACATCACTGTTGTATCACTATCAGGGTGCTGACCTACATCACTGCTGTATCAGTATCAGGGTGCTGACCTACAGCACAGCTGCCTCAGTATCTGGGTGCTGACCTACATCACTGCTGTCTCAGTAGATGAGTGTTGACACACATCCCTGCTGTCTCAGTATCTGGGTGCCGATCTACATCACTGCTGTCCCAGTATCTGGGTGCTAACATACATGCCTGCTGTCTCAATGTATGTGTGCTGACCTACATCCCTGCTGTCTAAGTATCTGGGTGCTGTCCCTACCTTACTGCTGTCCCAAAATCAGGGTACCGACCTACATCACTGCTGTCCCAGTATCTGGGTGCTGACCTACAGGCCTGCTGTCTCAGTATCTGGGTGCTGACCCACATTCTTACTGTCTAAGTATCTGGGTGCCGACCTACATCACTGCTGTCTCAAAATCAGGGTGCCGACCTACATCACTGCTGTCCCAGTTTCTGGGTGCTGACCTACATGCCTGCTGTCTCAGCATCTGGGTGCTGACCTACATCATTGCTGTCTCAGTTTCTGGGAGCTGTCTTACATTACTGCTGTCTCAGTATCTGGGTGCCAACCTACATAACTGCAGTCTCAGTATTCGGGTGCTGACCTACATCCCTGCTGTCTCTATAACTGGATGCTGACCTACATCACTGTTGTCTCAACATCTGGGTGCTGACCTACATCTCTGTTGTCTCAATATCTGGGTGCTGACCTACATCCCTACTGTCTAAGTATCTGGGTGGAGACCTACATCAGTACTGAATCAGTATTTGGGTGCTGACCTACATCAGGGCTGTCTCAGTATCTGGGTGCTGACCTTCATCCCTGATCTCTGAGTATCTGGGTGCCGACCTTAATCTCTGCTCTGTCAGTATCCTGGCTACTGACCTGCATCACTGCAGTCTCAGTATCTTTGTACTGACATACATCTCTGCTGTCTCAGTATCTGGGTACTCTCCTACATCCCTGCTATCTCAGTATCTGAGTGCTGACCTACTTCCCTGCTGTCTCAGGATCTGGGTACTCACATACTTCCCTGCTATCTCTGTATCATGGTGCCGACCAACATCCCTGCTGTCTCGGTATCATGGTGCTGACCTACATCCCTGCCATCACGGTACCTGGGTGCTGACCTACATCACTGCTGTCTCAGTATAAGGGTGCTGACCTTCAGCACAGCTGTCTCAGTATCTGTGTGCTGACCTACATCCCTGCTGTCTCTGTATCTGGGTGCTGTCCAACATCACTGCTGTCTCAGTATCTGGGTGCTGACCTAAATCCCTGCTGTCTCAGTACCTGGGTGCTGACATACTGGCCTACTGTCTTAGTGTCTAGGTGCTGACAAACATCTGTGCTCTCTCAGTATCCTGTTGCTGACCTTCATCCCTGCTGTCTCAGTATGTGGGTGCAGACCTACATCACTTCTGTCTCTGTATCTGGGTGCTGACAAACATCACTGCTGTCTCTGTGTCTGGTAACTGACCTACATCACTGCTGTCTCAGTATCTGGGTGCGGACCTACATCACTGCTGTCTCAGTATCAGGGTACTCACCTACATCCCTGCTGTCTCAGTATCTGGGTGCTGACCTTCATCCCTGCTGTCTCGGTATCTGGGTGCTGACCTTCATTACTGCTGTATCAGTATCAGGGTGCTGACCTACAGCACAGCTGTCTCAGTATCTGGGTGCCGTCTTACATCACTGCTGTCTTAGTACATGACTGTTGACACACATCCCTGCTGTCTCAGTATCTGGGTGCCGACCTACATCACTGCTGTTCCAGTATCTGGGTGCCGACCTACATCACAGCTGTTTCTTAGTATCTGGGTGATGACCCACATCCCTCCTGTCTCAGTATCTGGGTCCCGACCTACATCACTGCAGTCTCACTATCTGGGTGCCGACCTACATCACTGCTGTCTCAGTATCTCGGTGCTGACCTACATGCCTGCTGTCTCCATATCTGGGTGCTGACCTACATCCCTGCTGTCTCTGTATCTGGGTGCTGTCCAACATCACTGCTGTCTCAGTAACTGGGTGCTGACTAAAATCCCTGCTGTCTCAGTATCAGGGTGCTGACCTACTGGCCTGCTGTCTCAGTGTCTAGGTGCTGACAAACATCCGTGATGTCTCAGTATCTTGGTGCTGACCTTCATCCCTGCTGTCTCAGTATGTGGGTGCTGATCTACATCACTGCTGTCTCAGTATCTGGGTGCTGACACAAATCACTGCAGTCTCAGTGTCTGGTAGCTGACCTACATCACTGCTGTCTCAGTATCTGGGTGCTGACTTGCAACACTGCTGTCTCAGTATCAGGGTACTCACCTACATCCCTGCTGTCTCAGTATCTGGGTGCCGACCTACATCTCTGCTGTGTCGGTATCTGGGTGCTGACCTACATCACTGCTGTATCAGTATCAGGGTGCTGACCTACAGCACAGCTGCCTCAGAATCTGGGTGCCAACCTACATCACTGCTGTCTCAGTAGATGAGTGTCGACACACATCCCTGCTGTCTCAGTATCTGGGTGTCGATCTACATCACTGCTGTCCAAGTATCTGGGTGCTAACATACATGCCTGCTGTCTCAATGTCTGTGTGCTGACCTACATCCCTGCTGTCTAAGTATCTGGGTGCTGTCCTACATTACTGCTGTCCCAAAATCAGGGTGCCGACCTACATCACTGCTGTCCCAGTATCTGGGTGCTGACCTACAGGCCTGCTGTCTCAGTATCTGGTGAACCACATTCCTGCTGTCTAAGTATCTGGGTGCCGACCTACATCACTGCTGTCTCAAAATTAGGGTGTCGACCTACATCACTGCTGTCCCAGTTTCTGGGTGCTGACCTACATGCCTGCTGTCTCAGCATCTGGGTGCTGACCTACATCATTGCTGTCTCAGTATCTGGGAGCTTTCTTACATTACTGCTGTCTCAGTATCTGGGTGCCAACCTACATAACTGCAGTCTCAGTATTCGGTGCTGACCTACATCCCTGCTGTGTCTCTGTAACTGGATGCTGACCCACATCACTGTTGTCTCAACATCTGGTGCTGACCTACATCTCTGTTGTCTCAATATCTGGGTGCTGACCTACATCCCTTACTGTCTAAGTATCTGGGTGGAGACCTGCATCAGTACTGAATCAGTATTTGGGTGCTGACCTACATCACTGCTTTCTGAGTATCTGGGTCCTGACAAACATCACTGCTGTCTCTGTGTCTGGTAGCTGACCTACATCACTGCTGTCTCAGTATCTGGGTGCGGACGTACATCACTGCTGTCTCAGTATCAGGGTACTCACCTACATCCCTGCTGTCTCAGTATCTGGGTGACGACCTTCATCCCTGCTGTCTCTGTATCTGGGTGCTGACCTTCATCCCTGCTGTCTCGGTATCTAGGTGCTGACCTTCATTACTGCTGTATCAGTATCAGGGTGCTGACCTACAGCACAGCTGTCTCAGTATCTCGGTGCCGATCTACATCACTGCTGTCTTAGTACATGACTGTTGACACACATCCCTGCTGTCTCAGTATCTGGGTGCCGACCTACATTACTGCTGTTCCAGTATCTGGGTGCCGACCTACATCACTGCTGTCTCAGTATCTGGGTACTGACCCACATCACTGCTGTCTCAGTATCTGGGTGCTGACCTACATCACTACTGTCTCAGTATCTGGGTGCCGACCCACATCAGTGCTCTCTCAGTATCTGGGTGCCGACCTACATTACTGCATTCTCTGTAATTGGATGCTGAGTTACATCACTTCTGTCTCAGTATCTGGTTGTTGACCTACATCACTGTTGTCTCAATATCTGGGTGCTGACCTACATCCCTGCTGTCTCAGTATCTGGATGCAGACCTTCATCAGTACTGTCTCAGTATCCGGGTAGTGACCTACATCAATGCTGTCTCAGTATGTGGGTGCAGACCTACATCACTGCTGTCTCAGTATCTGGGTGCTGACAAACATCACTGCTGTCTCTGTGTCTGGTAGCTGACCTACATCACTGCTGTCTCAGTATCTGGGTGCGGACGTACATCACTGCTGTCTCAGTATCAGGGTACTCACCTACATCCCTGCTGTCTCAGTATCTGGGTGACGACCTTAATCCCTGCTGTCTCGGTATCTGGATGCAGACCTTCATCAGTACTGTCTCAGTATCTGGGTAGTGACCTACATCACTGCTGTCTCAGTATCTGAGTGCTGACAAACATCACTGCTGTCTCAGTATCTGGGTGCTGACAAACATCACTGCTGTCTCTGTGTCTGGTAGCTGACCTACAGCACAGCTGTCTCAGTATCTTGGTGCCGATCTACATCACTGCTGTCTTAGTACATGACTGTTGACACAAAACCCTGCTGTCTCAGTATCTGGGTGCCGACCTACATCACTGCTGTTCCAGTATCTGGGTGCCGACCTACATCACAGCTGTTTTAGTATCTGGGTGATGACCCACATCCATCCTGTCTCAGTATCTGGTTCCTGACCTACATCACTGCATTCTCACTATCTGGGTGCCGACCTACATCACTGCTGTCTCAGTATCTCGGTGCTGACCTACATGCCTGCTGTCTCCATATTTGGGTGCTGACCTACATCCCTGCTGTCTCTGTATCTGGGTGCTGTCCAACATCACTGCTGTCTCAGTAACTGGATGCTGACTAAAATCCCTGCTGTCTCAGTATCAGGGTGCTGACCTACAGGCCTGCTGTCTCAGTGTCTAGGTGCTGACAGACATCCGTGCTGTCTCAGTATCTTGGTGCTGACCTTCATCCCTGCTTTCTCAGTATGTGGGTGCTGATCTACATCACTGCTGTCTCAGTATCTGGGTGCTGACACAAATCACTGCAGTCTCAGTGTCTGGTAGCTGACCTACATCACTGCTGTCTCAGTATCTGGGTGCTGACCTACAACACTGCTGTCTCAGTATCAGGGTACTCACCTACATCCCTGCTGTCTCAGTATCTGGGTGCCGACCTACATCTCTGCTGTCTCAGTATCTGGGTGCTGACCTACATCACTGTTGTATCACTATCAGGGTGCTGACCTACAGCACAGCTGCCTCAGTATCTGGGTGCCGACCTACATCACTGCTGTCTCAGTAGATGAGTGTTGACACACATCCCTGCTGTCTCAGAATCTGGGTGCCGACCTACATCACTGCTGTCTCAGTAGATGAGTGTTGACACACATCCCTGCTGTCTCAGTATCTGGGTGCCGATCTACATCACTGCTGTCCAAGTATCTGGGTGCTAACATACATGCCAGCTGTCTCAATGTCTGTGTGCTGACCTACATCCCTGCTGTCTAAGTATTTGGGTGCTGTCCTACATTACTGCTGTCACAAAATCAGGGTACCGACCTACATCACTGCTGTCCCAGTATCTGGGTGCTGACCTACAGGCCTGCTGTCTCAGTATCTGGTTGCTGACCCACATTCCTGCTGTCTAAGTATCTGGGTGCCGACCTACATCACTGCTGTCTCAAAATCAGGGTGCCGACCTACATCACTGCTGTCCCAGTTTCTGGGTGCTGACCTACATGCCTGCTGTCTCAGCATCTGGGTGCTGACCTACATCATTGCTGTCTCAGTATCTGGGAGCTATCTTACATTACTGCTGTCTCAGTATCTGGGTGCCAACCTACATAACTGCAGTCTCAGTATTCGGGTGCTGACCTACATCCCTGCTGTCTCTGTAACTGGATGCTGACCTACATCACTGTTGTCTCAACATCTGGGTGCTGACCTACATCCCTACTGTCTAAGTATCTGGGTGGAGACCTGCATCAGTACTGAATCAGTATCTGGGTGCTGACAAACATCACTGCTGTCTCTGTGTCTGGTAGCTGACCTACATCACTGCTGTCTCAGTATCTGCATGAAGACGTACATCACTGCTGTCTCAGTATCAGGGTACTCACCTACATCCCTGCTGTCTCAGTATCCGGGTGACGACCTTCATCCCTGCTGTCTCGGTATCTGGGTGCTGACCTTCATTACTGCTGTATCAGTATCAGGGTGCTGACCTACAGCACAGCTGTCTCAGTATTTCGGTGCCGACCTACATCACTGCTGTCTCAGTATCTGGGTACTGACCCACATCACTGCTGTCTCAGTATCTGGGTGCTGACCTACATCACTACTGTCTCAGTATCTGGGTGCCGACCTACATCAGTGCTCTCTCAGTATCTGGGTGCCAACCTACATTACTGCATTCTCTGTAATTGGATGCTGAGTTACATCACTTCTGTCTCAGTATCTGGTTGCTGACCTACATCACTGTTGTCTCAATATGTGGGTGCTGACCTACGTCCCTGCTGTCTCAGTATCTGGGTGCAGACCTTCATCAGTACTGTCTCAGTATCTGGGTAGTGACCTACATCACTGCTGTCTCAGTATCCGGTTGCTGACCTTCATCACAGTTGTCTCAATATCTGGGTGCTGACCTACATCACTGCTGTCTCAGTATCTGGGTGCAGGCCTTCATCAGTACTGTCTCAGTATCTGGGTAGTGACCTACATCTATGCTGTCTCGGTATCTGGGTGTGGACCTTCACCCCTGCTCTCTCAGTATCTGGGTGCTGACTTTAGTCTCTTCTGTGTCAGTATCTGGCTACTGTCCTACATCACTGCTGTCTCAGTATCTGTCTGCTGATAAAAATCTCTGCGGTCTCAGCATCTGGGTACTCACCTACATCCCTGCTATCTCAGTATCTGTGTGCTGACATACTTCCCTGCTATCTCAGTATCTGGGTGCAGACCTACATCCCTGCCATCTCGGTATCTGGGTGCTGACCTACATCACTGCTGTCTCAGTATCAGATTGTTGACTTTCAGCACAGCTTACTCAGTATCTGGGTGGTGACCTCCATCCCTGCTGTCTCAGTATCTGGGTGCCGACTTTAATCTCTGCTGTGTCAGCATCTGGCTGCTGACCTAAATCCCTGCTGTCTCAGTATCTGAGTGCTGACCTTCATCAGTACTGTCTCAGTGTCTGGGTAGTGTCCTACATCAATGCTGTCTCAGTATCTGGGTGTTGACCTTCACCAGTAATCTCTCAGTATCTGGGTAGTGACCTACATCAATGCTGTCTCACTATTTGGGGGCTGGCCTACAGCACTGCTGTCTCAGTATCTGGGTGCTGACCCACATCCCTGCTGTCTGACTATCTGGGAGCTGACCTACATCACTACTGTCACAATATCTAGGTGCTGGCACACATCGTTGCAGTCCCAGTATTTGGGTGCTGACCTACATGCCTGTTGTCTCAGAATCTGGGTGCTGACCTTCATCCCTGCTGTCTCAGTATCTGGGTACTGTCCTACAATACTGCTGTCTCAGTATCTGGGTGCTGACCTGCATCACAACTGTCTCAGTATTACGGTGCTGACCTTCAGTACAGCTTTCACAGTATCTGGGTGGTGACCTCCATCTCTGCTGTGTCAGTATCCGGCTGCTGACCTACATCCCTGCGTCTCAGTATCTGGGTGCTGAACTACATCACTGCTGTCTCAATATCTGGGTGCTGACCTTCACCAGTACTGTCTCAGTATCTGGGTAGTGACCTACATCAATGCTGTCTCAGTATTTGTGGGCTGACCTACATCAGTGCTGTCTCAGTATCTCTGTGCTGACCTTAACCCCTGCTGTGTCAGTTTCTGGCTGCTGACATACATCACTGCTGTCTCAGTATCTGTGTGGTGACTTACATCTTTGCTGTCTCAGTGTCTGGGTACTCACCTAGATACCTGCTATCTCAGTATCTGAGTGCTGACCTACATCCCTGATGTCACAGTATCTGGGTGCCGACCTACATCCCTGCTGTCAATGAATCAGGGTGCTGACCTACATCCCTGCATCTCAATATCTGGGTGCTGACCTACAGCACTGCTGTCTTAGTATCTGGGTGCTGACCAACATTCCTGCTGTCTCAGTAGCAGGATGATGACCTTCTTAACTATTGTCTGAGAAAATGGGTCGTAACAGATATTTCTGCTGTCTCAAAATCTGGTATCTGATGTTCATCCCTACTGTCTCAGCATCTGAGTGCTGACATACATCACTGCTGTTTCAGTCTCTGGGAGCTGACCCACATCCTTGCTGTCTCACTATCTGGGAGCTGAACTACATCACTGCTGTCTCAAAATCTGGGTACCGACCTACATCACTGCTGTCTCAGTATCTGGGTGCTGACCTTCATCCCTGCTGTCTCAGTATCTGGGTGCTGTCCTACATTGCTGCTGTCTTAGTATCTGGGTGTTGACCCACATCCCTGCTGTCTCAGTATCTGGGTACTGACCCACATCACTGCTGTCTCAGTTTCTGGGTACTGACCTACATCACTGCTGTCTCCGTATCTGGGTGCCGACCTACATCAGTGTTGTCTCAGTATCTGGGTGCAGACCTTCATCAGTACTATCTCAGAATCTGGGTAGTGACCTACATCAATGCTGTCTCAGTATCAGGGTGCTGTCTTTCACCCCTGCTCTCTCAGTACCTTTGTGCCAACCTTAGTCTCTACTCTGTCAGTATCTGGCTACTGTCCTACATCACTGCTGTCTCAGTATCTGTCTGCTGACATACAACTCTGCTGTTTCAGTATCTGGGTACTCACCTACAACCCTGCTGTCTCAGTATCTGAGTGCTGACCTACTTCCCTGCTATCTCAATATCTGGATGCAGACCTACATCCCTGCCATCTCGGTATCTGGGTGCTGACCTACATCACTACTATCTCAGTATTAGTGTGCTGACTTTCCGCACAGCTTTCTCAGTGTCTGGGTGGTGACCTCCATCCCTGCTGTCTCAGTATCTGGGTGCTGACTTTAATCTCTGCTGTGTCAGTATCTTGCTGCTGACCTACATCCCTGCTGTCTCAGTATCTGAGTGCTAACCTTCATCAGTACTGTCTCTGTGTCTGGGTAGTGTCCTACATCAATGCTGTCTCAGTATTTGGGTGCTGACCTTCATCAGTACTGTCTCAGTATCTGGGTAGTGACCTACATCAATGCTGTCTCAGTATGTGGGAGCTGACCTACATCAGGGCTGTCTCAGTATCTGGATAGAGACCTACATCAATGCTGTCTCAGTATTTTGGGGCTGACCTACAGCACAGCTGTCTTAGTATCTGGGTGCTGACCCACATCCCTGCTGTCCCACTATCCGGGAGCCGACCTACATCACTACTGTCTCAATATCTAAGAGCCGACATACATCACTGCTGTCCCAGTAACTGGGTGCTGACCTACATGCCTGCTGTGTCTCAGTATCTGGGTGATGACCTCATCCCTGCAGTCTCAGTATCTGGGTACTGTCCTATATTACTGCAGTCTCAGTATATGGGTGCTGACCTACATCACAGCTGTCTCAGTATTAGGGTGCTGACCTTCAGCAGAGCATTCTCAATATCTGGGTGGTGACCTCAATCCCTGCGGTCTCAGTATCTGGGTGTTGAACTACATCATTGCTGTCTCAGTATCTGGGTGCTGACCTTCACCAGTACTGTCTCAGTATCTGGGTAGTGATCTACATCAATGCTGTCTCAGTATTTGGGGGCTGACCTACATCAGTGCTGTCTCAGTATCTCTGTGCTGACCTTAATCCCTGCTGTGTCAGTATCTGGCTGCTGACCTACATTACTGCTGTCTCAATATCTGTGTGGTGACTTACATCATTGCTGTCTCAGTATCTCGGTACTCACCTACATCCCAGCTATCTCAGTATCTGAGTGCTGACCTACATCCCTGATGTCTCAGTATCAGGGTGCTGACCTACATCCCTGCTGTCAATGAATCTCGGTACTGAGCTACATCCCTGTAGTCTCAGTATCTGGGTGCTGACCTACAGCACTGCTGTCTCAGTATCTGTGTGCTGACCAACATTCCTGCTGTCTCAGTAGCTGAATGATGACCTTCATAACCGTTGTCTGAGAAAATGGGACCTGACAGATATTTCTGCTGTCTCAAAATCTGGTATCTGATGTTCATCCCTACTGTCTCAGCATCTGGGTGCTGACATACATTCCTGCTGTCTCACTATCTGGGAGCCGACCTACATCACTACTGTCTCAAAATCTGGGAACCAACCTACATCACTGCTGTCTCAGTGTCTGGGTGCTGACCTTCATCCCTGCTGTCTCAGTATCTGGGTGCTGTCCTACATTACTGCTGTCTCAGTATCTGGGGGCTGACCTACATCACTGCTGTCTCAGTATCTGGGTACTGACCTACATCCCTGCTGTCTCAGTATCTGGGTGCTGACCTACATTACTGTTGTCTTAGTGTATGGGTACTGACCTACATCACTGCAGTCTCTGTAACTAGATGCTGAGTTACATCACTGCTGTCTCAGTATCTGGTTGCTGACCTTCATCCAGTTGTCTCAATATCTGGGTGCTGACATACATCACTGCTGTCTCAGTATCTGGCTGCAGACCTTCATCAGTACTGTCTCAGTATCTGGGTAGTGACCGACATCAATGCTGTCTCGGTATCTGGGTGCGGACCTTCACCCCTCTCTCAGTATCTGGGTGCTGACTTTAGTCTCTACTGTGTCAGTATCTGGCTACTGTCCTACATCACTGCTGTCTCAGTATCAGTCTGCTGATATACATCTCTGCTGTCTCAGTATCTGGGTACTCACCTACATCCCTGCTATCTCAGTATCTGAGTGCTGACCACATCCCTGTCATCTCAGTATCTGGGTGCTGACCACATCCCTGTCATCCTCAGTATCTGGGTGCTGACCTACATCACTGCTGTCTCAGTATTAGAGTGCTGACTTTCAGCACAGCTTTCTCAGTATCTGGGTGGTAACCTCCATCCCTGCTGTCTCAGTATCTTGGTGCCGACTTTATTCTCTGTTGTGTCAGTATCTGGCTGCTGACCTACATCCTTGCTGTCTCAGTATCTGAGTGCTGACCTTCATCAGTACGGTCTCAGTGTTTGGGTAGTGTCCTACATCAATGCTGTCTCAGTATCTGGGTGCTGACCTTCACCAGTAATGTCTCAGTATCTGGGTAGTGACCTACATCAATGCTGTCTCAGTATTTGAGGGCTGACCTACAGCACTGCTGTCTCAGTATCTGGGTGCTGACCCACATCCCTGCTGTCTGACTATCTGGGATCCGACCTACATCACTACTGTCTCAATATCTAGGTGCCGACATACATCGCCGCAGTCCTAGTATCTGGGTGCTGACCTACATGCCTGCTGTCTCAGTATCTGGGTGCTGACCTTCATCCCTGCTGTCTCAGTATCTGGGTACTGTCCTACAATACTGCTGTCTCAGTATCTGGGTGCTGACCTACATCATGGCTGTCTCAGTATTAGGGAGCTGACCTTCAGTACAGCTTTCTCAGTATCTGCGTGGTGACCTCCATCCCTGCTGTCTCAGTATCTGGGTGCAGACTTTAATCTCTGCTGTGTTAGTATCTGGCTGCAAACCTACATCCCTGCTGTCTCAGTATCTGGGTGCTGAACTACATCACTGCTGTCTCAGAATCTGGGTGCTGACCTTCACCAGAACTGTCTCAGTATCTGGGAAGTGACCTACATCAATGCTGTCTCAGTATTTTGGGGCTGACCTACATCAGAGCTGTCTCAGTATCTTGGCGCTGACCTTAATCCCTGCTGTGTCAGTATATGGATGTTGACCTACATCACTGCTGTCTCAGTATCTGTGTGGTGACTTACATCTTGCTGTCTCAGTATCTGGGTACTCACCTACATCCCTGCTTTCTCAGCATCTGAGTGCTGACCTACATTCTTCTTGTCTCAGTATCTGGGTGCCGACCTATATCTCTGCTGTCAATGAATCTGTGCTGACCTACATCCCTGCAGTCTCAGTACCTGGGTGCTGACTCCTACAGCACTGCTGTCTCAGTATCTGGGTGCTACCAACATTCCTGTTGTCTCAGTAGCTGGATAATGACCTTCATAACTGTTGTCTGAGAAAATGGTCCTGACAGATATTTCTGCTGTCTCAAAATCTGGTATCTGATGTTCATCCCACTGTCTCAGCATCTGGGTGCTGACATACATCACTTCTGTTTCAGCATCTGAGAGCAGACCCACATTCCTGCTGTCTCACTATCTGGGATCCGACCTACATCACTGCTGTCTCAAAATCTGGGTACTGACCTACATTACTGCTGTCTCAGTATCTGGGTGCTGGCCTTTATTTCTGCTGACTCAGTATCTGGGTGCTGGCCTTCATCCCTGCTGTCTCTGTATCTTGATGCTGACCTTCATCACTGTTGTCTCCACATCTGGGCGCTGACCTGCATCACTGTTGTCTCAATATCTGGGTGCTGACCTACATCCCTGCTGTCTAAGTATCTGGATGCTGACCTACATCCCTGCTCTCTCAGTATCTGGGTGCTGACCTTAATCTCTGCTGTGTCAGTATCTGGCTGCTGACTTACATCACTACTGTCTCAGTATCTGTGTGCAGACATACATCTCTGCTGTCTCAGAATCTGGGTACACACCTACATCCCTGCTATCTCAGTATCTGAGTGCTGACCTACTGCCCTGCTGTCTCAGTATCTGGGTACTCACATACTTCCCTGCTGTCTCAATATCATGGTGCCAACCTACATCCCCGCTGTCTCGGTATCTTGGTGCTGACCTACATCCCTGCTGTCTCAGTATTTGGTACTCACCTACATCCCTGCTATCTCAGTAGCTGGATGATGACCTTCATAACTGTTGTCTGAGAAAATGGATCCTGACAGATATTTCTGTGTCTCAAAATCTTGTATCTGATGTTCAGCCCTACTGTCTCAGCATCTGGGTGCTGACATACATCCCTGCTGTCTCACTATCTGGGAGCTGACCTACATCATTGCTGTCTCAAAATCTGGGTACCGACCTACATCACTGCTGTCTCAGTATATTGGTGCTGACCTTCATCCCTGCTGTCTCAGTATCTGGGTGCTGTCTTACATTATTGCTGTCTCAGAATCTGGGTGCTGACATACATCCCTGCATTCTCAGTATCTGGGAGCTGACCTACATCCCTGCTGTCTCAGTATCTGGGTGCTGACCAACATCACTGCTGTCTCAGTTTCTGGGTACTGACCTACATCCCTGCTGTCTCAGTATCTGGGTGCTGACCTACATCCCAGCTGTCTCAGTATCTAGGTACTGACCTAAATCCCTGCTGTCTCAGTATCTGGGTACTGACCTACATCCCTGCTGTCTCAGTATCTGGGTGCTGACCTACATCCCTGCTGTCTCAGTATCTGGCTGCTGACCTACATTACTGCTGTCTCAGTATCTGGGTACTGACCCACATCACTGCTGTCTCAGTATCTGGGTGCTGTCCTACATCACTGCTGTCTCAGTATCTGGCTGCCGACCTACAAGAGTGCTGTCTCAATGTCTGGGTGCCGACCTACATCACTGCAGTCTCTATAATTGGATGCTGAGTTACATCACTGCTTTCTCAATATCTGGATGCTGACCTACATCACTCTTGTCTCAATATCAGGGTGCTGACCTACATCACTGCTGTCTCAGTATCTGGGTCCAGACTTTCATCAGTACTGTCTCAGTATCTAGGTAGTGACCTACATCAATGCTGTCTCAGTATTTGGGTGTGACCTACATCCCTGCTGTCTCAGTATCTGTGTGCTGACAGACATCTTTGCTGTCTCAGTATCTGGGTACTCACCTCATCTCTGCTATCTCACTATCTGAGTGCTGACCTTTATCCCTGCTGACTCAGAATCTGATTGCCGACATACATCCCCTGCTGTCTCGGTGTCTGGGGTGCTAACCTACATCACTGCTATCAATGAATCTGGATGCTGACCTGCAGCACAGCTGTCTCAGTATCTGGGTGCTGACCTTCATCACTGTTGTCTGAAAAATGGGTCCTGACAGATATTTCTGCTGCCTCAAAATCTGAATCTGATGTTCATCCCTACTGTCTCAGTATCGGGAGCTGACATACATCACTGCTGTTTCAGCATCTGGGAGCTGACCTACAACACTGCTGTCTCAGTATCTGGATGCCGACCTCACATCCCTGCAGTCTCAGTATCTGCGTGCTGACCCACATCCCTGCTGTCTCAGTCTCCGGTGCCGACCCTACATCAGTGCTGTCTCAGTATCTGGTGCCGACCTACAACACTGCTGTCTCAGTATCTGCGCCGACCCACATCACTGCAGTCTCAGTATCTAGGTGCTGACCTACATCTCTGCTTTCTCAGTGTCTTGGTGCTGTCCTACATCACTGCTGTCTCAGTATCTTTGAGCTGACATACATCTCTGCTGTCTCTGTATCCGGGTACTCACCTACATCCCTGCTGTCTCAGTATCGAAGTGATGACCGACATCGATGCTGTCTCAGTACCTGAATGCTGACCTTCATCCCTGTCATCTCAGTATCTGGGTACTGACCCACATCACTGCTGTCTCAGTATCTGGGTGCTGTCCTACATCACTGCTGTCTCAGTATCTGGCTGCCGACCTACAAGAGTGCTGTCTCAATGTCTGGGTGCCGACCTACATCTCTGCAGTCTCTATAATTGGATGCTGAGTTACATCATGCTTTCTCAATAACTGGATGCTGACCTACATCACTCTTGTCTCAATATCAGGGTGCTGACCTACATCACTGCTGTCTCAGTATCTGGGTCCAGACTTTCATCAGTACTGTCTCAGTATCTAGGTAGTGACCTACATCAATGCTGTCTCAGTATTTGGGTGCTGACCTACATCCCTGCTGTCTCAGTATCTGTGTGCTGACAGACATCTTTGCTGTCTCAGTATCTGGGTACTCACCTACATCTCTGCTATCTCACTATCTGAGTGCTGACCTTTATCCCTGCTGACTCAGAATCTGATTGCCGACATACATCCCTGCTGTCTCAGTGTCTGGGTGCTAACCTACATCACTGCTATCAATGAATCTGGCTGCTGACCTACAGCACAGCTGTCTCAGTATTTGGGTGCTGACCTTCATCACTGTTGTCTGAAAAAATGGGTCCTGACAGATATTTCTGCTGCCTCAAAATCTGGAATCTGATGTTCATCCCTACTGTCTCAGTATCGGGGTGCTGACATACATCACTGCTGTTTCAGCATCTGGGAGCTGACCTACAACACTGCTGTCTCAGTATCTGGATGCCGACCTACATCCCTGCAGTCTCAGTATCTGCGTGCTGACCCACATCCCTGCTGTCTCAGTCTCCGGGTGCCGACCTACATCAGTGCTGTCTCAGTATCTGGGTGCCGACCTACATCACTGCTGTCTCAGTATCTGGGTGCCGACCTACATCACTGCAGTCTCAGTATCTAGGTGCTGACCTACATCTCTGCTTTCTCAGTGTCTTGGTGCTGTCCTACATCACTGCTGTCTCAGTATCTTTGAGCTGACATACATCTCTGCTGTCTCTGTATCCGGGTACTCACCTACATCCCTGCTGTCTCAGTATCGGAGTGATGACCGACATCGATGCTGTCTCAGTACCTGAATGCTGACCTTCATCCCTGTCATCTCAGTATCAGGGTACTCACCTACTTCCCTGCTGTCTCAGTATCTGTGTGCAAACCTACATCCCTGCACTCTCGGTATCTGGGTGCTGACCTACATCACTGCTGTCTTAGTATCAGCATGCTGACCAATAGCACAGTTGTCTCCGTATCTGGGTACTGACCTTCATCCCTGTTGTCTCAGTATCTGGATGCTGACCTACATTACTGTTGTCTGAGTAAAAGGGTCCTGACAGATATTTCTGCTGCCCCAAATTCTGGAATCTGATGTTTATCCCTGCTGTCTCAGTATCTGGGTGCTGATATACATCACTGCTGCCTCAGTATCTTGGAGTTGACCAACATCATTGCTGTCACAGTATCTGGGTGCCAAACTACATCACTGCAGTCTCAGTATCTGGGTGCTGAACTACATCACTGTTATCTGAGTTAATGGGACCTGGCAGATAATTTTGCTGCCTCAAAATCTGGAATCTGATGTTCATCCCTGCTGTCTCAGAATCTGGGTGCCGACCTACTTCACTGCTGTCTCAGTGCCTGGTGCTGACCTATATCACTGCTGTCTCAGTATCACTGTGCCCACCTACATTCCTGCTGTCTCAGTATCTGGGTGCTGACCTACATGCCTGCTGTCTCTGTACCTAGGTGCTGACATACATCACTGCTGTTTCAGTATCTGGGAGATGACCCACATCACTGCTGTCTCAGTATCAGGGGCCACCTACATCACTACTGTCTCTGAATATGGGTGCTGACCCACATCCCTGCTGTCTCAGTATCTGGTGCCGACCTTAATCTCTGCTGTGTCAGTATCTGGCTGCTGACCTACATCATTGCTGAATCAGTATCTGCGTGTGTGACATACATTTTTACTGTCTCAGTATCTGGTACTCACCTACATCCCTGCTATCTCACTATCTGAGTGTTGAATTTCATCCCTGCTGTCACAGAATCTGGGTGGCGACCACATCCCTGCAGTCTCTGTATCTGGGTGCTTGACCTATATCACTGCTGTCAAAGAATCTGGGTGCTGACCTCCTCCTCCCTGCTTTCTCAGTGTCTGACTGCTAACCTCATCACTGTTGTCTGAGAAAATGGGTCCTGACAGATATTTCTGCTGCCTCAAAATCTGGAATCTGATGTTCATCCCTACTGTCTCAGTATCTGGGTGCTGACATAGATCACTGCAGTTTCAGAATCAGGAGCTGACCTACACTCACTGCTGTCTCAGTGTCTCTTGCCGACTCACATCCCTGCTGTCTCAGTATATGGGTGCTGACCCACATCCCTGCTGTCTCAGTATCTGGGTGCTGGATCTACATCACTGCTGTCTCCAAAATCTGGATGCTGACCTACATCATTGCTGTCCCAGTATCTGGGTACTGACCTACATGCCTGCTGTCTCAGTGTCTGCGTGTGACCTCACATCCCTGCTGTCTCAGTATCTGTGTGCTGACCTTCATCATTGTTGTCTCCACATCTGGGTTCTGACCAACATCACTGCTGTCTCAGTATCTGCGTGCGACCCACATCACTGCTGCCTCAGTATCTGGGTGCTGACCTACATCCCTGCTGTCTCTGTATCTTGATGTTGACTTTCATCATTGTTGTCTCCACACCTGGGTGCTGACCTACATCACTGTTGTCTCAATATCTGGGTGCTGACCTACATCCTGCTGTCTAAGTATCTGGGTGCTGACCTACATAAGTGCTGTCTCAGTATTTGGGTGCTGACCTTCATCAGTGCTGTCTTAGTATCTGGGTGCTGACCTTCATCCCTGCTCTCTCAGTATCTTGCTGCCATCCTTAATCTCTGCTGTGTCAGTATCTGGCTGCTGACTTACATCACTACTGTCTCAGTATCTGTGTGCTGACATACATCTCTGCTGTCTCAGTGTCTGGGTACACACCTACATCCCTGCTATCTCAGTATTTGAGTGCTGACCTTCTTCCCTGCTGTCTCAGTTTCTGGGTACTCACATACTTCAATGCAGTCTAAGTATCATGGTGCCGACCTACTTCCCCGCTGTCTCGGTATCTTGGTGCTGACCTACATCCCTGCTGTCTCAGTATTTGGGAACTCACCAACATCCCTGCTGTCTAGGTATCTGGGTGCTGACATACATCACTGCTGTCCCAGTATCAGGGTGCTGACCTACAGCACACATGTCTCAGCATTTGGGTGCTGACCTACATCCCTGCTGTCTCAGTATCTTATTGCTGACTTACATCACTGTTATCTGAGTAAATGGGTCCTGTTAGATATTTCTGCGTCTCAAAATCTGGAATCTGATGTTCATCCCTGCTGTCTCAGTATCTGCGTGCTGACATACATTACTGCTGTCTCAGTGTTTGGGAGCTGACCTACATCACTGCTGTCTCAGTATTGGGGTACTCACCTACATCCCTGCTGTCTCAGCATCTGGGTGCCGACCTACATCCCTGCTGTCTTGGTATCTGGGTGATCTCCTACCTCACTGCTGTATCAGTATCAGGGTGCTGACCTACAGCACAGCTGTGTATCTGGGGGCTGACCTTCATCCCTGCTGTCTCAGTATCTGGGTGATGACTCACTTCCCTCCTGCCTCAGTACTTGGTGCCAACCTACATCACTGCTGTCTCAATATCTGTATGCTGAACTACATGCCTGCTGTCTCAGTATCTGTGTGCTGACATACATCTCTGCTGTCTCGGTATCGGGGTAATCACCAACATCACTGCTGTGTCAGAATCGGAGTGCAGACCTAGATCAATGCTGTCTCAGTAGCTGGGTGCTGACCTACATCCCTGCTGTCTCTGAATCTGGGTGCTGACCTACATCACTGCTGTCTCAGTATCTGGGTGCTGACCTACATCCCTGCTATCTCTGAATCTGGGTTCTGACCTACATCACTGCTGTCTTAGTATCAGGGTGCTGACCTACATCCCAGTTGCCTGAGAAAATGGGTCCTGACAGATATTTCTGCTGCCTCAAAATCTGGAATCTGATGTTGATCCCTACTGTCTCAGTATCTGGGTGCTGACATACCTCTCTGCTGTTTCAGTATCTGGGAGCTGATTTACATCACTGCTGTCTCAGTATCTGGGTGCTGACCCACAAACCTTCTGTCTCAGTATCTGAGTGCCAATCTTCAGCATTGCTGTCTCAAAATCTGGGTACCGACCTACATTACTGCTGTCCCTGTATCTGGTTGCTGACCCACATGCCTGCTGTCTCAGTGTCTGGATGCTGACCTACATCCCTACTGTCTCAGTATCTGGGTGCTGTCTTACATTACTGCTGTCTCAGTATCTGGGTGCTGACCTACATCCTTGTTGTCTCAGTATCTGGGTGCTGACCTTCATCTGTACTGTCTCAGTAACTGGGTGCTAACCTACATCCCAGCTATCTCAGTATCTGGATGCTGACCTACATCACGGTTGTCTCAATATCTGGGTTCTGACCTACATCACTGCTGTCTCAATATCTGGTGCTGACCTACATCCTGCTATCTCAGTATCTGGATGCTGACCTACTTCATTGTTGTCTCTATATCTCAGTTTGCTGACCTACATCCCTGTTGTCTCAGTATCTGGGTGCTGACCTTCATCAATACTGTCTCAGTTTCTGGCTGCTGACCCACATCCCACCTCTCTCAGTATCTGGATGCTGACCCACATCACGGCTGTCTCAATATCTGGGTTCAGACATACATCACTGCTGTCTCAGCATCTGTTGCTGACATACATCTCGCTGTCTCAGTAACTGGGTACTCACCTTACATCCTTGCTATCTCAGTATCTTAGTTCTGACCTACATCCCTGCTGTCTCAGTATCTGGGTACTCGTACTCCCCGCTGTCTCGGGTATCTGGGTGCTGACCTACATCCCTGCTGTCTCGGTATCTGGTGCTGACCTACATCACTGCTTTCACAGTATCAGGGATCTGACCTACAGCACAGCTGTCTCTGTATCTGGGTGCTGACCTAAATCCCTAGTGTCTCAATATCTGGGTGCCGACCTACATCCCTGCCATCTCTATATCTGGGTGCTGACCTACATCACTGCTGTCTCAGTATCAGGGTGGTGACCTCCATCCCTGCTGTCTCAGTATCTGGATGCTGACCTACATCACTGTTGTCTGAGTAAATGGGTCCTGATAGATATTTCTGCTGCCTCACAGTCCGGAATCTGATGTTTATCTCTGCTGTCTCAGTGTCTGTGTGCTGACATACATCACTGCTGTCACAGTATCTGGGTGCCGAGCTACATCACAGCTGTCTCAGTATCTGGGTCCCAACCTACATCACTGCAGTCTCACTGTCTGGGTGCTGACCTGCATCACTGCTGTCTCAGTATCATGGTGCTGACCTACATGCCTGCTGTCTTCATATCTGTGTGCTGACCTACATCCCTGCTGTCTCTGTGTCTGGGTGCTGTCCAACATCACTGCTGTTTCAGTATCTGGTTGCTGACCTAAATCCCAGCTGTCTCATTACCAGGGTGCTGATCTACTGGCCTGCTGTCTCAGTGCAAAGGTGCTGACAAACATCCGTGCTGTCTCAGTATCTTGGTGCTGACCTTCATCCCTGCTGTCTCAGTATGTGGGTGCTGACCTACATCACTGCTGTCTCATTATCTGGGTGCTGACCTACATCCCTACTATCTCAGTATCTGGGTGCTGACTTACATCGCAGCTTTCTCATTATCTGGATAATGACCAGCATCCCTGGTGTCTCAGTATCTATGTGCTAACCTACTTCCCTGCTTTCTCAATATTGGGGTGCAAACCTCCCTCCCTCCCTGCTCTCCCAGTATCTGGGTGCTGACCACATACCTGCTTGTTTCAGTATCTGATGCTGACCTACACCAATGTTGTCTGAGTATATGGGTCCTGACAAATACTTCTTCTGCCTCAAAATCTGGAATCTGATGTTCATCCCTGCTGTCTCAGTATCTGGGTGCTGACATACTTCACTGCAGTATCAGTATCTTGGTGCTGACCCACATCCCTGCTGTCTCAGTATCTGGGTGCCGACCTACATCACTGCTGTCTTTGTATCTGGGTGCCGACCTACATCTCTGCTGTCTCAGTATCTGGGTGCTGACCTACATGCCTGCTGTCTCAGAATCTGGGTGCTGACCTACATCCCTGCTGTCTCTGAATCTGTGTGCTGACCTACAGCAAAGCTGTCTTGGTATCTGGGTGCTGACCTACATCCCTGGTATCTCAGAATCTGGGTTCTGACCAACATCACTGCTGTCTAAGTATCTGGGTACTGACCTACATCCCTGCTGTCTCAGTATCTGGGTACTGATCTACATCACTGCTGTCTCAGTATCTGGGTGCTAACCTACATCCCTGCTTTCTCAGTATCTGGGAGTTGACATACATCACTGCTGTCTCAGTAACTGTGAGCTGACCTACATCTCTGCTGTCTCTGTGCCTGGGTTCTGACCTATATCACTGCTGTCTTGGTATCTGGGTGCTGACCTATCTCACTACTGTATCAGTATCAGGGTGCTGACCTACAGCACAGCTGTCTCAGTATCTGGGGGCTGACCTTCTTCCCTGCTGTCTCAGTATCTGGATGATGACTCACTTCCCTCCTGTCTCAGTATCTGGGTGCCGACCTACATCACTACTGTCTCAATATCTGGGTGCCAACCTACATCACTGCTGTCTCAATATCTATATGCTGACCTACATGCCTGCTATCTCAGTATCTGGCTGCTGACCTACATCACTGGTGACTCAGTATCTGTGTGCCGACTTTCATCTCTGCTGTCTCGGTATCGGGGTACTCACCAACATCAATGCTGTGTCAGTATCGAGTGCTGAACTAGATCAATGCTGTTTCAGTAGCTGGGTGCTGACCTACATCCCTGCTGTCTCTGAATCTGGGTGCTGATCTACATCACTGCTGTCTCAGTATCTGGGTGCTGACCTACATCCCTGCTATCTCTGAATCTGGGTTCTGACCTACATCACTGTTGCCTGAGAAAATGGGTCCTGACAGATATTTCTGCTGCCTCAAAATCTGGAATCTGATGTTGATCCCTACTGTCTCAGTATCTGGGTGCTGACATACATCACTGCTGTTTCAGTATCTGGGAGCTGATCTACATCACTGCTGTCTCAGTATTTGGGTGCTGACCTACAATCACTGCTGTCTCAGAATCTGGGTGCTGCCCCACAAACCTGCTGTCTCAGTATCTGGGTGCCAACCTTCATCAGTGCAGTCTCAAAATCTGGGTACCGACCTACATCACTGCTTCCCTGTATCTGCTTGCTGACCTACATACTTGTTGTCTCAGTGTCTGGGTGCTGACCTACATCCCTGCTGTCTCAGAATCTTAATGCTGACTTACATCACTGTTGTCTGAGTAAATGGGTCCTGATAGATATTTCTGCTGTCTCAAAATCTGGAATCTGATGTTCATCCCTGCTGTCTCATTATATGCGTGCTGACATACATTACTCTCTGTCTCAGTGTCTGGGAGCTGACCTACATCACTGCTGTCTGAGAATCGGGTACTCACGACATCCCTGCTGTCTCAGTATCTGGGTGCTGACCTTCCTCACTGCTGTATCAGTATCAGGGTGCTGACATACAACACAGCTGTCTCAGTATCTAGGGGCTGACCTTCATCCCTACTGTCTCAGTATCTGGGAGTTGACTCACTTCCCTCCTGTCTCAGTATCTGGGTGCCGACCTACATCACTGCTGTCTCAATATCTGGGTGCCGACCTACATCACTGCTGTCTCAATATCTGTATGCTGACCTACATGCCTGCTGTCTCAGTATCTGGCTGCTAACCTACATCGCTGGTATCTCAGTATCTGTTTGCTGACATACATCTCTGCTGTCTCAGTATCTGGGTACTCACCAACATCACTGCTATGTCAGTATCGGAGTGCTGTACTAGATCAATGCTGTCTCAGTAGCTAGGTGCTGACCCACGTCCCTGCTGTCTCTGAATCTGGGTGCTGACATACATCACTGCTGTCTCAGTATCTGGATGCAGACCTACATCCCTGCTATCTCTGAATCTGGGTTCTGACCTACATCACTGCTGTCTCGGGATCAGGGTGCTGACCTACATCCCTGTTGTCTGAGAAAATGGGTCCTGACAGATATTTCTGCTGTCTCAAAATCTGGAATCTGATGTTGATCCCTACTTTCTCAGTATCTGGGTGCTGACATACATCACTGCTGTTTCAGTATGTGTGAGCTGATCTACATCACTGCTGTCTCAGCATCTGGGTGCTGACCCACAAACCTGCGGTCTCAGTATCTGGGTGCCAACCTTCATCAGTGCTGTCACAAAATCTGGGTACCGACCTACATCTCATGTCCCCTGTATCTGGTTGTGCATTTCATGCTGCTGTCTCAGTGTCTGGTTCTGACCCCACATCCCTGCTGTCTCAGTATCTGGATGCTGACCTACTCACTGTCGCCTCAATATCTGGGTGGTGACCTCACATCCCAGCTGTCTCAGTATCTGGGTTCTGACCTTCATCAATAATGTCACAGTATCTGGGTGCTGACATACATCCCAGCTATCTCAGTATCTGGATGCTGACCTACTTCACTGTTATCTCAATATCTTGGTGGTGACCTACATCCCTGTTGTCTCAGTATCTGGGTGCTGACCTTCATCAATACTGTCTCAGTATCTGGGTGCTAACCTACATCCCAGCTATCTCAGTATCTGGATGCTGACCTACATCACGGTTGTCTCAATATCTGGGTTCTGACCTACATCACTGCTGTCTCATTATCTGGGTGCTGACCTTCATCCCTGCTGTCTCAGTATCTGGGTACTGATCTTCATCACTGCTGTCTCAGTATCTGGATGCTGACCTACATCCCTGCTGTCTCAGTATCTGGATGCTGACCTACTTCACTGTTGTCTCAATATCTGGGTTGTGACATACATGCCTGTTGTCTCAGTATCTGGGTGCTGACCTTCATCAATACTGTCTCAGTTTCTGGCTGCTGACCTACATCCCAGCTATCTCAGTATCTGGATGCTGACCTACATCACGGCTGTCTCAATATCTGGGTGCTGATCTTCATCCCTGCTGTCTCAGTATCTGGGTGCTGTCCTACATACCTTCTGTCTCATTATCTGGGTGCCGACCTCAATCTCTGCTATGTCAGTATCTTGCTGCTGACCTACATCTCTGCTGTCTCAGTATCTGTGTGCTGACATACATCTCTGCTGTCTCAGTAACTGGGTACTCACCTACATCCTTGCTATCTCAGTATCTGAGTTCTGACCTACATCTCTGCTGTCTCAGTATCTGAGTACTCGCATACTTCCCTGCTGTCTCAGTATCTGGGTGCTGACCTACATCCCTGCTGTCTCGGTATCTGGGTGCTGACCTACATCACTGCTTTTGCAGTATCAGGGTTCTGACCTACAGCACAGCTGTCTCTGTATCTGGGTGCTGACCTAAATCCCTGCTGTATCAGTATCTGGGTGCTGACCTACACCCCTGCCATCTCGGTATTTGGGTGCTGACCTACATCAGTGCTGTCTCAGTATCATGGTGGTGACCTCCATCCCTGCTGTCTCAGTATCTGGATGCTGACATACATCACTGTTGTCTGAGTAAATGGGTCCTGATAGATATTTCTGGTGCCTCACAATCTGGAATCTGATGTTTATCCCTGCTGTCTAAGTATCTGGGTGCTGACATACGTGACTGCTGTCTCAGTATCTGTGAGCTGACATACATCACTGCTGTATCAGTATCTTGGTGCCGACCCACATCCCTACTGTCTCAGAATCTGGGTGCCGACCTACATCACTGCTGTCTTAGTATCTGGGAGCCGACCTACATCTCTGCTGTCTCAGTATCTGGGTGCTGACCTACATGCCTGCTGTCTTAGTATCTGGGTGCCGACCTACATCTCTGCAGTCTCAGTATCTCGGTGCTGACCTACATGCCTGCTGTCTCAGTATCTGGGTGCTGACCTACATCCCTGCTGTCTCTGAATCTGTGTGCTGACCTACAGCACAGCTGTCTCAGTATCTGGGTGCTGACCTACATCCCTGCTATCTCAGTATCTGGGTTCTGACCAACATCACTGCTGTCTCAGTATCTGGGTGCTGACCTACATCCCTGCTGTCTCAGTATCTGGGTATTGACCTACATCACTGCTGTCTCAGTATCTGGGTGCTGACCTACATCCCTGCTTTCTACAGTCATTTGGGTCAAACCTGTCTGAATTATTTTGTTTTGTGGTCCAAAATCATTAGCTACCTTGTTTGTATATATGTTTTTTATTACTGTACCTGTTTATTTATATTTAAGTCCTTGTCTCTTTCTCTGTATTTTTTTATGTATGCTACTGTACTTTATTTTGGTCTTGACCTATCAGGTCCATCTTGTAAATGAGCTTCGCTCAATGATGTCCGCCTGAATAAATAAAGATTTTGATTGATTTGATTGATTTCTCAGTATCTGGGTGCTGACATACATCACTGCTGTCTCAGCATCTGCAAGCTGACCTACATCACTGCTGTCTCAGTGCCTGGGAGCTGACCTATATAACTGCTGTCTCGGTATCTGGTTGCTGACCTACCTCACCGCTGTATCAGTATCAGGATGCTGACATACAGCACAGCTGTCTCAGTATCTGGGGGCTGAGCTTCATCCCTGCTGGCTCAGTATCTGGGTGATGACTCACTTCCCTCCTGTCTCAGTATCTGGGTGCTGATCTACATCACTGCTGTCTCAATATCTGGGTGCCAACCTACATCACTGCTGTCCCAATATCTGTATGCTGGACCTACATGCCTGCTGTCTCAGTATCTGGCTGCTGACCTACATCACTGCAGTCTCACTATCTAGGTGCTGACCTACATCACTGCTGTCTCAGTATCTGGGTGCTGACCTACATCCCTGCTGTCTCACTATCTGGGTGCTGACCTACATCCCTGCTATCTCTGTATCTGGGTGTTGACCTACATCACTGCTGTCTCAGTATCTCGGTGCTGAACTACATGCCTGCTGTCTACATATCTGAGTGCTGACCTACATCACTGCTGTGTCAGTATCTGAGTGCTGACCTAAATCCCTACTGTCTCATTATCAGGCTGCTGATCTACTGGCCTGCTGTCTCAGTGTCAAGGTGCTGGCAAACATCCGTGCTGTCTCAGTATCTTTGTGCAGATCTTCATCCCTGCTGTCTCAGTATTTGGGTGCTGACCTACATCACTGCTGTCTCATTATCTGGGTGCTGACCTACATCCCTACTATCTCAGTATCTGGGTGATAACTTACATCACAGCTTTCAGTATCTGGATAATGACCAACATCTCTGGTGTCTCAGTATCAATGTGCTAACCTACTTCCTGCTTTCTCAATATCGGGATGATGACCTCCTTCCCTCACTGCTCTCTCAGTATCTGGGTGCTGACCTTCATACCTGCTGTCTCAGTATCTGGATGATGACCTACACCACTGTTGTCTGAGTATATGGGTCCTGACAGATACTTCTTCTGCCTCAAAATCTGGAATCTGATGTTCATCCTGCTGTCTCAATATACGGGTGCTGTCATACATCACTGCTGTATCAGTATCTGTGAGCTGACCAACATCACTGCTGCCTCAGTGCCTGGGTGCTGACCTATATCACTTCTGTCTCAGTACCTTGGTGCCGACCCACATCCCTGCTGTCTCACTACCTGGGTGCAGACCTACCTCACTGCTGTCTTAGTATTTGGGTGCCGATCTACATCTCTGCTGTCTTGGTATCTGGGTGCTGACCTACATGCCTGCTGTCTCAGTATCTGTGTGCTGACCTACATCTCTGCAGTCTCTGAATCTGTGTGCTGACATACAGCACATCTGTCTCAGTATCTGGGTGCTAACCTACATCCCTGCTATCTCAGTATCTGGGTTCTGACCAACATCACTGCTGACTCAGTATCTGGGTGATGACCTACATCCATGCTGTCTCAGTATCTGGGTGCTGACCTACATCACCGCTGTCTCAGTATCTGTGAGCTGACCTACATCACTGCTGTCTCAGTGCCTGGGTATTGACCTATATCACTGCTCTCTCAGTATCCGGGTGCTGACCCACATCCCTGCAGTCTCACTATCTGGGTGCCGACCTACATCACTGCTGTCTCAGTATCTGTGTGCTGACCTACAACCCTGCTGACTCAGAATGTGGGTGCTGACCTACATGCCTGCTGCCTCAGTATCTGGGTGCTGACCTACGTCACTGCTTTCTCAGTACCAGGGTGCTTACCTTCAGCACAGCTGTCTCAGTTTTTGCGTGCTAACCTACATCCCTCCTGTCTCAGTATCTTAATGCTGATGTACATCACTGTTGTCTGAGTAAATGGGTCCTGATAGATATTTCTGCGTCTCAAAATCTGGAATCTGATGTTCATCCCTGCTGTCTAAGTATCTGGGTGCTGACATACATCACTGCTGTCTCAGAATCTGGGTGCTGACCTACATCACTGCTGTCTCAGTATTGGGGTACTCACCTACATCCCTGCTGTCTCAGTATCTGGGTGCCGACCTACATCCATGCTGTCTCGTTTCTGGGTGCTGATCTACATCACTCCTGTATCAGTATCAGGGTGCTGACCTACACACAGCTGTCTCAGTATCTGGTGTTGATTCTATGTGATGTAGGTCGGCACCCAGATGGTCTCAGCACATGGGTGCTGGCACACATCCTGTTGTCTCAGTATCTGGGTGCCGACCTACAACACTGCTGTCCCAGTATCCGGTGCTGACCTACATGTCTGCTGTCTCAGTGTCTGCATGCTGACCTCACATCCCTGCTGTATGTATCTGGGTTGATCTACATCCCTGTTGTCTCTGTATCTGGATGCTGACCCACATCACTGTTGTCTCAACATCTGGTGCTGACCTACATCACTGCTGTCTCAATATCTGGGTGCTGACCTACATCCCTGCTGTCTAAGTATCTAGGTGCTGACCTTCATCAGTGCTTTCTCACTATTGGGGTGCTGACCTACATCAGTGCTGTCTCAGTATCTGGGAGCTGACCTTCACCCCTGCTCTCTCAGTATCTGGGTGCCAACCTTAATCTCCTCTGTATCAGTATCTGGCTGCTGACCTACATCACTGCTGTCTCAGTATCTGTGTGCTGACATACATCTCTGCTGTCTCAGTATCTGGGTACTAACCTACATCCTTGCTATCTCAGTATCTGAGTGCTGACCTACTTCCCTGCTGTCTCAGTATCTGTGTACTCACATACTTACCTGCTGTCTCAGTATTTGGGTGCTGACCTACATCACTGCTGTCTCGGTATCTTGGTGCTGACCTACATCACTGCTGTTTCAGTGTCTTGGTACTCACCTACATCCCTGCTGTCTCAGTATCTGGGTGCGACCTACATCCCTGCCATCTTGGTATCTGGGTGCTGACCTACATCACTGCTGTCTCAGTGCCAGGGTGCTTATCTTCAGCACAGCTGTCACAGTATTTGCGTGCTGACATACATCCCTCCTGTCTCAGTCTCTTAAAGCTGACATACATCACTGTTGTCTGAGAAAATGGGTCCTGATTGGTATTTCTGCTGTCTCAAAATCTGAATCTGATGTTCATCCCTGCTGTCTAAGTATCTGGGTGCTGACATACATCACTGCTGTCTCAGTATCTGGGTGCTGACCTACATCACTGCTGTCTCAGTATCGGGGTACTCACCTACAACCCTGCTGTCTCAGTATCTGGGTGCCGACCTACATCCATGCTGTCTTGGTATCTGGGTGCTGATCTACATCACTCCTGTATCAGTATCAGGGTGCTGACCTACAGCACAGCTGTCTCAGTATCTGGGTGCCGACCTACATCACTGCTGTCTCAGCACATGGGTGTTGACACATATCCCTGTTGTCTCAGTATCTGGGTGCCGACCTACATCACTGCTGTCCAGTATCTGGGTGCTGAAATACATGTCTGCTGTCTCAGTGTCTGCGTGCTGACCTACTTCCCTGCTGTATGGATCTGGGTGCTGACCTACATCCCTGCTGTCTCTGTATCTGGATACTGACCTACATCACTGTTCTCTCAACATCTGGGTGCTGACCTACATCACTGTTGTCTCAATATCTGGGTGCTGACCTACATCCCTGCTGTCTAAGTATCTAGGTGCTGACCTTCATCCGTGCTTTCTCAGTGTTTGGGTGCTGACCTGCATCAGTGATGTCTCAGTATCTGGGAGCTGACCATCACCCCTGCTCTCTCAGTATCTGGGTACCAACCTTAATCTCTTCTGTGTCAGTATCTGGCTGATGACGTACATCACTGCTGTCTCAGTATCTGTGTGCTGACATACATCTCTGCTGTCTCAGTATCTGGGTACTAACCTACATCCTTGCTATCTAAGTATCTGAGTGCTGACCTACTTCCCTGCTGTCTCAGTATCTGGGTACTCACATACTTCCCTGCTGTCTCAGTATCTGGGTGCTGACCTACATCATTGCTGTCTCAGTATCTTGGTGCTGACCTACATCACTGCTGTTTCAGTGTCTGGGTACTCACATACATCCCTGCTGTCTCAGTATCTGGGTGCCGACCTGCATCCCTGCCATCTTGGCATCTGGGTGCTGACCTACATCACTGCTGTCTCAGTTTTAGGGTGCTGACCTTTAGCACAGCTGTCTCAATATCTGGCTGGTGACCTCCATCCCTGCTGTCTCAGTATCTGGATGCTGACCTACATCACTGTTGTCTGAGTAAATGGGTACTGATAGATATTTCTGCTGCCTTACAATCTGGAATTTGATGTTCATCCCTGTTGTCTCAGAATCTGGGTGCTGACATTCAAGACTGCTGTCTCAGTATCTGGGAGCTGATGTATCACTGCAGTCACAGTATCTGGGTGCCGACCTACATCACAGCTGTCTCAGTATCTGGGTGATGACCCACATCCCTGGTGTCTCAGTATCAGGGTGCCAACCTACATCACTGCTGTCTCAGTATCTGGGTGCTGACCTAACCTGCTGTCTCAGTACCAGGGTGCCGACCTACTGGCCTGCCTGTCCAGTGTTCAGGTGCTGACAAACATCGGTGCTGTCTCAGTATCTTGGTGCTGACCTACATCACCGCTGTCTCTTTATCTGGGAGCTGACCTACATCCTCCTGTCTCAGTATCTTAAAGCTGACGTGACATCACTGTTGTCTGAGAAAGTGGGTCCTGATTGATATTTCTGCTGTCTCATAATCTGGAATCTGATGTTCATCCCTACTGTCTAAGTATCTGGGTGCTGACATACATCACTGCTGTCTCAGTATCTGGGTGCTGACCTACATCACTGCTGTCTCAGTATCGGGGTACTCACCTACATCCCTGCTGTCTCAGTATCTGGGTGCCGACCTACATCCATGCTGTCTCGGTATCTGGGTGCTGATCTACATCACTGCTGTCTCAGTATCTGTGTGCTGACCTACATCCCTGCTGACTTATTATCTGGGTGCTGACCTACATGCCTGCTGTCTCAGTATCTGGGTGCTGACCTACATCACTGCTTTCTCAGTATCAGGGTGCTGACCTTCAGCACAGCTGTCTAAGCATTTGGGTGCTGATCTACATCCCTGCTGTCTCATTTTCTTAATGCTGACTTACATCACTGTTGTCTGAGTAAATGGGTCCTTAAAGATATTTCTGCTGTCTCAAAATCTGGAATCTGATGTTCATCCCTGCTGTCTCAGTATCTGCGTGCTGACATACATCACTGCTGTCTCAGTGTCTGGGAGCTGAGCTACATCACTTCTGTCTCAGTATTGGGGTACTCACTTACATCCCTGCTGTCTCAGTATCAGGGTTCCGACCTACATCCCTGCTGTCTCGATATCTGGGTGCTGACCTACCTCACTGTTGTATCAGTATCAGGGTGCTGACCTACAGCACAGCTGTCTCAGTATCTGGGGGCTGATCTTCATCCCTGCGTTCTCAGTATCTGGGTGATGACTCACTTCTTTCCTGTTTCAGTATCTGGGTGCCGACCTACACCACTGCTGTCTCAATCTCTGGGTGCCAACCTACATCACTGCTGTCTCAGTATTTGTATGCTGACCTACATGACTGCTGTCTCAGTATCTGGGTGCTGTTCTACTCACTGCTGTCTCAGTATCTGGCGGCTGACCTACATCACTGGTGTCTCAGTATCTGTGTGTTTACATATCTCTGCTGTCTTGGTATCGGTACTCACCACACATCACTGCTGTGTCAGTATCGGAGTGCTGAACTACAGTAGATCAATGCTGTCCCAGTAGCTGGTGCTGACCTACGTCCCTGCTGTCTCTGAATCTGGGTGCTGACCCATCACTGCTGTCTCATTATCTGGGTGTTGACCTACATCCTGCTATCTCTAATCTGGCTTCTGACCTACATCACGGCTGTCTCACTATCAGTGTGCTGACCTCACATTCCTGTTGTCTGAGAATATGGTCCTGACAGATATTTCTGCTGCTTCAAAATCTGAATCTGATGTTGATCCCTACTGTCTCAGTATCTGGTGCTGACATACATCACTGCTGTTTCAGTATCTGGGAGCTGATCTACATCACTGCTGTCTCAGTATCTGGGTGCGAGCCAAATCACTGCTGTCTCAGTATCTGGGTACTGAACCCACATCCCTGCTGTCTCAGTATCTGGGTGCTGACCCACACTCAGTGCTGTCTTAAAATCTGGTACCGACCCACATCACTGCTGTCCCTTGTATCTGGGTGCAGACTACATGCCTGCTGTCTCAGTGTCTGGTGCTGACCCACATCCTTTCTGTCTCAGTATCTGGTGTTGGTCTCATACTGCTGTCTCAGTATCTGGGTGCTGACCTCCACATCCCTGCTGTCCATGTATCTGATGCTGACCTACTTCACTGTTGTCTCAATATGGGTGGTGACCTACATCTTCTTGTCTCAGTATCTGGGTGCTGACCTTCATCCTACTGTCTCAGTATCTGGTGTTGATCACATCCCAGCTTGTCCAGTATCTGATGCTGATCATTTAACTGTTGTCTCACTATCTGTAGTGACCTATATCTCTGTTGTCTCAGTATCTGGGTGCTGACCTCATCATTACTGGTGTCCAGTATCGGGTGTTGACCCATCCCTGCTGTATGGTTAGTCTCGGTGTTGACTTACTTGGTTGTCTCCCTATCTGTTTCTACCTCATCCCGTTGTCTCAGTATCTGGGTGTTGACCTACATCCTGCTGTCCAGTACTGGGTGCTGACCCACTGCCTGCTGTCTGTGTCTAGGTGTTGACCTACGTCCTGCTGTCTCATGTGTGTCAGCTGCTGACAAATATCCGTGCTGTCTCAGTATCTTGTGGTGACTCCACATCACTGTTGTCTCATTATCTGGGTGCTGACTCTACATCCTGCTGACTCATTATCTGGGTGCTGACCCACATGCCTGTTGTCTCAGTGTCTGGGTGCTGACCTCATCACTGTTTCTCAGTATCATTGTGTGTTGACCTTTCGCACAGCTGTCTCACATTTGTGTGCTGACCACATCCCTGCTGTCTCATTTTCTTAATGCTGACTTGTACATCACTGTTGTCTGAGTAAATGGGTTCTGAAAGATACTTGCTCCTCAAAATCTGAATCTGATGCTTCATCCTGCTGTTCTTAGTATCTCATGGTTGACATATCACCTGTCTCAGTGTCTGGGAGCTGACTTCCACATCACTTCTGTCTCAGTATCGGGTACTCTACCCACATCCCGCTGTCTCAGCAGTATCTCGAGCCGACGACATCCCTCGCTGGGTCTCGGTATCTGGGTGCTGACCCCACCTCACCGCTGCCAAAATGTACTCAGTGCTGACCCACTGCACAGTTGTCTCAGTATCTGGGGGCTGATCTTCATCCCCATGTCTCAGTATCTGGGTGATGGACTCACTTATCCTGTTTCTGCGCATCTGGTGCTGGATCTCACACCACTGCTGTCTCAATCTCTGGGCCAACCCACATTACTGCTGTCTCAGTATTTGTATGCTGGACCCCTATGACTGCTATCTCAGCATCTGGGTGCTGTTCAACTTCACTGCTGTCTCAGTATCTGGCTGCTGACCCACATCACTGGTGTGCTCAGCATCTTGTGTCAAGACATGTCTCTGCTGTCTCGGTTGCGTGTACTTGCCTATATCACTGCTGTGTCAGTTTCAGAGTGCTGAACCACAGTCGATCAATGCTTGTCTCAGTAGCTGGGTGCTGACCCACATCCCTACTGTCTCGAATCTGGGTGCTGACCCTACTGCTGTCTCAGTATCTAGTGCTGACCTACATCCTGCTATCTCTGAATCTGCTCCTGAGCTACATCATGGCTGTCTCACTCATCAGTGTGTTGACCTTACATTCCTGTTGTCTGAGAATATGGGTCCCATGATATTTCTCGCTGCTTCAAAATCTGGAATCTGATGTTGATCCCTTACTGTCTCAGTATTCGTGTTGACCCACATCACTGCTGTTTAGTATCTGGGGGCTGATCTACATCACTGCTGTCCCAGCATCTGGGTGTCATGCTACAATCACTGCTGTCTCAGT
Organism: Neoceratodus forsteri; assembly: GCA_016271365.2. Classification (NCBI taxonomy): domain Eukaryota; kingdom Metazoa; phylum Chordata; order Ceratodontiformes; family Ceratodontidae; genus Neoceratodus; species Neoceratodus forsteri. The sequence continues at coordinate 19,164,935 of CM028129.1, read as the reverse complement.
ATCTGGTGTCTGACCCACATCCCTGCTGTCGTGTCAGTATCTGGGTGCCGACCCACATTAGTGCTGTCTAAAATAAGGGTACCGTCCTCACTTCACTGCTGTCCCTGTATCTAGGTGCTGACCTACATGCCTGCTAACCCAGTGTCTGGGTGCTGACCTACATCCTTCTGTCTCAGTATCTGGTGCTGTCCCACATTACTGCTGTCTCAGTATCTGGTGCTGACCTGCATCCCTGCTGTCTCAGCATCTGGATGCTGGGACTTACTTCACTGTTGTCACAATATCTGGGTGGTGACCTACATCCCTCTTGTTCTCAGTATCTTTGTTGACCTTCATCAACACTGTCTCAGTATCTGGGTGTGACTCATATCCCAGCTATCTCAGTATCTGGATGCTGACCTACTTCACTGTTGTGTCTACTATCTGGTAGTGACCAACATCCTGTTGTCTCAGTATCTGTCGTTGACCTCCATCAATACTGTCTCAGTATCTGGGTGCTGACCTACATCCCAGCTATCTCAGTATCTGAATGCTGACCTACATCATGGTTGTCTCAATATCTGGTTCTGACCTTCATCACTGTGTGTCTCAATATCTGGGTGTTGACCTACATCCCTGCTGTCTCAGTATCTGGGTAAGGATCTACATCACTGCTGTCTTCACTATCTGGTGCTGACCTACATCCCTGCTGTCTCAGTATCTGGATGCTAATCTCTACTTCATTGTTTGTCTCTCTATCTGGTGTGAGTCCACGTCCCTGTCGGTCTCAGTATCTGGGTTCTGACCTTCATCAATACTGTCTCAGTATCTGGGTGCTGATCCACATCCCAGCTATCTCAGTATCTGGATGCTTTGACCAAATCACTTGCTGTCTCTAATATCCTGGTTCTGACCTACATCACTGCTGACCTCAGTATCTGTGTGCTGACATACATCTCTGCTGTCTCAGTATCTGGCAATAGCCTACATCACTGCTTTCGTCCGGTATCTTGGTGCTGACCTACATCACTGCTGTTTTCAGTGTCTGGGTACTCACCCACATCCCTGCTGTCTCAGTATCTGGGTGCAGACCCACATCCCTGCTATCCTCTGGTATGTGCTGACCTACATCACTGTTGTCTCCGTTTCTTAGGGTGCTGACCTTAGCACAGCTGTCTCAATATCTGGCAGGACCTCCATCCCTGCTGTCTCAGTGGTCCTGGATGCTGATCTCATCGTTGTCTGGAGTAAATGGGCACGATAGATATTTCTGCTGCCTCACAATCTGAATTTTATGTTCATCCCTGCTGTCTCAGTATCTTGGTGCTTACATTCATGATCGCTGTCTCAGTATCTGCGAGCTGGATGTATCACTGCTGTTACAGTATCTGGGTGCTGACCCTACATCACAGCTGTTCTCAGTATCTGAGGTGATGACCTACATCACTGCTGTCTCAGTATCAGGGTGCCGACCTACATCACTGCTGTCTGTAGTATCTCGGTGCTGACCTACTTGCCTGTTGTCTCCTAATCTGGGTGCTGACCTACATCTCTGCTGTCTCAGCATCTGGTGCTGACCTACATCCCTGCTGTCTCAGTACCAGGTGCTGGACCTACTGGCCTGCTGTCTGCTTGTCTAGGTGCTGACAAACATCCATGCTATCTCAGTATCTTTGGTGCGACGACATCTCTGCTGTCTCATACTATCTGGGTGCTGACCCACATCCTGCAGTCTCAGTATCTGGGTGCCGACCTGCATCACTGCTGTCTCAGTATCTGTGTGCAACCTACATCCCTGCTGACTTATTATCTGGGTGCTGACCCACATCACTGCTTTCTCAGTATCAGGGTGCTGTTCTTTCAGCACAGCTGTCTCAGCATTTGGGTGCTGACCCACATCCCTGCTGTCTCATTTTCTTAATGTTGACTTACATCACTGTAGTCTTGAGTAAATGGGTCCTGAAAGATATTTCTACTGTCTTAAAATTTGGAATCTGATGTTCATCCTGCTGTCTCAGTATCTGTGTGCTGACACTACATCACTGCTGGTCTCAGAGTCTGGGAGCTGACCTACATCACTTCTGTCTCAGTATCGGGTACTCACCCACATCCCTGCTGTCTCAGTATCTGGGTTGCCACCCACATCCCTGCTATCTCGGGTATCTGGGTGCAGACCTACCCTCACTGCTGTATCAGTATCAGGGTGCTGGACCCCACAGCACAGCTGCTGTCTCAGTATCTGGGGCTGATTCATCCCGCGCTCTCAGTATCTGGTGATGACTCACTTCTATCCTGTTTCAGTATCTGGGGTGCCACCCACACCACTGCTGTCTCCAATCTCTGGGTGCCAACCCTGCTTCACTGCTGTCTCGGTCATTTTTATGCTGACCATGACATGACTGCTGTCTCCGTATGCGGGTGGCTGTCCTACTTCACCGCTGTCTCAGTATCTGGCTGCTGATCTACATCACTGGTGTCTCATCTATCTGTGTGTTGGCATACACCACTGATGTCTCAATCTCTGGGTGCCAACCTACATCACTGCTGTCTCAGTATTTGTATGCTGACCTACATGACTGCTGTATCAGTATCAGGGTGCTGACCTACAGCACAACTGTCTCAGTATCTGGGGGCTGATCTTCATCCCTGCATTCTCAGTATCTGGGTGATGACTCACTTCAATCCTGTTTCAGTATCTGGGTGCCGACCTACACCACTGCTGTACCAATCTCTGGGTGCCAACCTACATCACGGCTCTCTCAATATCTTGGGGGGACCTCCATCCCTGCTGTCTCAAGTATCTGGATGCTGTCCTAGATCACTGTTGTCTGAGTAAATGGGCACTGATAGATATTTCTGCTGCCTCACAATCTGAATTTGATGTTCATCCTGCTGTGTCAGTATCTGGGTGCTGACATTCATGACTGCTGTCTCAGTATCTGGGAGCTGATGTATCACTGCTGTCCACAGTATTCTGTGTGACATACATCACAGCTGTCTCAGGATCTGGGTGATGACCCACATCCTGCTGTCTCAGTATCATGGTGCCGACTTACATCACTTGCTGTCTCAGTATCTCGGGTGCTGAACTACTTGCCTACTGTCTCCGAATCTGGGTGCTGACCTACATCTCTGCTGTTCAAGTATCTGGGTGCTGGACCTAAATCCTGCCGTCTTCAGTACCAGGGTGCTGACTCTACTGGTCCTGTTGTCTCAGTGTCTAGGTACTGACAAACATCTATGCTATCTCAGTAACTTGTGCTGACCACATCACTGCTGTCTCATTATCTGGTGTTGACCCCATCCTGTAGTCTCAGTATCTTGGTGCTTAATTTCATTACTGCTGTCTCGTATCTGTGTGTTGACCCCACATCACTGCTTTTCTCAGTATCAGGGTGTTGACCTTTCAGTGTCAAGCATTTGGGTGCTGGACCTACATCCCTGCTGTCTCATTTTCTTAATGCTGACTTACATCACTGTTGTCTGAGTAAATGGGTCCTTAAAGATATTTCTGCTGTCTCAAAATCTGGAATCTGATGTTCATCCCTGCTGTCTCAGTATCTGCAAGCTGACATACATCACTGCTGTCTCAGTGTCTGGGAGCTGACCTACAACACTTCTGTCTCAGTAATGGGGTACTCACTTTCATCCCTGCTGTCTCAGTACAGGGTGCCGACCTACATCCCTGCTGTCTCGGTATCTGGGTGCTGACCTACAACACAGCTGTCTCAGTGTCTGGGGGCTGATCTTCATCCCTGCGTTCTCAGTATCTGGGTAATGACTCACTTCTTTCCTGTTTCAGTAACTGGGTGCCGACCTACACCACTGCTGTCTCAATCTCTGGGTGCCAACCTACATCACAGCTGTCTCAGTATTTGTATGCTGACCTACATGACTGCTGTCTCAGTATCTGGGTGCTGTCCTACTTCACTGCTGTCTCAGTATCTGGCTGCTGACCCACATCACTGGTGTCTCAGTATCTGTGTGTTGGCATACATCTCTGCTGGACTTGTATCAGTGTACTCACTCATATCACTGCTGTGTCAGTATCGAGTGCTGAACTACAGTAGATCAATGCTGTCTCAGTATCTGGTGCTGACCTACATCCCTGCTGTCTCTGAATCTGGGTGCTGACCCACATCACTGCTGTCTCATTATCTGGGTGTTGACCTACATCCCTGCTATTCTCTGAATCTGGGTCTCTGACTACATCATGGCTGTCTTACTATCAGTGTGCTGACCTACATTCCTGTTGTCTGAGAATATGGGTCCCGACAGATATTTCCTGCTGCTTCAAAATCTGGAATCTGATGTTGATCCCTACTGTCTCAGTATCTGGGTGCTGGACATATCATACTGCTGTTTCAGTATCTGGGAGCTGATCTACATCACTGCTGTCTCAGTATCTGGTGCTGAGCTACAATCACTGCTGTCTCAGTATCTGGTGCTGACCCACATCCCTGCTGTCTCAGTATCTGGGTGCTGACCTCACATCAGTGGTGTCTTAAAATCTGGGTGACCACCTACATCACTGCTATCCTGTATCTGGGTGCAGACCCTATATGCCTGCTGTCTCAGTGTCTGGGTGCTGACCTACATCCTTTCTGTCCTCAGTGATCTGGGTGCTGTCCTACATTACTGCTGTCTCAGTATCTGGTGCTGTCCTCACATCCCTGCTGTCTCAGTATCTGGATGCTGACCTACTTCACTGTGTCTCAGTATCTGGATGCTGACCTACTTCACTGTTGTCTCAATATCTGGGTGGTGACCTACATCCCTCTTGTCTCAGTATCTTTGTGCTGACCTTCATCAATACTGTCTCAGTATCTGGGTGCTGACCTACATCCCAGCTATCTCAGTATCTGGATGCTGACCTACTTAACTGTTGTCTCACTATCTGGTAGTGACCAACATCCCTGTTGTCTCAGTATCTGGGTGCTGACCTTCATCAATACTGTCTCAGTATCTGGGTGCTGACCTACATCCCAGCTATCTCAGTATCTGAATGCTGACCTACATCATGGTTGTCTCAATATCTGGGTTCTGACCTTCATCACTGCGGTCTCAATATCTGGGTGCTGACCTACATCCCTGCTGTCTCAGTATCTGGGTAAGGATCTACATCACTGCTGTCTCACTATCTGGGTGCTGACCTACATCCCTGCTGTCTCAGTATCTGGATGCTAATCTACTTCATTGTTGTCTCTCTATCTGGGTTGAGACCTACGTCCCTGTCATCTCAGTATCTGGGTGCTGACCTTCATCAATACTGTCTCAGTATCTGGGTGCTGACCTACATCCCAGCTATCTCAGTATCTGGATGTTGACCAACATCACGGCTGTCTCAATATCCTGGTTCTGACCTACATCACTGCTGACTCAGTATCTGTGTGCTGACATACATCTCTGCTGTCTCAGTATCTGGGTAGTAGCCGACATCACTGCTGTCTCGGTATCTTGGTGCTGACCTACATCACTGCTGTTTCAGTGTCTGGGTACTCACCTACATCCCTTCTGTCTCAGTATCTGGGTGCAGACCTACATCCCTGCCATCTCGATATCTGGATGCTGATCTACATCACTGCTGTCTCAGTTTTAGGGTGCTGACCTTTAGCACAGCTGTCTCAATATCTGGGTGGTGACCTCCATCCCTGCTGTCTCAGTATCTGGATGCTGACCTACATCACTGTTGTCTGAGTAAATGGGTACTGATAGATATTTCTGCTGCCTCACAATCTGGAATTTTATGTTCATCCCTGCTGTCTCCGTATCTGGGTGCTTACATTCATGACTGCTGACTCAGTATCTGGGAGCTGACGTATCACTGCTGTCACAGTATCTGGGTGCTGACCTACATCACAGCTGTCTCAGTATCTGAGTGTTGACCCACATCCCTGCTGTCTCAGTATCAGGGTGCCGACCTACATCACTGCTGTCTCAGTATCTCGGTGCTGACCTACTTGCCTACAGTCTCCGAATCTGGGTGCTGACCTACATCTCTGCTGTCTCAGCATCTGGGTGCTGACCTACATCCCTGCTGTCTCAGTACCAGGGTGCTGACCTACTGGCCTGCTGTCTCAGTGTCTAGGTGCTGACAAACATCCATGCTATCTCAGTATTTTGGTGCTGACGTACATCACTGCTGTCTTATTATCTGGGTGCTGACCTACATCCCTGCAGTCTCAGTATCTGGGTGCCGACCTACATCACTGCTGTCTCAGTATCTGTGTGTTAACCTACATCCCTGCTGACTCATTATCTGGGAGCTGACCTACATCACTGCTTTCTCAGTATCAGGGTGCTGACCTTCAGCACAGCTGTCTCAGCATTTGGGTGCTGACCTACATCCCTGCTGTCTCATTTTCTTAATGCTGACTTACATCACTGTTGTCTGAGTAAATGGGTCCTGAAAGATATTTCTACTGTCTCAAAATTTGGAATCTGATGTTCATCCCTGCTGTCTCAGTATCTGCGTGCTGACATACATCACTGCTGTCTCAGAGTCTGGGAGCTGACCTACATCACTTCTGTCTCAGTATCGGGGTACTCACCTACATCCCTGCTGTCTCAGTATCTGGGTGCCGACCTACATCCCTGCTATCTCGGTATCTGGGTGCAGACCTACCTCACTGCTGTATCAGTATCAGGGTGCTGACCTACAGCACAGCTGTCTCAGTATCTGGGGCTTGATCTTCATCCCTGCATTCTCAGTACCTGGGTGATGACTCACTTCTATCCTGTTTCAGTGTCTGGGTGCCGACCTACACCACTGCTGTCTCAATCTCTGGGTGCCAACCTACTTCACTGCTGTCTCAGTATTTGTATGCTGACCTACATGACTGCTGTCTCAGTATCTGGGTGCTGTCCTACTTCACTGCTGTCTCAGTATCTGGCTGCTGACCTACATCACTGGTGTCTCACTATCTGTGTGTTGGCATACACCACTGATGTCTCAATCTCTGGGTGCCAACCTACATCACTGCTGTCTCAGTATTTGTATGCTGACCTACATGACTGCTGTATCAGTATCAGGGTGCTGACCTACAGCACAACTGTCTCAGTATCTGGGGGCTGATCTTCATCCCTGCATTCTCAGTATCTGGGTGATGACTCACTTCAATCCTGTTTCAGTATCTGGGTGCCACCTACACCACTGCTGTCTCAATCTCTGGGTGCCAACCTACATCACGGCTCTCTCAATATCTGGGTGGTGACCTCCATCCCTGCTGTCTAAGTATCTGGATGCTGACCTAGATCACTGTTGTCTGAGTAAATGGGCACTGATAGATATTTCTGCTGCCTCACAATCTGGAATTTGATGTTCATCCCTGCTGTCTCAGTATCTGGGTGCTGACATTCATGACTGCTGTCTCAGTATCTGGGAACTGATGTATCACTGCTGTCACAGTATCTGGGTTCTGACATACATCACAGCTGTCTCAGGTTCTGGGTGATGACCCACATCCCTGCTGTCTCAGTATCATGGTGCCGACTTACATCACTGCTATCTCAGTATCTCGGTGCTGAACTACTTGCCTACTGTCTCCGAATCTGGGTGCTGACCTTCATCTCTGCTGTCTAAGTATCTGGGTGCTGACCTAAATCCCTGCTGTCTCAGTACCAGGGTGCTGACCTACTGTCCTGCTGTCTCAGTGTCTAGGTACTGACAAACATCTATGCTATCTCAGTAACTTGGTGCTGCCTACATCACTGCTGTCTCATTATCTGGGTGCTGACCTACATCCCTGCAGTCTCAGTATCTTGGTGCCGACCTACATTACTGCTGTCTCAGTATCTGTGTGCTGACCTACATCACTGCTTTCTCAGTATCAGGGTGCTGACCTTCAGCACAGCTGTCTAAGCATTTGGGTGCTGACCTACATCCCTGCTGTCTCATTTTCTTAATGCTGACTTACATCACTGTTGTCTGAGTAAATGGGTCCTTAAAGATATTTCTGCTGTCTCAAAATCTGGAATCTGATGTTCATCCCTGCTGTCTCAGTATCTGCATGCTGACATACATCACTGCTGTCTCAGTGTCTGGGAGCTGACCTACAACACTTCTGTCTCAGTAATGGGGTACTCACTTTCATCCCTGCTGTCTCAGTACCAGGGTGCCGACCTACATCCCTGCTGTCTCGGTATCTGGGTGCTGACCTACAACACAGCTGTCTCAGTGTCTGGGGGCTGATCTTCATCCCTGCGTTCTCAGTATCTGGGTAATGACTCACTTCTTTCCTGTTTCAGTAACTGGGTGCCGACCTACACCACTGCTGTCTCAATCTCTGGGTGCCAACCTACATCACAGCTGTCTCAGTATTTGTATGCTGACCTACATGACTGCTGTCTCAGTATCTGGGTGCTGTCCTACTTCACTGCTGTCTCAGTATCTGGCTGCTGACCTACATCACTGGTGTCTCAGTATCTGTGTGTTGGCATACATCTCTGCTGACTCGGTATCAGTGTACTCACGTACATCACTGCTGTGTCAGTATCGGAGTGCTGAACTACAGTAGATCAATGCTGTCTCAGTATCTGGGTGCTGACCTACATCCCTGCTGTCTCTGAATCTGGGTGCTGACCTACATCACTGCTGTCTCATTATCTGGGTGTTGACCTACATCCCTGCTATCTCTGAATCTGGGTTCTGACCTACATCATGGCTGTCTCACTATCAGTGTGCTGACCTACATTCCTGTTGTCTGAGAATATGGGTCCCGACAGATATTTCTGCTGCTTCAAAATCTGGAATCTGATGTTGATCCCTACTGTCTCAGTATCTGGGTGCTGACATACATCACTGCTGTTTCAGTATCTGGGAGCTGATCTACATCACTGCTGTCTCAGTATCTGGGTGCCGAGCTACAATCACTGCTGTCTCAGTATCTGGGTGCTGACCCACATCCCTGCTGTCTCAGTATCTGGGTGCTGACCTACATCAGTGGTGTCTTAAAATCTGGGTACCGACCTACATCACTGCTATCCCTGTATCTGGGTGCAGACCTATATGCCTGCTGTCTCAGTGTCTGGGTGCTGACCTACATCCTTTCTGTCTCAGTATCTGGGTGCTGTCCTACATTACTGCTGTCTCAGTATCTGGGTGCTGACCTACATCCCTGCTGTCTCAGTATCTGGATGCTGACCTACTTCACTGTTGTCTCAGTATCTGGATGCTGACCTACTTCACTGTTGTCTCAATATCTGGGTGGTGACCTACATCCCTCTTGTCTCAGTATCTGGGTGCTGACCTTCATCAATACTGTCTCAGTATCTGGGTGCTGACCTACATCCCAGCTATCTCAGTATCTGAAACGCTGACCTACTTAACTGTTGTCTCACTATCTGGGTAGTGACCTACATCCCTGTTGTCTCAGTATCTGGGTGCTGACCTTCATCAATACTGTCTCAGTATCTGGGTGCTGACCTACATCCAGCTATCTCAGTATCTGAATGCTGACCTACATCATGGTTGTCTCAATATCTGGGTTCTGACCTTCATCACTGCTGTCTCAATATCTGGGTGTTGACCTACATCCCTGCTGTCTTAGTATCTGGGTACTGATCTACATCACTGCTGTCTCAGTATCTGGATGCTGATCTTCTTCCCTGCTTTCTCAGTATCTGGGTGCTGTCCTACATACCTTCTGTCTCATTATCTGTGTGCCGACCTCAATCTCTGCTATGTCACTATCTTGCTGCTGACCTACATCACTGCTGTCTCAGTATCAGGATGCTGACCTACATCACTGTTGTCTGAGTAAATGGGTCCTGACAGATATTTCTGCTGTCTCAAAATCTGGAATATGACGTTCATCCCTGCTGTCACAGTATCTGAGTGCTGATATACAATCCTGCTGTCTCAGTATCTTGGTGCTGACCTACATCCCTGCTGTCTCAGTATCGGGATGCTGACCTACATCACTGTTGTTTCAGTAATTGGGTACTGACAGGTATTTCTGCTGCCTCAAAATCTGGAATCTGATGTTCATACCATGCTGCACAGTATTCGAGTGCTGATATACAATCCTGCTGTCTCAGTATCTGGGTGCTGACATACATCACTGCTGTCTCAGAATCGGGTACTGACCTACATCACTGTTGTCTCAGTATTTGGGTACTGACCTACATCCCTGTTGCCTAAGTATCTGGGTGCTGACCTACATCCCTGGTGTCCCAGTATCTGGGTACTGACCAACATCCCTGCGCTCAGTATCTGTGCTGACTCCACATCCCTGCTGTCTCAGTATTTGGGTGCTGACCTACATCCCTGCTGTCTCAGTATCTGGGTACTGACCTACATCCCTGGTGTCTCAGCATCTGGGTGCTGACCTACATCCCTGCTGTCTTAGTATCTGGGTACCTACCTACATCCCTGCTCTCTCAGTATGTGGGTGTTGACCTACATCCCTGCTGTCTCAGTATCTGAGTGCTGTCCTACATCACTGCTGTCTCAATATCTGGGCGCTGACCTACATCCCTGCTGTCTCAGTAGCTGGGTGATGACATATATCCCTGCTGTCTCAGTATCTGGGTGATAACCTACATCATTGCTGTCTCAGTATCTGGGTGCTGACCCACATCCCTGCTGTCTCAGTATCTGGGTGCCCACCTACATCACTGTTCTCTCAGTATGTGGGTGCTGACCTACATCCCTGATGTCTCAGTATCTGGGTGCTAACCTACATCCCTGGTGTCTCAGTATCTGGGCGCTCACCTACAACATTGCTGTCTCAGTATCTGGGTGCTGACCTACATCCCTGATGTCTCAGTATCTGGGTGATGACATATATCCCTGTTGTCTCAGTATCTGGGTTCTGACCTTCATCAATACTGTCTCAGTATCTGGTTGCTGACCTACATCCCAGCTATCTCAGTATCTGAATGCTGACCTACATCATGGTTGTCTCAGTATCTGGGTTCCGACCTTCATCACTGATGTCTCAATATCTGGGTGCTGACCTACATCCCTGCTGTCTCAGTATCTGGGTACTGATCTACATCACTGCTGTCTCAGTATCTGGGTGCTGACCTACATCCCTGCTGTCTCAGTATCTGGATGCTGACCTACTTCACTGTTGTCTCAATATCTGGGGTGTGACCTATGTCCCTGCCGTCTCAGTATCTGGGTGCTGACCTTCATCAATACTGTCTCGGTATCTGAGTACTGACCTACATCCCAGCTATCTCAGTATCTGGATACTGACCAACATCACGGCTGTCTCAATATCTGGGTTCCGACCTACGTCACTGCTGTCTCAATATCTGGGTGCTGATCTTCTTCCCTGCTTTCTCAGTATCTGGGTGCTGTCCTACATACCTTCTGTCTCATTATCTGTGTGCCGACCTCAATCTCTGCTATGTCAGTATCTTGCTGCTGACCTACATCACTGCTGTCTCAGGATATGTGTGCTGTGACATACATCTCCTGCTGTCTCAGTAACTGGGTACTCACCTACATCCTTGCTATCTCAGTATCTGATTTCTGACCTACATCCCTGCTGTCTCAGTATCTGGGTACTCACGTACTTCCCTGCTGTCTCAGTATCTGGGTGCTGACCTACATCCCTGCTGTCTATTTATCTGGGTGCTGACCTACATTACTGCTTTCGCAGTATCAGTGTTCTGACCTTTAGCACAGCTCTCTCTGTATCTGGGTGCTGACCTACATCCCTGCTGTCTCAGTATGTGGATGCTGACCTACATCACTGTTGTCTGAGTAAATGGGTCCTGACAGATATTTCTGCTGTCTCAAAGTCTGAATATGATGTTCATCCCTACTGTCACAGTATCTGAGTGCTGATATACAATCCTGCTGTCTCTGTATCTTGGTGCTGACCTACATCCCCGTTGTCTCAGTATCGGATGCTGACCCATATCACTGTTGTTTCCAGTAAATGGGTACTGACAGGTATTTCCTGCTGCCTCAAAATCTGAATCTGATGTTCATCCCCTGCTGTCACAGTATCTGAGTGTTGATATACAATCCTGCTGTCTCAGTGTCTAGGTGCTGACATATACATCACTGCTGTCTCAGAATCTGGGTACTGACCTACATCACTGTTGTCTCAGTATTTGGGTACTGACTTACATCCCTGTTGCTCTAGCATTCTGAGGTGCTGACCTACATCCCTGGTGTCCCAGGTATCTGGGTACTGACCAACATCCCTGCTGCCTCAGTATCTGGGTGCTGACCTACATCCCTGCTGTCTCAGTATTTGGTGCTGACCTACATCCTCTGCTGTCTCAGTATCTGGGTACTGACCTACATCCTCTGGTGTCTCAGCATCTGGGTGCTGACCTACATCCCTGCTGTCTTAGTATCTGGTTACTTACCTACATCTCTGCTCTCTCTCAGTATGTGGGTGTTGACCTACATCCCTGCTGTCTCAGTATCTGAGTGCTGTCCTACATCACTGCTGTCTCAATATCTGGGTGCTGACCTACATCCCTGCTGTCTCAGTAGCTGGGTGATGACATATATCCCTGCTGTCTCAGTATCTGGGTGATGACCTACATCACTGCTGTCTCAGTATCTGGGTGCTGACCCACATCCCTGCTGTCTCAGTATCTGGGTGCCGACCTACATCACTGCTCTCTCAGTATGTGGGTGCTGATGTACATCCCTGCTGTCTCAGTATCTGGGTGCTAACCTACATCCCTGGTGTCTCAGTATCTGGGTGCTCACCTACATCATTGCTGTCTCAGTATCTGGGTGCTGACCTACATCCCTGATGTCTCAGTATCTGGGTGATGACATATATCCCTGTTGCCTCAGTATCTGGGTTCTGACCTTCATCAATACTGTCTCAGTATCTGGTTGCTGACCTACATCCCAGCTATCTCAGTATCTGAATGCTGACCTACATCATGGTTGTCTCAGTATCTGGGTTCCGTCCTTCATCACTGCTGTCTCAATATCTGGGTGCTGACCTACATCCCTGCTGTCTCAGTATCTGGGTACTGATCTACATCACTGCTGTCTCAGTATCTGGGTGCTGACCTACATCCCTGCTGTCTCAGTATCTGGATGCTGACCTACTTCACTGTTGTCTCAATATCTGGGGTGTGACCTATGTCCCTGCCGTCTCAGTATCTGGGTGTTGACCCTCATCAATACTGTCTCGGTATCTGAGTACTGACCTACATCCCAGCTATCTCAGTATCTGGATACTGACCAACATCACGGCTGTCTCAATATCTGGGTTCCGACCTACATCACTGCTGTCTCAATATCTGGGTGCTGATCTTTTTCCCTGCTTTCTCAGTATCTGGGTGCTGTCCTACATACCTTCTGTCTCATTATCTGTGTGCCGACCTCAATCTCTGCTATGTCAGTATCTTGCTGCTGACCTACATCACTGCTGTCTCAGGATATGTGTGCTGACATACATCTCTGCTGTCTCAGTAACTGGGTTCTCACCTACATCCTTGCTATCTCAGTATCTGATTTCTGACCTACATCCCTGCTGTCTCAGTATCTGGGTACTCACGTACTTCCCTGCTGTCTCAGTATCTGGGTGCTGACCTACATCCCTGCTGTCTCAGTATCAGGGTGCTGACCTACATTACTGCTTTTGCAGTATCAGGGTTCTGACCTTTAGCACAGCTCTCTCTGTATCTGGGTGCTGACCTACGTCCCTGCTGTCTCAGTATGTGGATGCGGACCTACATCACTGTCGTCTGAGTAAATGGGTCCTGCCAGATATTTCTGCTGTCTCAAAGTCTGGAATATGATGTTCATCCCTACTGTCACAGGTATCTGGAGTGCTGATGTCAATCCTGCTGTCTCAGTATCTGGTGCTGACCCACATCCTGTTGTCTCAGTATTGGGATGCTGATCTACATCGCTGTTGTTTCAGTAATGGGTACTTTTATGGTATTTCTGCTGCCTCAAAATCTGAATCATGTTCATCCTGCTGTCACAGTATCTGTGCTGATATACAATCCGCTATCTCAGTACTGGTGCTGACACATCACTGCTGTCTCAGAATCTGGGCATTGACTCACACTGTTGTCTCAGTATCTGGGCACTGACCTCCCATTTGCTCAGTATCTGGGTGTGACCTACATCCCTGGTGTCCCAGTATCTGGGTACTGACCAACATCCCTGCTGCCCAGTATCTGGGTGCTGGACCTACATCCTGTTGTTTCAGTATTGTGCTGACCTCACATCCTGCCGCCAGTATCTGGGTACTGACTACATCCCTGGTGTCTCTGGCATCTGGGTGTGACCTGCATCCCTGCTGTGTTAGTATCTGGTACTTTGCCCATCCCTGCTCTCTCAGTATGTGGTGTTGACTTACATCCTGCTGTCTCTGTATCTGAGTGTGTCCTACATCACTGCTGCTCAATATCTTGGTGGACCACATCCCGGCTGTTCAGTATCTTGATGACATATATCCCTGCTGTTTCAGTATCTGGGTGATGATAAGATCCCTGCTGTCTCTATGTCTCAGTGCTGACCCACATCCTGCTGTCTCGGTATCTGTCCATGCCATCACTGCTGTCTCAGTATGTGGGTGCTGACCACATCCCTGCTGTCTCAGTATGTGTGTGCTGACCTACATCCCTGCTGTCTTAGTATCTGGTGCTAACCTTCATCCCTGGTGTGTCTGAGTATCTGGGTGGATCACATCATTGCTGTCTCAGTATCTGGGTGCTGACCTACATCCCTGGTGTCTCAGTATCTGGTGTTGACCTACAGAGGGTTGTTCAGTATCTGGGTACTGACCTACATCCCTTGTGTCTCAGTATCTGATGATGACCTACATCATTGCTGCCCTGTGTTGGGTGCGACTCACATCACTTGGTCTCAGTATCTTGTACGACTCACATGGCTGCCTCTCAGTATCTGGGTGCGACCATCCCTGGTGTTCTGCATCTGGTGCTGACTACATCCCTGTTGTCTCAGTCCGGTGTTACGTTTTATTTTATTTATTCATTGATGATATCAGATAACATATCTTTGAGTCAAAGACTCTTACAGTTGTTCCATGTCGTTTATATAAAGACATCAGATTAATAATAAATGAGACAATAGTTACAAAGAGTTGTACATCCCTGCTGTCTCATTATCTGGGTGCTGACCTACATCCCTGCTGTCTCAGTATTGGGTGCTGACCTCACGTCCCTGTGTCTCAGTATCTGTGTGTTGACTTACATCCCTGCTGTCTCAGTATCTGGGTACTGACCCATGGCAGCTGTCTCAGTATCAGGGTGCTGACCTACATCCTGCTGTCTCAGTAGCTGGGTGCTGACACATCACTGCTGTCTCAGTATTTGGGGTGATGACTGCCATCCTGCTGTCTCAGTATCTGTGTCTACCTACATCCCTGCTTTCTTATCTGGTGCTGACCCACATTCCTGCTGTCTCAGTATCAGGTGCTGACTTAACCCTGCTGTCCCAATATTCGGGTGCTGACCACGCCCGGTGTGTCTCAGTATCTGTGTACCACATCCCTTATCTCAGTATTGGTTACTGACTTACGCCAGCTGTCCTGGTATCAGGTGCTGACCTACATCTCTGCTGTCTCAGTATTGGGTGTTGTCCTGTCCCTGCTGTCTCAGTATCTGGGTGCTGACCTACATCCTGCTGTCTCAGTATCTGGGTGCTGACCTACATCCTGCTGTCTCAGTATCTGTAACGACATCCATCCTGTTGTCCAGTATCTGGCACTGACTCACATCACTGCTGTCCTAGTATCTGGGTGTTGACCCACATCCCTGTTGTCTTGGTATCTGGTAACCTACATCACGCCTGTAAGTCTGATGCTGACTCACGTGCCTGCTGCTCAGTATCTGTGCTGACCTACATCCTGCTGTCTCAGTATCTGGTGCGTCCTATCCCTGCTGCTTTCAGTATGATTAACCTCCATCCCTGGTATCCAGAATCTGGTTGCTGACCTCATCACTGTTATCTCAGTATCTGGGTTGGACCCCACATCACTGCTGTCCAGTATCTGGGTACTGACCTACATCACTGCTCCCAGTATCTGTCTGCTGACCCATCCCTGCTGTCTCAGTAGTGTTGAGCCACATCCCTGATGTCTCAGTATCTGCGCTGGCCAACATTTTTATTTATTTATTGAAGATATCGGATAACATACCTTTGAGTCAACAAAGACTCCTTTACATGTTCCTCATTTATATAGAGACATCAGATATAATGGCAACAAATGAGACACATAGTAAAAGAAGCTTGCATCCTGTTGTCTCAGCAACTGGTGCTGACCCATCATTAGTTTATTATCTGGGTGCTGACCTCATCACGTTGTCTCAGTATCTGGTGTGACCTACATCCTCTTGTTCTGTATCTGGTGTTGCCCTCACTCACTCCTGTCTGTTTCTGGTGCTGACCTACATCCCTGCTGTCTCAGTAGTATGCTGACCCTTCACTACTGTCCATTATCTGGCGTCCTTCTCACTGTCTCAGTAACTGTTCTGCCTAAATCCTGCTGTCTGTCTGGGTGCTGACCTTCTTCTGTTGTCTCAGTATCTGGTCATACCACATCATTGGTGTCTTCACAGCGACCTTCATCACTGCTGTCTGAGTATATGGGTCCTGAGTGACACTTTGATGTTTCAGAATCTGATCCTCCGCTGGCTGCAGTTAATGCAGAATGCAGCAGGTAGCTACTGGTGGGTCCTAAACTCACTATGTAACCTCAGCTCTGCAAGATCTGTACTCCTGTTGATTTACGGATGAGGGCTTCGTCCTGTAAGGCCCTATATGGACTGGAGCCTGGTTACCTGCTGAATTTTCTAACTCCGCCATCTGGAGTGTTCTCCACTTTCACCGGTAGCATCCTAGGGATTTTGAGGCATGTTGAAGACCTCAGGGATCACCTTGAGGTTGCTACCATCCTCTGGAATTTGCTGCCAAGATTATAAGGGAGCACCAGTCATGAGGTTTCGTGCCTAAAGACTCATCTGTTTAAACAAGCTTCCTGTGACAGTTTTTACATACTCACTTGAAATCTTTGATTTAATCTCTGTTTACTGGTAATGAATGATTGATACCTGATGTTTATCTTGCCCAGCTAGAACTGTAATGGCATCCAGAGCTCTGAGATTGGGCGTCATGATAAAGTAGTTTGCTTACTTATTTTCTGACTTTATCCTCATGTCTCAGTATTGTTATGAACTTCTGATAAACAGAGAGTCATATTGAGAGTTGTAAGAATTCCCTTAGGTGTAACAAAACTTGTAGGACACAGGCGACTACGAGCAAGGAACTTATTAAATGGGAAAAAATTGCTCCACTAGTGAGAGAAGATCGGTGTTTTCAGCGACAACAAAACCTAGGATAGCCAGGCAATGAAGGGCAGTGAATCAAGGGCTCTAAGCCTTGAACAGGATCAGAGGCAGCAAACTGAAACAGCATTTGTCAATGACGATGTTGATTGCATATATGTATTTAGGTATTGGAAGTGAAAGTACTATGCCTAGAACAGTCATGCCCCAAAGACATCCACTGTGTCTTTCTTTCAGTATTCACAGAGGGGGAGGGCAATTAACAACAGTACAACAGTTGTGAAGGCATGAAGGGTGGACATGAGTCCATTCACAGGCAAAAGTGAGTAAATTGAAGGTGGACAAAGTGATGGGAAGATGGCACACCCAGGATATTAAAATAACTGTGAAAATAGCAGTACCTCTGGCAGCCTGTTCTGGGTCATTCAACACAGGGGTGGTACAGAGGAGGAGGAGGACATGTGGTCCTCAATAAAACCCAGCAGTAGAGGAGGCGAGAACTGGGCTGGTCAGCCTCACTTCAGTAGTGGGAAGATCGTGGAACATTGGTTAAAGAAAGGTTGTAGGACATCCAAAGCCATCAGAGCACAGGACCATAGGCAACATGGATTGACAGTGGGAGATCATGTCAGACAAATTTGGTTTGATCTGCGACTAGGTGAGAAAGCAAATCAGGTGGGCCAGTAGACAGCGCACACCCGATATGACAAAGGCGACACTGTCCCACATGGAGGCCTGATAAAGTAGCTGAGCAGGCTGGGCATGGGGAAAGGTGGTAACTGGGTTAAAACTGGGTAACAGACAGGGCAGAAGTGGTGGTAAATGGGGCGCAGTCTGGGGAGGGGTTTACAAAAATCCTCTTACATAAATCTACTTAAGTGGGCTTTATCCAGTTGATACTGGCGTCTCTATGAGTAGATCTGGGGAAGTAGAGCAAACTGCGCAGACACAATGTTCTGCAGGCAGTTCACCTCCTCAGGCCTCGTTTAAATATAAAGACCCAAACTATGTTAATAAGCTCAAATACAACTAAAATAGTCTACAAATGAACTACACATAAAAACTTAAATGAAGTGTTTGACACAGGTAGACCTACAAGTACTAGGGTGCTTATAGACCATAAATTATCTTTGAACAACACCTTAAATATGGTAATAAAGGACAAACACAAGATAAATTATTAACTCAGAAGAATAATGCTGACATCTTATTAAGATAGACAGGTTATAGCAAACCAGTTAATCATTCACTGATTATTTCGAATCATGTACTCAAGTGCTAATAAAACAACATTCATAAGTACAATACAATAGGTTAACAAGGTTTGTAATAGGTGTAAATTGATACTCATCATTGTTATATGTATACAAGCTAAATTGGGTCTCTTTGAGATTAGGAGAAAACAAATTTGGACAAACTTGGTCTATAAAATTTATAAGTCCAGTCCCACTATTTCATAGAAAGACTTTAGTCTACCCATCAGTTTAATTTATGTAAAGTGGAGACAGGACGTGGTTCCCAAACACAAGAACAGATTTGTGTCTTTGACAATTCAGTATAGAGCTGCTATGAAATGAACTTCCATTGCCATAGAGAACTCAGACTTGACTATAGCTAAATTTAATTCTGACATGGCAAAAATTATGTTTTCAATGTGTATGTAACAGATGATCGTATAGCCTGAAGTTGTCATAAAGCTATAGCCTAGGTGTTTACGATATGTAATTTATTGTACTGTTTGTATAGCTTTTTAATGTATATTATTTTTATTGTAATTTTGTTGACATCTAAACAGGTGCTTGTAAAGAGTTTATTATAACTAATGGTGTTTGAAGCTGTCTTACATATCCTGTATAAATAAAATATTACTACTACTAGGGGTGACCAGTGGGGTGCAGAAGTTGGTCCCAGGAAGTCCTTTCCATGTTTTCATTAGTGGCTTTGCAGAAGGCTGAAGGAAAGTCTGCCTATTTGAATGCACCAAGATCTGTAACACAGTGGATACCCAGAAATGGAAAATAAGGAGGACTGGGAAAGCGTGAGTCTGAGATTGGTAACTAACGATATTCAAAAATAAAATTACACCTGGACACGAAACCCTAGGGAAAGGCCTAAGAATGGGGGGTTGTTGACAGTCCACAAAGGAGGAAGGGACCTGGGGTTCTTATTTCAAGATGACCTGAAATGTCAAACTGGTAAGGCAGCTGGGAGGCCAGTGACATGCTGAGGTGCATAGAGCAGAGGTATCACCACCATAAGAAGAAGTGGTGATGCCATTATATTAAACCATGGTCAGGCTTCACCTGGAGTGCTGTGTGCAGTTCTGGAGGTCACACTTTCATAAGGATATTAACAGGCTGGAGATGGTACACAGAAGAGGGAATGAGGATGGTAGAGAGCTTGCAACACAAGACTTATGAGGAGAATTAAGGGACCTCAATATGTACTCACTGGAAGACAGGAGGAAAGAGGATATAGAAAACATTCAAGTACCTCAAGGGTATAAAATATAACTACACACGAGAAGCAGGAACTGCTATAGGCATGTGTGCCAGCTTCTGTGTGTTTTGTTCTTATAAATCTGTAATCTCCAGTATTTCAGTAACCACATGAACACTGCCTTCTTTAGGCAATTTTATGCTGGTTGATGCCTGGTGTCAGATGGCAGACAGAGGGCTCACCAGATTGTGCTGCCACTGGAAAAATGTCATAGAGTGTTCTTGTACTGGTAAGCAATTTGTAAAGTTGGTGAAGGTCTCACAATTTTTATTATGATTTTATCTCATGTCTGCCCCCTTTGGTCCCCCCATCCCCACACCCGAACAGTCATCAGTGGCCACAGCTGCAGCCTTCTTGCTTGCCAAGATGGTGGGTGAAACATGAAACATGAAATTTGAGGCAGATAAAGGACTGTGGCTCATCATCAACCATTTACTTCTGATGGATAAGCTGCAGATACTAGTTAATCCAACAAAAGCAATTCCTCCTACCCCCAGTGGGGTGCCTTATGTCTGTCAGTGACAACTGCCATCACAGTCTGTGAAAGTCTGGCGTCTTTCAGTGCCACTTATTGGTCATCTTCCAACACAGGCGAGGCACTGCCACACAAAACTAACTCAGGACAAGCGGGTTTCAAAGTGGGGAAGAAATGGAGTGAGCAAGAATCAAATGCTCATTCAGATCGTGATTTTAGAATCAGCATACTAAAATTGACAGTACCAGCAGAACCCAGCTCTCTAAGCAGCCTTATGAAGAGTAAAACTACCGAGCACTGGAGTTCTGTTTGTTGCTACTAGAGTGGGCTGCATCTAATTAGGTATTACTATACCTTACATCTTCCGGATGTATGGTAAAGAGCCCAGCTTTAAATAAACACTACTATGGAATTAATACATGATGCCATAGAAACATAGAACTTGTCAGCCAGAAAGGACCACTCAGCCCACCCAGTCTGCCTAAGTATTCTGTAGCTACTTGTAACTCCTGCCTGTATATGTTACTGCATGTCTTATTCTGCCTGTGTCATCAGGACCTCCTTGTGAATGAGCTTGCCAATAGATTTTCCTGCAATGAACCCAGACCTACTCACTTCCATAGCCCTAATTGATCTCCGTTGACCCCTCCTTCCCCTTTTTCTAATATAGCCCTATGTTTATCCCATGCATGCTTCATGCCCCCTACCATTTTAGTTTCCACCGCATCTCCTGGCATTCAGTTCAAGGCATCTACCATTCTTTCAGTAAGGAAATGGTTTGGGTGCTCATCGTCATTTGAAGGAAGCTCCCCAGCTGTACCCTCTTTACCCCTGTGAGGTACTTTGTAGGTCTTAATCATGTCACCTCTCACCCACCACTCTTCCAGAGTGTACATGTTGAGATTCTTCAGCCTTTCCTTGTAGGGATTCCTGTGAAAATTCTGAACCATTTTAGTTAGACTCCTGTGGAAAACCTCCACCTTATGTCCTTTCTGAAGTGTGTACTGTAAAAATGGATACAGTACTCCAGCTGGGGGTTACCAGGGAGTGATACAATGGCAGCAAAACATCCCTCCTCCTCCTACTGGAGATGCCACTCCTTATGCACCCCAGAATCCAATTTGCCCTGCCCATAGCCTTGTCACACTGTACTGCCATCTTGAGGTCCTCTGATATAACCTCAAGGACCCTTTCATGTCTAGTGAGTTTCAATACCTCCCCTCAACCTATACCCAGCATTGGGGTTATTATGCCCTAGGTACATGATTTTACAGTTGTTGGCCTTGAACCCCAAATAAGTAAGAACATGGAATTGATTTGAATGAATTGCAGGCTTTTAAGCAGCTTTTTGGGGAGTGTGTATCTGTGTGTGTGTGGGGGTTCTGCTACTATAGCTATTTGCTTTTGATTTGGTATAATGTGCGAACAGACTAACCCTGCTACCCACTCCGTTTGCTATATCGGAGATAAAGAGCCCAAATAGCATTGGGCCAAGACATTGAACCCTACGGCACCCCGCTTGTCACTGCTCTGGGTGCCGAGAGCTACCCCACCACCACCACCCTCTGCACCCTCCCCTATAAGGAGTTCTCTATCCATTTAGTCAGACCACCTTCCACCCGTACCCCTCCTTCTCCTCACTCTTCTCCTCCTTAACCTGTGTCCCCCCTCCCGGTAGTCCACACCCTTTCTCCTTCTTATTCTTACTGGGTGGTGATGCCTTCTGCATTACACTCAGACCACTTCTGTATTACACTCAGACCACTCTGCCTGCCCCCTTCCAGGGTTACTATGCCTCCGCCTTTACCTATATCTAAGGGGGTGAGCTCATCAGGCTCCCCTGTCCAGACCTCTCTACCAACCTCAGTTTTTGGCCACCCTCCCCCCCCATTTGTTTAAACCAGCTTAGTAGAGATATACCCCTCTAATCCTGCCTTTTTTTTTTACGTATTTCTTTCACTCTGGGCTACAGTCGGCAGTCATCCCGACCAACCCCTAGCCCTGCCCCAACATCAGGCCTACTCCCACCTCCATGGATTAGCCCGTGGTAGGTAGTGAGGCTTCCCAGTCTGACCCACTGGAACAGGATCCGGTTGAGGAAGCGCCATTCGAGGCCGGAGGGGGGTTGGAGGCTCATGCTACCTGACTGTAGCCCATTGTCCACTTTTGCCCCCTTTGCAGAGTGCAGACATGCAATGACGCTTAGGCACAGCATGCTAACATCTGCCACACTCCATCACCCTTTACTACACCACTGTAGTAGTGCCTGCGGTCATCACCAGGGGCCGCTACAGAGCAATGGGTCCCCGGATCCCGCCCCAGGATAGGAGAGAAGTCCTCCGGAAGCTTAATCCTATCCCTTCCTTGCCAACCTCTGGTGACCCGGGCTTGCATCCGAACCCTGGTTGGCAGTGGAGTGCCAGGTCTGGCGTCCAGTGCCTCAACCCTCAGCACCAGTGGCCTGGCAGCAATGCTGCCTTTAATACTCCCCTCCCCTTCCTGCTCCAGTGTACCCAGTGCCCCGCGTACAAGTCACTATTCCCCCCAGACCCAACCCCAGTTAGTCACTAACCCATAATGTTTTGTGTGGCAGCAGTCTCTCAGCCACTCTAACTCCTCAAGCCTACCCTTCCTCTCCATGCTTGCACATAGTACCAGCAGTACCTCCAAGAATGCCACCGACTTCCCCAACCCCTCATACTGCCTGCCCAAGTACTCAGACCTCCCCTTCAGTACTTCCACAGTGTCCTCCGGCAAGTCGTTTGTACCCACATGCAATAGTAAATGAGGTTTCTTCCTCCCCCTCGCTGCACGTTTGAGCGGTGCCTGCCCTGCCCATCCTACAGTCAACTGGGGGACAGCTTCAACCCAAATATGGCTGTGCCTTTCCCCCTTTCTGCCTCATCTCACCCATTTCATTATAGAATCCCCCAGGATGAGAACCCCCTGCCCCTTACCCCTTTCCCTTCTAATGCCCCTTCCACTACCCCAGTATTCATTCTTCCCAGTCCCTTACCCCTGCCAGCTGCACACTGTGTGACTTCTGTATCCGTATCCCCTACTTATGCCTTACCCCTTTTCTCTGCCTTATTCCTCCTATCCATCTTGAACCCCAGCCTGACTACTTCCTACTGGGCTTCCCATGTCGACCTCCCCTCCTCCCCTGCTGATTTCCAACCCCATTCCCTTCTGCCCCGATAGTGATGCCCCTCCCATCCTTCCCCCTTCCCGTAGCCTTCTGTCCTTCAGTCACCACCTCTCCTTCCTTACTAGCCCCCTTCTACTCTTTTGCCCTCACTATCTCTTCCCCTACCTGTTGCCTTCCCTCTCATGCCCAGTTTGTCCTCCCCCTTTCAGTATGTTCCTGCTCCCCCTCTCTGTCCCATAGCAGAGGTTCAAATCTATTTGTAGTCAATACCTTTCCTACATCTCTTCCCCCTATCAGTTTCTCCCTCCTACTTGTTCGCCTCCGTGCCACCCCTGGTCCCTCCCTACCTGCAGCCATCTGCTCTCTCTCTCTCCTGGTACTCCTCGTGGTCTTTTCCTCCCCCATCAGGAGGTCCCCCCACCTTCGCCTCAGGCACCCCCTCCCTTCTCCTCTTTTCTGCTAGTTCCTCTGATACTGCGGTCAGTTTCAGTCCCTAGTTATTCTTCCTCCATCTCCCTTTGCCATCCCCTATTCCCCCTCTCAGGATGTCTACCATACTCATCTGCCCTGCCACTTACACTTCTCCCTAACCTCCACAGTTCCTCCCTCAAACTAGCCACTTATCTACAGACCATACACCACCCCCATCCTCCAAGCCCAGTCCAGGATCATGGCTGACCCTTCCCCTGTACACCCCACCACCCTTCCAAAGATGCTCAACCTACTGACATGTGGCACCTGCCCCATTTTGGCCCCATCTTATGTTACGTGCTCTTACTCCCAGGTTCTGTACCCTACTACAACTGTTAGGCCCCTATTTACTCAAACTCCCATCCTCCCCTCACTAATCCCCCTACAACACCTTGCCGACCGGGGTAATTCAGACTCAAATCTCATCTGTTAGATACTGTATTACTGTAGCAATCCTAATGCCTCCTTGTCCGTTTTTCACCCCTCAGTTACCATACTTTTTGTTCTCGGCTCTCATATAGTTTCACTTAGCCCAGTGAGAAATCCTATTGCACTCCAAGTATTACTCAGCTCAGTCAGAGAAATAAACAGAACAAATAAATATGCATTATTACAGCAATCATAACAGTACAGCTCAGTACTTAGCTTAGTTAGAGAAATAAACAGAACAACTTAATCTGTATTATTACAGCAATCCTAAAAGTATCCAATCATTGCTTTGTCTCCACTCCAGAGACCCTGCTGTAATATAGGACCACAGAGGACACTGGGCGGGAGGGTGGGCAACTCTAAAGTCCTAGCAAAGCTCCGTTGAGCTCGCTCACTCTCCCCCCACTCGCTCGTTCTGTTTCTCCCACCGCTGCAGGTTGCCCTTTGTATTGGGCCCCTATTGCATTGCCCTGTTTCAGGCACAAAGAAATCCACAGCAGTCCCAGAAGAGCTCCATTGAGCTCACCATCTCCCCTTCTCACTCGCCTCTCATTCTATTCCTCCCGGCACTGCAGGCTGCCCTTTTGTACTGGGCTCCTGCCTGCGTTGGGGCCTTTTTTTGCCACAAAGAAATCTGAAGCAGCCCCAAAAGAGCTCAGTTGAGCTCGGTCACACCCCCTCTCACTCGCTCGATCTTAATCTGTTCCAAACACTGATTTCCCACAGCGACTGTGCTATTCTGCGCCAGAAGTGCAAAAACATGTTTTGGCCAGGATGTGAAAAATGACAGCTGTACCATTCATAAGGAGGTGTTAAAAAATGCCAGTGTTGAAAATATGGCATGGAAATACTGTATTACAGATTTGCAAAGGTACAAGCGTGCATGGAAACAGTTCAATGCATGCTTGTAACAGTCATTTTATGGAGTTTCGTCAACAAATTTTCAACATAGGGATTTTAGGACCTCTGCTCATGAGCAGTGTTACAGTCATTTTCTGAATCTGTTCTGAACACTGATTTCGCACAGTGACTCCGATATTCTGAGCTGGAAGTGCGAAAACACATTTCGGTCAGGATGTGAAAAATGACAGCTGTACTGTTCATAAGGAAGTGTGAAAAAATGCCAGTGTTGAAAATCTGGGGTGACAATATTACAAATCTGTGAAGCTACAAACTCCTCCTTAGTGTGCAAAATGGCAGTCAGTCACACAGTGGGAGAGAACTGGTGAGAGCCACATAGTAAACCCACTGTTTAGGCTCCGGTTAGACCGACTTAACAAATCATGGGAGGATGGGGGGGTACCCGAGGACTGGAGGAGGGCAGATGTGATTCCCCTTCACAAAAGTGGGAGCAAGGCAGAAGCAGGAAACTACAGACCTGTTAGTTTAACCTCAGTGATACGGAAAATGATGGAATCACTTCTGAAGGAAAGAATTGTCGAGTATCTAGAGGCCAGAGGGACACAGGACCCTAGGCAGCATGGATTCACAGCGGGAAGGTCATGCCAGACAAATCTGATAGATTTCTTTGACTGGGTGACCAAAGTAGTAGATCACGGAGGGGCTGTGGACATAGCCTACCTAGACTTTAGCAAGGCATTTGACACAGTCCCACACAAAAGATTAATATACAAGTTAGCCAGCCTGGGAGTGGGTCCCAAGATGACAGCCTGGGTAAAGGATGGCTGGAGAATAGGACACAGAGTAATAGTAAATGGCCCACTCAGAAGAAAGGAGGGTTACTAGTGGGGCACAGCAGGGTTCAGTATTAGGACCGGTCCTCTTCAATGTCTTTATAAGCGACATTGCGGAAGGACTGGAAGGAAAAGTATGTCTCTTTGCAGATGACACTAAGATCTGCAACAGAGTTGATGCTCAGGGTGGGGTGGAAAGGATGAGAAGGGACTTGGCAAGGTTAGAGGAATGGTCAAATGTATGGCAGCTTAGATTCAATGCTAAAGGTGCAAGGTAATGCACCTGGGAAACAAAAACCAGGGGAAGAGTACACAATGGGGTGAGATACTAACAACAAAAATGGAAAGGACCTGGGGATAGTCATATCAGATGACCTAAAGGTGGGCAAGCAATGTGAGAGGGGCAGCAAGGAGGCTGGGGGTTACTGGGATGCATAGGAGAGGCATCACCAGTAGAAAACAGGAAGTTATTATCCCTCTGTACAGACAGCTGGTGAGACCCCATCTGGAGTACTGTGTGCAGTTCTGGAGACCCAGTCTCCGCAAAGACATAGACAGGATGGAAGCTGTCCAGAGGAGGGCAACTAAAATGGTGCAGGATCTGCACCGGAAGACATATGAAGAGAGACAGGAGCTTAATATGTATTAGCCTCGAGGAAAGGAGGGAGAGGGGGACATGATAGAAACTTTCAAGTACCTCAAGGGAATCAACAAAGTCCAAGAGGGTAGCATCTTTCAAAAAGAGGTGTGCAAGAACAAGAGGGCACAATTTGAAGAAAGGGGGCAGCTCAGAGGTAATTTAAGGAAGTATTTTTCACAGAGAGGTTGTGGATGCATGGAATGGCCTTCCGGAAGAGGTTGTGGAGTCAAAATCAGTGGTGGAATTCAAGCATGCATGGGACAGTCATAAGGCAATTCTGGGGGGTTGGGGTAAGAAGAAGTAGGCTGCTGGTTAACTAGGATCTGCAGCTTATCCAGTAGGTAGGGAAATGGGCAGACTGGGTGGGCCAAGCGGTCCTTATCTGCAGTCAAATTCTATGTTTTTATGTTTCTATGTTACAAGGGTGCATGGAAACTGCGCAACACACACTTGTAACACAGTCATTTGATGGACTATCGTCACCAAATTTTCAACATAGGCATTTTAGGACCTCTGCTCATGAAGTGTCACTGTCATTTTCTCAATCTGTCCCGAACACTGATTTCCCACAGCGACTGCGCTATTCTGTGCCGGAAGTGCGAAAACACATGTCAGTCAGGATGGGAAAAATGACAGCTATACTGTTCATAAGGAGGTGTGAAAAAATTCCAATGTGGAAAATCTGGTGTGAAAATATTGAAGACTTGGTTTGCTGGCCAAGGCACCTAGCTTCACCTGAGCTCTTTCCTTCTAAGACTGCTTGAAAGGCAGAGTAGAGAAACTTACCAGAGCAAGGGAGAAGGATTAAGACTTAGTTTGGCTAAGCAGATTTACTGTGTGGTGGTGTTTTTATTTTCTACTCACAGGGATTGCTACTGTTTGTTGCTAACATTTCATTGCTTTATTTTTTCTCTGATTCAAATTGTTGTTGCTGGTATACCTTCTTCTGCATTATTACAAGGTGTGCTCTACAGTGTGTGCTAACAGATTACTGCTGTAATCTTCTGATTCAAATTGTCTTTTGCAAGGTATATCTTCAGTTACTGCTTTATTTTCTCTGGAGCAAAGTGTTTCTTACAGGGTATATCTTCTCTGAAATTATTACAGGTGGTGCTTTACAGGTTTTACAGTTTTATCTAACATTAGGATAAGCTTTCAGGGTTACTGCATTTGTTGTTGACTGATTGTTTCTCTCTTACCTCCTTGTTCTTTTGTCCGTGGTTCTTCTTTTTGGCAGGGGAAGGGCCCAGCCACCCACCCCCATCCCAAACCACCCCACACTACACTCCTTTTATAGGGTACCACAGTTGTGACATTTCTGGCAGAGCAGGAAGGGGCAGATCAGTGGGCCTCCACAAGGTGATCTCATTTACAGGGGCACTTGTGAATTTAACTTGTTATAACAAGTTAAACAAAGCACAATTAAACCATTACTTGCATTTTTTTCCTTTTTTTCCTTCTAATTACTCTGACTAGGTTACAAACCCAGCAACTTATTTGGAATGGATTTCATTAACTGCAGGTACTGTGGAACCAATTTTCAGAAGGACAGTCTTACAGGATTTAGGACACTGTCCACATGCTGAGCCTTTGAAGATCTTAGGAGCTCAGCTCCGGGCAGCATGGGCAGAGATTGCCGCCTCAAATTTCATATTGAAGAGGAAATACATTATAAGAACCACCACATTTCCCCAGCATCCAACAGAAAAACCTCAACCCAGAGGTAGTTGGTCCAGGAGGTTGGCAGGTGGTTGGAGGAGCAAATCAGGTGCCCCATCACTCTCTGCTCTCCATCACATTGCCTCAAAAACCATATAAACACTACAAACAGGTATCTGCCTCTATCTCTGAAATCAAATAAAGAGGCAGAAGACACTGCAGAACAGGACACTGTGCACAGGAGCTAGCACAACAAAACTCACCCAAATCAGGAACCAAAACTAAACAAGCACAAAGGAAATCCAAAAACTTCTGATCATAGGAGACTCCATGATTCGGGGAGTTGATACCCATCTCAGCCAGGGGTGATAGTCAGATGTCTCCCAGGTACATCAGCATGGAGAGACACTGACCGCATTGCTAAATTGTTCACAAAGCAGGAGAAAACATTGATGTCCTAGTACACATAGGGACTAATGATCTCGCCAGCCGGTCAGTTGTGGAGACCAAGGAACACCTGACTAGGCTGGGTGACAAACTATCATCTATTTCATCCGGCATCTCCTTCTCTGAGATCCTGCCAGTCTGGGAGAGGGGAGCAGATGGACGGAAGGTCAGAGAAGGGGAGATAGGGGAGCTAAACACGTGGCTCAAGGACTGGTGCCAGGAAAAAGGACACAGATTTGTAGGGAACTGGCAACAGTTCGGGGAGCGAAAGTTCTTTAAATTTGATGGACTGCATCTGACTAAAGAGGGAGTCAAGTGCATTAGGGCAGAAGTTTGATGTCGTTGCAGAATATTTAAACTAGCAAATGGGAGGGTGTGCACCCATCGTCGAATGGGAAGCACCCCCCTCAGCTAGTGGTCAAACAGGAATTCAAGCGTGTTTGCCGTTCATTTGCATCACCAGGTAAGAAAAGGTTTGTCTCCCCATACGATGCACAGGGTAATGCCAAACTTCACCCAACAACTAACACACCAAAATCTGGCCAATGGAAAATCATGTACACAAATGCTCACAGCTAGGGAAATAAGATCCCAGACCTGCAGGCAATAATGTCAGAGGAGCTAACTGGACATAGTAGCAATTAGTGAGACGTGGTTTACCAGTAACCACATGAGGAGACTTCAGTACCTGGCTATGTATTGTTCAGAAGAGACCGAGGTGCAAAAAGGGGGAGGAGTGGCCCTGTATGTTAATGAAAATATCAAAGCTACAGAAATTCAGAATACACATAAGGAGCCAGAAGAACTGTGGGTCACCCTGGAAACAGGAAATGGGACAGCCATAAGAACTGGGGTTGTCTACAGGCCTCCAGACCAGAGGGAGGACATAGACACATTACTGTTAGAAGATATACAAAACATGACAGCTAAAGGGAGGTTCTGATAATGGAGACTTCAACATGCCAGATACAGATTGGTCAATACCAGCAGGAACATCTGCAGAACTAGACTCATAGTGGATTCCCTGCAGGGGAGGGCCTCAAACAACTGGTACAGCAACCCACAAGAGACAGGGCTATCCTAGATCTAGTACTGACTAACAAAGAAGGGATCACAGATCTCAGGTAGAAGGTCACCTGGGGACAGTGACCATCACATGGTATGGTTCAATTTGGCTACTACATCTAAATCATCCCATTCCAAGGCAAAAATATGGGACTTCAGAGGAGCTGACTTTGATAAGATGGCCAACAGAGTTAAGATAGCCATGGCAAAAAGAAACACAGGTGAGGGTACAGGCAAAGTGGGCAAGCATTAAGGATGCAATACTTGAAGCAACATCTCATTGTGTTAGACAGAAAGGAAGTGCAAAAGAAGAAGGAAACCACTTTGGTTCTCAAATACAGTAGCAGAAAAGGTCAGAGCCAAAGGCTGGCCTTCAGGAAATATAAAGGAACACAGCAGGGATGAAGATAGGGAGGCATACCAAACTGCCCTAAGGGAAGCAGGTAAGCAGTAAGGCAGGCAAAGTCCCAAACTGAGGAAACACTAGCACGAACAGTAAAAGAAGGTGACAAGACTTTCTATAGATACATTAGTGAAAGGAGAAAGTCCAGAGGGGTATTGCTAAGTTTAATGGAGAAGAAGGAGCATGTGAGGAGGAGGACCCTGTAAAGGCATCTATCCTAAATAGATACTTTTGCTCAGTATTTACTGAAGGAAGGTGGGCAGGGCCCACAGCTCAGCATCATGGACACAGGGGGGAGGGAGGCGAGCACTACTCCCTTCACAAAAGAAAGGGTCCTACAAGAGCTTGCTAAGCTCAGAGTGGATAAGGCAATGGGACCTGATGGCATACATCCCAGGGTACTTAAGGAGCTAAAGGAGGAATTAGCAGAGCCATTAGCAGAAGTGTTTAGTGAGTCTCTGAGCACAGAAGACTGGAGAAGGGCTCATGTGATCCCGCTCCACAAGAGTGGTAGCAGGGAGGAGGCGGGGAACTACGGACCGGTCAGTCTTACCTCAGTAGTGGGCAAGATTATGGAGGCACTCCTTAAGGAAAGGATAGTGCAACACCTGGAATCCATAGGGCACAGGATCCAAGACAGCATGGGTTTACAAAAGGAAGGTCCTGTCAAACTAATCTCATAGATTTCTTTGACTGGGTAACCAGAGTGGTGGACCAAGGGGAGCAGTTGATGTCGCTACCTTGACTTCAGCAAGCTTTTGACACTGTTCCACATAGAAGATTGATAAATAAGCTGGGTAGGTTCGGGTGGGTCAGAGTTGGTCAACTGGGTGGCAAACTGGTTGACTGGCAGAAAACAGAGAGTGGTGGTAAATGGTATACAGTCAGAAGAGATGCAAGTCACAAGTGGGAGTACCTCAGGGATCAGTCCTGGGGCCAGTCCTATTCAACATCTTCATTAGTGACCTTGCAGATGGACTAGAGGGTAAGGCTTGTCTGTTTGCAGATGACACCAAGATCTGCAACAGAGTAGATGAGCCAGATGGGGTGGGCAGAATGAGAAGAGATCTGGATAAACTAGCAGAATGGTCAGAAGAGTGGCAACTGGATTTAATGCAAAGAAGTGCAAAATCATGCACATAGGGAAGAGAAACCTGAAGCCACTTATAGGCTGGGAGGGAGTTGCTAGCAGTCACAAAGGAAGAAAGAGACTTGGGCATCATCATCACTGATGACCTAAAATCATCAACAGACCTCTAAAGCAGTAGGTAAGGCTAGGGAGTGTTAGGGTGTATTAGTAGGGGTATCAC
Source organism: Neoceratodus forsteri (assembly GCA_016271365.2). Taxonomy (NCBI): domain Eukaryota; kingdom Metazoa; phylum Chordata; order Ceratodontiformes; family Ceratodontidae; genus Neoceratodus; species Neoceratodus forsteri. The sequence continues at coordinate 19,133,463 of CM028129.1, read as the reverse complement.
AAGTCGTAAGAGGAAGGTAATAATCCCTCTGTACAAGACATTGGTTAGGCCCCATCTGGAGTACTGCGTGCAGTATTGAGCCACACCTTCACAAGGACATTAACCGAATTGAGGCAGTCCAGAAGGGCAACCAAAATGGTGCAGGGACTGCATCAGAAGACATATGAGGACAGATTAATGGAGCTCAATATGTATACCCTTGAGCAAAGGAGGGAGAGGTGATATGATCGAGGCATTCAAACACCTTAAGGGCATAAACAAGGTGAAAAGAGTCTAACATGTTTAAATGAAAAATAGCAGGACAAGAGGACACAGCATGAGATTAGAGGGAGGCCGATTAAGGGAAATGTGAGAAATTCTTTTCACAGAAAAGGTGGTGGATGCATGGAATGGCTTACCACAAGAAGTGGTGGCTATGAATACAGTACAGGGCTTCAAACAGGCATGGGATAGGCATAAGGGAGCAATACAAATGACTATGAATAGATAGGTCACTGACAGAGCAAAGGCCGATGGCACATTTATAAGGTAGAAAAAGAAATGGGCAGACTGGATGGGCCTTGCGGTCCTTATCTGCTGTCAACTTCTATGTTCTATGTTCTATGTTCGCGAAGTTGTGAGCATGCATGGCAACTTCACACTACCTGCCTTCATAAGAAGTCAGTTTTAGATTTTTCCACAAAATTTACAACATAGGCTTTTTGAGAGCCCATCTCATGAACACTGGCACTGTCATTTCATTAATTGGTCCCGAAAAGTGATTCCACGCATTGACCATAAAATCACCTTTTGGGACTGAATAACGCCATGACAGTGCCTGAATTCATGAGGCGGAGTCCCAAAAAACCCATATTGAAAATGTGGTGCCAAAATTCCAAAAAATACATGAGATACTGTATATATCAAAGTTGATAAAACCCTATTTATGCCATTATACTGCTTACCGGCATTTCTTCAGTTCGCGGTCGGCTTTGAAGAGTGCAGAAGTGTTCCTGGTCCCCTGAAGATCGTTGCGCAGGGCTCCGGAGGTAAGTATGGGGTGAGGGGGGTATGGGGAGGCAGGGTGCACAGAGGGTGGGTGTGGGTTGTGGGAGGGGGCAGGGAGACCACGTGGGACCATTTTCTTTTTTTACAGGTTAACAAAATAAAACAAAAAAAACATTGCGGGACTTTTTTTTTTTTTAACAGGGGCATTTGGCACTCTAGGGTGGGCTCCCAGCATGCCAATTGAGTTTTTTCGGGGGGCAGTTGTAGCCGATGGGGGATTGGGTACCCCCTTGGCACAAATCTACTGTTTTTTTGTGGGGTGGAGACATTATGCTGATGGGAAGTGGGCTCCCCTGTCTGCAACATGAACTAGGATGGGAACTGAAACCAATGGGGATTGGGGCCCCCGTCAGCAAACAAACACTGTTGTGGGGGAAGGGACATGATGCCGAGGGGATTGGGCACCCACTTGGCAGACAACAGAAACCGACTGGGACTGGGTTATCCATCGGTAAATGGGGTCGGGGGAATGCAAGGGACTGCCCTGCAATGACGAGTCACTCCCTCATTGCAGCAGAATGGCTGACGCTGCAATGACGAGGCGGCCCCCGATTGCAGTCGCTAAAACTTTTCAAGGTTCTGGCATGCTGGCTGAACTAGTGTCAGCAGCAGCGTGCCACCCCATTGGAGAAAGCAGGCCAAGCCTCAAAAGGCAGTGGGGGCATTGGCCACAACAGTGCCACACCTCCACAACCTGCTTCTACAGCAAGCTGCCGCAGCATGTTTCTTGCACATGAGCACAATCAACATAAAAAAGATGATCAAAAACAAGGCGCAGCAGAAGAGGTGGGAGAACAAATAGAGGTGGTGGAAAGAGCACGGAGGGCAAAGAAGAGAGAAATAAGCTACAAGTAATTCATTTATTGGATCACATCCTGCAGAGAGGACTGAGTTTAATTCCAACACTGCTGGTAAATGACTTTCAAATATTTGTAGATCTGCAAAATTCTTTAGGAAAATAAAACTGAGGCTGTTTATTTCTAAGAGGGAAAATCAGGAAGCAAACATGGGTGGAAACACTAACGCAGGAACTATTGCACAGGGTGAAGATCTGGACCATCTGTTACATGCAGTTGACACCATGGATTCCACACCTGCAAATCAAGTGGACAATTTACCTGATATATCTGAGGATATGTTTGTTGATTTTGACAATGATTGATTGAGTTTGGACGCATTGAATAGACTTTTGCTGAATTATGAGGATGAGCCTGACCTCTTGACCTCCCACGAAGCTGCTTCAGGCAACAGCATCTTACATGCAAATCAACATATTTAGACACTCGGAATGATAAAGTTTGTTGTAGGTTCTACGTTCTTCCCATATGTATTTATTTATTTTATTTATTACTTTTTGCCCCCACAGTTGGCCGCCAATCATCTGCCAGTCAGGGTGCCTCCTGGCTTCCAACTCTGGCTGCGCTCAGCCCCCGAGACCCCTGGCTTTCCCTCCAAGGGGTAGGGTTGCAGCACTTGCCCAAGGTGTTGTGAAACCTGTGACTGACTGAGGGAGCCAGCTGAGAGGCTAATTGAAGCCGGAGGCTGGCTTCACGGAGGTGGCCAACTGCAGGATTTTTCTCTCATATATGGGAGCGGGGACGTGTAATGATGGCCATGGTCCACCCCACCCCTCACATGATGACATTGGTGCTGAGGTTCACCCGGCTCCCACCACATGTCCTTAGTGCACCGAACACACTCTCCCCCTCCCCCCCAAAGAAGGAGAGCAGTTGCGGGATGCTCTATCCTTCTCCCCCAGCCAGCCCTTCCAGCAACCCGGGTCAGTTCCCAAACCCGGGTCGCCGGCACCGCAGGTTAGCACCTTGTCCCTGTGCTGGTGGGCTGGCCCTTCTGCCCATATGTATTTATTTTATTTATTACTTTTTGCCCCCACAGTTGGCCGCCAATCATCTGCCAGTCAGGGCGCTTCCTGGCTTCCAACTCTGGCTGCGCTCAGCCCCCGAGACCCCTGGCTTGCTCCCCAAGGGATGGAGTTGCAGCACTAGCCCAAGGTGTTGTGAAACCTGTGACTAACTGGGGGATCTGGCTGAGAGGCTAATTGAAGATGGAGGCTGGCTTCACGGAGGCGGCCAACTGCAGGATTTTTCTCCCGTAAATGGGAGCGGGCACGTGCAATGACGGCCAGGGTCCACCCCACCCCTGACGTGATGGCATTGGTGCTGAGGTGCACCCGGCTTCTGCCACGTGTCCCTAGTGCACCGAACACACTCCCACCCTCCCCAAGAAAGGAGAGCAGTCGCTGGATGCTCTATCCTTCTCCCTCAGCCAGCCCTTCCAGCAACCCGGGTTCGTTCCCAAACCCTGGCTGCCGGCGCTGCAGGTCGGCACCTTGCCCCTATGCCAGTGGGCTGGCCCTTCTGCCCATATGTAAACAATCCAACTGTGTTTCCTTTTGAGAAAACTGTTAGCAAACAAGTTAAAGGCATCTTGAACAGTCAAGCTGACCCCAGACACTATAATTTGAATAGCAAAGAAAGGCAAACTCTGGACTTATTATCAACTAATGATTCTACAGTAATTACACCCGCTGATGTGGGGGGGGGGTCATATTGTGATCTTGAATACATGTGACTATGAAAAGATGGTACTAGAATTGTTAAACAGTGAATTTAACAATGCTAAATTGAGCTTTGATCCTACAATAGGTTTCAGAAAGGAGCTATTTAATACACTAAGGAAAGCTCTAGATAGGGGCGAGATCACAGAAAAAGAATGTGATTACTTATAACCAAGGCCACTGATTTACGGTGATTAAAATAATGAAATTCCGGTTTCAAGACCTCAGATTCCGGAATTGCACCGGTGATTGTTACTCTAATTTCCGGATTTTACCGGGATTCTGCTATCATTCTTTTAGTATGTGCATAAGTAATCAGAATTAAAGAAGGCTTAATATACAGAGCATTAAATAGAGCAAATTGAAAATAGTACAGGAAGGAATTAAAAGAAAAACACAAGTTTTGTAGATCTACTGATCTGATATAAAATGCCAGATTCCATGAAATCTTTGCTTTTACCGGTCTTCAGGCAGCCCTAATTCCGGAATTTTACCAGATTTTGCGGTAAAAACCGAAAAACAGTGGCCTTGCTTATAACCTGATTGTCCTGTTGTACCAGGCTTTTATGCTCTACCTAAAATTCACAAACATTGGAATAAACCACCAGGAAGACCAATAGTTTCAGGGTACAGTTCCTTGACTCAGAATCTGGGAATGTTTGTGGATTTTTTCTGCAGTTCTTTGTACAGGATCTTACATCTTGTATTAAAGACAGCTCTGGACTGTTCAATAGATTGCAGGAACTTAAATGGGAAGAAAATTACACATGGATAGGGATAGATGTTGAGGCCCTCTGTACATCCATAAAACACCAGCAAGGTATCTCATCAGTTAGATTTTGGCTTGTATCAGTAAGATGTGGAAAACATGCCAAATGAATTTGTTATAGAACTGATTGAATTCATATTGTCACACAACTGCTTTGAATTCGTTTGACAATTTTTCCAACAGAAATGTGGCAGGGCTGCAGGTGCAGTTATGGCATCTAGCTATGCCAACCTGTTCTTAGGTCACTGGGAAGAAGAAACTGTACTTAAAAGGGACATTAATCCTTACCACATGGACATAAAGAAACAGTATTGCTTTATTGATGACATCTTGTGCGTGTGGGAAGGAGACAGGGAAAAGATACCTGAATTCATTCTGTGGCTTGGTGAAAATGATTTTAAGATTTACATACACCACTGGTGAGAAGTCAATATATTTTTTTAGATTTAACCTTGACTAGTGTTGCAGAAAACCACACAATAGAGATCAAATGTCTCAGGAAGCCTACTGCCACAAAATCCCTCTTAATAGTCACAAGTGCCCACCATCCTAGACTTAAACATTCAATACCATATGGCCAGCTCCTGTGTTTATGCAGAAACTGTAGCACAGAGGATGGTTTTACAATACAAGCAGATGAACTTATTAAAAGATTTGAGGCATGAGGATACAATAATAAATTATTAGTTGAGACCAGGAAAAAAATGGAATCACTGCCAAGAGCAACACTGCTGAAAGAAAAGGACAGAAACAGCACAACATCAACCATGCATCTTTGTGACTGAATACAGTCATATTGCAGGCCACATAGGAAATGCCAGATACCAAAACTGTCCTATTCTGCAAGGAGATTCAGAAGTGAGCCCGGTAGTGGGGGGCAAACCACGGGTCACATTTGGTAGAGCCAGAAATCTGAGGAACATATTAGTACATAGTAGGGTGCAGAAACCTCCGGTGAGGGAACATACGTGGTTGCCTAGGAGATCACGTGGCTTCTATAGATGCCCGAGATGCAATATCTGCAAATTTAGTTCCAACTTGAAAACATTTTGCCATCCCCTACAGGACTTCAAGACTGTAGAGATTTGAGAACTAATAACATGTGATACTGCATATGTTGTTTATGCTCTGTGGTGCAGTTGTAAGTTGCTAAATGTAGGCAAAACAGTGAAACTATTGAAACAGAGAATACAAGAACATGCATGCTCTATTTTACATGGGAAACAAGGCACACCAGTTGGGACACATTTTTCTCAGAAACATAGCTCTGATCCAGAGTGCCTTAAGTTTGTAGGGCTTGAAATGGTACCCCCTCTATGAATTGGAGGTAATAGACCTAATTTACTATTACAAAAAGAAAGCCAGTGGATTTATAAACTTAACAGTATTAAACCCACAGGCATGAATAAGAAATGAGATTTAAAGCCTTTTTGTGTTGCTTGCACGCATGTGCAAGAAACACATTCCATCAGGCTTCTTTCACAAGTGGGTTGTGGAGGTGTGGCAGTGTTGTGGTGAATGGCAGCAGCCCATTCAGGGGCCGGTCTCTGCCTCCACCAATAGAGTAGCATGCTGTCGATTAGGGCCCTTAATGAGCATGCCACAATGTGTCAAGAAATTCGGCTACGTCACCGCACCATCAGCTGTTTTGGTGCATTACAAGCTACCAAAACAGCTGATTGCAGGGTGTCCCCATGGTGATGGCTTCTCCATTGGCATCTCACAATCCCCAGAAAGCCAACGGAAAGCTGCCAACTGCGTTTCAGTGTGCCTTCCTGGTGAAACATTTCAATTAATAAAAAAAAATTAAAAAGCCAATGGGGTGCCCAATGCCCCTGTCGGCATGACCCCTTCCCAGTTCATTTGCCGATGGGGTAGCCCAATCCCCGTCAGCATAATGCACCCCCCATGGCCCATGCATCCCCCCCAGCTCACTGTATGGCTGATGGGGGTGCCCAATCCCCCGTCAACTCCACTGTCCCCCAAACAAACTTCCATCTGCCACGCTGGGAGCCCACCCCAGCATGGTAAAGTCTCCTTACTATGAGGTGCCAAATCCTGTAGAGCAACTACCCCCCCAAAACAAACTGCCTGGTGCTATGCTGGGAGCTCACCCCAGAGTGGCAAAAGTCCCCTGCTGTCTTTAAAAAAAAAAAAAAGACCTAGAAGAAAGAAAAGTCCCTCGTTGATTCTCTTGCCCCTCCCCCAACCCGCGTCCACCCTCTGCATACCCCAACTCCCCACACCCCCACCTCACCCTATACTTATCTCCCTAGCCTAGAGCGATGATCTTCGGTGGACCGGGAACACGTCTGCACTCTTCAAAGCCGACCGCAAACTGAAGAAATGCCAGTAAGCTGTATAATGGCAAAAACAAATTTTCAACTTTGGTGCATATCTCGCCCATTTTTGGGAATTATTTCACCAAATTTTCAACATGGGTTTCTTGGGACCCCACCTCATGAACTCAGTCACTGTCATTTTGTTATTCAGTCCTGAAAGGTGATTATTTGCAGTCACTGCGCAGAACCACCTTTCGGGACTGATTAACAAAACATCAGTGACACTTTTCATGAGGTAGGCTCCCAAAAACCCTATGTTGAAAATTTGAACAAATTCCCCCAAATGACTGTTTTATGAGCGTGATTGCGCAGTTCCTATGCACACTAATAACTTTGAGCATTTTTAATATTTGCACTCCAGATTTTCAGCATTGTCATTTTACCACATCTCCTTATGAACAGTACAACTGACATTTTTCACATCTCACCCGAAATGTGTTTTCGCTCATATAGTGCACAGTGGCGTGGTGAGTGTGCAAAATCAATGTTTGGGACAGATTAAGAGAATCACAGTGACACTGTTCATGAGCAGAGGTCTTAAACTGGCTATGTTGAAAATGTAGTGACAAAAGTCCATAAAATGACTGTTACGAGCGTGCATTGTGCAATTTTCATGCACCCTTGTAAGTTCACGAATTTGTAATCTTTTCAGGCCAGGTTTTCAACATTGGCATTTTTCCACACCTCCTTATGAACAGTACAGCTGCCATTTTTCACACCCTGGCCGGAACGTGTTTTCACACTTCCAGCACAGAATAGCATGGTCACTGTGAGAAATCAGTGTTTGGGACAGATTAAGAAAATCAGTTATACTGTTTATGAGTGGAAGTCCCAAAATGCCTATGTTGAAAATCTGCTGTAAAAAATTCCCAAACATTATGGGTGTGTATGTTGTGCAGTTTCTACACACACTCGTGACTTCACCAGTTTTTTTATACTTTCATTCCAGATTTTCAACACTGCCATTTTTATGTTTGCTTGCACGCATGTGCAAGAAACATAGTGCCTTCATTGGAGATTTCGGAGGTGTGTCACCTCCTCCTCCAATTCAGTCAGTGGGCTGGCTGGCGCGGCCCCTGTAAGCCAATGCATTTTGGAGCTGTCTATGACATGCTCCAAAATGCAGTGGCATACAGTTGAAAGGGGGAGCTACGCTTGAATGAGCACCGATAAGATATCGGCTGCTCACGCAACTCCCCAGCCTGAACAGGCGTGCATGCCCCGCACTGTATAGCTGACGAGGGTGCCCAATCCCCATCGGCTGAGCTCGTCCCCCAGTTGCTGAGCTCGTCCCCCACCCCCCAGTTGTAGGTGCCACGCTGGGACCCACCCAGCGTGGCAAAGCACTGATCTTTGGCGGCCGGTGCCCAATCCCCATTGGCTGAACCCCCCCAAGTCCTTGTGCCACGCTGGGGCCCATCCCAGCATGGCAAATATCCCATAACGTCTTTTTTTTTAAACCTGTAAAATAAAAACTGTCCTGCGGGCGTCTCCCAACCCCTCCCACAACCGCACCCACCCACTGCGCACCAAGCCTCCCACACCCCTCACCCCATACTTACCTCCGGACTCCGGCAGCGGCGATCTTGGTGGACCGGGAACACGTCTGCACTCTTCAAAGCCGACCTTGAACTGAGAAATGCCGGTAAACTGTATAATGGGTTACATGGGGGTTTCAACATGCATATCTCGGGCATTTTGGGAATTTTGCAAATTTTCAACATGGGGTTTTGGGACCCCTTCTCATGAAGTATGTCACTGTCATGGCGTTATCTGGGCCGAAGGGTGATTTGGCGCAGTGACTGTGAAATCACCCGCCGGGCCGAATACCACCATGACAGTGACATCATTCATGAGAAGGGGTCCCAAAAACCTCATGTTGAAATTTGGTGCCAAAATTCCAAAAAATGACTGTTTGTGAGTGCGTTCTCAGTTCCTACACAGGCTCATAAGTTCGCGAAATTTCAATATTTTCACTCCAGATTTTCAACATTGCCATTTTACCACACCTTCTTATGAGCAGTACAGCTGTCATTTTTCACATCTCACCCAAAATGTGTTTCCGCCCATGTAGCGCAGAATCGCGCAGTCGGTGTGCGAAATCAATGTACGGGACAAATTAAGAAAATCACAGTGACACTGTTCATGAGCAGAGGTCTTAAAATGGCTATGTTGAAAATTTGGTGAAAAATTCTAACAATGACTGTTTTACAAGCGTCGTTCGCGCAGTTCCTCGCATGCTTTCGTAAGGCGTGAATTTTCAATATTTTCCTCCAGATTTCCAACATTGCCATTTTATCACACCTTCTTATGAGTAGTACAGCTGCCATTTTTCACATGTCACCCAAAGCGTGTTTCTGCCCATGTAGCACACAATGGCGCAGTCGGTGTGCGAGATCAATGTACGGGACAAATTAAGAAAATCACAGTGACACTGTTCATGAGCTCAGGTGTTAAAATGGCTATGTTGAAAATTTGGTGAAAAAATTCCAAAAAATGACTGTTTTACGAGCGTGCGTTGTACAATTCCTACGCACGCTCGTAAGTTCGAGATTTTCAATATTTTCACTCCAGATTTTCAACATTGCCATTTTACCACACCTTCTTATGAGTAGTATAGCTGCCATTTTTCACATCTTACCCAAAACGTGTTTCCGCCCATGTAGCGCACAATGGCACAGTCGGTGTGCGAAATCAATGTACGGGACTAATTAAGAAAGTCACAGTGACACTGTTCATGAGCAGAGGTCTTAAAATGGTTATGTTGAAAATTTGGTGAAAAAATTCCTAAAAATGACTGTTTTACGAGGGTGCATTGCACAGTTCCTTTTTCGTAAGTTCGCAATTTTCAATATTTTCACTCCAGATTTTCAACATTGCCATTTACCACACTCCTTATGAGCAGTATAGCTGTCATTTTTCACATCCTGCCCAAATGTGTTTCCACCCATGTAGTGCACAATGGCGCAGTATGTGCAAAATCAATGTATGGGACACATTAAGAAAATCACAGTGACACTGTTCATGAGCAGAGGTCTTAAAATGGCTATGTTGAAAATTTGGTGAAAAAATTCCTAAAAATGACTGTTTTACGAGCATGCGTTGTGCAGTTCCTATGCATGCTCTTAAGTTTACAAATTTAATATTTTCACTCCAGATTTTCAACATTGCCATTTTATTACACTTCCTTATGAACAGTACAGCTGCCATTTTTCATATGTCGCCCAAAATGTGTTTTCGCACAGTAGCGCACAATAGTGTGCTGTTGGTGTCTTAACAATATTTAGGACAGATTAAAGAAAATCACAGTTACACTGTTCATGAGCAGAGGTCTTAAAATGGCTATGTTGAAAATTTGGTGACAAAAGTACATAAAATGACTGTGTTACGAGTGAGCAATGCGCGGTTTCACGCACCCTCGTAAGTTCATGACTTTGTAATATTTTCAGTCAAATTTTCACCAGTGGCATTTTTCACACTTCATATGAACAGTACAGCTGTCATTTTCACCAACATGGCTGAAGTGTGTTTTAACACTTTCAGCGCTATGAGATGCATAATAGCTGTGGGAAATCATTGTTCGGCACAGATAAAGAAAATCGCTGAGTGACACTGTTCATGATTGGAGGCACAAAATGCCTGAGTTGACAATCTGCTGTAAATATCCCCAACCTAATTATATTACGGTGTCGTTGCACAGTTTCTATGTCAGCTCATGACTTCACCATTTTTAAATATTTTTACTGCAGTTTGCAACATTACCATTTTACACCTCCCCATGAACAGTACAGCTGTCATTTCTTACATCCTGTTGAATGTTTTTGCACCTGTGGTGCTAAATGCCGTGGTCGCTGTGCATAAGCAGCTTTGGCTAACAAAGTGATATTCCCCTGTTCATGAGGTGGGGTCACAAAAAACATGTTGAAAATTTGGAGTGAAAATACCAGACGAATGCCTGAGGTATTAGGGTTTCCAACCATAACTCCAACCCTGTAGAGAGCGACAGGCATCAGGGGTGTGACTTGGGACTCTTGCCTGTAATGCTCCTACCATTCCACCCTGCAGCCAGTGAGAGGCATCGAGGTATACCTTGGACTCTTCCAGCCCCAAAAGTTCACCCCATTCTCCTATCGCACCATCTACGCATTTCCTAATGAAATGGGATGGCATATAAGGGCCAAAGACCCCAAGGAACACCGTGCCACTTGTCAGTGTCTGCAGGGTGGGGTGTGGTGAAATGGCGAGGCCGTTATGCCTGACGACCCAAATGCACACCCCAATGCCTGTCACTCTCTGCAGGGTGGTGGTGGGGTTGGTTTCAGTTCAGTACTTCACTGCCATTCCTATTAGGCAGCTCTGTAACTTCTACATTACCACTGCCAATGCCAGCAAGCAAACATTCGGCATTGACAAATGCTTGTATACACCTCCTCATGAACAGTACAGCTGTCATTTTTCACATTCTGTTCGAAATGTATTGTCGCACCTGTGGCACCAAATATCACAGTCGTTGTGCTAAATCACCTTTCAGCTAATGAATTGATAGTTTCACTGTTCATGTGGTGGGATCACAAAAAGCCCATGCTGAAAACGTGAAGTAGAAATACCAAGAAATGCCCAGGGTGTTAGGGTTTTTGACTATAATGCCCTACCCTGTAGGGACTGGCAGGCGTCAGGGGTGTGACTTGGGATGGTCCACAGTAATGCTCATGCCATTCCACCCCCACCTTGCAGCCAATGGCAGGCATTGAGGTGTGCCTTGGACCCTCTGGCCCCCGAGTTCACCCCATTCTCCTATACTGCACCCATTTCAGTGTATTTCCTTATGGAATGAGGTGACTGTAGAGCCTGAACACCCCAAAGCACAGCCCAACACTTGTTAAGTGTCTGCAAGGTAGGGTGAGGTGACATGGCATGATGGTCATGGGCGATGACCCAAAGGCACACCCCAATGCCTGTCCATCTCTGCAGGGTGGGGGTGGAGTTGGCATCAGTTCAATGCTTCACTGCCATTCCTATACTGCATCTGCCTAACTCCTGCACTTCCACTGCTAATGACAGCAACCATCACTTGGCATTGACAAATGCTTATTTAATTAAGCGATGAGTGGACAAGTTGTTAAAAAGTACAGGGGGTGAACTTACAAAGCTCTAATATGTTTTCTACTTTCTCCCCAAATAGGTATTTATATGTGTACTGAACCTCCAGGGTTCCACACTGCAGGACTCACTTACTAGGAGGTCCTTGGATATGGAATTCCCCTCACTAATTGAGAGCTGCCATGAGAAACCATTAAGTTGCCTTGGCTGATACTAGGAGGTTTGGATACCTGTCCCCTTTTCTACCTGTCTGTTTCATTTAATGAAAGCACACATTTTTTTTATTTTTTCTGTACAAAGTTGAATGTTCTAATAGACAATATGTTAAACTAGATTATATTAAGTAAACATGAATCAGAGTGCTATATAACACATAATTGTTATCTCTTTTGTATTTTAAATAATTAGGAGAGATTCATAGTTAGTAAACGCTAAATGAAATAAAATAAAGTATGGCATAACTATGTTACAGTATGTAGCTAGCGCCATCTAGTGACATAAATAAGGTAGAATAGGATTTGAATTTTTTGTGTGACTAAATTGCTCTTTATGTGATGCACTTGTTTTGTTTATATGTATATAATGGAAGCCCTTCGTGAAAGCTCCACCACCTAAAGAAGACTCGTCTTGAGTCGAAGCACTGGGGAGCTACTTAGTGTATTACTGTTGACTGCTGGAGCTTGTAAGCTTTAAAGTAAAAAACTTTAACCAGTGATCTTGGAATCCCTCTATTTATTTCAGCAGTCTGAGTGCAGTAACAGCTACTGGTTCTGTTGGTTTGTCTGGGACAGGCCACCCGTGTACTGTACCAGTCTAGTGGGGGAAACCATTTCTTGGCACCACGCACTATGGATTTACTACATGGTACAGAAGCTACCTGGTAGCTGCAGCCAAGCTGTTAAATGGAATACTGGACTATCCTCATGCCGGACTATCACTGATGGAGTTCCATAGGGGTCAATCCTTGGTCTACTACTCTTCTTCTTATTTATCAATGACTTGCCCTTACATTGTGGAGAAGCAAAAACAATCCTTTATGCTGACAATGCTGTACTGTACAGGAACAGTAATGTCATTGCAGACATTCAGCAAGGGCTCACCAAGGACTTTGCAATGTTCAGTAACTGGCTATCATCTAACCACCTAGTGCTCAATACCAAGAAAACAAATACCATACTCTTTTGGGCCAGAAAAATAGGGACCGATAGGACAGAGCTTTTAAACATCGCTAATATGAATGGGAATGCATTGGAAGTCATAAGAAGCTTTAAGTACCTTGGAATGTACCTCAACCAAGATCTTACACTAAAACAGCCCTCCAAAGCTACACACCAGAAGCTAGGCCTACTGCACAGGCTTAGGGTATATCTCCTCAAAGAAACATGCCAGACACTGGCACACTTCATTTTACTTCCTACGCTCCTCTACAGTGCTCCAGTGCTATCATCCTTGAAGGAAGCAGAGCTCAGCAGGCTCTCTCCTCATTAAGCTGGCCCCACCTCGACGGCAGGCTCTGTACACTGTACCAGACAGTCATCAGATTCACAGCCCAGGCTGACAGCAAAGAGCACCACTGCAAAGCACTCTCCTCATTAAGCTGGCCCCACCTCGACAGCAGGCTCCATACACTGTACCACACGGTCGGCAGATTCACAGCCCAGGCTGACAGCAAAAAGCACCACTGCACAGCACTCTGCTCAATAAGCTGGCCCCACCTCAACAGCAGACTCCCATACACTGTACCATACGTCAGCAGATTCACAGCCCAGGCTGACAGCAAAGAGCACAACTGCAGCGGACTCCCCTCATTAAGCTGGCCCCACCTCGACAGCAGACTCCGTACACTGTACCATACGGTCAGCAGATTTACAGCCCAGGCTGACAGCAAAGAGCACCACTGCAGCGCACTCCCCTCGTTAAGCCAGCCCCACCTCGACAGCAGGCTCTGTACACTGTACCACACGGTTGTCAGATTCACAGCTCAGACTGACAGCAAAGAGCACCACTGCAATGCTCTCTCCTCATTAAACTGGACCAACATCGACAGCAAGCTCTGTACACTGTACCACATGGTAGCAGATTCACATCTCAGACTTAGAGCAAAAGAGCAACACTGCAATGCTCTCTCCTCTCTAAACTGGCCCAACCTCGACAGCAGGCTCTGTACACTGTACCACATGATCAGTAGATTCACAGCCAAGGCTGACAGCAAAGAGCACCACTGCAACGCACTCCCATCATTAAGCTGGCCCCAGCTCGACAGCAGGCTCTTTACACTGTACCCACCACGGTCAGCAGATTCACAGCCCAGGCTGACAGCAAAACACCACTACGCGCCTCTCCTCATTAAGATGGCCCAACCCGGTGGCAGGCTCTGTAGACTGGTATACTCGGTCAGCAGTTCACAGCTCAGCCCGACAGCAAAACCCACGACTGCAATACTCTCTCCTCATTGAGCTGGCACCTAGACAGCAGGCTACTTGCACATCGTACCACACTGTCAGCAGATTGGTGCAAGCCCAGGCTGACCGCAAAGAGCACCACTGCAAAGCTCTCTCCTCATTAAGATGGCCCAACCTCGACAGTAGGCACTGTACACCGTTCCACATGGTCAGCAGTTTCACAGCCCAGGCTAACAGTAAAGAGCACCACTGCAATGCTGTCTCCTCATTAAGCTGGCCCCACCGAGACAGCAGGCTCTGTAAACTGTACCACATGGTAAGCAGATTCACAGCCCAGACTGTCAGCAAAGAGCACCACTGCAACGCTCTCTCCTTATTAAGCTGGCCCAACCTTGACAGCAAGCTCTGTACACTGTACCACACGGTCAGCAGATTCACAGCCCAGGCTAACAGCAAAGAGCACCACTGCAGTGCACTCTCCTCATTATGCTGGCCCACCTCGACAGCAGGCTCCATTCACTGTACCACACAGTCAGCAGATTCACAGCCCAGGCTGACAGCAAACAGCACCACTGCAAAGCTCTCTCATCATTGAGCTGGCCCCACCTCGACATCAGGGTCCCTACATTGTACCACACGGTCAGCAGATTCAGAGCAAAGGCTGACAGCAAAGAGCACCACTGCAGTGCACTCTCCTCATTAAGCTGGCCCACCTCAACAGCAGGCTCTGTACACTGTACCACACAGTCAGCGATTCACAGCCCAGGCTGACAGCAAACAGCACCACTGCAAAGATCTCTCCTCATTAAGCCAGCCCCACCTCGACAACAGTCTCCGTACACTGTACCACATGGTCAGCAGATTCACAGCAAAGGCTGACAGCAAAGAGCACCAATGCAGTGCACTCTCCTCATTAAGCTGGCCCCACCTCGGCAGCAGGCTCCATACACTGTACCACACGGTCAGCAGATTCACAGCCCAGACTGACAGCAAAGAGTACCACGGCAAAGCTCTCTCCCTATAGCTGGCCCCACCTCGACAGCAGGCTCTGTATACTGTACCACACGGTCAGCAGATTCTGACCCAGACTGTCAGCAAAGAACACCACCACAAAGCTCTCTCATCATTAAGCTGGCCCCACCTCAACATCAGGGTTCCTCCACTGTACCACACGGTTAGCAGATTCAGAGCAAAGGCTGACAGCAAAAAGCACCACTGCAGCGCACTCTCCTCATTAAGCTGGCACACCTCGACAGCAGTCTCCTTACACTGTACCACACAGTAGGCAGATTCACAGCCCCGGATGACAGCAAAACAGCACCACTGCAAAGCTCTCTCCTCATTAAGCCAGCCCCACCTCGACAACAGGCTCCGTACACTGTACCACAGCGTCAGCAGATTCACAGCAAAGGCTGACAGCAAAGACCACCACTGCAACGCACTCGTCTCATTATGCTGGCCCCACCTAGACAGCTGGCTCCGTACTCTGTACCACACGGTCAGCAGATTCACAGCTCAGACTGAGAGCAAGGAGAACCACTGCAATGCTCTGTCCTCATTAAACTGGACCAACCTCGACCGCAGGCTGTGTACACTGTACCACACGCTTAGCAGATTCACAGCTCAGACTGAGACCAAAGATCACCACTGCAACCCTCTTTCTTCATTAGCTGGCCCACCTGGACAGCAGGCTCCGTACACTGTACCACACGGTCAGCAGATTCACAGCCCAGGCTGACAGTAAAGAGCACCAATGCAATGCTCACACCTCATTAAGCAGGTGTAGTAGAAATTTCTGAGTTCATACTAGTATATGCTGTTACAGGGTTACAGAATGTCACTGAGGTTACTTGAGGTACATTTGTAGAAGCAGAAACTAAAATAAAACTGGATAGAACTGGTTGGTACCAGCCTGGATAACAGGCTCGGACAAAAATATAAGATAAAACATGCTTTGGCAAAACATATAAGATAGCATGTTAAAGCATTGAAGGTAAGCTGTACGTTGCTATGGTGTGAGTGAAACTCATTGTTTCACTCAGGTCAGCTGACCAGGCATATGTATCAAGAAGTATTGGGAAAGAAATAAGAGTGTTTTCTGTTACATTGGTATCAACATGTTTTCTAATTCATGATTGGTTAATACTCCAATGTTGGTATTTTCAAGATAAAGTATGCCAAACCTTGATAATAAGTGTATATGATTGACTAATGAAACTCAGGGAGCCTTGCATGTTATTTAGAGCAGACTCCCTTCTGCATATGTATTAAACTTTACTACCATGCAGTGTTCGAGCCTGATTTTAAAGTAAAATGCAAGAAGAATATATTTTTCCACCACAGTTTTGGCGTAGTCGGCAGGGATCAGCATGGACTGGACCCAGAGTAGTCCTGGTCGAGCGATCCAGACTTCTAGTGAGTACCTACAGCAAGCAGAGCCAGGTGGGACCATCCCGATTGAAGGATTCTCTTGACCCAGGCTGATCACTGTAATACCTGCACTCAGGCATTGCATGTAATAAAAAAAAAAAAAAAAGAAGAAAATTGCTTTATAAGTTGTAACTGATATCAGGATAGCAGGTCACAAATAGTGACAGTAGCTACAAATTGAGCCTGAAATAGTGGCAATAGGGACTAGGCCATAAAGCAAACCGCAACAAGTAAATAGGGACGCTTGAGCCTGTTCCTGACAGTGTGTGAGCATAAGACAGAGGAGACAACAGAACCTTTAGTGAAGGAGCACCCCAACAGAACAACTTAAGTGGGTTAAGCACCCCACAACAGAACCTTAGTGGGTTGAGCCTTTGGAAACTAGGGAAAAATTGAGGAGACAACAGAAACTCGGTGGTTGTTTTTTTTATCTTTCTCTTTGATGTAACTGTGAAAGAATATGTGGAGATGATTAAAAAAGTCTTAGAAAAAAAGGAGGCAACTGCCCTTGCCCTGCAATTTGTGCTACAAGTATATACAGTTGAGCCAATATGGCTTTCACAGTTCAGGCTGTTTTAGTAAAAAGCAGTGGCTGATTAAGTAATGTTAGATAAGCAACTTTGAAAAAATAATAAACTACAATGGATGGAGCACAGTGGGTAGATCTAAGCAGGATGAGAAAATCCCCACCATACTGCCTATCTGTGTAGCTCAAGTTTGTATCATTAAATTCCGCTCCTATAGAGGTGACATTGTTAAGCCCAAGCAGGGACCTCTACAGATGGATCTCAACCTAGTACTGTTAGAGATTTTTTGTTGTGTTTTAAACTGCAAAAGAGCTCTGAAAAAAACTTGGTTTGGCAGGTTACTAAAATGGAAAAACCTTTGAAAGGGTTAATAACACAGTCTTTGAAAATTATCATGAAAGTCCTGCAGTGGGTTTCTCATCGGACCAGTGTGTAAAAAGAAAAATGAAAATACCTTGGTAAGTCAAATAACATTTTGAAGTTTTTTTATGTCTGTTCTATTTCTGTACGTGCTAAACAGTATGCTCCATCCCTCTTGCGCATTTTCCAATATATCTGTGTTCTATGATGTTCTGTTGTTGTCAAGGTTGCGAGATGGATTGTTTGAGTGCACAACATGTTAAAAAAAAAAAAAAAAAGCTTCTTTGCTCATATCTGACTGTTCAATTGGTTTATTTTTAATGAACATTGTGCTGCCTAGATAGTCAGTGAAGAACTTTTTGTATTAGTTGTCCGTTGGAGCAGGTAGTGCTGAAGGTGAAGAGATAGCGTCATAGTGCAATGTGCAGAAGATTTATAGTTGTAACCAACGTGCCAAGCCACTGCTAAGTGAAAATGTAATGTTAACAGCTATAAATACTATCATACTTCTAGAAAACCAAACTTTTGCAAAATGGCAGGTACATTTTTAGCTATGTACCAAAGGTTAACCATGTAGTGATAGTATAATATATTGATTATGTGACTCCATTTTGTATTATGTGACTCCATTTGATATGTGACTCCATTTTGTATTGACTCCATTTACATGCTTCATTTAATTGGTGTTTTGCTCTTTAGATAACCTCATTATTATGTTTTGCTTCAGACAGTGTATTTTACTGACTTGAGTCCATATTATCAGGCAACCTGTTTTTGTAGTTTTGTTTAAACTTCTGCTTAGCTCATAGTGTTCTAGCACCCGCCAGTGTTTGGAGACACAGTGACTACAGGTGCAAATTCTGACAGTCCTTACCGTGTGGACGCAACATCCTGGAAGCCGACAACTAAGAGAATGGGGAAAACAACACAATAAGGCTACATAGTTACACAACATAGAATAGATATAAATGTAGCTTTCTCAATGCCTGGTTTAGCCTCCTGCAGGGTGGACGACGCCAGGACCAGTTCGGTTCAGAGACCTAGCCAGGTTGACAAGGGGCCTTCAGCCATTGGAAGAGGTTGAATGATGCTTTTATTAATCGGTATAAACAACTTTGTATTATATTTTGTTATAATAGCTTGGCTTGCTGTACTTGTGTATTGTTGTGTGTGTATGCGAGTGGTGGAAAATAGTTTGGTTTGAGTTGCAGAACATTTGCAGTCGGCAGATTAGAAAATAAAATGTCTATTTAGGAAAAAGGATGAGTTCTTTTTTTAAAGGTTATTAAAGGCTTAAACAAACGAGGGCAACTGCCCTTTGTACTTGTAATTTGTGTACTGCAAGTGCATATACTGTTAGAGCCAATGATGACTTTCACAGTTCAGGCTGCTTTAAGAAAAGCAGCGCTGGTTAACTAAAGGTAAGCAACATCTAGAAAGAAAACAAACTACTGTGGATGGACGCACAGTGGTGATCACAGAGGATGATTTGAAAACCCCCCCATATACCTATCATGTAGTTTCAAGTTTTTCTATACATTTGATCCTAAACCCAAGTACTGGGGACCTCTGCAGATGGATCTCAACTAGTACTATTAGAGATTTTTTTTGTTTGTTTTTAAACGACCGACTCTGGAAAAAGACTTAGTTTGGAGTTACTAAAAAAAAAAACCTTTGCAAAGTTAAACCTTTGAAGGTTAACCACAGCGTTTGAAATTATCACGAAGGTCCCGCAGTCAGTTTTCTTACTTAGACTAATGTATCGGAAAGAAGAAGAAAATACCTTGGCACGGGTAAGTCTAATTTTTTATTCAAAGTTGTTTTATATCTGTGTTCTGTAATTATGTTCTGTTGTCAAGGTTGCGAGATAGGATTGACTGCCTTCAGGTCACAACAGGTTACAGAAAAAAAAAAGAAAGAAGAAGTTTCTTTGCCTCATAGCTGACTGTTTTAATTGGCTTTATTTTTAATGGAACATTTGTGCTGCCTAGATAGGGTCAATGAAGAACTTTTGTTTGCTTAGAGCAGGTAGTGTTGATGGTGAAGAATTATGCGTCATATAGATTGTAATGTGCAGAAGAGTTGTAGTTTCGCAAGCAACGTGCCAAGCCACTGCTAGGTGAAATGTAATGTGTTAACAGCTATAATGGCTTTATCATACTTCTAGTTAAAACCAAACTTTTTGCAAAATGGCGAGTGCATATATTTAGTTATGTCTAAAGGTGTAATCATTATTATCACGAGATGTATTCACTTACAGATGATGTGTTTAAACAGTGTTTTGTTCTGGAAAGATTTGGCATGGCAATATGTATAAATATGTTGGTTTAAAATTATCAGTGTTACAAGACAGGCAGGAGGTAGCACATATTCTAAACCACGTACAGTTTTCTAATGGACTATGGGCATTACCTCAGCAAATTGGTGTGAAACAATGTCAGTCTTATTTTTGTGCTAAGTATTTCTTTTGTGTATGACATATGTGTACTGTCTTGGCCCAGCAGTTTTATTGTGTAAAGATATTTTAATATTGGTGGTGTTCAAAGGACACTACAGGAATGGCTGGGTTTGAATGACCCTGCATGCACATCTGTGACCTTTTGCACGTTATTTGACCTTCTTGTGTTTCAACATTTTAGTTACTACCAGTTCAAACTTGATGTGTATTCCATGCCTAAAAGCACAACTTTCACACAAATGTATGTTTGCATGAAATCACACCAAAAATTGAACCATGTAATTGACTTTTATTGCAAACTAGTATTCTAATGAAGAGGAACAAACTTTACAATTTTGAAAAAGGACTATTACAGCTGTTTTGGGAGTTTACCATCTACAGATCGTACGTGCGGTATCACCATCAATCTGGACATTTTGTCATGCTTGGGATAAGGGAACCGGGGATGTGCTTCTTTTATCCTATAGAGCTAATCTTGTTTATTTTAAACTGATGTGGTTTGTTTGTGTTGTTTGTCTGTGTTTCACAGCAAACCTTTTAGTGCTACAGTATTGAGGCTGTCTCTTGCACCTCGAGCTGTGTCTTCCACCAGTAGGAGCTTGAGGAGGTCAGCTACCTTCCTCCTTCCAGTGTAATATTCACAAAGGTTGCAAGGTACATGTCATATTTATACTAGTTCATGGTCTGTAGCCAATGGTTTAACAACCTGGCTGCCCACTTCGGGCTAAGGATGAGTGGAAAATTTATTCAAAAGAAATATGGGAAAAAAAGAACATGGCAGGAAATATGGACATAGGTGCAAAATACAGACCACTGTATTTCATGTTGATGCTCATTGTTCTTCAGATACACTAGAACGATGGTATAATTCTATTGCAGATGAAAAAGCTAAGATTCTTTCAGTGGATATGAAGAAACTCAAAGTCAGCAGTTATCAGGGCCAGCAAAATGGGCACATCAAAAATGGATTTGGGAGAGAGAAAACCACTTACAGGTGGACATATAGTGAAGTGTACCCTAACATTGGATTTGGTTAAAATCATTGTGCTCAGTGTCCTATGTGCCAACATGGACAACAAAGACCAATCCTCATATTGTGAAAGGACAATTGGGGGAGCCTCTGAAAATGGAAGAATTTGCATGAAACGTATAGATTTTAAATAATAGACCAATTGGAGAAACTGAGACCCCTTAATGCAAATGATAACTCCTAATTTGCAAGTGCAGGCTTACTCAACTACAGAAACAGTGTTATATTGGGAATTACACCAGGAGCTCTGCTCCTTGCAGGGCAACCCAAGAAGCTGCTGGACTTGATTTACATGCCCTTCAAGAATACAGAATAAACAGCAGAAACATTCAAGTGATAGAAACTGGTCATTGAATACAAATTCACACGAGACATTTTAGTTGGATAGCACCTAAATCAGAACTAGCCTCAAGGAATACAAATTTTGGGAGGGAGTGAATTGATTGTGACAAGGAGAAAGAAAGAAATTTTGTTGAATAGTAGGAACAAAATCTGTTGATTTAACAGTATGACAGAGTGGCTCAATTGTTAATTATTCAGTTAACAAAGTGACCCCTATAAGGGACAAGCCCCACACGCTTAACAGCAGGGGATAAAGGTTTTAGATATCAGGAGTATTTTAATAATGAAAGCAAAACATAAGGCGAAACCCAAATGGCCTCCTGAAACCAGCTGAGGTGATAGCCACCTGACTAGACAACACAGTGTTAATTATCAGATCAGGGAAAGAAAAATGAATACGTTGCCTGCACATATATGTTATCTTCGAGAAGTAAGAATTTGTGTCTCTAGGTCCAGCAATGGATTTTAAAAGAATGCTGGTGTATATTATGGTCCATTTGGCAGAGCTAGTTACCCCTGGAGGAAGGATTCAAAGGGTTAACTGTAATGACACTGGTTGTAAGGACCTAGAGTTGGAAAATGATACCAAAGATGGGAACCAGGGAACTTTAGCTGCCCATCCGGACAAAGAAGTGTGTGGTACTGAACATGACATTTCACAGGGGTCAATCTCTGGATGACAACTGTGGCACAGGACAATATGCCTACAAACAGATGAAATCTCTTGCAGAATAAGACTATATTAAATGCTGCAACTTGAAGAGTTGCATGGTGACTGCAACATAGACAGTTGCCGATAAATCAAACAGACATTTTCAATGCAGTATTACTTTGACACAGACACGCGATACTGCACCAGATACTGCAATAATATAGAACTACTTGGGCAGATCACATACAGTGTGAAAACCATCCTGTAATTATAATGATAGTATAGTTAAGGTTCCATCCACATACATCAGTAGCGCAGCGGTATCAGAAAATGTAATCCATTTAACATAACGCTTATGTTTAGTAGAAATGCAAATATCAAAGAGCTTGGGTATGATACGCTATTAGTGGAGCAGGGCAGGCATAGAATTTGAAATAGTGTTGATGAAACACTACTAACAGGCTTCAGGCAGGAATTGATGTGAAGGTAATTAACACAAGCTCAATGGATGCCAATGTTTTCACCCCAAAGATTAACTTTGAATTATTTTTGAGTTCTTGAGTTATTTAATGCTTCACAGGTATAGGAATGGGAGTAGTAGAAAATATTTCATATATTGATTGGACAGATACACATGCGACATATGTATTCTATAATGCAAAGAAATAAGGCCAGAGTGATTAATGATACAATGAATATGTGGGAGGACCATGCTCAAATCATGGTTCTAGTAATCTGGATAAGTCATCCAACCACAGTAAATACACAGTCCTGATAATGAGCAGAAGCTTATTTTGTACTGGCAGCCCAATATTTTAGATCAATCAAGACTGAGTATCTCATTAAATAAAATTAAACAGATAATTCAGAAACAGATGTAATGCAGGCTCATTTGGCAATAAGAAATAAATCATTAGTGCAAAGTCAGGTGCAAACTACTTATAGTTAAAAATAAAACACTGACTTAAGCCAAAGATTCAACAAGAGACTACCATTATTGGTAGGATATTTTATAGGATGGTTCCATCAGCTAAAAGTGTTAAATATTCTGATACATCCTATCATAATCATTGCTGTAGTGACAATTATCTTGCTTATTTGGACCTGTTACTTATCATGTTATATTACGTAGTCATTTTGCTATGGTACTAATATCATACAAATCGCATTCACAATAATCAAAGGACCGAATGTAGTGATAGTATAATATGTTGATTATTGTGACTCCATTTTGGTAATGTGACTCCATTTGGTATATGTGACCCATTTTGTATTGTGTGACTCCATTTATATGCTGCTTCACTAATTGGTGTTTATCTATTTAGATAGCCTCATTATTATGTTTTGCTTCAGACAGTGTATTTTGCTGACTTGAAGGTCGCATATTATCAGGCAACCTGTTTTTGTAGTTTTGTTTAAACTTCTGTTAGCTCCTTAGTGTTCTAGGCACCAGACAGTGTTTTGGAGCACAGTGACCTAGCAGGTGTGGGGAATCTGAGCAGTCCTTATCAGAATTTGCAGCATCCTGGAAGCCCGCCAGCTTTAGAATGTGGAAAATAACACAATGAAGGCTGCATGGTTATTACAGCATAGAATAAGATATAAAAGTAGCTTTCAATGCCTGGTTTGAAGCCTCTCCTGCAGGGTGGGCGCGTCGACGTGGGACCAGTTCCCTGTCGAGAGACTCCTAGCCAGGCTGACAGAGAGCTTCCCAGCCATTGAAGAGAGCTTGATGATGCTTTATTGAATCGGTGATGTATAACCTTTTGTATTATATTTTGTTATAATAAACTTTTGGCTTGCTGTACTTATTGTATTGTTATTGTGTGTATGTGAGTGTTGTGGCAAATAGCTGTTGATTTGAGTTGGCAGAACACCATGTTATACGAGATGTGTTCACTTGCAGATGATATGTTGTGCTGCATTTTAACGGAGTTAGAATGTGTTTAAAAAGTATTTTGTTCTGGAAAGATTTGGCATGGCAATATGTATAAATGTGTTAGTTTAAAAATTGTCAGTGTAATAAGACAGGCAGGAGGCAGCACATATATCTAAAACACGTAAAGTTTTCTAATAAAACTATGGGCATTACCTCAGCAAATTGGTGTCAAATAATGTCGGTCTTATTTTGTGTTACATTTCATTTTCATGATGTATGGGTGTGTACTGTCTTGGCCACAGTTTTATTGTGTGCTCTATTATTATTTAAAGATATTTGAATAATAGTAGTGTTCAAGACACTACAAAAAATAACTGGCTTGAACGACCCTTGCATGCACACTGTGACCTTTTGCACGTTATTTGACCTTCTTGTGTTTCAACATTTTATATTACTACCAGTTCAAACTTGATGTGTATTCCATACCTAAAGCAAAACTTTCACACAAAATGTATGTTTTTATGAAGCACACCAAGAGTGAATCATGTAATTTGATTTTATTGCAAAACTAGTATTCTATGAAGAGAAACAAAACTTTTCTTCTCTCACTACTTCTGACTTACAGCCAACACAGGCAATACTCCGGCTGGAAGGAGAGAATTATTTATCATCTCCCATATTTTAGTATCATATACAGCACTTTTGAAAAAGGACTATTACAGCTGTTTTTGAAAGTTTACCATATACAGTTAAAAACAATGGTTTTGGATTTATGTGTGACCATGGTGTAATCATATTTTTTGTCTTTTAAAATGCATTCTAAGAGATATGAACGCACGTGCAGTACCATCAATCTGGATGTTTTAATAAACTCAGCTGACATTTTGTCATGCTTAGGATAAGGAACCCAGGGACGCTTGGCTTTCTTTTATCCTATGGAAATAACCTTGTTTTATTTTTTAAACTGTTGTGTGTTTGTTTTGTTGTTTGTGTTTCTTCTCTTTCTTCTAGAGCAAAAGAAGTTCCCCATCTTTATAGTAGAAAGTGAAACTTACTAAACTAATTGTAATATTATCTTGTTATAATTTAAAATGTAGTAGGTGGGGATCATGTCACCATCCACAGCTAACCTTTTATTGCTACAGTATTTGAGTTGTCTCTTCCACCAGTAGGAGCTTGGGGAAGAGTAGCTACCTTCCTCCCTTCCAGTGTAATACCACAAAGGTTGCCAAGGTACATCACTGTTCCCCGAGGGTAAAAAGGAAAATGTATTTGCCAATACATTGTTTCTTATTTACAGGTTTTAAAGACCCAAATTATTTTAACAGCATAACCCAGCCCAAGCCCTTCTGCTTTTCTAGTGCAAACAGTTAAACCACACCTATTATTGGTACAGGGTTTCTGCCTCAGCAAGTAATCATGATTGCTGGAGGATGTTGTGTATGTATGTTCACATATTCAGCTCTTTTGATTGTCTTTTCAGCTTTCTTATCCTGTCAAAACAAATGTAAATAGCCTACAGCAATGAATGCATTTTTTTCGACCAGTAATTCACAGTACTCTAACATTTCTGGACTCTAAGCTAAGCTTCATAGTCTATATGTGTTGTTTAAAATGTATTTTATGCATTATGCTCAATACTGAAATTGTTCTATTACAAACATGCTTATGTTTCCACGTTTATGTTATAATGTTTTGATATACATCTTGCTACACTGTATCATGTGTGTATTCAGAAAGTGTCTACATGTATAGCATTTTAATGCTCATAACCAAACCTAATACTAAGCTAGCATTGCTGACCCACCCCTACAATATGTTCCAAAGCAAAAACCTCAGACAAATTAATGCCCGCTTTGCTTATTATTCAGAGTGCAATAGGACATATTAAATTGGCATAGGCCAACAAATATATATTGTCCCACTAATTGTATAGTGTATCAGGCATATTGCTATGAACTATATGTTTGAAGCATGTTATTGTAACATTACAAGATTTTATGACTCAGGTCTCAGTCAGTCTGCTTGCAACAGACAGCTTATATAACGCTCATCACTGTCATAATTGCTTCTATGATTTGAAACAAGGTGTAATCATAACATTGTCATGATTTACAGATGGTCAAATGGTATAACTGAACCTCGCCTGCAACCCCAGGGTGAAGGTTGATGTCCACATTTTTACTTTCTCTTCAATTGCCAAAATCTAGGCTCTGTCACACCACTTTACACAAACAAAAAGCCAATGGTTTACAAGATTGTTATTTATGTGTTTAATGTCAGTGTCTAACACACTTTGCAAGTTTGCAGGTTTCACACTGTGGCACATAAGATCTCCATTCCACAGCCAGTAAACCATCTAAGTTGCCAAGACCTTCATCTTTTCCTGAAAGAAAACAACTGCCACAACTTGATGTCATCACTATCTTTCCCTGACTAGTTCCATATAAGGACTATTGCATGAACTGTTATATCACCTCTGCAAGGGTAATGTTTCCAGCAAAATTACACCTATTAGTAGAACTTTAAAACCGCTTAAATAAGGTCCAGTCAGTTCAGGCTCTGCAACATGCATTTTCTAACTGCTGCTTCAAACATGGCTGGCACATAATATAAACCCTATTACTCTGGTTTATTGTAAATTGTTACTTTTTATGAACTGTTAATCTTTGTGCCAGATTGTAATCAATCACGACACAAATGTCAGTAACATGTGTGTGTGCTCCATTAAAGAACTCAATGAACTCAATGCATAATCTAATGCACCCGCCAATGTAATCTGCTAATCAGCCATCCAGCAGCCAGCAAATGAACACTGACTTTTCTACTATGCTGGTGTTTGTTCTTAAATTACTGTCTGCATTGCCCTAAGTGCCTTTGTGGGTTACCACCATTCTGCAAATGACATTTCACCTGTACTGTAGTTACAATTCAACCTGTGCTTACTCAAATGAACTTTATGGACTGTTAACTTATGGACTGTTATGTTTTATATGACTTATCTGTCAGGCATTACTGCTGATTCTTCAACTGCTTCCGCAAAGTACACCCTCAACACAAGGTATATTTACCTTATTCACTCTCAAAGTGGATTCCATGAACTCTTTTTCATCAACAAAATTGTTATGTTATATTGTGTTATATGTGGTGTCACATGTTAGCATTTTTTCACATATTTAAATTGCGGTGTTGATATCCTCAAGTTCTGTAACGTGTTTTACAAACTACCATTTGTGTTCCAACTGTAACTACTCTGTAACAACTCCAGAACAGAAATGTTTTTATAAATGCTCAACTATCTGTAAGGCAAACCAGTTTTAAATCATATAGATAAAAAGGGGGTGGTTAGTTGATATAAAGTATCAAAAGGGGAGAAATGTAGTAGAAATTTCTGAGTTCATACTAGTATATGCTGTTACAGGATTACAGAATGTCACTGAGGTTACTTGAGGTACATTTGTAGAAGCAGAAAGCAAAATAAACTGATAGAACTGGTTGGTACCAGCCTGGATAACAGGTTTGGACAAAATATAAGATAAACATACTTAGGCAAACATATACATAGTTGCATGTTAAAGCATTGAAGGTAAGTTGCACGTTGTTATGGTGTGAGTGGAAACTCATTGTTTCACCCAGGTCAGCTTGGCCCAGGCATACAAAATAAGAAGTATTGGGAAAGAAATGAGTGTATTCTGTTACATTGGTACAACATGTTTTTCTAATTCGATTGGTTAATACTGCAATGCTGGTATTTTCACATAAAAGTATGCCTAACAATGCCTTGATAATAAGTGTGTATATAAGTGAGTTGACTAATGAAACTCAGGGAGCCTTGCATGTTATTGAAGCAGACCCCATATGCATACGTATTAAACTTTTCTTTTACTACATGCAGTGTTCCCGAGTCTGATTTTAAAGTAAAGTGTAAGAAGAATATATTTTTTCCACTACAGTTTTGGCGTAGTCGGCAGGATCAGCACGGACTGGACCTGGAGTAGTCCTGGTCGGGGATGAATCCCAAGACTTCTGGTAAGAGTACCTACAGCAAGCGGAGCCAGGGTGGGACCGTCCCCGGTCGCAGAGGATTCACTTTGGACCCAGACGGCGCTGATCACTGTAAGTACCAGCACTCAGGCCATTGCATGTATTAAAAAAAAAAAAAAGAAAGAAAAATTGCTTGTATAAGCTGTAACTTGATATCAGGATAGCTTGAGTCTGAAATAGTGACAAAAGTAGCTATAAGTCTGAGCCTGAAATAGTGGCAATAGGGACTAGGCGCCATAAAATAAACAACCGAACAAGTAAATAAGAGACGCTTGAGCTCTATTCTGACAGTGTGTGAGCATAAGACAGAAAAAGGGGGGAGCAACAGAACCTTTAAGTGGGTTGAGCACCCCAGCAACAGAACCTTAGGCGGGTTGAGCACCCAGCAACAGAACCTTTAAGTGGGCTTGAGCACCTTAGAAACTAGGGAGAAAAGTGAGAAGGAGGCAAAGCAACAGTAACTCCGGTGGTTGTTTTTTATCTTTCTCTTTTGATGAAACTGTGAAGAGAATATGTGGAGATGTATTAAGAAAGTCTCTCAAACAAGGAGGGCACTGCCTGCTCTTTGTAATTTGTGCTTACAAGTGATATACTGTTGAGCCACCGATGGCTTTCACAGTTCAGCCGCCTTTTAGTAAAAAGCAGTGGCTGATTAAGCAAGTAACGTTAGATACAACATTTAGAAAAAAAAATAAACTATCGGATGTACGACAGTAGGTGACTGCAGACGGGACGATTGGAAAACCTCCCCCGTGCATGTTGCCCATCTGTGTAGTTTCAAGTTTTATATATCAATTTCAAGTTCCCTGCTTCCTATAGAGGCTGACACTTTAATCCCAAACCCAAGTACTGGGGACCTCTACCAGATGGATCTCAACCTAGTACTGTTAGAGATTTTTTTTGTTGTGTTTTTAAACTGCAAGCCAGAGCTCTGGAAAAAGACTTGGTTTGGCAGGTTACTAAAATGGCCAAAAGAAAACCTTTGAAAGGGTTAATAGCTGCAGCGTTTGAAAATTATCATGAAGGTCCTGCAGTCGGTTTTCTCAATCGGACCAGTGTATCAAAAAAGAAAAATGAAAATACCTTGGTAAGTCTAAATTGTTTTATTATTTAAAGTTTTTAGGTCTATTCTATTCTGAATACGCATACTAAACAAGGTAATGCTCCATCCCTCTTGTGCGATTTTCCAGAAAAGATATCTGTGTTCAGTAATTATGTTCTGTTGTCAAGGTTACAGATAGGATTGACTGCCTCGTGCACAACATGTTACAGTAAAAAGACAAAGGAAGCTCTTTGCCTCATATCTGACTGTTTTAATTGGTTTTATTTTTAATGGAACATTTGTGCTACTAGATAGGGTCAGTGAAGAACTTTTGTATATAGTAGTTGGTTGAGCAGGCAGGTGGTAGAAGGTGAAGAGATATGACGTCTAGATTGCAATGTGCAAAGATTTATGGTTGCAAGCAATGTCCAAGCCACTGCTAGGTGAAATGTAATGTGTTAACAGCTATAAATCGTTTTATCATACTTTAGTTAAAACCAGAACTTTTTGCAAAATGGCAGAGTGCCATATTTTAGCTATGTGCCAAAAGGTGTAACCATGTTATACGAGATGTGTTCACTTACAGATGATATGTTGTGCTGCATTTTAACGGAGTTAGAATGTGTTAAAATAGTATTTAGTTCGGGAAAGATTTGGCATGGCAATATGTATAAATGTGTTAGTTTAAAAATTGTCAGTGTTATAAGACAGGCAGGAGGCAGCACATTAATCTAAAACACGTAAAGTTTTCTAATAAAACTATGGGCACACTCAGCAAATTGGTGTCAAATAATGTCGGTCTTATTTTGTGTTAAGTATTTTTTGCGAATGTGTATGGGTGTGTACTGTCTTCGACAGCAGTTTTATTGTGTGCTCTATTATTATTTAAAGATATTTTAATAATAGTAGTGTTCAAGGACACTACAAAAATAACTGGGTTTGAACGACCCTTGCATGCACAACTGTGACCTTTTTGCACTTATTTGACCTTCTTGTTTCAACATTTTATATTACTGACACAGTTCAAACTTGATGTATATTCCATACCTAAAAGCAAAACTTTTCACGCAAAATGTATGTTTTTATGAAAGCACACCAAGAGTGAAACATGTAATTTGATTTTTATTGCAAAACTAGTATTCTAAGTGAAGAGAAACAACTTTTCCTCCTCTCACTGCTTCTGACTTACAGCCAACACAGGCAATACTCCAGCTGGAAGGGGAGAATTATTCATCATCTCCCCATATTTTTATTATACATATACAGTACACTTTTGAAAAAAGGACTATTACAGCTGTTTTTGAAAGTTTACCATCTACAGTTAAAAAACAATGGTTTTGGTTTTTATGTGTGACCATGGTGTAATCATTTTTTTTGTCTTTTTAAAATACATTCTAAGAGATATGTACGTACGGTATTACCATCAATCTGGATTTTTTATAAACTCAGCTGACATTTGTCATGCTTAGGATAAGGAACCAGGGACGCTTATTTCTTTTATCCTATGAAATAACCTTGTTTATTTTTAAACTGGTGTGTGTTTGTTTTTATTGTTTGTCTGTGTTTCTTCTCTTTCTTCTAGAGCAAAAGAAGTCCCCATCTTTATAGTAAGGTATGAACTTACTAAACTAATTGTACATTATCTTGTTATAATTTAAAGTGTAGGTGGGGATCATCGCACCATTCACAGCTAACCTTTTTATTTCTACAGTATTTGAGCTATCTCTTCCACCAGAGGAGCTTGGGGAAAGGGTAAGCCACCTTCCTCGCCCAGTGTAATACCCACAAAGGTTGCAAGGTACATCATTGTTCCCCAAGAGGACTAAATAAGGAAAATGTATTTGCCAATAATTGTTTCTTATTTACAGGTTTTAAAAGACCCAAAGTATTTTAACAGCATAACCCAGCCCAAGCCCTTCTGCTTTTTCTAGTGCAAACAGTTAAATCTCACACCTATTATTGGTACAAGGGTTTCTGCCCTCAGCAAGTAATCAGTTAAGCTGGAGGATAAAGTTGTGTATGTATGTCCACACATATTCATTCTTTTGATTGTCTTTTCAGCTTTCTTATCCTGTCAAAACAAATGTAAATAGCCTTACAGCAATGAATGCATTTTTTTTCAACCAGTAAATTCACAGTACTCTAACATTTCTGGACTCTAAGCTAAGTTTACAGTCTATATGTGTTGTTTAAAATGTATTTTATGCATTATGCTCAATACTGAAATTGTTCTATTACAAACATGCTTATGTTTCACGTTTATGTTATAATGTTTTGATATACATCTTACACTGTATCATAAGTGTATTCGAAGTGCCCACATGTATAGCGTTTTTAATGCTCATAACCAAACCTAAATACTGGGGCCAGCATTGCTGACCCACCTTACAATATGTTCCAAAGCAAAACCCCAGACAAATTAATGCTCCGTTTGTCTTATTATTCACAGGTGCAATAGGCACTGTTATTAAATTGGCATAGGCCAATAACATATGTATTTGTCCCACTAATTGCACAGTGTATCAGGCATATTGCTATGAACTATATGTTTGAAGCATGTTATTGTAACAGTACAAGATTTTATGACTCAGGTCTCAGTCAGGCCTGCTTGCAAAAGACAGGGAAATAACGTTCATCACTGTCATAATTGCTTCTGTGATTTGAAAGCAGGGTGTAATCATAACATTGTCATGATTTACAGATGGTCAATTGGTATAACTGAACCTCGGCCTGCACCCCCAGGGTGTGCGGTTGATGTCCCATTTTTAATTTTCTCTTTCCAATTGCCAGAATCTAGGCTCTGTCACACCACTCTTTACAAAACAAAAGAGCCAAATGGTTTACAAGATTGTTATTTATGTGTTTTTAATTCAGTGTCTAACACACTTTGCAAGTTTGCAGGTTTCCACGGTGTGGCACACATAAGATCTCCACATTCCACAGCAGTAAACTTTCATCTTAGTTGCGAGACCTTCATCTTTCCTGAAAGAAAACAACTGCCACAGCTTTGATGTCATCACTATCTTTCTGCCCTGACTCAGTTCCATATAAGGACTATTGCATGAATCAAGTTATTACCTCTACCCAAGAGGTAATATTTTCAGCAAATTACACACCTATTAGTAGAACTTTAAATCCGCTAAATAAGGTCCAGTCAGTTCAGGCTCTGCAACATGCATTTTCTTCACTGCTGCTTGCTCCAAACATGGCTGGTACCTTATACAACCCTATTACTCTGGTTTATTATAAATTGTTACTTTTTATGAACTGTTAATCTTTGTGCCAGAGTGTAATCAACTATCATGACACAAATACCATGCAAGTGTGTGTGTGCTCCATTAAAAGAACTCAATGAACTCAATGCATAATCTAATACGCACCCTGGCCAATGTGTCGCCAATCAGCCATCCAGCAGCCAACGAGAACACTGACTTTTCTACTATGCTGGTGTTTGTTTTAAATTACTGTCTGCATTGCCCCAAGTGCCTTATGGGGTTACCACCATTCTGCAAATGACATTTCACCTGTACTGAAGTTACACCAACCTGTGCTTACTTATATGAACTTTATGGACTGTTAACTTTATGGACTGTTATGTTTTATAAGGACTTATCTGTCAAGAGGCATTATCAACAGATTCTTCAATCAAGCTCCAAGGGTGTGCCACACCTCAACACAAGGTAGCATCTACCTTATTCACTCTCAAAGTGGATTCCATGAACTCTTTTTCATCAACAAAATTGTTATGTTATATTGTGTTATATGTGGTGTCACATGTTAGCATTTTTTTCACATATTTAAATTGTGGTGTTGACATCCCTCAGTTCTGTATTGTGTTTTACAAACTCACCATTTGTGTTCCATCTGTAACTACCTCTGTATCAACTCCCGAACAGAATGTTTTTTATAAATGCCTTAACTATCTGTGGATGCTGGCAACCAGTTTTAAATCATATAGATAAAAGGGTGGTTAGTTGATACAAAGTATCAAAGGGGAGAATGTAGTAAAATTTCTGAGTTCATGCTAGTATATGCTGTTACAGGGTTACAGAATGTCACTGAGGGTTACCGAGTACATTTGTAGAAGCAGAAAGCAAAATAAAACTGGATAGAACGGAGTTGGTACCAGCCTGGATAACAGGCTCGGACAAAAATATAAGATAAAACATGCTTAGGCAAAGCATATAAGATAACAGCATGTTAAAGCATTGAAGGTAAGCTGTACATTGATATGGTGTGAGTGAAACTCATTGTTTCACTCAGGTCAGCTTGGCCCAGGCATATGTATCAAGAAGTATTGGGAAAGAAATGAGAGTGTTTTCTGTTACATTGGTATCAACATGTTTTTCTAATTCATGATTGGTTAATACTGCAATGCTGGTATTTTTCAAGATAAAAGTATGCCTAACAATGCCTTGATAATAAGTGTATATAAGTGATTGACTAATGAAACTCAGGGAGCCTTGCATGTTATTGGAAGCAGACTCCCATATGCATATGTATTAAACTTTTCTTTTTACTACATGCAGTGTTCCCGAGTCTGATTTTAAAGTAAAGTGTAAGAAGAATATATTTTTTCCACTGCAGTTTTGACGTAGTCGGCAGGATCAGCACGGACTGGACCTGGAGTAGTCCTGGTCGGGGACGAATCCCAAGACTTCTGGTAAGAGTACCTACAGCAAGCGGAGCCAGGGTGGGACCGTCCCCGGTCGCAGAGGATTCACTTTGGACCCAGACGGCGCTGATCACTGTAAGTACCTGCACTCAGTCCGTTGCATGTATTAAAAAAAAAAAAGAAAGAAAAATTGCTTGTATAAGCTGTAACTTGATATCAGGATAGCTTGAGTCTGAAATAGTGACAAAAGTAGCTATAAGTCTGAGCCTGAAATAGTGGCAATAGGGACTAGGTGCCATAAAGTAAACCGGTAACAAGTAAATAGGGATGTTTGATCCTATTCTGACAGTGTGTGAGCATAAGACAGAAAAAGGTGGGGAGCAACAGAACCTTTAAGTGGGTTGAGCACCCCAGCAACAGAACCTTTAAGTGGGTTGAGCACCCCAGTAACAGAACCTTTAAGTGGGTTGAGCACCTTTAGGAAACTAGGGAGAAAAGGGGTGAAGGAGGCAGGCAACAGTAACTCCCGGTGGTTGTTTTTTTTTTTCTTTTCTCTTTGATGAAACTGTGAAAGAATATGTGAGAGATGATAAAAAAGTCTCTCAAACAAGGAGGGCAATTGCCGCTTTTGCCCTGTAATTTGTGCTTACATAAGTATATATACTGTTGGAGCCAATGATGGCTTTCACAGTTCAGGCTGTTTTAGTAAAAAGCAGTGGCTGATTAAGTAACATTAGATAAGCAACATTTAAAAAAAAATAAACCACTGTGGATATGCACACAGTAGGTGACTGCAAACAGGATGATTTGAAAATCCTCCCGCATGTTGCCTATCTGTGTAGTTTCAAGTTTTTTGTATCAATTTCAAGTTCCTTGCCTCCTATAGAGGCTGAAACATTCGATCCCAAACCCAAGTACTGAGGACCTCTACCAGATGGATCTCAACCTAGTACTGTTAGAGATTTTTTTTGTTGTGTTTTTAAACTGCAAACCAGAGCTCTGGAAAAAGACTTGGTTTGGCAGGTTACTAAAATGGCCAAAAGAAATCCTTTGAAAGAGTTAATAGCTGCAGCATTTGAAAATTATCATGAAGGTCCTGCAGTCGGTTTTCTCAATCGGACCAGTGTATCAAAAAAGAAAAATGAAAATACCTTGGTAAGTCTAAATTGTTTTATTATTTAAAGTTTTTTTATGTCTGTTCTATTTCTGTAATACGTATACTAAACAAGGTAATACTCCATCCCTCTTGTGCGTATTTTCCAGCATATATCTATGTTCTGTAATTATGTTCTGTTGTCAAGGTTGCGAGATAGGATTGACTGCCTTCAGTGCACAACATGTTACAGTAAAAAAGAAAGAGGAAGCTTCTTTGCCTCATATCTGACTGCTTTTAATTGGTTTTATTTTTAATGGAACATCAAAGCTGCCTAGATAGGGTCAGTGAAGAACTTTTGTATGTAGTTGTTGGTTGGAGGAGGTGGTGTTGAAGGTGAAGAGATATGAGCGTCCATAGATTGCAATGTGCAGAAAGATTTGTAGTTTGCAAGCAACGTGCCAAGCCACTGCTAGGTGAAAATGTAATGTGTTAATAGCTATAAATGGCTTTATCATACTTCTAGTTAAAACCAGAAACTTTATGCAAAATGGCAGAGTGCCATATTTTATCTATGTGCCAAAAGGTGTAACCATGTTATACGAGATGTGTTCACTTACAGATGATATGTTGTGCTGCATTTTAACGGAGTTAGAATGTGTTTAAAAAGTATTTCATTATGGAAAGAGTTGGCATGGCAATATGTATAAATGTGTTAGTTTAAAAATTGTCAGAGTTACAAGACAGGCAGGAGGCAGCACATATATCAAAAACACGTAAAGTTTTCTAATAAAACTATG
This sequence comes from Neoceratodus forsteri, assembly GCA_016271365.2. Lineage (NCBI taxonomy): Eukaryota > Metazoa > Chordata > Ceratodontiformes > Ceratodontidae > Neoceratodus > Neoceratodus forsteri. The sequence goes on along the minus strand of CM028129.1, from coordinate 19,097,953 downwards.
GGCATTACCTCAGCAAATTGGTGTCAAATAATGTCGGTCTTATTTTGTGTTAAGTATTTCTTTTTGTGTATGTGTATGGGTGTGTACTGTCTTGGCCAGCAGTTTTATTGTGTGCTCTATTACGATTTAAATATATTTTAATATTAGTAGTGTTCAAGGACACTACAAAAAATAACTGGGTTTGAATGACCCTTGCATGCACACTGTGACCTTTTGCACGTTATTTGACCTTCTTGTGTTTCAACATTTTATGTTTCTACCAGTTCAAACTTGATGTGTATTCCGTACCTAAAGCAAAACTTTTCACACAAAATGCATGTTTTCATGAAAGCACACCAAGAGTGAACCATGTAATTTGATTTTTATTGCAAAACTAGTATTCTAAGTGTAGAGAAACAAACTTTTATTCTCCTCTCACTGCTTCTGACTTGCAGCCAACACAGGCAATACTCCAGCTGGAAGGGGAGAATTATTCATCATCTCCCCATATTTTTATTATACATATACAGTACGCTTTTGAAAAAAGTACTTTTACAGCTGTTTTGAAAGTTTACCATCTACAGTTAAAAAACAATGGTTTTGGTTTTATGTGTGACCATGGTGTAATCATTTTTTTTGTCTTTTAAATGCATTCTAAGAGATACGTCGTCACGGTATTACCATCAATCTGGATTTTTATAAACTCAGCTGACATTTTGTCATGCTTAGGATAAAGGAACCAGGGATGCTTAGCTTCTTTATCCTATGGAAATAACTCTTGTTTTATTTTTAACTGGTGTGTGTTTGTTTTTGTTGTTTGTCTGTGTTTCTTCTCTTTCTTCTAGAAAAAGAAGTTCCCATCTTTATAGTAAGGTATGAAACTACTAAACTAATTGTAATATTATCTTGTTATAATTTAAAGTGTAGTAGGTGGGATCATGTCACCATCCACAGCTAACCTTTTTATTGCTACAGTATTTGAGTTCTCTTCCACCAGTAGGAACTTGGGGAAGAGGGCTTACCCTTCCTCCTTCCAGTGTAATACCCACAAAGGTTGCAAGGTGCATCACTGATCCCCCAGAGGTAAATAAGGAAAATGTGTATTTGCCAATAATTGTTTCTTATTTACAGGTTTTAAAAGACCAAAGTATTTTAACAGCATAACCCAGCCCAAGCCCTTCTGCTTTTTCTAGTGCAAACAGTTAAATCACACCTATTATTGGTACAAAGGGTTTCTGCCCTCAGCAAGTAATCAGTTAAGCTGGAGGGGTAAAGTTGTGTATGTATGTCCACACATATTCATTCTTTTGATTGCCTTTTCAGCTTTCTTATCCTGTCAAAACAAATGTAAATAGCCTTACAGCAATGAATGCATTCTTTTTTTAACCAGTAAATTCACAGTACTCTAACGTTTCTGGACTCTAAGCTAAGTTTACAGTCTATATGTGTTGTTTAAAATGTATTTTATGCATTATGCTCAATACTGAAATTGTTCTATTACAAACATGCTTATGTTTCACATTTATGTTATAATGTTTTGATATACATCTTGCTACACTGTATCATGTGTGTATTCAGAAAGTGCTCCACATGTATAGCGTTTTTAATGCTCATAACCAAACCTAAATACTGGGGCCAGCATTGCTGACCCACCCCTACAATATGTTCCAAAGCAAAACCCCAGACAAATTAATGCTCCGTTTGTCTTATTATTCACAGGTGCAATAGGGACTGTTATTAAATTGGCATAGGCCAACAACATATGTATTTGTCCACTAATTGCATTGTGTATCAGGCATATTGCTATGAACTATATGTTTGAAGCATGTTATTGTAACATTACAAGATTTTATGACTCAGGTCTCAGTCAGGCCTGCTTGCAACAGACAGGGAAATAACGTTCATCACTGTCATAATTGCTTCTGTGATTTGAAAGCAGAGTGTAATCATAACATTGTCATGATTTACAGATGGTCAAATGGTATAATTGAACCTCGGCCTGCACCCCCCAGGGTTGTGCGGTTGATGTCCCATTTTTATTTTTCTCTTTCCATTTGCCAGAATTTAGGCTCTGTCACACCACTCTTTACAAAACAAAACAGCAAAATGGTTTACAAGATTGTTATTTATGTGTTTTTAATTCAGTGTCTAACACACTTTGCAAGTTTGCAGGTTTCCATGGTGTGGCACACATAAGATCTCCACATTCCACAGCAGTAAAACTTTCATCTAAGTTGCCGAGACCTTCATCTTTTTCCTGGAAAGAAAACAACTGCCACAGCTTTGATGTCATCATTATCTTTGTGCCTGACTAGTTCCATATACGGACTATTGCATGAATCATGTTATTATTACCTCTGCAAGGGTAATGTTTTCAGCAAAATTACACCTATTAGTAGAACTTTAAATCCGCTAAATAAGGTCCAGTCAGTTCAGGCTCTGCAACATGCATTTTCTTCACTGCTGCTTGCTCCAAACATGGCTGGTACCTTATACAACCCTATTACTCTGGTTTATTGTAAATTGTTACTTTTTTATGAACTGTTAATCTTTGTGCCAGAGTGTAATCAACTATCATGACACAAATGCCATGCAAGTGTGTGTGTGTGGCTCCATTAAAAGAACTCAGTGAACTCAATGCATAATCTAATGCACCCCTGGCCAATGTGTCTGCCAATCAGCCATCCAGCAGCCAGCAACATGAACACTGACTTTTCTACTATGCTGGTGTTTGTTTTAAATTACTGTCTGCATTGCCCCAAGTGCCTTGTGGGGTTACCACCATTCTGCAAATGACATTTCACCTGTACTGTAGTTACACCAACCTGTGCTTACTTATATGAACTTTATGGACTGTTAACTTTATGGACTGTTATGTTTTATAAGGACTTATCTGTCAAGAGGCAATATCAACAGATTCTTCAATCAAGCTCCAAGGGTGTGCCACACCTCAACACAAGGTGGCATCTACCTTATTCACTCTCAAAGTGGATTCCATGAACTCTTTTTCATCAACAAAATTGTTATGTTATATTGTGTTATATGTGGTGTCACATGTTAGCATTTTTTTCACATATTTAAATTGTGGTGTTGACATCCCTCAGTTCTGTATTGTGTTTACAAACTCACCATTTGTGTTCCATCTGTAACTACCTCTGTATCAACTCCAGAACAGAATAATTTTTATAAATGCCTTAACTATCTGTATGCTGGCAACCAGTTTTAAATCATATAGATAAAAAGGGGGTGGTTAGTTGATACAAAGTATCAAAAGGGGGGAGAATGTAGTAGAAATTTCTGAGTTCATACTAGTATATGCTGTTACAGGGTTACAGAATGTCACTGAGGTTACTTGAGTACATTTGTAGAAGCAGAAAGCAAAATAAAACTGGATAGAACTGGTTGGTACCAGCCTGGATAACAGGCTCGGACAAAATATAAGATAAAACATGCTTAGGCAAAGCATATAAGATAACAGCATGTTAAAGCATTGAAGGTAAGCTATGCGTTGCTATGGTGTGAGTGAAACTCATTGTTTCACTCAGGTCAGCTATTGCCCAGCATATGTATCAAAGTATTGGGAAAGAAATGAGAGTGTTTTCTGTTACATTGGTATCAACATGTTTTCTAATTCATGATTGGTTAATACTGCAATGTTGGTATTTTCAAGATAAAATCAGCCTAACAACGCCTTGATAATAAGTGTATATAAGTGATTGACTAATGAAACTCAGGGAGCCTTGCATGTTATTGGAAGCAGACTCCCATATGCATATGTATTAAACTTTTCTTTTTACTACATGCAGTGTTCCCGAGCCTGATTTTAAAGTAAAGTGTAAGAAGAATATATTTTTTCCACGACACAGGCCCCACCTTGACAACTGGCTCCGTACACTGTACCACACGGTCAGTAGATTCACAGCCCAGACTGACAGCAAAGAGCACCTCTGCAATGCTCTCTCTTCATTAAACTGGCCCAACCTCAACAGCAGGCTTTGTACACTGTGCCACATGATCAGCAGATTCACAGCCCAGGCTGACAGCAAAGAGCACCACTGCAACGCACGCCCTACATTAAGCTGGCCCCAGCTCAACAACAGGCTGTGTACACTGTACCACACGGTCAGCAGATTCACAGCCCAGGTTGAAAGCAAAGAGCTCCACAGCAAAGCTCTCTCCTCCTTAAGCTGGCCAAAACTTGACAGCATGCTCAGTTCACTGTACCACACGGTCAGCAGATTCACAGACCAGACTGACAGCAAAGAGCACCACTGCAACGCTGTCTCCTCATTAAGCTTTCCCAACCTTGACAGCAGGCTCCGTTCACTGTACCACACAGTCAGCAGATTCACAGCCCAGACTAACAGCAAACAGCACCACTGCAAAAGCTCTCTTCTCACTAAGCTGGCCCCACCTTGACAGCAGGCTCCGTACACTGTACCACATGGTCAGTAGATTCACAGCTCAGACTGACAGCAAAGAGCACCACTGCAACGCTATCTCCTCATTAAACTTTCCCAACCTTGACAGCAGGCTCCTTTCACTGTACCACGCGGTCAGCAGATTCACAGCCCAGGCTGATAGCAAACACCGCTGCAAAGCTCTCTCCTCATTAAGCTGGCCCCACTTCGACAACAGGCTCCGTACACTGTACCACAGGGTCAGCAGATTCACAGCAAAGGCTGACAGCAAAGAGTACCACTGCAATGCACTCCCCTCATTAAGCTGGCCCCAGCTCGACAGCAGGTTCCGTACATTGTACTACACGGCCAGCATATTCACAGCCCAGGCTGACAGCAATGAGCACCACTGCAAATCTGTCTCCTCATTAAGCTATCCCCAACTCAACAGCAGACTTTGTACACTGTACCACATAATCAGCAGATTCACAGCCAAGTCTGACAGCAAAGAGCACCACTGCAATGCACTCCCCACATTAAGCTGGCCAAAGTTCAATAGCAGGCTCTGTACACTGTACCACATGGTCAGCAGATTCACATCCCTGACTGACAGCAAAGAGCACCAGTGCAACGCTGTCTCCTCATTAAGCATTCCCAATCTTGACAGCAGGCTCCGGTCACTGTATACGATGCGGTCAGCAGATTCACAGCCCAGGCTGACAGCAAAGAGCACCACTGCAGCGCACTCTCCTCATTAAGCTGGCCCACCTCAACAGCAGGCTCTGAACACTGTACCACACAGTCAGCAGATTCACAGCCCAGGTTGACAGCAAAGAGCACCTCTGCAACATACTCCCCTCATTAAGCTGTCCCCAACTCGACAGCAGGCTGTGTACACTGTACCACACGGTCAGCATATTCACAGCCCAGGCTTACAGCAATGAGCACCACCGTAAAGCTCTTTCCTCATTAAGCTGGTCCCAACTCGACAGCAGGCTCTGTACTCTGTACCACACGGTCAGCAGATTCACAGTCCAGGCTGACAGCAAAGAGCACCACTGCAGCACACTCCCCTCATTAAGCTGGCCCCAACTCAACAGAAGACTCTCTACACTGTACCACACGGTCATCAGATTCACAGCCCAGGCTGACAGCAAAGAGCACCATTGGAAATCTTTCTCCTCATTAAGCTGGCCCCACCTTGACAGCAGGCTCTGTACACTGCACCTCACTGTCAGCAGATTCACAGCCCAGGCTGACAGCAAAGACCACCACTGCAAAGCTCTCTCAGCGTTAAGCTGGCCCCACCTCGACAGCAGGCACTGTACACTGTACCACTCTGTCAGCAGATTCACAGCTCAGACTGACAGCAAAGAGCATCAATTCAATGCTCTCTCCTCATTAAGCTGGCCCCACCTCGACAGCAGGCTCCGTACACTGTACCACATGGTCAGCAGATTAACAGCCCAGCCTGACAGCAAAGAGCACCACTGCAACGCTCTTTCCTCATTAAGCTGGCCTCACCTCGACAGCAGGCTCTGTACACTGTACCCCACTGTCAGCAGATTCACATCCCAGGCTGACAGCAAAGAGCACCACTGCAACGTACTGCCCTCATTAAGCTGGCCTCACCTCGACAGCAGGCTCCGTACACTGTACAACACGGTCAGCAGATTCACAGCACAGCCTGACTGCAAAGAGCACCACTGAAATGCTGTCTCCTCATTAAGTTGGCCCCACCTTGACAGCAGGCTCCGTATACTGTGATACACGGTCTGCAGATTTACATCCCAGGCTAACAGCAAAGAGCACCACTGCAACATACTGCCTCATTAAGCTGTCCACACCATGACAGCAGGCTCTGTACACTGTACCACACGGTCAGCAGATTCACAGCACAGCCTGACAGCAAAGATCATCACTGAAGCACTGTCTCCTTATTAAGCTGGCCCCACCTCGACAGCAGGCTCCGTACACTGTACCATATGGTCTGCAGATTCATAGCCCATACTGACAGCAAAGAGCACCACTGCAATGCTCTCTCCTCATTAAGCTGGCCCCATGCCAACAGTAGGCTCCGTACGCTGTACCACATGGTCAGCAGATTCACAGCCCAAGCTGACAGCAAAGAGCAGCACTATAATGCGCTCCCCTCATTAAGCTGGCCCAGCCTCGACAGAAGGCTCCATTCACTGTACCACACAGTTGGCAGATTCACAGCCCTGGCTGACAGCATAGAGCACCACTGCAAAGCTCTCTCCTCATTAAGCTGGCCCCACCACGACAGCCGGCTCCATACACTGTACCACATAGTCAGCAGATTCACAGCTCAGACTGACAGGAAAGAGCGCCACTGCAATGCTCTCTCCTCATTAAACTGGCCCAACCTCAACAGCAGGCTCTGTACAATGTGCCACACGGTCAGCAGATTCACTGCTCAGACTGACAGCAAAGAGCACCACTGCAACACACTCCACTCATTAAGCTGGCCCCAGCTCGACAGCATGCTCCGTACACTGTACCACACGGTCAGCAGAGTCACAGCCCAGACTGACACAAAGAGAACCACTACAAAGCTCTCTCCTCATTAAGCTGGCCACACCTCGACAACAGGCTACATACACTGTACCACTCGGTCAGCAGACTCACAGCCCAGACTGACAGCAAAGAGCACCACTGCAACGCACTCCCCTCATTAAGCTTGCCCCAGCTCGACTGCAGGCTCTGTACACTGTACCAAATGGTCAGCAGATTCACAGCCCAGGCTGACAGCAAAGAGCACCACTGCAAAGCTCTCTCCTCATTAAGCTGGCCTCACCTCAACAGCAGGCTCCGTACATTGTACCACACGGTGAGCAGATTCAGAGCCCAGGCTGATGGCAAAGTGCAACACTGTATCACTGTCTCCTCATTAAGCTGGCCCAACCTTGACAGCTGGCTCCATTCATTGTACCATGCGGTCAGCAGATTCACAGCCCAGGCTGACAGCAAAAAGCACCACTGTAGCGTACTCTCCATATTAAGCTGGCCCCACCTCAACAGCAGGCTCCGTACACTGTACCACACATTAAGCAGATTCACAGTGCCGGCTGACAGCAAAGAGCACCACTGCAGCTCTCTCTCCTCATTAAGCTGGCCCCACCTCAACAGCAGGCTCTGTACACTGTACCACACGGTCATCAGATTCACAGCCCAGGCTGACAGCAAAGAGCACCACTGCGGCACACTCCCCTCATTAAGCTGGCCCCACCTCGACAGCAGACTCCGTACACTGTACCACACAGTCAGCGGATTCACAGCCCAGGCTGACAGCAAAAATCCGCACTGCAAAGCTCTCTCCTAATTAAGCTGCCCCCACCTCAACAGCTGGCTCTGTACACTGTACCACACGTTCGGCAGATTCACAGCCCAGGCTGACAGCAAAGAGCACCACTGCAAAGCTCTCTCCTCATTAAGCTGGCCCCACCTCGAGAGCAGACTCTATACACTGTACCACACGGTCAGCAGATTCACAGCCCAGACTGACAGCAAAGAGCACCACTGCAGCGCACTCTCCTCATTAAGCTGGCCCCACCTTGACAGCAGGCTCCGTGCACTGTACCACAGGGTCAGCAGATTCACAGCCCAGGCTGACAGCAAAGAACACCACTGCAAAGCTCTCTCCTCATTAAGCTGGCCCAACCTCGACAGCAGGCTTTAGCATCCCTTGCTCTGCTGCATGTTCAAAATCTTGAACAACTGCCTACCACACCTTCAGAACCTTGTGGTGCACATCCAGCTCACCCAAACTCTCTGGGTAACATCACGACCTACTCTGGAAGTACCAATGGTGTGCACTACTGCTGGAGACAGGTTATTTGCTTTCAGAATAACACAGTACTGGAATAATCTCTCCCCTTCCCTGCAGAACAGCCCCTCACTCTCTGCATCCAAGCATTCACTAAGAGCACACTTCTTTGCTAACACTACCTGCACCTGTTCGAGCTAACCAGCACTTATATCACATATCTAGTGAGCCTGACCAATTGCTCCCCTGAACTAGTACCCTCCCAACTTTTTGCTTGCACCCGAGGCTACCATTACCATGCCACGTGTTTTCCTGCACTTCCTAGGGCTTTTTTTCCTTAATCTGTTACCATGCATGATGATGTTTGCCTGTTACTGTTCATTGTTGTTAACTAATGGGCCAGTCCTGTATTGTGGGATCAATCTCTGAAATGCTTACATGTGCTACTGCTACCTCTGTACTGACCCTTTTGTTCTATTTGTGACTGTTATTCCTGAACTCTGTACCTTGTAGTGATAGTGTCAGTGTGTTTTTACCGTACATGTCACTAATCCCAGTTCACCCCTGAAAAAGGGACCCTTGGTCTCAGCAGCCCCACCCGGTCAACAGAATTCAATAAATAAATAAGTATGTCAATGATAAACATGCAAAAGCATTCTTCTCAATGACTTTAGCTAAGTTAGTGGTTAATATTTAAGTTGATATTTTTGTGTAGCTGAGAGGGACATGTGCCTCAATGTTTGTCAAACACAAGACAGAAAATGAAAGGGGATCATGCCAGAATTCTTTTTTTAATAAATAATTATTTTATTAGGCAGCAAGAGGAACATACATTATCAAGGCAGGTTATAAATACATTATAGGGTGTAGTACTGCCACTATAGTTATGGTAACTGGGGAGTGTCGTTAAACTCATATGAACATACATTATCACGGCAGGTTATAAATACATTATGGCGTGCAGTACTGACACTATAGTTACGGTAACTGGTGAGTGTCATTAAACTCATACGAACATACATTATCACGGCAGGTTATAAATACATTATAGGGTGCAGTACTGACACTATAGTTACGGTAACTGGTGAGTGTCGTTAAACTCATATGGACATACATTATCATGGCAGGTTATAAATACATTATAGGGTGCGGTACTGCCACTATAGTTACGGTAACTGGTGAGTGTCATTAAACTCATACGAACATACATTATCACGGCAGGTTATAAATACATTATAGGGTACGGTACTGCCACTATAGTTACAGTAACTGGTGAGTGTCGTTAAACTCATACAAACATACATTATCACAGCAGGTTATAAATACATTATAGGGGTATGGTACTGCCACTATAGTTACGGTAACTGGTGAGTGTCATGTTAAACTTATACGAACATACATTATCAAGGCAGGTTATAAATACATTATAGGGTAGTAGAAGAAGAAGAAGAAAAATCAGCATTTATATAGTGCTTTTCATACATTCCAAAGCACTTTTCAAGCAATGCTAGACTGGTAGTGAAATGACTGAATGTGTGGTGGCGGCCATATCGCACATCATCACCCACACACAGTCTGGATAATTGCATGAACCCGTTTATGGGAAGGGGAATGTTGGCCAGGACACCGGGAATGTTCCCTACTCTTTGTGAAGAGTGCCCTGGGTTCTTTTACTTCCACCTGGACACCCACCAGGACAACACCAGGATGGGCAGAAGGGACCTCGGTTTAACATGTTATCCGAAGGACAGCACAGCCCAGCAGTACAGCACCCCCCCAAAACTGCACTCAGATGCCAGCGATTTTTAGGTACAAGTCCAATCCCAGTGTGGGACGAGAACCCATGACCTTCTGGTCCAGAGGCAGATGTGCTACCAACTGAGCCACGCTGATACAGTACAGTACTACCACTATAGTTACGGTAACTGGTGAGCATCATGTTAAACTCATATGAACATACATTATCACGGCAGGTTATAAATACATTATAGGGGTATGGTACTGCCACTATAGTTAAGGTAACTGGTGAGAGTCATGTTAAACTCAATTTTGTGTTTGCTGTTTCCAGAAAGTTGGTTTTACAGATTTACGTGAAACTTTCAGGATTTGTTATATGTGACAGAATCCACAATCCCCGAGAGTAAATTGGTTCTGCATTTGTAGAGATACTAAAGTGTGAAAAAAAATATGATTTTCCATTGATTTCAAAGGGTTTTATTTGTTGCATTTTTGCTCTACTCTAGGGCAAAAACTAATCTTTAAATAGTGAAACATTGCATGCTTGTGTAGGTTGGTGGGGAAGGATTTCCTGAGAGGATTTGGTGTTGAGTTTGGGAGTTTTTGAGATATTTACATTTGAAAAGTCATGTTTTTAGCTTTAAGGAGTTAGCTCTGAGAATCGTGTCTGAGTTAATGTACCACATAAGCAGAAGGGGTTTCAATGTGCTTGAATGGAGATCGTACTGGTGTCAGTATTTTGAAGGCTGAAAAGGTTTGTTTTCATGTAGAGAAAAACATATAAAAGGTTACATTTTAAAAGTTAGTGTGGATATGTGGATTGGTGTGACAGTTTTTCAAGGGGGTTAAAAGCTGATATCTTATTTAGTCATTTAGCTATTCAAGTTTAAACAAGCATTTGTCAATGTCGAATGTTGTCTTGCTGACATTGGCATTGGTAGCGCAGGAGCTGAACAGATGCGTAATAGAAATCGCATTTCAGGAATGAATAACGCCATGACAGTGACTGAATTCATGAGGAGGGCTTCCAAAAACCCTATGTTGAAAATGATGGGGATGGTATGGCATGAGCATGACAGCCGGCAATGCTAAGACACACCCCTGATGCCTGTCAGTCTGTACAAGGTGGGACATCATGGTTAGAAACCCTATTGCCCCAGCTGTTTATTGGTATTTGCACTACAAATTTGCAACACAGCATTTTTGTGACCCTCACCTCATGAAAGTGTTTGGGACAGCTACTCATGAACAGTGGCACTGTGATTTTGTTAATCTGTCCCGAACGTTGATTTCTCACAGCGACCGTGCCATTCTGCACCAGATGTGGGAAAACACAATTCGGGCAGGATGTGAAAAATGAAAGCTGTACCATTCATAGGTAGATGTGAAGAGATGGCAGTGTTGAAAATCTTGAGTGAAAATATTAAAAATGCGCAAATTTACAAGCATACTTAGAAATTGTGCAATGCACACTCGGAACAGTCATGTAGTGGAATTATTTCACCAGATTTTCAACATAGGCATTTTTTGACCTCTGCTCATGAACACTGTCACTATGATTTTCTTCATCTGTCCTGATCGTTGATTTACCACAGTGACCGCGCCATAGTGCGCCACTTGTGTGAAAACACATTTTGGGTAGGATCTTAAAAATAACAGCTATACTGTTCATAAGGACATGTGCAAAATTGACAACACTGAAAATGTTGAGTGAAGATATTACAAATTGTCAAAGTTACAAGTGCGCATGGAAACTGAGCAATACATGCTTGTAACATAGTAATTTTATGGACTTTGGTCACCAAATTTTCAACATAGACATTTTAGGTCCTCTGCTCATGAACAGTGTTGCTGTGATTTTTGTAATCTGTCTCGAACACTGATTTCCCACAGCGACTGCGCTATTCTGCACTGGTAGTGCGAAAACACATTTTGGCCAGGATGTGAAAAATGACAGCTACACTGTTCATAAGGAGGTATGGAAAAATGCTAATGTTGAAAATCTGGAGTGAAAATATTACAAATTGGTGAAGCTACGCGTGCACGTGGAAACTGCGCAACATACGCTCATAACACAGTCATTGTTTGGAATTTTTTCACCAAATTTGCAACATAGGCTTTTTGAGAGGCCACCTCATGAACAGTGACACTGTCATGTAATTACTCAGTCTGGAAAGGTGATTCCGTGCAATGACCACAAAATCGCATTTCAGGACGAATAATGCCATGACAATGATTATATTCATGAGGAGGGCTTCCAAATACACCATGTTTAAAATTTGGTGGCAAAGGTAAAAAAAATGGCTGAGATAGCCACATAAGTTGAAAAAAACTCATTTATACCATTATACAGCTTACCGGCATTTCTTCAGTTCGCAATCGACTTTGAAGAGTGCAGACGTGTTTCAGGTCCACTGAAGATCATAGCGTTGGGCTCCAGAGGTAAGTATGGGGTGGGGAGGCAGGGTGCATAGAGGGTGGGTGCGGATTGGGGGAGGGGCCGCTGGACTCAACGAGGGACCATTTTCTGTTTTACAGGTTAAAAAAAAAATCACAGGACGGTTTCTTTTTTACAGAGGCATTTAGCTCACTGTTGTGGGCTCCCAGGGTGCCACCTGAGTGTTTTTTTGGAGGGGCTGTAGCTGACAGGGGATTGGGCACCCCAACCAGCCATACAGAGTTGAGAGTCGGATGAGCCGAGAGGGATTAGCACCCCTCGGCATGAAAATAGAGGGGTACATTAAGCCGAAGGGGATTGGGAACCCCATCGCAAACTACCTTAGGAGGCATGCTGACAGGGATTGGGCACCCCGCCATTGCGTGGGGGTTCACATGAGCTGAGGGGATTGGGCACCCTGTCATTAAGTGGGGGATTGTATGAGCTGAGGAGACTGAGCACCCTCTGCACACCAGAAATGGGGGATACATTATGCTGATGGGGATTGGTTACCCCCACTGGCAAATTAACTTTGGGGGGGCATGCTGACAGGGGGACTGGGCACCCCTGTTGGCTTTCAGAGGGTCTTTAAAAGGTGGTGGCTGTCCCTCGGCTTCTGTGGGGACTGTGAGAAGCTGATGGGGAAGCCACCGCCATGTTGCTTGACCAGACGAGGCAGGCAGTTATTGGCTGCTGCAATCAGAGACTGCTCTGTGGCACTCCCTGATTGCAGTGGCTTATTTCTCTCAAGGTGGTGGTACATTTCTTAACTGCTGTCATAGACAGTGTGCTAAGCCATTGGCACCACAGAGCCCGGCCTCAAAAAGCAATGGTGCCGTTGGCTGCAGCAGGACCGCACCTCCAAACCCGCTTCTCCACTGAAGCAATCACAATATGTTGTCTGCGCTGCACATGCAAGATAACATAAAAATGAATCTGGAGAGTGTGAATGGCAGTGAAAGAGAAGAGCGCAGCTTACTTTTAACAATCATGTGTGCTCTTCAGTGACCATCACCCAACAGGTGCTGGCAGCCTGCGGTGCCGTAACATGTACAGAAAATTTGAAATAAGAAATAAAAAACAAGGTTGAAGTGGTGAAATTTATATTAAGCAAACATTTGCCATATAAGGTAAATGGGATTTTGCTTCAGTAACATTTGGGCCCACCTCTGTTCTCTTCACAAGTTCAAAACACTTAGGTATGCTCAGAACACCGGGGTCACAGCCTCCACCTTGGAAAAGACATTTGGATGACCAGGTCACTGCTTGATTTTCATATTGCCAGTGGCTTTCAGTTTCCATATGCTGTAAAGGACAGCTTTTTATGACCTTCCAAGCTAGGCAGAACTCAATTTAGATTAGAATCCATTCTTATGGAGTGACATGATTTATCCTTTTCCCATTTCACTCAGTTTGAATATTTTGGGATTTCAACACAGCTGCGCCAAAGTGGACTTCACTTGCATAAAGTTCACCAATCGACCTGTCTGTACACACTATTCCAGTAGCCTGATACTCTGACAGACAGGTCTAGTGCGTTGTCCAGTTAGGGTTTGATGCAGTTTGTTTCTCGAAATGTTGGCTCCTTGGCTGCATTGTTGCATGACTTTACATGCATTGTAAAACTCTGGTGATTGAGGTTGTGCTTTCTCTTGATTGGAGGATGTCTCACTTGCTTATCTTATCTGTCACCCTTGCCTTGGTGGTAATAGTTAGGCCATAGATGGGATGTTGGAGGTAGCTGTTGGGGTCTTGATTGGTGATGGGGAAGGGTTCGTGCAAGAACCAGATCATATGGGGGAGTGGTGGTAGTGGTAAGGGTTTTTTCTAGGAATACAACCAGATTTAGGTTAAGGATTGAAGAGCGCTGTTGGTGATGTTTGTTTCAGATGTCAGGCTAGCCAAATGGTGTGTGGTAAACAGTTAGTTTTGCGTATTGGCTTACAGTTTGGGTTGGACGAAGGTTGAGGTCAAGCAAAAACTATGGTGGGGTTTAGGCTTTGGTGTTTTGGTCCTGGACAGTCATAGATGGAGGTACCAGTTAGACTTGGGGGATGCTGTTAGAACTGCAGCTCTTGTTTTATTTTGGGGACCAATAATATAAGTTCTGGAGAGTGGAATGAGAAGTAGCTTCAGTATTGCATGAGGGGTGACACTTTGGCTGATCAAATTTTGGTATGGCTATGAGAAATACAGAAAATGATTCCCCTCTCATATCTTTCTCTGGTAGCTCGTGTTCAGCGAAGGTTTGTGATTTCTCTGCTACACAATTTCTCCGATACACAACTCTTTTAGAAACACTCCTTCATTCTTGTCAATTTCTTCTGCTTATTTAACTGTTGTTGCAATCCTAACTAGTGTTTATCCTGAATTACTGTCACCTGTTTGCTTTTGCCCTTTTATTGTAAACTGACCCATTTCTTTATTGTTAATGCTGTGGAAAACTTTTCTGTGAATTTGCCCTACTGATTTTTTGTTGATGACTATTGACTGTTGTATTTAATAAAACCTGGGTCACCTCTGAAAAGGGATTTCTAGTCTCAGCTGGCCCACCCTGCCAAAAAAATCCAAATAAACAAATAAACTTTACAAGCTCATTTAGTTGCATTTTTGAGTTTTCCAGTGGTACTATGTCTTTGTCTTAAGTATACGGAGAGTATATTTGGACAGATTGTGTCCTATCCTATGATTAATATAACCCGATGTGTAAGACATCATATCCTTGCATAAAGGAACACATACAAGAGCTGTTAGTTATAAATCCGATAGCAACCAACTGCCACAAGTCAATTTTATAACCATTTAGAGTGTATGTGTTCTTTTAAATTAAGCAGTGAGCTCTATATAGATGGGTCTCAGTTGGACCCCATCTATTTAGATTGAGCTCACTGCTCAATTTAAAATAATAAACTCTACATGGTTAGTAAACTGAATTGGAGCAGGGGCTGTGAACCCTAATGCCCACTCCATTACCTGAACAAACAATGGCAGATGTGATGTTGTTTCTTCATGCAAGGAAGACCTCACCACTGATTCGTCAAGACTCCAGAGACCCCAAAATCCTAAAGTTTTTTTTCTGTTTGCTGTTTGGGGTGGGTGGAGAGGTAGGGTTGGAAACCCTAATGCCACATTTCCCTACTTTTGTGGCATTATCTTGAACCCTAACTGGTGTATTAACATAGTTTTTTGGCAAAGCAATATACATTATACATGTGTAAAAATGTCATTCAAGAGTCTAGTGTTATCAAGACTACTATATATCAGGCTATTATACAGTAGTATTATAGGGGGTTGGTAGCGCCCCTATAGTCAGAGTTGAGTATGGTGCTCAATTTTAAACCCCTAACTTTGTATCTTAATAACACTGACAACAGTTGACTGAATACTCCCAAAATTTAAATGTGTGATCACAATGCCATATTGTTAAGAAGTGTAAAGTTTAATGATAGTGCCTTGTGTGATCTCTATGATCTGGATACCCCTTTAGAGTCACTTTTTCCCCTATACTTAACAGTTTTGGGGGTGGGGTTGCTCTCATGTACAGCCCAGGTGGTGCTGAATTCCTCCATTACACTTTCAGGGTAGAAGCTGTCTGTGCTGAGGTGGTGCTGTTCAAAGGTTTCATGAAATAATATTCAGTGGTTTCAGAATCACAAAGACTTAAAATTTTGTTTAGGATACCCATCTGGTGAGAAGCAAAGAATTTTAAGTTTGTGAGAGTGTTTTTAGTTAGCATCACATAGATGTCACAAACCGAAAACACTCCTCACAAACCAAAAAATGTTTTTCTTCAGTTCATCACGGCTGCCATCATAGTTTTTCCCAGACTAACAACAAAAGGAAGCTACATAAAAATTATGTATTTAAAAAAAAACACCTGAACTTAGCTAAACAGAACCCCTTTAGGTACATTTTATTGTCTGTTTTTTACAAATAATACCAAAAATACCTTTACTGTGCACCCCAAAACCCAGGGTGTCCAGCTTAGTGAGAGGAAGTGATTACCCACATTCTGTGTATGAGAACAGCGTGACTTTCTTGAATGCTAAAGCCGCAGCTAGAAGTCATGCTGCCAGCTTCAGCTGAAGAAGTGAGCTGGTGAGCCACTGTTCTGTTTATCCAACCATCTGTCTGATTATCTGTCTGTCTGTCTATCTATCTGTCTATCTATTTAAGAGTCTATCTGTCTATCTTTCTATCTCTGTCTGTTTATCTATCTGTCTATCTATCTTTCTATCTCTGTCTATCTATCTGTCTGCCTATCTATCTATCTATCTATCTGTCTGTCTGTCTGTCTATCTCAAATAATTGTCCAGCAAACTGGGGTGCCCAGCCTGACACCACTTCATTCTCCCCCTACCCTCCAGGTTGTTGCCCACCCTCCCAGTATTTACTTATCTTTTAAATACCAACTTTAAGTGGACCAGGGTGCCCAGCTATAGTACCACTTCTTTCTCCCCCTCCCTTCCAGGTTGTTTCCCACCCTTCCCAGTATTTACTTATCTTTTAAATACCAATTGAAAGTGGACCAGGGTGCCCAGCCATGGTACTACTTCTTCTGACCCCCCTCCCCTTCAGTTCACCCTCCTCCATTAGCAGAAAAATAGCCTGATACTGGGGTACCCAGTCCCCAGTGTCAGAATGCATTTTGAAATAAATAAAACTGTCCCTTGGTGTTTTTTTTGTAACCTGTAAAACAAAAAAATGGTCCCTCACTGATCTGATTCCATACATTCCCCACCCATCCACCCACCCTCCCTCATCTCCCACTCAACACCCACCACCCTACACCCCAGCACTCACCTGAACATGTCCCATGGCATAGATCCACACTCTGATCAAAGACACATCTTGCTGCTGGAACCAGTGGCTGCAATCTGAGAAAATAAGGCACTGGTGGTATACTGTATTTCTGTGAGGTGAATTCTGATTCATGATTCTGTCAATAATTAATATTTTTGCACCAAATTTTCAACCGGCCTTTTTGATACCCCACCTCATGACCAATGACAGTGGAATTATAAAAATCTGTCCAGAAAGGAAATGTTGCAGTCACTTTTTGAAATCACCTTTTGGGTGGGATTTGACATTTTCATCATGTGTGTTCATGAGGTGGTGTCATAAGAAGGCTATGTTGAAAATTTGGAATCAAAATATTCAAAAATAAAGTTATGCGCTTACATTGAAAGTATTCTACACTAACTCATAACTTTGGTGATTTTAAATATTTGAGACCACAAATTTTCAAGAAAGTCATTTTTCCACACCACCTCATGAACATGACAACTGTTATTTTTCAAGTCTGGCCAAAATGTGTTTTAACACCTGTGGTGCAGAACAACATTTTGGTGGTGCAGAATGACATTTCAGCAGGGTTTGAAAATATTCACCCATGGGGTTTATGAGGTGGGTAATATTTATGTATGTATTTACTTATTTCTCAGATTACAATACCTTTGGGCCAGAGGCTCTTTTATAAAGGTTCCACGTCAGGTAAAAGACTACCACAGTTGCATATAAGTTACAAAAAACAGGTAAGGTGAACAGTACAAGCACCACATGACTAGACAAAATAAAGTACAAACTTATGGGGAATAAAGAATAACAATTGAGCCAAGCAAAGGCATAATAGGTAGGGGAAGCGGAGGCAGTATAGGATTATAAGCAAGCACCTCTGAACCAAATGTAGATGCAATCTGTGTGCAGACAACTGAGTAAGACACATAGAGGAAACATACAAAACATGAGTAAGCAGTCAAAAATCATGGAGGAACACAATGCAATTTCCGGGATACAATGGGCATAAGGCAGGGGAAGTAGTTCAGGGAGGAAGAACAAAGTTAAGGCCGATGAGAAGAAGAGGCAGTCACTGATGGTGACACTGTCAATAATATTCATGAGGTACAACAGGAAGTTCAGGGTGGGGCAGTGAGTACAGGGATCAGGAGCAAGGAGGGAGGGGGGTGGAGAGGTGGGGATCTGGGTATGGGAAGAGGACAAAAGTAAGGGTATGGGGATGGGGCTGGGGAAAGGACCTAGTGTGAGGAAGGCATAAAGGCAAGGTGAGAGAGGGTGCAGAGCCAGGAGGGAGGAGATGGATGAAGGGAAGGGAGGAGAGCAAGTGGTGGGGCAGGGTGGGGAGGTAGAAAGAAATAATTGGGGAGGAGTGAGAGGACATGTTGGAGGGCCTAGTGGGTACAGTTGCAGCTGCTTACATTGGTGAGGTGGTGAAGTAATTTTCATTTAAAGAGGCCAAGCTTATTCTCAGCAGAGACATCTGGGGGGAGACTACTCAAAAGGGAGGGAGCCCTGGTGTAGAAGGAGTGCTGGGCTTGGGAGGTTCACCAGAAGGGAACCAGGAAAGAGGTTTTATTGGAGTTGAGAGTGCAACGGATATGAGGGATAGGCAAAATGTAGGACTGGGAGGCCAGTGGGGTAAGACCAAGACAAATTTTCTTATCTATAAGCAAGACTGGTAGGTAATTCACCCTTGAAGGTGGAGCCAATTAGACAGTTTATAGAGATCACAGGTATGTGTTCTTTTGCCATCTCTGGTGACAAGGCGACAGCACTTATTCAGGACTGTTTTTATTCTTTTTAAGCTAGTATCAGTGGCAGAACTGTAAAAAGTGAGGCCATAATCAATGATTGATAGAACTGAGCAGTTAACAGCTGTGTGCATTGCCTCCAGAGTGAGGCAGTAGCGATGGTGATAAAGGATCCCTATCCTGGAGTTTATGGGTTTGGAGATGGTATTAATGTGTGAATTGTAGGTCAGCAAGCTGTCAAGTATGATACCCAAGGTATCTGAACTCATGGACTAGTTCAAGTGGGATATGGTGCTTGTTATGGATGGTAAGGCTGGAGGTTTTATGTTTGCTATGGGAGGTAGAACACATGGCCTTGTTTTTTTTGTAGCTCATCAGTAGTTTGTGTTGTTCAAACCAGGTTTCAACAAGGCTAAAATTGGACTGACAGTCCCATGAGAGGAGGACAAGGTCAGTGTTCGAAGAAAATAGGACTGCATCATCAGCATAGAGTAGCATGTTGTTGTGGCAGGCTGATGGGAGGGAGTTAATAAACAGGCTAAAGAGCAGCAGCCCAAGGATGGACCCTTAAGATACCCCTGATAGCACCGGGAGGCTATCAGGAAGGGAATCATCAGTCTTATCCCATTGGCACCTACCTGTCAGGTAGCTTGGACACCAGTTGGAGACCTCAGGGGAGAGGCCAAGAGTAGGGGAGGGAGTCCAACTGGAACTGGTGATTAATGGTGTCAAATGCCTTGGTCAAATCTACATACACTGCACCAAGGATTTTTTCCTGAGTCTAAGGCCTTCTGAATGTGAGTGGTAAATTCAAGCAGGGTAGTGGTAGTACTGTTGGCTTCTCTAAAGCCATGCTGTTGGGGGCACTGAATATTATATTTGATTAAGTAAACTGAAAGTTGGTCCGTCACAATGCGTTTGAGTGCCTTAGAGAGTGGGGTGAGGATTGAGAGGGGGCGGTAGTGTTATGGAGACCTTTCACCACTTTGTGGACAGGTGTAACAAAGCAGATTTCCAGATTTGCAGGAACTGTTTGAGGGTGAGTGAGAGGTTTAGCAGTTTGGTAAGAGAGGACAAGATGGCTTCTAGAGAGAGGGAGAGGAGTTTTAGATCCAGAGTGCCATTGCTATATCTCGATTTTCCTAACATCCTCCAGAGGTATTTTCTAGATTTAGCCAAGGTTACTCATCTAAAATAGAAGGGATGTATGTTCATAGGAGGAGGAGGAGGAGGTTTGACTTTGTTGTCCAACAGGATAGAGTCATCGAAGAAGTCATGGGGGAGAACACCGCTGAGATCTGTGAAGAAAACATTGAAGGTGTCAGCAATTAATTTGGGGTCCTGAATAATGCTACCTTTAACTTCAAGTATTGATGGGAAGACTTATTCAGTTTCCCAGTCCAGAAATTTTTCTGTTACCCGAGTTAAGTAAGTTCCTGTTTGTAGTAATCTTGTTTGGCCTTCAGGATCACTTGACTGTAATGGTTTGGGGTGACTCTGTAGTGCTGTATGTCATTATGGTGACCTGTCATGTGAGCGCAGTGCCAAAGGTTGTCCCTGTCTTTCAGCATGGATATTAGGGTAAGGGTGATCCAAGGGTTAGAAGAACCCCATTGCATGACGTGTTATAGGGTGTGAATTTGTCACAAACTTCATTAAACTGCTTACTGAAGTAGTTTAAGGTGTGATGAATGCAGGTCGAGCAGTGACCAGTCAACCCATTCAAGTGAGGCAAAGAGTTGAGGGAGTCTTCCTATTTTTAGGACACATAGGTAGGAGAGTTTAGGTTTCGATCTGGGTGTTCTATTGGTCCATTGGCAGATGACATGGGAATGATCCCTCAGAGTCTGGTGGAAATCTAGTATCGGTGATTCTGGTAGGGTGAGTGGTGAGGATCCAGTCCGGTAGGGAACTATAGCCAGTTCTGTAATTGATGCCAGTGGGAGAAGGTACCATCTGGGCAATGTCAATTGTAGCAAAGGCATCTCTGACAGGCTCCGCTTCAGAGGCAATCCAGGTCACATTAAAGTCCCCTATGATAACTGTCTCAGTAAGGAGGGGAAGGTGGTCAAGATAGTCTGGAATTATTTGAAAGCTGAAGAACAGATCATGTGGTGGGATGTAAATGAACTTTACAGTGAGGGAATTCCCTTGCTGGACAAGAAATACTTTGATGGCTAGCATTTGGGCACTGCTGCCATGGGTTGGTTTAGGAAGGATCTGAGCTTTTATTTTTTAATTTTTTTTTTTTACTTATTTATTTTACATCCTCAGCTGGGGGAGTTGTGCCATTGGTAACCCCTTTTATTTATTTTTATTTTTTTAAACTTTTGTTTATCGGGTAAACAATATGAGCCAAGGCCCTTTTTCAAATGTGACCAGGGACCATAATCAAAGTTACAGTCAAGATGTAAATACAATATAAATACATATGCAATACAATACAATTACAAACAGACAAAACATAATCATAATAAGACACTAACAACAATACATTAATAACAATGACAAACCATAGTCTTTAAAAATGTTGTCTCACTGATGCTTTAAAAGCATTTTTTACTTCAATATGTTGTAAAGTGCATGGAATATTATTTCGATATACTGGAGCATAATAAGAAAAATCTTGCAGCCCTAATCTAGATTTTATCTTTGGAATAGTTACCATTACAGAGGCACTGGAGTGTAATTCCCTATTTGGTATCCTAATATTTAACAATGAAAACAGAGGAGAAACTGTACCCAAGGCCAAGGTATTATAAACCAAGCAATTTAAACTATATTGAGAATTTAAAATGGGGGGAGCCAAGATGTAGCTAAATACAAATCACAGTGATGTGTTATATATGGGAGCTTTATTGCAAATCTACATATAGCATGGAATGAGTTGTTAATAAAGTGGCATCGAACTTAGTCAAAATGTACAAATAGAAATGAATTATAATTCAACATTGTCAATAGGACACTTTGACTTATTGCACATCTGCTTGTTAACCTTGTTAACAGATCACACAACTTAAACAAAGCCCCAATCTTTGATTGACATTCCTATAAACAGTTTTAATATGTAATGTATAGGATAAACAAGGATCAAAATTAGTCCTAAGTACCTAAATTGGAAAACCTGCTCTAACATAACACCCTCATGGCTTACGATCTCAAGAGGACCACTCTTACTCAGCCTATACTTAGATCCAAAAAGCGTACTCTTTGTTTTCCTTGTATTTAAAAGAAGATGATGGGAGTGTAACCACAGTTCAAGTGCATGAAAATCAACAGTCAAATGTAATTTTATATCATCAACTGATGTAGTACTGGTATAAAGAATAATATCATCTGCATATATCAAAACCTCCGTACATACCAGGTAATTTGGTAAGCTATCAACTAGCAGAAAAAAGTAGGGCCCCAGGATAGAGCATTGGGGTACCCCCACCTTCATAATTTTACTCCTAGATAGAGCTCCCTGATAACTAACTTGCAAAGATCATTCGGTTAAATAACTACCAAGCCATCTCAATGGAGAGCCCCCGACTCTGAGGCCCTCCAACTCCCAGAGAAACAAGTAATGGTCTACCAGGTCAAAGGCCCTGGACAGGTCCACGAACACTGCACCAGCAAGCTTACTGCTATCCAGCGCTTTACCCACATAATCCCTGAACCTACCAAGGCCATACCATTACTCATGATGTTGTGAAAGCCATGCTGCACCAGGGATTGGAGGGCCACAGAGTCAAGAAACTCCACCATCTGATGATTTACAATTTTTCAAGCATTTTACCCAAAACAGGAAGGAGAGAGACAGGGTGATATCCAGCTAACTCATTTGTTGACCCACCCTTATACACAGGTTTTTTGATTGTACTTTTCCAAGAAGATGGAAATTCACCCATGATTAAAGATACATTATAAATTTTAGTTAATGGAACAAATATATAATCAGCTGCAAGCTTTAGAAACCTGACATCAGCTCTCAAGCCCATAGCTTTTTAGGAGATAGTTTTAATAATCTTAATACTTCACTAGGCCTAATTTGACGAAAATAAAAGAAAAACAACTTTCCTTCAAACACAGGAGACCCTGAGTATAAGAAAAAGGAAACCATTTGTACAAAGTAGTGAAATCTGTAAATTTAGTCATAAAAACTTCAGTAATTATAGACAAATCAGACATTAGGTTCCCATCCACATTCATCTGATTTGGTACAACACTAGCCTTAGGTGCAGTTAATTCCTTAATAGCAGACCAAAATTGCTTTGGATTATTCAGATTATTCTGCTGTTTGGTCTGATAGAATTCTAATTTACACAATCTTATTTTGTTCTTACAAAGATTGCACAAAAGCCGATAATTATTAAAACTTTTGGTCTATTCCTAACTCCTTGTACTGCCTCCAAGCAAAATCTCTCTCCCTCATACATTTAAATAACTCTGGTGTAATCCATCTATTTACTATACCTCTAACCCTACGAGTCTTTAAAGGAAAAAAACTTTTCTGTAACTCAGCCAAGGTTATATTAAAAACCACACTGCACAGTTTACTTCAGGATTGCATCCAGGTGAATCCAATCTATGTTTTTAAACCCTCCAACAAATCCTCTGGAATTTCTAACAGAAATGTCCTAAATGATATAAATCTAGTTGGTAATTTTGGTATATTACATAGAGAATAATGGATAGGCAAGTGTGTGTTCTGCATATTCTTTTCATACCAAGTTCTTTGATGAACAATAAACCTTGAAGTGGAGCTCAAGAGTTTATTTGTTCATCAAAGAATAAGTATGAAAAACTATGAATAAGTTAACACCTGCCTATATTTTACTTTTATAATAAAGGTGACCTCCTAATACCCTGAAAAGTGATAAGGAAAAACAGTTAGAATTGTTGTGTGTTGTTTTTTTTTATTTCAACTCATTAAACAGTCTATCTATCTATGAAACCATTTGTTTTCATTCTTAAGGTTTCTCAAGCTATACTACTCTTATACATAAAAGTCCAAACGTTTTAAAATATTACGATTACCAGTTCAAAACATCGTCAGGGAATCCATCTTGGAGCTAGGCTGAATGTTGTATTATTTTTAAACTATTAATAAATACAGTTAAAACAAGCAAAACATTTTCTTTTTAAATGTTTTTAAATAGTCTATTCTATCAAGCGGTTGTTGTTTTCTCGATGTGCCATGCAGGAAGTCAGTCTGTATCTTTTAAGATCTTCCGGTTGCTGTGGTGAACCTAGGGACAGAAAAAAAACTCTGTTAGGGACCGGGTTCAAGTACTTACACTCGTTACATTTTTTTTAGAGTGACAGCTGGAAATTTACTGTTTTCTGGGTTATTTATGTGTGGTATATAATGCTGAAATTGTGGTACTCACATGCTGCCGCTTTAGTCGAAATCAGTGTCATAGATGATCCGATGCCTGGGTTTTTTCACAACTGGACCTTGATTTGTTATATGTATCGTCACTCCCTGATGGAAGACACAGTTGGGACCCAACATACTGTGGAGTCTTTCAGTGTTGTCGTCCATAGAGAGCCTCGTGGGTGCTAGTCTTGTTGGCGATGGTGATCTCTAGGGCACTGGGTCTGTACACAAGAAATTTCTTGGGGTACTTGGGATGCCGTCTGGAATCTGAACTTTATTTAGAATGTTCGAGATGTGTCTTCGCTTTTTTCACTAG
Organism: Neoceratodus forsteri; assembly: GCA_016271365.2. Classification (NCBI taxonomy): domain Eukaryota; kingdom Metazoa; phylum Chordata; order Ceratodontiformes; family Ceratodontidae; genus Neoceratodus; species Neoceratodus forsteri. The sequence continues at coordinate 19,073,384 of CM028129.1, read as the reverse complement.
CACAGAGTAGTTGTTGATGCTCTGTAGCTTTTATGTCCTGAGACCTGCTGAACATCTGTGGGTGCACATTGGCATCTATGAGATGCTGAATTGATGTTTCAGAGTGCTGTGATTAGTTTTTCTTCTGGTATTCCTGCAGGCAGCTTCATGTTAAACATCATTTTAAGCAATTTGTTCATTCCTATTTTCATGGAACGGAACCACAGTGATTTACCAGGGACATAATTTATGTTTGGTGCCAGATAAAAGGGTGACTCTGGTGTTAGTGTTGATTTTGGATGGTTGGATTTATAGATATCATAGGCAGTAAGTGGGTCTCTGCTTGGATTGCGGGGGTTCTCATATAGTCGAGGAGCCACAGGTCGGACATCACGGGGGGTTCCCCTGTTCTTGTTTTTGTCTGCCTTTCGGTGTATTCTAAATAGCGATGCCCATCTGAGTCTTTCCTTCACTTATGTCTCCCACATTAAATCCGTATTGTTCCTTTGATGATGAGGCGAAATGCAGTCAATGTGAAAAATATTAAATTAAGTAGTGCTGTTGGAGTTCGCATGGATATGGTGCCAGACGTATGTAGGAGGTTTATGTCTTCCTCTGAGAGAGCTTACGCTTTCAGTGGTCGGTTTCCCTTTCCTTTTTTTTTTTAGGAACTTTTGTTTTGCTCTTAATGTTTCTTTTGTCTGTGTGAATTCAGATTCAGTACTTTGGAATATGGATGTGGGGTATTTTTCATTTCTGAGGTGCCTGTCAATGCTCGCTAATATCCCTCGTAATGTGCTGGGTTCCTATTCAGAACCATCTGCTTTTTTTACACAAAAAATAAACTCTGCCAACAGGAGATCCAACTTTGTGGCACTTATAGATTTTAGCTCTCTTGTTTTGTTTTCTGTACCATGAATGCTTTTAACAACATAGTGCGCTACCTGTCTTTGCTGCTGTGTTTTGATTCTCTTGATCAAGAATGAAGATTTCTCTCTCATTTACTGAAGGTAGCTGAAATCTTTGTGCCATTTCTTTTTTTCAGGAAATGTGATGAGCAGAGACACTTTATAGGCAGGAAGGATGCTGCTCTGAATCTAGCGGCTGTAAGTTAACTGATTAGCGGTTTGAATTTATTAACTACGCTCAGAATGTCTCGAGCTCAGACAGCTTGAGAACTGTGAATGAAGAATGTTTTGAAAATGCCGTAATAACTAAGATTTGAGTTATTACGGCCTCAACGAAAGTCTGAAAAAAGGGTGACTAAAGAGGTTAGCCAGAAATTATGTCTCCATACACAATAGACTGCCAGTGATCCCTCACAACATCAGGAAAGTGCCCTCAATTCCTATTTTAGAAACATTACTGGTGAGGCCAAGCTACTGTAGTATGCCTATTGCCTACTCATTTCATTCTAGATATAAGTAAAACTACCAACTAGTCCACCATTTATTATAAAAGGTTTAATGCTATGGATTATCATCAAACTAACTTATACAATCACCAAGGACCATAAGGTCCCCGGTTCTACTTTCAGTACCTAAAATTCAATATATCAACAAACCCCTATTTCACTGTTTGGGAGGATTATAAACTGTGCAAATCTTAAACATAACAGTAACCAAAAACAATATAGAACTGAAATAGTTCACACTTAGACTGGGAGCATGAATTTATTGAATTTTCAAAGACATCTAAGCTTTCTCTAAAATAAATGAATATTCCTCCCCCCTTCTTTTTACCACTCCTATCTTTACATTATAACTTATAACTCTCAACCTGATAAAGTCTGCTGTCTACTGACGGTTTCAGCCACGACTCTGTTATACAAAATATATCTAGGTGATGTTGAACCATAAAGGCCTCAATTTCCTGTTTTTGAATTAACACTGAGCAGTAACTGTGTATTATTTGCAAATCTTTTACTTTCTGAATAGTATGCAATGGCAAATTACAATTTGTCAAAGGGCCTGGGTCAAGCTCAAAATCACATGATAAATTCAACAGCATGATAAACGTATAAGGAGGTTTAATAACTAGTAATTTAAAACAGTATCCAATACAATACATTTCCCTTTTTCTTAAATTACCAAAATATTTAGCGTTTCCCAATATCAACATAGTACAGTTCTGTAAACTATTCGAAAATAAAAATTCAACTCGCATACGATTGATGCTGTGTATGATTTCATTTCTATCCGCGCCAGTTGTACTAAACTCCACTCCAATGCTGCCAGGCCAAGGACAATCCCACATAAACCCCTTTGTCTTCCAAATATAATACACACCCATATTATAGCAGGCTAAAACACCTAGAAGGCAATATAATATCAGCTCAATGAAAGCCCTTCTTATACACAGTACACAGAAATGTGGCCGAAGAAAGGCCCCATAGCCCATCTAGTCACCCCAGCACCTACCTCCCCCCCTTCTGTTATTCTTCCACCTCTTTTCCCAATACCTTAAATATCCCAAGTCCTCTTGAACTCCTCCACCGTTTCAGCTACTGCCTACCTCCTTCGGGAGCTTGTTCCAGGCTTCCACCACCCTCTCCATGAAAAACTGCCCCCTGACATTACCTCTGTATTGCCCACCTTCCAGTTGGAGGCTATGTCCCCTCATGTTTGCTCCCTTCTTCAAGTTTGAACAAGCTATCACCCTCCACCTTATTTATTCCTTTCAGATACTTAAAGGTCTCAATGAGTCCCCCTCTCCTCCACAGTCTCAAGAGGTACAAATTCAACCATCTCAATCTTCTCTCATAGTGACATCCTGCATCCCTTGTACCATTTTGGTTGCCCTTCTCTGTACCCTTTCCATCAACCATCTCTCTTAATAGAGGTGAGGCCTCCAGAACTACACCCCATACTCCAGATGCAGCCTGACCATGGTTCTGTATATTAGTAGCACCTCCCTCATCCTGCTATTAAAACCACTCCCGTACAGGCCAACATTCCATTTGCCTTTCCCACTGCCCTGCTACACTGGCTGCCCACCTTGATGTGCTAGATGCCACAATCCCCAGGTCCTTTCCGTTTCCTTCTCATGTCTACTCCCCCCAAGGGAATCGTTTCCCTCCTATTCCTCCTCCCCAGGTGCATCTGCAACACTTACGGTAACTTCAATTTCAGGTGTCGAATACCTCTTCAGCCTCTCAGGTCGCCTCATGGCTTGCACCCCACTAAATTAGATCACCCCCTGTTACAGACCTTTGTATCATCTGCAAACAGGCACCTGTCTCTCAGACCTCTACTAGGTCACTAACAGATGTTAAAAGTATTGGTCCTAACACTGGCCCTAACACCCACTGGTCACTGCCTGTTCCTGGAATGTGTCCATTACCACCACCATCGGCTCCTTCTCACTGTAGTATTCACCACCTGGTGATCCTGAGTACCCCATGTCCATCCAGCTTATGCCATTCCACCATGTGGAACAGTGCCAAGGCCTTATTGAAACTAGAATAGGCCATATCCACCACTCCTCTCTGGTCCACTATATGTGTCACTCCATCGAAAATCTCTCTCAGGTTAGTCTGACAGGACTTTCCTATGGTGAAGCCATGCTGCCTGACATCCTGCATGCCATTCATCTCCGAGTATTCTATCATCCTGATCTTAAGTAGTGTTTCCATTACCTTCCCTACTACCGAGGTAAGAATAATGGGACGGTAGTTTTTGACCTCGCCTTTCCGCCTCCCCTTATGTAGTGTGACCACCTCTGCCCTCTTCCAGTCTGTTGGCACCACCCCGGTGACCAAGGACAAGTTAAACAGCCTCGCCAGATGTGGCGCCAGTTCATCCTTCAACTCCTTGAGAATTCTTGGGTGTATTCCATCAGGCTCCATTGCCTTGTCCACCTAAGTCTACCCAGCTCTTCCTTACCTCTTCAGCTGTACATTCAGCCACACACCTGCCTGTGGCTGTCACCTCCCAGCCCATTCTGAATGACCCCTGCCCTCTCTCTTCCTCCATGAAGATCGGCAAAATAGCTATTTAATGCCTCTGCTTTGAAATCCCCTTCCAGTAATACTTCCCTCCTTATTCTCCCAATCCCATACTGTACCGCCTCCTTTCTCCAATGTACCTAAGAAGGTTTGTCCCCCTCCTTGCCTGCTTTGATATCCTCTCCTCAGTGGCCTCCTTAGCCCTCCTTATCTTGCCCACCTCCTTTCTTTTTTTCCCTGTAGGTTCCCTGTCCTCATCTTTTGTGTCCTCCTGTACCTCTTGAATGCTCTAGTCTTTCCTTGACCCCTAAAGCAACCTCACTAGTGAACCATGAGGTCTTTTCTGTCTTCTATCTCTTCTTATCCTTCTTATACATGAGTCCATGGCTTTAAATAGCCCCTCTGATGGCTGCCTATAATTCCTCCACCCTACACATCACCTGTCCTCAACATTTCTTCCTCAACTACCTTTCTCAACCATGAAAGTCAGCATTCCTGAAGTCCATTACCTTGGTTCTCAGTCCCAACCCTCACCCTGCCCACTCTCACCCTGAACCTGACAGCCCTGTGGTCACGGGTGCCAAGCTCTTCCCCCACCTCCACCTCCTCCACACTGTCCCCATTTGTGAGGACCACATCCAACAGGTTTATACCCCCTAGTGGGCTCGCTGACCCTTGGCTGCAGGAATATGCCTAGAAGAGCCTCTAAGATGCCCCTGCTCCTTATGGAGATTGCTGTCTGGGCCTCCCAGTTGATGTCCAGAAGGTTTAAGTCCCCAACTAGCACAATTTCACCTTTCCATGCCATCCTCGCTATGGATTCCACAGGGTGTCTATCCCCTTCCTCCCCCCCCTGCATAGGAGGCCTATAGACTACCCCAATGTGCAGGTTTTCCCCCTGTCCCCTGTCTAGGGTGACCCACAATATCTCTGTTTCCCCCTCTTCATCCTGCCCTTCCATGGCCCCAATCCCTTCCCTCACATATAATGCCACCCCTCCCCTTCCCTCCTGATCCTTCCTAAACAAACGATACCTGGGACCACACGCCTCCCCAGGCGTGGTGCTCGTTCCTCCAAGTCACTCACTGCTATAATGTCAGGTTCTCCTCCATCATGGTGGCCTCAGTTCTCCCATTTTGTTCCCCCAGGCTCCTGGCATTTGCAGCCAAGCCCTCAATAGCCAGCAGCCCCATCCCGTCCTTCCTGTTTGCTAACTACTCCTTGATGAGTGCTGTGACATGGAGGCTGACCTCTCTGCTCTGCCTCATGAAGGATGGCCTGTCCTTCAGCCCCCCATTTAGTTTAATTGAACTTCTGCCATGAGGTCCCCCAGTTTACACTTTAGTGCAGCTACCCCTGAAGAGTTCAAATGCAGACTGTCATGAAACATCAGACCCTCCTCTTCCTCCATGTAAAGCACAGTCACCTATCCAGCAGAACCCCATACGACTGCACCAACCTTGCCAGCCAATTGTTGAAGGCCCTTATCTTCTCCCTTTCTGGTCTGCTCTCGCTCAGTACTGGCAACACTTCAGAGAAGAAATGAAGAAAAAACAGTGTTGCTCCTACAGAACCTAGTGGTTCCTCGAACTTTGCCTGTACCTCCATCAGACTGTTTCCCTCCAAGTTATTTGTGCTTAGGTGAAACACCAGATGTATCCCTTCATCCTGCTTACACCAGGAAGAATCACTTCCTGGGTGCCCTTTAGCTCTAGCTTTGTGCCAAGGGTTTGGCTCGATGGACTCTCCTCATGTTCCATCTGACTTGGTTTCTGCCCTGTAAATGTTTTGTTGTCCATCATTTAACCTATCTGATTTTTACCCACACCCAGCATCTGTCCTCTTCCCCCTCTTCCTTCAGTTTTCCTCAGACTCCCCTCCTGTACCTCTTCATCCCATTTACTACCTGGCTTCCTTCATCCCCTCAAACCCGTCCTGCATCACTGCTTGAGCATGAGCAAATGACACCTCAGTCCCCTCTATCTGGTCTGACCTTCCTCCATCTGCACTACCAGCTCGAGAGTTAGTAAACTGTGTGATCCTTCAACTGTTCTGTCCACCCATCTTTTGCAGAAGGTTTGAGCACTGTACTCACTTGGGAAAGTCTTCCTCCTCACCACCTGCCCTGGCTGCATATTTCCCTATGCTGCACCCTGCCTGGCACATACCCGGCCTCCTACTGCAGCTCCTACCCTGCAGGTTCCTCCCATTCATTTTCAGTCTCCCAGGAGCTCAACTCAGCTCTTCCAGTGCTTTCTTCCTGCCCCTTCTTATGCCACAGTTCCCATAGTGCCACCTCAGAGTGTCCCCTAATGTGCCCATCCCTCCTCCACCCCTTCCCTGCACCAATATGCCTCCCCCTCCTTCCCCCTTCCTGCACCTGAGATATTCCCCCACATCCCCCAGCTGCTCACCCTTCCTGATGGCCCCTGCCAGACATTCCTCCAAAATGTCCTCGACTAGGATACCTAGGGGGCAAACTATTTATTACCTCCACCCTCTGGCCCATTTCACCCATACCTACCCTCATCCTTCATTCTGGGCATCCTTCTGCCTTTCCCTGAGCCTACTGTCTTCCCTCCTCATGATACCCAGCATCCACTTTCCTCTAGCTACAGGCATAATTTTGTGCCTCAAAAACCTCCTGCTGTCCAGTTCCCACAAGCCCCTTTCCTCTATCTCAGGCGTCCCTGTCCCAACTCTGAACTTGCTGCTGTCTGTTGACAAGCTCTGGTCTATCCCTCTGTATTCACTTCCATTTCTCTCCCTCCCAAGCCCTTGACTTCCTGGAACAGGTATCTGATCATCAGTGAATCCACTCAGCCCTTCCCACTCCTTCCTTGTCTTGCTGTCCCTGTCTCTCTACCCCTTTTCCAGCTCCCTCCCATTTAACCCCACCTTAGCCTTGCCACTTCCTCCCTCAGCTGAGTAAAACACTTACATCATACAACCCCATCCTCCAAGCCCAATTTAGGATCATAGCCATTCCACAGCCACTGCACCCACCACACTGCCAAAGATCCCCATGGTCACCCCTCCCTCTGTGCTGCCCTGCCATTTCTTCCATGATACTCAGATATAGTCCTAAAATCACACCTTATGTATTTTTGGGCCCCTGACCCTCACCCCCTCCTCAGCCCCAACCCACAGTCAAGACTTTTTAGAAATAATACAGCATGTGCAAACCATAGGCATCAAGAATTAATAACCATAGTCACCCAGTTCAAGTCCAAGTCCCCAGCACCTCCAGTATCAGTAGTCCAAGCATGGCGACCTGTTGACCTGTGACCTGTTAGCTCCTCCACTTCATATATGGTTCCTCTTCCCCTCCATATTTAATAGGGGTCAGGGAGGGAGGACAGGAACAAACACAGCTCTCAGCTCTGCGGTCTGGCTGGCTTCTTTAAAGCCTACCACCTTGGTGCCTCTCTCCCTGGTGGCCGATCCTACACTCACGGACTGTGGTTGGCTGGCTGTCCCCTAACTTCAGTCCTTAAGCACAGGCCTTGTGCCCTTACTGAGTAGCTCCAAACGGTACAGCTCTTCTTCTTCAAGTGCATGACTGCAGACCTGCTGCCAACTGCAGCCACAGCTCTGTGCAAGCTCTCCGATCTCCCTTTCTCTGGTCGCTGACTCGACCCACTCCCCACGCCAACTCGCTAACCAAACAAACTGCCTACAGCTCTGCAGTCTGGTGTCTTCTTTAAAACCTACCACCTTGGCGCCTCTCTCCCTGTTTGGCCCGATCCTATACCATGGTCTGCGGTTGGCCAACAGTCCTTGCTTCAGTCACCGAACTGCAACCTGCACCCCCTACTAGTTCAGCTCTAAACAGCTCAGCTCTTCTTCCTCTGGTCACTGACTGTGAGCCCACTGCTGACTGCAGTCACAGCTCCACGCAGCTCTCTGCTCTTCTTTCTCTGGTCGCCGACTGCGACCCGCTCCCCCACTGCTGACACAGCTAACAGACACAGAAATGCAGAGTCTGATTTCTTTCTCTGCTACCTGGGCTATTGGTACAATTCATAAGCAGAGGTCACCCAGGGTCACAGCTAGGTCACCATTCCACAGCTAGGCAGGATTAACAGCCCCATCCTAATATCGATACAAGTAAACCTCCTGATAACAAAGCTGTTAAATATACAAGTGACAGCAGTTAAACTTTCAAGTTAAAAGCAACCTTCAAAATATATCTAACAATAAAATACAAACTTATGTGTGATACCAGTATATAGGTGCAATGAAATCAACTTAAACCTTCAGTCAGCGTTTCTCTGCAAGTGGCTTTTCACTTTACCTCTTGCTCATGCAATGTGGCACTCGCACGATAGCAGTGCGAGCTAAAATAGTGTTTCTACCCCTCCTCCTGTTGCAGCATAGGCACTGTTACTGCCCCTCACAGCTGACAGCTCCGGTAATGGAAATGTTCTTAATTCAGCCCCAAATGATGTTATGGACACAGGAAGAGCACTGGCCCTCACACAGCAAATCCAGCCAACCTTTACGGTGATGCCCCAGACATTGACAGGCTTGGATCTGCCCACGACAGATCCCCCCAGCCACATCACAGAGGTACGCCACCCCATCACTGCCGAGACCTAGGTGCAGGCCCAGGAGGGAGCTAATTTGTGCGCGTCCGTGGTGGCACTGTCAGAGCAGCCTTCATGCTGCTGAGGAATTTTATTGTGTTTCTCCCCTGCATGGAGGGGCATGCAATGATGCCAGCAGGGGAAGCGTTCACACATCTGTCTGCTCTTCTCCAGGCATCTGCCCCCCTCCTAACCCTCTTCTGCAGCATCAGCACACTGCTCCCCAGTCTCCGCTAGGAGCCACTTGAGTGCCAACCACTGATGTCCCTCCATCCTGGAGAAGGAGAGCTGTCTTTCAGACACTCAATCCTTCTCACCTATGCCAACCCCGGCAGTCAGTGCTCATTCCGAACATGGGTCACTGACGTAGTGCAAAGATGAGCATCCACTGCTTCAACCCTCAAGTGCCGCCAGGCCGTGGACCAGGCCTTTATGGTGTCCTTCAGGTAAATGTCATAGCCTGTACCCCATTTATCTGCATGGATGAAACAGTACATAGCCAGAGACGGTTAACACACTGTCTGAGACTTTAGGGAGAGCCAAGTTTCATTAAGGGTTTATATGTCAGGCTTATGTTGTGACATCCAAACTTGCAAGTACTCTATTTTGGGTAGCAGGCTTTAAATATTAATGAAAGCTAAGGTAAGGGATTGGAGATTTTTGTGTAGTGAGTTGGATGTTGCAGGTGGACTAGGGTTGGGATGTATATTCCCCAATAGAAGCAGTAAGAGAAGGGCCATCTGTGTCAAGTGAAAGGCAAGGAGCTTGGACATCTTACAGTGTCGCCATATGGAGGTTTTAGGATGCTGTGTGTTGCTAACTGGGGAGAGTAACAATAGCAGGTGAGGGTACCCTGGGAGGGGACAATGGACCACAAGAGACCTAGATATGATGGTGGGAGTGATTGTCCAGGCAAGAAACCCAAGTGAGGGCATTGTACTCAAGGGAATGTTTTGAAGCAGGATGTCATTAGCTTGGGGCAGGAGAGTGGTTGTGCAAGGACAGTTTAGTGGCAATAGAATGAGTAGGAGAAGGAGCGAGGTTGGGAGGAGGTGGGGCATCATGGGGTGTGGGAGAGGGAGAAGTTGGAGGAAAACAGAGAGCGGGAAGGAAGGTGTGGATATCATACTGCTAGGGAAATGTAGGAGAAAAGAGGAGGGTACAGTTCTAACAGAGGAGGACTAACTATGAGAAAACAGGAGAGTGGGCAGTGTGAGGAACTGCAGGCTAAAATTGCATGGGGAAATGGGGGTAGTGTACCTTTAATGGAGGTTGTGGATGATTGGCAGAGCTTAGGGGAAAGGGGGAAAAGGGCATTACTCTGCTAGGCAAGAGAGCATTTAATAGGGGCCAGGGCTGGGGAGGGCAGGAGGGACAAAATTAGAGAGTAAAAAAGCCGCTCAGTCTGAATTAAACAAAGCACCACAGAAGCACAGATCGAGGCCAGGCCAATGAGAAAGGAGCCATTGCCATAGCCTGCCAATGAGTAGCCACTTCTGGGACTCTAACCACCAATGAGAAGGCTGCCTGGGTTCCAGGGCTGCACGCTGAGATCAGCGAGGACCATACATGGGTTTTAATTGCAGGCAGGCAGTTTGAGCAGGGAGCGCGACAGCCCAGGAGCCAAGCAGGGTCACGAGGCAGCAGGCACCCAGGTCAAGGGCAGCACCTGAAAGAGAGAAGAGAGAGCAACGAAGGTCAGAAAAGAGATTCTGTGACTGCAGGGGCTAAATCAGGGGGCAGAAGGAGAAACAAAAGAGGGCATGAGTGAGTGCAAAAAGTAGGAGGGTGGAGGAGGGGAGGAAGAAGAGAGAGAAGAAGTGTGGGAGCTAAGGTTATGAAGCCAGGGAGGCAAAAGCAGAGACGAAGGGTGGCTCAAGGGTTAAACAATACAGGTGGGAACAGGAAAACTATAGCAAATTTACAGAGGCAGTATAATTCTAAACAGTACTCCAGCAGCAGTAAACTCCATGCAGTTAGTTAAAACAGAGCATTAGGATCTAGAGTTTTAATAAGAAGGCTATGCTGAAAATGTGGACATATACAATAAATTCACAGGTAACACGTGAACATTGTAGTATTTCAATTTTCCTCATAACTGCTAATTTCAATATTTTAACTTTAAAACGTTGCCTTTTTCCACCACCTCATAAATGTGAATGGTGTTATTTTAAAATCCTGGATGAGACAGGTTTCACACCTCTGGTGTGAAATGATGTTTCAACCAATTTACTATTGATGCTACATGTCATATTTATAAGTGGAGTCATAAAACGACTATCTTGAAAATTTACTGTCAAACTTAAAACAATATATGGTATCCGGTCAATTTCACGCTGCAATAATCACACTGCAAAAAAAGCACAGTGAAAATAACATTGGGAAAAGCAACGACCGGGATAAAATGGTATCAGGATGTTATTGCCCCCATCAACTGTCACCTTCTCAGAGTGTCTAATAGTACATAACCCCCCATGAGTTTCTCCCCAAGTTCCATCCCCCAAGTTTGTAATAGCAAATTCCCCCATTAACTTTCTCCTCCCCGATTCCACCTCCTGAGGTTGTAATACTAAATCCAACACACTGACGTTCTCCCCACCCTAAGTGGGAATGAAAGCTGCAGGGCTATCAGCGCATGCCAGGGTACCATATAGTGAAGACAGCTGCCCTCTTTGTATAGGAACCTGTACCTCTGCACCTCTGTGTGGCATTGGGCCCTATGTATTGATATCAGATGAACTGTGCCCTGTGCACCTCAATCTGCAGCCTCAAGGAAGCACAGGAACCAGATAGCCCTGCACTTGCACAGCCCATCAGACAGCCCCCTGAATTTTTCTTTATATTTAAGGTTTATTGACACACAGAGCCTATTAAAAAATACACAAATGCAGTTGTAAAGTCAGATGTACAGACAGTAGTAAAATAAAGTTTGGTTGGTCTCTTACCAGCTATCTGGAAGAGAAAGTGAAAATATCAAGAGAGAAATGAATTAGGCTATTCAAGTTGCATAAAAATCCAAAAGTGGGAAGTGGCGGGCAGTGCTCTGACACAGGCACCTCCATACCAAATTCTGTAAAGGGTTATGTTGCAAAAAAGTTGAAAAGAACCTATCACAGGACTCAGAGCTTAGTCAAAAAGGGATAGAATTAAGGGAGCCAGTATTCAACTACAGCAGCATAGTAAAGCACCCAGGTCTGCCATCTCATGGCAATTGTCTCTAAAGTATTGTGATGAATGGCAGAATGTTTTTTCACAGAGTATATTTCTGTCATAAAATGATGCCAAGCCCCTAAGGTAGGTATATCTAGTTTCATCCAGTAGCGAGTAATCGCTTTCTTAGCTGCTAAAATAGAAGTCCAAAGGAGGGATTTCCAAGATAAATGGCAGAGGGTAGGGGGTTAAACATCAGAATAAAGGTTGGTGTAATGAGTAATGGAGGACCCGTATGCTTGTCGTGTTATTCATGTATCGATGCCCAGTAGGGAGCAAGAACTGGGCAGAAATAGAAAATGTTCACCTGGTCCATTGGCTTATACCCACATTGTCGCTAGCAGGTACCAAAAGGCTGTGGTAGGAAATGTGCAACTTTGGCTGGGGTGCAGAAATAACGGGATTGGCGTTTCCAATTCTCACTAAATAGCTGAAGAGTTAATCTTCAGTACTAGGAGAGCATATTTTATCCATGTCTGAAAGTTCATGATTCCATTTGTCCAGAATAGATCGAGTAGATTCTATACTGAATTTCTGCAATTCTCTATAAACGTTACCAATAGTATTTCCCAACAGGAGATCATTATGAAAACCCACAATCATGGCACTCAAGAAAGGGGCCAGATGAGGACGTTTAGTGTATTCCTTATGTTTATGAGTAAATATGTAAGTTGTAGGACCTAAAGTGCTCACTATTACTAAGGCCGTAGGGGGTGTGAAGACCTTCGAAAAGCACTACACCATTATAATCCAAAAATTCATATATACAGTGAAGCCCTCCAGGATGAAGCGCAGTGTCACAGGTTTTCTGTATGACAAAAGGGGTTACCTCCCACAAGGCCCCTACTTTTTTGCAGCACATTGGGACCAGCTTCTGCTGCAAGACTACCATTTGCCACAGAACTTCTGTGGTGGTGGTTTGTAATTTCTGCAGAAGTTCTGTGGCACTAATGAGCTACCACATCACAGTGTCCATTTATCATCCTGACTTCACTTTCATGGCAGTGATTATAGCAATCAGGATGGGGAAAAGCACAGTAACACTAGTTCAAAAAATAACAGACTTGTAGAAATAATTTTATGCCTATAAAAAGCAAAAAGCAAAAAAAAAAATCTATCCCTTAAGGTCCTAGCCTACTGCATAAATGAAATTCGCAGAGGGGACCTTATGTGATAAATAAAGTGTTTCTATACTCATGCTTTAATAATAATAATAATAATAACTTTATTTATTTAGCGCCTTTCAGATATCAAGGCGCTGTACAAATAAATCATAAAATCAAAGTATACATATAAAATCAACAATTCAAAACAGCATCAATCAGTAAAAGCCTTATTCCATGCTGTCTGTACCACTGTGAGTTCTACTGAGTATACTTATACTATATATTTATATATCAATCTGTAACATACTATACATACGTGTGTGTGTGTGGTGTGTGTGTGTGTGTGTGTGTGTAATAAAGAGAGATACTGTATGTGCCTGTCTATCTGTCTATCTATATTTTTTTAATTTCCATTAAATTGTATCTTCATTCATACAGGTCCCTTTGGAAATGGAATAAACAGAATAAAGGAGATACAGCAAATTTTATTTCAATGCCAACCTGTTTCCCCCTGACACACTGCGTAACACCATCAGATCATGACATGCATGTGAACCCATTGTGCGATAAAGTTCTCCAGCCCATCACAATGTGTCCCCCATGTGGCAGAACACTGCACCATATCTTCCCAGACTCCGAGCATTGATGTGTTCCTACAATCCTTGTGCTGCCTAGCCAGCTCCCAGAGCTCATATCTGAACCAGAGTTGCCGGCACAGGAACACAACATGTTACCCTCTGGCCCAACAGATCGCCCTGCACACAACATTTCTCCATAACTTTTAGGTGCGTCCATCAACCAATGACAATATGTAATCAATAACCCCGGCAGAAATGTATACAGCACAATTATTTATTTAACAGGTCTATTATTTCAACAGGTCTACTATTTCGACATTGAGCTCAGTTGAGCTGGAGTAAGTATGTCTCTGGAGAGAGGCAGTCCTGAACCTGTGGCTTACTAGTCAATGCAACACTTGTAGCACTGAATTTACTTACAGAGCAAGAGGTTGAATGCTGAGGCAGCAATAAAACATCTTGTTTTCGGGCTCTGATTAATAGGACTGTGTTTATTGTGTGTGTTCCTGACTGCAGGGGTATTTTTAAGCTTTTAATTTCTGTAATTTCCACTTGCTGGAACTGGAAGTAGACACACAGTCTACTCAGTCCAGCCACTTTAAAACAACCACGTTAGCGAGTGCGGCAAGCTTGCGTGGGGCCACATGCGCAGAGACACGCACATCCTAACGCACGTTACATGTGTTAGGAGTGGAAGGAGTGAGAGTGGTATATTGCAAAGAAAGCTAATCACAGGGCAGATAAAGATGTAGGGCAAACGTATTTGAAAAATCCTAAACAGCAAGTTCTTAGCTTTTTTTACTTGTGCAGGTAAGATGCTTAATAAATAGTAATGCACTGACTAGGTCAATAGTAACAACAGAACTACCTTTAAAATTAGGTGAAAAACATTAATAGTACCAAAGCAAATAATAAGGTAGAGTTGGTAGTTAAATAAAGCTTTGAGCACTACAACACAAGGGTACTGTTCTTACTAGCAGGGATTTAGCTTGAGATATATCCAAAAAAAAAAAGCTTTTTTCACACTCCTACATACAATTTAGCTATTAAGTTCTGCATTGCCAGGTGTCAGTAGCTTTCCTCAACATTATAAACACCCAATTTAACCATACTCATGAGACCGTACTACTATCTAACAAGTCATGGTGCAGACACCATTACTAGCTGATGGGGTTACATGTATAGCTTGTGAATCCTGCAAAATGTATCAAATAAACAGCAACAAGGACATTCCCCATGCATTTGTTTGTAATAAATGTGAGGACAACAAACTAATGACTAATGAAATAATACTATTTAATGTCAGACTTCAAGACTTAGGAGAGAGTCAACTGCAAATGAGTAGCAGGTTTCTAGAAAGGGATACACCCTATCCAACATCTGCCACACTACTCACAGAGGTAATAGGGACACCAAACAGGACTGAAACCAACAGTAAATCATAAGAAGGATCTACAGAAAAGATAAAAGACAAAGAACCTCTGTGTGCAAGCACTAAGGCAATGGTTAGTCCAAAGGGCATTTGGCCAGGAAGCCAAGTTTCAAAGAAATGTAAAATCACACATGCCCCCATGACGCAAAGCATCCTGGGCTGCATATGCAAATCACCACAGAATATTATGCTGGTTCAACTTTAAGCAAAAATGCATGGTGCCGAAAGGCCTCTCACACTGTAAAGGGTGCCAACAGAAGCCATAGACACATGTTTCATCCTACCAGGACTCATCAGTATGCCTTGTCTGTTTGACACCCCAGTGGAATGAAATGGCTACCCTAAGATGGTCTATCTGGGTTATGTTGTGGTGAATCCAATTAAAACAAGAAACAATTTAAAAGACAAAGAACCTCTGTGTGCAAGCACTGAGACAATGGTTACCCCGAAGGGCATTTGGCCAGGAAGCCAAGTTTCAAAGCATGTGAGAAACAGGAGAAGGGACACAAAATAAGACATGATGGGAGTGGTGCAGTGCAATGGCTGTGAGGCAGCAGTGTTCTGGGAGACATTCTGGAGGCTGCGATGCTGCCCTATTTGCAGGCACCTCTCTGGTCTGATGGAGGAGGTTGACCATCTCCAGGCTGACCTGGCTAGGATTCATGAAACCTCCTCCCTCACCCAGGGACCACCAGGGCCACTAACGCTACTTCAGAGGTTGCCAAGAAAGAGGAGTGGTTGGACCAAGGTGGGCTCAGGGAGGGAGAGGGTGGTGGAACAGAGGTGCATCCCTCCAACAGTACCTCTACACAATTCATACACTTTTCTGGAGGACAGTGGTTCCTCTATGGAGGCACCTGCAGTGGAGACCAAAGAGGATGCTGGGAACCTCCATAAAGGAGACTCACAGGAGGGTGGCATGGGACCCCACAGGGGAAGGAACTCCTGGTGGGGGACTCAATCATTAGGGGGGTAGAAGTGGGGGAAGAAGGGGATTGGGAGGTAAGGTGCCTGCCTGGAGCCATGGCTTGGAGGGACAGGAAGCAAATTCTCAGGATGATGGGAGCAGCTGCACAGGGGAGGGAGCTGGATGCCATTGTCCACCTAGGGACAAATGACCTGGCTAGGAATGGCATCAGAGCAGTGCAAGAGGAGTTTGTAGAGTTGGGGAGGGGCCTTAGACAAGTGGCACATACGGTAACCTTCTCAGAGGTGCTAGCTGTCTATGGCAAGGGTGATGCTAGGGTACTCCTCACCATGGAATTCAATGAATGGTTGAAGAACTGATGTGGAGCTCAGGGTTTTAGCTTCATTGGGGACTGGGGAGCCACCTGAAGGGATGCAGACCTATACTGGTGCGATGGTCTGCATCTGTCCAGGGGGGAACCAGGATCCTAGGTGATAGGTTTAAATGCTTCATTGGCAAGCATTTAAACTAGCCAAGGGGGGGAGGCACTGAAAAGGAGCAGGGGAAATCCCAGCCTACCCCCACAAAACACGGTAATTAGTGAGGTAAACACCAAGGTAGAGAAGTCATTAGGGAGCAGGACAGAGGTAAATGCAACAAAGGCAAAGGCAGTAAGGACAGGAATGGGGCAGAAAGGGGTAAGGCCATCAAAAATTGGAGGGTGATGAGTACCAATGCCCATAGTCTGTGTAACAAGCTCCCTGAACTAGTGGCCTTGATGGAAGAGGGATGCCTGGATATTGTGGCAGTCACAGAAACATGGTATACAAAGAACCATGACTGGGATGTCAACATACCAGGATACACAATCTATAGGAGGGACAGGGAGGGTAAAAGAGGAGGTGGGGTAGCTCTCTATGTAAGGGAAGGGATCAAAGCAACAGAACTGAAGAGTAAACAGGGAGCAGATGAGGCACTCTGGGTCAACCTGGAGTCAGGAATGGCACCACAATCAGCATGGGGATTGTATACAGACCCTCATCTCAGGGGGAGGGAATGGACAAGGAAATGATAGAAGGCATCCTTAGAATGGCAGAAAAAGGGGAGATATTGTTGATGGGGGATCTGAATATGCCATATGTTAACTGGAGCACCTTTGCTGCAGGCACATCCAAGAGCAGGGTCATTCTTGATTCCCTACAAGGGGCATGCCTCAGGCAGCTAGTATTGGAACCCACTCAGAAGGAAGCAATCTTAGACTTGGTACCCTCAAATGGGGATAGAGAAATAATCGCAGATTTAGAAGTGGGTAGCCATCTGGGAACAAGCGACCACCAAACAGTGTGGTTCATGATAAACACAGCCATAGAGCCAAGTCATACAAAAGCAAGAATATTGGACTTTAGGGGCTGACTTTCGAGAAAATTAGAGAGTGCCTCAGAAAAGCACTAGCAAACAGGCAAGAAGGAGGGTGAGGAACAATGGGGAGTAATCAAACAGCCATCACAGAGGCAACAAGCCTTTGTGAAGCAAATCAACAAAACCCAACAAAGGAAAAAAAGACTATGGTTCTCAAAGAGCGTGTCAGGGAAGGTTAAGGAGAAAAGGATAGCATTCAGAAAATAAAAGGAAACACAGAAGGAGCACGACAGAAAGCTTTATCAGTTATAGCAGAAAGAGGCAGGAAGGCAGTCAGAATAGCAAAGGCCCAAACCAAGGAAAGGATAGCTAACTCTGTTAAGAAGAAGGATAAGACCTTTTATAGGTACATTAGGGAGTGAAGAAAGACCAAGGTAGGGATACTGAAGCTTAATAAAGGGGACGAAATGGAGGCAGAGGGTGACAGTGAAAAAGCAGGGATACTGAATGACTATTTCTGCTCAGTATTCACAAAGGAAGAGGTGGGGGAGGTACCTAAACCAAATAAGAGAAACACTCTGGAGACGGGGGTCGATACCAGTCCATTTATAGAAGAAAGAGTTCTGCAAGAATTAGTAAAATTGAAGGTGGACAAAGCAATGGGGCCTGATGGGATTCACCAAGAATCCTAAATGAACCAAAGGTAGAACTAGTGACACTGCTGACTACTCTCTTTAACAAATCATGGGAGGATGGGGTGGTACCTGAGGACTGGAGGAGGGCAGATGTGATTCATCTTCACAAAAGTGGGAGCAGGGCAGAGGCAGGAAACTATAGACCAGTTAGTTTGACCTCAGTGGTAGGGAAAATGATGGAATCACTTCTGAAGGAAAGAATTGTTAAGTACCTAGAGGCCAGTGGGGCACAGGACCCAAGGCAGCATGGATTCACAGCAGGAAGATCGTGTCAGACAAATCCAATCGATTTCTTTGACTGGGTGACCAAAGTAGTAGACCAGGAGGGGCTGTGGACATGGCCTACCTAGATTTTAGCAAGGCATTTGATACAGTCCCAAACAAAAGATTAATAAACAAGTTAGTCAGCCTTGGAGTGGGTCCCAAGGTGGTAGCCTGGATAAAAAATTTGCTGGACAACAGGACGCAAAGGGTAGTAGTAAACGGAGTCCACAGTGAAGAAAGGAGGGTTACTAGTGGGGTACCGCAGGGTTCAGTACTGGGATTGGTCCTTTTTAATGTCGTTATAAGTGACATTGCAGAGGAATTGGAAGGAAAAGTATGTCTCTTTGCAGATGACACAAAGATCTGCAACAGGGTTGATACACAAGATGGAGTGGAAAGGATGAGAAGGGACTTGGCAAGGTTGGAGGAATGGTCAAATGCATGGCAGCTTAGATTCAATGCAAACAAGTGCAAGGTAATGCACCTGGGAAACAAAAACCCAGGGGAAGAGTACACAATGGGGGGTGAGATAATGACAAGAATAAAAATGGAAAGAGACCCGGGGGTCATTATATCCAATGACCTAAAGGTGGGCAAGCAATGTGAGAAGGCAGTAATGAAGGCTGTGGGGATACTGGGATGCATAGGGAGAGGCATCAACAGTAGAAAACAGGAAGTTGTTATCTCTCTGTACAGACAGTTGGTGAGACCCCATCTGGAGTACTATATGCAGTTCTGGAGACCCCATCTCCGTAAAGACAAAGACAGAGTGGAGGCTGTCCAGAGGAGGGCAACCAAAATGGTGCAGGGTCTACACCAGGAGACATACGAAGAGAGACTAAAGGAGTTTAATATGTATACCCTTGAGGAAAGAAGGGAGAGGGGGACATGATAGAAACTTTCAAGTACCTCAAGAAAATCAACAAAGTCCAAGAGGGTAGTATCTTTCAGAAAAAGAGATGTGCAAGAACAAGGGGGCACAATTTGAAGATGGGGGATGGCTAAGAGGTAATATGAGGAAGTATTTTTTCAGGGAGAGGGTTGTGGATGAATGGGACAGCCTTCCTGAGGAGGTTGCGGAGTCAAGAACAGTGGTGGAATTCAAGAATGCATGGGACAGACATAAGGCGGTCCTAGTGGGGGGTAGGAGGAAGTATGCTGTTGGTTAACTAGGATCTTCAGCTTATTCATTAGGTAGGAAAATGGGCAGACTAGGTGGGCCAAGTGGTCCTTATCTGCCATCAAATTCTATGTTTCTAAGGGAGGATGGTGTGGTACCTGCCAGTTTGACCTCTCTGGTAAGCAAACTGATGGAATTACTTCTGAAGGAAAGAATTGTTGAATACCTAGAGGTCAGTGGGGCATAGGACCCAAGGCAGCATGGGTTCACAGTGGAAGGTCATGTCAGATGAATCTAATTGATTTCTTTGACTGGGTGACCAAAGTAGTAGACCAGGGAGGGGCTGTGGACATGGAATACCGAGACGTTAGCAAGGAATTTGACACAGTCCCACACAAAGGATTAATAGTCAAATTAACCAGCCTGGGAGTGGGTCCCAGGGTGGTAGCCTGGGTATAACATTGGCTGGACAACAGGACACAGAAGGTAATTGTGAATGGAGTCCATTCTGAAGAAAGATGGATTACTAGTGGGGTACTGCAGGGTTCAGTACTGAGTCAGTGCTTTTTAATGTCTTTATAAGTGACATTGCAGAGGGACTGGAAGAAAAAGTATGCCTTTTTGCAGATGACACAAAGATCTGCAACAGGGTTGATATGCAAGGAGGCATGGAAAGGATGAGAAGGGACTTGGCAAGGTTGGAGGAATGGTCAGAAGTATGGCAGCTGGGATTCAATGCAAAGAAGTGCAAAATAATGCACCTGGGAAACAAAAACCTAGGGGAAGATTACATAATGGGGGGGGAAGGTAGCAACAATAACAAAAATGGAAAGGGACCTGGGGGTAATCATATCAGATCACCTTAAGGTTAGCAAGCAATGTGAGAAGGCAGTAGGGAGGGTTGGGGGGATACTGGGATGTATAGGGAGAGGCATCACCAGCAGAAAACAAGATGTTGTTATCCTCTGTACAGACAGTTGGTGAGACCCCATCTGAGTACTGTATCCAGTTCTGAGACCCCATCTCTGCAAGGACATAGACAGGATAGAGGCAGTCAGAGGAGGGCAACTAAATGGTGCAGGGTCTGCAAGAGAAGCCATTCAAGGAGAGACTAAAGGAGCTTAGTATGTATACCCTTGAGGAAAGGAGGGAGGGGGACTTGATAGAAACTTTAAGTACATCAGTGGAATCAACAAAGTCCAAGAAGGCAGCATCTTTCAGAAAAAAAGACTTGCAAGAACAAGGGGACACAATTTGAAGATGGGGGGTGGTGGTTCAGGGGCAATGTGAGGAAGTATTTTTTCACAGAGAGGGTGGCTGGTGCATGGAACAGCCTTCCTGAGGAGGTTGTGCAGTCTAAAACTGTGGGAGAATTCAAGAATGCATGGGACAGACATAAAGCAATTTTTGTTGGAGGTAGGAAGAAATAAGCTATTGGTTAACTAGGATCTGCAGCTTATCCTGTAGGTAGGGAAATGGGCAGACTAGGTGGGCCAAGCAGTCCTTATCTGCTGTCAAAGTCTATGTTTCTATGTAGGTCACCAAGAAGTTAATTCCAGCATTAGACTCAGAGAAAGTAAAAAGCATACTAGGCAGGAAGAGGTCAACGACAGTGTTGAAAACGAATGGTTTCAGGTACAGGTAAATAATGTGGCCAAAAAGGGTAAAAAGGCCAGTAAATTTGAAATACCTCTCTTGAATCACTTCGATCCTCTAAGCAATTTTGAGATGAACCCAGAAGGTATCATAAAGATGGTGAACTTAGTGCCAGCTTCAGCTACAGAATTGGTCAAATCAAATCAAGATTGTTAGGGTGTAACTGATGCTAGAGAAGGGTCAATAAATGCAGAAGACGCACCTCAGCAGTCATCAGAACAATTACCTAGCACTAAAGTAGATGAAGTAGAGCCATACCTAATATCCTTTTCAGAGCACACTCCAATTAAGGAATCATAGACATGAATACAAATACCTTAGTTCCTAGAGAAATCCTGGTTTTGGGAGACTATAATAAAGCATATAGATAGAGATATATGTAACCAAGACAAATATAACAGGACACTATCGAGCTTTAGGGGAGCCAGAATATTAGATATTACATATACGGTACTGAACATAATAAAAAATGCAGGAAAAAACCCTGTGGTTATTTCCCATGCTGGAGCCAACAATGTCCTGAATGAACCCATTAAACAAATCCAGGAAGATTATATTGCCTTAACAATCAAGTGTACAGACCTGGGTTGTGAAATAGTACTGTCAGATTTTACCAATACCAAAACAAATTACACTCAAAACAAAAAATTACATTTCATTAATAACTGGTTAAGAAAATGGTGTCTCCATCAAAACATAAAATGCATTACACAATGGGAAATATTTATTGAGATGAGACTGGATGAACACCACTGTAAATGTTAGTTTTCAATATTATTTCTGTATTCTCTTCTCACAAAATAAGATGGGGCAACAGTTTCGTGGTCAAATCCACTTCATCAGGCCCATGCTGTGTTGTTTTTCTAAAATCACAAAAAATATAAAAAGAAAGTTTTTAATTCCTTGGTATAAGTTATTAAATCATAGTTTGGCTCACTCCACATCGGAGACAATAATACCATTACAGTGCACAATAGTTCCTTACTCAGTCTTAAATATTCTTTTCATATTTATTACTCATATTCAATATTAAACATATCCACACCAACAAAATTATTCTTCAAATAGTTTCCATTTAAAGATTTACAGCTCAGTATGTACCTTAAGCACTATTTCAGGAATCTTTACTACAATTATGTGTTTAATTAAAGTACTCTTTCAGCCAGCAAATTTTTCTTTGTGGAAATCCTAAAGAAGAAAATAAAGTTTATAATTATTCATATAATTATATGACCATGAAACTGTTGCCCCATCTTATTTTGTGAGAAGAGAATAAAGAAATAATATTGAAAACTAACATTTACAGTAGTGTTCATCCATTCCTATTTACATTGAATTAATTTGGTTGGTGCTGAAGGTTAACCCAATAATAAGTTTATTCACAAATTGGCATCCTGGAATCCACTTGTTTCTCTAAACATTTCTTGAGAAGCAAGAATTATATTGCTGGGATGGTCTGCACCTAAGCAGAAGAGGAAGTAGAGTATTAGAGAAACACTTGTTGGATTACATTAATCACTCTTTAAACTAGTTAAAAAGGGGGAGATAAACTATTCAAGGTACTGTCTAGAATCACATAAACAAAAAGACAATGGAGGCATTAGAAAGGCTGCAGATTTAATAAATCAAGTAAAGTACAATGATACTTCGGACTTAAAGTTTATATTATTAAATACAAGAAGTCTAAGAAATAAAATAGAGGAACTCACTTACATTATGAACACAAATAACATTGATATAGCAGGAGTCACAGAATCCTGGTATAATGACATAGACTGGGATACGAACATACAAGGGTACACCAAAATGCAGAAAAACAAGAGTGATAGAAGAGGTGGGGAAGTGGTACTATATATAAAAGAAGATCTAAAACCATGTGAGCTACATAACTCTGACAATGATTATGAATTTATTTGGGTTCAAATAAAACTTACTAACCATAACGTAACATTAGGATTAGGGTATAGGCCCCCAGGTTTAGACAAAGAAGAAAGTGAACAACTCATAAACTACATGGAGAAACACATAATATCACAAAACACAATAATAATGAGGACTTTAATTTTCCTAGCATAAAATGGGACACTATGGAAAGCAGTAATCACTGAGAGAAGAAATTTATCGATTTCACTATACATAATGATCTAGATCAACTTGTAAATCAACCCACGAGGGGTACCAACATACTCGACTTAGTATTAACAAATGGAACTAATAACATCTGTGGAATAAACCTAATGCCCCCTCTAGGGAACAGTGATTACCTTAACATTCAAATCATATGCTAACTAAAGGGATTCAATTTTTAAAAATTACAAGAAAGCTAATTATAAAAAGATAAAGGAATTTCTAACAAGCTGGGACTGGCATAAGGCTCTTCAGACCACTGATGTGAACATATGGAGTAAAATACAACAAAAATTAGACTACTGTATAGACACAAAGGTCCCAAATATTAAAAAATATAATAACAATAAAAGACAACCCCCTTAGTGGAGCAGACATCATGAAACTCATTAAAAGGAAAAAAAGGTTATTTAAAAGTTCTGGAAAAATCAAACCGTTGTTTAAATTTAAAACTAAAACACTGTAACAGACAATTAAAAGCATAATCAGAACATCAAAAGAAATATGGAATGAAATCTCATAAATAAGGTTAAGGACAACAAAAACAGTTCTTTAATTATATAGGTTCACTCACAGTGAAATCAGAAAAGGGTAGGACCAGTAATTGCCAACCATGGTACATTAACCGATGAAGTGGATATAGCAACTGAACTAAATACTTACTTTCTAACTGTACGTGAACCCAAAGAGGCAATACAGAAACCAATACCCACTTCAATGGATAATTATACACCTATTACAGAAACCAATACCCACTTCAATGGATGATTATACACCTATTGCAGAAACTGAAATCCACGCAATTATTAAGGGGCTTAAATCCAATGGTTCAGCAGGCCCAGATGGAATAACACTAAGGTTTCTACAGGAATTATCAAAAAAGGAACTGTAGTAGGACCACTTACACACCTTTATAATTTATCATTGCTAAATGGAAAAGCATTGCCTGAATGGAGGCAAGCATTTATAACTCCAAAATGTAAGTCAGGAAATAGATCTGAAGCTAAGAATTACAAGCCTATAAGCCTAACATCAGTTATAGGCAAATACTCAAAAGAGTTATTCAACATAGAATACTGGCTCATATGGCAAAAGAAGAAATAATAGATAGAT
This sequence comes from Neoceratodus forsteri, assembly GCA_016271365.2. Lineage (NCBI taxonomy): Eukaryota > Metazoa > Chordata > Ceratodontiformes > Ceratodontidae > Neoceratodus > Neoceratodus forsteri. The sequence goes on along the minus strand of CM028129.1, from coordinate 19,049,303 downwards.
CACAACACGGGTTTACCAAGGGAGATCATGTCTTACTAACCTGATGTCTTTCTTTGAACCAGTCAGTGCAGCCTTGGAGAAGGGGTAACGGTAGATGTCATATACTTGGACTTTGCAAAGGCCTTTGACAAAGTATTCCATAAAACAATTATTTGAACACCTATATAAGATCAAGTTGGATAATAGCATTGTAAGCTGGATAACATCCTGGTTGGGGAACAGGAGACAGAAAGTTGTAATCAAGGGATATCAGTCAGAATGGGGAAAAGTGACAAGTGGGGTACCTCAGGGCTCAGTCCTGGGGCCCACACTATTTAACATCTTGGTGAGTACCTTACAGACATCTGATAATGCATGGCTAACTAAATATGCCGATGATTGTAAACTAGGGGCCTTGGTACAATCTCCATCTGATGGACAAAACTTCAGGATAATCTAGACAAATTAACGGCTTGGACCAAAGAAAATAAAATGCAGTTTAAAATCTCTAAGTGCAAAGTGTTGCATTTCGGTGCTAGTAATCCTAACTTCAGATACAACATAGAAAAGCAGGTATTAGAAACCATTACCGAAGAAAGAGATCTGGGAATAGTAATTACTAATAAATTAACAACAGACGTTCACACCAGAAAAACTGTTAAAAAATGTCACAAACTACTGGGCTGCATCTTATCCAATATTAAGAGTAGATAATCTAAAATCTTGATACCTTTATACACAAGCCTCATCAGACCACATACGGAATATTGTTCTCGGTTTACGGCAGCAAATACCGTTAAAGGTAAGAAACTTAAAGAGGGAGTTCACAGGAAATTAATAAAAAAAATAAGGGGGCTACAACAATTCCCATATAATGACAGACTAAAAAAACTGGACCTGTACTCAGCTGAGTACAGGCAACTAACAGGTGACCTGTGCCTAATATTCAGGGCAATACACGATGAGTGCTTGGTGGAAAGCACAGGTGTTAGCAGGAGCCAGGAACCAATCAAAAAAACACGGTCCCATGGACTTAGACTTAAAGGTGAAAATAACACTACAAAGAAACAACATGATTTCTTCATGCACAGAATAGTACAAAGTTGGAACACGCTACCATCAAATATTGCTGAGAGCAGTAACATCAAGACATTTAAAAACAGATTGGATCAGCATATGGGGGATAAAAGATACATGTTCCACCTATAAGACTACCAGTAACAAGTTCATAAAGGACAAATTGTCGAAAGAACTCATAATAAGCTATGAAACTATGAAGGTATACACACCATTGTACTCCACTTTTCTGGGTATAATTACTTTAGTTTACTTCAAAATGACCGGTTAATTCATCCTACCAGTTATTCATTTCAGATGGCATCTCTATACCTTAAAATCTAAAATAAGTTTGTACAAAGTAAGGTATAGACTTAACAGGTCTATGCTATTGTCAAGGTTTTGTTTAAGTTGGCCCTAGTGTAATAACGCAACACTGAACATTGCATTAGGCTGTCGTGCAGAGTTGAGCAAATATCATTGTGCCTGATGTGCTGTGTCACCACCTCTGGCAGTGGGAGCTGTGGTAGATAATTGATTATTCATTTCTGTGGCAGAATGCAGCCATTTCATTAGCTAATGTATGATGTTATAGCATTAATAACATCACATTCTTAGCATGGAGGAGTTTGGGATATAAAAAGAGGAGAAAGGAACCAGGTTATATGGATAAATGGAAATATTAAGAATCACCAAGAACAGTGAATTCTGCGACACTGCTGAAGTTCTGCAGTAGATTGCAAGTTCTGTACAAAAATTCTGCTGCTACAGAATTCTAGGGGCCTCGACCTTCCATTGATATTGCATTGTTTGTTGCAATAAATCTACTGCAGAATTCTGCACAGTTGGGCTTCGCTCTAGTGGCCTTCACTGTATCATGAGACCATTGTGACTCCACCTTTTAAAGGCAATGTCCATTGTGGAAAGAAGGAAGTCATCATTAGTGGCTGAGACTCTACAATAGTAAGTGATGATGTCGAAGCTAGAGTGATAGCTGAGCCCATACCTGACCGTGAGGGTTTGGGCAATAAAATAATTAAATACAGTGAGGGGCAGAGTAGCAACATGAGCAGAAAAGAGAATGGGGCCTATATCAAATAGATTACTGATCGTCATTTCAATATTTTTCCAGGGAGGAAGCATGTGGCAGAATCCAGCTACAAATAGTATTTAAATGAGTCGCTGAAGCATAATTTAGAAGATTCGGGAGATTCAGGCCTCTTTTATCTAAGGGGAGTTGTAGAATAGCATAACAAATTCAGGGATGTTGTCCTCCCAGGTAAAGCATGAGATCCACTAATTCCAAGAAGAAATGTAATGTAGTTCCAGGAATTCCTGAATTCCTGACATCTGTCACTACAGTTCTCTAGGTGGGTGGAGTCTTCCCTTGGTGCAGGACCCAAAGGCTTTGCACATCTGCATCTGTTCACCACTATATCAAAAGAAAGGAATTCCTTGAAAAACTTCATTTTAGCACCAGTTAAAGTTCAAATTAACTCATTCCTCTCTCTTTAAATTAAAATACTACATTCTGTTTGACGTACTGTCCCACTATAGAAGAGTAGATTCTTAGTATAGTAACAACTGCTCCCCACCGTAGTTGATAACTGACCTGGCCAGAGTTTGCTGCAGAAATCATTCAGTGAAATGCTCTGTTTAAAAAGTTATAACCTCCATAATTTTAGTTTGGGACACTGCCAAGAAAACAGACCGACTTCCAAAAGCAAAGCTACACCCACGACGCCCATGCAGCCCAGTTTGGAATGTCACAAAATAAAGGCTGTGTGTGCACGCCCATCGAGTTCTGGGGGGGGGGATATTTCTATACATTATTATACCAGTTACACTCGCAAATGTAATAAATCAGAGCCACTGATCAACTAATAGGGTGTGTAGATCATGTATGTATGACGTATTAATGTAATAAATTATCAAAAATAAAATGTGAAAAACAAAAAAGATTCATTTAGTAGCTGAATGCCATGAAGGAGTTGTTCATCAGGACCAAAGCTACCTGGGTATTGTTGTCACTGTTTTTTCAGTTAGAACTAGCTTGAGTGCTTGGCGTCACTGCTAAAAATATAATTACAGTGTACGGTAGAATGCTGTTCTGCATGGAAACCCTTGCTTAGAACAACATTACAGTGTATGGTTAGCCATTGTTCTAGAGATGTCGCAGTGTTGTTGTACTGCACTGAGTACATCACTAGTGCAGCACAGCAGCATCGAATGCCATCACACATGCGCGATGACGTGGCCATGGTTACAGAGCGAGCCAATAGGAGACAGATGCTGAAGAGAACTGCAGCAGCCTGTGGCATGTTAAGATAAGGGACCTTTTTCTGGACTCAGGCTGATTGCCCTTACACTACAAAAGATTGTGTTTGGGCAGTCATACACATACAATGGCAGTTTTTAACGCTTTATGTTTCCATGGTAATGAGACCTCGAGCTTCACTCTCAAGGTGTCTTGTTTCCAAAAAAAACTCTTGAGTGAAAAACAATGTTGTTGTGTATGACTGCTCATACATAATCCTCTATGAATTCTGTAGGACTGTTCAAGAGTTAGAAGACAGGGCTGTACTGACAGGGTATTGCTCATTTGTGTGCCTCAACAAGTCTGTCCATCTTTTAGTTCCAGTAGTCAGCTAACAGATTAAGACAGCAAGAGGCAAGTAATGACCTTGACTATTTACGGCTGTTCTTTACCCAAGTTCAAGGTACAGCCTTACACCCTGAGACCTGACATTGAGCACTGCTATACTGGTCTCACCTGTAGGTGTCAGCAGGCTTTAGGACAAACTGAAGATGCCCTTGGCTTCTGTGCTCTTGCCCGAGGTCTGTATTGTGTGGGTTGGAATGAGAGAACCTGACACTGCTGGGCACCACTATACTGGGCAGAGCTGTGGGTGTCAGCAATCCTGCGATACAGTGTGTCTGAATTATCCATAAACTGAATTGTGATAGCAGCCAATTCATAGAATCTGGCATAGACTGTGATGGCACTGAGAGGTGAGGCATGTAAGCATTAATCACCGCTGAAGGTGGCATCTAATGGGGAGTTAATGCATGGTTGGGGCCATTGTGGCATGAGGCCAGAGGCTGAGGGCGAACAATGGCCCCACCATGCAAAAACCCCATTAGATGCCACCTTCAGCGTGATTAATGCGCTTATAACATGGAGATGCTCGTTAGTAGTGTGGAGTACGCAGAGTGCTGCTTAGCTGACACAAAAGACAACGCCAGTTGATAAACTACTGTGATTTTATGTTTGCTTGCATGCATGTGCAGAAACATAGTGTCGTTATCAGAGATTTCGGAGGTGTGTCACCTCCTCCTCCAATTCAGGCAGTGTGCTTGCAGGCGCGGCCCCTGTAAGCCAATGCATTTTGGAGCTGTCTATGACACGCTCCAAAATGCAGTGGCATACAGTTGAAAGGGGGAGCTACGCTTGAGTGAGCAGTGATAAGAAGCTGCTCACGCGCAGCTCCCCCCCCAGCCGCAAGTGTGCGCGACCCCCGCACGCAGCGTATAGCCGATGGGGTGCCCAATCCCAGTCGGCTGAACTGCGTCCTCCTCCCTCCTCCTCCCAATAGTTGATGCCACGATGGGATCCCACCCAGCATGGCAATCCGTCATATTGCCGATGAAATTGCCCAATCCCCGTTGGCTGAAACCTTCCCTCCCCAAAGTCCTTGTGCCGCGCTGGGGCCCACCCCAGCGTGGCAAGACGATCCTCTTTGATTTTTTTACATTTTTTTTGCCGCACGGGAGCCCTAATCCCATCGGCTGAACGCTCTGAAGTCCTGTGCCATGCTGGGAGCTCACCCCAGCGTGGCAAACGGTCCCACAACGCCTTTTTTTTAACCTGTAAGAAAAAATGGTCCAGCGGTGCGTCTCCGACCCCCACCCCGCACACCACTGCACACCCAGCCTTCCACAACCCCCCACCCCATACTTACCTCTGGACTCGGGCGCCGACGATCTTCAGTGGACCTGGAACACGTCTGCACTCTTCAAAGCCGAACCGCATGAACTGAGAAATGCCAGTAAGCTGTATAATGGGCTAGATAGGGGTTTCAACTATTATATCTCAGCCATTTTTTGGAATTTTTGCACCAAATTTTCAACATGGGGTTTTTGGGACCCCTTCTCATGAATGATGTCACTGTCATGGCGTTATTCAGGCCCGAAGGGTGATTTCGCACAGTGACTGCGCAGTGACACCTTTGGGCCTGAATACCGCCATGACAGTGACATCATTCATGAGAAGGGGGCCCAAAACCCCCATGTTGAAAATTTGGTGCCAAAATTCCAAAAAAATGACTGTTTAACGAGCGTGCGTTGCGCAGTTCCTACGCAGGCTCGTAAGTTCACGAAATTTCAATATTTTCACTCCAGATTTTCAACATTGCCATTTCACCACACCTTCTTATGAGTAGTACAGCTGTCATTTTTACATCTCACCCAAAATGTGTTTCTCCCATGTAGCGCAGAATGGCGCAGTCAGTGTGCGTAAATCAACGTATGGGACAAATTAAAAATCACAGTGACACTGTTCATGAGCAGAGGTCTTGAAATGGCTATGTTGAAAATTTGAAAAAAATCCTAAAATGACTGTTTTGACGAAAGCGCATTGACGCAGTTCCTACCACGCCATAGGTTTGCGAATTTTCAATATTTCCACTCCAAATTTTCAACATTGCCATTTTTCCACACATTCTTATGAGTAGTACAGCTGTCATTTTTCACATCTCATCCAAATGTGTTTCCGCCATATAGCGCACAATGGCGCAGTCATCAGCGAACTCAGTGTATGGGACACATTAAGAAAATCACAGTGTCACTGTTCGATGAGCAGAGATCTTAAATGGCAATGTTGAAAATTTGGTGACAGAATTCTAAAAATGACTGTTTTAAGAGTGTGCTTGCACAGTTCCCACTGCACTTCGTGGGTTTGCGAATTTTCAATATTTCCTCCAGATTTCCAACATTGCCATTTTTCCACACCTCCTTATGAGCAGTACAGCTGTCATTTTTTCACTTCCTGCCCAAAACGTGTTTCCCCATGTAGCGCTATAAGGTGCTGTTGGTGTGCGAAAGCAATGTTCGACAGATTAAGAAAATCACAGTTACACTGTTCATGACCAGAGGTCTTAAAATGGCTATGTTGAAAATTGTGACAAAAGTCCATAAAATGACTGTGGTACAGTGAGCATTGTGCAGTTTCCACGCATCCTCGTTAGTTCATGACTTTGTATTATTTTCAGTCCAGATTTTCACTAGTGGCATTTTTCAACACTTCCTTATGAACAGTACAGCTGCCATTTTTACAACATGGCCAAAGTGTGTTTTCACACTTTCAGAGTGCAGAATGCCTGGGGAAATCATTGTTCGGCACAGATAAAGAAAATCACAGTGACACTGTTCGTGATTGAGGCACCAAAATGCCTGAGTTGACAATCTGCTATAAAAATCCCCAAACTAATTATATAACAGGTGTGCATTGCACAGTTTCTATGTGCTTCCGTGACTTCACCATTTTTTAAATATTTTTACTACACATTTGCAACATAGCCATTTTACACCTCCCATGAAAGAGTACAGCTGTCATTTTACATCCTGTTCGGAATATTTTTGCACCTGTGGTGCTAAATGCTGTAGTCACTGTGCATAAGCAGCTTTTGGCTACCAAACTGATACTCCCCCTGTTCATGAGGTGGGATCCACAAACAAACATGTTGAAAATTTGGAGTTAACTACCAACGAATGCCTGAGGTATAGGCTTTTCAACTAAATCACCCAACCCTATAGAGAATGACAGGAATCAGGGATGTGACTTGGGATTCTTGCCTGTGATGCTCATACCATTCCACACCCTGCAGTCACTGAGAGGCATTGAGGTATGCCTTGTACTCTTCAGCCCCAAACTTCACCCATTCTCCTATATCACACCCATCTCACAGTATTTCCTAATGAAATGGGGTGCTGTAAAGGCCAAAGACCCCAAGGAACATGTGACACTTGTCAGTCTCTGCAGAGTGGGGTGTGGTGAAATGACATGGCCGTTATGCCTGATGACCCAAATGCACACCCCAATGCCTGTCACTCTCTGCAGGGTGGTGGTGGGGTTGGCTTCAGTTCAATACTTCACTGCCATTCCTATTATGCAGCTCTGTAACTTCTACACTACCACTGCCAATGCCAGCAAGCAAACATTCGGCATTGACAAATGCTTGTTAATCTTACTTTCAGATTTCGGCACAGTGCTCTGTTACATACAGATGTCATTCCGCAACTTTTTTAGTACAGGGTAATACAGTTACTGGAATAGCGATTCATGCACATGTCCATTATTTTGGAGTGGCCATTTCCTGCGAGCCTGCCTAGGAGGACTGCATTTCTGTCGCTTGGGACCTCTGCATGGCAGCAGCCCTCTGATTTGCATACCCATGTCATCATTCTGGGATATCTTTCTGGTGCTTGCCCGCTCCCCCTCCTTTGCCACAGCACCTTGCCCTACCTGTCATGGTTACTCCAGGTCTGCGCTGCAGTGTCCGTGGCTCCAGGTTGCTCCATAGTTAAAATTCACGGTGCCGTGGATGGTGAAACTGTGGCAGCTGAATGCGAATGCAGATGTGCCCCCTGCTCTTGTGAGTCCTGCCCAGCTGCTTCCTGTCTCGCCCTGTTCTTCTGGTCCCCGGTCAGTACATCTGTGTTTGGTGCTAGTGAGTGCTCACTTGTTCTGCGGTCTTCTGCCGCTCGGTTCAGCGCAGCCTGCAGTCCCTGCCCCTGCACTCTAGCCTGGTTACCGGCACTATGAGACCTCTCTCTGTTGCTGTACCCGCATGCTTGCCCCTCTCTGCTGGCTGCCTCTCTGCGGCTCTCCGCTCCAGGACTAGCACCAGGCTCTACCTCCGATGCTCTGGCTCTGTTCCCAACTCCCAGGGGTGTATTTCTCTCTCACTCACTGTTTCTCCTGAACTGCTCCCTTCGGTGTCTTTCCCTGCCCCTGTGGTCCTCGTCATCTGCATCTGTGCAACAGTACTGCAGTATGAGGCTGCTGTCTTTATTGTTCACTCCTGAGCAGTCGCCCCTGTGACAGCTACTTGGTTTGTGACTCAAGGTCATGCAGGGGTCTGCCACTGGGTGAAACATTGCTTTCAGGACAGACAGGATGGTGGACCACTTCTCCCTATCCTCTTGCAGGGTGCCCAATAATTGCTTATGCTGCTCTCACACCTGTGTCCTGTCACAGACATTATTTCTCTGGTTGGTACTCCTGCCTGTGACAACATCTGCAGAGCTGTGCTCCTGACACTGTGGTTCATGTATCACCTGCTTAGCCCTGCCTCATCAGATATTTTGGCCATCATTTCACCGAGGAAATTTCTGCCCATGGGCTGCCTGGAGTACCATATGTCCTTATGGTCTAGGATTCTCTGTGCCTGCTTTATGGGGTGCAGGTAGAAGGCAGGGGCTCTCTTAGGGCATCGACTCACATACTCTTTAAACATAGTGACAGGACAGTCCCTTAAGTCTCTCCGTGTATACAGCACACCTCTCAATGCCTGTCTGTTGCTTTCATCTGGTCAGCCATGATTTTTGGTTGCCTCATTGAATGAGAGGCTGATATACTCTTGCCCCATGTCATCCTATGCTACTTCAAATGATATCTGGGTGAGCTCCTTAATCCCTCCCATCTCTTCTGGCAATCCTTAACTGGAGCTCGAACCACACCTCTTCACCAGGCCCCGCGCACTTTCTAGATCGAAGTTGCGGTAGTCCCTTTTTCTGCAGGTCTTCTCTCTGATAGAGGGATAGTGCTTGGGTTGTGTCTTCCCTGTCTCCTATACTGCTTTATCACTGCCACAAATACATTATTGGTTCCTTGAAAAACGGACGTCAGCTATGATATTCAGATTTCTCCTGACTTCCAGACTGTTTATGTACTGTTGAGCCCGCTCTTAGCCCACAGAATGAACTGATGCTATATTGCTCCCCATCATCTGCCCTCACCGAGTCATAGAATTGTCTCAGAATAGCGCACAGCCTCTCTGCTGTCACTGTACCTATGTCTACTGACATGTTCTTGGATCTGAGCCAGTCTGAAAAAAACATTACACGCCCACTGCGTGTTCTTGCTTGTGTTCAGCTCCTCTCCTCCTCTCCAAGTCATCCAGCTCTCATTGTGAGATTTCTATATGTCTCTGGCTCTGACAGCTCTGTCCTGTGCTGCTCTGCACTGCATTTCTCAGTTCATCCAGGTCATCAGTCTCATCAGATGCTCTGTCTAGATGCTTCACTTTTGCCACTTTCTTCTTGGGCACTGTGTCTCCTGCTGCATCACACCCCATCCTCAATCTGCCTCTCTCTGGCACTCACATCCACCTCCTGTCCAAACTCGCTATCTGTCCACGTGTCGATTTCCATGGCTCCACATAAATTGAACTCCACTGCCATGTCATTCATCACTACACTACCTCGGGCTACCTAAGTGTGCCTGCCTATGTCCCTCGTCTCTACTTGTCCCCCCTCCCTGCCTCTGCTATTCTCTCGCTGGTACCTGATTGTGTGGCTCTTTCTTTCAACACTGCTAGCTTCACATGCCACTAATTCTCTTCTGCTGGCTAGTCTCGGCACTACAGGAGCAACACGGCATTATCATCTCATAATTCCATGTTGCTCCTGTACCACGTGATGCCATGCCACCTATCAGCTTGCCCACTCTTCGCTATCTGAATTTTGCCGTGTTACAAATTTTGTTAATTACTGCCTGCCCATCAGTGATGAGACATATGTTGTTAATTACTGCCTGTCCATCAATGATGAGACATATGTTGTTAATTACTGCCTGCCCATCAATGATGAGGTGTATGTTGTTAATTACTGCCTGTCCAATAATGATGAGATGTGTTGTTAATTACTGCCTACCCATCAATGATGAGACATATGTTATTAATTACTTGCCTGTCCATCAATGATAAGACATATGTTGTTAATTACCGCCTGCCCATCAATGATGAGGTTAATTAATACCCGCCCATTGATGACGAGGTGTTGTCATTAATTACTGCCTCTCCATCAGTGACGCAGGTGTATGTTGTTAATTACTGCCTGCCAATCAGTGACAAGGTGTATGTCATTAACTACGCCTCTCCATCAGTGACAGGTGTATGTTAATTACTGCTCGCCCATCAGTGACGGTGGTGTATGTTGTTAATTACTGCCGCCCATCAGTGACGCAGGGTGTGTGTTGTTAATTACTGCCTGCCCATCAGTGATGGGTGTATGTTGTTAATTACTGCCTGCCCATCAATGACAAGGTGTATGTCATTAATTACCCTCTCCATCAGTGATTAGGTGTATGTTGTTAATTACTGCCTGCCCATCAGTGACGCAGGGTGTATACTGTTAGTTACTACCGCCCATCAACAAGGAGGTGAATGTTGAAATTACCGCCTGCCCAACAACGAGGTGAGTGTTGTTAATTACTGCCCACCCATCAGTGATGAGGTGTTGAGGTGTATGCTGTTAATTACTGCCTGCCCATCAGTGACAAGGTGTATGCTGTTAATTACTGCCTGCCCACCAGTGACAAGGCATATGCTGTTAATTACTGGCTACCTATCAGTGACGTATAGAATACTGGATGGTCACCCATCCACAACAAGGCTGTGTTTCCCTTGAGGGAGTTGATGACATCATCAAGACTTCGAGAGTGAAGCTCGAGAGGTCTCTCTGATGTCATCAACTCCCCAGAGGGAAACAACTCTGTTGTGGAGACACCATCCAATTTTTTATAGTATAAGGCTTAGGGCTTATTGTTGACGAACATTTTTTTGTTTTGGTTGCTGGCTTGTTTTACCTCGTTTCTCACTCGAGCATCTCCCCACTCCCACTCGTTCAAATTTGTCCCGCTCTTGCTGCCACTCGCTCCGGCTTCTCCCTGCTCCTGCTGGCACTTGTTTCACTTGTCGCCTCTTCTGCTCCCTCTGGTGTCGGCATTAGTACTTTTTATAATAAAAAAAATCACTTTTGTGACACGGAGCGATGGTAGCTCCTCATGTCAAAATGGGAAGAGTCCTCTACTCGCCGCTCACTAAACTGCCGCCGCCATGTTTCCAGTAATTTTTTACATCGAGCTTGTTGGTATGAGCCAATCAGAAGGCAGTTCAAAGGTAAAAGCTGTTGTACTATCGTTCTGACATCACCTTGATAGTACAACTTTTGACCTTCTGAACTTCCCCCTACAACAAGATTTAGAAAGCCACCAGTTTTCATCAACAATAAGCCCCAACCATACTACTATAAAGGTGTATATTGCTAATTACTGCCTGCCCATTAATGATGAGACATATGTTGTTAATTACTGCCTGCCCATCAACAACGAGGTGTAAGTTGTTAATTACTGTTGACCTATCATGCAACGAGGTGTATGTTGTAAATTACTGCCTGCCCATCAGTGATGAGGTGTATGTTGATAACCATTGCCTGCCCATCAATGATGAGGCATATGTTGTTAATTACTGTCTACCCACCAACGACGGTGTATGCTATTAATTGGTGCCTGTCCATCAGTGATGATGTGAATGTTGTTAATTACTGTCTGCCCATCAGTGACAAGGTGAATGTTATTAATTACTGCCTGCCCATCAATGATGGGTGTATGTTGATTAATTACTGCCTACCCATCAATGGTGAGGCATATGTTAGTGTCTGTACATCAGTGACTAGGTAAATATTGTTATTTACCGCCTTCTCATCAATGATGAAATATATGCTGTTAATTACTGCCTGTCCATTAATGACGAGGTGTATGTTGTTAATTGCTGCCTATCCATTAATGACAAGGTGTATGTTGTTAAATACTGCCTGTCCATTAATGATGAGGTGTATGTTGTTAATTACTGCTCGCCCATTAGTGACAAGATGAATGTTGCTAATCACTGCCTGCCCATCAATGGAGCAGCATATGTTGCCATTACTATCTACCCTCCAATGATGGGTGTATGCTAATAATTGGTGCCTCGCCCATCAGTGACAAGGTGAATATTGTTAATTACTGCCTGCCCATCAGTGATGGGTGTATGTTGTTAATTACTGCCTGCCCATCAATGATGGGTGTATGTTGTTAATTACTGATGGCCAATCAATGGCGAGGCATATGTTGTTAATTGCCTGTCCATCAGTGACTAGGTGAATATTGTAATTACTGCCTTCTCATCAGTGTTGAGGTGTATGTTGTTAATAATCGTTTGCCCATCAGTGAGGAGGTGTGTTGTTAATTACTGCCCGCCCATCATTAATGAGGTAAATGTTGTTGATTACTGATTGTCCATCAATGACAGGTGTATGTTGTTAATTATAGCCTGTCCATCAATGATGTGTGTATGTTGTTAATTACTGCCTGCCATCAATAATGAGGTGTATGTTGTTAATTAAAGCCTGCCATCAATGATGAGCGTATACAGTTGATTACTGCCTGCCCATCAATGACATTACTTTCTGTCTTAAGTCCATGGGTGGCTGCCTAGATTAGATCTGTGGATGATTTTGATGTTTTATCTCTGGATTCTTGACATCTCACTGTATAGGCAGATATGTAAACCCTAGTACCTTACACTGAAGATCTTTTCACTGCCATTAAAGTTTTGATGAGCTCAACAATGTTTCTGTCACCCTTAACAGTAATAGTAAATAGTTCTGATAATTCATAAATTACCAATAAAAACAATATCTAACTTTCTTTTACTGCTTCAAACCTTCAACCATAAGCCATATGTCATTTATCATTGTTGGTTCACTTACAGCTGTGGTTAGAGATTTCTCCTTCAGCGACTGGGACACAGTCATAGCAACAGGCAGGTTTCCCCTTTGGACAGCTTTTCTAAAGCCTGGGAGACAGCTTTCACTGCAGACAGATCTGGGAGGCTGTGATGTAGAGAAAGATATATAATTTGGTAAAATATAACATAGATGATCACAGTTCATAGTTCTTTAAGCCATAGGCAATTTCTCACCACAAAACAAATATGGCCACATATTTAGAAAATGTCAGCTGTGTATGTCCTACACCCCTTCAGACGATGTGCTATTTAAACAGATAGTGAGTGGTGCTATCTGACTTAATATTGGTCCATGTTGGCACAGTGCTAAATGGAATCTGTGCAGTCCCAGCACGGACCAGACCTGTATGGGGACAATGGGTATAGAGCTGCCTGATATTGCCAAGATCTCCACGGTAATATTCAGCCCCAGCATGGACCAGAGCTGTATATGCGCCACAGGTGTAGCGCCAATCATATTGCCAAGATCCCCATGGGTAATATTCAGCCCCAGCATGGACCAGAGCTGTACAGGACAATGGGTATAGTACTACCTGATATTGCCATGATCCCCATGGATAATATTAAGCCCCAGTATGTACTGGAGCTCTACATGGACAATGGTATAGCTGCTGCCTGATATTGCCAAGATCCCCATGGGCAATATTCAGCCCCAGTACATACCAGAGCTCTACATGGACAATGGGTATAGCGCTGTCTGATATTGCCAAGATCCCCATGGGTAATATTCTGCCCCAGCATGGACCAGAGCTGTACATGGACAATAGGTATAGTGCTGCCTGATATTGCCAAGATCCCCATGGGTAATATTCTGCCCCAGCATGGACCAGAGCTGCACATGACCATGGGTATAGCTCTGCTTGATATTGCCATGATCCCCATGGGTAATATTCAGCCTCAGCATGGACCAGAGCTGTATGTGGGCCACAGGTGTAAGCTGCCTGATATTGCCAAGATCCCCATGGGTAAAATTCAGTCCCAGCACATACCAGAGCTGTAAATGGACAACAGGAATAGAGCTGCTTGATATTTCCAAGATCCCCATGGGTAATATTCAGCCCCAGCATGGACCGGAGCTGTATATGTACAATGGGTATAGCGCTGTCTGATATTGCCAAGATCCCCATGGGTAATATTCAGCCCCAGCATGGACCAGAGCTGTATATGGACCAGAGGTATAGTGCTGCCTAATATTGCCAAGATCCCCACGGTAACATTCAGTCCAACACAGACCAGAGTTCTACATGGACAATGGGTATAGTGTTGTCTGATATTGCCAAGATCCCCATGGGTAATATTCTGCCCCAACATAGACCAGACCTGTACATGGACAATGGGTATAGTGCACTCTGATATTGCCAAGATCCCCATGGGTAATATTCAGCCCCAGCATGGACCGGAGCTGTATATGGACCACAGGTATAGAGCTGCCGACATTGCCAAGATCCCCATGGGTAATATTCAGCCCCAGCATGCAAATAAGCACATTAGAGGAATGCTAAATGCTAAGAAGCCATTTGCATGCTCACTGGGGCTTATTTCCATGGGTGCAGCAGCCCCTTAGCACGACTGACAACCTTGAAATGGGAGCCCTGGTGATCACATGGTCCCTCTCCCCCATGAACACCTGTTTTCTGTGTTTACATTAATCCCTGTGTCCAGTGTGGCCCCATCCCCAGTCATCTATTTTCAATGTATACTGCAATTACAGTAAAACAGCTGTTTTTACAGAGCACACGACAGCTCAGATGGTGGCCAGCCATGGAGGTGAGAGAAGGGTTGTGATGTATACTGCAATTACAGTAAAACAGCAGTTTTAACAGTGCACGTGACAGCTCAGCTGGTGGCCAGCCGTGGGGGTGAGAGGAGGGTTGTGCTGTATACTGCAATTACAGTAAAACAGCTGTTTTTACAGAGTGCACGACAGCTCAGCTGGTGGCCAGCCGTGGGGGGTGAGAGGAGGGTTGTGCTGTATACTGCAATTACAGTAAAACAGCTGTTTTTACAGTGCACACGACAGCTCAGCTGGTGGCCAGCCATGGAGGTGAGAGGAGGGTTGTGATGTATACTGCAATTACAGTAAAACAGCTGTTTTTACAGTGCGCACGACAGCTCAGCTGGTGGCCAGCCATGGAGGTGAGAGGAGGGTTGTGCTGGTCACTGAACCTAGCTGTGCAGAGCTACGGACACCTGGGTAAGTGGAGGGATGCAGGGTGGTGGGATGTGAACTGGTGAGTTGGGTGGAGGCTCTTTGGGGGAACACTAGATCACCAGAGATTAAAGTGGTTTGAAGAAACTTCAGATCTGGGGTGGGGAGAGCCACTGAACCACCATGGATCACCATATACACAGAAAATAGCTGATCTGGGCGGGATGGGGACACACACTGGATGATCAGGGATTACTGTTTACACTGACAATGGGCAATCGAGGTATGGGGGGAGGTCACACTAGTTCACCTGGAAATAATTTACACACTGTAAACAGGCGATCAGAGGTGGGAGGGACCACTGGACAACTAGGGGTTAATATATACACATTAATGGGTTATCAGGAGTAGGGGGGAACCAATGGAACACAAGGACATGATAATCTACTGTGCAAGCAATAATACCCAACAGGGTGGGCAGTATTTGGCAATACCGGACTGCCCAGGGGCGTAATGAGGCCCGACGCCGTAGGCTGAGGACCTTATAGTCCCTGGAAGGTCTGGTATTGCCCATACAGCCCACTCTGGAGGAAATTATGGCAAAAATGGGCACTGTGTGAAATATATTTAAAAAATATATCTTTTTAAGTGTTCATGGTGAAATTGTTATTTTATTTACTTTTATGTTAATAAAGTAAGCCCTCTGCCTTTTTTTTTGTTGTCTTCTGTGTGTCCTGCTTTGAGCAGGTTGTCAAGGTTACACTCACAACACCCCCTCCATGCCCGCGCAGGCACACACACACAAACACACACGCACACACATAGTATTGGTAGTTTTGGAATTTTTTTTATTTAATCATTCTTTGCTTTGCTTGTTTGAAGGGAAGTGGAGAGGCAGTAGCGGGCAGTCGGTGACGTCAGAGGTCATCATGGCTTACACTCGCTCCTCCCCCACCAGCGCACGTGGACACACAAGGACTATTGCCAATTTTAAAATATTTTTTTCAATGCTTTTGGGGTTTCTTTGTTTGCGGGTATTGGAGAGGCGGTAGCGGACAGTCGGCAAGGTGACCGGAAGTTGAGGAGTTGTTCATGGAAGATGAGACTTTGCAAATGAGTGAGTGAGGTTGAAAGTTGCAGGAGTCAGAGAAAGAAAAAAACTGCAGTAGACAGAGCAAGGAACTGAAGCTAGAAATAAGAAATGTTAAAATTGATTTTTGAATCTGCAGACTGGCACGGCAGGTGGGGAAGGTGGCACATTGAATAGTATGGATTTTAGAGATTCTTAGCGAGGCACAAAATGGTGGCTCGTCAGTATGCCAATTTGGGTGCCCAAAAGATAGTCTTTAGGTAATGAGGCACCTCAAATTGGCACTTCTTTTGAAGTGGGCATCTATCGTAAGTTAATGTACCCCACTGCTATAGCTATCAGCCAATCAGAGAGCTGATAGTGTCTATGCCATTTTCTAAACAGAAATAGGAGATCAGGGAGGGACCCACTGGACCACCAGGATATGATGATCTATTTCTAAGCAGAAATGGGAGATTATGGAGGGACCCACCAGACCCACAGGGCATACATTATAGAGTGCATACAGGAGATCGGGGTGGGAAGACCCACTGGACCAGCAGGACATTTATAATGTAATGTGAATGGGAGATCACGGGGAGAAGGGATACAGTGGACCACCAGGGAATATGTTATGGAATGTGAAAAGGCCACAATCAGGGCTGGACAGCTACATCACAGCCACTGTGCCTATATGGGTCATAGGCTTAATGCCCAGGTAAGAGGTGGTGTTCAGTGACAAAAACAATACCACCTGGGGACAGTTTACTGTCATCACAAACCTTTGAATATCTCTCTGCCACAGTATGCATGAGAGGACACCTTCATTTACATAGGCACAGCGGCATTTTAGCACCTTGTCTCTGCCGGGTTTGAAGGGTGCTCCTAGGGCCTCTGACTATGCTTTCACTGGGAGTGCTCATGCAGCCTCATTTTAGCACAGGTACTAGCCTTGTTAGCGTGGGTGTTAACCTTTGAATATCCTGCCCAAAATGAGCAAAGTGTTAGTTGAAAAACTGAACTGTGTACCAGTAATTTAAAATAAAAACAATATTTACTCAAATGGATTTGACTGCATATCAGGTAGGAAATACTCATATTCTGTAAGGGTTAATAATAACTTCTTCCCCATCTTTAAGCTGTTGGTTAACTCCTGGACATGACAGAGTGGGTGGGTGGATAAATAGAAACACAGAATTTGACAGATAAGGACTGCTTGGCCCACCTACTCTGCCCATTTCCTTACCTAATGGATAAGCTGCAGATCCTAGTTAACCAACAGCCTACTTCCTTCTACCCATCATTAGAATTGCCTTATGTCTGTCCCATGCATTCTTGAATGCCCGCATTGTTTCTGACTCCACTACCTCCTCGGGAAGGCTGTTCCATGTATCCACAACCTTCTCTGTGAAAAAATACTTCCTCACATTACTTCTGAGCTGTCACCCCTCTGTCTTTGACTTGTGCCCCCTTGTTCTTGCACATCTCTTTTTCCGAAAGATGCTACCCTCTTGGACTCTGTTGATTCCTTAATGTACTTGAAAGTTTCTATTATGTTCCCCCTCTCCCTCCTCTCCTTGAGGGTACACATATTAAGCTCCTTTAATCTCTCTTCATATGTCTTCTGGTGCAGACTCTGCACCATTTTAGTTGCCCTCCTCTGGACAGCCTCCATCCTGTCTATGTCTTTGCAGAGATGGGGTCTCACCAACTGTCTGTACAGAGGAATAACAACTTGCTGTTTTCTACTGCTGATGCCTCTCTCTATGCATCCTAGCATCCTGCCAGCCCTCCTTACTGCCTTCTCAAATTGCTGGCCCACCTTTAGGTTGTCTGATATGACTACCCCCGGGTCCCTTTCCATTTTTGTTGTTGTTATTATCTCACCCCCCATTGTGTACTCTTCCCCTGGATTTTTGTTTCCCAGGTGCATTACTTTGCACTTCATTGCATTGAATCTAAGCTGCCATACATTTGATCATTCCTCCAACCTTGCCAAGTCCCTTTGCATCCTTTCCACGACACCTTTTGTATCAACCCTGTTGTAGATCTTTGTGTCATCTGCAAAGAAACATACTTTTCCTTCCAGTCCCTCTGCAATGTCACTTATAAAGACATTAAAGAGGACTGGTCCCAGTTCTGAACCCTTCGGTACCCCGCCAGTAACCCCCCCTTTCTTCAGAGTAACTCCTTTACTATTACCCTCTGCATCCTGTTGTCCAGGCAATTTTTTACCCAGGCTACCACTTTGGGACCCACTGCAGGGTTGGCTAACTTGTATATTAATCATTTGTGTGGGACTTTGTCAAATGTCTTGCTAAAGTCTAGGTAGGTCATGTCCCCAGCCCCTCCCTGGTCTACTACTTTGGTCACCCAGTCAAAGAAATCTATTAGATTCAATTGACACAACCTTCCTACTGTGAATCCATGCTGCCTTGGGTTCTGTGCCCCACTGGCCTCTAGGAACTCAACAGTTCTTTCCTTTAGAAGTGATTCCATCATCTTCCCTACTACTGAGTTCAAACTAACAGGTCTGTAGTTTCTTGCCTCTGTCTTGCTTCCACTTTTGTGAAGGGGAATCATGTCTGCCCTCCTCCAGTCCTCCAGTACCACACCACCCTCCCATGATTTGTTAAAAAGGGTATTCAGTGCTGTCACTAGTTCCCCCCTTATTTTTTTAGAATTCTTGGGAGAATCCCATCGGGCTCCATTGCTTTGTTTACCTTCAGTTTTAAAAGTTCTTTCAGAACCCTTTCTTCTTTGAATGGACTTGTATCGACCCCCTATCCAGAGTGCTTCTGTTCTTTGATTTAGGTACCTCCCTCCTCTTCTTTTGTGAATACTGAGCAGAAATATTCATTCAGTATCCCTGCTTTTTCACAGTCACTCTCTGCCCAACCACCTTCCTCTTTATTAAGCTTCAGTATCCCTCTCTTGGTCTCTCTTTGTTCCTTAATGTACCTAGAAAAGGTTTTTATTCCCCTTCTTAAGTCAGTTGGTTATCTTTTCCTCAGTTTGGGCTTTTGCTATTCTGACTGCCTTCCCAGCTTCCTTCTGCTTTAACTGGTACAGTTCTCCATCCTGCTCCTTCTGTGTCATCTTATGCTTCCTGAATGCTACCTTTTTCTCCTTAACCTGCCCCGCCACCTCTTTTGAGAACCATAGTGGTCTTTTCCTTCCTTTTGCTTTGTAGATTTGTGTCACACAAAGACTTGTTGCCTCTGTGATGGCTGTTTTGATTTTTCCCCATTGTTTCTCCACCCCCTCCTTCTTGCCCATTTGCTAGTGCTTTTCTGAGGCACTCTCTCAATTTCCCAAAGCCCTTCTAAAGTCCAATACTCTTGCTTTTATATGGCTTGACTCTATGGCTGTGTTTATCATGAACCACACTGTTTGGTGGTCACGTGTTCCCAGATGGCTATCCACTACTAAATCTGAGATCCTTTCTCCATCCCTATTTGACAGTACCAGGTCTACGATTCCTCCCTTTCAAGTGGGTTCCACCACTAGCTGTCTGAGGCATGCCCCCTGTAGGGCATCGAGAATAGCCCTGCCCTTGGATGTGGCTGCAACAAAGGTGCTCCAACTAACATCTGGCATATTCAGGTCACCCATCAACAATATCTCCCCTTTTTCTGCCATTCTAAGGATGTCTTCTATCATTTTATTGTACATTGCCTCCCCCAGAGATGGGGTCTGTATACAACCCCTGTGCAAATTGTGGTGCCATAGCCAGTCTCCAGGGTAACCCACAGTGTCTCCTCTACTCCCTGTTTATCTTTTAGTTCCATTGCTTTGATCCCTTCCCTTATGTAGAGAGCTACTCCTCTGCCTCTTTTACCCTCCCTGTCCCCCCTGTAGATTGTGTACCCTGGTATGTTGACATCTCTGTCATGGTTCTCTGTGTACCATGTTTCTGTGACTGCTACGATATCCAGGTGTCCCTTTTCCATCAAGGCCACTTATTCAGGGAGCTTGTTACACAGATAATGGGCATTGGTACTCATCACCCTCTATTTTTTGATGGCCTTACTCCTTTTAGCCCCATCCCTGTCCTTACTGCCTTTTTCTGCTTTTACCCCGTTCTGCTCCCCATTAACTTCTCTACCTTGGTGTTTACCTTTCTAACTACTGTGTTTTGTGGGGTGAGGCTGGGTTTTCCCTGCTCCTTTTCTGTGCCTCCCCCCCTTGGCTATGCCCCATGGATAGAAAATGCAGTATTACATAGATTAAAGGAAACTGTCATACACTGGGGGGGAGACAGTGATGACAGACACAAAACACAGTATAAAGATTTTGGTAACAAAATAACAATGCAGTAAATAAATCTTTGGTCATGACAGTGGTAATGAGTCATCACCAGGTGCCAAACATATGCGGTCAAATATGGCTTGTCACCTCTCCCCATCACCTGAGAATGGTCATTCTAAAGTCTGGGAGACAACTTCCATTGCAGACAGATCTGTGACTCTACATCGGTGAAGGAAGCAATGACATTTGCTAATAGACCGTAACATAGATGATGTCAGTTTATAGTTCTTCAAGTGCTGTGGTCAGTTTCTCAGCACAAAAAACAGCCATGATAAAAAAAAAAGATTTATTAAAAAAAACAATAGGCTGCTGTGGGGGCATGGTCTGCGAGGCATCAAGATGGAAGCATAATCTCTGTGCTTGGCAACCTCTTTATGAATCTATTTTCATCCAGCACTCCCTGATCTCCTAAACATGACACAATCAATGCTTCTACCCTCCTGGTACTCTCCTCTAGAGTGTGGTACTGCAATTAGTATTACTCAGTTTGGTACTGCAATTAGTATTACTCAGTATGGTACTGCAGTTAGTATTACTCAGTTTGGTACTGCAGTTAGTCTTACTCAGTTTGGTATTGCAGTTAGTATTACTCAGTTTGGTACTGTAATTAGTATTACTTAGTATGGTACTGCAGTTAGTATTACTCAGTATGGTACTGCAGTTAGTATTACTCTGTTTGGTACTGCAATTAGTATTACTCTGTTTGGTACTGCAGTTAATATTACTCAGTTTGGTTCTGCAATTAGTATTACTCAGTATGGTACTGCAGTTAGTATTACTCAGTTTGGCACTGCAGTTAGTATTACTCAGTTTGGTACTGCAGTTAGTATTACTCAGTTTGGTACTGCAGTTAGTATTACTCAGTTTGGTACTGTAATTAGTATTACTCAGTATGGTACTGCAGTTAGTATTACTCAGTTTGGTACTGTAATTAGTATTATTTAGTAAGGTACTGCAGTTAGTATTACTCAGTTTGGTACTGCAGTTAGTATTACTCAGTTTGGTACTGTAATTAGTATTACTTAGTATGGTACTGCAGTTAGTATTACTCTGGTACTGCAATTAGTATTACTCAGTTTGGTACTGCAATTAGTATTACTCAGTATGGTACTGCAGTTAGTATTACTCAGTTTGGTATTGCAGTTAGTATTACTCAGTTTGGAACTGCAGTTAGTCTTGCTCAGTTTGGTACTGCAGTTAGTATTACTCAGTTTGGTACTGTAATTAGCATTACTTAGTATGGTACTGTAATTAGTATTACTTAGTATGGTACTGCAGTTAGTATTACTCAGTATGGTACTGCAGTTAGTATTACTCTGTTTAGTACTGCAATTAGTATTACTCTGTTTGGTACTGCAGTTAATATTACTCAGTTTGGTTCTGCAATTAGTATTACTCAGTATGGTACTGCAGTTAGTATTACTCAGTTTGGCACTGCAGTTAGTATTACTCAGATTGGTACTGCAGTTAGTATTACTCAGTGTGGTACTGTAATTAGTATTACTTAGTATGGTACTGCAGTTAGTATTACTCAGTTTGGTACTGTAATTAGTATTACTCAGAATGGTACTGCAGTTAGTATTACTCAGTTTGGTACTGTATTTAGCATTACTTAGTATGGTACTGCAGTTAGTATTACTCAGTATGGTACTGCAGTTAGTATTACTCAGTTTGGTACTGTAATTAGTATTACTTAGTATGGTACTGCAGTTAGTATTACTCAGTTTGGTACTGTAATTAGCATTACTTAGTATGGTACTGCAGTTAGTATTACTCTGGTACTGCAATTAGTATTACTCTGTTTGGTACTGCAGTTAGTATTACTCAGTTTGGTTCTGCAATTAGTATTACTCAGTTTGGTATTGCAGTTAGTATTACTCAGTTTGGTACTGCAATTAGTATTACTCAGTTTGGTACTGCAATTAGTATTACTCAGTTTGGTACTGCAGTTAGTCTTACTCAGTTGGTACTGCAGTTAGTATTACTCAGTTTGGTACTGCAGTTAGTATTACTCAGTTTGGTTCTGCAATTAGTATTACTCAGTATGGTACTGCAGTTAGTATTACTCAGTTTGGTACTGCAGTTAGTATTACTCAGTATGGTACTGTAATTAGTATTACTCAGTTTGGTACTGCAGTTAGTATTACTCAGTTTGGTACTGTGATTAGTATTACTTAGTATGGTACTGCAGTTAGTATTACTCAGTATGGTACTGCAGTTAGTATTACTCAGTTTGGTACTGCAGTTAGTATTACTCAGATTGGTACTGCAGTTAGTATTACTCAGTGTGGTACTGTAATTAGTATTACTTAGTATGGTACTGCAGTTAGTATTACTCAGTTTGTACTGCAATTAGTATTACTCAGTATGGTACTGCAGTTAGTATTACTCAGTTTGGTACTGTATTAGTATTACTAGTAAGGTACTGCAGTTAGTATTACTCAGTTTGGTACTGCAGTTAGTATTACTCAGTTTGGTACTGTAATTAGTATTACTTAGTATGGTACTGCAGTTAGTATTACTCAGTTTGGTACTGCAGTTAGTATTACTCGGTTTGGTACTGCAATTAGTATTACTCTGTTTGGTACTGCAGTTAGTATTACTCAGTTTGGTACTGCAATTAGTATTACTCAGTTTGGTACTGCAATTAGTATTACTCAGTTTGGTACTGCAATTAGTATTACTCAGTTTGGTACTGCAGTTAGTCTTACTCAGCTTGGTATTGCAGTTAGTATTACTCAGTTTGGTACTGCAGTTAGTATTACTCAGTTTGGTTCTGCAATTAGTATTACTCAGTATGGTACTGCAGTTAGTATTACTCAGTTTGGTACTGCAGTTAGTATTACTCAGTATGGTACTGTAATTAGTATTACTCAGTTTGGTACTGCAGTTAGTATTACTCAGTTTGGTACTGTAATTAGTATTACTTAGTATGGTACTGCAGTTAGTATTACTCAGTATGGTACTGCAGTTAGTATTACTCAGTTTGGCACTGCAGTTAGTATTACTCAGATTGGTACTGCAGTTAGTATTACTCAGTGTGGTACTGTAATTAGTATTACTTAGTATGGTACTGCAGTTAGTATTACTCAGTTTGGTACTGTAATTAGTATTACTCAGAATGGTACTGCAGTTAGTATTAATCAGTTTGGTACTGTATTTAGTATTACTTAGTAAGGTACTGCAGTTAGTATTACTCAGTTTGGTACTGCAGTTAGTATTACTCAGTTTGGTACTGTAATTAGTATTACTTAGTATGGTACTGCAGTTAGTATTACTCTGTTTGGTACTGCAGTTAGTATTACTCAGTTTGGTACTGCAATTAGTATTACTCAGTTTGGTACTGCAGTTAGTCTTACTCAGCTTGGTATTGCAGTTAGTATTACTCAGTTTGGTACTGCAGTTAGTATTACTCAGTTTGGTTCTGCAATTAGTATTACTCAGTATGGTACTGCAGTTAGTATTACTCAGTTTGGCACTGCAGTTAGTATTACTCAGTTTGGTACTGCAGTTAGTATTACTCAGTTTGGTACTGTAATTAGTATTACTTAGTATGGTACTGCAGTTAGTATTACTCAGTTTGGTACTGCAGTTAGTATTACTCAGTTTGGTACTGTAATTAGTATTATTCAGTATGGTACTGCAGTTAGTATTACTCAGTTTGGTACTGCAGTTAGTATTACTCAGTTTGGTACTGTAATTAGTATTACTTCAGTATGGTACTGCAGTTAGTATTACTCAGTTTGGTACTGCAGTTAGTATTACTCAGTATGGTACTGCAGTTAGTATTACTCAGTTTGGTACTGCAGTTAGTATTACTCAGTTTGGTACTGCAGTTAGTATTACTCAGTTTGGTACTGTAGTTAGTATTATTAGTTATGGTACTGCAGTTAGTATTACTTAGTTTGGTACTGCAGTTAGTATTATTCAGTTTGGTACTGCAATTAGTATTACTCAGTATGGTACTGCAGTTAGTATTACTCAGTTTGGTACTGCAGTTAGTATTACTCATCAACTACGAAGTCACTCCTGGTGCCATCCAAAAACTGCAGTTTATATGAGCAGTTCTGGACACTGTCAGGCGGAAGGTCTTTCTTCTTTCAGACAGAGTGGAACACATCAGATCCTCATCAGGGACTTGTCGGTGAAGAAGATTGTCCCAACCAGATCAGTTCACGCGCCTGCTCGGCACATGGCTGTGGCCATTGCAACAGTCCCACTGGCATGCCTCCATGCGGGTAACAGTGGATGCTAAAGTTGCAATGGGACCAAAGGCAAGAACCATCTGCAGCATCCAATCTGAATCACGAATGTCGTAATTCAGGATTGGCAATGGTGGCTAAATCCGGGGAACCTCTCTGCGGGGGTTCCTTTTGCAGCACCATCTCTGACTGTGACCTTCTCCATAGATGCCTCAAGGCTCGGGTGGGGAGCACACCTCGACAGGGTTCGGTCTCAGGGCCTATGGACAGCTCAGGAGTCTCATCTCCACATTAATATTTTGGAAATGAGGGCAGTCCTTTAAGCTCTGCAAATCTTCCAGTCGGAGATTCCACTGGGTACACTCCTGCTACAAACAGATAATACTGCGGTGATGTATTACCTCAAAAAAAAGGAGGTACTCACTCCTACTCGCTTTGCAGGGAGGCCATGAGAGTGTGGGAGTGGATATTGCAACATGGCGCAAACCTAATTGCAGTACATGTCCCAGGAGTGGACAACACCATTGCAGACAGTCTGAGCCACTCTCAGACCAGAGTCCAGGAGTGGGAACTTCTACAGGAGGTGGCAGAGGATCTGTTTCACAGATGGGGCACTCCAGAATTAGACCTTTTCATGTCCCCATCCAACGTAAAACTTCCCAATTTTTGCTCGCTAGATCCAGGACCTGGTGTTTTCTGGTGAGATGCGTTGTCCCTCTCCTGGGTGGGCAGATTCCTCTATGCCTTCCCTCCTTTCCCGTTGATCCAGAGAGTTCTCTTAAAACTTCACAGGGAGCAAGCAATGCTCAATTTGATCGCACCCTTCTGGCCCAGACAGATTTGGTTCCCGCTTCTGCACCAGCTATCCCGGGAACCTCCAGTTCCTTTGCCAATCAGCTCCCATCTATTGTCTCAGGAGGTGGGTTCATTGATCCACCCAGACTTATGTTCATTGATTCTGCATGCTTGGCTCCTAGAGACATAGCCATGCTGCGATACGGGGTCTCACAAGAAGTGGCAGACGTACTCTCTGCCACCAGAGAACTATACCCAGCGTCACGCCATGAAATGGTGTAATTTTTGTTTGTGGGCTCAAGCGTACGGTTTTCACCATTAGACTGTCCTGAAAAGCTGGTTCTGGACTACCTGCTTTCCTCTTCCACTCTGGACTGGCAGACTCCTCAAATAAGTGCACCTTTGTGCAATTTCTGCTACCATGCCCGTGAGCCATCGGCGGTGGCCCAGCTGGACATTACTCATTGCCTGCTTAAGGAGTCCTCCACCTTAGGCTGCCCATTAAGATCAATCCCTCCTTGGGACTTACCTTTTGTCCTGGAGCAGCTTACGCTGCCACCTATTGAACCAGCCACTGATTGCGAGCTACGTTTTCTCTCTTGGAAAACGTTTTTTTTAGTTGCCGTTACTTTGGCTAGAAGGATCTCAGAATTGCATGCTCTTATGTGTAAAGAGCCATATTTGGTTTTCCATCACGACAGGGTATCCCTAAGGACAAACCCAAAGTTTTTGCCTAATGTGGTTTCAGCCCTCACCTTTAACCAGGATATTGATCTACCAGTGTATTTCCCAAGGTACACTAATCGAGGAGAAGCCCTTCTGCACACCCTCGACATGCATCGGTGCCTCAGATACTATCTGACCAGAACCAAACAGTTTCGAAAGTTGAAACAACTTTTCATCTCCTTTGCTCACAGGATGAAAGGAGCTCCTGTCTCCAAACAGTCACTCTCGAGGTGGCTCATTCAGTGTATCACTTTCTGTTATGACAAGCGCAATAAACCCTTACCGGGCGTGGTTAAGGGTCATTCCACAAGAGGGGTGGCCACTTCTTTTGCGGCATTAAAGAATGTCTCTACCTCAGCTATTTGCACTGCAGCTACTTGGAGCTCTGTGCATACCTTTATCAGGCATTACAGTCTGGACATTGCATCGAGGCGAAGAGCGGGGTTCGGTCTAGCCATCCTTCAGGGACTTCTGTCCTAGGTTTGAGTAATATCAAGATCTCTACCTTTCCACCTCCCAGTGGTGCATGATTGCCACTATTGCTTGGAAATCAGTCCTAATGGTGTAACCTGCTGCAAGAGCTGTTTCTTGAAGTAAGATAGTACAGTTACGTAAGAACTTACCATAACAGTAGATCTTGGAGAACAGCTCTCGCAGCAGATACTTTCCCGCCCACCATCCCCCTGTTTTTGGAGGTAGGTCTTAGTCAAGCACCCATCTTATGGGATGGGACATTGCTATTATATAGTTGTTTTTTTTTGCCATCTGGTGGCGGATTCTCGGTCTCCTCTTCTGATGTCATCCAGTGGCTGGGAGTCTCCGGCGGGAGGACTGAGGATTATGGGGGGACTGCCTCCTTATGTACTACGCCTGACATTGGGGGCAGGACAGACATCAGAGGCGGTCCCCACTGAAGACTGCTAGCTAGAAAATTTCCATGGGGTCCTGGCACCTGACGGCTTCAGTCCTAATGGTGTAACCTGCTGCAAGAGCTGTTCTCGAAGATCTACTGTTACGATAAGTTCTTACATAACTGTACTTTCTGATGTCCTTATTTAAAGGAGGACATCAGGCTACTGGAGAGTTTTCAGCAGAGGGTGACCAAGATGATCCAGGGCATGGGGGACAAACCATATGATGAGTGACTACAGGAGTGCAATATGTATTCCCTGGAGGACATAGGAAAGAGGAGGAATATGATAGAAACCTTCAAGTAACTTCAGCGTATAAACAGGGTTGGAATGGAGGGCATCTTCAATTTAAAAGGGGAGGAGACACAATGGGGCATAGTCTGAAACTAGTAGGGGGAAGATGTACGAAGGAATTGAGGAGACACTTTATCACAGAAAGGGTGGTGTCTAGGTGGAATGAGTTGCCAGAGGCAGTGATATCAGTAAAAATGATGGGAAGTTTCAAGGTGGGGGGGTGACAGGGTGAAAAGAAAATGAGAACAGGAGGGGTGGAAGGGAGAAAGGGGAAGATGATTCCAGAAGAAAGGGAAGGGAGCAGCTCAGGAATTAGACTGAGTTACACTTGAGCAGACTTGATAGACAAATCGGCCCTTTCTGCTGTAATTTTGTATGTTCATTTGTTTGTATTTATTTATGGAATGGGGTGAGTGTTAGGGTTGACAAGCCCAAGGCACACCCCATGGGTTGGGTATTAAGGTTGTGCCATCCTAATTCCTACTTTTGTTGCTTCAACCCTAACTAATGCATTAACAACATTTTTTAAAACGTATTTTAAATATAATCTATAGATCGGATTTTAACTAACATTTGACAATGCTGGTCTTTCTACAATAATCTTACTTTAGCTGGTACTTGTTTATTTAACGATCTTCCAAGCCCGACATCCCGGCTGTCAATGTATTCTTTATTACAAAGTATACACCACTTCGATAATGTTGTATAAACAACACACATGACATTCCAAAGGTAAATCAAATGCAAACCCACAGGCTTTGTTGAGTGACAGTGCTATTCTCTGCAACAAAGACTTACTGACCGATGCGTAAGTGACTAGGCCATAGTCAATAATGGATAGAATACGAGTTTGAACAATAAGATTTTTGTTTCCTGGGTAAAGATAAATCTATTATAATGTATGGTAAGTGCCTATTAACCTCCATAATCAGCAGTCACACAGCTTTGTTACACACTGTTTAGAATTTTAAAAGTTGTTAACCACACTTCGGAACTTCCAAACAGTGGCATAAGAAAACAGAATGCACCAGAGTTCCATAATTCTCACACATAGAATGCAAACAGTGTTTTTTTGACCATACACTATAAAGATGATGGCTGAGGATCCGGTGACAAAATTGAAATCATTGCGGGTTGCTAGGTTAGGAACCCTCTGAGCTGTGCTCGAGGTTTACCATGCTGCCCTAGCAACCACTCGAGGTAATTACAGTGTGGTTATCACCCGCTCCTCAGCCATTATCCTCTATAATATACAACATGCCAAATCATTGGTTAACAGACTTCACAACATTGTCAATGGGCTGACGATAACTAAGAGTGCTATCTAGAGTCACAGGAAGAGAGATAGAGACTGTAGGGAGCCAGTATGTTGCCTAGAATGGAACAACATCACTTTTGTCTTTTTTCAATTCAAGCATAGCTTATTATTTATGATGCAACCATACACAGCACAAGAATCACATTGTAGTATGGTAATCAAGTTATTTAAGTCTTTATTTTAGAAAAAAAATATTGTCATCTGAACACAATAGAATCTTTGACTGTTTTATAAAACTGAGTAAATTATTCAAAAAAGATTAAAAAGCAGGGGTTCCAAGGGTAGATCCTTGTGGAACACTCAAAGTCATGGGCAATGGTTCTGAAAGAAAATGTTGAAGTCTAACCTGTTGCACACATTGGTTAAATAATCTTTAAACCAAGATGTAACTGAACTGGAAAAATGAAGCTGTTTTAAACTATAAATCCATTTTGCATGATGTACCAAGTTGAAAGCCTTTGATAAATCAATATAAATCGTACCAGTTAGATCACCACTGTCCAGGGCCTCATGAATACTATTAGTAAATTCTGCTAAAGCTGTAATAGAACTATGTTTTACCATGTTGTTCAACAGTCTACAGATTATATTTTCAAGATGTTCCATAATCTGATCATGTATTATCCATTCAAGTGCCTTAGAAAGTGAAGATAAAACAGACATTGGTCTGTAATTAGAGGCTGACAACCTATCGCCACTGTTAAATACTGGAGTAACAAATGCATGTTTCCAGTGTGAGGGAACTACTCTGTACATCAAAGTAAAAGTCAACACTGTGACTTAAGGGGTCCACAACCTAGGAGCATGGAAAGTGAGCAGCACCAAAGCAACAGGAAACAGAAGAACTACGTGTACATACATAACCAGAAATGGGAATGTGACAATCAGTGCACACAGCAGTACAGCCAGTGCAGAGCTAGAGCAGCGGGAGTAACAGGACCAGGCAATCCCAAACTGAGTGCCATACCACCATCCACTCAGGAAGGACTGCCAATTGCACAGAGTAAGTGCATTGTCCCTCCCTACCTGAAGTCCAAATAGAAAAGAACAAAAGCCTCCTGAACCTTACTGCCAATGGTGTGTGTGTGTGTGGGTGGGGGTGATGATAGCATCCCAATCCACTCCCAGTAAGGATGGAGAAAAAAACATCCAGACCAAAAAGTATGAAGTTACTAAAAGGACTGGGGGGTGGGAGCCCAAAGACCAAATACTCTCATGGAAGACACAGGGACACCTGCAACAACATCCCCTGTTGAGGGGAACAACCTGCAGAATGGGAACCAAGACCTTCAATGCTATCTCAAGACAGCATTTGAAGGGACAAAAAAAGGGAGACACACAGTTCCTTCTGTCCACCTGTTATGTCCAGTAGCTTTTCTACCCTGTCTCCCTATATATCGGAGGAGTCCTCATCTCCTGAAAAATGAGTCAAGAAATGGAGGGACTCACCTACATGCCTCAGTAACCAGTGCATGAGGAAATGGAGGGCCTTACCTACATGCCTCAGCAACCAGTGCATGAGGAAATGGAGGGACTCACCTACATGCCTCAGTAACTAGTGCCTGAGGAAATGGAGGGACTCAGCTACATGTCTCAGTAAGCGGTGCATGAGGAAATGGAGGGACTCACCTACATGCCTCAGTAACCAGTGCATGAGGAAATGGAGGGAACTCCCCTACATGCCTCAGTAACCAGTGCATGAGGAAATGGAGGGCCTCACCTACATGCCTCAGTAACTAGTGCCTGAGGAAATGGAGGGACTCAGCTACATGTCTCAGTAAGTGGTGCATGAGGAAATGGAGGGACTCACCTACATGCCTCAGTAACCAGTGCATGAGGAAATGGAGGGGCTCACCTACATGCCTCAGTAACCAGTGCATGAGGAAATGGAGAGACTCACCTACATGCCTCAGTAACCAGTGCCTGAGGAAATTGAGGAACTCACCTACATGCCTCAGTAACCAGTGCACGAGGAAATGGAGGGACTCACCTACATGCCTCAGTAACCAGTGCATGAGGAAATGGAGGGAACTCCCCTACATGCCTCAGTAACCAGTGCATGAGGAAATGGAGGGCCTCACCTACATGCCTCAGTAACTAGTGCCTGAGAAATGGAGGGACTCAGCTACATGTCTCAGTAAGCGGTGCATGAGGAAATGGATGGCCTCACCTACATGCCTCAGCAACCAGTGCATGAGGAAATGGAGGGAACTCCCCTACATGCCTCAGTAACCAGTGCATGAGGAAATGGAGGGCCTCATCTACATGCCTCAGTAACCAGTGCATGAGGAAATGGAGGGACTCCCCTACATGCCTCAGTAACCAGTGCATGAGGAAATGGAGGGACTCACCTACATGCCTCAGTAACCAGTGCATGAGGAAATGGAGAGACTCACCTACATGCCTCAGTAACCAGTGCCTGAGGAAATTGAGGGGCTCACCTACATGCCTCAGTAACCAGTGCATGAGGAAATGGAGGGACTCACCTACATGCCTCAGTAACCAGTGCCTGAGAAAATGGAGGGACTTACCTACATACCTCAGTAACCAGTGCATGAGAAAATGGAGGGACTCCCCTACATGCCTCAGTAACCAGTGCATGAGAAAATTGAGGGCCTCACCTACATGCCTCAGTAACCGGTGAATAAGGAAATGGAGTGAACCCCTCTACATGGCTCAGTAACCAGTGCCTGACTAAATGGATGGACTCACCTACATGCCTTGGTAACCAGTGCATGAGGAAATGGATGGACTCAGCTACATGCTTCCGTAACCAGTGCATGAGGAAATGGAGAGACTCCCCTACATGGCTCAGTAACCAGTGCATGAGGAAATGGAGGGACCCACCTACATGCCTCAGTAACCAGTGCATGAGAAAATGGAGGGAATTACCTACATGCCTTGGTAACCAGTGCATGAAGAAATAGAGGGAATCACCTCTTTGTTTCAGTAACCAGTGCATGAGATGTAGGGAATTACCTCTATGCTTCAGTAACCAGTGCATGAGATGTAGGGAATTACCTCTATGCTTCAGTAACCAGTGCATGCGATGTAGGGAATTACCTCTATGCTTCAGTAACCAGTGCATGAGATGTAGGGAATTACCTTTATGCTTCAGTAACCAGTGCCTGAGAAAGATACAAACATTCTAGCTCCCCACATTCTGAGACTGGGAACCCTCGGAAGGGGAAGACCACCCAATCACCAGTGGCTGCAGACAGTAAGCCCAATCCAAGACAAGGGTGAGCTTCCCACCCCTTAAACATCAGTGTTGCAGCATCATTAGTGGGTGAACAATCCCTCTGTGGCCCCAGAATGCAGACAGTAGTTGCATGACATAAAGCAGGGTGCATACAGTGTCATGGGCAGCCACAGAGTGGGGACAAAGGTTATCAGAATGAGGGGTCCCAAAAACAATACCATAGAGCAAATAAGGTGGAGAAGGGAACCCAGTACTCAGAGTAGAGGACACACAGACACCATCCCAATATGGGTTAATTCAGATACAGCAGGGCCTACTCATACCCTGTAAGTACCACCTGAGGGAAGTATATCCCACCCAAACCTGAGCTGCATAGCATAGGGAGTAAGAAATCCTCTGAGATATCAAATGTGTTTAGAGCCCTGTGAATTTGAGAATGTGAGCCAATATAGCTCTAGGATGTTCAACCAGTTATGGTTTTGCTGCCAATGATTAGTGCGCTCACTCTGTCTCCAGAGGTGGGCAGTTAGGAGCATTTCAAAGCTGCAGTATCACTGACTTATGGAACTAGATAATGTCAGGCCCCCATACCTCTTTCTGGAACATGAAAAAAACAGACTCTGTTCTAGCAGGCACAGTTCTCCAAATTATCACCCTAAAGCAGCAAATAATTTAATGAGTCCATCTTGCTCCTGGAAATGGCCTGAAGCTATTCGATAAAAGACTCAACTATCACCACCCGGGATTAAGCCACATCCAGTTAGGTGCCTATGCTGGCAAGGTCCTTGGAGGTTTGGGCAAATGACAGCTTCAAATCAGCAATGTCTTTCACTGCAGAGATCTGCTGCATGTCTGATGTGTAAGCATCATAGAGATCTGCTGCATGTCTTATGTGTGAGCATAGCAGAGATCTGCTGCATGTCTATTGTGTGAGCATCACAGAAGTCTGCTACTTGTCTGTAGTGTATCGCATCGCAGAGATCTGCATGTCTGTAGTGTGAGCATTGCAGATATCTGCTGCATGTCTGTAGTGTGAGCATTGCAGATATCTGCTGCATGTCTGTAGTGTGAGCATTGCAGATATCTGCTGCATGTCTGTTGTGTATCACAGAAATCAGCTAACATGTCTGTTGTTCAAGCATCACAGAGATCAGCTGCATGTCTAATATGTGACCATCCCAGAGATCTGTTCCTTGTCTGTTTTTTGATCAGCCCAGTGGTATCTTCTGCATGTCTGTTGTGTGAGTTTAATGTTCAGGGGTTGGGGGGGCAGAAAAAATCTTCTTGTGGTCCTTTTATAGTCCAAATTTTCTTTTTATTGATTCACCCTAACGTTTTGCACATAAAGTGCTTTTTCAAAGGGCTTTCTTGTACCGTAAAATGATAATTTATATAATTAGTAAATCATTTTTACAACATATTATATTACTGTCTTGCTATCTGATATCACAGCTGGAATTCATTACCATCTTGAACAATACTAGATGCCCTTGTTCTCATTCCTGTTGTTAATATTCTCAGACTTCTTTGTTATACTATTCCATTCACAGGTACTTCGTAAACATTTTAACTTTTTCTTCTCTTCTCTTCCTTTCTACAATTTCTCTTTTTTGCATTCGCTTGTGTGCATGCGCAAGGGTTTTTGGACAGTACAACTTTTTGGAGGTGTGTGACCCTCCTGTCCAATGCAGAGCTTGGTGTAGCAGGCATGACCCAACTGCACCAATGGATGCATGGGCTGTCTATGACAGCAGTTTGGCTGCAGTGATCTTCAGTTAAAAGAAAAGCACCACTGCAATCAGAGGTGGTAACGTGGCTGTATTTAGCATATTGACATCACTCTTTTCCCTCCAGCTGCTGACGAGATCCCTCCCCTTCCTCCCTCTGCTGCTGTCCTTCCTGATCCCTCATTATTGCTCCCCTCAAACACACTGTATGTGCTGACAGGGTGCCCAAATCCCATTGGCTCCAGGGCCCCTCCAAAAAATACCTACGTGGCATGCTAGGAGGATACCCAGTGTGCTCATTGCCCCTGTAAGTGGGAAAAATGTCCAGCAATGTCTTTTTTTTAAACCTGTGAAAACAGAAAACCATCCCTTGTGCTCCTTCCCCCAACCCACACCAAACCTCTGCGTACCCCATATCCCTCCACCCTACCCCATACCTTCAGAGCCCGGTGCAACAATCATCAGTGGAGCGAGAACAGGTCTGCACTCTTGAAAGCCGACCGCGAACTGAAGAAATGCCGGTACTCTGTATAATGGCATAAATGTGTTTTTTTCCAACTTAGGTGGATATCTCAGCTATTTTTGTGAATTTTGGCACCACATTTTCAACATGGGGTTCTTGGGAACCCAAATCATGAATTCAGTCACTGTCATGTGGTTATTCGGTCCCAAAAGGTGATTTCACTGTCACTGTGCAGAATCACTTTTTGGGACTGATTAATGAAACAGCAGTTTCACTGTTCATTAGGTGGGCTCCCAAAAAGCCTATGTTGCAAATTTGGTGAAAAAATTCCAAAAAATGACTGTGTTACAAGGGTGCATTGTGGAGTTTCCATGTACACTCATGACTTTGAGAATTTGTAATATTTTCACTCCAGATTTTTATCATTGGCAATTTTTCTCACCTCCTTATGAACAGTACAGCTATCATGTTTCACATCCTGGCAAAATGTGTTTTCGCACACCCAGCACACAGTGTTTCAGTCGCAATGGGAAATCAATGTTTGGGACAGATTATGAAAATCACAGTGACACTGTTCATGAGCAGAGGTCCTAAAGTGCCTATGTTGAAAATTTGGTGACAAACATCCACAAAATGACTATGTAATGAGCGTGCATTGTACAGTTTCCATGCACACTCGTAACTTCCAGATTTTGTAATATTTTCACTCCAGATTTTCAACATGACCATTTTTGCACACCTTCTTATGAACAGTACAGCTGTCATTTTTCATATACTGCTGAAAATGTGTTTTCACACATCTGGCGCACAATGGCGTGGTCGCTGTGGGGAATCAACGTTCGGGGCAGTTTAAGAAAATCATAGTGATACTGTTTATGAGCAGAGGTCCCAAATGCTTTTATGAGGTGGGGGTCATAAAAAGGCTATATTGAAAATTTGTAGTGCAAATACCAGCAAATGCCCGTGACATTAGGGTAAAGTACCATAAGTGCCAAACACCACTGCAAATACCTGCAAGCGAACGTTCGGCATTGACAAATGCTTGTTTTAATTCACACTGATTCACCACTTCATATCAGTCTTGCAACTGTGTACAGCTGTCGTCTGCCTGCTCCGTCTCACTTAACAAATAGCTACAGTACTTGCCCCTTATTTTTGGTTAGCAGTATCCAGCTTGCTGATAGTTCTGTTATTTTGCCAGCTTACTGATTAAATGCATGTTACCTTAAAATATGCTGCCAGAATTCTCATCAATTGCCATGTCTTTCCACGTGCATTGTATTCTGTTTTTTTCTTTTCTTCTAAAACATATAAACAAAGCAATTCAATTACAATCCTACAGCTACTGCAATCTCTTGCTTACTTTTCAATTTAATAGCTAATTTAAATGCCTTCTTTATCTGTTAGTTTAATTAGCTATCTTTCCAGAGCACTTTTGTTTTTTATATCACTTCTTTTAATCTGTTCTCTGCACTGTATTTCTGTTGAGACATTTAAAAACAAGTCAGCATTATAATACTGAAAGGTCTACTCTTTCCAACACAGTGCTCACTTCTCCATTTAAATGTTTAGGTTTTTTCTTTTACCTGAGTTTGTGTGTTCTGGTTTCTTGTCTTACTTGTGGCCTATGTTGGTACAGTAGTTGTCTCATTTGAACTGTCCACAAAATTATCTAGAAAGTCAAAGATATCTTATAGCATCTTTACTTCACTTTAAATGTGTTACTAAGCAAGTTTATACAAGATTTATTCTTGTTACCTGACAATTTATTCAAGTTGCTCTGCTCTGCTTCTGCCACGTGTTTGTGCTGTTGTGCATTCATTTTTCATTCAAATTGGGTGTGCTACTAAATCCTCTCAGGCCCGATTGCAATATCGCGTGATGTTTTGAGCGTTATCACCAGCCCTGTCACATGCTGGTTTGTGTTGCCTAGGCAGCATTGCTATGCGTTTTGCATAGCCTTTGTGATTGGGCCTGGGAAATCCCGTTATATTGTGTGAATCATTGGTCTGAGTTACTGCTTGTTCTTTATACTAACATACTAAAATGCCAGCAGAATAGGCCTAATGGTCTTTCGTGTCTGCTCGTTTGGTCAGCCCCCACCCTGGGTGCTGACCTTGCTGTCCCCCTCGCCTTCTCTGGCTTCTCCCTTCCCAGTTCCAGATATTCTTGCTGCATTGGATTTTGCTTCCTGAACCCTTCCCTGTACCTGTCCCACCCTCTTGAACCCTCCACTGTCTCTGCCTCCACCAGCCCCCTAGGTAGTGCATTCCATGGCTCTACCACCCTCTCAGTGAAGTAGCACCTCCTCCTTTCTCCCCTGAATCTTCCCCCCTCCAGCTTCCACCCATGCCCTCTAGTGGCCCCTTCCTCCTTCCTTCGAAGCACCCTCACTGTTCCTCCCCTATTTACCCTCTTCATGTACCTGAAGACCTCTATCATGTCCCCCCGGTCCCTTCTCTCTTCCAAAGTGTACATATTTGGCTCTTCAGCCTCTCCTCATAGGTCCTGTCCCCCAAGCCCCAAATCATTTTGGTTGCCCTCCTCTGGACCCTCTCCAGGAGGTTAATGTCCCTCTTTAAGTGTGGCCTCCAAAACTGCACGCAGTACTCCAGGTGCGGCCTCACCAAGCAGTTATACAGAGGGAGTATCACTTCCCTCCTTCTGGAGGTGATCCCCCTAGCGATGCATCCCAGCATCCTGTTGGCCTTGGCTGCTGCCATCCTGCCCTTTATATGGGATGCCATTCTACTGGGCCTGGGATTTTAACCACTCCTCATCATACAAAACTAAAGTGTTGCCCTTACATTTTCTTACTGCTGTAATTTGTAAATGCAATATTGTAGTTACTTTTTATACTACTTGTTGTGTCCCTCTGTTTAAAACAGAATATTTGACATTGCATTGTACTTTTTCCTTTTTTTTCACGTTCATGTTGTCGCTGTTTTTATGTTTGCTTGCGCGCATGCGCAAGGAACGTCTTGGGAGAATGGGACACTTTGGAGGTGTGCCTCTCCTCTGCAATCCCCTGCTTCATTGAGCAGGTGTGGCAGTCCTGCACCAATCGGACACGGTGCTGTGTATGACAGCACTGGCCTTCTCTTCAAAGAAAACCACCGCTGTGTGCTTGCATCGCATCACGCCACCCCCCAATCTTTGCTCCCATGCTGGGAGCCCACTCCAGCGTGGCAAACGTTCCACATCATCTTTTAAAAAAACTGTAAATTGAAAACGTGTCCCACGGCGCTTCTCCCAGTCCCTCCCACAACCCGCACTCCACCTACTGCGCATCCTGCCTCCCCACCCCCCCACCCCAAACTTACCTCCGAGCTCAGCGATTCTTCGTGGACCGGGAACATGTCTGCACTCTTCAAAGCCGACTGAACTGAGGAAATGCCGTAAGCTGTATAATGGCTAGATAGTGGGTTTTCAACTTTATTGCATATCTCAGGCATTTTTGGCATTTTGACACCAAATTTTCCACATGGGGTTTTTGGGACCCCTTCTCATGAATTATGTCACTGTCATTGTGTTATTCGGGCCGAAGGTGATTTCACAGTCACTGCGCAGTTACTGCATGAAATCACCCTTCAAGCCTGAATAACACCATGACAGTGACATCAATCATGAGAAGGGGTCCCAAAAACCCCATGTTGAAAATTTGGTGCAAAAATTCCAAAAAATGAATGTTTTATGAGCGTGCATTGCACAGTTCCTACGCAGGCTTGTAAGTTCGCAAATTTTCAATATTTTCACTCCAGATTTTCAACATTACCATTTTACCACACCTCCTTATGAGCAGTACAGCTGTCATTTTTCACATCCTGCCCAAAACGTGTTTCCACCCATGTAGCACAATGGCGCAGTCGGTGTGTGAAATCAATGTATGGGACACATTAAGAAAATCACCATGACACTGTTCATTAGCAGAGGTCTTAAAATGGCTATGTTGAAAATTTGGTGAAAAAATTCCTAAAAATGACTGTTTTACGAGCGTGCGTTGTGCAGTTCCTACGCACGCTCGTAGGTTTGTGAATTTTCAATATTTTCACTCCAGATTTTCAACATTGCCATTTTACCACACCTTCTTATGAGCAGTACAGCTGTCATTTTTCACATCTCACCCAAAACGTGTTTCCACCCATGTAGTGCACAATGGCGCAGTCGGTGTGTGAAATCAATGTATGGGACACATTAAGAAAATCACAGTGACACTGTTCATTAGCAGATGTCTTAAAATGGCTATGTTGAAAATTTGGTGAAAAAATTCCTAAAAATGACTGTTTTATGAGCTGCAAGGCGCAGTTCGCACGCGACGCTCGTAGGTTTGCGAATTTTCAATATTTTCACTCCAGATTTTCAACATTGTCATTTTACCACACCTCCTTATGAGCAGTACAGCTGTCATTTTCACATCCTGCCCAAAACATGTTTCCGTCCATGTAGCGCACAATGGCGAAGTTGGTGTGCGAAATCAAAGTATGGTACACATTAACAAAATCACAGTGACACTGTTCATGAGCAGAGGTCTTAAAATGGCTATGTTGAAAATTTGATGAAAAAATTCCTAAAAATGACTGTTTTACAAGCGTGCATTGCGCAGTTCCTACGCACGCTCGTAAGTTCGCAAATTTTCAATATTTGCACTCCAATGACTTCCAAGTACCTAAACAGCACATAGAAGCAAGCAACATTCGGCACTGACAAATGCTTGTACTTCTTTGCCACAGATTTTTTTAAGCCATGTCCAACTGCCAAATACCACTGCAAATACCTGCAAGCGAACGTTCGGCATTGACAAATGCTTGTCTGTATTTAAATCACTAGAAACTACAATGTTTGCTCTGTCACATGCTGTAATGGATGACACTGTGGTTAATTACCTTTTGTTCTTAACCCAGATATCCTAGTCTGGGGGACAGGGTTGGGGGGAGGAGTTAAACATATAGGAATCTATCACAGGCTGTTGCGTGTTCAGGACTTGCCTTTAAGCATCGTGCCAGTTACTCCCTTTATTACATTTTTTATTAAATTTTTTTTTGCTATGTATAGTTGTTTTCTGCTGTTTTCAGGGTCTTTTATATAAATTACCAGCATGTATTCCAATTTGTTTCTGTATTGATATCAATATTGTGATCTAAGATGTTTAAATAAAATATCCACTGCTTTTCTGCTTTGTCAATCATTTTCTGATAGTCTCTAGACTTCTAACTATTAATAGGAACCAACCACAGATATATCATAGCAGACCATTGATAGCAGCAAAAAAGTTGACACTTTAAAGGATAGACTAGTAAGTTTTTTTTTAAATTATTTAACCAGGAGTGGCACACTAAGCTGAAAGCTTATTTACAGGTGTGACCTGGGAGCACAGGGAAGCTACATGACTTGCTCAGGGTCACACAGTATGTAAGTGGGGGCTTTGGGATTCAAACCCAGGTCTCCAGATTTGTAGCTCAGAACCTTAAATCACTGCACTATACTGCCTAGCCTAAGATCACAGTGCAAGACCCCAGAAAGGAAAGACACTCAATTGTTGCTTGGGCCACTCAAAGCAGGGATGGCACCCTGTGGAAGATGCTCAGTCTGTGTACTACAAAAAAAAGATGTCTTTAGACACCCACTCCAGGGCAGGAATTCCCTATAAAACAACATATCAACTGCACATCGGAAGGAGTCATATATGTACTCTAGTGCCCTTGTATGTGGGACAAACCATAAGAGCACTTAATACTAGAATACAAGAGCACAAAAGTGACATTACAAGACATGACAAAACATCACAGATAACAATACATTTTTCACAACAGGGACACACAGAAGCTTCATTGCGGTTCTGGGGACTCAAACAAGTTTAACCACCAGTACAAGGTGAAGATTATCAGAAAATGATTGACAAAGCACAAAGGCAGTGGATATTTTATTTAAAAACCTTAGACTGTGGTATTGGTATAAATATAGAAACAAATTGGAATGCATGCTGGTAATTTATATAAAAGACCCTGACAACAGCAAAAAACAACTGTACCTGGCAAAAAAAAAATAATTAACAAAACATTTAATAAAGGGAGTCTCTGTTGTGTGAGCATTGCAGAGATCTGCTGCATGTCTGAGTGTGAGCATTGCAGAGATCAGCTGCATGTATGTTGTGTGAGTATTGCAGAGATCTGCTGCATGACTACTGTGTGAGCATTGCAGACATCTGCTAAATATCTGTTGTGTTTGCATCACAGAGATCTGTTACATGTCTGTCTGCATGACAGATATCTGCTGCATGTCTGTTGTGTGAGCTTCACAGAGATCTGCTGCATGATTGTTATGTGAGCCATCACCATGTTTAGCCTGAGAATGGTTGTGAAGCATCACAGAGATCACCTGCATGCCTGTTGTGTGAGAATCACAAGGACATGTTGCATGTCTGTTGGTGAGCATTGCAGAGATTTGCTGCATCCAATGTGTGTGCATTTTAGAGATCTGCTGCATGTCTGTTGTGTGAGCATCACAGAAACCTGGTACATGCCTGTTGTGGGAGCATCACAGAGATCTGCTGCATGTCTGTTATGTGAGCATTGCAGTGATCTGCTGCATGTTTGGCATGAGCATTGAAGATATTTACTGCATGTGTGTCATGAAAGCATTGAAGAGGTATGCTGCATGTCTGCTGTATGAGTATTACAGAGATCTGCTGCATGTCAGCATTGCAGACATCTGTTGCATGTGTGTTGTGCGAGCACTGCAGAGATCTGCTGCATGTCTGTTGTGTAAATATTGCAGAGCTCTGCTGCATGTCTGAGCATTGAAGACATCTGCTGCATGTTTGTTGTGAGTATGGAAAGGATCTCCTGCATGTTTGTCATGTGAGCATTGAAGAGATCTGCTACATATCTGCTGTATGAGCATTGCAGAGATCTGCAGCATGTCTGATGTGTGAGCATTACAGAGATCTGCTGCATGTCCATTGTGTGAGCATTGCAGAGATCTGCATGTCTGTTGTGTGTGTATATTGCAGAGATCTGTTGCATGTCTGAAAATTGCAGAACACTGCTGCATATTTGTGCGAGCATTGAAAAGAACTGCTGCATGTCTGCTGTATGAGCAATGCAGAGATCTGTTGCATGTCTGAGTGTGAGTATTGCAGAGATCTGCTGCCTGTTGTGTGAGCATTGCAGAGATCTGCTACATGTCAGTTGTGTGAGCACTGCAGAGATCTGCTGCATGTCTATTGTGTTTGCATCACAGATATCTATTGCATGTCTCTTTGTCTGCATGGCAGGTATCTGCTGCATGTCTGTTGTGTGAGCTTCACAGAGATCTCCTGCATGATTGTCATGTGAGCCATCACCATGCTTAGCCTGAGAATGGCTGTGAAGGTAGGTCTGAAAGTTCAAACTGCTCATTAACAGGATGTCTTTCACCAAACTGAATAATACTAATTGCATTACCAAACTGAGTAATACTAATTGCAGAACCAAACTGAATAATATTAATTGCAGTACCACATTGAGTAATATTAATTGCAGTACCATATTGAGTAATACAAACTGCAGTACCAAACTGAGTAATACTAACTGCAGTACCATACTAAGTAATACTAATTACAGTACCAAACTGAGTAATACTAATTGCAGTACCAAACTGAGTAATACTAACTGCAGTACCAAACTGAGTAATACTAACTGCAGTACCATACTAAGTAATGCTAATTACAGTACCAAACTGAATAATACTAACTGCAGTACCAAACTAAGTAATACTAACTGCAGTACCTTACTAAT
This sequence comes from Neoceratodus forsteri, assembly GCA_016271365.2. Classification (NCBI taxonomy): domain Eukaryota; kingdom Metazoa; phylum Chordata; order Ceratodontiformes; family Ceratodontidae; genus Neoceratodus; species Neoceratodus forsteri. Next base: position 19,007,477 of record CM028129.1, on the reverse strand, counting down.
CAATACTAACTACAGTACCAAACTGAGTAATGCTAACTGCAGTACCAAACTGAGTAATACTAACTGCAGTACCAAACTGAGTAATACTAACTGCAGTACCATACTGAGTAATACTAACTGCAGTACCAAACTGAGTAATACTAACTGCAGTACCATACTGAGTAATACTAATTACAGTACCAAACTGAGTAATACTAACTGCAGTACCAAACTGAGTAATACTAACTGCAGTACCATACTGAATAATACTAATTACAGTACCAAACTGAGTAATACTAACTGCAGTACCAAACTGAGTAATACTAACTGCAGTACCATACTAAGTAATACTAATTACAGTACCAAACTGAGTAATACTAACTGCAGTACCAAACTGAGTAATACTAACTGCAGTGCCAAACTGAGTAATACTAACTGCAGTACCATACTGAGTAATACTAATTGCAGAACCAAACTGAGTAATACTAACTGCAGTACCAAACTGAGTAATACTAACTGCAATACCAAGCTGAGTAAGACTAACTGCAGTACCAAACTGAGTAATACTAATTGCAGTACCAAACTGAGTAATACTAATTGCAGTACCAAACAGAGTAATACTAACTGCAGTACCATACTAAGTAATACTAATTACAGTACCAAACTGAGTAATACTAACTGCAGTACCAAACTGAGTAATACTAACTGCAGTACCTTACTAAGTAATACTAAATACAGTACCAAACTGAGTAATACTAACTGCAGTACCATTCTGAGTAATACTAATTACAGTACCAAACTGAGTAATACTAACTGCAGTACCATACTAAGTAATACTAATTACAGTACCACACTGAGTAATACTAACTGCAGTACCAATCTGAGTAATACTAACTGCAGTGCCAAACTGAGTAATACTAACTGCAGTACCATACTGAGTAATACTAACTGCAGTACCATACTAAGTAATACTAATTACAGTACCAAACTGAGTAATACTAACTGCAGTACCAAACTGAGTAATACTAATTACAGTACCATACTGAGTAATACTAACTGCAGTACCAAACTGAGTAATACTAACTGCAGTACCATACTGAGTAATACTAATTGCAGAACCAAACTGAGTAATACTAACTGCAGTACCAAACTGAGTAATACTAACTGCAATACCAAGCTGAGTAAGACTAACTGCAGTACCAAACTGAGTAATACTAATTGCAGTACCAAACTGAGTAATACTAATTGCAGTACCAAACTGAGTAATACTAACTGCAGTACCAAACTGAGTAATACTAACTGCAGTACCAAACTGAGTAATACTAATTGCAGTACCAGAGTAATACTAACTGCAGTACCAAACTGAGTAATACTAACTGCAGTACCATACTAAGTAATGCTAATTACAGTACCAAACTGAGTAATACTAACTGCAGTACCAAACTGAGTAATACTAACTGCAGTACCTTACTAGTAATACTAATACAGTACCAAACTGAGTAATACTAACTGCAGTACCATACTGAGTAATACTAATTGCAGTACAAACTGAGTAATACTAACTGCAGTACCATACTAAGTAATACTAATTACAGTACCACACTGAGTAATACTAACTGCAGTACCAATCTGAGTAATACTAACTGCAGTGCCAAACTGAGTAATACTAACTGCAGTACCATACTGAGTAATACTAACTGCAGTACCATACTAAGTAATACTAATTACAGTACCAAACTGAGTAATACTAACTGCAGTACCAAACTGAGTAATACTAATTACAGTACCATACTGAGTAATACTAACTGCAGTACCAAACTGAGTAATACTAACTGCAGTACCATACTGAGTAATACTAATTGCAGAACCAAACTGAGTAATACTAACTGCAGTACCAAACTGAGTAATACTAACTGCAATACCAAGCTGAGTAAGACTAACTGCAGTACCAAACTGAGTAATACTAATTGCAGTACCAAACTGAGTAATACTAATTGCAGTACCAAACTGAGTAATACTAACTGCAATACCAAACTGAGTAATACTAATTGCAGAACCAAACTGAGTAATACTAACTGCAGTACCAAACAGAGTAATACTAATTGCAGTACCAGAGTAATACTAACTGCAGTACCATACTAAGTAATGCTAATTACAGTACCAAACTGAGTAATACTAACTGCAGTACCATACTAAGTAATACTAATTACAGTACCAAACTGAGTAATACTAACTGCAGTACCATACTGAGTAATACTAACTGCAGTACCATACTAAGTAATGCTAAATACAGTACCAAACTGAGTAATACTAACTGCAGTACCATTCTGAGTAATACTAATTACAGTACCAAACTGAGTAATACTAACTGCAGTACCATACTAAGTAATACTAATTACAGTACCACACTGAGTAATACTAACTGCAGTACCAATCTGAGTAATACTAACTGCAGTGCCAAACTGAGTAATACTAACTGCAGTACCATACTGAGTAATACTAATTGCAGAACCAAACTGAGTAATATTAACTGCAGTACCAAACAGAGTAATACTAATTGCAGTACTAAACAGAGTAATACTAACTGCAGTACCATACTGAGTAATACTAACTGCAGTACCATACTAAGTAATACTAATTACAGTACCATACTAAGTAATGCTAATTACAGTACCAAACTGAGTAATACTAACTGCAGTACCAAACTGAGCAAGACTAACTGCAGTTCCAAACTGAGTAATACTAACTGCAATACCAAACTGAGTAATACTAACTGCAGTACCATACTGAGTAATACTAATTGCAGTACCAAACTGAGTAATACTAATTGCAGTACCAGAGTAATACTAACTGCAGTACCATACTAAGTAATACTAATTACAGTACCAAACTGAGTAATACTAACTGCAGTACCAAACTGAGTAATACTAACTGCAGTACCTTACTAAATAATACTAATTACAGTACCAAACTGAGTAATACTAACTGCAGTACCATACTGAGTAATACTAATTACAGTACCAAACTGAGTAATACTAACTGCAGTACCATACTAAGTAATACTAATTACAGTACCAAACTGAGTAATACTAACTGCAGTGCCAAACTGAGTAATACTAACTGCAGTACCATACTGAGTAATACTAATTGCAGAACCAAACTGAGTAATATTAACTGCAGTACCAAACAGAGTAATACTAATTGCAGTACCAAACAGAGTAATACTAACTGCAGTACCATACTGAGTAATACTAACTGCAGTACCATACTAAGTAATACTAATTACAGTACCAAACTGAGTAATACTAACTGCAATACCAAACTGAGTAAGACTAACTGCAGTACCAAACTGAGTAATACTAACTGCAGTACCATACTGAGTAATACTAATTGCAGTACCAAACTGAGTAATACTAATTGCAGTACCACACTCTAGAGGAGAGTACCAGGAGGGTAGAAGCATTGATTGTGTCATGTTTAGGAGATCAGGGAGTGCTGGATGAAAATAGATTCATAAAGAGGTTGCCAAGCACAGAGATTATGCTTCCATCTTGATGCCTCGCAGACCATGCCCCCACAGCAGCCTATTGTTTTTTTTAATAAATCTTTTTTTTTTATCATGGCTGTTTTTTGTGCTGAGAAACTGACCACAGCACTTGAAGAACTATAAACTGACATCATCTATGTTACGGTCTATTAGCAAATGTCATTGCTTCCTTCACCGATGTAGAGTCACAGATCTGTCTGCAATGGAAGTTGTCTCCCAGACTTTAGAATGACCATTCTCAGGTGATGGGGAGAGGTGACAAGCCATATTTGACCGCATATGTTTGGCACCTGGTGATGACTCATTACCACTGTCATGACCAAAGATTTATTTACTGCATTGTTATTTTGTTACCAAAATCTTTATACTGTGTTTTGTGTCTGTCATCACTGTCTCCCCCCCAGTGTATGACAGTTTCCTTTAATCTATGTAATACTGCATTTTCTATCCATGGGGCATAGCCAAGGGGGGGAGGCACAGAAAAGGAGCAGGGAAAACCCAGCCTCACCCCACAAAACACAGTAGTTAGAAAGGTAAACACCAAGGTAGAGAAGTTAATGGGGAGCAGAACGGGGTAAAAGCAGAAAAAGGCAGTAAGGACAGGGATGGGGCTAAAAGGAGTAAGGCCATCAAAAAATAGAGGGTGATGAGTACCAATGCCCATTATCTGTGTAACAAGCTCCCTGAATAAGTGGCCTTGATGGAAAAGGGACACCTGGATATCGTAGCAGTCACAGAAACATGGTACACAGAGAACCATGACAGAGATGTCAACATACCAGGGTACACAATCTACAGGGGGGACAGGGAGGGTAAAAGAGGCAGAGGAGTAGCTCTCTACATAAGGGAAGGGATCAAAGCAATGGAACTAAAAGATAAACAGGGAGTAGAGGAGACACTGTGGGTTACCCTGGAGACTGGCTATGGCACCACAATTTGCACAGGGGTTGTATACAGACCCCATCTCTGGGGGAGGCAATGTACAATAAAATGATAGAAGACATCCTTAGAATGGCAGAAAAAGGGGAGATATTGTTGATGGGTGACCTGAATATGCCAGATGTTAGTTGGAGCACCTTTGTTGCAGCCACATCCAAGGGCAGGGCTATTCTCGATGCCCTACAGGGGGCATGCCTCAGACAGCTAGTGGTGGAACCCACTTGAAAGGGAGGAATCGTAGACCTGGTACTGTCAAATAGGGATGGAGAAAGGATCTCAGATTTAGTAGTGGATAGCCATCTGGGAACACGTGACCACCAAACAGTGTGGTTCATGATAAACACAGCCATAGAGTCAAGCCATATAAAAGCAAGAGTATTGGACTTTAGAAGGGCTTTGGGAAATTGAGAGAGTGCCTCAGAAAAGCACTAGCAAATGGGCAAGAAGGAGGGGTGGAGAAACAATGGGGAAAAATCAAAACAGCCATCACAGAGGCAACAAGCCTTTGTGACACAAATCTACAAAGCAAAAGGAAGGAAAAGACCACTATGGTTCTCAAAAGAGGTGGCGGGGCAGGTTAAGGAGAAAAAGGTAGCATTCAGGAAGCATAAGACGACACAGAAGGAGCAGGATGGAGAACTGTACCAGTTAAAGCAGAAGGAAGCTGAGAAGGCAGTCAGAATAGCAAAAGCCCAAACTGAGGAAAAGATAACCAACTGACTTAAGAAGGGGAATAAAACCTTTTCTAGGTACATTAAGGAACAAAGAGAGACCAAGAGAGGGATACTGAAGCTTAATAAAGAGGAAGGTGGTTGGGCAGAGAGTGACTGTGAAAAAGCAGGGATACTGAATGAATATTTCTGCTCAGTATTCACAAAAGAAGAGGAGGGAGGTACCTAAATCAAAGAACAGAAGCACTCTGGATAGGGGGTCGATACAAGTCCATTCAAAGAAGAAAGGGTTCTGAAAGAACTTTTAAAACTGAAGGTAAACAAAGCAATGGAGCCCGATGGGATTCTCCCAAGAATTCTAAAAAAATAAGGGGGGAACTAGTGACAGCACTGAATACCCTTTTTAACAAATCATGGGAGGGTGGTGTGGTACTGGAGGACTGGAGGAGGGCAGACATGATTCCCCTTCACAAAAGTGGAAGCAAGACAGAGGCAAGAAACTACAGACCTGTTAGTTTGAACTCAGTAGTAGGGAAGATGATGGAATCACTTCTAAAGGAAAGAACTGTTGAGTTCCTAGAGGCCAGTGGGGCACAGAACCCAAGGCAGCATGGATTCACAGTAGGAAGGTTGTGTCAATTGAATCTAATAGATTTCTTTGACTGGGTGACCAAAGTAGTAGACCAGGGAGGGGCTGGGGACATGACCTACCTAGACTTTAGCAAGACATTTGACAAAGTCCCACACAAATGATTAATATACAAGTTAGCCAACCCTGCAGTGGGTCCCAAAGTGGTAGCCTGGGTAAAAAATTGCCTGGACAACAGGATGCAGAGGGTAATAGTAAAGGAGTTACTCTGAAGAAAGGGGGGTTACTGGCGGGGTACCGAAGGGTTCAGAACTGGGACCAGTCCTCTTTAATGTCTTTATAAGTGACATTGCAGAGGGACTGGAAGGAAAAGTATGTTTCTTTGCAGATGACACAAAGATCTACAACAGGGTTGATACAAAAGGTGTCGTGGAAAGGATGCAAAGGGACTTGGCAAGGTTGGAGGAATGATCAAATGTATGGCAGCTTAGATTCAATGCAATGAAGTGCAAAGTAATGCACCTGGGAAACAAAAATCCAGGGGAAGAGTACACAATGGGGGGTGAGATAATAACAACAACAAAAATGGAAAGGGACCCGGGGGTAGTCATATCAGACAACCTAAAGGTGGGCCAGCAATTTGAGAAGGCAGTAAGGAGGGCTGGCAGGATGCTAGGATGCATAGAGAGAGGCATCAGCAGTAGAAAACAGCAAGTTGTTATTCCTCTGTACAGACAGTTGGTGAGACCCCATCTCTGCAAAGACATAGACAGGATGGAGGCTGTCCAGAGGAGGGCAACTAAAATGGTGCAGAGTCTGCACCAGAAGACATATGAAGAGAGATTAAAGGAGCTTAATATGTGTACCCTCAAGGAGAGGAGGGAGAGGGGGAACATAATAGAAACTTTCAAGTACATTAAGGAATCAACAGAGTCCAAGAGGGTAGCATCTTTCGGAAAAAGAGATGTGCAAGAACAAGGGGGCACAAGTCAAAGACAGAGGGGTGACAGCTCAGAAGTAATGTGAGGAAGTATTTTTTCACAGAGAAGGTTGTGGATACATGGAACAGCCTTCCCGAGGAGGTAGTGGAGTCAGAAACAATGCGGGCATTCAAGAATGCATGGGACAGACATAAGGCAATTCTAATGATGGGTAGAAGGAAGTAGGCTGTTGGTTAACTAGGATCTGCAGCTTATCCATTAGGTAAGGAAATGGGCAGAGTAGGTGGGCCAAGCAGTCCTTATCTGTCAAATTCTGTGTTTCTATTTATCCACCCACCCACTCTGTCATGTCCAGGAGTTAACCAACAGCTTAAAGATGGGGAAGAAGTTATTATTAACCCTTACAGAATATGAGTATTTCCTACCTGATATGCAGTCAAATCCATTTGAGTAAATATTGTTTTTATTTTAAATTACTGGTACACAGTTCAGTTTTTCAACTAACACTTTGCTCATTTTGGGCAGGATATTCAAAGGTTAACACCCACGCTAACAAGGCTAGTACCTGTGCTAAAATGAGGCTGCATGAGCACTCCCAGTGAAAGCATAGTCAGAGGCCCTAGGAGCACCCTTCAAACCCGGCAGAGACAAGGTGCTAAAATGCCGCTGTGCCTATGTAAATGAAGGTGTCCTCTCATGCATACTGTGGCAGAGAGATATTCAAAGGTTTGTGATGACAGTAAACTGTCCCCAGGTGGTATTGTTTTTGTCACTGAACACCACCTCTTACCTGGGCATTAAGCCTATGACCCATATAGGCACAGTGGCTGTGATGTAGCTGTCCAGCCCTGATTGTGGCCTTTTCACATTCCATAACATATTCCCTGGTGGTCCACTGTATCCCTTCTCCCCGTGATCTCCCATTCACATTACATTATAAATGTCCTGCTGGTCCAGTGGGTCTTCCCACCCCGATCTCCTGTATGCACTCTATAATGTATGCCCTGTGGGTCTGGTGGGTCCCTCCATAATCTCCCATTTCTGCTTAGAAATAGATCATCATATCCTGGTGGTCCAGTGGGTCCCTCCCTGATCTCCTATTTCTGTTTAGAAAATGGCATAGACACTATCAGCTCTCTGATTGGCTGATAGCTATAGCAGTGGGGTACATTAACTCACGATAGATGCCCACTTCAAAAGAAGTGCCAATTTGAGGTGCCTCATTACCTAAAGACTATCTTTTGGGCACCCAAATTGGCATACTGACGAGCCACCATTTTGTGCCTCGCTAAGAATCTCTAAAATCCATACTATTCAATGTGCCACCTTCCCCACCTGCCGTGCCAGTCTGCAGATTCAAAAATCAATTTTAACATTTCTTATTTCTAGCTTCAGTTCCTTGCTCTGTCTACTGCAGTTTTTTTCTTTCTCTGACTCCTGCAACTTTCAACCTCACTCACTCATTTGCAAAGTCTCATCTTCCATGAACAACTCCTCAACTTCCGGTCACCTTGCCGACTGTCCGCTACCGCCTCTCCAATACCCGCAAACAAAGAAACCCCAAAAGCATTGAAAAAAATATTTTAAAATTGGCAATAGTCCTTGTGTGTCCACGTGCGCTGGTGGGGGAGGAGCGAGTGTAAGCCATGATGACCTCTGACGTCACCGACTGCCCGCTACTGCCTCTCCACTTCCCTTCAAACAAGCAAAGCAAAGAATGATTAAATAAAAAAAATTCCAAAACTACCAATACTATGTGTGTGCGTGTGTGTTTGTGTGTGTGTGCCTGCGCGGGCATGGAGGGGGTGTTGTGAGTGTAACCTTGACAACCTGCTCAAAGCAGGACACACAGAAGACAACAAAAAAAAAGGCAGAGGGCTTACTTTATTAACATAAAAGTAAATAAAATAACAATTTCACCATGAACACTTAAAAAGATATATTTTTTAAATATATTTCACACAGTGCCCATTTTTGCCATAATTTCCTCCAGAGTGGGCTGTATGGGCAATACCAGACCTTCCAGGGACTATAAGGTCCTCAGCCTACGGCGTCGGGCCTCATTACGCCCCTGGGCAGTCCGGTATTGCCAAATACTGCCCACCCTGTTGGGTATTATTGCTTGCACAGTAGATTATCATGTCCTTGTGTTCCATTGGTTCCCCCCTACTCCTGATAACCCATTAATGTGTATATATTAACCCCTAGTTGTCCAGTGGTCCCTCCCACCTCTGATCGCCTGTTTACAGTGTGTAAATTATTTCCAGGTGAACTAGTGTGACCTCCCCCCATACCTCGATTGCCCATTGTCAGTGTAAACAGTAATCCCTGATCATCCAGTGTGTGTCCCCATCCCGCCCAGATCAGCTATTTTCTGTGTATATGGTGATCCATGGTGGTTCAGTGGCTCTCCCCACCCCAGATCTGAAGTTTCTTCAAACCACTTTAATCTCTGGTGATCTAGTGTTCCCCCAAAGAGCCTCCACCCAACTCACCAGTTCACATCCCACCACCCTGCATCCCTCCACTTACCCAGGTGTCCGTAGCTCTGCACAGCTAGGTTCAGTGACCAGCACAACCCTCCTCTCACCTCCATGGCTGGCCACCAGCTGAGCTGTCGTGCGCACTGTAAAAACAGCTGTTTTACTGTAATTGCAGTATACATCACAACCTCCTCTCACCTCCATGGCTGGCCACCAGCTGAGCTGTCGTGTGCACTGTAAAAACAGCTGTTTTACTGTAATTGCAGTATACAGCACAACCCTCCTCTCACCCCCCACGGCTGGCCACCAGCTGAGCTGTCGTGCACTCTGTAAAAACAGCTGTTTTACTGTAATTGCAGTATACAGCACAACCCTCCTCTCACCCCCACGGCTGGCCACCAGCTGAGCTGTCACGTGCACTGTTAAAACTGCTGTTTTACTGTAATTGCAGTATACATCACAACCCTTCTCTCACCTCCATGGCTGGCCACCATCTGAGCTGTCGTGTGCTCTGTAAAAACAGCTGTTTTACTGTAATTGCAGTATACATTGAAAATAGATGACTGGGGATGGGGCCACACTGGACACAGGGATTAATGTAAACACAGAAAACAGGTGTTCATGGGGAGGAAGGGACCATGTGATCACCAGGGCTCCCATTTCAAGGTTGTCAGTCGTGCTAAGGGGCTGCTGCACCCCATGGAAATAAGCCCCCAGTGAGCATGCAAATGGCTTCTTAGCATTTAGCATTCCCAATGTGCTTATTTGCATGCTGGGGCTGAATATTACCCATGGGGATCTTGGCAATGTCAGGCAGCTCTATACCTGTGGTCCATATACAGCTCCGGTCCATGCTGGGGCTGAATATTACCCATGGGGATCTTGGCAATATCAGAGTGCACTATACCCATTGTCCATGTACAGGTCTGGTCTATGTTGGGGCAGAATATTACCCATGGGGATCTTGGCAATATCAGACAACACTATACCCATTGTCCATGTAGAACTCTGGTCTGTGTTGGGACTGAATATTACCCGTGGGGATCTTGGCAATATTAGGCAGCACTATACCTCTGGTCCATATACAGCTCTGGTCCATGCTGGGGCTGAATATTACCCATGGGGATCTTGGCAATATCAGACAGCGCTATACCCATTGTACATATACAGCTCCGGTCCATGCTGGGGCTGAATATTACCCATGGGGATCTTGGAAATATCAAGCAGCTCTATTCCTGTTGTCCATTTACAGCTCTGGTATGTGCTGGGACTGAATTTTACCCATGGGGATCTTGGCAATATCAGGCAGCGCTACACCTGTGGCCCACATACAGCTCTGGTCCATGCTGAGGCTGAATATTACCCATGGGGATCATGGCAATATCAAGCAGAGCTATACCCATGGTCCATGTACAGCTCTGGTCCATGCTGGGGCAGAATATTACCCATGGGGATCTTGGCAATATCAGGCAGCACTATTACCATTGTCCCTGTACAGCTCTGGTCCATGCTGGGGCTGAATATTACCCATGGGGATCTTGGCAATATCAGACAGCGCTATACCCATTGTCCATGTAGAGCTCTGGTATGTACTGGGGCTGAATATTGCCCATGGGGATCTTGGCAATATCAGGCAGCGCTATACCCATTGTCCATGTAGAGCTCCAGTACATACTGGGGCTTAATATTATCCATGGGGATCATGGCAATATCAGGTAGTGCTATACCCATTGTCCCTGTACAGCTCTGGTCCATGCTGGGGCTGAATATTACCCATGGGGATCTTGGCAATATGATTGAGCGCTACACCTGTGGCCCATATACAGCTCTGGTCCATGCTGGGGCTGAATATTACCCGTGGAGATCTTGGCAATATCAGGCAGCTCTATACCCATTGTCCCCATACAGGTCTGGTCCGTGCTGGGACTGCACAGATTCATTTAGCACTGTGCCAACATGGACCAATATTAAGTCAGATAGCACCACTCACTATCTGTTTAAATAGCACAGCGTCTGAAGGGGTGTAGGGACACACACAGCTGACATTTTCTAAATATGTGGCCATATTTGTTTTGTGGTGAGAAATTGCCTATGGCTTAAAGAACTATGAACTGTGATCATCTATGTTATATTTTACCAAATTATATATCTTTCTCTACATCCACAGCCTCCCAGATCTGTCTGCAGTGAAAGCTGTCTCCCAGGCTTTAGAAAAGCTGTCCAAAGGGGGAAACCTGCCTGTTGCTATGACTGTGTCCCATGCGCTGAAGGAGAAATCTCTAACCACAGCGGTAAGTGAACCAACAATGATAAATGACATATGGCTTATGGTTGAAGGTTTGAAGCAGTAAAAAGAAAGTTAGATATTGTTTTTATTGGTAATTTATGAATTATCAGAACTATTTACTATTACTGTTAAAGGTGACAGAAACATTGTTGAGCTCATCAAAACTTTAATGGCAGTGAAAAGATCTTCAGTGTAAGGTACTAGGGTTACATATCTGCCTATACAGTAGATGTCAAGAATCCAGAGATAAAACATCAAAATCATCCACAGATCTAATCTAGGCAGCCACCCATGGACTCTTAAGACAGAAAGTAATGTCATTGATGGGCAGGCAGTAATCAACAGTATACGCCTCATCATTGATGGGCAGGCTTTAATTAACAACATACACCTCATTATTGATGGGCAGGCAGTAATTAACAACATACACCCATCATTGATGGACAGGCTATAATTAACAACATACACCTCGTCATTGATGGACAATCAGTAATCAACAACATTTACCTCATTAATGATGGGCAGGCAGTAATTAACAACACACACCTCCTCACTGATGGGCAAGCAGTTATTAACAACATACACCTCAACACTGATGAGAAGGCAGTAATTAACAATATTCACCTAGTCACTGATGGACAGGCAATTAACAACATATGCCTCGCCATTGATTGGCCAGCAGTAATTAACAACATACACCCATCATTGATGGGCAGGCAGTAATTAACAACATACACCCATCACTGATGGGCAGGCAGTAATTAACAATATTCACCTTGTCACTGATGGGCAGGCACCAATTAATAGCATACACCCATCATTGGAGGGTAGATAGTAATTAACAACATATGCCTCATCATTGATGGGCAGGCAGTAATTAGCAACATTCATCTTGTCACTAATGGGCAGGCAGTAATTAACAACATACACCTCATCATTAATGGACAGGCAGTATTTAACAACATACACCTTGTCATTAATGGATAGGCAGCAATTAACAACATACACCTCGTCATTAATGGACAGGCAGTAATTAACAGCATATATTTCATCATTGATGAGAAGGCAGTAAATAACAATATTTACCTAGTCACTGATGTACAGACAATTAACATATGCCTCACCATTGATGGGTAGGCAGTAATTAACAACATACACCCATCATTGATGGGCAGGCAGTAATTAACAACATTCACCTTGTCACTGATGGGCAGACAGTAATTAACAACATTCACATCATCACTGATGGACAGGCACCAATTAATAGCATACACCCGTCATTCGTGGGTAGACAGTAATTAACAACATATGCCTCATCATTGATGGGCAGGCAGTAATTAACAACATACACCTCATCACTGATGGGCAGGCAGTAATTTACAACATACACCTCGTTACTGATAGGTCAACAGTAATTAACAACTTACACCTCGTTGTTGATGGGCAGGCAGTAATTAACAACATATGTCTCATCATTAATGGGCAGGCAGTAATTAGCAATATACACCTTATAGTATATGGTTAGGGCTTATTGTTGATGAAAACTGGTGGCTTTCTAAATCTTGTTGTAGGGAAGTTCAGAGGTCAAAAAAGTTGTACTATCAAGGTGATGTCAGAACGATAGTACAACAGCTTTTAGCTTTGAACTGCCTTCTGATTGGCTCATACCAACAAGCTCGATGTAAAAAATTACTGGAAACATGGCGGCGGCAGTTTAGTGAGCGGCGAGTAGAGGACTCTTCCCATTTTGACATGAGGAGCTACCATCGCTCCGTGTCACAAAAGTGATTTTTTTTATTATAAAAAGTACTAATGCCGACACCAGAGGGAGCAGAAGAGGCGACAAGTGAAACAAGTGCCAGCAGGAGCAGGGAGAAGCCGGAGCGAGTGGCAGCAAGAGCGGGACAAATTTGAACGAGTGGGAGTGGGGAGATGCTCGAGTGAGAAACGAGGTAAAACAAGCCAGCAACCAAAACAAAAAAATGTTCGTCAACAATAAGCCCTAAGCCTTATACTGTATAAAAAATTGGATGGTCGCCCATCCACAACTTAGGCTGTTTCCCTCTCGGGAGTTGATGACATCAGAGAGACCTCTCGAGCTTCACTCTCGAAGTCTTGATGATGTCATCAACTCCCTCAAGGGAAACACAGCCTTGTTGTGGATGGGTGACCATCCAGTATTCTATACGTCACTGATAGGTAGCCAGTAATTAACAGCATATGCCTTGTCACTGGTGGGCAGGCAGTAATTAACAGCATACACCTTGTCACTGATGGGCAGGCAGTAATTAACAGCATACACCTCAACACCTCATCACTGATGGGTGGGCAGTAATTAACAACACTCACCTCGTTGTTGATGGGCAGGCAGTAATTTACAACATTCACCTCCTTGTTGATGGGCAGGCAGTAACTAACAGTATACACCTCGTCACTGATGGGCAGGCAGTAATTAACAACATACACCTAATCACTGATGGAGAGGCAGTAATTAATGACATACACCTTGTCATTGATGGGCAGGCAGTAATTAACAACATACACCCATCACTGATGGGCAGGCAGTAATTAACAACACACACCGCGTCACTGATGGGCGGCAGTAATTAACAACATACACCACCGTCACTGATGGGCGAGCAGTAATTAACATACACCTGTCACTGATGGAGAAGCAGTAGTTAATGACATACACCTTGTCACTGATTGGCAGGCAGTAATTAACAACATACACCTCGTCACTGATGGAGAGGCAGTAATTAATGACATACACCTCGTCATCAATGGGCAGGTAGTAATTAACCTCATCATTGATGGGCAGGCAGTAATTAACAACATATGTCTCATCATTGATGGACAGGCAGTAATTAACAACATATGTCTCATCATTGATGGGTAGGCAGTAATTAACAACACATCTCATCATTATTGGACAGGCAGTAATTAACAACATACACCTCATCATTGATGGGCAGGCAGTAATTAACAACATATGTCTCATCATTGATGGACAGGCAGTAATTAACAACATATGTCTCATCACTGATGGGCAGGCAGTAATTAACAAAATTTGTAACACGGCAAAATTCAGATAGCGAAGAGTGGGCAAGCTGATAGGTGGCATGGCATCACGTGGGTACAGGAGCAACATGGAATTATGAGATGATAATGCCGTGTTGCTCCTGTGAGTGCCGAGACTAGCCAGCAGAAGAAATTAGTGGCATGTAGACTAGCAGTGTTGAAAGAAAGAGCCACACAATCAGGTACCAGCGAGAGAATAGCAGAGGCAGGGAGGGGGACAAGTAGAGACAGGGACATAGGCAGGCACACTTAGGTAGCCCGAGGTAGTGTAGTGATGAATGACATGGCAGTGGAGTTCAATTTATGTGGAGCCATGGAAATCGACACGTGGACAGATAGCGAGTTTGGACAGGAGGTGGATGTGAGTGCCAGAGGAGAGGCAGATGTGAGGATGGGGTGTGATGCAGCAGGAGACACAGTGCCCAAGAAGAAAGTGGCAAAAGTGAAGCATCTAGACAGAGCATCTGATGAGACTGATGACCTGGATGAACTGAGAAATGCAGTGCAGAGCAGCACAGGACAGAGCTGTCAGAGCCAGAGACATATAGAAATCTCACAATGAGAGCTGGATGACTTGGAGAGGAGGAAAGTGGAGCTGAACACAAGCAAGAACATGCAGTGGGCATGTAATGTTTTTTCAGACTGGCTCAGATCCAAGAACATGTCAGTAGACATAGGTACAGTGACAGCAGAGAGGCTGTGCGCTATTCTGAGACAATTCTATGGCTCAGTGAGGGCAGATGATGGGGAGCAATATAGCATCAGTTCATTCTGTGGGCTAAGAGCGGGGCTCAACAGGTACATAAACAGTCTGGAAGTCAGGAGAAATCTGAATATCATAGCTGACGTCCGTTTTCAAGGGGCCAACAATGTATTTGTGGCAGTGATAAAGCAGTATAGGAGACAGGGGAAAGACACAACCAAGCACTATCCCTCTATCAGAGAGGAAGACCTGCAGAAAAAAAGGGACTACCGCAACTTCGATCTAGAAAGTGCGCAGGGCCTGGTGAAGAGGCTGTGGTTCGAGCTCCAGTTAAGGATTGCCAGAAGAGGATGGGAGGGATTAAGGGAGCTCACCCAGATATCATTTGAAGTAGCATAGGATGACATGGGGCAAGAGTATATCAGCCTCTCATTCAATGAGGCAACCAAAAATCATGGCTGACCAGATGAAAGCAACAGACAGGCATTGAGAGGTGTGCTGTATACACGGAGAGACTTAAGGGACTGTCCTGTCACTATGTTTAAAGAGTATGTGAGTCGATGCCCTAAGAGAGCCCCTGCCTTCTACCTGCACCCCATAAAGCAGGCACAGAGAATCCTAGACCATAAGGACATATGGTACTCCAGGCAGCCCATGGGCAGAAATTTCCTCGGTGAAATGATGGCCAAAATATCTGATGAGGCAGGGCTAAGCAGGTGATACACGAACCACAGTGTCAGGAGCACAGCTCTGCAGATGTTGTCACAGGCAGGAGTACCAACCAGAGAAATAATGTCTGTGACAGGACACAGGTGTGAGAGCAGCATAAGCAATTATTGGGCACCCTGCAAGAGGATAGGGAGAAGTGGTCCACCATCCTGTCTGTCCTGAAAGCAATGTTTCACCCAGTGGCAGACCCCTGCATGACCTTGAGTCACAAACCAAGTAGCTGTCACAGGGGCGACTGCTCAGGAGTGAACAATAAAGACAGCAGCCTCATACTGCAGTACTGTTGCACAGATGCAGATGACGAGGACCACAGGGGCAGGGAAAGACACCAAGGGAGCAGTTCAGGAGAAACAGTGAGTGAGAGAAATACACCCCTGGGAGTTGGGAACAGAGCCAGAGCATCGGAGGTAGAGCCTGGTGCTAGTCCTGGAGCGGAGAGCCGCAGAGAGGCAGCCAGCAGAGAGGGGCAAGCATGCGGGTACAGCAACAGAGAGAGGTCTCATAGTGCCGGTAACCAGGCTAGAGTGCAGGGGCAGGGACTGCAGGCTGCGCTGAACCGAGCGGCAGAAGACCGCAGAACAAGTGAGCACTCACTAGCACCAAAACACAGATGTACTGACCGGGGACCAGAAGAACAGGGCGAGACAGGAAGCAGCTGGGCAGGACTCACAAGAGCAGGGGCACATCTGCATTCGCATTCAGCTGCCACAGTTTCACCATCCACGGCACCGTGAATTTTAACTATGGAGCAACCGGGAGCCACGGACACTGCAGCGCAGACCTGGAGTAACCACGACAGGTAGGGCAAGGTGCTGTGGCAAAGGGAGGGGGAGCGGGGCAAGCACCAGAAAGATATCCCCAGAATGATGACATGGGTATGCAAATCAGAGGGCGGCTGGCCATGCAGAGGTCCCAAGCGACAGAAATGCAGTCCTCCTAGGCAGGCTCGCAGGGAAATGGCCACTCCAAAATAATGGACATGTGCATGAATCGCTATTCCAGTAACTGTATTACCCTGTACTAAAAAAGTTGCGGAATGACATCTGTATGTAACAGAGCACTGTGCCGAAATCTGAAAGTAAGATTAACAAGCATTTGTCAATGCCGAATGTTTGCTTGCTGGCATTGGCAGTGGTAGTGTAGAAGTTACAGAGCTGCATAATAGGAATGGCAGTGAAGTATTGAACTGAAGCCAACCCCACCACCACCCTGCAGAGAGTGACAGGCATTGGGGTGTGCATTTGGGTCATCAGGCATAACGGCCATGTCATTTCACCACACCCCACTCTGCAGAGACTGACAAGTGTCACATGTTCCTTGGGGTCTTTGGCCCTTATGCGCACCCCATTTCATTAGGAAATACGGTGAGATGGGTGTGATATAGGAGAATGGGGTGAAGTTTGGGGCCGAAGAGTACAAGGCATACCTCAATGCCTCTCAGTGACTGCAGGGTGTGGAATGGTATGAGCATCACAGGCAAGAATCCCAAGTCACATCCCTGATTCCTGTCATTCTCTATAGGGTTGGGTGATTTAGTTGAAAAGCCTAATACCTCAGGCATTCGTTGGTATGTTAACTCCAAATTTTCAACATGTTTGTTTTGTGATCCCACCTCATGAACAGGGGGAGTATCAGTTTGGTAGCCAAAAGCTGCTTATGCACAGTGACTACAGCATTTAGCACCACAGGTGCAAAAATATTCCGAACAGGATGTAAAAAATGACAGCTGTACTCTTTCATGGGGAGGTGTAAAAATGGCTATGTTGCAAATGTGTAGTAAAAATATTTAAAAAAATGGTGAAGTCACGAGCGCACATAGAAAACTGTGCAATGCACACCTGCTATATAATTAGTTTGGGATTTTTTAGCAGATTGTCAACTCAGGCATTTTGGTGCCTCAATCACGAACAGTGTCACTGTGATTTTCTTTATCTGTGCCGAACAATGATTTCCCACGACCACATCTCTGCACTGAAAGTGTGAAAACACACTTTGGCCATGTTGTGAAAATGGCAGCTGTACTGTTCATAAGGAAGTGTTGAAAATGCCACTAGTGAAAATCTGGACTGAAAATAATACAAAGTCATGAACTAACGAGGATGCGTGGAAACTGCACAATGCTCACTGTCCACAGTCATTTTATGGACTTTTGTCACCAAATTTTCAACATAGCCATTTTAAGACCTCTGGTCATGAACAGTGTAACTGTGATTTTCTTAATCTGTCCGAAACATTGCTTTCGCACACCAACAGCACCATTGTGCGCTACATGGGCGGAAACACGTTTTGGGCAGGAAGTGAAAAATGACAGCTGTACTGCTCATAAGGAGGTGTGGAAAAATGGCAATGTTGGAAATCTGGAGTGGAAATATTGAAAATTCGCAAACCTCGGAGCGTGCGTGGGAACTGTGCAAGCACACTCGTAAAACAGTCATTTTTAGGAATTCTGTCACCAAATTTTCAACATTGCCATTTTAAGATCTCTGCTCATGAACAGTGACACTGTGATTTTCTTAATGTGTCCCATACACTGAGTTCGCACAACGACTGCGCCATTGTGCGCTACATGGGAGGAAACACATTTTGGATGAGATGTGAAAAATGACAGCTGTACTACTCATAAGAATGTGTGGAAAAATGGCAATGTTGAAAATTTGGAGTGGAAATATTGAAAATTCGCAAACCTATGAGCGTGAGTAGGAACTGCGCAATGCACGCTCGTAAAACAGTCATTTTTAGGATTTTTTTCACCAAATTTTCAACATAGCCATTTCAAGACCTCTGCTCATGAACAGTGTCACTGTGATTTTTTTAATTTGTCCCATACGTTGATTTCGCACACTGACTGCGCCATTCTGCGCTACATGGGCAGAAACACATTTTGGGTGAGATGTAAAAAATGACAGCTGTACTACTCATAAGAAGGTGTGGTGAAATGGCAATGTTGAAAATCTGGAGTGAAAATATTGAAATTTACATTGAACTTACGAGCCTGCGTAGGAACTCATAGCACTTGCAGCTAGTTAAACAGTCATTTTTTGGAATTTTGGCACAAATTTTCAACATGGGGTTTTGGGCCCCTTCTCATGAATGATGTCACTGTCATGGCGGTATTCAGGCCCAAAGGTGTCACTGCGCAGTCACTGTGCGAAATCACCCTCGGGCCTGAATAATCGCCATGACAGTGCATCATTCATGAGAAGGGGTCCCAAACCCATGTTGAAAATTTGCAAAATTCAAAAAATGGCTGAGATATACATAAGTTGAAACCCCTATCTAGCCCATTATACAGCTTACTGGCATTTCTCAGTTATGCGATCGGCTTTGAAGAGTGCAGAGCGTGTTCCAGGTCCACCGAAGATCTTGGCGCCGGAGTCCAGAGGTAAGTATGGGGTGGGGAGTGGGATAGAGCTGGGTGTGCAGTGGGTGGTGCGGGTTGTGGGGTCGGAGACGCACCGCTGGACCATTTTTCTTACAGGTTAAAAAAAAAAAGGCGTTGTGGGACCGTTTGCCACGCTGGGGTGAGCTCCCAGCATGGCACAGGACTTCAGAGCGTTCAGCCGATGGGATTAGGGCACACCGTCGGCCAAAAAAAATGAAAAAAAGCAAGAGGATCGTTTTGCCACGCTGGGGTGGGCCCCAGCGCGGCACAAGGACTTTGGGGAGGGAGGTGCTCAGCCAACGGGGGATTGGGCACCCCCATCGGCAACATGACGGATTGCCATGCTGGGGTGGGATCCCATCGTGGCATCAACTATTGGGAGGGGAGGGGGAGGAGACAGACGCAGTTCAGCCGACTGGGATTGGGCACCCCATCGGCTATACACTGCGTGCAGGGGCACCTGTGGCTGGGGGGCTGCGCGTGAGCAGCTTCTTATCGCTGCTCACTCAAGCGTAGCTCCCCCTTTCAACTGTATGCCACTGCATTTTGGAGCGTGTCATAGACAGCTCCAAAATGCATTGGCTTACAGGGGCCGCGCCTGCAAGCACACTGCCTGAATTGGAGGAGGAGGTGACACACCTCCGAAATCTCTGATGATGGCACTATGTTTCTTGCACATGCATGCAAGCAAACATAAAAATCACAGTAGTTTATCCAACTGGCGTTGTCTTTTGTGTCAGCTAAGCAGCACTCTGCGTACTCCACACTACTAACGAGCATCTCCATGTTATAAGCGCATTAATCACCGCTGAAGGTGGCATCTAATGGGGGGTTAATGCATGGTGGGGCCATTGTACGCCCTCAGCCTCTGGCCTCATGCCACAATGGCCCCAACCATGCATTAACTCCCCATTAGATGCCACCTTCAGCGGTGATTAATGCTTACATGCCTCACCTCTCAGTGCCATCACAGTCTATGCCAGATTCTATGAATTGGCTGCTATCACAATTCAGTTTATGGATAATTCAGACACACTGTATCGCAGGATTGCTGACACCCACAGCTCTGCCCAGTATAGTGGTGCCCAGCAGTGTCAGGTTCTCTCATTCCAACCCACACAATACAGACCTCGGGCAAGAGCACAGAAGCCAAGGGCATCTTCAGTTTGTCCTAAAGCCTGCTGACACCTACAGGTGAGACCAGTATAGCAGTGCTCAATGTCAGGTCTCAGGGTGTAAGGCTGTACCTTGAACTTGGGTAAAGAACAGCCGTAAATAGTCAAGGTCATTACTTGCCTCTTGCTGTCTTAATCTGTAGCTGACTACTGGAACTAAAGATGGACAGACTTGTTGAGGCACACAAATGAGCAATACCCTGTCAGTACAGCCCTGTCTTCTAACTCTTGAACAGTCCTACAGAATTCATAGAGGATTATGTGAGCAGTCATACACAACAACATTGTTTTTCACTCAAGAGTTTTTGGAAACAAGACACCTTGAGAGTGAGCTCGAGTCTCATTACCATGGAAACATAAAGCGTTAAAACTGCCATTGTATGTGTATGACTGCCCAAACACAATCTTTTGTAGTGTAAGGGGCAATCAGCCTGAGTCCAGAAAAAGGTCCCTTATCTTAACATGCCACAGGCTGCTGCAGTTCTCTTCAGCATCTGTCTCCTATTGGCTCGCTCTGTAACCATGGCCACGTCATCGGCAATGTGTGATGGCATTCGATGCTGCTGTGCTGCACTAGTGATGTACTCAGTGCAGTACAACAACACTGCGACATCTCTAGAACAATGGCTAACCATACACTGTAATGTTGTTCTAAGCAAGGGTTTCCATGCAGAACAGCATTCTACCGTACACTGTAATTATATTTTTAGCAGTGACGCCAAGCACTCAAGCTAGTTCTAACTGAAAAAACAGTGACAACAATACCCAGGTAGCTTTGGTCCTGATGAACAACTCCTTCATGGCATTCAGCTACTAAATGAATCTTTTTTGTTTTTCACATTTTATTTTTGATAATTTATTACATTATTACGTCATACATACAGGATCTACACACCCTATTAGTTGATCAGTGGCTCTGATTTATTACATTTGCGAGTGTAACTGGTATAATAATGTATAGAAATATCCCCCCCCCCCAGAACTCGATGGAGCGTGCACACACAGCCTTTATTTTGTGACATTCCAAAACTGGGCTGCATGGGCCGGTGTGGGGGTGTAGCTTTGCTTTTGGGAAGTCGGTCTGTTTTTCTTGGCAGTGTCCCAAACTAAAATTATGGAGGTTATAACTTTTTAAAACAGAGCATTTCACTGAATGATTTCTGCAGCAAACTCCTGGCCAGGTCAGTTATCAACTACGGTGGGGGAGCAGTTGTTACTATACTAAGAATCTACTCTTCTATAGTGGGACAGTACGTCAAACAGAATGTAGTATTTTTAATTTAAAAGAGAGAGGAATGAGTTAATTTGAACTTTAACTGGTGCTAAAATGAAGTTTTTTGCAAGGAATTTCCTTTCTTTTTGATATAGTGGTGAACAGATGCAGATGTGCAAAGCCTTTGGGTCCTGCACCAAGGGAAGACTCCACCCACCTAGAGAACTGCAGTGACAGATGTCAGGAATTCAGGGAATTCCTGGAACTACATTACATTTCTTCTTGGAATTAGTGGATCTCATGCTTTACCTGGGGAGGACAACATCCCTGAATTTGTTATGCTATTCTACAACTCCCCTTAGATAAAAGAGGCCTGAATCTCCTGAATCTTCTAAATTATGCTTCAGCGACTCATTTAAATACTATTTGTAGCTGGATTCTGCCACATGCTTCCTCCCTGGAAAAATATTGAAATGACGATCAGTAATCTATTTGATATAGGCCCCATTCTCTTTTCTGCTCATGTTGCTACTCTGCCCCTCACTGTATTTAATTATTTTATTGCCCAAACCCTCACGGTCAGGTATGGGCTCAGCCATCACTCTAGCTTCGACATCATCACTTACTATTGTAGAGTCCTAGCCACTAATGATGACTTCCTTCTTTCCACAATGGACATTGCCTTTAAAAGGTGGAGTCACAATGGTCTCATGTATACAGTGAAGGCCACTAGAACGAAGCCCAACTGTGCAGAATTCTGCAGTAGATTTATTGCAGCAAACAATGCAATATCAATGGAAGGTCGAGGCCCCTAGAATTCTGTAGCAGCAGAATTTTTGTACAGAACTTGCAATCTACTGCAGAACTTCAGCAGTGTCGCAGAATTCACTGTTCTTGGTGATTCTTAATATTTCCATTTATCCATATAACCTGGTTCCTTTCTCCTCTTTTTATATCCCAAACTCCTCCATGCTAAGAATGTGATGTTATTAATGCTATAACATCATACATTAGCTAATGAAATGGCTGCATTCTGCCACAGAAATGAATAATCAATTATCTACAAGCTCACTGCCAGAGGTGGTGACACAGCACATCAGGCACAATGATATTTGCTCAACCTGCACGACAGCCTAATGCAATGTTCAGTGTTGATCTATTACACTGAGCCAACTTAAACAAAACCTTGACAATAGCATAGACCTGTTAAGTCTATACCTTACTTTGTACAAACTTATTTTAGATTTTAAGGTATAGAGATGCCATCTGAAATGAATAACTGGTAGGATGAATTAACCGGTCATTTTGAAGTAAACTAAAGTAATTATACCCAGAAAAGTGGAGTACAATGGTGTGTATACCTTCATAGTTTCATAGCTTATTATGAGTTCTTTCGACAATTTGTCCTTTATGAACTTGTTACTGGTAGTCTTATAGGTGGAACATGTATCTTTTATCCCCCATATGCTGATCCAATCTGTTTTTAAATGTCTTGATGTTACTGCTCTCAGCAATATTTGATGGTAGCGTGTTCCAACTTTGTACTATTCTGTGCATGAAGAAATCATGTTGTTTCTTTGTAGTGTTATTTTCACCTTTAAGTCTAAGTCCATGGGACCGTGTTTTTTTGATTGGTTCCTGGCTCCTGCTAACACCTGTGCTTTCCACCAAGCACTCATCGTGTATTGCCCTGAATATTAGGCACAGGTCACCTGTTAGTTGCCTGTACTCAGCTGAGTACAGGTCCAGTTTTTTTAGTCTGTCATTATATGGGAATTGTTGTGCCCTTATTTTTTATTAATTTCCTGTGAACTCCTCTTTAAGTTTACTTCAACTGAGTAGTTGCTGCCGTAAACCGAGAACAATATTCCGTATGTGGTCTGATGAGGCTTGTGTATAAAGGTATCAAGATTTTAGATTATCTACTCTTAATATTGGATAAGATGCAGCCCAGTAGTTTGTGACATTTTAACAGTTTTCTGGTGTGAGCGTCTGTTGTTAATTTATTAGTAATTACTATTCCCAGATCTCTTCTTGGTAATGGTTTCTAATACCTGCTTTTCTATGTTGTATCTGAAGTTAGGATTACTAGACACGAAATGCAACACTTTGCAATTAGAGATTTTAAACTGCATTTTATTTTCTTTGGTCCAAGCCGTTAATTTGTCTAGATTATCCTGAAGTTTTGTCCATCAGATGGAGATTGTACCAAGGCCCCTAGTTTACAATCATCGGCATATTTAGTTAGCCATGCATTATCAGATGTCTGTAAGTTACTCACCAAGATGTTAAATAGTGTGGGCCCCAGGACTGAGCCTCCGAGGTACCCACTTGTCACTTTTCCCCATTCTGACTGATATCCCTTGATTACAACTTTCTGTCTCCTGTTCCCCAACCAGGATGTTATCCAGCTTACAATGCTATTATCCAACTTGATCTTATATAGGTGTTCAAATAATTGTTTTATGGAATACTTTGTCAAAGGCCTTTGCAAAGTCCAAGTATATGACATCTACCGGTACCCCCTTCTCCAAGGCTGCACTGACTGGTTCAAAGAAAGACATCAGGTTAGTAAGACATGATCTCCCCTTGGTAAACCCGTGTTGTGATCTATCTATTATTTCTTCTTTTGCCATATGAGCCAGTATTCTATGTTGAATAACTCTTTTGAGTATTTTGCCTATAACTGATGTTAGGCTTATAGGCTTGTAATTCTTAGCTTCAGATCTATTTCCTGACTTACATTTTGGAGTTATAAATGCTTGCCTCCATTCAGGCAATGCTTTTCCATTTAGCAATGATAAATTATAAAGGTGTGTAAGTGGTCCTACTACAGTTCCTTTTTTGATAATTCCTGTAGAAACCTTAGTGTTATTCCATCTGGGCCTGCTGAACCATTGGATTTAAGCCCCTTAATAATTGCGTGGATTTCAGTTTCTGCAATAGGTGTATAATCATCCATTGAAGTGGGTATTGGTCCTGCCCCCTTCCAGTTCTGTAATAGGTGTATAATTATCCATTGAAGTGGGTATTGGTTTCTGTATTGCCTCTTTGGGTTCATGTACAGTTAGAAAGTAAGTATTTAGTTCAGTTGCTATATCCACTTCATCGGTTAATGTACCATGGTTGGCAATTACTGGTCCTACCCCTTTCTGATTTCCACGTAGTGAACCTATATAATTAAAGAACTGTTTTTTGTTGTCCTTAACCTTATTTATGAGATTTCATTCCATATTTCTTTTTGATGTTCTGATTATGCTTTTTAATTGCCTGTTACAGTGTTTTAGTTTTAAATTTAAACAACCGGTTTGATTTTTCCAGAACTTTTTAAATAACCTTTTTTTCCTTTTAATGAGTTTCATGATGTCTGCTCCACTAAGGGGGTTGTCTTTTATTGTTATTATATTTTTTAATATTTGGGACCTTTGTGTCTATACAGTAGTCTAATTTTTGTTGTATTTTACTCCATATGTTCACATCAGTGGTCTGAAGAGCCTTATGCCAGTCCCAGCTTGTTAGAAATTCCTTTATCTTTTTATAATTAGCTTTCTTGTAATTTTAAAATTGAATCCCTTTAGTTAGCATATGATTTGAATGTTAAGGTAATCACTGTTCCCTAGAGGGGCATTAGGTTTATTCCACAGATGTTATTAGTTCCATTTGTTAATACTAAGTCGAGTATGTTGGTACCCTTCGTGGTTTGATTTACAAGTTGATCTAGATCATTATGTATAGTGAAATCGATAAATTTCTTCTCTCAGTGATTACTACTTTCCATAGTGTCCCATTTTATGCTAGGAAAATTAAAGTCCCCACTATTATTGTGTTTTGTGATATTATGTGTTTCTCCATGTAGTTTATGAGTTGTTCACTTTCTTCTTTGTCTAAACCTGGGGGCCTATACCCTAATCCTAATGTTACGTTATGGTTAGTAAGTTTTATTTGAACCCAAATAAATTCATAATCATTGTCAGAGTTATGTAGCTCACATGGTTTTAGATCTTTTATATATAGCACCACTTCCCCACCTCTTCTATCACTCTTGTTTTTCTGCATTTTGGTGTACCCTTGTATGTTCGTATCCCAGTCTATGTCATTATACCAGGATTCTGTGACTCCTGCTATATCAATGTTATTTGTGTTCATAATGTAAGTGAGTTCCTCTATTTTATTTCTTAGACTGCTTGTATTTAATAATATAAACTTTAAGTCCGAAGTATCATTGTACTTTACTTGATTTATTAAATCTGCAGCCTTTCTAATGCCTCCATTGTCTTTTTGTTTATGTGATTCTAGACAGTACCTTGAATAGTTTATCTTCCCCTTTTTAACTAGTTTAAAGAGTGATTAATGTAATCCAACAAGTGTTTCTCCAATACTCTACTTCCTCTTCTGCTTAGGTGCAGACCATCCCAGCAATAAAATTCTTGCTTCTCAAGAAATGTTTAGAGAAACAAGTGGATTCCAGGATGCCAATTTGTGAATAAACTTATTATTGGGTTAACCATCCGCACCAACCAAATTAATTCAATGTAAATAGGAATGGATGAACACCACTGTAAATGTTAGTTTTCAATATTATTTCTTTATTCTCTTCTCACAAAATAAGACGGGGCAACAGTTTCATGGTCATATAATTATATGAATAATTATAAACTTTATTTTCTTCTTTAGGATTTCCACAAAGAAAAATTTGCTGGCTGAGAGAGTACTTTAATTAAACATATAATTCTAGTAAAGATTCTTGAAATAGTGCTTAAGGTACATACTGAGCTATAAATCTTTAAATGGAAACTATTTGAAGAATAATTTTGTTGGTGTGGATATGTTTAATATTGAATATGAGTAATAAATATGAAAAGAATATTTAAGACTGAGTAAGGAACTATTGCGCACTGTAATGGTATTATTGTCTCAGTTGTGGAGTGAGCTAAACTATGATTTAATAACTTGTACCAAGGAATTAAAAACTTTCTTTTTATATTTTTTGTGATTTTGAAAAACAACACAGCATGGGCCTGATGAAGTGGATTTGACCACGAAACTGTTGCCCCATCTTATTTTGTGAGAAGAGAATACAGAAATAATATTGAAAACTACCATTTACAGTGGTGTTCATCCAGTCTCATCTCAATAAATATTTCCCATTGTGTAATGCATTTTATGTTTTGTTGGAGACACCATTTTCTTAACCAGTTATTAATGAAATGCAATTTTTGGTTTTAAGTGTAGTTTGTTTTGGTATTGGTAAAATCTGACAGTACTATTTCACAACCCAGGTCTGTACACTTGAATGTTAAGGCAATATAATCTTCCTGGATTTGTTTAATGGGTTCATTCAGGACATTGTTGGCTCCAGCATGGACAATAACCACAGGGTTTTTTCCTGCATTTTTTATGTTCAGTACCGTATATGTAATATCTAATATTCTGGCTCCCCTAAAGCTCGATAGTGTCCTGTTATATTTGTCTTGGTTACATATATCTCTATCCATATGCTTTATTATAGTCTCCCAAAACCAGGATTTCTCTAGGAACTAAGGTATTTGTATTCATGTCTATGATTCCTTAATTGGAGTGTGCTCTGAAAAAGATATTAGGTATGGTTCTACTTCATCTACTTTAGTGCTAGGTAATTGTTCTGATGACTGCTGAGGTATGTATTTTGCATTTATTGACCCTTCTCTAGCATCAGTTACACCCTAACAATCTTGATTTGATTTGACCAATTCTTTAGCTGAAGCTGGCACTAAGTTCAGCATCTTTATAATACCTTCTGGGTTCATCTCAAAATTGCTTAGAGGATCGAAGTGATTCAAGAGAGGTATTTCAAATTTACTGGCCTTTTTACCCTTTTTGGCCACATTATTTACCTGTACCTGAAACCATTCATTTTCAACACTGTCGTTGATGTCTTCCTGCCTAGTACGCTTTTTACTTTCTCTAAGTCCAGTGCTGGAATTAACTTCTTGGTGAACTACATAGAAACATAGACTTTGACAGCAGATAAGAACTGCTTGTTCCAGCTAGTCTGCCCATTTCCCTACCTACAGGATTAGCTGCAGATCCTAGTTAACCAATAGCTTATTTCTTCCTACCTCCAACAAAAATTGCTTTATGTCTGTCCCATGCATTCTTGAATTCTCCCACAGTTTTAGACCCCACAACCTCCTCAGGAAGGCTGTTCCATGCATCCACCACCTTCTCTGTGAAAAAATACTTCCTCACATTGCCCCTGAACCACCCCCCCATCTTCAAATTGTTTCCCCTTGTTCTTGCATGTCTTTTTTTCTGAAAGATGCTGCCTTCTTGGACTTTGTTGATTCCACTGATGTACTTAAAGTTTCTATCAAGTCCCCCCCCCTTTCCTCAAGGGTATACATACTAAGCTCCTTTAGTCTCTCCTTGAATGGCTTCTCTTGCAGACCCTGCACCATTTAGTTGCCCTCCTCTGGACTGCCTCTATCCTGTCTATGTCCTTGCAGAGATGGGGTCTCCAGAACTGGACACAGTACTCCAGATGGGGTCTCACCAACTGTCTGTACAGAGGGATAACAACATCTTGTTTTCTGCTGGTGATGCCTCTCCCTATACATCCCAGTATCCCCCAACCCTCCCTACTGCCTTCTCACATTGCTTGCTAACCTTAAGGTGATCTGATATGATTACCCCCAGGTCCCTTTCCATTTTTGTTATTATTGCTACCTTCCCCCCCATTGTGTAATCTTCCCCTAGGTTTTTGTTTCCCAGGTGCATTATTTTGCACTTCTTTGCATTGAATCCCAGCTGCCATACTTCTGACCATTCCTCCAACCTTGTCAAGTCCCTTCTCATCCTTCCCATGCCTCCTTGCATATCAACCCTGTTGCAGATCTTTGTGTCATCTACAAAAAGGCATACTTTTTCTTTCAGTCCCTCTGCAACGTCACTTATAAAGACATTAAAAAGCACTGGACTCAGTACTGAACCGCGCAGTACCCCACTAGTAATCCATCTTTCTTCAGAGTGGACTCCATTTACAATTACCGTCTGTGTCCTGTTGTCCAGCCAATGTTATACCCAGGCTACCACCCTGGGACCCACTCCCAGGCTGGTTAGTTTGACTATTAATCCTTTGTGTGGGACTGTGTCAAATTCCTTGCTAACGTCTCGGTATTCCATGTCCACAGCCCTTCCCTGGTCTACTACTTTGGTCACCCAGTCAAAGAAATCAATTAGATTCATCTGACATGACCTTCCACTGTGAACCCATGCTGCCTTGGGTCCTATGCCCCACTGACCTCTAGGTATTCAACAATTCTTTCCTTCAGAAGTAATTCCATCAGTTTGCTTACCAGAGAGGTCAAACTGGCAGGTACCACACCATCCTCCCTTAGAAACATAGAATTTGATGGCAGATAAGGACCACTTGGCCCACCTAGTCTGCCCATTTCCTACCTAATGAATAAGCTGAAGATCCTAGTTAACCAACAGCATACTTCCTCCTACCCCCCACTAGGACCGCCTTATGTCTGTCCCATGCATTCTTGAATTCCACCACTGTTCTTGACTCACAACCTCCTCAGGAAGGCTGTCCCATTCATCCACAACCCTCTCCCTGAAAAAATACTTCCTCATATTACCTCTTAGCCATCCCCATCTTCAAATTGTGCCCCCTTGTTCTTGCACATCTCTTTTTCTGAAAGATACTACCCTCTTGGACTTTGTTGATTTTCTTGAGGTACTTGAAAGTTTCTATCATGTCCCCCTCTCCCTTCTTTCCTCAAGGGTATACATATTAAACTCCTTTAGTCTCTCTTCGTATGTCTCCTGGTGTAGACCCTGCACCATTTTGGTTGCCCTCCTCTGGACAGCCTCCACTCTGTCTTTGTCTTTACGGAGATGGGGTCTCCAGAACTGCATACAGTACTCCAGATGGGGTCTCACCAACTGTCTGTACAGAGAGATAACAACTTCCTGTTTTCTACTGTTGATGCCTCTCCCTATGCATCCCAGTATCCCCACAGCCTTCATTACTGCCTTCTCACATTGCTTGCCCACCTTTAGGTCATTGGATATTATTGCCCCACGGGTCTCTTTCCATTTTTATTCTTGTCATTATCTCACCCCCCATTGTGTACTCTTCCCCTGGGTTTTTGTTTCCCAGGTGCATTACCTTGCACTTGTTTGCATTGAATCTAAGCTGCCATGCATTTGACCATTCCTCCAACCTTGCCAAGTCCCTTCTCATCCTTTCCACTCCATCTTGTGTATCAACCCTGTTGCAGATCTTTGTGTCATCTGCAAAGAGACATACTTTTCCTTCCAATTCCTCTGCAATGTCACTTATAACGACATTAAAAAGGACCAATCCCAGTACTGAACCCTGCGGTACCCCACTAGTAACCCTCCTTTCTTCACTGTGGACTCCGTTTACTACTACCCTTTGCGTCCTGTTGTCCAGCAAATTTTTTATCCAGGCTACCACCTTGGGACCCACTCCAAGGCTGACTAACTTGTTTATTAATCTTTTGTTTGGGACTGTATCAAATGCCTTGCTAAAATCTAGGTAGGCCATGTCCACAGCCCCTCCCTGGTCTACTACTTTGGTCACCCAGTCAAAGAAATCAATTTGATTTGTCTGACACGATCTTCCCACTGTGAATCCATGCTGCCTTGGGTCCTGTGCCCCACTGGCCTCTAGGTACTCAACAGTTCTTTCCTTCAGAAGAGATTCCATTGTTTTCCCTACCACTGAGGTCAAACTAACTGGTCTATAGTTTCCTGCCTCTGCCCTGCTCCCACTTTTGTGAAGAGGAATCACATCTGCCCTCCTCCAGTCCTCAGGTACCACCCCATCCTTCCATGATTTGTTAAAGAGAGTAGTCAGCAGTGTCACTAGTTCTACCGTTGGTTCATTTAGGATTCTTGGGTGAATCCCATCAGGGCCTATTGCTTTGTCCACCTTCAATTTTACTAATTCTTTCAGAACCCTTTCTTCTGTAAATGGACTGGTATGGACCCCCATCTCCAGAGTGTTTCTCTTATTTGGTTTAGGTACCTCCCCCACCTCTTCCTTTGTGAATACTGAGCAGAAATAGTCATTCAGTATCCTTGCTTTTTCACTGTCACCCTCTGCCTCCATTTCCTCCCCTTTATTAAGCTTCAGTATCCCTACCTTGGTCTTTCTTCACTCCCTAATGTACCTATAAAAGGTCTTATCCTTCTTCTTAACAGAGTTAGCTATCCTTTCCTTGGTTTGGGCCTTTGCTATTCTGACTGCCTTCCCTGCCTCTTTCTGCTATAACTGATAAAGCACTCTGTCGTGCTCCTTCTGTGTTTCCTTATATTTTCTGAATGCTATCCTTTTCTCCTTAACCTTCCCTGACACGTCTTTTGAGAACCACAGTCTTTTTTTCCTTTGTTGGGTTTTGTTGATTTGCTTCACACAAAGGCTTGTTGCCTCTATGATGGCTGTTTTGATTACTCCCCATTGTTCCTCTACCCCTCCTTCTTGCCTGTTTGCTAGTGCTTTTCTGAGGCACTCTCTAATTTTCTGAAAGTCAGCCCTCCTAAAGTCCAATATTCTTGCTTTTATATGACTTGGCTCTATGGCTGTGTTTATCATGAACCACACTGTTTGGTGGTCGCTTGTTCCCAGATGGCTACCCACTTCTAAATCTGCGATTATTTCTCTATCCCCATTTGAGGGTACCAAGTCTAAGAGTGCTTCCTTCTGAGTGGGTTCCAATACTAGCTGCCTGAGGCATGCCTCTTGTAGGGAATCAAGAATGACCCTGCTCTTGGATGTGCCTGCAGCAAAGGTGCTCCAGTTAACATATGGCATATTCAGGTCCCCCATCAACAATATCTCCCCATTTTCTGCCATTCTAAGGATGCCTTCTATCATTTCCTTGTCCATTCCCTCCCCCTGAGATGAGGGTCTGTATACAATCCCCATGCTGATTGTGGTGCCATTCCTGACTCCAGGGTGACCCAAAGTGCCTCATCTGCTCCCTGTTTACTCTTCAATTCTGTTGCTTTGATCCCTTCCCTTACATAGAGAGCTACCCCACCTCCTCTTTTACCCTCCCTGTCCCTCCTATAGATTGTGTATCCTGGTACGTTGACATCCCAGTCATGGTTCTTTGTATACCATGTTTCTGTGACTGCCACAATATCCAGGCATCCCTCTTCCATCAAGGCCACTAGTTCAGGGAGCTTGTTACACAGACTATGGGCATTGGTACTCATCGCCTTCCAATTTTTGATGGCCTTATGCCTTTCTGCCCCATTCCTGTCCTTACTGCCTTTGCCTTTGTTGCATTTACCTCTGTCCTGCTCCCTATTGACTTCACTACCTTGGTGTTTACCTCACTAATTACTGTGTTTTGTGGGGGTAGGCTGGGATTTCCCCTGCTCCTTTTCAGTGCCTCCCCCCCTTGGCTAGTTTAAATGCTTGCCAATGAAGCATTTAAACCTATCACCTAGGATCCTGGTTCCCCCCTGGACAGATGCAGACCATCGCACCAGTATAGGTCTGCATCCTTCAGGTGGCTCCCCAGTCCCCAATGAAGCTAAAACCCTGAGCTCCACATCAGTTCTTCAACCATTCATTGAATTCCATGGTGAGGAGTACCCTAGCATCACCCTTGCCATAGACAGCTAGCACCTCTGAGAAGGTTACCGTATGTGCCACTTGCCTAAGGCCCCTCCCCAACTCTACAAACTCCTCTTGCACTGCTCTTATCCCATTCCTAGCCAGGTCATTTGTTCCTAGGTGGACAATGGCATCCAGCTCCTTCCCCCATGCAGCTGCTCCCATGATCCTGAGGATTTGCTTCCTGTCCCTCCAAGCCATGGCACCAGGCAGGCACCTTACCTGCCAAACCCCTTCTTCCCCCACTTCTACCCCCTAATGGTTGAGTCCCCCACCAGGAGTTCCTTCCCCTGTGGGGTCCCATGCCACTCTCATGTGAGTCTCCTTTATGGAGGTTCCCAGCATCCTCTTTGGTCTCCACTGCAGGTGCCTCCATAGAGGAACCACTGTCCTCCAGAAAAGTGTATGAATTGTGTAGAGGTACTGTTGGAGGGATGCACCTCTGTTCCACCACCCTCTCCCTCCCTGAGCCCACCTTGGTCCAACCACTCCTCTTTCTTGGCAACCTCTGAAGTAGCGTTAGTGGCCCTGGTGGTCCCTGGGTGAGGGAGGAGGTTTCATGAATCCTAGCCAGGTCAGCCTAGAGATGGTCAACCTCCTCCATCAGACCAGAGAGGTGCCTGCAAATAGGGCAGCATCGCAGCCTCCAGAATGTCTCCCAGAACACTGCTGCCTCACAGCCATTGCACTGCACCACTCCCATCATGTCTTATTTTGTGTCCCTTCTCCTGTTTCTCACATGCTTTGAAACTTGGCTTCCCGGCCAAATGCCCTTTGGGGTAACCATTGTCTCAGTGCTTGCACACAGAGGTTCTTTGTCTTTTAAATTGTTTCTTGTTTTAATTGGATTCACCACAACATAACGGAGGTAGACCATCTTAGGGTAGCTGTTTCATTCCACTGGGGTGTCAAACAGACGAGGCATACTGATGAGTCCTGGTAGGACGAAACACGTGTCTATGTCTTCTGTTGGTGCCCTTTACAGTGTGAAAGACCTTTCGGCACCATGCATTTTTGCTTAAAGTTGAACAAGAATAATATTCTGTGGTGATTTGCATATGCAGCCCAGGATGCTTTGTGTCATGGGGGCATGTGTGATTTTGCATTTCTTTGAAACTTGGCTTCCTGGCCAAATGCCCTTTGGAGTAACCATTGCCTCAGTGCTTGCACACAGAGGTTCTTTGTCTTTTATCTTTTCTGTGGATCCTTCTTATGATTTACTGTTGGTTTCAGTCCTGTTTGGTGTCCCTATTACCTCTGTGAGTAGTGTGGCAGATGTTGGATAGGGTGTATCCCTTTCCAAAAACCTGCTACTCATTTGCAGTTGACTCTCTTCTAAGTCTTGAAGTCTGACATTAAATAGTATTATTTTATTAGTCATTAGTTTGTTGTCCTCACATTTATTACAAACAAATGCATGGGGAATGTTCTTGTTGCTGTTTATTTGATACATTTTGCAGGATTCACAAGCTATACATGTAACCCCATCAGCTAGTAATGGTGTCTGCACCATGACTTGTTAGATAGTAGTACGATCTCATGAGTATGGTTAAATTGGGGTGTTTATAATGTTGAGGAAAGCTACTGACACCTGGCAATGCAGAACTTAATATCTAAATTGTACATAGGAGTGTGAAAAGAGCTTTTTTTTTGGATATATCTCAAGCTAAATCCCTGCTAGTAAGAACAGTATGCTTGTGTTGTAGTACTCAAAGCTTTATTTAACTACCAACTCTACCTTATTATTTGCTTTGGTACTATTAATGTTTTTCACCTAATTTTAAAGGTAGTTCTGTTGTTACTATTGACCTAGTCAGTGCATTACTATTTATTAAGCATCTTACCTGCACAAGTAAAAAAAGCTAAGAACTTGCTGTTTAGGATTTTTCAAATACGTTTGCCCTACATCTTTATCTGCCCTGTGATTAGCTTTCTTTGCAATATACCACTCTACTCCTTCCTCCTAACACATGTAGCATGCGTTAGGATATGCGTTCTCTCTGCGCATGTGTTTACATGAAGCTTGCCGCTTTTCGCTAACGTGGTTGTTTTAAAGTGGCTGGACTGAGTAGACTGTGTGTCTACTTCCAG
Source organism: Neoceratodus forsteri (assembly GCA_016271365.2). Lineage (NCBI taxonomy): Eukaryota > Metazoa > Chordata > Ceratodontiformes > Ceratodontidae > Neoceratodus > Neoceratodus forsteri. Next base: position 18,973,028 of record CM028129.1, on the reverse strand, counting down.
TTCCAGCAAGTGGAAATTACAGAAATTAAAAGCTTAAAAATGCCCCTGCAGTCAGGAACACACACAATAAACACAGTCCTATTAATCAGAACCCCAAAACAAGATGTTTTATTGCTGCCTCAGCATTTGACCTCTTGCTCTGTAAGTAAATTCAGTGCTACAAGTGTTGCATTGACCGGTAAGCCACAGGTTCAGGACTGCCTCTCTCCAGAGACATGCTTACTCCAGCTCAACTGAGCTCAATGTCGAAATAGTAGACCTTTTAAAATAATAGACCTGTTAAATAAATAACTGTTCTGTATACATTTCTGCCAGGGTTATTGATTACATATTGTCATTGGTTGATGGACGCACTTAAAAGTTATGGAGATATGTTGTGGGCAGTGCGATCTGTTGGGCCAGATGGTAGCATGTTGTCTTCCTGTGCTGGCAACTCTGGTTCAGATATGAGCTCTGGGAGCTGGCTAGGCAGCACAAGGATTATAGGAACATATCACTGCTCGGAGTCTGGGAAGATATGGTGCAGTGTTCTGCCACATGGGGGACACATTGTGATGGGCTGGAGAACTTTATCGCACAATGGGTTCACATGCATGTCATGATCTGATGGTTTAACGTAGAGTGTCGGGGAAACAGGTTGGCATTGAAATAAAATTTGCTGTATCTCCTTTATTCTGTTTATTCCATTTCCAAAGGGACCTGTATGAATGAAGATACAATTTAATGGAAATTAAAAAAATATAGACAGATAGACAGGCACATACAGTATCTCTTTTTTACTACACCACCACACACACACACACACACACACACACACACGTATGTACAGTATGTTACAGATTGCATATAAATATATAGTATAAGTAATACACAGTGGGAACCTCGCGAGTGGTACAGACAGCATGGAATAAGGCTTTTACTGATTGATGCTGTTCTGAATTGTTGATTTTATACTGTATGTATACTTTGATTTTATGATTTATTTGTACAGCGCCTTGATATCTGAAAGGCGCTAAATAAATAAAGTTATTATTATTATTATTAAAGCATGAGTATAGAAATACTTTATTTATCACATAAGGTCCCATCTGCGAATCTCATTTATGCAGTAGGCTAGGACCTTAAGGGATAGATTTTTTTTTTGCGTTTTGCTTTTTTAGGCATAAAATTATTTCTACAAGTCTGTTATTTTTTGAACTAGTGTTACTGTGCTTTTCCCCATCCTGATTGCTATAATCACTGCCATGAAAGTGAAGTCAGGATGACAAATGGACACTGTGATGTGGTAGCTCATTAGTGCCGCAGAACTTCTGCAGAAATTACAAACCACCAACACAGAAGTTCTGTGGCAAATGGTAGTCTTGCCGCAGAAGTTGGTCCCAATGTGCTGCAAAAAAGTAGGGGCCTTGTGGGAGGTAACCCCTTTTGTCATGCAGAAAATCTGTGACACTGCGCTTCATCCTGGAGGGCTTCACTGTATATATGAATTTTTGGATTATAATGGTGTAGTGCTTTTCGAAGGTCTTCACACCCCCTATGGCCTTAGTAATAGTGAGCATTTTAGGTCCTACAACTTACATATTTACTCATAAACATAAGGAATACACTAAACATCCTCATCTGGCCCCTTTCTTGAGTGCCATGATTGTGGGTTTTCATAATGATCTCCTGTTGGGAAATACTATTGGTAACGTTTATAGGGGATTACAGAAATTCAGTATAGAATCTACTCGATCTATTCTGGACAAATGGAATCATGAACTTTCAGACATGGATAAAATATGCTCTCCTAGCACTGAAGATTAACTCTTCAGCTCTTTGGCAAGAATTGGAAATGCCAATCCCATTATTTCTGCACCCCAGCCAAAGTTGCACATTTCCTACCACAGCCTTTTGGTACCTACTAGTGACAATGTGGGTATAACCCAATGGATCTGGTGAACATTTTCTATTTCTGCCCAGTTCTTGCTCCCTACTGGGCATCGATACATGAACAACACGACAAGCATACGGGTCCTCCATTGCTCATTACACCAACCTTTATTCTGATGGTTAACCCCCAACCCACTGCCATTTGTCTTGGAAATCCCTCCTTTGGACTTCTATTTTAGCAGCTAAGAAAGCGATCACTAGCTTCTGGATGAAACTAGATATACCTACCTTAGGGGTTTGGCATCATTTTATGACAGAAATATACTCTGTGGAAAAACATTCTGCCATTCATCACAATACTTTAGAGACAATTTCCATGAGATGGCAGACCTGGGTGCTTTACTATGCTGCTGTATAGCTCCCTTGATTCTATCCCTTTTTGACTAAACTCTGAGTCCTGTGATAGGTTCTTTTCAACTTTTTTGCAACATAACCCTTTACAGTATTTGGTATTGAGGTGCCTGTGTCAGAGCACTGCCCGCCACTTCCCACTTTTGGATTTTTATGCAACTTGAATAGCCTAATTCATTTCTCTCTTGATATTTTCACTTTCTTTTCCAGATAGCTGGTAAGAGATGAACCAAACTTTATTTTACTACTGTCTGTACATCTGACTTTACAACTGCATTTGCATATTTTTTAATAGGCTCTGTGTGTCAATAAACCTTAAATATAAAGAAAAATTCAGGAGGCTGTCTGATGGTCTGTGCAAGTGCAGGGCTATCTGGTTCCTGTGCTTCCTTTAGGCTGCAGATTGAGGTGCACAGGACATAGTTCATCTGACATCAATACATAGGGCCCAATGCCACACACGGGTACAGAGGTGCAGGTTCCTATACAAAGAGGGCAGCTGTCTTCACTATATGGTACCCTGGCATGCGCTGATAGCCCTGCAGCTTTCATTCCCACTTAGGATGGGGAGAACATCAGTGTGTTGGATTTAGTATTACAACCTCAGGAGGTGGAATCGGGGAGGAGAATGTTAATGGGGGGATTTGCTATTACAAACTTGGGGGATGGAACTTGGGGAGAAACTCATGGGGCGTTATGTACTATTAGACGCTCTGGGAAGGTGACAGTTGATGGGGGCAATAACATCCTGATACCATTTTATCCCAGTCGTTGCTTTTCTCAATGTTATTTTCACTGTGCGTTTTTTGCAGTGTGATAATTGCAGCGTGAAATTGACCGGATACCATATATTGTTTGAAGTTTGACAGTAAATTTTCAAGATAGTCGTTTTATGACTCCACTTATAAATATGACATGTAGCATCAATAGTAAATTGGTTGAAACATCATTTCACACCAGAGGTGTGAAACCATGTCTCATCCAGGACTTTAAAAATAACACCATTCACATTTATGAGGTGGTGTGGAAAAAAGGCAACGTTTAAAGTTAAAATATTGAAAATTAGCAAAGTTATGAGTGAAAATTGAAATACTACAATGTTCATGTGTTACCTGTGAATTTTACTGTATATGTACACCACATTTTCAGCATAGCCTTCTTATTAAAACTCTAGACCTAACTGCTCTGTTTTAACTAACTGCATGGAGCTTTACTGCTGCTGGAGTACTGTTTAGAATTATACTGCCTCTGTAAATTTGCTATAGTTTTCCTGTTCCCCACCTGTATTTGTTTAACCCCTGAGCCACCTCTTCATCTCTGCCTTTGCCTCCCTGGCTTCATAACCTTAGCTCCCACACTGCATTTCTCTCTTCTTCCTCCCCCCTCCACCCTCCTACTTTTTGCACTCACTCATGCCCTCTTTTATTTCTCCTTCTGCCCCCCGATTTAGCCCCTGCAGTCACAGAATCTCTTTGTGACCTTCGTTGCTCTCTCTTCTCTCTTTCAGGTGCTGCCCTTGACCTGGGTGCCTGCTGCCCCATGACCCTGCTTGGCTCCTGGGCTGTCGCGCTCCCTGCTCAAACTGCCCACCTGCCCGAAAACTCAGGTATGGCCCGCTGATCTCAGAGGCAGCCCTGGAACCCAGGCAGCCTTCTCATTGGTGGTTAGAGTCCCAGAAGTGGCTCCTCATTGGCAGGCTATGGCAATGGTTCCTTTCTCATTGGCCTGGCCTTGATCCGTGCTTCTGTGGCGCTTTGTTTAATTCAGACTGAGCGGTTTTTTACTCTCTAATTTTGTCCCTCCTGCCCTCCCCAGCCCTGGCCCCTATTAAATGCTCTCTTGCCTAGCAGAGTGATGCCCTCTTCCCCCTCTCCCCTAAGCTCTGCCAATCATCCACAACCTCCATTAAAGGTACACTACCCCCATTTCCCTGTGCAATTTTAGCCTGCAGTTCCTCACACTGCCCACTCCCCTGTTTTCTCATAGTTAGTCCTCCTCTGTTAGAACTGTACCCTCCTCTTTTCTCCTACTTTTCCCCTAGCAGTATGATATCCACACCTTCCTTCCCGCTCTCTGTTTTCCTCCAACTTCTCCCTCTCCCCACACCTATGACGTTCCACCTCCTCCTAACCTCGCTCCTTCTCCTACTCATTCTACTGCCACTAAACTGTCCTTGCACCACCACTATCCTGCCCCAAGCTAATGACATCCTGCTTCAAAGCATTCCCTTGAGTATAATGCCCTCACTTGGGTTTCTTGTCTGGACAGTCACTCCCACCATTATATCTAGGTCTCTTGTGGTCTATTGTTCCCTCCCAGGGTACCCACACCTGCTATTGTTACTCTCCCCAGTTAGCAACAAGCAGCATCTAAAACCTCCATATGGCGACACTGTAAGATGTCTAAGCTCCTTGCCTTTCACTTGACACAAATGGCCCTTCTCTTACTGCTCCTACTGGGGAATATACATCCCAACCCCGATCCACCTGCAACATCCAACTCACTACACAAAAATCTCCAATCCCCTACCTTAGCTTTCATTAATAGTTAAAGCCTGCTACCCAAAATAGAGTACTTGCAAGTTTGGATGTCACAACATAAGCCTGACATATAAACCCTTAATGAAACTTGGCTCTCCCTAAAGTCTCAGACAGTGTGTTAACCGTCCCTGGCTATGTACTGTTTCATCCATGCAGATAAATGGGGTACGGGCTGTGACATTTACCTGAAGGACACCATAAAAGGCCTGGTCCACCGGCCTGGTGGCACTGAGGGCTGAAGCAGTGGATGCCTTACCTCGCACTACATCAGTGACCCATGTTCAGGAATGAGCATTGACTGCCGGGGGTTGGCAAAGTTGGAGAAGGATTGAGTGTCCAAAAGACTGCTCTCCCTCTCCAGGATGGAGGGACATCAGTGGTTGGCACTCAAGTGGCTCCTAGAGGAGACTGGGGAGCAGTGTGCTGATGCTGCAGAAGAGGGGTAGGAGGGGGCAGATGCCTGGAGGAGAGCAGACAGATGTGTGAACGCTTCCTCTGCTGGCATCATTGCATGCCCCTCCACGCAGGGAAGAAACACAATAAAATTCCTCAGCAGCATGAAGGCTGCTCTGACAGTGCCACCACTGACGTGCACAAATTAGCTCCCTCCTGGGCCTGCACTCCAGGTCTCGGCAGTGATGGGGTAAGTACCCTCTGTGATGTGGCTGGGGGGGGATCTGTCGTGGGCAGATCCAAGCTCTGTCAATGTCTGGGGCATCAGCCGTAAAGGTTGGCTGGATTTGCTGTGTGAGGGCCAGTGCTCTTCCTGTGTCCATAACATCATTTGGGGCTGAATTAAGAACATTTCCATTACCGGAGCTGTGTCAGCTGTGAGGGGTGGTAACAGTGCCTACGCTGCAACAGGAGGAGGGGCAGAAACACTATTTGAAGCTCACACTGCTCTGTGTGAGACAGGTACACCAGACAGCATTTCCATTGCAAATGAAATAGTACTGTGACCTGCTAGCCAAATTCTATCTACAGTATTTGCTGTGTGAGGGCCAGTGCTCTTCCTGTGTCCATAACATCATTTGGGGCTGAATTAAGAACATTTCCATTACCAGAGCTGTGTCAGCTGTGAGGGGTGGTAACAGTGCCTACGCTGCAACAGGAGGAGGGGCAGAAACACTGTTGAAGCTCGCACTGCTACTGAGTACCAGCTGCAGCGTGAGTGGCGCGAGTGCCACTCGGCAGAGAAACGCTGGACTAAAGGTTTAAGTTGATTTCATTGCACCTATATACTGGTATCACACATAAGTTTGTATTTTATTGTTAGGTATATTTGGAAGGTTGCTTTTAACTTGAAAGTTTAACTGCTGTCACTTGTATATTTAACAGCTTTACATTGTGAGGTTTACTATATTTGATATTAGGATAAATAAGAATCCCTGCCTAGCTGTGAGCCTGGGTGACCTAGCTGTGACCCTGGGTGACCTCTGTCATGAATTGTACCAATAGCCCAGGTAGCAGAGAAAGAAATCAGACTGTGCATTTCTGTGTTTGTTAGCTGTGTCAGCAGTGGGGGAGCGGGTTGCAGTCGGCGACCAGAGAAAGAAGAGCGGAGAGCTGCATGGAGCTGTGACTGCAGTCAGCAGTGGGGTCACAGTCGGGGACCAGAGGAAGAAGAGCTGAGCTGTTTAGAGCTCAACTAGCAGGGGGTGCAGTTTGCAGTTCGGCGACTGAAGCAAGGACTGTTGGCCAACCGCAGACCATGGTATAGGATCGGGCCAATCAAGGAGAGAGGCGCCAAGGTGGTAGGCTTTAAAGAAGACAGCCAGACTGCAGAGCTGATAGCTGTGTTTGTTAGCTGTGTTGGCAGCGGGTGAGTGGGTCACAGTCAGCGACCAGAGAAAGGAGATCGGAGAGCTGCGCAGAGCTGTGGCTGCAGTCAGCAGCAGGGTCACAGTCGGCGACCAGAGGAAGGAGAGCTGTACTGTTTGGAGCTGTACTAGTAAGGGGCACAGGTCGCAGTTTGGTGACTGAAGCAAGGACAGCCAGCCAACCACAGTCCATAGTGTAGGATCGGGCCAATCAGGAAGAGAGGCACCAAGGTGGTAGGCTTTAAAGAAGCCAGCCAGACTGCAGAGCTGAGAGCTGTGTTTGTTCCTGTCCTCCTTCCCTGACCCCTATTAAATATGGAGGAAAGGAGGAACCATATATGAAGTGGAGGAGCTAACAGGTCACAGGTCTACAGGTCACTTGAGCTTGGACTACTGATGCTGGAGGTGCTGGGGACTTGGACTTGAACTGGGTGACTATGGTTATTAATTCTTGATGCCTATGGTTTGCACATGCTGTATTATTTCTAAAAAGTCTTGACTGTGGGTTGGGGCTGAGGAGGGGGTGAGGGTCAGGGGCCCAAAAATACATAAGGTGTGATTTTAGGACTGTATCTGAGTATCACGGAAGAAATGGCAGGGCAGCACAGAGGAAGGGGCGACCAAGGGAGGGGGATCTTTGGCAGTGTGGTGGGGTGCAGTGGCTGTGGAATGGCTATGATCCTAAATTGGGCTTGGAGGATGGGGGGGTTCTATGATGTGTAAGTAGCTCACTCAGCTGAGGGAGGAAGTGGCAAGGCTAAGGTGGGGGTTAAATGGGAGGGGGAGCTGGGAAAAGGGGGTAGAGAGACAGCAACGGTATAAGACAGGGAAGGAGTGGGAAGGGCTGAGTGGATTCACTGGATGATCAGATACACTGTTCCAGAAGTCAAGGGCTTGGGAGGGAGAGGATGGAAGGGGGATACAGAGGGGATAGACCAGAGCTGGTAACAGACAGCAGCAAGTTCAGAGTTGGGACAGGGACGCCTGAGATAGGAGGAAAGGGGTCAGTGGGAACTGACAGCAGGAGGTTTGGAGGCACAAAAATTATGCCTGCAGCTAGAGGAAAGGGGTCAGTCAGGTATCAGGAGGAGTGGAAGACAGTAGGCTCAGGAAAAGGCAGAAGGATGCCCAGAATGAAGGATGAGGTAGGCATGGGTGAAATGGGCCAGAGGGTGGAAGTAACAAATAGTTGGCCCCCCTAGGTATCCTAGTCAAGGACATTTTGGAGGAAGGAGTCTGGCAGGGGCCATCAGGGAAGGGGGGCAGAGAAGCTGGGGGATGTGGGGTGGGAAATATCTCAGGTGCAGTGGAAGGGGGAGGGAGGGGCCAGGCACATTGCATGCAGGGAAAGGGGTGAGGGGGGATGGGCACATTAAGGACACACTAGAGGGTGGCACTAAGGGAACTGTGGCATAAAAAAAGGGGCAGGAAGGAAGCACTGGAAGAGCTGGAGTTGAGCTCCTGGGAGACTGAAAATGAACAGGAGGAAACCCTGCAGGGCAGGATCTGCAGTAGGAGGCCAGGGTATGTGTCAGGCAGGGTGCAGCATAGGGGAAATATGCTGACAGGGCAGGTGGTGAGGAGGAAGACTTCCCCAAGTGGGGTACAGTGCTCAAACCCTTCTGCAAAGATGGGTGGGACAGGAACAGTTGGAAGGGGATCAAGCACAGTTTCCACAATCTCACACAGTAGTGAAGATGGGGGAAGGTCAGGATCAGATAGAGGGGGATCAGGTGTCATTGGCTCATGCTCAAGCAGTGATGCAGGATGGGTTTGCAGGGATGAAGGAAGCCAGGCGGAAGTAAATGGGATGAAGAGGTACAGGAGGGGGGAGTCTGAGGAAAGGCTGAAGGGAGAGGGTGAAGAGGGACAGATGCTGGGTGTGGGTAAAAATCAGGATAGGTTAAATGATGGGGAACAAAAGATGAGCAGGGGCAGAAACCAAGTCAGGATGGAACATGAGGAGGAGTCCAAAGGGAGCCAAACCCCGCAACACAAAGCTAGAGGCCAAAAGAACACCCAGGAAGCAGGGTTCAGTAAGGTGGCACTCTTGAGGGACTCAATAATTAAGGGGCTAAAATGGGGAAGGAAGGGAGCAAATAACAATGTAGTATGGATACAGTGCATGCCAGGGATGACAGCGCTGGAGGTGAAGCATCATATTCCTTCCTGGTGTAAGCATCAGGATGAAAGGACACATCTGGTGTTTCACCTGGGCACAAATAACTTGGAGGGGAACAGTCTGATGGAGGTACAGGCAAGGTTCGAGGAACTCACTAGGTTCTGTAGGAGCAACACTGTTTTTCCTTCCATTTCTTGCTCTGAAGTGTTGCCAGTACCAAGAGCGAGCACACCCAGAAAGGAGAAGATAAGGGCCTTCTACAGTTGGCTACAAGGTTGGAGCAGTCGGATGGGGTTCGGCTGGATAGGTGACTGGGGCTCTACATGGGGGGAGGAGGAGGGTCTATATGCCCATGACAGGCTGCACCTGAACTCTTCAGGGGCAGCTGCATTAAAGAGTAAACTGGGGGACCTCATGGCAAGGAAGTTCAATTTCAACTAAATGGGGAGGCTAAGGACGGGGCCATCCTTACATGAGGCAGAGCAGAGAAGCTATCAGCCCCCCCTCCATGTCACAACACTCATCAAGGGAGTAGTTAGCAACAGGGAAGGACGGGATGGGGCTACATGTTGGAGGGCTTTGGTTGCAAATGCCAGGAGCCTGGAGAACAAAATGGGAGAACTGGAGGCCACCATGATGGAAGAGAACCTAGACATTGTAGCAGTGAGTGAGACTTGGTGGAACGAGCACCACGCCTGGGAGTCGGTGATCCCAGCGTATCATTTGTTTAGGAAGGATCGGGTGGGGAAGGGGGAGGGTTGGCATTATATGTCAGGGAAGGGATTGGGGCCATAGAAGGGCAGGATGAAGAGGGGGAAACAGAGATATTGTAGGTCACCCTAGACATGGGACAGGGGGAAAACCTGCACATTGGGGTAGTCTATAGGCCTCCTATGCAGGGGGGAGGAAGGGGATAGACACCCTGTGAAATCCGTAGCGAGGATGGCATGAAAAGGTGAAATTGTGCTAGTTGGGGACTTAAACCTTCTGGACATCAACTGGGAGGCCCAGACAGCAATCTCCACAAGGAGCAGGGACATCTTAGAGGCTCTTCAAGACATATTCCTGCAGCCAAGGGTCAGCGAGCCCACTAGGGGGTATACACCTTTTGGATGTGGTCCTCACAAACGGGGACAGTGCAGAGGAGGTGGAGGTGGGGGAAGAGCTTGGCACCAGTGACCACAGGGCTGTCAGGTTCAGGGTGAGAGTGGGCAGGGTGAGGGTCAAGATGAGAACCAAGGTAATGGACTTCAGGAAGGCTGACGTTCATGGAATGAGGAAGGTAGTTAGGGAAGAAATGTTGAGGACAGGGGATGTGCAGGTGGTGGAGGAATTATGGGCAGCCATCAAGAGAGGGGTATTTAAAGCCATGGACTCGTGTATAAGAAGGATAAGAAAGAATAGAAGACAGAAAAGACCTCTATGGTTCACTAGTGAGGTTGCTTTAGGGGTCAAGGAGAAGACTAGAGCATGCAAGAGGTACAGGAGGACACAAAAGGATGAGGACAGGGAAACCTACAGGGAAAAAAGAAAGGAGGCAGGACAAAAGATAAGGAGGGCTAAGGAGGCCACTGAGGAGAGGATAGCAAATCAGGCAAGGAAGGGGGACAAAACCTTCTTTAGGTACACTGGAGAAAGGAGACGGGCACAGCATGGGATTGGGAGGATAAGGAGGGGAAGTGGAACATTACTGGAAGGGGATTTAGAAAAAGCAGAGGCATTAAATAGCTATTTCACCTCAATCTTCATGGAGGAAAGAGAGGGCAGGGGACCAGAATGGGCTGGGGAGGGTGACAGCCACAGGCAGGTGGGTGTGGCAGAATGTACAGCTGAAGGAGAAAGGGAAGAGCTGGGTAGACTTAGGGTGGACAAGGCAATGGAGCCTGATGGAATACACCCAAGAATTCTCAAGGAGTTGAAGGTTGAACTGGCGCCACATCTGGCGAGGCTGTTTAACTTGTCCTTGGTCACCGGGGTGGTGCCAACAGACTGGAAGAGGGCAGAGGTGGTCACACTACATAAGGGGAGGCGGAAGGGCGAGGTCAAAAACTACCGTCCCATTATTCTTACCTCGGTAGTGGGGAAGGTAATGGAAACACTCCTTAAGATCAGGATGATAGAATACTTGGAGATGAATGGCATGCAGGATGACAGGCAGCATGGCTTCTCCATAGGAAAGTCCTGTCAGACTAACCTGATAGAGATTTTCGATGGAGTGACACATATAGTGGACCAGAGAGGAGCGGTGGACGTGGCCTATCTGAATTTCAATAAGGCCTTCGACACTGTTCCACATGGTGGAATGGTGCATAAGCTGGACAGACATGGGGTGGACCTCAGGACCACCAGGTGGGTGGAAAACTGGTTGAAGAGAAGGAGTCAGATGGTGGTGGCAAATGGGACACATTCCAGGAAACAGGCAGTGACCAGTGGGGTGCCACAGGGGTCAGTGCTAGGACCAATACTTTTTAACATCTATGTTAGTGGCCTAGCGGCGGGTCTGGAGAGACAGGTGTGCCTGTTCATAGATGATACAAAGGTCTGCAATAGGGTGGATTCACCTAGTGGAGTGCAAGCCATGAGACGGGACCTGGAGAAGCTGGAGAGGTGGTCTGACATCTGGAAATTGAAGTTTAATGCACAAAAGTGCTCGCTGATGCACCTGGGGAGGAGGAATAGGAGGGAAATGTACTTCCTTGGGGGAGTGGTGATTAAGGAGAAGGAAACAGAAAGGGACCTGAAGATTATGGTATCTTGCGACATCAAGGTGGGCAGCCAGTGTAGCAGGGCAGTGGGAAAGGCAAATGGAATGTTGGCCCGCATTGTGAGGGGTTTTAATAGCAGGATGAGGGAGGTGCTTATGCCATTATACAGAACCATGGTCAGGCTGCATCTGGAGTATGGGGTGCAGTTCTGGAGGCCTCACCTACGAAGAGATGAGTTGATGGAAAGGGTACAGAGAAGGGCAACCAAAATGGTACTAGGGATGCAGGATGTACCCTATGAGAGAAGATTGAGAGGGCTGAATTTGTACCCTCTGGAGACTAGGAGGGAGAGGGGGGACATCATTGAGACCTTTAAGCATCTGAAAGGAATAAATAAGGTGGAGGGTGATAGCTTGTTCAAACTTGAAGAAGGGAGCAAACATAAGGGGACATAGCCTCCAACTGGAAGGTGGGCAATACAGAGGTAATGTCAGGGGGCAGTTTTTCACGGAGAGGGTGGTGGAAGCCTGGAACAAGCTCCCAAAGGAGGTAGTGGCAGCTGAAATGGTGGAGGAGTTCAAGAGGACTTGGGATAGATTTAAGGGATTGGGAAAAGAGGGTGGAAGAATAACAGAAGGGGGGAGGTAGGGTGCTGGGCAGACTAGATGGGCCATGGGGCCTTCTCTGCCGTCACATTTCTGTGTATCTGTGTATAAGAAGGGCTTTTTATTGAGCTGATATTATATTGCCTTCTAGGTGTTTTAGCCTGCTATAATATGGGTGTGTATTATATTTGGAAGAGAAAGGGGGTTTTATGTGGGATTGTCCTTGGGCTCATAGCATTGGAGCGGAGTTTAGTACAACTAAGTGCAGATAGAAATGAAACTAAGAGTTAACAGCATCAATCGTGCTATGAGTTGAATTTTTATTTTTCAAATAGTTTACAGAACTCTACTAAGCTGATATTGGGAAATGCTAAGTATTTTGGTAATTTAAGAAAAAGGGAAATGTATCGTATTGGATAGTGTTTTAAATTACTAGTTATTGAACCTCCTTATACGTTGATCAAGCTGTTGAATTTATCATGTGATGTTGAGCTTAACCCAGGCCCTTTGACAAATTGTAATTTGCCATTGCATACTATTCAGAAAGTAAACGATTTGCAAATAATACATGTTAATGCCTGTAGTGTTAATTCAAAAACAGGAAATTGAGGCCTTTATGGTTCAACAACACCTAGATATATTTTGTATAACAGTCGTGGCTGAAACTGTCAGTAGACAGCAGACTTTATCAGGTTGAGGGTTATAAGTTATTATGTAAAGATAGAAGTGGAAAAAAAGGGGTGATGAATATTCATTTATTTTAGAGAAAGCTTAGATGTCTTTGAAAATTCTATAAATTTGTGCTCCCAATCTGAGTGTGAACTATTTCAGTTCTATATTGTTTTGGGTGGCTGTTATAAGCTTAAGATTTGCACAGTTTATAATCCTCCCAACACAGTAAATAGGGGTTTGGTTGATTTATTGGAATTTTTAGGTACTGAAAGCAGAACCGGGGACCTTTTGGTCCTTGGCGAGTGTAATATAAGTTAGTCTCCTGATGATAATCCAGCATTGGAATCCCTTATAACAAATGCAGGACTAGTGCAGGTAGTTTCTACTTACACTACAATGAATTCAGTAAGCAATAGGCATACTACAATAGCCTGGCTCCTCACCAGTAATGTTTCTAAAATAGGAGTTGAGGGCACTCTTCCTGATGTTGTGAGGGATCACTTGGCAGTCTATTGTGTATGGAGATATAATTACTGGCAACCTCCTTTAATACCCTTTTTTCAGACTCTGCTGAAATGCCGTAATAACTCGAAATCGAGTTATTACGGCATTTTCAAAACATTCTTCATTCACAGTTCTCAAGAGTGTCTGAGCTCGAGACATTCTGAGCGGTGAGGCAATAAATTTAAACCGCGAATCAGTTTAACTTACAGCCGCTAGATTCAGAGTAGCATCCTTCCTGCCTATGAAGTGTCTCGTTCATCACATTTCCTGAAAAAAAAGAAAATGGCACAAAGATTTCAGCTACCTTCAGTAAATGAGAGAGAAATCTTCATTCTTGATCAAGAGGATCAAAACACAGCACGAAAGACAGGTAGTGACTTAAAGTTGTTAAAATCATTCATGGTACAGAAAAACGAAACAAATGAGCTAAAATCTATAAGTGCCACAGAGTTGGATCTCCTGTTGGCAGAGTTTATTTTTTGTGTAAAAAAAGCAGATGGTTCTGAATAGGAACCCAGCACATTACGAGGGATATTAGCGAGCATTGACAGGCACCTCAGAAATGAAAAATACCCCACATCCATATTCCAAAGTACTGAATCTGAATTCACACAGACAAAAGAAACATCAAGAGCAAAACAAAAGTTCCTAAAAAAAAAGGAAAGGGAAACCGACCACTGAAAGCGCAAGCTCTCTCAGAGGAAGACATAAACCTCCTACATACGTCTGGCACCATATCCATGCGAACTCCAACAGCACTACTGAATTTAATATTTTTCTACATTGGACTGCATTTCACTCTGTGAACAAAGGAACAATACGATTTAACGTGGGGAGACATAAGTGAAGGGAAAGACTCAGATGGGCATTGCTATTTAGAATACACCGGAAGGCAGACAAAAACAAGAACGGGGGAAACTCCCCGTGATGTCCGACCTGTGGCTTCTCAACTATATGAGAACCCCCGCAATCCAAGCAGAGACCCACTTACTGCCTATGATATCTATAAATCCAACCATCCAAAATCAACACTAACACCAGAGTCACCCTTTTATCTGGCACCAAACATAAATTATGTCCCTGGTAAATCACTGTGGTTCTGTTCCATGAAAATAGGAATGAACAAATTGCGTAAAATGATGTTTAACATGAAGCTGCCTGCAGGAATACCAGAAGAAAAACTAATCACAGCACTAGCAAAACATCAATTCAGCATCTCATAGATGCCAATGTGCCACCCAAAGATGTTCAGCAGGTCTCAGGACATAAAAGCTTACAGAGCATCAACAACTACTCTGTGCTAAGTGAAAAAAAGCGAAGACACATCTCGAACATCCTAAATAAAGTTCAGATTCCAGACGGCATCCCGAGTACCCCAAGAAATTTCTTGTGTACAGACCCAGTGCCCCAGAGATCACCATCGCCAACAAGACTAGCACCCACGAGGCTCTCTATGGATGACAACACTGAAAGACTCCACAGTATGTTCGGTCCCAACTGTGTCTTCCATCAGGGAGTGATGATAAATATAACAAATCAAGGTCCAGTTGTGAAAAAACCCAGGCATCGGATCATCTATGACACTGATTTCGACTCAAGCGGCAGCATGTGAGTACCACAATTTCAGCATTATATACCACACATAAATAGCCCAGAAAACAGTAAATTTCCAGCTGTCACTCTAAAAAAAAATGTAACAAGTGTAAGCACTTGAACCCGGTCCCTAACAGAGTTTTTTTTTTTGTTCCTAGGTTCACCACAGCAACCAGAAGATCTTAAAAGATACAGACTGACTTCCTGCATGGCACATCGAGAAAACAACAACCGCTTGATAGAATAGACTATTTAAAAACATTTAAAAAGAAAATGTTTCACTTGTTTTAACCATATTTATTAATAGTTTAAAAATGATACAACATTCAGCCTAGCTCCAAGATGGATTCCCTGACGATGTTTTGAACTGGTAATCGTAATATTTTAAAATGTTTGCACTTTTATGTAAAAGAGTAGTATAGCTTGAGAAACCATAAGAATGAAAACAAATGGTTTCATAGATAGATAGACTGTTTAATGAGTTGAAATAAAAAAAAAAAACAACACACAAATTCTCTAACTGTTTTTCCTTATCACTTTTCAGGTATTAAAGGGGGTCACCTGTTATTATAAAAAGTAAAATATAGGCAGGTGTTAACTTATGTATATTTTTTCCATACCCTCATTCTTTGATGAACAAATAAACCTCTTGAGCTCCGCTCTCGAGGTTTATTGTTCATCAAAGAACTTGGGTATGAAAAAAATATGCAGAACACACACTTGCCTATCCATTATTCTCTATGTAATATACCAAAATTACCAACTAGATTTATATCATTTAGGACATTTCTGTTAGAAATTCCAGAGGATTTGTTGGAGGGTTTAAAAAACATAGATTGGATTCACCTGGATGCAATCCCTGAAGTAAACTGTGCAGTGGGTTATTTTAATATAACCTTGGCTGAGTTACAGAATAAGTTTTTTCCTTTAAAGACTCGTAGGGTTAGAGGTATAGTAAATAGATGAATTACACCAGAGTTATTTAAATGTAGGAGGGAGAGAGATTTTGCTTGGAGGCAGTACAAGGAGTTAGGAATAGACCAAAAGTTTTAATAATTATTGGCATTTGTGCAATCTTTGCAGGGTTTTAAATAATTGATTAGCAATTTTTTTCTTGGGACAATACTAACTGTACAGAAAGTATTTATATAGGTTTTATAGAAGTGTGTTTGTTAAACACAGTGAGGCAAGTGCTATGTATTTTCACAATGTTTTAGCACTTTTATGAGCAAAACGCTAATCAATTTTTAGAGTTAAATAAAACCCTGTCTTTGTAAGGACAAAATAAGATTGTGTAAATTAGAATTCTATCAGACCAAACAGCAGAATAATCTGAATAATCCAAAGCAATTTTGGTCTGCTATTAAGGAATTAACTGCACCTAAGGCTAGTGTTGTACCAAATCAGATGAATGTGGATGGGAACCTAATGTCTGATTTGTCTATAATTACTGAAGCCTTTATGACTAAATTTACAGATTTCACTACTTGTACAAATGGTTTCCTTTTCTTACACTCTCAGGGTCTCCTGTGTTTGAAGGAAAGTTGTTTTTCCTTTTTATTTTCGTCAAATTAGGCCTAGTGAAGTATTACGATTATTAAAAAACTATCTCCTAAAAAAAGCTATGGGCTTGGAGAGCTCTATGTCAGGTTTCTAAAGCTTGCAGCTGATTATATATTTGTTCCATTAACTAAAATTTATAATGTATCCTTGATCATGGGTGAATTTCCATCTTCTTGGAAAAGTACAATCATAAAACCTGTGTATAAGGGTGGGTCAACAAATGAGTTAGCTGGATATCACCCTGTCTATCTCCTTCCTGTTTTGGGTAAAATGCTTGAAAAAATTGTAAATCATTAGATGGTGGAGTTTCTTGACTCTGTGGCCTTCCAATCCCTGGTGCAGCATGGCTTTCATAAACATCATGGTACGGGTATGGCCTTGGTCAGGTTCAGGGATTATGTGGGTAAAGCGCTGGATAGCAGTTAGCTTGCTGGTGCAGTGTTCGTGGACCTGTCCAGGGCCTTTGAACTGGTAGACCATTACTTGTTTCTCTGGGGGTTGGAGGGCCTCAGAGTCAGGGGCTCTCCATTGAGATGGCTTGGTAGTTATTTAACCGAACGATCTTTGCAAGTTAGTTATCAGGGAGCTCTATCTAGGAGTAAAATTATGAAGGTGGAGGTACCCCAGGGCTCTATCCTGGGTCCCTACTTTTTTCTGTTAGTTGATAGCTTACCAAATTACCTGGTACGTATGGAGGTTTTGATATACTAACATACTAACATACTATTTGCCAGCAGATTAGGCCTTATGGTCTATTGAGTCTGCTCGAACCTAGATCATTAGTTGGGTGCCGAGACCCTCCCATCCCTTGTGCTCCAGAAACCCCTATCATCCATCCCCACCCACCCGGGACAGGCCATCATCTGATACATCCACTTTCTGTGTCTGTCCCACCCTCTCTTAAAGCCCTCCACTGTGGATCTCTGAACCAGCTCACCAGGTAGAGCATTCCAAGTGTCCACCACCCTCTCAGTGAAAAACCTCCTCCTCTTTTCCCCCCTCACCCTTCCACCTTCCAACTTCAAACCATGCCCTCTGGTGATGCCTCCCTGCTTTAGTCTAAAGATCCCCTCCATGTTTACCCTATTTATTCCCTTGAGGTACTTGAAGACCTCAATCATGTCCCCACGTCTCTCCTCTCCTCCAATGAAAACAGGCAGAGCTCCTCAAGTCTGTCCTCATAAGTCAAGATATATGCAGATGATATTATTCTTTATACCAGTGCTACATCAGTTGATGATATAAAATTACATTTTACTGTTGATTTTCATGCACTTGAACTGTGGTTACAATCCCATCATCTTCTTTTAAATACAAGAAAAACAAAGAGTGCACTTTTTGGATCTAAGTATAGGCTGAGTAAGTGTGGTCCTCTTGAGATCGTAAGCCATGAGGGTGTTATGTTAGACCAGGTTTTCCAATTTAGGTACTTAGGACTAATTTTGGATCCTTGTTTATCCTATACATTACATATTAAAACTGTTTATAGGAATGTCAATCAAAGATTGGGGGCTTTGTTTAAGCTGCGTGATCTGTTAACAAGGTTAACAAGCAGATGTGCAATAAGTCAAAGTGTCCTATTGACAATGTTGAATTATAATTCATTTCTATTTGTACATTTTGACTAAGTCTGATGCCACTTTATTGACAACTACATTCCATGCTATATGTAGATTTGCAATAAACCTCCCATATATAACACATCACTGTGATTTGTAATTAGCTACATCTTGGCTTCCCCCATGTTTAAATTCTCAATATAGTTTAAGTTGCTTGGTTTATAATACCTTGGCCTTGGGTACAGTTTCTCCTCTGTTTTCATTGTTAAATATTAGGATACCAAATAGGGAATTATGCTCCAATGCCTCTGTAATGTTTATTATTCCAAAGATAAAATCTAGATTAGGGCAGCAAGCTTTTTCTTATTATGCTCCAGTATATCGAAATAATATTCCATGCACTTTACAACATTTTGAAGTAAAAAATGCTTTTAAAGCATCAGTGAGACAACAAAAGTACTATGGTTTGTCATTGATGTTAATGTAATGTTGTTAGTGTCTTATGATTATGTTTTGTCTGTTTGTAATTGTATTGTATTGCATATGTATTTATATTGTATTTACATCTTGACTGTAACTTTGATTATGGTCCCGGGTCACATTTGAAAAAGGGCCTTGGCTCGTATTGTCTACCAGGTAAACAAAAGTTTAAATAAATAAAAATAAATAAAAGGGGTTACCAAGGGCACAACTCCCCCAGTTGAGGATGTAAAATAAATAAGTAAAAATAAAAAATAAAAATAAAAGCACAGATCCTTCCTAAACCACCCCATGGCAGCAGTGCCCAAATGCTAGCCATCAAAGTATTTCTTGTCCAGCAAGGGAAATCCCTCACTGTAAAGTCCAATTACATCCCACCACATGATCTGTTCTTCAGCTTTCAAATAATTCCAGACTATCTTGACCACCTTCCCCTCCGTACTGAGACAGTTATCATAGGGGACTTTAATGTGACCTGGATTGCCTCTGAAGTGGACCCTTTCAGAGATGCTCTTGCTACAATTGACATTGCACGAATGGTACCTTCTCCCACAGGCATCAATTACAGAACTGGCTATAGTTCCCTACCGGACTGGATCCTCACTGCTCACCCTACCAGAATCACCAATGCCAGATCCCTACCAGACTGGATCCTCACCGCTCAGCCTACCAGAATCACTGATACCAGATTCCTACTGGACTGGATCCTCACTGCTCACCCTACCAGAATCACCGATACCAGATTCCTACCAGACTGGATCCTCACCACTCACCCTACCAGAATCACCGATACCAGAGTCCTACCGGACTGGATCCTCACCACTCACCCTACCAGAATCACCGATACCAGATCCCTACCGGACTGGATCCTCACCACTCACCCTACCGGAATCACCGATACCAGATTCCCACCGGACTCTGAGGGATCATTCCCATGTCATCTGCCAATGGACCAATAGAACAGCCAGATTGAAACCTAAACTCTCTTACCTATGTGTCCTAAAAAAAGGAAGACTCCCTCAACTCTTTGCCTCACTTGAATCGGTTGACTGGTCACTGCTCGACCTGCATTGATCACACCCTAAACTACTTCAGTAAGCAGTTTAATGAACTTTGTGACACATTCACACCCCATGACACATCATGCAATGGGGTTCCTGTAACCCTTGGATCACCCTTACCCTAATATCCATGCTGAAAGACAGGGACAACCTTTGGCACTGCGCTCACATGACAGGTCACCATAATGACATACAGCACTACAGAGTCACCCCAAACCATTACAGTCAAGTGATCCTGAAGGCCAAACAAGATTACTACAAACAGGAACTTACGAACTCCTGGAGTAACAGAAAAAATTTCTGGGAAAACATTAAAAACCTCACAGGGAACCTGAACAACTCTTCCCCATCAATACTTGAAGTTAACAGTAGTATTATTCAGGACCCTAAATTAATCGCTGACACCTTCAATGTTTCCTTCACAGATCTCAGTGGTGTTCTCCCCCATGACTTCTTCGATGACTCTACCCTGTTGGACAACAAAGTCAAACCTCCTCCTCCTCCTCGTATGAACATACATCCCTTCTATTTTAGATGAGTAACCTTGGCAAAATCTAGAAAATACCTCTGGAGGATGTTAGGAAAATCGAGATATAGCAATTGCACTCTGGATCTAAAACTCCTCTCCCTCTCTCTAGAAGCCATCTTATCCTCTCTTACCAAACTGCTAAACCTCTCACTCACCCTCAAACAGTTCCTGCAAATCTGGAAATCTGCTTTTGTTACACCTGTCCACAAAAGTGGTGAAAGGTCTCTCCATAACAATTACCGCCCCTTCTCAATCCTCACCCCACTCTCTAAGGCACTCAAATGCATTGTGGCGGACCAACTTTCAGTTTACTTAATCAAATATAATATTCAGTGCCCCCAACAGCATGGCTTTAGAGAAGCCCACGGTACTACCACTACCCTGCTTGAATTTACCATTCACATTCAGAAGGCCTTAGACTCAGAGAAAAATCCTTGGTGCAGTGTATGTAGATTTGACCAAGGCATTTGACACCATTAATCACCAGTTTCAGTTGGACTACCTCCCTACTCTTGGCCTCTCCCCTGAGGTCTCCAACTGGTGTCCAAGCTACCTGACAGGAAGGTGCCAATGGGTTAAGGCTGATGATTCCCTTCCCGATAGCCTCCCGGTACTATCAGGCGTATCTTAAGGGTCCATCCTTGGGCTGCTGCTCTTTAGCCTGTTTATTAACTCCCTCCCATCAGCCTGCCACAACAACATGCTACTCTATGCTGATGATGCAGTCCTATTTTCTTTGAACGCTGACCTTGTCCTCCTCTCATGGGACTGTCAGTCCAATTTTAGCCTTGTTGAAACCTGGTGTGAACAACACAAACTACTGATGAGCTACAAAAAAAAACAAGGCCATGTGTTGTACCCCCCATAGCAAACATAAAACCTCCAGCCTTACCATCCATAACAAACACCATATCCCACTTGAACTAGTCCATGAGTTGCTTACCTACAATTCACACATTAATACCATCTCCAAACCCATAAACTCCAGGATAGGGATCCTTTATCACCATCGCTACTGCCTCACTCTGAAGGCAATGCGAACAGCTGTTACCAGCTCAGTTCTATCAATCATTGATTATGGCCTCACTTTTTACAGTTCTGCCACTGATACTAGCTTAAAAAGAATAAAAACAGTCCTGAATAAGTGCTGTCGCCTTGTCACCGGAGATGGCAAAAGAACACATACCTGTGATCTCTATAAACTGTCTGATTGGCTCCACCTTCAAGGGTGAATTACCTACCAGTCTTGCTTATAGATAAGAAAATTTGTCTCGGTCTTACCCCACTGGCCTCCCAGTCCTACATGTTGCCCATCCCTCATATCCGTTACACTCTCAATGCCAATAAAACCTCTTTCCTGGTTCCCTTCTGGTGAACCTCCCAAGCCCAGCACTCCTTATACACCAAGGCTCCCTCCCTTTTGAGTAGTCTCCCCCCAGATGTCTCTGCTGAGAATAAGCTTGGCCTCTTTAAATGAAAATTACTTCACCACCTCACCAATGTAAGCAGCTGCAACTGTACCCACTAGGCCCTCCAACACATCCTCTCACTCCTCCCCAATTTCTTCTTTCTCTACCTCTCCCACCCTGCTCCCCACCAGTTGCTCTCCTCCCTTTCCCTTCATCCATCTCCTCCCCCCTCCTGGCTCTGCACCCTCTCATACCTTGCCTTTTATGTCTTCCCTCACACTAGGTCCTTTCCCCAGCCCCATCCCCATACCCTTACTTTTGCTCCTCTTTCCCATACCCAGATCCCCACCTCTCCGCCCTCCCCTCTCCCCTCCTTGCTCCCCTGATCTCCTGTACTCACTGCCCCACCCTGCACTTCCTGTTGTACCTCACGAATATTATTGACAGTGTCACCATCAGTGAATGCCTCTTCTTCTCATCGGCCTTAACTTTGTTCTTCCTCCCTGAACTACTTCCCCTGCCTTATGCCCATTGTATCCCAGAAATTGCATTGTGTTCCTCCATGATTTTTGACTGCTTACTCATGTTTTGTATGGTTCCTCTATGTGTCTTACTCAGTTGTCTGCACACAGATTGCATCTACATTTGGTTCAGAGGTGCTTGCTTATAATCCTATACCGCCTCTGCTCCCCCTACCTATCATGCCTTTGCTTGGCTCAATTGTTATTCTTTATTCTCCATAAGTTTTTACTTTATTTTGTCTAGTCATGTGGTGCTTGTACTGTTCACCTTACCTGTTTTTTCTAACTTATATGTAACTGTGGTAGTCTTTTACCTGACGTGGAACCTTTATAAAAGAGCCTCTGGCCCAAAGGTATTGTAATCTGAGAAATAAATAAATAAATACATACATAAATATTACCCACCTCATGAACCCCATGGGTGAATATTTTCAAACCCTGCTGAAATGTCATTCTGCACCACCAAAATGTCATTCTGCACCACAGGTGTTAAAACACATTTTGGCCAGACTTGAAATATAACAGTTGTCATGTTCATGAGGTGATGTGGAAAAATGACTTTCTTGAAAATGTGTGGTCTCAAATATTTAAAATCACCAAAGTTATTAGCGAGTGTAGAATACTTTCAATGTATGTGCATAACTTTATTTTTGAGTATTTTGATTCCAAATTTTCAACATAGCCTTCTTATGACACCACCTCATGAACACACATGATGAAAATGTCAAATCCCACCCAAAAGGTGATTTCACAAAGTGACTGCAAAGTTTCCTTTCTGGACAGATTTTTTATAATTCCACTGTCATTGGTCATGAGGTGGGGTATCAAAAAGGCCGTGTTGAAAATTTGGTGCAAAAATATTCATTATTGATAGAATCATGAATCAGAATTCACCCTCCCACAGAAATACATCATACCACACATGCCTTATTTTCTTGTATTGCAGCCACTGGTTCCAGCAGCAAGATGTGTCTTTGATCAGAGTGTGGATCTATGCCATGGGACATGTTCAGGTGAGTGCTGGGGTGTGGGGTGGTGGGTGTTGAGTGGGAGATAAGGAGGGTGGGTGGGTGGGGAGTGTGGGGATCAGGTCAGTGAGGGACCATTTTCTTGTTTTACAGGTTGCAAAAAACCACCAAGGGACAGTTTATTTATTTCAAAATGCATTCTGACATTGGGGACTGGGTACCCCAGTATCAGGCTATTTTTATGCTAATGGATGAGGGTGAATTGGAGGGGAGGGGGGTCAGAAGAAATAGTACCATGGCTGGGCACCCTGGTCCACTTTCAATTGGTATTTAAAAGATAAGTAAATACTGGGAGGGTGGGCAACAACCTGGAGGGTAGGGGGAGAATGAAGTGGTGCCAGGCTGGGCACCCCAGTTTGCTGGACAATTATTTGAGATAGATAGATAGATAGATAGATAGATAGATAGATAGATAGATAGATAGATAGATAGATAGATGAGCAGGCAGGCAGACAGACAGACAGACAGACAGACAGACAGATAGATAGATAGATAGATAGGCAGACAGATAGATAGACAGATAGATAGACAGATAGATAAACAGACAGAGATAGAAAGATAGACAGATAGACTCATAAATAGATATACAGATAGATAGACAGACAGACAGATAATCAGACAGATGGTTGGATAAACAGAACAGTGGATCACCAGCTCACTGCTTCAGCTGAAGCTGGCAGCATGACTTCTAGCTGCAGCTTTAGCATTCAAGAAAGTCACACTGTTCTCATACACAGAATGTGGGTAAGCACTTCCTCTCACTAAGCTGGACACCCTGGGTTTTGGGGTGCACAGTAAAGGTGTTTTTGGTATTATTTGTAAAAAACAGACACTAAAAGATATACAAAGCATTGCTAAAATTGTTCACAAAGCAGGAGAAAACATTGATGTCCTAGTACACATAGGGACTAATGATCTCGCCAGCCGGTCAGTTGTGGAGACCAAGGAACACCTGACTAGGCTGGGTGACAAACTATCATCTATTTCGTCCGGCATCTCCTTCTCTGAGATCCTGCCAGTCTGGGAGAAGGGAGCAGATGGACGGAAGGTCAGAGAAGGGGAGATAGGGGAGCTAAACACATGGCTCAAGGACTGGTGCCAGGAAAAGGACACAGATTTGTAGGGAACTGGCAACAGTTCTGGGAGCGAAAGTTCTTTAAATTTGATGGACTGCATCTGACTAAGAGGAGTCAGTGCATTGGGGCAGAAGTTTGACGTCTTGCAGAATATTTAAACTAGCAAATGGGAGAGGGTGCAGCACCCATACGTTGAATGGGAAGAACACCCTCCCCCTCAGCTAGTGGTCAAACTGGAATTCAATGTGTTTGCCGTTCATTTGCATCACCAGGTAAGAAAAAGGTTTGTCTCCCCATCCGATGCACAGGGTAATGCCAAACCTCACCCAACAACCAACACACAAAATCTGGCCAATGGAAAATCATGTACACAATGCTCACAGCCTGGGAAATAAGATCCCAGACCTGCAGGCAATAATGTCAGAGCTAAACTGGACATAGTAGCAATTAGTGAGACGTGGTTTACCAGTAACCACCACTTGGGAGACTTCAGTACCTGGCTATGTATTGTTCAGAAGAGACCGAGTGCAAAAGGGGGAGGAGTGGCCCTGTATGTTAATGAAAATATCAAAGCTACAGAAATTCAGAATACACATGAGCCAGAAGAACTGTGGGTCACCCTGGAAACAGAAATGGGACAGCCATAAGAACTGGGGTTGTCTACAGGCCCCCAGACCAGAGGAGGACATAGACACATTACTGTTAGAAGATATACAAAACATGACAGCTAAAGGGAGGTTCTGATAATGGGAGACTTCAACATGCCAGATACAGATTGGTCAATACCAGCAGGAACATCTGCCAGAACTAGACTCATAGTGGATTCCTGCAGGGAGGGCCTCAAACAACTGGTACAGCAACCCACAAGAGACAGGGCTATCCTAGATCTAGTACTGACTAACAAAGAGGGATCACAGATCTCCAGGTAGAAGGTCACCTGGGGCCAGTGACCATCACATGGTATGGTTCAATTTGGCTACTACATCTAAATCATCCCATTCCAAGGCAAAATATGGGACTTCAGAGGAGCGGACTTTGATAAGATGGCCAACAGAGTTAAGCTAGCCCTGGCAAAAGAAACACAGGTGAGGAGGTACAGGCAAAGTGGGCAAGCATTAAGGATACAATACTTGAAGCAACATCCCATTGTGTTAGACAGAAAAGGAAGTAAAAAAAGAAGGAAACCACTTTGGTTCTCAAATACAGTAGCAGAAAAGGTCAGGCCAAAAGGCTGGCCTTCAGAAAATATAAGGGAACACAGCGGGATGAAGATGAGGGGCATACCAAACTGCCCTAAGGGAAGCAGGTAAGGCAGTAAGGCAGGCAAAAGTCCCAAACTGAGGAAACACTAGCACAAACAGTAAAGAAGGTGACAAGACTTTCTATAGATACATTAGTGAAAGGAGAAAGTCCAGAGGGTATTGCTAAGCTTAATGGAGAAAAGGGAGCATGTGAGGAGGAGCCCTGTAAAGGCATCTATCCTAAATAGATACTTTGCTCAGTATTCACTGAAGAGAAGGTAGGGCAGGGCCCACAGCTCAGCATCATGGACACAGGGGAGGGAGGTGAGGCACTACTCCCTTCACAAAGAAAGGGTCCTACAAGAGCTTGCTAAGCTCCAGGGTGGATAAGGCAATGGGACCTGATGGCATACATCCCAGGGTACTTAAGGAGCTAAAGGAGGAACTAGCAGAGCCATTAGCAGAATTGTTTAGTGAGTCTCTCACACAGGAGGTCCCAGAAGACTGGAGAAGGGCTCATGTGATCCCACTCCACAAGAGTGGTAGCAGGGAGGAGGCGGGGAACTACAGACCGGTCAGTCTTACCTCAGTAGTGGGCAAGATTATGGAAGCACTCCTTAAGGAAAGGATAGTGCAACACCTGGAATCCATAGGGCACAGGATCCAAGACAGCATGGGTTTACAAAGGAAGGTCCTGTCAAACTAATCTCATAGATTTCTTTGACTGGGTAACCAGAGGGAGTGGACCAAGGGGAGCAGTTGATGTCGCCTACCTTGACTTCAGCAAAGCTTTTGACACTGTTCCACATAGAAGATTGATAAATAAGCTAGGTAGGCTCGGGGTGGGTCAGAGTTGGTCAACTGGGTGGCAAACTGGTTGACTGGCAGAAAACAGAGAGTGGTGGTAAATGGTATACAGTCAGAAGAGATGCAAGTCACAAGTGGGGTACCTCAGGGTCAGTCCTGGGGCCAGTCCTATTCAACATCTTCATTAGTGACCTAGCAGATGGACTAGAGGGTAAGGCTTGTCTGTTTGCAGATGACACCAAGATCTGCAACAGAGTAGATGATCCAGATGGGGTGGGCAGAATGAGAAGAGATCTGGATAAACTAGCAGAATGGTCAGAAGAGTGGCAACTGGATTTAATGCAAAGAAGTGCAAAATCATGCACATAGGGAGAGAAACCTGAAGCCACTTATAGGCTGGGAGGAGTTGCTAGCAGTCACAAGGAAGAAAGAGACTTGGGCATCATCATCACTGATGACCTGAAATCATCAAGCAGACCTCTAAAGCAGTAGGTAAAGGCTAGGGGGTGTTAGGGTGTATTAGTAGAGTATCACAAGTCGTAAGAGGAGGTAATAATCCCTCTGTACAAGACATTGGTTAGGCCCCATCTGAGTACTGCGTGCAGTATTGGAGGCCACACCTTCACAAGGACATTAACCAAATTGAGGCAGTCCAGAGAAGGGCAACCAAATGGTGCAGGGACTGCATCAGAAGACATATGAGGACAGATTAACGGAGCTCAATATGTATACCCTTGAGCAAAGGAGGGAGAGAGGTGATATGATCGAGACATTTAAACACCTTAAGGGCATAAACAAGGTGAAAGAGTCTAACATGTTAAATATAAGAAAAATAGCAGGACAAGAGGACACAGCATGAGATTAGAGGAGGCCGATGAAGGGGAATGTGAGGAAATTCTTTTCACAGAAAGGGTGGTAGATGCATGGAATGGCTTACCACAAGAAGTAGTGGCTATGAATACAGTGCAGGGCTTCAAACAGGCATGGGATAGGCATAAGGGAGCAATACAAATGACTATGAATAGATAGGTCACTGACATAGCAAAGGCCGATGGCACATTTATAAGGTAGAAAAAGAAATGGGCAGACTGGATGGGCCTTGCGGTCCTTATCTGCCGTCAACTTCTATGTTTCTATAAAATGTAGCTAAAGGGGTTCTGTTTAGCTAAGTTCAGGTGTTTTTTTTTAAATACATAATTTTTATGTAGCTTCCTTTTGTTGTTAGTCTGGGAAAAACTATGATGACAGCCGTGATGAACTGAAGAAAAACATTTTTTGGTTTGTGAGGAGTGTTTTCGGTTTGTGACATCTATATGATGCTAACTAAAAACACTCTCACAAACTTAAAATTCTTTGGTTCTCACCAGACGGGTATCCTAAACAAAATTTTAAATCTTTGTGATTCTGAAACCACTGAATATTATTTCATGAAACCTTTGAACAGCACCACTTCAGCACAGACAGCTTCTACCCTGAAAGTGTAATGGAGGAATTCAGCACCACTTAGGCTGTACATGAGAGCAACCCAACCCCCCAAAACTGTTAAGTATAGGGAAAAAAAGTGACTCTAAAGGGGTATCCAGATCATAGAGATCACACAAGGCACCATCATTAAACTTTCCACTTCTTAACAATATGGCATTGTGATCACACATTTAAATTTTGGGAGTATTCAGTCAACTGTTGTCAGTGTTATTAAGATACAAAGTTATGGGTTTAAAATTGAGCACCATACTCAACTCTGACTATAGGGGTGCTACCAACCCCCTATAATACTACTGTATAATAGCCTGATATATAGTAGTCTTGATAATACTAGACTCTTGAATGACATTTTTCCACATGTTTAATGTATATTGCTTTGCCAAAAAACTATGTTAATACACCAGTTAGGGTTCAAGATAATGCCACAAAAGTAGGGAAATGTGGCATTAGGGTTTCCAACCCTACCTCCCTACCCACCCCAAACAACAAACAGAAAAAAAATCTTTAGGATTTTGGGGTCTCTGGAGTCTTGACGAATCAGTGGTGAGGTCTTCCTTGCATGAAGAAACAACATCACATCTGCCATTGTTTGTTCAGGTAATGGGGTGGGCATTAGGGTTCACAGCCCCTGCCCCAATTCAGTTTACTAACCATGTAGAGTTTATTATTTTAAATTGAGCAGTGAGCTCAATCTAAATAAATGGGGTCCAACTGAGACCCATCTATATAGAGCTCACTGCTTAATTTAAAAGAACACATACACTCTAAATGGTTACAAAATTGACTTGTGGCAGTAGGTTACTATCGGATTTATAACTAACAGCTCTTGTATGTGTTCCTTTATGCAAGGATATGATGTCTTACACATCTGGTTGTATTAATCATAGGATAGGACACAATCTGTCCAAATATACTCTCCGTATACTTAAGACAAAGACATAGTACCACTGGAAAACTCAAAAATGCAACTAAATGAGCTTGTAAAGTTTATTTGTTTATTTGGATTTTTTTGGCAGGGTGAGCCATCTGAGACTAGAAATCCCTTTTCAGAGGTGACCCAGGTTTTATTAAATACAACAGTCAATAGTCATCAACAAAAAATCAGTAGGGCAAATTCACAGAAAAGTTTTCCACAGCATTAACAATAAAGAAATGGGTCAGTTTACAATAAAAGTGCAAAAGCAAAAAGGTGACAGTAATTCAGGATAAACACTAGTTAGGATTGCAACAACAGTTAAATAAGCAGAAGGAATTGACAAGAATGAAGGAGTGTTTCTAAAAGAGTTGTGTATCGGAGAAATTGTGTAGCAGAGAAATCACAAACCTTCGCTGAACACGAGCTACCAGAGAAAGATATGAGAGGGAAATAATTTTCTGTATTTCTCATAGCCATACCAAAATTTGATCAGCCAAAGTGTCACCCCTCATGCAATACTGAAGCTACTTCTCATTCCACTCTCCAGAACGTATATTATTGGTCCCCAAAATAAAACAAGAGCTGCAGTTCTAACAGCATCCCTCAAGTCTAACTGGTCCCTCCATCTATGACTGTCCAGGACCAAAACACCAAAGCCTAAACCCCACCATAGTTTTTGCTTGACCTCAACCTTCGTCCAACCCAAACTGTAACCCAATACCCAAAACTAACTGTTTACAGCACACCATTTGGCTAGCCTGACATCTGAAACAAACATCACCAACAGCGCTCTTCAGTCCTTAACCTAAATCTGGTTGTATTCCTAGAAAAAAACCTTACCACCACCACCACTCCCCCATATGATCTGGTTCTTGCATGAACCCTTCCCCATCACCAATCAAGACCCCAAGAGCTACCTCCAACATCCCATCCATGGTCTAACTATTACCACCAAGGCAAGGGTGACAGATAAGATAAGCAAGTGAGACATCCTCCAATCAAGAGAAAGCACAGCCTCAATCACCAGAGTTTCACAATGCATGTAAAGTCATGCAACAATGCAGCCAAGAAGCCAACATTTCAAGAAACAAACTGCATAGAATCCTAACTGGACAACGCACTAGACCTGCCTGTCAGAGTATCAGGCTACTGGAATAGTGTGTACAGACAGGTCAATTGGTGAACTTTATGCAAGTGAAGTCCACTTTGGCGCAGCTGTGCTGAAATCCCAAAATATTCAAACTGAGTGAAATGGGAAAAGGATAAATCATGTCACTCCATAAGAATGGATTCTAATCTAAATTGAGTTCTGCCTAGCTTGGAAGGTCATAAAAAGCTGTCCTTTACAGCATATGGAAGCTGAAAGCCACTGGCAATATGAAAATCAAGCAGTGACATGGTCATCCAAATGTCTTTTCCAAGGTGGAGGCTGTGACCCCTGTGTTCTGAGCATACCTAAGTGTTTTGAACTTGTGAAGAGAACAGAGGTGGGCCCAAACGTTACTGAAGCAAAATTCCATTTACCTTCTATGGCAAATGTTTGCTTAATATAAATTTCACCACTTCAACCTTGTTTTTTATTTCTTATTTCAAATTTTCTGTGCATGTTACGGCACAGCAGGCTGCCGGCACCTGTTGGATGATGGTCTCTGAAGAGCACATGTGATTGTTAAAAGTAAGCCGCACTCTTCTCTTTCACTGCCACTCACACTCTTCAGATTCATTTTTATGTTGTCTTGCATGTGCAGTGCAGACAACATATTGTGGTTGCTTCAGTGGAGAAGCAGGTTCGGAGGTGCGGTCCTGCTGCAGCCAATGGCACCACTGCTTTTTGAGGCTGGGCTCTGTGGCGCCAATGGCTTAGCACACTGTCTATGACAGCAGTTAAGAAATGTACCACCACCTTGAGAGAAATAAGCCACTGCAATCAGGGAGTGCCACAGAGCAGTCTCTGATTGCAGCAGCCAATAACTGCCTGCCTTGTCTGGTCAAGCAACATGGCGGTGGCTTCCCCATCAGCTTCTCACAGTCCCCACAGAAGCCGAGGGACAGCTGCCACCTTTTACAGTCCCTCTGAAAGTCAACAGGGGTGCCCAGTCCCCCTGTCAGCATGCCCCCCCAAAGTTAATTTGCCAGTGGGGGTAACCAATCCCCATCGGCATAATGTATCCCCCCTTTTGGTGTGCTGAAGGGGTGCCCAGTCTCCCTCAGCTCATGCAACCCCCACGCAATGACAGGGTGCCCAATCCCCCTGTCACCATGCCCCTCCTAAGGTAGTTTGCCAATGGGGGTTCCCAATCCATGTCAGCTTAATGTACCCCACATTTCTTGTGTGCTGAGGGGGTGCCAATCTCCCTCAGCTCATGTGACCCCCCCACGCAATGGCATGGGTGACCAATCCCCCTATCAGCATGCCCCCTCCTAAGGTAGTTTGCTGATGGGGGTTCCCAATCCCCTTCAGCTTAATGTACCCCCCATTTCTTGCATGCCGAAGGGGTGTCAATCCCCCTCGGCTCATGCGAGCCCCTAACTCTGTATGGCTGGTTGGGGGTGCCCAATCCCCTGTCAGCTACAGCCCCTCCAAAAAAACACTCAGGTGGCACCCTGGGAGCCCACAACAGCGAGCTAAATGCCTCTGTAAAAAAGAAACCGCCCTGTGATGTTTTTTTTTTAACCTGTAAAACAGAAAATGGTCCCTCATTGAGTCCAGCGGCCCCTCCCCAACCCGCACCCACCCTCTATGCACCCTGCCTCCCCACCCCATACTTACCTCCGGAGCCCAACGTGATGATCTTCAGTGGACCTGAAACACGTCTGCACTCTTCAAAGTCGACCGTGAACTGAAGAAATGCCGGTAAGCTGTATAATGGTATAAATTAGTTTTTTTCAACTTATGTGGCTATCTCAGCCATTTTTTTGACTTTTGCCACCAAATTTTAAACATGGTGTATTTGGAAGCCCTCCTCATGAATTCAATCATTGTCATGGCATTATTCGGTCCTGAAATGCGATTTTGTGGTCACTGAACGGAATCACCTTTCCAGACTGAGTAACGAAATGACAGTGTCACTGTTCATGAGGTGGCCTCTCAAAAAGCCTATGTTGCAAATTTGGTGAAAAAATTCCAAACAATGACTGTGTTACGAGCATGTGTTGCGCAGTTTCCACGTGCACGCGTAACTTCACCAATTTGTAATATTTTCACTCCAGATTTTCAACATTAGCATTTTTCCATACCTCCTTATGAACAGTGTAGCTGTCATTTTTCACATCCTGGCCAAAATGTGTTTTCTCACTACCGGTGCAGAATAGCGCAGTCGCTGTGGGAAATCAGTGTTCGAGACAGATTACAAAAATCACAGCAACACTGTTCATGAACAGAGGACCTAAAATGACTATGTTGAAAATTTGGTGACAAAAGTCCATAAAATTACTATGTTACAAGCATGTATTGCTCAGTTTCCATGCGCACTTGTAACTTTGATAATTTGTAATATTTTCATTCAACATTTTCAGTGTTGTCAATTTTGCACATGTCCTTATGAACAGTATAGCTGTTATTTTTAAGATCCTAACCGAAATGTGTTTTCACACAAGTGGCGCACTATGGCGTGGTCACTGTGGTAAATCAACGATCAGGACAGATGAAGAAAATCATAATGACAGTGTTCATGAGCAGAGGTCAAAAAATGCCTATGTTGAAAATCTGGTGAAATAATTCCACTACATGACTGTTCCGAGTGTGCATTGCACAGTTTCTAAGTATGCTTGTAAATTTGCGCATTTTTAATATTTTCACTCAAGATTTTCAACACTGCCATCTCTTCACACCTACCTATAAATGGTACAGCTTTCATTTTTCACATCCTGCCCAAATTGTGTTTTCCCACATCTGGTGCAGAATGGCACGGTCGCTGTGAGAAATCAACGTTTGAGAAAGATTAACAAAATCACAGTGCCACTGTTCATGAGTAGCTGTCCCAAACACTTTCATGAGGTGAGGGTCACAAAAATGCTGTGTTGCACATTTGTAGTGCAAATACCAACAAACGGCTGGGGCAATAGGGTTTCTAACCATGACGTCCCACCTTGTACAGACTGATAGGCATCAGGGGTGTGTCTTAGCATTGCCAGCTGTTATGCTCATGCCATACCATCCCCGCATCCTCAAGCCACTGACAGGCATCGAGGTGTGCCTTGAACTCTTTGGCCCCACAGTTCACATCATTCTACAATGCTGCACCCATTTCAGCATATGTCCTTGTGAAATGGAGTGACTGTAAATCTGAACACCCCAAGACACACCTCAGTACTTGTCGGTGTCTGCAGGATAGGGTGAGGTAAAATGCCATGAGCGTTATGGCCAAATAGGGTGAGCGTAAGGCAAAAGGACCCCAAGGCACAATATGATATTTGTCGCACTGCAGGGTAGGGTGATCTGAAATGCCATGAACATCATGGCCGATGACCAAAGGTATGCCTCAGTGCCTGTCAGTCTCTGTAGGGTGATGTGGCTTTTAATGTTACTTTCATACTTCACTACCATTTCTGTTATGCAACTGTTGAACTCCTTTGGTACCAATGCCAATGTCAGCAAGACAACATTCGACATTGACAAGTGCTTGTATAAACTTAAATAGCTAAATGACTGAATAAGATATCAGCTTTTAACCCCCTTGAAAAACTGTCACACCAATCCACATATCCACACTAACTTTTAAAATGTAACCTTTTATATGTTTTTCTCTACATGAAAACAAACCTTTTCAGCCTTCAAAATACTGACACCAGTATGATCTCCATTCAAGCACATTGAAACCCCTTCTGCTTACGTGGTACATTAACTCAGACACGATTCTCAGAGCTAACTCCTTAAAGCTAAAAACATGATTTTTCAAATGTAAATATCTCAAAAACTCCCAAACTCCCAAACACCAAATCCTCTCAGGAAATCCTTCCCCACCAACCTACACAAGCATGCAACGTTTCACTATTTAAAGATTTGTTTTTGCCCTAGAGTAGAGCAAAAATGCAACAAATAAAACCCTTTGAAATCAATGGAAAATTATATATTTTTTCACACTTTAGTATCTCTACAAATGCAGAACCAATTTACTTTCGGGGATTGTGGATTCTGTCACATATAACAAATCCTGAAAGTTTCATGTAAATCTGTAAAACCAACTTTCTGGAAACAGCAAACACAAAATTGAGTTTAACATGACTCTCACCAGTTACCTTAACTATAGTGGCAGTACTGTACTGTATCAGCGTGGCTCAGTTGGTAGCACATCTGCCTCTGGACCAGAAGGTTGTGGGTTCTCGTCCCACACTGGGATTGGACTTGTACCTAAAAATCACTGGCATCTGAGTGCAGTTTTTTGGGGTGCTATACTGCTGGGCTGTGCTGTCCTTCAGATAACATGTTAAACCGAGGTCCCTTCTGCCCATCCTGGTGTTGTCCTGGTGGGTGTCCAGGTGGAAGTAAAAGAACCCAAGGCACTCTTCACAAAGAGTAGGGAACATTCCCGGTGTCCTGGCCAACATTCCCCTTCCCATAAACAGGTTCATGCAATTATCCAGACTGTGTGTGGGTGATAATGTGCGATATGGCCGCCACCACACATTCAGTCATTTCACTACCAGTCTAGCATTGCTTGAAAAGCACTTTGGAATGTATGAAAAGCGCTATATAAATGCTGATATTTCTTCTTCTTCTTCTACCACCCTATAATGTATTTATAACCTGCCTTGATAATGTATGCTCATATGAGTTTAACATGCCACTCACTAGTTACCGTAACTATAGTGGCAGTACCTCACCCTATAATGTATTTATAACTTACCTTGATAATGTATGTTCATATGAGTTTAACATGACACTCACCACTTACCCTAACTATAGTGGCAGTACCATACCCCTATAATGTATTTATAACCTGCCGTGATAATATATGTTCGTATGAGTTTAACGACACCAGTTACCGTAACTACAGTGGCAGTACCGCACCCTATAATGTATTTATAACCTGCTGTGATAATGTATGTCCATATGAGTTTAACGACACTCACCAGTTACCGTAACTATAGTGGCAGTACTGCACCCTATAATGTATTTATAACCTGCCTTACATACATAGATACATAGACAGTGTCGGCAGATAAGGGCCTATGGCCCACCTAGTCTGCCCATTTGAGCTTGTAAGTTCAGTTTGTTTTCCTAGAAGTCTATTTCCCCCTTACCCCTGACCTCTAGAATTCCTTTATGTCTATCCCATGCATTCTTAAATCCCGTGATTGTTTCAGCCCCCCACCACTTCCTCTGGCAGGGTGTTCCACTTGTCCACCACCCGTTCTGTGAAGAAATTCTTTCTCATGTTTCCTCTGAATCGTCCTCCCTCCAACTTCATCCCATGCCCTCTAGTCCTGAAACATCTTTTTCGCTTAAAAATAGTGTTTTCCTGCACCCTGTTCCTCCCTGTAAGATACTTGTATGTCTCTATCATAACCCCTCTCTCCCTCCTCTCCTCCAGGGAGTACATGTTCAGTTCCTTCAACCTGTCTTCATAGGACTTGTGATGCAACCCATGCACCATCTTTGTTGCCCTCCTCTGAACCTTCTCTACCCTGTCTATGTCCTTACGTAGGTATGGTCTCCAGAACTGTACTCTGTACTCCAGGTGGGGCCTCACTAGTGTCTTGTATAGTGGAATTATGACCTCCCTTTTCCTGCTGGTGATACCCCTGCCTATACATCCCAGCATCCTATTTGCTTTACCTGATGCCTTGTCACACTGTTTCCCTACCTTGAGGTCATCAGAGATGACAACCCAAGATCCCTTTCCTGCTTGGTGCATGCTATATCCTCACCCCCCAACTGATATATTGTGCCAGGATTTTGTGCCCTATATGCATTATCTTGCACTTCTTTTGCATTGAATTTCAACTGCCAAACCCTTGACCATTCTTCAAGTTTCTGCAGGTCCTTCTCATTCTGTCTACACCCTCTGGTGTGTCTACTCTGTTACAGAGCTTCGTGTCATCAGCGAACAGTGAAATTCTGCCTTCTAGATCGTGTGCAATGTCACTGATGAAGATGTTGAATAGGACCGGTCCCAGCACTGATCCTGTGGTACCCACTGGTCACTCTTCCCTCTGTGGAGTGACAGCCATTTACCACCACCCTCTGTGTCCTGCCACCCAGCCAGTTACCTACCCACCACACTACTGTCCTGCCCACACCCATATTCCCCAGTTTGTGTAATAGTCTTCTATGTGGCACAGTGTCAAAGGCCTTGCTGAATTCCAGATAGGCCATGTCCACTGCCCTCCCCTGATCCACCTCCCTAGTCACCCAGTCAAAAAATTCAATGAGGTTGGTCTGACATGACCTCCCCCTGGTGAAACCATGCTGCCTTGGGTCCTGTAGTCCATTGACAACCAGATGTTCCACCAATCTCTCCTTCAGTAGTGCTTCCATGATCTTTCCCACTACTGAGGTGAGGCTGACTGGTCTGTAGTTCCCTGCTTCCTCTTTGTTCCCACTTTTGTATAAGGGGACTACATCTGCTGTCCTCCAGTCTTTGGGTACCTCCCCTGTTTCCAGTGATTGGCTGAACAGGATAGCCAGAGGTTCAGCCACCACCTCTCTTAGTTCTTTAAGGACCCTGGGGTG
Source organism: Neoceratodus forsteri (assembly GCA_016271365.2). Lineage (NCBI taxonomy): Eukaryota > Metazoa > Chordata > Ceratodontiformes > Ceratodontidae > Neoceratodus > Neoceratodus forsteri. Next base: position 18,936,834 of record CM028129.1, on the reverse strand, counting down.
CACCCCATCTGGCCCCATTGCTTTATCAGCTCTTATTACTTCCAGTTCCTTCAGGACCCTTTCTCGGTAAAGGGACTTGTGTCCATTTCTGCACCATTCTCACCCTTGTACCCCTTCAGACCCATTACCCCTCTTCCTTAGTAAAGACTGAGCAGAAATACCTGTTCAATATGTCAGCTTTACTGTTGTTATCCTCCACGCGCTCCCATCCTCCCCTTCAGTCTCACTATCCTCCCTTTGTCTTTCTTTTTCACTTATGTACCTATAAAAGGTTTTGTCCCCTTACCCACTGATTTTGCAATGTGTTCTTCTGTCTGAGCTTTGGCTTCCTTACTGACTTCCTTGCCTCCCTTTGTTTCTCCTGGTACTTCTCCTATCCCTTCTGCCTGTGTCTTTTGTATTGCCTGAATGCAATCTTTTTGGCTTTCACTTTCTTTGCTACCTCTTTGGAAAACCATAATGGTCTCCTCTTCCTTTTCCTCTTGCTAACCTGCTTAATGCATGATTCTGTTGTTCTTATAATCCCCATTTTAAATACCCACTGTTCCTCAACCCTGATTCCTGTCCCATTCCCTTAATGCCTCTTTCAAGTATCTCCCCATTTTCCCAAAGTCTGCCCCCCTAAAATCCAGGATACGTGTTTTTGTGTGGTTTGGTTCTGATCTTTCTGTGATTTCAAACCACAATGACTGGTGGTCACTGTTACCCAGGTGCTCCCCACTGTTACCCCCATCACACTGTCCCTGTTTGTGAGCACAAGGTCCAGTATTGCCTTCGCGAGTTGGTTCCATGACCAGTTGCTTGAGGAAGGCACTTGAAGGAGTCCAGGATAAATCTGCTCTAGTTGATGCTGCTGCTGGGATGCTCCAGTCCACGCCTGGTATATTGAAGTCTCAACCAGTACTACCTCACCTTGTCTGCCATCCTTTGGATGGCTAGCATCAACTCCTATCTGTTTCTTCCTCCTGGGCTGGTGGTCTATAGACCACACCTGTGCGGATGGCTGGCCCCATTTTCCTTTCCAGCTTAACCCACAGTATCTCTCCTCCATTTTGTTCCTCCTGGATCTGTGTGGCCCTTATGTCATTTTTCACATACAGTGCCACTCCTCCTCCCTTCCTGACTGCTCTGTCTCTTCTGAATATGTTGTAGCCAGGTATGGCCATCTCCCAGTCATGGTTTTCATTACACCAGGTTTCAGTGATGGCCACAATGTCCAGGTCTGACTGTACCATGACAGCCTCCAGATCTTCCACCTTGTTGCTAAGGTTCCTGGCATTTGCACATGGCTTTCCATGATTTGACCTCCCTAGACTGCTTCACTGTTCTACTCCAGCCCCTTCCTTGGTTGTCATTTATCCCTGGTTCTCCTTGCTGTCTGCCCTTCTGCTGAATTTTGCCCCTTTTCTGCTTATCCACCTTTTGGACACTAATCTCCATCTTTTGCACACTGCTTTGCAGAGGATAGCCACTCCTCTGGTTCACTGGTTCCACTACTAGCTGTGGGGGGTGAGCAAGTAGGTACCGTCCTTGCTAGCCTGCCACCCCCCTTTGCCTTGATAATGTATGTTCGTATGAGTTTAACGACACTCACCAGTTACCTTAACTATAGTGGCAGTACTGCACCCTATAATGTATTTATAACCTGCCGTGATAATGTATGTTCGTATGAGTTTAATGACACTCACCAGTAACCGTAACTATAGTGGCAGTACCGCACCCTATAATGTATTTATAACCTGCCGTGATAATGTATGTCCATATGAGTTTAACGACACTCACCAGTTACCGTAACTATAGTGGCAGTACTACACCCTATAATGTATTTATAACCTGCCTTGATAATGTATGTTCGTATGAGTTTAATATGACACTCACCAGTTACTGTAACTATAGTGGCAGTACCTCACCCTATAATGTATTTATAACATAGATACATAGATACATACACAGTGTCGGCAGATAAGGGTCTATGGCCCACGTAGTCTGCCCATTTGAGCTTGTAAGTTCAGTTTGTTTTCCTAGAAGTCTATTTCCCCTTACCCCTGACCTCTAGAATTCCTTTATGTCTATCCCATGCATTCTTAAATCCTGTGATTGTTTCAGCCCCCACCACTTCCTCTGGCAGGGTGTTCCCTTGTCCACCACCCGTTCTGTGAAAATTCTTTCTCATGTTTCCACTGAATCGTCCTCCCTCCAACTTCATCCCATGCCCTCTAGTCCTAAAACATCTTTTTCGCTTAAAAATAGTGTTTTCCTGCACCCTGTTCCTCCCTGTAAGATACTTGTATGTCTCTATCATATCCCCTCTCTCCCTTCTCTCCTCCAGGGAGTACATGTTCAGTTCCTTCAACCTGTCTTCATGGGACATGTGATGCAACCCATGCACCATCTTTGTTGCCCTCCTCTGAACCTTCTCTACCCTGTCTATGTCCTTACGTAGGTATGGTCTCCAGAACTGTACTCTGTACTCCAGGTGGGGCCTCACTAGTGTCTTGTATAGTGGAATTATGACCTCCCTTTTCCTGCTGGTGATGCCTCTGCCTATACATCCCAGCATCCTATTTGCTTTACCTGATGCCTTGTCACACTGTTTCCCTACCTTGAGGTCATCAGAGATGACAACCCCAAGATCCCTTTCCTGCTTGGTGCATGTTATATCCTCACCCCCCAACAGATATATTGTGCTAGGGTTTTTGTGCCCCATATGCATTATCTTGCACTTCTTTGCATTGAATTTCAACTGCCAAACCCTTGACCATTCTTCAAGTTTCTGCAGGTCCTTTCTCATTCTGTCTACACCCTCTGGTGTGTCTACTCTGTTACAGAGCTTTGTGTCATCAGCGAACAGTGAAATTCTGCCTTCTAGATCCTGTGCAATGTCACAAAATAACCTGCCGTGATAATGTATGTTCGTATGAGTTTAATGACACTCACCAGTTACCGTAACTATAGTGGCAGTACTGCACCCTATAATGTATTTATAACCTGCCTTGATAATGTATGTTCCTCTTGCTGCCTAATAAAATAATTATTTATTAAAAAAAGAATTCTGGCACAATTCCCTTTCATTTTCTGTCTTGTGTTTGACAAACATTGAGGCACATGTCACTCTCAGCTACACAAAAATATCAGCTTGAATATTAACCACTAACTTAGCTAAAGCCATTGAGAAGAATGCTTTTGCATGTTTATCATTGACATATTTATTTATTTATTGAATTCTGTTGACTGGGTGGGCCTGCTGAGACCTAGGGTCCCTTTTTCAGGGGTGAACTGGGCTTAGTGACATGTACGGTAAAAACACACTGACACTATCACTACAAGGTACAGAGTTCAGGAATAACAGTCACAAATAGAACAAAAGGGTCAGTACAGAGGTAGGAGTAGCACGTGTAAGATTTCAGAGATTGATCCCACAATACCGGACTGGCCCATTAGTTAACAACAATGAACAGTAACAAGCAAACATCATTCAAGCATGGTAACAGATTAAGGAAAAAAGCCCTAGAAAGTGCAGGAAAACACGTGGCACGGTACTGGTAGTCTCGGGTGCAAGCAAAAAGTTGTGAGGGTACTAGTTCAGGGGAGCAATTGGTCAGGCTCACTAGATATGTGATATAAGTGCTGGTTAGCTCGAACAGGTGCAGGTAGTGTTAGCAAAGAAGTGTGCTCTTAGTGAATGCTTGTATGCAGAGAGTGAGGGTGACAGTGAAAAAGCAGGGTTACTGAATGAATATTTCTGCTCAGTATTCACAAAGGAAGAGGAGGGGGAGTTACCTAAACCAAACAAGAGAAACACTCTGCAGACGGGGGTCGATACCAGTCCATTTACAGAAGAAAGGGTTCTGAATGAACTAATTAAATTGAAGGTGGACAAAGCAATGGGGCCTGATGGGATTCACCCAAGAATTCTAAAAGAACAAAGGGTAGAACTAGTGACATCGCTGACTACTCTCTTTAACAAATCATGGGAGGATGGGGTGGTACCCAAGGACTGGCAGAGGGCAGATGTAATTCCTCTTCACAAAAGTGGGAGCAGGACAGAGGCAGGAAACTACAGACCAGTTAGTTTGACCTCAGTGGTAGGGAAAATGATGGAATCACTTCTGAAGGAAAGAATTGTTGAGTACCTTGAGGCCAGTGGGGCAGAGGACCCGAGGCAGCATGGATTCACAATGGGAAGGTTGTGTCAGATGAATCTAATGGATTTCTTTGACTGGGTGACCAAAGTAGTAGATCAGGAGGGCTGTGGACATGGCCTACATAGATTTTAGCAAGGCATTTGATACAGTCCCCACAAAGATTAATACAAAGATAGCCAGCCTTGGAGTGGGTCCCAAGGTGGTAGCCGGATAAAAATTGGCTAGACAACAGGATGCAAGGGTAGTAGTAAATGGAGTACACAGTGAAAAGGAGGGTTACTAGTGGGGTACCACAGGGTTCAGTACTGGGACCAGTCCTTTTAATGTCTTTATAAGTGACATTGCAGAGGAACTGGAAGGAAAAGTATGTCTCTTTGCAGATGACACAAAGATCTGCAACAGGGTTGATACACAGGATGGAGTGTAAAGGATGAGAAGGACTTGCAAGGTTGGAGGAATGGTCAAATGTATGGCAGCTCAGATTCAAGCAAGAAGTGCAAGATAATGCACCTGGGAAACAAAACCCAGGGAAGCATACACAATGGGGGTGAGATACTGGCAACAGTAAAAATGGAAAGGGACCTGGGGGTAATTATATCAGATGACCTAAAGGTGGGCAAGCAATGTGAGAAGGCAGTAAGGAAGGCTGGGGGGATACTGGGATGCATAGGAAGAGGCATCAATAGTAGAAAACAGGAAGTTGTTATCCCTCTGTACAGACAGTTGGTGAGACCCAATCTGGAGTACTGTGTACAGTTCTGGAGACCCCATCTCCGCAAAGACATAGACAGAGTGGAGGCTGTCCAGGAGGGCAACCAAAATGGTGCAGGGTCTGCACCAGAAGACATACGAAGAAAGACTAAAGGAGCTTAATATGTATACTCTTGAGGAAAGAAGGGAGAGGGACATGATAGAAACTTTCAAGTACCTCAAGGGAATTAACAAAGTCCAAGAGGGTAGCATCTTCCAGAAAAAGAGATGTGCAAGAACAAGGGGGCACAATTTGAAGATAGAGGGGGCAGTTCAGGGGTAATGTGAGGAAGTATTTTTTCACTGAGAGGGTTGTGGATGCATGGAACAGCCTCCCTGAGGAGTTCGTGGAGTCAAGAACAGTGGTGGACTTCAAGAATGCATGGGACAGGCATAAGGCAGCCCTAAGGGTGGGTAAGAGGAAGTAAGCTGTTGGTTAACTAGGATCTGCAGCTTATCTGTTAGGTAGGAAAATGGGCAGACTAGGTGGGCCAAGCGGTCCTTATCTGCCGTCAAATTCTATGTTTCTATGTTTCTATGTTTCTGCAGGGAAGGGGAGAGATTATTCCAGTACTGTGTTATTCTGAAAGCAAATAACCTGTCTCCAGCAGTAGTGCACACCATTGGTACTTCCAGAGTAGGTCGTGATGTTACCCAGAGAGTTTGGGTGTGCTGGATGTACACCACAAGGTTCTGAAGGTGTGGTAGGCAGGTGTTTAAGATTTTGAACATGCGGCAGAGCAAGGGATGCTAAAGTCTGCTTGCCCAGGTTGGGCCAGCTTAATGAGGAGAGAGCTTTGCAGTGGTGTTCTTGCTGTCAGCCTGGGCTGTGAATCTTCTGACCCTGTGGTACAGTGTATGGAGCCTGCTGTCAAGGTGGGGCCAGCTTAATGAGGAGAGTGCACTGCAGTGGTGCTCTTTGCTGTCAGTCTGGGCTGTGAATCTGCTGACCGTGTGGTACAGTGTACAGAGTCTGCTCTCGAAGTGGGGCCAGCTTAATGCGGAGAGAGCTTTGCAGTGGTGCTCTTTGCTGTCAGCCTGGGCTGTGAATCTGCCAAACATGTGGTACAGTGTACAGAACCAGCTGTTGAGGTGGGGCCAGCTTAATTAGGAGAGAGCTTTGCAGTGCAGCGTTTTGCTGTCAGCCTGGGCTGTGAATCTGCTGACTGTGTGGTACAGCGTACGGAGTCTGCTGTCGAGGTGGGGCCAGCTTAATGAGGGGAGTGTGCCACAGTGGTGCTCTTTGCTGGCAGCCTGGGCTGTGAATCTGCTGACCGTGTGGTAAAGTGTACAAAGCCTGCTGTTGAGGTGGGGCCAGCTTAATGAGGGGGGAGAGCGCTGCAGTGGTGCTCTTTGTTGTCAGCCTGGGCTGTGTATCTGCTGACCACGTGGTACAATGAATGGAGCCTGCTGTCAAGGTTGAGCCAGCTTAATGAGGAGACAGTGCTACAGTGTTGCTCTTTGCCATCAGTCTGGGCTCTGAATCTGCTCACCGTGTGGTACAGTGTACGGAGCCTGCAGTTGAGGTGGGGCCAGCTTAATGAGAAGAGAGCTTTGCAGTGGTCCTCTTTGCTGTCAGCCTGGGCTGTGAATCTGCTGACCATTTGGTACGGTGTACAGAGCCTGCTGTCGAGCTGGGGCAAGCTTAATGAGGGGAGTGTGTTGCAGTGGTGCTCTTTGCTGTCAGTTTGGGCTGTGAGTCTGCTGACCATGTGGTACAGTGTAGGTAACCCTTGCCTCAGTGTTTATGCACAGAGGTTCTTTGTCTTTTAAATGTTTTTTATTTTAATGGGTTCACCACAATATATCCCAGGCACACTGCCTTAGGGGTAGCTGGTCCATTCCACTGGGGTGTCAAACAGATGAGGCATACTGATGAGTCCTGGTAGGACGAAACACGTGTTTATGTCTTCTGTTAGCACCCTTTGCAAACTGTGTGAGAGGCCTTTCGGCACCATGCAATTCTGCTTAAAGTTGGACTAGCATAACATTCTGTGGTGATTTGCATATGCAGCCCATGATGCTTTGCATTGTTGGGGCATGTGTGATTTTGTATTTTCTTAAAACTTGGCTTCCCAGCCAAATGCCCTTTGGGGTAACCCTTGCCTCAGTGTTTATGCACAGAGGTTCTTTGTCTTTTAAATGTTTTTTTTTATTTTAATGGGTTCACCACAATATATCCCAGGCACACTGCCTTGGGGTAGCTGGTCCATTCCACTGGGGTGTCAAACAGATGAGGCATACTGATGAGTCCTGGTAGGATGAAACACGTGTCTATGTCTTCTGTTAGCACCCTTTGCAAACTGTGTGAGAGGCCTTTTGGCACCATGCAATTCTGCTTAAAGTTGGACTAGCATAACATTCTGTGGTGATTTGCATATGCAGCCTATGATGCTTTGCATTGTGGGGGCATGAGTGATTTTGTATTTTCTTGAAACTTGGCTTCCCAGCTGAATGCCCTTTGGGGTAACCCTTGCCTCAGTGTTTATGCACAGAGGTTCTTTGTCTTTTAACAGTGTACGGAGCATGCTGTCAAGGTGGGACCAGCTTAATGAGGAAAGAGCTTTGCAGTAGTGCTCTTTGCTGTCAGCCTGGGCTGTGAATATGCTGACCGTGTGGTACAGTGTACAGATCCAGATGTCGAGCTAGGGCAAACTTAATGAGTGGAGTGTGTTGCAGTGGTACTCTTTGCTGTCAGTCTGAGCAGTGAATCTGATGACCGTGAAGTACAGTATATAGAGCCTGCTGTCAAGGATGAGCCAGCTTAATGAGGAGAGAGCTTTGCAGTAGTGCTCTTTGCTGTCAGCCTGGGCTGTGAATATGCTGACCATGTGGTACCGTGTACAGAGCCTGTTGTCGAGCTGGGGCCAGATTAATGAGGGAAGTGCATTGTAGTGGTGCTCTTTCCTGTCAGTCTGAGCTGTGAATCTGCTGACTATGTGGTACAGTGTATGGAGCCGGCTGTCATGGTGGGGCCAGCTTAATGAGAAGAGAGCTTTGCAGTGCTGCTCTATGCTGTCAGCCAGGGCTGTGAATCTGCCAACCATGTGGTACAGTGAATGGAGCCTTCTGTTGAGGCTGGGACAGCTTAATGAGGGGAGCACATTATAGTGCTGCTCTTTGCTGTCAGCTTGGTCTGTGAATGTGCTGACCATGTAGTACAGCGTAAAGAGCCTAATGTCGGTGTGGGGCCAGCTTAATGAGGAGAGAGAGCATTGCAGTAGTGCTCTTTGCTGTCAGTATGGGCTATGAATCTGCAGACCGTGTGGTACAGTGCAAGGAGCCTGCTGTCAAGGTGGGGCCAGCTTAATAAGGAGACAGTGTTTCAGTGATGCTCTTTGCTGTCAGGCTGTGCTGTGAATCTGCTGACCATGTGGTACAGTGTACAGAGCCTGCTGCCAAGGTGCGGCCAGCTTAATGAGGGCAGTACGTTGCAGTGGTGCTTTTTGCTGTCAGCCTGGGATGTGAATCTGCTGACAGTGGGGTACAGTGTACAGAGCCTGCTGCCGAGGTGAGGCCAGCTTAATGAGGAAAGAGCATTGCTGTGGTGCTCTTTGCTGTCAGGCTGGGCTGTTAATCTGCTGACCATGTGGTACAGTGTACAGAGCCTGCTGTCGAGGTGGGGCCAGTTTAATGAGGAGAGTGCGTTGCAGTGGTGCTCTTTGCTGTCAGCCTGGGCTGTGAATCTGCTGACTGTGTGGTACAGTGAACGGAGCCTGCTGTCAAGGTTGGGAAAGCTTAATGAGGAGACAGCATTACAGTGGTGCTCTATCCTGTCAGTCTGGTCTGTGAATCTGCTGACCGTGTGGTACAGTGAACAGAGCATGCTGTCAAGTTTTGGCCAGCTTAATGAGGAGAGAGCTTTGCTGTGGAGCTCTTTGCTTTCAACCTGGGCTGTGAATCTGCTGACTGTGTGGTACAGTGAACACAGCCTGTTGTCGAGCTGGGGCCAGCTTAATGTGGGGCGTGCGTTGCAGTGGTGCTCTTTGCTGTCAGCCTGGGCTGTGAATCTGTTGATCGTGTGGTACAGTGTACAATGCCTGCTGTTGAGGTTGGGCCAGTTTAATGAAGAGAGAGCATTGCAGAGGCACTCTTTGCTGTCAGTCTGGGCTGTGAATCTACTGACCGTGTGGTACAGTGGACAGAGCCTGCCATCGATTTTGGGCCTGCTTAATGAGGAGTGAGCATTGCAGTGGTGCTTTTTGCTGTCAGCCTGGGGTGTGATCTGCTGACCATGTGGTACAGTTTATGGAGCCAGTTGTCAAGGATGGTCCAGTTTAATGAGGAGAGAGCATTGCAGTGGTTCTCCTTGCTCTCAGTCTGAGCTGTGAATCTGCTGACCATGTGACAGTGTACGGAGTCAGCTGTCGAGGTGGGGCCAGCTTAATGAGGGGAGTGCGTTGTAGTGGTGGTCTTTGCTGTCAGCCTGGGCTGTGAATCTGCCTACTGTGTGGTACAGTGTAAGGAGACTGCTGTCGAGGTGGGCCAGCTAAATGAGGAGAGTGCGCTGCAGTGGTGCTCTTTGCTGTCAGCCTTTGCTCTGAATCTGCTGACCGTGTGGTACAGTGTAGGGACCCTGATGTTGAGGTGGGGCCAGCTTAATGATGAGAGAGCTTTGCAGTGGTGCTCTCTGCTGACAGTCTGGACAGTGAATGTGCTGACCGTGTGGTACAGTGTACGGAGCCTGCTGTGGAGGTGGGGCCAGCTTAATGAGGAGAGAGAGCTTTGCCGTGGTACTCTTTGCTGTCAGTCTGGGCTGTGAATCTGCTGACCATGTGGTACAGTGTACGGAGCCTGCTGTCGAGGTGGGGCCAGCTTAACGAAGGGAGTGTGCTGCAGTTGTGCTCTTTGCTGTCAGCCTGGGCTGTGAATCTTCTGACCGTATGGTACAGTGTACAGAGCCTGCTGTCGAGGTGGGGCCAGCTTAATGAGGGGAGTGCACTGCATTGGTGCTCTTTGCTGTCAGCCTTTGCTGTGAATCTGCTGATCCTGAGGTACAGTGTACAGAGCCTGTTGTCGAGGTGGAGCTGGCTTAATGAGGAGAGAGCTTTGCAGTGCTGCTCTCTGTTGTCAGCCTGGGCTGAGAATCTGCTGACCGTGTGGTACAGAGTACAGAGCTTGCTGTCGAGGTGAGCCAACTTAATGAGGAGAGTGCACTGCAGTGGTGCTCTTTGCTGTTAGCCTGGGCTGTGAATCTGCTGACCGTGTGGTACAGTGTACAGAGCTTGCTGTCAAGGTTGGGCCAGCTTAATAAGGAGAGAGTGTTGCAGTGGTTCTCTTTGCTGACAGTCTGGGCTGTGAATCTGCTTATCGTGTGGTACAGTATACAGAGCCTGCTGTCGAGGTGGGGCCAGCTTAATGAGGAGAGAGCTTTGCCGTGGTACTCTTTGCTGTCAGTCTGGGCTGTGAATCTGCTGACCGTGTGGTACAGTGTACGGAGCTTGCTGTCAAGGTGGGGCCATCTTAATGAGGAGAGAGCTTTGCAGTGGTGCTGTTTGCTGTCAGCCTGGACTTTGAATCTGCTGACTGTATGGTACAGAGTACAGAGCTTGCTGTCGAGGTGAGCCAACTTAATGAGGAGAGTGCGCTGCAGTGGTACTCTTTGCTGTTAGCCTGGGCTGTGAATCTGCTGACCGTGTGGTACAGTGTACAGAGCCTGCTGTCAAGGTTGGGCCAGCTTAATAAGGAGAGAGTGTTGCAGTGGTTCTCTTTGCTGACAGTCTGGGCTGTGAATCTGCTTACCGTGTGGTACAGTATACAAAGCCTGCTGTCGAGGTGGGGCGAGCTTAATGAGGAGAGAGCTTTGCCGTGGTACTCTTTGCTGTCAGTCTGGGCTGTGAATCTGCTGACCGTGTGGTACAGTGTATGGAGCCTGCTGTCGAGGTGGGGCCATCTTAATGAGGAGAGAGTTTTGCAGTGGTGCTCTTTGCAGTCAGCCTGGGCTGTGAATCTGCTGACCGTGTGGGACAGTGTACAGAGCTTGCTGCAAGGTTGGGCCAGCTTAATAAGGAGAGAGTGTTGCAGTGGTTCTCTTTGCTGACAGTCTGGGCTGTGAATCTGCTTACCGTGTGGTACAGTATACAGAGCCTGCTGTCGAGGTGGGGCCAGCTTAATGAGGAGAGAGCTTTGCCGTGGTACTCTTTGCTGTCAGTCTGGGCTGTGAATCTGCTCACCGTGTGGTACAGTGTACGGAGCCTGCTGTCGAGGTGGGGCCATCTTAATGAGGAGAGAGCATTGCAGTCATGCTCTTTGCTGTCAGGCTGAGCTGTGAATCTGCCGACCGAGTATACCAGTCTACAGAACCTGCTGTCGAAGTTGGGGCATCTTAATGAGGGGAGTGCATTGCAGTGGTGCCCTTTGCTGTCAGCCTGGGCTGTGAATCTGCTGACCGTGTGGTACAGTGTACAGAGCCTGCAGCTGAGGTTGTGCCAGCTTAATGAGGGGAGTGTGTTGCAGTGGTGCCCTTTGCTGTCAGCCTGGGCCGTGAATCTGCTGACCGTGTGGTACATTGTACAGAGCCTGCTGTTGAGGTTGGGCCAGTTTAATGAGGAGAGAGCATTGCAGTGGTGCTCTTTCTTGTCAGTCTGAGCTGTGAATCTGCTGACTGTGTGGTACAGTGTATGGAGCCGGCTGTTGTGGTGGGGCCAGCTTAATGAGGAGAGAGCTTTGCAGTGGTGCTCTATGCTGTCAGCCAGGGCTGTGAATCTGCCAACCATGTGGTACAGTGTACAGAGCCTGCTGTTGATGTGGGGCCAGCTTAATGAGGGAATTGCATTGCAGTGGTGCTCTTTGCTGTCAGCCTGGGCTGTGAATCTGCAGACCGTGTATCACAGCGTACGGAGCCTTCTGTCAAGGTGGGGCCAGCTTAATAAGGAGAAAGCATTTCAGTGATGCTCTCTGCTGTCATGCTGTGCTGTGAATCTGCTGACCGTGTGGTACAGTCTACAGAGCCTGCTGTCGAGGTGCGGCCAGCTTAATGAGGGCAGTATGTTGCAGTGGTGCTCTTTGCTGTCAGCCTGGGATGTGAATCTGCAGACCGCGTATCACAATGTATGGAGCCTGCTGTCAAGGTGGGGCCAACTTGAGGAGACAGCATTTCAGTGGTGCTCTTTGCAGTCAGGCTGTGCTGTGAATCTGCTGACTGTGTTGTACAGTGTACGGAGCCTGCTGTCGAGGTGTGGCCAGCTAAATGAGGGCAGTACGTTGCAGTGGTGCTCTTTGCTGTCAGCCTGGGATGTGACTCTGTTGACAGTGGGATACAGTGTACAGAGCCTGCTGCCGAGTGAGGCCAGCAATGAGGAAGAAGCATTGCTGTGGTGCTCTTTGCTGTCAGGCTGGGCTGTTAATCTGCTGACCATGTGGTACAGTGTACAGAGCCTGCTGTCGAGGTGGGGCCAGTTTAATGAGGAGAGTGCGTTGCAGTGGTGCTCTTTGCTGTCAGCCTGGGCTGTGAATCTGCTGACTGTGTGGTACAGTGAACGGAGCCTGCTGTCAAGGTTGTGAAAGCTTAATGAGGAGACAGCGTTACAGTGGTGCTCTATCCTGTCAGTCTGGTCTGTGAATCTGCTGACCGTGTGGTACAGTGAACAGAGCATGCTGTCAAGTTTTGGCCAGCTTAATGAGGAGAGAGCTTTGCTGTGGAGCTCTTTGCTTTCAACCTGGGCTGTGAATCTGCTGACCGTGTGGTACAGTGTACGGAGCCTGCTGTCGAGGTGTGGCCAGCTAAATGAGGGCAGTACGTTGCAGTGGTGCTCTTTGCTGTCAGCCTGGGATGTGACTCTGTTGACAGTGGGATACAGTGTACAGAGCCTGCTGTCGAGATGAGGCCAGCTAATGAGGAAAGAGCGTTGCTGTGGTGCTCTTTGCTTTCAACCTGGGCTGTGAATCTGCTGACCGTGTGGTACAGTGTACACAGCCTGTTGTCGAGCTGGGGCCAGCTTAATGTGGGGCGTGCGTTGCAGTGGTGCTCTTTGCTGTCAGCCTGGGATGTGAATCTGAAGACCGCGTATCACAATGTATGGAGCCTGCTGTCAAGGTGGGGCCAACTTGAGGAGACAGCATTTCAGTGGTGCTCTTTGCAGTCAGGCTGTGCTGTGAATCTGCTGACGGTGTTGTACAGTGTACGGAGCCTGCTGTCGAGGTGTGGCCAGCTAAATGAGGGCAGTACGTTGCAGTGGTGCTCTTTGCTGTCAGCCTGGGATGTGACTCTGTTGACAGTGGGATACAGTGTACAGAGCCTGCTGCCGAGGTGAGGCCAGCTTAATGAGGAAAGAGCATTGCTGTGGTGCTCTTTGCTGTCAGGCTGGGCTGTTAATCTGCTGACCATGTGGTACAGTGTACAGAGCCTGCTGTCGAGGTGGGGCCAGTTTAATGAGGAGAGTGCGTTGCAGTGGTGCTCTTTGCTGTCAGCCTGGGCTGTGAATCTGCTGACTGTGTGGTACAGTGAACGGAGCCTGCTGTCAAGGTTGTGAAAGCTTAATGAGGAGACAGCGTTACAGTGGTGCTCTATCCTGTCAGTCTGGTCTGTGAATCTGCTGACCGTGTGGTACAGTGAACAGAGCATGCTGTCAAGTTTTGGCCAGCTTAATGAGGAGAGAGCTTTGCTGTGGAGCTCTTTGCTTTCAACCTGGGCTGTGAATCTGCTGACCGTGTGGTACAGTGTACACAGCCTGTTGTCGAGCTGGGGCCAGCTTAATGTGGGGCGTGCGTTGTAGTGGTGCTCTTTGCTGTCAGCCTGGGCTGTGAATCTGTTGATCGTGTGGTACAGTGTACAATGCCTGCTGTCGAGGTTGGGCCAGTTTAATGAAGAGAGAGCATTGCAGAGGCACTCTTTGCTGTCAGTCTGGGCTGTGAATCTACTGACCGTGTGGTACAGTGGACAGAGCCTGCCATCGATTTTGGGCCTGCTTAATGAGGAGTGAGCATTGCAGTGGTGCTTTTTGCTGTCAGCCTGGGGTGTGATCTGCTGACCATGTGGTACAGTTTATGGAGCCAGTTGTCAAGGATGGTCCAGTTTAATGAGGAGAGAGCATTGCAGTGGTTCTCCTTGCTCTCAGTCTGAGCTGTGAATCTGCTGACCATGTGGCACAGTGTCTGAGTCAGCTGTCGAGGTGGGGCCAGCTTAATGAGGGGAGTGCGTTGTAGTGGTGGTCTTTGCTGTCAGCCTGGGCTGTGAATCTGCCTACTGTGTGGTACAGTGTACGGAGCCTGCTGTCGAGGTGTGGCCAGCTAAATGAGGGCAGTACGTTGCAGTGGTGCTCTTTGCTGTCAGCCTGGGATGTGACTCTGTTGACAGTGGGATACAGTGTACAGAGCCTGCTGTCGAGATGAGGCCAGCTAATGAGGAAAAAGCGTTGCTGTGGTGCTCTTTGCTGTCAGGCTGTGCTGTTAATCTGCTGACCATGTGGTACAGTGTACGGAGCCTGCTGTCGAGGTGGGGCCAGCTTAATGAGGAGATAGCATTGCAGTGGTGCTCTTTGCTGTCAGTCTGAGCTGTGTAGCTGCTGACTGCATGGTACAGTGTACAGTGCTTGCAGTCAAGGTGGGGCCAGCTTAACGTTGAGAGAGCTTTGCAGTGGTGGTCTTTGCTGTCAGCCTGGGCTGTGAATCTGCAGACAGTGTATCACAGTGTATGGAGCCTGCTGTCAAGGTGGGGCCAACTTAATGAGGAGACAGCATTTCAGTGGTGCTCTTTGCAGTCAAGCTGTGCTGTGAATCTGCTGACCGTGTTGTACAGTGTACTGAGCCTGCTGTCGAGGTGCAGCCAGCTTAATGAGGGCAGTATGTTGCAGTGGTGCTGTTTGCTGTCAACCTGGGATGTGAATCTGCTGACAATGTGGCTCAGAGTACAGAGTCTGCTGTCGAGGTGAGGTCAGCTTAATGAGGAAAGAGCATTACAGTGGTGCTCATTGCTGTAAGCGTGGACTGTGAATATGCTGACCATGTGGTACAGTGTACACAGCCTACTGTCGAGTTGGGGCCAGCTTAATGAGGGGAGTCCATTGCAGTGGTACTCTTTGCTGTCCGCCTGGGCTGTGAATCTGCTGACCGTGTGGTACAGTGTACACAGTCTGCTGTCGAGTTGGGGACAGCTTAATGAGGGGAGTATGTTGCAGAGGTGCTCTTTGCTGTCAGCTTGGGCTGTGAATCTGCTGACCGCATTGTACATTGACTGGAGCCTGCTGTCAAGATTGGGAAAGCTTAATAAGAAGACAGTGTTGCACTGGTGCTCTTTGCTGTCAGTCAGGGCTGTGAATCTGCTGGCCATGTTGTACAGTGTACAGAGCCTGCTATCGAGCTTTGGCCAGCTTAATTTGGGGAGTGCATTGCAGTGGTGCTCTTTGCTGTCAGACTTAGCTGTGAATCTACTGATTATGTGGTACAGTGTACAAAGTCTGCTGTTGAGTTGGGGATAGCTTAATGAGGAGACAAATATGCAGTGGTGCTCATTGCTGTCAGCCTGGGCTGTGAATCTGCTGACTGCATGGTTCAGTGAACAGAGCCTGCTGTTAAGGTTGGGAAAGCTTAATGAGGAGACAGCATTGCAGTGGTGCTCTTTGCTGTCAGTCTGGGCTGTGAATATGCTGACCGTGTGGTACAGTGAACGGAGCATGCTGTCAAGTTTTGGCCAGCTCAATGAGGAGAGAGCTTTGCTGTGGTGCTCTTTGCTTTCAACCTGGGATGTGAATCTGCTGATCATGTGGTACAGTGTACAAAGCCTGCTGTCGAGATTGGGCCAGTTTAATGAAGAGAGGGCATTGCAGAGGTGCTCTTTGCTGTCAGTCTGAGCTGTGAATCTACTGACCATGTGGTACAGTGTACAGAGCCTGCTGTAAAAGTGGGGCCAACTTAGTGAGAAGAGAGCTTTGCAGTGGTGCTGTTTGCTGTTAGCCTGGGCTGTGAATCTGCTGACTGTGTGGTACAGTGTACAGAGCTTGATGTCAAGGTTGGGAACGCTTAATGAGGAGAGTGAGCTGTAGTGGTGTTGTTTGCTGTCAGTCTGGTCTGTGAATCTGCTGAGCGTGTGGTACAGTGAACGGAGCATGCTGTCAAGTTTTGGCCAGCTTAATGAGGAGAGAGCTTTGCTGTGGAGCTCTTTGCTTTCAACCTGGGCTGTGAATCTGCTGACCGTGTGGTACAGTGTATACAGCCTGTTGTCGAGCTGGGGCCAGCTTAATGTGGGGCGTGCGTTGCAGTGGTGCTCTTTGCTGTCTGCCTGGGCTGTGAATATGCTGATTGTGTGGTACAGTGTACAATGCCTGCTGTTGAGGTTGGGCCAGTTTAATGAAGAGAGAGCATTGCAGAGGTGCTCTTTGCTGTCAGTCTGGGCTGTGAATCTACTGACCGTGTGGTACAGTGGACAGAGTCTGCTGTCGATTTTGGGCTTGCTTAATGAGGAGTGAGAGTTGCAGTGGTGCTTTTTGCTGTCAGCCTGGGCTGTGAATCTGCTGACCGTGTGATACAGTGTACTGAGCCAATTGTCGAGGTGGGGCCAGCTTAATGAGGAGTGAGCGTTGCAGTGGTGCTCTTTGCTGTCAGCCTGGGCTGTGAATATGCTGATCGTGTGGTACATTGTACAATGCCTTCTGTCGAGGTTGGGCCAGTTTAATGAAGAGAGAGCATTGCAGAGGTGCTCTTTGCTGTCAGTCTGGGCTGTGAATCTACTGACCGTGTGGTACAGTGGACAGAGCCTGCTGTCAGTTTTGGGCCTGCTTAATGAGGAGTGAGCATTGCAGTGGTGCTTTTTGCTGTCAGTCCGGGCTGTGAATCTGCTGACCGTGTGGTACAGTGTATGGAGCCAGTTGTCGAGGTGGGGCCTGCTTAATGAGGAGAGAGCTTTGCAATGGTGCTCTTTGTTGTCAGTCTGGGCTGTGAATCTGCTGACCATGTGTTACAGTGTACAGAGCCTGCTGTCAAGGTTGGGCCAGCTTAATGAGGGGAGTGCATTGCAATGGTGCTCTTTGCTGTGAGCCAGGGCTGTCAATCTGCTCTCCTTGTAGTACAATGTACAGAGGCTGCTGTCGAGGTGGGGCTAGCTTAATGAGGAGAGCGCTGCACTGGTGCTCTTTGATGTCAGCCTGGGTTGTCAGACTGCCAGAGGTATGCTACTGTGTACAAAGCCTGCTCTCAAACTGGGGCCAGCTCAATGAGGGGAGTGCGCTGCAGTGGTGCTCTTTTTTGTCATTCTGGGATGTGAATCTGCTGACCAGGTGGTACAATGTACAGAGCCTGCTGTCAAGGTGGAGCCCGCTTAATGAGGAGAGTGTGCTGCTCTGGTGCTCTTTGCTGTCAGCCTGGGCTGTCAAACTGCCGCCCATGTGGTACAGTGTACAGAGCCTGCTGTCAAACTGGGGCCAGCTTAATGAAGGGAGTGCATTGCACTGGTGCTCTTTGCTGTCACTGTGGGCTGTGAATCTCCTGACCATGTGGTACAGAGTATGGAGGCAGCTGTCAAGCAGGGGCCAGCTTAATGAGGAGAAGGCATTGCAGTGGTATTCTTTGCTGTCAGTCTAGTCTGTGAATCTACTGACAGTGTGGTACAGTGTTCACAGCCTGCTGTAGAGGTTGGGCCAGCTTAATGAGGAGAGAGCATTGCAGTCGTGCTGTTTGCTGTCAGCCTGGGCTGTGAGTCTGCTGACCGTGTGGCACAGTGCATGGAGCCTGCTGTCAAGATGGGGCCAGCCTAATGAGAGAGCTTTGCAAGGGTGCTCTTTGATGTCATCCTGGGCTGTGAATCTGCCAACCGTGTTGTACAGTGTATGGAGCCTGTGGTTGAGGTCTGGCCAGCTTAATGAGTGAGCTTTGCAGTGGTGCTCTTTGCTGTCAGCCTGGGCTGTGAATCTGCTGACCGTATGGTACAGTGTACGAAGCCTGCTGTCGAGGTGGGGCCATCTTAATGAGGTGAGAGTATTGCAGCGGTGCTCTTTGCTGTCAGCCTCGGCTGTGAATCTGTTGACTGTGTGGTATAGTGCATGGAGCCTGCTGTCGAAATGGGGCCAGCTCAATGAGGGGGACAGCATTGCAGTGGTGCTCTTTGCTGTCACTCTAGGCTGTGAATCTGCTGACCATGTGGTACAGTGTAGGCAGCCTGCTGTCGAACTGGGGCCAACTTAATGAGGAGAGTGCTTTGCAGTGGTATTCTTTGTTGTCAGTCTAGGCTTAGAATCTGCTGACCGTGTGGTATAGAGAATGGAGTCTGCTGTTGAGGTGGGGCCAGCTTAATCAGGGGTGTGTGTTGCAGTGGTGCTCTTTGCCATCAGCCTGGGCTATGAATCTGCTGACAGTTTGGAACAGTGCATGGAACCTGCTGTCAAGGTGGGTCCAGCTTAATGAGGAAATTGCGCTTCAGTGGTGCTCTTTGCTGTCAGTCTGGGCTGTGAATCTGCTGACCATGTGGTACAGTGTACGGAGTCTGCTGTCGAGGAGGGGCCAGCTTTACGAGGGGAGTGTGCTGCAGTTGTGCTCCTTGCTGTCAGCCTGGGCTGTGAATCTTCTGACCGTATGGTACAGTGTACGGAGTCTGCTGTTGAGTTGGGGCCAGGTTAATGAGGGGAGTGCGTTGCAGTGGTGTTCTTTGCTGTCAGCCTGGGCTGTGAATCTGCTGACCATGTGGTACAGTGTACAGAGCCTTCTGTTGAGATGGGGCCATCTTAATGAGGGGAGTGTGCTGCAGTTGTGATCTTTGCTGTCAGCCTGGGCTGTGAATCTGCTGACCATGTGGTACAGTGTACAGAGCCTGGTGTCGAGGCTGGGCCAGCTTAATGAGGAGAGAGCTTTGCAGTGGTGCTTATTTGCTGTCAACCTGGGCTGAGAATCTGCTGACCGTGTGGTACAGTGTACAGAGCCTGTTGTCAAGCTGGGGCCAGCTTAATGAGGGGAGTGTGTTGCAGTGGTGCCCTTTGCTGTCAGCCTGGGCTGTGAATCTGCTGACCGTGTGGTACATTGTACAGAGCCTGCTGTTGAGGTTGGGCCAGTTTAATGAGGAGAGAGCATTGCAGTGGTGCTCTTTCCTGTCAGTCTGAGCTGTGAATCTGCTGACTGTGTGGTACAGTGTATGGAGCCAGCTGTTGTGGTGGGGCCAGCTTAATGAGGAGAGAGCTTTGCAGTGGAGCTCTATGCTGTCAGACAGGGCTGTGAATCTGCCAACCATGTGGTACAGTGAACAGAGCCTGCTGTCGAGGTGGGGCCAGCTTAATGAGGGAAGTGCGTTGCAGTGGTGCTCTTTGCTGTCAGCCTGGGCTGTGAATCTGCAGACCGTGTATCACAATGTACAGAGCCTTCTGTCAAGGTGGGGCCAGCTTAATAAGGAGACAGCATTTCAGTGATGCTCTTTGTTGTCCGGCTGTGCTGTGAATCTGCTGATTGTGTGGTACAGTCTACAGAGCCTGCTGTCGAGGTGCAGCCAGCTTAATGAGGGCAGTATGTTGCAGTGGTGCTCTTTGCTGTCAGCCTGGAATGTGAATCTGCAGACCGTGTATCACAGTGTATGGAGCCTACTGTCAAGGTGGGGCCAACTTAATGAAGAGACAGCATTTCAGTGGTGCTCTTTGCAGTCAGGCTGTGCTGTGAATCTGCTGACTGTGTTGTACAGTGTACAGAGCTTGCTGTTGAGGTGCGGCCAGCTAAATGAGGGCAGTACGTTGCAGTTGTGCTCTTTGCTGTCAGCCTGGGATGTGACTCTGCTGACAGTGGGGTACAGTGTACAGAGCCTGCTGTCGAGGTGAGGCCAGCTTAATGAGGAAAGAACGTTGCTGTGGTGCTCTTTGCTGTCAGGCTGGGCTGTTAATCTGCTGACCATGTGGTACAGTGCACGGAGCCTGCTGTCAAGGTGGGGCCAGCTTAATGAGGAGAGAGCATTGCAGTGGTGCTCTTTGCTGTCAGTCTGAGCTGTGAATCTGCTGACAGTGTGGTACAGTGAACAGTGCCTGCAGTCAAGGTGGGGCCAGCTTAACGTTGAGAGAGCTTTGCAATGGTGGTCTTTGCTGTCAGCCTGGGCTGTGAATATGCTGATTATGTGGTACAGTGTACAAAGTCTGCTGTTGAGTTGAGGATAGCTTAATGAGGAGACAGATATGCAGTGGTGCTCATTGCTGTCAGCCTGGGCTGTGAATCTGCTGACCAAGTGGTACAGTGAATTGAGCCTGCTGTCAAGGTTTGGAAAGCTTAATGAGGAGACAGCATTGCAGTGGTGCTCTTTCCTGTCAGTCTGGGCTGTGAATCTGCTGACCGTGTGGTACAGTGAACGGAGCATGCTGTCAAGTTTTGGCCAGTTTAATGAGGAGAGAGCTTTGCTGTGGTGCTCTTTGCTTTCAACCTGGGCTGTGAATCTGCTGATCGTGTGATACAGTGTACAAAGCCTGCTGTCAAGATTGGGCCAGTTTAATGAAGAGAGAGCATTGCAGAGGTGCTCTTTGCTGTCAGTCTGAGCTGTGAATCTACTGACCATGTGGTACAGTGTACGGAGCCTGCTGTCAAGGTGGGGCCAGCTTAGTGAGAAGAGAGCTTTGCAGTGGTGCTGTTTGCTGTTAGCCTGGGCTGTGAATCTGCTGACTGTGTGGTACAGTGTACGGAGCTTGATGTCAGGGTTGGAAAAGCTTAATAAGGAGAGTGAGCTGCAGTGGTGTTGTTTGCTGTCAGTCTGGTCTGTGAATCTGCTGACCATGTGGTACAGTGAACGGAACATGCTGTCAAGTTTTGGCCAGCTTAATGAGGAGAGAGCTTTGCTGTGGTGTTCTTTGCTTTCAACCTGGGCTTTGAATCTGCTGACCATGTGGTACAGTGTACACAGCCTGTTGTCGAGCTGGGTCCAGTTTAATGTGGGGTGTGCATTGCAGTGATGCTCTTTGCTGTCAGCCTGGGCTGTGAATCTACTGACCGTGTGGTACAGTGGACAGAGCCTGCTGTTGATGTTGGGCCTGCTTAATGAGGAGTGAGCGTTGCAGTGGTGCATTTTGCTGTCAGCCTGGGCTGTGAATCTACTGACCGTGTGGTACAGTGGACAGAGCCTGCTGTTGATTTTGGGCCTGCTTAATGAGAAGTGAGCATTGCAGTGGTGCTCTTTACTGTCAGCCTGGGCTGTGATTCTGCTGAGCAGGTGGTACAGTGAACGGAGCATGCTGTCAAGTTTTGGCCAGCATGAGAAGAGAGCTTTGCTGTGGAGCTCTTTGCTTTCAACCTGGGCTGTGAATCTGCTGACCGTGTGGTACAGTGTATACAGCCTGTTGTCGAGCTGGGGCCAGCTTAATGTGGGGCGTGCGTTGCAGTGGTGCTCTTTGCTGTCAGCCTGGGCTGTGAATCTGCTGATCGTGTGGTACAGTGTACAACGCCTGCTGTCGAGGTTGGGCCAGTTTAATGAAGAGAGAGCATTGCAGAGGTTCTCTTTGCTGTCAGTCTGGGCTGTGAATCTACTGACCAAGTGGTACAGTGGACAGAGCCTGCTGTCAATTTTGGGCTTGCTTAATGAGGAGTGAGCATTGCAGTGGTGCTTTTTGCTGTCAGCCTGGGCTGTGAATCTGCTGACCGTGTGGTACAGTGTATGGAGCCAGTTGTTGAGGTGGGGCCTGCTTAATGAGAGAGAGCTTTGCAATGGTGCTTTGCTGTCAGTCTGGGCTGTGAATCTGCTGACCATGTACAGTGTACAGAGCCTGCTGTCAAAGGTTGGGCCAGCTTAATGAGGAGTGCATTGCAGTGGTGCTCTTTGCTGTGAGCCAGAGCTGTCAATCTGCTCTCATGGCAGTACAATGTACAGAGGCTGCTGCCGGTGGGGCTAGCAATAAGGGAGTCGCCACTGGTGCTGATGTCAGCCTGGGTTGTCCAACTGCCAGGTATGCTACTGCATACAAGCTCTAAATGGAGCAGCTCAATGAGGGGTGCTGCAGTGGTGCTCTTTTTGTCACTCTGGGATGTGAATCTGCTGACCAGGTGGCACAGTGTACAGAACCTGCTGTCAGGTGAGCCCATAATGAGGGTGTGCTCTGGTGGTCTTGCTGTCAGCCTGGGCTGTCAAACTGCCGCCATGTGGTACAGTACAGAGCTGCTGTCAAACTAGCCAGCTTAATGGGGGTACATTGCACTGGTGCTCTTTACTGTCACTGTGGGCTGTGAACTCTGACCATGTGGTACAGAGTACGGAGCAGCTGTCAAACAGGGCCAGCTTAATGAAAGAAGGCATTCAGTGGTATTCTTGCTGTCAGTCTAGTCTGTGAATCTACTGACACAGTGGTACAATGTTCACAGCCTGCTGTAGAGTTGGCCAACTTAATGAGGAGAGTGTTGATCGTGCTGTTGCTGTCAGCCTGGGCTGGTCTGCTGATCATGTGGCACAGTGCTGGAGCCTGCACTCAAGATGGGCCAACCGAATAGAAGGAAACTGCAGGGACTCTTTGCTGTCATCTCGGCTGAGAATCTGCAACCGTGGTTTACAGTGTATGAGCCTGTGGTTGGGTAGGCCAGTAATAGTGAGCTTTGCAGTGGTGTTTGCTGTCGCCTGGGCTGTGATCTCCCTGACCGTATGGTACAGTGTAAAGCCACCTGTCGAGGTGGGCCAACAATGAGGAAAGGTATGCAGTGGTGTCTTTGCTGTCAGCCGGCTGTGAATCGCTGATATGTGGTACAGTGCATGGGCCTGCTGTCGAAATAGAACCATCAGTGAGGACAGCATTGCAGTGGTGCTCTTTGCTGTCACTCTAGGCTGTGAATCTGCTGGCATATGGTACAGTGTAAACAGCCTGTTGTCAGAGCCAACTTAATGAGTGCTTTGTAGTGGTGTTCTTTGCTGTCAGTCTAGGCCGATCTGCTGACGTGTGGTTCAGAGAATGGACTCTGCTGTTGAGGTGGGGCCAACAATCAAGGTGTGTGTGCAGTGGTGTCTTTGCCATCAGCCTGGGCCGGAATCTGCTGACAGTTTGAACAAGTATGGAACCTGCTGTCATAGTGGGGCATCTTAATGAGGAATTTGCATCAGTGGTGCTCTTTGCTGTCAGTCTGGGCTGTGACTGTGACCATGGTACAGTGTACAGGCCTTCAGCCAGGCCAGCTTAATGAGGTGAGAGCTTACAGTGGTGCTCTTGCCTCAGCTTGGGCTGTGAATCTGCTGACCGAGTACAGTGTTGGAGTCTGCTGTTGAGGTGTTGCAGCTTTTGAGGGAGTGCATTGCAGTGGGCTCTGGCGGAGAGCCAGTGCTGTGAATCTGCTGACGTGTGGTACAGTGTACAAACATGCTGTCAGGTGGGGCCACTTTAATGAAGGAGGCACTCAGTGGTGCTCTTTGCTGTGACCTGATGCGAATCTGCTGACTGTGTGGTACAGTGTACAGAGCATGCTGTCGAGGTGGGGGCCACCTTAATTAAGTGCTGCAATTAGTGCGCTTGCTGTCAGCCTGGGCTGTCAAATCTACAACTGTGAACACAGTGTACAGAGCCTGCTTGAGGTGAGACCCGCTTAAGAAGTGTTGTACAGAGCCTGCTGTCAAGGTGGGGCCAGATAAATGAGGGGTGTGAGTTGCAATGGTGCTCTTTGCATCAGTCTGGGCTGTGAATCTGCTGACAGTTGGTATAAGGCATGGAGCCTGCTGTCAAGGTGGGGCCAGCTTAATCAGGAGAGAGCTTTGCAGTGGTGCTCATTGCTGTCAGTCTGGGCTGTGAGTCTCCTGACCATGTAGTACAGTGTACAGAGCTGCTGTCAAACTGGGGGGACTGCTTAATGAGTGGAGTGTATTGCAGTGGTGCTCTTTGCTGTCAGTCTGGGCTGTGAAACTGCTGACCTAGTGGTACAGTATACAGAGTCTGCTGTCGAGTTGGGGCCAGCTTAATGAAGAGAGAGCATTGCAGTGGTCCTCTTTGCTGTCTGTCTGGTCTGAGAATCTGCTGACTGTGTGGTACCATAAACAGAGCCTGCTGTTGAGGTGGGGCCAGCTTAATGAGGAGAGAGCTTTGCAATGGTGCTCTTTGCTCTCAGCCTGGGCTGTGAATCTGCTGACTGAGTGGTACAGTGTTCAGAGCCTGCTGTCGAGGTGGGGACAGCTTAATGATGGGAGTGCTCTGCACTGGTGCTCTATGATGTCAGCCTGGGCTGTCAATCTGCTGGCCATGTTGTACAGTGTACAGAGGCTGCTGTCGAGGTGGAGATAGCTTAATGAAGGGAGTGCACTGCACTGGTGCTCTTTGCTGTCAGTCTGGGCTTTGAATCTACAGACAGTATGGTACAATGTACAGAGCCTGCTGTTGAGTTGGGCCAGCTTAATGAGGATTGAGCATTGCAGTGGTCCTCTTTGCTGTCTGTCAGTTCTGTGAATCTGCTGACCATGTGGTGGGCCAGCTTAATGAGGAGAGAGCTTTGCAATGATGCTCTTTGCTTTCAGCCTGGGCTGTGAATCAGCTGACTGAGTGGTACAGTGTTCAGAGCCTGCTGTCGAGGTGGGGACAGCTTAATGAGGAGAGTGCACTGCAGTGGTGCTCTATGATGTTAGCCTGGGCTGTCAATCTGCTGGCCATGTTGTACAGTGTACAGAGGCTGCTGTCGAGGTGGGGCCAGCTTAATGAGGAGAGTGCACTGCACTGGTGCTCTTTGCTGTCAACCTGGGTGGTCAATCTTCTGGCGGTGTGGAACAGTGTACGGAGCCTGGTGTCCAGGTTGGGCCAGCTTAATGAGGAGAGATCGCTGCAGTGGAGCTCTTTGCTATCAGTCAGGGATGTGAATCTGCTGACTGTGTGGAACAGTGTATGGATTCTGCTGTCAAGGTGTGGAGAGCTTAATGAGGGGACTGTGTAGCAGTGGTGCTCTTTGCTTTCAGCCTTGGCTATGAATCTGCTGACTGTGTGGTACAGTGTATGGAGCCTGCTGTCAAGGTGGGGCCTGCTTAATGAGGAGAATGCACTGCAGTGGTGCTCTTTGCTGTCAGTCTGGGCTGTAAATCTGCTGACCGTGTGGTACAGTGTACAGAGCCTGCTTCGAGATATGGCCAGCTTAAAGTGGAGAGGGCTCGGCAGTATTGCTCTTTTCTGTCTGCCTGGCTGTGAATCTGCTGACAGTGTGTTACAGTGTATGGATACTGCTGTCAAGGTTGGGCCACCTTAATGAGGAAAGAGCTTTGCAGTAGTTCTCTTTGCTGTCAGTCTGGGCTGTGAATCTGCTGACTGAGTGGTACAGTGTACGGAGCCTGCTGTCGAGGTTGGGCCAGCTTAATGAAAAGAGAGGTTTGCAGAGGTGCTCTTTGCTGTCAGCCTGTGCTGTGAAACTGCTGACCGTTTGGTACAATGTATGAAGACAGCTGTCTAGGTGGGGCCAGCTTAATGAGGGGAGTGCATTGCAGTTGTGCTCTATGCAGTCAGTCTGGGCTGTGAATCTGCTGACCGTGTGGCATAGTGTACAGAGCCTGCTCTAGTGGTAGGGCCAGCTTATGAAGGGAGTCTGTTGCAGTTGTGCTCTTTGCTGTCAGCTAGGGCTGTGAATCTGCTGACCATGTGGTACAGTGTACGGAGCCTGCTGTCGAGGTGGGACCAACTTAATGAGGAGAGTACTTTGCAGTGGTGCACTTTGCTGTCAGTCTGGGCTGTGAATCTTCTGACCGTGTGGTACAGTGTACAGAGCCTGCTGTCGAGGTTGGACCAGCTTAATGAGGTGAGAGTCTAGCAGTGGTGCTCTTTGCTGTCAGCCTTGGCTGTGATTCTGCTGATCGTGTGGTACAGTGTAAGGGCCTGCTGTCGAGGTGGGGACAGCTTAATGAGGAGACTGCATTGCAGTGGTGTTCTTTGCTGTCAGCCTGGGCTGTCAATCTGCTGGCCGTGTGATACAGTGTACCGAGACTGCTGTCGAAGTTGATCCAGCTAAATGAGAGAGCATTGCAGTGGTGCTCTTTGCTGTCAGCCTGGACTGTGAATCTGCTGACAGTGTGGTACAGTGTACAGAGGCTGCTGTCAAGGTGGGGCCAGCTTAATGAGGAGAGAGCTTTGCTATGGTGCTCTTTGCTCTCAGCCTGGGCTGTGAATCTGCTGACCAAGAGGTACAGCATACAGAGCCTGCTATCGAGGTGGGGCCAGCTTTATGAGGGGAGTGCACTGCAGTG
Organism: Neoceratodus forsteri; assembly: GCA_016271365.2. NCBI lineage: Eukaryota > Metazoa > Chordata > Ceratodontiformes > Ceratodontidae > Neoceratodus > Neoceratodus forsteri. The sequence continues at coordinate 18,910,878 of CM028129.1, read as the reverse complement.
GTGCTCTTTGTTGTCAGCCTGGGCTGTGAATCTGCTGACCAGGTGATAAGGTTTACAGAGCCTGCTGTCGAGGTGGGGCCTGCTTTTTGAGTGGAGTGTGCTGCACTGGTGATCTTTGCTGTCAGCCTGGGCTGTCAATCTGCCGGCCATGTGGAACAGTGTACGGACCCTGTTGTTGAGCTGGGGCCAGCTAAATGAGCAGAGTGCATTGCAGTGGTCTTCTATGCTGTCAGTCTAGGCTGAGAATCTACTGACTGTGTGGTTCAGTGTACAGAGCCTGCGGTTGAGGTGGGGCCAGCTTAATGAGGAAAGAGTATTCCAGATGCACTCTTTGCGGTCAGTCTTGGCTGTGTATCTGCTGACTGCATGGAACAGTGTACAGAGCTTGCTGAAGCTTGGGCCAGCTTATTGAGGTGTGAGCGTTGCAGTGGTGCTCTTAGCTGTCAGTCTCGGCTGTGAATCTGCTGACTCTGTGGTACAGTGTACAGAGCCTGCTGTCGAGGTTGGGCCAGCTTAATGAGGAGAGAGCATTGCAGTTGTGCTCTTTGCTGTTAGCCTGGGCTGTGAATCTGCTGACAGTGTGGTACAGTGTACAGAGCCTGCTGTCAAGGTGGGGCCAGCTTAATGAGGAGAGAGCATTCCAGTGGTGCTCTTTGCTGTCAGCCTGGGCTGTGAATCTGCTGGCAGTGTGGTACAGTGTACAAAGCCTGCTGTCGAGGTGGGGCCAGCTTAATGATGAGAGAGCTTTGCAGTGCTGCTCTCTGCTGTCAGCCTGGGCTGAGAATCTGCTGACTGTGTGGTACAGTTTACAGAGCCTGCTGTTGTGGTTGAGCCAGCTTAATGAGGATAGTGCGCTGCAGTGGTGCTCTTTGCTGACAGGCTGGGTTGAGAAACTTCTGGCCATGTGGTACAATGTACGAAGCCTGCTGTCACGGTCGGGCCAGCTTATTTAAGAGAGAGGTTTGCAGAGGTGCTCTTTGCTGTCAGCCTGGGCTGTAAATCAGCTGACCCTGTGGTACAATGTATGCAGGCTGCTGTCTAGGTTGGGCCAGCTTAATGAGGGGACTGCGTTGCCGTTGTGCTCTTTGCTGTCAGCTAGGGCTGTGAATCTGCTGACCGTGTGGTACAGTGTACGGAGCCTGCTCTCTAGGTGGGGCCAGCTTTATGAGGAGAGTACTTTGCAGTGGTGCACTTTGCTGTCAGTCTGGGATGTGAATTTGCTGACATTATGTACAGTGTACGGAGCCTGCTGTTGAGTTGCAGCCAGCTTAATGAGGAGAGGGGCTCGGCAGTGGTTCTCTTTGCTGTCAGTCTGGGCTGTGAATCTTCTGACCATGTAGTACAGTGTACAGAGCCTGCTGTAGAGGTTGGGCCAGCTTGATGAGGTGAGAGCCTAGCAGTTGTGCTCTTTGCTGTCAGCTAAGGCTCTGAATCTGCTGATGGTGTGGTACAGTGTACGGAGCCTGCTGTCAAGGTGGGGCCAGCTTAATGAGGAGACTGCATTGCAGTGGTGTTCTTTGCTGTCAGCCTGGGCTGCTAATCTGCTGGCCATGTGATACAGAGTATGGAGCCTGCTGTTGACGTTGGGCTAGCTTAAAGGAGAGAGTATTGCAGTGGTGCTCTTTGCTCTCAGCCTGAACTGTGAATCTGCTGACAGTGTGGTACAGTGTACAGAGAATGCTGTTGAGGTGGGACCTGCTTAACGAGGAAAGAGCTTTGCAGTGGTCCTCTTTGCTGCCTGTCTGGTCTGTGAATCTGCTGACCATGTGGTACCATACACAGTGCCAGCAGTCGAGGTGGGAACAGCTTAATGAGGAGAGAACTTTGCTATGGTGCTCTTTGCTCTCAGCCTGGCCTGTGAATCTGCTGACCGAGTGGTACAGCGTACAGAGTTTGCTGTCGAGGTGTTGCCAGCTTAATGAGGGGAGTGCATTGCAGTGGTGCTCTTTGCTGTCAGCCTAGGCTCTGAATCTGCTGACCATGTGGTACAGTGTTCAGATCAGCCTGCTGTCGAGGTGGGGCCAGCTTAATGAGGGGAGTGCACTGCACTGGTGCTCTTTGCTATCACTCTGGGCTGTGAATCTGCTGGCGGAGTGGTACTGTGTACGGAGCCTGCTCTTGAACTGGGGCCAGCTCAATGAGGGGAGTGCATTGCAGTGGTGCTCTTTGCTGTCATTCTGGGCTGTGAATCTGCTGACCATGTGGTACAGTGTATGGAGCCTGATGTCGAGCTGGGGCCTGCTTAATGAGGAAAGAGCATTGTAGTTGTGTTTTTTGCTGTCAGTCTAGGCTGTGAATCTACTGACTGTGTGGTACAGTATCCAGAGCCTGATGTCGAGGTTGGGCCAGCTAAATGAGCAGAGTGCATTGCAGTGGTCTTCTTTGCTGTCATTCTAGGCTGATAATCTACTGACCTTGTGGTTCAGTGTACAGAGCCTGCAGTTGAGGTGGGGCCAGCTTAATGAGGAGAGAGTATTCCAGAGGCACTCTTTGCGGTCAGTCTTGGCTGTGTATCTGCTGACCGTGTGGAACAGTGTACAGAGCTTGCTGTTAAGCTTGGGCCAGCTTAATGAGGTGAGAGCATTGCAGTGGTGCTCTTAGCTGTCAGTCTGGGCTGTGAATCTGCTGACTCTGTGGTACAGAGTACAGAGCCTGCTGTTGAGGTTGGGCCAGCTTAATGAGGAGAGTGTGCTGCACTTTGCTGACAGGATGGGCTCTGCATCTTCTGGCCGTATAGTACAATGTACGGAGCCTGCTGTCGAGGTTAGGCCAGCTTAATGAAGAGAGAGGTTTGCAGAGGTGCTCTTTGCTGTCAGCCTAGGCTGTGAATCTGCTGACAGTGTGGTACAGTGTACAGAGCCTGCTGTTGAGGTGGAACCAGCTTAACAAGGAGAGAGCTTTGCAGTGGTTGTCTTTGCTGCCTGTCTGGTCTGTGAATCTGCTGACCATGTGGTACCATACACAGTGCCAGCAGTCGAGGTGGGAACAGCTTAATGAGGAGAGAGCTTTGCTATGGTGCTCTTTGCTCTCAGCTTGGGCTGTGAATCTGCTGACCGAGTGGTACAGCGTACCGAGTCTGCTGTCAAGGTGTTGCCAGCTTAATGAGGGGAGTGCATTGCAGTGGTGCTCTTTGCTGTCAGCCTAGGCTCTGAATCTGCTGACCATGTGGTACAGTGTTCAGATCAGCCTGCTGTCGAGGTGGGGCCAGCTTTATAAGGGGAGTGCACTGCAGTGGTACTTTTTGCTGTCAGCCTTGGCTGTGAATCTGCTGATCGTGTGGTACAGTGTAAGGGCCTGCTGTCGAGGTTGGGCCAGCTTAATGAGGAGACTGCACTGAGTGGTGTTCTTTGCTGTCAGCCTGGGCTGTCAATCTGCTGGCCGTGTGATATAGTGTACCAAGACTTCTGTCGAGGTTGGGCCAGCTTAATGATGAGAGAGCATTGCAGTGGTGCTCATTGCTGTCTGCCCGGACTGTGAATCTGCTGACAGTGTGGTACAGTGTACAGACCCTGCTGTCAAGGTGGGGCCAGCTGAATGAGGGCAGCGCATTGCAGTGGTGCTCTTTGCTGTCACCCTGGGCTGTGAATCTGCTGACTGTGTGGTACAGTTTACAGAGCCTGCTGTCGAGCTTGGGCCAGCTTAATGAGGAGAGTGCTTTACAGTGCTGCTTTTGCTGTCGTTCTGGGCTGTGAATCTGCTGCCGTGCAGTACAGTGTACAGAGCCTGCTGTTGAGGTGTGGCCAGCTTAATGATGAGAGAACTTTGCTGTGGTGTCCTTGCTGTTAGCCTGGGCTATGAATCTGATCACCATGCGGTACAGTGTACCGAGCCTGCTGTCGAGGTTGGGCCAGCTTAATGAGGAGAGAGCATAGCAGTGGTGCTCTTTGCTGTCAACCTGGGCTGTGAATCTGCTGATTGTGTGGTACAGTGTACAGAGCTTGATGTCAAGTTGGGGCCAGCTTAATGAGGAGGGTGCGTGGCAGTGGTGCTCTTTGCTGACAGGCTGGTATGCTAATCTGCTGACCGAGTGCTACAGTTTACAGGGCCTGCTGTCGTGGTTGAGCCAGCTTAATGAGGAGAGTGCACTGCGGTGGTGCTCTTTGCTGTCCACTTGGGTTGTGAATCTGCTGACAGTGTGGTACAGTGTACAGAGCTTGCTGCCGAGATTGGGCCAGCTTGATGAGGAGAGAGCTTTGCAGTGGTGCACTTTGCTGTCAGTCTGGGCTGTGAATCTGCTGACCATGTGGTACAGTGTGGAGATCCTGCTGTCAGGTGGAGCCAACTTAAAGAAGACATCTTTGCAGTGGAGCTCTTTGCTGTCAGCCTAGGATGTGAATCTGCCGACTGTGTGGTTCAGTGTACTGCCTGCTGTCGAGGTGGGGCAAGCTTGATGAAGAGAGAACATTGCAGTGGTGCTCTTGCCATCAGCTTGGGTTGTGAATCTGCTGGACCGTGTTCCACAGTGTATGCCCACTGTCGAGGTGGGGAATGCTTAATGAAGAGAGAGCATTGCAATGGTGCTCTTTGCTGTCCGTCTGGGTTGTGAATCTGCTGACAGTGTGGTACAGTGTTCAGAGCTTGCTGCTGAGATTGGGCCAGCTTGATGAGGAGAAAGCTTTGCCTTGGTGCTCTTTGCTGTCAGTCTGGTCTGTGAATCTGCTGACTGTTTGGTACAGCGTAGAGCCTGCTTCGAGGTTGAGCCAACAAGAGGAAAGAACTTTGCAGTGGTGCCTTTGCTGTCAGTCTGGGCTGTGTATTTGTGGACCATGTGGTACAGTGTACGGAGCTGCTGTTGAGGTCAGGCCTGCTTAATGAAGAGAGAGGTTTGCAGAGGTGCTCTTTGCTGTCAGCCTGGGCTGTGAAACTGCTGACCAAGTGGTACAATGTATGGAGACTGCTGTCTAGGTGGGGCCAGCTTAATGAGGGGAGAGTATTGCAGTGGTGCTCTTTGCTGTCAGCCTTGGCAATGAATCTGCTGACCGTGTGGTACAGTGTACAGAGCCTGCTGTCAAGGTTGGGCCAGTTTAATGAAGGTGAGTGGCAGAGGTGCTCATCGCTGTCAGTCTGGGCTGTGAATCTGCTGACTTATGGTACAGTGTACGGAGCCTGCTGTTGAGGTGGGGCCAGCTTAATGAGAGAGCGTTGCAGTGGAACTTTTTGCTGACAGCCTGGGTTGTGAATCTGCTGACCATGTGACACGGTGTACGGAGCCTGCTGTTGAACTGAGGGGACAGCTTAATGAGAGGAGTGCATTGCAGAGGTGCACTTTCCTGTCAGCCTGGGCTGTCAATCTGCTGGCCGTGTGGTACAGTGTACCGAGCCTGCTGTCCAGGTGGAGCCAGCTGAATGAGGACAGAGCTATGCAGTGGTGTTCCTCGCTGTCAGTAAGGGATGTGAATCTGCCGACCGTGTGGTACAGTGTACAGAGCCTGCTGTTGAGGTGGGGCCAGCTTAATGAGGAGAGTGCGCTGCAGTGGTGCTCTTTGCTGACAAGGTGGGCTGTGAATCTTCTAGCTGTGTGGTACAATGTACGGAGCCTGCTGTTGAGGTCAGTCCAGCTTAATGAAGAGAGAGGTTTGCAGAGGTGCTCTTTGCTTTCAGCATGGGCTGTGAAACTGCTGACCATGTGGTACAATGTACGGAGCCTGCTGTCGAGGTCGGGCCACCTTAATGAAGAGAGAGATTTGTAGAGGTGCTCTTTGAAGTCAGCCTGGGCTGTGAATCTGCTGACAGTGTGGTACAGTGTACAGAGCCTGCTGTCGAGGTGGGGCCAGCTTAATGAGGAGAGAGCTTTGCAGTGGTGTTTTTGCTGTCAGCCTTTGCTGTGAATCTGCTGACCGTGTGGTACAGGGTACAGAGCCTGCTGTCAAGGTGGTGCCAGCTTAATGAGGAGAGAGCTTTGCAGTGGTGCTCTTTGCCGTCAGTCTGGGCTGTGAATCTGCTGACCGTGTGGTACAGTGTACGGAGCCTGCTGTCGAGGTGGTGCCAGCTTAATGAGGAGAGAGCTTTGCAGTGGTGCTCTTTCTGTCAGCCTGGGCTGTGAATCTGCTGACAGTGTGGCACAGTGTATGGAGCTTCAAGTCAAGGTGAGGCCAGCTTAATGAGGAGAGTGCGCTGCAGTCATGCTCTTTGCTGTCAGTCTGGGCTGTGAATCTGCTGACCGAATGCTACAGTGTACGGAACATGATGTTGAGGTCGGGCCAGCTTAATGAAGAGAGAGTTTTGAAGTGGTGTTCTTTTCAGTCTGCCTGTGCTGTGAATCTGCTGACCGTGTGTTACAGTGTATGGATGCTGCTATCAAGGTGGGGCCAGCTTAATGAGGAAAGAGCTTAGCAGTGGTGCTCTTTGCTGTCAACCTGGGCTGTGAATCTGCTGACTCTGTGGTACAGTGTACAGAGCCTGCTGTCGAGGTAGGGCCAGCTTAATGAGGAGAGAGCGTTGCTGTGTTGCTCTTTGCTGTCAGCCTGGGCTGTGAATCTGCTGACAGTTTGTTACAGTGTACAGAGTCTGCTGTCGAGGTGGGGCCGCTTAATGAGGAGAGAGCATTGCAGTGGTGCTCTTTCTGTCAGCCTGGGCTGTGAATCTGCTGATCGTGGTGGTACAGTGTATGGAGCCAGCTGTCGAGGTGGGGCCAGCTTAATGAGGGAGAGCATTGCAGTGGTGCTCTTTGCTGACAGGCTGGGCTGTGAATTTTCTGGCCGTGCGGTACAATGTACAGAGCCTGCGTCGAGGTCGGTCCAGGTTAATGAAGAGAGAGGTTTGCAGAGGTGCTCATGCTTTTAGCCTGGGCTGTGAAACTGCTGGACCATGTGGTAATGCGTGCACGGAGCCTGCTGTTGAGGTCGGGCCCGCTAATGAAGAGAGAGATTTGCAGAGGTGCTTTTTGTTTTCAGCCTGGGCTGTGAATCTGCTGACAGTGTGGCACAGTGTAATGGAGATTGAAGTCAAGGTGAGGCCAGCTAATGAGGAGAGTGTGCTGCAGTGGTGCTTTTTGCTGTCAGCCTGGGCTGTGAATCTGCTCACCGTGTGGTACAGTGTACCGAGCCTGCTGTCGAGGTTGGGCCAGCTTAATGAGGAGAGTGCATAGCAGTGGTGCTCTTTGCTGTCAACCTGGGCTGTGAATCTGCTGATCGTGTGGTACAGTGTACGGAGCTTGATGTCAAGTTGGGGCCAGCTTAATGAGGAGGGTGCGTGGCAGTGGTGCTCTTTGCTGACATGCTGGTATGTGATTCTGCTGACCGAGTGCTACAGTTTATAGGGCCTGCTGTCGTGGTTGAGCCAGCTTAATGAGGAGAGTGCACTGCGGTGGTGCTCTTTGCTGTCCACTTGGGTTGTGAATCTGCTGACAGTGTGGTACAGTGTACAGAGCTTGCTGCCGAGATTGGGCCAGCTTGATGAGGAGAGAGCTTGCAGTGGTGCCCTTTGCTGTCAATCTGGGCTGTGAATCTGCTGACCGTGTGGTACAGTGTAGGGAGCCTGCTGTTGAGGTGGAGCTAACTTAAAGAGGAGAGAGCTTTGCAGTGGTGCTCTTTGCTGTCAGCCTAGGATGTGAATCTGCCGACTGTGTGGTACAGTGTTCAGAGCTTGTTGTCGAGGTAGGGAAGCTTAATGAGGGAGTGCATTGCAGTGGTGCTCTTTGCTGTCAGCCAGGGCTGTGAAACTGCTGACCATGTTCTACAGTGTACAGTGCCTACTGTCGAGGTGGGGCAAGCTTAATGAAGAGAGCTTTGCAATGGTGCTCTTGCTGTCCGCTTGGGTTGTGAATCTGCTGAGGTGTGGTACAGTGTACAGAGCTTGCTGCTGTGATTGGGCCAGCTTGATGACAAGAGATCTTTGCAGTGGTGTCCTTTGTTGTCAGTCTGGTCTGTGAATCTGCTGACCATGTGGTGTAGTGTAGAGAGCCTGCTGTCGAGGTTGAGCCAACTTAAAGAGGAGAGAGCTTGCAGTGCTGTTTTTGCTGTCAGGCTGGGCTGTGAATCTACTGACTGAGTGGTTCAGTGTACAGAGCCTGCTGTTGAGGTGGGGCCAGCTTAATGAGGGCAGTGCTCTGCAGTGGTGCTCTTTGCCGTCAGCCTGGGCTGCGAATCTGCTGACCTTCTGGTACAGTGTACAGAGCCTTCTGTTGAGGTGGGGCCAGCTTAATGAGGGGAGTGTGCTGCAGTGGTGCTCTTTGCTTTCAGCCTAGCATGGAATCTGCTGACCGTGTGGCACAGTACAGAGCTTGCTGTTGAGGTGGGGCCAGCTTAATGAGGAGAGAGCTTTGCAGTGGTGCTCATTACTGTCAGCCTGGGCTGTGAATCTGCTGACAGTGTGGTACAATTTAAGAAGCCTGCTGTCAAGGTTGGGCCAGCTTAATGAGGAGAGAACTTTGCAGTGGTGCTCTTTGCTGTCACCTCAGCTGTCAATCTGCCAGCCCCGTGGCACAGTATACAGAGCCTGGTGTCTAGGTGGGGCCAGCTTAACGAGGGGAGGGCACTGCAGTGCTGCTCTTTGCCGTCAGCCTGGGCTGTGAATCTGCTGACCGGGTGATACAGTTTACAGAGCCTGCTGTCCAGGTGAGGCCAGCTTATCGAGTGGAGTGCGCTGCACTGGTGATCTTTACTGTCAGCCTGGGCTGTCAATCTGCTGGCCATGTGGAACAGTGTACGGACCCTGTTCTTGAGCTGGGCCCTGCTTAATGAGGAGAGTGCGCTGCAGTTCTTTGCTGTCAGTCTAGGCTGTGAAACTACTGACCGTGTGGTTTAGTGTACAGAACTTGCTGTCATGTTTGAGCCCGCTTAATGAGGAGAGAGCTTTGCTAGGTGCTCTTTGCTGTCAGTCTGGGCAGTGTATCTGCTGACTCTGTGGTACAGTCTACAGAGCCTGCTGTCGAGGTTGGTCCAGCTTAATGAGGAGAGAGCGTTGAAGTGGTGCTCTTTGCAGTCAGTCTGGGCTGTGAATTTGCTGATCTAGTGGTACATTGTATGGAGCCTGCTGTCAAGGTGTGCCATCTTAATTAGGAGAGTGCTTTGCAGTAGTGCTCTTTGCTGTCAATCTGGGCTGTGAATCTCTGACTGTGTGGTACTGTATACAGAACTTGCTGTCGTGGTTGAGCCCACTTAATGAGGAGAGATCTCTGCAGTGGTGCTCTTTGCTATAAGTCTGGTCTGTGAATCTGCTGACCATGTGGTACAGTGCAGAGAGCCTGCTGTCGAGGTGGAGCCAACTTAAAGAGGAGAGCTTTGCAGTGGTGCTCTTTGCTGTCAGCCAAGGATGTGAATCTGCCACTATGTGGTACAGTGTTGAGAGCTTGTTGTCGAGGTAGGGAAAAGTTAATAAGGTGAGTGCATTGCAGTGGTGCTCTTAGCTGTCAGCATAGGCTGTGAATCTGCTGACTGTGTGGTACATTATAGAGCCTGTTGTCAAGGTAGGAAAGCTAATGAGGGGTTCATTGCAGTGGTGCTCTTTGCTGACAGCCTGGGCTTGAAACTTCTGACCATGTTCTACAGTATGCAGTGCCTGCTGTCGAGGTGGGGCAAGCCTGATGAAGAGAGAGCATTGCAGTGGTGCTCATTGCCATCAGCTTGGGTTGTGAATCTGCTGACAGTGTGGTACAGTGTACAGAGCTTGCTGCCAAGATTGGGCCAGCTTGATGAGGAGAGAGCTTTGCAGTGGTGCTCTTTCCTGTCAGTCTGGTCTGTGAATCTGCTGCGTGTGTGGTACAGTGTAGAGAGCCTGCTGTTGAGGTGGAGCCTACTTAAAGAAGAGAGAGCTTTGCAGTGCTGATCTTTGCTGTCAGGCTGTGCTGTGAATCTGCTGACTGAGTGGTTCAGTGTACGGAGCCTGCTGTTGAGGTGGGGCCAGCTTAATGAGGGCAGTGCTTTGCAGTGGTGCTTTTTGCCGTTAGCCTGGGCTGTGAATCTGCTGACCGTATGGTACAGTGTACAGAACCTTCTGTTGAGGTGGGGCCAGCTTAATGAGGAGAGAGCTTTGTAGTGGAGCTCTTTGCTGTCAGCCTCGGCTGTCAATCTGGTAGCCCCGTGGTACAGTGCACAGAGCCTGGTGTCAAGGTGGGGCCAGCTTTATGAGGGGAGGGAACTGCAGTGCTGCTCTTTGCCATCAGCTTGAGCTGTGAATCTGCTGACTGGGTGATACAGTTTACAGACCCTACTGTCCAGGTGGGGCCAGCTTATTGAGTGGAGTGCGCTGCACTGGTGATCTTTGCTGTCAGCCTGGGCTATCAATCTGATGGCCATGTGGAACAGTGTACGGACCCTGTTCTTGAGCTGGGGCCTGCTTAATGAGGAGAGTACGTTGCAGTGGTGTTCTTTGCTGTCAGTCTAGGCTATGAAACTACTGATCGTATGGTTCAGTGTACAGAGCCAGCTGTCGAGGTGGGACCAGCTTAATGAGGAGAGAGTATTGCAGAGTTGCTTTTTGCTGTCAGTCTGGGCTGTGTATCTGCTGACTCTGTGGTACAGTGTACAGAGCCTGCTGTCGGGGTTGGACTAGCTTAATGAGGAGAGAGCATTGAAGTGGTTCTCTTTGCTGTCAGTCTGGGCTGTGAATCTGCTGATGGAGTCGTACAGTGTACTGAGCCTGCTGTCAAGGTGTGGCCAGCTTAATTAGGAGAGTGCTTTGCAATGGTGCTCTGTACTGTCAATCTGGGCTGTGAATCTGCTGACTGTATGGTACAGTGTACAGAGCTTGCTGTCGTGGTTGAGCCCACTTAATAAGGAGAGAGCTATGCAGTGGTGCTCTTTGCTGTCAGTCTGGTCTGTAAATCTGCTGACCGTGTGGTACAGTGTAGAGAGTCTGCTGTCGAGGTGGAGCCAACTTAAAGAGGAGACAGCTTTGCAGTGGTGCTCTTTGCTGTCAGTCTGGGGTGTGATTCTGCTGACCATGTGGTAATTGGTACAGAGCCTGCAGTCAAGGATGGGCCAGCTTAATGAGAGCGAGGTTTGCTGTGGTGCTTTTTTCAGTCTGCCTGTGCTGTGAATCTGCTGACCGTGTGTTACAGTGTATGGAGGCTGCTGTCGAGGTGAGGCTAGCTTAATTAGGAGAGTGCTTTGCAGTGGTGCTCTTTGCAGTCAGCCTGTGCTGCGATTCTGCTGTGTTGTACAGTGTACACGGCCTGCTGTCGAGGTTCAGCCAGCTAATGAGGAGAATGCGCTGCAGGGGTGCACTTTGCTGTCAACCTGGGCTGTGAATCTGCTGACCGTGTGGTACAGTGTAGAGATCCTGCTGTCCAGGTGGGGCCAGCTTACTGAGTGGAGTGCACTGCACAGGTGATCTTTGCTGTCAGCCTGGGCTATCAATCTGCTGGCCATGTGGAACAGTGTACGGACCCGGTTCTTGAGATGGGCCCTGCTTAATGAGGAGAGAGTATTGCAGAGGTGCTTTTTGCTGTCAGTCGGAGCTGTGTATCAGCTGACTCTGTGGGTATAGTGTACAAAGCCTGCTGTCGAGGTTGGCCCAGCTTAATGAGAGAGAGCGTTGAAGTGGTGCTCTATGCTGTCAGTCTGGGCTGTGAATCTGCTGACGGAGTCGTTATAGTGTACGGAGCCTGCTGTCAAGGTGTGGCCAGCTTAATTAGGTGAGTGCTTTGCAATGGTGCTGTCTGCTTTCAATCTGGGCTGTGAATCTGCTGACCATGTGGTACAGTGTACAGAGCTTGCTGTCATGGTTGAGCCCGCTTAATGAGGAGAGAGCTTTTCAGTAGTGCTCTTTGCTGTCAGTCTGGCCTGTGAATCTGCTGACCGTGTGGTACAGTGTAGATAGCCTGCTGTCAAGGTGAAGCCAACTTAAAGAGGAGACAGCTTTGCAGTGGTGCTTTTTGCTGTCAGCCTAGGATGTGAATCAGCCGACTGTGTGGTACAGTGTTCAGAGCCTGTTGTCGAGGTAGGGAAAGCTTAATGAGGGGAGTGCTTTGCAGTGGTGCTCTTTGCTGTCAGCCTGGGCTGTGCAACTGCTGACCATGTTCTACAGTGGACAGTTCCTGCTGTTGAGGTGGGGCAAGCTTAAAGAAGAGCTAGCATTACAGTGGTGCTCTTTGCTGTCCACCTGGGTTGTGAATCTGCTGACAGTGTGGTACATTGTACAGAGCTTGCTGTCAAGGTGGAGTCAACTTAAAGAGGAGAGAGCTTTGCAGTGCTGCTGTTTGCTGTCAGGCTGGGCTGTGAATCTGCCGACTGAGTTGTTCAGTGTACGGAGCCTGCTGTTGAGGTGGGGCCAGCTTAATGAGGGCTGTGCTTTGCAGTGGTGCTCTTTGCCATCAGCTTGGCAAGTAAATCCGATGACCGTGTAGCACAGTGTACAGAGCTTCCTGTCGAGGTGGGTCCAGCTTAATGAGGAGAGAGCTTTGTTGTTTTGCTCTTTGCTGTCAGCCTCAGCTGTCAATCTGCTAGCCCCGTGGTACAGTGAACAGAGCCTGGTGTCGAGGTGGAGCCAGCTTAATTAGGGTAGGGTACTGCAGTGCTGATCTTTGCCATCAGCCTTGGCTGTGAATCTGCTGACTGGGTGATACAGTTTACAGAGCTTGCTCTCCAGGTGGGGCCAGCTTATTGAGTGGAGTGCGCTGCACTGGTGATCTTTGCTGTTAGCATGGGCTGTCAATCTGCCAGCCATGTGGAACAGTGTACGGATCCTGTTGTTGAGCTGGGCCCTGCTTAATGAGGAGAGTGCATTGTAGTGGTGTTCTTTGCTATCAGTCTAGGCTGTGAAACTACTGACCGTGTGGTTCACTGGTCAGAGCGTGCTGTCAAGGTGGGGCCAGCTTAATGAGGAGAGTGCATTGAAGTGGTCCACTTTGCTGTCAGTCTGGGCTGTGAATCTGCTGACAGCGTGGTACAGTGTACAGAGCCTGCTGTCAAGGTAGGGCCAACTTAATGAGGAGAGAGCATTGCAGTTGTGATCTTTGCTGTCATCCTCGGCTGTGAATCTGCTGACCGTGTGGTACAGTGTAGAGAGCCTGCTGTCGAGGTGGAGCCAACTTAAAGAGGAGACAGCTTTGCAGTGGTGCTCTTTGCTGTCAGCCTAGGATGTGAATCTGCCAACTGTGTGGTACAGTGTTCAGAGTTTGTTGTCGAGGTAGGGAAAGCTTAATGAGGGGAGTGCTTTGCAGTGGTGTCCTTTGCTATCAGCCTGGGCTGTGAAACTGCTGACCATGTTCTACAGTGTACAGTACCTGCTGTCGAGGTGGGGCAAGCTTAAAGAAGAGACAGCAATGCAGTGGTGCTCTTTGCTGTCCGCCTGGGTTGTGAATCTGCTGACAGTGTGGTACAGTGTACAGAGCATGCTCTCAAGGTGGAGCCAACTTAAAGAGGAGAGAGCTTTACAGTGCTGCTGTTTGCTGTCAGGCTGGGCTGTGAATCTGCCGACTGAGTGGTTCAGTGTACGGAGCCTGCTGGTGAGGTGGGGCCAGCATAATGAGGGCTGTGCTTTGCAGTGGTGCTCTTTGCCGTCAGCCTGGCATGTGAATCCAATCACCGTGTAGCACAGTGTACAGAGCTTCCTGTTGAGGTGTGGCCAACTTAATGAGGAGAGAGCTTTGTAGTTTTGCTCTTTGCTGTCAGCCTCAGCTGTCAAACTGCTAGCCCCGTGGTACAGTGTACGGAGCCTGGTGTCACGGTGGGGCCAGCTTAATGAGGGTAGGGCACTGCAGTGCTGATCTTTGCCGTCAGCCTGGGCTGTGAAACTGCTGACTGGGTGATACAGTTTACAGAGCTTGCTGACAAGGTGTAGCCAGCTTATTGAGTGGAGTGCGCTGCACTGGTGATCTTTGCTGTCAGCTTGGGCTGTCAATCTGCCAGCCATGTGGAACAGTGTACAGATCCTGTTGTTGAGCTGGGCCCTGCTTAATGAGGAGAGTGCATTGCAGTGATGTTCTTTGCTATCAGTCTATGCTTTGAAACTACTGACCGTGTGGTTCAGTGTACTGAGCCTGCTGTCGAGGTGGGGCCAGCTTAATGAGGAGAGTGCGTTGAAGTGGTGCTCTTTGCTGTCAGCCTGGGCTGTGAATCTGTTGACAGCGTGGTACAGGGTACAGAGCCTGCTGTCAAGGTGGGGCCTACTTAATGAGCAGAGAGCATTGCAGTGGTGCTCTTTGCTGTCATCCTAGGCTGTGAATCTGCTGAACGTGTCGAATAGTGTTCTGAGCCTGCTGTCGAGATTGGGCCAGCTAATGAGAAGAATGCGCTGCAGTGTTGCTCTTCACTGTCAGTCTGGGCTGTGAATCTGCTGACCGTGTGATACAGTGTACAGAGCCTGCTGTTGGGGTTGAGCCAGCTTAATGAGGTGAGAGTATTGCAGAGGTGCTCTTTGCTGTCAGTCTGGGCTGTGTAACTGCGGACCATGTGGTACAGTGTACGGAGCCTGCTGTCGGGGATGGGCCAGCTTAATGAAGAGAGAGGTTTGCAGAGGTGCTCTTTGCTGTCAGTCTGGGCGGGTGTATCTGCTGACCTCGTGGAACAGTGTACGGAGCTTGCTGTTAAGCTTGGTCCAGGTTAATGAGGAGAGTGTGCTGCAGTGGTGCCCTTTGCTGACATGCTGGACTGTGAATCTTCTGGCCGTGTGGTACAATGTATGGAGCCTGCTGTCACGGTGGGGCCAGCTTAATGAGGAGAGAGCATTGCAGTGGTGCTCTTTGCTGTCAGTCTGGGCTGTGTAACTGTGGAACATGTGGTACAGTGTACGGAGCCTGCTGTTGAGGTTGGGCCAGCTTAATGAAGAGAGAGGTTTGCAGAGCTGCTCTTTGCTGCAAGTCTGGGCTGTGAAACTGCTGACCATGTGGTACAATGTTTGGGAGACTGCTGTCTGGGTGGGGCCAGCTTAATGAGGGGAGTGCGTTGCAGTTGTGCTATATGCTATCATTCTCGGCTGTGAATCTGCTGACTGTGTGGTACAGTGCACAGAGCCTGCTGTTGGGGTGGGCCCAGTTTAATGAGGAGAGTGCTTTGCAGTGGTTCTTTTTGCTGTCAGTGTGGGCTGTTAATCTTCTGACCGTGTGGTACAGTGTAGAGAGACTCCTGTCAAGGTTGGGCCAGGTTAATGAGGGGGAGATCTTAGCAGTGGTTCTCTTTGCTGTCAGTCTGAGCTGTGATTCTGCTGACCATGTGGTACTTGGTACAGAGCCTGCGGTCGAGGATGGGCCAGCTTAAAGAAGAGCGAGGTTTGCAGTGGTGCTTTTTTCAGTCTGCCTGTGATGTGAATCTGCTGACCATGTCTTTTAGTGTGCGGAGGCTGCTGTCAAGGTGAGGCTAGTTTAATTAGGAGAGTGCTTTGCAGTGGTGCTCTTTGCAGTTAGCCTGGGCTGTGAATCTGCTGACCATGTCGAACAGTGTTCCAAGCCTGCTGTCGCGGTTGGGCCAGCTAATGAGGAGAATGCGCTGCAGTGGTGCTCTTTGCTGTTATTCTGGGGTGTGAATCTGCTGACCATGTGGTACAGTGTACGGAGCCTGCTGTCCAGGTGGGGCCAGCTTAATGAGGAGATGGCACGGCAGTGGTGCTTTTTTGCTGTCAGCCTAGGCTGTGAATCTGCTGACCGTGTGGTACAGTGTACAGAGCCTACTGTCGGGGTTGGGCCAGCTTAATGAGGTGAGAGTATTGCAGAGGTGCTTTTTGCTGTCAGTCTGGGTGGTGTATCTGCTGACCACGTGGAACAGTGTACGGAGCTTGCTGTTAAGCTTGGGCCAGGTTAATGAGGAGAGTGCGCTGCAGTGATGCCCTTTGCTGACATGCTGGGCTGTGAATCTTCTGGCTGTGTGGTACAGTGTACAGAGCCTGCTGTCAAGGTGGGGCCAGCTTAATGAGGAGAGAGCGTTGCAGTGGTGCTCTTTGCTGTCAGTCTGGGCTGTGTATCTGCAGACCATGTGGTACAGTGTACGGAGCCTGCTGTCAAGGTTGGGCCAGCTTAATGAAGAGAGAGGTTTGAAGAAGTGCTCTTTGCTGTAAGCCTGGGATGTGAAACTGCTGACTGTGTGGTACAATGTATGGAGACTGCTGTCTAGGTGTGGCCAGCTTAATGAGGAGAGAGCTTTGTAGTTTTGCTCTTTGCTGTCAGCCTCAGCTGTCAATCTGCTAGCCCCGTGGTACAGTGTGCAGAGCCTGGTGTCGAGGTGCGGCCAGCTTAATGAGGGTAGGTCACTGCAGTGCTGATCTTTGCCATCAGCCTGGGCTGTGAATCTACTGACTGGGTGATACAGTTTACAGAGCTTGCTGTCCAGGTGGGGCCAGCTTATTGAGTGGAGTGCGCTGCACTGGTGATCTTTGTTGTTAGCATGGGCTGTCAATCTGCCGGCCATGTGGAACAGTGTACGGATCCTGTTGTTGAGAAGGGCCCTGCTTAATGAGGAGAGTGCGTTGCAGTGGTGTTCTTTGCTATCAGTCTAGACTGTGAAACTACTGACCATGTGGTTCAGTGTACAGAGCCTGCTGTAGAGGTGGGGCCAGCTTAATGAGGAGAGTGCATTGAAGTGGTGCCCTTTGCTGTCAGCCTGGGCTGTGAATCTGCTGACAGCATGGACAGTGTACAGAGCTTGCTGTCAAGGTAGGGCCAACTTAATGAGGAGAGAGCATTGCAGTGGTGCTCTTTGCTGTCATCCTAGGCTGTGAATCGGCTGACTGTGTGGTAGTGTAGAGAGCCTGCTGTCGAGGTGGAGCCAACTTAAAGAGGAGACAGCTCTGCAGTGGTGCTCATTGCTGTCAGCCTAGGGATGTGAATCTGCCGACTGTGTGGTACAGTGTACAGATCCTGTTGTCGAGGTAAGGAAAGCTTAATGAGGGGAGTGCTTTGCAGTGGTGCTCTTTGCTGTCAGCCTGGGCTGTGAAACTGCTGACCATGTTCTACAGTGTACAGTTCCTGCTGTCGAGGTGGGGCAAGCTTAAAGAAGAGATAGCATTGCAGTGGTGCTCTTTGCTGTCCGCCTGGGTTGTGAATCTGCTGACAGTGTGGGGCAGTGTACAGAGCTTGCTGTTGAGGTGGAGCCAACTTAAAGAGGAGAGAGCTTTGCAGTGCTGCTGTTTGCTGTCAGGCTGGGCTGTGAATCTGACTACTGAGTGGTTCAGTGTATGGAGCCTGCTGTTGAGGTGGGGCCAGCTTAATGAGGGCTGTGCTTTGCAGTGGTGCTCTTTGCCATTAGCCTGGCATGTGAATCCATCTGACCGTGTAGCACAGTGTACAGAGCTTCCTGTTGAGGTGTGGCCAGCTTAATGAGGAGAGAGCTTTACAGTTTTGCTCTTTGCTGTCAGCCTCAGCTGTCAATCTGCTAGCCCCGTGGTACAGTGTTACAGAGCCTGGTGTCGAGGTGGGGCCAGCTTAATGAGGTAGAGCACTGCAGTGCTATTCTTTGCCGTCAGCCTGGGCTGTGAATCTGCTGACCGGGTGACACAGTTTACAGAGCCTGCTGTCCAGGTGGGACCAGCTTATTGAGTGGATTGCGCTGCACTGGTGATCTTTGCTGTCAGCATGGGCTGTCAATCTGCTGGCCATGTGGAACAGTGTACAGATCCTGTTGTTGAGCTGGGCCCTGCTTAATGAGGAGAGTGCGTTGCAGTGGTATTCTTTGCTGTCAGTCTAGGCTGTGAAACTACTGACCGTGTTTGTTCAGTGTACAGAGCCTGCTGTCGAGGTGGGGCCAGCTTAATGAGGAGAGTGCGTTGAAGTAGTGCTCTTTTCTGTCAGCCTGGGCTGTGAATCTGCTGACAGCATGGTACAGGGTACAGAGCCTGCTGTCCAGATGGGGACAACTTAATAAGGAGAGAGTATTGCAGTTTTGATCTTTGCTGTCATCCTAGGCTGTGAATCTGCTGAACATGTCGAATAGTGTTCTGAGCCTGCTGTCGAGGTTGGGCCAGCTAATGAGAAGAATGTGCTGCAGTGGTGCTCTTTGCTGTCAGTCTGGGCTGTGAATCTGCTGACCGTGTGATACAGTGTACAGAGTCTGCTGTCGGGGTTGGGCCAGCTTAATGAGGTGAGAGTATTGCAGAGGTGCTCTTTGCTGTCAGTCTGGTCTGTGAATCTGCTGACCGTGTGGTACAGAGTAGAGAGCCTGCTGTCGAGGTGGAGCCAACTTAAAGAGGAGAGAGCTTTGCAGTGCTGCTCTTTGCTGTCAGGCTGTGCTGTGAAACTGCTGACTGAGTGGTTCAGTGTACAGAGCCTGCTGTTGAGGTGGGGCCAGCTTAATGAGGGCAGTGCTTTGCAGTGGTGCTCTTTGCCGTTAGCCTGAGCTGCGAATCTGCTGACCGTGTGGTACAGTGTACAGAACCTTCTGTTGAGGTGGGGCCAGCTTAATGAGGAGAGAGCTTTGTAGTGGTGCTTTTTGCTGCCAGCCTCGGCTGTCAATCTGGTAGCCCTATGGTACAGTGTACAGAGCCCGGTGTCAAGGTGGGGCCAGCTTTATGAGGAGGGCACTGCAGTGCTGCTCTTTGCCGTCAGCCTGGGCTGTGAATCTGCTGACTGGGTGATACAGTTTACAGAGCCTGCTGTCCAGGTGGGGCCAGCTTATTGAGTGGAGTGCGCTGCATAGGTGATCTTTGCTGTCAGCCTGGGCTATCAATCTGCTGGCCATGTGGAACAGTGTACAGACCCTGTTTTTGAGCTGGGCTCTGCTTAATGAGGAGAGTGCGTTGCAGTGGTGTTCTTTGCTGTCAGTCTAGGCTATGAATCTACTGACCGTATGGTTCAGTGTACAGAGCCTGCTGTCGAGGTGGGGCCAGCTTAATGAGGAGAGAGTATTGTGGAGGTGCTTTTTGCTGTCAGTCTGGGCTGTGTATCTGCTGACGGAGTCGTACAGTGTACAGAGCCTGCTGTCAAGGTTGGGCCAGCTTAATGAGTAGAGAGCGTTGAAGTGGTGCTCTTTGCTGTCAGCCTGGCTGTGAATATACTGACCGGTGGTACAGTGTACAGAGCCTGCTGTTGATGTTGGGCCAGCTTAATGAGGAGGGAGCATTGCTGTGGTGCTCTTAGCTGTCAGCTTGGACTGTGAATCTGCTGACAGTGTGGTATAGTGTACAGAGCCTGCTGTTGATGTTGGGCCAGCTTAATGAGTAGAGAGCGTTGAAGTGGTGCTCTTTGCTGTCAGTCTGGGCTGTGAATCTGCTGACGGAGTCGTACAGTGTACAGAGCCTGCTGTCAAGGTTGGGCCAGCTTACTGAGTAGAGAGCGTTGAAGTGGTGCTCTTTGCTGTCAGCCTGGGCTGTGAATATACTGACCATGTGGTACAGTGTACAGAGCCTGCTGTTGACGTTGGGCCAGCTTAATTAGGAGGGAGCATTGCTGTGGTGCTGTTAGCTGTCAGCTTGGACTGTGAATCTGCTGACAGTGTGGTATAGTGTACAGAGCCTGCTGTCGAGGTGGGGCCAGCTTAATGAGGATAGTGCTTTGCTGTGGTGCTCTTTGCTGTCAATCTGGGTTGTGAATCTGCTGACCGTGTGGTACAGTGTACCGAGCTTGCTGTCATGGTTGAGCCCACTTAATGAGGAGGAGCATTGCAGTGGTGCTCTTTGCTGTCAGCTTGGACTGTGAATCTGCTGACCGTGTGGTACAGTGTACAGAGCCTGCTGTAGAGGTGGGGCCAGCTTAATGGGAGAGATTATTGCAGAGGTTCTCTTTGCTGGCAATCTGGGCTGCAAATCTGCTGACCACGTGGAATGGTGTACGGAGCTTGCTATTAAGCTTTGGCCAGCTTAATGAGGAGACAGCATTGCAGAGGTGCTCTTTGCTGTCATCCTGGGCTGTGAAACTGCTGACCGAGTGGTACATTGTAGGGAGACTGCTGTCGAGGTGGGGCCAGCTTAATGAGGGGAGTGCATTGAAGTAGTGCTCTTTGCTGTCAGGCTGGGCTGTGAATCTGCTGACTGCGTGGTATAGTGTATAGAGTCTGCTGTCGAGGTGGGGCCAGCTTTCTGAGGGAGTGCGCTGCAGTTGTGCTCTTTGCTGTCAGCTTGGGCTGTGACACTGCTGACCGAGTGGTACAATGTAGGGAGCCGGCTGTCGAGGTGGGGCCAGCTTAATGAGGGGAGTGCTTTGCAGTGGTGCACTTTGCTGTCAGTCTGGGTTGTGAATCTGCTGACCGTGTGGTACAGTGTACAGAGCCTGCTGTCAAGGTTGGGCCAGCTTTGCTGTCAGCCTGGGCTGTGAATACGCTGACTGTGTGGCACACTGTACAGAGCCTGTTGTTGAATTTGGGCCATCTTAATGAGGGGAGTGTGCTGCAGTGGTGCTCTTTGCTGTCAATCTGGGCTGTGAATCTGCTGACCATGTGGTACAGTGTACAGAGCATGCTGTCGATCTGGGTGGACAGCTTAATGAGGGGAGTGCATTGCAGTGGTGCTCTTTGCAGTCAATCTGGGCTGTGAGTCTGCTGACCGTGTGGTTCAGTGTACAGAGCCTGCTGTCGTGGTGGGGACAGCTTAATGAATAGAGTGCTATACAGTGGTTGTGTTTGCTGTCAGTCTGGTCTGTGAATCTGCTGACCATGTGGTACTACGCACAGAGCTTGCTGTCGAGGTTGGACGAGCTTAATGAGGAGAGAGCTCAGCAGTGGTGCTCTTTGCTGTCAACCTGGGCTGTGAATCTGCTGATCGTGTGGTACAGTGTATGGAGCTTTATGTCAAGGTGGGGCCATTTTAATAAGGGGAGTACGTTGCAGTGCTGCTCTTTGCTGACAGGCTGGGCTGTGAAACTGCTCACCATGTGGTACAGTGTACGGAGATTGCTGTAGAGGTGTGGCCAGGTTAATTAGGAGAGTGCTTTGCAGTGGTGCTTTTTGCTTTCAACTTGGGCTGTGAATCTGCTGACTGTGTGGTACAGTGTACAGACAATGTTGTCGAGGTTAGGCCACCTGAATGAGGAGAGTGCGTTGTAGTGGTGTTCTTTGCTGACATCCTGGGCTGTGAATCTGCTGACTGTGTGGTACAGTGTCCAGAGCCTGCTGTCGAAGTTGGACCAGCCTAATGAGGAGAGAGCATTGCAGAGGTGTTCTTTGCTGGCAGCTGGGGCTGTGAATCTGCTGACAGTGTGGTTCAGTGTACAGAGCCTGCTGTCGAGGTGGGGCCAGCTTAATGAAGAGAGAGTATTGCAGAGGTTCTCTTTGCTGTCAGTCTGGGCTGTGAATCTGCTGACCGTGTGGTACAGTGTACAGAGCCTGCTGTCGAGATGGGGCCAGCTTAATGAGGAGAGAGTATTGCAGTGGTGCACTTTGCTGTCAGCCTGGACTGTGAATCTGCTGACAGTGTGGTTCAGTGTACAGAGCCTGCTGTCGAGGTGGGGCCAGCTTAATGAAGAGAGAGTATTGCAGAGGTTTTCTTTGCTGTCAGTCTGGGCTGTGAATCTGCTGACCGTGTGGTACAGTGTACAGAGCCTGCTGTCATGGTGGGGCCAGCTTAATGAATAGAGTGCTATACAGTGGATGTGTTTGCTGTCAGTCTGGTCTGTGAATCTGCTGACCATGTGGTACCACGCACAGAGCTTGCTGTCAAGGTGGGACCAGCTTAATGAGGAGAAGGCTCAGCAGTGGTGCTCTTTGCTGTCAGCTTGGACTGTGATACTGCTGACAGTGTGATACAGTGTACGGAGCTTGATGTCGAGGTGGGGCCAGCTTAATGAGGAGAGAGTGTTGCAGTGGTGTTCTTTGCTGTCATTCTGGGCTGTGAATCTGCTGACCATGTCGTACAGTGTAAAGAGCCTGCTGTCGAGGTTGCGCCAGCATAATGAGGTGAATGCACTGCAGTGGTGCTCTTTGCTGTCAGTCTGGGCTGTGAATCTGCTGACCCTGTGGTACAGTGTACAGAGCCTGCAGTCATGGTTGAGCCAGCATAATGAGGAGAGTGTGCTGCAGTGGTGCTCTTTGCTGTCAGTCTGGGCTGTGAATCTGCTGACCGACTGGTTCAGTGTACAGAGCCTACTGTCGAGGTGGGGCCAGCTTAATGAGGAGAGTGCGTTGAAGTGGTGCTCTTTGCTGTCAGCCTGGGCTGTGAATCTGCTGACAGTGTGGTACAGGGTACAGAGCCTGCTGTCAAAGTGGGGCCAACTTAATGAGGAGAGAGAGCATTGCAGTGGTGCTCTTTGCTATCATCCTAGGCTGTGAATCTGCTGAACGTGTCGAACAGTGTTCCGAGCCTGCTGTCGCGGTTGGGCCAGCTAATGAGGAGAATGCACTGCAGTGGTGCTCTTTGCTGTCAGTCTGGGCTGTGAATCTGCTGACCGTGTGGTACAGTGTACAGAGCCTGCTGTCGGGGTTGGGCCAGCTTAATGAGGTGAGAGTATTGCAGAGGTGCTCTTTGTTGTCAGTCTGGCGGTGTATCTGCTGAATTTGTGGAACAGTGTACAGAGCTTGCTGTTAAGCTTGGTCCAGCTTAATGAGGAGAGTGTGCTGCAGTGGTGCCCTTTGCTGACATGCTGGGCTGTGAATCTTCTGGCCGTGTGGTACAATGTACGGAGCCTGCTGTCATGGTGGGGCCAGCTTAATGAGGAGAGAGCGTTGCAGTGGTGCTCTTTGCTGTCAGTCTGGGCTGTGTAACTGCAGACCATGTGGTACAGTGTACGGAGCCTGCTGTCGAGGTTGGACCAGCTTAATGAAGAGAGAGGTTTGCAGAGGTGCTCTTTGCTGCAAGCCTGGGCTGTGAAACTGCTGACCGTGTGGTACAATGTATGGAGACTGCTGTCTGGGTGGGGCCAGCTTAATGAGGGGAGTGCGTTGCAGTTGTGCTATATGCTGTCATTCTCGGCTGTGAATCTGCTGACCGTGTGGTACAGTGCACAGAGCCTGCTGTCAGGGTGGGGCCAGCCTAATGAGGAGAGTGCTTAGCCGTGGTGCTTTTTGCTGTCATTGTGGGCTGTGAATCTTCTGACCATGTGGTACAGTGTACAGAGCCTCCTGTCAAGGTTGGGCCAGGTTAATGAGGGGAGAACTTAGCAGTGGTACTCTTTGCTGTCAGTCTGGGCTGTGATTCTGCTGACCGTGTGGTACTTGGTACAGAGCCTGCAGTCGAGGATGGGCCAGCTTAATGAAGAGCGAGGTTTGCTGTGGTGCTTTTTTCAGTCTGCCTGTGCTGTGAATCTGCTGACCATGAGTTACAGTGTACGAAGGCTGCTGTCAAGGTGAGGCTAGCTTAATTAGGAGAATGCTTTGCAGTGGTGCTCTTTGCTGTCAGCCTGGGCTGTGATTCTGCTGACCGTGTCATACAATGGTCATGGCCTGCTGTCGAGGTTCCACCAGCTAATGAGGAGAGAGCTTTGCAGAGGTGCTGTTTGCTGTCAGCCTGGGCTATGAATCTGCCGAATGTGTGGTACGGTGTACAGAACCAGCTGTTGAGGTTGGTCCAGCTAATGAGGAGAATGCACTGCAGAGGTGCTCTTTGCTGTCAGCCTGGGCTGTGAATCTGCCGACCGTATGGTACAGTGTACAGAGCCTGCTGAGCTCTGCTTCCTTCAAGGATGATAGCACTGGAGCACTGTAGTGGAGCGTAGGAAGTAAAATGGAGTGGGCCAGCGTCTGGCATGTTTCTTTGGGGAGATATCCCCTAAGCCTGTACAGTGGGCTTAGTTTCTGGTGTGTAGGTTTTGAGGGCTGTTTTAGTGTAAGATCTTGGTTGATGTACATTCCAAGGTACCTAAATCTGCCTATAACTTCCAATTCATTCCCATTCATATTAGCTATCTTTAAGATCTCTGTCCTGTCGGTCCCTAATTTTCTGGGCCCAAAGAGAATGGTCTTTGTTTTCTTGGTATTGAGCACTAGGTGGTTAGATGATAGCCAGTTACTGAACATTTCAATGTCCTTGGTGAGCCCTTGCTGAATGTCTGCAATGACATTACTGTTCCTGTACAGTACGGCATCGTCAGCATAAAGGTTTGGTTTTTGCTTCTCCACAATTTAAGGGCAAGTCATTGATAAATAAGGAGAAGAGTAGTAGTAGACCAAGGATTGACCCCTATGGAACTCCATCAGTGACAGTCCGGCATGAGGATAGTCCAGTATTCCATTTAACAGCTTGGCTACAGCCTACCAGGTAGCTTCTGCACCATGTAGTAAATCCACAAAGTGGTGCTGCAATCAGGTTTCCCCACTAGACTGGTACAGTAACATACGGGGTGGCCTGTCCCAGACAAACCAACAGAACCAAGAGCTGTTACTGCACTCGCACTGATGACATAAACAGAGAGGGATTCCAAGGTCACTGGTTAAAGATTTTTCATTTAAAGCTTATAAGCTCCAGCAGTCAACAGTAATACACTACGTAGCTCCCCAGTGCTTTGATTCAAGACAAGTCTTCTTCAGGGGGTGGAGCTTTCACGAAGGGCTTCCATTATATTCGTATTAACAAAACATGTGCATCACATAAAATTCAAATCCTATTCTACCTTATTTATGTCACTAGATGGCGCTAGCTACATACTCTAACATAGTTATGCCAATACTTTACTTTATTTCATTTAGCATTTACTATGTAGCTCTCCTAATTATTTAAAATAGAAAAGAGATAAAAATGATGTGTTATACAGCACTCTGATTCATGCTTACTTAATATAATCTAGTTTAACATAGAGTCTATTAGAACATTCAACTTTGTACAGAAAAAATTAAAAACAAGCATTTGTCAATGCCGAATGTTTGCTTGCTGGCATTGGCAGTGGTAGTGTAGAACTTACAGAGCTGCGTAACAGGAATGGCAGTGAAGTATTGAACTAAAGCCAACCCCACCACCACCCTGCAGAGAGTGACAGGCATTGGGGTGTGCGTTTGGGTTGTCAGGCATAACGGCCACACCATTTCACCACACCCCACCCTGCAGACACTGACAAGTGTCACGGTGTTCCTTGGGGTCTTTGGCCCTTATGCACACCCCATTTCATTAGGAAATATGGTGAGATGGGTGCGATATAGGAGAATGGGGTGAAGTTTGGGGCCGAAGATTCCAAGGCATACCTCAATGCCTTTCACTGACTGCAGGGTGTGGAATGGTATGAGCATCACAGGCAAGAATCCCAAGTCACACCCCTGATGCCTGTCATTCTCTACAGGGTTGGGCGTTATGGTTGGAAACCCTAATACCTCAGGCATTCGTTGGTATTTTCACTCTAAATTTTCAACATGTTTTTTTTGTGACCCTACCTCATGAACAGGGGGAATATCAGTTTGTTAGCCGAAAGCTGCTTATGCACAGTGACTACAGCATTTAGCACCACAGGTGCAAAAACATTCCAAACAGGATGTAAAAAATTATAGCTGTACTCTTTCATGGGGAGGTGTAAAAAATGGCAATGTTGCAAATCTGTAGTAAAAATATTAAAAAAAATGGTGAAGTCACGAAAGACATAGAAACTGTGCAACGCACAATCTGTAATATAATTAGGTTGGGGATTTTTTATAGCAGATTGTCAACTCAGGCATTTTGGTGCCTCCGATCATGAACAGTGTCACTGTGATTTTCTTTATCTGTGCCGAACAATGATTTCCCACAGCGACCATGCATCTCAGCGCTGAAAGTGTGAAAACACACTTCAGCCATGTTGTGAAAATGACAGCTGTACTGTTCACAAGGAAGTGTGTAAAAATGCCACTGGTGAAAATCTGGACTGAAAATATTACAAAGTCATGAACTAACGAGGATGCGTGGAAACTGCGCAATGCTCACTCGTAACACAGTCATTCTATGGACTTTTGTCACCAAATTTTCAACATAGCCATTTTAAGACCTCTGCTCATGAACAGTGTAACTGTGATTTTCTTAATCTGTCCCAAACATTGCTTTCCATACTGACCGTGCGCCACTGTGCACTATACGAGCGAAAACACAGTTCAGGTGAGATGTGAAAAATGTTCATATGAGATGTGGTAAAATGGCAATGCTGAAAATATGCGGCAAATATTAAAATGCTCAAAGTTATGAGTGCATAGGAACTGCATAAGCACACTCATAAAACAGTCATTTGGGATTTGTTAAAATTTTCAACATAGGGTTTTGGGGCCTACCTCATGAAAAGTGTCACTGTTGTTTTGTTAATCGGTCCTGAAAGGTGGTTCTGCTCAGTGACTGCAAAATCACCTTTCAGGACTGAATAACAAAATGACAGTGACTGAGTTCATGAGGTAGGGTCCCAAGAACCCCATGTTGAAAATTTTATGAAATAATTCTTCAAAATGGGCAAGATATGCACCAAAGTTGAAAAAAAAAAGCTTTTGCCATTATACAGCTTACCGGCATTTCTTCAGTTTGCGGTCAGCTTTGAAGAGTGCAGACGTGTTTCCAGTCCTCCAAAGATCATCGCGCTAGGCTAGGGAGGTAAGTATGGGGTGAGGTGGGGGTGTGGGGAGTTGGGGTATGCAGAGGGTGGACGCGGGTTGGGGGAGGGACAAGAGAATTAATGAGAGACTTTTCTTTCTTCATATGAAGAGAGACTAAAGGAGCTTAATTTGTATACCCTCGAGGAAAGGAGGGAGAGGGGAGACATGATAGAAACTTTCAAGTACCTCGGGGAATCTACAAAGTCCAATAGGGTAGCATCTTTCAAAAAAGAGGTGTGCAAGAACAAGGGGGCACAATTTGAAGATAGAGGGGAGTGGCTCAGAGGTAATTTAAGGAAGTATTTTTTTCACAAAGAGGGTTCTGGATGCATGGAATGGCCTTCCAGAGGAGGTCGTGGAGTCAAAATCAGTGGCAGAATTAAAGCATGCATGGGACAGTCATAAGGCAATTCTAGGAGGTGGGGATAGGAAGAAGTAGGCTGCTGGTTAACTAGGATCTGCAGCTTATCCATTAGGTAGGGAAATGAGCACACTGGGTGGGCCAAGCGGTCCTTATCTGCCATCAAATTCTATGTTTCTATAGGTCTTTTTTTTTTTTAAGATGACGGGGGACGTTTGCCACACTGGGGTGAGCTCCCAGCATAGCACCAGGCAGTTTGTTTTGGGAGGGCTGTAGAGTTGACGGGGATTGGGCACCCCCATTGGCCAAGGAGACTTTTGCCATGCTGGGGTGGGCTCCCAGCGTGGCAGATGGAAGTTTGTTTTGGGGGGACAGTGGAGCTGATGGGAGATTGGGCACCCCTGTCAACCATACAGTGTGCTGGGGGGGGATGCATGAGCCATGGGGTGTGCATTATACTGACGGAGACTGGGCTACCCCATCAGCAAATGAATTGGGCAGGGGTCATGCCGACAGGTGCATTGGTCACCCCTTTGACTTTGTTTTTTTTTTATTAATTGAAATGTTTCACCAGGAAGGCACACTGAAAAGCAGTCGGCAGCTTTCCATTGGCTTTCTGGAGATTGTGAGAGGCCAACGGAGAAGTCATCTCCATGGGGACACCCTGCAATAAGCTGTTTTGGTAGCTTGTAATGCACCAAAACAGCTGATAGCTTGGTGACTTGGCCGAATTTCTTGACACATTGTGGCGTGCTCATTAAGGGCCCTAATTGACAGCATGCTACTCTATTGGTGGAGGCAGAGACCGGCCCCTGAATGGGCTGCTGCCATTTGCCACAACACTGCCATGCCTCCACAACTCACTTGTGAAAGAAGCCTGATGGAATGTGTTTCTTGCACATATGCAGCAAGCAACACTAAAAGGCTTTAAGTCCCATTTCTTATTCATGCCTGTGGGTTTAATACTGTTAAGTTTATAAATCCACTGGCTCTTTTGTAATAGTAAATTAGGTCTATTACCTCCATTTCATAGAGGGGGGTACCATTTCAAGCCCTAGAAACTTAAGGCACTCTGGATCGGAGCTATGTTTCTGAGAAAAATGTGTCCCAACTGGTGTGTCTTGTTCCCCATGTAAAATAGAGCATACATGTTCTTGTATTCTTTGTTTCAATAGTTTCACTGTTTTGCCTACATTTAGCAACTTACAACTGCACTACAGAGCATAAACAACATATGCAGTATCCCATGTTATTAGTTCTCGAATCTCTACAGTCTTGATGTCCTGTAGGGATGGCAAATGTTTTCAAGTTGGAACTAAATTTGCAGATATTGCATCTCAGGCATCTATAGAAGCCACATGATCTCCTAGGCAACCACGTGTGTTCCCTCACCGGAGGTTTCTGTGTCCTACTATGTACTGATCTGTTCCTCAGATTTCTGGCGCTACCAAATGTGACCCGTGGTTTGCCCCCCACTACCGGGCTCACTTCTGAATCTCCTTGCAGGATAGGACAATTTTGGTATATGGCATTTCCTATGTGGCCTGCAATATGATTGTATGTAGTTACAAAGATGCATGGTTGATGTTATGCTGTTTCTGTACTTTTCTTTCAGCAGTGTTGTTTTGGCAGTGATTCCGTTGTTTCCTGGTCTCAACTAATAATTTACTATTGTATCCTCATGCCTCAAATCTTTAATAAGTTCATCTGCTCGTATTGTAAAACCATCCTCTGTGCTACAGTTTCTGCATAAACACAGGCGCTGGCCATATGGTATTGAATTTTTAAGTCTAGGATGGTGGGCACTTGGGACTAATAAGAGGAACTTTGTGGCAGTAGGCTTCCTGAGACATTTGATCTCTGGTGTGTGGATTTCTGCAACACCAGTCAATGTTAAATCTAAAAATCTATTGACTGCTCACCAGTGGTGTATGTAAATCCTAAAATCATTTTCACCAAGCCTTTCAATGAATTCAGGTATCTTTTCCCTGTCTCCTTCCCACACGCACAAGATGTCATCAATAAAGTGATATCATTTCTTTATGTCCATGTGGTAAGGATTAGTGTCCCTGTTAAGTACTGTATCTTCTTCCCAGTGACCTAAGAACAGGTTGGCATAGCTAGATGCCATAACTGCACCTGTAGCCCTGCCACATTTCTGTTGGGAAAATTGTCAAACAAATTCAAAGCAGTTGTGTGACAATATGAATTCAATCAGTTCTATAACAAATTCATTTGGTATGTTTTCCACATCTTACTGATTCAAGCCAAAATCTAACTGATGAGATACCTTGCTGGTGTTTTATGGATGTATAGAGGTCCTCAACATCTGTCCCAATCCATGTGTAATTTTCTTCCCATTTAAGTTCCTGTAATCTACTGAACAGTCCAGAGCTGTCTTTAATACAAGATGTAAGATCCTGTACAAAGAACTGCAGAAAAAATCCACAAACATTCCCAGATTCTGCGTCAAGGAACTGTACCCTGAAACTATTGGTCTTCCTGGTGGTTTATTACGATTTTTGTGAATTTTAGGTAGAGCATAAAAACCTGGTACATCAGGACAATCTGGTTATAAGTAATCACATTCTTTTTCTGTGATCTCACCCCTATCTAGAGCTTTCCTTAGCGTATTAAATAGCTCCTTTTTGAAACCTATTGTGGGATCAAAGCTCAATTTAGCATAGTTAAATTCACTGTTTAACAATTCTAGTACCATCTTTTCATAGTCACATGTATTCAAGATCACAATATTACCCCCCCCAACATCAGCAGGTGTAATTACTATAGAATCATTAGCTGATAATAAGTCCAGAGTTTGCCTTTCTTTGCTATTCAAATTATAGTGTCTGGGGTCAGCTTGACTGTTCAAGATGCCTTTAACTTGTCTGCTAACAGTTTTCTCAAAAGGAAATATAGCTGGGTTGTTTACATATGGGCAGAAGGGCCAGCCCACCGGCACAGGGGCAAGGTGCTAACCTGCGATGCCGGCAACCCGGGTTTGGCAACTGCTCTCCTTCTTGGGGAGGGTGGGAGTGTTCGGTGCACTAAGGACACGTGGTGGGAGCTGGGCAAACCTCAGCACCAATACCATCACGTGAGGAGGGTGGACCATGGCCATCATTGCACGTCCCTGCTCCCATATATGAGAGAAAAATCCCGCAGTTGGCCACCTCCGTGAAGCCAGCCTCCAGCTTCAATTAGCCTCTCAGCCGGCTCCCCCAGTCAGTCACATGTTTCGCAACACCTTGGGCAAGTGCTGCAACCCCATCCCTTGGGGGGGAAAGCCAGGGGTCTCGGGAGCTGAGCGCAGCCAGAGTTGGAAGCCAGGAGGCACCCTGACCGGCAGATGATTGGCGGCCAACTGTGGGGGCCAAAAGTAATAAAATAAATAAATACATATGGGAAGAACGTAGAACCTACAGCAAACTTTATCTTTCCGAGTGTCTAAATACGTTGATTTGCATGTAAGATGTTGTTTCCTGAAGCAGCTTCGTTGGCGGTCAAGAGGTCAGGCTCATCCTCATAATTCAGCAAAAGTCTTTTCAGTGCATCCAAATTTAGTCAATCATTGTCAAAATCAACAAACATATCCTCAGATAAATCAGGTAAAATGTCCACGTGATTTGCAGGTGTGGAATCCTTGTGTCAATTGCATGTAACAAATAGTCCAGATCTTCATCCTGTGCAATAGTTCCTGCTTAGTGTTTCCACCCATGTTTGCTTCCTGATTTTCCCTCTTAGAAATAAACAGCCTCAGTTTTATTTTCCTAAAGAATTTATGCAGATCTACAAATATATGAAAGTCATTTACCAGCAGTGTTGGAATGAAACTCAGTCCTCTCTGCAGGATGTGATCCAATAAATGAATTACTTGTAGCTTATTTTTCTCTTCTTTGTCCTCCGTGCTCTTTCCACCACCTCTATTTTGTTTTCCTGCCTCTTCTGCTGCGCCTTGTTTTTTATCATCTTTTTTATGTTGATTGCGCTCATGTGCAAGAAACATGCTGCAACAGCTTGCTGTAGAAGCAGGTTGTGGTGGCATAGCACTGTTGTGGCCAATGCCCCCTTTGCCTTTTGAGGCTTGGGCTGCTTTCTGCAATGGGGTGGCACACTGCTGCTGACACTAGTTCAGCCAGCATGCCACAACCTTGAAAAGTTTTAGCCACTGCAATCAGGGGCTGCCTCATCATTGCAGCATCAGCCGTTCTCGGGGCTGGCACTTGCAAGGGGAGTGCTTCTCCTCCCTTAGTTATGGATACCACCTATTTGCCAGGTCACCTCAAATCCATCTTAATCGGTGGAACACGACATATAATGATATCTGTCGCTTTGCACTTGCTGCTCCCAAACTCACCCACTGATGTGAGCTCTATGACAAACTCATCTGGCTCCCCCCTGCGGAATTCCTGACCCTTGGTGTAGGAAACTTCACCAGGAAAGTGCTTGCCATGGGCATACCGTCGGGATTGGCACATCTCCTCCCAAAACTGGACGCCATCCCCTACCAGCTCAGGTCACAGACTGCCGAGTTGCTTAAAGTTCCCCCTACTCGGACCCTTATGGGGGATTGTGACTTTGCTGCTTTTGTGCCTAGGCTCTGGAACTCCATTCCGGACTCTGCTCACTCTGCCCCTTCCCATGGCACCTTTCGCTCCTCCCTGTGGTCCCACCTAAAACAAACGACAAGATGTGACTGCTCCTAGTCTCTGTAATGTAATACTCTGCAGTCCACTATTGTCCACTCTGAGTCCATGATGGTCTATGAAATATGTATTCAGTGATTCTAATGTCTATGTCCTGTAACAATTTGTACTATGTGTAGCAATATCTCTGCCCTTATACAAGCATTGTTATAGCTGTTTTTTACTGTATCATGCTGTTTTTCCAATGTTGCCATGTATGTATACTGTATGTTTTGTGCTCTCCCGGGTCGTTCCTGAAAATAGGCATACTACTTGTCTAGTGTACTTACCCAGTAAACAAAAGCTAAATAAATAAATAAATTGCAGGGTGGTCCCTTGCATTATGTCCCCCCCTCCCAGTTTGATTTGCCGACATGGGAGCCCACTCCCCATCTGCATAATGTCTTCCCCACAAAAAAACAGTAGATTTGTGCCGAGGGGGTTCCCAATCCCCCATCGGCTACAGATGCCCCCCCAAACAACTCATTTGGCATGCTAGGAGCCCACTCTAGTGTGCCAAATGCCCTATAAAAAAAAAACTGCCCCACAATGTTTATTTTGTTTTGTTTTGTTAACCTGTAAAAAAAGAAAATGGTCCCTCGCAGTCTCCTTGCCCCCTCCCACAACCCACACCCACCCTCTGTGCACCTTGCCTCCCCACACCCCGCTCACCCCATACTTACCTCCAGAGTCCTGCGCAATGATCTTCAGGGCACCAGGAACACGTCTGCACTCTTCAAAGCCGACCACGAACTGAAGAAATGCTGGTAAGCTGTATAATGACATAAATAGGGTTTTTTCAACTTTGATGTATGTCTCAGACATTTTTTGGAATTTTGGCACCAAATTTTCAACATGGGGTTTTTGGGACCCCTCCTCATGAATTCAGACACTGTCATGGCGTCATTCAGTCCCAAAAGGTGATTTCATGGTCATTGAGTGGAATCGCTTTTCAGGACCAATAAACAAAATGACAGTGCCAGTGTTCATGAGATGGGCTCTCAAAAAGCCTATGTTGCAAAGTTGGTGGAAAAAATCCAAAAAATGACTCTCTAGTGAGCGTGTGTTGAGCAGTTGCCATGCACACTCATAACTTCGTGAATTTGCAATATTTTCACACCAGATCTTCCACATTGGCATTTTTTCACACCTCCTTATGGACAGTACAGCTGTCATTTTTCCCATCCTGACTGACATGTGTTTTCGCACTTCGGGCACAGAATAGTGCAGTCGCTGTGGGAAATCAGTGTTTGCGACAGATTAAGAAAATGACAGTGACACTGTTCATGACCAGAGGTCCTAAAATGGCTATGTTGAAAATTTGGTGACAATAGTCCATCAAATGACTGTGTTACAAGTGTGTATTGCGCAGTTTCTATGCACCCTTGTAGCTTCACAGATTTGTAATATTGTCACCCCAGATTTTCAACACTGGCATTTTTTCACACTTCCTTATGAACAGTACAGCTGTCATTTTCCACACCCTGACCGAAATGTGTTTTCACACTTTCAGCTCAGAATAGCACAGTCACTGTGGGAAATCAGTGTTCAGGACAGATTTAGAAAATGACTGTGACGCTGTTCTTGAGCAGAGGTCCTAAAATCCCTATGTTGAAAATTTGGTGACAAAGCTCCATAAAAAGACCATTACAAGCATGCACTGAACTGTTTCCATGCACTCTTGTAACTTTGCAAATCTGTAATATTTCCATGCCATATTTTCAACACTTGCATTTTTTAACACCTCCTTATGAATGGTACAGCTGTCATTTTTCACATCCTGGCCAAAATATGTTTTTGCACTTCTGGTGCAGAATTGCACAGTAGCTGTGGGAAATCAGTGTTTGGGACAGATTAAAATCAAGCGAGTGAGAGGGGTGTATGACCAAGCTCAACTGAGCTCTGCTGGGGCTGCTTCAGATTTCTTTGTGGGCAGAAAAAGGCCCCAATGCAGGAAGGAGCCCAGTACAAAAGGGCAGCCTGCAGTGCCAGGAGAAACAGGACGAGAGAGAAAGAGGAAGGGGAAGTGAGTGAGCTCAATGGAGCTCTGTCGGGACTGCTGTCGATTTCTTTGTGGCCAGAAAAAGGCATCAATGCAAACAGGGGCCGAATACAAAAGGGCAACCTGCAGTGGTGGGAGAAACGGAATGAGCGAGTGAGAGAGGGGGAGTGAGCAAGCTCAACGGAGCTGTGTTGGGACTGTTGTGCATTTC
Source organism: Neoceratodus forsteri (assembly GCA_016271365.2). Lineage (NCBI taxonomy): Eukaryota > Metazoa > Chordata > Ceratodontiformes > Ceratodontidae > Neoceratodus > Neoceratodus forsteri. The sequence goes on along the minus strand of CM028129.1, from coordinate 18,877,355 downwards.
TCTGTGGCAGATAAAGGTGCCAACTCAAGCAGGAGCCCAGTACAAAAGGGCAGCCTGCAGCATTGGGAGAAATAGAACGAGCGAGTGAGGGGGGGGAGTGAGTGAGCTCAATGGAGCTCTGCCGGGACTTTAGAGTTGCCCACCCTCCCGCCCAGTGTCCTCTGTGGTCCTGAATTACAGCAGGGTCTCTGGAGGGAGACAAAGCAATGCTTGGATACTTTTAGGATTGCTGTAATAATACAGATTAAGTTGTTCTGTTTATTCTCTAACTGAGCTAAGTACTGAGCTGCTCTGTTATGATTGCTGTAATAATACATATTTATTTGCTCTGTTTATTTATCTGACTGAGCTGCGTACTACTTGGAGTGCAATAGGATTTCTCACTGGGCTAAGTGAAACTATATGAGAGCCGAGAACAAAAAGTATAGTAGCTGAGGGGTGAAAAACTGACAAGGAGGCCTTAGGATTGCTACAGTAATACAGTATCTAACGGATGAGATTTGAGACTGAATTGCCCCGGTCGGCAAGGGGTTGTAGGGGGATTAGTGTGGGGGATGGCAATTTGAGTAAATAGAGGCCTAAAAGTTGTAGTAGGGTACAGAACCTGGGAGTAAGAACCCGTAACATAAGATGGGGCCAAAATGGGGCAGGTGCCACATGTCAGTAGGGCGGGCATCTTTGGAAGGGTAGTGGAGTGTACAGGGTGAGGGTCAGCCATGATGCTGGACTGGGCTTGGAGGAGGGGGGTGTATGGTCTGTAGATGAGTGACTAGTTTGAGGGAGGAACTGTGGAGGTTAGGGAGGAGGGTAATTGGCAGGGCAGATGAGTATGGTAGGCACCCTGGGGGGGGGATAGGGGGATGGCAAAGGGGGATGGGGGAAGAATAACTACGGACTGAAACTGACCCCAGTATCAGAGGCACTAGCAGAAAAGAGAGGAGAAGGGAGGGGGTACCCAAGAAGAGGGCGAGGGGCCTCCTGATGGGGGGAGGAAAAGACCACGAGGAGTACCAGGAGAGAGAGAGAGCGGATGGCTGCAGGTAAGGAGGGACCAGGGGGGCACGGAGGGGAACAAGTAGGAGGGGGAAACCGATAGGGGGAAGAGATGTAGGACAGGTATTGACTACAAATAGATTCAAACCTCTGCTATGAGACAGAGAGGGGGAGCAGGAACATACTGAAGGGGGAGGACAAACGGGCATGAGAGGGATGGCAACAGATAGGGGAAGAGATAGCGAGGACAAAAGAGTAGAAGGGGGCTAGTAAGGAAGGAGGGGTGGTGACTGAAGGACATAAGGCTACAGGAAGTGGGAAGGATGGGAGGGGCATCACTATCGGGGGTAGAAGGGAATGCGGGCTCTAAATCGATAGGAGAGGGGTTGGAAATCAGCAGGGGAGGAGGGGAGGTCGGCATGGGAAGCCCAGTAGGAAGTAGTCAGGCTGGGGTTCAAGATGGATGGGAGGAATAAGGCAGAGAAAAGGGGTAAGGCATAAGTAGGGGATACGGATACAGAAGTCACAGAGGGTGCAGTTGGTGGGGGTGAGGCACTAGGAAGAACGAATAATGGGGTGGTGGAAGGGGCATTAGAAGTAAAAGGGGGTAAGGGGCAGGGGGTTCTCATTCTGGGGGATTCTATAATGAAATGGGTGAGATGAGGCAGAAAGGGAGAAAGGCACAGCCATATTTGGGCTGAAGCTGTCAGCAGGTTGACTGCAGGATAGTCAGGGCAGGCACCGCTCAAGCGTGCAGCGAGGGGGAGGAAGAAATCTCATTTGCTGTTGCATGTGGGTACAAATATTCTTGCCAGAGGACACTGTGGAAGTAGTGAGGGGAGGTTTGAGTACTTGGGCAGGCAGTGTGAGGGGCTGGGAAGTTGGTGGCATTCTTGGAGGTACTGCCGGTACCATGTGCAAGCATGGCGAGGAAGGGTAGGCTTGAGGAGTTCGAGTGGCTGAGGGATTGGTGCCACACGAAACATTATGGGTTAGTGACTAACTGGGGTTGGGTCTGGGGGGAATAGTGACTTGTACGTGAGGGACTGGGTACACTGGAGCAGGAAAGGGAGGGGAGTATTGAAAGCAGCATTGCTGCCAGGCCACTGGTGCTGAGGGTTGGGGCACTAGATGCCACACCTCGCACCATGCTGGCAACCTGGGTTCAGATGCAAGCCCTGGTCACAATGGGTTGGCAAGGGAGGGATAGGATTGAGCATCCAGAGGACTGCTTTCCTATCCCGGGGCAGGATCTGGGGACCCACCGCTCTGTAGCGGCCCTGGTGATGACCGCAGGCACTACTACAGTGGTGTAGTAAAGGGTGGCAGAGTGTGGCAGACGTTGGCATGCTGTGTCTAAGCGTCATTGCATGCCCGCACTCTGCAAAGGGGAAAAAAGTGAAATGGGCTACAGTCAGATAGCATGAGACTCCAACCCCCGCCCACCCGAATGGTGCCTTCTCAACCAGATCCTGCTCCGGTGGGTCAACCTGGGAAGCTCCTCACCACCTACCACGGGGTAATCCGTGGATGTGAGCAGGTTGGCCTGATGTCAGGGGCAGGGCTGGGGGAGGTCAGTTGGGATGACCAAGCTGACTGTAGTCCGTGAGAAAATATGTAAAAAAAAAAAAAGGCAGGATTAGAGGGGTATATCTCTACTAAAGTGGATTTAAACAAATGGGGGGGGGGGGCCAAAAGACTGAGGTTGGTAGAGAGGTCCGGACAGGGGAGCCTGATGAGCTCACCCCCTTAGATATAGGTAAAGACGGAGGCATAGTAACCCTGGAAGGGGCAGACATAGTGGTCTGAGTGTAATACAGAAGGCACCACCACCCGGTAAGAATAAGGAGGAGAAAGGCTGCGGACTACCGGGAGGGGGACACAGGCTAAGGAGGAGAAGAGTGAGGAGAAGGAGGGGTATGGGTGGAAGGTGGTCTGACTAAATGGATAGAGAACTGCTTATAGGGGAAGGTGCAGAGGGTGGTGGTGGTGGGGTAGCTCTCGACACCCAGAGCAGTGACAAGCGGGGTGCCGCAGGGTTCAATGCTTGGCCCAATGTTATTTGGCTCTTTATCTCTGATATAGCAAACAGAGTGGGTAGCAGGGTTAGTCTGTTCGCACATTATACTAAATTAAAAGCAAATAGATATAATAACAGAGCCCACACACACACACACACCTCCCAAAAGCTGCTTAAAGCCTGCAATTCATTCAAATCGATTCCATTTCTTGCTTACTTGGGGTTCAATGTTCAATGTCAACAACTGTAAAATCATGTACCTAGGGCATAAGAACCCAGATGCTGGGTATAGGATGAGGGAGATACTGATACTACTAGACATGAAAGCGTCCCTGAGATTATATCAGAGGACCTCAAGATGGCAGTACAGTGTGACAAGGTTATGGGCAGGGCAAATTGGATTCTGGGGTGCATAAGGAGTGGCATCTCCAGTAGGAGGAGGAGGGATGTTGTGCTGCTATTGTATCACTCCCTGGTATACCCCCAGCTGGAGTACTGTATCCATTCTACTGTCCACACTTCCAAAAGGACACAAGGTGGAGGTTTTCCACAGGAGTCTAACTAAATGGTTCAGAATTTTCACAGGAATCCCTACAAGGAAAGGCTGAAGAATCTCAACATGTACACTCTGGAAGAGTGGCAGATGAGAGGTGACATGATCAAGACCTACAAATTACCTCACAGGGGTTAAGAGGGTACAGTTGGGGAGCTTCCTTCAAATGATGAGCACCCAAACCATTTCTTTACTGAAAGAATGGTAGACTCCTTGAACAGACTGCCAGGAGAAGTGGTGGAACCTAAAATAGTAAGGGGCATGAAGCATGCATGGGATAAACATAGGGGTATATTAGAAAAAGGGGAAGGAGGGGGTCAACAGAGATCAATAGGGCTATGGAGGTGGAGTAGGTTCAAGTTCATTGCAGGAAAAATCCATTAAGCAAGCTCATTCACAAGGAGGTCCTGATGGACACAGGCAGAATAAGACATGCAGTAACATATGCAGGCAGGAGTTACAAGTAGTTGCAGAACACTTGGGCAGACTGGCTGGGCTGAGTGGTCCTTTTCTGCTGACAAGTTCTATGTTTCTGTGACATCATGTATTAATCCAGGTGCAGTGTTTATTTAAAGTTGGGCCTACCATGCATCCAGATGTAAGGTACAGTAAATTACCGAATCAGATGCAGCCCACTTACGTACAGTAATAAACAGAGCTCCAGTGCATCGAGAAGCCTTTACTCTTCATAAGACTGCTTAGAGAGCTGGGGTTCTGTTTGCACTGTCCACACCAGTATGCTGATCTTAAAATCGACACCGCATCTGAATGAGTACTTGATTCTTGCTCACTCCATTTCTGCCCCACTTTGAAACCTGCTTTTCCTGAGTTAGTTTTGGTCAGGCAGCGCCTCGCCTGTGTTGGAAGATGACCAATAAGTGGCACTAAAAGACGTCAGACTTCACAGACTGTGATGGCAGCTGCTCGGACAGACATAAGGCAATTCTACTGGGGGTAGGAGGAATTAAGCTGTTGATTAACTAGAATCTGCAGCTTATCCATCAGGTAGGTAAACGGGCAGATGAGGTGAGCCAAGCTGTGCTTATCTGCCCTCAAATTCTATGTTTCTCACCCACCATCTTGGCAAGAAGAAGGCTGCAGCTGTGGCCACTGATGACTGTTCGGCTGTGGGGATGGGGGGACCAAAGAGGACAGACATGAGATAAAATCATAATAAAAATTGTGAGACCTTCACCAGCTTTCCAAATTGCTTATCAGTACAAGAACACTCTATGAAGTTTTTCAAATGGCAACACAATCTGGTGAGCCCTCTGTCTGCCATCTGACCCCAGGCATCAACCAGCAAAAAATTGCCAAAAGAAGGCAGTGCGGCCATGTGGTTACTGAAATACTGGAGATTACAGATTTATAAGAACAAAGAATATCACACAGAAGCTGGCACATATGCCTATAGCAGCTGTCTCCTGCTTCTCAGTAGTTATATTTGTACCCTTGAGGTACTTTAATGTTTCTCTCATATCCCCTCTTTCCCTCCTCTCTTCCAGTGAGTACATGTTGAGGTCCCTTAATTTCTCCTCATAAGTCCTGTGTTGCAAGCTCTATACCATCTTATTCACCCTTCTCTGTACCATCTCCAGCCTGTTAATATCCTTATGAAAGTGTGACCCCCAGAACTGCACACAGTACTCCATGTGAAGCCTGACCATGGTTTTATATAATGGCATCACTACCTCCCTCCTTATGCTGGTGATACCCCTGCCTATGCACCCCAGCATGTCACTGACCTTCCCAGCTGCCTTTCCAGTTTGACATTTTCAGGTAATCTGAAATAAGAACCCCCAGGTCCCTTTCCTTCTTTGTGACTGTCAGCAACTCTCCCCCATCCTGTACCTTTCCCTGGGGTTTCTGTGTCCCAGGTGCACAATTTTGCACTTTTTGAATTACACTCAGTTGCCAATCCTTAGACCATTTCTCAAGCCTCCTAGGTCCCTCCTCATTTCTCCACCCCGAGTATCCATTGTGTTTACATATCTTGGTGTCATCTGCAAACAGGCAGACCTTTCCTTCAGCCCTTCTGCAACGCCACTAATGAAAATATGTAACAGGACTGGCCCTGGGGCCAATTCCTGCTGCACCCCACTGGTCACCCCCTAGTAGTAGTAACATTTTTATTTATACAGGAAATGAGGACAGCATCAAACACCATTAGGGTTACAACAATCCTCTTTACAAGATGCACCTTTTAGATGTCAATACAAAATTACAATAAAAAAATATACAAGCAATAAAAGCTATACATAAAACAGTACAATAAATTACATAATACAAAACAACGATTTGTGTCATAGCACTTAAGACAACTTCAGGCAATACTGATCATCTGTTACATACACATTGAAAACATAATTCTTGCTTCATAACAGAATTAAATTTAGCTATAGTCAAGTCTTGAGTTCTCAAAGGCAATGGAAGTTCATTTCAAGTAGTAGCAGCTCTATACTGGAATGGCAAAGACACAAATCTGTTCTTATGTTTGGGAACTATCAAGTCTCTGGCTCCACTTTTACGTAAATTAAACTGATGGGTAGGACTAATAAGTCTTTCTGCGAGGCCAGTGGGGTGACTAGACTTATAAATTTTGTAGACCAAGTTTGTCCAAATTTGTTTTCTCCTAATCTCTAAAGAGACCCAATTTAGCTTGGTATACATATAACAATGATGAGTATCAGTTTTACACCTTAATACAAACCTTGCTAACCTATTGTAACATACGTTGAGCTTATGTAACATTGTTTTATTAGCACTTAAGTATACATGACTTCCACAGTCAATCAGTGGAATGATTAACTGGTTTGGTAAAACCTGTCTGTCTTTAATACCCAGATGGTTTACTATTCTTCTGAGCGCACCTATCTTAGATTTAACTTTTTTTATTACCATATTTAGGTGTTGTTCAAAAGATAATTTATGGTCTATAAGCACCCCTAGGTACTTGTAGGCCCATACCTGTGTCAAACAATTTCCATGTGTAGTTTATCATTTTGTAGACCATTTTTAGTTGTATTTGAGCCAATTAACATAATTTGGGTCTTCTTTATATTTAAAACGAGACCCGAGGAGGAGAAACAAGCCTGAAGAACATTAAAGTCTGTCTGCAGGCTTGCTTCCACTTCCCTCGGATCTACTCCATCAGAGACCAAGATGGTATCATCTGCGTAAAGCCTAATATAAGTAGATTTCATGTAATGAGAGAGATTGTTAATGTAAACCTCCTCTCTCCAGACTGCGCCCCATTTACTACCACTCTCTGCCTCCTGTCTGTTACCCAGCTTCTAACCCAATTTACCACCTTTCCCCCCATGCCCAGCCTACTCAGCCACTGTATCAGCCTCCTATGTGGGGACTTTGTCAAAGCCTTTGCTTACATCAAGGTAAGCGTTGTCCACTGGCCCACCCTGATTTACTTCCTTTCTCACCCAGTCAAAGAGATCAACCAGATTTGTCTGACATGACCTCCCCACTGTCAATCCATATTGCCTATGGTCCTGTGCTCTGATGGCTTCTAGATGCCCCACTATCCTTTCTTTAACCAATGTCTCCACGATCTTCCCCACTACTGAAGTGAGGCTGACCAGCCTATAGTTCCTCGCCTCCTCCCTACTGCTGGATTTGTATAGAGGGACCACATGTGTCCTCCTCCAATTCTCTGGTACCACCCCTGTGTTGAATGACTCAGTGAACATGGCTGCCAGAGGCACTGCTATTTCCCGTCACAGTTCTTTTAATATCCTTGGGTGTATGCCATCTGGTCCCATTGCATTGTCCACCTTCAATTTACTCACCTTCTGCAAGGTTCTTCTACCTGTGAATGGACTAATGCCCACCTCTTCACGCCTTCGCAACTGCTGTACTGCTGTGCCCCTTGCCCCTCCCCCTCTTCTGTGAATACTGAACAGAAAGACACAGTGGATATCTTTGGGGGGCACATGACAGTTCTTAGGCATGGTACTTTCACTTCCATATACCTAAACAGCACATATGAGCAATCAACATTTGGCATTGACAAATGCTTGTTTCAGTTTGCCACTGTTCTCTGGTCCTTGTCTAAAAAAGGCTTAGAGCCCTTTTTGGATTCACTGCCCCCTTTCTTATTGCCTTGGCTATCCCAAGTTTTTGCTACCTGCTCAAACACATCCTCGATCTTTCTCCACTAGTGGAGCAATTTTTTGCCCATTCAATAATGTCTCCTCACTCGTAGTCGTTATGGTGTCCTACAAGTTTTTTAGTTTTCTTCTCTATGATCTCATTTTGATATTTGTTTAATTTTGCTTTAAGTTTAGAATCCAGTTCCATGAACTGCAAGTGCCCTTTAAAGCTTAGTACCATAGTTTTGGCTTCTTTTAGTTTCTTCAGTAGATCTTCTAGTTTCAGATTGTTGTTTCTGATTAGCAGCTGTATAAATATTTTGGCACATTCACAGGCAGCCATTATACGCCATATGCTGGCTTAAATTGGCTGTCACCTAGGGATATTCGAGCCTACTCCTGGGGCTGCTATGACTCCTGTCTAGACCTCCCTGCCCTGTCTATCTTGCCAACCTCCTGACTCCTGCCTCACACACCCGTACCCTCAGGTCTTCCTCTGTCCTCATGCTCTCCACTAGACCTTGCATGACAAAAATGGGTGAACAAGCATTTGCCCATTTTGCTCCCAAATTCTGGAACTCACTCCCCTTTATGGTGAAAACTTCAGCCTCCCATCGAGAATTCAAAAACTCGCTGTTCACCCACCTGCTAGCCTCTGGCCAATGTAAATGCTCTTAATTTGCTTTGTCCCACTGCAGGCTGTCGGGTCTGACCCTGAGTACTACACTAATGTTCTCCCATGCAATAAGCTTGTCTAGGTGGCTATGAACCTTGATGTCTTTACTGTCCTCAGCTGTCTTATGGTTACCCTAATTGCTTTATTTTACATCCTTATTATGATCTATGCCTAAAATTTACCCTTATGTAACTATTACTGTGCTACCCAATGTATATCTTGTTTTGCTCCTGTACACCTATATTATGTCTGTGCATTTCTGCATATTGTTACCAATGTCCTGTGCTCTCCCGGGTCGTGCCTAAAATAGGAAGGTCTGTTGCCTAGTGCACTTACCCGGTTACCAAAAGCTAATAAATAAATAAATAAATTATCCAATCTTTTTTAATTCTAAATTAATCAATTCCACTCTAGGGATCTATTTAGATCCTGAGACCTCTTAGTGCAAGGCCACGCTCAAGGAATTCTTCTAGAGTGGACACATTGGCCCAGATATTCAATTCTTTGCCATGGGGCTAAATCAGCACTGCCCTGCATGCAAACATTTCCCGGACCAAATAGTCTGCCATATTGAAAAAGAATAGCCTGGTGCTAATCCTGCTGAATATAGCATACTAAGGAAGCCAAGCAAACTGGGCTGGGAGTGCAAGGCAAAAGACAGTATTGAATATAGCAACAGGGAGGAGTGCACCCTGCAACTGCAGCTCAGTAGACCCTGGAGCAAGCCAGTGTTGCAGGTGGAGAAAATTATGTGTGTATGTCTCTTTGCAGATGACACAAAGATCTGCAACAAAGTTGATACACAAGATGGGGTGGAAAGGATGAGAAGGGTTTTGGCAAGGTTGGAGGAATAGTTAAATGTATGACAGCTTAGATTCAGTGCAAAGAAGTGCAAAGTGATGCACCTGGGAAACAAAAACCCAAAGGAAGAGTACACAGTGTGGGGTGAGATACTAACAACAACAAAAATGGAAAGGGACCTGGGGGTAGTCATATCAGATGACCTAAATATGGGCAAGCAATGTGAGAGGGCAGTAAAGAGGGCTGTGGGATACTGGAATGCATAGGGAGAGGCATCACCAGTAGAAAACAGGAAGTTGTTATCCCTCTGTACAGACATCTGGTGAGACCCCATCTGGAGTACTGTGTGCAGTTCTGGAGACCCAATCTTCACAAAATTATAGACAGGATAGAGGCAGTCCAGAGGAAGGAAACTAAAATGCTGCAGGGTCTGTACCAGAAGACATATGAAGAGAGACTTAAGGAGCTTAATATGTATACCATCGAGGAAAGGAGAAAGAGGGGACATGATCGAAACTTCAAGTACCTCAAGGAATCAACAAAGTCCAAGAGGGTAGCATCTTTCAGAAAAAGAGGTGTGCAAGAACAAGGGGCATAATTTAAAGATCGAGGGGATGGCTCAGAGGTAATGTGAGGAAGATTTTTCACAGAGAGGGTTGTTGATGCATGGAATAGCTTTCCTGAGGAGATGGTGGAGTCAAAAACAATGGTTGAATTCAAGAATGCATGGGACAGTCATAAGGCAATTCTAGGAGGTGGGGGTAGGAGGAAGTAGGCTGTTGGTTAACTAGGATCTGCAGCCCATCCATTAGGTAGGGAAATAGGCAGACTCAGTGGGCCAAGCGGTCCTTATCTGCCATCAGATTCTATGTTTCTATGTCTGTATTGCACAGAGAAGCCTCACGACTACTGTTAACAACAAATCAAGCCACACACAGCAGAACTGTGCTATGCTGAAGTGGTGTTTGCCCGGGACTCTCCCAATTGCACAGTGCTAACACAATAGCCTGGTGCAAACTGGTTAGCCTGGGGCAAGCGTGAGCTATATTCAAAGCTCCCATGCAAATGAACCTACTAGATAATCCGTGGACAAACAGGCTCAATTGCATCTCATTATGTGCTGCTTAGCATACATTACCATGCAGTTTGCCCGAAGCTACAGCGTGGAGCACACAGCTCCACCTTTTGGTCAGAATGGAAGTGCAGGCTGGATGCTGCAGGCCAAGGCATACCCACAGCATCCCCTGTTGGTCGAAATGGACATTCAGGCTGTAAGCAGGAACTGTGTGCTGGCAGGCACATCGGTGCAGATATACCTCTCAACCCCCTGCCTCCTGAATCAGGGACAAGGCTTAACAAAATAGGGACAAAGATGCAAAATCAGAGGCACATCTTAAATATTGGTGGTAGTCACTCAGAATGCTGATAGAATAAGGGGGTATGTGAGGCGATGCATTTTCAGAAGAACAAATCTTTAACTTAAATGTGTGACATTACTGTGTGATTTTAATCCCACTGTTCTGTCATGAAACACAAATATTATGAGAGACAGAGGAATATTTGGAGGCAACATCAGGGACAGTCGATAGGTATGACTGCAGACAACACACCTGTGCATCTGAGTGCCTGTTACACACCTGTGACCCCAGCACAAATCATGACTCCCATTGCACTGTAAAACTATAATGTTCCCTGGTAGTCTAGTGGTCCCCCCACCCAGCAGTGATGCCCCGCTCATCCAAATAACATTCCAGAACAGAGCCGGTGACCAGGTCAGCCCTCCTGTCATCACCATGGCCAGCCACCAACCGAGATACTAATGTGCGGTACTGTAATGAATAGGCTCATTCAGTATGCTACTACTCATTTGTACCTCAGTGCGGTGTGGCGATGGTGTGAACGAAGGGTTGAGCCAGTCGCCAGGTCTGTTCTGGGATGGTATTGGCATGAGCGGGCATCACTGCCAGGTGGGGTGACCACTAGACTACCAGGGACACTGCTTTCTGTACACAGGAATGGGGGTTGGGATTCATGCTGGGGAATGGGGGGACCACTAGACTACCAGGGACACTGCTTTCTGTACACAGGAACAGGGGTCAGGATTTGTGCTGGTGGGTTGGGGGACCACTAGACTACCAGGGAAATGCTTTCTTTTTTACAATATATGTTTATTGTATATGTTCATACACACATGTATTGTTGATACAAGGTAAAATGATCATAGTGGTCACAGGTTGTCAACATAGGCAGTATAGTGCAGTGGTTTAAGGCTCTGAGCTGCAAATCTGGAGACCTGGGTTTGAATCCCACAGTCCCCATTTGCACACTATGTGACTCTGAGCAAGTCACTTAACTTCCCTGTGCTCCCAGGCTGCACCTGTGAACAAGCTTTCAGCTTAGTGTGTCTCACTTGGTTAAAACATGGAAAAAAAAACAAACAATTAACTTTATGACAGCCAGAGATCCCAGTAGTATATAATTCTTGTCCCAGATCAAATGACATAGATAAAGCAAAAGAAAATGCCCTCTAAAGCTTTCAAGGAACAAAGTCTGGGTCTATGTCTGAATAATACATAGAAACATAGAATCGGATGGCAGATAAGGACCGATTGGCCCACCCAGTCTGCAATTAAAGTCTAAATTTCTGTGTGCACCCTTGTATGGTGGCCGTTAGGCATTCCATCTGGTAGATTTCTTGCATAACAATTCTCCAGTCCTGGGTAGTAGGAATCTGCTGGGACATCCATTTTTAGTGATAGCTTTTTTGGCCACTAAAAGAAAGATTGGGAACAATGTTTTGGTCCATTGGGGAACATGGTCTGGACACAATCAGAGCAATACAATTTCACCAGTTAACTCCACCAATTCTCCCCAAACAATTGGACAATTCCAGTTGAAGCTACACCAGAAGGGCATTAAAAGAGGCATTGCCAGCTATAGCCCAGCTTCACCAAATGGCATCCACACTTTCTCCAACAATGGCCATATTCAGCCAGGAGGAATTTGGTTAAAACTGCAGGGGCTTGAAATACCTGGATTGAACCTTCCAAGCAAACTCCCACCAAAAGGGAGGAGGTTACCCTAAATGCCAATTTGGCAGTAGCCATCCATTCAGGTAGCTGGATCCCCAAGGCCAAGTCCTCATTCTTTTTAAAATGTAATCTTTTATTTAATTTACAAGTTCAGCAATTTCACAGGAAGCATTACAGTACAAATTAATACCAGCTGATTACATCTCAGTGTATTACATTAATGCTTTAGCAGATATGGTGGGGAAAATAAATTAACATGTTATTACATCAACATCCAGGAAATCATTATTATTCGGTTTAAATTCAGTTTGTGGTCCATTCAGACCAAAACTGGCATGTATCAGTGAGTCCGTCCTCTCCCTCCCAGATTCTATTCCGATTAAAGTTCGAGGAACATCTCTCATCACAATCCGAATAGCATTTTAATGCAAAAGAAGACAAGATTACATGCTGAGTAGACAGCTTAAGGAACAAAATCAGCATAATGGTCTAGTGTAACAAGCCGTGCTTTGAAACAACTGAGAAGCTGCATGGGATATATTATATTGTGTTAGAAATCTGCAACTGATCTCTCTTACTTACATCTGAGGAAAGTTTTCCTTACTTTACAGTCTGACACTGGTATTGCTTTGTGTTTAATTTCATTTTTAAATCAGGAAGGGGGTTTTCAAAACTACTTATCTTGTGAGCAACTTCAGAAGGGTTGAAATAACTGCATATTTGATTTTCCTTTGTGGCTAACTGGACTGTCTACTAGTGTTCTGTAACAGTTTGCATCAAATTACTTTTAAATAGTTGACAAATCAGTTACTGGAGATTAGCTGAATTACTTTAAAGGGCAGTACTTACCAGGCAGGTGGAGCAGTGATGTATTTGATTGTTTCTAACAGTCACCAGTGGTTGTGGACTACCCACCCACCCTTCCCACCCCAGGTGTGACGTTTCCTTTTTAGCCAAGATTCTGACATCACTTCCTTAATAGGTCTTGGGGCAGAACTGTCATATTCTTAATAACCCAGCACAGTGCATAAAGGGTAAGAACACACTACATAAAGGAAGGAAAAAAATACATATATTACATATTGTATATCTTAAGGGACAGGGGCATGTGGGGAGTGGTGCAATGCACTGGCTGTGGAGCAGCAGCTTTCCGGGAGACATTCTGGAAACTGCATTGCTGTCCTATTTGCAGACAACTGTCAGCTCTGAGGGACGAGGTAGCCCACCTCCAGGCTGAACTGGTAAGGACTAAGGAGGCCTCCCCCACCCAAAGAGCACCACTGACACAGAGGCTGCCAAGTATGAAGATCAGGTGGACCACAGTGGGTTCTGGGATGGTACGGGTGGTGGAACAAAGGCGAAGCCCCCTAGTTGTACCTCTACAAAAACCATATGCCAGGTCACATGATGGCAGCCTGAGCATCGATCGCACACTCCCGGAGCTCCGCTGCATTACGCACATTCGCCATTTTACAGTGGATCTGCCGAAATAAGCGTCCGATACAGGCAGTGAGGTCTTCAGTCGCATTTCAGCTGCTTACTGCTTTCCAGGATGGAGGTCTTTGTAAAGAAACCGCGTCTGAAGCATTAGCCTCCTCAAACACCGAGAAGCAACAGGCATAAAACGAGCAAAGCAGTAGGTCAGCTAGCCTTTCCAAGCTTCCCATCATGGACTCATGGAAATTATGCAACCGCTGCAAACCTCCATCTCTGCTTTAGCTGGGGATGTACAGGACATTAAAAATCTGTGGATTCCCTCACGAGAAGGATTGGGGATGCAGAGAGTATAACCTCTCTTTGGAAACCAGGCAAGCAGGGGCAGATTCAGAGCTAGTGATGGTTAAAGGAGAATTAAAAGCTGGAAGATAAACTTGAAGACTTGGAAGGCGTAGCAGAAGGAACAATCTAGTAGTCATTGGCATACTGAAAAGAGGAAGAGCACGCCAATTACTTTCATGCAAAAACTCTGCTACAAAGTAGAGTTCTCCCCAGATGAATATATAATAGAAAGAGCACATCGAGCCTTACACCTCCCCTATTCAAGGGCAACCTCCCAGACCTCTGATTCTGAGGTTTCTTAATTTTGGACAAACAACATGTCTTAGATAAAGTTAGAGGGATGAAGGACCTCTTATGGGAGGGCAAGCAAATCCGGATTATACAGGACCTGCCCCATTCCGTGAGGGTCAGAAGACAAGAATTACACCCTATTGTCTCCAAACTCATTGCAGCTTCGAAGCCATTTAAAGTGAAATATCCTGCTACATTAATGGTCTCTCACGATGGTAAATGGTTGTCCTTTGAGTCACAGCAGCAGGCACAACAGGAATTGCAGCGGCTATTACCGGATCTCTTTAAGTGAATCCTCGACTCATTCATCTGTTAGTGATGGCCTTACTACTTTGGACATTCTGGACATAATCCTTCTGAATGCAGAGAAGTTCCCCCCCTTTTTTTTTTCTAGCACAGTTTTCTCTTCTTCTCCTCTGGATTGACCCGCTTAATAACTTATTTTTTCAATTTAATGGTTTCTTTAACTGCCGACCCTGCCGGAGGTGTAGTCTGACGCGGCCCTTACTTAAGAGTATAGCTGCTGGGGTTACACTTTTTTTTTCCGCTCTAGTAATGCTGGACATTTTCTAAGGAGACAGGATTGGACTTCTGAATTTATACCAGGTCCTGGCCACGCTGACTCGTATCAAGACAATATATCTAGTACACACTCTGAGCAGCAAAGGAAAATAATAAAAGGAAAAGGAAGAAGAATAAGAAGAAAGAACGATACTAATAGGAGTAAAGAACGGAAGAGGAAAAGGGGGGTCCCCCCTTTTTTTTTTTTATCCTATCTCATTAGTGAATGTTCAAGGGAGACCATAGGGTCTACATAATTATAACTGGTCTGCTGAGTTATAGTTTCCCCTGTGTGACGGGTGGGGGCTCGGTTGGTGACTGGGTGGTAATTAGATTTGGGCTGTCTGGATGTATATCATGTGGCAGACTTGTTATAGGAGTGCAGTTCTAGGGACTGGGGTTTTGGTATCAAAGGGGGAGGGGGGAAATTTGGGAAGTCTATTATAAGGGAGGGGGAAAGGGAGGGTTTGCTAGGTGGGTTGAGAGGAGGGGAGGGGTGATGGGGGGTATTTAAGATTCTGGGTATAGAAGGAGGTGGGCTTCTCTCAGTCTTCTGGGTGTTTGTAATCTTCAGGTGGTCCTTTGCATTGCAATACCCCATACAACTGCTTACATAGGTCCTCATTATAATTTTTGCTGTTACTATGATTTTACCTTATAAATTTGTTAGTTGGAACATCAAAGGAGCCAAGGATAGGGTCAAGAGGCAGGTGGTTTTAAAACACCTCTCTCATCTAGAGGCGCAAATCGCATTTCTTCAGGAGACCCATTTAAAAAGAGCTGATCTTCACTACTTCAGAAGAATGTGGGTAGCTCAAGTTTTTGGTGCTGGATCTTCAACCAAGAGGGCTGGAGTCCCTATTTTAATTGCTAGAGGGGTCGCTTTTAAATTGGTGCACGAGTGTTGGGATCTGGAAGGCCGTTATGTTTTTGTGCAAGCCATATTAGCATCTCAACCGGTGATTTTGGGCTTGATCTATGGTCCTAATAGTGATTCACCTTCCTTTTTCAAGAGTCTTTTTCACAAAATGGACCTGGATGTTCATAAAATCACCATTCTTGGAGGAGATTGGAACTTGGTACTTCAAAATGATTTGGATAGGTCTCACAATAGACATAGGGGCCTCTCCTCAGCTCAAAGGGCCCTGAAAGACTTTATCAACAAATCAGCCTTAGTTGATATTTGGTGTATATTCAATCCTGAAAGGAGACAGTATTCCTTCTATTCTCCAGTGTATTATTCTCATTCGAGAATTGATTATATTCTATTTAGCTCATCTGCAGTGCCCAATATGATTCAGGCAGATATCTCTGCAAGAGTAATTTCAGATCATGCTCCGGTCAATATAATTTATAGGCCCTATCCAGAGATTCATAGAGCTACACAATGGAGATTAAATTCTCAAATTTTAAAAGAAGAATGTTCATTAAGGGTCATCAAAGACTTTATTGTACATTTCCTGGCAGATAATAAAGACTCAGTAAGCCATACAGACATGATATGGGCTGCTTTAAAATGCTCATTAAGAGGGGAATTAATCAAGATGGCATCTAGGAGGAAACGGGAGCAGAGGGATAAGTTAAGCTCTGTTTTATCTTCAATTAAAAATATGGAATATCATTTATCTCGGAGCTCAGCCGACTCTGAGTGGGTTAAGTTACATCAACTGCAGGCTCAGTATTCGGACATAGTCTTTCAACAAGCAGAACTAGCTCTCTCTCGAGTGAAACTGCAATATCTAGATATAGGGGAAAAGGCTAGTAAACTCCTAGCATGGCATGTAAAACAATTGGACTCAGCTCAACATATAGTGAGTGTACGAGTCGGTCAGGGGGATCGGATATGAACAGACCCGAGAGAAATTCCAAAGTTATTTGGGGAATACTTTCAGAAATTATATGCGCAGGAACCCAATTCTAGGCCTTTGGATTCTGAAATTGCAGCATACTTAAGTGCAGCTAATTTGCCAAAATTATCAGAAGCCGAATCCGAAATCCTAGATGCACCTATTGCGATTTCTGAGATACACCAGGTTATCCAGCAGTTGCCCCCGATAAATCTCCAGGTCCCGATGGATTCCCGCGAGTAATTTTTATAAAGCCTTTCTCCCAGATATCTCACCAATTTTGCTAGACACTTTTAAGTACTGGTCCAATTCTGGTATTTCTGATTTGGGCTTCCTGGAGGCCACAATATCCCTGATTTTAAAACCTGGAAAGGATCCCGCTAGCTTAGACAGCTACCGGCCAATATCTCTCCTCAACACCGACATTAAAATACTGGCAAAAATTCTGGCTAATAGATTGTCCAAAGTTATGGATCGACTAGTGTGTAGGGAACAAGTGGGTTTCATGAAAGGGCGATTATCCCATGATCACATGAGAAAACTAATGCACCTTATTGCAACAGCCAAAGATTCAAAAACTCCAGCAGTGCTTTTATCACTCGACGCCGAAAAAGCCTTTGATCGGGTGTCCTGGCCTTTTTTATTTGCCACTCTCTCGGCTTTTGGTATACCTCGTAATTTTCTAAGTTGGATTAGAATTTTATATTATTGTCCATCGGCGAGAGTGAAGTGTAATGGATTGTTGTCACCGGCTTTCAAACTGGAGCGTGGTACTAGACAGGGTTGCCCTTTGTCCCTTTTATTATTTAATCTGTATTTAGAGCCATTGCTGCATAGGCTAATGAAGAATCCTCTTATCAAAGGCATACAAATAGGGGAATCTAGTTATATATGTTCGGCATATGCTGATGATGTGTTATTACACATTGAGAACCAGGGGACTTCGATTCCACCTATTCTAGAAGAAATTAATAGTTTCTCCAGAGTATCTTCTTATAAATTGAATTGTGCTAAAACAAAAGTCTTCCCTTTAAATTATTACACCAGGAAAGCAGATCTGCAGGACTTAGGTTTGACTTGGGAAACCAAATCCATCACATTCTTAGGTATAAACATCAACGCGAGTTTCGCTCGAATGCTCAAGGATAATTTAGGAACCTTAGTACAAGAGATCTCGGAAGATCTCAAGAGATGGAACTCAGTCTCCTTATCCTTGTGGGGCAGGGTTGAATCTTCTAAAAATGATTGCTCTTCCAAGGATACTTTATCCTTTAGACATGCTAGGATTCTACCTTCCAAAGGATTGGTTTACTAAGGTGCAGAAGATATTTAATTCTTTTTTGTGGCAAGGCAAAACAACCCGTCGATCATACTTTAATCTGACAGTTCCCAAATATAAAGGTGGCTTAGCTGCCCCCTTCCTCTTTATGTATTACCTGGCCCAACATATATGTAAATTTGCCTTATGGAGCAAGGACCAGGGTAGGGTAGCATATTCACCTCTTTGGCTGGATATTGAACAGAGTCTGGCGAAGATGGCCAAATATTCTTTATATGCATTGTTGTATGTTCCTTTGGCCATTCTACCTAAATTTCTCAAAAATAACCCTATGGGATGATCAATCAGGGCTTATCACCAGTTACAACGCTATTTAGGTGTTCGCTGGTGGCTATCCGGTTCCCAACCTATTATGGACAATCCACAAATTAAAATTGCTGGCACTCCTATACCTGTAGCTTTCTGGCCCCAAATAAGCAAGCTGACTGTAGCTGATTTTTGGGATCAGGATAGACCGTATTCATTTGAGGTTCTGAAGAAGACCTTGGGTCTTACGGGTTTTGATTTCTTTAAGTGACTACAGCTCAGTAAAGCTTTAACCCAGGTATTTTCTTTGGTTTCCTTGGCTGATCATGGGGTGCAAATGTTCACACTCTCTTGAAGGCCGCGAAGCAACCACATGTAGTTTCCAAGGTTCACAAGCTCCTCCAAGAATGAGATCGCAGGCTCCCTTCTGGTATATGTTATTATTGGGTAAAGGTCTTGAATATAAGTGTCTCCTCGAAGGTCTGGAAAGCACTCTGGATGACCGCGTATAGGTATATTAAGCAAGACAGGCTAAGATTGATACATTTCAATATCATGCATCATTTATACCTGACTCCTACCCACTTATTCAGAAGGGGCAAGCTCAGCTCACCTTATTGTGGGAAGTGCAAAAAGGAAGAAGGAACCCTATATCATTTATTATGGTTGTGCCCAGAGATTCGAAGTCTCTGGAGAACTGTGACTACTTTGCTAGGCCCTATTCTTGGCTCATTTAAAATGGACACTCCCCGAGATTTGTTTGTTGCTTGCTTTCCCCATAACCACTCCCAAAGTTTGGAGGGCATGTGTCTCTCTTGTTTCAGCTGTAATGAAGTTGTTAATTCTAAGACATTGGGCATCGGATAAGGTTCCAACACTTGTGGAGTGGCATAGGGAATGTACCCTGGCATTACAACTTGAAAAGCACATAGCATGTATGCGGGGTAAGCGAGAGTATTTTGTATCCCTATGGGGCTCTTTGGAGCATTTTTTGATGACCTGGAAGCTGTTAAACTAAGAAACGTTGGATTTTCAAACAAACACCTCTCTTTTTATTTGTATTTGACCTGATGTCTATTAATGTTAGGGTGGGGGGAGGGTGGTGGGTTTTGGGGTATACATTGTATGTTGTTGTTATTTCAGCAGAAAGTGCAATGCCTACAAAATCTTTATTGTAGAAACGAGAATTTGCACTTTCAGTGCAACACCTCTATGTTTATGTATTTGTTGTATTGTTGTAGTTCAAAGATTAATAAAATTGTAATTACAAAAAAAAAAAAAAACAGATGCCAGTCTGGCATAGCAAGGTTCCTGTATGATGGCACCCTCAGTGGAGACCAAGAAGAATGCTGAGGACACCCACAAGAGAGACCCACAGAAGGGTGGCAAGGGACACCACAGGGGAAGGAAATAGCTTCTGATAGGGAACTCAGTTGTTAGAGGGGTAGACCTGAGGAAGGGAGAGGAGAGGGAAGTAAGGTGCCTGCCTGGTGTCATGGCTTGGAGGGACAAGAAGCGAATCCTCAGAACTGCAGAAGCAGCATCACAGGAGAGGGAACTAGATACCATTGTCCACCTTGGGACAAATGACCTAGCTAGGCATGGGATCAGTGCAGTGCAGGATGAAATTGTGGAGTTGGGGACGGGCCTCAGACAGGTAGCAAGCACAGTTACCTTCTCAGAGGTGCTGCCAGTCCATGGCAGGGGTGAGGCTAGGGTACTACACACCATGCAGTTTAATGAGTGGTTGCAAAACTGGTGCAGAGCACAGGGCTTTAGCTTCATTTGGAACTGGGGTACACCTGAAGAGATGAAGGTTTATACTGGCATGATGGTCTGCATCTGTCCATGAAGGGAACCAAGATCCTAAGTGACAGGTTTAAATGCTTCCTTGGCAAGCTTTTAAACTAGCCAAGGGGGGAGGTGCTAATAAGAGGCAGAAAGGTTCAAGCCTCCCCTACAAAACATGACGGGTAGTAAGGTAAACACTGAGGTGCAGTGCTCAACAGAGGGCAGGACAAGGGTAAATGGAAAAATAGACAAGGGAAAAAAGAGCAGGCATGAGGAAAAAAAGGATAAAGCCAACATTAAATGGAGGGCAATGAGTACCAATGCCCATAGTCTGGGAAACAAGCTTCCTGAGCTAGTAGCCTTGATGGAAGATGAACACTTCGATATTGTGGCAGTCACAGAAGCATGGTACATGGGGAACCATGACTGGGATGTCAACATACTGGGGTACAAAGTCTACAGAAGGGACAGGGAGGGGGAAAAGAGGAGGTGGAGTAGCTCTATACATAAGGGAAGGGATCAAAGCTACAGAACTAAAAAGTAAAGGGGGAGGACAAGAGGCACTCTGGGTCACCTAGGAGACAGGGAATGGCATCACAATCTGCACAGGGGTTGTATACAGACCCCCATCTCAAGGGGAGGAAATGGACTAGAAAATGATAGAGGATATTCTCAAAATGGCTGAAAAAGAGGAGATGCTGTTAATGGGGGACCCGAATATGCCAGATGTTAACTGGATGACATGTACTGCAGCCACATCCAAGAGCAGGGTCATTCTCGATGCCCTGCAGGGGGGGCAGGTCTTAGACAGCTAGTGTTGGAACCCACTTGGGAGGAAGCAATACTAGACCTGGTACTCTCAAATGGAGAGAGGATCACAAATTTAGAAGTCAGTAGACATCTGGGAACAAGCGACCACTGCACAGTGTGCTTCACAATAAGCACAACCATGGAGACAAGCCATACAAAAACAAGCATACTGGACTTTAGAAGGGCTGACTTTGGCAAAATGGGTGAATACCTGAGGAATACACTGGCAAATGGGCAAAAAGGAGGGGCGGAAGAACATTGGAGAAAAATCAAAACTGTCATCATAGAGGCAACACGCCTTTGTGTGAAACAGATAAAGAAAACAAAGCGGAGTAAAAAACCACTATGGTTCTCAAAAGAGGTGGCAGGGAAGGTTAAGGAGAAAAAGGCTGCATTCAAAAAGTATTAGGCATCACAGAAGGAGCACGACAGGGAACTGTATCAATAAAAGCAGAAAGAAGTGGGGAAGGCAGTCAGAATAGCAAAAGCCCAAACTGAGGAAAAAATAGCCAAGTCAGTTAAGAAGGGGGATAAAACCTTTTATAGGTACATTAGGGAGCATAGAAAGGTTAAGGGAGGAAGAGTGAAGATTAATAAGGGAGAGGGGAGGTGGGCAGAGGGAAATAGTGAAAAGGCAGAGATACTGAATGAATACTTTTGCTCAGTATTCACAAAAGAAGATGAGGAGGAGTTATCTAAGCCAGACAATAGAAGCACTCTGGGTGGGGGGGTTGACACCAGTCCATTACAGAAGAAAGAGTCCTGAAAGAACTCCTAAAACTCAAGATGCACAAAGCAATGGGGCCTGTTGGGATTCACCCCAGAATCCTAAAAGAACTAAGGGAGGACCTAGTGACACCACTGACCACACTTTTTAACAAATTATGGGAGGATGGGGTGATACCTGAGGACTGCAGGAGGGCAGATGTGATTCCCCTTCTCAAAAGTGGGAGCAAGGCAGAAGCAGGAAACTATAGACCTGTAAATTTGACCTCAGTGGTAGGGAAAATGATGGAATCACTTCTGAAAGAAAGAATTGTTGAGTACCTAGAGGCCAACGGGGCACAGGACCCAAAGCAGCATGAATTTACAGCAGGAAGGTCATGTCAGACAAATCTAACAGATTTCTACGACTGGGTGACCAAAGTAATAGACCAGGAAGGGCTGTGGATATGGCCTACCTAGACTTTAGCAAGGCATATGACACAATTTCGTACAAAAGATTAATAATCAAGTTAGCCAGCTTGGGAGTGGATCCCAGGGTGGTAGCCTGGGTTGCAAACAGGTTGCACAACAGGACACAGAAGATAATAGTGAGTGCCACACATTCCGAAGAAAGCAGGGGCACTAGTGGAGTACCTCAGGGATCAGTACTAGGTCCAGTTCTCTTTAACATCTTTATAGGTAACATTGCAGAGGGTCTGGAGGGAAAGGAATGTCTCTTTGCAGATGATACAAAGATCTGTAACAGAGTTGATACACAAGGGGGGTAGAAAGGATGAGAAGGGACTTGGCAAGGTTGGAGGAATGGTCAGACATATGGCAACTTAGATTCAATGCAAAGAAGTGCAAAGTAATGCACCTGGGAAACAAAAACCCAGGAGAAAAGTACACAATAGCAGGGGAAGTACTAACAACAACAAAAATGGAATTGGACACGGGGGAGGGGGGAGTCATATAGGATGATCTAAAGGTGGGTAAGCAATGTGAGAAGTTAGTGAGAAGAGCCAGGGGGATACTGGGATGCATAGGAAGGGGCATCACAAGTAGAAAGAGGGATGTGGTTATCCCTCTGTACAGACAGTTGGTGAGACCCATCTGGAGTACTGTGTGCAGTTTTGGAAACCTTATCTACGCAAGGACATAGACAGGATGAAAGCAGTCCAGAAGAGGGCAACTAAAATGGTGCAGAGTCTGCATCAGAAATCATATGAAGAGAGACTGAGAGAGCTTAATATTTTATTTTTTATTTAGTTTTTGTTGACCGGGTAAGTGCACTAGACAAATCCTGCCTATTTTCAGGCACGACCTGGAGAAGGGGAATACAGATGAATGCCAACTGACCTTGAACCAGATTAAGCTGTTGGTGGTATTTTGAGTGAATGAGGGAAATTTGGCCAGGACACCGGGGAACTTCCCCTACTCTTTTTGATAAGTGCCATAGGATCTTTAACATCCACCTGAACTACCACCAATCCAAGCAGATGGGACCTCGGTTTAACGTCTCATCCAAAGAGCGGCACCTCAAGTGCAGCACCCTCTCATGCTGCACTACAGTGTCAGTACTGGGATATTAACCCAAGTGCCAGATGTGGGAACTGAACCCACAGCCCTCTGATCTCCCAGCCTCAGAGATGAGTGTGCTACCTACTGAGCCACTGTCACTGCAATATGTATACCCTTGATGAAAGGAGGAGAGGGGGACATGATAGAAATGGTCAAGTACCTCAAGGGAATCAACAAAGTCCAGGAGGGCATCTTTCAGAAAAGAGATGTGCAAGAACAAGGGGGCACAATTTAAAGATAGAGGGGGGACGGCTCAGGGGTAATGTGAGGAAATCTTTTTTCATGGAGAGAGTGCTGGATGCTTGGAACTGCCTTCTGGGGAGGTTGTTGAGGCTAAAACAGTGAGGGAATTCAAACATGCATGGGACAGACAGACACAAGGCAATTGTAGTGGGGGAGTGGCAGGAAGTAGGCTGTTGGTTAACTAGAATCTGCAGCTTATACAGTAGGTAGGGAAATGGGCAGACTGGGTGGGCCAAGTGGTCCTTATCTGCCGTCAAAGTCTATGTTTCTATGTTTCTATATGATATCCATTTTTGTCATTTAACATCATCTTAGCTGAAAGATGATCAAGGGCATAGATCTCCCTGGACAGAATAATCCAGTTTTTTTCGGTGGGCATTATTAGTAAACCACAGCCTAGTGATAGTTTTGTGGGCTGCTGTTATAAATTTTAAAATTTGTTTTAATGTTTGTCAATTCGCAGACCTTCTGGTTTAATAAAAGTCAATGTAAAAGTGGGAGTGAATAAATCAGGGATATCATAAATTGCTCTCAGCTCCTTGAGGATCTCCTTCCAAAACTTGGATAGCTTAGGACATGACCAAAGGATGTGGCTCTGATTTGCCCTATCATCCCCACATTCTCTCCAACACTGTCCCTCCCCTAATTCTCCCATACTGGCCAAGAGGACTGGAGCACGAAGAAATGAGACCAAGCTTCCACGCATTCCCCACCAGTATGGTGAGAAAAAGTTTTAAAATTGGTAGCATAGACCCATTCTAGGCCTGTTTTCTGATTGGTACCTGTAATTCCTGTTCCCATCTAAGCCTGATTGAATTAGTGAAGTCTCCCTGTCTCATTTAAGGCCTTATATATTTTGGTAATCAGGTTATCTGAGATTGTTCCTCTGATATGAGCTTGTAAGAGTTGTATTATTTGGGAGGGGTTTACAACCAAAGCCACAAGTGACCATTCATATGGCTGAAGGCATGATTTAAGATGCAAATAAGAAATAAAATATTTATGAGGCAGGTGATATTCCCTCTGAAGGGAAGCAAAGGGAAGACCTGTCCTGCCCACTAACTGGAAGATGAAGAAAATGCCATATCTCTGCCATTGAGCTACACAGGGGCCTGAGAGACCTGCTGTCAAGTCTGCATTATACTTTAATGTTCCCAAGAAAAATTTTCAGGAATTATATTCATTGCTGACCTTAAGCCACATCTTTAAGTGTTCCCTGGTGCATTTCTGGTAATTTATTACC
Source organism: Neoceratodus forsteri (assembly GCA_016271365.2). Lineage (NCBI taxonomy): Eukaryota > Metazoa > Chordata > Ceratodontiformes > Ceratodontidae > Neoceratodus > Neoceratodus forsteri. The sequence continues at coordinate 18,852,738 of CM028129.1, read as the reverse complement.
CCTTGACACTTTGGGGGAGTCCCAAAGAGGAGCTCCTGAGTGCTGTATAAATCCCCCATGTTACTTCTAATTGTTCCCAGTGAGCATCATACTGTCATACTGTTTGTTTATCCAGTTTAAGACTACCCTTAACTGTGTCGCCATTGCATACTTTCTGAGAACGGGGAGGTTAAGTTCCCCTCTCTCTCTGGCCAACTGCAGAACTGAATATCTAATTCAGGAACGCATTCCACACCAAAAAAAGTGGACTATCATTCTATCCCATGCCTGAAAATATGTTTTGGCCAGAGTAAAGGGCAGTGTCTGAAGAAAGAACAGTATGCCGGGGAACACATTCTTCTAAATTGTATCTATCCTACTCAAATAACTTAAGGGTAGACGTGATCAGCGAGACAAATCTTCCGTCAATTTTAGGGTTAAGGGTTCTAGATTTAACAGTTCTGCATGGATGGGGTTTCTCGTGAGCTTTATTCCCAAGTATCTCATCTCATGTCTGTGCCACTTAAAGGGAAAGTCTTTTTTGAAGTGGGAGGGAGGGAGGTAATTGTACGTTAATACCTCGGTTTTAGATTTATTGATTTTATACCCTGCTAGCTTAGCAAATTTTTTAACTCTTTCCAAACCTCTGGGATGGATTGTTCAGGTTCAGTGAGAGCTAATAAAATGTCATCTGCAAAGAGTGATATCTTCTGCAGGCGACCTCCCAATAGAAGGCCCTCTATTCCCCGAGAAGATCTGATGGCAATGGCCAGGGGTTCGAGATATAGAGCAAACAGCATTGGAGACATTGGACATCCCTGTCGGGTGCCCCTATAAAGCTGAAATGTATCTGAAAGTGCCCCATCCACCTTAACATTTGCTTTAGGGGAAGCGTAAATGTTTTGTAATTGTTTTATAAATTGTTCCTGGAATCTGAAGTGTCCCAGGGTCTGCCATAAAAATGACCAGCTGACCCAGTCAAATGCCTTTTCAGCATCTAATTCTAGCAGCACCAAAGGGATTTGTTTTTCTATGGCATAATCTACTAAAAATTGTCCACGTCTTGTAGCATCATGGGCCTGTCTGCCCTTAATGAAGCCCACTTGATCTGGGTCAAAAATAGCTCTGAGTAAATGGTCTATTCTAGAGGCCATAGCCGACATGAACATTTTGTAATCACAGTTTAGTATTGAAATGGGGAGAAATGAGATGGGGGTATTTAACATCTTTATGGGGTTTAGGTATGGCTGATATGGTGGCATATTGTCATGTGGGGGGGGATTCTCCCTCCTTGACCGCACGTAAGGCCAGAAGAAGCTAGCAGCTTTTTGAATTTGTTATAAAATTCAGAGGGATACCTATCCGGCCTGGCGCCCTTAGGGTCTGGAGCTTTTTAGGACTTGTAGTAATTCTCCCTCTTTAATTGGTGCTAGCAGGGCTTCAGCTTGTAGTGGTCTGATAAGTGGTATTAGTAAACACTGTAAATATGATTTGATCGTGTCTAAGGAGTTTCCTCTTCTTTAGTGTACAACTCCTGATAAAACCACCGTAGAATAAGTCTAATTTCCTGGGGTCATTTAAGCTAGTCTCCTATTTTAGGATCTACCATGCTGGGTATGTTCACTCTGGTTCTCTGTTCTCTCAATTTTCTTGCTAAAGTTCTTAAAGCCTTAGGTCCTCCCTTATGGTGTCTTAACTTTAGATAAAATAGTTTTTGTTCTATGGATTGGTCTACTGTTTTTTGTAACTTTTGTTTTACAATTCTTAATCGTTGTCGTATTGTGGGATCATTCTGATCTGGCCAATGCTGCAAATGTAATAGTTCTTCCTGCAGGTCCTTATATGTTTTTTCCCTCTGCCGTTTTTTTTATGGTTGAAAATCATATTATCTCCCCTCTTAATACAACTTTTAAAGTATCCCACAGAACTGTGAGGGCAACTTTATGTTGTGTGCTATCTTGTTTAATTCTAGGTACAGCATCCTGGACCAGTTCAATGAACTCTGGATCCCTGAAGTGAGCTAGGAGATGCCAATTCATTTGCTTATATTATGCCCCTAGATCCACCCTAAGGTATAAGGGAGAATGGTCTGATAGGAGGGTGGCCCCATGCCATACATCATAAACAGAGTCTAAGTGCTCAACCATGGTAATAAAGTAGTCCAATCGAGCCCCACTTGCCGTGTGTGGGGTCCAGTGGGTATACTCTCTTGTGCTGGGAAAGAAATGTCTCCAAGTATCTACCAAGCCCAGAGGAGTGACGGTTTGTTTTGTGAATTTTTGGAGAGCATTTGATCTATGGGTCAGAGGGGTGGAAACCTCCAAAGAGGGATTTAAAGTAATATTCAAGTCTCCCCCCAGCAACAGCTCTCCCTCCATAAGAGATAATAAATCCACAAAAAATTGTACTGCTAGGGCTTCCTTGACCCGGGTGAAAAATAAACAGATGCCAAGGTAATGGGTCTTGAGTACAGCTTGCCCGTCACTATGGCATAGCGTCCCTCTGGGTCACTGATCTCACTTTGTTTTTCAAAAGGCACTCCCTGGGAAAGTAAAATCATCACCCTCTCCTTTTCCCACCCCTATAAGATGATTCAGTTACCACTGAATACCCACACCGCTGAAATTGTTTATGTTCATCCAAGGACATGTGGGTTTCCTGTAGTAAAACAATCCCCGGTCTCTCTTTTCTGAATAATTGAAATAGGTGAGAGCGCTTTATCGGGTTACCAATCCCATTTACATTTAAAGATAAAATCAAAGTTGGCTTAGCCATATTTGCTGCTGATCAGTCCTTGTATGCATATTTCCTCTTGTACATCGTGTAATATATCCCCTTCCCTCCGTGCTCATGCCATTTTACATCTATGTTCAATATTATTATATTATTAACTGCCTTGTGTACAGTCACTATTTTAAACAAGCTATAGTGGCTGCCTGTTGTGCTACTTAAACACCATAAAACTATCTGAGTGTTTATAACTACACGAGGATCTAATAGATTTGGCACTAGGTCTAAAACAACCAACCATGAGCAGGCCTGTTGCAATTTAACTTTATGCATGACTCCTAGTACTTTTAGGCCTGCCAGAGTAACCGGATGCCAACAGAGCATCAACTTTTTTGTACCAGCAAAATTTACCTGATATAACAGGTCTCTAATCCTGGCAAAAATGTGAACAGCTCCCAAGGTAGGGAGAGGGCATATACTTCTCCTTTGGAGGGACAGATGTATTCGCCCTGAGGGGGAGTGTCAAGGCATCACCAAGGGCCCCCAGCACCACTGTTTCCCTGGAGCCTAGTGGTGCAGTAGGCCAGACAGGAAATATAAATGAGGAACAGAGATCCCCAGGAAATGGTCCCCATGTACCTCATCTCCAGTAAGGCCTTATGGATACATCGACCATTTAGGGATGGATTTCTGACCCAGCAATAGTCAGGTGGGCATGTGACTTTGTAAAAAATACATTAAGTCATACTGCCTTTCCTGGGCTATAATTTAATTAAACAATAACAACAGGAGGGCTATCAACAAGCATGGGGGGGGGATGACACAAGGGAAATTTTAAGAATATCTCTCTGGGTCTCAAACCTTCTTCACTTCTTTGGCTTTGGGAATATAAGAAGGGTTTCTATTTCCCAATGTTCCCACCCCATACAGGCATCTCCAAGTAACATTGCATGCTCCCTGTATGCAGAGTCAACTCCATATCAAAATACCAGTTCCAAAGTCTCTGCAGAACCTCTTTCGCCACTCATTCTGGTGCTGGTCATTGGAATCTTTGAAAAGCTTTTTCACATCTTCTAAGGTTGCTTGGCTCAGTCTCTTTCTGGAACCAGGATCTCTGGCAGTGTCCCAAACAGCATCATGAAGGCCTTGCTGGGTTTTCCTGAGTGAGGAGTCCTTCTGGTTGGATTGAACCAGTCCTCTAAGTTGGAGTACTTTCGTTGCTTCTTCTGAAGACTGGAAGGTATGGCGACCATGTGGAAACATGATTACCAATCGAGCAGGATATGGAGAGGCAAATTTTAGTTGTTGTTGCTTTAAGAGATGAAGTATTGGGATGTAGGCCCAGTGCCTAGCTGAAACAGATGGGGAATAATCATTGTCAAAGTTAATGCATTTTTATTTGTACTTAGTGTCCTGCATTCTCCAAACTCTGGTGAGGATAGTTTGTTTTGTGGCGTAGCTTAATAACTTCATTATGGTGGAGCGCGGTCATCTGTCTGACTGAGTTGGTTTAGGTGAAAGAGCCCGATGTGCTCACTCTATATTGACTTTAAAAGCTGGGTCCAACTGTAGGGAGTCGCGAAGGAGCTCCTCCACAGATTTTAAAATATCTCTTGTTTCTTCATCCTTTGGAACCCCATGTATCCTCAGACTATTCTGCCATGATCTGTTGTCCCGATCCTCACATTTCTCTTTTAAAGCATGCAGTTCATCTAACAAATGCACTACCATATGCTCCAACCCATCAGTCCGATCATCTAATTCATTATGTTGTGCTTCGACCTCCATAACTCAGGTTGGAAAATTACTGATTTCAGTAGTTAGTTCAGTTCGGAATGTACAAACCTCAGTCCTGAACTCCTGCAACTCCATTAGAATGGTAGCATTGCTGGGTTGTTGAGGGGAAGCCCCATTAGGAACTGCCACATCTAGTTGGATCGCTGCAGGGCTTGATGAAGGGCAAGAGAATCCTACCAAATCCTTGATTCTGGGGGTACGTGCAGTCTGTTTTTTGCCTCCCATTCAATGCTGTGGCTCTCCCTGATATTCTTTTTTTAGTTATTTTTGTGTTTTGTTTGTGGGAGAGTCCGTTTTAAGCCCAGGATCAGCAGAGCTAGGTTTTACTTGTGCATCCCGGTCAGTGACAACACCAGAAGTCATCAAGTCCTCATTCCATTTGTCTGATATAGATTGTGTTGAGACCCCCATTGTATCTCTCAATACCTTATATCTTTCCTATGAGGTGGGCTCTCAGTTTCCCTTAAGGTAATCAATAAAGATTTCTAATAAAGGTGGGGTTGGAGTGGAAAATTCAATGGAAATAGTCCGGTGGCAGAGTATGTAATCCCTCACCTGGAGATATCTGAAAAAATCTGTTTCGAAGCCCATATTGGAGCTTAAGCTAGTCAAAGGGTAACATCCCCTTCTCGTCTATAAATTGGTATAGATAAGCCATACCCAATTTGTGCCAGTGAGAGAAAGCCAGATCCATATGGGAGGGCTGGAAAAGATCACCTTTAGATATTGTTTTACAATAATCATATATTAATCGAAGCTCTGGCCTGTTAGGCAATTTATACCAATGTGGAGAGTGGAAGACGTTATGTGTGTGAAATGCTTCAGTGAGGGCGTATTATTTAGAGAAGAAAGGAGAAGTACCGAAATGTCATGCTTATCATTCAAAATGAATGCCAGGGATTTCCAAGGGGCCAAGTAACTATCAATTAGCCATAGGATAAAGGTACAAAGAAAGGATACCTGAGCATACAGCTTGGGATTAGGTAGGTTTGCTCCACCCTGCACAGTGGATAGCTTAAGTATAGAAAGATGAACTCTAGGGCAGCTTGTACCCCATAAAAATTTGGAAATTAATTTGTCCCAGGATTTAAAGTAAAAAGGCGAAGGGAAATATGGAATATTCTGAAAAAGGTATAAAAGTCGAGTTAGCACATTCATACGAATGGTTTCGATTCATTGAAAAACAGATAAAGGAACAGATGCCCACCTCTCTAGGTCTGTTTGAATGCTGGTGGTAAGTGGCTCATAACTGACCATTTCCATTACTCCTAATTTCAGCGGAATGTGGATCCCCAAATATTTTATTTTCATGGATCTCCATTTTAATGGAAGAAGACAGTGGAGGGAGTTTGTAGGAGAGAAATTGTAGAGGAGAGCTTCAGATTTTGACAGAGAAAATGCTTTCTGTACACAGGAACAGGGGTTGGGGATCGTGCTGGCGGAGCATGGTATTTAGTGCTGTGCTACAGCCTGTGCTACTGCCTGTTGCATGGCACTGTATATTTGAATATGTTGGCTGCACCAGCATTCCTGGTCACTCCCTTATCCTCCACTCCTGCTGTTAGCATCAGCGCTACCACACAGTGCTGCTGCTATTCAGGTCTTTGAATATTGCAGCCTGGCACTATTCCATTGCTATTCCAGTGCTATGGATTTGCACCAGGTGCTATGCTTTGAATATCTCTGCCAAGGTATGTTAAGTTTATCTCTTTAATAAGACGTTTTTCAAAATGAAAGAACGCTGCAGTAATACCCTCTAGTTCACTTACTGATGACATTTCACCTCCCTGTAGGTGTTCTCTTGCTTTTCTCCTCTGTAAATTTGAGTTCTCAGAGTCCTCCCAGTTATAACCTGAATCCTCAGGTGCTATAGCTCTTTCTGCTCACTGCATACTTCCAACAGCAAATCACATTTTTTTAAGTCACAGAGGTGAATAGAAAAATTTCCAACCAAGTACTGTATATTTACTGTGTTTACTAGTCCTGGGTAATGCTCAAGGTGTGAGAGTTCCAGACTCAGAAATAGTACTGTCTAGCATCCACCATCTGCAGCACTTAAAACTACCACACTATTAAGCAAATCCACAAAGTGGTGCTGCGATCGGCTTTCCCCCACTAGACTGGTGCAGTAACACACAGTTCAGACTGCCTCAGACAAACCAACAGAACCAGGAGCTGTTACTGCACTTCGACTGATGAAATACATAGAGAGAGCTTCCAAGGTCACTGGTTAAAGCTTTTTAATTTAAAGCTTACAAGATCCAACAGTCCACAGTAATGCACTACGTAGCTCCCCAGTGCTTCGACTCAAGATAAGTCTTCCTCAGGCGGTGGAGCGTACTCTAAAGGCTTCCATTATACACAATTACAGAAAACAGATGCATCACATAAAGAGTAAATACTTAAAGTCACAAAAAAAATTCTAGTCCTATTCTACCTTATTTTTTACTAGATGGCCCTAGCTACATACTATAACATAGTTATGGCAATATTTTGTTTTATTTTATTTCATTTAGCATTTGCTATGTATATTTCCTAATTATTTAAAATACAAAAGAGAAAAAAAATGATGTGTTATATAGTGCTCTGATTCATGATTAATTAATATAATCTAGTTTAACAGTCTATTATAACAGAACATTCAATTTTGTACAGAAAAAATAAAAAAGGTGTGCTTCTGCACCAAGTAGTAGCCTACTGATCTAGTCCCAGCTTTCCAAGCTGTGAGAGCAGTAATTCATGATTCACCAAATCAAACGTTTTGGTGAGATGGATAAAGATGACTCCTGCAGTTTTTTTCTTTATCAGAGGTATTGAATATGTCTGAGATGAGGTGCATAAGTCCCGTGGTGTGTGCAGAATCCATGTTGGATCTCAATCATTAGATTGTTGGCTTCGAGGTAAGTGGTAAGTTGATTGTAGACAAGTCTTTCTTGTACTTTGGCCATGGCATTCAGTATCAAGATTGGATTATGGTTTTCTATGGTGTCCCTTGCACCTCCTTTGAAGTGGGATGACTCGAGTGGTTTCCATAATTGAGGGACTTCACTGCAGAGAAGTGACATGTTATGCAGTTTGGCCATGGAAGTTGCAAGGACAGGGGCAGCCAGCTGAAGGAACCTCGACTCAAGCCTGGCTTGCCTGCTGACTTGTCAGGTTTAATTTTGAGTAGGTGTGCTAGGACATCTTTCCTGGTTACCAGACTGAGATGGAATAAGGGTTGGTTGGTGAGGGGAGGGGAGGACAGTGGGGTCTGGGTTGTGAGACTTTAAACTGGTCCAAGTTTGTGAAGTATTTGTTAAACCCTTCTGTGATAAGCTGATGATCCTCAGTCAGAGTGGCATTTATTCTGCGCTCCTGTCATGTGTCAGTTTGACGCCCTTTTAACAGATTGTTAATTTGGGCCCAGAAGTAAGGTACAGTAAAGTAATCTTTATTTTTATAGCACCTTTCTTAAACCAAGGTGCTTCACACACAATAATGAAACACATCAATAAATACAAATATAAAACTGTAAATTAATTAATATCTTCTGGGAATGCTTTTTTAAATAAATATGTTTTAAACTCTAATTTAAACCTCTCAAAGGTCAGGCATTCTCTCAGCCGATGAGGTAGAGAGTTCCACATGGTAGGGGCCGCAATCGAAAAGTCACATGCACCAGATGTCTTCAAACGTAGCCTGAGAACCTCTAGCAATCCCTCATCAGTAGATAGGGTAGGATGGAGGGGGTGGTAGGGAGTCAGGAGTTCTTGGGGTTACTTAGATTTTCTGTCTGCATATTCCTTGGCATTTATTTGTTTAATTAATTAATTAATTTATCTATCTTCTATTATAGATGCCAATGATTGTCTGGCCTGTCCATCTGAAAAGTGGCCCAATGAAAGAAGGGACAAGTGTGTTCAAAGATCTACAGAGTTCCTAGCCTATGATGACCCCGTGGGTGCTGCTTTGACCTCCATCACGATCATCAGTTCACTGCTGCCAGCTACCATCCTTATTATCTTTCTCAAGTTTAGTGACACTCCTGTTGTCAAAGCCAACAATCGAAACCTCAGTTATGTACTCCTTGTTGCCCTTCTGCTCTGCTTTCTGTGCTCCTTGATTTTTATTGGATACCCTAACACAGATACCTGCCGTCTTCGCCAAGCTGTGTTTGGTGTAACCTTTGTTCTTTCTATCTCCTGTGTATTGGCTAAGACCATTATGGTAGTTGTAGCCTTCAATGCTACAAAACCCAACAGCCGCTTGAGTAGATGGGTGGGACCACAGCTCTCCTACACTATAGTATCACTGTGTACACTTGTTCAAGTTATTGTTTGTGTCACTTGGATTATCCATTCATCTCCATTCCCAGAACGGAACTTTAAATCCCAACCTGGGCTGATAATTATTGAATGTAATGAAGGTTCAGCCATTGCATTCTGGTGCTTGTTGGGATATATGGGCCTACTGGCTGGTATCTGCTTTATAGTAGCTTTCCTGTCTAGAAACCTGCCTGACAGCTTTAACGAGGCCAAGTTTATCACCTTCAGCATGGTTGTATTTGTTAGCGTTTGGCTGGCCTTCATCCCAGCATACCTCAGTACTAAGGGCAAATATATGGTAGCGGTAGAGATATTTGCTATTATTTCTTCTAGTGCTGGTTTGCTTGCCTGTATATTTTTTCCAAAGTGTTACATTATTCTACTGAGGCCCGACATCAATACAAAAGAACATTTAATGGGGAAAGGCACACGGGTGATATAAAAGTTTAGAAAAAGATTGAAGGTGTAACACTATACATGCATGTTTCACTTGAGCATGGTACATGAAACTGGATACATAACATACCGTATGTGTCTGACATTCTCCTACTGCTTTCCCTTAATAAACTACTGTACTTCCTACCTGTGTTTTTATTCTTTATTTGCAGTTTTCATCATGCTGCCCAGTAGATCAGCAATCAGTAGTTTGTTTCACAAAGTAATCATGTTCAATAAATATAATTTTATTACAAAATGTTACTATGTTCCTCCTTTGAAACCATGTATCCCCTTCAATCATCCACAAATCTCATGACAGTACCTTTTACATGCCATAGTATAAGCCTGGTTGCCAAGGGATGTTGCATGAACAGGGACTTGTTACATTTTTCTTGCAGTTAGTTCTCTTTATTTAGAGTTACAGCAACTGAACACATGCACATATGTTCTTTAGAACAGTATGCAGGCACAAATAACAGTAGAGGACAATGATACAACATGGAGAAGGCTTACAGCAATGTTGGATTAAACATGCAGTGGGTCACCATTTTATGTTATTTATCTTTTATTTATTTTTTTATTGAAATCTTAGATACACTTGTGAGTGGATGCTCACTGAGAGGTTCCACGTCAAATACATCAATACAACAAGGCAAAAAAAAAAGCATTTGTCAATGCCGAATGTTGTCTCGCTGGCATTGGCATTGGTAGTGCCAGAGTTAGAGACACATAATTGGAATGGCAGTGAAGTATTGAAGTGATGCCGACCCCACCCCCACCCTGTAGAGAGCGACAGGCATTGGGGTGTGCCTTTGGGTCGTCGGCTATAACGCTCATGCCATTGTACCTCACCCTACCCTGTAGACACTGACAAGTGTTGTGGTGTGCTTTGGGGTCTTTGAGCATTATACTTACCCCATTCCATAAGGAGATATGCTGAGGTGGGTGCAGTATACGAGAATGGGGTGAACTTAGTGGCTGAACAGTGCAAGGCACACCACAATGCCCATCGCTGGCTGCAGGGTGGGGGTGGGGTGGGGTGGAATGGCGTGAGCATTACAGCCTATGATCCCATTTCACACCCTGATGCCTGTCAGTCTCTACAGGGTGGGGTGGGGGTGAATGCTGTGAGCATTACAGCCTATTATCCCATTCACACCCCTGGCCTGTCATTCTCTACAGGGTGGGGTGGGGTGGAATGGCGTGAGCATTACAGCCTATGACCCCATTTCACACCCGGCGCCTGTCAGTCTCTATAGGGTGGGGACGGGGTGGGGGTGGAAGGGGCGTGAGCATTACAGCCGATGATCCCATTTCACACCCCTGATGCCTGTCAGTCTCTACAGGGTGGGGTGGAATGGCGTGAGCATTACAGCCGATGATCCCATTTCACACCCTGGCGCCTGTCAGTCTCTACAGAGGTGGGGTGGAATGGCGTGAGCATTACAGCCGATGATCCCATTTCACACCCTGATGCCTGTCAGTCCTCTACAGGGTGGGGGTGGGGTGGGGTGGAATGGCATGAGCATTACAGCCGGTGATCCCATTTCACACCCCTGATGCCTGTCAGTCTCTACAGGGTGGGGTGCTACAGTTGGAAACCCTAACACCATAGGCGTGTGTTGGTATTTTCACTCCAAATTTTGAACATGGGCTTTGTGTGAGCCCACCTCATGAAAAGCAACACAATCGGTTTGTTAGCTGAAAGGTGGTTTTGCACAGTGGCTATGCCATTTGGCAACACAGGGATGAAAACACATTTTGGACAGGATGTGGAGAATGACAACTTGTATTGTTCATGAGGAGGCTTAAAATAATGGCAATGTTGAAAATCTGGAGTGAAAATATGAAAAATTTGGTGAAGTCATGAGCATGCATAGAAACTGTGCAACACACGTCTGTAACCCAATTATTTTTGGGAGTTTGTTTGTCACATTTTTAACATAGGCATTTTGGGACCTCACCTCATGAAAAGTGGCACTGTGATTTTGTTAATCTGTCCCAAAAGTTGATTTCCCACAGCGACCACGCCATTGTGCGCTACAGGTGCGGAAACAGATTTTGGGCAGGATGTGAAAAATTACAGCTTACTGTTCATAAGGAGGTGTGAAAAAATGCCAGTGTTGAAAATCTGGTTTGGAAATATTACAAATTTGTGAAGCTACAAAGGTGTGTGGGAACTGCGCAATGAACGCTTCCAACACAGTCATCTTATGGACTTTCAGCACCAAATTTTCAACACAGGCATTTTAGGACATCTGCTCATGAACAGTATCACTGCTATTTCCTCAAACTGTCCCAAAAACTGATTTGGCACAGTGATCATGCTATTCTGCGCTGGACATGCAAAAACACATTTTGGCCAGGATGTGTAAAATGACAGCTGCACTGTTCATCAGGAGGAGTGGAAAATGGCATTTTTGAAAATCTGGAGTGAAAAGATTACAAATTCACAAAGTTATGAGCATGCGTGGAAACAGCACAACACATGCTCATGAAACAGCCATTTGTGGGATTTTTTCACAAAATTTGCAAAATAGGCTTTTTGCGAGCCCCCCTCATGAACTGTGGTACTGTTGTTTCATTACTCAGTCCCAAAATGTGATTCTACACAGTGACTGTGAAATCACCTTTCAGGACTGGAAAATGGCATGACAGTGACTGAATTCATGAGGAGGGGTCTCAAGAACCCCATGTTGAAAGTTTGGTGCAAAAATCCCCAAAAATGCCTGAGATATGCACCAAAGTTGAAAAAACCCTATTTACGCCATTATACAGCTTACCGGCATTTCTTCAGTTTGGGGTCGGCTTTGAAGAGTGCAAACATGTTCCCAGTCCACCGAAGATCGTTGCACCAGACTCCAGAAGTAAGTATGGGGTGGGGGGTGTGGGGAGGCAGGGTGCGCAGAGGGTGGGTGCAGGTTGCGGGGAGAGGGTCAGGGAGACTGCGAAGGACCATTAACTTTTTTCACAGGGTTAAAAGAAAAAAAAACATTGCGGGACGGTTTTTATTTTTCAGGGAATTTAGCATGCTGGGGTGGGCTCCCAGCATGGCACCGAAATGTTTTGGTCGGGGATGCTGTAGCCAGTGGGGGATTGGGCACCTCCATCAGCACACAATGAAAGCGAGGGAGCAAGAGCTGAGGGGGATTGGGCACCCCCCTCAGCACATAACAAATGGAGGGTGCATTATGCCAATGGGGAGTGGGCTCCCTTGTCAGCACACACATTCCAACAGGGGTACTGGGCACCCCCAAAGTCAGCATTATGGCAGGCAGTGTGCCGCCATGTTGATTTTTTTTTCTCACCAGGGAAAGCACGTCGGGAGGTCCAGTGTGTATGACAAGCTTTGTTCACATTGCAGTGGACCTTTTCTTAGATGTGCTCACCACATTATATAAGCATGGTGTGGCGCTGGCATGCAGGCTTATTGGGGAATGAGGGACGCACCTACTGATGCATGTCCTGCATTCACCCAACAGTGAACCCGCCTCCACATCTACTATTACTGCAATATGTTGGCTGCCCATGCAAGAGCCAACATAAAAAAACTGAGGACAATTTACAGATAATACAAGGAGAGTTCACCAAACAGGTAATGAGAGTATTAAACATAACGGGTACATAAATCTAGCCAGGAACAGGTAAGCTGCAGCATTGTACAAAGTATGTCTGCGTCAGTAGGAGGAGCAGGAGATGGAAGGGGGAAAGAGAAGCAGTGTAAACCGGGCAGTGTGGGAAGAGGCAGGGGTTTGACAGGGACAGGATAGGGGTACAAGAGGTAGGGGGGATTGCTAAGTGCTGGGGTTTGCCTATCCCAAGGGATACGGACTGGGAAGTTTTGGCGGTAGTCAGTCAGGGCATGGGGTGTCTCAGCGGTGGCACTTACAGGAACTCCTGTCAATAAGGTGTTGGTGAAGTTTGAGTTTGAAGGATCCAAGAGTAGTAGCGCCAGAGATATCAGGCTGAAGCATGTTTGTCCAGAGTGATGCCCAGTAAGAGAAAGCACGTTATGCCATGGATATGTGGCATCTGGGAACATAGAAGGTTTGTGGGGAGGAGCTCCAGGTCTGTTTGGTGTTTAGCGGTATGGACAGCAGGTTCTGAACTCCAGGAGGAAGCTGGTTTAGCGTAGCCTTTTCGGTGAGAAGGCAGGTTTGAGATCACATTCTGTCGTTAAGTTGGAGCAGCCAGCACAGGTATAGAGTTCTCAGGTATGGGTTAGTTTTGGTGTATTTGTAAGCAAGCAGCAGGCTTTTTTTAGGGCAACAGCAATTGTGTTGGAGTGCTGTGTCAGTCACAGATCCATATATTACCAGTCCATAATCTATAAGGGATACAATCGAGCTGTTAATTGCCAGATTCAGCACTTCATGGGTGAGACAGTGCCTGTGTTGGTAGAGGATACTGATTCTGGAGTTGATGGCTATAACAGCGTTGTTGATATGCTGTGTGAAGGACATGGAGGAGTCAGTCATAACCCCAAGGTATCTGCAGTGTGGAATGAGTTCCAGGGTGCTACCACTGTCATTCCATATTGACAAGGGGTAGTTTTTTAGTTTGTTTTGGGCTATTGTATAGAGTATGGTTTTGGTCTTTTTGTAATTCATGACAAGGTTTTGTTCTGTCAACCATTTTGTCATTTGATGAGAAGCCACTTAGAGATCTGTTTCGAGGAGTTCTTGCCATAAGTTGCTGGCAAAGATTACTGCGTCATCAGCGTATAAGAGCGTGCGGCACTGGCAAGTGGCTGGTAGATTATTTAAGAAAACACTGAATAGCAGAGGTCCCAGTACTGACCCTTGTGACACACTGAATCTGACAGGTCAGCTATCGGATAGGACATCCCCAACCCTAACTTGTTGAGAGTGGAGGCTCAGGTACCTGCTAAATCAGTCCATGGTTTCTGTTGCAAGTCCAATTTCAGAAAGCTGTTTGAGGAGGAGGCATGGTGAACTGTATCATAAGCCTTTGATAGGTCAATTAAGGATGCCCCTACAAGGTGTCCTTGGTCCAAGGCATTATTAATGAACCCAGTGAATTCTAAAAGGGCCGTGATGGAACTGTGGCCACCACGGAACCCATATTGCTCAGGTCAGAGAAGCTTGTGTTGGTTAAGATAGTCCATCTGGTCAGCCACAGTCCGCTCCAATGCCTTTGAGAGTGGAGGTATTACAGAGATTGGTCTGTAATTGTTGTGTGAAGTTTGGTCCTCACTTTTATGTACAGGAGTTACTGTGGCAGACTTCCATCTTTGAGGGAATTGAGAGTGGCAGAGGGAGAAGTTAATTATTTTTGTTAGTGATCCAAATATTTCATCTAGTGTCTGGCAAACAAATTTGAGGTCTAGTGAGTCCCCACTATGCCTTGACTTTCCTACGACCTTCTCTATGTATTTTCTTGCATCTGCCTCAGATATAATTGAAGTGGAAAGGTGGTCAGAGGGGAAGTAGTATAGATGCTCTTGCAGTGTCTCTTGGCTTAGGACATTGAAGTCTGTTGGGAGATCACTACTGAGGTCAGTCAATGCCTGATTCGTCGAATTGGCAATGAGTAGGGGGTCTAAGGTCAGGACACCCTAGACAGTGAACAGAGCAGGGAGGTGTTTTTTGATCTTTCCTTGTAATATCCTGTAGGTTTACCCAGAAGGACTTGTTGCTGTTCCATGAGTCAGTGAGGGCTTCTTTGTAAAATGTACTCTTTGCCTGTATGATTGCTTTTGTAAAGTCATTGTGAGCCTTTTTATATCACTGGATGTTTGCTAGTACTGGAACATATATAACATTTTTAGAAATACACTAGGGAGGCTAAAATGCCCTGTACATCTGAATACTGTTCACCAGGATTTTCCCCAGCTAAGTATCTTGGGTGAGAGTTGGGTAGGGGACTTGTAGGAAATGCTTGGAGGACAAGAAGGGCACCTAGAGGACCTGGTAGGAAGGCATGGATTTTCTAGTAAAATGGGACATTTTAGCTAGAGTGGCAATGGACCTCACTGAGGCAGGCCATTGGGAGAGAGTGGGTAGCTCTGCAGACCTCCAGCATTTTACAGTCAATCTCTTGGCCTCTATGCTAACCATCAGGAACTGTTGTGGTTGTGGCCTAGAGGTAACTGGAGGTGGAGAAGCTAGCCATAGGTTATGTCACCAAGTAAATAGGCAAATCCTTCCAATATGCCACTAAAACATTGATGGGTCTGAGTCCTTATGTTACTCAAATTAGGGCTACAGAGAATGTGTAGAAGTTCAACTCCCAGAGCATGGCAGCACTAGCACTAATCACGTGTTGCTGTAATGTCAGGGGTACTGTTCGACTGCTGGCTGCCCACTGACCACCCTGGTGGCATACACAGTGATGTTGGTGGTGGCACTTGTTGTATTGCTGTTAGCCGATGCCTCTGCAGCTGCACCAGTCCCAAATAATAGCAGTGACACTGGCAGAATCAAGGGCACGGGCTGCCTAGCAAGTGATGTGTGTGTGTGTCAAGACCCTGGCCACTGCTAGCAACCATGGAGAGGTCATCAGGTCCAGTGAAGAATCCCAATGGTGAGCCCCCAACCCCAAATTCAATGTCCACAAGGCAATCCAGCCCTGGTAAAACAATGGTTAGACAACAGGACACAGCGGGTAATAGTAAATGGAGTCCACAGTGAAGAAAGGAGGGTGACTAGTGGGGTACCGCAGGGTTCGGTACTGGGGCCGGAGAGAGACTGGAAGGGAAAGTATGTCTCTTTGCAGATGACACAAAGATCTGCAACAGGGTTGATACACAAGGTGGGGTGGAAAGGATGAAATGGGATTTGGCAAGGTTGGAGAAATGGTCAAATGTATGGCAACTTAGATTCAATGCAAAGAAGTGCAGAGTTATTCACCTGGGAAACAAAAACCCAGGGGAAGAGTACACATTCGGGGGTGAGATACAGACAACAACAAAAATGGAAAGAGACCTGGGGGGTAGTCATATCAGATTACCTAAAAGTGGGCCAGCAATGTGAGAAGGTACTAAGGAAGGCTGGGGGGATACTGGGATGCATTGGGAGAGGCATCGCCAGTAGAAAACAGGAAGTTGTCGGCCCTCTGTACAGACAGTTGGTAAGACCACATCTGGAGTACTGTGCACAGTTCTGGAGACCCCATCTCCACAAAGACATAGATAGGGTGGAGGCTGTCCAGAGGAGGGCAACCAAAATGATGCAGGCTCTGAATCAGAAAACATATGAAGAAAGACTAAAGGAACTAAAGATGTATAGCCGTGAGGAAAGGAGGGAGAGTGGGGACATGATGGAAACTTTCAAATGCCTCAAGGGAATCAACAAAGTCCAAGAGGGTAGCATTTTTCAGAAAAAGAGATGTGCAAAAACAAGGGTGCACATTTTGAAGATAGAGGGGGGACAGCTCAGAGGTAATGTGAGGAAGTATTTCTTCACAGACAGGGTTGTGGATACATGGAACTGCCTTCCTGAGAAGGTCATAGAGTCAAAAACAGTGGGGGAATTCAAGAATGCATGGGACAGACATAAGGCAATTCTGGGGGGGGCAGGAGAAAGTAGGCTATTGGTTAACTAAGATCTGCAACTTATCCCTTAGGTAGGGAAATGGGCAGACTAGGTGGACCAAGCGGTCCTTATCTGCCATCAAATTCTATGTTTCTGTGTTTCTATGTTTCTATGTACATAGGTCTCATCATCTTCAACATCATCCTCCTTTTCAGAGACCATGTCTGCAGCAGATCCCCAGAGATGTGACCCATAGCTGTAGTGTCCTGTCCACTATGCACCTGCAGGCCTGAACATGATGGTCTTGACTGGCTGCCATCACTTCCCTGCACCACATGGCCCACTGGTGCTGGTATGATGGTCTGGGCTGTGGAGCAAGAGAAACAGAGTGAGTTCATTGTACATGGCACAGTGTGCCCATGCCACCGCCACTGCATACACAACACCAGGGTGTCCCCAATATCACACAGTGCCAGCCTCAACCCAGTGTACCATGCCCACACACCACCACAGTCAAGGTGGACAGAGATAATGTGCAAAATAAAAATTATGAAGAACGACTAGCTCTATATTCGCCTGAATTAAGAAGGATTAGGGGCGATCTACTTTAAATGTTTAAAATATTGAAAGATACAGAATTGATGTCACACTTGGGCATGACTTTTAATATAAGGGATGTAATCTGAGAAGTCATACACTTTAGTTGGTGTTAACATATCCTAGGACAGACATTAGATGCTTCTTTTCCACGCAGTGAATTATCCCTATATGGAATGTCCTTCTTAAATCTCTTCTAAATACAACTAGCCAGGACACTTTTAAGACAGACCTAGATAAATATCTTCTAAATCATGCATAAATGTTCCAGATTTCTGGATATGTACTCATATGGGCTGCCACTTTCTGTGCATCTATCATTCCTAGTATGAATCCGAGTATGAAACCACACCCATACCATGCAGCTCAGGGTGCATGTGAACTGTGTGGTACACACACCAACATGCACATGTGTTGGCTGCCACACTATTTCTGTGGGACCTGTATCCCAGACAGTGCCCTATGTGGTGTAAAGTGGCACAGGATGGTGCATAGGCACAACCACATGAGGCATGCATGCCAAGTGCCACAGCCGGCTTGTTTGGACATCATGGCCTGCAACAATGAATACATGTTGCACACATGTCCACACACTGCAAAAATGGGCCACGGAATTTATGGCACCACTGGGACAGGCACATGCCCATGGCTGTGCACAGTAAGCACCAGCCATGTCCCACCACAGTTTTGGGTCCCACAGGACACCCAGTTGTCACCATGCAAAACTCTAGCTGCATGGCCTGATACTCACATGCTCTGTGCAACTCCAGCAGTGTCTCATATCCCCCACCCTCCACACCCACCTGGGTCACTGGTCTGAGTGTGGATACAACATCCATTATTGGGTCCACCCTCCTCTATTCAGTCTGCATAGGACCACCTCCTGTCCCCATCAGTGACCTCAGCCACTGTGCCTTTTCCTGCTTTGCATGCCTCTGCAGATCATGCCACTGCTTCCTGCAGGCATCCACACTCTGTCCACATCCACGCTCCGCACTGACCTCTGCAGTGATCTCTACCCACATTAGGCAGGCAGTGGTGTCTGTGGGCTTGTATTTCCACATCTGGGCCAGCCTGTCCTTGTATGCGGTCACCAAGGCCTTATGTTCTTAATCAGAGAATTTGTACACCCGTAGGAGCCTGTGTCCCTCATTAGTATCTCTGTAGGGAGGAGGGGAACTGTTGTGGGTGGGTGTCTGGTAGTACCATGGAATGTGTGTGTGTGTGTGTGTGTGTCTGTCTCAGCCTGTGTGTGTCCCTCTCATGCGTGTGTCCCACAATGTGTATGTGTGTGTGCGTGTCTCTCTGTGTATGTCTATCTCACCCTGTGTGTGGCCCTCTCATTTGTGTGTCTCACAATGTTTGTGTGTGTGTGTGTGTGTGTGTGTGTGTCTCTGTGTATGTCTGTCTCAGCCTGTGTGTGGCCCTCTCATGCATGTGGCCCACAATGTGTGTGTGAGTGTGTGTGTGTCTGTGTATGTCTGTCTCAGCCTGTGTGTGGCCCTCTCATGCGTGTGTCCCACAGTGCGTGTGTGTATGTGTGTGTGTGTGTGTCTCTGTGCATGTCTGTCTCACCCTGTGCGTGGCCCTCTCATGCGTGTGTCCCACAGTGTGTGTGTGTGTCTCTGTGTGTGTCTGTCTCAGCTTGTGTTTGTGGCCCTCTCATGCACGTGTCCCACTGTGTGTGTGTGTGTGTGTGTGTGTGTGTGTGTGTGTGTGTGTGTGTGTGTGTGTGTGTGTCTCTGTATATCTGTCTCAGCCTGTGTGTGGCCCTCTCATGCGTGTGTCCCACAATGTGTGTGTGTGTGTGTGTGTGTGTCTCTGTGTATGTCTGTCTCAGCCTGTGTGTGTGGCCCTCTCATGCATGTGTCCCACAGTGTGTGTGAGACTACCAGCCATGGCAATGCACAGCTGTAAGGTTACACGGCCGTCCCTGTGGTACCATGACACAGGCATGTCAGGGGCCAGCAGTACACCATTGCACCAGGAATGGCCATTACTCACAACAAACATTCAGTACCACAGGATGACAGGACTGTGTCACTGTCCTGAAGATGCTGCACACATGTCCGTACACATACAGCAGCTGCGGGATCCAAGCGTGGCTGTGGACCACAGGGGGCATGGCCTTGCCGTGCCTAGTCAACCCTGTCAGACTGGGTGGGTGGCATGATGCAGACATTCAGGTGCTTTTGGGTGACTCAGGCATGGGCTGCTATGTGCTGGGTGTAACCCCCCTACAAATGAGGGTTCCCGAAAAGTCTTCCTTGGGCTTACCTAAATGCCCACTGCCAGGCTGGTGCCCTGTGTCCTAGTAATCTAAACATTATTGCCTGAGACAGCCTTTATAGCCTCTCTGTACTGTCTCTCTAAGAGCTGCCTAGTTTGCAGTTTATAATTAATATGGGAGGGGGCTGAGCGTTTCTACGCTCGAGTCCCGGCCGGGTTGCCAGATAATCACTCCGTTCTGCCATTGCTATTTGCGCAGAGGGAGCTCTGTTAGAAGCTGTACTTATTTGCGGAGTATCTACTGTAACAGTGATGTTATTGAAGTGTGTCTAACCTGCCTTCTTTGCAGCATGGGCATTTCAGTATGGCACCACCATCTTGGTCCTGGACTGAAAGTTTGGACCAACCAGTACCTTTGGGGGCCCTAAAATGGTGTCTGTCCCCAGGGGTCTTGTGGGAGTAAAATTCTGTAGGAATTGTAGTTTTTACATTTTAGCACCTAAATGCACTTGGAGGGGGGCCCTTGAACAGACAGACAGATCAGCCAACTGAACCTTTTGGATCCTGAGGAAAGTCCCAGATTGCTTGCAGCAGAAGTCAGTCTGACATGGGAAGAGAAAGAGTGAACAGCTTGAAATAGTCGAACGGCACCTCCTGCGTAGTTCATGCAGGAAACTGGTGAAAGGGCTGAGTCTTGCCCTGTCTTCTTGCTGTCCCTGAGAGGAAACTTGTGAATATTTTGGACTGAATCCATAGAAACATAGAACATAGAAACATAGAAGTTGACGGCAGATAAGGACCGCAAGGCCCATCCAATCTGCCCATTTCTTTTTCTACCTTATAAATGTGCCATCAGCCTTTGCTCTGTCAGTGGCCTATCTATTCATAGTCATTTGTATTGCTCCCTTATGCCTATCCCATGCCTGTTTGAAGCCCTGCACTGTATTCATAGCCACCACTTCTTGTGGTAAGCCATTCCATGCATCCACCACCCTTTCTGTGAAAAATAATTTCCTCACATTCCCCTTTAATCGGCCCCCCTCTAATCTCATGCTGTGTCCTCTTGTCCTGCTATTTTTCTTGTATTTAAACATTTTAGACTCTTTAACCTTGTTTATGCCCTTAAGGTGTTTGAATGCCTCGATCATATCACCCTCTCCTCCTTGCTCAAGGGTATACATATTGAGCTCTGTTAATCTGTCCTCATATGTCTTCTGATGCAGTCTCTGCACCATTTTGGTTGCCCTTCTCTGGACTGCCTCAATTTGGTTAATGTCCTTGTGAAGGTGTGGCCTCCAATACTGCACGCAGTACTCCAGATGGGGCCTAACCAGTGTCTTGTAAAGAGGGATTATTACCTCCCTCTTATGACTTGTGATACCCCTACTAATACACCCTAACACCCCCCTAGCCTTACATACTGCTTTAGAGGTCTGCTTGGATGATTTCAGGTCATCAGTGATGATGATGCCCAAGTCTCTTTCTTCCTTTGTGACTGCTAGCAACTCCCCTCCCAGCCTGTACGTGGCTTCAGGGTTTCTCTTCCCTATGTGCATGATTTTGCACTTCTTTGCATTAAATCCCAGTTGCCACTCTTCTGACCCTTTGCTAGTTTATCCAGATCTCTTCTCATTCTGCCCACCATCTGGATCATCTACTCTGTTGCAGATCTTGGTGTCATCTACAAACAGACAAGCCTTACCCTCTAGTCCATCTGCAAGGTCACTAATGAAGATGTTAAAGAGGACTGGCCCCAGGACTGATCCCTGAGGTACCCCACTTGTGACTTACATCTCTTCTGACTGTATACCATTTCCCAACACTCTCTGTTTTCTGCCAGTCAACCAGTTTGCCACCCAGTTGACCAACTTCTGACCCACCCCGAGCCTACCCAGCTTATTTATCAATCTTCTATGTGGAACAGTGTCGAAAGCTTTGCTGAAGTCAAGGTAGGCGACATCAACTGCTCCCCCTTGGTCAACCACTCTGGTTACCCAGTCAAAGAAATCTATGAGATTAGTTTGACAGGACCTTCCTTTGTAAACCCATGCTGTCTTGGATCCTGTGCCCTATGGATTCCAGGTGTTGCACTATCCTTTCCTTAAGGTGCCTCCACAATCTTGCCCACTACTGAGGGAAGACTGATTGGTCTGTAGTTCCCCACCTCCTCCCTGCTACCACTCTTGTGGAGCGGGATCACATGAGCCCTTCTCCAGTCTTCTGGGACCTCTCCTGTGCTCAGAGACTCACTAAAAATTCTGCTAATGGCTCTGCTAGTTCCTCCTTTAGCTCCTTAAGTACCCTGGGATGTATGCCATCAGGTCCGATTGCCTTATCCACCTTGAGCTTGTAGCTCTTGTAGGACCCGTTCTTTTGTGAAGGGAGTAGTGCTCACCTCCCTTCCCCCATGTCCATGATGCTGAGCTGTGGGCCCTGCCCTACCTTCACTTCAGTAAATACTGAGCAAAAGTATCTATTTAGGATAGATGCCTTTACAGGGTCCTCCTCCTCACATGTTCCCTTTTCTCCATTAAGCTTAGCAATACCCCCTCTGGACTTTCTCCTTTCACTAATGTATCTATAGAAGGTCTTGTCTCCTTCTTTTACTGTTCGTGCTAGTGTTTCCTCAGCTTGGGACTTTGCCTGCCTTACTGCCTTCCCTGTTTCCCTTAGGGCAGTTTGGTATGCCTCCCTATCTTCATCCAGCTGTGTTCTCTTATATTTCCTGAAGGCCAGCCTTTTGGCTCTGACCTTTTCTGCTAATGTATTTGAGAACCAAAGTGGTTTCCTTCTTCTTTTGCACTTCTTTTTCTGTCTAACACATTGGGATGTTGCTTTAATTATTGCATCCTTAATGCTTGCCCACTTTACCTGTACCCCCTCACTTGTGTTTCTTTTTGCCAGGGCTAGCTTACTCTGTTGGCCATCTTATCAAAGACAGCTCCTCTGAAGTCCCATATTTTTGCCTTGGAATGGGATGATTTAGATGTAGTAGCCAAATTGAACCATACCATGTGATGGTCACTGGCCCCAGGTGACCTTCTACCTGGAGATCTGTGATCCCTTCCTTGTTAGTCAGTACTAGATCTAGGATAGCCCTGTCTCTTGTGGGTTGCTGTACCAGTTGTTTGAGGCCCCCCTTGCAGGGAATCCACTATGTGTCTAGTTCTGGCAGATGTTTCTGCTGGTATTGACCAATCTGTATCCGGCATGTTGAAGTCTCCCATTATCAGAACCTCCCCTTTAGCTGTCATGTTTTGTATATTTTCTAACAGTAATGTGTCTATGTCATCCCCCTGGTCTGGTGGCCTGTAGACAAACCCAGTTCTTATGGCTGTCCCATTTCCTGTTTCCAGGGTAACCCACAGTTCTTCTGGCTCCTTATGTGTATTCTGAATTTCTGTAGCTTTGATATTTTCATTGACATACAGGGCCACTCCTCCTCCCCTTTTTGCACCTCGGTCTCTTCTGAACAATACATAGCCAGGTACTGAAGTCTCCCAAGTGTGGTTACTGGTAAACAACATCTCACTAATTGCTACTATGTCCAGCTTAGCCTCTGACATTATTGCCTGCAGGTCTGGGATCTTATTTCCCAGGCTGTGAGCATTTGTGTACGTGATTTTCCATTAGCCAGATTTGGACCGACTACCCTCTGCGGTCGAGGTTTTTCTGTTGGATGCTGGGGAAATGGCGGGTTGTTCTTATAATGTATTTCCTCTTGAATATGAAATTTGAGGTGTGCAATCTCTGCCCATGCTGCCCGGAGCTGAGCCCTAAGATCTCCAAAGGCCCAGCATGTAGGACAGTGTCCTACATCCTGTAAAGTTGTCCTTCTGAAAATTGTTCCACAGTACCTGCAGTTACTGAAATCCATTCCAAATAAGTTGCTGGGTTTGTAACCTAGTCAGAGTAATTAGAAGGGAAAAAAAGGAAAAAAAATGCAAGTAATGGTTTAATTGTGCTTTGTTTAACTTGTTATAACAAGTTAAATTACTAGTGCCCCTGTAAATGAGCTCACCTTGTGGAGGCCCCACTGATCCACCCTTTCCTGCTCTGCCACAGGAAATGTCACAACTGTGGTACCCTGTAAAGGAGTGTAGTGTGGGGTGGTTGGGGATGGGGGTGGGTGGCTGAGCCCTTCCCCTGCCTAAAAAGAAGAACCACGGACGAAAGAACAAGGAGGTAAGAGCAGAAACAATCAGTCAACAACAAATGCAGTAACCTTGAAAGCTTATCTTAATGTTAGATAAAACTGTAAAACCTGTAAAGCACCACCTGTAATAATTTCAGAGAAGATATACGCTGTAAGAAACACTTTGCTACAGAGAAAAATAAAGCAATGAAATGTTAGCAACAAGCAGTAGCAATCCTCTGTGAGTAAAAAATAAAAACACCACCACACAGTAAATATGCTTAGCCAAAATAAGTCCTAATCCTTTTCCCTTGCTTTGGTAAGTGTCTCTACTCTGCCTTTCAAGCAGTCTTAGAAGGAAAGAGCTCAGGTGAAGCTAGGTGCCTTGGCCAGCAAACCAAGTCTTCTACCTCCAAGATATTAACTAACCTGACTTTTTAACCCTTCTTTCTTTTGGAAATTACTGACAGTTTGCCAACTCCACCCCCCACATACACACCTAATCCTTTGGAAGAGCTGTGGTAGGAAAGCAATTATCTCCTTCAATGTGAGAAGGAGACTTAAACACCTCGGAGACAACACACCTTTTCAACAAACAAGAATAAAATAAAACACGGTGTCAAACAGTAATTTTGCTTAGCTCAATGATAAAAAAAGTCACAAAAATGTAAGCTCCACCTGTAATACAGTAATTTCAGAGAATAGAAACATAGAAACATAGAAACATAGAATTTGACGGCAGATAAGGACCGCTTGGCCCACCCAGTCTGCCCATTTCCCTACCTACTGGATAAGCTGCAGATCCTAGTTAACCAGCAGCCTACTTCTTCCTACCCCCAACCCCCAGAATTGCCTTATGACTATCCCATGCATGCTTGAATTCCACCACTGATTTTGACTCCACAACCTCCTCCGGAAGGCCGTTCCATGCATCCACAACCCTCTCTGTGAAAAAATACTTCCTTAAATTACCTCTGAGCCGTCCCCCCTCTATCTTCAAATTGTGCCCTCTTGTTCTTGCACACCTCTTTTTGAAAGATGCTACCCTCTTGGACTTTGTTGATTCCCTTGAGGTACTTGAAAGTTTCTATCATGTCCCCTCTCCCTCCTTTCCTCGAGGCTATCATATTAAGCTCCTAAGTCTCTCTTCATATGTCCTCCGGTGCAGACCCTGCACCATTTTAGTGCCCTTCTCTGGACAGCTTCCATCCTGTCTATGTCTTTGCGGAGATTGGGTCTCCAGAACTGCACACAGTACTCCAGATGGGGTCTCACCAGCTGTCTGTACAGAGGGATAATAACTTCCTGTTTTCTACTATTGATGCCTCTCCCTATGCATCCCAGTATCCCCCCAGCCCTCCTTGCTGCCTTATCACATTGCTTGCCCACCTTTAGGTCATCTGATATGACTACCCCCAGGTCCCTTTCCATTTTTGTTGTTGTTAGTATCTCACCCCCCATTGTGTACTCTTCCCCTGGGTTTTTGTTTCCCAGGTGCATTACCTTGCACTTCTTAGCATTGAATCTAAGCTGCCATACATTTGACCATTCCTCTAACCTTGCCAAGTCCCTTCTCATCCTTTCCACCCCACCCTGTGCATCAACTCTGTTGCAGATCTTAGTGTCATCTGCAAAGAGACATACTTTTCCTTCCAGTCCTTCTGCTATGTCGCTTATAAAGACATTGAAGAGGACCGGTCCTAACTGAACCCTGCGGTACCCGCTAGTAACCCTCCTTCTTCTGAGTGGACTCCATTTACTATTACTCTCTGTGTCCTATTCTCCAGCCAATTCTTTACCCAGGCTGTCATCTTGGGACCCACTCCCAGGCTGGCTAACTTATATATTAATCTTTTGTGGGACTGTGTCAAATGCCTTGCTAAAGTCTAGGTAGGCCATGTCCACAGCCCCTCCTGATCTACTACTTTGGTCACCCAGTCAAAAATCTATCAGATTGTCTGGCATGACCGTCCCGCTGTGAATCCATGCTGCCTAGGGTCCTGTGCCCTTCTGGCCTCTAGATCAGCGACAATTCTTTTCCTTTAGAAGTGATTCCATCATTTTCCCTATCACTGAGGTTAAACTAACAGGTCTATAGTTTCCTGCTTCTGCCTTGCTCCCACTTTTGTGAAGAGGAATCACATCTGCCCTCCTCCAGTCCTCGGGTACCACCCCATCCTCCCATGATTTGTTAAAGAGGGTAGTCAGTGGTGTCACTAGTTCTACCCTTAGTTCTTTAGAATTCTGGGATGAATCCCATCAGGCCCCATTGCTTTGTCCACCTTCAGTTTTAAGAGTTCTTTCAGAACCCTTTCTTCTGTAAATGGGCTGGTATCAACTTCTGTATCCAGAGTGTTACTACTGTTTGTTTTATGTACCTCCCCTCTTCCTTTGTAAATACTGAGCAAAATATTTGTTTAGTATCTCTGCCTTTTCACACTCTCCTCTGCCCACCCTCTCTCCCTTTATTAAGCCTCACTATCCCTCCTTTGGTCTTCCTTTGCTCCCTGATGTACCTATAAAGGTTTTATTCCCTTCTTAACTGAGTTGGCTATCTTTCCTCAGTTTGGGCCTTTGCTGTTCTGACTGCCTTCCCAGCCTCCTTTTGCTTTAACTGATACAGTTCTCTGTCCTGCTCCTGCTGAGATTCCTTGTACTTCCTGAATGCTTTCTTTTCTCTTGAACCTTCACTGCCACTTCCTTTGAGAACCATAGTGGTTTCTTACATCGTCTTGTTTTGTTTATTTGCTTCACACAAAGGCTCGTTACCTCTGTGATGGCAGTTTTATTATTCCCCATTGTTCTTCCACCCTCCTTCCGCCCATTTGCTAGTGCATTCCTTAGGCACTCACACATTTGGCAAAGTCAGCCTCCTAAAGTCCAGTACTTTTGTCTTTGTATGGCTTGACTGTATTGCTGTGTTTATTGTGAACCATACTGTTCGATGGTCGCTAGTTCCCAGATGGCTACCCACTTCTACATCTGTGATCCTCTCTCCATCTCCATTTGAGAGTATCAAGTCTAATATTGCTCCTCTCGGTGGGCTCCAGTACTAGTTGTCTAAGGCATGCCCCTGTGGGGCATCTAGAATAACTGCACTCTTGAAGTGGCAGCTGCAACTGTGCTCCAGTTAACATCTGGCATATTCAGATCACCCATCAGCAATATCTCCCTTTTCTCCCATTCTAAGTATACTTTCTATCATTTCCTTGTCCATTTCCTCCCCTGAGAAGGTCTGTATCAACCCTTGCGGATTGTGGTGCCATTGCCTGTCTCCAAATTTACCCACAGTGCTTCTTCTCCTCCCTGTTTACCCTTTTGTTCTGTTGCTTTTATTCCTTCCCTTATGTAAAGAACTACTCCTCCCCTCTTTTACCCTCCCTGTCCCTCCTGTAGATAGTGTATCCTGGTATGTTTACGTCCCAGTCATGGTTTGTGTGTACCATGTTTCTGTAACTGCCACGATATCCAGATGTTCCTCCTCCATCAAGGCCACTAATTCAGGAAGCTTGTTACCTAGACTACGGCATTGGTACTCATTGCTCTCCATTTTTTGATGGCCTTACCTTCTGTTGCAGCATCCCCCACTGACCGTTCTACCTTGGTCTTTTTCTCATTTAGTACCCTGTTTTGTAGGGAGAGGCTGGGATTTTTCCGCTGCTTGTCAGTGCCTCCCCCATTGACTAGTTTAAAAGCTTGCCAATGAAGCATTTAAACCGATTTATTAAACAGATTAAACAGAAGATATACCCTGTAAGAAACACTTTGCTACAGAGAAAAACAAAGCGGTAACAGAAGATATACCTTGCAAAAGACAATTTGAATCAGAAGATTACAGCAGTAATCTGTTAGCACACACCTTTAGGCACACCTTGTAATAATGCAGAAGAAGGTATACCAGCAACAGCAATTTGAATCGGAGAAAAAATAAAGCAATGAAATGTTAGCAACAAACAGTAGCAATCCATGTGAGTAAAAAATAAAAACACCACCACACAGTGAATCTGCTTAGCCAAAATAAGTCTTAATCCTTTTCCCTTGCTCTGGTAAGTGTCACTACTCTGCTTTCAAGCAGTCTTAGAAGGAAAGAGCTCAGGTGAAGCTAGGTGCCTTGGCCAGCAAACCAAGTCTTCTAATCTGAATTTAGAGAGAGAGAGAGAGAGAGAGAGAAAGAGAGTTTAAAGCCACTGAACTGTGACCAGGTTTGAAACCTGAAGAAGATCAAAGATCTGCTGAACGTGATCAGCCTGTCAGGTCCTCCAGTTACCTCTGAACGCCCGGTGTTGCACAGAGACTTTGTAATTGCAACCAGACTGCCATCCACCTGGCGCAGTGGTGATTTATTTACTATAAATGTGCTGGATTCTCCTAGTGGATCACAGTTTGGTTCCCCACTGTGTGCTGAACTGTGTTTTGCTTGAGGGAGGTGGCATCCAGCCTCACCAGACTGAATCATACATCTCCATTTGGCCTGGGTCTTGCCATACTGGCCCAGCCAGATTACTCATGCCGCAGAGAAAGCCATCGATGAGAGACCTGCCTGGGGATCAGCCCCCTGCTCAACGCCTTGAACAGGAATGATGCCGCAGTGATTCGTGTGGGCCCTGCTTCTCCTGGCACTCCAGCTCAACAACCCGCAGTCTTGATTTCGTCCTACCTGTGTCCTGTATTGGGTATCATGAGTAAACACCAAGGTAACTCCCTGCATCAACAGCTATATCTCAAGTGTTGTCAACTGATTGCATTGTTATTTTCTCTTTCATGAACTGAGCCCTCCGGCTCTGGATTACAAATAGTGTGTTTTGTGCCTGTCGCTTTCTTCCATCACAGGACCCCAACCAGCTGAGATACTGGCCTACCCCGGGCAACGTTCCTGGCTAGCCTACCTTTTCCCTAACTGGGTACCCACAGTATGTGACTGTGTAGGGACTCTGAAATGCATGCGTGACTGCCTGATTAATCTATTTATTGAGCCAGTCAACCTGATTACGCCCCTTCCTTGTTCAAGTCCCCTAAATAAATCAGATCTGACTCTTTTTGCATTAAATCTGACTGTGGTTCCAGTTTATACCAAAAGCACTGCACTGTTGTTATTTGCTGTGCCTAACCTTGTTTTACAGGGGGTCTCCAGGGTTGAGCCAGTGGAACCCGCCCTGGTGTGCAAATGGTGTGGGGAATTGCATGCTGAATAGGGGCTACTGTCAAAGTGTTTGTTGCATATTGTCTAGGCCACTAGAAGGGAGAAAGGGGGGTTACAGTGTCCCGGAGGGCTGTACCCAGTTTAGCTTTGATACTAACAATCTTGTACTCCGGGTGGAGGCACCCATTTCAGTACCCAGGCCCCTTAACCTGCAACTAACCAAGCAGGCAGGGGTAGTAGTCCTTGGGGTAGCACCACCTAGGAGTTACATGTGCATCCCAGCACAGCACTGTGCACCTGTGGCATGTCTATACATGCCACTGAAGACACCAATGCATGCAGTCCCTGGGCCAACAACTCACTGACAGTTACAGTGCACAGGCAGGGCCTATTGCCACAGGCCAGAAGGCTAACTCACAGTTCCTGAGCATGACAGCCATCACACAGTGCACAGTGATGTCTGTGCATTGGACTGTGGCCTGCACATGTCCTGATGTGTGTGTGTAGCCAGAGACACACAGATGGTGTACCAGTGATGCACGCAGACAGGCCAACTGACATGGGCCTGTTTCCCATGCTCCGCTGGGGATGCATGTGCCTGTATGCAGGTCCTGCAGCACTCAGGCCTGCAGTGTTATAGGAGTGTTTTGCATCAGTTAGAGCACAGCCTGCCTCCACTACCCATTCCCAGTACACTGATATGTATCTGCATGCACACTGTCTTGCCGTGCAGTACAGGAATGTGGTTACAGTGTCCTGCATCAATCAATCAATCAAAGTCTTTATTTAACCAGGCGATCACCGCTGAGCAAGCTCATTTTCGAGATGGGCCTGAGTTTGTTAACAAGGAACAAGGGACAATATACATGGGATGCAACACACAAAAAACTAGTAATAATACAAACTGCATCCCTGGATCTGCTGACTCAGTCTGCTGTGACATGCTTTTGGGAGTTGTTTTCCTCAATAGTCTTCTTCTGTACACCTGCTATGCCTCACACACCTGCAGGTGGAGCCCTGTGAGGCCTTAAATTGCCTGGCTGGGCAATCCACATGCTAATGCATGCAGATGAGACTATAATGAGGTGTCCCATTGAAGGTTTGCAACATGAATAGCTAATCAGGGTCATTTGCATACAGCCTTTTAATACAGCAAATTTTAGCCCTGGGCTAATGCATTAGCCCTGTGCAAACTATAGCACCATGCTACATAGTCAGTGCCATGCAAGTGCACTTTGCACCACCCTATCTGAGCATGTTCGATGACATGCTGGCACATGGGGTCATGCAGGGGTTACACATGCTCAGTGGTGCACACTTGGACTTGCGCAGTGCTAAACCATTTTAGTGCCACTCACCGTTGTGTAGTGCTGCGCAGTCATGAGTCCCCCATCTTCTGTGCCACTGTGTGTGCTGACAGTGTGTGAGGGTGCTGGCAGTGCTACCAGACACACCAATGATGCCGGAGGCTAGGAGGAAAAGGGCTGTGGTGCTGAGAGACCACAGATGGGGTGAGACTGAACTGACCAACTTCATGCAGCTGGTGGTGCAAAGGGACCACCAGCTGTTTGGTGAGGTCAGAGACGGAGACAGTCCTAGGTGACAGGTCTGGGTCTCCATTGCCCACCACCTGTCCCAGGGGACAGGTATACCGAAGAATAGGGAGCAGTGCAGGCATAGGTACATAGACCTGCAGCACCGGGAGGGGCAGCACCTGCA
Source organism: Neoceratodus forsteri (assembly GCA_016271365.2). Classification (NCBI taxonomy): domain Eukaryota; kingdom Metazoa; phylum Chordata; order Ceratodontiformes; family Ceratodontidae; genus Neoceratodus; species Neoceratodus forsteri. The sequence continues at coordinate 18,822,171 of CM028129.1, read as the reverse complement.
CCAGGTAAGTGTCCGACACAGTCCCAGAGGACAGGTATACTGAGGAACAGGGAGCGGTTCAAGCATAGGTACATAGACCTGCAGCACCGGGAGGGGCCGCACCTGCACCAGGTAAGTGTCTGATACTGTCCCAGAGGACAGGTATACCAAGGAATAGGGAGCGGTGCAGGCATAGGTACATAGACCTGCAGCACTGGGAGGGGCCCCGCCTGCACCAGGTAAGTGTCCAACACTGTCACTGCACTGTTGTTCACATGGCACACTGCTGCATCAGCTGTATGTGGGTACATGTGTGTTGTACTGCTACGCACTCTCGGGGGGGCACGCACTCGGGCCAGGCCTTTATGTATTGTACAGTATGACTGGTGTCGTGACTCTGTGGTTACATGTTGTCCATGTCTGGAGGGGGTTGCCGTTATGGTCTGTGCTGCATGCATACACCATACTGCATGGCCCACCATTGGTGCATATGTCACTAATGCACATGGTGCATTCAGGAATCCCACGCACCAGAGGTTGGAGGCAGTGTGACATTAATAGCTGTCTTTGCCATGTGGTTTTCTGTGGGGTGGTACTGTCCATGCTGTCGATAGTACTGTGTTCTCTCTTGCCTCTGCAGAGTGCAGCACAGACTAGACCAGCCAGCCTGCCAGGAGGGGCCATGACAGTGGCTGTGGCGGTACAGACACCAGTGACAGGCAGCAGGATACCACACGTGAGTACACCCACATGCCATTTACATGCATTGTTGCTGCAGGGTGATGGGTCATGGGTATTGTGGGGGATATATAAGGGCCACTCTCTGCTGCCATGCATGCATGTGAACATGTTGCCACACTGCAGTCTCGGTCATGGCGTGTGGGGGTTGGGCAGTGCCTTGGTTGCACAGTTTGTTGGTAGCATTATTCCTGTTTTTTTTGGCTTGTCCCTGGCCTATGTGCCTTGTGTTGTTATTGTTGTGTAGCATAGTCAATCAATCAATCAAACAATCAAAATCTTTATTTAACCAGGTAGACACCATTGAATGAAGCTCATTTGCGAGGTGGACCTGGGAGGAAAAAGTACAACAATATATATTATGCACACGATTTCAATAAATATAATACACACAATGTCAGTGCACAGCATGTGCCGTAAAGGCATGAGCAATAGTAGGGCTAGGTAGTACAGATTCAGATAACAACAATAATGTACAGTCAAGCAAGGTGCACAATCAAGTAGTGTTACAGATGAGAGCCACAGATATAATCCATAGGTCAGGGTCATGAGGCTGGGGTGAGCTGTCAGGTTCCACAAGGGCATCTCCGAGAAAACACTAAGGGGTAGAGGAGGGATGGGGGGGACAGCGAGGACAGCAGGTTATGAAAGAGGCGAGCAGTACAGGTTATAATGTGGAAGAAGTGTGCAGTACATGATAAGAGCCTTCTAGAAAGAAGAGTAACCGAAGGCAGGGCATGGTAGAAGCAAACTCAATACTGGAGCTGGTTGGGAGAAGGGAAAGAAGGAGGACAAAGGCAAAGAATAGGAAAAAGGAGCCAGAGAGAGAGAGAGAGAGAGAGAGGGCCAGGAGGAGCTGGACCAGTGACTAAATGGGGCCATGGCAAGGTAAATAGTGGACTCCCAGTGGTTAAGGGAATCCGTGATCAGGAATAGCAAGCTCAGGGTTCTGTAAAATAATGAGAGTATAGTGTTTTGAAGGATGCCAAACTGACGTCAAACTTTAGTTTTAGAGTTTTTTTGCAGTTTATTCCACAATAAATGCAGCACATGACTAATAGCTGCACAGCCAAAGCGAGATCTGGCCTTATAAATCTCCAAGAGGAGGTAGGAGGTGCTTCTCAGAGCATACCTACTAGAAGTGCAAGATGGTAGGCAGTTGGAGATACAGTTAGGCAGTTTATTTATGAAGACTTTGTATGTCCAGAAGGCAGTGCTTCTTTGGCGCCTGAAGCTAAGAGAGGACCACCCTACCACCATGTACAACAAACAGTGATGGGTGGAGTAAGGGAGGTCCGTTATAAACCTTAGGGATCTGTGATAAAGCATATCAAGTTTTAAAGGAGCTCCAGCAGGCCCTCGGTTGTACAGGAAGTCAGCATAATCAAGGAGAGAAAGAAAGGTGGTTTGGACTAGCCTCTTCCTGGCTTCCCTTGGGAGAAGATCTTTTATCCTGAAGAAGAGTCCAAGCTTCTGACGAAGTTTCCTTGTTACTTCTTCAATATGTACCAGGAAGGAGAGTCTATTATCAAACCATACCCCCCAAATATTTGAAATTGGTCACGTAATCTTGTTGCTCACCAAGTGGGGTAGTTAACAGAGGAAGGGTCCCAGTTGAGGCAGGGTTTGGTAGGTTGGGAAAAGGCGAGAGAAACATAGCTTTTGTTTTCTTGGCATTCAAAAGCAACTTCTGATTTATGAACTGATGCTACAGTAAACTGAATTCTTCCTAGAGGACTGAGAATGTAGTATCCGGAGCAGGTCCACTGACATAAAGCACAGTGTCATTTGCAAAAAGGTATATTTGATCCTTACTGATGGTATCGTCTCTCCTATTAATATAAATTGCAAATAGCAGGGATCCCAAGATGGAACCTTGAGGGACTCCTCACAGAAGGTTTTTTTTTTTTCAGGGAGAGACTTCACCTTCTGCTTTTACTTGCTGTGAGCGCCCTGTGAGGTAATTTTCAAACCATCTGATGGATAGAGCATCTAGGACGATATATCGGAGGGACATGAGGAGCAGGCAGTGATCGACTGTATCAAAGGCCTTGCTTAGGTCCTAGACTGCCACACCAACAAAGTTCTTATTGTTCAACTCACACTGCCGGTCATTAGTTACTTTGGCTAAGGCCGAGATCGTGCTGTGCTGTGCTCTGAATCCTGACTGTAAAGGGTTGAGCAAGTTCATCAATTCCAGGAATTTCCTAAGCTGGGTGTTCACAATTGTTTCCAGCATCTTAGTCAGTTTTGGTAGAAGGAAGATTGGCCTGTAATTGTTCAAGTCACTGGGATCACCAGATTTGAACAGAGGGATAACATGGGCTGTTTTCCAGATAGCAGGAAGGTCACCCTGAGAGAGGGAACGGTTAAACAACTGTGTAATGGGCACAGCCAGGATGCGGTAGCCTAACTTTAGGAAATATGGCCCAATAAGATCTGCACCAGCACTTTTTCTAACATCCAGCTGGAGCAAGAGATCTTCGACTTCCTTCAGGGTTGTAGGTTGAAAGGCAAAGGACGGGTTTGGAGGGGAGCTTCCTTGATCATTGAGTCCAAACTGCATGCCAAGTGTACTACATGGGGAGGTATCAAAGGCTAACATTGCAGTGGCAAAGTGATTGTTGAAAGAGTCTAAGATTGATTGCTTGTCAGTGAAAGTGGTAGTATCTATTGAGGTTTTTGTTGGCAGGCACCGGGGGAATGGCCTTCGATATCCTTGATTAGTTTCCAGAATTTGGAGGAGCAATTGGAGGAAAGATCAAGTTGAGAGCGGTGGAAGTTAGCCTTTGCATCTCTAACCATTTTGGTATATAGATTCCACGCCCTCCTGAATAGATTCCAATCATTCCCAAGTTTAATCTTGTGTGTCTTTTTCCACAGTAGATCTCTATTGCGCAAGGCATCTTTCAGCTCACAGGAAAACCACTGACAGGTTTTTTTCCTGACCCGAGTTTTCACTAATGATGCATGATTATTGAGAGCGGCTAGAATAATGGCTTGGAAAATATCATAGGCAGAAGCCACAGATTTTGCTAGGTAAAAGTCTGGCCAGTACACAGAGTGATTTAGCTCTGAAATGAATGCACTGGGGTTGAAATTGCGTAGACACCTTGTAGTGGAGAATTTGGATCCCGAAGAAGAGGTGCGATTGGACCTTACACAGGCAATGAAGCAATGATCACTAATCTCTGAGAAGAAGACACCAGTGTGGGTGAATAAATGAGGTTTGCTAACGAGGATAATGTCTAGCAAGGTGCTATTGGCAGGGTTGGTTTCATTTGGTCATGAAATTTCACTGATGAGTTGAGTCAGCCCGAGTGAGTCACCGAAGGATTTCAGTGGTGAAGATGCACTGGATAGCCAGTCTAAGTTGAGATCACCAAATAATATGGTCTCAATAGACCTTTGACCTAGGATAAGGGTTAAATGGCTCAACAGCTGCAACCCAGCAGATGGAGGCCTATAGCAACCTGTCACACAGAGCGATGCACCAGGTGCAATTTCTACCTGCAGGGAGAGACATTCAAATTTGCTCTGGACAGAGGCTGAGTCAATGACAGAGACCTAGAATGTGTCCTTAATATAAATAGCCACCCCACCACCTCTGGACCGTCTGTCTGTTTGGAACAAAGAGTAAGAAGGGAGGTTTAATTCATTGTTGCTTGTTGCCGGGCGAAGCCAAGTCTCAGTGACAACGAAGACATCAGGGACAGTGTGACATATCCAGGCCTGAACAGAAGTGTTTTCTTCAACATACTACAAGCATTAACGTGCATAAAGCTTAACCCTTTGAGGCTAGGTAGGTCTGCAAGAGATCCGATAGGTGCTGGAGGACCGGGGTTGAGTTCAATGTTTCCAGAGCACAACAGTAAGAGGAGCAGGATTTTCTTGAGTATTTCAAGAAGCAACTTTGAAAGCTAAGTCCGTGCTTGCTTGAGGGGACTGTGGTTATGGTGGGGAAGGTCCCTAGGGTTGAAACCAAGCTGCTTGAATGTTACGTATAACAGGACCTTACCCACAAAGGACAGAGTGAGGTGAGCAGTATGAGGAGATACGTTAAGATCCTTTAGGGTGGGCAAGTCTAAAAGACCAGTCTGCCATGGTGAGTAGGAATCCAATAACACATGGGGGGGGTTGAGGGCACTTATGAGGTAATCAAGTAGCTTCAATATATCATGATCAGGCATATAGATGAAACCCACGAGTGACAACATGCACAGTGAGGAGTTTGGATAAGAGGAATTAAAGTGCAGCAGATACAAACAAAAGAACACCCACACTCTTCGCAGTAGTGGGCCTGTGTCCATGATCACAGATGTGCTGGTCAGTCACACTCTTCGCAGTAGTGGGCCTGTGTCCATGATCACAGATGTGCTGGTCAGTCACACTCTTCGCAGTAGTGGGCCTGTGTCCATGATCACAGATGTGCTGGTCAGTCACACTCTTCGCAGTAGTGGGCCTGTGTCCATGATCACAGATGTGCTGGTCAGTCACACTCTTCGCAGTTGTGGGCCTGTGTCCATGATCACAGATGTGCTGGTCAGTCACACTCTTCGCAGTAGTGGGCCTGTGTCCATGATCACAGATGTGCTGGTCAGTCACACTCTTCGCAGTAGTGGGCCTGTGTCCATGATCACAGATGTGCTGGTCAGTCACACTCATAGAAACATAGAAACATAGACTTTGACAGCAGATAAGGCCCACTAGGCCCATCTAGTCTGCCCATTTCCCTACCTACAGGATAGGCTGCAGATCCTAGTTAACCAACAGCCTATATCTTCCTGCCCCCCACAAGAATTGCCTTATGTCTGTCCCATGCATTCTTGAATTCTCCCACAGTTTTAGACCCCACAACTTCCTCAGGAAGGCTGTTCCATGCATCTACTGCCCTCTCTGTGAAATAATACTTCCTCACATTGCCCCTGAACCGCCCTCCTTCTATCTTTAAATTGTGTCCCCTTGTTCTTGCAAGTCTCTTTTCTGAAAGATGCTACCCTCTTGGACTTTGTTGATTCTCTTGAGGTACTTGAAAGTTTCTATCATGTCCCCCCCCTCCCTTCTTTCCTCAAGGGTATACATATTAAGCTCCTTTAGTCTCTCCTCATACGGCTTCTCTTGCAGACCCTGCACCATTTTAGTTGCCCTCCTCTAGACTGCCTCTATCCTGTCTATGTCCTTGCGGAGATGGGGTCTCCAGAACTGGACACAGTATTCCAGATGGGGTCTCACCAACTGTCTGTACTGAGGGATAACAACTTCCTGTTTTCTGCTGCTGATGCCTCTCCTTATACATCCCAGTATACCCCCGGCCCTCCCTACTGCCTTCTCATATTGCTTGCTAACCTTAAGGTCATCTGATATGATTACCCCCAGGTCCCTTTCCTGTTTTGTTGTTGTTACTACCTCCCCACCCATTGTGTATTCTTCCCTGGGTTCTTGTTTCCCAGGTGCATTATTTACTTTTTGCATTGAATCCTAGCTGCCATATGTCTGACCATTCCTCCAACCTTGCCAAGTCCCTTTTCATCCTTCCACGCCTCCTTGTGTATCAACCCTGTTGCAGATCTTTGTGTCATCTGCAAAAAGGCATACTTTTCCTTCCAGTCCCTCTGCAATGTCACTGATGAAGACATTAAAAAGGACTGGACCCAATACTGAACCCTGCGGTAGCCCACTGGTAACTGCCCTTTCTTCAGAATGGACTCCATTTACAATTACCTTCTGTGTCCTGTTGTCCAGCCAATGTTTTACCCAGGCTACCACCTGGGACCCCTCCCAGGCTGGTTAATTTGACTAATAATCTTTTGTGTGGGACTGTGTCAAATGCCTTGCTAAAATCTAGGTAGGCCATGTCCACAGCCCCTCCTGGTCTACTACTTTGGTCACCAAGTCAAAAAATCTATTAGATCGTCTGACATGACCTTCCTGCTGTGAACCCATGCTGCCTTGGATCCTGTGCTCCACTGACCTCTAGGTACTCAATTATTCTTTCCTTCAGAAGTGACTCCATCACTTTCCCTACCACAGAGGTCAGACTGACAGGTCTGTAGTTTCCTGCCTCTGTCTTGGTCCCACTTTTGTGAAGGGGAATCACATCCACCTTCCTCCAGTCCTCGGGCACCACACCATCCTCCCATGATTTATTAAAAGAGTAGTCAGTGGTTTCACTAGTTCCTTCCTTAATTCTTTTAGAATTCTGGGGTGAATCCATCAGGACCCATTGCTTTGTCCACCTTCAGTTTTAGGAGTTCTTGCAGAACCCTTTCTTCTGTGAAAGGACTGGGATCGACCCCCTATCAAAAGTGCTTCTGTTAATTGGATTAGGCACTTCCCCTCCTCTTTTGTGAATACTGAGCAGAAATATTCATTCAGTATTCCTGCTTTTCACTGTCCCCTCTGCCCACCCACCGTTCATTCTATTCAGCCTCACTATCCCTCCCTTTGTCTTTCTACGCTCGCTGATGTACCTATAAAAGGTTTTATCCCCCTTCTTAACTGAGTTGGCTATCTTTTCCTCAGTTTGGGCCTTTGCTATTCTAACTTCCCTACCTGCTTCTTTCTGCCTTAACTGGTACAGCTCTCTGTCCTGCTCCTTCTGTGTATCCTTATACTTCCAAAATGCAATCTTTTTCTTCCTGACTTTCACAGCCACCTCTCTTGAGAACCATAGTGGCTTTTTCTTACGTTTTGATTTGTTTATTTGCTTCACACAAAGGCTTGTTGCCTCTGTGATGGGAGTTTTGATAATTCCCCATTGTTGCTCCACACCTCCTTCTAGCCTGTTTGCTAGTGCTTTCTGAGGCACTCTCCCATCTTGCCAAAGTCAGCCCTCCTAAAGTCCAGTACCCTCACTTTTGTGGCTTGACTCTGTAGCTGAGTTGCGTGAACCACACAGTTTGATGGTCACTTGTCCCCAGATGGCAACCCACTTCTAGATCTGAGATCCTCTCACTGCCCCCGTTTGAGAGTACAAGGTCTAAGATTGCTCCCTCTCGAGTGGGTTCTGAAACTAGCTGTCTAATGCCTGCCACCTGTAGGGCATCAAGAATGGCCCTGCTCTTGGATGTGGCTGCAGCAAATGTGCTCCAGTTAACATCTGGCATATTCAGGTCTCCCATCAACAGTATCTCCCCTTTTTCTGCCATTCTAAGAATGCCTTCCATCATATTCTTTGTCCATTCCTTCCCCCTGACATGGGGGTCTGTACCTAACCCTGTGGGATTGTGGTGCCCTTTCCAGTCTCAAGGTGACCCACAGTGCCTCCTCTCCTCCCTGTTTACTCTTTTGTTCAGTTGCTTTTATCCCTTCCTTTACATGAGAGCTACTCCTCCCCTCTTCTCCCTGCCTGTCTCTCCTGTAAGTTATGTACCCTGGTATGTTAACATCCAGTCATGATTCTCTGTGTACCATGTTTCTGTGACTGCTACAATATCCAGGCATCCCTCTTCCATTAAGGCCACCAGCTCAGGGAGCTTGTTGCCCAGACTACGGGCATTGGTACTCATTACCCTCCATTTCCTGATGGCCTTACCCCCTTTTGCCCCATCCCTGTCCTTCTTTCCTTTGTCGCTTTCTCCATTTACCCCTGCCCTTCTCCCTATTGACACCTCCATGTTGGTGTTTGCCACACTTACTACCGTAATTGTTTGGGGGGGCTAGGATTGTCCTCCTCCTTTCCAGTGCCTCCCACCTTGGCTAGTTTAAAAGCTTGCCAATGAAGCATTTAAACCTATCACCTAGGATCCTGGTTCCCCTCCCGGACAGATGCAGCCCATCATGCCAGTATAGGCTTGCATCACTCCAGGTGGACCCCCGGTACCCAGTGAAGCCAAATTCCTGAGCTCCACACCAGTTTTTCAACCACTGATTGAATCCCATGGTACAGAGCACCCTAGCTTCTCCTATGCCATAGATGAGTAGCACCTCTGAAAAGGTTACCGTGCATGCTACTTGACTAAGGCCCCTCCCCAATTCCACAAACTCTTCCTGTACTTCTCTAATCCCTTTCTTAGCCACTCTTCGCAGTAGTGGGCCTGTGTCCATGATCACAGATGTGCCAGTCAGTCACACTCTTCGCAGTAGTGGGCCTGTGTCCATGATCACAGATGTGCTGGTCAGTCACACTCTTCGCAGTAGTGGGCCTGTGTCCATGATCACAGATGTGCCGGTCAGTCACACTCTTCGCAGTAGTGGGCCTGTGTCCATGATCACAGATGTGCTGGTCAGTCACACTCTTCGCAGTAGTGGGCCTGTGTCCATGATCACAGATGTGCCGGTCAGTCACACTCTTCGCAGTAGTGGGCCTGTGTCCATGATCACAGATGTGCCGGTCAGTTACACTCTTCGCAGTAGTGGGCCTGTGTCCATGATCACAGATGTGCTGGTCAGTTGACAAAAGGAGCGAACGAGACTTAGATACCTATTAAAGGCAAGGATATAGGGATCCGCCAAAAATCTAATTATAAATGAAGTTAATGTCAAGAGGTTTTGTAGAAGACGGATTGATGAAGGCTAAATCAGATCAGAAGTTACAATATGAGTAGGAGAGCAATATGCAAGGAGGGGTTTATAAATGTGGACAGGATAATGAGCCAATGTGGACTGGGTGGAGAACCAATGAGGAGAGGCTTAGCAAAGTGGGTGGGGAGCAAGGTGCATTTAAGGTGGCCTAGGGAAGGGGTGGGGGGGAGTAGGCCGAAAAATTGAAGTCAAAGAATCAGTCCAGAAGCTCCCCCGAGGAACCGGGGCTGGAGCACTGTTCTCCATACATGATGCTGGGTGACGGGGCTTCTGAGTGCCGTGGGGCACTTGCTGTTTGGTCCTTAACTGCAGCTGGGGTCACAGCCTGAGGGAGCTATGGGAGACCTGAAGGTAGCAGGACAAGCACAAGTTAATAAAGTCCAGGAGAAAAGGGAGGGTTTGGTTGGAAAAAAGAGACACAAAAGAGCTGAGCATGTAATTGTGTTTCTAAATCGGGGGCGTGTTCAGTCTGCAGTCAAGGGACCGGCTAAGTCTGACAGCTTTGGTTCAAACAACAAAGGGAAGAAAAGAACAGATCAGGGGCAGACAAGCTGGCCTTTTGTTACCCAAAAAACAGAAATAAATAGGCTCGCCAGGGGATTACAATCTTGAAGTAAAACAGTCTCAATTTACAAGTTGTTAAAATGAGCTAAGCTGGATAGCAGAGGTCTGAGCGGAGACCGCTGCTTCCCAGAAGTGAGGGGACTTGAATAGCTGCAGCCATGAATTACTTCGGTGCAAGGGGTACCAGCATGACTTCAGCCAGCTTACAGCACCATCAAGACCTCGACTGGTAGCTGGCAAGCAGTAGCCTAAGCAAGGAGAGTTACCACCAGAATAAAATAAACCATCAGTGTCTGTACCTACATGACAGTGGGCAACACGTCCCAACCATTGCACTGCATTACTGTGCTGTTTGTCCTGTAGGCCAGTGGGGGTGGGGGGGCTTGTTCTGCTGTCTGGCAGCCTCCACCTTGCTCAGCCATGGTGCATGTTCCTGGACATGTGGGTGTCGGCAGAGCCCTTCCAGCCCTTCATGTGTGCTTCAGGTGGCCGTGTGGCCATGTTGTATTCCACTTCGGCTTACATGCACAGGATTTGGGGGGACATGCACTCAGGATTGGGAAGTGCCACAGGGGTAGGAGCTGATGGGGTGCCTCATGCATGTCTGAGGTGGGCAGGATAGAGGTGATTGGGTGTAGAAGGCTTCCTGGGATTGGACGGGTCCTAGAGAGATGACAGACATGTTTGGTTCCTGTTCCCGGGGTTTCCATGAGACTGAGTGGGTAGGCAGCCAAAAGGGCTGCACTGTCCATTAGTCCTCTGAGGGCAGTGCTTTGCAATACCAGGTCTATCAGAAATAAGACCAAAATTATTGTGAATCTGGTTTCTTGGGTTGATCTGGCATGCATTATGGAGACCTGGTTGGGGGACGATGCTGGTCCGGTCTTAGAGGCTGATGTCCCCCTTCAGGTACTCCGTTGTGCACTGCCCCAGAGTGAAACACAGGGGTTTGGATCTGGCTATCTGTTTTAGAGCTGAGCTATGCTTGACTGTGCACCCAATGAGAACATCAAGTAATTTTGAATGTGTGGTCATCCGTGGTGGTCCGGGCGCAGGTTGCAGGATTCTCCTGGTTTACCACCCACCTGGGACAGGAGGAGAGTTCCTGCAAGAAGTAACTGATTTCATTGTCAGTAAACATTGGAGGCCCACAGGTGTTTGGTCCTGTGGGACTTCAATGTTTGGGCTGACGACAAGTCATCTAGGTTGGGTTACCACTTCCTCCAGACGATGACATCTCTGGGCCTGTAACAAGTGGTTACTACCATGACTCATCAGGGCGATCACGTGTTGGACTTGGTCTTCTCATTGTGGCTTGATATTGATAACCTCAAGACTGATCAGGTCATTTGGTCCGATCATTGCATGGTGAAGTTCTTGCTCAGGCCCCCTAAATATCCCTCCCCCTGCAGAGATGGTAAGCTACCGCTCTTTGAAGGGTTTGACCCAGGAGAGTTTTCTGGAGGTTGTGGACCTATCTAGTGTGGGCAGTGCATGCTGGGGTGTGGGTGAAGCAGTCATTGCCTTTAACAGGTCAATGGCAGGGGCACTCGACTCCCTTGCACTGATCCGTGTATGACCCAGATCCTCTCACTTGAGGTCCCCGTGGTTTGATGGGGAGCTCAAGGCGTTGAAGATCAAGGGTTGGAAGTTGGAGCGCTGTCGGTGGAGGACTGGGCTGGAGATGGACAGACTGTTCCTGTGTACACACTAAGGTGTGTACCAGGGTGCAATCAGCTGTAAGAAGGCAGTGTTCCTGTCCAGGGTAACTGCTGCTGGGAAAAACCAACCAGCTCTGCTTTCTCCAGACTGTGAACAGGCTGTTACACCCAGCTTGTCTACAGCCGAAAAAAGCATTTTCTGAGGCTTTGTGCAGTAATTTTGCTTGGTTCTTCTCAGAGAGGGTGTCCGCCATCAGGCAGGGAATTCCACCAGTGAGCCATAGTATGTCTGACAGTGGTCACATGGTTTGTCGATGTGGCACTCTGCCTGGTTGGGAGGAGTTTAAACCAGTGGAGGTGGCCAATGTCATTGAGGTGGCCTTGAGGCTGAAGCACACATATTGTGAACTGGACCATGTACTGACTCATTTCTTAATGGAATGTGTTGACACTGTTGGCCCTGTGTTCACCTTGATTGTTTGGTGCTCCTTGTCGGGGGGGGGTCTTCCCAGATGCCATGAAGGAGGCATTGGTGAGACCTCTTCTGGAGAAACCATCACTGGACCCTGACATCAAGGCAGATTACTGACCTGTCTCCAAACTCCAAGGAGGCAATATAGCGCAGTGGTCTAAGGCTCTGAACTGCACATCTAGTGACATCCAGCAGACCAGATCTGGGTACGAATCCCACAGCTTTCACTTGCATACTGTGTGACCCTGAGCAAGTCACCTAACCTCCTTGTGCTCCCAGGTCGCACCTGTACAAAAGCTTTCAGCTTAGTGTGCTATACCTAGTTAAAAAAACAACTAAAAAAAATGCCGTTTCTGGGAAAGGTTGTTGAGAAGATTGCGGTGCAGCAGCTGGGAGAACACCTCGTAGCATCTGATATCTACAAGCTGCTCCAGTCTGGATTTTGTGCTGGACACTGTACAGAAACCGCATTAGTTTGGGTGCATAATGAACTCCTCAGGGCGAGACACTGAGAAAAGGGGACAACATAGAAACATAGAATTTGATAGCAGATAAGGACTGCTTGGCCCACCTAGTCTGCCCATTTCCCTACCTAACCGATAAGCTGCAGATCCTAGTTAACCAAGAGCCTATTTCCTCCTACCCCCCACTAGAATTGCTTATGTCTGTCCCATGAATTCTTAAATTCCCCCACAGTTTTTGACTCTATGACCTCTTCAGGGAGGTGGATCCATGCATCTACAACCCTCTCTGTGAAGAAATACTTCCTCACATTACCTCTGAGCCATCCCCCCATCTTAAAATTGTGCCTCCTTGTTCTTGCACATCTCTTTTTTTGAAAGTTGCTACCCTCTTGGACTTTGTTGATTCCCTTGAGGTATTTGAAAGTTTCTATCATGTCCCCCCTCTCCCTCCTTTCCTCGAGGCTATACATCTTAAGCTCTTTTATACTTTCTTCATATGTCTTCTGGTGCAGACCCTGCACCATTTTGGCTGCCCTCCTCTGGACAGCCTCCTCCCTGTCTATTTCTTTGTGGAGATGGGGTCTCCAGAACTGTACACAGTATTCCAGATGTGGTCTTACCAACTGTCTGTACAGAGGGACACCAACTTCTTGTTTTCTACTCATTCTTCTTGATCTTTCCTCAGCTTTTGACATGGTGGACCACTGTGTGGTGCTCGACTGCCTGAGGGAATTTTGTGGACTCACCAGCACTGTCATCTGCTGGCTCTAGTCCTGTCTGACAAACAGGAGAGAAAGGGTGGTGATGGGGAATATCTCCTCCTCCCCGAGCCTTCTGTCTTGTAGAGTCCCTAAAGGTTTGATCTTGTCACCAATGCTGTTTGCTGTGCATATGCTACTTCTGGGTGGGATCAATAGAAACTGCAGCTTGGAGTTTCATTATTTATTTATTTATTACATTTTGTTAACTGAGTAGGCCCACTGGGGCCCAAGGGGCCCTTATTCAGGGCCAACCCAAAGTTAGTTACATGTAGTGTGCACATACAGGCAGGTGATACAATAAAGGACATATACAGGATTACAATGACAGTATACAGTTTTCATGGAGGAGAACAGCTGAGTACATCACATGTACAAAATACAATGGTGGCGGCAGATAGATGTAGGGCACCAGCCATATTGAGTACATACAAGTAATACAGTGCAGAATCGGGTACAGGATTACAGTCTCCCTTTGCACAACACATTTGATGCAATTCAACAGTGACTATTTTTATCCAATGATACTCAGCTGTATTTATCCTTTGCCCCTGGGACATCCAATGCAGTGGAAGTACTGAACAACTACCTGGCTGAGATTAATGACTGGATGGCTTCTAGCAGGTTGTGACTGAACCCCAATAAGACAGATGTACTGGTAGTTGAGTCAAACAGGATGAGTGATAGGACAGCCTCTGGGGCAGATATTGGATTTGTTCTGGTGTCTGTTCCATTGAAGGCCTCCTCCAGGGTGCACAATATTGGCATTGTTCTGGACCGCAGATTGGCACTTGAATATCAGGTGTTGTCTTTCGTCAGGGTTAGTTTCTTTCATCTTAGGAACATTGCTAGGATTAAACACCTGGTTCCACCTCTGGACCTCCCTACCTTGGTACATGCTTTCTTGTCATCTAGGATTGACTGCTGTGATGTGCTCTACCTTGGGGTCTCTGGAGGTACTCTCTGTTGATTACAGCTGGTACAGAACACAGCTGGCAGGTTGTTGATGGGACAGTCTAAACACTGTCACGTCACCCCGGTACTGTGTGAACTGCACTGGCTGCCTGTGTGATAGAGGGTGCTCTTCAAGGTGGGCTTGCTCTTTAAGGCCCTACATGGACTGGGCCCTGGCTACCTGTTGGACCTTCTAACACCCATTGCCTTGGTCCACTCCCTTCGAGCCTTCTCAAGGGGCCTCCTTGTGATTCCAAGGATGAGGTTGAAAACTGCTGACAACAGAGCTTCTAGTGTTGCCGGCCCCATCCTGTGGAAATTGCTTCTTCCATCAGTAAGGGAGGCACCCTCAGTTGAGGCATTTAAAGCCTGACTTAAAACTTATCTATTTAGCTGGGCATTCCTAGACACAGTATGGTAGTCTGGAAGTATCAGCCATTTTAGATTTATTGGGGGTCTTCTGTTTAAATGCTGATATTGAGCCCTCATTTTGTTGTGTTTTTAAGTTTTTATTGAATGTTATTTTACAATGTCTTAATTGTTTGTATGTGATTGTATGTCACCTGGAGCCTCCGGGATCGAGCGTCAGAAAAATATAATTTGCCTTGCCACAGTGCTTGTGGCACATGTGTTGGTTCCCTTGGGTACATGGCCATGGTTGTAGGGACATGCTATCCACCCCTGGGGCATCACCATGAGGGGTTGCTGTGCTCCACATTGTCAGTGCACCAACCTTACATGGTTCTCTTTCAGTCCATAGGTCCACGGAAGCACTCATTCTGGGACACCAGGCCTGAAGAGGGCAAGGGGCTCCTGAGAAAAATTGTGCAGCAGTAGCAGCAGACATTGATAGAACAGTAGGCTGTCATGCTTGCCGAGGCAAGGAGGGTGTTCAGAATCTTGGAGGAGCATCTCCCTGCACCTGCACAGTTCCAGCCATCGGACCCTTAATGCCACTTCCCTTGTTTTGCACCCTTCCCTGTCTTCCCCCCCCCACACACCTTTGTAGCTGATATGCAGTTTGGTGTTTTACTTGTGTGGAATTCCACTTATTTTTATGTACATATTGGTTTCTCTCTTTGCTGTTTCCACTCCCCAGTTTAGTTTTCTCTACATTGTGTAACTTGTTGCTGTTGTTGGCGTTGTTGCATGCTAAATATACTTATTTCTGCTTTTGTGTATCTCTGTTCTGTGTCTTTGTTGGCTGCCTGTTATAACATTCTGGCTGCTGTTCTTGTCCTTGGTTCTGGTTCTTGGCATGTTTCATGCCATTGTCTTTGGTTACTGGTTTGCCGTTTTGTATTCTCCAGTGCTGTGTACACTTGTGTACACTTTCGGGGCTGCACCTCTGCAGTGTGCTGCTATTGCTGCTTGCAGTGCCTGCCTGCTATATTCAGAGCTGTCTTTGTTGCTATATTCAGTGCTGTCTTCTTTACCGGGCTGCTTTGCACTGCACTCACAGCCCTGTTTGCACGGCTTGCTTTGCATGCTATATTCAGCAGGTTTAGCCCTGTGGCTATTCTCTTGAATATAGCATGCTAATGGTCCTGGGATAATTTAGCACACCATGCAGTGCTAATTTTGCCCTGGGGCTAAGTTTTGAATAACTTGCCCCAAGTTCCATAAATTTAATATCTGTTTAAATAGTACATTGCAAAGTCTGTATTAAGTTTGAATCTACATTTTTAATTCTATTTTAGTAAAAATTGCTTTGAAATTTCAATCCATGTTTCTTTAGGGATGTATACTGCTAATGAGGGATGATATTCTTTGACACCCTTAGCTACCAACTTTCCAGGACAACCTGATACATCTCTGCCCATTGATTACATTGAAACTCTGTTTGTTTTAGTTTCAAGCCATTAACTGTATTGTTTTCTATATTTATTTAAGTTTGTAAAGTTTTCTCTTGAGGGACGTATTTTGGTCCATTTAATTAATTTGTTTAATTTCATCTTAGCTTTTTATAGTCATTGTCAAACCAATTGACAATATACTGATGATTTTGTTTGAGTTATCATAAATATCATTAATTTTTTCATGTAATTGTTCCACTTTCTGTTCAGTCATATATGGAGATTGTAAATGAGAGTTATTCAAGTGATTAAACTTTGTTGGCCAATTCTGAATTACATTTAGTAGCCCTGATCATTTAATCTCACCGTTCATTTTCCAGTACTGGAAAGTATAGCTAATGGACTAATATTTGTTTCATTAGAAAAGCCTTCATTACCAAATGCTACTTGTAAGTATAGGGGGACGCAATAATAATAATAACATGTATTTAATTAAGAGCCTTTCAAATTTTCAAGGTGCTGTACAGTTCAAAAGAACAAACAACAAATACAATAAAACAGAACAGCAATTTCAGCAAGTAAAACCAATTACAACAGGGATGGAAAGGCCTTATTCCATAAAAATATCCACTGTTGTACTCTCTCGGACCAGATGGGGTAAAGAATTACCAAGGGATGGAGCCACAAAGCTGAAGGCACGGGCTCCAGAAGACTTCAGATTAACCCTTGGAATCTCCAGCAACCCCTCATCAGCTGAGCGAAGCTATCTAGCAATCACTCTCAGGTCTCATTTTAATATGCAAATTAGTAAATAACCCATAGATATCAGGGTTACTTAATATAAAATCAATTAGACTCTGTCCATTTTGTGAGAAGTAGGTGGTATTCCCTTCTAAATCACCTGGAATCCTTCCATTTAGTATTAATAAAGCATTTTTCACTATCAGTCTCTGCAAATCCATCCATTTGTCATTATCCTGACTCTATCTAAATCTAAAAATGTCCTAAAATCACTAGATTATCGTAATTAACAGTTCTTGCATTAAAATCACCAGCAATTAGAAGATTGCTATTTGGGAGCTTCTTGGAAATAAAATTACTATCATTATTGAAATTTGTCTTCTGATTACTATATCGCTTGATAGATCAACAATCTATCTGGCTTAACTAGTAGAATTTATAAAGACACTAGAGACTTTCTACCCAACCATTCCTGTGCAGCCCAGTCTAAATGGAGTACAGCTCTCTCATGCAATATAACAGGTTCTTAATGAAACAATTGCTGGACTTTTTGCCATAACATTTTTAAGGATGCTCACAGTTTGCTTATCCAACTCAAAATTCTCCATCTCTGGTATAGAACACCATCAGTATTATATTGTTTCAGCCTAATAAATAACGATTGCTGCTGGAATTGCAACTCTTCAGGAGGTGAATTACTCCATGTCCTATGGCCATGTAAACCTCTTTACAAATTATGGCAGTTAGTTTACCAAATTGCATCTAACATAGTAGGCTTCAAATTCACCTTTGACCCTAAATATTTAGTACTTGGTGTTATTAACCCCACCAGTCAAATATTATTCAAATTTCAACATAGATGGTTAAATATAATTTTCTTACAAGTCAAACAACTTATTCTAATGCATTGGAAATGCCCAACTATTCCTAATATAAGTGACATATTTAAAAGTTTAACCCAACAAGCATCTTTAGAGCATCTTTCCTACTCTGTTAGAGACCGAATACATGAATACAATTTGTGCTGGCAGAACTTTTTAACTTACTTACAGTTAGGATAACCTCATAATATATGTGTTGTTTACTTACCTAGATATATCCTATTGAGTACCCACATTTTGTACTGCCTCGTAAGGATGATGTCTCTCTCCAATTATTTTTTTTTATATTTATTGTTAAGTTTTTTTCCTTCACACATGAATGCATATACTTTACAACAATATATATGGATATAAACTTTGTGTTAGTACAGGACTACATCCTTTTCCTTCTCCTCTGTCTTCAGATTTATTATTCCATTTTGGATTTGCACTTACAGTTCCTAGGATTCCCTTTGGTAAATACTAACTAATGCAAATGTTGTAATATCTTGTTTCTTAATATTGCTGTATCAATCCATATGTTGTTAAACTGTGCAACTGTATCTATACAATTATGTGTTTTAAAAACTAATAAAAAGATTAACTATAAAAAAATTATTTAAATTTGTCCATAAATGTTGGGAGGTATGTTTATGTGTAATCCCGATTCATAAACAGGGACCTAAAAGTTGCTGGGAAAACTATAGACCTATCAGTTTAACTGCTCCTCTGTGCAAAATTCTGGAAAGCCTAATCAAAGATATTATTACTTCTACATTAGTTACACCTGACGAGGAACAACATAGTTTTAAAAAAGGACGCAGTTGCTTAACTAATTTACTGTGTTTTTATGAGGATGTCAGTTTGCAGCTTGATAATAAATTACCATATGATGTAATATATATCGACTTTAGTAAAGCTATCAACCTTCTTCCTCATTGGGCATTATTGCAAAAGCTAGCCTCCATAAATATGGCTCCAATTGTTGTCAGATGGATATCTAGTTGGCTGACTGGCAGAACTCAACAGGTTCTGATTAATGGACAATTGTCTAAAATGGATTACATTACTAGCGGTGCACCACAGCGCTCAGTTTTGGGCCCCAGCTTATTTCAATTGTTTATATCTGATATCACGGCTAGTTGTTTTCCTAATTCCATTAAATATGCTGACAACATTAAAATTGGAGGGCTATGTTCAACACCAGAGTAGATTGCAGCCATTCAAACTGACTTGAATACCATCTCTAAATGGATTAATCATTGGGGAATGAACCTTAATCATAACAAATGTAAGGTTATGCATTTTGGAGTTGCTAATATATTCCATCCATACATTCTGGACAACAAGGTGATGAATAATAGTAATAAACAGAAAGATCTGGGAGTATCAGTAATGGAGGATTGTCGGTCTGACTCACAGATCAATGCCGTGATACTGAAAGCAAATAGGGTCATTTGGTCCATTTTAAGGAATATCAAATCAAGGGACAAACATGTATTACTGCCACTATACAGAGCCTGTGTTCGTCTGCATTTGGACTTTTCCTCCCCATTATGGTGCCCTTTCAGGAAGTATGACATTTTATGTCTTGAGAACGTTCAAAGATGTTTCACTAAATATGTTAAAGGGTTACAGCATGTATCATATATGACTCTAGATTAGTTATATTAAATGTAATGCTTCCTACTACAAGAAGGTTAAGAGGGGATCTACTTCTTATGTTTGACATTATGCATGACCCATATTTATTAACTAGTCTTAGTTTTACATTTAAAGAGGACACCTTTAATCTTAGAGGTCACCCACTTCAATTAAAACTTAGGAAATATGACCTAATGTCTAGAAAATTCATTTTCACTTTACATATATGTAACAGTTATTGTGGACCCCCCCATCACCACTAGACACTCCTCTCTAACCTGGACCCTATTTCTAAAAAAATCTACTGCAGTAGTACTTGTCTTCTCTATAGGTCTCCCTTACCTTTTTCACCTTTCTACCACAATGGGGTGACCTCCTTTTGTGATATTCTTCTCTTTTCTAACCTGCTAATTTTCTACTTTTTGTCTAGGTGGTTATACTGTAGACACTGACCTAGCTGCCTGTTTTGGCTAAATGAATACTGGGAAGTAATCAAATTAAGCCACATCCCTTTCAGTTTTTAAAAGGGAAGCTTGGAAAAGAATTCATACTGTTTAAGTAAAATGCAGTAAAGCAAAGCTCTAGTAGGAACTGCTTCAGGACACACTTAATATATGTTTTGTTTTCAAGTTAATTTAAGCAAGAAATCAAAGAGATACCTGTATGTTCTTGAGGCCTGCTCAGATGTGCCCTTGATGCCTGCTCAGATAAAAATGAGTTTCCTTAAGGGCTGCAGGCTCCCTAGTGGACTCTGTTTATTATACATTTATGGTGATGTCATGATTTGGAGGAGGAGACAAGGGTCATTATAGGACCATGGCACCAGGAACAGATGAGAAGAAAATGGACACCATGACACGGTCTCAGACAGAGAGGACAGGTGAACCTCTGTATACCGGTCTGAGGAACAGATGTTAGACAGAAAGTGCCAAAGGACCAAACCAATAGTGGAGAAGAGGAGGAGGAATGACTGGAGAGATGCCAGGAGCCATATGAGCGGCCCCCTGAAGGCCTTTCTGAACTTCTACACTGGTTGGTGGTACGACAGATAGAAATTGAATGGCAGAGAGACCTAGATGCCCAAGAACGGGATCAAGACAGAAGGCGACAAGATTTAATGTGGGCTGAAACTATGCAACTGTTCAAATCTTTGGGAGCAGGAAATGGAACTTGGAGAGGACAGAGTAACCGCAACCCTAAAGATATAAAACTCACAAGAATGACTGCTAATGATGACATTGAGCCCTATTTGACCACTTTTGAAAGTGTGGCCAAGGCCTGTGATTGGCCAAAGATATAGTGGGTAGTACACCTGGCACCATTTCTATCAGGGAAAGCACAACTGGCCTATAGTAATATGGACCCACATTTGGCAGAGGACTATGACCTAGTAAAGCAGGAAATATTGAAACATTATGACATTAACGCAGAGACATATAGACAAAGATTCCATGCTTTAAAACACCAGACACATGATTCCCCAAGAGAAACTTACATTAGACTCAGAGAACTTTGTTTAAAGTGGATCCAGCTGGAGGGAAAACCCAGAACTGACATCATAGAGACATTTGTTATAGAACAGTTTTTAGAAATATTACCTACTGATGTGCAAATCGGGATAATAGAGCATAATCCAGAATCTGCAGAAATGGCTGTGACACTAGCAGAAGATTTTTTATCTGCACATCAACCTTTTCGGAGAGGTGGTAATAAGTCCACAGACTATGCAACAAAACCTCAGACCACAGCAGTAAGACCCCCTCAGGCTATGTCTAAGACTTAGGTGGGAATGAACAATCAAGGAAGGAGGACATTCCCAGCAGGCATAATATGTTGGAACTGTAAGGGGGTGGGGCAT
The DNA here is from genome assembly GCA_016271365.2 of Neoceratodus forsteri. Classification (NCBI taxonomy): domain Eukaryota; kingdom Metazoa; phylum Chordata; order Ceratodontiformes; family Ceratodontidae; genus Neoceratodus; species Neoceratodus forsteri. Next base: position 18,801,159 of record CM028129.1, on the reverse strand, counting down.
ATTGCCAGATTTTGTTCATCAAACAAATGTGATATAACCCATCTAGCCTTATTAAATCCTGGGTATGTGACAACTACAGTGGGAATAAAAGGACAGGAGGTGGTGGGATTGGTGTATTCGGCCACTAAAAATACCCTGGTCAGAGCTGATATAGTTCAAGGGGTAAAGAGAACAGCTCCTATACAGGTCATATGTGTAAATGGTGACCCACATCAGTACCCCACCATTAAAACACCCTTAGAGGTAAAAGGCAATACTTCTATAATAACCTCAGGAGTGGTACCACAATTGCCAGTACCTGTAGTAATAGGGCATGATTTCCCAGGATTTATCACCCTTTTGAGGGAACCAGGAAACATAGCCGCTATGACTACCAGGGCACAGAGCAAAAGCAAACCATTTTTGGGGGAAGTATTTCCTTTTGAAGAAGAAGTATTGGAAAGTCCTGATAAATCCAGATTGTCTAAGATGGCCAGAAGCAAAAAACAAAGGGAGTGGGTTAAAGAAAAATATGGTCCAACACAGGACAAGCAACTGCTATATGTGAAAGCTGATGTGTATCCAACAGAAGAATGATAACATCTTAATTCCTTTTTTCAACAGGTGGGTCAGGTGGGACAGGAGGGTAGACAAGGGGCCCCAGAGTTTCAAGTGTTCAAGAATTTATTGTATAGGACTTTCCCTTCTTGTTCAATACTCAAATCTTAAAAACCATGAAAAACAAAGCTATTAGGACCTCTAAGTACAGAACTGGTGGGTCAAAAAGATTTATTCTTTAAAAGGGCAAAATTCATTTAGTCCAGCCCTTCTCTTGTATATATCTTAGGAGGGACATAGCTAGCAATAGTTCACCAAGTTACTGAAGATAAAATGTTAAGGCCTTGATATTTCAGTCTAGAGTGTTTAGCCCAAATTCCCTTAGCAGTTCACATTTCAGGTACCAGCACTCAGACTGGTGAGGATGAATCTTCAGTATCCCTAAATACCATCAGTACTTTGTTTTTTGTTTGAGAACTAGTTAATTCTGCATTAAATAAATGCACTATAAGCTCCTTCAAGGATTCTGAGGCTTCATTTAAGTGCAAGAACTGGCCCTCAATTCTCAGGCAACCTCATTTCCTTTTATTCTTACAGTTTCAACATTTGTTCCTAAAGGTGGAGAGATTGTTATTTCTGACTTACTTAGAACTAAATCTTCAACTAATTCTTTCAGTGGTTTCTTCTTATAAGTTTTCCCTGGTGTACTTTTTTCTGCCATTTTTAATATTTTTATTTTTATTTTATTGCTATCATGGGTTCTATTGGTATTGGAACTTCTCCAATTTCATTATTTGTCATCGATTGCTTCTTTGGTGCAATTCCTGAAGCCAAGTTTTTTCTTTTTTTTCTTATTTTTAGTGTTCTTTATTTTCCCTTATTCTGTTTCAACAACCTCTGTTTTGTGTTGTCTTTTCCCCTAGGAGTTTCAGGGATATGTATTGTGGAAAATGTCCATTTCTGTGGAATCATTTGTTGTTCAATGTCTACAATTTTAGTTTCTAAATCATTTATTCAGTTAAAGATCAGATTAGTAACTCCATCCAATGTATTCCTTAGATTGTTGAGGGCCTCCACCAATACAATATCATCCATTACTGGGTGGGCTAGGGCTTTTATTGTATATTTGGGCACTGAGCCAGAAAATCAGCATCTTGTTCAATCTGTTCCACTTCAGCATCCAATTGCTGGAATACTAAGTTAGGGAAGCCCGCTTATATGGACGGGCTATCTAGTATCTACTCTTTAGGAAGAAAAGTTCCTCCTTATTGTCTACTTCCATAGATATAAGCAAAGTGTTTGACTTGCTGGAATGGAATTACTTTTTTAGTGAATTGGAAATCAATAGATTTGGCCCTGGTATTATAAAGTGGATTCAAACTCTCTGTGCTTTCCTCAAAGCTTGTGTAATTACGAATGGACTATGATCCATTCCCTGCCAGCTTTACAGAGACTCCAGACAAGGTTGCCCCCTCTTTCCTTTGCTTTTTGTCCTTGCCATAGATCCCCTAATTAGGGGAATCATGTGATCCAACAGAATTAATGGGCCCAGATATTCAAAAGGGTTGTGCCATGCGCAACAGGGTTGCGCATGCGCAACTCCAAAAATGCACCATTCTGCGATATTCAGAAGGAGCCAGTTGTGCCACCGAAAACATGCTGAGCAACAGGGCAATGGAAATGAAGGCATGCGCAACTGAAGGGGGCGGGTCCATGCATAAAGTGCGCAATGCGATATTCAAACACTTGCACAATGCGCAAGAGCAGTGCAGCCAGAAGTTGTGCACTAGCGGAATTGAGCCAAAAAAAAGGCTCAAGGAAGCGGCGCAAGAATGCTAGCAGGCCACAAAGTGGGGGAGAGAGAGACAGAGACAGAGAGAGAGAGACAGAGCTGGAAGGGCAGGCAAGGACAATGTGTCCTATAGGACATAGAGGCCAGCAGGGGGTGCCCGGTGCAGTGGAAGCAGCAGTGAGGGCAGCGGGGGTAACACAGCAACAGCAGCCAGGGGGGCAGAAGCCAGGGAGATGGACAGTGCCAGCTTCCACGTGGAAGCTGTAATGAGGGGGGTGAGACTGCATGCTGCAGGGGGACGTGGCCGCGGAGGGGCCCATCGGTGGTATGCCCCCGACAGGCGGTACCATGCCCGCATCAGCTTTGAGCTGTACACAGATGTTGAGATCATGGGCCGGTACCGCCTGAACAGGGCAATACTGAGACAGCTCTGTGAGCTGTGCAGTGATGTGATGCAGGCACCCTCATGACGGAGTCACGCTCTGTCAGTGGAGACCAAGGTGACAGCCTGCATGTGCCTGCTCACCACGGGCACCTTCCAGAGGCTGACAGGGGACACCACAGGCATCATACAGTTGGCCACATCATGCATCCTCACCCAATTCCTCAGAGCACTGCTGCCTCATGCTGCGGAGTACATCCATTTCCCCAGCACTGCAGCAGAGCGTACAGCAAACATGCAGGAGTTCCACAGGGTAGCACGTATGCCTGGCATTCTAGGGGCCATAGACTGCACCCATGTGGCCATCCGCATGCCACCTGGCCCCGATGGCCAGGCATATCGGAACTGAAAGGGGTTTTCCAGTGTCAACTGCCAGGTGGTGTGTGATGCCACTGGGCACATAATCTACTACTGGGCTACTAGAGTTTGTAATATCTTGCTTAGAGTTGATCATTTCTTTTGGGTTTGTACCTATAGATTAGTTATGATTAACAGAGGGATATTGTTGTGTGTAGCCTATACACTTTGTGTTTTGTGTACTGATGGGTTATTTTGTTCTATGTGTGTTAATAATGATTTTAGAACGTATGAAAATAATCAGATTCTGGAGTTCCAGACTCAACTGTTTATTCCTAATTATAGTCATTTATTTGGTGTAAAGGTTAAATACATGTGTTATAATTTGGGTTACAGTGTTAGGAAATATAAGACACGGAAATGTGTTCTGCCTGTTTGCATAAGAACCTGGTTACATTGCTTTCTCTTGCTAATTTGATCTGGCAATGTTGAAAGCAACCCTGGTCCTTTAGCAAACGATATGGCAGATAGTGATTTTTTTTTGCAGCATTCATATGGCCTCAAAATTATGCATTTTAATGTATTAAGCTTAACATCTAAATTTTACGAGGTGGAGTCATGGATTAGTTTATATAATCCGGATGTTCTGGCACTGACTGAAACCTGGTTAACCTTACCTGTTCTTGATACTGAACTTTGTATACCTGCTTATAAACTTTTTAGAAAGGATCGTGTCACTGGTAGAGGGGGTGGGGTTTTGTTTTATGTTAAGGAATATTTAATGGTAAATGAGACCACTATATTTAATAGTAATTTGGAATATTGTGAACATATTACTATTCAGTTATTGTTGGATTTGTCAAAAATTAACTATTTGTTGTGTATATCTTCCACCTAATGGTAGCAAATCAGGCTTACAAGAACTTGTAAATGCTTTGAATACTGGGGTTTCTACAGAGTTAATACTACTGGGGATTTTAATTTAAATTGGATGGGTTCAGATATAACAAAGTTAAATACGGTCTTGTCTCAGTCTGGTTTACAACAAATTATTACTTTGCCCACTCGACACAATAATAGATCAGGAAATACACATTGCTGGACTGGATATTAACAAATAGACCTATTAATATGATAAAATGTGGTTTGACCTCTGATTCGTTAAGTGATCATCATCCAGTCTTCTGTATTTGGAAACATGGGGGACTGAAGAAGTCTAAGCCAATTATAAGGATTTCGAGATCTTTTTCTAAATTTGATGTACATTCTTTTTGTACAGAGTTGGGTAAAATAGATTGGTCTTTTTTATATTCTATCCCTGATGTGGATTCTGCATTGCATTTTTTCATTACTGAGTTTACACATGTTTTGGACCAGTTAGCTCCCCTTGTTAAAAGAAGGGTCCGAGGGAAAACTTATGGGTGGTTAACACCTCCTTTGATTAAACTTATGAGACAACGAGACAAGGCCTGGAAAATGTATAAAATGAACCATTCTGCTTCTGGTTATCATGCATATAGGACTTTAAGGAACCAATGTAAGGCTAAGATAAGGAAGGCTAAAACAGACTATATTCGTCATAAACAATGTGAAGAGTTATCTAACGCTACTACTTTTTGGAAAACAATTAACAATTTCATAAGGCCTAATGTTTGTCAACCAGGTTCAATGAGGTTGAACGGTGACTTGTTGTCTTGTCCATTGAAGATAGCTAACGAGTTTAATTTGAAATTTACTGCATTGCCTGATTCCTTTAGTGACCAGTCCAAGGTGAACTACTTGGGATTGACTGAAGATTTTACAGTTAATCCTAAATTGTACTTAAGGACTACTACTCCGAAGGAGGTAGAGAAGTTGTTGCGTTGTATTAAGAGGGACAGCTCAGCTGGTTCTGATGGCTTATGTCCTAGTTTATTGGCGGATGCTGCCTCAGTTATAGCACTTCCAGTTAGTATTATTTTCAACTTGTCTTTTGTTACAGGTACTATACCTAATATGGAAACATACTTTGGTCACTCCTATATTTAAATCTGGTTCACAACATGAGTTTTGTAACTACAGACCTATTTCTATCTTGTCTGCTTTAGCTAAAGTTCAGGAAAGAATAGTTTATAATCAGTTGATTGGGTATGTGGATAGCTTTGGATTATTGTCTCAGAACCAACATGGTTTTAGAAAGGGAAGGAGTACTGAGACTGCCTTGATCGAGTTCACACAACGCGGGTACTTAATGGCATGGATAAAGGGTGTCTGACGGTGCCGTGTTCGTGGGACTTGACTAAGGCATTCGACTCAGTTGATCACCAATTGTTGATTTCTAGACTTGAGTCATTGGGAGTTGGTGAGTCTTTCTTGGACTGGACAAGGGATTATTTAACAAATAGGTTTCAAAGGGTTAAATATAGGGTGCTGTATCAGACTCTGTAATGGTTATGGGTTCCACAAGGTTCTATTTTGGGGCCACTTTTGTTTTCTTTGTGTTTTGATCAACTAGTAAGTGTGATTAATAATGCTTTCTAACACTTTTCGCTAGATGCAGTAATTTATACGCAGGGTTTGTCAGTTGGAGATCTAGGTGTTTCTTTAACAGAGGAAATGTGCAATTTTCAGTCTTCACTTATGGCCTGTAAATTACTCTTAAACAAATCTAAGACAAAGGTGATGGTTTTTGGTACCCCACCTAGACTGAGATCTGAGGTTGGTACTTTGGAAGTTAAATCTCTTGATGGATTACTGTTTGACTATGTTGATACATTTCAATATCTTGGGGTATTACTAGATTCTCATCTAAGTTATGAATCTCATTTTTTGAGGGTTACCTCAAGAATACATTGTAGATTAGGTTCTTTGTACAGAATCCATTCATTTCTTATTCCTGAGTCTAGGCTGGTTATTTCAAATTGCTGCTTACTTCCTATTGTGAACTATGCAGCTATGATTACTGACACTGCTTTCATGACAGTGATTTCAAAGAAATCCACTTTACTTCACTTGATAGCTAAGTTTGCTTTAAATTGTTCTAAGTCATCTCATCATTGTGTGATTTTGAAAGAAATGGGCTGGTTACGGTTTCATTAAATTTCCATACTGTGGCCAAGTTCATATATAAAGTTATGGACTCTGGAATTCCACATAGTATTTCAAAGTTTTGAGACCATATATTGATGGTCATTATTCTACACATAGGTCAGACAGTAGGTTCTCGAGATTCCTTTATGAAATCTAAAAGTGGACAAAGATCCTTTGCTTATATTGCTCCATTTATTTGGAATGAAATTCTCAAGATATTAGGTGGTTGTGTTCTGTCAAAAGTTTGCCGATGCATTAAGGATGTATTTCGAATCTCAATTTAATTGTAACTGTTTTTTATGAATTTTTTTAATGAATTTTATACGTAACAAAGACATTTTTGTCTGCAATTTGCTGCATTGTATATGTATGTTTGATTATGTATTGTCTGTATGCAATATATGTGGGTCGCACCTGTAAAAGGAACTTGTTTCCAGTGTGCTTACCCATTAAGCGAATAAACAAACAAACAAACAAACATAATCAATGTCTGTGCCACACATCCTGGTGGAGCACATGGTGCCTTCATATGGTACCAGTCTGCACTGTGCCATCGATTCGAGAGTGAGGACATCCCAACAGGTCATCTAGTGGGTGAGTACACATGTATGGAATGCAAACTCTGGGCAAGGGTGGGAATGACACAGGTGCCATGGTAGTGGCACACAGAGAGATGGCCAATATGGACCTGACATGACACTGCTCTCCACTATCTCCACACAGGTGACTGCGGATACCCACTCCGTCCCTGGCTGCTCACACCGTACCGGTGCCCCACAACCCCAGCGCAGCTATGCTACAATGAGGCACATGCCACAACACGTAACATCATAGAGTGGGTGTTTGGGATGCTCAAGGCATGCTTCCGATGCCTAGACACCTCCGGCAGTGCCCTACAGTACAGACCCCAAAAGGCCTGTGGGATATTCCTGGCCTGTTGCATCCTGCACAACATGGCCAAAGACCATGGGATAGCTGTACAGATTGAAGAGGAGGACAGCGATGGGGACGCCAGTGGCGCCGGTGATGTTGGTGATGAGCAGCCCCCCCAGGACGAAGGGACCCCCGACTGATCCGGCAGGCCCAGCTGCACCGGGACACCATTGCAGAAGAGCACTATGCCCAACACAGGTAAGTCAAGGGGACATGTGCAAGCAACACTGTCCATGTGCAAACCACAGGCACACAGGGGAACACACCAGGGGTGCATGAAGGTCAGGGGAGTGGAAGGTTCCAGGCATACCAACACACCATCAGGGAGGGGTGAGCACTCATATGGACACACACACACACACACCAGGCACAGAGAGTACATGGGCAGAAGCACAGCACTGCAGAAATGACATTGCTAACACACAGCACCACCGACCACCCCCACCACCTGTACCGTACAAGTACGTGTGTCAGAACCTGGGCACCCTTGCACCTTGGTGTACAGTGCAATGCAGGCATCATCATGCACATGCACCTGTGGACAGCAGTTGGGAGAGTGTGCAGGTGGTCTGTGTGTTGGCTTGGTGAGCAGAGCACCCAGCAGTGCACTGCCCACCATGACACACATTGCACACAGGGCAGCACCAGACAGGGCCCGCACTGGGAGACAGCTCAGTCATGTAGCACTGTCCCACGGCCACCACAGATGCGTGGGTGGCCCCACCATGACCCAGCAGCACTGGCATGCTGAGCAGGGGCCACATGGGGTGGCACTGTTGCACCACCAGGGGTCCCACTGCATGAACATGACCTTGCCCACACAGGGGTCTGCAGCATGCTGAACAAACATGCACCAGGGGTGCTCGGGATGCCCACAGCAGAACCCGGCATTGACAGGCCTGGTGTCACACGACACCAGGAATGGGGAGTGGAGAGCGCACTGTGTGGGGTGTGTGGTACAGGGGCACCTGACAGTGTTCCCAATGCGTCCGCGACAGAGACCACTGCCTGGGTCAGCCTGTCAATGGTGGCAGTCACATCCGTCCGCATAAGGACCAGCTCGGCTCGGTCCTGAGCACACTCCCTGCTGTGCCACTCCACAGACACAGATAGTGCCTCCACGGACCTTGAAACCCGCCCCTGCAGCTGTACTGATTCCTGCAGCAGGCGGGTGTGCGCGTCCAATGGGTACTGTGCCCCAATGGCATCGTGACCCCCAGGGTGTGGACGGTCCCAGTGCATAGCACCCCTTGAGGGTGGGCACTGTTTGCCAGGACCAGGTATGGGCAGATCAAAGGGTGGTGGACATGTGCCACTGCTTGACACTGTACCCCCAGACCTGGTGTGTGACTGCTGCTGCTGCCCCTCCAACCGCTGAGCCCCCAGGTCCACCTGTTCCACCGCCGTGCTGGCAACAGTGCCGGACACCTGCACAGCCACCAGTGCTGCCCCACCGGTGCTGACAGGCACAGCCTGGGACTGTGCCAGCATGCTGGTACACAGGTGTGAACCAGAAAGGCCATGGGGCATGTGCTGACCTGCCGTGTGTCCGTCATGGGACACACACCTATCACTTCCCATTGCAGGCCTGCTATCATCAATGGTGCAGGTACGTGCTACTGCCATAGTCACAGCATGCTGGCATACCTGCATGCTAGACTGTTGAGATACAGGCTGTGCACCCCCCACACCCGTATCACTGACACCAGAGTTGTTGGCCCAGCGTGCATGCTGCTGCAGTGCCTGCTGGCTGGTGGTGGAGGTGGATGGTCCCTCCTCCATGTCCAGCAGGTCCGCATCACTGTCTGGACCCACCACCACCACCGTCTCCTGAAGACGAACAGGATCTGTAACAGAAAGAAAGTACATGTGAATGCATGTGAACAACTGCCCCCCCAAACACCACCACCATGTCATACCATGCAGTGATGGGCTTCCACCTGTCTGGAATCCTCCGCCTGGTATGCCCACAATGGCGCTCGGCTGCATGGCTGCAACCAGTGTCTCCTCAGTTGGGGTCAGCTGCAACACCACTGGTGGGCCCTCACCAGTGCCAGCACGTGCCGCCCTGAAGGCTGCAACCTTCTCCTTTAGCCTCCTTCGGTCAGTCCCCATCTTTTTCTTGCATTCCTGCATGGAGCATTGGTGGCTTCCATGCAGGTTGATGGCCCAAGCTACCCCCTCCCATGCAGCCACACGGGACTGAGGGGTGCCCCTCCATCCACTCAATAGTGGCTCATCCTCCAGGTAGGCCTGGAAGAGGGCCTCCGTCTTGGCCGCTGTGAAGTTCGGCCTCCTTCTACGCCCACCGTCCTCACCCTCACCTTGGCTCTGGTCGGTCATGGTGATCTGTATGGGTGGAAGTGGACACCTGTCACTGTGCAGTCTACAGCATTTCCGCATGAGCATAGGTGCCAGAACCGGGTGGGAGCGGAAGGGGCGGGAGCCCCTCCACATTTCTTTTCTGTATGGCAAATACTAATAGAAAAAGTGCCCTTTGTCCCTTTCTAAGTGCCCTTTTGATTCTCAGCCCCCCTCAGTGTTTATCTTCCGGCACCCTTGCCCATGAGCATTGTCCTGAGCATCACACAGCATGTAACTCACCTCTCACCTGCAGTAACCGAATCTGGCCAGCACAACCCACTGTCACATATTTATAGCACAACACATGCAAATTAGGAGTGGAGCAACTTTAATGACATGCAAATCGTGCCACTGCGCCTTTGAATGGCTGATCGAATGATTTGCATGTGTCGGCTGAATATCGTGAATTTGCGCTTTGCACAATATGGAAGGGTTGGCTGAGCCAATGGCGCAGATTTGTGCCTGCTTGCTACACTGCATTGTGCATGCCCAGATAGCTTACGCATGCATCTGTCATGCTGCAGACGTGCTGAGCGTGATCAGCAATTCAGGCAATGGCCACCATTGTGCCAGTGGTGCTACAGCACTGGGCACTATATGGCACTGTGGCACTACTGTGCAGTAGTCCACTGTGGCACTGGTACGCAGCTTGGCAGTCGCGCAGGATGCCTATACATCCGATGGTGCTGTGCGTAGCCTTGCGTCATTGCCATGACCTTGTGTATGCCCTCTGCCCCCTGGCGCTGTTCGCATGCCATGTGTATTTCCCTATTGCGTTGTCTGGTGACTGCGCTATGTGAAGTGACGGCGCTGTTCGAACAGCGCGATTGGAGCCTGTGGTGGTCTATTGCGCAACATCTCCATGTGGGGTTACGGCGCAGAGGAGCACCATATTTCCTGCTGTAAAGCTACCAACATGGCTAGGAGGAGGGCTGTGTGTTGGAGCCAGCTGGAAGTGGCAAACCTGGTGGCCCTAGTGGAGCCACACTATGAGGCACTCTATGGTGGGGCACACCTCACCATGGCCAGAACAAGGGTGTGGCAGCAGGTGGCCACTGACCTGGTGGGGGTCACTGGACAGTGCCGGTCTGCTGAGCAGTGCCGGCACCGGTACAGTGACCTCCACCGGAGGGAGCCGGAGCTGTTGATGCGGCTGTGTTCATGTGCCAGGCGGGGTGTGGTGCCTAGGCCAGGTGAGTGTACCATCTATGCACCTATATTCTCTGTAGGGATGTGTGTGTGCTTTGGTGGTTGTGCATAGGTGATGGCTTGGACACGGTTGGCTGTGTCAGTGTGTGCAGCTGTGCGATGGATGGTTATGGCTGTGTGGGCAGGCACTCTCACTGGGGCAGGGGGCACTCTGCTTTTGAGTCACACTGATGTTTGTCTCAACATATGTCTCCCACAGGCTGGGATGTAAGGAGGCAAGCACCACCTGAGGAGGGGCAGGCCAGGGACCCAGTGCCAGCAGGGGTGGCGCCCCTATGGCGGCAGCAGCGGGAGCAACAGCGGCAGCAATGTCAGCAGACAGAGCTGCTTGAGCAGTGTGAGTATCATGACTTCATCGATGCTATTGCCTGCTGGGGGGGAGACCAGTAGCCCTGCACAATACAACCATGCAGGAAAGGGGAGGTCATAATTCCACTAAACCAGACACTAGTGAGGCCCCACCTGGACTACAGTGTACATTTCCGGAGACCATCCCTACGTAAGGACGTACAGTGGGCAGAGAAGGTTCAGAGGAGGGCACCAAAGATGGTGCATGGCTTGCATCACAAGTCCTATGGAGACAGGTTGAAGGAACTGAACATGTACTCCCTGGAGGGGAGGAGGGAGAGAGGGGATATGGTAGAGACATACAGGTATCTTACAGGGTGGAACAAGGTGCAGGGAAACACTGTTTGGAATTGAAAAAGATGTTCCAGGACTACAGGCAATGGGATGCTGTTGGAGGGTGGACAATTCAGAGGACACATGGAAGGACTGTCTTCACAGAACGTGGACTAGTGGAACACCCTGCCAGAGGAAGTGGTGGGGGCTGAAACAATCATGGGATTTCAGAATGCAGGGGATGGACAGAATGGAATTCCGGAGGTTAGGGGTAGGGGGCAACAGACTCCTAGGTAAACAAAGTGAACTTACAGCTCAAATGCACAGACTGGGTTGGCCATAGGCCCTTATCTGCCAACACTGTCTATGTGTCTATGTCTGTATGCATGTCACAGGTGACATGCATCACTGTGCAGTATCACAGCACGTCTGTGTATGCGTCACTGGTGGCCCATGCATGCACTGGGCACATAGCTGTGTAACTGGCATTGTACCACGTTGCCACATCACTTGCCAGCCTGGTTTGTACTGTGCTGGACTTGGGCAGTGTGTGTGGGCAGTGGTGCGCATAGCTGGTGCCACCTGTTTGTGATGGCCATGTGCATGTTCACTGTGGGTGGGTGTATGCCATCACAGGTGCGGGACATTGGGCTATATGGCTTGCAGGTTGGGTGGTGTTCAGAGTTGTGGTCAGTCACAGCCATTGACTGTGTTCCCATTTTCCTAGGCCTCGAGGTTCTCCGGAGGATTCGGCATGACATTCAAGGCCTGACACAGGTGGCCATTGAGAACCAGGCCATCCTTCAGTTAATCAGGTGCCATGGCCTGCGGAGGGAGCGTCACCGGACAGTGCAGCACCAGGCAGAGGATGACCAGCCAGCTGAGCCTTAGGGGCACATACCCTTCCACTTCTCCCATCCCTACCACCCTGCCTTCCCTCTCCCAGTTGTTCATCCCTACCCCTTGAACACCCCTACATTGTACCCGTCCCCCCCTTGTAAATAGTTGTTGTTTATGGTTTTGGTTATTTAGTATTTGAAACTTTAAATATACCTTTATATTTTGATATGAATACTGTGTTGGTCTCTGATTTGCAGCTGGCTATGGGTGCTCAGTTGCAGTGGTGTGCATACCATCTGGGGTGGTATGGTCCTGGGTATATGTGCGTGTGTGTGTGTGTGTGTGTGCATGGGGAGGTATCTCCAGCATGGCATTGACTTTCTGTTGGTCTTGCCGTCTGCTGCCACCCACTGCTGGGTGCACAGGGTGGGTCTGGCCTGTATGCTTCTCTGCAGCATGGGGTTGACTTGTGCCGGCGGGATGCATGGTGTTTCCTGCAGTGCCAGTCACTGCACATGGGTGGTGTCTTGGGGTCATGGTGCAGGGTGTGCTGTGCGTACGGGAGCTGATGTGCACTGTGGTTGTCAACCCCCTGTGTGTGGGACTCTCCGCCTGCCAGTGGTTGTGCTGGGGTATCATGGCTCTGCTATGCTTTATTGGCTTGTCCCCATGGGCAAGTGGATCATCCGTTCCACCCCCAGTGATGCTGTGCTTGGGGTGTGCAGGTGTGGTGTGGGTTCTGCAGTGTGTTCCTGTGTCCATGTGTGGCATGGCTGGTGGTGGGCCCCAGCCTGCCTCCCTGGATGTGCAGTTCCATTGCTCGGGGGGGGCTCTGCTTGCGCTATGGCAGCTCTGGAATGCTCAGCTGAGCTTCCCTGGTTGCTCCATAGTGCAACATTTTGGCTCAGCTTCTCCTTCCTGGTTGCGCGATGGTGCAGTATGTGTGATATTCAGACGTAGATACATAGACAGTGTCAGCAGATAAGGGCCTATGGCCCACCCAGTCTGCCCATTTGAGCTTGTAAGTTCAGTTTGTTTTCCTAGAAGTCTATTTCCCCTTACCCCTGACCTCTAGAATTCCTTTATGTCTATCCCATGCATTCATAGATACATAGACAGTGTCAGCAGATAAGGGCCTATGGCCCAACGTTGGTTGCTTGCACAATTTGCTCTGCTCCATGTTTGAATATCGCACCTGTTGCGCATTTGCGAAACTGGTTTGTGCTTGCTCCTGCTGTTGCGCTAGTTTTGAGCACAGTTTGAATATCTGGGCCATGGAGTCCAAATGAGTAATTACACTAACAAAGTCAGCTTTTGCAGATGTCAGTCTCCTGATGTTATCACAATCTGTATTTTCGTTACAAAATGTCAAGCCTGTATTGCAAGCCTTTGATGAAATCCTGGGCCTCTTTGTAAACTGGTCCACAACAAAAGGTGTAATGCTATCCCCTTCTACTTCTGAGAGCGTCAGATTAAAAGAAATGCCAGACGTCACTTGGCCCTCTGATGGACTAACTTACTTGAGGATCAATATTTTTAACTCCGTAGGCAAAATCCTTAATCATAGCATGTCATGGGTCTTAAAGGAGTTAAAATTAGACTTAGATAAATGGGCTAAATTACTCCTCTCTCTCTGGGGGAAAATAAACTCAATAAAAATGATTTTTGCACCTACATTTAGTTTTAGTGCACCTTATTTTTGGTTTTTAATTCAGGAAGGGGTTTTTCAAAACTGCTTACCTTGTGAGCATCTTCAGAAGGGTTGAAATAACTGCATATTTGATTTTCCTTTGTGGCTAACAAACCACCAGGCTGTTTTGGGGCTGGGGAGGTTTACCTGTGTCTGACTTGGATGTCTGGATTTTTCTCTGTTTGATTAGCTGGATATTTTCTCTGTCAAATTGTTGAGTAGGGCATCTTGCTGACAGGAAGGCACTCATCGCAGTGGTGAGTCAGAGCTTTTAGATGATTGTTTCATGAGGGTACAGTTTAGGCCCAACCCCTGCCCACCCATCACCCCACCTACCCCTGGAAATAGTTCCTTTATACCTGGGGTTCTGACATCATTTCCTTAAGAGTTCCAGGTGCATATCACTGTCATATCCTCTCTACCACACTGCACTGACAATATAAGCATACACATTGTATAATATATATATATTTCTATATAACAAACCAATAACACACACACACACACACACACACACACACACACACAAAGTAGATAAACATGTGGGGAGTAGTGCAATATAATGGCTGAGGGGCAGCAGTCTTCCAGGAGTCTTTCTCGAGGCTGAGATGCTGCCCTATTTGCAGAAAACTCTCTGCCCTGAGGGAGGAAGTTGCCTGTCTTCAGGCCACACTGGACAGTAATAAGGGAACCTTCCCCCAGGCCACACTGGACAGTAGGAAGGGGACCTCCCCCATCTAGGGAGCACCAGAACCACCACCACTACCTCAGAGGTTGTGAAGAAAGCACAGAAGTTGGACCACAGTGGGCTGAGGGAGGGTGAGGATGGTGGAACAGAGGCACACCCAGTCAGTTGTTCCACTCTACAATCCATACACCATTCTGGGGGAGCATAGCTCCCCTATGGATGCCCCTGCAGAGGAGACTGAGGACAACTGTCACAAGGGAGGCCCACAGGAAGGAGGCAAAGGACACCACAGGGAAAGGAAGCAGCTCCTGGTGGGGGACTCAATTATTAGGGGGATAAAACTGGGGGGAGCAGGGAAAACTGAATTAAGGTGCCTGCCTGGTGCCATGGCTTGGAGGGACAGGAAGCGCATCCTCAGGATCACGAGAACAGCTGCATGGGAGTCTGAGCTGGACGTCATTGTCCACCTAGGGACAAATGACTTGACTTATCATGAGATTAGAACAGTGCAGGAGGACTTTGTAGAGTTGGGGAGGGGCCTAAGACAAGTAGCACACAATATCCTTCTCTGAGGTGCTGCCTGTCAGTGGCACGGGGGAGGTAAGGGTACTTTGCACCATGCAGTTTAATAAGTGGTTGAAAAAATGGTGTGGAGCACAGGGGTTTGGCTTCATTGGGGACTGGGGTTCCACCTGGAGGGACACCAGCCTATACTGGCAGGATGGTCTGCATCTATCCAGGAAGGGAACAAGTCTTTTGAGCAATCAGTTTAAATGCTTCATTGGCAAGCTTTTAAACTAGTCAAAAGGGGAGGCACTGATAAGCAACAGGAAAATCCCAGCCTCTCCCTACAAAACAGGGTACTAAATGAGAAAAAGATCGAGGTAGAAATGTCAGTGGGGGATGCTGCAACAGAAGGTAAAGCCATCAAAAAATGGTGAGCAATGAGTACCAATGCCCGTAGTCTGGGTAACAAGCTTCCTGAATTAGTGGCCTTGATGGAGGAGGAACATCTGGATATCGTGGCAGTCACAGAAACATGGTTCACACAAAACCATGACTGGGATGTAAACATACCAGGATACACTATCTACAGGAGGGACCAGGAGGGTAAAAGAGGAGGAGGAGTAGCTCTTTACAAAAGGGGAGGAATAAAAGCAACAGAACAAAAGGGTAAACAGGGAGGAGAAGAAGTACTGTGGGTAAATCTGGAGACAGGCAATGGCACCACAATCCACACAGGGGTAGTATACAGACCCCCTTCTCAGGGGGAGGAAATGGACAAGGAAATGATAGCAGGCATCCTTAGAATGGCAGAAGAAGAGGAGATATTGTTGATGAGGATCTGAAAATATGCCAGATGTTAACTGGAGTGCAGTTGCAGCAGCCACTTCGAAGAATGGGGTTATTCTAGATGCCTTACAGGGGGCATGCCTTAGAAAAATAGTATTGGAGCCCATTCAAGAGGGAGCAATCTTAGAACTGGTTCTCTCAAATGGAGATGGAGAGAGGATCACAGATGTAGAAGTGGATAGCCATCTGGGAACTAGCGACCATCGAACAGTATGGTTCACAATAAACACAGCAATACAGTCAAGCCATACAAAGGCAAAAGTACTGAACTTTAAGAGGGCTGACTTTGCCAAAATGGGTGAGTGCCTAAGGAATGCACAAGCAAATGGGCAGGAAGGAGGGGTGGAAGAACAATGAGGAATAATAAAAACTGCCATCACAGAGGTAACAAGTCTTTGTGTGAAGCAAATAAACAAAACAAAGCAAAACGATGTAAGAAACCACTATGGTTCTCAAAGGAAATGGCAGTGAAGGTTCAAGAGAAAAAGAAAGCATTCAGGAAGTATATGGAATCACAGAAGGAGCAGGACAGAGAACTGTATCAGTTAAAGCAAAAGGAAGTTGGGAAGGCAGTCAGAACAGCAAAGGCCCAAACTGAGGAAAAGATGGCCAACTCAGTTAAGAAGGTGGATAAAACCTTTTATAGGTACATCAGAGAATGAAAGAAGACCAAGGAAGGGATAGTGAGGCTTAATAAAGGGGAAGGAGGGTGGACAGAGGGAGACTGTGACAAGGCAGAGATACTAAACAAATATTTTTGCTCAGTATTTACAAATGAAGAGGGGGAGGTACCTAAAACAAACAGTAGAAACACTCTGGATACAGAAGTTGATACCAGACCATTTACAGAAGAAAGGGTTATGAAAGAACTCTTAAAACTGAAGGTGGACAAAGCAATGGGGCCTGATGGGATTCATCCCAGAATTCTAAAAGAACTAAGGGTAGAACTAGTGACACCACTGACTACCCTCTTTAACAAATCATGGGAGGATGGGATGGTACCCGAGGACTGGAGGAGGGCAGATGTGATTCCCCTTCACAAAAGTGGGAGCAAGGCAGAAGCAGGAAACTACAGACCTGTTAGTTTAAGTTCAGTGATAGGGAAAATGATGGAATCACTTCTGAAGGAAAGAACTGTCGAGTATCTAGAGGCCAGAGGGGCACAGGACCCAAGGCAGCATGGATTCACAGCAGGAAGGTCATGCCAGATGAATCTGATAGATTTCTTTGACTGGGTGACCAAAGTAGTAGATCAGGGAGGGGCTGTGGACATGGCCTACCTAGACTTCAGCAAGGCATATGACACAGTCACACACAAAAGATTAATTTACAAGTTAGCCAGCCTGGGAGTGGGTCCCAAGATGACAGTCTGGGTAAAGAATTGGCTGGAAAATAGGACACAGAGGGTAATAGTAAATGGAGTCCACTCAGAAGAAAGGGGGGTTACTAGTGGGGTACCACAGGGTTCAATATTAGGACCGGTCCTCTTCAATGTCTTTATAAGTGACATTGCAGAGGAATTGGAAGGAAAAGTATGTCTCTTGCAGATGACACAAAGATCTGCAACAGAGTTGATGCACAAGGTGGGGTGGAAAGGATGAAAAGGGATTTGGCAAGGTTAGAGGAATGGTCAAATGTGTGGCAGCTTAGATTCAATGCTAAGAAGTGCAAGGTAAAGCACCTGGGAAACAAAAACCCAGGAGAAGAGTACACAATGGGGGGTGAGATAATAACAACAACAAAAATGGAAAGGGACCTGGGGTAGTCATATCAAATTACCTAAAGGTGGGCAAGCAATGTGAGAGGGCAGCAAGGAGGGCTGGGAGGATACTGGGATGCATAGGGAGAGTCATCACCAGTAGAAAACAGGAAGTTATTATCCCTCTGTACAGACAGCTGGTCAGACCCCATCTGGAGTACTGCGTGCAGTTCTGGAGACCCAGTCTCTGCAAAGACATAGACAGGATGGAAGCTGTCCAGAGGAGGGCAACTAAAATGGTGCAGGGTCTGCACCGGCAGACATATAAAGAGAAACTAAAGGAGCTTAATATGTATAGTCTTGAGGAACAGAGGAGAGGGGGGGCATGATAGAAACTTTCAAGTACCTCAAGGGAATCAACAAAGTCCAAGAGGGTAGCATCTTTCAAAAAAAAAGAGATGTGCAAGAACAAGGGGGCACAATTTGAAGATGGAGAGGTGGTTCAAAGGTAATTTTAGGAAGCATTTTTTCACAGAGAGGTTTGTGGATGCATGGAACGGCCTACTGGAGTAGGTTGTGGAGTCAAAAACAGTGGTGGAATTCAAGCATGCATAGGCCAGTCATAAGGCCATTCTAGGGGGTTGGGGTAGGAAGAAGTAGGCTGCTGGTTAACTAGGATCTGCAGCTTATCCATTAGGTAGGGAAATGGGCAGACTGGGTGGGCCAAGCTGTCCTTATCTGCCGTCACATTCTATGTTTCTATGTTTCTATGTTAATTGTTTTACTTCATGAAGAATATCACTGCTTGTATACCTACTGTATGGTTTAATAAAATTGAGATTATTATGTCCTCTTTCTTGATGGAATGAAAATCCATGAGATTATTTAAACTCAAACTTAAGAATACCGACAAAAAAGGGTGGTTTTGCTCTTCCATGGTGGCAAGGTTATTTCTGGGCATACAAACTTAAACAAATTGCTAACTGGTTTTTAAAACAAGATACTTTTTTCGCACCTCTATGGGTTGATTTAGAAAAATGTTGCCCCTTAAATTTACCTGACCTATTTTTTGTTCATACTCCCGCACATTTAACAAGTCATCCCACACTCCAGATTTCATTAAAGGTGTGTAAACCATATCTGCAAAAAATTCAGTCATCTCCAAAAGGCTGAAACTGTACCCCTGAAGTTTATGCCTTTATGGGGCAATACATTAATAACACAAGACAACAAATGCCTCAAGGATACAGGGTGAAGGAACAAGGGTATTAAAGTTATTAGTGATTTACTAGATAAACACAATAGACTGCTGTTTTTTGAGGAGCTGCAAGCTAAGTTTTCTCTAAGTACATTTGATTTTTGCCTTTATTTGCAAATAAGAACATTTCTTTCCAGCAGATTTTTGGATGAAAATTATATAGTTCATATTTCAGTAGCTTGGGATGCCTTTTTTAAAATCATCCACCTCCAAAAAGGTTTCAGCCTAATGTATAAGTTTCCAAATAAGGTGGACAATTGTATTACTGCCCATGGCAGAATTAAATGGCAGTCAGATTTGGGGTTAACAATTCCTGAAGATCTATGGAAGAAAACTTGGGAAAATGCTTCTAAAGCATGCAGGGACATAGAGGGAAGACTGATACAGTTTACAATTCTTCACTACTTTTATTACTCCCCGTGACAGTTATTTAGTTTAAGCCTGTTACCTAATGACAACTGCTGAAGTTGTGGGGAAGCTGATGCAGACCAAGCACATTTATGTTGGAGCTGCAAACAAGTCCTATCTTGCTGGAAGCAAAATCACACTATTTGTTAAACTATTGTAGGCTCACCCTTACCCTTTTCACCTATGGCATTTGTCCTTGGGATTATGGCAACTTTCCCTGGTATGACCAGTCAGGAGAAATATGGATTTTAATTGTTGCTCTGGCCTTCAAAAAGTTTCTTCTGCAGAACTGGAAAGAAACCAAAATTGCTTCTACCCAACAATAGTTAAATTCTGTTACAGAAATGGCAGGGGAGGAGCCAGGATCCTAGGTGAAAGGTTTAAATGCTTCATTGGCAAGCATTTAAACTAGCCAAGTGGGGAGACACTGAAAAGGAGCAGGGAAATCCCAGCCTCACCCCATTAAACACGGTAATTAGTGAAGTAAACACCAAGGTAGAGAAGTCATTAGGGAGAAGGACAGAGGTAAATGTAAAAAAAGGCAAAGGCAATAAGGACAGACATGGGGCTAAAAGGGGTAAGGCTATCAAAAAGTGGAGGGTGATGAGTACCAATGCCTGTAGTCTGTGTAGCAAGCTCCCTGAACTAGTGACCTTGATGGAAGAGGGTTGCCTGGATATTGTGGCAGTCAAAGAAACATGGTACTCAGAGAACTATGAATGGGATGTCAACATACCAGGATACACAATCTATAGGAGGGACAGGGTGGGTAAAAGAGGAGGAGGAGTAGCTCTCTATGTAAAGGAATGAATCAAAGCAATAGAACTAAAGAGCAAACAGTGAGCAGATGAGACACTCTGGGTCACCCTGGGGACAGGAAATGGCACCACAATCCGCATGTGGGTGGTATACAGACCCCGATCTCAGGGGGAGGGAATGGACAAGGAAATGATAGAAGGCTTCCTTAGAATAGCACAAAAAGGGGGATATTTTTGATGGGGGACCTGAATATGCCAGATGTTAACTGGAGCACCTTTGATGCAGGCACATCCAAAAGTAGGGTCATTCTTGATGCCCTATAGATGGCATGCCTCAGGCAGCTAGTATTGGAACCCACTCAGGAGGGAGCAATCTTAGACCTGGTACTCTCAAATGGGGATAGAGAAAGAATCTCGGATTTAGAAGTGGATAGCCATCAGGGAACAAGCGACCACCAAACATTGTGGTTCACAATAAACACAGCCATACAATCAAGCCATACAAAAGCAAGAGTATTGGACTTTAGGAGGGCTGACTTTGGGAAAATGAGTGAGGGCCTCAGAAAAGCACTAGCAAACAGGCAAGAAGGAGGGGTGGAAGAACAATGAGGAGTGATCAAAACAGCCATCACAGAGGCAATAAGCATTTGTGTAAAGCAAATGAAATACAACGAAGGAAAAAAACACCATGGTTCTCAAAAGAGGTGGCAGGGAAGTTTAAGGAGAAAAGGATAGCTTTCAGGAAATATAAGGAAACACAGAAGGAGCAGGACAGAGAACTTTATCAGTTAAAGCAGAAAGAGGCTGGGAAGGCAGTCAGAATAGTAAAGGCCCAAACCGAGGAAAGGATAGCCAACTCTGTTAAGAAGGGGGTTAAGGGGGATAGGACCTTTTATAGGTACATTAGGGAGCAAAGAAAGATCAAAGGAGGGATACTGAGGCTTAATAAAGGGGAGGGAATGTGGGTAGAGGGTGACAGTGAAAAAGCAGGGATACTGAACAAATATTTCTGCTCAATATTCACAAGGAAGAGGTGGGGAAGGTATCTAAACCAAATGAGAGAAACACTCTGGAGATGGGGGTCGATACCAGTCCATTTACAGAAGAAAGGGTTCTGAAAGAACTAATGAAATTGAAGGTGGACAAAGCAATGAGGCCTGATGGGATTCACCCAAGAATTCTAAAAGTAATAAGGGTAGAACTAATGACACCACAGACTACTCTCTTTAACACATCATGGGAGGATGAGGTGGTACCTGAGGACTGGAGGAGGGCAGATGCGATTCCTCTTCACAAATCTGGGAGCAGGACAGAGGCAGAAAACTACAGACCAGTTAGTTTGACCTCAGTGGTAGGGAAAATGATGGAATCTCTTCTGAAGGAAAGAATTGTTGAGTACCTAGAGGCCAGTGGGGCACAGGACCCAAGGCAGCATGGATTCACATTGGGAAGGTCATATCAGAAGAATCTAATAGATTTCTTTGATTGGGTGACCAAAGTAGTAGACCAGGGAGGGGCAGTGGACATGGCTTACCTAGATTTAAGCAAGGCATTTGATACTGTCCCACACAAAAGATTAATACACAAGTTAGCCAGCCTTGGAGTGGGTCCCAAGGTGGTAGCTTGGATTAAAAATTGGCTAGACAACAGGACACAAAGGGTAGTAGTAAATGGAGTCCACAGTGAAGAAAGGAGGGTTACTAGTGGGGTACCACAGGGTTCAGTACTGGGACCGGTACTTTTTAATATCTTTGTAAGTGACATTGCAGAGGAACTGGAAGGAAAAGTATGTCTCTTTGCAGACAACACAAAGATTTGCAACAAGGTTGATACACCAGATGGAGTGGAAAGAATGAGAAGGGACTTGGCAAGGTTAGAGGAATGGTCAAATGTATGGCAGCTCAGATTCAATGCAAAGAAGTGCAAGGTAATGCACCTGGGAAAGAAAATCCCAAGGGAAGAGTACACAATGGGGGGTGAGATACTGACAACAGTAAAAATGTAAAGGGGCCTGGGGGTAATTATGTCAGATGACCTAAAGGTGGGCGAGCAATGTGAGAAGGCAGTAAGGAAGGCTGGGAGGATACTGGGATGCATAGGGAGAGGCATCAATAGTAGAAAACAGGAAGTTGTTATCCCTCTCTACAGACAGTTGGTGAGACCCCATCAGGAGTACTGTGTGCAGTTCTGGAGACCCCATCTCCACAAGACATAGACAGAGTGGAGGCTGTCCTGAGGTGGGCAACCAAAATGGTGCAGGGTCTGCACCAGAAGACATGTGAAGAAAGACTAAAGGAGCTTAATATGTATACCCTTGAGGAAAGGAAGGAGAGAGGGGACATGTTAAAAACTTTTAAGTACCTCAAGGGAATCAACAAAGTCCAAGAGGGTGGCACCTTTCAGAAAAAGAGATGCGCAAGAACAAGGGGGCACAATTTGAAGATAGAGGGGGGACAGCTCAGAGGTAATGTGAGGAAGTATTTTATCACAGAGAGGGTTGTGGATGCATAGAACAACCTCCCTGAGGAGGTTGTGGAGTCAAGAACAATGAGGGAATTCAAGAATGCATGGGACAGACATAAGGCAGTCCTAGTGGGGGGTAGGAGGAAGTAAGCTATTGGTTAACTAGGATCTACAGCTTATCTGTTAGATAGGAAAATGGGCAGACTAGGTGGGCCAAGCGGTCCTTATCTGCCGTCAAATTATATGTTTCTGTGTTGACTACTAAGAAGAGAGTTATTCATTACTTAACAAAATGGATATGTTTGAAAAGGTATGGGTACCCTTTTTAGCCTTTTGTTCACATGATGAGGAAGAATATTAACATAGAGCTTTTATTAACATATAATTTCTATAGTGTAGTTTGTTGTTCTGATATCTTAATGGTACATAGAATTCAATTTATAGCAAAATGTTTTTACTATTGCAATTTCATATCTTTACTAGCACTTTACATCTTAGTTTCTGGTTCAAACCCTTGCTAGTTGTTCATTGGATGTGTGTTTTTCATTACTATATATGTTGGATCAACTTGTTAAGGATGTTTAAGCGATTTATATAATTATAATGTATGGTAAGTGCCTATTAACCACCATAATCAGCAGTCACACACCTTTGTTATGCACTGTTTAGAATTTTAAAAGTTGTTAACCACACTTTGGAACTTCCAAACAGTGGCATAAGAAAAAAGAATGCACCAGAGTTCCATAATTCTCACACATAGAATGCAAACAGTGTTTTTTTGACCATACACTATAAAAGATGATGGCTGGGGATTGGGTGACAACCACACTGAAATCACCTCTCGTGGTTGCTAGGGCTACAGTCAACCTCTCGAGCTGCGTTCTCGAGGTTTACCATGTTGCCCTAGCAACCACTCGAGGTCATTACAGTGTGGTTATCACCTGATCCCCAGCCATTACCCTCTATAATATACATTTCAATAAAATTTAAACAATAAATAAAAAAAACGAAGAAAATCAGATAGGTCATTAGATAACTCAAGCAGATTAAAGAGCTCCAGTTTAGTTTCCCCGAGTTCTGTGTAACAAATGTAAATTACTTTTATCTTTCTCAGCAGGACAAAGCTTTCTGCACTGTCCTAGGGCCATCCTTAGGCACCTTTAGTTCTATCTTGTTGGAAGCCTCAATGGGAAAAGAGGTCATGATGTCTTTTTGGGGAGGGAGCGATCTATATTTTACCACCTTTTTTCTCTTTTCCTCTTTTCCTATTAAAGAGGGTGTTATGTCCAAGATCCACAACCCTTTACCTTCTTGGTTATCCTTCAGTTTACATTTCTGTACATGATAACTCTCATTTAAATTTAGTCCAGTAACAGAATCTTTTGGAGTCTGTTTAACCACTTCAGCATAAGATTTTCATTACGTTTGCTTGCGCGCATGCGCAAGGAACGTCTTAGGAGAATGGGACACTTTGGAGGTGTGCCCCTCCCCTGCAATCCCCTGCTCCATTGAGCAGGCGTGGCAGTCCTGCAGCAATCGGACGTGGTGCTGTGTATGACCGCGGTGGTCTTCTCTTCAAAGAAAACCACTGCTGTCATACACAGCACTGCGTCACGTCACACCCCCAAATCTTTGCTGCCACACTGGGAGCCCACCCCAGTGTGGCCAACGTCCCACGTCATCTGCCGACGGGGTGATGAATCCCCCATCAGCTCCAGGCCCCCCCCAGCCATCCATCTGCCACACTGGGAGCCCACCCCAGTGTAAATGTCCCACGCCGCCTGATTTTTTTTTTTAAACCTGTAAATTGAAAACAGTCCCACGGCACTTCTCCCAGGCCCCTCCACAACCCGCACCCACCCACTGTGCACCCCACCTCCCACACCCCCTCACCCCATACTTACCTCCGGAGCTCGGCGCGACGATCTTGGTGGACCGGGAACATGTCTGCACTCTTCAAAGCCGACCACGAACTGAGGAAATACCGGTAAGCTGTATAATGGGCTAGATAGGGAATTTTCAACTTTATTGCATATCTCTGACATTTTTTGGAATTTTTTGCACCAAATTTTCAACATGGGGTTTTTGGGACCCCTTCTCATGAATGCTGCCACTGTCATGGCATTATTCGCGCCCAAAGGGTGATTTCACAGTCACTTCGCAGTCACTGCGTGAAATCACACTTTGGGCTGGAATAATGCCATGACAGTGACATCATTCTTGAGAAGGGGTCCCAAAAACCCCATGTTGAAAATCTGGTGCAAAAATTCAAAAAAATGACTGTTTTATGAGCGAGCGTTGCACAGTTCCTAAGCAGGCTCGTAAGTTCATGAATTTTCAATATTTTCACTCCAGATTTTCAACATTGACATTTTACCACACCTTCTTATGAGTAGTAAAGCTGTCATTTTTCACATCTTACCCAAAATGTGTTTCCGCCCATGTAGCGCACGATGGTGCAGTTGGCGTGCGAACTCAATGTATGGGACACACTAAGAAAATCACAGTGACACTGTTTATGAGCAGAGGTCTTAAAATGGCTATGTTGAAAATTTGGTGAAAAAATTGCTAAAAATGACTGTTTTATGAGTGTGCATTGAGCAGTTCCTATGCACGCTCGTAAGTTTGCGAATTTTCAATATTTTCACTCCAGATTTACAAAATTGCCATTTTACCATACCTTATTATGAGCAGTACAGCTGTCATTTTTCACATCCTGCCCAAAATGTGTTTCCACCCATGTAGCGCACAATGGCGCAGTTGGTGCACCAAATCAATGTATGGGACACATTAAGAAAATCACAGTGACATTGTTCAGTAGCAGAGGTCTTAAAATGGCTATGTTGAAAATTTGGTGAAAAAATTCCTAAAAATGACTGTTTTACACGCGTGCGTTGCGCAGTTCCTACGCACACTCATAAGTTTGCGAATTTTCAATATTTTCACTCCAGATTTTCAACATTGCCATTTTACCATACCTCCTTATGAGCAGTACAGCTGTCATTTTTCACATCCTGCCCAAAACGTGTTTCCGCCCATGTAGCGCATAATGGCGCAGTCGGTGTGCAAAATCAATGTATGGGACACATTAAGAAAATCAAAGGGACATTATTCATGAGCAGAGGTCTTAAAATGGCTATGTTGAAAATTTGGTGAAAAATTAATAAAAATGACTGTTTTACAAGCGTGCGTTGCGCAGTTCCTACGCACACTCATAAGTTCACAAATTTTCAATATTTGCACTCCAATGACTTCCAATTACCTAAACAGCACATAGAAGCAAGCAACATTCGGCATTGACAAATGCTTGTACTTCTTTGTCACTGATTTTTTTAAGCCATGTCCAAGTGCCAAATACCACTGCAAATACCTGCAAGTGAACGTTCGGCATTGACAAATGCTTTTTTTTTTTTTGTTTCAGCTGAAGTTCATGTGGTTATTTGAAGTTGTTCATTGAAAATACTCCCGTTTCCCTGTTTTCACGTAGGGACAACCACTTTACCACTTCTAGTATTCCTCATACAGTGATTATTATCAATTGGTATCAGCTAATAATCAGGATTACAATCTTAAAGATGCTATCAATACAATTTCTTGACAGACAATAAATGATTCTTCTCAAGATCCCACTTATATATTCCAAATAATGTTCCTTAAAAAGTAAATTCAACAGAATTCACCAAGTCCTATGACAAAAGAGAGTCCACTTTATAGATGCACGCTCCAGTGTGCTTCAGAGGCAAGAGAACAGGTACAAATTGGGTCAGTACTTACATTGGGTTCACTTAGAGTGCTTCTATGGGAGCACTGTGGTTTAGGGACAGTGGGTACAAATGCTTGCAGTGGGTATGCTGGAGAAGGTGCAGGCAGGGCAGAGGCTCATTCAGCCAATGACTTGGTCTCTAGTGCTGCTGCCAGAAGAGGCTGAGTAGTTGGAGCAGCTATAGGAGATGGCAGGGAAGAGTCAGTCTCAGCAGCAGGTTCTGGCCCCATTGCCTACCAGAGAGGATCAAATCTGTTCTGCATAGACAAAGAAGTCTGTACTGTAAGGCTACTAGAGGAGGCTGAAGAGGAAGATTCATGTTGGCAGCTTCTAGATCAGTTGGCAGGCCTTGCAGTGTCCAAATGTACCTCTGCTTTATATCTCTTGCAGCTTTGGCCCCTGCACAGCTAGATCCACTGCAAGTCATCATTTTGAACTTGGGTGTTGCTGCAAGTTTCTCCTTCTACCCAGAGCTGATGAGTCCTCGTCTGTACTTAGCTGCCTTTGGGGGGGGGGCATATTATATGGAGATGCAGGAAATTTGTAGCCCTGCCACTCCGTTGTAAAGAATTCTTCAGCTGTATCTGGTGTATGAAACTGATAGCCCCCTTTATATGTTCTCTTACAGTAACTGTGCTGGGTAGCAGAGGACAGATGTAGCACCAAGGTGGGATTTCCATTTTGAATGGGGCACATGCTCTGCACCAGTGGGACAGTTCGGTGGAAATGTCTTGGTAGAATGACAGCTTGTGCCCTTTCCAGCAGACTGTGCCATGTTCCCTTGCCAGCCATTGGATACTTTCTTTGACAGGGTACCAGAACAGCTTTAGCAGGATTGGTCATGAGTGGTCTCAAGGTTTAGGTCATGGGGCAAGAGAACAATGCACCCTCTAAGTCTCTAGAGGGGGGCCATTAGGGGCACTGAGAGCGTTTGGGATCAGTTCTTGTAGGAACAGAATAAGATAATTCTCTTCAGCTACCTCGGGCATGCCATGGAATGCATGCTGTGTTTGCCTTGTGCAGTTCTTTAAATCATCCACTTTCATGACCAGGTACTTAATAATCATGTCCTGCTTGTGGAGTCCAGTGTATCACCTCTGTCCATGTAGCAGAGGCTACAGGCCCCCTTAGGGAGGCAGTATAGCACAGTGGTTTAAGGCTCTGCGCTACAAATCTGGTGACATCCAGCAGACCAGACCTGGGTTTGAATCCCACAGCTTCCACTTTCATACTGAGTGACCTTGAGCAAGTCACTTAACTTCCCTGTGCTCCCAGATCGCACCTGTAAAAAAAGCTTTCAGCTTAGTGTGCTACTCCTGGTTAAATAAATAAAATAGAGAATAAAATAGAGAATAAAAATAGGGACAACATGCCACAGCTGTGTGTACAGCAATGGCAGGAGGGATGAGTGTTAGAAAGTCCAACTAGAAAACAAACATGTCCCATAACCTATATGCCAGCCTTTTCATATGCATTCCTGTGGTTTCAACTTATTGCCATCGACACCTGCTCATGTTGTACATTTTGTACCTGCCCTCAGTATGTAAGGTAGTTGTTCCTCCACTCTGTTCCACTTCAAACGAGGGCAATCCATGTGTCATGCCTCATTTGTCATGGGACTCATGGGGCCTACAGTCTAGAAAATGGAATGGGTCTGTACCGCTAAACAAGTGATGGAGCTGCGCCTAAGAACTGCATAACTTATGAGTATCGGTTACATCCTGTCATGTGTTCTCACACTGCTAAATGTAGCTTTAAATAGTAATTTCTCATATTGTTCCCAGCAAATGTGTGACTCCCATGACAGCATATCAGGTGTGTGGAACTGTGTCGTTGTTAGTGGGCTTGCTGGGGTAATGAAAAGTGATTGTCTGAACAGATTCTTCTATCCTCTGAGATGACAGTGTGGCTATACATACTAACATACTAAAATGCCAGCAGAATAGGCCAAATGGTCTTTCGTGTCTGCTCGTTTGGTCAGCCCCCACCCTGGGTGCTGACCTTGCTGCCCACCTCGCCTTCTCTCGCTTCTCCCTTCCCAGTTCTGGATATTCTTGCTGCATTGGATTTTGCTTCCTGAACCCTTCCCCTGTACCTGTCCCACCCCCTCTTGAA
This sequence comes from Neoceratodus forsteri, assembly GCA_016271365.2. Classification (NCBI taxonomy): domain Eukaryota; kingdom Metazoa; phylum Chordata; order Ceratodontiformes; family Ceratodontidae; genus Neoceratodus; species Neoceratodus forsteri. The sequence continues at coordinate 18,772,860 of CM028129.1, read as the reverse complement.
CCCCTCCACTGTCTCTGCCTCTACCAGCCCCCTAGGCAGTGCATTCCATGGCTCTACCACCCTCTCAGTGAAGTAGCACCTCCTCCTTTCTCCCCTGAATCTTCCCCCCTCCAGCTTCCACCCATGCCCTCAAGTGGCCCCTTCCTCCTTCCTTCGAAGCACCCTCACTGTTCCTCCCCTATTTACCCTCTTCATGTACCTGAAGACCTCTATCATGTCCCCCCGGTCCCTTCTCTCTTCCAAAGTGTACATATTTAGCTCTTCGAGCCTCTCCTCATAGGTCCTGTCCCCCAAGCCCCAAATCATTTTGGTTGCCCTCCTCTGGACCCTCTCCAGGAGGTTAATGTCCCTCTTTAAGTGTGGCCTCCAAAACTGCACGCAGTACTCCAGGTGCGGCCTCACCAAGCAGTTATACAGAGGGAGTATAACTTCCCTCCTTCTGGAGGTGATCCCCCTAGCGATGCATCCCAGCATCCTGTTGGCCTTGGCTGCTGCCCTCCTACAAGTCTCAGAGTTGTTCATCTTGACATCCACCAGCACCCCCAGGTCCTTCTCAGCCATTGAGACTTGTAGTATTTCCCCCCCAGGGTTTACACTTGGCCTGGGTTTCTGGCCCCCAGGTGGAGTACCTTACATTTCCCTGCATAAACCTCAGCTTTCACTTTCTAGACCATCTTTCCAGAGGCTTCAGGTCCCCCTGCAGGGTCACCCTCCCCTCCTCCCCATCCACCACTGCCCCCAGTTTCGAGTCATCTGCAAAGAGACTCATCTCACTCCTGATTCCTGTCCTTATGTCAGATACGTGGCGTTGAACAGAAGGGGGCCCAGGACTGATCCCTGTGGGACCCACTAATGACCGTCATGGGGAAGAGACTATCCCACCAACTCTAGCCTCTGGGTCCGGTCCTGGAGCCAATTGCCTATCCATCGGATCATCTGGTTTCCACCCCATTTCTCCTAGTTTATCCAACAGGCCCACGTGAGGAACAGAGTCAAATGCCTTGCTGAAGTCTAGAAAGAGGACATCCACTGGTCTACCGAGTCCAAGGCACTTGTCACCCAGTCATAGAACTCCACCAGGTTTGTCTGACACGATTTCCTGGGATGAATCCATGCTGTCTATCGTCCAGGCACCCTGACTTATCCAGGTCCCCCCCTAGCCTCTCCTTGACAATGCCCTCCATCACCTTGCCCACCACCGATGTCAGGCTGACAGGCCTGTAGTTCCCTGCCACCTCCCTTGATCCCCCTTGTGGATAGGCACTACATGCGCCACCTTCCAGTCTTGGGGCACCCACCCTGTCCTCAGAGAGATGGTGAAAAGCTCTGCCAGGGGTTTCGCCAGGACATCTGCAAGTTCCTTCAGCACTCTAGGATGTAATTTATCCGGCCCGGTGCTTTCTCTGTCTTAAGGGAGCTGAGGCTTCCTCCTCTCTCTGCTGTGATTTCCGCTCCAGTACCTCTTCTCCTGCTTGGCCCTCCCCCACCTGCCAGTGATGCCCCCTCACCCCAGACCTGCCGATTGGTGAGGGGCCCCCCTCCTCATTATCTCTGTCTCCTCCCATGTTGATGCAGCATCCCCATTTCCCTGGTGAAAACTGGGTGAAGTACTCATTTAGTACCTCAGCCTGCTCCTCTGGGTCTTGTGCCCATCTCTCCCCTGATTTAATCCTGCTAATCTGCCCCTTCACCCTTCGTCTTTCCCCAATGTATCTAAAGAACCCTTTTTCCCTCTCCTAATTTCCCTGGCCAGGTTCTGCTCCTTCCTTGCCTTAGCCGCCCTCACCACTCTAGTGGCCCTTCTAGCCATCAGCTCATACTCCCCTCGATCCCTTTCACTCCTTGAGCACTTGAATTTCTTAAAGTGCTGCTTTCTTTCCCCGCACCACCTCCTGGACCTCCCTGGTCCACCAACAGGGTTTTTGGGCCCTACCGCATTTTTGTCTTACTCTTGCACAGGTGCTGGTAGCATCCTGCACCCCTCTCCTGATGATTTCCCACCTACTATCAGCGTCCATGTCTGACCCAATCCCATCCAAATGCTCCTTAAGGATCCTTCACATTTCCTTAAAATCCACCCCTTATGTCCTCAATGGACATAAACTAATGTAAACTGATTGGACAGCAAAGGTCTTTACCTATGGGTAAGTCATGTAATAACCCATGGCAGAGGAAAGGAATTTATAAAAAAAATAAACAGTAGTTTACCATATTTAAATATAAGCAATAATGCATGACAGGGTGTGGGTTATTGGGGATTTACCCATGCCTCATGTGGTGTGTCCTGAGGTGCAGCCAAGTGACCTAAATACCTGAGAAGTGGGTAAGCCCTAAATTACCCATGTCCTGGGTAGCCTTATTGTGATTATACAAAAGACCCATGTGAAAAATAAATGTAAAAAATATTTAATTATGTTTTTATAAATATCCTTACTCAGCTGTGGGTTATTGCAGGATTTAAACACTGATTAACTTATTACCTCCAATAGCTTCTTAACAAGTCTGAACTATCCATTGTTTACCTGACAGAAAATGGCTGCCCAAGGTATAATCAGTTAAGACCTTCGCTGAACAATTAGTTTGCATTTTTTTCTTATTTTAATTTTATTACGAGCCTTAAGACATAAGCTGGATAACAACAATTTGGTGAAGCAGTTGGCGGAGATAGTGAAGTGGAACTTCCATAAACTGGGGAACAGACAGGCAGCACACTCAGCCTCCCTGGACTTTTTAAAGTCCTCCTTGTGTGGGGCAGGAGCGAAACAGGATAGGACAAGGAGTGAGGTAACTGAAGAACTTAATGTGGGGCTAATAGATGATTTCAGTAGAAAGGGTATCACTTTGTAGGGTATTGGGGGGACTTCTTGTACAGGAGATTCATCAAGGGTGATGGATTTGACCTGACAAGAGAGAGGGCCTGTGCATCGGGGTAGAAGTTTGACATAATACAACTGGCTGTGGGGGATAGTGAGTCGAGGAGAACCATGATGGCTGGTAAAACGAAGGGAATCCTAGCTAGTACATCCCACATCTGAGAGCTTGTAGCAGCACAGTGGGTACAACAAGAGCTGTGGCCCTAACTTAACTAGGTGAGGGGGCACTAGAAAAGAGGAAATCAATGTAGGCAATCACCAAGGAAAACATGAAGAAGAAAGGGCAAGGAAAGCACAAAGGTAGTAGTAAAGTAGGGTTTGGCATCTGATGGAAGGGGGCATACCTTTATGCCAGCTTAGGTAACAAAATCAGCAAGCTCCAAGTACTGATGGCAGACACTGAGATGAACCTTCTGTTGATCACAGAACCATGGGCGTTGTAAACTAATGGCCAGGAAATAATGGTTCCTGAGTACTCACTGTTCAGGAGGGATACAGGAACAGGTAGAGGGGAGTGGTAGCCATTTATGTCAAGGATGGCATTCAGGTGGCAGAAGATGGGTGCATCTGGGATAGTAAGGGGGAGACAGAGTCACTGTGAGTGCAACTCAAATCAGTCAGGCAAAAAACTGTGCTTGTGGGTGATATCTAGAACTTCAGGGTGAGAGAGAGAGAGAGAGAGAGAGAGAGAGAGAGCTCAGGGAAGAACCTGAAAGAGGAGTGGCAAAAGGGGAATTAGTGGTGGTGGGTGATTTGACTCTACCGGACTTCAACAGGGATGTTCCAGTGGACAGTAGAACCAGATGTCAGGTCTTGCTGGATGCCTTCCAGAACTGTACTGGTAAGGCTAATTAAGAAACCCAGAAGTTTGAACTGGCCATTGGGTCTTTAAAACCCAAAACTGAGAGCTGAAGTCCTTTATTTTACAAGTGAAAAAATATTTAGGCTGAGAGAGCTGGTCAGGGAAAGGTTAGTCAGGGAGGACAAAATAAGAGGGGAAGAAGAGAGATGGGGCAATTAATGGGCCATTCTCTATGCATCTAACTTATGCATGAGGATGGTAACCGAAAAGAACATGTTCTAGAGTTCATACTCTGTAGGGGTCAGGGAAGAGGTGAGGGCCAAGGTAAAGGCCTTCTGCAAGTACAAAGAAAGGAAGGGGGAGGAAGAATAGTGAGAATATTTAGGGATGCAAAGAAGTTGGTTAATGAAACAAAATCCGACACAGGGTTGTATATTTTGGAGGGGATCAAGAGCAGATAAAAACTGTACTTCTGATATATTAGGAAGAAAGGGAAGCAAGGAGGGGAAATAGTAAGTCTAGCAGACAGGGGCTGGGTAATAGAGGAGGAGGGGCAGAAGGTTGCAGTCCTCAGGGATCACTTTTGCTCTATTTTCACTAGGGAGGATGGTGGGTCTTGCCAGAGAGTGTCATCAAAGCAGCCACCAAGGCAGACCAGGTGATGAGGCTTCCAACATTTACTAGTAAAAAGGTCCAGAAAGAGGTGGCAGCCTTAAAGATAGATAAGACCCCAGGGCCAGATGGGTTGCATCTGAGGTTACTCGGGGAACTGGCAGTCAAAATGGGCAAACTCCTGGTAGATCTATTCAACTGCTCACTGAGGATGGGAGGTGGTTCCAAAGGACAGGAGAGTAGTGGACCTGGTTCTGCACCATTGGGGGGGCCAAAAACAAGCAGAGAACTGCAGACCTGCCAGTCTTACACCTATTGTAGGGAAGCTAATTGAGTCACTAGTCAAACAGAAACTCTAGGACTACTTGGAGAGCAGTGAGCTCCGAGACAGTAATGCACATGGATTCATGGCAGGGAGGTCAAGCCAGACTAACCTGATAATTTTGTTTGACTGGGTAATGAAAGAATTGGATAGGGTCCATGCTGTGGATTTGTCCTACTTTGACTTCAGCAAGGCTTTCAATTCGCTGCATCACAGAAGCTTGTTGAAGATGGAAGCTGTGGGTGCAGCCACAGTCATAGTATACTGGGTAGATAACTGGATAAAGGGGAGATAGCCGGGACTTGTGGTCAATGGGGTCAAATTAGAAAGAGAGGGAGGCCAAGAGTGGTGTACTGCAGGGATCTGCTCTGGCTCCTGTCCTCTTAAATATGTTCCTCAGCGAGATTGGTGAATAAATCCTGGATAGGCTGTGTTTCTTTTCAGATGATGCTAAGCTCTGTGAGAGGGTGGATAACAATGAGGGAATTGGGGAAATGCTCAGAGACTTATAAAAACTACAGGGGTGGTCATGGGTTTGGTAACTCAAATTCAATGCCAAGATGTGCAGAAGGAACGAGAATCCTAAAACAGAGTACTGAATGGATGGGGTGAGACTTGCACTACAGCTGAGGAACAGGACCTTGGAATTATCATCAGCAACTCCCTAGAACAATAAAGTCAGTGGAACAGGGCATATAGCAAAGCGAGCAGAATGCTGGGTTGTATCGAGAGGGGTACTGATTGCAGAAGAGAAGCGGTAATGCTTCCCTATACAGATCCTTAGTGAGGCCACACTTAGCATTCTGTACTTAGTTCTGGAGTCCTCACCTCAGGAAGGGCAGGGACAGGCTGGAGATGGTGCAGTGCGGGGTAACCAAAATGATTTGGGGCCAACAGGGCAGGTTCTATGAGGAGCACCTCAAAGCAGTGAACATGTACTCACTGGACAAGTAGAAGGAATTAACAAAATGAACTGCAGGGAACTATTTATCATGACTACTTGCTCGCTTGCACATGGAAATGAGTGGAAACTAATAGGAGGGAAGGGAATGAGGAAGTGTTATTTACAGAAAGGGTGGTGGAAACATGGAACAGTCTATCAGCTGAAATGGTAAGTGCAAAAACTGTTTGTTTTTCAGGAACAGTTCAGACAGAATGAAAGCTACAGTGTTTGCTTGGGCAACAAAAACTGAGAGGGGAATGGGGTAATAGTGGGGATGGCTAGGACCCTGTAGTAGCAATAGTTTCTAGGGCTAAATAGGGAACTTGGCAGGCTGGATGGTCTAAGGGTCATTTTCTGCTGTCGTTTACTATGGGTGCGTGTTAGTGAGTGACCCCCCCCACCAAGTACACGTCTTTGGTGGGCTTTATTGTGATTACACAATGGATTCCTAGGTAACATACATTTATAACTGGGCTTAATTATCTTCTTTACTTTAATCCTTGATGCTTAATTATAAAATGACTATGAGGAACCCTTCCCTCTTCCACCCCCAACCCATTCTCTTATCTCATGCTACCTCTTTTACAACTTCTTCCCCTCCTTCCCCTACTTTCTTGCTCTTACCTCTCTCCCACCCACGTTACTCTCTCTCTCTCTTGGGTTTTCGTCAAGGCCTGCTAGGCTGCCCCCCTCCCCTGGATAAATACCACCTCTTCTCACTCTACTATTAATTTGTCTTCCTCCCCCTCACTTCACCAGCATTCCTCCTTCTCTCTGCAATCATCCCATTTCTCTCCATCCACTTCTCCTCCACTCAACTCTCTATCCCCATTACCTCCTGTGCAACTCCGCTCCGCCTCCCGTGCAACTTATCTCCTTTTCCCTTGTTTCTCCCATCCCCACCTTACACCCCATTACTTTCTCTCTTAGATTTTCACAAGGACTCCCCAGGCTGCCCTCTCTTCTAGCACACTCCACTGTATATTGAGTAACATTCACTGCTATTTTGATTGCTTTAGATGTATTCATTTTTTTAAAGTATATTCTTGATGTCCACTATTTACTTATGTATTGTTTACCTTGTTTTGTATTTGTACTACTGATGTGGAACCTTTGTAAATGAGTTGTATTGCTCAAGGGTGTTGCAATCTAAATATAATCCCCTATAGATGGGGCTTCCCGAAGATCTTCCTTGGGTCTGTCTAAATGACCACTGCCAGGCTGGTGTCCTGTGTCTTAGCTATTTAAAAGCATTTGCATAAGAGTGCCCTAATAGCTTCCGTGCCTGTCACTTTAAGAGTCTACCTATAATGAAGTGTACATTTAATCTGGGTGGGGGATGAGGGTTTCTATGCTTGAGTCCTACCCGGGCTGCCAGATAATTACTCCATTCTGCCATTGCTAATTGCTCGGAGAGAGCGCTGTTGGAAACTGTACTTGTTTGCTGATTATCTACCATAATCATAATAATGTTATAGTTTGTCTAACCTGCCTTCTTTGCAGCAGGGACATTTCTCTGAATTATCACCATCTTGGTTCTGGACTGCCATTGTGGACCAATCAGTACCTTTGGGGACTCTAAAATGGAGTCTGTCTGCAGGGGTCTTGTGGGAGTGAATTTTTGTAGGAACTCTAGTTCTTGCACTTTGGTGCCTAAATGGACTTGGAGGGGGAGCCCTTGCTGTTGACAGACAGACGAATCAACAAATCGAACCTTTCAGATGAGAGGGAAAGTCCTGAGCTGCCTGTAGCAGAGGGTCAGTCTGAGATTGGAGTTGAGAGAGGGATCAGCTTGAGATATTCGAGCAGCTGCTCCTCCGTAGTAGCGCAGAAAACTGGGGGGAAGGCTGTGTCTTGCCCTGCTTGCCTCATCTTCCCTTGTGAGGGGAATCTTAACCTAAAACATCTCCAACTATATCTGAATAAGTTTGTGACCAGATCTACCGAACTGTGACTGCTTATTTGCATGAAGAGGACTGAAGATTTGCTCCCGTGATCGGCCTGTCAGGACATCTGAAATACCCGAAGAGCATGTGGCTTTGCACAGAGACACTGTAACCACTACCGGACTGCCATCCAAACTGTGGTACTGCTTTTCATTTACTATAAGTGTGCTGAATGCGTTAGTGGGTCGCGATTTGGTTCTCCACTGCTTGATTGTGTCAGGCTTGCTGGAAGCTGTATCCAGCACTACCTGACTGCCAACCGAATTGTTTACCTGGCCTAGGCCCTGCCAACCTGGCCCAGCCAGCTACTCGTGCCACAGAGAAAGCTATCGACAAGAGACCCACCTGGGGATCGGCCCCCTTCTCTACATCCTGAACAGGAACGACACCTTGGTGATTCGTGTGGGCCCTGTTTCTCCTGGCAAACCAGCAAGGCATCCTGAATTGCTCCATTTCATCAATCCTCTGCCCTTTACTGGGTAGCGTGAGTTAACCCCAGGGTAGCTCTCTGCAACAACAGCTCAATCAAAATGTGTCATCTGATTTAATTGTTTGTTTGCTTATCACAAACAGCCTCATGGCTCTGGATTACAAATTGTGGGTTATTGTGTAAGATGTTTCTTTCCATCATAGGGCCCCGACCAGCTGCAATACCGGCCTACCCTGGGCAACTTGTCAGGCTAACCTACCTCAACAACTGGGTACCCATAGTGTGTAACTGTGTTGTGGGACTCTGAAGTGCATGAACTGTAGCCTGATTAAATCAGTTGCTAGACCAATCAGCCAGATTACACCCCTCCCTTGTTCATCCCCCTTAAATAAATCAGATCTAAATCTTTTTTGTACATAACCTGCCTGTGGTGCACTTCTGTACGAGTACCACTGTATTGTTATTGCTTGCTGTGACTAGCCTTACTTAACAGGAGGACTCCAGGGCCGAACTGTTGGAACCTGCCCTGGTGGTAAGCGAAATCAGTGTGGGGATATATCTGCTTTTTAGGGGTTATTGTATCTGTGTTCTCTGTACATTGTCTAGGCCACGAGAGGGGAAAGAGGTGGGTCACAGTGTCCCAGAGGGCTGTACCCAGGTCAGATATGCTACCACTAAACCAGTCCTCTGGGTGGAGGCACCTGTTTTCAGTTCCCAGGCCCCTTAACCTGCACCTGGTCATACAGGAACGGGTAATAGCCCTTGGGATAGTGCCACCTAGGGGTTACAACAGAGTAAATTAGTAAATAAATTAAACTGGCTTAGATAGCTCTTGGCAGAGAAAAGCTGCTGTTAGAACTTTACTGGACTACATTGCCCTCCACCCCCACCCTTAGCTGGTTCTGCTTTTATAGGCTGAGGATTTGACTGACAACAGGAACTTCCTGTTTGGGAGCAGGAAGGAAGTGATCAGAGGCACAAAAGATTCACCATCCTAGAAGAAAAAGAGTAGCTCTCCATCCCCACCCACCCCCTGCTGCTGGAGGTCTGACTCTGAGCAAGTAAGGAGGCTACTGAGGAATATAGGAGCTTCCTGTCCCAAAACAGGAAGATCAGGAGCTTTAAGGGCATGGAGGCAGTAGGAAGGAAGAGGAAGGGAGAGAAAAAATATATATATATGTAAATAAACAGAGACAGGAAAGAGTAAGTATACAAAACAACAGTTAAGGGGCAACAAATAAGACATGATGGCAGTGGTGCAGTGCAGTGGCGGTGGAGCATCAGTCTTCTGGGAGACATTCTGGAGGATGCGGTGTTGTCCTATCTGCAGGCACCTCTCTCGACTGAGGGAGGAGGTTGCTCATCTCTAGACAGGATTGGGAGACCTACTTTCCCACCCAGTGACCAGCAGGGCCACCGCCGCTGCCTCAGAAGTTGCCAAGAAAGAGGAGCGGTTGGACCACAGTGAGCTCAAGGAGGGTGAGAGTGGTGGAACAGAGGTGCATCCCTTCTGTTGTACCTCTGCACAATTCATATGCTGTTCTGGCAGAGTGTGATTCCTCTATGGAGGCACCTGCAGTGGAGACCAAGGAGGATGCTGGGAACCTCCTTAAAGGAGACGCACAGGAGGGTGGCATGGGACTGCACAGGGGAAAGAAACAACTCCTGGTGGGGGACTCCATTGTTAGGAGGGTAGAAATGGGGGAGGGAGGGGAGAGAGAGGTAAGGTGCCTGCCTGGCACCATGGTTTGGAGGAGAGGGAGCAAATTCTCAGGATTGCAGGAGCAGCTGCACAGGGAGGGAGGGAGGGAGATGGATGTCATTGTCCACCTAGGGACAAATGACCTGACTGGGAAAGGGTTCAGAGCAGTGCAGGAGGAGTATGTGGAGTTGGGGAGGGGTCTTAGACAAGTAGCATGCATGGTAACCTTCTTGGAGGTGCTGCCTGTCTATGGCATGAGTGAGGTTAGGGTGCTCCACATCATGGGATTCAATTAGTGGTTGAAAAACTGGTGCAGAGCTCAGGGTTTTGGCTTCACTGGGGACTGGAGATCCATCTGAAGGGATGCAGGCCTATACTGGTGTGATGATCTGCATCTGTCTAGAAAGGGAAACAAGATCTTAGGCGATGGGTTTAAATGCTTCATTGGCAAGCATTTAAACTAGCCAAGGGGGGAGGCACTGAAAAGGAGAAGGGAAATCCTACCATCCCACACAAACTCTGGGTAGTTAGTAAGGTAAACACCAAGACAGAGAAGTTGATAAGGAGAAGGGCAGGGGTAAGTGGAGAAAAAGACAAAGGCCGTAAGTACAAGGATGGGGCAAAAAGGCGTAAGGCCATCAAAAAATTGGGGGTAATAATTACCAATACCCATAGTCTAGGTAACAAGCTTCCTGAACAGGTAGCCTTGATGGAAGAGGGATGTCTGGATATTGTGGCAGTCACAGAGACATGATACACAGAGAAACATGACTGGGATGAGGAGAAGGAGTAGTTCTCAATGTAAGGAAGGGATCATAGCAATGGAACTAAAGGTTAAACAGGGAGGAGGAGAAGAGGCACTGTGGGTCACCCTGGAGACTTGAAATGGCACCACAATCAGCACAGGGGTTGTATACAGCCCCCATCTCAGGGGGAGGAAATGGACAAGAAAATAATAGAAGGCATTCTTAGGATGGCAGAGAAAGGGGAGATATTGCTGATGGGGCCCTGAACATGCCAAATGTTAACTGGAGCACCTTTGTTGCAGCCACATTCAATAGTAGGGCCATTCTCAATGCCCTATAGGGGGCATGCCTCAGGCAGCTAGTGTTGGAACCCACCCAGGAGGGAGCAATCTTAGACTTGGTACTCTCAAATGGGGATAGAGAGAGGATTTCAGATCTAGAAGGGGTAGCCATCTGGAGCCCAGTGAACACCAAACAGAGTGGTTCATGATAAACTCAGCTGCAGAGTCAAGCCATACAAAAGTGAAGGTACTGGACTTCAGGAGGGCTGATTTTGTCAAAAAGGAGAGAGTGCCTCAGAAAAGCACTAGCAAACAGGCAAGGAGGAGGAGTGGAGCAACATTGGGGAAACATCAAAACTGCCATCACAAAAGCAACAAGCCTTTGTGTGAAGCAAATAAATAAATCAAAAGAAAAAACACTATGGTTCTCAAAAGAGGTGGCAGGGAAGGTTAGGGAGAAAAAAATAGCATTCAGGGAATATAAGGAAACACAGAAGGAGCAGGACAGAGAATTGTACGAGTTAAAGCAGAAGGAAATGGGAAAGGCAGTCAGAATAGCAAAGGCCCAAACTAAGGAAAACATAGTCAACTTGGTTAAGAAAGGGGAATAAAATATTTTATAGGTACATTAGGGAGCGAAGAATGACAAAGGGTGGAATACTGAGGCTGAATAAAGGAGATGATGGGTTGGCAGAGAGGGACAGTGAAAAAGCAAGGATACTTAATGAATACTTCTGCTCTGTATTCACAAAAGCAGAGGAGGAGGAGGAGGTACCTAATCTAGTCAATAGAAGCACTCTGGATGGGGGGTTGATATCAGTCCTTTTACAGAAGAAAGGGTTTTGAAAGAGCTCCTAGAACTGAAGGTGGACAAAGCAGTGAGGCCTGATAGGATTCACCCCAGGATTCTAAAAAAACTAAGGAGAGAACTAGCAACACCACTGAATACCATTTTTAACAAATCATGGGAGGATGGTGTGGTACCTGAGGACTGAAGGAGGGCCAAGGGGATTTTCCTTCACAAAAGTGGGAACAAGACTGAAGCAGGAAACTATAGACCTGCCAGTTTTACCTCAGTAGAAGGGAAAATGATGGAATCACTTCTGAAGGAAAGAATTGTTGAATGACTAGAAGCCAGTGGGGCACATGACCGAAAGCAGCATGGATTCACAGCAGGAAGGTCATGTTAGATGAATCTAACTGATTTGTTTGACTGGGTGACCAAAATAGTAGACCAGGGAGGGGCTGTGGACATGACTTACCTAGACTTTAGCGAGGCATTTGACACAGTCCCACACAAAGGATTAATAAACAAATTAGCCAGCCAGGGGGTGGGTCCCAGGGTGATAGCCTGGGTAAAACACTGGTTGGACAACAGGATGCAAAGGGTAATAGTAAACAGAGCCCACTGTGAAGAAAGAGGGGTTACTAGAGGGGTACCACAGGATTCAGTGCTGGGTCTGGCCCTTTTTAACGTCTTTATAAGTGACATTGCAGAGGCACTGGAAGGAAAAGCATGTCTCTTTGCAGACAACAAACATCTGCAACAGGGTTGAAATACAAGGTGGGGTGGAAAGGTTGAGAAGGGACTTGGCCACATTGGACAAACTAATGCACCTGGGAAACAAAACCTCAGGAAAAGAGTACACAATGGGGGGGGGAGATACTGACAACAATGAAAATGGAAAGGGACCTGAGGTAGTTAAATCAGATGACCTAAAGGTGGGCAAGCAATGTGAGAACGCAGTAAGGAGAGCTGGGGGATACTGGGATGCATAGGGAGAGGCATCGCCAGTAGAAAACAGGAAGTTGTTATCCCTCTGTACTGACAGTTGGTGAGACCCCTTCTGGAGTACTGCTTGGAGTTCTGGAGACCCCATATCCACAAAGACATAGACAAGGTGGCGGCTGCTAGAGGTGGGCAACTAAAATGGTGCAGGGTCTGCACCATAAGGCATACGAAGTGAGATAAAAGGAGCTTAATATGTATACCCTTGAGAAAAGGAGTGAGGGGGGGGGAGCATGATGGAAGCTTTCAGATATCTCATGGGAATACACAAAGTCCAAGAGGGTAGCATCTTTCAGAAAAAGAGATGTGCAAGAACAAGGGGACACAATTTGAAGGTAGCAGGGAGGACTTCTCAGAAGTAATGTGAGGAAGTATTTTTTCTAGGATAGGGTTGTGGATGCATGGAACAGCCTTCCTGGGGAGGTCATGGAGTCAAAAAACAGTGGGGGAATTCAAGAATACATGGGACAGACATAAGGCAGTTCTAGTGGGGGATAGGAGAAAGTAGGCTGTTGGTTAACTAGGATCTGCAGCTTATCCATTAGGTAGGGAAACTGCCAGACTAGATGGGCCAAGCGGTCCTTATCTGCATAAAATTCTATGTTTCTGTTATCATGACCCACCATGTCCAAAGCTAGGCTCTACCTGCCTGGTCCTGGCTCTCCCAATCTTCACCTCCACTGCACTGACTGACTGGATGGTGTGGAGTGCTAAACGACCTGAAAGGAGCCCCATCTTGGTGGATGGGAGACATGCCAAGGGGGAAGAAGAACTGGAAGAGATGAAAGAAGATGTGAAGAAGATGAAGAGAGCATAATACAAAAATAAACATAGAAACATAGAATTTGACAGCAGATACAGACCACTTAGAACATCCAATCTGACTATTTCTCCCTAGGACCTACAGTACACTATTACTGCAGACATGCCTAATCCACAGTTATATCTCCCCCTTCATTTTAATTGTGATTTGCTTGTGCTTATCCCATGTATTCTTGAACCCTCAGCACTGTTTTCACTCCCACCCTCTCTGCTAAAAGGGCTGATCCAGGAATCCACCACTCTTTCTGTGAATAAGTACTTCTTCACATCTCTCCTGAATCTACCCTCCTTATAGCATGTCACCATGTTGTTGAACACATTCTCTCTGAAAAATATTTTCCTCCTGTACCTTATTCACCCCTGAAAGGTATTTAAAGGTCTCTGTAATAGCCGTCTCTCCCTCCCATGTTCCCAGATGTACATATTGAGTTCTTTTAGTTTCTCTTCATAGACTTTTTATGCAGGTCCTGCACCATTTTAGTTGCCTTCCTCTCAACTGCCTCCACTCTGTCAATGTCCTTCTATAGATGTGGTCTCCGGACTCGGTCCAGTATTCTAAGTGGGGTCTAACTATCGATCTATATCGAGGCAACACCATCTCCCTCTTTCTGCTGGTGATAACCTTCCCTTTGCACCCCAGCATCCCACTAGACCTCTCAGCTCCCTTACTGGGTAGCCAGTGATGATAGCGATAATAAACGAGCAACTGTAGAAACAGTCATGAACAGCTACCCTGCTAGGGTAGCAACCCAATAGCCAGGAGAGCGACTGGAAACAGAGGGATAGGGAGGTGGAGGGGAGGGATAGGAGGGAGGGTTTTATGGGTTGTGGGATCCTGCTGCAACTGAGATAGCCCTGTGGTGTGGTGGTGAGGGTGGATGGCTATATTGCAGCAGGAACTGGGTTCGGGACCTGCTAGGGGCTGTTGTTTGCCCCTGCTTGCAGCTGTTTTTTTTATTCCTATTTTACCCCCTCCTTGACATGCACCCCCCTGGAGTTGACAATCTTTATTCAGAGGGGATTGGGGGTATGGGGGTGTGCAGCCCACCCACATGAACACTTGTCTTTTTTCTGGAAGTGGGGTCTCTTGTAGTTGTACATTGCCAAAATGCTTTTCAGCGATATACATTTGTAATGATAGCTATCGCTGTTTTTCGATCACTATCATCACATGGAACACCCTTGTTGCACTGTCTGGCCACCATTGGTCATTAGATATGATTATCCCCAGGTCTCTCTCTTACATGGTGGTTGTTAGTAACACTCCACTCATTTTGTGCTCCACCATTTGATTCCTGTGCATAATTTTGTACTTTCTCCCATGAAACCCAGCTGCAATACGCTTGACCACTCCTTGAGATTTCTCAAGTCCCTGCTCATACTTTCCACCCCTCCTGGAGTGTAGAAACATAGAAACATAGAATTTGACGGCAGATAAGGACTGCTTGACCCACCTAGTCTGCCCATTTTCCTACCTAACAGATAAGCTGCAGATCCTAGTTAACCAACAGCTTACTTCCTCTTACCCGCCCCTAGGACTGCCTTATGCCTGTCCCATGCATTCTTGAAGTCCACCACTGTTCTTGACTCCACGACCTCATCAGGGAGGCTGTTCCATGCATCCACAACCCTCTCAGTGAAAAAATACTTCCTCACATTACCCCTGAACCGTCTCCCCTCTATTTTCAAATTGTGCCCCCTTGTTCTTGCACATCTCTTTTTCTGGAAGATGCTACCCTCTTGGACTTTGTTAATTCCCTTGAGGTACTTGAAAGTTTCTATCATGTCCCCTCTCTCCCTTCTTTCCTCAAGAGTATACATATTAAACTCCTTTAGTCTTTCTTCGTATGTCTTCTGGTGCAGACCCTGCACCATTTTGGTTGCCCTCCTCTGGACAGCCTCCACTCTGTCTATGTCTTTGCGGAGATGGGGTCTCCAGAACTGTACACAGTACTCCAGATGGGGTCTCACCAACTGTCTGTACAGAGGGATAACAACTTCCTGTTTTCTACTATTGATGCCTCTTCCTATGCATCCCAGTATCCCTCCAGCCTTCCTTACTGCCTTCTCACATTGCTTGCCCACCTTTAGGTCATCTGATATAATTACCCCCAGGTCCCTTTCCATTTTTACTGTTGCCAGTATCTCACCCCCCATTGTGTATGCTTCCCCTGGGTTTTTGTTTCCCAGGTGCATTATCTTGCACTTCTTTGCATTGAATCTGAGCTGCCATACATTTGACCATTCCTCCAACCTTGCCAAGTCCTTCTCATCCTTTCCACTCCATCCTGTGTATCAACCCTGTTGCAGATCTTGTGTCATCTGCAAAGAGACATACTTTTCCTTCCAGTTCCTCTGCAATGTCACTTATAAAGACATTAAAAGGACTGGTCCCAGTACTGAACCCTGTGGTACCCACTAGTAACCCCACTTTCTTCACTGTGTACTCCATTTACTACTACCCTTGCGTCCTGTTGTTCAGCCAATTTTTTATCCAGGCTACCACCTTGGGACCCATTCCAAGGCTGGCTATCTTGTGTATTAATCTTTTGTGGGGAACTGTATCAAATGCCTTGCTAAAATCTAGGTAGGCCATGTCCACAGCCCCTCCCTGATCTACTACTTTGGTCACCCAGTCAAAGAAATCTATTAGATTCATCTGACACAACCTTCCCATCGTGAATCCATGCTGTCTCGGGTCCTGTGCCCCACTGGCCTCAAGGTACTCAACAATTCTTTCCTTCAGAAGTGATTCCATCATTTTCCCTACCACTGAGGTCAGACATGCTCCCTGTAGGGCATCAAGAATGACCCTGCTCTTGGATGTGCCTGCAGCAAAGGTGCTCCAGTTAACATCTGGCATATTCAGGTCCCCCATCAACAATATCTCCCCTTTTTCTGCCATTCTAAGAAAGCCTTCTATCATTTCCTTGTCCATTCCCTCCCCCTGAGATGGGGGTCTGTATACAACCCTCATGCGGATTGTGGTGCCATTTCCTGTCTCCAGGGTAACCCAAAGTGCCTCATCTGCTCCCTGTTTACTCTTTAGTTCTGTTGCTTTGATCCCTTCCTTTACATAGAGAGCTACTCCTCCTCCTCTTTTACCCTCCCTGTCCCTTCTGTAGATTGCATATCCTGGTATGTTGACATCCCATTCATGGTTCTCTGTGTACCATGTTTCTGTGACTGCCACAATATCCAGGCAACCCTCTTCTATCAAGGCCACTAGTTCAGGGAGCTTGTTACACAGACTACGGGCATTGGTACTCATCACCCTCCACTTTTTGATAGCCTTACCCCTTTAGCCCCATTTCTCCTTACTACCTTTGCCTTTTTTACATTCGTGTTCTGCTCCCTAATAACTATAATACCCTGGTGTTTACTTCACTGATCACTCATGTTTTGTGGGGAGGCTCGATTTCCCAGCTCCTTTCAGTGCCTCCCCTTGGCTAGTTTAAAGGCTTGCCAATGAAGCATTTAAACCTCTCACCTAGGATCCTGGTTCCCCTGGACAGATGCAGACCATCGCACCAGTATAGGTCTGCATTCCTCCAGGTGGCTCCCCAGTCCCCAATGAAGCCAAAACCCTGAGCTCCACACCAGTTTTTCAACCACTCATTGAATTCCCTGGTGAGAAGTGCCCTAGCATCTCCCTTGCCATAGACAGGCAGCACCTCCGAGAAGGTTACCGTATGCGCTACTTGTCTAAGGCCCCTTCCCAACTCTACAAACTCCTCTTGCACTGCTCTGATCCCATTCCTAGCCAGATCATTTGTCCCCAGGTGGACAATGACATCCAGCTCCCTCCCTCGTGCAGCTTCTCCCATGATCCTGAGGATTCGCTTCCTGTCCTTCCAAGCCGTGGCACCAGGAAGGCACCTTACCTCCCTCTCCCCATCCTCCCCCATTTCTACCCCCCTAATGATTGAGTCCCCCACCAGGAGTTGTTTCCTTCCCCTGCGGGGTCCCCTGTTGCCCTCCTGTGGGTCTCCTTTGTGGAGGTTCCCAGCATCCTCCTTGGTCGCCACTGTAGGTGCCTCCATAGAGGAAACACACTTTGCCAGAATGGCATAGGAATTGTGGAGAGGTACAACTGGAGGAATGTGCCTCTGTTCCACCACCCTCGCCCTTCCTGAGCCCACTGTGGTCCAACCGCTCCTCTTTCTTGGCAACCTCTGAGGCAACGGCAGTGGCACTGGTGGTCCCTGGATGGAAGAGGAGGTCCCACAAATCCTGGCCAACTCAGCCTGGAGATGAGCAACCTCCTCCCTCAGTCCAGAGAGGTGCCTGCAGATGGGACAACACTGCATCCTCCAGAACATCTCCTGGAAGACTGCTGCTCCACAGCCACTGCACTGCACCACTCCAATCATGTCTTATTTCTGGCCCTTTAACTGTTTGCAGTCCTTACTCTATCCTCTGTTTTTTTTCTCTCTCTCTCCTTACTTTCTGCCTGTGTGCCCTTTAAGCTCCTGATTGTCCTGTTCTGAGACAAGAATATCCTATATTTCTCAGTAGACCACTTACTTGTTCAGAGGCAGACCTCCAGCAGCTAGAGGGGGCCGGAGAGCTACTCTTGCCCTTCTAGGATGGTGGGGAATCCTATGCAGTGTCTACCCTGTTGCAGAAGTTTGTGTCATTTGGAAAGTTGCAGACCTTCCCCATCCAGCTCTTCCTCAATGTCACTTATAAAGACATTAAAAAGGATTGGTACCAGCACTGATCCTGGAAGCACCCCACTGGTCACCTACCCCCCTCCGAGTGAATTACGTTTACTACCATCCTCTGTCTCCTGTCACCTAACCAAATTGTTACCCAGTTAACACCTTAGTACCCTCTCAGTGTACACCACTTAAATTGTCTCCTATGTGGAACAGAGTCAAAACTTTACAGAACTCTAGGTAGACCATGTCCACTGCTCTACCCTGCTTTACTTCCTTGGTTACCCAGATAAAGAAATCTATTAGATTCATTTGACATGCCATTCCCCCTGTGAAACCACTCTGCTTTGGGTCTTATAACCCACTGGATTCAAGATAGTCTACCTTTCCTTCAGCAGAGATTCCATTATCATTCCTACTGTCAATATCAGGCTGACTGGAATACAATTCCCAGCCTTCTCCCTCCTACCACTTTTGTGTAGAGGGACTACATCTGCCCTCCTCCTGTCCCCTGGAAGCACTTCCATTTCCAGTGAGCTGTTAAAAAGAACTGTCAGAAGTGCAATCAGAACTTTTCTGAGCTCCCACAATACCCTACGATGTACCCTGTCCGGTCCCATTACTTTGTCCACTGTCAGGCACTCTTCTCTTAAAGGAGGCAGTATAGCGAAGTGGTTTAAGACTCTGAGCTACAAATCTGGTAACATCCAGCAGACCAGACCTGGGTTTGAATTCCACAGCTTACACTTGCATACTGTGTGACGCTGAGCAAGTCACTTAACTTCCCTGTGCTCTCAGGTCGCACCTGTAAAAAAGCTTTCAGCTTAGTGTGCTACTCCTGGTTAAACAACTAAATGAAAAAAACTAGTGTCTACCTCTCTCCATCAAGTGCTAATGCAATTTTTTTGGCCCCCCTTTCTTTTTCCTCCTGTGAGCACTGAACAAAAGTATTTGTTCAGGATGCCTGCTTTTTCCTTGCTGTCCTCTACATCAGTTTGTATTGCCTGAAAGCGGTTTGTAAGACCTTAGTAAAAAAAAAAGATGTTATTGTACACAAAGTGCAAATTGGGATCAGCCTCACACTTGGGTATGAGGTTCTTATTGCTGGCTGTTCCCCTTTAAGTGCCTCAGCTGTCTGCACCACTGGGTCGACTTCTCTGAGAAGCTAAAAATGGATTATTATTATTGTCTACGGCCTGACAGCTATTTCTTTCTTTCTTTTTTTTATTTACTACTTTATCCTGGCGGGTACATTTGTCACTTAACAGCCCTGGTCAAGGCCCCTGGGACGTCCGCTGCCATCCATTTGCTGCCATCCCCAGTTATCCCTGGCTTACCCCCCAGAGAGTGGGGCCGCGGCATCGGTCCCCTTTGTCCATGCCATGGAACAAGTATCTGGTTAGGGTTGTGGTGATGCCAGCTAATCGAAGCCCCAGGGAGGGCTTCACTTAGACAGCGGACCCACCTGCCATCTTTTTCCTGGTTTTCTTGGAGGTGGGGACATGCAATGATGCCAGCATCCGCCCCGCCTCCCTGATGCCAAGCGCTGGTAGTGTGAGTGACTCCCAGCCTCTGCCAGGGGTCCTCATGCACTGGACACTGCCCCACCCTTCCCCTGGAGAAGGAGAGCTGCCCATAGGATGCTCTATCCTTCTACCCCTGGCCGGCCCTCCAACGACCCAGGTTTGTTCCCGAACCCGGGTCACCGGCACCATAAGCGGAAGTCCAACCACTGTGCCAGTGGGCCAGCGTGGCCTGTCAGCTATTTTCCAGACATCATTCTAGTGTGGTGCCAATTCACCTGCAAAGTTTCAGCGAAGGCACCCACTACGAAATGCATGAAGAATCTTCAAATTCAGCTTGATGGTCCACCAAATGCAAAGACTACTTTGTGAATTTCTAAGCAGCTAATTCACACATTTTGCAGGCAAACTTGTGTTTTAATTCACCCAAGGTGAACTGGCTGACAGGCAGCAATAACACTGCCTGCAGCAGTTGCGAGAAAAGCCGTAGATGGCTGCTAAAAGAAAGGAAGTTGATATACTGTACTGTGATTTTAGCAAGGTGTTTGACCCGCTCCCACACAGGAGCCAAGTCACAAAAACCTGGAGGAGCTGGGGTTGGGGAATGGGAAATGGGGCAAACTGACCCAATGCTGCAGCACCACCACCACCACTGGCAAGCAGGCAGCAATACCATTGCTAATTTCTAGGGCTGTGCAAAAGAACGAGTTCTGATACTTCTATCTGTCAAGTTCTTGCATATTAATAAAAAAAATGTTTCGGCCATTTCAGACTCCTGTATTTGTCAGCAACAGCACAGTGTCAGGGTATTAGAGTCTTACCAGAAATAAAGTCTCCATTCGTAATATAATAAACGACAGACCTGTTAGCTTGACCTCAGCAGTAGGGAAAATGATGTAATCACTTCTGAAAGAAAGAATTGTTGAGCACCTAGAAGCCAGCGGGGCACAGGACCCAAGACATCATGAATTCACAGTATGAAGGTCATGCCAGATGAATTTAATAGATTTCTTTGACTGGGTGACCAAAGTAGTAGACCAAGGAGGGGCTGTAGACATGATCTGCCTAGACTTTAGCAAGGCATTTGACACAGTCCTACACAAAAGATTAATAAACCAGTTAGCCAGAATGGGAGTGGGTCCCAGGGTGGTAACTTGGGTACAATACTGGGTGGACAACAGGACACAGAGGGTAATAGTAAATGGAGGACACAGTGAAGAAAGGGGGGTTACTAGTGGGGTACCACAGGGTTCAGTGTTGGGTCCGGTCCATTTTAATGTCATTATAAGTGACATTGCAGAGGGACTGGAAGGAAAAGCTTGTCTTTTTGCAGACAACACAAACATCTGCAACAGGGTTGATACACAAGGTGGGGTGGAAAGGATGAAAAGGGACTTGGCAAGGTTGGAGGAATGGTCAAATGTATGGCAGCTTAAATTAAATGTAAAGAAGTGCAAAGTAATGCACCTGGGGAACAAAAACCCAGGGGAAGAGTACATAATGGGGGGGGGTGAGATACTGACAACAACAAAAATGGAAAGGGACCCAGGGGCAGTCATATCAGATGACCAAAAGGTGGGCCAGAAATGTGAGAAGGCAGTATGGAGAGCTGGGGGATACTGGAATGCACAGGGAGAGGCATCACTAGTAGAAAACAGGAAGTTGTTGGCCCTCTGTACAGACAGTTGGTAAGACCACATTAGGAGTACTGTGTACAGTTCTGAAGACCCCATCTCCCCAAAGTCATAGACAGGGTGGAGGCTGTCCAGAGGAGGGCAACCAAAATGGTGCAGGGTCTGCACCAGAAGACTATGAAGAAAGACTAAAGGAGCTTAAGATGTATAGCCTCAAGGAAAGAAGGGAGAGGGAGGACATGCTAGAAACTTTCAAATACCTCAAGGAAATCAACAAAGTCCAAGAGGGTTGCATTTTTCAGAAAAAGAGAAGTGCACGAATAAGGGGACATACTGGGATGCATAGGAAGGGGCATCACAAGAAGAAAAAGGGAAGTGGTTATTCCTCTGTACAGACAGTTGGTGAGACCCCATCTGGAGTACTGTGTGCAGTTTTGGAGATCTCATCTATGCAAGGACATAGACAGGATGGAAGCAGTCCAGAGGAGGGCAACTAACATGGTGCAGGGTCTGCATCAGAAACCATATGAAGAGAGACTGAGAGAGCTTAATATGTATACCCTTGATGAAAGGAGGGACAGGAGGGATGTGATAGAAACTTTCAAGTACCTCAAGGGAATCAACAAAGTCCAGGAGGGTAGCATCTTTCAGAAAAAGAGATGTGTAATAACAAGGCGCAGTTTAAAGATGAAGGGGGGATGGCTCAGGGGTAATGTGAAGATTTTTTTTTTCATGGAGAAAGTGGTGGATGCATGGAACTGCCTTCTTGGGGATGTTGTTGGGTCTAAAACAGTGGGGGTATTC
Source organism: Neoceratodus forsteri (assembly GCA_016271365.2). NCBI lineage: Eukaryota > Metazoa > Chordata > Ceratodontiformes > Ceratodontidae > Neoceratodus > Neoceratodus forsteri. The sequence goes on along the minus strand of CM028129.1, from coordinate 18,750,970 downwards.
AAACATGTGTGGGACAGACATAAGGCAATTGTAGTGGGGGTGGCAGGAAGTAGGCTGTTGGTTAACTAGAATCTGCAGCTTATCCAGTAGGTAGAGAAATGGGCAGACTGGGTGGGCCAAGTGGTCCTTAACTGCCGTCAAAGTCTACATTTCTATGTTTCACAATTTGAAGATAGAGGGGGGATGGCTCAGAGGTAATGTGAGGGAAAATCTATGATTTGTCAATAAATCGAAGTATTTGGGAGTGTGGCTTGACCACAGACTCTCCTACACAGACCATATCGAGGAACTGCTACAAAAACTGAGGCAGAGGCTTGGACTTTTTTTCAGGATTAACAACTTCCTTACTGGAGATGCCAAACTGCAGCTGGTACAAACAACATTTCTCTCCTTGGTTGACTATGCTGACTTCCTTTATAGTCACTGCCCTGCCTGTTATCTTGCTTAATTGGATACATTGTATCACAGGGCCCTGAGATTCATTATCGGTCTCCCTTTCTCTACTCACCATTGTGCCCTTTACACTGCTGTGGGGTGGCCCTCCCTTCAGTATAGGAGAAACAGAAATGCTGCACTTTGGATGTACAGAGCTATTATCAAAAAACTTCCCCCGATACATCTCTGATTGTCTTCCGCTTTGTGAGTTAGGAAATTATGCTTCGAGAAGCTACTCATTTATTTCCTTAAAGGTGCCTAAGCTTCAAACACACCTCAGAAGAACAGCTGTAAGCTATACACTGCTAACTTTATGCAATAAAATACAAAAAACACTAAGGCTGAGTACTTCAGTCAGTCTATCCTCCTTCAAGACACTATATGCCCATTCGGTCAAGGAATATTGTGACTGTTTCCATCGATCCTAGACTTCCCCTGCATCTGCGGCTCATCTTGTTGGCATCTGTCTTCCTTGTTATGCCTAGTCTAGTGGCTTCTCCTCCACACTTCTACTTGTATTCACACTTCTACTTGTATTTTACCACTCTGTCATCTTCTTGTGGTCTCTGTCCCCCTATCCTGTGTCCCCTTTGTGGCTCTTATCTCTCCCCCTTAGTACCGTCAACCACTCAGCCTATATTCCCCTTCCCCCCTGCCTGCCACCCCCCACTCTGTTTCACTTACTGGGATCCTTGAATGTCTTGTCCCACAGGGCAATGCATTTGGTATACCATTACCTGCTGTCTGTGCATAGTTCACCTAGCTATGGTTGTAGACACATTTCTACATTATGAAGGTATTGAATCACTGTTCTCCATCGGTTCTCCATTTATGTCACCATTAACTAGTGTGCCACTGTTATTTTTTTATAGTATTATATGGATGTTGTGTTGTAACCTTTTTATAAATTGTATGTCCTTTGTTCCTGTGCTGACCAGGTCCATCTTGTAAATGAGCAATGCTTAATGGTGTTCACCTGGATAAATAAAGATTTTGATTGATTGATTTCTTCACAGAGAGGGTTGTAGATGCACGGAACAGCCTTCCTGAGAAGGTCATAGAGTCAAAAACAGTGCGGGAATTCAAGAATGCATGGGACAGACATAAAGCAAGTCTAGTGGGGGGGTAGGAGGAATTAGGCTGTTGGTTAAACTAGGATCTGCAGCTTGTGTGTTAGGTAGGGAAATGGGCATACTAGGTGGGCCAAGCAGTCCTTATATGCCATCAAAGTCTATGTTTCTATGTTTCTATGTTAGTTCCCTTGTACTCTGGTTCCCACCCAGATTTCTCTGCTACTTTCTGAGACAATAAATAAAAAAAACATGTTGGTGACGGCAGATCGTGTCAAATCACAACGGCCTCACGCCTCTTGCCCAGCATCGCACATTGTACTGTTTAATTTTGTCATCGTTGAAAAACAGATTTGAGACACACTGAATGAAAAGACTGACTCTGAATGACAGGGCCCTCCCACACCCATATCTTTGCAGATGTTATAACTGGCACAGTTTTGGAAATGTAAGATCAAAGCATGGGTCATGGTAACTTTGCCTCCAAAGTTAGTTGCCTAACCTAAAGTTACTAAGGACCATGCACTGACATTTTGAGTCACATTTGCCTCAGCCAAGGTGTAACATGACTAACGTGTCAGGCTGGTTGACTGATGTATTCAGCATCTGAGATGACAAACGATGCTGAATGCAGCCCACGGCCCTGTCATGCAGAGTAACTAAGCAATGCATTGCTTTTTTCATGGTTCTATGTGAAAAGAATGAGGAGAGAATGGCGACTGCTACAACAGTGACAGCATTTTGGCTACTGTTAAAACAGCAATGGCATAGTACAGCTACTGCACTAAAGGCAACATTTGTTTTTATGCTGGGGACTTCGCCTCCAGCACCCCTCATTGAGAGGGGTTCGCCCCCCCCACACCCCCTTACTATTTATAATCAGCTCCGAGGTCGTAACACCTCAGGGAAAGGGGAAGGTCCATTATCACCATTAGTGCAGTAACCATAATATACCGTTGCCATTTTAACAGTAGCCGAAATGCCGTCACCATTTTAGCAGTCGCCATTCTCTCCTTGCCCTTTTCATGGGTTACCTTTTTGGTTCCAGTTCATCTTTCAGGGACTATACTGCAGCTACTGAGGGCAGTTATAAATGATTCATAACACGGGAGACACTATGGTTGCGCGACCACATTTCTCTGCTATTTTCTGAGAAAACAATTTTAAAACAGGTTGGCGACTGCAGAGACCAGATTGAAAACTGAACATACACATTGTTTCCTTTGTGAAACCACAAAGTATGAAACTCGGGCCATTCTAACCTACCCATATCAGCTGGATTAGACAAGATGCACCTGTAACACTTATGGTACCACTAGCCTAGGAAACAATAGTGGTGAAGAAATACAGTTAAATGGCAGGTGAACAGTAAAAAATAAAAACACATGAGCATGTTGGATTAAGTCCAACACAATACATGTATATCACTGACAGTCATAATCCAGCAATGGAGGATTTACTTTCAGGAAAAAAAAGCTCCTCCATCTGCTCTGGCTTGAGACTGGACCTGTGTGTAACTACATCATCTACAGTACTAAATATTCTTTCAGAAGGCACACTTGTAGGAGGGCAGCCTAAATACTTTACAGCTACTTGAGTGAGTGCAGGACACACCATCTTTTTTGACATCCAGTATTTTAAGGGATCTGTTTTGAAGTGTTGCTTTCCCCCCCAAGTAACTGACCACCAAATTCCCTGCACTAATTGTATTCCTAAAGATGGCATCTCTGTTTGAGTCTTCTAAAAGACTGCTGAGAGCCCACATATCACACCCAGAGTGTAGTGTTGAAACTGTGGTGGATTCACCTCCTGCCTGTGCATCACCAAATCCAGTACCAACTCTTTCATTTTCCCGAGAGTTATGCTCGTCATTACCGGTACCCTGAGAACCTGCCCTCCCATGTCACTGAAAGCAAGCATAGCAGTGTCTTTAACATACAGAACCTCCCTTACTAAATCATTTTTTAAAGATGACGCAGCCTCCTTTCGGAAAACAGATGCTTTCAAACAAGGGTCAAAAATTGTTGCAAGAACATACTTTTTGTCTTCAAAAACTCTATCAAAATGCTTGTGAAGTTGTTCAATGAAAACATTTGCAAGAGAAGCAACCTCTTAAGGAACATCTTATTTTTTTGTTGGGAATGCTTCCATCTTGCACAACAAGATGTGAATCAGGGGTATGACCAGACTTAGGGAAGACAATTCAGCACTCAGATCATAGGATGATTGTTCAAATGGTCTTAACACATCAACAAGGGCTTCTGATGCACCCCACTGCATTCATGTTATGCTGCCGCCAGTTTCATGCTCAATCCCATTGCATGCAGTGCCAGTTTTTGCTCTAGCAGCCGTTCCAGCATATAAAAAGTTGAATTTCACTTGGTCTCGACATCTTGGATCAAGCAGTGCTGTGAACTATCAGTTTACTTTTGGAAGTTGCTCAAATACCTATTTGATTTTACTGAACGATGAAAACGACCACAGATTATCATGCAATGCTAAGTAAATTTCATGTCACTTTATTATCACTAACAGTGTTACGCACAACAAGCTTTGTTGTGTGTGCAAAATAGGGAACATGTTCATAACCCCATTACTGATTACTTTCAAGGTGTTTCTAGCATTATCAGTAACAAACATGTCAGGATTTAATTTTTTTGCACAGATCCGGTTATTCATCATGACATTTATACTGAACAAGATATTGGCAGCAGTGTGTTCTCCCTCAAAAACTGCAACATGCAAAACAACCATTTTTCACAATGCATTAGCACGATTTGCGTTCTGATCTGATCCGTCAGCACTCTTCACTTCAGTTTCATTTCCAGCAAACTGCCCCTGTGAGCTGTTGAAGGCAGGTATGCATTACAGGCTCTAGTGCTTGTCCAGATGTCAGAAGTGAAGTGAATAATACCACTTTCAGCATGTTATTTCTTCCCAAATTTTGTTTTTCACTATGGTATACATGGACAGTACAATAGTATGGCTAAATGTTGTATGAGATGGAAGAGTGTACTGGGGTTCAAGTAACTTCACAAGCCTTTTGAAACCAGTGCCTTTACCAAGAGAGAATGGCTGGAGGTCAAGAGCTATCAGCTCACTTATGCGTGTTGTGAGTTTGCATGAGAGAGGGTGATTAGAAGAAACAAACCTGCTATGATTCAAAGGCTTGTGATATAGTGGTTTGCTTTTGCTTCCTGCCTTGGCTGTCTGAAGTTCTATCGCTTCATAATTCATGGTGACATTTTTGTGTTGCTTGCATGCATGTGCAAGAAACACATTGTATCACCTTCCTTCCCAAGCAGGTTGTGAAGGCATGGCAGTGTTGTGCCAAATGGCAGCAGTCTGATCTGGGGCTGGTCTCCGCTGTGGTGAACAGAGGGGCATGCTGTCAATGACGGCAGTTAAGGAGCATGTCACTGTGATCAAAGAAACTGAGCTGCTGCAATCAGGGAGTGCTCCGTCACTTCGCAATCAGATGTTTTTGCTGTGGGGCACACCTGAATGCAGGAGCCAATTGCAAGCTGCATTGTGTGGTGTCCCCATGACAACAGCTTCTCCGTTGGTGTCTCACAGTCTCCACAAAGCCGATGCCAGCTGTTCAGTGTGCCTTTCTGGTGAAACATTTCAATAAATAAATAAAATAAAAGCCAACGGGGTGCCCAATCACCCTGTCTGCATGATCCCCTTCCCAATTCATTTGTAATGGGGTAGCCCAATCCACATCGGCATGATGCACCCCTCATTTGTTGTGTGATGAGGGGGTGCCCAATCCCCCCTTGGCTCATGTATCCCCCAAGCACACTGTATGGCCAATGGGGTGCCCAATCCCCATTGACTCCACTCCCACTTCCCCACCAAACATCCAGTTATCATGCTGGGAGCCCATCCCCATATGCCAATAGTCACAAGGTGTTTTTTTTTTTACCTGTACAAATAAAGAAAATGGTCCCGCACTGTCTGTGACCACTCCTTGCCCACTGTGTACCCCATCTCCCCACATCCCCCTCACCCCATACTTACCTCTGGAGCCCCACACGACAATCTTCAGTGGACTGGGAACACATCTGCACTCTTCACAATGGGCAGACTAGATGGGCCTAGCGGTCCTTATCTGCCATCAAAGTCTATGTTTCTATGTTTCAAAGCCGACCGTGAACTGAAGAAATGCTGGTAAGCTGCATAATGGCATAAATAGTTTTTTTTTTTCAATTTAGGTGGCTATCTTGGCCATTTTGGGGAATTTTTGCACTAAACTTTCAACATGGGGTTGTTGGGACCCCACCTCATGAACTCAGTCACTGTCATTTTGTTATTCGGTTCCAAAAGATGATTTTGTGGTCACTGCATGGAACCACCTTTCAGGACCAAATAATGAAACAACAGTGTTAAGTTCATGAGACAGGCCTCCAAAAGCCCTATATTGAAAATTTGGTGAAAATATTCCCAAAAATGACTGTTTTATGAGCGTGCATTGCGCAGTTCTTACACATGCTAGTAACTTTGAGAATTTTTAATATTTTTACTCCCAGATTTTCAATATTACCATTTTACCACAGAACAGTAAAGCTGTCATTTTTCACATCTTGCCCAAATTTGTTTTCGCACATGTAGCACACAGTGGCATGGTCGGTGTGTGAAATAAATGTTTGGGACAGATTAAGAAAATCACAGTGACACTGTTCAGGAGCAGAGGTCTTAAAATGGCTACGTTGAAACCTTGGTGACAAATGTCCGTAAAATGACTGTGTTATGAGTTGCATTGCGCAGTTTCCACTCACCCTCGTAACTTCCTGAATTTGTAATATTTTCACTCCAGATTTTCAACATTGGCATTTTTTTCACACCTTTTTATGAACAGTACAGCTGTCATTTTTCACATCCTGGCTGAAATGTGTTTTCACACTTCTGACGCAGAATAGTACGTCGCTGTGGGAAATCAGTGTGCGGAACAGATTAAGAAAATTACAGTGATACTGTTCATGAGAAGAGGTCCCAAAATGGCTATGTTGAAAGTCTCGTGTAAAAAATGCCCAAACTAATTACAGGTGTGCATTGTGCAGTTTCTACGCACGCTTATGACTTCACCATTTTTTTATATTTTTACTCCATATTTTCAACATTACCATTTTTTTACACTTCCTAATGAATAGTGCAGTTCTCATTTTTCATATCCTGTTCAAAATGTGTTTTCACAACTGTGGTGCCAAATGGTGCAGTCACTGTGCAAAATTACCTTTTGGCTAATGAACTGATAGTGTCACTGTTCATGTGTTGGGGTCACAAAAAGCCCATGTTGAAAACTTGGAGTAAAAATACCAAGAAACACCCAGGGTGTTAGGATTTTTGACCATACTGCCCTACCCTGTAGGGACTGACAGGCATCAGGGGAGTGACTTAGGATTGTCGACAGTAGTCCTCATGCCATTCCACCCCCCCACCCTGTAACCAGTGACAGGCATTGAAGTGTGCCTTGGACCCTTTGGCCCCAGAGTTCACCCCATTCTCCTATCCTGCACCCATTTCAGCATATTTCCTTATGGAATGAAATCCAGAAACAAATGATTTGATACCTTTTAATGGACCAACATAAAAGTAACAAGAAAAACAGAGTGCTCTAGCTTTTGGACCAACAAGTCCTTCATCAGAAGCATAATGACAGATATATAGAAAAAAACAATAATTTTAACAACTAGATCATGCAGAAAAAAACTGAAACAATCTCCATTGGTTTAAAATACTCATTTAAAAAAAAAACAGAAGATGATGTCAGAGTAGCTGGACAGTACCATGGTACCTTAAGCTGGGAGAGTCCCAGGGTCAAAGGTGATTGGTGCAAAACACATACAAAGAATTCTACTGCTTATACATTCAATTGTCATGAGATAACACTACTTGAACAGATGGCTCTTAAATCAAGCTATGAGCGTCACAATGTATATAAGGATGCAGTTACTGAAAAACAACCCCCACCAGGATTAAAGACATACTAAGATTGTCTTACGACTCCAAGAAGTTTCAATATAAGTATTACAGACAAGAAACTACCAGTAAAACTATCTTAAAAAGATTAGTACACACTGTATGATATGTAAAACTTAGCTCGACCCATTACCCAGTTATATTCTCCAACTAAATATTATGCCCCATAAACTTCAAAAGCCTCTAGTGTGGTAACAGGGCTTTATAAATGATAACTATAAATTGACAGTATTAGTGTCAAACTAAAAACTCTTGTCAAGGACCACCAAGGAAGTAAGACCATGCAACATGATATGTACTGATGTCAATAAATTCTCAATGTATAACAACTTGATGTATTGAAAGTGTCTAAGGAATCTGAATAAGTGATAAAAATTAAATTCTCTCCTCCTCTCCACACACACAACACACCCTACTCCACCCCACATCCCCATAATGCGAGGGGGGAGATAACTAGTTTTAAGGAGATATACACACACACACAGACACACACACACACTCCTAATGCACCTTCATTCACATCAGTCACTGCAATTGTTCCCCAAAGGAATTCAACTTGTCATGAAATCCCAAGTAAAAGGGATCATGTATCCTAATATCTACAAAATAAAAATGTGACACTATTTAACCTTACTCCTATCTGTATAGTAACATCTTCAAGGATTCTGGATAGAACCACAACAAAATAAAACTGCCACCCTCCCCAGGGTAAGGTTACTAGAAGTAAATATAAAGTATGTGTGAGAGACAGGAGTCCTAACACACCTACATTTCCACAAATCACTGCAATATTAGCCTAATGTAAATAGATCTGTCAAGGACCCCCATGCAAATGAGATCCCACACCCTAATATGTTCGGAGTTAAAAAAAAATGTGACAGTCTATAATAAACCTTCTGTGTGTACAATAACAGGCTAGGGAATCTGAATATGGTGCTATGGGATCAACCCCATTCCTGGGTAAAGGTAAATAGTAAGGAGGAATTAATATTTATTATGTGTGTGAAGTAAGAGTAATAACACACTGTAACTCCATGTATCTAAATAGAAGCCTGCCTCAATGTGACAGCAAGCTCTGCACCCACTATATTCACGTACCTCCCAACACACACACACACACACACACACACACCCAACACATGCTGAAGTCCTGTAATATGCCAGTCTGAAGAAGAAGAGGTTTGTCGATGTTAAATTCTGTAATGTCCCATGAAACCCAGATCTGTGTTCATCCCATCTGCTACCATATTGAGATATAAAATACATTTAATTTCAAAAACTCGTCTCAGTTGTGTGTTTTTGAGATTTCCTTTTAAGATCATTACTGACATATCCAAAATTGAGTGGTCAGGCTGAGAGAAGTGTTACCCCACTGGTTTTTCAGATTTCTTTGTTTTAATAGTATGTCCGTGTGAGTTTATCCTAGTGCGGAGCTGTTGGCATCTTTCTCCAACATAACCTCTTTGTGGACATCTCTTGCACTGAATGAAATAAAAACATGTTATGATGTACATGTATAACTCCCATGTACCTTGAATTGTCTGTTTTGTGATGTAACCACACAGTCCAAGGTGGAAGTGAGCTCACAAGTCTTACACGTGCATTGATTGCAGGGTCGTGTGCCATTTTGTGTCATGGTATTCTGTTCTGGCGAAAGCTTGCTCCTAATAATCAAGCTGGCTAAATTTAGTGGTTGTTTAAAAGATAGTAGTGGTAGTTCCTTAAACATACAATTAAGGGTCTCATCCTTACTAAATATTGTGTGGAGGTCTTTAATAATATTATGCAGAAGTTCAAGGTCTGGATAATAAGTGAATCCTAAAGGTATTCTTTCTGTAGCTGTCTTTTCTTTATACTGAAGTAGTTGTTGTCTTGGTACTTGGCGTTGCACGTTCTGCTGTCCTGTCAATTTCTCTGGAAGTGTCCCTGCTCCATAAAGGTGTTTTTCAACTACCTCCAACCTGAGTGTAAAGCCTGAAGACCCCAAGGAACACCTCGACACTTGTGAGTGTCTGCAGGGTAGAGAGAGGTGAAATGTTGTGACCGTTATGGGAGACGACCCAAAGGCACACCCCAATGCCTGTCCATCTCTGTTGGGCAGGGGTGGAGCTAGCATCATTTCAATACTTCACTGCCATTCCTGTACTGCATCTGTCTAACTCCTGCACTTCCACTGCTAATCCCAGCAAGCAACCATTCGGCATTGACAAATGCTTGTGTGCAGTTGCAAGGCAAGCAAACATACTGATATAAGTCTGAACTGTGAGGTGGCTTTGGGGGTGGACCTTCCCCTCCTCCACCTATCAAAGCTTCAGAATACTGAACCTACTACCTAATTACATCCACTGTCTGCCTTTCTCTTCCTTTTTACGTTGCATGCACTTGCACAAGAAATGTTTTGCTACAGAGAACGGCACTGCAGGGGTGAGTCACTGACTAGCCCAGTGCAGGCAAAGCTGCACTGGGCTCATCCTTGACAGATCAATTATCATGCAAGCTAAGTGAGACAATGGTTTACAGTTTATGGGCAGAAACTTTGTGTACTTGAAACAAATGAAGCACGCCAATATGAGAACACTTCTTCTTTTTCATATACATAAAGCCGTCTCCCCCCTTCCCCTTCATTCTCCATTTTCCTTGCTGTCTCTTCCTCCTTCCCTGCACACACCTTTTGTCTTATGTGTTCCCCATACCTCATTTCTCCCTTGTTGTCCCTCTGACCCTCCTGTCTCCTCATGTTTTGCATTTCTTTGAGCCAGGCTCCAGTGACCATGCTAACGTGACTGGCTAAGCTGTGCTGCTATCAGCCTCACAAATTACAGGAGGAACCAGGGAAGCTTTAGCTTAAACAATGCACCACAAAGCTGCCTAGTGTTCAGTGGGACAAGCGTTGCTGTAAGAACTGAAACCTGATATGCTCCAAGAGCTAGAGTGGATGGCCGATTCAGACTGTGCTTGCATTTTGTGAATAGCAGAATACTGCAGTAGTGCTCCATATATTCCCATGGCTCTAAGAACACACTTTTTTCTTAAAGCAAATCCCTACAATTCTTCTTTTGAATGGATTTGATTGACTGTGTGACAGCACCTGACAGTGTAATAATGCAGACCTTTGTGCAACCAGAGAACATTCAACAACTTCTGTGTACACACTTAGCCATCCCGCAGATCACCAGGCATCGAGCCCATGGTGAAATCAGTACCATCATGCACAATTTGTAGCTTCTGAGGCCCCAGTCCATGCTGTGTGCAGTCAGATTGCATCTTCAGACTGCAGTCCAGTGGCACAGACAGATTATGTTCCCAAGTCGGTGAAGTGCAATGGAACAAGCTGGGTGAAGTGATCCCACTGTGCAGTCTGATGCAGAGAAAGAAAGCGACCGGAACAGAGATAATGTCAGACAATGATATGGCAATCTCATGTCTGTGTGACACGTTGTGGCTCGGGGACACAGAAACACCACACAGTGCAAGACAGCAAGACATGCATGGCAGCTATGTAGCCTGTGAGCTCGGAGACAGAGCGTCTGTGTGCATTCCACCTGCCACTACCCTGTCCAGTTTGCAGACAACTAGCAGTTCGAGTGAGCAAGGAGGTAGTTGAGAGTGACAGCGGCCATGCGGTCTGGTGTGTAAGACAGAGAGAGAGACAGACACAGACAGTGGGAGACAGTAGGTACCAAAGCTGCGGCAATGTACTGCATCTCTGTCTGTCTGTCTTTGTCTACATCCACAGAAATAGTGGAAGCAATGCTCAGCAGTATAGAGCCCTCTGACAGGCTGTAATACAGGAGAGCAGAGAAAGCGAGTGTGACAGTGGCCACCCAAAGATTTCTTTTCTGCCACCCCCCCAACTGTGGCTGCCCCATTGCCCATTCCCCACCCTCGGTGCACAGACAATAGAGAGATCATGGGAGACAACAGCATCATCACTCTTCCACACCTGCACCATGGCTGAAATGTCCTGTGACACAACAAGAGAGAAAACATTGAGATGTTGTTGTTTGTGGCCTCTCCTTGCTCCCTGGTACAGAACAGTGTTACAGTTTGAGTGCAGGAGAGTCATAAAAACATAGAAACATAGGCTTTGAAGGTAGATAAGGACCGCTTGGCCCATCTAGTCTGCCCATTTCCCTACCTACAGGATAAGCTGAAGATCCTATTTAACCAACAGCCTATTTCTTCCTACCCGCCACAAACATTGCCTTAAGTCTGTCCCTTGCATTCTTGAATTCTCCCACAGTTTTAGACCCCACAACCTCCTCAGGAAGGCTGCTGCATGCCTCCACCACCCTCTCTATGAAAAAATACTTCCTCACATTGCCCCTAAGCTGTCCCCCCTCTATCTTCAAATTGTGCCCCCTTGTTCTTGCACATCTCTTTTTCTGAAAGATGCTACCCTCTTGGACTTTGTTGATTCCATTGAGGTACTTAAATGTTTCTATCATGTCCCCCCTCTCCCTCCTTTCCTCACGGGTATACATATTATGCTCCTTTAGTCTCTCCTCATATGGTTTCTCTTTCAGACCCTGCACCATTTTAGTTTCCCTCCTCTGAACTGCCTCCATCCTGTCTATGTCCTTGCGGAGATGGGCTCTCCAGAACTGGATACAGTACTCCAGATGGGGTCTCACCAATTGTCTGTACGGGGGATAACAACTTCCTGTTTTCTGTTGGTAATGCCTCTCCCTATCCATCCCAGTATCCCCCCAGCCCTCTCTACTGCCTTCTCACATTGCTTGCCAACCTTAAGGTCACTTAACTTCATGGTCCCTTTCCATTTTTGTTGTTGTTACTACCTCCCCCATTGTGTAATCTTTCCCTGGGTTTTTGTTTTCCCAGGTGCATCATTTTGCACTTCTTTGCAATAAATCTAAGCTGCCATACTTCTGACCATTCCTCCAACCTTGCCAAGTCCCTTCTCATCCTTTCCACACCTCCTTGTGTATCAACCCTGTTGCAGATCTTTGTGTCATCTGCAAAGAGGCATACTTTTCCTTCCAGTCCCTCTGCAATGTCACTTATAGAAACATTAAAAAGGACTGGATCCAGTACTGAACCCTGTGGTACCCCACTAGTAACCCCTCTTTCTTCAGAGTGGACTCCATTTACAATTACCTTCTGTGTCTTGTTGTCCAGCCAATGTTTTACGCAGGCTACTACCCTGGGACCCACTCCCAGGCTGGTTAATTTGACTATTAATCTTTTGTGTGGGACTGTGTCAAATGCCTTGCTAAAGTATAGGTAGGCTAAGTCCACAGCCTCTCCCTGGTCTACTACTTTGGTCACTCGGTCAAAGAAATCAATTACATTCATCTGACATGACCTTACCACTGTGAATCCATGCTGCCTTGGGTCCTGTGCCCCACTGGCCTCTAAGTACTCAACAATTCTTTCTTTCAGAAGCACTTTCCCTACTACAGAGGTCAAACTGACAGGTCTATAGTTTCCTGCCTCTGTCTTACTTCCACTTTTGTGAAAGGGAATCACATCCACCTTCCTCCAGTCCTCAGGTACCACACCATCCTCCTATGATTTGTTAAAAAGGGTAGTCAATGGTGTCACTAGTTCTACCCTTAATTCTTTTAGAATTCTGGAGTGAATTCCATCAGACCCCATTGCTTTGTCCACCTTCAGTTTTAGGAGTTCTTTCAGAACCCTTTCTTCTGTGAAAGGACTGGGATCGACCTCCCTATCCAGAGTGCTTCTGTTAATTGGATTAGGCACCTCCCCCTCCCCCTCCTCCTCTTTTGTGAATACTGAGCAGAAGTATTCGTTCAGTCTCCCTGCTTTTTCACTGTCCTTCTCTGTCCACCCACTGTCCATTATATTCAGCCTCACTATCCCTCCCTTTGTCTTTCTACACTCTCTGATATACCTATAACCAAGTTGGCAATCTTTTTCTCAGTTTGGGCCTTTGCTATTCTGACTACCCTCCTTGCTTCCTTCTGCCTTAACTGGTACAGTTCTCTGTCCTGTTCCTTCTGTGTTTCCTTATACTTTCTAAATGCTTTCTTTTTCTCCCTAACCTTCTCCGCCACTTCTTTTGAGAACCATAGTGGCTTTTTCTTTCATTTTGATTTGTTTATTTGCTTCACACAAAGGCTTTTTGCCTCTATGATGGCTGTTTTGATGTTTCCCCATTGTTGCTTTATACCCCTCTTTCTAGCCTGTTTGCTAGTGCTTTTCTAAGGCACTCTCCCATCTTGCCAAAGTCAGCCCTCCTGAAGTCCAGAACCCTCACTTTTGTATGGCTTGACTCTGTAGCTGAGTTTATCATGAACCACACTGTTTGGTGGTCACTTGTTCCCAGATGGCTACCCACCTCTAGATCTGAGATCCTCTCACTGTCCCCATTTGAGAGTATGAGGTCTAAGATTGCTCCCTCATGAGTGGGTTCCAAAACTAGCTGTCTGAGGCATGCCACCTGAAGGGCATCGAGAATGGCCCTGCTTTTGGATGTGGCTGCAGCAAAGGTGCTCCAGTTAACATCTGGCATATTAAGGTCTCCATCAACAGTATCTCCTCTTTCTCTGCCATCCTAAGTATGCCTTCTATCATATCCTTGTCCTTTCCCTTCCCCTGACATGGGGTCTGTATACAACCCCTGTGTGGATTGTGGTGCCACTTCCAGTCTCTAAGGTAACCCACAGTGCCTTCTCTCCTCCCTGTTTACTCTTTTGTTCAGTTGCTTTTATCCCTTCCCTTACATAGAGAGCTTCTCTGCCCCCTCTTCTTCTTCCCTCCCTGTCTCTCCTGTAGGTTGTGTACACTCGTATGGTAACATCCCAGTCATGGTTCTCTGTGTACCATGTTTCTGTGACTGTTACGATATCCAGGCATCCCTCTTCCATCAAGGCTACCAGTTCAGGGAGCTTGTTGCCCAGACTATGGGCATTGGTACTCATTACCCTCCATTTTTTGATGGCCTTACCCCTTTTTGCCCCATCCCTGTCCTTATTGTGAGACCTGTGCATTTGGTGTGTGTGTGTCTCTCTCTTCCTCTGTCTCTCTCAGTGTCTTTTTCTTTGGGAACCTCTGTGCTGCTTTCCCACCACCCATATAAAAAGTTCTCTGTGTCCCATTCTGCCACCCCCCCCCATCCCAGTGAGAGAGGGCAACTGAGTTTTTTCCTTGATGTTCAAGAACAGAGCCCGGTGTTTAGACAGAGAGAGAGAGAGAGAGAGAGTGACATAGAGAAAGCAAGACAGGGGAGTAACAGTGAGAGAGGGAGAGAGACAGAGACACTGGGGGAGCAGCATTGAAGAGACAATGTGTGCTGTGTCTTCTCTCTGTGTGTCTGTACATAGCAATGTGTTAGGGAGGACATAGTGGGGAGCAGAACATGCAAGCGGCATATGTTTGTGTGTCTCTCTGTCTGTAATTCCTAGGAGAAAGAGACACAGACATAGAAACATAGAAATTGTCAGCAGATAAGAACTGCCTGGCCCATCTAGTCTGCCCATAGGCCTTTGTACTAGATTACTGCTTCTGACCCACTCTCTGTTGTACCTCTATGGTTCCCCTATGCCTGTCCCAAGCATGCTTGAATCCATTCACAGTGCTTTTTTCCCACCACTTCCTGAGGCAAACCATTCCACAAGTCCACCACCCTCTCTGTGAAGAAGAACTTCCTCACATTCCTTCTTAACCTCCCACCTTCCAATTCCATGTCATGCCCCCTCGTTCTTGTGCTCCTCGTCTATTGGAAAATGTCTCCCCCTGCACCTTGTTTATACCCTTGAGGTACTTGAATGTTTCTATCATATCCCCTCTTTCCCTCCTCTCTTCCAGTGAGTACATATTGAGGTCCCTTAATTTTTCCTTGTAAGTCTTGTGTTGTAAGCTCTGTACCACCTTATTCACCCTTCTCTGGACCATCTCCAGCCTGTTACTATCCTTACAAAGGTGTGACCTCCAGAACTGCACACAATACTCCATGTGAGGCCTGACCATGATTTTATGTAATTTCATCACTACCTCCCTCCTTATGCTGGTGATACCCCTGCCTATGCACCCCAGCATGTCACTGGCCTTCCCAGCTGCCTTAGAACTTTGACATTTTCAGATCATCTGAAATAAGAACCCCCGGGTCCCTTTCCTTCTTTGTGACTGTCATTAACTCCCCTCCCCCCATTCTGTAGCTTTTCCCAGGATTTTTGTGTCCAAGGTGCAAAATGTTGCACTTTTTTGAATTAAACTTCAGTTGCCAGTCCTCAGACAGACCATTTTTCAAGCTTCCTCAAGGTCCCTCCTCATTTTCTCCAACCCCTCTGGTGTATCCACTGTGTTACAAATCTTGGTGTCATCTGAAGACAGGCAGACCATTCTCTTCTGCCCTTCTGCAAAGTCACTGATGAAGTCATTGAACAGAACTGTCCCCAGGACCAATCCCTGAAGCACCCCACTGGTCACCCCCTCTCCCCAGACTACACCCCATTAATTACTACTCTCTACCTCCTGTCTGTTAGCCAGTTTTTAACCCAGTTTACCACCCTGTCCCCCATGCCCAGCCTACTCAGCTAGTTTATCAGCCTCTTATGTGGGATGGTGTCAAAGGCTTTGCTGAAATCAAGGTAAGCATTGTCCACTGCCCCATCCTGATTTGCTTCCTTTGTCACCCAATCAAAGAAATCAACCAGATTTGTCTGACATGACCTCCCCACTGTGAATCCATGTTGCCTATGGTCCTGGGCTCCAATGGCTTCTAGATGCCCCATTATCCTTTTTTTAAGCAATGTCCCCATGATATTCCCCACTATTGAGGTGAGACTGACCAGCCTATAGTTCCCCGCCTCCTCCCTGCTGCTGGATTTGTGTAGAGGGACCACATGTGCCCTCCTCCAATTCTCTGGTACCACCCCTGTGTTGAATGCCTCAGTAAACCTGGCTGCCAGAGGTACTGTTATCTCCCTTCACAGTCCTCTTAATATTCTTGGGTGTATGCCATCTGGTCCCATCGCTTTGTCCATCTTTAATTTAGTGAGCTCCTGCAGGACTCTTTTGCCTGTGAATGTACTATTGTCCACCTCTTCACTCCCTTGGCAACTGCTGTACTGCTGTGGCCCTTGCCCCCTCCCCCTCTTCTGTGAATACTGAAAAGAAAGAGACAGTGGATATCTTAAGGGAGGGGCACATGACAGTTCTTAGGCATGGTATTATCACTTCCAAATACCTAAACAGCACATATAAGTAAGCAACATTTGACATTGGCAGATGCTTTTGTTATATGGTTTCACAAACCAGTGGTAGCTAGATGGCTTGTTTGCCTACCTTGACTAATATGAGCTTTACAGTGTACACAGATAGCTGTTGTGACATCATCTGACTGCAAAGTAAAATGCTGCCATACGGTGGATGTGACCCTGGAACAATTTGATTTCTGAGAAGAAGAATCTTTTTTTGCTGAAGATTATTTGACCAAATTAGACAGGAGTAAAGCAGAATCAGACGGTGCTCCTGGTGGAATACTCACACTAGTGTCAGTGTCACTCATTTCTCTCATCTACAGAAGGAAAAGAGAGGTCTAAAAAATCTGTTTCATTTGATTCATTTCCAGTGTTGTAATTTGAACTGCAAGTGTAAAGTAATGTAGAGGAACTACAATGGGAATTAGCCGATACTGCTGGAGTAGTGCTGGCACTGGGTTTGGCATGCCGTTTTCTACAAGTACACGGCAGGTCACCGGTTTCTAAGATGATGGGGCAGTGGCAGTAGCCCTAGATACAGCATCAGTAGTAACAATCACATCATCGTTTGCTTTATTACTTTAGCACTCGCAGCAATTGTGCTAACAACAGTAGTTGTTTCGCTGGGAATGTTTGTTCAGACAACAGAACTGCTACCACAGCTATCATTATTCTTATTATCTGTGGAATGTGCACTTGTACTGCATTTCAGAACAAACTCTGGTCAGAGTCGATATGGCTGTGGAAAGCTGTTAGGAGTGGCATGAGTGTGGAAAAGAATATACAGTGCTTTCGCTGTACCACAGTCAGCTGTAAGTAATAATAAACAAAATCATTGGAAACTATGTCAGAGCACTGTGGCAGCGCATCAGACAGCAGTCTGGTTACATGATTTCACAGTGCTGTTATACAAATCTAATGACGGCATAGCATCCATGGAGCTTGGCCCATGCAGTCATGCCAATCAGACTCAGGAGGAGGCTATTAACAGACTAGAGATCTGGTCTGAGACTTGTTCGTCATCACAGTCACTCTCTCATTCTTTTCTAAACAGTAAGTTCTGGTAAATGTGCCTTAACCAGATTGATCTTAGTGCTGGCAGACTACTTCTGGGGTTCCCCGATTGTATTAGGCAGCGCAGTAGCAGTCGTAAACTGATTGCTGCCAGTTGTGGCATGCTCTGGACAAAAGAGGTCCCCATGTTCATCTGCACATTTTGGAAATGATGCCTTTCCTTGTTTTTTCTGTAAATAAACTGACCTCTTTAACACAAAAACAAGAAGTCAGTTATGGCCTCCCCTTCCCCTAACACTTTTCACTTAAAGTCAGGAATGTCATTCTGGGTTTGCATCAGATGTACAGTGGCAGCTATAGATGCAAAATGTTGTTAAACAGTAATCAACTGTATGTTAAAAACTCTTTTTTTTTAATGTGTGCTTTCTTAATGCTGTCAATACCACTCTACCCATGTGTACTCTGCCCCTGGATTTCTGTACCCCAAGTGCATTATTTCACATTTTTGTAATCAGGACAAAACTGCCTTTCAAATGATGGCAGTCACTAACCTAAATTCTTTATAGTTTTTATGTTGGATCGCGCATGCGCTCCAGCCAGCATATTGCAGTAGGAGCAGATTTGGAGGTGCCGTCACTGTGGGCGAATGCAGGGCATACATCAGTAGGTGCGTTCCCCATTCCCCCAATAAGCCAGCATGCAGGCACCACACTAGCAATACGTAAAGTGGCCGCCACATCTAAGAAAAGGTCCACTGCAATGAGAGTCTAGCTCCGCATGCAGCAGTGCCAGAACATGCCTCCCGACATGCTCCTCCTGGTGAAGCAGTCCAATAAACATGGCAGCAGTGACTGTCACTACCACCTGCCACAGTACCAAATTCAGGGGTGCCCAGTCCCCCTGTCGGCATGCCCCGACCCAGTTCATGTGTCAACGGGGAGCCCACTCCCCATCAGCATAATGGCCCCCCTCCCATTTCAGTTCTGTGCCGAGGGGGTGTCCAATCCCCCTCAGCATCATGCATCACCCACACAGTTTTTCTTTGCCAATGGAGGAGCCACTTCCCGTCGGCATAATGTCCCCTCCCCATTTTTTGTGTGCCGAGGGGGGTGCCTAATCTCCCTTGGCTCCTGCCCCCCTGTATGTGCTGATGGAGGATCCTAATCCCCTGTTGGCTACAGCCCCCCCAAACAGTTAGCTGGCATGCTGGGAGCCCACCACAGCATGCCAAATGCCCCTGTAATTAAAAAAAAGTCCCGCAATGTTTTCTTTTTTTTTTACCCTGTAAAGTAGAAAAAGTCCCTCAACGAGTCCGATGGCCTCTCCCTCAACCCATGCCAACCCTCTAGGCACCCTGCCTCCCCCCCAATACTTACCTCCAGAGCATGGCACAATGATCTTCGGTGGACAGGGAACATGTCTGCACTCTTCAAAGCTGACCATGAACTGAAAAATGCTGGTAAGCTGTATAATGGCATAAATAGTTTTTTTTCAACTTTGGTGCATATCTTGGGCATTTTTGGGAATTTGGACACCAAATTTTCAACATGGGGTTATTGGGACCCCTCCTCATGAATTCAGTCACTGTCATGACATTATTCAGCCCTGAAAGATGATTTCACGTTGACTGCATGGAATCACCTTTCGGTAGCGAGTAATGAAATGACAGTGCCACCATTCATGAGGTGGGCTCTCAAAAAGCCTATATTGCAAATTTGGTGAAAAAAATCCAAAATATGACTGCTTTATGGGTGTGCCGTGCGTAGTTTCGATGCACTCTCGTAACTTTGTGAATTTGTAATATATTTTTCACTCCAGATTTTCAACATTGACATTTTCCCATACCTCCTTATGAACAGTACAGCTGTCATTTTACATATCCTGGTTGGAATGTGTTTTCGCACTTCCGGGGCAGAATAGTACGGTCACTGCAGGGAATCAGTTTTAGGGACAGATTAAGAAAATGACAGTGACACTGTTCATGAGCAGAGGTCCTAAAATGCCTATGTTTTAAATTTGGTGATGAAAGTCCATAAAATTACTGTGTTACAAGCATGCATTGCACAGTTCCCATGCACCTTTGTAACTTCATAAATTTGCAATATTTTCATGGCAGATTTTTAACACTGGCATTTTCCCACACCTCCTTATGAACTGTGCAGCTGTCATTTTTCACATCCTGCCCAAAATGTGTTTCTGCACCTGTGGCGTACAATGACATGGTCACTGTGGGAAATCAACTTTTGGGACAGTTTAACAAAACCACAGTGCCACTATTCATGAAGAGAGGTCCCAAAATGCCTATGTTGAAAATGTGGTTTAAAACCCTCAAAAAAATTGGGTTACGGTCGGTAATAGTAATTAACTTAACAGCAGACTTAGTCAAGGGAACTGCCAGAAATGGAACCCAAAGAGGTGAATTCTTAACATTGTGATAGGTAGCCCAAAACTTCTGTAAACTAGAAACAGTTTTAAAGCTAACATCAAAATTGGAATTGCCAATGTGAATAAGGATATTGATATCAGAAGAAACAAAATGCATGGAATCCTTAAGCAATTGTTTGGCAATGTACAATCTGTCAGGCAAGTCCTCTAAGCCTCCTTTATATATCAAACGGACTGCGTTCTTCCATGGGGCAGGCTCACCCTTGTTTGAAAATAAGTCGGACAGTTTAAACTGAGAAGTAGATGCAGGGTCAGGAGAAACAGTACGAAGACCCACAGCAGCAGAAGGGTGAGAAAGATCTGAGTTAATGTTGTGCAAACCCAGTACAGGAAACCCTTTCACACAGAAATCATCCGGAAGACTAACCTCAAGTCGTACAGTAGGGTCAGAATGGGACAATTGTTTATAACGTTGTACAGCAGAATCAATGGGGTCAGGGATCCAGTTACCATTGGGGTGCCTGAGCCACCCAGCCCCCTCAATAGCACATTCAGGGGACCATTCCCCCCCGAGTAGGGGGAGAAGGTGAGAAAACAGATGCACCCTGAGCAACAGACTCCCCCGGTAAAGCAACCCCGGTCGCCTGTGGCAGTACCGCAACAGAACTGGTGTCCCGACGGCCCAAAGCTGGAGTTGTAGTGCTCAGCAATGGGGCAACAGGGCCCTTTAACAATACAGAACCAGACATACCCAGCCTTTTAGAAACCACAGGGGGAACAACGTTACAGGAGGCAGGAGGAACATCAACCATGAGCGGTTTTCGGCATATAGCTACAGAATGGTCAGGACTGTCAGTCGGTCTCAAAGGATCCACATCCTGAGACACTCACGGCCCCGGAACCACACAAGCATCACCAGAGGGAACAGGAGGCAGCGGAGGAAACATGGGGGGGGAAGACGTATGTAATGCAGCAAGTTCAGACAGCAAATTCATTTTCTGATGCATGCAACATTCCTCTTCCATTAAAAGCTCTGCTAGTAACTTCTCCTTATAAGCAATATCAGCAACTCTATTATCAGCATTACCTCCTGAGAGAACAGGGACGTCACTGCCAGCAGGGAAATCAGCAACACGAACATCATCCAAAGTGGAATTGAAAAAGTCCTCAGGTAAACCAGAAATAGAAAACTCCTCATCCATCGCAAGAGCCTCTAAGATAGTGGGATCAGAGAAGGAGGCCCAGTCCTCTGTCCCATCAACATCCATCTCCCCTGAAGGTTGCCCAGAAGTGGCCGTCTCTGTCAGACAGCCAAAGTTTCCTCCTCCTGGAGAGTAGGGGAATTTCCCCGGTGCCCTAGCCAAATTTCCCCCATATACTAAACCACCACCAGCAGCTTAATCTGCTTCAAAGTCAGTTGACATTCATCTGTATCCCCCTCCCCCGGGTCATGCCTGAAAATAGGCAGAATTTGTCTAGTGCACTTACCCGGTCAACAAAAACTAAAATTAAAAACAAAACAAATAAATAAAAGTATATGTGGGTTATGTGGTTACATGTACTATACAGTATATGTGTATATTGGGGTTATGTGTTTATGTCTACTATACAATATATATGTATATCTGGGTTATGTGTTTACATGTACTATACAGTGTAGATGTATTTCTGGGATATGTGTTTACATGTACTCTACAGTGTAGAGGAATATCTGGGTTATATGTTTACATGTACTATATAGTATATGTGTATATCTGGGTTATGTGTTTATATGTACTATACAGTGTAGAGGTATATCTGGGTTATGTGTTTACATGTACTCTACAGTATATATGAATATCTTGGTTATATGTTTTCATGTACTACATAGTATAGGTGTATATCTGGGATACGTGTTTATGTGTACTATACAGCATATGTGTATAAATGAGTTATGTATTTACATGGACTACACAGTATGTGTTGTAACACAAGGGGGGGGTTGTGTTACCCAGGGATCTTGTAGGTGGGGGATATAAGCACACTTTGTACCACAGCCCAGGATGTGCAGCTTAACACAGCAGACTGACTGTGCATTTATTGGTAAGATTACTGTGAGAGGTGCATTCAAACATAACACAGGTTGAAAATAAAACAACAGAAAATAATACCTAGCTTTTTGTTGAGCCCTAACTACACAGTGAACTTTTGTTCCCTCTCTATAACCCAGGTAGCTAAGCTGTTTCCTGGGACATACAAACAAAATCAGCACAGAGTCTCTTGTTCAATGTTTCAAAGGAAAATTATTTACCAGTCTCAGGTTTTCAGCCAGTCCAAAGTCAGAATTCAATTCATTCTTGCAGGCTAAACAAAAGGTTCCATACCAGGCAGTCAGTTGATTCAGAGTTCTCTCTTTCCAAAGTAAAAATCCAATTTGTTGTTGAAGGCCAAACAAAAGTTCCAAACCAGGCTGTCAGTTGATTCAAAGTTCTCTCTCTCCAAAGTAAAATCCTTCTGCAAGTGTTCTCCAGCCAGACTCCACGTCTGTTCCTAATCAGGTACTGAGACACAAGCTATTGTTTGAGCCCTCTTTTATGCAGGCAATCACTCTCCTGCATTTGCTCTTAATCAAGTACTTAGCTCTGTGAAGTTGTGGTGCAATGCCTTCTGGGACTTGTAGTGTATGCACCACACTTTGTAGTCCTGGCAGAGAGAAAATGGACCATACGTGCTGGGAGATAACGCCATTCCACAACTTTACCCAGTGCCATGCTACAGTGTGTATATATAGGTTATGTGTTTACATGTACTATACAGTATGTGTGTATATCTGGGTTATGTGTTTACATGTACTATACAGCATATCTGTACATCTGGGTTATGTTATATACACCATACACTATATATGTATATCTGGATTAAGTGTTTACGTGTACTGTACAGTATACGTGTGTAGCTGGGTTATGTTTTTACATGTACTATACAGTATACGTGTATATCTAAGTTATGTGTTTACATGTACTATACACTATATGTGTATAGATGTGTTATGTGTTTATGTGTATTGTACAGTATTTGTGTACATTTGGGTTATGTGTTTACATGTACTACACAGTATATGTGCATATCTGGGTTATGTATTTACATGTACTACACATTGTATGTGTATACCTGGGTAATGTGTTTACATGTACTATACATTATATGTATATCTGGGTTATGTGTTTATGTGTGCTACTCATTATATGTGTATACCTGGGTAATGTGTTTACATGTACTATACAGTATATGTGTATATCTGGGTTATGTGTTTACATGTACTATACAGTATATGTGCTTATCTGGGTTATGTGGTTACATGTACTATACAGTTTAATTGTATATCTGGGTTATGTGTGTACATGTACTATACAGTATATGTGTATATATGGGTTATGTGTTTACGTGTACTGTACAGTATATGTGTATATCTGGATTATGTGTTTACATGTACTACACAGTATATGTGCATATCTAGGTTATGTGGTTACGTGTACTATACAGTATATCTGGGTTATGTGTTTATGTGTACTATACAGTATGCGTGTGTATATATATCTGGTTATGTGTTTACCTGTACTATACAGTATATGTGTACACCTGGATTATGTGATTACATGTACTATTCAGTATATATGTATATCCGGGTTATGTGGTTACATGTACTATACAATGTATGTGTATATCCAGATTATCGGGTTACATGTACTATACAGTGTATGTGTATATCTGGGTTATGTATTTACATGTACTATACAGTATATGTGTATATCTGGGTTATGTGTTTACATGTACTATACAGTATGTGTATATCCGGGTTACGTGTTTACATGTACTATACAGTATATGTGTATATCTGGGTTATGTGGTTACATGTACTATACTGTGTATGTGTATATCCGGGTTATGTGGTTACATGTACTATACAGTATATGTGTATATCTGGGTTATGTGGTTACATGTACTATACAGTATATGTGTATATCTGGGTTATGTGGTTACATGTACTATACAGTATATGTGTATATCTGGGTTATGTGGTTACATGTACTATACAGTGTATGCGTATATCCGGGTCATGTGGTTACATGTACTATACAGTATATGTGTATTTCTGGGTTATGTGGTTACATGTACTATACAATGCATGTGTATATCCGGGTTATGTGGTTACATGTACTATACAGTATAAGTGTATATCTGGGTTTACTTGCACATGTTGTCTTGTAGTATGAGTGGTTACATAGTCACTTTACATTTTTCATGGGTGTCTATATTCTCATTTCCCTTGTCTTGATTTTTCCTGAATCCCCCATCTCCTCACACTTGTCACTTTTCTGACTCTTCTTACCTCACTTATCAGTCCCTTCTTTATTATTCATCTACTTGTTCACACCTAACTTTTTCTTATACGTCTTCCTCACCTTATTCCACATCTCTGTTTCCTAATTTCTACACTTAACTTGCTATTACCACCTTTTCTCCAGATCCAGCCACCTTTTTCATTCTCTCCATAAACCTGTGCTTTCTTCTAGACTCTTTAATAACTTTTCTTATTTTTTCTTTTATAGATATTTCTAAAGTCCTATGGTTGAAACATTAATTCTGAGTGATTTTACATTATCTAACCCTTTTGTTTTATTACGTATATAAATGTATGAAGACAGAGAGAGCAGCACTTCAAAACATTAATGAAGACATTATTCGGGTAGTGCTTGAAAATAGGCAGGGTTTTTGCATAACGTACCTACCTGATCAACAAAAGCTAAATGAATAATTCTCAGTGTGGATCACAAGTCTGTGAAAGAATATCGCAGCACAGTGCCTAAATAAGTTGGAAGTTCTCAAGTCTCAATGCATATGCCAGAAAAACAAGTTCAGACTTATGAATGTTGCAGGGCAATGTTTGTGATTCTCAGTAACGAAGTATCAAAGTAGTTCAATACAATCCAGCTCCCACCGAATCTGTCAGAGACAAGGAGTTATTGTTTCTGGGGCACTGCAGATCCATGCTGGTTATTTCTGGTAATTGAATGAGGAAATTATCCAACACATGCCGCATCCTCTGTCACAAACATGAATTTCAGTAATGCAGCAGCAAATCATCTGTGATTCAAAGAGCGTCACTGAATACCAAAGGATTATGGTCTTCAAACTGTTTAGAGGCTTTCTCCTGAATAAACAATGGGCTACATAGTGCAGAGCTAGGGTACTGCACTGCACCATAGGACTTAGGTTCTGCTGGTGCACCGAACCACACTGCCACAACTACGCCCAATTTTCCATTCCCAGGCACAGTTGCAACACTCTTCATGATTTACGGCAGCTTGTGCCAAATATGTGGTGCAAGCTCCATCTCTGAGGTCCCAGGGAGTGGTGGAGACATGATCTCAGGAATGTGGTCTAAGGACCTGCGCTTGGTGCAAAGGGTAGCAAATCCAGAATACTGACAGGAGAATGTCGCAAGCTCTGTGGGTCATATACAAGCAAGGGGGAGAAAGAATAAGTGCCTCCGCTGGGACTTGGCAGTTATGTGTTCCATAAAATATGCACACCACACTCTGGTGTGATTGTTGGAAGTAAATATTTGTTTTGCCATTGGCTTGAGCATTTGAGAAAGAGTAATATGCCCAGGGACATCCCAGGTTCCAGTTGTGATTGTTATAAGTTTACTGTATGTGTACATCTGGGTTATGTGTTTATTTGTACTATACAGTATAAGTGTATATCAATGATATGTGTTTATGTGTAGTGTACAGGACAGCTGTGTTTCTGTGGCTGTGCAGAGTGAGGCATCGGGGGACATGACCATATCAGTGGCCATACCGGGAGGCAGAAGGGATTTTGTTCATGTTGTTGGCAGAGAAGGACTACAGGGGAAGGAGGAGACTCCCTTGCTGAGGAGTCAATTGGCACCAAGGGTGCAAGTCTTTGGACTGCAGTGGCTAAGCCTAAAAGCAGGGTGCCCAGCTGAGTACTGTCATCTAAAGAGGGCTGTGTTGCTGTGGCTGTGTGGAGCAAGGCATGGGATGACGTGGCCACATCAGTGGCCATACTGGGAGGCATAAGGGATTTTGGATGCAACAAGGGCAGAGAAGGACTGCGGGGGAAGGAGGATGCTCCCTAGCTGAGAAGCCAATTGGCATCAATGGCACAATATTTTGGACTGCAATGACTGGGCTTAGAAGCAGGGTGCCCAGCCACGTACAGTTGTCTAAGGAGAGCTATGTTGCTGTGCAGTATTTTCTCTCACCCACCCACCGCCCACACCACTTCCATTTAAATAGGTTAGATGAGATGCTGAAGGGTGGGGCTACCATGGATTGGCATTCTTAAGGGGAGTGGTTGCTGGACTATAAGCCAAAGATACTGGCAAGGGGAGAAGGGACATTGTCGTCTGTTTTCAAGATGAGTGGATATTGAACTGCCAATGGTGAGGGACTCTGTGGAGGTGTCTTACTGTACTACCAATTTGGTAGGATGTGCTTTAAAGCTACCAAGTGGTAGCTTTGCTATATTTTAAGTTGTGTGCTGAGTTTATGCTTTAAAGTGTATCTGTTAAGTGCATCCAAAATATATGCTTTGCTGAGTATGTGCTATGACTCAGAGCAGGGGTTTGAGAGTTTGGGTGGGCGGGAGAGTGCTACGCCTGCATCTAAAGCTGCTGTGGGGCCTTTACAGGATGGGGGCAAGGGTGAGGCAGGGCTGCATGCCACTTGGGCTGCCATTATTGGTAGGGTGGTGGGGTGTACAGGATGTGGGTCCACCATGATACTGGCCTGGGCTTGGAGAATGGGGGGGTGTACAGTCTGCTGCCAGTTTGCTAAACTTTGGGGGAAGTTATCATGGCTAAGGTGGCACTTAGGTGGGAAGGGAAAGGATGACAAAGACAGTTATGGAAGGGGTAGGAGACAGGGGCTGGGGGGGAGTGGAGAGGCTGGTCCATTGGTCCTGCAGTTGCAGCCAGGTTCATTAACAAGAAGTGGCAGGGGACACCAGGGCCATCAAAGCAGGGGAGATGGGGATGGGGGCCAGCAAGCCATCTGGGGCCAGTGGCCACACCCGGGTTCAGCCTCATGCAGCATTGAGGACAGGGGGGATGGAACAAAAGGATTGAAGGAGGGCCTTGGTGGAGGTGGAGTGATAGAGAGCCCTGGTATGGGGTGGTGTAAAATGCATGAAGAGAAACAG
The DNA here is from genome assembly GCA_016271365.2 of Neoceratodus forsteri. Classification (NCBI taxonomy): domain Eukaryota; kingdom Metazoa; phylum Chordata; order Ceratodontiformes; family Ceratodontidae; genus Neoceratodus; species Neoceratodus forsteri. The sequence continues at coordinate 18,723,687 of CM028129.1, read as the reverse complement.
CTGTTGGCAGATGGTTAGGGGAAAGGAACTGGGGGGGCAGGGCCAGGAGCTAGCAGGGGGTGTACCTTCAGGGGATAGTAAGTAATTAGGCATAGAGCTTAAAAACAAATTCTCACCACTACTTCTAGGGAAGGATAAGGAGGAGGAAGTAGCTGGGTTGGAGAAGGAAAAGGTGGAGATGCATGTGCTGGTAACAGGGGATTGCCAGTTTAGTACAGAGAGTAAGCATGATAGGGCAGTGGGACATCTTCCATGGATGAGGGGAGTAGGGGAGTCAGCTAAGAAGGTTCAGAGGACTGAGGAGTGGAGAGTGGAGAACACCTTAGATTGGACCCGACCTGAGGGGGATGCAGTGGGTCGGCAAGTGCAAGGGGTTGGAGGGTGCAAAGTGGGAGTCACCCCCAGGGGGCACCAGTATAGACCCACAGAGGGGATTGGACTTGGCAATGGACATAGTACAGGTGGTGTCCATGCAGGCCCAGGAGATGGTGCTCAGATGCTGACAGGGGGCACGGGGAGCTAGAGGACAAGGGATGTGCTGGGGCCAAAGGGTCTAATGCTTAGGGTCTGGGTGGCTGGCACCAGGGGGGTACTACTGAGGAAGCAAATTGGAGTGGGCCAGTGGTTACAAAGAAGGTTCCGGTGACTGAGAAAGTGTGTCACAGGAAGGGAGAGGATGCAGAGAGCCGGGCAAGAAATGGTGCCAATGTAGGCAAGGTTGAGGATAAGGTCAAGATTGTTGGGGAAGCAGGGGTACAGGCAGGAAGTAGTTCTGGGCTAAACAAGGTTGAGGATAAGGTCATGATTGTAGGGGACTCCATGGTTAGGGTCATCAGCCGAAGGGAAAGGGTGGTAGGAGTAGCAAAGTGTGGGTCAGTTGCTTGCCAGGAATGACAGCTGCAGAAGTCATTCACTACATCCCATCACGGGTCACGGGGGAAGCATCAGGATATGAGAACCTACCTGGTGTTCCACTTGGGAATGAACGACCTAGCTGGGCACAACCTAATGGAAGTTCAAGCGAGGTTTGAAGCCCTATTGCGGTTCTGTAACAACTGTGCTTTCATTCAGTGGCATTCTCAGAGGTGTTTCCAGTCCCTAAAACTAGCACGGATAGGCAGAAGAGGATAGCGGAGTTCAACAGCTGGCTCTCTAAATGGTGTGTCCAGAAGGGCTATGAGGTGGTGAGCCAATGGAGGTCTCTCTGGCAGGATGACAGCCTCTTTGCCCCAGATAGGCTGCACCAAAATAGACAGGACAAGGAGGTGCTTAAAAGGAAACTGGAAGAGTTATTTGGTAAACACTGCAACTTAAACTGAACCAGGGGGAGGAGATGCAAGCATCACCTAACAGCTCACTCAGCAAGGGGGACAGCTGTTCCCCCCAACAGAGGACATGCCAACTGCTTAGGGATGGATTTGCTCTCACTCACGAAGCAAAGACCATTGAGACAGGGGTGGTGGGGGCTAGGGAAACCACTTACTGGAGGGCCATGTGCACAAACACCAGAAGCCTGGGCAACAAGGTTCCAGACCTGGCAGTGATCATGGCAGAGGAAGAGTTGGACTTAGTGGGAATTACGGACACTTGGTTTCATGATAGACAGGAATGGGACATGAACATCCCAGGTTATACACTGTTCAGGAAGGACAGGGTTGACAGGAGAGGTGTGGCATGGCACTGGATGTGAGGGAAGGGATCCAGGCATTAGTAACACAGGGCAGGTGGGGGAACACGGAGGCTCTCTATGGGTCTCGCTGGCCACAGAGAAGGGTGAGTTAGTGTGCACAGGAATTGTTTACAAGCCACCAGGGCAAACAGTAGAGGTGGATAACCTAATGGTCGAGGAGATACTTAGGATGGCAGTCAAGGGGGAGGTGCTGCCGATGGGAGATCTTAACCTGCCAGATGTGGAGTGTGACTCAATGTATGCATCCTTATCCAAAACCAGAGCGATTATGGACTCTCTACAGATAGCCCACCTCAGGCGGCTGGTCAAGGACCTAATGGTCGAGAAGATACTTAGGATGGCGGTCAAGGGGGAGGTGCTGCCGATGGCAGATCTTAACCTGCCAGATGTGGAGTGTGACTCAATGTATGCATACTTATCCAAAACCAGAGCGATTATGGACTCTCTACAGATAGCCCACCTCAGGCGGCTGGTCAAGGACCTAATGGTCGAGGAGATACTTAGGATGGTGGTCAAGGGGGAGGTGCTCCTGATGGGAGATCTTAACCTGCCAGATGTGGAGTGTGACTCAATGTATGCATACTTATCCAAAACCAGAGCGATTATGGACTCTCTACAGATAGCCCACCTCAGGCGGCTGGTCAAGGACCTAATGGTCGAGGAGATACTTAGGATGGTGGTCAAGGGGCAGGTGCTGCCGATGGCAGATCTTAACTTGCCCGATGTGGAGTGTGACTCAATGTATGCATCCTTATCCAGAACCAGAGCGATTATGGACTCTCTACAGATAGCCCACCTCAGGCGGCTGGTCAAGGACCTAATGGTTGAGGAGCTACTTAGGATGGCGGTCAAGGGGGAGGTGCTGCCGATGGGAGATCTTAACCTGCCCGATGTGGAGTGTGACTCAATGTATGCATCCTTATCCAGAAGCATAGCAATTATGGACTCTCTACAGATAGCCCACCTCAGGCAGCTGGTCAAGAAGCCAACCAGGGATGGAATGGTGTGGGATCTGGTGCTTGCAAATGGTGACAGGGTGGGTGGGGTAGCGGTAGGGGATAATCTAGGTAGTAGAGATCAAGACATGGTGTGGCTCACAGTACGCACATTGGCCTCATGCCACTGGACCAAAGTGAAGGTGCTGGATTTTGGAAGGGCTGATTCTGGTAAGATGAGGGAGTATACTCGCCAGGCATTAAGGGGGATGGGGGAACTTAGGGGTCTGGAAAATATTTGGGCCATGATTAAGGGGGAAATCATGGGGGCCACAGACCACTATTCAAAGAGGGTGAGCAAGAACTGGAGGAAAAGCAGGCCACTGTGGTTCAGTAGGGAAGTGGGGGCCAGAATCAGAGCTAAGAGGTGAGCCTTCAGGCAGTACAAAACTACAGTGTGAGCTAGACCATGTGGTATACCAGGATAAGCAAAGGGAAGCTATCCAGGTCGCATCTGGAAACGAGTGGATTTCCCACTCAGTATACTTTTCTGGTAAATCTCATTAATAAATAAATAAATAAAAAGCTGTGAGAGTGGTCAGATGGGCTAAAGCACAGTATTCACAAGGGGGGGTTACACTAGACTAACAGAAATGGAGGGGCTAGGGGTGGATGTGGGTCCATTTCATGAAGAGGAGATTTTGAATAAGCTTAAGGGCCTGAGGGTGGACAAGGCCATGCGGACGGATGGGATTCACCCTAGGGTATTGAGCAAGCTGGGTGAAGTGCAATAATGTGGACACACATGATGGAGCTGGGAAGTAGCAGAGGAACCTAAGGATTTTGGAGGAGTGAGCCAGGAAGTGAAAATTATTGCTCAACATCCTAAATGTACTAGGTATGGCGTTGATCAGGGAAATATTCTGCACATATTTTGGGCCTGTGAGAAAGTTGCCCCTTTGTGGAGACACATTCGGGATAGTTTGAATCCACTTTTGGGCCTAGAGGACTTATTTACACCCGAAATTTGTGTGTTAGGAATTTATTCCACTATCAAAGTTAATGAAAGGAAACACCACATGGCCCTCATTTCGATGGCTGTCAAAAGATTAGTTCTTCGCCACTGGGTAGATCAATCCAAAATCTCATACCAGGAATGGGTGGCAGAAATGTCTCGAGGTCTTAAAATTGAAAAATTGATTGCCAGTTCTAGGCATGCCTTGTCAGCTTTCCATAAGAAATGGGGTAAATTATATGCCCTGTACCTCCATTAGGACCCCACGTGGGGTTCTTCATTCCCCCCCTCTCCCTTTGATTTGTTATTACTATGCAACTTGCCTTGGCTGTTTTTCCTACCCACTCCCTCTTCTTTTCTTTTCTTCTCCTTTCTTCTCTTTACCTTTCTTTTCCTTTGTCTATTCACGGGCTTTAATTCCCTTACTAGAGCTTTTTTGCTGTTGGTGACGGCATCCTCCTGGGATGGGGAGGGGGGTGGTGGGGGTTTGGGGGGGAGGATTGTTGTTGCTTTTATCCCTTTCATGACTTACCATGTTTCTTATCACGATTGTATTCTGGTCCTTGTTGTTTATCTGTTTGCTAAAATAAATAAAGTGTGAATTTCAAAAAAAAAAAATTATTGCTCAACATGGTGAAATGCAGAGTGATGCACCTGGGCAGAAGAAATGGGAGCATACCTCTCAACTGTCCCTGATTTTCAGGGACGTCCCTGATTTTGCCTCAAAATTTTACTCTGTCCCTCCTAAAATATGTGTTTCTGTGGCTAAACACTGGAAATTATAAGCACAAAATAATATCAAGCATTAAAGTTACAGACTTGTTCTTTTGTAGAAAATGCATTCTGCACTAAGCCATATATTCTACCAGCTTTCTGACAGGATATCTCTAATTTTGAAGATGTGTCCCTGATTTTGGTCCTTTGTCCCTGATTTTTTTAAGCCTTGTCCCTGATTTGTGAGGCATGGTTGAGAGGTATGAATGGGAGGACAGAATACAGACTGGGGAAAATCCGCTGGTGGTTACCATGGAGGAGAGTGACCTGTATATTATCATCTCTCATGACTTGAAGGTGGCTGGGCAGTGCGGCAGAGCAGTGGCAAAAGCCAGCAGAGTGATGGGTTGTACTGGGAGGGGGATCACCCGCAGGAAGAGAGAGGTCCTGATTCCCCTTTACACTCAGCTGGTCAGCCCTCATCTAAAATATGGGGTCCAGTTTTGGAGACCTTACCAAAAAAAGATGTGGAGAGGGTGCAAAGGAGGGCAACCAAGATAGAGAAGGGACTTAGTCACCTGCCATATGAAGAGAGGCCAGAAGCCCTTGACATGTACCTCTGGAGCTGAGGAGGGAGAGAGGGGACATGCTAAAGACCTTCAGTACCTAAAAGGGATCAACAAAGTGCCTACTGACAACCCATTCCACTTGAAGGGGTGTCCCAGAAAAAGGGGTCAGAATCTCCAACTCGAGGGAGGCAGGTTTAAGGGAAACATCAGAAATAACTTATTTACTGAGAGGGTTGTGGACAGCTGGAGTGGGCTGCCTATGGTGGGTAAGAATTCAGTGGGGGGTTCAAGAGGGCATGAGACAGACACAGAGGGGTGTTGAAAGGAGGGGGACTCTAAGGCAGGCCTAGGGGATGCTAGACAAATAGGCAGACTAGGTGGACCAGGAGGTCCTTTTCAGCCATCACTTTACATGTTCCTATGTGTTTACATGTACTATACTGTATATGTGTATTTCATTTTTTTTCATTTTTATTTGTTAACCGAGTTAAGGCAACTGGGCCAAAGCCGAAGTATATATGTTTATCTGGGTTAAGTGTTTATGTTTACTATGCAGTAAACATGTATGTCTGGATTATGTGGTTACATGTACTATACAGTATAAGTGCATATCCGGGTTATGTGTTTATGTGCACTATACAGTATATATGTATATCTGAGTTATGTGTTTATGTGTATTATACAGAATGTGCATATCTGGGTTATGTGTTTATGTGTACTGTACAGAATATGTGTATATCTGCGTTATGTGTTTATGTAAACTATACAGTATATGTGTACATCTGGGTTATGTGTTTTTGTGTACTATGCAGTATATGTGTATATCTGGGTTACGTATTTATGTAAACTATACAGTATATGTGTATATATGGGTTATGTGTTTACATGTACTATACAGTATATGTGTTTATCTGGGTTATGTGTTTATGTGTAGTATGCAGTATATGTGTATATCTGGGTTCTGTGTTTATGTGTACTGTACAGAAATATAGAAGCATAGAATTTGACGGCTGATAAGGACCACTTGGCCCACCCAGTCTGCCCATTTCCCTACCTAATGGATAAGCTGCAGATCCTAGTTAACCAACAGCCTACATCTTCCTACCCCCAACCCTAGAATTGCCTTATGACAGTCCCATGCATGCTTGAATTCCACCACTGTTTTTGACTCCACAACCTCCTCCAGAAGGCCGTCCATGCATCCACAACCCTCTCTGTGAAAAAATGCTTCCTTAAATTATCTCTGAGCTGCCTCCCCTCTATCTTCAAATTGTGCCTCCTTGTTCCTGCACACCTCTTTTTTTGAAAGATGCTACTCTCTTGGACTTTGTTGATTCCCTTGAGGTACCTGAAAGTTTCTATCATGTCCCCACTCTCCCTCCTTTCCTCAAGGCTATACATATTAAGCTCCTTAAGTCTCTCTTCATATGTCTTCTGGTGCAGACCCTGCACCATTTTAGTTGCCCTCCTCTGGACAGCTTCCATTCTGTCTATGTTTTTGCGGAGATTGGGTCTCCAGAACTGCATGCAGTACTCCAGATGGGGTCTCACCTGCTGTCTGTGCAGAGGGATAATAACTTATGTTTTCTACTGGTGATGCCTCTCCCTATGCATCCCAGTATCCCCTCAGCCCTCCTTGCTGCCCTCTCACATTGCTTGCCCACCTTTAGGTCATCTGATATGACTACCCCCAGGTCCCTTTCCATTTTTGTTGTTGTAAGTATCTCACCACCCCCCCATTGTGTACTGTTCCCCTTGGTTTTTGTTTCCCAGGTACATTACCTTGCACTTCTTAGCATTAAATCTAAGCTGCCATACATTTGACCATTCCTCTAACCTTGCCAAGTCCCTTCTCATCCTTTCCACCCCACCTTGTGCATCAACTCTGTTGCAGATCTTTGTGCCATCTGCAAATAGACATACCTTTCCTTCCAGTCCCTCTGCAATGTTGCTTATAAAGACATTGAAGAGGACTGGTCCTTATACTGAACCCTGCGGTACCCCATTAGTAACCCCTCTTTCTTCAGAGTGGACTCCATTTACTATTACTCTCTGTGTCCTATTCTCCAGCCAATTCTTTATCCAGGCTGTCATCTTGGGACCCACTCCCAGGCTGGTTAACTTGTTTATTAATCTTTTGTGTGGGACTGTGTCAAATGCCTTGCTAAAGACTAAGTAGACCATGTCCACAGCCCCTCCCTGATCTACTACTTTGGTCACCCAGTCAAAGAAATCTAATAGATTTGTTTGGCATGACCTTCCCACTGTGAATCCATGCTGCCTTGGGTCCTGTGCCCCTCTGGCCTCTAGATACTTGACAACTCTTTCCTTCAGAAGTGATTCCATCATTTTCCCTATCACTGAGGTTAAATTAACAGGTCTGTAGTTTCCTGCTTCTGCCTTGCTCCCACATTTGTGAAGGGAATCACATCTGCCCTCCTCCAGTTCTCGGGTACCACCCCATCCTCCCATGATTTGTTAAAGAGGGTAGTCAGTGGTGTCACTAGTTCTACCCTTAGTTCTTTTAGAATTCTGGGATGAATCCCATCAGGCCAAACTGCTTTGTCCACCTTCAGTTTTAAGAGTTCTTTCAGAACCCTTTCTTCTGTAAATGGGCTGGTATCAACTTCTGTATCCAGAGTGTTTCTATTGTTTGTTTTAGGTACCTCCCCCTCTTCATTTGTAAATACTGAGCAAAAATATTTGTTTAGTATCTCTGCCTTTTCACAGTCACCCTCTGCCCACTCCTCTCCCCCCTTTATTAAGCCTCACTATACCTCCCTTGGTCTTCCTTTGCTCCCTGATGTACCTATAAAAGGTTTTAGCCCCCTTCTTAACTGAGTTGGCTATCTTTTCCTCGGTTTGGGCCTTTGCTGTTCTGACTGCCTTCCCAGCTTTATTTTGCTTTAACTGATACAGTTCTCTGTCCTGCTCCTTCTGTGATTCCTTGTACTTCCTGAAAGCTTTCTTTTTCTCTTGAACCTTCACTGCCACTTCCTTTGAGAACCATTGTGGTTTCTTACATCGTTTTGTTTTGTTTATTTGCTTCACACAAAGGCTTGTTACCTTTGTGAATATGTGTATATCTGGGTTATGTGTTTGCATGTACTATACAGTATATGTGTATATGTGTATATCTGGGTTATAACACCTGTCTTTAAAAAAGGTGACCCAAAGGACATGGCCAATTACAGACCTATAGCAATTCTCTCTGTCCTTAACAAGATCCTAGAGAAAATAGTTGCATCACAGACCATTGACTACGTTACGCGCTACAATCTCCTCTCAGACACTCAGCATGCTTTCAGAAAAGGTCATAGCACCACCATGGCTCTTCTTCAACTAACTACTGATATTCTGTCCAACATGGACTCTGGAAAACTCACAGGTGCCATCTTCATTGACCTCACTAAGGCTTTTGACCTTGTAGACCATCCCCTGCTTCACTCCATTCTCCATAAATTCCATTTCTTTACCCCTGTTGTGGACTGGTTCTGTAGCTACCTTTCAAACAGGTTGCAAACTGTCAAATTTAACTCCTCCCTGTCCAACACGTCTACTATCAACCTTAGGGTCCCCCAGGGCTCTATCCTTGGGCCCCTTCTGTTCTCAATTTTTATCAACAATGCAGCTGAGGTCCTGAAATCCTGCCCAGCTATTCTCTACGCTGATGACCTGATCATCTACACTAGTTCTTCTAGTATTGCCTGCAAACACATCACTTACTTCAGACTTCAATAAGGTCTTAGACTGGCTACTAGACTGTAAGCTTGTACTAAATGAAAAGAAAATGAAAGCCATGCTCCTAGGTTCTGCACCAAAGTTTAAGACCTGTTCTCGTTTGCTGGAGGTTCTTCACCCAGGAGGATTTCCACTTGAAAATGTTACTTCCTTCAAGTACTTTGGGATCCTCCTGGACCAGTCCCTAGATTTTAATCTTCACATTAAGTCCTCGTGCAAAGCTGCAAACTTGAAACTAGGAGTAGCTTACAAAATGAGCTACATGCTTACACCCTCAGCCAAATTAGCAATTGCCCGAGGTATTCTGCTCCCAACCCTTACTTAGGGTGCCTCTATTCTTACCTCTGCCCATAAAATCTCCCTATTAAAATGGAACGTAATTTATAACAATATATGCCAATTTGCCTCTTCGTTGCCTTGACTCAAACATCACTGCCTTCTTTATAAGGATCTGAATTGACTCTCACCCTCCGCTAGTAGACAATACTGCCTTGGATCACTAATGGACTCGATTATCCCGGAAAAAAAAACATCCCAGCTGGCGGCGTTGCTGGTCCCTCAACCATCCTCCCATGGCCTGCGATCAGCTGACAAATCCTTGCTCTATGTTCCGAGATGTCAGACAACTAAAAGCACAGGGGCCTTCCAATTCTCTGCTCTCAGGCTATGGAATGCTCTTCCACTCAACCTCCAGCTGTCTCAGTCTCACTTTGGATTTAAAAGTGAATATCGTCGTTATCTTTCCTTAGCTGATGCTTGTCCATGCTTTGACCCAACCTGAAGCTCCTGAGACTTACCAGTAATGTCATCCCTGCTCTAATCCAGCTTCAAGACTGTCTCCTCTTCCCTCACCATATTTTTCCTTCTCTTTGTAAATAACTTTTTGACTCTTGTTTCTGACCATCCACTGTTGTTTTGCCAATTACCACCCCTGACCTTCCTTCTGTCAATCTTTCTTGTTATGTCTGAACATTCCTCACATTTCTCTCTATATAACCTTACTATCTTATTAACCCTTTCACTCCACATGTCGGGTCCATGGTTTCTGCACTTATTATATATCTTACTGCCATTATCTGTATAATGCTTGACATTATTTTTTATTGTTTCTACCCATTGTATTTTTGTAGCACTGCTGTACTGTTCCTCTATTTGTATTATTGTACCCATGTTGCTGTTGTTCAACTGTTCTTTTGTTGTACTCTCCCGGGTCATAGATACATAGATACATAGACAGTGTCGGCAGATAAGGGCCTATGGCCCACCCAGTCTGCCCATTTAAGTTTGTAAGTTCAGTTTATGTTTTCCAGTCTGCCCATTTGAGCTTGTAAGTTCAGTTTGTTTTCCTAGAAGTCCGTTTCCCCTTACTCCTGACCTCCAGAATTCCTTTATGTTTATCCCATGCATTCTTAAATCCCGTGATTGTTTCAGCCCTCACCACTTCCTCTGGCAGGGTGTTCCACTTGTCCACCACCCGTTCTGTGAAGAAATTCTTCCTCATGTTTCCTCTGAATCGTCCTCCCTCCAACTTCATCCCATGCCGTCTAGTCCTGGAACATCTTTTTTGCTTAAAAATAGTGCATTCCTGCACCCTGTTCCTCCCTGTAAGATACTTGAATGTCTCTATCATATCCCCTCTCTCCCTCCTCGCCTCCAGGGAGTACATGTTCAGTGCCTTCAACCTGTCCTCATAGGACTTGTGATGCAATCCATGCACCATCTTTGTTGCCCTCCTCTGAACCTTCTCTACCCTGTCTATGTCCTTACGTAGGTAAGGTCTCCAGAACTGCACAGTGTACTCCAGGTGCGGCCTCACTAGCTGTCTTGTATGGTGGAATTATGACCTCCCTTTTCCTGCTGGTGATGCCCCTGCCTATGCATCCCAGCATCCTATTTGCTTTACCTGCTGCCTTGTCACACTGTTTCCCTGCCTTGAGGTCATCAGAGATGATAACTCCAAGATCCCTTTCCTGCTTGGTGCATGCTATATCCTCACCCCAACTGATATATTGTGCCAGGGTTTTGTGCCCCATATGCATTATCTTGCACTTCCTTGCATTGAATTTCAACTGCCAAACCCCTGACCATTCTTCAAGTTTCTGCAGGTCCCTTCTCATTCTGTCTACACCCTCTGGTGTGTCTACTCTGTTACAGAGCTTTGTGTCATCAGTGAACAGTGAAATTCTGCCTTCTAGGTCCTGCACAATGTCACTGATGAAGATATTGAATAGTACCGGTCCCAGCACTGATCCCTGTGGTACCCCACTGGTCACTCTTCCCTCTGTGGAGTGACAGCCATTTACCACCACCCTCTGTGTCCTGCTGCCCAGCCACCGCACTACTGTCCTGCCCACACCCATATTCCCCAGTTTGTGCAATAGTCTTCTATGTGGCACAGTGTCAAAGGCCTTGCTGAAGTCCAGATAGGCCATGTCCACTGCCCTCCCCTGATCCACCTCCCTAGTCACCCAGTCAAAAAATTCAATGAGGTTGGTCTGACATGACCTTCCCTGGTGAAACCATGCTGCCTTGGGTTCTGTAGTCCATTGACAACCAGATGTTCCACCAATCTCTCCTTCAGTAGTGCTTCCATGATCTTCCACTACCGAGGTGAGGCTGACTGGTCTGTAGTTCTCGCTTCCTCTTTGTTCCCACTTTTGTATAAGGGGACTACATCTGCTATCATCCAGTCTTTGGGTACCTCCCCTGTTTCTAGTGATCGGCTAAACAGGATAGCCAGAGGTTCAGCCACCACCTCTCTTAGTTCTTTAAGGACCCTGGGGTGCACCCCATCTGGACCCATTGCTTTATCAACTCTTATTACTTCCAGTTCCTTTAGGACCCTTTCTCGTGTAAAGGGACTTGTGTCCATTTCTGCACCATTCTCACCCCTTGTACTCCATTCAGACCCATTACCCTCTTCTTCCTCAGTAAAGCCTGAGCAGAAATACCTGTTCAATATGTCAGCTTTACTGTTGCCATCCTCCACACAGCCCACATCCTCCTTTTTCAGTCTCACTATCCCTCCCTTTGCCTTTCTTTTTTCACTTATGTACCTGTAAAAGGTTTTGTCCCCTCTACCCACTGATTTTGCAATGTGTTCTTCTGTCTGAGCTTTGGCTTCCTTACTGACCTCCCTGCCTCCCTTTGCTTCTCCTGGTACTTCTCCCTATCCCTTCTGCCTGTGTCTTTTGTATTGCCTGAATGCAATCTTTTGGCTTTCACTTTCTTTGCTACCTCTTTGGAAAACCATAATGGTCTCCTCTTCCTTTTCCTCTTGCTAACCTGCTTAATACATAATTCTGTTGCTCTTGTAATCCCCATTTTAAATACTTCCACTGTTCCTCAACCCCTGATTCCTGCCTCATTCCCTTAATGCCTCTTTCAAGTATCTCCCCATTTTCTCAAAGTTTCCCCTAAAATCCAGGATACGTGTTTTTGTGTGGTTTGGTTCTGCTCTTTCTGTGATTTCAAACCACAGTGACTGGTGGTCACTGTTCCCCAGGTGCTCCCTCACTCTTACCCCCATCACACTGTCCCTGTTTGTGAGCACAGGGTCCAGTATTGCCTTCTGCCGAGTTGGTTCCATGACCAGTTGCTTGAGGAAGGCACCCTGAAGAGAGTCCAGGATAAATCTGCTCCTAGTTGGTGCTCCAGTCCACGTCTGGAATATTGAAGTCTCCAACCAGTACTACCTCACCCTTGTCTGCCATCCTCTGGATGGCTAGCATCAGCACCCTATCTGTTTCTTCCTCCTGGGCTGGTGGTCTATAGACCACACCTGTGCGGATGGCTGGCCCCATTTTCCTTTCCGGCTTAACCCACAGTATCTCTCCCCCATTTTGTTCCTCCTGGATCTCTGTGGCCCTTATGTCATTTTTCACATACAGTGCCACTCCTCCTCCCTTCCTGCCTGCCCTGTCTCTTCTGAATATGTTGTAGCCAGGTATGGCCAACTCCCAGTCGTGGTTATCATTACACCAGATTTCGGTGATGGCCACAATGTCCAGGTCTGACTGCACCATACTGCCTGAAGATAGTCATTTTATGGCTAGTGCACCTACCCGGTTAACAAAGACTAAATAAAATAAAATGTACTATACAGTATACATGTGTATCTGTGTTATGTGGTTACATGTTCTGTACAGTATTAGTGTATATATGTGTTTATGTGCACTATACAGTATATGTGTATATCTGGGTTACATGGTTATGTGTACTATATAGTATATGTGTATATCCGGGTTATGTGTTTACGTGTACTATACAGTATATGTGTATATCTGAGTTATGTGTTTATGTGCACTATACGGAATATGTGTATATCTGGGTTAAGTGGTTACGTGTACTATACAGTATATGTGTATATCTGGGTTATGTGTTTATGTGTACTATACGGTTTATGTGTATATCTGTGCTGTGTGTTATCATGAATTATACAGTATATGTGTATATCTGGGTTATGTGTTACATGTACTGTACTATACAGTATATGTGTTTATCTGGGTTATGTGTTTATGTGTACTATACTGTATAGGTGTATATCTGGGTTATGTGTTTATGTGTACTATCAGGGATCGACAAATTTCAAATATATGTGGTAGTCCAGGACAACTGGCCTATCCAAAAATGGTAGTCCCACTGTCACTCATGGTAGTCCGATGGTCAGATTGCCATATTTTAAGGAAAACATATAAAAACTGATGTAGCAGCAAAGTAAATGGCTGTGTCATTCTATTATTAATGCTGCATAGATATAGGCTATAGAAAACAGTAAAAACAAATATGTAAATATCTTTAAATGTTTCTTAATACAGATTGTGTGATTTGAAGTCTGAGTCAAGTCACATGGTGCCCCAGCGACTCCATCCAGTCCCACGTAAGCCAGAATGAAGCAGAATATAATTAGGGCAAACATAATCAGAACTCCTCAGATTCAGAATTGTCACCAACATCAAGTGTACTAGTGGTGCTAGGACAGGATGATGATGGAGCAGCAGCAACAGTGGTAACAGTATGAGATACAGAAGCTTCAGATTCAGTTGAACCAGCAGTAGTAGCATGCCCATAAACATGTCGAGTGCCTGGACCAGACAGCAGCCAGTGGTTTATTGCTGGATCTGGGTTGAAGTCACATAGTTCGGGACCCTCTACTGCTATTTGAAGAAGTGACTGTAGTGTGTCATCTGCCAGACGTGTCCTTATTTTTGTCTTTATCAGGTTTTGAATGGAGAACACTCATTCGCACTTTGCAGTTGACACACTCATTGCCAGTAATAGTTCCACTAACTCTAGCATATGAGTAATCTGGGGCAGTTTTTCTTTCAGCAGTCTTGTATACACCCGCAGATAGGGTTTGTCAACTGCAGATTTCAGCAAAGCCTTAAATGCAGCATATTAATGATCTAATAGTTTCCTGCTGCTCTTCTGTAAAAAAAATTAAAGTATGTTGCTAAATTAGCCACTTCATTGGTCCCAAACTCCACAAGTTGTTCTCTTGGTAGATCAAATTGCTTGAAAATCCAGGCAGCTGAACCATTTCTGAGGCACCTCCGGAAATTTTGAAATCTTACATTGATGTAAGATATTGCTGCATCTACTAAAGTATGCAGTTGTGTATCTGCCCTGAAATTTATTTCAGGGCACTTGCCTCTAAATGTCAAGGGAACAGTCTTCTCAATTCCCTTCTTTGGAATTACAAAGTCCATGCAACTGTCCTGAGGTTTGTAATTAGCTAGGAAAGCTGTCATGTATTTCCCTGGCTTTGATTTCAGTTCCGTCAGCCGGAGGCGGCAGGTCTTGATGAGATGTAATACTTCAAGAATTATTAAGTCATCTCTTTGAAACTGCAGTGACAGATTTTTAAGAATGGGCAAAAAATCTTGCAGGACATAAAGAGATTTGACAAAGTGCACAGACTGTAGCTCTCTTAACAGCACCTTTGCTTTTGAACCATCAGCACCTGCTGCAGTTTGTTGCAAGTGCTGAGCAACCATAGGTAGGTTCACCTGAACTGCATGTACTGAACGAGATCTGCAGGCAAGCCATCTTACCTGTTTAATTGCACTAAAGTGTGCCAGATCACTATCTATCACTTGTGAAATTTCTTGAAGCGCCCTCATTTTTTGGGGACTATAGTGGTAGAATTTAAAGATGCCCTTTAGAGTATTTTCAAGGTTTGATATGAAAGGTTTGTTTTCATCATATCAAGTACTGCCAGCTCCAGCTTATGGGCAACACAGTGCATGGCAATGATGTGAGGACAGTGCTCCCGTAACTTTGTGATGGTTCCACCTCTTTCACCCAGCATTACACTTGCCCCATCAACATTGGCAGAAATCAGAAGTGGCCCTGGATTGCTCACATTCGATAGGTCAGTGATAGGAAGATGTAAAGAATCTAATGCAGTACTTATTGCATTAAAGACACCTTTAGCATTTGAGGATTCCAAAGGTACGGCCTGGATCAGATATGTACATATATCTTTTGTGCTAGGATTTACAAAACGGAGGAAGATATTTTCCCATTCAATTATAGCCACATCAGTGCTGCTGTCAGCAAGAACTGTAACATATTTTGCATTTTTAATAGTCTGCATCTGTATGTTGCATAGAACAGCAGATATAGCTCTGCAAAAGTCCCTGGCTCGTTTATCATTGGTGTAATTTGTACCACACTTAATTCCATTTTTCTCTTGCAATTCACATACCCAATCCATGTCAGAAAAAGGGCGCCGATTTTTTGCAATGGAGTATGCTGTATTAAACAGGCATCTCATCTTCACCTTTGTGGCCTCTTCCAACAGTGCAAAGGCTTGATAGAGTGGTGACTCACTGATATCACAATGAACTGCACGCTGGCCACTTTCTAGAATATGTTGGTTCTGATATAGCACATGTGAACTGGACTTTTTGTGTGCACGTATTGACTCAATTCTAAAATTGTTAGAACCTGTGGCAAATACATTTTTTTTTTTTTTTTAAAAGGCTGGTGTTGCAATAGTTGGATACTTTTCGCACACTTTGCAATACATCAATCCCTTTTTTTCATTGCATCTCAATCATTTATAAGTTGTCAGCCAATGAGGCTGAAACAGCCTGGCCCTTTTTTCTTGGTCATATTTCTTGCCTTTACTTCGCTTCTCTTGCAACTCATCATCAACAGGTACAAAACTGTGTTTCTTTGGAAGTGACACAGGGGCTTCAGCTAAGGCCTCACTAGGCAGCTCACTGCTTAAATCAAATGCCTGATCACCTGTTCTATCTAGTGCCACAGATGCAGACTCCTTATTACTTTCATCTGCAAAGGTAGTAGTTGGTGTATTTATATTAGAAGAACTTGAGGATGCAGTTGCTGCTGCTGACCAGGGGGATAATAGACTTTGCTGTTTATTATGCTTAGTACTCGTAGTCTTCCTCAGTGTCTGGCTCTCTGCTTGCACAGTGCTTACTTTGTTTTGAGATGCTAATAGAATTTATGCTGTTAAAGTCACCGTGTGTGGTGCGTGTGTTTTTTTCCACTGGTGTTTGTTAGATTAGAATGGGACGGGGGGAAGGTGGAGCTGGCAGCCAGCAGCAGACAGTCACTTATACTATATATTTCTTAACCTTTACAGGTTAAGGCTGCGTAAACTACAGAATCAAGGCAGTCAGGCAGTGGACGTCAAGAATGGGAAGAAATAGCAACAGCAATACTAAGGGGAGGAATGGAATGATGTTATTGCTGTTGCTTGCTTTGATGCTTACTTTTTTGTTTATATTTTTTTACCTTTTTCTCACACTGCTGCACACACTTTCTCCTGTGCCAAGCAACCACATCGACAACACACACAATGTCCATCCCAGTCCCAGTGACTGTCCCTGCACTCATCCAACACACAGCACAGACAACACTATTATTTTTATGTCCTCCCTCCTCCGTCCTCTTAGTCAGTTAGTTCTGTTTTTTTCGTTCACTTCACTTTCCCTTTACTTTTCTCAGAGCAACAACACAGAGCCCAGCAAGCAAACCCTTCCTCCTTTAGACAGACTTTACTGCCCTCCCGAGTCCCTACCTAGTGCCCTGCCCTTTACTTTCTGTTCTGACTGGCTGGTGGAATCGGGATGCAACACAAACACACACAAAGCACAACCCACAATCCCCTTAGCTCTCTGTGCAAAAACACTTGCTCTCTTCTCTCTTTCTTCTTAAGTTTTAAATGGGAAGGGATGGTCTCTCATTTGGTTCAGGTTATTCAATAGGTGCCCTTTTTGGATATTTTTAATGTCTACTTCATTAGCAGACTCAGTCTTTCTATGTCCAGCCTGTTTTTGCCAACTAAGTTTTATCACCACTTCTTCTAGTGCTAAATTCCTGTCCAACCAAACCTCTCTTGTTAGAGCCTAGGTTCCTTTAATGACAGACTTGATGGTATAGTTTGTACTAGTTGTTGGAATCGGCTAGAATGCTGCACCTCTAAAGCTCAGCTGTACTGCAAACTAAGTGCAAACAGTTTTTTCCCCTTTTCTTGGGCAAGGAAGTGAAGCAAAACAGTCCAAGCCCTGTGTTTGTTCTCCCTTGACTGACTTCTCCTAGGATGTTTTAATTGTTCACTCTCTGCGGTCCTTCCCTTGTGCAAGAAGAGCTACTTGCTGCTCTAGTCTCTGGCAACGCAAAGCCCAACGCCCTTCTTCTCACTTCTACAGATCTGTTCTGGTGGTAATAAATTCACCTATATGCTGTTAGTCTTCTCCCCCTTACTGCAGCAGTTCATTTTTTCTCTCCTTCTGGCTATTACTGGTCTCTCACCACCCTTAGTAGTGGTAGATCACCCTCAGAAAGGAAAGAGCCAGGAATCCCTTCTGATTTATTTAGTTCCATGCCTCACACACAAGCGCTGCACCAACTTGACTTGTGGTCGTTGGTCTTGCTTTCCACCCTTCCCTTCCCCCAGCTGACAAACTCCCATCCAGTCAGTCCCTAAAACTCCCTCTGATCTGATCCTGCTTTTTGCAACAGTCGGGCACAACGGCAATGGGAAACGGAGTCCCGAGTCCAACTCCTCACCACACAACAAATTACAGACTCAACTCAGTAGCTAAGCACACGCCACGTCCTTTCTCCCAAATGAGCTGAGAAAAGTGAGTGAGTGAGTGTGAGTGAGTGGGGTGTGACACCGACAAGTCCGGCGCCAAGTCATTGACCAATGCAATGGTGTTCTTACCACAGCAGCCCAGATCTGTCAATGCCTGAATGGATGGCACACCTGCCAGTCTGATGAGTGGCTCCTCCTTGGTCCCCCCTATAGCTGCGGCTCACTCCCGACACACAGCGCTTGCTCCTGGCACTGAAGATCATGTGGCTGAGCTCCCTGTCAATCACATGATGGCTGGCTGGATGAGTGCCGTTGCCAGCAAGCTCCCTAGTGGAGGAACATGGCAGTGCAGCAAATAAAATGTTTTTAAAGCACTACTTGTCTGTGGACAAGTACCCCTGTGCCATCCGCTTGTCCCTGACTGTGATCTGGTAGCCTGGGATGTCGGGCTATAGAATTTGTTGAACCCTGCTATTATGTTCCGTAATGAAGGTGTGCATATTGAGGATATTCTTTTCTGGTTGTACAAGAGATGTGGTGTATTGGATAAACCTGTGCCTATCCTTGATAGTGAGCAAATATGGAATGGTGGCTAGAAATTGGGGGTGAAGATTTTTTCCTCCAACAATGGGCCTCTCCACCTTCCCAACAGTTTTTTTCTTGGGAAGGACAGTGGCAGTTTGTTTTATTTTGGCCAACCTAAGTCTTGTTTTAAGTGTGGTTCTCGGATGCACCTTAATACAGCTTGTGACACCCCTTGGTGTTCTCATTGTTTTGAATTTGGTCATTCAGTGGCCACCTGTCTTAATTTGCTTTAATGTAATTTATGTGAGCAGACCGGGCATGGTTATGCGAAATGCCCTTGAGCTTCCCATAATAGAGATGACTGTCCTTCCCATGAAGGTTTAATTAATGTGGCCCAACATATGCAAGCTACTAAAACAGAGTCGTCTGATGGAATGGACACCCGACCCACTTTGGTGCCCCCTGTGGTGCCTTTGTTAGAGGTCCAGGACTCCGAACTTCCTGTGTCCTCTCCTGGTACTCGTGAACAGGGACCAGCTACTCATCCTCTGCCTTCTACCATTCCTCCCATTCCTCCTGTACCTACTACCTCTGTACTTGCAGTTTTGGAAGATTCAGGGGCTTCTGGCATGTCCCCCTCCTCGATTCTGCCCTTTAAAAAAGTTACTGCGAAAAAACTTAATAGAACCAGTAAGACTATCTTGTCCAAATACACCCCATGGCCTCTTCTTGTAGTGAGCCCCCTGATGATTGGAAAGCTGGTAATCAGTTTGCAGCATTGGTTCGCGGGGAAGAGTGTGTGAAGGGGAAGATTCTGACTGCTCCTCTAAAACTTCTACTGTTACTGATTTTGCTTCGGAGGGTGAGGAAGGTGACATCAAAAAAGTGGATGCTACCCTTCTAAGGTCTAGGCATTGGAGGGTAGTTAAAGCCCCTTAATGTTTATGTTTATTTTGGCCTATTTTTCCTTTTTTCCCTTTATGGCGTCTTTGACTATTTCTACTATTAATGTTAATAGTATTAAGAGTCATAAGAAAATGGTTACCACCTTGACCTTTTTACAACAACTTCACGGTGATAGATTTTGTATTCCAAGATACTCGGCTGAAAACGTCTTTTGAGGTTAAACTCACTATTAACCTGTGGTCTAAGGGCGCTATCTTCTGGTCAAATGGCGAATCCACTTGTGATGGGGTTGGGATTTTGTTTGCTAATTAGGCTTTAAAGGGCTCCAAGTTGGTGGATATTTGCCCTAGTAGGGCTTTATTGTTAGATATTAATTTTCGGAGTGAAAGATTTAGGTTGTTTAATATTTATGGCCCCCAAGGCTCAGTGAGTTGCATTGCTACTGGACATTCAGCCTTATCTCCATACTTCTCGATTGGTTCTTTGGGCTGGTGATTTTAATTGTTCTCTGAGCACCTCTGATAGAGGGTTGAAAACCTCTAAGTTGTTTTGTGATTCTAATAAGCTTCTCCATGTTCTCAATACTGTTCAGCATAAGGATGCTTACCGCTCTGTTTATTCCTCTGGGGGTAACACTTTTTTTAAATCTGCACTGTCCACCAGAATTGATTTTGTTTTTCTTTCAGCTATTTTACATGTTTCTACTGTTGCCTTGTATACCTGGGAGTTTTCTGACCATAGGTCAATTACTGTTCGCCTTTCCTGGGATGGGGTACCTAGATGTAAGAAGAATTTATAACGACTTAACAATTCTTTATTGACTAATGTCTCTGTTCTCAAAGCATGGAAAAGGGACTGGGTAGCTAGGCTTTCTGTTGTTGAGCTGTATGATGATTTGGCATCCTGGTAGGAGGATACCAAACGTGATTGGAAGTCCTTTTTCAGGCCCGCTCTCACATCCTTGCTACCTCTCATTATTTTGAGTATTTGCGTCTTCGAAATCAGTTGCAGAGGTTGATTTCTTTGACTGAGACTGAGAAGCGTGATTATGGGGAGCAGTTGCAAAATATTAAGAAACAAATGTTTACCTACCAATATGACAGGTCTAAATCATTAGGAGGCAGATCATTTGGAGGCAGTATAGCGCAGTGGTCTAAGGCTCTGAGCTGCAAATCTGCTGACATCCAGCAGACCAGACCTGGGGTTTGAATCCCAAAGCTTCCACTTGCATACTGTGTGGCCCTGAGCAAGTCACTTAACCTCCTTGTGCTCCCAGGTCGCTCCTGTAAAAAAGCTTCCAGCTTAGTGTGCTATACCTGGTTAAACAACTAAATAAAAAAAATAAATAAATAAAATTAGAACATGAACATTGTTATGGTTTAAAGTTGCATAAGGGTGCTTTGGATCCTTTTCAGAATTGTAAGAATCGCATGAGTAGTAGGCTGGTTACACAATTGACATCCTCCACTAAAGACTTGGTTACTTCCCCAGAGGACTTAGTTGCTGTAGTTGAACAGTATTTGAGTTCTCTTTTTCAGAGGGATACTGGTCTTGATTGTACTTCTTTTGATTTTGATTCTTTGCATTTGCCTCAGTTGTCTGCTTTGCACAATCAACAGTTGTCCGCTGTTATCACTGCTAATGAAGTCTGTCAAGCTGTCTCTTCTTTGAACCGGGACTCTGCTCCTGGTACTGATGGTTTAGGGGCTACATTTTATCAAGCATTTCAGGATGACCTTGTCCCAGTTTTGGTTCATGTTTTCAATGCTATGTTGTCCAATTCCTCCTTGGTGTCCTCTATGAATCAGGCCTTAGTACTTTTATTGTATAAAAAAGGGCCTAAGGAAGATTTAAAATATTGGAGAATGCTAAGTTTGTTAAACACTGATTTGAAGATTTTAAGTAAGGTCTTACTGATTCAATTGTCTGGGGTTGCTGATGGTTTGATTTGTCCACACCAAACATGTTCCATCCCTGGTAGGTCCCAGTATGATAATTTATTAATATTGCAGGAGCTGTTTTCTGTTGCACAGACTAGATGATTACACGGATATATTTTGAGCTTGGATCAGGAAAAAGCAGTTGACTAAGTCTCACATGATTTTTTATTTTTAGTCTTGCAGGCGTATGGTGTGTCTGCAGGTTTTGTGGATTGGATTTGTACATTATATAGATTGGCGTTGCTTCTTCCTAATGTGAATGGCTAGATTGACAATCCGATTCTTGTGAAGCATGGTGTGCATCAAGGTTGTCCTTTGAACCCCATTTTGTATGTCTTTTCTATTGATATTTTACTTCGCCTTATTGTTATCGCTACAGATCTGACTGGGCTGAGTATTGGCATTGGTGTCCCCCTGTGAAGATTTTGGCTTATGTGGATGACTTGGTTCTTTGCCTTTCTGATGTTAAAGAAGGACCTGTTGTGTGTGTGTGTGATATTTTAACATTGTTTTCTAGATGTTCTGGCTCTAAGATCAACTATGCTAAGAGTAGAGGGGTCTCTTTAGAGGATACCCTGGTTCCTGTGTCAGGTAGTATTTCAGGTATTTTTATCAGTACAGCTCCTATAACTGTATTGGGGTGGAATTTGGTTCTGGCAACATGGCCCATGCTAACTGGTTGAAGAAAATCGAGAAAGCTCGATTGTTTGTGTCCAGATGGAAAGGAAGGCAAATTGCTAAACGTAAAAGGGAATTGTTGATTAAAACTTTGTTGCTTCCTATTTTTTTGTATATTAGCTACATGTTCCCTTCCCCTGTTTCTTTGTTTACCTCTTTATTTAGTGTGTTTTTCCAGACCTTTTGGGGTAGTAGGTTAAATCCCATTAAACGTGTCTATACGCATAGAAGTATAAAGGAAGGTGGAGTGGCTATGCTACACCCAGTAGCTTTTTTTTGTCTGTCTCTTAGTTTCCTATAATTTGAGCCCTCTCCTTCGACCTAGTGAAAAACATTGCTATTGATTATGGGCTTGGTTTTCTAAAGGGTTACCGCTAGGAAGGTGGGTAACTTCCCTTTTTCTAAGCTTCCTTTTTTTCCTAACTATGGTTTAGACTCCTTTAAGCATTTATTGAAATGGGGTTTCACTGTATCTCATTTGGAAACAATGGATAGAAAGAAATTGTATCATCGTGTTGTTTCTACTGAATTTACGGACATTGTGGTTGTTCTGGATTGTCCTTCTAGCTCAGTAGACATTGTTCTCAGGTTTTTCTCCAATAGATTGCCTGATTTTGTTTGGGATAGTGTTTGGTTGGGTTCCTATGGTCAATTGTCTGTAGGTAATTCTAACAAACACAAACAAATTAGTGATAGGTATTGTGCTAGGAACTTTTGTGTAGCTCTCTTGGAAACTCAAGAGCACCTTTTCCTGGAATTTCCTTATGCTTGGGCTTTTTGGGTCTCTTTAGCTTCCAAGTGGAATGAGCCTTTATTTGCCTCTCCTACTTATTGTACATTGTTGTATGGAGTACATAAGGGTGAATGGTCCAAGTATCATGCTGAAACTTTATTATTGGTTTTCTCTATTCTTTGTTTTTATGTTTGGCAATCTAGATGTTTATGGGTTTCACAGCAAAGATTGATATTGTTTGATGAGATTCTTGTTAATGTACAACAGACTTTACAGAGAATTTACAATACTGATTTTCGTATGTTGGGTATGGTCAAGGGCAGATTTTTGTAGGTTAACTGTGAACACTGGGTGACACATTTTTGATATTCTTTGCTGTTTCTGCTGTTCAGTTTGAATTGTTTCCTGTTGTTTCTCTCTGTTTTCTAGCTGTGTTTCCTTGTTTTCTCTTTGTTTTGGAGTCCTCTTTTTGGAAAAAAATTCCCCTACTCTTGCAGTTGGGGGGGCTCTGTTCGACTACTGGTTGGCAAGATGGCCGACCAGGGAGCAGGGTGCACAGATGGTGCCACTGCAGTTTCGGATGTTTCCAGCCTCGAACTTATTACTTTGGAATCCACTCCTTTGTTCCTTCTGGAGAATCAGTTGTTTCAAGATATTCTGCAAGAAAATATGGACTTGGAGGTTTCCCAATCCTTTCTTGAGCCTCCTGCTTCTACTAAGCTGGAGAACCTGCCTTTACCTGACACTGAAGTTGTGCCTTTGATTCCACTCAGTGTTGTGCCTGACCCTTAATATAGAAACATAGAATTTGATGGCAGCTAAGGACTGCATGGCCAACCCCATCTGCCCATTTCACTACCTAATGAATAAGCTGCAGATCCTAGTTAACCAACAGCCTGCTTCTTCCTACCCCCACCCCCTAGAACTGCCTTATGGCTGTCCCATGCATGCTTGAATTCAACCACTGTTTTTGACTCCAGAACCTCCTCTGAAGGCCGTTTCATGCATACACAGCCCTCTTTGTAAAAAAAATACTTCCTTACATTACCTCTGAGCCGCCTCGCCATCTTCAAATTGTGCCCCCTTGTTCTTGCACACCCTTTTTGAAAGATGCTACTCTCTTGGACTTTGTTGATTCCCTTGAGGTACTTGAACATTTCTATCATGTCTCCCCTCTCTCTCCTTTCCTCAAGGCTATACATATTAAGTTTCTTTAGTCTCTCTTCATATGTCTTCTGGTGCAGACCCTGCACCATTTTAGTTGCCCTCCTCTGGACAGCTTCCATCTTGTCTATGTCCTTGTGGAGATTAGGTCTCCAGAACTGCACACAGTACTCTAGATGGGGTCTGACCAGCTGTCTGTACAGAGGGATAACAACTTCCTGTTTTCTACTGGTGATGCCTCTCCCTATGCATCCCAGTATCCCCCCCAGCCCTTCTTACTGCCCTCTCACATTGCTTGCCCACCTTAGGTCATTTGATATGACTACCCCAGGTCCTTTCCATTTTTGTTGTTATTAGTATCTCACCCCCATTGTGTACTCTTTCCCTGGTTTTGTTTCCCAGGTGCATTACCTTGCACTTCTTAGCATTGAATCTAAGCTGCCATACATTTGACCATTCCTCTAACCTTGCCAAGTCCCTTCTTATCCTTTCCACCCCACCTTGTGTATCAACTCTGTTGCAGATCTTTGTGTCATCTGCAAAGAGCATATTTTTCCTTCCAGTCCCTCTGCAATGTCGCTATAAAGACATTGAAGAGGACTGTCCTAATACTGAACCCTGCGGCACCCCACTAGTAACCCCCCTTTCTTCAGAGTGGACTCCATTTACTATTACCCTCTGCGTCCTATTCTCCAGCCAATTCTTTACCCAGGCTATCATCTTGGGACCCACTCCCAGACTGGCTAACCTGTATATTAATCTTGTATGTGGGACTGAGTCAAATGCCTTGCTTAAGTCTAGGTAGACCATGTCCACAGCCCCTCCCTGATCTACTATTTTGGTCACCCAGTCAAAGAAATCTTTTAGATGTGTCTGGCATGACCTTCCTGCTGTGAATCCATGCTGCCTTGGGTCCTGTGCCCCTCTGGCCTGTAGGTACTCGACAGTTCTTTCCTTCAGAAGTGATTCCATCATTTTCCCTATCACTGAGGTTAAACTAACTTGTCTGTAGTTTTCCGCTTCTGCCCTGCTCCCACTTTTGTGAAGGGGAATCACATCTGCCCTCCTCCTCCAGTCCTCAGGTACCACCCCATCCTCCCATGATTTGTTAAAGAGGGTAGTCGGTGGTGTCACTAGTTCTACCCTTAGTTCTTTTAGAATTCTGGGATGAATCCCATCAGGCCCCATTGCTTTGTCCACCTTCAGTTTTAAGAGTTCTTTCAGAACCCTTTCTTCTGTAAATGGGCTTGGTATCAACTTCTGCATCCAGAGTGTTTCTATTGTTTGTTTTAGGTACCTCTCTTCATTTGTAAATACTGAGCAAAATATTTGTTTAGTATCTCTGCTTTTCACAGTCACCTTCCCACCACCTCCCTTTATTAAGCATCACTATCCCTCCCTTAGTCTTCCTTCGCTCCCTGATGTACCTAAAAAAAGTTTTATCCCCCCTTCTTAACTGAGTTGGCTATCTTTTCCTCAGTTCGGGCCTTTGCTGTTCTGACTGCCTTCCCAGCTTCCTTTTGCTTTAACTGATACAATTTTCTGTCCTGCTCCTTCTGTGATTCCTTGTACTTTCTGAATGCTTTTGTTTTCCCTTGAACCTTCACTGCCACCTCCTTTGAGAACCATAGTGGTTTCTTACATCATTTTGTTTTGTTTATTTGCTTCACACAAAGGCTTGTTACCTCTGTGATGGCAGTTTTTATTATTCCCCATTGTTCTTCAACCCTCCTTCCTGCCCATTTGCTAGTGCATTTCTTAGGCACTCGCCCATTTTGGCAAAATCAGCCCTCCTGAAGTCCAGTACTTTTGCCTTTGCATGGCTTGACTCTATTCCTGTGTTTATTGTGACCCATACTCTTTGATGGTCACTAGTTCCCAGATGGCTACCCACTTCTACATCGTGATCCTCTCTCCATCTCCATTTGAGAGGACCAGGTCTAAGATTGCTCCCTCTCAAGTGGGTTTCAATACTAGTTGTCTAAGGCATGCCCACTGTAGGGCATCTAGAATAACCCCACTCTTAGAAGTGGCTGGTGCAACTGCATTCCAGTTAACATCTGGCATATTCAGATCACCCATCAGAAATATCTCCCCTTTATCTGCCATTCTAAGTATACTTTCTATCATTTCCTTGTCCATTTCCTCACCCTGAGAGGTGGGTCTGTATACAACCCCTGTGTGGATTGTATTGCCATTGCCTGCCTCCAAATTGACTCACAGTGCTTCTTCTTCTCCCTGTTTGCCCTTTTGTTCTGTTGCTTTGATTCCTTCTCATATGTAAAGAGCTACTCCTCCTCCTCTTTTACCCTCCTTCTCCCTCCTGTAGATAGTGTATCTTGGTATGTTTATGTCCCAGTCATGGGTCTGTGTGTACCATGTTTCTGTGACTGCCATGATATCCAGATGTTCCTTTTCCAACAAGACCACTAATTCAGGAAGCTTGTTACCTAGACTACGGGCATTGGTACTCATTGCTCTCCATTTTTTGATGGCTTTACCTTCTGTAGCAGCATCCCCCACTGACCTTTCTACCTTGGTCTTTTTCTCATTTAGTACCCTGTTTCATAGGGGGAGGCTGGGATTTTCCTGCTGCTTATCAGTTATGACCTTCTTCTACTTGTGCAGCCCAAAATTCAGCAGAGCAAATCTTGACAGTTAAACTTCCTACTGACAAGCTTTTACATCTCTTTGACATTGAGGAAAAAGCTCTCTCTCACCTTGAAAGCACCATGGGTGATGTTTATTCAGTTTCTTTGGATGCCCTTCAACAGCATTCACAACAGTGCTCATCTCCAGGACCTCTGAATGATTCCCCACTAACAACTCAGCCCTGGTCTCCTGCGGCTGCCTTACAACACGCTGGCTGGATCCGTAATGCTGATGATACTACTTGGATTTCTCCTGCCATCCCGACTGCTAAAGACATCCATATTTCAGGTACTTTAGCCGTTGCTCCATTGCCTTTGGCTCACTCAGTTTGTTCTGCTGCCTGTTCTTCTCGTCAGTCTGAAGGCCCGGTTGCCATGGTTCCACTTTCTGACTGTCAGATGGCAACTGCGCCTAACATTACAGACCTTCCTCGCAATGCTGAGCAGCACCCTATACCTCCAGTTGCTTCTGCTGTTCCCTGCCAGGCTGAACACAGCGTCCATGTAAGTACCTCTGCTCCTTCTATTCATTCCAGTTCTGTTGCTGTACATTCTGGGCCCAAAGTTTCTTTATATTTACCTGGTTCTTCTATTACATTGCCATCTCTACATAATACTTCCTCCACCTCCTGGGGTGATATTATTATAGAGTCACTTGTGTGTCTCGATCCCCCACCACAGCAGGCTGTGGATCTGAATGCCCCAAAGTCCAAGCCTACTACCTTTAAATTGTCAGATCTTTTTAATAATTTGGGAGAACCTGCCAAACAAAAGAACGCAGTCAATTTAAAGTATCGTGGGGGTTTGAAGACCCTCCTGATAGGGCTTATGTGGCATGGTGGTTGCTAAAGGAAACTAGGCAATTTACTGCCACCAAGGTTTTTGCTCTAATTCATACCTCAGGAGATACCCAATTTGATGTCAGCTTTCATTCTCCTTTTTTGTTGAACAGATTTTGGCTGAAGTATCACACAGTGAAACATTCCCCTGTCTGGACCCCATTCATTTTTATCTCTTTAACTAAGCCTATGTGGAAAACCATTAACATCTTATTTAGGAATGAAGGAGTTAATATTTCAGATATTTTGCATTGGATTAAATGCTGCATGGAGGCTATTGATTGTCCTCAGCTCATCACGGATTCGGAGAACATTTGGATGGGTGGTTGGTGCATTAAAGCAAAAGTGAAAACTTCAGATGTGGGTGTTCAGCACCTTCCTAGTAGCTTCTGTATTGGCAAGGATAGGGGATTTTGTTTTTACCCCAGACAGCCTAAAACTTGTCACAGGTGTGGTTCACTTTCTCATTTGAGTAACGCCTATGATGTTCAGGTTTGTGATTTTTGGTCACGTGATGATGATCTGAAAGTCGGCAGCTCTCTGAAGTGGATCTGCTCTCTCACCGCCTATAATCTATAATTAAAACCTTTTATTCTCTCCAACTATCTCCAGAAAAGATAGTATATCTTCTTCTCAGCTCTGAGAGAGAAATAGAGTGGGAGACAATGGAAGCTTATATGAAAAAGGTGCCACAATGTCATTCTCGACCTCCGAGTCCTGAAAAAGATAAGGCCGCTAAG
The DNA here is from genome assembly GCA_016271365.2 of Neoceratodus forsteri. Classification (NCBI taxonomy): domain Eukaryota; kingdom Metazoa; phylum Chordata; order Ceratodontiformes; family Ceratodontidae; genus Neoceratodus; species Neoceratodus forsteri. Next base: position 18,695,774 of record CM028129.1, on the reverse strand, counting down.
CAAGCGAAACAGCAGGTCATGAGCTCGCCTAAATTCCCTCAGGCCCAAACAGCATTATTGGAAGACAAATTTCTAGAAATCATGCAACCGATACCAGAAGTCATTACAGCAATGTCAGCAGATTTACAGCAGATTAAATCTTCGGTTGCATCATTAACCGTGCGAGTAGGGGATTCCGAGGTAAGAGTTGCCTCTCTTGAATACAGGCAAGGAAAAACAGAATAGGATATTGTGGTGACTAATAAGAGTATGAAAAAGCTAGAAGATAAATTGGAGGACTTAGAGGTACGTAGCTGGAGAAACAATTTATTAATCATTGGTATCCCGGAACATGAAGAAGGCAGTGCGTCCATACAGTTTGCTTAGAAATTTTGTGAGAAGATAGTAGGGCCCTCTCCGAATGGCCCTACATACATAATTAAGTGGGCGCATCATGTCTTACGGCCCCCACCAGCAGTCAGCTCCCCACCCAGACCACTGATATTCAAGGTCCTCAATTTTTTGGACAAGCAATATATCCTAGCCAAAGTAAAGGAGCTTAAGGAAATCCAATGGGATGACAAATCAGTCAGGATAACGCAGGCTCTCCCACATTCAGTGAGAATTAAATGGCAGGAGCTACATCCAATTGTAACAAAATGAATTGCTGCGGGAAAGCCTTTTTGAGTAAAGTATCCTGCTACCCTAATGGTCAAGTAAAAAGAGCAGTGGATTTCTTTTGAAGCCCCCAATCAAGCCAAGTCAGAGCTCAAAATGTTAATCCCAGATTTGTTCAAATGAAACGGAGCAGATACCCCTATGTTAAACACTCTGAGCTGAACTCTTTATGTTCCCTTGTCTGATATGTCAGGAACCAACTGGCTCATCTAGGTGGGCAATAGGAGTTGAGTTTAGCACTTCTCTAGACCCTGGATGGTAGAAATACACCTAGAAAACTTGTTTCAAAAGCTGGCAGGGTTCTGCTAATGAGAAGGTCCCAAGTCTGTCAAGTGCTTGCTTTTAATTGCGATACAGGTTTTCTAGTCAGGATCCCATACCCCTAGCAGGGTGGTGAAGGAAAAAGAAAGCCTATTTGAGAAAATTGCATAGACTGATTAGACTCCCTCAGTAGAAGTAGGCAAAGTGCTACCTTTGTATCTGACCGAAAGTTAAAAGACGGCTAAGTTTCCACGGTCCAACAGTCTTAGAAAGCACTCCTACAGTCAGAGGTTCGGGCAAGACACGGGATTGAGTACCACACAAGAGCATCAAGAGCCCATCGGATCCATAGACTGTTCTTTATGTTTTCTGTGCTTCTGGTCCTTGTTTTTTTCTTTTACTTAAAAGATTTATTTTCGAATAGCAAGCGTAATGCATCACGACTAGCACAGTAGTATTTAGCCCCAGAAAGCATGGGGATTTAAAGGGAAATAACTAAATGTGCCCTGTGGGGCTGTAATGTCCTTTTTAAATGCCTCGTATCTTGGTGAAATTCCAGTATAAGACTTTGATATTTTTTCCGAGGGACAATGTATCTTCTCGTTAGTTATGTCCTCATTAGTTCTTATGTTTATAACACTTTACAGTTTACATAGAAACATAGACTTTGACGGCAGATAAGGACCGCTAGGCCCATCTAGTCTGCCCATTTCCCTACCTACAGGATAGGCTGCAGATCCTAGTTAACCAACAGCCTATATCTTCCTGCCCCCCACAAGAATTGCCTTATGTCTGTCCCATGCATTCTTGAATTCTCCCACAGTTTTAGACTCCACAACTTCCTCAGGAAGGCTGTTCCATGCATCTACTACCTCTCTGTGAAATAATACTTCCTCACATTGCCCCTGAACCGCCCTCCTTCTATCTTTAATGTGTCCTTTTCTTGCGTCTTTTTCTGAAAGATGCTACCCTCTTGGACTTTGTTGATTCCCTTGAGGTACTTGAAAGTTTCTATCATGTCCCCCCTCTCCCTTCTTTCCTCAAGGGTATACATATTAAGCTCATTTAGTCTCTCCTCATACGGCTTCTCTTGCAGACCCTGCACCATTTTAGTTGCCCTCCTCTGGATTGCCTCTATCCTGTCTATATCCTTGTGGAGATGGGGGTCTCCAGAACTGGACACAGTATTCCAGATGGGGTCTCACCAACTGTCTGTACAGAGGGATAACAACTTCCTGTTTTCTGCTGCTGATGCCTCTCCCTATACATCCCAGTATACCCCCGGCCCTCCCTACTGCCTTCTCATATTGCTTGCTAACCTTAAGGTCATCTGATATGATTACCCCAGGTCCCTTTCCTGTTTTGTTGTTGTTACTACCTCCCACCCATTGTGTATTCTTCCCTGGCTCTTGTTTCCAGGTGCATTATTTTGCACTTTTTTGCATTGAATCCTAGCTGCCATACGTCTGACCATTCCTCCAACCTTGCCAAGTCCCTTTTCATCTTTTCCACGCCTCCTTGTGTATCAACCTTGTTGCAGGTCTTTGTGTCATCTGCAAAAAGGCATACTTTTCCTTCCAGTCCCTCTGCAATGTCACTGATGAAGACATTAAAAAGGACTGGACCCAATACTGAACCCTGTGGTACTCCACTGGTAACCGCCCTTTCTTCAGAATGGACTCCATTTACAATTACCTTCTGTGTCCTGTTGTCCAGCCAATGTTTTACCCAGGCTACCACTCTGGGACCCACTCCCAGGCTGGTTAATTTGACTAATAATCTTTTGTGTGGGACTGTGTCAAATGCCTTGCTAAAGTCTAGGTAGGCCATGTCCACAGCCCCTCCCTGGTCTACTATTTTGGTCACCCAGTCAAAGAAATCTATTAGATTCGTCTGACATGACCTTCCTGCTGTGAACCCAATTTGTTAGATGAACACACTTATTTAAAGTTAGTAGTTGTGGAATTTTACATATGTTAGTAGAACATCTTTGTAGAAGTGTTCTGATGTTTATATCTCTATCCAGGGTTGGTATGAAGTGTTTTATTGAATAGGTTTTCAGTAGTTAGTTTTAGAAGTTTATGGGTAGTTGGTAATTATTTTTCAAGATGGGGAGGGGGTGCAAAAGAGTAGTGGACTTATTCAGATTTGCATTATAGCATCACCTGACAGTGTGTATATGGGAGTGCAGTTGTTTAGAACTGGGGTTTTCTTGTTTTATTTGGGTTTTAGTTGGGAGTTATAGGTTTTATTTGATAACATTATTTAGAAAAGGGAGAGGGGGTAGCCAAGTGCTGCAACAATAAATATGCATTAGATTGTGTATGAAGATGGTAAGGTAAACATATTTGGTTTATACTGGTTAACTATAAATCATAAACAGGACAAAGCATGGAGGGTCCATATACTTGTGTAACATGGAATATTAAGAGGGCCTGGGATAGGTGCAAGAGGCAGGTCATTCTTAGGCATTTACATCATTTAAAAACTGACATTGCGTATCTGAAGGAGACACATGTAAAGGGGGAGGATGTCCATTTGTGGAGAAGAGCATGGGTAGGGCAGGCTTTTGGAGTGGGAGTCTCCACATCTAAAGGGGGGGTAGTTATCTTGATAGCGAAGAAGGTACCTTTCAGTTTGGGGAAAGAACTTTGGGACCGGGAAGGACGTTACATTTTAGTCCATGGTACCCTTGCCACATATCCAGTTCTTATTGGAGCCATTTATGGCCCTAATAAGCACCCCCCCTTTTCTTTGCACACCTCTTGAACGTGATAGTCAACGAGCTTACAAAATTTACTTTACTTGGGGGGGGACTGGAATACCACCTTACATCCTAATATAGACAGATCAGATTGTAAACGGGGAAGCCTAACCCCAACTCAAGGGGCTGTTAAGGAGCTTATGGACTCAACAGGATTACTCGATGTCTGAAGAGTATTAAATCTTGCCGAATGGCAATACACATTCTTCTCTCCCCCCACCATACTTATTCCTGCATAGATTACTTTCTAATCAGTAATTTTGCCCTGCCAGGGGTTTTACATCTAGATATCCAAGCCAGGGTGATCTCTGACCATTCTCCAGTGGTAATTACTACCTATTGGGGCCAGGAATTAAAAGGGATTCACTATGGCATCTGAATACCCAACTTTTGCAGAGGCCAGATTCCCTTAACCGTATAATTAATTTTATCACTTTTTTCCAGGAGACTAATAAGGGAACAATCACTAAAACAGACACGGTTTGGGCTGTGCTTAAATGAGCTCTCTGAGGTGAATGTATTAGGTTAGCCGCTATTAAAACATCTCAATACAGAGCTCAAATTATTGAGTTACTTTGTTCCATTCGGGAATTAGAAAAAAATCCAGAAACACAGCTGGGGGAAGAAAACAGATCTAAACTGTATAGGTTACAAACACAATATGCGGATCTGTTGGCACAGAGAGCTGAACTATCACTACGCTGTACTAAAATTAAATATCTTGAGTCCGGTGAGAGGGCTGGAAAATTGTTATCACTTAGAATATGGCAAGCTGAAGCTGCTCAACATATTTCAGGTCTCTGTTTTTCCAACAGTAACCAGATTTGTACAAGTCCTAAAGATATAACCAATGGCCTGGGACTCTATTATCCTACTCTCTATTCAGAAGAATCCAGTACATCTCCTTCTCGGGCTGCAATAAATAAATACCTGGTCGAAGTCTGCCTTCCAAAAATATCACCGAAACAGGGGGTTTCACTTGGGGGTTATATTATCCAAGAGGAAATACAGCAGGCTATCAGTCAGCTGCCCACAGATACAGCACCAGGGCCTGATGGATTACCCAACAACTTATACAAATCCTGTCAAAAACTGTTGATCCTGATATTGCAGGAGGTCTATAATTATTGGTACGACAATGGCTTCTCTGAACGGAGCTTCTCAGAAGCACTGATTACCCTTATTCCAAAACCAGGAAAAGACCCCCTGTATCCCGAGAACTACCGCCCTATCTACTTGTTAAACTCGGATCTTAAGATCCTGGCAAAGATATTAGCGAACAGATTATCCCCCATAATGGGAGAGGTTGTTATTTATTTACTTATTTAAACAGCAGTTTGGAAAACCTTTGAGCCACAGGCTCATTTACAAAGGTACCTTGTCACAGTAAGACAAACGAAAATACACAGCATAACAGTATAACACAGTATAACAGTAACTTAAGACATAGATACAAACAAGCTGGTACAGGTAGGATTGATGCAAACAATACCAGAGTTATTTTGTCCTTAGCAGCTTAGTAGAAAACTTTGTCGTAAGTATTGAGTACGGCTTTGACTAGTGGCAGTTACAGCATCAGGTGTTAATAAGGTGGTTACGTAAGGACGTTTTGAAGCACGATATAGTTGGAGCTTCGGAGATGGAGGGGGGCAGTGTGTTGAACCAGGAGGGGGCCCTAAAGCTGAAGGCTCTTTGGCTGTGAGAGGTCCTAGCTCTAGGGATAACAAGAGAGGTTTTCCCAGAGGTCCGAGTATGAACTAGTGGGACAGAGCGGCGTATGGTGGTGGTCAATCCTGGCGGGGATAGCCCAAGGAGGGTCTTTTTTGCAAGGGTACAGGTCAGATATTTGAGGCGCTCATCAAGATCAAGTACCAGCACCTTAGCGTACAGTAGACAGGTGTGTGTTAGCCTAGGTGCCCCAGCAATTAACCTGCAGGCCTTATTCAGAGTAGTGTGAATTTTATGGAGTGCGGTCTGATCAGCAGCACCATACACCAGCAGTCCATAGTCCACTAGGAACAGGATAGAGGAGGTGACTGCGAGTTGAAGAGCCTCTGGGGGGAGGTAGTGTTTATACCGATGTAAGATGCCCAATCGGATATTAGTGGCAGTGGCTAGGGCAGCAATGTGTCCATAGAAGGAGAGGGAAGGGTCAAAATGGATCCCTAGGTATTTATAGGAGCAAACTTGTTCGAGTGGGAAAGAGGATCCAGAGTGAATGAGGAGTTTGAAGTTGCAGGACTTGTTTTGAGGATGAGTGAAGAACATGGTTTTTGGTTTTTTAAGATTTATCACCAATCTATGTTCCTTGAACCAGCCCTCGGCTTCAGTGAAGGACTTCTGCAGCGAGTCCTGGAGGGCAATAGGGTTATGACTTAAGGCAAAGATGACTGCATCATCAGCGTACAATAAAATGTTCCCCGAGCAAGAGCATGGAAGGATGTTAAGGTGAAGGGAGAATAGTAAGTACCGAGCAGGTTGAGTTCATGACTGGAAGGTCTTCAGGAGATCATTTGCGTAAGTTATTGCATCTCATTTCAATTGCAAGAAACTCTGATACTTCCGCAGCCTTAATTTCTTTAGATACTGAGAAGGCCTTCGACCGGGTTTCCTGGGATTTTCTTTTTGAAACCTTAACCCGCTTTGGTCTTCCAGATGAATATATTAAGTGGATCCACCTATTATATACCTTTCCAACAGCAAGAGTCTGGTGCAACGGTATCCTCTCTAACCCATTCCCTCTTAGACGTGGCACCAGACAGGGATGTCCACTTTCTCCCCTTTTATTTAACTTTTATTTAGAAAATTTAATTCGTAAACTCTCGCTCTCACAAGACATTATGGGAATTAAGGCTGGGGAACAGAGATTTTTGCTTTCCGCTTATGTGGGTGATCTACTCTTGCATATTGAGGAACCACAACATACTATCCCCAGTGTGCTACGAGAAATAGGTATTTTTTTGAAAGTGTCATACTATAAATTGAATTACTCAAAAAACCAAAATTTTCCCACTGAATAGTTGGTTTACACAGGCCCAAATAGCATCCTATAACTTGTCTTGGGAGTCAAAATCGCTTACATAATTGGGTATAAGTTTAACAAGAGATATAAATTCACTTGTGACAGAAAACTTAAGCACTTTGCTGCAAACATTGAAGGCAGATGTGGATAGATGGAGATTCCTACCCCTTTCCCTTTGGGGACGAATTAGTATGGTAAAGATGAATGTGCTTCCCCGCCTTTTGTACCCTTTGGGAATGATAGGATGTTACCTTCATAAGGTCTGCTTTAGTAAATTGCAGAAAATGCTTAATGCTTTCATATCAGGGATTTATTTAACTCTAAAAAATTGATTAGCGTTTTGCTCATAAAAGTGCTAAATCTTTGTGAAAATGCATAGCTCTTGCCTCACTGTGTTTAACAAACACAGCACTTCTAGAAAATCTATATAAATACATTCTGTGCAGTTAGTATAGTCCCAAGAAAAAAACTGCTAATCAATTATTTAAAACCCTGCATATGGAAAGGGAAAAAAGTTCGGAGCGCATACTTTAAACTCGTGGGTGGGATATTCAAAAGGGTTGCGCCTGCGAAAGACCAAAAGTGCGCCATTCTGCGATATTCAGCAGGAGGCAGTTGCGCCACTGAAAACATGCTGAGCAACAGCGCAATGCAAAGGAAGGCATGCGCAACCGATGGCGGTGGATCCATGCATAAAGAGCGCAATGTGAAATTCAAAGACTTGCGCATTGCGCAAGAGAGGAACTGCCAGAAATTGTGCACTAGTGGAAATGAGCCAAAATAAAAAGGCTCAAGGAATGCTACAAGGATGCCAAGTGGGGTAGAGAGAGAGAGACACAGAGAGAGAGAGACAGACAGACAGACAGACAGACAGTGACAGGCTAGAACAGGCAAGGCAAGCATTGTGGGCCATAGGCTGCAGAGGCCAGTAGGGGGTGCCCAGTGCAGTGGAAGTAGCAGTCAGGACAGCGGGGGTAACACAGCAACACCAGCCAGGTGGGGGCAGAAGCCAGGGAGATGGACAGTGCCAGCTTCCACATGGAAGCTGTAATGAGGGGGGTGAGAATGCAAGCTGCAGGGGGACGAGGCCATGGAAGGGCCCTTCGGAGGTATGCCCCAACAGGCAGTACCGTGCCCGCATCAGCTATGAGCTGTATACAGATGTAGAGATCGTGGGCCAGTACCGCCTGAACAGGGCAATACTGAGGCGGCTTTGTGAGCTGTGCAGTGATGTGATGCAGGCACCCTCACGACGGAGACACGCTCTGTCAGTGGAGACCAAGGTGACAGCCTGCATGTGCCTGCTTGCCACGGGCACCTTCCAGAGGTCGACAGAGGACACCACAGGCATCACACAGATGGCCACGTCATGCATCCTCACCCAATTCCTCAGCGCACTGCTGCCACATGCTGCGGAGCACATCCAGTTCCCCAGCACCGCAGCAGAGTGTACAGCAAACATGCAGGAGTTCCACAGGGTAGCACATATGCCTGGTGTGCTAGGGGCCATAGACTGCACCCATGTGGCCATTTGCATGCCACCTGGCCCCAATGGTAGGAACTGAAAGGGATACTCCAGTGTCAACTGCCAGGTGGTGTGTGATGCCACTGGACAAATAATCAATGTCTGTGCTACACACCCTGGTGGAGCACATGATGCCTTCATATGGCATCAGTCCGCACTGTGCCATTGATTTGAGAGTGGGGACAACCCCACAGGACATCTAGCGGGTGAGTATGCATGTATGGAATGCAAACTTGGGGCAAGGGTGGGAATGCCTCAGGTGCCATGGTAGTGGCACACAGGGATATGGGCAAAATGGACCTGAACATGAGACTGATCTCCACTATCTCCACACAGGTGACAGCGGGTACCCACTCCGTCCCTGGCTGCTCACACCGTACCGGCGCCCCATGACCCCATCACAGCAACGCTATAATGAGGCACATGCTGTCACATGCAACATCATAGAGTGGGTGTTTGGGATGCTCAAGGCATGCTTCCGATGCCTAGACACCTCCAGCGGTGCCCTACAGTACAGCCCCAAAGGCCTGTGGGATATTCCTGGCCTGTTGCATACTGCACAACATGGCCAAAGACTGTGGGATAGCCGTACAGGTTGAAGAGGGGGACAGCAATGGGGATGCCAGTGGCGCCGGTGTTGATGTTGATGAGCAGCCCCCCCTAGGACGGCGGGACCCTCAACTGATCCGGCAGGCCCAGCTGCACTGGGACACCATCACAGAGGAGCCCTATGCACAACACAGGTAAGTCAAGGGGACATGTGCAACCAACACTGTCCATGCGCAAACCACAGGCACACAGGGTAACACACCAGGGGTGCATGATGGCCAGGGGAGTGGAAGGGTCCAGGTATACAAACATACCATCAGGGAAGGGTGAACACTCATATGGGCACACACACACCAGGCACAGAGCATACATGGGCAGATGCACAGCACAGCAGAACCGACATTGCTAACACACAGCACCACCGACCACCCCACCACCTGTACTGTCCAAGTACGTGTGTCAGATGCTGGGCACCCTTGCACCTTGGTGTACAGTACAATGCAGTCATCATCATGCACACGCCGCACCTGTGGGCAACAGTTGGGAGTGTGTGCAGGTGGTCCATGTCTCGGCGTGTTGAGCAGAGCACCCAGCAGTGCACTGCCCACCATGACACACATTGCACACAGGGCAGCACCAGAAAGAGCCTGCACTGGGAGACAGGTCAGTCATGTAGCACTGTCCCACGGCCACCGCGGATGCGTGGGTGGCCCCACCGTGACCCAACAGCACTGGCAGGCTGAGCAGGGGCCACATGGGGTGGCACTGTTGGAACACCAGGGGTCCCACTGCGTGAATGTGACCTTGCCTGCACAGGGGTCTGCAGCATGCCGAACACACCTGCACCAGGGGTGCTCGGGATGCCCACAGCAGAACCCGGTGTTGACAGGCCTGGCGTCGCACGATGCTGGGAACGGGGAGTGGAGCATGAACTGTGTGGGGTGTGCGGTACAGGGTTACCTGACTGTGTGCCCAATGCATCCACGACAGAGACCACTGCCGGGGTCAGCCTGTCAATGGCGGCCATCACATCCATCTGCATGTGGACCATCTCTGCATGGTCCAGAGCACACTCCCTGCTGTGCTGCTCCACAGCCACACTCAGTGCCTCCACGGACATTGCAACCCGCCTCTGCTGCTGTACTGATTCCCATAGCACGTGGGTGTGCTCGTCCAATGGGTACTCTGCCACAACGACAGCCTGTCCCCCAGGGTGTTGAAGGTCCTGATGCACAACACCCCTTGAGGTGGGTGCTGTTCACCAGGACCAGGAATGGGCATATCACAGGGCGGCAGGCATGTGCCACTGCTGGACACTGTACCCCCAGACCTGGTGGGTGGCTGCTGCCCCTCCAACCGCTGTGCCCCAGAGTCCACTCGTTCCACTGCTGTGGCCGCAACAGTACCAGACACCTGCACAGCCACCAGTGCTGCCCCACCGGTGCTGACAGGCACAGCCTGGGACTGTGCTGACATGCTGGTGCACAAGTTGGAACCAGCAAGGCCCAGGGGCACGTGATGGCCTGCTGTGTGTCCATCATGGGACACACACACATGTCACTGCCTATTGCAGTCCTTGCATCATCAATGCTTGCATGCCAGACTGCTGAGACACAGGCTGTGCACCCCCCACACCCGAATCACCGACACCAGAGTTGGCAGCCCAGCATGCATGCTGGTGCAGTGCATGCTGGCTGGTGACAGAAGTGGATGGACCCTCCTCCATGTCCAGCAGGTCATCCTCACTGCCTGGTCCCACCACCACTGTCTCCTGAAGAACAGGCTCTGCAACAGAAAGAGAGGACATGTGAGTGCATGTGAACAACCTTCCTCCCCCCCAACACCTCCTCCATGTCATACCGTGCAGTGATGGGCTGCCACCTGTCTGGAATCCACCTCCTGGTATGCCCTCAATAGCACTGCACTGCATAGTTGCAGCCAGTCAGTCCTCAGCAGGGGTCAGCTCCACCACTGCTGGCTGGCCCCCGCCAGTGCCAGCGAGTGCCGCCCTGAGGGCTGCCACCTTCTCCTTCACCCTCCTGCAGTCTGTCCCAATCTTCTTCTTGCATTCCTGCCGGAGGCTGGTGGCTTCCGTGCAGGTTCACGTCTCACACCCTCCTATGCAGCCGCACGGGCCTGAGGGGTGCCCTGGCTTCCACACAGTAGTGCCTCATCCTCCAGGTAGGCCTGGAAGAGGGCCTCAGTCTCTGCCATGGTGAAGTTGGGCCTCCTCCTTCGCCCACCATCCTCACCCTCACCTTGTCTCTGCTCGGTCATGGCGATCTGTATGGGTGAAAGTGGACACCTGTCGCTGTGCAGTCTACAGTATTATCCCATGCCCATTGTCCAGAACATCCCACAGCATGCAACTCACGTCTCACCTGCAGTAACCAACTCTGTCCAGCACAGCCTACTGTCGCACTTTTATAGTGCAATGCATGCAAATTAGGAGAGGAGCAACTGTAATGAGATGCAAATCACGACACTGCACCCTTGAATGGCTGATCAGATGATTTGCATGTGTCGGCTGAATATCGCGCCATTGCGCTTTTCGCAAGACAGTTGATCCGGCTGAGCTAATAGTGCAGATCTGTGACTGTGCGGTACACTGCATTGCACATGCCCAGGTAGCTTACACAGGCGTCTGCCGCTCTGATGACGTGCTATGCGCGATCGGCAATTCAGGCCATGGCCACCATTGTGCCAGTGGTGCTACAACACTGGGCACTATATGGCGCTGTGGCACTACTGTACAATAGTCCACTGTAGCACTGTCACGCAGGTGGTCGGTCACGCAGGATGCATAGATGTCAGATGGCGCTGTGCGTGGCCTTGTGTCGTAGACCCCTGACCTGGTGTCTGACCTTTGCCCCTTGGCACTGTTTGGCTGCCATGTGTATGGCCCTATTGCGCTGTCTGGTGACAGCGCTATGTGGACTAATGGCGTTGTGCGAACAGCGTGATTGGAACCTATGGTGGTCTATTGCGCAACATTTCCATGTGGGGTTGCCGAGCAGCGGGGCGCCATATTGCCTGCTGTAAACTTGGAAGCATGGCACACAGGAGGGCAGTGCAATGGAGCCCCGTGGAGGTGGCCAACCTGGTTGCCATGGTGGAGCCCCACTATGGGGCACTGTATGTTGAGGTGCCCCTCACCATGGCTAGGACACAGGTCTGGCTGCAAGTGGCCAATGACCTGGTGGGGGTCACTGGGCAGCGCCGGTCTGCTGAGCAGTGCCGGCACAGATACAGTGACCTCTGCAGGAGGGAGCCTGACCTGCATGAGCGGCTACGGTCACGTGCCAGGAGGGGCATGGTGCCTAGGCCAGGTGGATGTAACGTCTATGCACCTGTATTCTCTGTAGGGGTGTGAGTGTGTTTTGGTGGCTGTGCATAGGTGATGGCTCTGACATGGTTGGCTGTGTCAGTGTGTGCAGGTGTGAGATGCATGGGGCTGGCAGTGTGGGCAGGCACTCTCACTGTGGCAGGGGGCAGTCTGCTTTGGAGTCACACTGATGTTTTTCTCAACATTTGTCTCCCACAGGCCGGGTTGTGAGGATGCAGGCACATGGTGAGGAGGGCCGTGACAGGGCCCCGGTGCCAGTTGGTGGTGCAGCAGGAGGTGGGCCACAACAGCAGCAGCAGCAGCAGACACTGCTTCTCGTGGAATGTGAGTATCATTACATCATGGATGCTATTGCATGCTGGAGGGGGTGGGCATGACCACCAGCCATGCACAACAAAACCATGCATGACACAGGTGACATTCATCACTGTCCAGTGTCACTGCATGTCTATGTGAGCATCACTGGTGGTCCATGCATGCACTGGGCACATGGCTGTGTAATTGGCATTGCACAACATTGCCACGTCACTTGACAGCCTTGTTTGTGCTGTGATGGACATGGGCAGTGTGTGTGTGTGTGCAGTGGTGCACATAGCTGGTGCCGCCTGTTTGTGATGGCCATGTGCATGTTTACTGTGGGTGGATGCATACCATCACAGGTGCGGGACATTGGGCTATATGGCTTGCAGGTTGGGTGGTGTTCAGGGTTGTGGTCAGTCACAGCCATTGACTGTGTTCCCATTTTCCTAGGCCTCAGTGTTCTCCGGAGGATACAGCGGGAACTGCATCAGCTCACACAAGTGTCCTTGGACAACCGAGCTATCCTCAGCAACATCCAGCCCCATGGCCTGCGGAGGAGGCATGGCCAGGCACAGCGGCACTGGGTGGAGGAGGACCAGCCTGCTGGGCCTTAGGCCGGATTCCCCTTCCCACTTCACCCATCCCTCCCACCCTGCCTTCCCTCTCCAAGTTGTTCATCCCTACCCCTTGCCCACCCCTACCTTGTACCCCTACCCCCCCTTGTAAATAGTTATGGTGTTGTTGGTTTTGTAATTTACAGTTTTATAATACATTTATATTTTGATATGAATATTGTGTTGGTCTCTGATTTGCAGCTGGCTATGGTTGCTCAGTTGCAGTGGTGTGCATGCCATCTGGGGTGGTATGGTCCTGGGTGTGTGTGTGTGTGTGTGTGTGTGTGTGTGTGTGTGTGCGCATGTGTGTGCATGGGGAAGTATCTCCAGCATGGCAGTGACTTTTGTTGGTCTTGCCATCTGCTGCCACCACTGCTGGGTGCACAGGTGGGTCTGGCTTGTATGCTTCTCTGCTGCACGGGTTGACGTGTGCCTGGGGGATGCATGGTGTTTCCTGCAGTGCCAGTCACTGCACATGGGTGGTGTCTTGGGGTCACAGTGCAGGGTGTGCAAAGTATGGGGGCTGATGTGTACTGTGGTTGTCAACCCTGTGTGTGGCAGTCTCAGCCTGCCAGTGGTTGTGCTGGGGTGTCATGGCTCTGCTGTGCTTTGTTGGCTTGTCCCCATGGGCCAGTAGATCATCCGTCCCACCCCCAGTGATGCTGTGCTTGGGGTGTGCAGGTGTCTTATTGGTTCTGCAGTGTGTTCCTGTGCCCATGTGTGGCATGGCTGGCAGTGGGCCCCAGCCTGCCTCCCTGGTTGTGCAGTTCCATTGCTCTGCTGGGGGGGGTCGCTGTGCTTGCGCTATGGCACCTCTGAACTGCTCAGCTGGGCTGCCCTTGTTGCGTTATGGTGCAACCTTACTGCTCAGCTTCCCCTTCCTGGTTGCGCTATGGCGCAGTTTGTGCGATATTCAGACATTGGTTGCTTGCGCAATTTGTTCTGCTCCATGTTTGAATATCGCATCTGTTGCGCATATGCACAATTGATTTGTGCTTGCTCCTGCTGTTGCGCACATTTTGAGGCAGTTTGAATATCTGGCCCATGGCTCCTAAAATTCAGGGTGGACTGGCAACCCTGTCCCTTTTCACCTATTATTGTGCTCAGCATGTTAGTAAGCTGCCTTTCTGGACACAAAACATATCCCCCTCAAGATCAGGTGGATATATCCCTCTGTGGGTGGAAGTGGAGAAATATCTGACATCCAAATATTGTTACTCACTACCCGCCCTCTTACACATTACTCCTTCCAATATTCCGAAGTCACTTCGAAATACACCGATAGGATGGTCGCTTAGAGCAATCCATCAAATGCAGAAACACTTCTCTTTGAATTGGCATATGGCACTTACTCAGCCAATTATAGGCAACCCCCATCTTAAAATTGATAATAAACCCATTTTGCCCTCCTTTTGGGCTCCTTTGAAAACCGGTGTGTTAGCAGACTTCTTCAGGCAATGTGAATTAGTATCATTTTCCCATTTTCAATCTCTTCACAAAGTGCCAGACTGGCACAAATTCAAGTTTATACAGATTAGTCAGGCAATTTCTGCCTTCATAGGAGACACGTCCTGCCAGACATCAATGGAATTGGATATGCAGACACTAATACTGGCTAAAAGTCAACCTCACTCTGTTTCGGTGGTCTACAAAAAATTGCAAGCATTAGATCCACACTTGCCCACTGGCATTTGTTATTATTGGACACAAGAACTCCAGCTTGCAGGAGAAGTGGACACCTGGAAAAAAATTTGGCAAAACTGTTATAGATTTATAAAGCAGGATAGACTTCAGTTGATTCAGTTTAATATAATGCATAATTTGTATTATACGCCAGTGAAACTTTTCAGAAGTGGTCTTATACCCTCTCCCATTTGTGCAAAGTGCCAAGAGACAGAAGGCACGTTGTTCCATATGTTATGGGCCTGTTCAAAGGTTCATCTTCTGTGGCAGGCAATCAAAAGGGTATTGAACCCCCTTCTGGGCTTGGAGTCATTGTTTACTCCAGAAGTTTGGTACATTTGTTCCCCCAAGGGACGGCAAAAATTAGAAGGGCCGGGGTCATGTGATGTAGCTACTGAGTGCAGGCTTCTCTCGATCTCCCCAGCCACCCAATTACTAATTATATTTAGTTTTCCACCTCAAGCAAAATAAAAAATTGATAAAGGGGAAGATATAACCCCTAAAATCTTACCCATACTTTTGGATCATGCATCAACTCGAATGGAATTCAAGATGAAGAAGACTCTTCCCAAAAGGACGCCGCCAGCTACCCCCGAGAAAGGCCCTAAAAAGCATAGGCCTGCTAGCACAATGAAGCCTGGTGAGGTTACTCCTAGTCCCGCGGAGCAAGAACCCTTGACCTTGGCTAGATTCCTAGGCGAATTTAAACCCTTCAAAGAAGAGATTACATTACTGTCAACAGAAATCAAAGCCTTGGCCTCAACTCTGGAAGATCTAGCTCGGCGAACCTCCGACTCTGAAGCTAAAATCTACTCCTTGGAAAAAAGAGCTGCCAAGATTGAAGGGGAATTAGTCACTACAATGTAAAAGCTCACCAAGATGGACGCAAAATTGGAAGACCTTGAAGGTCAAAGCAGACGAAATAACGCAGTCCTGATAGGTCTGCCTGAAACCGAAGAGGGACAAGATGCTATTACTTTCATCCAATAGCTTGTGGAGCGGATTGCTGGTCCTTCACCCTACAAGGCTAAATATGCTACAGAAAGGGCACATAGGGCCCTTAGACCACCCCCCCATCTGGATCACCTCCGAGACCTCTCATTTTCAGATTTCTCAACTATCTTGAATGCCAGCACTTTTAAAAAAAAACTAGAGAAGTACAAAGCATCACCTGGGAGGGCAAGAAAGTGAGAGTTGCCCATGATCTCCCAGTTACGGTCAGGATGCGACGCTCTGCCTTCCACCCTTATGTGGCTAAGCTGATAGCAGCAGGTATCCGATTTAAAATGATGTACCCAGCTCACTTACAAGTATCGATTTTTGGTGCATGGCATACCTTCAATGAGCCAGAAACTGCTCGTACCAGATTATATAGATACATAGACAGTGTCGGCAGATAAGGGCCTATGGCCCACCTAGTCTGCCCATTTGAGCTTGTAAGTTCAGTTTGTTTTCCTAGAAGTCTATTTCCCCTTACCCCTGACCTCTAGAATTCCTTTATGTCTATCCCATGCATTCTTAAATCCCATGATTGTTTCAGCCCCCACCACTTCCTCTGGCAGGGTGTTCCACTTGTCCACCACCTGTTCTGTGAAGAAATTCTTTCTCATGTTTCCTCTGAATCGTCCTCCCTCCAACTTCATCCATGCCCTCTAGTCCTGAAACATCTTTTTCGCTTAAAAATAGTGTTTTCCTGCACCCTGTTCCTCCCTGTAAGATACTTGTATGTCTCTATCATATCCCCTCTCTCCCTCCTCTCCTCCAGGGAGTACATGTTCAGTTCCTTCAACCTGTCTTCATAGGACTTGTGATGCAACCCATGCACCATCTTTGTTGCCCTCCTCTGAACCTTCTCTACCCTGTCTATGTCCTTATGCAGGTATGGTTCCAGAACTGTACACTGTACTCCAGGTGAGGCCTCACTAGTGTCTTGTATAGCGGAATTATGACCTCCTTTTCCTGCTGGTGATGCCCTGCCTATACATCCCAGCATCCTATTTGCTTTACCTGATGCCTTGTCACACTGTTTCCCTACCTTGAGGTCATCAGAGATGACAACCCAAGATCCCTTTCCTGCTTGGTGCATGCTATATCCTCACCCCCAACTGATATATTGTGCCAGGGTTTTTGTGCCCCATATGCATTATCTTGCACTTCTTTGCATTGAATTTCAACTGCCAAACCCTTGACCATTCTTCAAGTTTCTGCAGGTCCCTTCTCATTCTGTCTACACCCTCTGGTGTGTCTACTCTGTTACAGAGCTTTGTGTCATCAATGAACAGTGAAATTCTGCCTTCTAGATCCTGTGCAATGTCACTGATGAAGATGTTGAATAGGACTGGTCCCAGCACTGATCCCTGTGGTACCCCACTGGTCACTCTTCCCTCTGTGGAGTGACAGCCATTTACCACCACCCTCTGTGTCCTGCCACCCAGCCAGTTACCTACCCACCACACTACTGTCCTGCCCACATCCATATGAAAGAGCTGCTCCCCGATCTCTTCAGAGAAGTCTGAACTTTATACATAGTTATTTCAGAACCTAAGTAGTACTCTTCTTATTATGGTCTGTGAATTCTGATTTTGTTTTGTATGAAGACCTATGCAGAGAGGAAAGCGAGCTGTCTATTACCAGTCCCTGCCCTCTATTTGTTTCCCATATCTTCATATGAGGGCAGTCAGGAGAATTGTCATATTTTTCTCTTTTTTTTTTTATTTCCCGGGGCAAAGTGGATCCGATCTCCATAAATAAGTAACATAAATCCTCTCAATCAAAGACACATCCTTGGCTTTCTTTTTGACAAAAGGGGAGAAAAATAAACTTAGACCAGACTGGCCAGACCATCTCCAGAAGGGAATCACAGCCTAACTGACAACTTCTCACATTGGACTAGTGTCTTTTATATGGAGTACCAAATGGACCTCTTGTTTGTTGCTAATCGCTAAGGAATTGATTTGTTTTAAGATAGTTTACAGTTTAAGTGCCTTTGGCTTTTAATACCTTTGTGCTTAAGAATACACCACGATGGTTTGATTAATAGGACAATTTCAAGTCTCGCACATTTCTTTTTGCATACATAACAGCAAGATGAAGAGGATTAGGGGGTTTGCTAAATTAGCTTTCTGAATAGAGTATACTTAGGGCTAAAACCGGCAAGATAAAGATAATGTTTTTTTTTTTTTCCTTCAGCCGGTTTAGTCCCCAGGGAAAGTTATACTATGTTTTTTCACAGTTTAAAACTTTGCAATAATGGAGCTAGACTGCTATGGCTCAGAATGCCCACTAGAGGGCATTAGCAGTCTCACTTAGATCTTCATATAGTTAGTCGGTGGCATATATATTAGACGTAAAGGATTTATCTTTATTTTATTTATTTAAGAATCAGTTTACAACCTTTGAGCCAGAGGCTCGTTTCCAAAGGTACTTCATCACATAAAGACATACATTGCGTTTCGGTTACATAGCAAAGATTTGCAAAAAATCAATAGGCATTCACCAGAGGTGCCACATCACATAGTGGTCAGACAAATACAATTGGGTACAGGGTACATGTAATTGATAACAGGTATTACACAAGTCGGTATCAAGTGAGCATTCTGGTAGATAGACATTGAAAACAGCTGGCACTGGCCAGGTTAAACCTAGGCATGGTGTACAGGGAAGTGGTGGAGGGGATGGTTGGGTGGAGAGCTGCCCGGAGGGCATTGTCAAGAGAAAGAGGTGGAGGCTATATTCAGAGACAGGAGCAGTTACGAGTGCTGAAGATGTGGTTCTGAAGTGCGGTTTTGAATGTGGAGATGGTGATGGCATTGGTGATGGTGGCAGGGAGAGAGTTAAACCAGGTTGGGGCTCTATAGCTGAAGGACCTCTGGCCACGGCTGGTTCTCGTTCTGGGGACCTTTAGTGGTCTTGTAGGAAGACTGTGTTGCAATGGTGGAGGGCTCTGGTGGATGGATGCCGATACCCAGGCGGAGAGCCCGGTAGGGTTTTTTTGGTGAGGAGACAGGTCTGGTATCAGAGCCGTTCATCCAGGGTAAGCAGGTTAGCATCGACAGATAGCTGACAGGTGTGTGTGAGCCTGGAGGCACCAGTAATCAATCTGCATGCTTTATTCAGGGTTAGGTGAATTTTGTTGAGTGCAGTGGTGTTGGCAGCACCGTATACTGGTAGACCATAGTCTACAAGGGACAGAACAGACGATGTAACAGCTAGCCGGAGAACATTTGGTGGAAGGCAGGTTTTATGGCGGAATAGGATGCCAAGCCATGTGTTGGTGGCGGACGTTAGGGCGTCGATGTGGTTGTGAAATGTGAGGGCTGAATCGAAGGTAACCCCAAGGTATTTGTAGGAGCAGACTTGTTCCAGTGGTTGGTCGGTGCTTGGAAGGATATAGAGTGGGTGGTTGCTAGCTTTGTTTTGGGGGTGTGAAAAGAGCATAGTTTTGGTTTTCTTAAGATTGATGCCTCTTTAAGATGTCTGCGCTCTTTAAACCAAGCCTCGGCACTGTTGAAAGACTGATGTAGGGAGTTCTGTAGGGAGATGGGATTACGGTGGGTGGCAAAAAGGACAGCGTTGTCTGCATACAGCAGAATTTTGCCAGAGCATGCACTGGGCAGGGTGTTCAGATACAGCGAGAAGAGAAGGGGGCCTAGGATGGAGCCTTGGGGGACCCCAGAGAGAATGGGATGGGTGTCGGAGAGTGTGTTATTAATCTTGACACACTGGGATCGAGTGTCAAGATAGCTAGCACACCATGCCAGGGGCCAGCCAAGAGACCAGTGAGGCAGAGTGCATTCAGCAGCAGGATGGGAGACAGTGTCGAAAGCCTTTGAGAGGTCAATGAACACTGCACCAGCTAGGAGCTGGTATCCAAGGAGGAGTGTAGGAAGTTGGAGAATTCAATAAGGGCAGTGCTGGTACTGTGACCCGCACAGAAGCCATGTTGCTCTGGGCATAAGATGTTATGCTTAGCCAGATAATCAGTGATTTGAATGGCCACCACTTTCTCAGGGCTTTAGAGAGGGAGGAGGATGGAGATTGGCGGTAGTTGTTGGCCGATGACCTGTCGCCTCCTTTATGAATAGGTGTGATAATGGCTGTTTTCGCTTGTGGGGAATTGTCCCAGGCAGAGTGACTGGTTAATTAGCTTGTGAGAGGTGCAAGGATTCTCATCTAGCACCAGCCTGAGGATGCTGGGTCCAGTGAGTCACTGCCGGGATTGTTGCCATTAAGAGCTTTGATTAGGATGGGTCTGGCTTCCCGGTGGAAATCTTTCACAGGAGGAAGCTGGGGTGCTGGAGGACAGGGGGATTTTGGCTGGGGGGAGGGTCAAAGAAATTACTAGGGAGGACTGAGCTAAGGTCAGTGAAAGTGGTGTTGAACCAGTTAGCTATGGTGGCAGGCTCGGTGGAGGTTGTGCCATTTCTAGTGAGCTGGGATGGGGCAGGGGAGCAAGCTTTACCATTGAGTTGCTTAATATTATCCCAGAAGGTCCGGGCTGAGCCCCAGGAGGAGGTAAGGGAAACCTGGTAATGGTCTGCCTTGGCTTTCCTGATGGCCCTTGAAGTCTTACTTTCAGGGGATTTTATATTGTTTGATTTAATACACAATTTCCAGTTCTTAGGGATTGTAATAGTAGTAATCTAACTTGCTATGTAGGTAGTTATTATCTCTATCCTCGGTGTCAAAAATCATATAGTGCTACACTGTTAGGGAAGGCACATTCAGAATATCCCACCTCCTTTTCTAGGCATGAATGTGTGCACTGAAAACCCGGTGCACTCCCTAACTGGATTTATTACTGCCCGGGCAGGATCTACCATAGCAAGCAGGATGATATTAATGTTTATAGGGATTAAACGGGGTTACCTTAAAAGGATATTAAAAATATGCGTTAAAGTGAGCATCATATTTTCTTTTAGTACGCGAGGTAAGGCCACATTGTTGGTATTGCCCACCGTGGCTACTACAGGATTCATTTGCCTAGTTTACCTAGTTAAGGGGTAAAACTTGCACTAAGTAGATAGGCCATGTATCCGATTTAATTTGAGAGCCAATTTCTAATGGGTTTCAGGTAGACTATTGGAATATATTTTACTTTCTTGGGGTTTTCCCTTTATCCTTTCAACCTGTATAAAGACTGGAAATATTTCAACCCAATTATGTGAGAGAGGCACCCACTTGGGCTAGGATTGAATTAAGACTATATACACCGCTACATGTTGGTATCATTTTCTAAAATTTGATTTGAAAGATGTTCAAAGAATATCTGCCTAGCCCATCATTTCTGTAGTTTAAGTGATGGTAATCTAAGGGGGGCTGGGGGGAGGGGAGCAAAGGTATTGGTATGCTGCAGAGCGAAACCTGTGACAGATCGGAGGACGAAGGGAGGACGGGGGTAAACAGTGGTTGTTTTTTCATATTGGTTGTGGGGGGGGATAGGGGCAAGGGGGGTTGGGGGGCTGGTAATCAGCTCAGTTTCCTTGAGTTTCTCTGATCTGAGTTCGCTGGGGAGTTCAACATAACTGTCATAGTTAGCATAAGGACTTTGTAATAACGGTTAATGTTATAAAAATTGCAACCTGGAATGTCAAAGGATTGAGACAGTGTGTGAAGCAATATAAGATCCTTAAGCATCTTGCTTTGCTGTCTATAGACATTGCTTTAATACAAGAATTCCACTTATTGGATTCGGAAGCAAACTCTATGAGAAAGCAGCAATTTAACTATGTATTCTCTGCAGGGGTTGCTACCAACAGGGCCAGGGTACTAATCTTAATTAACAGAAAAATTCCTTTTGTTCCTAAGCAGGTGCTTAAGGACCCACATGGTCAGTTTTTGTTTATTCACTGTACTTTATTTGCCACCGAGGTTCTCCTGGGAACTCTTTATGGGCCTAACATAGATTCCCTTGGCTTCTTTACCCAATTAACCAAACTTTTATATCGCTATATGTCCTTACCAATTATCATTGGGGGTGACATAAACACTGTTATGGATCCACTACTGGATCGCTCTTCTCCTTTGGGAAGACCCCGCTCCCCAGCTCAAAGGGCCCTTCAAGAACTTATAGAACATTATGCTATGTGTGATGTCTGGAGAGTATTACACCCTTCGGAGAAGCAATATACTTTTCTGTCGCCAGTGCATAAAAATGCTACCCGCATTGACTATATCTTTCTCTCCCAAATCCTTCTCTCAGGAGTCATAGAGGCTACTATACAGTCAGGCCCACCCTCTGACCATGCACTGGTAACATGTCATCTTACCCTTTCAATCTCTCCTAAGAAATCCCCCCGATGGAAGATTAATAACCAAATGTTAAAGGACGCCCATATTGTTAAAACTATCAGTAAGCACATAGATTACTTCATTGAAACCAATCTTCATTCTATCTCCAGACCAGATTTAATTTGGAGTGCTTTTAAAGCCTTCACTAGAGGAGTTCTAATAAGTATAGCCACACATAGGAAAAGAGAAAAAAGGCAGAAAAATTATATCTCTTCTTGACCAGATCCGCTCAAAAGAATCCTTGTTATCTCACAATTTCTTGGAATCAATACAACAGGAACTGGTTAAATTAAATGAAAATTACCTGGAAATGTTAAGGGATAAAGCTGAATTCACCATTTTAAAAGCCAAGGCAAACTATTCAGACCAGGGAGAGAAAGCAGGATGACTATTAGCGCTCCGAATTAAACAAATGGAAGCGACTAGATATATTCCATCAATTCATTCCCAGTTAAATGGAGTTCTAAAAACATCCCCGGAAGATATTGTCTTTGAGTTCCAGAGGTATTATACCAACTTATATAACCCTGAAGTGAATGTAGTATCGATAGATTATCTTGATGAATATTTAAAGGCCTCGGGATTAGCCTCACTTTCAGATGCTCAACAGGAAGGGTTAGTGTCTCCTATAACATCTGAGGAAATTTCCAGAGTCATCAAAAACTCACCTTCAGATAAATCACCTGGCCCAGATGGTTTTTCAGCTAATTTTTATAAGGTATTTCAAGGGCAATTACTGCCTCTCTTACTCCCCTTATTTCAGTATATTTTATCAGGTGCCCTTGTAGATCCTACTTTATGAGAGGCCTTAATAGTGCTTATATTGAAACCCGGGAAGAATCCAGAATGACTTATGAGTTATCGTCCAATAGCCCTGATGAACCAGGACATTAAGATATTAGCTAAAATCTTAGCAGATCGTATCACCCGTGTCTTGCCTGACTTAATTGGCCCCGAACAGGTGGGATTCATGAAAGGGCGCTCTTCAGTCGACCATCTCCGTACCCTGTCGCACATCCTTTCCGCATCTAGGGGTGCACCGTTTCCAGCTGCCTTAGTCTCTCTGGATGCTGAGAAGACGTTTGACAGGGTAGGTTGGAGCTTTTTATTCAGGGCCCTAAATGCTTATAAATTTCCTGAATCCTTTCAAAATTGGGTAAAAACTCTATATAATACCCCTTCGGCTTGAGTTATGGCCAATATAGTTATCTCAGAAAGGTTTATGCTACACTTAGGAACTAGACAGGGCTGTTCTCTTTCACCATTACTTTTTAATTTATATTTAGAACCCCTTATCCGCTGCTTAAAATCCTCACCGATGATCTATGGCATTAATATCCAGGGATTCGAAGTTAAAGTATTGGCTTACACCGATGACTTACTATTACAGTTATCCCGTCCGGAGAAGTCTATACCAGTCATGTTATCTATTATACAAGAATTTGCCAACTTCTCCAACTATAAACTAAATATTGACAAATCTCTTGTGTTTCCGCTTAATCATAAAACGCTTAAATCAAGCATCTCTGAGATGGGTATGTCTTGAGCACCGAACTCTTTAAAATTTCTAGGCATCCAAGTGGTCAAAAACCCTACCTTGATTCAAAAGCTGAACTTGGATAATCTAGCAAATACTGTAAGTGCAGATTTAGATAGATGGACTAAACTGTCGATCTTGCTTTGGAGCTGAGTGAATTTAATAAAAAATTACGTTTTCCTAGGATTTTTTACCCATTATATCTGCTCAATATTTGGATACCTGTTACCTGGTTTTGTTAAATTAACGGTTTGATAACAACATTTATTTGGGCTAACAAACAACCTAGGATTGCATTTCACAAACTGGCGGCTCCCAAAGACAAAGGGGGTCTCCGTTTACCACACTTAATTTATTACCATTGGGCGAGTCATGTGGCAAAATACATGAGATGGATAGAACAGATAGGAGAAGCAAACTCCAACAGTTTTTCACCTATCTGGCTTAAAATTGAGCTTTCATTAATTAAACAGAGCGGCCTCTCGCCTGAATCCTTACTTCATGTTAGGCCGGGTGCACTCCCGGTATTACTGAAATCAACACCCATTACGATATCGGTTAGAGTACACTTTCAGATAAGCTCATTTATGGATTATACATAGATACATAGATACATAGATACATAGATACATAGATACATAGACAGTGTCGGCAGATAAGGGCCTATGGCCCACCTAGTCTGCCCATTTGAGCTTGTAAGTTCAGTTTGTTTTCCTAGAAATCTATTTCCCCTTACCCCTGACCTCTAGAATTCCTTTATGTCTATCCCATGCATTCTTAAATCCCGTGATTGTTTCAGCCCCCACCACTTCCTCTGGCAGGGTGTTCCACTTGTCCACCACCCGTTCTGTGAAGAAATTCTTTCTCATGTTTCCTCTGAATCGTCCTCCTCCAACTTCATCCCATGCCCTCTAGTCCTGAAACATCTTTTTCGCTTAAAAATAGTGTTTTCCTGCACCCTGTTCCTCCTGTAAGATACTTGTATGTCTCTATCATATCCCTCTCTCCTCCTCTCCTCCAGGGAGTACATGTTCAGTTCCTTCAACCTGTCTTCATAGGATTTGTGATGCAACCCATGCACCATCTTTGTTGCCCTCCTCTGAACCTTCTCTACCCTGTCTATGTCCTTACGTAGGTATGGTCTCCAGAACTGTACACTGTACTCCAGGTGGGGCCTCACTAGTGTCTTGTATAGCGGAATTATGACCTCCTTTTCCTGCTGGTGATGCCCCTGCCTATACATCCCAGCATCCTATTTGCTTTACCTGATGCCTTGTCACACTGTTTCCCTACCTTGAGGTCATCAGAGATGACAACCCCAAGATCCCTTTCCTGCTTGGTGCATGCTATCCTCACCCCCAACTGATATATTGTGCCAGGGTTTTTGTGCCCTATATGCATTATCTTGCACTTCTTTGCATTGAATTTCAACTGCCAAACCCTTGACCATTCTTCAAGTTTCTGCAGGTCCCTTCTCATTCTGTCTACACCCTCTGGTGTGTCTACTCTGTTACAGAACTTTGTGTCATCAGCGAACAGTGAAATTCTGCCTTCTATATCCTGTGCAATGTCACTGATGAAGATGTTGAATAGGACCGTCCCAGCACTGATCCCTGTGGTACCCCACTGGTCACTCTTCCCTCTGTGGAGTGACAGCCATTTACCACCACCCTCTGTGTCCTGCCACCCAGCCAGTTACCTACCCACCACACTACTGTCCTGCCCACACCCATATTCCCCAGTTTGTGTAATAGTCTTCTATGTGGCACAGTGTCAAAGGCCTTGCTGAAGTCCAGATAGGCCATGTCCACTGCCCTCCCTGATCCACCTCCCTAGTCGCCCAGTCAAAAAATTCAATGAGGTTGGTCTGACATGACCTCCCCCTGGTGAAACCATGCTGCCTTGGGTCCTGTAGTCCATTGACAACCAGATGTTCCACCAATCTCTCCTTCAGTAGTGCTTCCATGATCTTCTCCACTACCGAGGTGAGGCTGACTGGTCTGTAGTTCCCTGCTTCCTCTTTGTTCCCACTTTTGTATAAGGGGACTACATCTGCTGTCCTCCAGTCTTTGGGTACCTCCCTGTTTCCAGTGATTGGCTGAACAGGATAGCCAGAGGTTCAGCCACCACCTCTCTTAGTTCTTTAAGGACCCTGGGTGCACCCCATCTGGCCCCATTGCTTTGTCAACTCTTATTACTTCCAGTTCCTTCAGGACCCTTTCTCGGTAAAGGGACTTGTGTCCATTTCTGCACCATTCTCACCTTGTACTCCTTCAGACCCATTACCCCCTCTTCCTTAGTAAAGACTGAGCAGAAATACCTGTTCAATATGTCAGCTTTACTGTTGTCATCCTCCACGCTGCTCCCATCCTCCCCCTTCAGTCTAACTATCCCTCCCTTTGTCCTTCTTTTTTCACTTATGTACCTGTAAAAGGTTTTGTCCCCTTTAACCACTGATTTTGCAATGTGTTCTTCTGTCTGAGCTTTGGCTTCCCTTACTGACTTCCCTGCCTCCCTTTGTTTCTCCTGGTACTTCTCCCTATCCCCTTCTGCCTGTGTCTTTTTGTATTGCCTGAATGCAGTCTTTTTGGCTTTCACTTTCTTTGCTACCTCTTTGGAAAATCATAATGGTCTCCTCTTTCTTTTCCTCTTGCTAACCTGCTTAATGCATAATTCTGTTGTTCTTATAATCCCCATTTTAAATACTGCCCACTGTTCCTCAATCCCTGATTCCTGTCCCATTCCCCTTAATGCCTCTTTCAAGCATCTCCCCATTTTCCCAAAGTCTGCCCCCCTAAAATCCAGGATACGTGTTTTTGTGTGGTTTGGTTTTGCTCTTTCTGTGATTTCAAACCACAGTGACTGGTGGTCACTGTTACCCAGGTGCTCCCCCACTGTTACCCCCATCACACTGTCCCTGTTTGTGAGCACAAGGTCCAGTATTGCCTTCTGCCGAGTTGGTTCCATGACCAGTTGCTTGAGGAAGGCACCCTGAAGGAGTCCAGGATAAATCTGCTCTAGTGATGCTGCTGCTGGGATGCTCCAGTCCACATCTGGTATATTGAAGTCTCCAACCAGTACTACTCACCTTTGTCAGCCATCCTTTGGATGGCTAGCATCAGCTCCCTATCTGTTTCTTCCTCCTGGGCTGGTGGTCTATAGACCACACCTGTGCGGATGGCTGGCCCCATTTTCCTTTCCAGCTTAACCCACAGTATCTCTCCCCATTTTGTTCCTCCTGGATCTGTGTGGCCTTATGTCATTTTTCACATACAGTGCCACTCCTCCTCCCTTCCTGCCTGCTCTGTCTCTTCTGAATATGTTGTAGCCAGGTATGGCCATCTCCCAGTCATGGTTATCATTACACCAGGTTTCAGTGATGGCCACAATGTCCAGGTCTGACTGTACCATGACAGCCTCCACATCTTCCATCTTGTTGCTAAGGCTCCTGGCATTTGCACAAATGGCTTTCCATGATTTGACCTCCCTAGACTGCTTCACTGTTCTACTCCAGCCACTTCCTTGGTTGTCATTTATCCCTGGTTCTCCTTGCTGTCTGCCCTTCTGCTGAATTTTGCCCCTTTTCTGCTTATCCACCTTTTGGACACTAATCTCCATCTTTTGCACACTGCTTTGCAGAGATAGCCACTCCTCTGGTTCACTGGTTCCATTACTAGCTGTGGGGGGTGAGCAAGTAGGTATCATACTTGTTGGCCTGCCACCCCCCTTTGCTAGTTTAAATGCTTGTCAATGTAGCATTTAAACTTATCATTGAGTGCTTGGATTCCCCTCCAGGATGGATGCAGGCCGTCAGGCTTGAACAAACCTCCATCCCTCCAGATGGGTCCCCAGTCACCAATGAATCCAAACCTTCTCACAGCACCAGTTCTTCAACCATGAGTTAAAGTTCCTGGTGCATGCACTCCTATGCTCTCCTTGCCTCTCACAGGTAGTACTTGAGAAAGTGACAGAAGTAGCTACTTGCTTGAGACCCCTCCCAGTTTCCTAAACTCTTCCTGAACTTCCTTTGGCTCCCCATTTGCCAAGTCATTAGTACCTAGGTGGATAATGACATCCAGCTCACCCTCCTGTCTTGCCTTCCCAGTGATCCCCAGTATCTTCCTTCCATCCCTCCATGCCGTGGCACCTGGTAGGCACCTCACCTCCCTGTCCTCCCCTCCTGTGTTCCTAGCTGGATCCCTCTTATGATGGAGTCCCCACCAGGATTCGTTCCTCCTCCTCTGGGGTCCACTGCTTTCCCCACTGAGGTCACCTCCTTGCCTAACCTCCACATCCTTTCCTTCCACTTCCTGGGTACCTCTATTTGGTTGTCCTCATTTGCCAGTGTGGCATATGAGTTCTTGAGGAATAGGATCTGGGATGTGCCTCTGCCTGACTGCTCTAACCCTCCCTGAGCCCACTGTCATCCAAGTGCTCCTCGTTCTCGGCATCCTTTGAGGCAGCTGCATTGGACTGGGTGGTTCCTGGACAGGGTGATGGTACTCTGACCCAGTTTACTTCCGCTCTGAGTCTGGCTACCTCATCCCTCAGTCCCGAGAGATGCATGCAGATAGGGCAGCACCTCAGTGTCCAGAAGGTCTGCCTGAATATGGCTGCCCCACAGCCACTACATTGCACCACTCCCCACATTATACTGCAATTCCACTACTTATCTGCTACTGAAGCTCTCTTAGTTCTCTTTTTATTTATTTACAGTATTAAAAATCCTGTAACTGATCCTCAGATATATATTTTTTTAAGGAAAAAGAAACCAAATAAATAAATGAGTCAAAACACTTGTCGTGCTGAGGGTGGTCTTCTTCCCCCTTATGCCCCTCCTACTTCACACTTATAACAATACTCAAGATTTAGCTCAACCTATTGGGGGCAATCCAAATTTAAAAATAGGTAACAAGCCAATCTCCCCTAAATGGCTTCCTCAGTTAGAAGATGTGAAGCTTTCCCAGCTTGTTGCACGGGATAATTCCTGGCTTTCAGTTACTGAAATGCTAGATAAGTTTAATATTCCCAGTAAATGTATCTTCAAGGTTTTTCAATTAAAACATTCAATTGTGAAAGTGTTCGGGCTGTCTCCGCCCCAAAGAAACACGAGAAGTCTTCTGGAAGATCTCATCCTTACCACCAGTAGATCTCACTCAGTATCTAGTATTTATAAAAGTCTATACAACTACAAATACCCGGTTGTGTTTGCACTGGAGAAATACTTGGCCTCTTATTTTCCCAGTTTGGAGATAGATTGGGCGGAACTGTGGTCGAACTGTCATAAGTATATTACACAGGATAGATTGCGGCTTATACAGTTTCATATATTACATAATATATATTATACCCACAAAAAATTAAACAAGTATGGGCTTATTGATTCACCCACTTGCTCACGTGGTAAACAAGCAGAGGGCTCGCTTTATTAAATATTCTGGGCTTGTCCTATGGCTTCCTTTCTCTGGAAGGATATCCAACAGAGGTTGGATGCCTTGTTGGGTCTTTCTCATTTTTTTACTCCTGAAGTATGCCTTTTAGGTGATTACACTCTCATATCAGTGACCTCCAGACATTATTATATGGCATTGATCTCTCTATCGGTAAAGAAGGTTATCCTCCGTCATTGGAAGGATGATGGAGATATCTTATATACGGAATGGCTCAAAGAAATACTGGCCAATCTCAGGATTGAAAGAATGGTGGCTAGTCTACGTAATAACATGACTACATATATGAACATTTGGGAACCTCTTCACACACTGCTCACTATTTAGTTGCTCCTTAGTTTGCTCCTCTCATTTTATTATTGAACTCAAACTGTAACTACATAATTATTAAGTGAATACTGCGCTGATTGGGGAGGTTTTTTTTTTGAGGGGGTGGGGGGTTTGGGGGAGAACAGTACCAATGTAAGCAGTGTAACACTACCTCTTGTTGCATTTCCAGTTCAAATCATCAGGATTGGCTCTGTTCTATTTCTTTGTAAAACAATAAACTTTTATTTGAAAAAAAAATTAGAAGGGCCCACATTACCCTAGTGGCAGCAAATGTTAAATTAGTAATCATGCAACATTGGAAAGATGACCTAGTACCCTCGGTCATGGAATGGTATAGAGAGCTGCTGTTGGCGTTGCAGGTAGAAAAACACATCGCCTTTATGCGACATAATAATCAAACCTACCTAGGTCTATGGGGCCCATTGGATGTTGTATTGATGTCTTGGAAACCCTAACATCTCTCTCACAATGATTTGATGCTGTACAATAAAATATTAGTATGTTTCGTTTTTTAGCACTTGGTGGGGGGAAGGGGGATGGGAGGATAAAGATAGGGTACTTAGTGGTAGATTCTACTTCTTTTGTTCTTTTGTACTCTGTAAAAATGGTAAAATGATCGAACAGGAGGCTATTGCAATTGTATTTGTTTATGTAAATCTGACTGTGTGTAATGTCACCTGTTTGAAGCACAAATAAAGCACATTTAATTAAAAAAAAGTTTGTGATTTTTGTCTGGAAGTGGGCCATGCTCATAATTTTTGTCTGAACCTGGTTCGCTGTAACTTATGTGAAGAGCAAGGACAATCTTATAGGATGTGCCCCTGGGATGCTCATACTAAAGGGTCTTTCTATGATCAGGATGATATGATCTTGGCGGCTCAAAAACAGAAGGAAAAGGCTCAGTTCTTGCTTTCTACTACACCACACACCTCTGAGATCACTGATGACCAAGCCTCTCTTGCTCAGACCCACCCTCCGGCTACAATGCCTACTTCTCCTGCTGCTCTTTCCACCACGCTGTCTGACAGACACTCCTCTATCCCTCCACCTGAAATGCCTCCTCCACCTCTCCCACAGGACAACTTTGTCATGGTGGGTGGGAAGAGGAACCAGGACAAACACCAGCCTAAGTATAAGATTTCTCCCCGTGTCTTGATCATGACTAGAACTAGTTATGCTGCTGTACAAACTAGTATTGAGGATGATGGGGCTGAATCAGATTTCTCCTCTAGAGTATCTTCAGTGAAGGATGATTCAGAGGGTGAAGGTGCACCTGATCAGACAGAACTGCAGAAATCTCACAAAAGGACTAGAAAGAAACATTCTTGATTTAACCTTTGGTTCTGTCTTCTTTCCAGCTTCATCTTGCATCTTTAAATGTTAACAGTCTTAGGAATCTTCGGAGGCGACATACTCTTTTTTTCTTCCCTCCAGCTGCTTACTACTCATTTTCTTTTTTTACAGGATACCAGACTCGGATCTGTCCAGGATATATTATATACAAAAAAGGCTTGGCCTTGGGGGGGCCCCTTTTTAGTCCCTGGGGGAAGAGACTTGTTCTGGTGTGGGCAATTTATTTAAACTATTACTGTTACTAGAATTATGGATGTTGTTCCTGGTAGACTGTTTTTGTTAGATGTTTTATATGATAATATTGCTATGAGACTAGGTTCTTTGAATGCACCTCAGACTAAGAGTGATAGGGTCTCTTTTTTTAAACTGTTGCAACCTTATTTACACACAGGGAGGTTTGTACTCTTGGGTGGAGATTTTAATTGTCCACTTGATTTACAGGATAAAACTGGGGCCGCGCACAAATTATATCGTGATACCACCGCTTTTTGCCTTATTCTTCAGACAGCCAGTTTACAGGATTCCTATCGACAGGTCCATTCTTCTGGTGGACACACCTATTTTAGAAGTATGCTTTCAACTCGTATTGATTATATTTTTTCTTCTAGTAGAGGGCAGATTCTGGATGCCTGGACGCAGGTTAATGTCTTGTCTGATCATACTGAATTGCATGTAATTTTGCACCTTGGCCTTACTAAACACCTTGGCAGAGGGTACTGGAAATTGAACACTTCTCTCCTTACTGATCCTAGAATTTCCCCAGATTGCTCCACTCTCCTGCATGCTAGGCTCTCTATAGCCATATTTTATGATACTATTTTGGATTGGTGGTCCGCCACCAAACTGGACTTGCGCTCTTTATTTAGATATCATGGTAAACGTAAGGCAACGGACACTTATTTGCATTGCTTAACTCTTAGGACATAACTTTATAAACTTCTTTCTTTGCAATCTACTTTAAAAACGTCCTTTCTCCCACAAATTCACTGTCTTAAAACCAAATGAAAGCATTTTTGTATGACAGGGCTATCTTTGATCACTGAACAACATTTTGGGACATGGTTACAGAAAGGTTCTGCAGATTTTGTAAATATAATCAGGAGTTTACTAATACTAAAATCATTGACAGTTTACGTAATGCTGATGGGGTCTTGTTGGATCAGAGTCCACATATTTTACGATTTGTTGAATATCGGTTTGAATCCTTTTTTACAGCAGCCCCTCATGCTTCCTTCAAAGGTTTTTTTCTGATTTACCTCATAAAGTTTTATCTGATGAAGTTGTGGTTTAATTAACTAAACCTATTTAGATACCCGAGGTTGAATCTGCCATTCAAGTCCTTCCACTGAATAAATTTCCTGGTCCTGACGGACTCAATTCTGAATTTTATAAAACATTTTGGCCCTTACTGTCCAGGATCCTTACTGAATTGTTTAATGAGATCTTGACTACTAACTGTATTTCCAGTGACTGGCTTCAGGCCTATATGATTTTGTTATATAACAAGCATTTGTCAATGCCTGTCAACCCGCCCTCCCCTCCTCACTGGATTCTACCCTCACATCTTGGTATACCCGATGCTGCACTTTTCACCCTCTCTCCACCCTTCCTACATTCCTTCTCCCACCCTCACCTTCTTCCCTCTCCCTATGACTCTGGCACTTCTTATCTGTTGTCTAGTTTCTCTGACAAATGCCACTGACTGCTTTGTTACAATGCTACTCTTGAATTGTATTAATCTGTACTCTGTTTACAATGTCCACATTGTTGTAATGTCTGTCTTGATGTTCCCCATAATTTGTATTTCTCTGACGTGGAACCTTTGTAAAAGAGTCAAGGCTCAAAGGTATTTGTAATCCTAGACTTGATAAAAAAATTAAAAATGCTGAATGTTGTCGTGCTGGCATTGGCAGTGGCAGAGGTGGAGAGGCATAGTGCTGTGAGTTTGTTAATGTGTGCCAAAAGGTGATTTTACACGGTGAGTACGCCACTGTATGGCACAGCTGTGGAAAACGCATTTTGGGCAGGCTGTGGAAAATGGCAGCTGAACTGTTGATAATGAGGTGTGCACAAAGGCCAGTGGTGAAAATGTGGCATGAAAATATTGTAGATTGACAAAGTTACAAGGGTGCATGTAAACTGCACAATGCACGCTTGCAGCGCAGTCATTGTCTGGACTTTCACCACCAAATTTTCAACATAGGCATTTTTGGACCTCTGCTGATGAATAGTGTTACTGTCATTTCCTGAAAGTGTCCCGGAAAATGATTTCACACAGTGACCTTGCAATTCTGCACCGGACTTGGGAAAACACATTACAGCCAGCTGTACTGTTTATGAGGAGGTATGGCAAAATGGCAATGATGAACAGCTGGAGTGAAAGTATTACAAATTCACAATGTCACGAGCGTGCATGCAAACTGCGCAATGCGGGCTCGTAAAACACTCATTTTGTTGACTTTCGTCCCTAAATTTTCAACATAGGCATTTTAGGACATCTGCTAATGAACAGTGTCACTGCCATTTTCATAATGTGTCTCAGACACGAGCTTTCCACAGCGACTGTGCTATTGTGTGCCGGAACTGTGAAAGTAGATTTTGGTCAGGAAGTGAAAAATGACAGCTGTACTGTTCATTAGTAGGTGTAGAACAATGGCACTGTTGAAAGTGTGGAGTGAAAATATAAGTTTGCGAACTTATGAGCATGCGTGCAAACTGCGCAACGTACACTCATAGCACAGTCATTTTATGGAGTATTGTCACCAAATTTTCAACACAGGCATTTTAGGACCTCTGCTCATGAACAGTGTCACTGTCATTTTCGTAATGTGTCCCGAACAGTGATTTCACTTAGCAACTGTGCAATTCTGTGCCTGAAGTGCGAAAACACATTTGGGGCAGAATGTGAAAATGGCAGCTATACGGTTCACAAAAAGGTGTGGTAAAATGCCAACGTTGAGAATGTGGCATGAAAATTTTACAAATGAGCTAACTTACAAGCATGCATTGTGCAGTTGCTATGCACGCTCGTAAAACAGTCATTTTTTGGATTTTTCCCACCAAACTTGCAACATAGGCTATTTGAGAGCCCCTCTCATGAACAGTGGCACTGTCATTTCGTTACTTGGTCCTGAAACATGATTCTGTGAAGTGACTGCAAAATCACCTTTCAGGACCTGAATAATGCAATGACAATGCAAGAATTCATGAAAAGGGGACCCAAAAACCCCATGTTGAAAATTTGGGGCCATAATTCACAAAACTGTCCTAGATATACATTAAAGTTGAAAACCCCCTATTCATTCCATTATACAGCTTACCGGCATGTCTTCAGTTCGCGGTCGGCTTTGAAGAGTGCAGACGTGTTCCCGGTCCACAGAAGATTGTTTCACCGGACTCAGCAGGTAAGTTTGGGGTGGGGGGTGAGGGGAGGCAGGATGCACAGTGGGTGGGTGCAGGTGGGGGAGGGGTATTGAGACTGTGAAGGACAGTTTTAATTTTACAGGGAAAAAAATAAAAAAAACATCGGGACAGTTTTTTTTTTTTTGCAGGGGATTTGGCACACTGGGTGGGCTCCCAGAATACCACCTAACTGTTTGGGGGGGTGTCTGTAGCCAACGGGGGATTGGGCACCCTCATTGGCACACAACATGGGGGGAGGAGGAGGAGGAGTAATGCCGACGGGATTGGGCACCCTCGTCGGCACACAAAGAAAGGGTGTGTGAGCCGAGGGGATTGGGCACCACCCTCGTCATTCAACAATTGGGGGGTTATGCCGATGGGGAGTGGGCTTCCCCGTCAGCACACAAAGAAAGCGGGGGGGTTAACTGACAGGGGGATTGGGCAGCCCCGAAGTCAGCAGTAGTTAGGCGGCCACCCACTCACCGACCATGTACATAATGGCAGCGAGCACAGCAAGAAAAGGACTGCTGCATATGACAAGCTTTGCTCAGATTGCAGCAGACATTTTCTTAGATGTGCTCACCACATTATGTATGCATGGTGTGGTGCCGGCATGCAGGCTGATTGGGGAATGCGGGATGCACCTACTGGTGCGTGCCCTGCATTCGCCAACAGCGGCCCCGCCTCCAAAGCTGCACTGTCCCATGATGTTGGCTGCGCAAGCTCACCAACATAAAAAATAAAAAAACTGGTTTGTCTTTTAAGCTCTCCTTTGGAAAAAGAAATTCTTGGACTTCCACCTAATTCCTGAGATAAGGTGGGATCATTAAGGAGCATGGGCCAACATGTTCTCACAATTGCCCCAATTTCACCAGCTTGATTGCTGTATTGGGTCACAAATGTGACTGGAACATTTGCCCCTTTCTCCACTGTCTTTTTATTTTTTGGTTTGAGCAAATTCTCCCTTAACTGTAATTTAGCTGTCTAGATTACTCAAATGTATTATTTATCTATTTTCTGTATTACATAGCAGTCTTATGTTTTGTGTTAACTGTCAAGTTTTTATGTCATATCTCTGCTGTTTTACATCCTGGCGTGGAACCTTTGTAAAAGAGTGTATACTCAAAGGCTGTATCCGAATTACCAAATAAATGAATAAAACTTAAAAAAAATGATGCCACAGTCAATTAGCAGATCATCCAGCACTGCGTCTCAACTGGAAGATTACTATGAACTAAAATAGGTGGAAAGTATACAAAAGAGAAGCGATGCCATTCCAAAACTTTCTTTTAGAATTCATATCCCCAAAACTAATTTATATTCAAAAGGATGCAAGCAGTCTGTGAAGAACAAAATGTTGCTCTTGTCTTGCACAACAAATCTTCACCTTCTCATAACTCCAGGTAGATCCTATATGTGCCACATTGGTCGAAAAGAAAAAAACTGCTTGATACCTTTAGAAAATATCCACATTCATGAGGCTGAGCACAGCAGGTACAGTACAGGGAGCTTTGCAAATGCCAACTCGTCAGTTTACAGGTAATGAAAGAGCTTAAAAGAAGCCAGTCAGGGGAATGAAGCTTGGAGGAGTCTAGCGCTGAAGGGAAAATGAAGTTGTGTAAGTACAGAAAACACCACAGCTTGATATGACTCAAGGTCCCGCTAGTGGGCCAAGGAACACCATTAAACTAGAACACTGCAGAGTCCTTTGAGACTGATAGCAAAAAAAGTCCCCTAATACAGTACAATTAGACAATCGAGTATAACCAAAAGTCTTAGCCCACATGAAATCCACAATTTTTAAACTGAATGGGTAAACAATCCAATCTATTATTACACACAGGCAGCCTGGTTGGTTCTGTGTTAAAAAAACTTTTCAGCAGTAAAGATGCACATCTACAGAGGGCACTTACATATTAAGGAAGTCCTGCTCATCCAGCAGTGTTCCGAAAAAGGTCTGTGAAAAGCTTACAAAGTTCTTTACTGGCTTGCTGTGCCAATTCATAACGACGACAACCAGCATCTGTAGTTACCTCAAGATGGGCTGGGTGGAGCAGCCAATGTTTAATGTGTGCTGCCCATAATTTATTTAACAATGGGTGATATGCTGTGCTGGTCTGCTGGACCTTCAGCATCAAGTCTGGTACAATACAAATCCTTCGGCTGGCTGATTGAATTCTCTCCAGCCCCCTTGCCATTTTCAAAATATGTTCCTGGTATAGGAAGTTGAGCAATTTGAAAAATAAGTGGTCCTGAGGTGGGGGGGGGCCTGGGAGGTGGTTTAGACCTCAAGACTCAGTGGGCTCTTTCAATAGCATAACTGGGGCCATCTGGAGAAGGGCCCATCACTTTTTAACAGAATTGTTGCACAAAGTCCAGCAAGTTTTACCCCTCTTCACCCTTAGGCAGACCTATTAACACCAAGTTGTTTCTCCTCTTCCTACACTCTAAATCATCTACCTTATTTTCTAGGGTAGAAATTGGGCGCTTGATTTGAACCACGTCAGGATCAATTTTTTTATCGTGATCCTCCATAGAGGATATTCTAGCTTCAGCATTGCATACCCAAACAGATAATTCCTTTAGAGTGGGATTGATTTCCTTAATTTTGTACTCTAAGGAGAAAACATCTTTCTTTATTTCAGCCAAGCCCATATAAATTTGAAATGGTGACAAATCTTCCAGGATGGAGTGTTCCGATGGAGTCGGAGAAACACTTCAGTGGGGATGCTTGGCCTCAAGGGTAAGTGCCTGCTTATCTTCATCTGAAAACACTGAGAGGTTCTGCTGCTCAGAGATGCCCATTTCCATTTTAGCCTCATCCATAGCAATCTCCAACACCATTAGTACCCACTAGTAAAGAACAAAACACCTCCTTGTAGATTTTAATGAGGTAAAAGTTATATTATTAATCAAACTGAACAGAGCTCTGAGTTCAAGCAGCTTGCTCAACACTGGCGTTATGGGACCTCATGATTACAGGTTTTAAACATGCTTGGGATAGTCATAGAGGATTGCTGGTAGCTGGGGGGGGAGTACAACCTAATGCCAGTAGTGCATGACAGAGCACAATTGTTAGTTGTAATAGAGCAGACTGGGTGGACTGAAGGCCCTTATCTGCTGACAATTTATATGTTTCTATATTGTACTCTGTTTCACTATTGTAACCCCCTAACAAAACCATCTCTCAATACATAACCAATATTACCTTTGAGTGTAGTTCTACAGTTACTTATCAGTTTCTGGTAAAAGTCACGGTAAGATAATTGTCTCTTTGCTTCTGAGATGTATTTTGAGGTATCCATAATGATGACTGCACCTACTTTTTCAGCTTGCTTTATTGTAATCATGGTATTCATTGAGTGGCTTCTTAATGCACTTTTCCCGTGTGGTACAATTATGAAAACAGTCAGGTAATGGTCTAGACAGCAGTTCATCCAGGTGTTTACATTTGTTTACTAATAATTACATGGCCGTAAACAGTGTAGGGCAATAAGTGGAATATGGTTGAATCACAGGGGATCCTGCTTAGGGCAGTTTGATGGAAGTGTCTGTATTGGTTGACTAGGGGCTTAGATTCAAGCATTGCTGGCTGACTTGATGCTTGCCTTACAACAAGATTTATGCTGGCTAGAAGTTAGCTGTCCTGGTTTTTCAGTCTGGATGCATGCAGAGGAGGCAACAGGGGAGGAAAGTGGTTGAGGATGCATGTTCTTCACATCTGGCTTTGTTTGCTTAAGAGTCTGGGTTTTCAGTCTGGATGCACGCAGATGGGGTGATGGTGGAGGCAATATTATTGTGGACAAATCTTGCATTTAATGATGTGTCCACTTATTTTCTGTTTTGTTTGTGGCCATCACAAAGCAGTGTAGCAGTGTGTAACAGGATGTATGTCAGCAGTAGTGTCACAACTTGAGGAAAAATTGCATTAAGGAAACTGAAATTGAAACATTAAAAAAAGGATTCAACTGATGAAGAGGAAGTGCTGGACAGAGCACATTTTTTACACTTCAGTCATTCCTCATCAAGGAAGAAGTCCTCACAATCTTCAGTCTCCCACACCAGATTTGTCCCCACATGGGAATGTTTTCTCCATATGTGCTTCACTGGCCTCAGTTGTAGGCAATTTGACGTTCTGGTTCATCCTCAACAGCACTGTCACCTTTCATGTGGCAGGAGACGAGACATGATTGTGTTGCATGGAATGCGCCTACATCTATCTTAATAATGTCAGCATGCCAACATTTCAAGGTGACTGATTTGGGCATGCCTATCCGATGGTGATACCAACACTGCAACAAACCATGCTGTCAGCAAAATCAACACTTTGCTGACAGGTCACTGTGTTGGTGAATCCGAGACAGGGACACACTATCTCCCGATCCTTCATCCCCTACCCGAATCAACTCTGACTGGAGTTGATATTCCAAAGCACAGGAGGTTGGTAGGCAGAGACCCCCACATGGGGTGTGTAGGAGCAAAGCCCCTTAATAGAAAAACAGTACCGGGAGATGTATAGTATGGGATTTATGTCTACTGCAACTTGTGGTCGACATAACTCCAGTCGCTGAGATGCCGGTCCACAAAAGTGTTGTCGAACTGGCATCGTAGAACCACTGATTTGTATGCCTGTGTGATATACAATTGCCTCTGGTGAACTGAGTATACACTCCACACTAACACGCGAGATTAGACAGCTCTGGTGTTTGATGGCTACTGAAGTCAGTGTGGACCAATCAGTAATCTTGCTCCCACTTAAAGGGCAAGTAATCATAGGAGGAGATTTTAATTTAACACTATCACCGAACAAAGACTGCTCCCATCCCTTAAAGCATAGGCAAACAAATACCACTAAATATGTAAAAAAAATGCTCAACCATCTGGGACTGGTGGATATATGGCGCTCAATGTTCCCATCGAGACTAGCATATACCTACTACTCAACCAGGCACCATACTTACTCTAGGCTAGACTACTTTATAACTACATGTGAACACTTGACCTCAATACAGGACATAGAAATAGGTCCGAAAATCTTGTCTGATCATCATCCTCTCATTTTAAAAATCGATCTAGGCAAAATTAAAAAACAGACATTGTGGTGCCTTAACCGCTCTATTTTAAAAGATAAACAGTTTATAGACATAATGAAAAAATAATACCCCAATTCCTATCAGAAAACTCTACTCCTGACATCTCTGAGGCTATAACCTGGGACTCTCTAAAAGCATCATTAAGGGGAGAAATGATAGCATACTCAGTTAAGAAAAAAAGAGATCTAGATAAGAAATACTCTGAACTAACCTATTGTATCCAACAGTACCAACTATTGTATAGGGAAGGGGACAAGGGACTAGCACAAAAAATCAAGGATGCAAAAGCCTCCTTGCAGAAAATAATTGATACTAAAATCCAGCAGACTCTACTCGACCTTAAACTAAACAATTACATGGGGGGATCCCGAGGGACAAGCTGGTTAGCCCAAAAAGTAAGAACTCAGAAAAGCATGGCCACTGTAATTAAGGCTAAAAATGCAACAATGGGTTTATTAACTCATAAAGATGAAGACATTAGGCAAATATTCACTGAATACTTTGCCAACTTATATCAGCAAAAGGATGGAAATACCTCAGATATTAGGAGTGAATTTCTAAAGGACTTGCCCCTCCCGCACCTAAATGAAACTCATAAAGCAATATTAACAGCCCCAATTATGGAAGAGGAAATTCAGGCAGGGATAAAAAATCTTAAGCAAAATCGCTGCCCGGAACCAGACAGATATACCTCTGAATGGTATAAACAATTTGACAAGGAAATTATACCTCAATTACTGAGGGTGTTTACTGAGGTCATTAGGAGAGACCCTCTCCCCCTTGGGACTACACAGTGTTATCTCTGATCACAAAACCAAACAAAGATTCCTCAATCCCATCCATGTGTAGACCTTTTTCTATCTTAAATAATGATTATAAAATGTTTATGATGATATGGGCGACTAGGCTGGAAACAATCTTGCCTTCTATCATTCATCAAGACGAGACAGGCTTTACAAAAAAAAGAAATACAACAGACAATATTAGAAGAACTTTTATCTTGATTGAATATATTCAAAACAGAAAGATTCCATTGGCTATGTTAAGCCTGGATGCTAAGAAGGCATTTGTCAGGGTGTCCTGGGATTTTATATGGGACACCCTGTCGAAGTTCTAATTTCCAGAAACTTTTGTGGGTTGGTTAAGAAACATAAACAATGCTCCCCAAGCATACGTCCGTATAAACGGAGGCTTATCTGCCCCTTTTCCTTTAACTTGTGGCACACGACAGGGGTGCCCATTGTCTCCCTTATTATTTGCCATTTACATGGAACCTCTGGCATCGGCTCGTCACAAGGCCAGGAGGGTGGAGGGGATCCCACTGGGCCAAAGGGAGTACAAGCTTAATTTATTTGCTGATGATATTTTAATGATTTTGTTGTTCCCGGAAACTTCTATCCCAGCCACATGGCATATACTAAAAAAATTTGAAAAGGCAGGGGTATTTAAACTTAATATGAACAAAACCAAAGTTTTGCTTCTACATTTTCTCCCCAGCAGTGAACTATGCCGGACTTATCCTTAAAATGGAACTCCACTAAAATTAAATATCTTGGAGTATACCTCTCCTCAAACCTAGAAGTAGTAGAAACAATAAACTATGAACCCCTAATAAATGATGAACGTACTTCTGCAACTTTTATACTTATTTCAAAATATCCCTTTTTTTCCTTCAGATTTTACTTTAAATCCTGGGAAAAATATTTTCGGGTTTATTGTGGGGTAACCATAAACCCATGATACTTATTCAATTTTAACATTATCTGTGGCCCAAGGTGGTATTAATCTACAAATTTAGAACTGTATGCAATAGCTGCCTTCCTTAAAATACTGATATTATGGATATCAGGGAAATTCTTGGCACCATGGAAAACACTGGAGTTTGAAATCAATGATATGCATAACATTCACATACTTTCATTTTCTTCTCCTGGGAAAACTCCTCCACTTAAGAATTTTACTAAGATCACAGCTAGTGTTTTACAAATTTGGTATAGGATGAGGGAAAAACCATATTTGAACCAGAAATATGCATACTGTATGATATTTTCATATGATGAACAATTTATCTCATCCCACTCAGACCAAACTTTTTTACAATGGAGACAGGACGGCTTATCCCATACTTTCCAGTTTCTAGATGAAAAGGGAATGCACTCATTTGAGGAAATGAGAACAAACTATGAACTAAGATGAAATGACTTCTTTAGATATTTACAAGACAAAATTCATATATTAAGAAAAAGTAACATAGAAGCAAAAATATCAACCCCATGGATCTAAACTTAAAATTATTCATAGACTCTATAAAAGGCCAATTAAGAGAACATTTAATAGGGAACATTTATAAAGGGCTCAGAGACCTAACCCTAGAATCAACATTATCCATCCTGGAGAGATGGAACTCAGAACTAGGTCTTTCCATCTCCCCCACCCTTTGGACACAAACAACAGAGTGAGCCATTAAAATGACCTCCTCCACATTCTGGAGAGAATATGCATGGAAATGCAGACTTCGCTATTTCCACTCACCAGCTTTGCTGGCCGAATACCTACCAGAAATATATGGTCACTGCTGGAGAGAGTGTGGATGCACTTTAGCTAACCTAGGGCACATCATGTGGTTCTGTCCAATACTAATGCCATTTTGGTGCTCTCTTCAGGGGGAATTAACAAGTTGCTTGGGCAAGACAATAGAATTGACAGTGGAGATGGTGCTGCTGTCTATATATCTGGACTGGTCCCCCTCTTAGGGAAAAACACTGATGTCAATTTTTTACTTGCAGCAAAAAAAGAGCTAACTAGAAAGTGGATAAAAAAATAACACCAACAATACAAGAGTGGAGAAGTTATAATTGATATATATATACAAAATGGAAAGTTTATCAGCACAATTACATGATAGAATACCAAGCTTCCAGAACAAATGGAGGCTGGTCTCTATACCAAGCTCCGTATAGACAAAATTTTGTCCTTAGGAAAGGAGAGGAGGAGGGGGAGGGTGGGGCCCTGCCTCATCTTTTCTCATTTTCCCCCCTTGTCTATACTGGAATAGGGAGTAAAGTGTCTTAACTTCCAAAATAATGTAAAAGCATGTAATCTGAACAAAGAATGGCTACCACTGTCAGAAACTGAAATGTGTGCACTGTGTGTGAAATGAAAACCCTTTTTTTAATAAAAATCAAATTAGAAAAAAAAAGCAATCTTGCTCCCCCAGTACTGCAAGGGCTATCCCTGACAGCAAAGTGCCTCATGTCTTCCATATACGAACATACAAAATTTGCCAGCAGATAAAGGCCTAGAGGTCTATCAAGTCTGCTCGAATGTGCAGCTAGCACCCCTTATTCTGCAGCTGCCCCTCCCTTCCACCCTTCCCCTTCATTAACCCTCCCCCTTGTCCTGTTCCATCCTTGTTTGAAGCAGTCCACTGTTCTACTGCATACCACTTCTGCAGGTAATGCATTCCACCCAGCCAGCCACCCTCTCTGTAAAAAGTGTCTCCTCATCTCCCTCCTGAACCTTCCTCACTCCAGTCTCATATCATGGCCCCTTGTGGCCCACCCCTCCCTTACTTTGAACAGCCCCTCTGTACCTGTCTTGTTTATTCCTTTCATGTATTTAAATGTTTCAATCATGTCCCCTGTCTTCCTCTCCTCCAGTGAGTACATGTTCAACTCCTTCAACCTCCTCTCGTATGATAAGTCCCCAGACCCTGATCATCTTTGTCGCCTGCGCCTGCACTCCTCCAGTAACTTAATGTCCCTCTTCAGATAGGACACCAGTACTGCACGTAGTACCCAGGTGTGGTCTAACTAATGACCTATACAGTGGCAGAATCACTCTTCCTCCTCGAGGATATACCCCTTCAATACAACCCAGCATTTTGTTGGCCTTTGCAGCCTTCCTACACTGTGCCGAGTTGTTCATTGACCCTGTGATGAGCACACCCAGATCCTTCTCCTCCTCTGTCTGGGCTAGCTGCCTCTCCTAGCTGGTAAGTCCTCCTGGGTTCTTCATCCCAAAATGCATCACCTTGCACTTTTGGCATTAAAGTCCGGTTGCCAGGTATCTGACCCAGGTTTCAAGCTGCCAGATCATCCTGCAACCCCTGCCATCCCCCTAGGTCATCCACCACCGCTCAACCTTGGTATCATCAGCAAACAGACTGATCTTTCTTGATGTCCCATGATATGTCTGCAATGAATATCCCAAACAACACTTGTCCCAACACTGAGCCCTGTGGGACACCGCCTGTCACTGCCCTTGGTGTGTGAGAGCCCCACCCACCACCACCCTCTGTTGCCTTCCTGCGGCAGTTTTCACCCATCTCACCAGCATTGCACCTGCCCTGTGCCTACTAACTTCTTTCCCAGCCTTCCATGTGGCACTGAGTCAAATGCCTCACTGAAGTCCAGATACAGGACATCCACTGCATATCCTCTCGTCCAGTTGCCTAGTTACCCAGTCATAGAACTCAGACCAGGTTGGTTTGGCAGGATCGGCCATGTGAAGCCATGCTGTCTGCTGTCTGTAGTCCTTTGGCCTCTGGAGGGCCACCTGCTCTCCTTCAGGATAGTCTCCATTAGCTTACCCACGATGGATGTGAGGCTCACTGGTCTGTAGTTTCTCAGTTCATCCTTGGGGTGACTCTTGTGGAGGGGCACCACTGAGCCATCCTCCAGTCCTGAGGTACACACCCTGAATGTAGTGAGGCATTAACAGGTCTCCAAAGATCCTGCAAGGACCTCTGCCAGCTCCTTCAGTACCCTGGGGTGGATGCTATCTGCCTGGCGCTTGTCCACCCTCAGTGCCTCAAACCCTCTCGAACTCGTCTCCATGATTTCCCCATCTGTCACCACTTCCCCCACGCCTGCCATTTCTCCCATCTTTGGGTGTCACCCCCTCTTCTCTTTTAGTAAATACTGAGCAGAAGTACTCATTTAGTGCTTCCACCTTATCGCACCCTCCTTCCACCCAATCCCCTCCTTCCTAATCCTTACTATGTGGCCCTTACAGCTTCTTTTCTCCCTGATGTACTTAAAGTCGTCCTTCCCCTTCTTAATGCCTTGTGCCAGCCTGAGTTTGTAGATGTTTTGCCCCTTACTGCCCC
This sequence comes from Neoceratodus forsteri, assembly GCA_016271365.2. NCBI lineage: Eukaryota > Metazoa > Chordata > Ceratodontiformes > Ceratodontidae > Neoceratodus > Neoceratodus forsteri. The sequence continues at coordinate 18,651,488 of CM028129.1, read as the reverse complement.
TTTGTCACCTCCTTCGATTCTGTCAAGTACCCTCTCTGTCCTCCCCCTCCCTGTTTCTTGTACTTCCTAAAGGCAGCTCTTTCCTCCTTACCTTTTCCTTACCTCCTTGCTCAACCAGCTCGGTTTCTTAGCCCTAGCCTCTTGCTTTGGGCTTTTGCAGCAGGTTTTGGTTGCCTCCACTATCCCCAACTTTATGAGCTCCCATCTCTGGTTAGTATCCATACTAGATTGACTTCTGGCCAGGTACCCTTTACCACTCCCATCCTCCCAAAGTCGGCCTCCTGAAGTCCAGCACTCTGTGCCAGATTCCACCTTCTTCCTTGCCCATATCCAATGTGAGCCATACTGAGTGTGGTCACTCCTGACAGCGTTCCTCCACTGTAAGTTCTCTCTACAAAGTCCCCATTTGCCAGCACAAGGTCAAGGTATTCCCTAACCTGGTTGGTTCACTGACCATTGCAGCAGGAAGCTGTCCTGGAAGCATCCAGCAGTACTGCCCTTCTGTTCCTGGTTGGGGTGCTCCAGTCCACTCTGGCATGTTGAAGTCCCCCACAATCACCACACTCACTTCTTGCAGGTCCTCCTGATCTGTCCCACTAGTTCCCTGTCTAACTCCTCCATCTGAGATGGTGGCCTGTACACCACTCCATTCCTAAGACTCCTATTCTTGAATCCTGGATTTGCACCCAAAGTGACTCTGTACTACCCTCCTCCCTTCCTCCCTTACACACTTCAGTCTTCTTTCCATATAGTGACACCCCTCCTTTCCAAGTCACCTGTCCCTATGAAATAACCTGTACCCTGGTACAGACAGGTCCTAGTCATTATATTGGATGGCCCATGTTTCCGTGATGGCTGCAATGTCAACCTCTCCTCTGCCATGAGAACCTGCAACTCTGCAGTTTTCCTCCCAAGGCTCCTAGCATTAAGGGTAACCACCTTTCACCCTTTCCCCCTCCTCCCATCCTGCCCTCCTTTCCTAACATCACCAATAGAACTTGCCATTTGTCCTTTGTCACTGTTATGGGGGGTTAACTCATATGATTTCCCAACCTGTAGTCTCTGCATATCTCTTCCCCAACTGCCACCCCCCACTCCTAGTTTAAACTCCCAACTTCCTCTATATATTCTTCCATCCTCTGTTTCAACACTCTTCCTCTCACTCAAGTGTAGTCTGTCCTGGCATAGAGACTACTGTCTCCTGGTCCATCCCCACCCCCCAACAGCCCATACCCTTTAGCACAACACCAGGTTCTTAGCCATCTGTTAAATTCCTCTTATTCTCAGCTTTCTTGTTGTGCTTGCCTTTGGCACTCAATATCTCGGAAAAAGTTACTGATCTTCCTGCCCTCACATAATTGTGCTGAGTTCTTCAAACCTCTCTGGACTATATCCACTGTCTTGTCCGCTGTGTCGTTTGTCCCAAGATGTATAATTAAATGAGGCTTGTCCCTACCCTTCTAGTATATTTCAGAACAGACTGTCCCACCTTTCTGCTGTCATTCCTGGCATGCCTCCACCCAAATGCTACTATGCCTCTGCCTTGCTACCCTACCTAACTCCTCTTAGTATTGAGTCCCCCAACAATAGAGATTCCACCCCTCTTACTCCCTGCTTGCTTCTTTCATCCTCCCTCATTTCCAGCCCCTTCTTCCTCCTGCACATTATTCTACCCTCATCTCTGTTTGTGTTCTCTCAGCAGAACTTTCCCCCGCTCCAGTTTGGTCCAGGCATTTATCAATTACTCCTCTAATTTCATCACTTCCCTTCTCCACCTTCTTCCTCTCTAGCAGTGCGAAACTATTTTATGAAGATCCTTCACAAATGCCTGCTCCCTCTCTCTGCATAGTAACCTGTTCTCTCCTTTCCATTCCATGACTTTTGCCACTTCTTCGCCTCCCCTCACAAGTCCCTATTGCCTACTTCCATTGGACTTTTGTCTCCTGACCTGGTTTCCCCGGCAATTGTTCTTCCTGGTCTGGGCCCCTTTGTCTCTGCTTCCTTCTTCTGACCCTCTCCTCACCACTGTTGGCTTAAACTGCCCTCCTCATCTCCCTTCTTCCTCCCTCCAGTATTGGGCTAAACCAATTTCAATCTGCCTTGCCCGTCGGAGTTCCTCCCACAGACCCTCAATCCCTTCTAAGTTTTTCTGTGGTTGCACACTAAACATCCTCCCACTCTCCAGGCAATGTTTAGAAAGATTGGTGCACCCACAGTTGTTGCAGCCTACCACCCTACCCATTGCTGTCATTGCCCACTAACGACCTCCACCCCTTCCAGATGCAGGATACCAAACACTCCCCAGGTCCCCACTCTCCCTCTATCAGTGCAGAAACATTCTTTATTTCCTTACCTCCTTTATTGCACACGTTTAGATATGTTGAGCAGCTGCTTTTTATATTCTATCCACTCAAAAATACTTTAAGTAGCCATTGCACAACTTCTTCAACTCCTACTCCTCCTTTCCCAATGCAATAACAATGTGAATTAGTACTAAAGTGCCTAGATTTGCATTTTCATTTCCTTCCTTCCACTGAGAGAGCAGTCACCTTCACTTGCTGCAGTTCCTTTCCTGGATGTCTGCTTCTGTTATGACAGGTGCAAACTTTGCCTGTTTGAGGAAGTGATGTCAGAACCCCTAGTATAAAGGGAATAATTGACCAGGGGTGTGTGGGTGAGGGGGTTGGGTGGTGACCAGCCCAAGTCTTCCGAAACAATCAGGTAGCTGAGGCCTCTAGTCAGACAATTAGCATCCTTCCCCCACTAAAAATTTTATGCTAGTAGTTTAGCAACAATGAATCAATTCACTGCATTCATATATGCATCTGCCATAGGTTGTGGAAGTTAAAGTGAATCCTGTTGTCTCATCACTCAGTCTCATCCTCCATCTTTTTCCAATCGCCTTCAATACCCCAAAAGGTACAACACATCCCAAAGTAATTTGTTGGATTTTATCCTGTACTGTGTATGTTTTATCAGCTTGTTCACTGTGCAAGGAGGACGAACACCCAGTCTCTGTTGAATTTCATGTTACTCTTTAGATAATAGTGGCTTTAGCATCAGTGCCCCATATACATGTCTTATTAGAGTGATTAAATTTTTGACCCGATTATGCTCATCTTCAATTATTGATGACAGGTCACGCTTATACATAATAACAATCAGGCAGTTCTCAGATCTGGCAGACAACAGAATGCTGAAAGGCAGTAAGGATAGTCCATAGTATTGAGCATAAAGCTCCATCAAGGCACAGCTTCCAGTAGCTTAATGAGGGAGTGCATTGCAGTGGTGCTCTTGCTGTCAGCCTAGGCTCTGAATCTGCTGACCATGTGGTACAGTGTTCAGATCAGCCTGCTGTCGAGGTGGGGCCAGCTTTATAAGGGGAGTGCACTGCAGTGGTACTTTTGCTGTCAGCCTTGGCTGTGAATCTGCTGATCGTGGTACAGTGTAAGGGCCTGCTGTCGAGGTTGGGCCAGCTTAATGAGGAGACTGCACTGAGTGGTGTTCTTTGGCTGTCAGCCTGGGCTGTCAATCTGCTGGCCGTGGTGATATAGTGTACCAAGACTTCTGTCGAGGTTGGGCCAGCTAAATGATGAGAGAGCATTGCAGTAGTGCTCATTGCTGTCTGCCCGGACTGTGAATCTGCTGACAGTGTGGTACAGTGTACAGACCCTGCTGTCAAGGTGGGGCCAGCTGAATGAGGGCAGCGCATTGCAGTGGTGCTCTTTGCTGTCACCCTGGGCTGTGAATCTGCTGACTGTGTGGTACAGTTTACAGAGCCTGCTGTCGAGCTTGGGCCAGCCTAATGAGGAGAGTGCTTTACAGTGCTGCTTTTTGCTGTCGTTCTGGGCTGTGAATCTGCTGACCGTGCAGTACAGTGTACAGAGCCTGCTGTTGAGGTGTGGCCAGCTTAATGATGAGAGAGCTTTGCTGTGGTGTCCTTTGCTGTTAGCCTGGGCTATGAATCTGATCACCATGCGGTACAGTGTACCGAGCCTGCTGTCGAGGTTGGGCCAGCTTAATGAGGAGAGAGCATAGCAGTGGTGCTCTTTGCTGTCAACCTGGGCTGTGAATCTGCTGATTGTGTGGTACAGTGTACAGAGCTTGATGTCAAGTTGGGGCCAGCTTAATGAGAAGGGTGCGTGGCAGTGGTGCTCTTTGCTGACAGGCTGGTATGCTAATCTGCTGACCGAGTGCTACAGTTTACAGGGCCTGCTGTCGTGGTTGAGCCAGCTTAATGAGGAGAGTGCACTGCGGTGGTGCTCTTTGCTGTCCACTTGGGTTGTGAATCTGCTGACAGTGTGGTACAGTGTACAGAGCTTGCTGCCGAGATTGGGCCAGCTTGATGAGGAGAGAGCTTTGCAGTGGTGCACTTTGCTGTCAGTCTGGGCTGTGAATCTGCTGACCATGTGGTACAGTGTGGAGATCCTGCTGTCGAGGTGGAGCCAACTTAAAGAGAAGACATCTTTGCAGTGGAGCTCTTTGCTGTCAGCCTAGGATGTGAATCTGCCGACTGTGTGGTTCAGTGTACACTGCCTGCTGTCGAGGTGGGGCAAGCTTGATGAAGAGAGAACATTGCAGTGGTGCTCTTTGCCATCAGCTTGGGTTGTGAATCTGCTGACCGTGTTCCACAGTGTACAGTGCCTACTGTCGAGGTGGGGCAAGCTTAATGAAGAGAGAGCATTGCAATGGTGCTCTTTGCTGTCCGTCTGGGTTGTGAATCTGCTGACAGTGTGGTACAGTGTTCAGAGCTTGCTGCTGAGATTGGGCCAGCTTGATGAGGAGAAAGCTTTGCCTTGGTGCTCTTTGCTGTCAGTCTGGTCTGTGAATCTGCTGACTGTTTGGTACAGCGTAGAGAGCCTGCTGTCGAGGTTGAGCCAACTTAAAGAGGAAAGAACTTTGCAGTGGTGCTCTTTGCTGTCAGTCTGGGCTGTGTATTTGTGGACCATGTGGTACAGTGTACGGAGCCTGCTGTTGAGGTCAGGCCTGCTTAATGAAGAGAAAGGTTTGCAGAGGTGCTCTTTGCTGTAAGCCTGGGCTGTGAAACTGCTGACCATGTGGTATAATGTATGGAGACTGCTGTCTAGGTGGGGCCAGCATATTGAGGAGAGTGCTTTGCAGTGGTGCTCTTTTCTGTCAGCCTTGGCAATGAATCTGCTGACCGTGTGGTACAGTGTACAGAGCCTGCTGTCAAGGTTGGGCCAGTTTAATGAAGAGTGAGTGTGGCAGAGGTGCTCATCGCTGTCAGTCTGGGCTGTGAATCTGCTGACTTATGGTACAGTGTACGGAGCCTGCTGTTGAGGTGGGGCCAGCTTAATGAGAGAGCGTTGCAGTGGAACTTTTTGCTGACAGCCTGGGTTGTGAATCTGCTGACCATGTGACACGGTGTACTGGAGCCTGCTGTTGAACTGAGGGACAGCTTAATGAGAGGAGTGCATTGCAGAGGTGCACTTTCCTGTCAGCCTGGGCTGTCAATCTGCTGGCCGGTGGTACAGTGTACCGAGCCTGCTGTCCAGGTGGAGCCAGCTGAATGAGGACAGAGCTATGCAGTGGTGTTCCTCGCTGTCAGTAAGGGATGTGAATCTGCCGACCGTGTGGTACAGTGTACAGAGCCTGCTGTTGAGGTGGGGCCAGCTTAATGAGGAGAGTGCGCTGCAGTGGTGCTCTTTGCTGACAAGGTGGGCTGTGAATCTTCTAGCTGTGTGGTACAATGTACGGAGCCTGCTGTTGAGGTCAGTCCAGCTTAATGAAGAGAGAGGTTTGCAGAGGTGCTCTTTGCTTTCAGCATGGGCTGTGAAACTGCTGACCATGTGGTACAAAGTACGGAGCCTGCTGTCGAGGTTGGGCCACCTTACTGAAGATAGAGATTTGTAGAGGTGCTCTTTGAAGTCAGCCTGGGCTGTGAATCTGCTGACAGTGTAGTACAATGTACAGAGCCTGCTGTCGAGGTGGGGCCAGCTTAATGAGGAGAGAGCTTTGCAGTGGTGCTTTTTGCTGTCAGCCTTTGCTGTGAATCTGCTGACCGTGTGGTACAGGGTACAGAGCCTGCTGTCAAGGTGGTGCCAGCTTAATGAGGAGAGAGCTTTGCAGTGGTGCTCTTTCCGTCAGTCTGGGCTGTGAATCTGCTGACCGTGTGGTACAGTGTACGGAGCCTGCTGTCGAGGTGGTGCCAGCTTAATGAGGAGAGAGCTTTGCAGTGGTGCTCTTTCTGTCAGCCTGGGCTGTGAATCTGCTGACAGTGTGGCACAGTGTATGGAGCTTCAAGTCAAGGTGAGGCCAGCTTAATGAGGAGAGTGCGCTGCAGTCATGCTCTTTGCTGTCAGTCTGGGCTGTGAATCTGCTGACCGAATGCTACAGTGTACGGAACATGATGTTGAGGTCGGGCCAGCTTAATGAAGAGAGAGTTTTGAAGTGGTGTTCTTTTCAGTCTGCCTGTGCTGTGAATCTGCTGACCGTGTGTTACAGTGTATGTATGCTGCTATCAAGGTGGGGCCAGCTTAATGTGGATAGAGCTTAGCCGTGGTGCTCTTTGCTGTCAACCTGGGCTGTGAATCTGCTGACTCTGTGGTACAGTGTACAGAGCCTGCTGTTGAGGTAGGGCCAGCTTAATGAGGAGAGAGCGTTGCTGTGTTGCTCTTTGCTGTCAGCCTGGGCTGTGAATCTGCTGACAGTTTGGTACAGTGTACAGAGTCTGCTGTCGAGGTGGGGCCAGCTTAATGAGGAGAGAGCATTGCAGTGGTGCTCTTTCTGTCAGCCTGGGCTGTGAATCTGCTGATCGTGTGGTACAGTGTATGGAGCCAGCTGTCGAGGTGGGGCCAGCTTAATGAGGAGGAGAGCATTGCAGTGGTGCTCTTTGCTGACAGGCTGGGCTGTGAATTTTCTGGCCGTGCGGTACAATGTACAGAGCCTGCTGTCGAGGTCGGTCCAGGTTAATGAAGAGAGAGGTTTGCAGAGGTGCTCTATGCTTTTAGCCTGGGCTGTGAAACTGCTGACCATGTGGTACGATGTACGGAGCCTGCTGTTGAGGTCGGGCCCGCTTAATGAAGAGAGAGATTTGCAGAGGTGCTCTTTGTTTTCAGCCTGGGCTGTGAATCTGCTGACAGTGTGGCACAGTGTACGGAGATTGAAGTCAAGGTGAGGCCAGCTTAATGAGGAGAGTGTGCTGCAGTGGTGCTTTTTGCTGTCAGCCTGGGCTGTGAATCTGCTCACCGTGTGGTACAGTGTACCGAGCCTGCTGTCGAGGTTGGGCCAGCTTAATGAGGAGAGTGCATAGCAGTGGTGCTCTTTGCTGTCAACCTGGGCTGTGAATCTGCTGATCGTGTGGTACAGTGTACGGAGCTTGATGTCAAGTTGGGGCCAGCTTAATGAGGAGGGTGCGTGGCAGTGGTGCTCTTTGCTGACATGCTGGTATGTGATTCTGCTGACCGAGTGCTACAGTTTATAGGGCCTGCTGTCGTGGTTGAGCCAGCTTAATGAGGAGAGTGCACTGCGGTGGTGCTCTTTGCTGTCCACTTGGGTTGTGAATCTGCTGACAGTGTGGTACAGTGTACAGAGCTTGCTGCCGAGATTGGGCCAGCTTGATGAGGAGAGAGCTTTGCAGTGGTGCCCTTTGCTGTCAATCTGGGCTGTGAATCTGCTGACCGTGTGGTACAGTGTAGGGAACCTGCTGTTGAGGTGGAGCTAACTTAAAGAGGAGAGAGCTTTGCAGTGGTGCACTTTGCTGTCAGCCTAGGATGTGAATCTGCCGACTGTGTGGTACAGTGTTCAGAGCTTGTTGTCGAGGTAGGGAAAGCTTAATGAGGGGAGTGCATTGCAGTGGTGCTCTTTGCTGTCAGCCAGGGCTGTGAAACTGCTGACCATGTTCTACAGTGTACAGTGCCTACTGTCGAGGTGGGGCAAGCTTAATGAAGAGAGAGCTTTGCAATGGTGCTCTTTGCTGTCCGCTTGGGTTGTGAATCTGCTGAGAGTGTGGTACAGTGTACAGAGCTTGCTGCTGTGATTGGGCCAGCTTGATGACAAGAGATCTTTGCAGTGGTGTCCTTTGTTGTCAGTCTGGTCTGTGAATCTGCTGACCATGTGGTGTAGTGTAGAGAGCCTGCTGTCGAGGTTGAGCCAACTTAAAGAGGAGAGAGCTTTGCAGTGCTGCTCTTTGCTGTCAGGCTGGGCTGTGAATCTACTGACTGAGTGGTTCAGTGTACAGAGCCTGCTGTTGAGGTGGGGCCAGCTTAATGAGGGCAGTGCCTTGCAGTGGTGCTCTTTGCCGTCAGCCTGGGCTGCGAATCTGCTGACCTTCTGGTACAGTGTACAGAGCCTTCTGTTGAGGTGGGGCCAGCTTAATGAGGGGAGTGTGCTGCAGTGGTGCTCTTTGCTTTCAGCCTAGCATGTGAATCTGCTGACCGTGTGGCACGGTGTACAAAGCTTGCTGTTGAGGTGGGGCCAGCTTAATGAGGTGAGAGCTTTGCAGTGGTGCTCATTACTGTCAGACTGGGCTGTGAATCTGCTGACAGTGTGGTACAATGTAAGAAGCCTGCTGTCAAGGTTGGGCCAGCTAAATGAGGAGAGAGCTTTGTAGTGGTGCTCTTTGCTGTCACCTCAGCTGTCAATCTGCTAGCCCCGTGGCACAGTATACAGAGCCTGGTGTCTAGGTGGGGCCAGCTTAACGAGGGGAGGGCACTGCAGTGCTGCTCTTTGCCGTCAGCCTGGGCTGTGAATCTGCTGACCGGGTGATACAGTTTACAGAGCCTGCTGTCCAGGTGAGGCCAGCTTATCGAGTGGAGTGCGCTGCACTGGTGATCTTTACTGTCAGCCTGGGCTGTCAATCTGTTGGCCATGTGGAACAGTGTACGGACCCTGTTCTTGAGCTGGGCCCTGCTTAATGAGGAGAGTGCGCTGCAGTTCTTTGCTGTCAGTCTAGGCTGTGAAACTACTGACCGTGTGGTTTAGTGTACAGAACTTGCTGTCATGTTTGAGCCCGCTTAATGAGGAGAGAGCTTTGCGAGGTGCTCTTTGCTGTCAGTCTGGGCAGTGTATCTGCTGACTCTGTGGTACAGTCTACAGAGCCTGCTGTCGAGGTTGGTCCAGCTTAATGAGGAGAGAGCGTTGAAGTGGTGCTCTTTGCAGTCAGTCTGGGCTGTGAATTTGCTGATCTAGTGGTACATTGTATGGAGCCTGCTGTCAAGGTGTGGCCATCTTAATTAGGAGAGTGCTTTGCAGTAGTGCTCTTTGCTGTCAATCTGGGCTGTGAATCTCCTGACTGTGTGGTACTGTATACAGAACTTGCTGTCGTGGTTGAGCCCACTTAATGAGGAGAGATCTCTGCAGTGGTGCTCTTTGCTATAAGTCTGGTCTGTGAATCTGCTGACCATGTGGTACAGTGCAGAGAGCCTGCTGTCGAGGTGGAGCCAACTTAAAGAGGAGAGAGCTTTGCAGTGGTGCTCTTTGCTGTCAGCCAAGGATGTGAATCTGCCGACTATGTGGTACAGTGTTGAGAGCTTGTTGTCGAGGTAGGGAAAAGTTAATAAGGTGAGTGCATTGCAGTGGTGCTCTTAGCTGTCAGCATAGGCTGTGAATCTGCTGACTGTGTGGTACATTGTACGGAGCCTGTTGTCAAGGTAGGGAAAGCTTAATGAGGGGAGTTCATTGCAGTGGTGCTCTTTGCTGACAGCCTGGGCTGTGAAACTTCTGACCATGTTCTACAGTATGCAGTGCCTGCTGTCGAGGTGGGGCAATCTTAATGAAGAGAGAACATAGCAGTGGTGCTCATTGCCATCAGCTTGGGTTGTGAATCTGCTGACAGTGTGGTACAGTGTACAGAGCTTGCTGCCAAGATTGGGCCAGCTTGATGAGGAGAGAGCTTTGCAGTGGTGCTCTTTCCTGTCAGTCTGGTCTGTGAATCTGCTGCGTGTGTGGTACAGTGTAGAGAGCCTGCTGTTGAGGTGGAGCCTACTTAAAGAAGAGAGAGCTTTGCAGTGCTGATCTTTGCTGTCAGGCTGTGCTGTGAATCTGCTGATCTGCACTGAGTGGTTCAGTTCAATGGAGCCTGCTGTTGAGGTGGGGCCAGCTTAATGAGGCAGTGCTTTGCAGTGGTGCTTTTGCCGTTAACCTGGGCTGTGTGAATCTGCTGACCGTATGGTACAGTGTACAGAACCTTCTGTTGAGGTGGGGCCAGCTTAATGAGGAGAGAACTTTGTAGTGGAGCTCTTTGCTGTCAGCCTCGGCTGTCAATCTAGTAGCCCAGTGGTACAGTGCACAGAGCCTGGGTGTCAAGGTGGGGCCAGCTTTTATGAGGGAGGAACTGCAGTGCTGCTCTTGCCATCAGCTTGAGCTGTGAATCTGCTGACTGGGTGATACAGTTTACAGACCCTACTGTCCAGGTGGGGCCAGCTAGTGAGTGGAGTGCACTGCACTGGTGATCTTTGCTGTCAGCCTGGGCTATCAATCTGATGCCTATGGAGACAGTGTACGGACCCTGTTCTTGAGCTGGGGCCTGCTTAATGAGGAGAATACGTTGCAGTGTTTCTTTGCTGTCAGTCTAGGCTGTGAAACTACTGATAAGTATGGTTCAGTGTACAGAGCCAACTATCGAGGTGGGACCAACAAAATGAGAGAGAAGTATTGCAGAGTTGCTTTTTGCTGTCAGTCTGGGCTGTGTATCTGCTGACTCTGTGGTACAGTGTACAGAGCCTGCTGTCGGGGTTGGACTAGCTTAATGAGGAGAGAGCATTGAAGTGGTTCTCTTTGCTGTCAGTCTGAGCTGTGAATCTGCTGAGTGGAGTCGTACAGCAGTATGAGCCTGCTGTCAAGGTGTGGCCAGCTTGAGTGGGAGAGTGCTTTACAATGGTGCTCTGTACTGTCAATCTGGGCTGTGAATCTGCTGACTGTATGGTACAGTGTACAGAGCTTGCTAGTACGTGGTTGAGCCCACTTAATAAGGAGAGAGCTATGCAGTGGTGCTCTTTGCTGTCAGTCTGGTCTATGAAATCTGCTGACCGTGTGGTACAGTGTAAGAGAGTCCGCTGTCGAGGTGGAGCCAACTTAAGAGGAGACAGCTTTGCAGTGGTGCTCTTTGCTGTCAGTCTGGGGTGTGATTCTGCTGACCATGTGGTAATTGACAGAGCCTGCAGTCAAGGATGGGCCACCTTAATGGAGCGAGGTTTGCTGTGGTGCTTTTCAGTCTGCCTGTGCTGTGAATCTGCTGACCGTGTGTTACAGTGTATGGAGGCTGCTGTCGGGGTGAGCCTAAGAAGTAGGAGAGTGCTTTGCAGTGGTGCTCTTTACAGTCCAGCCTGTGCTGCGATTCTGCTGTGTTGTACAGTGTACACGGCCTGCTGTCGAGGGTTCAGCCAGCTAATGAGGAGAATGCGCTGCAGGGGTGCACTTTGCTGTCAACCTGGGCTGTGAATCTGCTGACCGTGTGGTACAGTGTAGAGATCCTGCTGTCCAGGTGAGGCCAGCTTACTGAGTGGAGTGCACTGCAGGGTGATCTTTGCTGTCAGCCTGGGCTATCAATCTGCTAGCCATGTAGGAACAGTGTCACGGACCCGGTTCTTGAGATGGGCCCTGCTTAATGAGGAGAGAGTATTGCAGAGGTGCTTTTTGCTGTCAGTCGGAGCTGTGTATCAACTGACTCTGTGTTATAGTGTACATACAAAGCCTGCTGTCGAGGTTGGCCCAGCTTAATGAGAGGAAGCGTTGAAGTGGTGCTCTAACACTGTCAGTCTGGGCTGTGAATCTGCTGGCCAGTCGTACATAGTGTCTGAGCCTGCTGTCAAGGTGTGGCCAGCAATTAGGTGAGTGCTTTGCAATGGTGCTGTCTGCTTTCAATCTGGGCTGTGAATCTACTGACCATGTGGTACAGTGTACAGAGCTTGCTGTCATGGTTGAGCCAGCTTAATGAGGAGAGAGCTTTCAGTAGTGCTCTTTGCTGTCAGTCTGGCCTGTGAATCTGCTGACCGTGTGGTACAGTGTAGATAGCCTGCTGTCAAGGTGAAACCAACTTAAAGAGAACAGCTTTTGCAGTGGTGCTTTTGCTGTCAGCCTAGGATGTGAATCAACCGACTGTGTGGTACAGTGTTCAGAGCCTGTTGTCGAGGTAGGAAAGCTTAATGAGGGGAGTGCTTTGCAGTGGTGCTCTTTGCTGTCAGCCTGGGCTGTGCAACTGCTGACCATGTTCTACAGTGGACAGTTCCTGCACTGTTGAGGTGGGGCAAGCTTAAAGAAGAGCTAGCATTACAGTGGTGCTCTTTGCTGTCCACCTGGGTTGTGAATCTCGCTGACAGTGTGGTACATTGTACAGAGCTTGCTGTCAAGGTGGAGTCAACTTAAAAAGGAGAGAGCTTTGCAGTGCTGCTGTTTGCTGTCAGGCTGGGCTGTGAATCTGCGACTGAGTTGTTCAGTGTACGGAGCCTGCTGTTGAGGTGGGGCCAGCTTAATGAGGGCTGTGCTTTGCAGTGGTGCTCTTTGCCATCAGCTTGGCAAGTAAATCCGATGACCGTGTAGCACAGTGTACAGAGCTTCCTGTCTGAGGTGGGTCAAGCTTAATGAGAGAGAGCTTTGTTGTTTTGCTCTTTGCTGTCAGCCTCAGCTGTCAATCTGCTAACCCGTGGTACAGTGAGACAGAGCCTGGTGTCGAGGTGGAGCCAGCTTAATTAGGGTAGGGTACTGGTGCTTGATCTTTGCCATCAGCCTTGGCTGTGAATCTGCTGACTGGGTGATACAGTTTACAGAGCTTGCTCTCCAGGTGGGGCCAGCTTATTGAGTGGAGTGCGCTGCACTGGTGATCTTGCTGTTAGCATGGGCTGTCAATCTGCCAGCCATGTGGAACAGTGTCACGGATCCTGTTGTTGAGCTGGGCCCTGCTTAATGAGGAGTGCATTGTAGTGGTGTTCTTTGCTATCAGTCTAGGCTGTGAGAAACTACTGACACGTGTGGTTCACTGGTCAGAGCGTGCTGTCAAGGTGGGGCCAGCTTAATGAGGAGAGTGCATTGAAGTGGTCCACTTTGCTGTCAGTCTGGGCTGTGAATCTGCTGACAAGCGTGGTACAGTGTACAGAACCTGCCTGTCAAGGTAGGACCAACTTAATGAGGAGAAAAGCATTACAGTTGTGATCTTTGCTGTCATCCTCGACTCAGATCTGCTGACCGTGTGGTACAGTGTAGAGAGCCTGCTGTCGAAAGTAGAGCCAACTTAAGAGAGACAGCTTTGCAGTGGTGCTCTTTGCTGTCAGCCTAGGGATGAATCTGCCAACTGTGTGGTACAGTGTTCAGAGAGTTTGTTGTCGAGGTAGGAAAGCTTAATGAGGGAGTGCTTGCAGTGGTGTCCTTTGCTACTCAGCCTGGGCAATGAAACTGCTGACCATGTTCTACAGTGTACAGTACCTGCTGTCGAGGGTGGGGCAAGCTTAAAGAAGACAGCAATGCAGTGGTGCTCTTTGCTGTCCGCCTGGGTTGTGAATCTGCTGACCAGTGTGGTACAGTGTACAGAGCATGCTCTCAGGAGTAGACCAACAAGAGGAGAGAGCTTTACAAGTGCTGCTGTTTGCTGTCAGGCTGGGCTGTGAATCTGCCGACTGAGTGGTTCAGTGTCACGGAGCCTGCTGGTGAGGTGGGGCCAGCATAATGAGGGCTGTGCTTTGCAGTGGTGCTCTTTGCGTCAGCCTGGCATGTGAATCCAATCACCGTGTAGCACAGTGTACAGAGCTTCCTGTTGAGGTGCGGCAACTTAATGAGGAGAGCTTTGTAGTTTTGCTCTTTGCTGTCAGCCTCAGCTGTCAAACTGCTAGCCCCGTGGTACAGTGTACCGAGCCAATGGTCACGGTGGGGCCAGCTAATGAGGTGAGGCACTGCAGTGCTGATCTTTGCACGTCCAGCCTGGGCTGTGAAACTGCTGACTGGGTGATACAGTTTACAGAGCTTACTGACAAGGTGTAGCCAGCTAATTGAGTGGAGTGCGCTGCACTGGTGATCTTTGCTGTCAGCTTGGGCTGTCAATCTGCCAGCCATGTGAACAATAGTACAGATCCGTTGTTGAGCTGGGCCCCTGCTTAATGAGGAGAGTGCATTGCAGTGATGTTCTTTGCTATCAGTCTATGCTTTGAAACTACTGACCGTGTGGTTCAGTGTACTGAGCCTGCTGTGGAGGTGGGGCCAGCTTAATGAGGAGAGTGCGCTGAAGTGGTGTCTTTGCTGTCAGCCTGGGCTGTGAATCTGTTGACAGCGTGGTACAGGGTAACAGAGCCTGCTGTCAGGTGGGGCCTACTTAATGAGCAGAGAGCATTGCAGTGGTGCTCTTTGCTGTCATCCTAGGCTGTGAATCTGCTGAGCAGTAGTCGAATAGTGTTCTGAGCCTGCTGTCGAGATTGGGCCAGCTAATGAGAAGAATGCGCTGCAGTGTTGCTCTTCCTGTCAGTCTGGGCTGTGAATCTGCTGACCGTGTGATACAGTGTACAGAGCCTGCTGTTGGGGTTGAGCCAGCTTAATGAGGTGGAGAGTATTGCAGAGGTGCTCTTTGCTGTCAGTCTGGGCTGTGTAACTGCGACCATGTGGTACAGTGCACGGAGCCTGCTGTCGGGGATGGAGCCAGCTTAAAGAAGAGAGAGTTTGCAGAGGTGCTTTGCTGTCAGTCTGGGCGGTGTATCTGCTGACTCGTGGAACAGTGTACGGAGCTTGCTGTTAAGCTTGGGCCAGGTTAATGAGGAGAGTGTGCTGCAGTGGTGCCCTTGCTTTGACATGCTGGACTGTGAATCTTCTGGCCGTGTGGTACAATGTATGGAGCCTGCTGTCACGGTGGGCCAGCTTAAGGAGAGAGCATTGCAGTGGTGTCTCTTGCTGTCAGTCTGGGCTGTGTAACTGTGGAACATGTGGTACAGTGTACGGAGCCTGCTGTTGAGTTGGGGCCAGCTTAATGAAGAGAGGTTTGCAGAGCTGCTCTTTGCTGCAAGTCTGGGCTGTGAAACTGCTGACCATGTGGTACAATGTTTGGAGACTGCTGTCTGGGTGGGGCCAGCTTAATGAGGGGAGTGCGTTGCAGTTGTGCTATATGCTATCATTCTCGGCTGTGAATCTGCTGACTGTGTGGTACAGTGCACAGAGCCTGCTGTTGGGGTGGGCCCAGTTTAATGAGGAGAGTGCTTTGCAGTGGTTCTTTTTGCTGTCAGTGTGGGCTGTTAATCTTCTGACCGTGTGGTACAGTGTAGAGAGACTCCTGTCAAGGTTGGGCCAGGTTAATGAGGGGAGATCTTAGCAGTGGTTCTCTTTGCTGTCAGTCTGAGCTGTGATTCTGCTGACCATGTGGTACTTGGTACAGAGCCTGCGGTCGAGGATGGGCCAGCTTAAAGAAGGCGAGGTTTGCAGTGGTGCTTTTCAGTCTGCCTGTGATGTGAATCTGCTGACCATGTCTTTTAGTGTCCGGAGGCTGCTGTCAAGGTGAGCTAGTTTAATTAGGAGAGTGCTTTGCAGTGGTGCTCTTTGCAGTTAGCCTGGGCTGTGAATCTGCTGACCATGTCGAACAGTGTTCAAGCCTGCTGTCGCGGTTGGGCCAGCTAATGAGGAGAATGCGCTGCAGTGGTGCTCTTTGCTGTTATTCTGGGTGTGAATCTGCTGACCATGTGGTACAGTGTCAGGACCTGCTGTCCAGGTGGGGCCAGCTTAATGAGGGAATAGCACAGCAGTGGTGCTTTTGCTGTCAGCCTAGGCTGTGAATCTGCTGACCGTGTGGTACAGTGTACAGAGCCTACTGTCGGGGTTGGGCCAGCTTAATGAGGTGAGAGTATTGCAGAGGTGCTTTTTGCTGTCAGTCTGGGTGGTGTATCTGCTGACCACGTGGAACAGTGTACGGAGCTTGCTGTTAAGCTTGGGCCAGGTTAATGAGGAGAGTGCGCTGCAGTGATGCCCTTTGCTGACATGCTGGGCTGTGAATCTTCTGGCTGTGTGGTACAGTGTACAGAGCCTGCTGTCAAGGTGGGGCCAGCTTAATGAGGAGAAGCGTTGCAGTGGTGCTCTTTGCTGTCAGTCTGGGCTGTGTATCTGCAGACCATGTGGTACAGTGTAGGAGCCTGCTGTCAGGTTGGGCCAGCTTAATGAAGAGAGGTTTGAAGAAGTGCTCTTGCTGTAAGCCTGGGATGAAACTCGCTGACTGTGTGGTACAATGTATGGAGACTGCTGTCTAGGTGTGGCCAGCTTAATGAGGAGAGAGCTTGTAGTTTTGCTCTTTGCTGTCAGCCTCAGCTGTCAATCTGCTAGCCCGTGGTACAGTGTGCAGAGCCTGGTGTAGGTGCGGCCAGCTTAATGAGGGTAGGTCACTGCAGTGCTGATCTTGCCATCAGCCTGGGCTGTGAATCTACTGACTGGGTGATACAGTTTACAGAGCTTGCTGTCCAGGTGGGGCCAGCTTATTGAGTGGAGTGCGCGTACACTGGTGATCTTTGTTGTTAGCATGGGCTGTCAATCTGCCGGCCATGTGGAACAGTGTACGGATCCTGTTGTTGAGAAGGGCCCTGCTTAATGAGGAGAGTGCGTTGCAGTGGTGTTCTTTGCTATCAGTCTAGACTGTGAAACTACTGACCATGTGGTTCAGTGTACAGAGCCTGCTGTAGAGGTGGGGCCAGCTTAATGAGGAGAGTGCATTGAAGTGGTGCCCTTTGCTGTCAGCCTGGGCTGTGAATCTGCTGACAGCATGGTACAGTGTACAGAGCTTGCTGTCAAGGTAGGGCCAACTTAATGAGGAGAGAGCATTGCAGTGGTGCTCTTTGCTGTCATCCTAGGCTGTGAATCGGCTGACTGTGTGGTAGTGTAGAGAGCCTGCTGTCGAGGTGGAGCCAACTTAAAGAGGAGACAGCTCTGCAGTGGTGCTCATTGCTGTCAGCCTAGGATGTGAATCTGCCGACTGTGTGGTACAGTGTTCAGAGCCTGTTGTCGAGGTAAGGAAAGCTTAATGAGGGGAGTGCTTTGCAGTGGTGCTCTTTGCTGTCAGCCTGGGCTGTGAAACTGCTGACCATGTTCTACAGTGTACAGTTCCTGCTGTCGAGGTGGGGCAAGCTTAAAGAAGAGATAGCATTGCAGTGGTGCTCTTTGCTGTCCGCCTGGGTTGTGAATCTGCTGACAGTGTGGGGCAGTGTACAGAGCTTGCTGCTGAGGTGGAGCCAACTTAAGAGGAGAGCTTTGCAGTGCTGCTGTTTGCTGTCAGGCTGGGCTGTGAATCTGACTACTGAGTGGTTCAGTGTATGGAGCCTGCTGTTGAGGTGGGCCAGCTTAATGAGGGCTGTGCTTTGCAGTGGTGCTCTTGCCATTAGCCTGGCATGTGAATCCATCTGACCGTAGCACAGTGTACAGAGCTTCCTGTTGAGGTGTGGCCAGCTTAATGAGGAAGAGCTTTACAGTTTTGCTCTTTGCTGTCAGCCTCCAGCTGTCAATCTGCTAGCCCGTGGTACAGTGTTACAGAGCCTGGTGTCGAGGTGGGCCAGCTAACGAGGTAGAGCACTGCAGTGCTATTCTTTGCCGATCAGCCTGGGCTGTGAATCTGCTGACCGGGTGACACAGTTTACAGAGCCTGCTGTCGAGGTGGGACCAGCTTATTGAGTGGAGTGCGCTGCACTGGTGATCTTTGCTGTCAGCATGGGCTGTCAATCTGCCGGCCATGTGGAACAGTGTACGGACCCTGTTGTTGAGCTGGGCCTGCTTAATGAGGAGAGTGCGTTGCAGTGGTATTCTTTGCTGTCAGTCTAGGCTGTGAAACTACTGACCGTGTTTGTTCAGTGTACAGAGCCTGCTGTCGAGGTGGGGCCAGCTTAATGAGGAGAGTGCGTTGAAGTAGTGCTCTTTTCTGTCAGCCTGGGCTGTGAATCTGCTGACAGCATGGTACAGGGTACAGAGCCTGCTGTCCAGATGGGGACAACTTAATAAGGAGAGAGTATTGCAGTTTTGATCTTTGCTGTCATCCTAGGCTGTGAATCTGCTGAACATGTCGAATAGTGTTCTGAGCCTGCTGTCGAGGTTGGGCCAGCTAATGAGAAGAATGTGCTGCAGTGGTGCTCTTTGCTGTCAGTCTGGGCTGTGAATCTGCTGACCGTGGGATACAGTGTACAGAGTCTGCTGTCGGGGTTGGGCCAGCTTAATGAGGTGAGAGTATTGCAGAGGTGCTCTTTGCTGTCAGTCTGGTCTGTGAATCTGCTGACCGTGTGGGTACAGAGTAGAGAGCCTGCTGTCGAGGTGGAGCCAACTAAAGAGGAGAGAGCTTTGCAGTGCTGCTCTTTGCTGTCAGGCTGTGCTGTGAAACTGCTGACTGAGTGGTTCAGTGTGACAGAGCCTGCTGTTGAGGTGGGGCCAGCTTAATGAGGGCAGTGCTTTGCAGTGGTGCTCTTTGCCGTTAGCCTGAGCTGCGAATCTGCTGACCGTGTGGTACAGTGTACAGAACCTTCTGTTGAGGTGGGGCCAGCTTAATGAGGAGAGAGCTTTGTAGTGGTGCTCTTTGCTGCCAGCCTCGGCTGTCAATCTGGTAGCCCTATGGTACAGTGTACAGAGCCCGGTGTCAAGGTGGGGCCAGCTTTATGAGGGGAGGGCACTGCAGTGCTGCTCTTTGCCGTCAGCCTGGGCTGTGAATCTGCTGACTGGGTGATACAGTTTACAGAGCCTGCTGTCCAGGTGGGGCCAGCTTATTGAGTGGAGTGCGCTGCATAGGTGATTTTTGCTGTCAGCCTGGGCTATCAATCTGCTGGCCATGTGGAACAGTGTACAGACCCTGTTTTTGAGCTGGGCTCTGCTTAATGAGGAGAGTGCGTTGCAGTGGTGTTCTTTGCTGTCAGTCTAGGCTATGAATCTACTGACCGTATGGTTCAGTGTACAGAGCCTGCTGTCGAGGTGGGGCCAGCTTAATGAGGAGAGAGTATTGTGGAGGTGCTTTTTGCTGTCAGTCTGGGCTGTGTATCTGCTGACGGAGTCGTACAGTGTACAGAGCCTGCTGTCAAGGTTGGGCCAGCTTAATGAGTAGAGAGCGTTGAAGTGGTGCTCTTTGCTGTCAGCCTGGGCTGTGAATATACTGACCGTGTGGTACAGTGTACAGAGCCTGCTGTTGATGTTGGGCCAGCTTAATGAGGAGGGAGCATTGCTGTGGTGCTCTTAGCTGTCAGCTTGGACTGTGAATCTGCTGACAGTGTGGTATAGTGTACAGAGCCTGCTGTTGATGTTGGGCCAGCTTAATGAGTAGAGAGCGTTGAAGTGGTGCTCTTTGCTGTCAGTCTGGGCTGTGAATCTGCTGACGGAGTCGTACAGTGTACAGAGCCTGCTGTCAAGGTTGGGCCAGCTTACTGAGTAGAGAGCGTTGAAGTGGTGCTCTTTGCTGTCAGCCTGGGCTGTGAATATACTGACCATGTGGTACAGTGTACAGAGCCTGCTGTTGACGTTGGGCCAGCTTAATTAGGAGGGAGCATTGCTGTGGTGCTGTTAGCTGTCAGCTTGGACTGTGAATCTGCTGACAGTGTGGTATAGTGTACAGAGCCTGCTGTCGAGGTGGGGCCATCTTAATGAGGAGAGTGCTTTGCTGTGGTGCTCTTTGCTGTCAATCTGGGCTGTGAATCTGCTGACCGTGTGGTACAGTGTACAGAGCCAGCTGTTGACGTTGGGCCAGCTTAATGAGGAGGGAGCATTGCAGTGGTGCTCTTTGCTGTCAGCTTGGACTTTGAATCTGCTGACCGTGTGGTACAGTGTACAGAGCCTGCTGTAGAGGTGGGGCCAGCTTAATGGGAGAGTATTGCAGAGGTTCTCTCTGCTGGCAATCTGGGCTGCAAATCTGCTGACCACGTGGAATGGTGTACGGAGCTTGCTATTAAGCTTTGGCCAGCTTAATGAGGAGACAGCATTGCAGAGGTGCTCTTTGCTGTCATCCTGGGCTGTGAAACTGCTGACCGAGTGGTACATTGTAGGGAGACTGCTGTCGAGGTGGGGCCAGCTTAATGAGGGGAGTGCATTGAAGTAGTGCTCTTTGCTGTCAGGCTGGGCTGTGAATCTGCTGACCGTGTGGTATAGTGTATAGAGTCTGCTGTCGAGGTGGGGCCAGCTTTCTGAGGGGAGTGCGCTGCAGTTGTGCTCTTTGCTGTCAGCTTGGGCTGTGACACTGCTGACCGAGTGGTACAATGTAGGGAGCCGGCTGTCGAGGTGGGGCCAGCTTAATGAGGGGAGTGCTTTGCAGTGGTGCACTTTGCTGTCAGTCTGGGTTGTGAATCTGCTGACCGTGTGGTACAGTGTACAGAGCCTGCTGTCAAGGTTGGGCCAGCTTTGCTGTCAGCCTGGGCTGTGAATACGCTGACTGTGTGGCACACTGTACAGAGCCTGTTGTTGAATTTGGGCCATCTTAATGAGGGGAGTGTGCTGCAGTGGTGCTCTTTGCTGTCAATCTGGGCTGTGAATCTGCTGACCATGTGGTACAGTGTACAGAGCATGCTGTCGATCTGGGTGGACAGCTTAATGAGGGGAGTGCATTGCAGTGGTGCTCTTTGCAGTCAATCTGGGCTGTGAGTCTGCTGACCGTGTGGTTCAGTGTACAGAGCCTGCTGTCGTGGTGGGGACAGCTTAATGAATAGAGTGCTATACAGTGGTTGTGTTTGCTGTCAGTCTGGTCTGTGAATCTGCTGACCATGTGGTACTACGCACAGAGCTTGCTGTCGAGGTTGGACGAGCTTAATGAGGAGAGAGCTCAGCAGTGGTGCTCTTTGCTGTCAACCTGGGCTGTGAATCTGCTGATCGTGTGGTACAGTGTATGGAGCTTTATGTCGAGGTGGGGCCATTTTAATAAGGAGAGTGCATTGCAGTGCTGCTCTTTGCTGACAGGCTGGGCTGTGAAACTGCTCACCATGTGGTACAGTGTATGGAGCCTGCTGTAGAGGTGTGGCCAGGTTAATTAGGAGAGTGCTTTGCAGTGGTGCTTTTTGCTTTCAACTTGGGCTGTGAATCTGCTGACTGTGTGGTACAGTGTACAGACAATGTTGTCGAGGTTAGGCCACCTGAATGAGGAGAGTGCGTTGTAGTGGTGTTCTTTGCTGACATCCTGGGCTGTGAATCTGCTGACTGTGTGGTACAGTGTCCAGAGCCTGCTGTCGAAGTTGGACCAGCCTAATGAGGAGAGAGCATTGCAGAGGTGTTCTTTGCTGGCAGCTGGGGCTGTGAATCTGCTGACAGTGTGGTTCAGTGTACAGAGCCTGCTGTCGAGGTGGGGCCAGCTTAATGAAGAGAGTATTGCAGAGGTTCTCTTTGCTGTCAGTCTGGGCTGTGAATCTGCTGACCGTGTGGTACAGTGTACAGAGCCTGCTGTCGAGATGGGGCCAGCTAATGAGGAGAGGTATTGCAGTGGTGCACTTTGCTGTCAGCCTGGACTGTGAATCTGCTGACAGTGTGGTTCAGTGTACAGAGCCTGCTGTCGAGGTGGGGCCAGCTTAATGAAGAGAGAGTATTGCAGAGGTTTTCTTTGCTGTCAGTCTGGGCTGTGAATCTGCTGACCGTGTGGTACAGTGTACAGAGCCTGCTGTCATGGTGGGGCCAGCTTAATGAATAGAGTGCTATACAGTGGATGTGTTTGCTGTCAGTCTGGTCTGTGAATCTGCTGACCATGTGGTACCACGCACAGAGCTTGCTGTCAAGGTGGGACCAGCTTAATGAGGAGAAGGCTCAGCAGTGGTGCTCTTTGCTGTCAGCTTGGACTGTGATACTGCTGACAGTGTGATACAGTGTACGGAGCTTGATGTCGAGGTGGGGCCAGCTTAATGAGGAGAGAGTGTTGCAGTGGTGTTCTTTGCTGTCATTCTGGGCTGTGAATCTGCTGACCATGTCGTACAGTGTAAAGAGCCTGCTGTCGAGGTTGCGCCAGCATAATGAGGTGAATGCACTGCAGTGGTGCTCTTTGCTGTCAGTCTGGGCTGTGAATCTGCTGACCCTGTGGTACAGTGTACAGAGCCTGCAGTCATGGTTGAGCCAGCATAATGAGGAGAGTGTGCTGCAGTGGTGCTCTTTGCTGTCAGTCTGGGCTGTGAATCTGCTGACCGACTGGTTCAGTGTGCAGAGCCTACTGTCGAGGTGGGGCCAGCTTAATGAGGAGAGTGCGTTGAAGTGGTGCTCTTTGCTGTCAGCCTGGGCTGTGAATCTGCTGACAGTGTGGTACAGGGTACAGAGCCTGCTGTCAAAGTGGGGCCAACTTAATGAGGAGAGAGAGCATTGCAGTGGTGCTCTTTGCTATCATCCTAGGCTGTGAATCTGCTGAACGTGTCGAACAGTGTTCCGAGCCTGCTGTCGCGGTTGGGCCAGCTAATGAGGAGAATGCACTGCAGTGGTGCTCTTTGCTGTCAGTCTGGGCTGTGAATCTGCTGACCGTGTGGTACAGTGTACAGAGCCTGCTGTCAGGATTGGGCCAGCTTAATGAGGTGAGAGTATTGCAGAGGTGCTCTTTGTTGTCAGTCTGGGCGGTGTATCTGCTGAATTTGTGGAACAGTGTACAGAGCTTGCTGTTAAGCTTGGTCCAGGTTAATGAGGAGAGTGTGCTGCAGTGGTGCCCTTTGCTGACATGCTGGGCTGTGAATCTTCTGGCCGTGTGGTACAATGTACGGAGCCTGCTGTCATGGTGGGGCCAGCTTAATGAGGAGAGAGCGTTGCAGTGGTGCTCTTTGCTGTCAGTCTGGGCTGTGTAACTGCAGACCATGTGGTACAGTGTACGGAGCCTGCTGTCGAGGTTGGACCAGCTTAATGAAGAAGAGGTTTGCAGAGGTGCTTTTGCTGCAAGCCTGGGCTGTGAAACTGCTGACCGTGTGGTACAATGTATGGAGACTGCTGTCTGGGTGGGGCCAGCTAATGAGGGAGGTGCGTTGCAGTTGTGCTATATGCTGTCATTCTCGGCTGTGAATCTGCTGACCGTGTGGTACAGTGCACAGAGCCTGCTGTCAGGGTGGGGCCAGCCTAATGAGGAGAGTGCTTAGCCGTGGTGCTTTTGCTGTCATTGTGGGCTGTGAATCTTCTGACCATGTGGTACAGTGTACAGAGCCTCCTGTCAAGGTTGGGCCAGGTTAATGAGGGAGAACTTAGCAGTGGTACTCTTTGCTGTCAGTCTGGGCTGTGATTCTGCTGACCGTGTGGTACTTGGTACAGAGCCTGCAGTCGAGGATGGGCCAGCTTAATGAAGAGCGAGGTTTGCTGTGGTGCTTTTTTCAGTCTGCCTGTGCTGTGAATCTGCTGACCATGAGTTACAGTGTACGAAGGCTGCTGTCAAGGTGAGGCTAGCTTAATTAGGAGAATGCTTTGCAGTGGTGCTCTTTGCTGTCAGCCTGGGCTGTGATTCTGCTGACCGTGTCATACAATGGTCATGGCCTGCTGTCGAGGTTCCACCAGCTAATGAGGAGAGAGCTTTGCAGAGGTGCTGTTTGCTGTCAGCCTGGGCTATGAATCTGCCGAATGTGTGGTACGGTGTACAGAACCAGCTGTTGAGGTTGGTCCAGCTAATGAGGAGAATGCACTGCAGAGGTGCTCTTTGCTGTCAGCCTGGGCTGTGAATCTGCCGACCGTATGGTACAGTGTACAGAGCCTGCTGAGCTCTGCTTCCTTCAAGGATGATAGCACTGGAGCACTGTAGTGGAGCGTAGGAAGTAAAATGGAGTGGGCCAGCATCTGGCATGTTTCTTTGGGGAGATATCCCCTAAGCCTGTACAGTGGGCTTAGTTTCTGGTGTGTAGGTTTTGAGGGCTGTTTTAGTGTAAGATCTTGGTTGATGTACATTCCAAGGTACCTAAATCTGCCTATAACTTCAATTCATTCCATTCATATTAGCTATCTTTAAGATCTCTGTCCTGTCGGTCCCTAATTTTCTGGGCCCAAAGAGAATGGTCTTTGTTTTCTTGGTATTGAGCACTAGGTGGTTAGATGATAGCCAGTTACTGAACATTTCAATGTCCTTGGTGAGCCCTTGCTGAATGTCTGCAATGACATTACTGTTCCTGTACAATGCGGCATCGTCAGCATAAAGGTTTGGTTTTGCTTCTCCACAATTTAAGGGCAAGTCATTGATAAATAAGGAGAAGAGTAGTAGTAGACCAAGGATTGACCCCTATGGAACTCCATCAGTGACAGTCCGGCATGAGGATAGTCCAGTATTCCATTTAACAGCTTGGCTACAGCCTACCAGGTAGCTTCTGCACCATGTAGTAAATCCACAAAGTGGTGCTGCAATCAGGTTTCCCACTAGACTGGTACAGTAACATACGGGTGGCCTGTCCCAGACAAACCAACAGAACCAAGAGCTGTTACTGCACTCACTGATGACATAAACAGAGAGGGATTCCAAGGTCACTGGTTAAAGATTTTTCATTTAAAGCTTATAAGCTCCAGCAGTCAACAGTAATACACTCAGTAGCTCCCAGTGCTTTGATTCAAGACAAGTCTTCTTCAGGGGTGGAGCTTTCACGAAGGCTTCCATTATATTCGTATTAACAAAACATGTGCATCACATAAAATTCAAATCCTATTCTACCTTATTTATGTCACTAGATGGCGCTAGCTACATACTCTAACATAGTTATGCCAATACTTTACTTTATTTCATTTAGCATTTACTATGTAGCTCTCCTAATTATTTAAAATAGAAAAGAGATAAAATGATGTGTTATACAGCACTCTGATTCATGCTTACTTAATATAATCTAGTTTAACATAGAGTCTATTAGAACATTCAACTTTGTACAGAAAAATAAAAACAAGCATTTGTCAATGCCGAATGTTTGCTTGCTGGCATTGGCAGTGGTAGTGTAGAACTTACAGAGCTGCGTAACAGGAATGGCAGTGAAGTATTGAACTAAAGCCAACCCACCACCACCCTGCAGAGAGTGACAGGCATTGGGGTGTGCGTTTGGGTTGTCAGGCATACGGCCACACCATTTCACCCACACCCCACCCTGCAGACACTGACAAGTGTCACGGTGTTCCTAAGGGTCTTTGGCCTTATGCACACCCATTTCATTAGGAAATATGGTGAGATGGGTGCGATATAGGAGAATGGGGTGAAGTTTGGGGCCGAAGATTCCAAGGCATACCTCAATGCCTTTCACTGACTGCAGGGTGTGGAATGGTATGAGCATCACAGGCAAGAATCTAAGTCACACCCTGATGCCTGTCATTCTCTACAGGGTTGGGCGTTATGGTTGGAAACCCTAATACCTCAGGCATTCGTTGGTATTTTCACTCTAAATTTTCAACATGTTTTTTGTGACCCTACCTCATGAACAGGGGGAATATCAGTTTGTTAGCCGAAAGCTGCTTATGCACAGTGACTACAGCATTTAGCACCACAGGTGCAAAAACATTCCAAACAGGATGTAAAAAATTATAGCTGTACTCTTTCATGGGGAGGTGTAAAAAATGGCAATGTTGCAAATCTGTAGTAAAAATATTAAAAAAAATGGTGAAGTCACGAGCGCACATAGAAACTGTGCAACGCACACCCGTAATATAATTAGGTTGGGGATTTTTTATAGCAGATTGTCAACTCAGGCATTTTGGTGCCTCCGATCATGAACAGTGTCACTGTGATTTTCTTTATCTGTGCCGAACAATGATTTCCCACAGCGACCATGCATCTCAGCGCTGAAAGTGTGAAAACACACTTCAGCCATGTTGTGAAAAATGACAGCTGTACTGTTCACAAGGAAGTGTGTAAAAATGCCACTGGTGAAAATCTGGACTGAAAATATTACAAAGTCATGAACTAACGAGGATGCGTGGAAACTGCGCAATGCTCACTCGTAACACAGTCATTCTATGGACTTTTGTCACCAAATTTTCAACATAGCCATTTTAAGACCTCTGCTCATGAACAGTGTAACTGTGATTTTCTTAATCTGTCCCAAACATTGCTTTCGCATACTGACCGTACGCCACTGTGCACTATACGAGCGAAAACACAGTTCAGGTGAGATGTGAAAAATGTTCATAAGGAGATGTGGTAAAATGGCAATGCTGAAAATATGGCGTGCAAATATTAAAAATGCTCAAAGTTATGAGTGCATAGGAACTGCACAAAGCACACTCATAAAACAGTCATTTGGGGGAATTTGTTAAAATTTTCAACATAGGGTTTTTGGGGGCCTACCTCATGAAAAGTGTCACTGTTGTTTTGTTAATCGGTCCTGAAAGGTGGTTCTGCTCAGTGACTGCAAAATCACCTTTCAGGACTGAATAACAAAATGACAGTGACTGAGTTCATGAGGTAGGGTCCCAAGAACCCCATGTTGAAAATTTTATGAAATAATTCTTCAAAATGGGCAAGATATGCACCAAAGTTGAAAAAAAAAAGCTTTTGCCATTATACAGCTTACCGGCATTTCTTCAGTTTGCGGTCAGCTTTGAAGAGTGCAGACGTGTTTCCAGTCCTCCAAAGATCATCGCGCTAGGCTAGGGAGGTAAGTATGGGGTGAGGTGGGGTGTGGGGAGTTGGGGTATGCAGAGGGTGGGCCTGGGTTGGGGAGGGACAAGAAATTAATGAGAGACTTTTCTTTCTTCATATGAAGAGAGACTAAAGGAGCTTAATTTGTATACCCTCGAGGAAAGGAGGAGAGGGAGACATGATAGAAACTTTCAAGTACCTCGGGAATCTACAAAGTCCAATAGGGTAGCATCTTTCAAAAAGAGTGTGCAAGAACAAGGGGCACAATTTGAAGATAGAGGAGTGGCTCAGAGGTAATTTAAGGAAGTATTTTTCACAAAGAGGTTCTGGATGCATGGAATGGCCTTCCAGAGGAGGTCGTGAGTCAAAATCAGTGGCAGAATTAAAGCATGCATGGGACAGTCATAAGGCAATTCTAGGAGGTGGGGATAGGAAGAAGTAGGCTGCTGGTTAACTAGGATCTGCAGCTTATCCATTAGGTAGGGAAATGAGCACACTGGGTGGGCCAAGCGGTCCTTATCTGCCATCAAATTCTATGTTTCTATAGGTCTTTTTTTTTTTTAAGATGACGGGGGACGTTTGCCACACTGGGGTGAGCTCCCAGCATAGCACCAGGCAGTTTGTTTTGGGAGGGCTGTAGAGTTGACGGGGATTGGGCACCCCCATTGGCCAAGGAGACTTTTGCCATGCTGGGGTGGGCTCCCAGCGTGGCAGATGGAAGTTTGTTTTGGGGGGACAGTGGAGCTGATGGGAGATTGGGCACCCCTGTCAACCATACAGTGTGCTGGGGGGGGATGCATGAGCCATGGGGTGTGCATTATACTGACGGAGACTGGGCTACCCCATCAGCAAATGAATTGGGCAGGGGTCATGCCGACAGGTGCATTGGTCACCCCTTTGACTTTGTTTTTTTTTTATTAATTGAAATGTTTCACCAGGAAGGCACACTGAAAAGCAGTCGGCAGCTTTCCATTGGCTTTCTGGAGATTGTGAGAGGCCAACGGAGGAGTCATCTCCATGGGGACACCCTGCAATAAGCTGTTTTGGTAGCTTGTAATGCACCAAAACAGCTGATAGCTTGGTGACTTGGCCGAATTTCTTGACACATTGTGGCGTGCTCATTAAGGGCCCTAATTGACAGCATGCTACTCTATTGGTGGAGGCAGAGACCGGCCCCTGAATGGGCTGCTGCCATTTGCCACAACACTGCCATGCCTCCACAACTCACTTGTGAAAGAAGCCTGATGGAATGTGTTTCTTGCACATGCGTGCAAGCAACACTAAAAGGCTTTAAGTCCCATTTCTTATTCATGCCTGTGGGTTTAATACTGTTAAGTTTATAAATCCACTGGCTTTCTTTATGTAATAGTAAATTAGGTCTATTACCTCCATTTCATAGAGGGGGGTACCATTTCAAGCCCTAGAAACTTAAGGCACTCTGGATCGGAGCTATGTTTCTGAGAAAAATGTGTCCCAACTGGTGTGTCTTGTTCCCCATGTAAAATAGAGCATACATGTTCTTGTATTCTTTGTTTCAATAGTTTCACTGTTTTGCCTACATTTAGCAACTTACAACTGCACTACAGAGCATAAACAACATATGCAGTATCCCATGTTATTAGTTCTCGAATCTCTACAGTCTTGATGTCCTGTAGGGGATGGCAAAATGTTTTCAAGTTGGAACTAAATTTGCAGATATTGCATCTCAGGCATCTATAGAAGCCACATGATCTCCTAGGCAACCACGTGTGTTCCCTCACCGGAGGTTTCTGTGTCCTACTATGTACTGATCTGTTCCTCAGATTTCTGGCGCTACCAAATGTGACCCGTGGTTTGCCCCCCACTACCGGGCTCACTTCTGAATCTCCTTGCAGGATAGGACAATTTTGGTATATGGCATTTCCTATGTGGCCTGCAATATGATTGTATGTAGTTACAAAGATGCATGGTTGATGTTATGCTGTTTCTGTACTTTTCTTTCAGCAGTGTTGCTCTTGGCAGTGATTCCGTTGTTTCCCTGGTCTCAACTAATAATTTACTATTGTATCCTCATGCCTCAAATCTTTTAATAAGTTCATCTGCTCGTATTGTAAAACCATCCTCTGTGCTACAGTTTCTGCATAAACACAGGCGCTGGCCATATGGTATTGAATTTTTAAGTCTAGGATGGTGGGCACTTGGGACTAATAAGAGGAACTTTGTGGCAGTAGGCTTCCTGAGACATTTGATCTCTGGTGTGTGGATTTCTGCAACACCAGTCAATGTTAAATCTAAAAATCTATTGACTGCTCACCAGTGGTGTATGTAAATCCTAAAATCATTTTCACCAAGCCTTTCAATGAATTCAGGTATCTTTTCCCTGTCTCCTTCCCACACGCACAAGATGTCATCAATAAAGTGATATCATTTCTTTATGTCCATGTGGTAAGGATTAGTGTCCCTGTTAAGTACTGTATCTTCTTCCCAGTGACCTAAGAACAGGTTGGCATAGCTAGATGCCATAACTGCACCTGTAGCCCTGCCACATTTCTGTTGGGAAAATTGTCAAACAAATTCAAAGCAGTTGTGTGACAATATGAATTCAATCAGTTCTATAACAAATTCATTTGGTATGTTTTCCACATCTTACTGATTCAAGCCAAAATCTAACTGATGAGATACCTTGCTGGTGTTTTATGGATGTATAGAGGTCCTCAACATCTGTCCCAATCCATGTGTAATTTTCTTCCCATTTAAGTTCCTGTAATCTACTGAACAGTCCAGAGCTGTCTTTAATACAAGATGTAAGATCCTGTACAAAGAACTGCAGAAAAAATCACAAACATTCCCAGATTCTGCGTCAAGGAACTGTACCCTGAAACTATTGGTCTTCCTGGTGGTTTATTACGATTTTTGTGAATTTTAGGTAGAGCATAAAAACCTGGTACATCAGGACAATCTGGTTATAAGTAATCACATTCTTTTTCTGTGATCTCACCCCTATCTAGAGCTTTCCTTAGCGTATTAAATAGCTCCTTTTTGAAACCTATTGTGGGATCAAAGCTCAATTTAGCATAGTTAAATTCACTGTTTAACAATTCTAGTACCATCTTTTCATAGTCACATGTATTCAAGATCACAATATTACCCCCCCCAACATCAGCAGGTGTAATTACTATAGAATCATTAGCTGATAATAAGTCCAGAGTTTGCCTTTCTTTGCTATTCAAATTATAGTGTCTGGGGTCAGCTTGACTGTTCAAGATGCCTTTAACTTGTCTGCTAACAGTTTTCTCAAAAGGAAATATAGCTGGGTTGTTTACATATGGGCAGAAGGGCCAGCCCACCGGCACAGGGGCAAGGTGCTAACCTGCGATGCCCGGCAACCGGGTTGGCAACTGCTCTCCTTCTTGGGGAGGGTGGGAGTGTGTTCGGTGCACTAAGGACACGTGGTGGGAGCTGGGCAAACCTCAGCACCAATACCATCACGTGAGGAGTGGGGTGGACCATGGCCATCATTGCACGTCCCTGCTCCCATATATGAGAGAAAAATCCCGCAGTTGGCCACCTCCGTGAAGCCAGCCTCCAGCTTCAATTAGCCTCTCAGCCGGCTCCCCCAGTCAGTCACATGTTTCGCAACACCTTGGGCAAGTGCTGCAACCCCATCCCTTGGGAAAGCCAGGGTCTCGGGAGCTGGCGCAGCCAGAGTTGGAAGCCAGGAGGCACCCTGACCGACAGATGATTGGCGGCCAACTGTGGGGCAAAAGTAATAAAATAAATAAATACATATGGGAAGAACGTAGAACCTACAGCAAACTTTATCTTTCGAGTGTCTAAATACGTTGATTTGCATGTAAGATGTTGTTTCCTGAAGCAGCTTCGTTGGCGGTCAAGAGGTCAGGCTCATCCTCATAATTCAGCAAAAGTCTTTTCAGTGCATCCAAATTTAGTCAATCATTGTCAAAATCAACAAACATATCCTCAGATAAATCAGGTAAAATGTCCACGTGATTTGCAGGTGTGGAATCCTTGGTGTCAATTGCATGTAACAAATAGTCCAGATCTTCATCCTGTGCAATAGTTCCCGCGTTAGTGTTTCCACCCATGTTTGCTTCCTGATTTTCCCTCTTAGAAATAAACAGCCTCAGTTTTATTTTCCTAAAGAATTTATGCAGATCTACAAATATATGAAAGTCATTTACCAGCAGTGTTGGAATGAAACTCAGTCCTCTCTGCAGGATGTGATCCAATAAATGAATTACTTGTAGCTTATTTTTCTCTTCTTTGTCCTCCGTGCTCTTTCCACCACCTCTATTTTGTTTTCCTGCCTCTTCTGCTGCGCCTTGTTTTTTATCATCTTTTTTATGTTGATTGCGCTCATGTGCAAGAAACATGCTGCAACAGCTTGCTGTAGAAGCAGGTTGTGGTGGCATAGCACTGTTGTGGCCAATGCCCCCTTTGCCTTTTGAGGCTTGGGCTGCTTTCTGCAATGGGGTGGCACACTGCTGCTGACACTAGTTCAGCCAGCATGCCACAACCTTGAAAAGTTTTAGCCACTGCAATCAGGGGCTGCCTCATCATTGCAGCATCAGCCGTTCTGCGGGGCTGGCACTTGCAAGGGGAGTGCTTCTCCCCTCCCTTAGTTATGGATACCACCTATTTGCCAGGTCACCTCAAATCCATCTTAATCGGTGGAACACGACATATAATGATATCTGTCGCTTTGCACTTGCTGCTCCCAAACTCACCCACTGATGTGAGCTCTATGACAAACTCATCTGGCTCCCCCCTGCGGAATTCCTGACCCTTGGTGTAGGAAACTTCACCAGGAAAGTGCTTGCCATGGGCATACCGTCGGGATTGGCACATCTCCTCCCAAAACTGGACGCCATCCCCTACCAGCTCAGGTCACAGACTGCCGAGTTGTTAAAGTTCCCCTACTCGGACCCTTATGGGGGATTGTGACTTTGCTGCTTTTGTGCCTAGGCTCTGGAACTCCATTCCGGACTCTGCTCACTCTGCCCCTTCCCATGGCACTTTCGCTCCTCCCTGTGGTCCCACCTAAAACAAGCGACAAGATGTGACTGCTCCTAGTCTCTGTAATGTAATACTCTGCAGTCCACTATTGTCCACTCTGAGTCCATGATGGTCTATGAAATATGTATTCAGTGATTCTAATGTCTATGTCCTGTAACAATTTGTACTATGTGTAGCAATATCTCTGCCCTTATACAAGCATTATTATAGCTGTTTTTACTGTATCATGCTGTTTTCCAATGTTGCCATGTATGTATACTGTATGTTTTGTGCTCTCGAATGGATTTCCTGAAAATAGGCATACTACTTGTCTAGTGTACTTACCCAGTAAACAAAAGCTAAATAAATAAATAAATTGCAGGGTGGTCCCTTGCATTATGTCCCCCCCTCCCAGTTTGATTTGCCGACATGGGAGCCCACTCCCCATCTGCATAATGTCTTCCCCACAAAAAAACAGTAGATTTGTGCCGAGGGGGTTCCCAATCCCCCATCGGCTACAGATGCCCCCCCAAACAACTCATTTGGCATGCTAGGAGCCCACTCTAGTGTGCCAAATGCCCTTGTAAAAAAAAAAACTGCCCCACAATGTTTATTTTGTTTTGTTTTGTTAACCTGTAAAAAAGAAAATGGTCCTTCGCAGTCTCCTTGCCCCCTCCCACAACCCACACCCACCCTCTGTGCACCTTGCCTCCCCACACCCCGCTCACCCCATACTTACCTCCAGAGTCCTGCGCAATGATCTTCAGGGCACCAGGAACACGTCTGCACTCTTCAAAGCCGACCACGAACTGAAGAAATGCTGGTAAGCTGTATAATGACATAAATAGGGTTTTTTCAACTTTGATGTATGTCTCAGACATTTTTTGGAATTTTGGCACCAAATTTTCAACATGGGGTTTTTGGGACCCCTCCTCATGAATTCAGACACTGTCATGGCGTCATTCAGTCCCAAAAGGTGATTTCATGGTCATTGAGTGGAATAGCTTTTCAGGACCAATAAACAAAATGACAGTGCCAGTGTTCATGAGATGGGCTCTCAAAAAGCCTATGTTGCTAAGTTGTGGAAAAAATCAAAAATGACTCTCTAGTAGCGTGTGTTAAGCAGTTGCCATGCACACTCATAACTTCATGAATTGCAATATTTTCACACCAGATCTTCCACATTGGCATTTTTCACACCTCCTTATGGACAGTACAGCTGTCATTTTTCCCATCCTGACTGACATGTGTTTTCGCACGGGCACAGAATAGTGCAGTCGCTGTGGGAAATCAGTGTTTTACGACAGATTAAGAAAATGACAGTGACACTGTTCATGACCAGAGGTCCTAAAATGCTATGTTGAAAATTTGGTGACAATAGTCCATCAAATGACTGTGTTACAAGTGTGTATTGCTGGCAGTTTCTATGCACCCTTGCAGCTTCACAGATTTGTATATTGTCACCCCAGATTTTCAACACTGGCATTTTTCACACTTCTTATGAACAGTACAGCTGTCATTTTCACACCCTGACCGAAATGTGTTTCACACTTTCAGCTCAGAATAGCACAGTCACTGTGGGAAATCAGTGTTCAGGACAGATTTAGAAAATGACTGTGACGCTGTTCTTGAGCAGAGGTCCTAAAATCCCTATGTTGAAAATTTGGTGACAAAGCTCCATAAAAAGACCATTACAAGCATGCACTGAACTGTTTCCATGCACTCTTGTAACTTTGCAAATCTGTAATATTTCCATGCCATATTTTCAACACTTGCATTTTTTAACACCTCCTTATGAATGGTACAGCTGTCATTTTTCACATCCTGGCCAAAATATGTTTTGCACTTCTGGTGCAGAATTGCACAGTAGCTGTGGGAAATCAGTGTTTGGGACAGATTAAAATCAAGCGAGTGAGAGGGGTGTATGACCAAGCTCAACTGAGCTCTGCTGGGGCTGCTTCAGATTTCTTTGTGGGCAGAAAAAGGCCCCAATGCAGGAAGGAGCCCAGTACAAAAGGGCAGCCTGCAGTGCCAGGAGAAACAGGACGAGAGAGAAAGAGGAAGGGGAAGTGAGTGAGCTCAATGGAGCTCTGTCGGGACTGCTGTCGATTTCTTTGTGGCCAGAAAAAGGCATCAATGCAAACAGGGCCGAATACAAAGGGCAACCTGCAGTGGTGGGAGAAGCGGAATGGCCGAGTGAGAGAGGGGAGTGAGCAAGCTCAGCGGAGCTGTGTTGGGACTGTTGTGCATTTCTCTGTGGCAGATAAAGGTGCCAACTCAAGCAGGAGCCCAGTACAAAAGGGCAGCCTGCAGCATTGGGAGAAATAGAACGAGCGAGTGAGGGGGGGGAGTGAGTGAGCTCAATGGAGCTCTGCCAGGACTTTAGAGTTGCCCACCCTCCTGCCCAGTGTCCTCTGTGGTCCTGAATTACAGCAGGGTCTCTGGAGTGGAGACAAAGCAATGCTTGGATACTTTTAGGATTGCTGTAATAATACAGATTAAGTTGTTCTGTTTATTTCTCTAACTGAGCTAAGTACTGAGCTGCTCTGTTATGATTGCTGTAATAATACATATTTATTTGCTCTGTTTATTTATCTGACTGAGCTGCGTACTACTTGGAGTGCAATAGGATTTCTCACTGGGCTAAGTGAAACTATATGACAGCCAAGAACAAAAAATAGTAGCTGAGGGGTGAAAAACTGACAAGGAGGCCTTAGGATTGCTACAGTAATACAGTATCTAACGGATGAGATTTGAGACTGAATTGCCCCGGTCGGCAAGGGGTTGTAGGGGGATTAGTGTGGGGGATGGCAATTTGAGTAAATAGAGGCCTAAAAGTTGTAGTAGGGTACAGAACCTGGGAGTAAGAACCCGTAACATAAGATGGGGCCAAAATGGGGCAGGTGCCACATGTCAGTGATGAGCATCTTTGGAAGGAGTGAGTGGAGTGTCAAGGGTGAGGGTCAGCCATGATGCTGGACTGGGCTTGGAGGAGGGGTGTATGGTCTGTAGATGAGTGACTAGTTTGAGGGAGGAACTGTGGAGGTTAGGGAGGAGGGTAATTGGCAGAGGCAGATGAGTATGGTAGGCACCCTGGGGGGGATAGGGGGGATGGCAAGGGGATGGGGAAGAATAACTACGGACTGAACTGACCCCAGTATCAGAGGCACTAGCAGAAAAAGAGGAGAAGGGAGGGGTACCAAGAAGAGGCGAGGGGCCTCCTGATGGGGAGGAAAAGACCACGAGGAGTACCAGGAGAGAGAGAGGCGGATGGCTGCAGGTAAGGAGGGACCAGGGGGGCACAGGAGGGAACAAGTAGGAGGGAAACCGATAGGGAAGAGATGTAGGACAGGTATTGACTACAAATAGATTCAAACCTCTGCTATGAGACAGAGAGGGGGAGCAGGAACATACTGAAGGGGAGGACAAGCGGGCATGAGAGGGATGGCAACAGATAGGAGAGAGATAGCGAGGACAAAAGAGTAGAAGGGGCTAGTAAGGAAGGAGGGTGGTGACTGAAGGACATAAGGCTACAGGAAGTGGGGAAGGATGGGAGGGCATCACTATCGGGGTAGAAGGGAATGCGGGCTCTAAATCGATAGGAGAGGGTTGGAAATCAGCAGGGGAGGAGGAGGTCGGCATGGGAAGCCCAGTAGGAAGTAGTCAGGCTGGGGTTCAAGATGGATGGGAGGAATAAGGCAGAGAAAGGGGTAAGGCATAAGTAGGGGATACGGATACAGAAGTCACAGAGGTGCAGTTGGTGGGGTGAGGCACTAGGAAGAGACGAATAATGGGGTGGTGGAAGGGCATTAGAAGTAAAAGGGGGTAAGGGGCAGGGGGTTCTCATTCTGGGGGATTCTATAATGAAATGGGTGAGATGAGGCAGAAAGGGAGAAAGGCACAGCCATATTTGGGCTGAAGCTGTCAGCAGGTTGACTGCAGGATAGTCAGGGCAGGCACCGCTCAAGCGTGCAGCGAGGGGGAGGAAGAAATCTCATTTGCTGTTGCATGTGGGTACAAAATTCTTGCCAGAGGACACTGTGGAAGTAGTGAGGGGGAGGTTTGAGTACTTGGGCAGGCAGTGTGAGGGGCTGGGGAAGTTGGTGGCATTCTTGGAGGTACTGCCGGTACCATGTGCAAGCATGGCGAGGAAGGGTAGGCTTGAGGAGTTCGAGTGGCTGAGGGATTGGTGCCACACGAAACATTATGGGTTAGTGACTAACTGGGGTTGGGTCTGGGGGGAATAGTGACTTGTACGTGAGGGACTGGGTACACTGGAGCAGGAAAGGGAGGGGAGTATTGAAAGCAGCATTGCTGCCAGGCCACTGGTGCTGAGGGTTGGGGCACTAGATGCCACACCGCACCATGCTGGCAACCTGGGTTCAGATGCAAGCCCTGGTCACAATGGGTTGGCAGGGAGGGATAGGATTGAGCATCCAGAGGACTGCTTTCCTATCCCGGGCAGGATCTGGGACCCACGCTCTGTAGCGGCCCTGGTGATGACCATGAGCACTACTACAGTGGTGCAGTAAAGGGTGGCAGAGTGTGGCAGGCGTTGGCATGCTGTGTCTAAGCGTCATTGCATGCCCGCACTCTGCAAAGGGAAAAAGTGGAAAATGGGCTACAGTCAGATAGCATGAGACTCCAACCCCCGCCCACCCGAATGGTGCCTTCTCAACCGGATCCTGCTCCGGTGGGTCAACCTGGGAAGCTCCTCACCACCCTACCACGGGGGTAATCCGTGGAGGTGAGCAGGTCTGCCTGATGTCGGGGGCAAGGCTGGGGGGAGGTCGGTTGGGATGACCAAGCTGACTGTAGTCAGTGAGAAAATATGTAAAAAAAAAAAAAAAGGCAGGATTAGAGGGTATATCTCTACTAAAGTGGATTTAAACAAATGGGGGCCAAAAGACTGAGGTTGGTAGAGAGGTCCGGACAGGGAGCCTGATGAGCTCACCCCTTAGATATAGGTAAAGGCGGAGCATAGTAACCCTGGAAGGGGCAGACATAGTGGTCTGAGTGTAATACAGAAGGCACCACCACCCGGTAAGAATAAGGAGGAGAAAGGCTGCGGACTACCGGAAGGGGGACACAGGCTAAGGAGGAGAAGAGTGAGGAGAAGGAGGGGTATGGGTGGAAGGTGGTCTGACTAAATGGATAGAGAACTGCTTATAGGGGAGGGTGCAGAGGGTGGTGGTGGTGGGGTAGCTCTCGACACCCAGAGCAGTGACAAGCGGGGTGCCGCAGGGTTCAATGCTTGGCCCAATGTTATTTGGGCTCTTTATCTCTGATATAGCAAACAGAGTGGGTAGCAGGGTTAGTCTGTTCGCACATTATACTAAATTAAAAGCAAATAGATATAATAACAGAGCCCACACACACACACACACACTCCCCAAAAAGCTGCTTAAAAGCCTGCAATTCATTCAAATCGATTCCATTTTCTTACTTACTTGGGGTTCAATGTTCAATGTCAACAACTGTAAAATCATGTACCTAGGGCATAAGAACCCAGATGCTGGGTATAGGATGAGGGGAGATACTGATACTCACTAGACATGAAAGCGTCCTTGAGATTATATCAGAGGACCTCAAGATGGCAGTACAGTGTGACAAGGTTATGGGCAGGGCAAATTGGATTCTGGGGTGCATAAGGAGTGGCATCTCCAGTAGGAGGAGGAGGGATGTTGTGCTGCTATTGTATCACTCCCTGGTATACCCCCAGCTGGAGTACTGTATCCAATTTTACTGTCCACACTTCCAAAAGGACACAAGGTGGAGGTTTTCCACAGGAGTCTAACTAAAATGGTTCAGAATTTTCACAGGAATCCCTACAAGGAAAGGCTGAAGAATCTCAACATGTACACTCTGGAAGAGTGGCAGATGAGAGGTGACATGATCAAGACCTACAAATTACCTCACAGGGGTAAAGAGGGTACAGTTGGGGAGCTTCCTTCAAATGATGAGCACCCAAACCATTTCTTTACTGAAAGAATGGTAGACTCCTTGAACAGACTGCCAGGAGAAGTGGTGGAACCTAAAATAGTAAGGGGCATGAAGCATGCATGGGATAAACATAGGGGTATATTAGAAAAGGGAAGGAGGGGTCAACAGAGATCAATAGGGCTATGGAGGTGGAGTAGGTTCAAGTTCATTGCAGGAAAAATCCATTAAGCAAGCTCATTCACAAGGAGGTCCTGATGGACACAGGCAGAATAAGACATGCAGTAACATATGCAGGCAGGAGTTACAAGTAGTTGCAGAACACTTGGGCAGACTGGCTGGGCTGAGTGGTCCTTTTCTGCTGACAAGTTCTATGTTTCTGTGACATCATGTATTAATCCAGGTGCAGTGTTTATTTAAAGTTGGGCCTACCATGCATCCAGATGTAAGGTACAGTAAATTACCGAATCAGATGCAGCCCACTTACGTACAGTAATAAACAGAGCTCCAGTGCATCGAGAAGCCTTTACTCTTCATAAGACTGCTTAGAGAGCTGGGGTTCTGTTTGCACTGTCCACACCAGTATGCTGATCTTAAAATCGACACCGCATCTGAATGAGTACTTGATTCTTGCTCACTCCATTTCTGCCCCACTTTGAAACCTGCTTTTCCTGAGTTAGTTTTGGTCAGGCAGCGCCTCGCCTGTGTTGGAAGATGACCAATAAGTGGCACTAAAAGACGTCAGACTTCACAGACTGTGATGGCAGCTGCTCACGGACAGACATAAGGCAATTCTACTGGGGGGTAGGAGGAATTAAGCTGTTGATTAACTAGAATCTGCAGCTTATCCATCAGGTAGGTAAACGGGCAGATGAGGTGAGCCAAGCTGTGCTTATCTGCCCTCAAATTCTATGTTTCTCACCCACCATCTTGGCAAGAAGAAGGCTGCAGCTGTGGCCACTGATGACTGTTCGGCTGTGGGGATGGGGGGACCAAAGAGGACAGACATGAGATAAAATCATAATAAAAATTGTGAGACCTTCACCAGCTTTCCAAATTGCTTATCAGTACAAGAACACTCTATGAAGTTTTTCAAATGGCAACACAATCTGGTGAGCCCTCTGTCTGCCATCTGACCCCAGGCATCAACCAGCAAAAAATTGCCAAAAGAAGGCAGTGCGGCCATGTGGTTACTGAAATACTGGAGATTACAGATTTATAAGAACAAAAGAATATCACACAGAAGCTGGCACATATGCCTATAGCAGCTGTCTCCTGCTTCTCAGTAGTTATATTTGTACCCTTGAGGTACTTTAATGTTTCTCTCATATCCCCTCTTTCCCTCCTCTCTTCCAGTGAGTACATGTTGAGGTCCCTTAATTTCTCCTCATAAGTCCTGTGTTGCAAGCTCTATACCATCTTATTCACCCTTCTCTGTACCATCTCCAGCCTGTTAATATCCTTATGAAAGTGTGACCCCAGAACTGCACAGTACTCCATGTGAAGCCTGACCATGGTTTTTATATAATGGCATCACTACCTCCCTCCTTATGCTGGTGATACCCCTGCCTATGCACCCCAGCATGTCACTGACCTTCCCAGCTGCCTTTCCAGTTTGACATTTTCAGGTAATCTGAAATAAGAACCCCCAGGTCCCTTTCCTTCTTTGTGACTGTCAGCAACTCTCCCCCATCCTGTACCTTTCCCTGGGGTTTCTGTGTCCCAGGTGCACAATTTTGCACTTTTTTGAATTACACATCAGTTGCCAATCCTTAGACCATTTCTCAAGCCTCCCTAGGTCCCTCCTCATTTTCTCCACCCGAGTATCCATTGTGTTACATATCTTGGTGTCATCTGCAAACAGGCAGACCTTTCCCTTCAGCCCTTCTGCAACGCCACTAATGAAAATATGTAACAGGACTGGCCCTGGGGCCAATTCCTGCTGCACCCCACTGGTCACCCCCTAGTAGTAGTAACATTTTTATTTATACAGGAAATGAGGACAGCATCAAACACCATTAGGGTTACAACAATCCTCTTTACAAGATGCACCTTTTAGATGTCAATACAAAATTACAATAAAAAAATATACAAGCAATAAAAGCTATACATAAAACAGTACAATAAATTACATAATACAAAACAACGATTTGTGTCATAGCACTTAAGACAACTTCAGGCAATACTGATCATCTGTTACATACACATTGAAAACATAATTCTTGCTTCATAACAGAATTAAATTTAGCTATAGTCAAGTCTTGAGTTCTCAAAGGCAATGGAAGTTCATTTCAAGTA
The DNA here is from genome assembly GCA_016271365.2 of Neoceratodus forsteri. Taxonomy (NCBI): domain Eukaryota; kingdom Metazoa; phylum Chordata; order Ceratodontiformes; family Ceratodontidae; genus Neoceratodus; species Neoceratodus forsteri. The sequence goes on along the minus strand of CM028129.1, from coordinate 18,611,854 downwards.
GTAGCAGCTCTATACTGGAATGGCAAAGACACAAATCTGTTCTTATGTTTGGGAACTATCAAGTCTCTGGCTCCACTTTTACGTAAATTAAACTGATGGGTAGGACTAATAAGTCTTTCTTCGAGGCCAGTGGGGTGACTAGACTTATAAATTTTGTAGACCAAGTTTGTCCAAATTTGTTTTCTCCTAATCTCTAAAGAGACCCAATTTAGCTTGGTATACATATAACAATGATGAGTATCAGTTTTACACCTTAATACAAACCTTGCTAACCTATTGTAACATACGTTGAGCTTATGTAACATTGTTTTATTAGCACTTAAGTATACATGACTTCCACAGTCAATCAGTGGAATGATTAACTGGTTTGGTAAAACCTGTCTGTCTTTAATACCCAGATGGTTTACTATTCTTCTGAGCGCACCTATCTTAGATTTAATCTTTTATTACCATATTTAGGTGTTGTTCAAAAGATAATTTATGGTCTATAAGCACCCCTAGGTACTTGTAGGCCCATACCTGTGTCAAACAATTTCCATGTGTAGTTTATCATTTTGTAGACCATTTTTAGTTGTATTTGAGCCAATTAACATAATTTGGGTCTTCTTTATATTTAAAACGAGACCCGAGGAGGAGAAACAAGCCTGAAGAACATTAAAGTCTGTCTGCAGGCTTGCTTCCACTTCCCTCGGATCTACTCCATCAGAGACCAAGATGGTATCATCTGCGTAAAGCCTAATATAAGTAGATTTCATGTAATGAGAGAGATTGTTAATGTAAACCTCCTCTCTCCAGACTGCGCCCCATTTACTACCACTCTCTGCCTCCTGTCTGTTACCCAGCTTCTAACCCAATTTACCACCCTTTCCCCCATGCCCAGCCTACTCAGCCACTGTATCAGCCTCCTATGTGGGACGCTGTCAAAGCCTTTGCTTACATCAAGGTAAGCGTTGTCCACTGGCCCACCCTGATTTACTTCCTTTCTCACCCAGTCAAAGAGATCAACCAGATTTGTCTGACATGACCTCCCCACTGTCAATCCATATTGCCTATGGTCCTGTGCTCTGATGGCTTCTAGATGCCCCACTATCCTTTCTTTAACCAATGTCTCCACGATCTTCCCCACTACTGAAGTGAGGCTGACCAGCCTATAGTTCCTCGCCTCCTCCCTACTGCTGGATTTGTATAGAGGGACCACATGTGTCCTCCTCCAATTCTCTGGTACCACCCCTGTGTTGAATGACTCAGTGAACATGGCTGCCAGAGGCACTGCTATTTCCCGCACAGTTCTTTTAATATCCTTGGGTGTATGCCATCTGGTCCCATTGCATTGTCCACCTTCAATTTACTCACCTTCTGCAAGGTTCTTCTACCTGTGAATGGACTAATGCCCACCTCTTCACGCCTTCACCAACTGCTGTACTGCTGTGCCTTGCCCCTCCCCTCTTCTGTGAATACTGAACAGAAAGACACAGTGGATATCTTTGGGGGCACATGACGGTTCTTAGGCATGGTACTTTCACTTCCATATACCTAAACAGCACATATGAGCAATCAACATTTGGCATTGACAAATGCTTGTTTCAGTTTGCCACTGTTCTCTGGTCCTTGTCTAAAAAGGCTTAGAGCCCTTTTGGATTCACTGCCCCTTTCTTATTGCCTTGGCTATCCCAAGTTTTGCTACCTGCTCAAACACATCCTCGATCTTTCTCCACTAGTGGAGCAATTTTTGCCCATTCAATAATGTCTCCTCACCGTGAGTCGTTATGGTGTCCTACAAGTTTTTAGTTTCTTCTATGATCTCATTTTGATATTTGTTTAATTTTGCTTTAAGTTTAGAATCCAGTTCCATGAACTGCAAGTGCCCTTTAAAGCTTAGTACCATAGTTTTGGCTTCTTTTAGTTTCTTCAGTAGATCTTCTAGTTTCAGATTGTTGTTTCTGATTAGCAGCTGTATAAATATTTTGGCACATTCACAGGCAGCCATTATACGCCATATGCTGGCTTAAATTGGCTGTCACCTAGGGATATTCGAGCCTACTCCCTGGGCTGCTTTATCGACTCCCTGTCTAGACCTCCCTGCCCTGTCTATCTTGCCAACCTCCTGACTCCTGCCTCACACACCCGTACCCTCAGGTCTTCCTCTGTCCTCATGCTCTCCACTAGACCTTGCATGACAAAAATGGGTGAACAAGCATTTGCCCATTTTGCTCCCAAATTCTGGAACTCACTCCCCTTTATGGTGAAAACTTCAGCCTCCCATCGAGAATTCAAAAACTCGCTGTTCACCCACCTGCTAGCCTCTGGCCAATGTAAATGCTCTTAATTTGCTTTGTCCCACTGCAGGCTGTCGGGTCTGACCCTGAGTACTACACTAATGTTCTCCCATGCAATAAGCTTGTCTAGGTGGCTATGAACCTTGATGTCTTTACTGTCCTCAGCTGTCTTATGGTTACCCTAATTGCTTTATTTTACATCCTTATTATGATCTATGCCTAAAATTTACCCTTATGTAACTATTACTGTGCTACCCAATGTATATCTTGTTTTGCTCCTGTACACCTATATTATGTCTGTGCATTTCTGCATATTGTTACCAATGTCCTGTGCTCTCCCGGGTCGTGCCTAAAATAGGAAGGTCTGTTGCCTAGTGCACTTACCCGGTTACCAAAAGCTAATAAATAAATAAATAAATTATCCAATCTTTTTTAATTCTAAATTAATCAATTCCACTCTAGGGATCTATTTAGATCCTGAGACCTCTTAGTGCAAGGCCCGCGCTCAAGGAATTCTTCTAGAGTGGACACATTGGCCCAGATATTCAATTCTTTGCCATGGGGCTAAATCAGCACTGCCCTGCATGCAAACATTTCCCGGACCAAATAGTCTGCCATATTGAAAAAGAATAGCCTGGTGCTAATCCTGCTGAATATAGCATACTAAGGAAGCCAAGCAAACTGGGCTGGGAGTGCAAGGCAAAAAGACAGTATTGAATATAGCAACAGGGAAGTGCACCCTGCAACTGCAGCTCAGTAGACCCTGGAGCAAGCCAGTGTTGCAGGTGGAGAAAATTATGTGTGTATGTCTCTTTGCAGATGACACAAAGATCTGCAACAAAGTTGATACACAAGATGGGGTGGAAAGGATGAGAAGGGTTTTGGCAAGGTTGGAGGAATAGTTAAATGTATGACAGCTTAGATTCAGTGCAAAGAAGTGCAAAGTGATGCACCTGGGAAACAAAAACCCAAAGGAAGAGTACACAGTGTGGGGTGAGATACTAACAACAACAAAAATGGAAAGGGACCTGGGGGTAGTCATATCAGATGACCTAAATATGGGCAAGCAATGTGAGAGGGCAGTAAAGAGGGCTGTGGGATACTGGAATGCATAGGGAGAGGCATCACCAGTAGAAAACAGGAAGTTGTTATCCCTCTGTACAGACATCTGGTGAGACCCCATCTGGAGTACTGTGTGCAGTTCTGGAGACCCAATCTTCACAAAATTATAGACAGGATAGAGGCAGTCCAGAGGAAGGAAACTAAAATGCTGCAGGGTCTGTACCAGAAGACATATGAAGAGAGACTTAAGGAGCTTAATATGTATACCATCGAGGAAAGGAGAAAGAGGGGGACATGATCGAAACTTCAAGTACCTCAAGGGAATCAACAAAGTCCAAGAGGGTAGCATCTTTCAGAAAAAGAGGTGTGCAAGAACAAGGGGGCATAATTTAAAGATCGAGGGGGGATGGCTCAGAGGTAATGTGAGGAAGATTTTTTTCACAGAGAGGGTTGTTGATGCATGGAATAGCTTTCCTGAGGAGATGGTGGAGTCAAAAACAATGGTTGAATTCAAGAATGCATGGGACAGTCATAAGGCAATTCTAGGAGGTGGGGGTAGGAGGAAGTAGGCTGTTGGTTAACTAGGATCTGCAGCCCATCCATTAGGTAGGGAAATAGGCAGACTCAGTGGGCCAAGCGGTCCTTATCTGCCATCAGATTCTATGTTTCTATGTCTGTATTGCACAGAGAAGCCTCACGACTACTGTTAACAACAAATCAAGCCACACACAGCAGAACTGTGCTATGCTGAAGTGGTGTTTGCCCGGGACTCTCCCAATTGCACAGTGCTAACACAATAGCCTGGTGCAAACTGGTTAGCCTGGGGCAAGCGTGAGCTATATTCAAAGCTCCCATGCAAATGAACCTACTTAGATAATCCGTGGACAAACAGGCTCAATTGCATCTCATTATGTGCTGCTTAGCATACATTACCATGCAGTTTGCCCGAAGCTACAGCGTGGAGCACACAGCTCCACCTTTTGGTCAGAATGGAAGTGCAGGCTGGATGCTGCAGGCCAAGGCATACCCACAGCATCCCCTGTTGGTCGAAATGGACATTCAGGCTGTAAGCAGCAGGAACTGTGTGCTGGCAGGCACATCGGTGCAGATATACCTCTCAACCCCCTGCCTCCTGAATCAGGGACAAGGCTTAACAAAATAGGGACAAAGATGCAAAATCAGAGGCACATCTTAAATATTGGTGGTAGTCACTCAGAATGCTGATAGAATAAGGGGGTATGTGAGACGATGCATTTTCAGAAGAACAAATCTTTAACTTAAATGTGTGACATTACTGTGTGATTTTAATCCCCACTGTTCTGTCGCAAACACAAATATTATGAGAGACAGAGGAATATTTGGAGGCAACATCAGGGACAGTCGATAGGTATGACTGCAGACAACACACCTGTGCATCTGAGTGCCTGTTACACACCTGTGACCCCAGCACAAATCATGACTCCCATTGCACTGTAAAACTATAATGTTCCCTGGTAGTCTAGTGGTCCCCCCACCCAGCAGTGATGCCCCGCTCATCCAAATAACATTCCAGAACAGAGCCGGTGACCAGGTCAGCCCTCCTGTCATCACCATGGCCAGCCACCAACCGAGATACTAATGTGCGGTACTGTAATGAATAGGCTCATTCAGTATGCTACCACTCATTTGTACCTCAGTCGGTGGCTGGCCGTGGTGGTGAGACGAGGGTTGAGCCAGTCGCCAGGTCTGTTCTGGGATGGTATTGGCATGAGCGGGGCATCACTGCCAGGTGGGGTGACCACTAGACTACCAGGGACACTGCTTTCTGTACACAGGAATGGGGGTTGGGATTCATGCTGGGGAATGGGGGGACCACTAGACTACCAGGGACACTGCTTTCTGTACACAGGAACAGGGGTCAGGATTTGTGCTGGTGGGTTGGGGGACCACTAGACTACCAGGGAAATGCTTTCTTTTTTACAATATATGTTTATTGTATATGTTCATACACACATGTATTGTTGATACAAGGTAAAATGATCATAGTGGTCACAGGTTGTCAACATAGGCAGTATAGTGCAGTGGTTTAAGGCTCTGAGCTGCAAATCTGGAGACCTGGGTTTGAATCCCACAGTCCCCATTTGCACACTATGTGACTCTGAGCAAGTCACTTAACTTCCCTGTGCTCCCAGGCTGCACCTGTGAACAAGCTTTCAGCTTAGTGTGTCTCACTTGGTTAAAACATGGAAAAAAACAAACAATTAACTTTATGACAGCCAGAGATCCCAGTAGTATATAATTCTTGTCCCAGATCAAATGACATAGATAAAGCAAAAGAAAATGCCCTCTAAAGCTTTCAAGGAACAAAGTCTGGGTCTATGTCTGAATAATACATAGAAACATAGAATCGGATGGCAGATAAGGACCGATTGGCCCACCCAGTCTGCAATTAAAGTCTAAATTTCTGTGTGCACCCTTGTATGGTGGCCGTTAGGCATTCCATCTGGTAGATTTCTTGCATAACAATTCTCCAGTCCTGGGTAGTAGGAATCTGCTGGGACATCCATTTTTAGTGATAGCTTTTTTGGCCACTAAAAGAAAGATTGGGAACAATGTTTTGGTCCATTGGGGAACATGGTCTGGACACAATCAGAGCAATACAATTTCACCAGTTAACTCCACCAATTCTCCCCCAAACAATTGGACAATTCCAGTTGAAGGCTACACCAGAAGGGCATTAAAAGAGGGCATTGCCAGCTATAGCCCAGCTTCACCAAATGGCATCCACACTTTCTCCAACAATGGCCATATTCAGCCAGGAGGAATTTGGTTAAAACTGCAGGGGCTTGGAAATACCTGGATTGAACCTTCCAAGCAAACTCCCACCAAAAAGGGGAGGAGGTTACCCTAAATGCCAATTTGGCAGTAGCCATCCATTCAGGTAGCTGGATCCCCAAGGCCAAGTCCTCATTCTTTTTAAAATGTAATCTTTTTATTTAATTTACAAGTTCAGCAATTTCACAGGAAGCATTACAGTACAAATTAATACCAGCTGATTACATCTCAGTGTATTACATTAATGCTTTAGCAGATATGGTGGGGGAAAATAAATTAACATGTTATTACATCAACATCCAGGAAATCATTATTATTCGGTTTAAATTCAGTTTGTGGTCCATTCAGACCAAAACTGGCATGGCACGGTGAGTCCCGTCCTCTCCCTCCCAGATTCTATTCCGATTAAAGTTCGAGGAACATCTCTCATCACAATCCGAATAGCATTTTAATGCAAAAGAAGACAAGATTACATGCTGAGTAGACAGCTTAAGGAACAAAATCAGCATAATGGTCTAGTGTAACAAGCCGTGCTTTGAAACAACTGAGAAGCTGCATGGGATATATTATATTGTGTTAGAAATCTGCAACTGATCTCTCTTACTTACATCTGAGGAAAGTTTTCCTTACTTTACAGTCTGACACTGGTATTGCTTTGTGTTTAATTTCATTTTAAATCAGGAAGGGGTTTCAAAACTACTTATCTTGTGAGCAACTTCAGAAGGGTTGAAATAACTGCATATTTGATTTTCCTTTGTGCTAACTGGACTGTCTACTAGTGTTCTGTAACAGTTTGCATCAAATTACTTTTTAAATAGTTGACAAATCAGTTACTGGAGATTAGCTGAATTACTTTAAAGGCAGTACTTACCAGGCAGGTGGAGCAGTGATGTATTTGATTGTTTCTAACAGTCACCAGTGGTTGTGGACTACCCACCCACCCTTCCCGCACCCCCAGGTGTGACGTTTCCTTTTAGCCAAGATTCTGACATCACTCCTTAATAGGTCTTGGGCAGAACTGTCATATTCTTAATAACCCAGCACAGTGCATAAAGGGTAAGAACACACTACATAAAGGAAGGAAAAAAATACATATATTACATATTGTATATCTTAAGGGACAGGGGCATGTGGGGAGTGGTGCAATGCACTGGCTGTGGAGCAGCAGCTTTCCGGGAGACATTCTGGAAACTGCATTGCTGTCCTATTTGCAGACAACTGTCAGCTCTGAGGGACGAGGTAGCCCACCTCCAGGCTGAACTGGTAAGGACTAAGGAGGCCTCCCCCACCCAAAGAGCACCACTGACACAGAGGCTGCCAAGTATGAAGATCAGGTGGACCACAGTGGGTTCTGGGATGGTACGGGTGGTGGAACAAAGGCGAAGCCCCCTAGTTGTACCTCTACAAAAACCATATGCCAGGTCACATGATGGCAGCCTGAGCATCGGTCGCACACTCCCGGAGCTCCGCTGCATTACCGCACATTTCGCCATTTTTACAGTGGATCTGCCCGAAATAAACGTCCCGATACAGACGAGTGAGGTCTTCAGTCGCATTTCAGCTGCTTACTGCTTTCCAGGATGGAGGTCTTTGTAAAGAAACCGCGTCTGAAGCATTCGCCTCCTCAAACACCCGAGAAGCAACAGGCCGCAAAACGAGCAAAGCAGTAGGCCGCTAGCCTTTCCCAGCTTCCCATCATGGACTCATGGAAATTATGCAACCGCTGCAAACCTCCATCTCTGCTTTAGCTGGGGATGTACAGGACATTAAAAAATCTGTGGATTCCCTCACGAGAAGGATTGGGGATGCAGAGGTAAACATAGCCTCTTTGGAAACCAGGCAAGCAGGGGCAGATTCAGAGCTAGTGATGGTTAAAAGGAGAATTAAAAAGCTGGAAGATAAACTTGAAGACTTGGAAGGGCGTAGCAGAAGGAACAATCTAGTAGTCATTGGCATACCTGAAAAAGAGGAAGGGAACGCCCCAATTACTTTCATGCAAAAACTCTGCTACAAAGTCGCAGGTTCTCCCCCCGGAGGGGGTGAATATATAATAGAAAGAGCACATCGAGCCTTACACCCTCCCCCTATTCAAGGGCAACCTCCCAGACCTCTGATTCTGAGGTTTCTTAATTTTTTGGACAAACAACATGTCTTAGATAAAGTTAGAGGGATGAAGGACCTCTTATGGGAGGGCAAGCAAATCCGGATTATACAGGACCTGCCCCATTCCGTGAGGGTCAGAAGACAAGAATTACACCCTATTGTCTCCAAACTCATTGCAGCTTCGAAGCCATTTAAAGTGAAATATCCTGCTACATTAATGGTCTCTCACGATGGTAAATGGTTGTCCTTTGAGTCACAGCAGCAGGCACAACAAGGAATTGCAGCAGCAAGCATTACCGGATCTCTTAAGTGAATCTCGACTCATTCATCTGTTAGTGATGGCCTTACTACTTTGGACATTCTGGACATAATCCTTCTGAATGCAGAGAAGTTCCCCCCCTTTTTTTTTTCTAGCACAGTTTTCTCTTCTTCTCCTCTGGATTGACCCGCTTAATAACTTATTTTTTCAATTTAATGGTTTCTTTAACTGCCGACCCTGCCGGGGGTGTAGTCTGACGCGGCCCTTACTTAAGAGTATAGCTGCTGGGGTTACACTTTTTTTTTCCGCTCTAGTAATGCTGGACATTTTCTAAGGAGACAGGATTGGACTTCTGAATTTATACAGGTCCCACACGCTGACTCGTGATTAAGACAATATATCTAGTACACACCTGAGCAGCAAAGGAAAATAATAAAAGGAAAAGGAAGAAGAATAAGAAGAAAGAACGATACTAATAGGAGTAAAGAACGGAAGAGGAAAAGGGGGGTCCCCCCTTTTTTTTTTTTATCCTATCTCATTAGTGAATGTTCAAGGGAGACCATGGGGTCTACATAATTATAACTTGGTCTGCTGAGTTATAGTTTCCCCCTGTGTCGGGGTGGGGGGGCTCCGGTTGGTGACTGGGTGGTAATTAGATTTGGGCTGTCTGGATGTATATCATGTGGCAGACTTGTTATAGGAGTGCAGTTCTAGGGAACTGGGGTTTTGGTATCAAAGGGAGGGAAATTTGGAAGTCTATTATAAGGAGGGGAAGGGAGGGTTTGCTAGGTGGGTTGAGAGGAGGGAGGGGTGATGGGGGTATTTAAGATTCTGGGTATAGAAGGAGGTGGGCTTCTCTCAGTCTTCTGGGTGTTTGTAATCTTCAGGTGGTCCTTTGCATTGCAATACCCCATACAACTGCTTACATAGGTCCTCATATATAATTTTGCTGTTACTATGATTTTACCTTATAAATTTGTTAGTTGGAACATACCCAAAGGAGCTATGGATAGGGTCAAGAGGCAGGTGGTTTTAAAACACCTCTCTCATCTAGGGGAGTAATCGCATTTCTTCAGGAGACCCATTTAAAAGAGCTGATCTTCACTACTTCAGAAGAATGTGGGTAGCTCAAGTTTTGGTGACTGGATCTTCAACCAAGAGGGCTGGAGTCCCTATTTTACTTGCTAGAGGGGTCGCTTTAAATTGGTGCACGAGTGTTGGGATCTGGAAGGTCAGTTATGTTTTTGTGCAAGCCATATTAGCATCTCAACCGTGATTTTAGGCTTGATCTATGGTCCAGATAGTGATTCACCTTCCTTTTTTCAAGAGTCTTTTCACAAAATGGACCTGGATGTTCATAAAATCACCATTCTTGAGGAGATTGGAACTTGGTACTTCAAAATGATTTGGATAGGTCTCATAATAGACATAGGGGCTCCTCAGCCTCAAAGGGCCCTGAAAGACTTTATCATCAAATCAGCCTTAGTTGATATTTGGTGATATTCAATCTGAAAGAGACAGTATTCCTCTATTCTCCAGTGTATTATTCTCATTCGAGAATTGATTATATTCCTATTTAGCTCATTCTGCAGTGCCAATATGATTCAGGCAGATATCTCTGCAAGAGTAATTTCAGATCATGCCCGGTCAATATAATTTATAGGCCCTATCCAGAGATTCATAGAGCTACACAATGGAGATTAGAATTCTCAAATTTTAAAAGAAGAATGTCTCTTATGGGTCATCAAAGACTTTATTGTACATTTCCTGGCAGATAATAAAAGACTCAGTAAGCCATACAGACATGATATGGGCTGCTTTAAAATGCTCATTAAGAGGGAATTAATCAAGATGGCATCTAGGAGGAAACGGGAGCAGAGGATGTTAAGCTCTGTTTTTATCTTCAATTAAAAATATGGAATATCATTTATCTGGAGCTCTAGCCGACTCTGTGGGTTAAGTTGCATCAACTGCAGGCTCAGTATCTTGACATAGTCTTCAACAAGCAGAACTAGCTCTCTCTATGTGAAACTGCAAATATCTAGATATAGGAAAAGGCTAGTAAACTCCTAGCATGGCATGTAAAACAATTGGACTCAGCTCAACATATAGTGAGTGTGTACGAGTGTGTCAGGGGATGGGATATGAACAGACCGAGAGGAAATTCAAAAGTTTGTTTGGGGAATAATTTTCAGAAATTATATGCTTAGGGAATCCCAATTCTAGGCCTTTGATTCTGAAATTGCAGCATACTTAAGTGCAGCTAATTTGCCAAAATTATCAGAAGCTGAATCTGAATCCTAGATGCACCTATTGTGTATTTCTGAGATACACTGGGTTATCTAGCAGTTGCCTGATAAATCTCCAGGTCCCGATGGATTCCTAGGTAATTTTTATAAAGCTTTCTCCCAGATATCTCACCAATTTTGCTAGACACTTTAAGTACTGGTCCAATTTTGGTATTTCTGATTTGGGCTTCCTGGAGGCCACAATATCCCTGATTTTAAAACCTGGAAAGGATCCCGCTAGCTTAGACAGCTACCGCCAATATCTCTCCTCAACACCGACATTAAAATACTGGCAAAAATTCTGGCTAATAGATTGTCCAAAGTTATGGATCGACTAGTGTGAGGGAACAAGTGGGTTTCATGAAAGGGCTTATTATCCCATGATCACATGAGAAAACTAATGCACTCTTATTGCAACAGCCAAAGATTCAAAACTCCAGCAGTGCTTTTGTCACTCGGTTTGAAAAAAGCCTTTGATCGGGTGTCCTGGCCTTTTTATTTGCCACTCTCGGGCTTTTGGTATACCTCGTAATTTTCCAGTTGGATTAGAATTTTATATTATTGTCCATCGGCGAGAGTGAAGTGTAATGGATTGTTGTCACCGGCTTTCAAACTGGAGCGTGGTACTAGACAGGGTTGCCCTTTGTCCCTTTTATTATTTAATCTGTATTTAGAGCCATTGCTGCATAGGCTAATGAAGAATCTCTATCAAAGGCATACAAATAGGGAATCTAGTTATATATGTTCGGTATATGCTGATGTGTGTTATTACACATTGAGAACCATGGGACTTTGATTCCACCTATTCTAGAAGAAATTAATAGTTTCTCCAGAGTATCTTCTTATAAATTGAATTGTGCTAAAACAAAAGTCTTCCCTTTAAATTATTACACCAGGAAAGCAGAGATCTGGAGGACTTAGGTTTGACTTTGGAAACCAAATCCATCACATTCTTAGGTATAAACATCAACGCGAGTTTCATTCGAATGCTGAAGGATAATTTAGGAACCTTAGTACAAGAGATCTCGGAAGATCTCAAGAGATGGAACTACAGTCTCCTTATCCTTGTGGGGCAGGGGTTGAATCTTCTAAAATGATTGCTCTTCCAAGGATACTTTATCCTTTAGACATGCTTAGGATTCTACCTTCCAAAGGATTGGTTTACTAAGGTGCAGAAGATATTTAATTCTTTTTTTTGTGGCAAGGCAAAACAACCGTCGATCATACTTTAATCGACAGTTCTAAATATAAAGGTGGCTTAGCTGCCCCTCCTCTTTATGTATTACCTGGCCCAACATATATGTAAATTTGCCTTATGGAGCAAGGACCAGGGTAGGGTAGCATATTCACCTCTTTGGCTTGATATTGAACAGAGTCTAGGCGAAGATGGCCAAATATTCTTTATATGCATTGTTGTATGTTCCTTTGGCCATTCTACCTAAATTTCTCAAAATAACCCTATGGGATGATCAATCAGGGCTTATCACCAGTGTTCATAACGCTATTTAGGTGTTCGCTGGTGGCTATCCGGTTCTCAACCTATTATGGACAATCCACAAATTAAAATTGTTGGCACTCCTATACCTGTAGCTTTCTTGGCCCCAAATAAGCAAGCTGACTGTAGCTGATTTTGGGATCAGGATAGACCGTATTCATTTGAGGTTCTGAAGAAGACTCTTGGTCTTACGGGTTTTGATTTCTTTTAAGTGACTACAGCTCAGTAAAGCTTTAACCTAGGTTTTCTTTGGTTTCCTTGTGCTGATCATGGGGTGCAAATGTTCACACTCTCTTGAAGGCCTTGAAGCAACCCATGTAGTTTCCAAGGTTCACAAGCTCCTCCAAGAATGAGATCATGGGCTCCCTTCTGGTATATGTTGTTATTGGGTAAAGGTCTTGAATATAAGTGTCTCTCGAAGGTCTGGAAAGCACTCTGATGACCGGCAGATAGGTATATTAAGCAAGATAGGCTAAGATTGATACATTTCAATATCATGCATCATTTATACCTGACTCCTCCCACTTATTCAGAAGGGGCAAGCCCAGCTCACCTTATTGTGGAAGTGCAAAAAAGAAGAAGGAACCCTATATCATTTATTATGGTTGTGCTCAGAGATTCAGAAGTCTCTGGAGAACTGTGACTACTTTGCTAGGCCCTATTCTTGGCTCATTTAAAATGGACACTCCGAGATTTGTTTGTTGCTTGCTTTCCCCATAACCACTCCCAAAGTTTGGAGGGCATGTGTCTCTCTTGTTTCAGCTGTAATGAAGTTGTTAATTCTAAGACATTGGGCATCGGATAAGGTTCCAACACTTGTGGAGTGGCATAGGGAATGTACCCTGGCATTACAACTTGAAAAGCACATAGCATGTATGCGGGGTAAGCGAGAGTATTTTGTATCCCTATGGGGCTCTTTGGAGCATTTTTTGATGACCTGGAAGCTGTTAAACTAAGAAACGTTGGATTTTCAAACAAACACCTCTCTTTTTATTTGTATTTGACCTGATGTCTACTAATGTTAGGGTGGGGGGAGGGTGGTGGGTTTTGGGGTATACATTGTATGTTGTTGTTATTTCAGCAGAAAGTGCAATGCCTACAAAATCTTTATTGTAGAAGCGAATTTGCACTTTCAGTGCAACACCTCTATGTTTATGTATTTGTTGTATTGTTGTAGTTCAAAGATTAATAAAATTGTAATTACAAAAAAAAAAAAAACAGATGCCAGTCTGGCATAGCAAGGTTCCTGTATGATGGCACCCCCCAGTGGAGACCAAGAAGAATGCTGAGGACACCCACAGAGAGACCCACAGAAGGGGTGGCAAGGGACACCACAGGGGAAGGAAATAGCTTCTGATAGGGAACTCAGTTGTTAGAGGGGTAGACCTGAGGAAGGGAGAGGAGAGGGGCGGGGTGCCCTGGCCTGGTGTCATGGCTTGGAGGGAGAAAGCGAATCCTCAGAACTGCAGAAGCAGCATCACAGGAGAGGGAACTAGATACCATTGTCCACCTTGGGACAAATGACCTAGCTAGGCATGGGATCAGTGCAGTGCAGGATGAAATTGTGGAGTTGGGGACGGGCCTCAGACAGGTAGCAAGCACAGTTACCTTCTCAGAGGTGCTGCCAGTCCATGGCAGGGGTGAGGCTAGGGTACTACACACCATGCAGTTTAATGAGTGGTTGCAAAACTGGTGCAGAGCACAGGGCTTTGGCTTCATTTGGAACTGGGGGTACACCTGAAGAGATGAAGGTTTATACTGGCATGATGGTCTGCATCTGTCCATGAAGGGAACCAAGATCCTAAGTGACAGGTTTAAATGCTTCCTTGGCAAGCTTTTAAACTAGCCAAGGGGGGAGGTGCTAATAAGAGGCAGAAAGGTTCAAGCCTCCCCTACAAAACATGACGGGTAGTAAGGTAAACACTGAGGTGCAGTGCTCAACAGAGGGCAGGACAAGGGTAAATGGAAAAATAGACAAGGGAAAAAAGAGCAGGCATGAGGGAAAAAAAAGGATAAAGCCAACATTAAATGGAGGGCAATGAGTACCAATGCCCATAGTCTGGGAAACAAGCTTCCTGAGCTAGTAGCCTTGATGGAAGATGAACACTTCGATATTGTGGCAGTCACAGAAGCATGGTACATGGGGAACCATGACTGGGATGTCAACATACTGGGGTACAAAGTCTACAGAAGGGACAGGGAGGGGAAAAGAGGAGGTGGAGTAGCTCTATACATAAGGGAAGGGATCAAAGCTACAGAACTAAAAAGTAAAGGGGGAGGACAAGAGGCACTCTGGGTCACCTAGGAGACAGGGAATGGCATCACAATCTGCACAGGGGTTGTATACAGACCCCCATCTCAAGGGGAGGAAATGGACTAGAAAATGATAGAGGATATTCTCAAAATGGCTGAAAAAGAGGAGATGCTGTTAATGGGGGACCCGAATATGCCAGATGTTAACTGGATGACATGTACTGCAGCCACATCCAAGAGTACAGGGTCATTCTCGATGCACTCTGCAGGGGGCAGGTCTTAGACAGCTAGTGTTGGAACCCACTTGGGAGGAAGCTTAATACTAGACCTGGTACTCTCAAATGGAGAGAGGATCACAAATTTAGAAGTCAGTAGACATCTGGGAACAAGCGACCACTGCACAGTGTGTGCTTCACAATAAGCACAAACCATGGAGACAAGCCATACAAAAACAAGCATACTGGACTTTAGAAGGGCTGACTTTGGCAAAATGGGTGAATACCTGAGGAATACACTGGCAAATGGGCAAAAGGAGGGCGGAAGAACATTGAGGAAAAATCAAAACTGTCATCATAGAGGCAACACGCCTTTGTGTGAAACAGATAAAGAAAACAAAGCGGAGTAAAAAACCACTATGGTTCTCAAAAGAGGTGGCAGGGAAGGTTAAGGAGAAAAAGGCTGCATTCAAAAAGTATTAGGCATCACAGAAGGAGCACGACAGGGAACTGTATCAATAAAAGCAGAAAGAAGTGGGGAAGGCAGTCAGAATAGCAAAAGCCCAAACTGAGGAAAAAATAGCCAAGTCAGTTAAGAAGGGGGATAAAACCTTTTATAGGTACATTAGGGAGCATAGAAAGGTTAAGGGAGGAAGAGTGAAGATTAATAAGGGAGGGGAGGTGGGCAGAGGAAATAGTGAAAAGGCAGAGATACTGAATGAATACTTTTGCTCAGTATTCACAAAAGAAGATGAGGAGGGAGTTATCTAGGCAGACAATAGAAGCACTCTGGGTGGGGGTTGACACCAGTCCATTACAGAAGAAAGAGTCCTGAAAGAACTCCTAAAACTCAAGATGCACAAAGCAATGGGGCCTGTTGGGATTCACCCGAACTTCTAAAAGAACTAAGGGAGGACCTAGTGACACCACTGACCACACTTTTAACAAATTATGGGAGGATGGGGTGATACCTGAGGACTGCAGGAGGGCAGATGTGATTCCCCTTCTCAAAAGTGGGAGCAAGGCAGAAGCAGGAAACTATAGACCTGTAAATTTGACCTCAGTGGTAGGGAAAATGATGGAATCACTTCTGAAAGAAAGAATTGTTGAGTACCTAGAGGCCAACGGGGCACAGGACCCAAAGCAGCATGAATTTACAGCAGGAAGGTCATGTCAGACAAATCTAACAGATTTCTACGACTGGGTGACCAAAGTAATAGACCAGGGAAGGGCTGTGGATATGGCCTACCTAGACTTTAGCAAGGCATATGACACAATTTCGTACAAAAGATTAATAATCAAGTTAGCCAGCTTGGGAGTGGATCCCAGGGTGGTAGCCTGGGTTGCAAACAGGTTGCACAACAGGACACAGAAGATAATAGTGAGTGCCACACATTCCGAAGAAAGCAGGGGCACTAGTGGAGTACCTCAGGGATCAGTACTAGGTCCAGTTCTCTTTAACATCTTTATAGGTAACATTGCAGAGGGTCTGGAGGGAAAGGAATGTCTCTTTGCAGATGATACAAAGATCTGTAACAGAGTTGATACACAAGGGGGGTAGAAAGGATGAGAAGGGACTTGGCAAGGTTGGAGGAATGGTCAGACATATGGCAACTTAGATTCAATGCAAAGAAGTGCAAAGTAATGCACCTGGGAAACAAAAACCCAGGAGAAAAGTACACAATAGCAGGGGAAGTACTAACAACAACAAAAATGGAATTGGACACGGGGGAGGGGGGAGTCATATAGGATGATCTAAAGGTGGGTAAGCAATGTGAGAAGTTAGTGAGAAGAGCCAGGGGGATACTGGGATGCATAGGAAGGGGCATCACAAGTAGAAAGAGGGATGTGGTTATCCCTCTGTACAGACAGTTGGTGAGACCCATCTGGAGTACTGTGTGCAGTTTTGAAACCTTTCTACGCAAGGACATAGACAGGATGAAAGCAGTCCAGAAGAGGGCAACTAAAATGGTGCAGAGTCTGCATAGAAATCATATGAAGAGAGACTGAGAGAGCTTAATATTTTATTTTTATTTAGTTTTTGTTGACCGGGTAAGTGCACTAGACAAATCCTGCCTATATTTCAGGCACGACCTGGAGAAGGGAATACAGATGAATGCCAACTGACCTTGAACCAGATTAAGCTTGTTGGTATTTTGAGTGAATGAGGGAAATTTGGCCAGGACACCGGGAACTTCCCCTACTCTTTGATAAGTGCCATAGGATCTTTAACATCCACCTGAACTACCACCAATCCAAGCAGATGGGACCTCGGTTTAACGTCTCATCCGAAAGACGGCACCTCAGAAGTGCAGCACCCCTCTCATGCTGCACTACAGTGTCAGTACTGGGATATTAACCCAAGTGCCAGATGTGGGAACTGAACCCACAGCCCTCTGATCTCCCAGCCTCAGAGATGAGTGTGCTACCTACTGAGCCACTGTCACTGCAATATGTATACCCTTGATGAAAGGAGGGAGAGGGGGGACATGATAGAAATGGTCAAGTACCTCAAGGGAATCAACAAAGTCCAGGAGGGTAGCATCTTTCAGAAAAAGAGATGTGCAAGAACAAGGGGGCACAATTTAAAGATAGAGGGGGGACGGCTCAGGGGTAATGTGAGGAAATCTTTTTTCATGGAGAGAGTGCTGGATGCTTGGAACTGCCTTCTGGGGAGGTTGTTGAGGCTAAAACAGTGAGGGAATTCAAACATGCATGGGACAGACAGACACAAGGCAATTGTAGTGGGGGAGTGGCAGGAAGTAGGCTGTTGGTTAACTAGAATCTGCAGCTTATACAGTAGGTAGGGAAATGGGCAGACTGGGTGGGCCAAGTGGTCCTTATCTGCCGTCAAAGTCTATGTTTCTATGTTTCTATATGATATCCATTTTTGTCATTTAACATCATCTTAGCTGAAAGATGATCAAGGGCATAGATCTCCCTGGACAGAATAATCCAGTTTTTTTCGGTGGGCATTATTAGTAAACCACAGCCTAGTGATAGTTTTGTGGGCTGCTGTTATAAATTTTAAAATTTGTTTTAATGTTTGTCAATTCGCAGACCTTCTGGTTTAATAAAAGTCAATGTAAAAGTGGGAGTGAATAAATCAGGGATATCATAAATTGCTCTCAGCTCCTTGAGGATCTCCTTCCAAAACTTGGATAGCTTAGGACATGACCAAAGGATGTGGCTCTGATTTGCCCTATCATCCCCACATTCTCTCCAACACTGTCCCTCCCCTAATTCTCCCATACTGGCCAAGAGGACTGGAGTACGGAAGAAATGAGACCGAAGCTTCCACCTGTACTCCCACCAGTATGGTGAGAAAAAGGTTTTTAAAATTGGTAGCATAGACCCATTCTAGGCCTGTTTTCTGATTGGTACCTGTAATTCCTGTTCCCATCTAAGCCTGATTGAATTAGTGAAGTCTCCCTGTCTCATTTAAGGCCTTATATATTTTGGTAATCAGGTTATCTGAGATTGTTCCTCTGATATGAGCTTGTAAGAGTTGTATTATTTGGGAGGGGTTTACAACCAAAGCCACAAGTGACCATTCATATGGCTGAAGGCATGATTTAAGATGCAAATAAGAAATAAAATATTTATGAGGCAGGTGATATTCCCTCTGAAGGGAAGCAAAGGGAAGACCTGTCCTGCCCACTAACTGGAAGATGAAGAAAATGCCATATCTCTGCCATTGAGCTACACAGGGGCCTGAGAGACCTGCTGTCAAGTCTGCATTATACTTTAATGTTCCCAAGAAAAATTTTCAGGAATTATATTCATTGCTGACCTTAAGCCACATCTTTAAGTGTTCCCTGGTGCATTTCTGGTAATTTATTACCCCTTGACACTTGGGGGGAGTCCCAAAGAGGAGCTCCTGAGTGCTGTATAAATCCCCCATGTTACTTCTAATTGTTCCCAGTGAGCATCATACTGTCATACTGTTTGTTTATCCAGTTTAAGACTACCCTTAACTGTGTCGCCATTGCATACTTTCTGAGAACGGGGAGGTTAAGTTCCCCTCTCTCTCTGGCCAACTGCAGAACTGAATATCTAATTCAGGAACGCATTCCACACCAAAAAAAGTGGACTATCATTCTATCCCATGCCTGAAAATATGTTTTGGCCAGAGTAGAGGGCAGTGTCTGAAGAAAGAACAGTATGCGGGGGAACACATTCTTCTAAATTGTATCTATCCTACTCAAATAACTTAAGGGTAGACGTGATCAGCGAGACAAATCTTCCGTCAATTTTAGGGTTAAGGGTTCTAGATTTAACAGTTCTGCATGGATGGGGTTTCTCGTGAGCTTTATTCCCAAGTATCTCATCTCGTGTCTGTGCCACTTAAAGGGAAAGTCTTTTTTGAAGTGGGAGGAAGGGAGGTAATTGTACGTTAATACCTCGGTTTTAGATTTATTGATTTTATACCCTGCTAGCTTAGCAAATTTTTTAACTCTTTCCAAACCTCTGGGATGGATTGTTCAGGTTCAGTGAGAGCTAATAAAATGTCATCTGCAAAGAGTGATATCTTCTGCAGGCGACCTCCCAATAGAAGGCCCTCTATTCCCCGAGAAGATCTGATGGCAATGGCCAGGGGTTCGAGATATAGAGCAAACAGCATTGGAGACATTGGACATCCCTGTCGGGTGCCCCTAGAAAGCTGAAATGTATCTGAAAGTGCCCCATCCACCTTAACATTTGCTTTAGGGGAAGCGTAAATGTTTTGTAATTGTTTTATAAATTGTTCCTGGAATCTGAAGTGTCCCAGGGTCTGCCATAAAAATGACCAGCTGACCCAGTCAAATGCCTTTTCAGCATCTAATTCTAGCAGCACCAAAGGGATTTGTTTTTCTATGGCATAATCTACTAAAAATTGTCACGCCTTGTAGCATCATGGGCCTGTCTTCCTTAATGAAGCCCACTTGATCTGGGTCAAAAATAGCTCTGAGTAAATGGTCTATTCTAGAGGCCATAGCCGACATGAACATTTTGTAATCACAGTTTAGTATTGAAATGGGGAGAAATGAGATGGGGGTATTTAACATCTTTATGGGGTTTAGGTATGGCTGATATGGTGGCATATTGTCATGTGGGGGGGGATTCTCCCTCCTTGACCGCACGTAAGGCCAGAAGAAGCTAGCAGCTTTTTGAATTTGTTATAAAATTCAGAGGGATACCTATCCGGGCCTGGCGCCCTTAGGGTCTGAGCTTTTTTTAGGACTTGTAGTAATTCTCCCTCTTTAATTGGTGCTAGCAGGGCTTCAGCTTGTAGTGGTCTGATAAGTGGTATTGGTAAACACTGTAAATATGATTTGATCGTGTCTAAGGGAGTTTCCTCTTCTTTAGTGTACAACTCCTGATAAAACCACCGTAGAATAAGTCTAATTTCCTGGGGTCATTTCGCTAGTCTCCCTATTTTAGGATCTACCATGCTGGGTATGTTCACTCTGGTTCTCTGTTCTCTCAATTTTCTTGCTAAAGTTCTTAAAGCCTTAGGTCCTCCCTTATGGTGTCTTAACTTTAGATAAAATAGTTTTTGTTCTATGGATTGGTCTACTGTTTTTTGTAACTTTTGTTTTACAATTCTTAATCGTTGTCGTATTGTGGGATCATTCTGATCTGGCCAATGCTGCAAATGTAATAGTTCTTCCTGCAGGTCCTTATATGTTTTTTCCCTCTGCCGTTTTTTTTATGGTTGAAAATCATATTATCTCCCCTCTTAATACAACTTTTAAAGTATCCCACAGAACTGTGAGGGCAACTTTATGTTGTGTGCTATCTTGTTTAATTCTAGGTACAGCATCCTGGACCAGTTCAATGAACTCTGGATCCCTGAAGTGAGCTAGAGATGCCAATTCATTTGCTTATATTATGCCCTAGATCCACCCTAAGGTATAAGGGAGAATGGTCTGATGAGGGTGGCCCTATGCCATACATCATAAACAGAGTCTAAGTGCTCAACCATGGTAATAAAGTAGTCCAATCGAGCCCCACTTGCCGTGTGTGGGGTCCAGTGGTATACTCTTGTGCTGGGAAAGAAATGTCTCAAGTATCTACCAAGCCCAGAGGAGTGACGGTTTGTTTTGTGAATTTTGGAGAGCATTTGATCTATGGGTCAGAGGGGTGGAAACCTCCAAAGAGGATTTAAAGTAATATTCAAGTCTCCCCAACAACAGCTCTCCCTCCATGAGAGATAATAAATCCACAAAAATTGTACTGCTAGGGCTTCTTGACCCGGTGAAAAATAAACAGATGCCAAGGTAATGGGTCTTGAGTACAGCTTGCTCAGTCACTATGGCATCAGCGTCCCTCTGGGTCACTGATCTCACTTTGTTTTTCAAAGGCACCCTGGGAAAGTAAAATCATCACCCTCTCCTTTTCTAATTCTATAAGATGATTCAGTTACCACTGAATACCCACACCGGCTGAAATTGTTTATGTTCATCCAAGGATCATGGGTTTCTGTAGTAAAACAATCCCCGGTCTCTTTTCTGAATAATTGAAATAGGTGAGAAGCGCTTTATCGGAGTTACCAATCCCATTTACATTTAAAGATAAAATCAAAGTTGGCTTAGCCTTATTTGCTGCTGATCAGTCCTTGTATGCATATTTCCTCTTGTACATCGTAATATATCCCTTCCCTCCGTGCTCATGCCATTTTACATCTATGTTCAATATTATTATATTATTAACTCCTTGTGTACAGTCACTATTTTAAACAAGCTATAGTGGCTGCCTGTTGTGCTACTTAAACACCATAAAACTATCTGAGTGTTTATAATCACACGAGGATCTAATAGATTTGGCACTAGGTCTAAAACAACCAACCATGAGCAGGTCTGTTGCAATTTAACTTATGCATGACTCCTAGTACTTTTAGGCCTGCCAGAGTAACTGGATGTAACAGAGCATCAACTTTTGTACCCAGCAAAATTTACCTGATATAACAGGTCTCTAATCCTGGCAAAATGTGAACAGCTCCCAAGGTAGGGAGAGGGCATATACTCTCCTTTGGAGGGACAGATGTATTCTCTCTGAGGGGAGTGTCAAGAGCATCACCAAGGGCCTCAGCACCACTGTTCTCTGGAGCCTAGTGGTGCAGTAGGCCAGACAGGAAATATAAAATGAGGAACAGAGATCCCCAGGAAATGGTCCCTATGTACCTCATCTCCAGTAAGGCCTTATGGATATCGCCTATTTAGGGATGGATTTCGACCCAGCTAGTCAGGTGGGCATGTGACTTTGTAAAAAATACATTAAGTCATACTGCCTTTCCTGGGCTATAATTTTAATTAAACAATAACTAATGGGAGGGCTACTCAAACAAGCATGGGGGGATGACACAAGGGAAATTTTAAGAATATCTCTGGGTCTCAAACCTTTCTTCACTTCTTTGGCTTTGGGAATATGAAAGGGTTTGTATTTCAATATTTCCACCCATACAGGCATCTCAAGTAACATTGCATGCTTTCCCTGTATGCAAGTCAACTCCATATCAAAATGACCTAGTTCCAAAGTCTCTGCAGAACCTCTTTTGCCACTCATTCTGGTGCTGGTCATTGGAATCTTTGAAAAGCTTTTTCACATCTTCTAAGGTTGCTTGGCTCAGTCTCTTTCTGGAACCAGGATCTCTGGCAGAGTCCCAAACAGCATCATGAAGGCCTTGCTGGGTTTTCCTGAGGAGTGAGTCCTTCTGGTTGATTGAACCAGTCCTCTAAGTTGAGTGGTGCTTTAAGTGTTTCTTCTGAAGACTGGAAGGTATGGCGACCATGTGGAAACATGATTACCAATCGAGCAGGATATGGAGAGGCAAATTTTAGTTGTTGTTGTTTTAAGAGATGGTATTGGGATGTAGCTCAGTGCCTATTGAAATAGATGGGGAATAATCATTGTCAAATCATGATTTTATTTGTTGTAGTGTCCTGCATTCTCCAAACTCTGGTGAGATGGTTTGTTTGTTGTTAGCTTAATAACTTTGGTATGGTGTGTAGCGTCATCTGTCTGACTGAGTTGGTTTAGGTGAAAGTGATGTGCTCATCTATATTGATTTTAAAAGCTGGGTCCAACTGTTGGGAGTCAATGAGCTCCTCCACAGATTTTAAATATCTCTTGTTTCTTCATCCTTTGGAGCCTTATGCTCAGGTTATTCTGCCATGATCTGTTTTCTCGATCTGTTTTTTCTCTTTTGACATGCTGTTCATCTAACGATGCACTACCATGTGCCCAGCCCATCAGTCGGTCATCTAATTCATTATTTTGTGCTTTGCGCCTCCATACTCAGGTTGAAAATTACTGATTTCATGATTAGTTCAGTTCGGATAGTCTGACCTCTAGTCCTGAACTCTGCAACTCATTAGAATGGTAGCATTGTTGTGAGGTTGTGAGAGCCCATTAGGAACTGCTACATCTGGTTGGATGGCTGCAGGCTTGATGAAGGGCAAGAGAATCCTACCAACTTTGATTCTGGGTGCGTGCCGTTTTTTTTGCCTCCATTCAATGCTGTGGCTCTCCTGATGTCTTTTTTTATTTTTTGTGTTTTTGTTTGTGGAGAGTCGTTTTAAGCCCAGGATCAGCAGAGCTAGGTTTTACTTGTAGATCCTGTCAGTGACAACACAGAGGTATCAAGTCCTCATTCCATTTGTCTTATAGATTGTAGTTGCCCCTTGTATCTCTAATGCCTATATCTTTCCTATGAGGTGGGCTCTCAGTTTCTTTAAGGTAATCAATAAAGATTTCTAATAAAGGTGGGGTTGGATTGGAAAATTTAATGGAAATAGTCCGTGGCAGAGTATGTAATCCTCACCTGGAATATCTGAAAATTGTTTGAAGTCTATATTAGCTAAGCTAGTCAAGGTAACATCCCTTCTCGTCTATAAATTGTATAGATAAGCCATACCCAATTTGTGCCAGTGAGAAAGCCAGATCCATATGGGAGCTGGAAAAATCACCTTTAGAGTTGTTTTCTACCAATCATATACATGAAGCTCTGGCCTGTTAGGCAATTTATACCAATGTGAAGTGGAAGGCGTTATGTGTGAAATGCTTCAGTGAGGGTATTATTTAGAGAAGAAAGGAGAAGTGCCGGAATGTCAGTATTATTCAAAATGAATGCCAGGGATTTCCAAGGCCAAGTAACTATCAATTAGCTATGGGATAAGGTACAAAGAAAGGATACCTGAGCATACAGCTTGGGATTAGGTAGGTTGTCCACCCTGCACAGTGGATAGCAAGTATAGAAGATGAACCTAGGCAGCTTGTACCTATAAAATTTGGTAATTTGTCCCAGGATTTAAAGTAAAAGGCTAAGGGACAGTGGAATCAGGTAATCCAGATCCAAGGACAGGACATACCAAACGGATGTCAAATACAGCTATTTCAGGACCAGGTACTGTGTCTTTTGTTACTTCTAGTACTTGTCAGCCTGTCAATGTAGATGAAACTGCTCCACTTTCGGGGCCTGCAGGAGTTCAGTTACCAGCTAGGCCGGCTGAAGACAAAATAATGGATGGTACGATTTCCTGTGATGAGGTCATTCTGCATCCAGCCATAATGGATGTGCTGACTGGACCAAGTCCATCTTGGGCGAGGATGTGGAACACCAGATGGGACCGGAGACACCGAGCCTCTCCAGAGCAAGAGGGTAGAGGTACTCCCTCTTCCCCTCCCCTCGCCCACAGCATAATCCTAGATGACAGATGGCTGATTTATTGCTAACCTAGGAAAACCTAGGGAATGCAGAAATGCTATCTGTATCAAATCAGAGGTGGGCCAGAACAGTTACTGGACAGGGTGCATGTGGCCCGTAGTCTTTTGAAGGAATCATGAACTTTCAGGCAATGGATGTTTTGCTCTGATTCATATCTCTGGGGATACTGTGTTTGATGCCTGCTTTAATATGCCAGTACAACTTGACAGGTTTTGGACCAGTTTGTTTTATTGAAACAATCTCATTTATGGGATCCATTTGTGGTGATTCCCCTCACTCGGCCGACTGTGAAATTCATTGCCATCCTATTTCAGAATGAAAACGTACATGTTTCAGACATTTTATACTGGGTGAAACAAAATGCAGAAGTATTGGACCATCCTGTACCCATCATTGATAGTGAGCATATATGGGCTGGGGGATGGAAAATCAAAATAAAGTTACGGATGACCGAAGCTGGCCCAATACACCTTCCCAGCTGCTTCTACTTGGGACTAGATGGAGGCTTTTGCTTCCACCTGGGATAACCCGAAACTTGTCATCGATGTGGGTCTTCTTCACATTTAAGTAATGCATGTGAGGCTCTAATTTGTAATTTCTGCTTACAAATGGGTCATTCCAGTAATCAATGCAGGAACCCACCCAAATGTAACCTCTGCGAAGAACATGGTCATTTGTTCTTACAATGACCCTGGAGTGCATAATAAAACTCCTTTTGGGATCAGGACACAGCTGTGCACTCTGCACAAGAAAAACAGTTGGGGCAACTGCACAGTTTCAAAATTTACAAAGTGGTGTGGCACAGGTGGACAAGTCCGCTTTACCTCATATCGGATGCAGCAGATCCCTCTAGTACAGATACAGTACCTACAGACATTAGGCAGGAGCCTGGTGAGGGGCAGAGGTATGGTCATGCAAGCAGATCAACATATCAAGTGGGCCCTCTGAACCTCCCATACAGCCTTTGGAGATGCCCCCCCAATGTAAGAAGGGTTCACCATGGTGAAAGGGAAGAGATGATCTACGAGGATTGCTCCAAAGGCCAAACTGTCCCATACTGTATCTCCCTCTGACAAAAACAAATTTGCTGTTCTTATGCCTTCTGCAGAAGAGGAGGATGAAGATTCAGATGCCTCCTCCATTGTCTCTTCCCAGAAAGAAACATCAGATATGGAGGGAGAGGTAGGGGAGAGGATACGGACCCAGAAAAGAACTCGGAAGAAAAATGATGTGTCTTAAAATATTAAGCCTCTCATCCAGCTGCAGACAGTATCACAGTTAATTCCCTAAATGTCAAAAGTATTAAAAATTTCAGGAGTAGGTGTATCATTTTAAGCATTATGAGATACACATGCAGATATGTTTGGTACAGGATACTGGGCTCCATTCGGAGGCTGATATTTATCATGCACTAAGGGCCTGGGTCTGAGGGTCCTCGGTTTGGTCCTTGGGGAGGAGGCCTGCTCTGGGTGGGAGTCCCATTTCAGAGCTCAGTACAACTTACCAAAATCTTTGAGATGGTCCTAGGGAGGCGTTATTCCTGGATGTCTCCTTTCATTCACAAGATTTGAGGATAGGTGTAGTGTATGCCCACAAATGAAGCAAGCTAGGGTTCAGCTTTTTGATCTATCCAACCATACCTTCCTACTCATAGAAAGTTTGTTTTGGAGGTGATTTTAATTGCCGCTCGACTTCAAGATAAGACAGGAACTACCCTAAGTTGTACTGTGATACTAACCATTTAAAATATCTCCTCGTACTACAGCCTTGAGAGACATTTTGAACTATACACAGTGGGGGGTCATACCTATTATAGGGCTTCCCTGTCCTCCAAAAGAGACTATATGTTTGTTTCCAAGCATTGGACTATTTTGCAGGCTACTACGATTCCCTTGGCTTCGTCGGATCATTTTGGGCTTGAAACTAAGTAGGGTCAGCTGCAATCCCATAATATAGGACCAGGGTACTGGCATCTCAATACCTCCCTCTTAACTGACACAGACATACACTGCAACATGACACAGCATTTGTTGGCCCGAGCTACGTTAGTAGCCTGGCATGACTCAGTAGGGGATTGGTGGATGGACACGAAGTCAGTGATTTGCCAGGTATTTAAAAAATGGGGAAAGCAGAAGAGACAATCTGTTTATTTGCAGTACTTGAAACTTCATAAACACCTTTATCAGCTCATTACCAGGCAAAACATTGATCAAGTGGATAACACCTCTCAAATTTTGGTTATAAAACAGGAGATGTCTAACTATTTACTGTATATACTAAGGCACAGTCCTTATGGATGGAGCAATCCACAGGTCCACAAGAAACAAAAGACTCCTTAGACATTTTTTCATGATTGTCAATCCCGGGTAGCACAGAAAGTGTGGGAAGTGGTGTAGGATGACTCAGGGTGTATACACACAGATTTTGGTGATATGTTACACACCCTCCAAACTCATTTCCAGCCTACTTTTGGGGCTCCCATGCCCATCGAGTCACATTTTCACCAGTTTTTCTCTACCCTTAATTATCCAGAGATTGACCCAAGGGGCGATTACTGGGATGGAAGGCCCGATTTTAGAAGAGGAAATCTAAACGGCCATAAAAAAATTGAAGGCTAACACTGCTCCAGGTCCTGCTGGGTTGGGCCCCCAATTGTACAAAACATTTCAAGATACACTGGTCCCTTTTTTAGTGGAAGTGTTTAATGACATTTTGTTCAATCTGGAACTGCCAGATGCGATGGGAAAGGCTTTTTTAATTTTCTTACATAAAAAGAGGGATCATTTGGCTATTAAGAACTGGAGCATATTTCTTTGTTAAATGTTGACTTCAAACTACCGTCTATAATACTGAGCATCTGGCTCAGCACAGTGGCTCAGATAGTTATTTCCCCTTATCAAAACTGGGCCACTCCGGCGTACTATGACAAACAATTTAATTTGCTTAGGAAGTTTTTTCATGAGGGATTCTGGGGCAGTTACTTGGCTATGTCATTACATTAGATCAAGAAGATGTTGATCGCATTTCCTTACTGTTTAGTTTTCCTTCTGAGTTTTTGGTATCCCACAGCAGTTTATTGCCTGGTTGCATACCTATATAGTTCTGCACATTTTCATTTACTGGCGAATGGGACTCTGGGTACTCACATTCCACTGTGGAGGAGTGCATCAGGGATGCCCAGTGAGCCCCCTATTGTGTGTCTTTTACACTGATGTCTTGATAAAACATTTGGAACTTTCCAGCTCTATCATCGGTGTGACTCTACAGCCCCAGATGGCTCCCCTTAAGGTTATGGCACACACTGATGTCCTGATTAAACATTCAGAACTTTCCAGCTCTATAGTCGGTGTGACTCTACGCCCTCAGATGGCTCCCCTTAAGGTTATGGCACACACTGATGTCCTGATTAAACATTCAGAACTTTCCAGTTCTATAGTCGGTGTGACTCTATGCCCTCAGATGGCTCCCCTTAAGGTTATGGCACACTCTGATGTCTTGATAAACATTTGAAACTTTCCAACTCTATAGTCGGTGTGACTCTATGCCCTCAGATGGCTCCCCTTAAGGTTATGGAACACACTGATGTCGTGATAAAACATTTGGAACATTCCAGTTCTATAGTCGGTATGACTCTACACCCTCAGATGGCTCCTCTTAAGGTTATGGCACACATTGATGTTTTGATAAAACATTTGGAACTTTCCAGCTCTATAGTCAGTATGACTCTATGCCTTCAGATGGCTCCCCTTAAGGTTATGGCGCACACTGATGACCTTTGTTTATTTGTGACTTCCCAGGAAGACAGAGATCAGGCACATGAGATATTAGGGGTGTACTTGGAGGTGACAGGGGCTAAAATTAACTTTCATAAAAGCCAGACCTTGATGATAGGACACCCTTTCCCTTTGAATAGAATTTATAATGTACCAGTGGTCACAGAAGCTACCATATTAGGGCTTCAATTTGGTGTCAGCAGGACATGGAAGTGGCAAACTGGGAGGCTAAATTGCTATTGTGAAGCTCATCTTCAGGCTTGGCAGGGTCTCCAGATTTCCAGGCTTAAACATGTTTACCTTTTAAAACATTCATTATCCCTATTTTGCTATGTGTAAGTTCTATACCCCCGATACCTTGGATACTAGACTTTATAGTGTCTTTTTTGGGTGATTTGGGAGTCCCCAGTTAAATGGAATACCTATATAGATCTATTCCTTTGGGGGTATAGGAATAGTAAACCCATTGGTATTCTTCCATTCAATTTTTGGTTTGGAAATATTGTACCAGGTTTAGAAATGAGACACAGAATTGGGTAGCATGGGGAAGGGTTCAGTTCACTCAGATTATGCCGATTTGTGAAAGGAACAAATGGTCCTTTAAGTTTCAAACCTCGACCGCACCTGCTTATGTTCAGTATACATTTAAGAAAATTAGGATTTGGATAATAGCGATAACTGATTTCCAGACTCTTTCTAGACCTTTGTTGTATCAATAAATTATGTGGGAACATTTTACTGACCCTTTTGCTTTTCCTAGAGGGATAGCATGAGACCTTGAGATTACTAACCATCAGCTGTTGGATCCTAGACTCCCTACATTTTTATGGGATACTACCTGGCTGACCTGC
The DNA here is from genome assembly GCA_016271365.2 of Neoceratodus forsteri. Classification (NCBI taxonomy): domain Eukaryota; kingdom Metazoa; phylum Chordata; order Ceratodontiformes; family Ceratodontidae; genus Neoceratodus; species Neoceratodus forsteri. The sequence continues at coordinate 18,582,756 of CM028129.1, read as the reverse complement.
CATGATAGACTGGGAGTGTGGGATAATCACAAGCATTAATGCTTGGCGGAAAGGTATTGTCTTCGGGATACATGTAATATGATCCTGGAAACTCAGGAGCATCTCTTTTTTCACTGTCCATTTGTAATTTCCTTTTGGAATATGTTAGGCTGTATGGCCCAGGATGTTACTTTTATAACTATGACATACGAGGTTCTCCTTTAAGTATCTATCAGGGGACTTGGCAGAAATATAGAGTTGGCACTGTTAGACTGATTTGTGGTATCCTCAAGTAAACATAGAAACATAGAATTTGACGGCAGATAAGGACCGCTTAGCCCAACCTAGTCTGCCCATTTCCCTACCTAATGGATAAGCTGAAGATCCTAGTTAACCAACAGCCTACTTCCTCCTACCCCCACTAGAATTGCCTTATGTCTGCCCCATGCATTCTTGAATTCCCCCACTGTTTTTGACTCTACGACCTCCTCAGGAAGGCTGTTCCATGTATCCACAACCCTCTCTGTGAAGAAATACTTCCTCACATTACCACTGAGACATCCCCCCTCTATCTTCAAATTGTGCCCCCTTGTTTTGGCACATCTCTTTTTCTGAAACATGCTACCCTCTTGGACTTGTTGATTCCCTTGAGGTATTTGAAAGTTTCTATCATGTCCCCCTTTCCTCAAGGCTATACATCTTTAGTTCCTTTAGTCTTTCTTCATATGTCTTCTGATGCAGACCCTGCATCATTTTGATTACCCTCCTCTGGACAGCCTCCACCCTGTCTATGTCTTTGCAGAGATGGGGTCTCCAGAACTACTACACAGTACTCCAGATGTGGTCTTAATAACTGTCTGTACAGAGGACCAACAACTTCCTGTTTTCTACTGATGATGCCGCTCCTATGCATCCCAGTATCTCCCCAGCCCACCTTACTGCCTTCTCACATTGCTGGCCCCACCTTTAGGTCATCTGGAATGATTACCCCAGGTCCTTTCCATTTTGTTGTACCAACTTTGGCAAGCAAGATTCCATTGGGTTTTACATAACCAGTATATTTCACAGTACAAACTGATTAAGATAATTAAGGACAGCTTCAACAAAGGTATGAGTTTGAGAAAATACATCTCTCAGCCTTGAACAGGATTTCATTGTGGCAACACTGTTTGGGGTGGGTGACCTGAAAAAAACACAAAAAAACATAGTTACAACAAAATAACAAACAAATAAAGGAAAAAATATATATATAAATAATAATAATAATAATAATTTTATTTGTATAGCACCTTTCAGTGTATCAAGGTGCTGAACAATTTTAAAACAATTCAAAACTCTTAATAAAAAACATAAAATATACATAAAAGGTCAGTGTGTCAACAAAATAGCATATTTATAATAAAAACCAGACATTAATGAATAACTTAATTATTTAAAAAGGCCATATTCCACAAATACGTTTTCAAATCTCTCTTAAATAGCTCCACAGAGGTGCATTGCCATAACCGGCAAGGTAGAGAGTTCCAAAGAGTGGGTGCAGCATGCGAGAACGCTCTGCTGCCAGAGGATTTTAAACTCACTCTTGGGATCTCTAACAACCCCATGTCGGAGTGATCGATCAGGGCAGTAAGGAACTAGGAGGCCTTTCAGATAGGCTGGACCCTGATCGTGAAGGGCTTTGAAGTCAATAAAATGACTTTGAAGGTGATCCCCACCACATAGGAAGCCAGTGCAGTTCACGCAGCATGGGAGTGATATGACAGGACCTACTTGTCCTAGTCAGTACCCTAGCTGCAGCGTTCTGCACCAGCTGTGGCGATGGATTTCAACCCAGAAGCCCAAAGTAAAGGGTGTTGCAATAGTCCAAGTGTGAAGATACAAAAGCGTGAACCAAAGTAGGCAGGGAGTCAGATGGAACAAGGTGCCTAACCCTGGCAATATTCCTGAGATGACAAAAGGAAGTCTTGACAACGGCTGACACCTGAGATTTAAGAGTCAGCCTGTCATCAAGGATGAATCCCAAGGTTACGCACCCGTTCTGAGGATGGGAGAGATACTCCACAAAGAAAAATTCCAGATGATGCACCAATACCCGGCCTCTCCATTCGACCACCTGGGTCCACTACCAGCACTTCCATTTTCTCAGAGTTCAACTTTAGCCAACTAGAATCCATCCAGTCTTGGTTCTCCCCCAGACAGTTGTTAAACACAGAGAGAGCTCCATCCTGGTCGGGTGCAAAAGACAGATAGAGCTGGGTATCATCTGCATAACAGTGAAACCTCAGCCCATATTGTCTAATGATACCTCCGAGGGGCAGCACATACACTGCAAACAACATGGGTGACAGCACAGATCCCTGGGGCACTCCACACAACAAAGAAACTGGGTCAGAGGAACAAATCCCCGACACAACTCTTTGTGATCTCTCGGTGAGGAATGACGTGAACCATTGCAAAACGGTTCCAGACATTCCACAGATTTGCCCCAGGCGTGCTAATAACACCACGTGGTCCACAGTGTCAAAGGCTGCAGAGAGAGATCAAGAAGAACCAAGATGGAGCATCTCTTCTGATCCTCACCATCAGAAGATCATTTAACACCAGAACCAGCTCAGTCTCAGTGCTGTGTCTTTTCCGAAGCCAGACTGGAAGGATTTGTAGACATATGGATGGTTAAATGGTCATCCAGTTGGACCACTACGACCTTCTCAATAACCTTCCCAATAAAGGGAGGTTAGAGATAGGCCGGTAGTTTGAAAAACAGTCTGGGTCCAAGGAAGCTTTCTTCAAAAGAGGAGTCACCACTGCCTCTTTCAAGAAGCAGGGAAACTCACCTAACTCCAAGGAGCACCAGACTATTTGCGCCAGGACCGGACCGATGATATCAAAACAACCCAAAATGAGGGGAGTCGGTCCGGGATCCAAACCACAACTTGTGGGGTGCATAGAATGGATGATCCTCATAATGTCCACAAACTCAGGTCGCTGAAAGGAACTCCAGGAGAAGTGAGGCACTGTGATCTCCTGCTGTCCAAAAGCATCACCTTAGAGTTACGGACCCAGGTTAGCCCTGATGTCGGCCACTTTAGTTGCAAAGTATAGAGCGAGCTCATCACACTCTACCTGCGAAAAAGCTTTCTGAACTTGCAGGCAGGCTGGGTTGCACAGTCTGTCTACAGTTCAGAACAGCTGAGCCGGTCGATTCTGAGCAACTGCAATCTCCCTGGACAGGAATTCTGCCTTCTTATGGGTGATTGCAGATTGATAACTAACATAATGTTCCATCAATCTAGAGTGGTCGGCATCAAGGGAGGACCTGCGCCAGCGACGCTCTAACCTTTGCCCCTGTCTCCGCATCTCCCTCAAGGTCCCATCAAACCATGGGGCTCAGGGACGAAGGGATAGGGTCGCTCATGAACAGGAGCAATAGAATCCAGAGCCATCGTGATGACCTTATTATAAGCCAACACCAATGCTTCTGGATTATTGCTCACCGAAACGAAGGATGACAGGTCAAGGACCACCGCTAGACCTTGTGGAGTAACATTCCATAATGGGCGGTACCTGACCATCTCCACAGGGGCTGGTCTTCTCAGGAGGGTGCAAAAATTGAACCTCACGGTGTAGTGATCAGACCAAGCGACTGGTTCCACCTCCATGTCGGATACGTCAATCCCTAGAAGGAAGACTAAGTCTAAAGAGTGTCCAGATTTTATATATATATATATATATATATATATATATAAGGGGGGAGGGGGGTTTAGGCATGCAGGTGCTGGGAAATGAGAGGCCAGGATGGACCCTTCCCTTGAGAAGTATGTGTCTGAGGTTTTAAGACACACACTGTATGATATTCTAGAAGTCACTTGAGAGGTACAGACACATAGTGTAGTTTTCCTAGATGGATCTAGTTATATTTAGTTTCATTAAAAGATTCCCTGAGTTGAGGCACACATATTGATACTGTGAGTCAGGTTTTTCCCCCATATGTTCTTTTCTTTTACTACTTTCAAAATACTTTTCCCTAGTATTGTTTGATTTTCACAATACAAAATGTCCCCTACTCTTTGGTAGGGGATGCTGTGACTGGTGCTGAGATGACCAGTCCTGTTCCTTTGGTGGATTGCATGGCTGCTGGAGGGGCTGGGGAATGGGTCTCCTCACCGATCTCAGAACCCTTAGAGACCACGAACCTTGAGCGAATAGATGATGGCTTTGTTCTGGCTTTGGAGAAAACTGGGTATGGACCAAAGAGTGGATATTTGCATCGATTTGAGCATGGTTTCAGAAGATGGTGGTATGCGGGTGGCTGCTTCTTTCACTGCTAAAGAGCTGCAGGAAATGTTATGAAAGGAGGAACTGCTGCATCAGTGAAGGAGGGAACAGCTTCAGCGGGAGCTGTTTCTGAGAGGTCAGCCTTCTGTGTGGGACATGGTGCACTGTGGAATTGCTCTGACTGACAGTCCCGTTGCTACATATTCTGAGTTGGGACTGGAGTGGGTAATGGATGATATTTTGACAGATTTTGTCGCACAGCATGATACTGCATGTGGCACAAGTACTGTGAATCATTTGGAAATTGATGGGTGTAGAGTTCTTCATGAGTCAGAAACTTCTCTAATGGGGTCTCAAGGACTGTCTGATGAAAGTCAGATTTTTAGTGCTGAACAGGCCAAAATGATACTGCCTACTGCAGGGGTGGTTTCAGCAGCTGCTTCCTCTGTAAAACTACCGCATGTAGTTTTTAATGTTGGTACTGTTGGTGGGAACCGCAGAAAAAAAGTTGCAGTGAAGCTTGCTGCTCAGAAGGAAAAGAAAAAGGAGAAGTTACTCCCAAAAGGTGCCTTTCTTTCTGAAGAGTCCCAGGCATCTGTTGGTCCTCCTGAAACCTCTGCTGGGACAACTGCAGACACTCCGGGGTGGGTGACCAATGCTCTGGAGCAGGCTGGGTGGGTTAAATCCCTGAATGATGCTGGCTGGGATGCCAACTGGCCACACTCCCTTGGGGGGCTTCAACTCTCCCTACTGGGTCATAATGTCATATGCGTGACATTACAGCTAACCAGAATAGCACTGTACCCAACAGCGAATGATGCAATACCATGAAGATGTATGCCACATGTAAAGAATTGTGCTGTATTGGCAGCATGATCTTTGCATACGGCATAATCTCATGTGACATTATGACCCCGTGCCGCAACTCCCTTGGCTAATTTGATCTCTACAGGTTCTATGGTGGTTGAAGGAGAGGGTTCCTTCTTCAAATATCCCACCTGGAAAGCCACAGCCCACAGGCATGCTTACCAGTTCTCCAGACAGCGTGGGGAATACCATTCTCAGTGACATCATACATTCGGAAGGTGAGACAGAGGAGAAGGATGCAAAGGACGTCAGTGTCTCTGATGTCTCTGAGCGAACACTGAAGCCCTGGAGGTAGCTCAGGCTCCACCCACAACTCAGGATGGGGTGGTGCCCACTGAGTCTGGTGTTATTTAAGGTCCCACTGACACTACAGTTGGTTCAAATGTATGGCATACAGATGTGAGGAGTGTCTGTTTCTAGAGGTGTGTGCTTATCCTCAGAGCTGGCTACCAGATGAAATGTAGTGTGCCTTAAGTACAGGAGGTCATCTGATGATATCCCGGACAGACATTTGTGGGAAGGGCTGTTTTGAAAACGGTATGAAGTACTATGCGATGAAATCTATGCACTTATTCACATTATGTGTGCACCGACTGCCCCGCCTGACTGCCTTTGTCCAGAGCACTGTCATTTCTTGAAGCACTTATTCACATGCCTGGTGATATGCTTTATGACATTAGTTTTAAACATCCATCTGGTCTTGAGTGGTTCTGGAGGCAGTACCAGCTCTTGAAAAATACTCCTCTATGGAAGCCCTTTGCAGCTAACCCTCCTACCAGGCCCTCTAAATGAATAGCAATCTTGTTTCGAAATGAGGGTGTGAATGTGGTGGACATTACTTATTGGCTAAAACAGCACTACACTGTCCAAAGATATCCAGAACCTGTTCTGGATGATGACCATCTATGGACAGGAGGGTGGAGGTATAAAGTGATGTTACGCCAAGAGGAGGGGGGTAGTGAGACATCCCCCAAATAGTTTTTTCCTAGGACGTGACAGAGATGTGCTTTTCTGTCCTGGGCAGCCTCGAGCATGTTATTGCTGTGGGGATTTGTGGCATCTGAGTAATGCCCATGACAAGTTAAAGTGTGGTCTGTGTGGTGTTGTGGAGTATAACAGTGCCCAGTGCACACAATCTATGCACTGTAATTTATGGGAGGATCTGGGGCACACTTTCCGCACCTGCACTTGGGCTTCTTATAACAGCTTGGGTCAGGCCTTACAAGCAGAGCAGGATGTGGATGGGTCTACTGCCCCAAAAAAGCATTTACGTGTTGAACAACAAATGACAACTGATGGAATTATTTATTCTGTTGTGCCCCATGGGTCTCCTGCTTGTGTGCAAGGGTTACCTCCACCACATACACTATCCCCATGGCTTATACCACCCCCTACTGCCAGTTCTTGTTTGGAGTCTGGGACCTGGATTATCCTGTTGTAGAGGACATTTCCTCTTCTGTCTTGCAGATCTCTCACAGGGAGCTTTCAGGGGATCTTCCGCCTCCAGTCCAAATGGATGCAGTACAGGAGATGGCAGCTGATGCTTCTGCTCTGGTTGAGATGCCTTCCCTGTAACTGTGAGAGGCCCCACCTTTCAAAGGGTTACTCGACACAAGACCTTAGGGAAAACTAGGTCTGTAGTTCATCTAGCTGAGGTCGTGGATCCTCTTACCACTCAGAACTCATATGCAGGACTGATGGAGATGGAATGCCCCTGAAGGAGACTCAGATGTCTCCTTTGTTACATCTTCTCAGGCAGAGGTGGTTGTGGATTTACTTGGTGGGAGACAAACCTAAGATGAAGAAGAGGAAAAAGAGGAAATGATTGTTTTGTCTTTTCATGTGATTTGTGATTTGTTTCAGTCTCCTTTTCAATATAGCATGGCACGGTTTTCTATTATAACATCTAATGTTAATAGCATTAAAAATTATCAGAAATGACAGATCACTTTTGTTAGCTTACAGGCGGAAAAGCGGTGCATAATTTTTCTGCAAGATACTCGCTTGCATACTATTCCTGAAATAGTGAGGGCACAGAATGATTGAAAGTATGGTACCTCATTGTGGTCCATTAGGAGGATTTATGCACTGGAATATGTATGCTATTTTCTGGTGCTCACTGTGAAGTCTTGAAGGTTATGGATGTTTACCCTGGGAGGGAACTTATTTTGGATATTGTTAACCAACATATAGCGCATTGTTTGATAAATGTATGCCCCTCAATTAAAGGCCGAGAAGGCATAACTTCTTAGGAAGATAGAGCCCTATCTTTACACCTCCAGAGTCATCCTATGGGTGGGGATTTTAACCGTGGTCTCTCTAAGAGGGATTGGGGTAGGAAGACTGATAAGATTTATTGTGACTCCAATTGTCTGCAACATATTTTGAGTAATGCAGTCCTTAATGATGTGTATGAGGTTTTACATGTTCCTCCTGTGCATACAGATTATAAAGGCACTTTGTCAACGTGTATAGAGTTTTGATTCTTGTCTGATTGAATAGGTGTCATGGGGGTCTCGGTGGTGCCTTTGGTGACCTCTGACCATTTCGCAGTTATGGTAGATATTGGGGATGCACAGAAGGGCTATATGGGTCATAGTTTCTGGAGGATGACTACTTAATTGTTGGAACAAGAGTCTATTCAACATGAGGTATTTTTTCTTCTGGAGGCTCGACATGAGGTGCGGTTTTTATATGGTAACCCTGTATTATGGTGGGAAGATACTAAGCGGCACATTAAGGCATTGTTGCAGCAACTCTTTGGTAAGGTACTGAGGTCCAAATATATTAAATACCTTAGTCTTTGAGCTAAGTATTTACAGCTTTTGACTCAGATGAGAGACTCTGTAAGGGATTTGAGTGCAGAAGTGGCACCGGTTACATCAGAAATGTTTGACTATCAGTATGAAACAGTACATGCTATTGACATGCATCAGCAGTATTCTGTAATGGGGATAAAACACAAGTGAACCCTTTTGATGCCCCAATAGATAGGGTGGGACAGAGGGTTATACTTTCTTTGAGGGATGACTCAGGAACTTTACAGACGGATAGTTTCCATGCTGCACATTGTGCAAATTTATGTGCTGGGGAAATTCCAGGAGGGTAATACTGAGGTTTCTGTACTCTGTTTTGAGGATTTGGCCTTTCCACAGGTTTCTACTAGAAATAAAAGCAGGCTGACTGACCACTTTACAATGGAAGAAGTAAGGGCAGCTGTCTTGACATTATGCTCTAATACTGCACCTGGTTGTGACTTGTGATGGTATGTCTAATGAGAGAGAGCTTTAAAGCAGGCCTAAAAACCTTCTTGTTTCAGCAAGCTTTTAGCATTTACTGATATTTTATGTGGTTATCTTTATTTGTACTGTAAATAATTTTAGACCGTGTAGTGTTATATATGGTATTTTATTCATGTAGAGCGCTTTGATTTCTGAATTATGCTTAATAAATAAAGTATATTATTATGATTATTATTAGTTTTATAAAAGTTTTGTAGCTCAATTGGCACCTATTTGAAAGGAAGTCTTTGTGGCCAATACACAGGTCGGGAGTTTAGGGGAGTCCATGACAGAGGATTATAGTTTTCTTTCATAAATCTGAGGACAAGTCTTATATTAAAAACTGGAGCCTCTTAGTACTTTAACATCAGTCTATAAAGTGTTGGCTAAGCTGGTAACATATCAGTTGACAAGGGTGGCAAAATCCCTGATTTTGGAAGAACAAACTTATGCAGTCCTTGGGAGATCCATTACTCAAACTCTCAATTTTATTACAGAAATAGTGGCTCAAGGTCTTGAAATGAATCTGGAAGGGTATTTGTTCTCTATAGATCAGGAAATAGTCTTTGATGCCATAAAACATGATTATCTCTGGAAAGTATTGCAGCTGTATGGGGTACCAGAAAATGTTCTCCACCTAATACGATAATATTGTATAAGGGGCACAGGTCAGGCCAATGATGAAAGGTCATCTTGGGATGCTCTGTATATACATAATGAGGTCAACAAGGGTTACAAGCTTAGTCCCTCTTGTATGTCTCTGGCCTAGATCCATTACTGAGGAAGTTAGAGGTGGATGCAGAAATAGGGCCAATTATGGATAAAAAATGGTTTTGTTTATAATCTGGTTATAGTCTATGTTGATGACTGCATGGTTGCAGTTGACACTTAGATTCTGGGATTAGGGCTCTCCAGGTCTTTTGCAAGGTACAGGGAGTACTGGGATAAAGATAAATATGAGGAAGTATGCTGCCTTGGTGGTGGAAGGAGCACTGATTGTGCCTGATTTTCTATTCCTGTGGAAAAAATGATGTTAAAATTTTGGGTGCATATTTTGGAACCAGTGATTCTACGTGTTTGAATTGGAATATTATGTTTGATGTGGCACAGCTTAAAGTTTCAAAATAAATCCTGGAAGATGACTAGGAAAAAAAGAATTTTTTATTACGGTTGTTTATGTTGCCTATTTTTCCCTACCTTTTGAGATGCATACAAAGCATTAGGTTTGTTTTCAGCTGTTATGGGGCAGTCAATTAAATCATGTTAAACACAGTCATACCTAGAGGACGCTCTAAGAGGGAGGTTTGAACATGATTAATCCTCTGATTTTCTTTTGGAAATTTTTCTACACCAATATTAGACCTTTGGTGTGTGATAGGAGGGGTGGGTCTGAAGGCAATGCAGGTTTGGGCAGAGGATTTTTGCATGGGTAAAGAGAAACTGAGTCTTCTGGAAAAGAGTCTCCTTTGTTTACAAATTTGTTTGAGATATGTTGGGCTGTTATGGAAACAATTTTATACCATCATTTTACAGATGCTGTATTTTGAGGATCCAGTTTTTATTGTTAACCATGAGCAGATAGCTAATAAATAATAATAAATCTTTATTTATACTATGCCTTTCTTAAAATCAAGGCGCCTTACAACAATTACACATAAAAACAGTACAGCAAAAACGAAAGTTGCTGAGCTCAGAAAGCTATAATGACATATCAGCAGGAATAAATCTCAGACCGTAAATAGGTCTTTAAGGCCTTTTTAAATTCCTCCACAGATGCACACTGCCAAAGCAGATGGAGTAGAGAATTCCAGAGGGCAGGGGCAGCATACATAAAAGCCCGAGCCCCTGAAGATTTTAAAGAAACCCTTGGAATCTCTAGCAACCCCTCGTCCACTGAGCAGAGCGATCACCTAGGGCAGTATGGTACCAGAAGCTCTTTCACATAGTCTGGGCCCAGTCCGTGTAGCGCTTTGTAAATCAGAGGACCAACTTTAAAGGTGATCCGCCACTGTATTGGCAGCCAATGCAGATTGCGCAGAACCGGAGAAATATGACAGGTATGAGGAGTACCTGTCAATAACCGGGCAGCAGCATTCTGCACTAGCTGCAAGCAGTGGATATCAACCCCAGAAAGCCCTAGATAAAGGGAGTTGCAGTAATCAAGACACGAGGTCACAAAGGCGTGGACCACTGTAGGCAGATCATTGGATGGAACAAGGTGTTTAATCCTGGTGATGTTCCTCAGATGGTAAAGGATGAGTTAACAACTGCTGACACCTGTGAATGCAGTGTTAGCTCATTGTCAAAAATCACCCCAGGTTACACACCCATTCAGAGGTAGGAGTTGGACACCTCCCAGAAAAGTCTTGAGGTAAACCAACTCCTGTCCCTCTATCCTGTGACCCGGTCCACAACCATCACCTCAGTCTTCTCTGAGTTCAACTTCAGCCAACTTGAATTCATCCAGCACTGGATTTCAGTTAGACAGCTGCTAAATACAGAAGGCTCTATCCTGGTCAGGTGCAAAGATAGGTAGAGCTGGGTATCATCAGCATAGCAATGAAACCTCAGCCCATACCATCTTACAATGTCACCGAGGTAGCATATACACCTGAACAACATGAGGACAACACCGAGCCCTGGGGAACCCCACAAGACAGACAGACTAGGTGGGAAGAATTGGTCCCTATACCACCCTCTGGGTTCTGCCTGTGAGAAAGATCTAAACCACCTGAGAACTGTACCAGACAGGCCACAGATGAACTCCAGGCATTCAAGAAGTACCCCATGGCTCCTTGTTATTAGACTGTATCTTAGAACCAAGGACTGCCCCTAAGATGAGAGACATGATAAGGTTCTGTGGGCATGCCAAACGCAATGTTAAGGAGAACCACAAACATATAATGGTACACAATAGGACCTGTTTAGTTTCAGACCATGGAGACTGCATAGAGACAATGCAGCATCTCTGTTTGGTTGTTCTTTTATACTGTCCTTTCGGTGAGATCTGGATGCATTTTGGAATGCCAGTTGTTTTAGTGGCATGACTTATGATAAGTTAATATATGGCCAAATGGTAAGACCTTGGGTGAATTGAACTAAATGCACTGTGTTTGTCATATTCGCCTGTATTAATTGGGTCATCTGGCATGGTAGGTGTCAGATACTTACAAGGAGTTGATGTCACTCTTCCTGATTTACTGTTTAAATTACAGTCTGAATTGGATGCTGTGTATCTGAGAGCAAAAGGATTTATTGGGTATTACATGGTGTGAACAGGTCTGGGAGGGTTTTGATTGGGTGGGATAGGTTTTGCATATTGACCTGTCTTTTCAAAACACTTAGTATTGCTCAACCACTGTATTTTGTTTCTGTTTTTTCATTTTTTAGTCTATTTTTCTTTTTCCTTTCTGTTTTGTAGGACTTGTACAGATTTTTTTTCAGGGTATGTTCTTTCTGTATGGTCTTAATACTGGTGATGTTCTTTATTTGCTCTGTATTTCAGATTGTATTTCTCTTTACGCTGTATTTACTTTTTGTTGTGCTTATGAATTTGAATTAAAAATTTCCTCTACTCTTTGGTAGGGGGCACCACTTGTCCAAGATGGCAGTGATGGAGAAGCTGTCAGAACGAGCTATGGAAGGAGGATAGCTGGAGGTGTGATCCTCAGAAGCCCAGCAGACTGCTGTTATTTTGGAAAAATCCACTGATGCAGATTTTGTGTCTCCGGCTATCACAGAGATGCAAGAAATGGACACTGAGAAGACTGGAGCAGGTCGAGGACTATGAGGCATGGAAATTGTAAGTGTGGCATCACAATCACAGTTCATGAAAGAAGGAGAATGCTATTGCTCACACAGCTGCAGGAAGAAGAGTGGCACTTGACAGTGGAAAAAATGGCAGCTGTTATGGGGAAAATGTGTATGGGACATATGGTGGACCTGCAACCAGTAGCTACTATTTCATCAGCAGAATTTATCAAAGAAAGTCACTTACCCTTGGGTAAGCCAGAGAATCAGCAGAACTCTTCCCAGATAGATGCTGCAGTGTGGTCTCCAGAAAGGGCATTGGCTGCAGTGGGATGGTCACAGCTGCCTACTGAACAGTGGATCCCAGATAGCGAGGCTCTGACTGTACAGTGCTATCAGTTGTAGGGAGCTCAACCGAGAACAGAGTCTGGACAGCATCAGATGGAGCAGCCTGTACCACAATAAAAAGGAGCTGTAATCCTTGAAAAACCTATTGGGGGATAGGCAACCCACATTCACGGATAAGACTATGAATGTTGCTTTTGAATTGAACTTTGGGGCTGACAGTTACAGGATAATTTAGAAAGCCATATGAATGCTGTTACTATGAATGGTACAGGGGATATCAATACTATAGGAGCTGAGCATAACAGAATGTAGCTATGCTCAGAGAATGAACAAACAAACACGGTGCTCCTGATAGACAATTCAATCAAACTACTAGGGAGAGATGATGCACAGGAGGGACAACAGTCACATGGTGAACAAGGATGACCTTTAACTGGCCCAAGTGCTGGGAATAGACAGTATTCTGATATTTTATTTAAACCTATGGAGGAACCTGCACCAATCAATCAAAATCAATCAAACTTTATTTATAAAGGTGCCTTTCCAGAACCAAGGTGCCTGTACATCACATAATAAAAACAATATTACTAAAACAATAAAATTAATCCAAACCTAATAAAAATTAAAAATCATTATATGCATGTTTAAAAAGATATGTTTTAAGCGCCCCCTTAAAAGTTTGGACAGTCGGGCAATCTCGTACCTGACGAGGTAGAGAATTCCACAGGGTTGGGGCCATAAAACTAAAAGATCTGGCCCCAGAGGTCTTCAAATGAATTCTGGAATCTCTAGCAATCCTCGTCAGTGGATCGGAGAGGCGGCAGGGACAGTAGGGATGAAGGAGATCTTTCTGGTAGCCAGGTCCCTGATCATGTAGGGCCTTATAGGTCAGCAAACTGACCTTGAAGATGATACACCAGCATATTGACACTGTGACCTTGATGGGGTAAGTTTGCTGGGGCAGTTTAAAAACAATTTATTGTTTGAACATTGAGTATAAAGAATTATTTACAAACATGGCACAGGTTAAATCAAAAAAAGGCAGAAGTATAAAAAGAAAGGTATGTGCACAGTGTCTAATGTATGTGGAGGAGACTCAGATCTTGAATGTATTTTGAAAATGTAAAGAGGAAATTTGTAATCAAAAAAGAAGCTGGAAACACAGAAAGAAATAACGCTCCTGGAACAATTCATTGATGATGCAGTCAAGGAAGCAAGTATTAAGCACTTTGAAACACATAATAAAGAGACCCTTAAAAACAAATCCCCCCAAGCCCAAATATTTCAACAGCAAATCAATGATGGGAGCGACATAGAAGCAAATTCAAAACAAAATGATACTCATAAGAAGACCATAAGTAACAATCTCCCCCATGTCCATAAAGTTCAAGAACCTAATACATCCACTCCATGGGAAGTGTTTAAAACTTATATACAACCTATTAGTTTATACAACAAATCTGAAGTACTGGCAGATGAAAATATCGAACCTCAAAAAAAACAGACCCCTAGAGACTGTGTTACAAAAAATGTCTACACTAGTGTACCACTTCCAACTGAAACATGCAAAAAAACTACAGAAAGAAATGTAGTCATGGGAGATTTGATACTGAGAGGAATTGATACTATTGTATGTGAAGGTCAAAAGGCATACACAACAGTAAGTTCATTACCAGGGGTTAAAACCAGAGATATTGTCAGACTACTAGATGGGTTACTTGAAAACACACACAAGCCATTAGTTATCCTACACGTTGGAGTGAATGATCTATCTAAATGTGCCCTGACAGATATCCAGGAAGACTATAAAAAAAATAGTTTTAAGGATCAAAGAAAGAGGGGGGTGATATCATTTTGTCCAGTATTTTACCATTACTAGGAAATCAGTCATACAAAAATGAACAAGCTAAGCAATTGAATTTTTGGCTTAGACAATTTTGTATGATAGAAAACATAGGATTTATGGATAATACTCAGCCTTTCAAAAATATTAAATGTTATAAAAGGGATGGTCTTCACCTTAGTCAGAATGGTACCAGGATGATGGCTAACAAAATCAACTTGGTAATAGCATTTCATTTAAACTGGGTGGGGGGGAGCACAATGCTTTACCCCGAAATAGAAAACTATTTACAAAACTGCGACAAAATAAATGATTATGGTTGGAACGGGGTTCTTTTAAATGCACAAAGCTTAACAAACAAGTTTGATGAGTTCAAACTATACCTTGGGATGAATGACATCCATATTGCCCTTATTACTGAGACCTGGTGGGATGCTAGTGATTCCTGGGATAAAAGTATCTAGGATTTAATCTATATTTTAAAAATAGAGTATAGAAAAGGTGGAGGGTAGCTATATATATCCATCAATCAATTGACAGCGAAGAAATCATTGATGGTACTGATCTTGAAACTCTTTGGGTAAGAATAAAACCCCAGATAGGCCCACCATTTATCCTGGGTCTAGTATATAGACCTCCTTCCATGGATCCTGATAATAATGGAAATTATTAATTATCTTAAAACCTTTACCCATCAAAAAATTATGTAATTATAGGGGATTTTAATTTAAATAGTGTAAATTGGGACCATGCATCGGCATCAGTTAAAGTTGATAGATGTTATGTGGAGTTGTTCAATGAAATAGGATTGGAACAACTGGTCCAAAATAATACTAGGGGCAACAGAATATTAGATCTTATACTAGCAAATATTGCCCATTGTGTAACTCAAATTGTTGTTAAAGCACCATTAGGTAACAGCGATCATAATACTGTAAATTTTCAGATTACAAATAGTAAATCCACACCAGCTACTGGTATAACTAGAGTCTTAAATTTCACCAAAGCTAACTTTGTAAACATGAAAAATATCATAAGATGCTGGGATTGGCTGGTTTTATTTACAAACCTATCAGTAGAGGCTAAATGGCATTTATTGGCTAATAAACTGAAGGATCTTATTAAAGCAAATATTCCTACCAAAAACAAATATGAATTAAAACATAAACCTACACCAGGATGGATGTCCCTAGAATAAAAACCTTAATTAACAAAAAAAATAGATATAAACAAATTCAAAAGGATTCACACATCTTAATTTGAAATATAGGAGTTTACTAAAAACAATAAAAACTAAAATAAGACTAGAAAAACCCAATTTGAACTAAAATTAGCATCAAGAGTGAAAGACAACAAGAAATCCTTTTTTCTTATATAAACAAAACTAAAGGTAATTCAAACACTATAGGCCCATTTACCACACAATCTGGTTGTGCAAATAAACATGAAACAGCAGATATCCAGAATCAATATTTCTCTTCAGTTTTCAATACTACTTCCCAAGGTGAAATAGAAAAATTGGATGGTTCCATACCTGTAGATTTGTAATTCAGCCCAAAGTTGTTTTAGATAAACTTAATAAAATAAATGTCAACAAATCCCCTGGTCCAGATGATATTCATCCAAGGGTATTGAATGAACTCACAAATGAGATCTATCTACCCCTGACTAATATATTCCAACATTCATTAAATATTGGGGAAGTTCCAAATGATTGGAGGGTCGCAATAGTTGTCCCTGTACACAAAAAAGGGCCTACAAACAAGCCAGAAAATGTTAGACCCATAAGTCTTACATCACTAATTGGGAAATTCCTAGAACAGTTTGTTAAGGAAATTATTTTGGAACACATAAATCATAGCAAACTGACTGATAATTACCAACATGGTTCTACTAAATCAAGATCATTTCTAACCAATCTATGACCTTTATAATAAGGTTACTGAAGAAATTGATAAAGGCAACTCAGTGGATTTAGTGTTCATTGATTTTGCAAAAGCATTTGACAAAATTCCACATTTAGAACTTATCAATGTCCTAAGGGAAGCAAATTTGAATTCAAACATTGTAAATTGGATAATAAAATGGCTCAGGAATAGGAAACAAAAAGTTGTCATAAATAGAACTATTGGGATGGCAAATGTGACTAGTGGTGTCCCCAGGGGTCAGGCTGGGTCCTTGTTTATTTAATATTTATATTCTTCTTTAAAATTGAACAAAGATAATATTTGGCTGCTAAAATTTGTGGATGATTGCCGTATAAGCTCTATTATCAACAAAAGGATGAAAATATTCCCTGCAAAACTTTCTAGATGAAGTTACAAACTGGGCCCATGGCAGAAAATTTATATTAAATAATGACAAATGTAGGGTAATGCATTTGGAAAACATAACCCACATTTTTCATATAAATTGGTGAACAAAGCACTGCACTGGACTATAGAAGAAAGGGACCTTGGGCTATTCATTACCCCCAATTTAAAATTCAAATTGCATTGTAACAAACAAGTTAAAAAGGCAAACCAGAATCTAAATTGTATATTTAGACATGTGGCAAGTAGGACAGAGGAAGTTTTGTTGCCATTGTATAGTGCTCTGGTGAGACCACATCTTGAGTATTGCATGCAAGTGTGGTCCCCATACACAAAGGATGACATACACAAAATGGAAAGAGTTCAGAGATGATTTAGTAGGGCAATAGTAGGAATGAAAGGGAAATCCTATGAGGATAAGCTAAATGACTTGAAATTGTATACCTTAAGATACAGAAGGCTTAGGGGAGATCTATGCCTCATTTATGGCCTACAACAAGATTCTACACTTACTGAGGGGATAGGTTTAATTGAATCCAAATTCAGACTTAGTAGTTGTAAACATAACAGTTACTGACTGGAAAGTGGAACTCATTAAGGTGGAAAAATTGGTTCAGTGTAAGATCAATCCCAATATGGAATACTCTTCCTACTTTTGTAGTAGAAAGTGCAAATATGGATATATTCAAAAACAACTTGGATCAAGTGATGTCAGATAAAGACAAATATATACAAATATAGATAAAGATTAAAAGGCAAGCATTATGGACTCATTGTTCTCTAGCTTGAAAAAACCTATGAAACCTATATTGGCAGCCAATGCAGTCGGCGGATCACAGGCGTTATATGACTGGACCTAGAGGAACCAGTCAATAGCCTGGCTGCCGCATTCTGCACTAGCTGCAAGTGGTGAATATCAATCCCCAGTAGCCCAAGAAAAAGGGAATTGCAGTAGTCAAGACGGGAGGTATCGAAGGCGTGGACCAAAGTAGGAAGATCGTCAGGAGGAACCAGGTGCTTCACCCGGGCGACGTTCCTCAGCTGGTAAAAAGAGGCTTTGACAACTGCCGACACCTGTGATTTAAGTGTCTAACAGTTATCAAATACAATGCCCAGATTCCGCACCCAGCCTGAGGTAGTTAGCTGGACACCCCCAAGCCATAAGCCCGAGGGAGATCCCGCCAACAAACCCGCCTTCCTGCGACCTGGGTCCACGTCCAACACCTCAGTTTTTTCCGGATTCAACTGCAGCCAACTCACATTCATCCAGTCCTGAATTTTGGCAAGACAGTTGTTAAAGACCGAAAAGGCAGCATCTTGGCCGGGCACAAAGGACATGTACAGTTGAGTATCATCTGCATAGCAGTGAAAACTCAAACCGTACTGCCTGATGATCACTCCCAAAGGCAGCATGTACACTGTAAACAACACAGGTGCCAAAATGGAGCCCTATGGCACCCCACAGGATAGGGGGAATGATGTCAAGGAAAAAATCCCAGACACTACCCTCTGGGTCCTACCCTGAGGAAGGATCGAAACCAACTGAGGACTGTACCAGACAGCCCACAGATAAACCACAGGCACTCCAATAGCACACCATGGTCCATGGTGTCAAATGCCGCAGAGAGATCAAGAAGGACCAAGATAGAACAGGCCCTTTGATCTCTCGCTATTAGGAGGTCATTTAGTACCCGGACCAGAGCTGTCTCGGTACTGTGTCTCTTCCTAAATCTGGACTGGAGAGAATCATAGACATCGTGGCTGGTTAAATGATCATCCAAATGTGATGCAACCACCTTCTCAATAACCTTTCTCACAAAGGGCAGGTAAGAGATGGGTCTGTAGTTAGCCAGACAGTCCGGGTCTTCTTAAGAAGGGGCTGAACCATAGGCTCTTTCAGAGGATTTGGAAAAATCCCCCTCTCCAAAGACCTCCAGACAATCTCAGCCAAGACTGGGCTGATTTTATCTACACAGCCCACTAGGAGACATGTAGGGCCCGGGTCCAGACTACAGTTGGTCGGACGCAATAGTAGGATGACCATCACAATGTCATTGATTGTGGGATGGCTGAAGACGGACCACACAAAATGGGTCTCGACATCTCCTGTGACCATCACAACTCCCACTAGGGAGTGTGGACATGGGACCTGGTGTAGCAACCTTAACTGAAAAGAATTGAGCAAGCTCCTCACACCATTCTTGAGAAAAGGCTCTTCTGGGCTGAAGACAGAATGAATTGCACAATCTGTCCACAGTCCGGAAAAGCTGAGCTGGTCTATTCTGTGCAGCAGCAATCTCTCTGGACAGGAATTCTGCCTTCTTACGAGAGATTGCTGATTGATAGACCATATAATGGTCCATCAAACTAAGTTTGTCACAATCCAGGCCCGACCTCCGCCAACGTCTCTCTAATCTTCGTCCAACTCTCCTCAACTCCCTTAGAGTCTCATCAAACCAAGGAGACCTAGGGCGAAGAGTGAGGGAACGAACACAAACAGGAGCAATGGAATCCAGGGCCCCTGTCACTGCCTTATTATAGGCAAGTACCAAGTCCCCTGGGTCCATGCAATCACCCGGTAAACCTGATAGGTCCAGCACTGCCATCAGGCCATCTGGGGAAATATCCTCAAAGGGTGGTACCAGACCATTTCCATAGGGGCTGGCCTACTGCAAGGGTGGCCACAACTGAACCCAATGGAATGATAGTCAGACCATCCGACTGGTTCCACCACCAGATTGGATATCTCCATCCCCAATAGGAACCCCAAATCCAATGAATGACCACCAATATAGGTCGGGAGTAACTAACCTGTGTGAAGCCCAGTGAAATCATTAACTGGTGGAAGTCTTGACCAAACTGCAGAGTTCAATGTCGACCAGGCATTGAAATCCCCAGAACCAGCCATCTGAGGATCCCAATGTCAGGTCGACAATGAAGTCTGTGACTTCCTGCAGGAAAACATTCCCATCACCAGGTGGACGGTAGACGAGAATAATCCTGCACCACACACCCTCGCCCATGATACATTCAAAGGAGCTGGTAGTTCCCACTGGTACTTCCACTAGGCCCAGTTCTGATCTAAAACAGATGGCAACACCCCTGCCCCTATGATCCATCCTAGGGCGGTGTATCACCAAGTACCCAGCTGGAATTGCTGATGCCAAAACTGGGCCAGCATTTTCATCCAGCCATGTCCTGGTGATGCACGCCAGGTCAGATGTTCCAACAAAATCTGCTATAATAGCGGTCTTGTTTTTAATGGACCTTGCATTGCATAACACCACCCGAGCAGGATGAGCATCCGAGGATGACCGTGCTACCTACCGACTACCAGCAGAACCATTGGGTATGGGAACCAGCCAGGGAGGACCCCTTTCTTGGACCCATTTTGCCCCATGGCATCTCCTTGTCCCCACTATCCCTGTCCGCCCAGTCTTTTCCGGTCCCTCTCCAGGCCCAACCCTCATCCCCCCCCTTTTATCCTAGTAATCCCCAGAACACTACACCATCTATATACCTCTGGTGATAGGGGAGGACAAAAGAATGGACAAAGGTCTCTGAGCCTGGAAGGGGAATAATACCCGACTGTTCTAATGCCATCCCAACACATATTTGCTGCGCTAACCAAATTCCAATAAATAAACAATCCCAAACTACAAATTTAGCCTATATCCAAACCCAAACATAGAATAATCAACTATTTCAAAAACCATAAAATCAATAAATACCCCCCAATCACCCACTCTCACTAAGGAAAAATATAAATAATCAAGTTCAAACAAAAATTTTAACTGTAACTTGATTCCAAAAATATAAAGTTTATGATAAAAAATGTAAAAATAAAGAACAATTCTTCAGCCGCTGAAGGCCCTCTCACAGCCTAGGGAGGCCAGTAGAGCACAGGTACTCTCACTTCCTGAGCCCAAGAGCTTTTTATTTTTATCATTCAACCCCCGACCACTCTCACTACTGGGGGAACCAAAGAGGCACTCTCACTGCCACTCAGATAAAAGTAAAAGAAAAGTAAAATTATTTTCATCTTCTTCTTGAAGTTTGGTGGGGCTGTTTAAAAAGGACTGGTCTCAGTACAGATTAATCGGAGGATGCAGAGAAATCCTAAAAATGGGCCAGCGATGTACACAGGCAAACCAGCAGAGAGTGAGGGCTCCCCCTCACACCCCAAACCACCTAATTAGGCTCTATCACACCACCCAAAACCCACAGCCACAGACCCAGAGGCCAGACTAATAAGACCAACCTCAGAATAACCTAGAGTACCCAAAAACCTCTAGCTCCCCAGAAACAAAGTGAGGCAACTCCTGCTTGGTCCCGGGCAGTGTAGTCCATGATCACCCAGGCACAAAGAAGGGGGTAGGAGCTCTCTTAACCAATACACCAAACAGGGCCTGCTTCCCTAATTCAATGCTGGACACCCAAATTAGAAAAATATAGTAAAAAAAGGCAACCAATCAATGAATCGGGTCCCCACTCACGACACTTCAGAGCAATATCAGCAATTCAATCCATTGACGCTCACCAGTAATCTGGCCTTTCAGTCCGAACAACCCTGTCAGGTCCTCTGATCGATACCTCCCCATAGAAGACCAGCAGATGATTATCCAGGTATCAAAGGTCGAAAGTAAGTCAAACAAATCCAAATTGTGACACCAATCCAAGGAACAAAGCACTGAACCCCACAGTCAATAAACGGCAAAATCTGCGGTAGCAAACCCAGTAAACCAAGCACACAAATGACAGCAGATGGAAAGTCAGCAGCAAAAGAGCACACTACGTGATGGTCAAAAAAGAAGGAATGCAGTGCACTTAATCTATATGGGGGCACTAGAGCGACCCCCAGATAGAGTCTATGTAGCCAGAACATTGATCAAGGACTCACTCAAGTGTTATGCTTCTGAAATTTATGCACTGATCCATGTGGGTGAGTAGAACTATGATGTGAGTTTCAAACAGATTCAAAATTTAGATAGATTTTGGAAACAGTATAATTGTCTTAAGAAAACCCCATTATGGCTTCCATTTTGAGCCATTCCTTTGACGAAGCCTGCTGTATGAATAATAACAATTATGTTTAGAACAGAAAGTGTGAACATTCAGGACATCCTCTACTGGCTGAGGCAGCATTGTGAAGTGTTGGATAGGCCTGAACCAATCATTGATAATGGAGCAGATTTGGAACTGGGGGGGGGTGGAAGGTGAAGGTGGAGCTCCAACACACTGATTTTGATGTTTCGCATCTACCAAATAGCTTTCTGATAGGCAGAGACAAAGGTATACTATTATATGCAGGACAGCTAAAATTCTGCTTTAAATGTGGTTCTATGTCCTATTTTAGTAACACTTGTGACAATACTAGATGTACTCACTGTGTGGAGTAAGGACATGTTACTACAGCCTGCAAAAATGCTTTCCAATGCAACTTATGTTTCAAGCTAGGGCATTCTTTTGTAAAATGCCCCTGGGTGGTGCATACAAGAGGTACAAGAGTATCACAAGAAGAGATTGTTACAAGAGTCCAACTGCAGGGGGCTGTCAGAGCACCTGAGAAACACATGGAGGAAATAAGAGTACAACAGCAGGCCCAAGCTAGTGCTCCACCCACCCCCTCAGGCAGAGGAAGGGACAGATGAGTCTCCAGAACAGGGAATGGAAATAGAGACACTCTGAGTCCTGTAGCAGTAGCAGATTAAGTAGAATAGCCAGAAGAGTACACTGAAAGCACAGAAAATGTAGTGACAGCACCAGTACCTAAGACATCGCCATTAGCTACCTCATCCACCAAGCACCCCAACCCCCGCAGAGAATAAGTTTAACATGGTTAAAGCTAAGGACAAGAAAGATACAGTAAGATCAGGTTCCACACCTACATCTAGAGAAAAGAAGAGGGACTTACTGTTACAGAACAGACACAGAGTACTGCAAAAAGAGAAAGAGTGAGGGAGTCTGACAAAGATGGGAATGAGTCAGAATCCTCATCTATCTTGTCCTCCTTACCTGACCCTTCCTCAGAAATAAGAGGCAATGGAGATTGAGCAGAATACCCCCAAAGCACAGAGAGTGACAAGGTCAGCAGGCAAGGCTGGGAAACCTCCATGAGGGATTCTGTGAGATGGTACTCCCCTCATGTGTAAAAACAACTACAGACACACTAAGAATATACACCTTGAATGTGAATAGCATTACAAACTATAAAAAGAGGGTATCCACCCTAATCCCATTGATGGATAGTAATGCCCAGATAATATTTTTGCAAGACACCTGATTGAAAACAAATTTTGAACTAGCCAAACTAATAAACTCTGGACAAAAGGACCTGCCTTCTGGTCCATTGGACTGGACAGTATGATGGTGTTGGGATTTTAATGGCAGACACACAGTTTCAAGTATCAAAACTTGTAGATGTAGTCCCTGGACGTGCTTTGATACTAGAGGCCATATACTTTACCACCAAATTCAGGTTTATATCTATGTATTCAACACAAACAAAGGCAGCAAGAGTAGAGTTGTTTCAGACAATACAGCTGTAGTTATATACCTCCAGGATAATAGTATGGGAGGAG
The DNA here is from genome assembly GCA_016271365.2 of Neoceratodus forsteri. Classification (NCBI taxonomy): domain Eukaryota; kingdom Metazoa; phylum Chordata; order Ceratodontiformes; family Ceratodontidae; genus Neoceratodus; species Neoceratodus forsteri. The sequence goes on along the minus strand of CM028129.1, from coordinate 18,559,520 downwards.
ACTTTAATTGTGCTATAGGAGGAAGATAGAGCTTAACCATGGAAAAACTTTCTGCAACACAAATTGTTTGATCAAAATAATACAGCAAGCCACATTAAAAGATACATATAGAGCTAAACATGAGTGGGGATTTACCTTTTCTAAAGGCAGTCTAAATCTAGCATAGATTTTATGTTGCTCTCTATTAATCTGGAAGTTTTACATGCAGGCACAACTGGCACAGAAATTTCTGATCATAAGATTCTTGAACTTATAGTACAATGGGAACAGATACTGTTTATTGGCAAAGGCCCTTGGCGAATGAATGTTCAGGTGCTTAACGAGACACATTTTCAACAAAGATGGAACCACACTTGGAGGGCTCAGGAATCTGTTATGTGCCTTTCTGATGGCCTTTTGAGTTGGTGGGGAGACACTAAGGAAGCAATGCAGGAGCTATTGAAACAATATACAGGGAAGAAAGCCACAGGAAATTATTTAAAATATCTACGATTGAGATCTACCTTGCATAAAGCAATTTCACAGATAGAGCCTTATGGCGATGATAATACTGCCACAATAAATAACTTGATTCAGGAGATGAGGCAACTCCAATATGACAGAGGCACATCACTAAAATACGAGATGCAATTTGGCACACAGCAACCCAAGCAAACCTTTTTTCCATTTACTGATTTAAAAAAAAGGGTGGATAATCGACACACGGTACAGTTCACTGCGGACAATGGACAGGTAGCAACTATCAAGCAAGACATCCTAAGGAAGGTTAATAATCATGTGAAAGGTCAGTTTTGTGTGAGTGGGGGCTTGGAGCCAGATCCAACCCACTTTACACAACTAAATCTTCCTGGGTTACCAGAACAAGAGAAAATGAATTTAGTAACACCTATTACACAAGCAGAAGTAGAAGCTAGTATCTTATCTTTGAAAACAAATATTTCACCAGGACAGGATGGGCTCATCTCTGAATTATACCAGACATTTAAAGAACATATGGTGGCACCATTAATAGATGTTTTAAGTATTGTTTACCTACAAACTCAATGTCATATACAATGGCAAATGGGTTAATGATTCTCATTCATAAGAAAGGAGATAAGGCAGATTTAATAATTGGAGACCTGTAAGTCTCCTGAACACTGATTATAAAATTCTGCAAAATACTGACATTACATGTAGCCAAGGTAGCTGAGACTGTCATAAGTCCAATGTAAACCTGTGCCATTAAATCCAGATACATTCAAGATAACCTAATCCTGGTGAGATAGCTGTTCTACAAAGAAATAATGAAAACTTACAGGATTTTGCTTAGTATAGATCAAGAAAGCTTTCAACCATATGTCACATGTATATCTTTGGTCTACATTAGGGGCTTATGGGATTCCAGTACAGTCTGCAAACTGAATCACCAGTCTCTACAAGATGGCCTATGCAATGCCATTGATAAATGACTAGTTTGGGGGTACATATAGGCTCGGAAGAGGTGTGCGGCAAGGATGCCCATTAAGTCCACTACTCTACATATTCGGTTTAGATCCTCTACTCAGGCATATCCAAGATAACCCAAGAATAAAAAGGCTAAGTTTAACTCCAGGTACACCCCAGATTAAAGTAACGGCTTATGCAGATGACATGTAGCACGTCTAGCAGATGAGATGTCTGGAGGGATTGAAAATTCTACTAGAAGAATTTAGTTTATATTCAGCATCTAAAATAAATTATCATAAGAGTAGAGGATCACCACTTGGGAATCAGGTTCTGCAAGCTCCTCTACACATTGCTGATATACCAGTAGATACAGTACAGCAAAGTATCTTGGGCTGACATTTGGAAAACAATATCTGGCCACGACTAACTGAAATAAATGTGTGAGTACAGCAGAATATAAAGTAGCGGCCTGGAAAGGGAAAAATATCCAAGATGAAAAGAATGTTAATAAAAACAACTTTGCTGTCTTTGTATATGTAAAGCTATATCTTCCCTCCCCCAAAAGTACCAGAGACTAAGCTATATAGTATCTTTTTCCAGGCCCTGTGGGGAAGCAGGTTGAATCTTGTAAAAAGAAATACAACATATAAAGCAAAGAAGCAGGAGGACTGGGAATGATAAATTCTGTGTTATTTTATTACAGCATTGTTTTAGTTTCTAATATAGGAGCTATCTGTAGACAATATAAACCTTAGTAGGAACATAGATAGATTGGAGACAGTACAGAGGAGAGCAACAAAAATGACATAGTCTCCATAAGTTGCCATACGAAAGCAGGTTACAGGAACTCAACATGTGCTCTTTGGAACATTGCAGAGATAGAGGGGACATGATTGAGACATTTAAGTTTCTGAAGAGTATAAACAGAGTCTCCACCCAGGAGCTCTTTATGGTCAATAGCACCAGTAGGACAAGAGGACATGAGATGAAATTGTGGACAGGAAGATTCAGGGGTAACATGCAAAGGTTTTTCTTCACAGACAGAGTAGTTGACTCATGGAATGTTCTACCGGCTGGAGTCATTGACTCCAAAACAGAAGAGAAATTCAAAGCAGCTTGGGACAGACACAAGGGGATTGTCTCACAGAAATCCTAAAGAGGGGGTAGGGCTCAGGGCAGACTAGATGGATCTGTGGTCCCCATCTGACATCAATTTCTGTGTTTCTATGTTTCTATGAGTGGAGTATCCAAATTAGATCATGGTGTGAATCATTATGACCAGAGTGGATAAATAATAGGTTTGTGAAAGTTAAGAAATCAAGCTCTCAGTCAGACTATATTTGTGAGGCCCTCACCAAAATAAAACAATGGAAAATTTCCCATGCCTTCATGATCATGTGTACTAGGAAACAGTTGTATCATGAGATACTGCAGACAAACTTTGAGGAGCAGGTGGTGTTTCCGCCTTGCCCAGAACTAGAAAGTAGGAATGTATTAAGTCTCAAACTGTGAAAGGGTACCAGAATATGGATGGGATATGTTATAGATGCATGTCCATGGTAAATTAGGGGTAAGACATGCTCATAAACACAAGCCATTAGTAGAAAGGTATTGCCCTCATCCAGGCTGTGCAGATATCCTGGAAACACAGGAGCCTTTGTTTCTACAATGCCCATATGCAACAGGTTTTTGGACTAACATCTCTGCAGTCTGGCGCACCCCTCAATATGTGGACATTACTGATCAGGAACTAGTTCTGGGTATTTATGCAGGAAGATGGGCATAATATCAGAAACATGCACTGCAAATAATGGGGTGATATTACATTATCTCCGTCAGTCCAGATGTGCCTGGTCACTTCAGCAAAAATATGTGCTCCATCAAGAAGTGATTCAAAATATACTGTAGGAAGAGCATTGCAAATTATATACAAGAAAGATACAGTTTTATAGCCAGAACAAAGTACGAATCTTATGGAGGAACTGTTTTCACTTTCTTACACCGTGATAGCGTTGGATGATATGAGATGAACTAGAAAGGATTGATTTCTAGGGGTTACAACTAGCTAACAGGAGAAAACTGTTATATACAGAATATATGGTATACACTGTAAATAGGGAAGGGGAATGTTTAGTAATAAATGGATTTGAGTTTTAAGGATTATAAGGTGAAGGATTTTAGAGGTGTAGCTTGCACACTCATTTAATTGGTAAGATTCCTGTATTGTTAAGGGGGACACTGAAAGTTATTTATACAGGACAAATTACCTGACTGTTTAAACTGTAAATTTCTTTAATGTCATTTATGACTGGAGGTTAGTACATGTTTATGTTTGGAAAATATGTTTTTTGTATGTATATTATTGAACTGTTTTGATGTGTATGTATTTCTTTTACAAATAAAATTCCTTACTCTTTTAGAGAAATGCCATGGGTCGTTAACATCCACCTGAACTACCACCAGAACAGGCAGATGGGACCATGATTTAACGTCTCATCCAAAAGATGGATTTATTTATTTATTTTTTGCTACTTATAGCAGGAAAATAAAACCTCAGTAAAAATACATAGAACACACAGTAATATAACATCCGTGCATTTCTAAAGTATTCAAAGCAGAATATAGAAATAACATGGCTATACGTGGGCTACAATAGATGTTACAGGTCTCTGTATGTGTATACCACATGAAAAGGGTGTCTCTGTAGTCAGACGTTTCTTAATTAAACAGGAAAGTGTTCCTGCATCATTTATTTTGGGAGGACTTGAATTTGCCTTAACCAGAAATAATTTCACATTTGACAAACAATTTTTTTTTTGCAGTGATACGGAACGGCAGTGGGGCAGGATTTGCTCCCTCATATGCCAACCTTTTTGTCAGACACTGGGAAAAGGGACACATCTATAATGCCCCCCCAAAATAATTTTCACAAGAATATTGTTTGCTGGTTTATATTTATCAATGATATACAGTGCATATGGGATGGTGACATCAAGAAATTCTCAGCTTTTATGGGCTACTTGAATATGAATGATAAATTGAATTTTACCCATACACTAAAAGAGATTGATTTCCTTGATGTCACCCTCACTGCACATGGTTATCTATTTCAAGTAGGGGTTTAGAAAGACAACAGCTGTGAATAGCATTCTGCACAATAACAGCTCCTACCTAAGAAAACTTTTAAACTCTATCCCTTAAGCACAACATCTAGGAATCTGCAGAAACTGCATGAAGGAAGTGCTATTTGAGCAACAAGCTAGAGAACTGACTGATAGATTAATAGCAAGGGTCATGGGCTACAAAATCTACTTCAGGATTAGAAAAGGTGAGAGTGCAGGACAGGACACATTACTAAAGTGACAGCCATGATATGATCAGATATTTCCAGAAAGTGTATGAAATATCTGAAGATTCTCCTAGTGGCCCATAGTGGTACTGCAGGCAGGCAAGAAATTTCCAGATATATCACATACATTTCAGGAAATATCTGACCATGTCTATGGCTGCCACTGTAGTCTCTAAAGATAGAACTATAACCGAAGATATGCCTTGCACATTTTGCATTGATTACAGCCCAGTTGCAGGAGAGATAGGTGGAGTAGTATACAAATTCTGGATGCTATGAATGAGTGATGAAACACTCAATCCTCTAGTCGACCCAAAACCCATGTCACTTTCCAGAAAGGTAAGAAGTTTTTCCTACTTTGTCCTTCTACCCTGATTTGTCCCCATTTTTTCCCTGCAATACCCTGCACTCTCCTCTCCCACCTCCCCCTAATTAGTCATCATGTCCCCCCACTCAGTGCCCCCTACTCTCCTTTCTGGACAGCTGCTTACTGTCTTTTACCTGACAATGCCACCTAGGCTGCTGCTGTTACCTGAATTACCCTAGTGTTAAACCATCTCTGTTTCCTATTTACAATGTATTTTTGTCTCTGTTTACTCACCTAGCTAGATACTCCTAAACCCACAATGTATATACACCCACCCTTTACGACATGGAACCTTTGTAAAAGAGCGGTCTCCCACTCAAAGGTATTGTAATCCAAGATTGAATAAATAAATAAAAAAATAAAATAAGAAAAATAAATAAGATGGGCAGCTTTCTCACCAGTAGCCACTTTAAGAGGTCACAGCTTGACGAACACATAGCTAGAAACTGGTTACCACATAGACGAGAGGGATTCCACAAATGTGCCAATTGCAATACATGCAAATCTGCATCTGTAGGCAATGTTTATGTTCCCCCTCATGAACATAACAACGCTATCACAATCAGACAATTTATGACATGTAGAAGTACCTACATAGTCTATATTGTCTGGTGTACTTGTGGCATGCAATACGTAGGCACGATCACAAGAATGTTAAAAACAAGAATCCAGGAGCATATTAGGGCTGTGGTTAATAAAAACTATACCAATGCAATTGGGGCCCATTTTGCAGTGGCTCAATGTTCGAATCCAGCAGGACTAAAATTTATAGCACTGGAATGTGTCCCACTCCTTTTTTAGGGGAGGTGACTGTTTGAATTTATTATTTTATTTTTTTATTTTAGACTTTGGTAAGGCCCACTAGGCACAAATGCCTGTTTTCAGGGGCAACCTGGGAGCACTTGGTGGTTAAGTGACTTGCTCAGAGTCACAAAGTATGCAAGTGGAGGTTATGAGTATCAAACTCAGGTCTGGTCTGCTGGATGTACCAAGCTCGTTCACACATTGTTCCTCTAACCTCTAGGCTATACCGCCAGCCCAAATTATTAAAGAAAGAAAGCCACTGGATTTCAACACTAGAGCACTTAACCCAAAGGATATGACTTAATAAATTAATTACAATTCACAGCTAAAGAGATAAATAAGAAAAATGTATCATAAGATTCTACTCTTAATATCAAAATTGATTTAAATCTGTGATGCCTGAATTAATCTTTATTTGTTTTATCTATTGCAGCCTTTAGAAGACAGCATTTGGCTTAATATTTGGACAATATTCAGCATCTGTTTGGACTTCTGAATGATTGTGCTAATGTTTGGACTTAGCCCCATAACGTCCCCCTTAGTAATGTTTTGATATAAGAGAGCATTTAATTGACACAAAACCTTCCTCCACTATTACTGCTCTTTGGGAGTTTTTCTGATCCAGCTGTCTGCTAACATAGTCTTATTAAATTCTCTGATTAACAGTGTATCTGGGCTTCCCCCGATCAGTTACTGTACACTCATGTATCTCAAGATGGAATGTTTAAATCTGCCCCCCCGAATGACTTCCTCCCATTTGTATTATTGGTTCGATTATGAGGCAATGTCCTTTTAAATAAATGGTTAACACTTTGATTAACTTGTGGTGGCAAGTCTACTGGGGAAGGAAGAGTGTATTTTGAAAATACCACCACTAGAGGGAGTAAGACTGTTATAATAAAAGAGCAGACACTGAACCTCCCACACATTTACCCCTAACAACTCAGATATGAATAAATGAATATAAATGACTGTAAAAGAACTATGTAAACAATTTTGGTGTTTTACGGTTAATGTAAATGAAATAAGAATATACAGTAAATGAAATAATACTGAAATGAAAAAAGCAGAATGCAATAATTTCACTTTCTACATATTATTTTCTTTTTATTCCCTAAAGTCAGGGGTGTTTTCTCTACAAACTTGGAAATTTAAAATTAATGCTTTGTATACATACAGTTATCTAAGTATGTTGATTATGTTTTTTTTTTTGATTGTTACAAGCATTAATTATGTGATTGTTGACTATCTTAAAAGGGTTCAAACCCTTGCTATGACATACCCACTGAGGAGACCAATCATTTTGTTTTCACTACTGTTACTCTGGGCTGACTGTCTTGGATTGCACTGATGGCCCAGTGGTCTTGAGTGTGCACCGCACCTCTACATTCATGAGCATACTATAAACTCTCTGGGTGAAGGCTCACACAATTAATTTTCAGTGGATACAAATTCCCTCATTGGTAGTTAAATAAAGAACCAGAATCCACCATTACTGGCAGCCTGGTATTGGTGTAATGTGGGCTCTGTCCCTGGATAAAGCTCTTACACACATGCTCACTCCTTGTCAGACAGATAGGAACTAGCTGAGGTGGTAAGAGGAGAGGTTGTGCCAGTCATCATCTGTGGATCCATCAGTAGAGCTACACCTTTAAGAAGGGTGACTAATGGGCTAAGAGGGTGGGGTGGTGTTTGCTGTATGGGTGGGCCTGAGGGGGGATTGACAGTGGACATGGGACACTAGACTGCCAGGGCTATATGTGATACACATTGGGATGGTAAACAGGGCTTGGGGAGGACTCTTGAACTAGCAGGGATATATATATATTATATATATATATATATATATATATATATATATATAATTAGAGTTAAAAAACTCTGTTTAATGCATTAGTTAGGGTTGTTCCACAGCGACAAAAGTGAAGAAATTCGGTGTTATGGTTGAAAGCCCCCCTTTGACCCCCCCGTCCACACTCCCAACTGGCATCGGGGTGCGTGTTGGGGTTGTTGGCTAACTCTCACCCCATCACATGTGTGAAGAAGCAGAGGTATAGGAGAATGGGGTGAGAGTTAGGACCAACAACCCCAACGCTCACCCCAATACCGGTTGGGGGTGTGGACGGGAGGTCAAGGGGTCTTTCAACCCTAACACTGAATTTCCTCACTTTTGTCGCTATGGAACAACCCTAACTAATGCATTAAACAGAGTTTTTTGCCTCTAATTTCCCTTCTATTTAAGAACGATAATGAGAAATAGTGAATGTAATGCGGCGGTGGGAGTGCCATGTGATGTCTTGTCACATAGTAACACGGTGCCCGCAAATGCAAATGGTAATGTGCATGGTGATGCAAAGCAAAAAAGAAAGATAAACAGTACTGTAGACACAAATGGTTAAAATAACTGAAATGCAAAGCGCCAAATGAAAGCATAAAGGAATGCACATGGTGGCGTCAGAGATCGGAACCGTAAGTGAAACAGGTACGGCACCACAAGCGGAAGTGGTAAGGGTAACAGTAATGTAAGCGCACAGGTTGGTTTTCCCCAAAAGCTGCATAGAGAAAGACAGTGAGTACAAAGAATGTATGCATAATAATGGGTCTCGGAGCAGAAAATTAGGAGTTAGAATGCTAAATTGCTTATATCTCAGGAACCGTACAACATAGAAAAAAAATTAAAAAGTCATATGATATATGACTTTCCTGGCTAGTTTTGTACTTAGCCTGCACTAGAGGGCTAAGCATTTTTCTGACGAAAAGTCCGTATCTTGCACCGTTTCCGAGATACTGGCCCTGAAAGGCTCGGCGAACGCTGTAATGTTATCCTATGGGGAAAAAAGAGAAGTTCAGAGTGCGATAACTTTGGCTCCCTGTAATATTTTTTCACCACACTACTGAAAGACACATCTGTGGGATGTTGGCTTTCTTCCCTCCAAATTTCAGCCCAAAAGACCAAACCGTTATTTTGCAGCAGGGCGGCAAAGGATTCCTGTAATGTGGCGGACGCCGTAATGTTATCCTATCGGAAAAAGCATCAATTTTGGAGTGCCATAACTTTGTCACCCTGTAATACTTTTTCACCAAAACACTGAAAGACATGTTTGTGAGATGTTGGCTGCGTTTCTTCCAAATTTCAGCCCAAAAGACTAAACTGTTCTTTTGCAGCAGAGGTGGCAAAGAATTGCTGTCATTTTGCCATAGCCTGGAAAAGTAGTGTCGCAATTTGTGAAAGCTTTCACAAAAATTTGCGACACTTTCATGAGTGCTACACTACTTTGTGAAAGTACTTTTTCCAGAAACTTGAAAAAAATATTTCTAGGGTGTTTAACCTCAAAATAAAGACATGCCTAGCATCCTCAGGGTCTGACTAGGTAAACACAAAAAGAATTGTGCTGCTAGAGGGTCCCAAATTTAAATGCCAAGCATTTTTCTGATCACCAACTGAAAACAAAATGGTGGATTTGAGAAAGTAAAAAGGGCCATTTGCGAAAGTAAAAACTGCATTTGCGAAAGTGTTGAACATTCTGTTAACTTTTCCCATTGACTTATAATGGGAAACTGTTTTTTGAATAACTTTTGAACCATTTAATATTTTTTCATGAACTCTTCAAAAGGCACACTAGGGACCTTGGCCGCACGGTCCCTGAAGATTTCAGCCCTGTCGCGCAAACCATGTGACCTGTAGAGACGACCAAAGAATCGCAAAAAAGCGTAAACGTGCACACAGATCACGCTTAATAACTCCGCAGTCGTATATCCAAACAGTACAAGATGTATGATTCTTGATCATGTATTCCAAATTTCAGGCAAATCCGTTGAACGGGTTGCAAAGTTATTAAGGTGCAAAAGTTTAGGTTTAACATGTAAATGGCTCCTCAACCCTAAGTATGGTACACACACACAGTATATACTGTATATTCTATGCAAAAAACTTCATTAGTGCATAATTTAGGGTTAAAACACAAAAAGTAAGGAAATAAAATGTTTAGGGTTGCCCCCCACCCGTGGACCTGCCCAGCATCCTGAGATTGACAGCTGACGGGGTGTCTCATTGAGGTTGTGAGGCCTAAATCTCACCCCATTCCATATGTAATCATATTCATAAGCCACAGTAAAGAAGAATGGGGTGAGATTTAGGCCTACAACTCCAATGACACACCCCGTCAGCTGTCAATCTCGGATGATGGGTAGGTCCACGGGGGGAGGGGCAACCCTAAATGCTTCATTTCCTTACTTTTTGTGTTTTAACCCTGATTAACAAAGTTTTTTGCATAGAATTTCCTTAATTCTTGAGAAAGAATATAAAAGAAAGTTATGCAAGTTGGTGGGAGCATGGGCCCTTCTGGCCCTGCGCTCCCACCAACTTGCAGAGTTCTGCAGAATTCCACACCTGTTTACATTTTAGGCACCTAATGACTGAAAAGTACATTCATGGCAGTAAGGATAGCTACCATATAAATTTGAAACCAGTACCACAATGGAAAACACTGTCCGCAAAACGTAAAGCTGCACCATACAATAGCTCCACAAAAAATATACTGTCTGACACATAAACACCACAATTGACATCTACAGGACATCCCATCAATGCCCTCCAATGTTCAAGTAGAAAGGCCAAATGGTTTCCAAGATATTTAATTTAAATTTTTTTAAAATTGGGCTATCTGGTCCCTCCAAATCTGGCCATCTAGTCCCTCCCTCACGATCAACGATAGCAATCAAAGAATCTTGCAAAGAATTTGCAGGCTGAAAATTAAAGAATAAAAAATGGTAAAACTCAATTTTTATACAAAAGTAAATGAAATCACAGCCATGCCTCAATAGAACGAAGCCCCCTGAACAAAACCCACCCTCATTTGGCTTAATAACCCACCCCTGGGCTGAGAAAATTGAATTTTTAAAATGGCCATCTAGTCGTGCCCTCACGATCAAAGATCGCGGTCAAAGAGTCTCGCGATCAAAGAATTTTCAGGCTTGCGATCAAAGAACAAAAAGTACATTTTTAGACAGAAATACATGAATCCACAGCCATGCCTCAATAAAATGAAGCCCCCTGAGCAAAACCCACCCTTATTTGTCTTAATAACCCACCCCTGAGCTGAGAAAATTTATTTTTTCAAGTGGCCATCTAGTCACGCACTCGCGATCAAAGATCGCGGTCAAAGAATCTCGCGATCAAAGAATTTGCAGGCTCGCAATCAAAGATCATTAGTGAGCCATGATCAAAGAATAAAAAAAGTTCAAAACTCTATTTTTTGACCATTTTGAAGCAAACCATGGCCATGGCTCAATAGAGTGAAGCCCCCTGAGTAAAACCCATCCAAGTTTTACTTCAAGAGTGACCCCTGAGCCGAGATATTTGATTTTGTCTGATTGCAAAATGAAAATAAGATGGCGGCCATCACAATCAAAGAATTTCTCACGATCAAAGATTCTTTGATTGTGAGCCTGCAAATTCTTTGATCATGAGGAGGGACTAGATGGCCAAAACCCCATTCTTCTTTCGCAAAATAACCATATCAAATTTCCCATTGACTTATAATGGGAACTTAAAAGTTTAATAACTTTTGAATGGATTAATATTTTTTCATCAAACAAAAAGTGGCACATTCCTTGACCCAAGCTCTTTCAGATGATCCAAATCACAGAGTGGCATGCCACACAATGGCTGAACAGCAACATGGACAAAATCCCAAAAACTGCCCACATAACTGGCGAAAAGTACATTTTTCAGCATTTTGGTGCGCAAAAACCGTAAGTCTGACCAAAATGAAATTTGGCAAATCAGAGATCTACCACACCCACTGCACATACTAAATTTTATGCAAATCCATTGAACGGGTCCAAAGTTAACACATAAAATTTCGAATTTAACATAGAAGTGCCTACTCAACCCTAAATATAGGGCACGACCACGTCCTATAATATATGTATATATAGTATTAATTAACAAAAACTTTGTTTAAAACAAAGTTATGGTTCTAGACATAGGTCTTTAACCAAAGTGATACAGGTCAGAAAACTGGATGTTAGGATTTGCAACTGTTATACCCCTCCCCCACCAAACCCTACCATTGTAACCACACCCCCCCACCAACCACACACAAACAAGCGTCAGGGTGTGCCTTAGAAACATAGAAACATAGACTTTGATAGCAGATAAGGACTGCTTGGCCCACCTAGTCTGCCCATTTCCCTACCTACAGGATAAGCTGCAGATCCTATTTAACCAACAGCCTATTTCTTCCTACCCCCCACAAAAATTGACTTATGTCTGTCCTATGCATTCTTGAATCCCCCACAGTTTTAGACCCCACAACCTCCTCAGAAAGGCTGCTCCATGCATCCACCACTCTCTCTGTGAAAAAATACTTCCTCACATTGCTCCTGAACCATCCCCCCTATATCTTCAAATTGTGTCCCATTGTTCTTGCACTTCTCTTTTCCTGAAAGATGCTACCCTCTTGGACTTTGTTGATTCCACTGAGGTACTTAAAAGTTTCTATCATGTCCCCCCTCTCCATCCTTTCCTCAAGGGTATACATATTAAGCTCCTTTAGTCTCTCCTCATATGGCTTCTCTTGCAGACCCTGCACCATTTTAGTTGCCCTTCTCTGGATGCCTCCATCCTGTCTATGTCCTTGTGGAGATGGGGTCTCCAGAACTGGATGCAGTACTCCAGATGGGGTCTCACCAACTGTCTGTACAGAGGGATAACAACTTCCTATTTTCTGCTGGTGGTGCCTCTCCCTATACATCCCAGTATCCCCCAGCCCTCTCTACTGCCTTCTCACATTGCTTGCCAACTTTACGGTTGTCTGATATGATTACCCCCAGGTCCCTTTCCATTTTGTTGTTTTACTACCTCCCTCCATTGTGTAATCTTCCCTGGGTTTTGTTTCCCAGGTGCATTATTTTGCACTTCTTTGCATTGAATCAAGCTGCCATACTTCTGACCATTCCTCCAACCTTGCCAATTCCTTTCTCATCCTTTCCACACCTCCTGTGTATCAATCCTGTTGCAGATCTTTGTGTCATCTGCAAAGAGGCATACTTTTCCTTCCAGTCCCTCTGCAATGTCACTTACAAAGACATTAAAAGGACTGGACCAGTACTGAACCCTACGGTACCCACTAGTAACCCCTCTTTCTTCAGAGTGGACTCCATTTACAATTACCTTCTGTGTCCTGTTGTCCAGCCAATGTTTTACCCAGGCTACCACCCTGGGACCCACTTCCAAGCTGGTTAATTTGACTATTAATCTTTAGTGTGGGACTGTGTCAAATACCTTGCTACAGTCTAGGTAGGCCGTGTCCACAGTCCCTCCCTGGTCTACTACTTTGGTCACCCAGTCAAAGAAATCAATTAGATTCATCTGACATGACCTTCCCGCTGTGAACCCATGCTGCCTTGGGTCCTATGCCCCACTGGCCTCTAGGTACTCAATAATTCTTCCTTCAGAAGTGATTCCATCACTTTCCCTACCACAGAGGTCAAACTGACAGGTCTGTAGTTTCCTGCCTCTGTGTTGCTCCCACTTTTGTGAAGGGGAATCACATCCACCTTCCTCCAGTCCTCAGGTACCACACCATCCTCCAATGAATTGTTAAAAAGGGTAGTCAGTGGTGTTACTAGTTCTCGCCTTAATTCTTTTAGAATTCTGAGGAGAATTCCATCAGGTCCCATTGCTTTGTCCACCTTCAGTTTTAGGAGTTCTTTCAGAACCCTTTCTTCTGTGAAAGGACTGGGATTGACACCCCTATCCAGAGTGCTTCTGTTAATTGGATTAGGCACCTCCCCCTCCTCCTCTTTTGTGAATACTGAGCAGAAGTATTCGTTCAGTATCCTGCTTTTTCACTGTCCCTCTCTGCCACCACCGTCCATTCTATTCAGCCTCATTATCCCTCCTTTGTCTTTCTACCCTCCCTGACATATACCTATAAGGTTTTATCCCCTTCTTAACTGAGTTGGCTATCTTTTCCTCAGTTTGGCCCTTTGCTATTCTGACCACCCTCCTGCTTCCTTCTGCCTTAACTGGTACCGTTCACTGTCCTGCTCCTTCTGTGTTTCCTTATACTTCCTAAATGCTATAGTTTTCTCCTAACCTTCACCACCACCTCTTTTTGAGAACCATAGTGGCTTTTCTGTTATTTTGATTTGTTTATTTGCTTCACACAAAGGCTTTTGTCTCTGTGATGGCAGTTTTGATGTTTCCCCATTGTTGCTGCACCCTCCTTCTAGCCTGTTTGCTAGTGCCTTGGGGTCATGGGCCCACCACCCAACCCTACCATCACAACCCCACCACCACCCTCCTACAAGTGTTGGGGTGTGCCTTGAGAAGTCATGCACCATAACGCTCACCCCATTCTCCTATACTGTATCATGTCAGGTTCCTTACAGATGGAATGGGGTGAGCGTTAGGGTCCATGACCCTAAGGCAAACCCCAACACTTGGTGTGTGGAGGGTGTGGGTGGTGTTGTGATGGTAGAATTGGGTGGGTTGGGGCTCATGACCCTAAGGCACACCCTGACAATTGTTTGTGTGTGGAAGGTTGGTGTGTGTGGCTACAATGGTAGGATTTGGTGGGAAGGGGTATAACAGTTGTGAACCCTAACATCCAGTTTCCTGACCTGTATCACTTTGGTTGAAGACCTATGTCTAGAACCCTAACTTTGTTTTAAATTAAGTTTTTGTTAATTAATTTACTTACTTTATGAAGTAGTATAATAGTATCCCAGCTTTGTGAGAGTTATTTGTTTGGTATTTTTACTACAGATTTTCAACACTGCCTTTTTGGGACCCCACCTCATGAACACTGACACTTTCATTTCACTACTTAGTCCCAAAAGGTGATTTTGAGCGCAATTGTGCTGTTTCATGTCACTGCTGTGTAAACACATTTTGGGCAGGATGTGAAATGACAGGTATATTGTTCATGAGGTGGTGTGAAAAAATCCTAATGGTGAAAATCTGGGTGAAAATTTGAAAAATTGGTGAAATTACGAATATGCGTAAAACTGTCAATGTACCTCATAACAGTCTTTTTGGGAATTGTTGCACCACATTTTCAACATGGTCTTTTGGGACCCCACCTAATGAACAGTGGCACTGTGATTTTATTAATACATTCAAAAGTTGATTTCACACAGCGACTGTGCCATTCTGTGCCACAGCTGCGAAAAAGACATTTGGGCAGGGTGTGAAAAATGACAGCTGCACTGTTCATGAGGAGGTGTGAAAAAAACTCAATGTTGAAAATCTGGAGTGTAAGTATTAAACATTGGCAAAGTTACGAATATGTGTAGAAACTGCACAATGCACACTCATTATGGTCATTTTTGGGAATTTTTGCACCACATTTTCAACATGGGCTTTTTGATACATAGATACATAGACAGTGTTGGCAGATAAGGGCCTTCAGCCCACCCAGTCTGCCATTTGAGCTTGTAAGTTCACGTTATGTTTTCCTAAAGTCTGTTGCCCTTAACCCTGACCTCCAGAATTCCTTTATGTCTATCCCATGCATTCTTAAATCCGTGATTGTTTCAGCCCTCACCACTTTCTCTGGCAGGGTGTTCCACTTGTCCACCACCCATTCTGTGAAGAAATTCTTCCTCATGTTTCCTCTGAATTGTCCTCCCTCCAACTTCATCCCATGCCCTCTAGTTCTGGAACATCTTTTTCGCTTAAAAATAGTGTATTCCTGCACCCTGTTCCTCCCTGTAAGATACTTGTATGTCTCTATCACATCCCCTCTCTCCCTCCTCTCCTCCAGGGAGTAAATATTCAGTTCCTTCAACCTGTCCTCATAGGACTTGTGATGCAATCCATGTACCATCTTTGTTGCCCTCCTCTGAACCTTCTCTACCCTGTCTATGACCTTACACAAGTAAGGTCTCCAGAACTGTACACTGTACTCCAGGTGGGGCCTCACTAGTCTCTTGTATAGTGGAATTATGACCTCCCTTTTCCTGCTGGTGATGCCCCTGTCTATGCATCCCAGCATCCTATTTGCTTTACCTGCTGCCTTGTCACACTGTTTCCCTACCTTGAGGTCATCAGAGATGATAACCCCAGATCCCTTCCTGCTTGGTGCATACTATATCCCCCAAACGGACATATTGTGCCAGGGTTTTTGTGCCCCATATGCATTATCTTGCACTTCTTTGCATTGAATTTCAACTGCCAAACCCTGACCATTCTTCAAGTTGCTGCAGGTCCCTTCTCATTCTGTCTACACCCTCTGGTGTGTCTACTCTGTTACAGAGCTTTGTGTCATCAGCGAACAGGGAAATTCTGCCTTCTAGGTCCTGCACAATGTCATTGATGAAGATGTTGAATAGGACCAGTCCTAGCACTGATCCCTGTAGTACCCCACTGGTCACTCTTCCCTCTGTGGAGTGACAGCCATTTTACCACCACCTTCTGTGTCCTGCTGTCCTGCCAGTTACCTTTCCACCAAACTACTGTCCTGCCCACACCCATATTCCCAAGTTTGTGTAATAGTCTTCTATGTGGCACAGTGTCAAAGGCCTTGCTGAAGTCCAGATAGGCCATATCCACTGCCCTGCCCTGATCCACCTCCCTAGTCACCCAGTCAAAAAATTCAATGAGGTTGGTCTGACATGACCTCCCCCTGGTGAAACCATGCTGCCTTGGATCCTGTAGTCCATTGACAACCAGATGTTCCACCAATCTCTCTTTCAGTAGTGCTTCCACGATCTTCCCCACTACCGATTGGAGGCTGACTGGTCTGTAGTTCCCCGCGCTTCCTCTTTGTTCCCACTTTTGTATAAGGGGACTACATCTGCTGTCCTCCAGTCTTTGGGTACCTCTCCTGTATCCATTGATTGGCTAAACTGGATTGCCAAAGGTTCAGCCACCACCTCTCTTAGTTGTTTAAGGACCCTTGGGTGCACCCCATCTGACCCCATTGCTTTATCAACTCTTATTACTTCCACTTCCTTCAGGACCCTTTCTCGTGTAAAGGGACCTGTGTCCATATCTGCTCTATTCCCACCCTTGTACTCCTTCAGACCCATTACCTCCTCTACTTCAGTAAAGACTGAGCAGAAATATCTGTTCAATATGTCAGTTTTACTGTTTTCATCCTCCATGCGGCCCCATCTTTCCCCTTCAGTCTCACTATCCCTCCTTTGTCTTTCTTTTTCCTTATGTACCTGTAAAAGGTTTTGTCCCCTCTACCCACTGATTTTGCAATGTGCGCTTCTGTCTGAGCTTTGGCTTCCCTTACTGACCTTCCTGCCTCGCTTTGCTTCTTCTGGTACTTCTCCTTATCCCCTTCTGCCTGTGTCTTTTTGAGTTGCCTGAATGCAATCTTTTTGGCTTTCACTTTCTCCGCTACCTCCTTGGAGAACTATAATGGCCTCCTCTTCCTTTTCCCCTTGCTAACCTGCTTAATGCATAATTCTGTTGTTCTTGTAATACCTGTTTTAAATACTGCTCACTGTCCCTCAACCCCTGATTCCTGCCCCATTTCCCTTAATGCCTCTTTCAAGCATCTCCCCATTTTCCCAAAGTCTGCCCCCCCAGGATATGTGTTTTTGTGTGGTTTGGTTCTGCTCCTTCTGTGATTTCAAACCACAATGATTGGTGATCACTGTTCCCCAGGTGCTCCTCCACTGTTACCCCCATCACACTGTCCCTGTTTGAGAGCACAAGGTCCAGTATTGCCTTCTGCTGAGTTGGTTCCATGACCAGTTGCTTGAGGAAGGCTCCCTGAAGGGACTCCAGGATAAATCTGCTCCTAGTTGATGCTGCTGCTAGGATGCTTCAGTCCATGTCTGGAGTACTGAGGTCTCAACCAGCACTACCTCAGCCTTGTCTGCCATCCTTTGGATGGCTAGCAATCAGCTCCCTTCTGTTTCTTCCTCCTGGGATGGTGGTCTATAGACCACACCTGTGAGGATGGCTGGCCCCATTTTCCTTTCCAGCTTAACCCACAGTATCTCTCCCCCATTTTGTTCCTCCTGGATCTCTGTGGCCCTTATGTCATTTTTCACATACAGTGCCACTCTTCCTCCCTTCCTACTTGCCCTGTCTCTTCTGAATATGTTGTAGTCAGGTATGGCCATTTCCCAGTTGTGGTTTTGAGACCTCCTCTGATAAACACTGGCACTGTCATTTCATTAATCAGTCCAGGAAGGAGATTCCACATAGTGACCACGAAATCCCTTTTTAGGACTGAATAACAAAATGGCAGTAGCAGTGTTCATGAGATGGGGGCTCAAGAACCCTGTGTTAAAAATTTGGGGTCAAAATTTCTAAAAATGGCTGAGATATCAACATACATTGAAAACCCCATTGAGAACCATGATACAAGCCTACCTCGATTTCTCAGCTTGTGGTTGGGCTTTGAAGTGTGCAGACATGTCCCAGTCCAGAGGAGATGACAGCTGCCAACCTCCAGAGGTAAATATAGGGTGAGAGGGGGTGTGGGGAGGTGGGTACTCAGTGGGATGGTTGGGATGGGGACAGGACAGAGGGAGACATTGAGGATCATTTTCTTTATAGAATAAAAATAAAAGATGTTGGGGAATGTTATATTTTTACAGCAGAGATGACTTTATTTTTGGACACTGGGAGTGGCCTCCCCAGTGTCCCATAGTTCTGGGGGGTTCATAATGTCGACACAGGGATTGGGCACTCCGATGTCGATGAACACTATTAATATTAGAATGGGTGGGAGGGGCATTTAACACTGGGTCCCAGTGTCAGAAACAACACTGAAAAAAGTGAAGGTTTTTGGCACACTGGGGGTGGTCTCCCCAGTGTGCCACAGTAATAGAGGGAGAAATAAATCCTGACACAGGGATTGGGCACCCTGATGTCAGCAAAGAATAATAAGAATGGGCTGTGGGGTGGTGGAGGGCATCCGACACCGGGAGTGGGCATCCTAGTGTTGGAACCAACAGAAAGTTATCAGAACTATAAGCAGTGGAGGGTTAGAGAAATGCCAACATGGGGACTGGGCAACCCGATGTCGGGAAACATTAATTACAAAGAGGTACACCTGGAAAATTTACAGTTTGATGCAGGATTCTGCATTGGAACATGACAGTTCGATGCAGGACTCTGCATCATAAAATGGCACTTTGATACAGGATTATTTATTTATTTGTTTGTTTATTTAAGAGTTTTATCAGGAAGGCATGCTGAGCAGGCTACTGCTCGATTCCAGATGCATCCTGGGGGTAGGGGGCTATGGGAAAATACATACAGCGTACAATGTAAAATAACAGTTGGCAAGACAATTCAAGAAACAATGTTACATTCAAGACACAATATAAGAGCAAAATAACCATCGTCATTCTGAATCTAACATGGCGGTTCATTATAGAATTCTGCATCAAACTAGAATCCTATGCCGATGCAGGATTCTGCATCGAACTAGAATCCTGTGCCTCCAGGGACATCTACCGCATATACATAGAAACATAGAAACATAGACTTTGACGGCAGATAAGGACCACTCGGCCCACCCAGTCTGCCCATTTCTCTACCTACTGGATAAGCTGCAGATTCTAGTTAACCAACAGCCTGCTTCCTGCCACCCCCACTACAATAGCCTTGTGTCTGTCCCATGCATGTTTGAATTCTCCCACTGTTTTAGCCCCAACAACCTCCCCACTTACATATAAGCCAGCCCACATATACAGTAAGCTGACCCCCAAAATGCTGCATTGATTTCACAAAAAATGCAGTAACCCATGTATAAGCTGATATCAGGTTTTACACTGAATATCTACATCAAGCTCAGGCAAGGGAGTGTTGTTTCAGTAAGTGTGGTGTCTTGGTGTGGTGTCTCAGCTCATTTTTTTTGTTTTGTTTACCACCAGTCACTTAGCAACCCACCAACCCTGTTCCCTTCTCACCAACCCCCACCCTCTTGGCCCCATGTCCCCTGTCTGCTGCGCTTCCCTTCATCCAGGTGGCTTGCTGGTGATGTCACATGCCAAAGCCCCTCACAGTTTGTAATGCCAGCAGGCACCTGCAGTACCCCAGCTACTGCCCCACTCTGTTACTTACCCCTGTTGAGCAATTTGTTACCCTCTGTGCCTAATCCCGTTTCCAGTCCCTTCTTTCTCTCTGTTTGATCAGCTCTGTCTTTGGGGCTCTCTGCACTGCCATTCACTGCCGCAGTCCTCCTGGCATCCATTCCACCTGGCATCCATTCCACCTGGCATCCATTTCCTTTCCATTCCCTTCTTTCTCTCTGTTTGATCAGCTCTGTCTTTGGGGCTCTCTGCACTGCCATTCACTGCCGCAGTCCTCCTGGCATCCATTCCACCTGGCATCCATTCCACCTGGCATCCATTTCCTTTCCAGTTCCTTTTTTTAAAGAAGACTCTTCTCCCTAGCTGGCTATGCTGACCCATCGGCCCAACCCTTACTGTTACTGTGCCATAATGACTGACTCATTGGCCAGACCCTTACTGTTACTGTGTCATAATGACTGACCCATCAGCCTGACCCTTACTGTTACTGTGCCATAGTGACTGACTCATCGTGCCCGGCCCTTACTGTTACTGTGCCATAATGACTGACTCATCGGCCCGACCCTTACTGTTACTGTGTCATAATGACTGACCCATCAGCCTGACCCTTACTGTTACTGTGCCATAGTGACTGACTCATCGTGCCCGGCCCTTACTGTTACTGTGCCATAATGACTGACTCATCGGCCTGACCCTTACTGTTACTGTGCCATAATGACTGACTCATCGGCCCGACCCTTACTGTTACTGTGCCATAATGACTGACTCATCAGCCCGACCCTTACTGTTACTGTGCCATAATGACTGACTCATCGGCCCGACCCTTACTGTTACTGTGCCATAATGACTGACCCATCGTGCCCGACCCTTACTGTTACTGTGTCATAATGACTGACCCACGTATAAGCTGAGATCCTCTAAACTGAAATGCTGACTTGGTGCAAAAAATCTCGGCTTATACTCGAGTATATACAATATTTTTGTCCCATAGGAAATAATAGGAAAAAGAACATTTCATAACTTTGGAACAGATTAATATTTTTTCACCAAACCAACAAAACGCACATCTGTGAGGCCACAGTTTTCTACCCTAAAACGTTTATCCCTGTAGCTACAGCCATTCTTGAGATACAGGTTGACAAAATGACAGCAAAAAAACCCCATAAAAATCTCTTATTTTTCAACACTCTGTATCTCAGAAACCACACAAGGGATTCAAACCAAATTTGGCATATCAATAGACCTGCCCTGTTAAAAGATGCATGCAAAATTACCAGCAGATCTGTTGAACCTGCATGAAGTTATTACTCTGAGAAAACTGGCCTTTAACATTAAATGCTTGATTAACTTTAGTATAGCTGCACTACATGCAGCTATATAATAAACACACCAGAATGTGTTGGGGTGGGGAATCAATAGACTACCAGGGATATATGTAAATCACAGTGGGGGGTTGATCAGTATGCAGACTGGAACGGAGCTCATCAGAGCTCCGAAGGGGCAGCTAGGCACCAGGAAGGGAGAGGAGCTCAGTGGAGCACAGAAGTGGCTCAATGAAATCATGCTGCTGAGAAACTGGAGCAGAGTTAAACTGGGGCTCAGCTGGACTTTGAGATTTAAAACAAAAGGCACTCTGAGACAAATAAAAATCAAAAAGGAAGAGGGGGGCCAGCCCGATGGTGCCGAGGGTTGAGGCGCTGGATGCCACACCTCACACCACTCTGGAGACCCAGGTTCGGGAATGAATTCAGGTCATCAGAGGTCAGCCAGGGAGAGTAGAATTGAGCATCCCTGGGACTGCTCTCTCTGGAGGGTGGGGAGGGACTCCGGTGAAGGTGCTGGCTCCTGGCAGTGACTGGGGGGTAGTGCTGGGCATGGAGCATTGAAGGGGATGGCATGGGTGGACATCCAATGTGCGACACATGGGAGCATGCACTGCAGCGTCCTTGGCATTCCTGTATGCCTGCAACACGGGAAGAAAACTCAGGGGAAAAACGTAACCGAATCCTCTGGTGCTCATGAGAATCCACCGGCGACACTGCACCGGACACTCGAGGAGCTCCCGCTGGCCCTGACCCCTTGGTCTTCCTCGATGGGGTCCACAATGTGGCCTTAGAGAGGGAGATGGGAGGATGTTGAGGCTTGGGCATGGCGCCTGGTGTGGGAGCCACCAGTGGATCTGAAAGGGGGACCATAAGATCACCCCACCCAAGGAGGTAGACTCATTAATAATATAAAAAAGGAGGATAGGAAGAGTCTGTTTGGGTATGAGGCTATTGTACATTAAATATGTGTGCATGGGGTTTGAGTATGCATCCAATCTGTCTGGTATCAGTAAATACACACCGCTGCATCTAGGAGAAGTCTGGGTGAGGTGCTAGCTAGGTGAGCAGGGGGTTTGATACAATCAATGGGATATGCTTTCTACTTGTAGTTGGTCAGATGTGATATATAGTAAATTGGGTAGAGTTTAATAGGTTCTCTGTTCCTAGCTCACTGAAGGATTAGGCTAAAGGGTTTAAAAAAAGCACTCCATGGGGAGCCTGCTGCCTCAATTACACAAACAGCTTATAGGTTTAGGCCACTTAAAGCAGGGAATTTGGTAAGAGAAAGTGAGGCTAGGTGAGGGTTGGTGTTCAGGAGCTCAGAAGGGAATACTGAGGTCAGCACTAGGAGAGCAGAAGGGAGGGTAGATACAGCAGAAGAAGAGTGAATTATACAGGAGGCTGGAGAGGGCAGGGACAGGGAACTCATATGATGGGGATGGGAGTTCCAGGGGAACAAAGGAGACCAGGGAGAATAGTGGGTAGAGATGCAGTGAATTTAAATTCTACCGGCGAAGTGAACGTGGAGTGGGCAATGCAAAGTGCTCACTCTGCCTTGTCATTACCACTTCACGTTAGGCGGAATGGTAATGCAAAGTAAGACGAAGTCATTGTTTTTAATGGACTTCGCGTTCCTTATTATGATTCTAAGTGATCCACTTGGTGTTTCAGATTTGGCAGCCCCCCCCACACATCACATGGCTTACAGTACTTTAAGTCACACGCTCTTTAGCTAGGCAGGAAGAAAGTGAGTCATACAAGCAGACACTTTTACTTTCTCCTGTACAGACAGAGAGAGAGTAGTGTTTTGTGACTGCTGATACTTTGAGTTCAGAGAGAGGAGGAGATTTAAACTTTGATTTAGACCCAACAGCTTTTTTAAAAGCTAAATTTTTTTGTCTTTTCTGTACTCTTTTTAACTTAATGTGTTCATTCTGTGAATTTTATTTTTCTTACCTTTATAAGTAGTTAGTTGTTTGTCTGTGTGACCGTATGTGTGTGTGTGTGTGTGTATTGTGTGACAGTGTGAGTAGTGATTGCTCGGACTGAGGGAGCTCAGTTGGAGAGATGGACCAGGGTGAGGGAATGTCTGAGCGGAGGCAGCTCTGGGAGAGTGGTAGTGGTAAGCATCGCATCAGGCGCATGTGTGGAGGGCATGGGAACCCATTCCTGTTGGACCGCCTCAAAACTTATGAGTGTCCCCCAGAAGCAGGACCAGCACCGCCTCTGTCCTAACTCTGAGGCAGTTGAACCACCACCACCAAGTCCAGCACCAGGTCCCTCTGGAGCAGGATGTGCCTGTTCTCCTGGGCCCAGTGTGGATCCCATCCCTGTTCAGCACCGTGACCAGCCAGCTGCCAGTTCATCTGGCCATCCCCTGCCTGTTCCTGGTCCTCCCCACACCTCCATTGTATGGCAGTTTTTTGACTGTGTCGGGAGGGATAGCAGTGTGGTCAAGTGCCGCCTATGTGAGGTGGAGGTGCGCCATGGCCCCGGGGGACTCACCTGGGGACTGGGGGCCAGCACACCCATATGCTCAATCAGCAGTAGTTGGAGTAGCAGATTGCCACAGAACGGACCATGCCTGCACCTGCTGGCCATTCTGTGGCAGAGGGTGCAGCTGTGCACTGCAGCATCCCTAAGAAGAGGAGGGTCACAGCAGCACCTACTGCTCCACCAGCACCCCACCACCACCACCACCTCCTCCAGCAGGTCAGCCTGTAGAACGTGTGGACCCCTGAGAACTGCATGTAACACAGGCTGACTTGGCAGTTCTCTGGAGTGCTTTTGAGGATAACAATGAGAGGGTGAGTGCTTTGGAGCAGTGGCTGATCGCATAGACGGACATCAGTTGCAAATTATGTCCATGCTGAAACTGCTGCTGGATCACCAGGATCCCACATTATTTTTTTTTCCTCATACCATGTGCCCCCACACACCTTCCTTGCTGTGTACCAGCTTGTTTGTATCTATGTCTTAATTTACTGTTATACTTATGTGTTGTACTGCTATACTGTGTATTTTGGTTTGTCTTACTGTGACAAGGTACCTTTGTAAATGAGCCTATGGCTCAAAGGTTTTCCAAACTGCTGTTTAAATAAAATAAAATAAAATAAAATAAGATAAATAAAATGTATTCCTCCACCATCCCTGACCCTTGTATGTAATGATGTCCTTTTTTTGTTGCCTTCCGTATGTGTGACACTTTGTATTCTGAGCAGTGCAAGTATACTGTACCAAACTGCATGTGTGCAGTCAGTCTTCTTTCCAGTCTGTGTATGTACTGCAGACACTGTCCAACTCCCTGACTTAAAAACAAACATTAATGAGTACAATGGTGGGGTGGTGAAGCATGGAGAGATACTACAAAACAGGCTTACAATACATCCAGGTAACTATTAAAAAATTAATGTGATTTATGGCATGATTGTGAATCGTGATTTGTGACTGGATTTGTGACTGTGATGATGAAGAAACATGAATGCCTACCACCTATGATTGTATTTCCACGATGAGCTGTAGCTTAAAACCCCAGACTTAAAAACACATATCAATGAGTACTATGGTGGGGTGGTGAAGCCTGGAGAGATACTACAAAACAGACTTACAAGACATCCAAGTAACTAGAAAAAAAATTAATGCTGTGATTCGTAATGTGAATGATTGTGAATTGTGATTTGTGACTGCATTTGTGACCTTGATGGTGAAGAACGTGATTTGTAACACGAGTGACTTGTGATGATGGTCCTGACTTAAAAACACATATGAGTACAATGTTCATGCAGAATTAAGCACCACACCTGTCCAGTACTCTGAAGGGAAGCCAAAAGAAACAACTGTGACTTAAATTACAGATGGAGATTGGGCCCTAAAGAGATGCAAATGCACAGACAGATTAAGATTGCGCTGTGCACTGAAGAGATGCAGACACAAAGGCACAACACCTAACCAGTGCTCACCATCAGAAATTAAAATCTGAAAAGAATACCTTTGCTGGTTGGGCAGGCCTCACTGGGGCAGTGTACTGCACTGCTGCAGTAACAGTCACTAGTACTAGTACCAGTAAAGATACCACAAAGAAGTACAAAAATCACACAGCTGCAGTGGATAGCAGCTTCACATTGCTGAAATTATTTTGTGGCACAATAAAAGGTGTCTGATTTGATGACATGCACACAAACATATTCACATACACACTAAGTAATGCGAGAAATTGAAAACTTCAGTGATGTAACCACATATTTTAAACAAACTAAAATTATGCACTGTGGCACCACAACAATCAGTAAAAATGGCAAGAAACATTGAAAATATTACTGTATGTACATTAACACAGTTATACAAGAAAATATCACCAAAGCAGAAAGCACTGTCTTTTCTCCAAGTTAATCTTCCTACACCACAGATACGCCCCTCCCCCAAAGCACACTTCCACTGTCTCTCAGTACACAGACTGAATATTACACATTAAAATTCAAAATCCATACACAAACAATAAACGCTCGATGATATGAGCACAGGAGGGTTTCCTATAATCGATGAACTAAAGTTTCAGCAAAAAAAGACTCAAAAAGCTTTTTAACAGCTTTTTGAAGGTTTGAATCACAGACAGCTCTCAGAGCAGATTGTCTCCTACAGCTTCCTACACACACTACCTCAAACTGAGGCTGTGCAGAACAATCTAGAGCCCATGTGACCTGATATCCCATGAATCACTGCAAAATTCACCTTTGGAGCTTAAAAACAAGGCGAAGTGAGGGGAAGTACATTGTTTTCAATGTACTTCGCCTTACGAATTGGTGGAGTAGTGGTTTGGGAAGGCAGAGTAACGTGAAGTCATTGTTTTCAATGGACTTCATGTTATCCATTACTAACGCTAAGTACTCCGCTTCACGTTGCGGAGCACTCCGCAAATTCGCCTTCACTCCGTGAATCACTCCACGGAGCGAATTGGAGCCACTTCGCTCATCACTAACAGTGGGGTGTAACAGATGTGGGGCAGCGGTGTTCGTGGAAATGCTGTGGAGGACAGGGATATGTCCAGCATATATAAGATTGAGGCAAATAGCAACAGAGATAAAAAGTCTGAGGAAAAGGTGGGGAGAATGAGGCAGGCTGGGGGGGAGAGGGGGACTACAACTACAATGGCATCAGGGAGAGCTGGGGAGCTATAGGAATGGAAAGTGGGAGAAAAGGGAATAGATGGGGATATGGGGGAATGGGGGTCAGGGCTGGCTGCGGGGGAAACAATGGATGGCAGGAGGTGAGGAGGAAGGGGAAGGAGGGTCTGGTGATAAGAGCTTGGAGAAAGGCTAGTACCTGGACACTTAGGGGAAGGAGCTGCCACTGAAGGTGGTATTAATGTGTTCAACAGGAACACTCCTTTATCAACTATGGACCAGTGGGCTCAAGGGAGAGTTGAGGAAAAATCAAGTTTGACAGAAAGTGGGGAAGGTGGGCCAGAGCCGAGGTTAGGGAGGGACTGGCAGGGTAGGGGGTGGCCAGAGATAAAGGGATAGAAAGAGAAGTAGAAACAGGGGAGGTAAATGAAGAAGAAGAAGAACAGAAGCAGGGGAAGAAGTGGTGAGCAAAATGGGGAATGTGAAAGAAGGGCACAGGGGAAGCAAAGAGGTGGGAAAGGGAAGCACAGGACTGAGAAGAGAGTGGGTAGCACAGGATGAGCTAGGAGGGAAACAGGGAGAGCACAGAGGTAGGGGAGGCTAGCGGGGTATGAATAGGGAAACAGAGGGAGAGGAGAGGAGACTGGCAGAAAAAAGTCAGAATCATTAGATGAAGAGAGGAGAAGGAGAGTAGAAGTAGGGGGACAGCGGGGGGGCAAGCAGGGAGTGCAGATCAGGGTGGTGCTAATAGGGGAATAGGGGAGGGAGGGTAGATGTGCCATGATTCATTAGCTAGGGCAGGGAAGGGGGATAAGATCATGGTCTTTGGGGACTTGATTATTAAAGGGATACATTGGTTCAGGAAGGGAGCTACCTACAGGAGGAGGTCAGTTTTTTGTGAAGCAGGGATGGAGGCAGGGCAGGTGATGCAAACAATCCAGGAGTATGCAAGGGTGGTGGGAGGGAAACCGCACCTAGTCATTTATTTGAGAACAAATGATCTGGTGAGCAATGAAGTGGAGGAGGTTCAAGGAAGGTTTAGGACACTGGCAAGATGCTACAAGGAGGAGGCAAGATCCTTGGCATTCTCAGAAATCTTGCCAGTCCCCCATGCCAGCACAGCTAGACAACAGTGAATTAGATAGTTCAATGACTGGCTCAGGGAATCTTGCGGGAATGAAGGATTTGCCTCTATGGGGGAGGGCATATGGGATGATGAGGACTTATATGGAAAGGAGAGGATACATCTCGATGAGAGGGGGCAAGAGCACTGAGGGGGTGTCTACAAGGTTATAAAGACAAGGTTTTAAGTGGTGGCTTAAACTGGTATGGGGGAGCACGAGGCTAGGAAGAGGAAGGGGTTTACAGGTAGAGGGAATAGCCAGCTAGCTCTCCTCTGCATAATGGGGTAGGTAGGGAAGTGAGAAGGAGAGATGGCAGGGAGGAGGGGTGTAGATGGTTTAAAGGATTGTCAGCAAATGCTAGGAGTTTGTGAAATGAATGGTGAACTTGGAAGCCATAATAGTGGATGGCGGCCTGGACATTGTGGCCATAATGGAGACCTGGTGGTCAGAACATCAGACATGGGAAGTGGGCATCCCAGGGTATCGACTTTTTAGGAAAGACAGGACTGGTAAGAAGGGGGAGGGGTAACATTGTATATCAAGGATGACATCAGGGCAATGGAGGGGCTGGAGGAACAAGGGGAGGATGAGCTCCTGTGGGTCACACAGGAAAAAAGGTCTGGTGCATCATTAAAACTACGTGTGATTTACAGACCTCCTATGCAGGGGGAGGACATGGACAAGTAGCTGTTGCAGGTGGTTCAAAGGATGGCACTCAGAGGAGAATTACTGCTGGTGGAGGACCTCAACCTCCACAGTGTTGACTGGGAAATCCCATCAGCAGAATCAGTCAGAAGCAGAGTGATTCTGGAGTCCATTCAGGGAGCCTTCCTGCAGCAGCTGGTAAGGTAATCCACCCAGAGTGGTAACATACTGGATGTGGTCCTCACCAATGGGGAAGTATGGAAGAAGTCATAGTCAGGGACAGCCTATGGGCAAGGGACCACAATACAGTACATTTTAGGGTAAGGACAGGGAAGGAAAGGGGCCAGACCATAACAAAGGTTCTGGACTCAGGTGGGTGGACATTGCCAGAATGAGGGAGATATTCAGGGAAGAAATGGTGGGGAAGGAGAAAATAGGGGGGATGGAGGAATTATGGTGGGAGTCAACCTAGGGGGATTAACAAAAGCCACTGAACCCTGCATCAGAAAGGTAGGGAAAAACAAAACAAGAAAGATGCCACTCTTGTTCTCCAGGAAAGTGATGGGGGCAATCAGAGAAAGAAACATGGCATTCAGGACATAAAACAGCACCCGGAGGAAAAAGGACAGGGGGATTTACAGAGAGATGCTTGGAGGGGGGACAGGATTAGGTTGGCAAAAGTAGATACAGAAGAGAGAATTGCTAAATAGGCCAAGTGGGGAGATAAAACCTTTTTTAGGTATGCGGGAGAGAAGAGGAAGAAAAGTTGGGGAATAGTAAGACTTAGGGAGGGGGGAGGGAGGAATCCAAGTGGTGGAGGACTTCAAGAAGGCAGAAGTGCTCAATAGGTACTGCCGCTCGGTATTCATAAAGAAAGGGGGAAGGTGGGGACCAGAGTTAAGGGAGAGGGGAATGAGGGACAAAAGAGTAGATCCTAGCCTGTTCAGTGAGGACAGAGTAAGAGAGGGGCTAGGAAGAATGAGGGTGCATAAGGCAATGGGTCTGTACGCCCTTCACCCTAGAGTACTCTGGGAACTAAAATAGGAGCTGGCTGTACCTCTGGCGAGGCTGTTCCACTTATCCCTGGATACAGGGTGGGTGCCTGGAGACCAGAAAAGGGAAGACGTGGTACCTCTTCCCAAGTGTGGCAGCGGGGGGAGGAGAAAAATTATCATCCAGTCAGCCTCACCTCAGTGGTAGGTAAGGTGATGGAGGTGCTATTAAAGGAAAGGGTAGTCAGTTATATTGCAGACAGCAGACTAGAGAACGACAGACACCATGACTTCACACAGGGGAGGTTGTGCCAGATGAACTTATTCGAGTTTTTTGATTGGGTGACAAGGGTAGTCGACCAGGGAGGGGCAGTGGACGTGGCCTATCTGGACTTCAGAAAGGCTTTTGACACTGTCCCTCACAGAAGGTAGGTAAATAAGCTGTAAAGTGGCAGATCCGGTGGCACTGAGGGTTGAGGCGCTGGACGCCACACCTTGAGCTACGCTGGAGACCCGAGTTCGGGAACGAGCTCAGGCTCTGGGGGTTGGCAGGGGCAGGTGAGGATTGAGCACCCACCAGGCTGTTCTCCTTCCTGGGGGGGGCAGGGGATCACCCGGTGTGCCAGCGGCTCCTGATGGAGACTGGGGGTGCTGCAGCATGCAGGGTGGCACGTACATAGTGTGGGTGATGCTTGGCAGGGTTGCCATGTGCTGTGGCATCAGGACATACACTATGCATGGGGGGCAAGCACCAGAAGAAGGAAAAGACCAGTCTGCAGGGTAGGCAATGGCACCTGCCCCCATGCCCATGGCCGGGTCCATCCTGCCTGGCCTTCCAGATTCCTCCACCCAGGCTGTCGCCCACAACCGGAGACTGACTGAAAGAGGGCCCAAGAAGGAGGGGTGACCCCACCCGGGAGGGGTTAAGCTGGGAGTGCTGATTGTGGGATGAGAGGGAGGAGAGAGGAGGTACAGATCGGAGGACTTCAGGCAGGGCAGGAACAGGCAGGATGCCTGAGAGAGGCCCCGCAGACTGTGACCGGAGGGAAATACAGTTGAGAAAAAAAAAAGCTGTTAAGTTTATGGGTGGGATTGAAAATAACTAGGTGGGTGGAAAACTGGTTGAGGGACAGAAGCCAGAGGGTGGTGGTAAATAGAGTGCATTCCCAGGAGGTAAGGGTAACAAGTGGGGTGCCCCAAGGGTTGGTTATGGGACCCATCCTTTTTAATATCTATATCAACGATATTGTGGAAGGACTGTGTGTGTGTGTGTGTGTGCCTATTTGCAGATGATACGAAGATCTGCAATAGGGTGGACACCCCATGGGGGGGTGGAGGCAATGAGGACGGACCTAAAGATCCTTGTGGGGGGGGTGGTTGGAAACATGATAGCTGAAATTCAGTGTCAAAAAGTGTACAGTATTGCACATTAGGGATAAAAACCCACAAGCCGTTTACACACTGGGTGAAGTGAGGAGATGAAGGCAACTGAGGAGGAGAGGGCCCCTGGGGATTATAATCTCAGACAACCTTAAGGTGGGGAAACAATGCAATAAGGCAGTGGGTAAGGCAAATAGAATGCTAGCTTGCATAGAGAGGGGTATAACAAGCAGAAGAAGTGAAGTGCTGATGCCACTTTATAAAACCATGGTGAGGCCTCAACTGGAGTATGTGGTCCAGTTCTGGAGACCTCGCCTATGCAAGGATATAGACGGGATTGAAAGGATTCAGAAGACGGCAACATAGATGGTACATGGTATGCATAGAAAACCCTATGAGGTGAGATTGAGGGAACTGGATCTGTACCCACTGGAGATTAGAAGGAAGTGGGGGCACATGGTAAAAATGTTTAAGTACGGGAAAGGGGTAAACAGGGTGAAGGAGGGGAGCTTATTTAAAATGACTGTAGGTGCTAAAACTATTGGTCATAGTCTAAGATTGATAGGAGGAAGGTACAAGGGCAATGTGAGGGGCGTTACTCCATTGAGAGGGTGGTGGAGTCCTGGAACAGACTGTCAGAAGAGGTGGTGGGAGCTGAAACAGTGGATGGATTCAAGAGGGCATGGAACAGACATAAGGGGCTGACCAGGGGGCAGAGTGGGATGTTTCCAGACCAAGGGGATGAGTGGGGGGGATAAGGGGGGCAGACTTGATGGACCAACTGGGTCCTTTTTTGTCCCCAGATTTCCAAGATTCTATTATTGGGTTTGGAGACCACTAGAGCACCAGAGATATACAGTATTTCAAGCACATCAGGATAGTGAGCGGGGTTGGGGAGACCACTAGATGCCTATGAATATAATTCATACACACTAGAAGAGTGATCAGGGGTAGGAGGACAACTGAACAACCTAGATAAAAGGATGATACTGTTCAGTGCATTGTGTGGGCATGGATGTAGAGGGGCAGTAGTCTGTCAGTGTAACAGGACAATGTATTACTGTGTTTCAGATGGGAATCATGAGGAACCACTAGACGACCTGGGATATATACATAAAGCACATTGGGATGGTGATCAGGGGGTGAGGGGACAACTAGACTACCTGGGATATATACATAAAGCACATTGGGATGGTGATCAGGGGGTGAGGGGACAACTAGACTACCTGGGATATATACATAAAGCACATTGGGATGGTGATCAGGGGGTGAGGGGACAACTAGACTACCTGGATAAATGGGAAATATTCTTCAATGCATCAGACGGACATAGAGATGGGGAGCCCAACTGGCCTGTCTGTGTTATTGAACAAAGTAATTCTATTATGGGGAACCACTAGACGACCAGGGATATATACATAAAACACATTGGGATGGTGATCAGGGGGTGTGGGGACAACTAGACTACCTGGATAAATGGGAAATATTCTTCAATGCAGCAGACGGACATAGAGATGGGGAGCCCAGCTGGCCTGTCTGTGTTATTGAACAAAGTAATTCTATTATGGGGGACAGCTAGACTACCAGGGATATATGTGAAACACATCAGAATTTTGATCAGGAAGTGGGGACCAGTAGACTACCTGTGTAATTTGACAATATAAAGTGCATCCCACTTAAACGCATACCTGATAAATGCATAGCCTGCATAAATGCTAGGGTTGTCAGAACCCTCTGAAGTTCTGGGTTCTAGTTCTAGTCTAGAACTTTTGAAAAAGTTCTAGGGTTCTAATCTTTTTTAGAACTTTTTAGAACTCGAACCCTATTTTTGTATTGTGCTGCTAGTAACGAAGATAGTAATAAAATACATGTAAAGGAAAAACTGTTCAATATAAGGGGGAGATAAATTATCATGTGTGACATTGATAGGAATACAACTAGGTTTATTTATGGTTTCTTCTGTTTGCTAAAGCCAGCAACTTAATACGTAACAGGCCCACCCACCCACCCATATGTTAAAGTTTTCCTGCTGCAGCTGCATCATAGTTCCTTAGTGAAAGAAAGAGGCACATTAGCCATTTATGTACTCAGTTATATATACTCCGTCATGAATTATGAGAAAAATAACTGATATTACCTAATTTCAGCTATTTGCTGCTTTCTGTTTTAAATGAGTAAATCAAAAGTTGCTATGTTTAAAAGAAAGCTTTTATAACAAAGTCAAGCCAAGTACTACAGCAGCAGCATGTGGAACTGTTGCAAAACATATTATGTCATAATGTAGTCAGTCAAGACATTTTAATAAAAAAAATATGCCAGTCATTGTTGCTGGCAAAAAATGCATGCAATTTTCTAAGGTAATGCATACATATACCAACATTTTTGTTGGCAAATTGAAGTAATACATACAATTTTCTAAGATGATACATTTTTGCAGCTGATACTTCAATAAAATCTGTATTTCAGTCACATAAATAAAAAAAGTGGTTTCCTCACCACATACTAAGGAACATTTAATGTAGCTGCAGCAGTTGGCATGTGATATTTAAGGGACAGCATCTGTCAACCCCATTATGTATCAAATTATCACTACTTGTAAAGCAAAAGCACTTTATGATACGTCACATTCTGTAAAAACTGCTGATGCAGATTTTCTTTTATTTCTGATTCCTTTATTCTTTTTTTAAAGGGGACAGGACAATTGTGCTAGGTGGCAGCAGTTTGCAATGTATTTAATAAGAATATAAATTATGCGTACAGTAGGTTCGGTCTGTCATCATTTTTTTCCTCACCATCCCCAGCTGATCACAAATCTGTAAATGAAAGAACTAAAACAACACCCACCTTTCACCCCATCACCCATTCCACTTTTCTTCCACCACCCTCATCTGTGCAGTAGCACCCATGCCACCCTTACACCCATGTTAAAACCAACCCACAACCCTCACCCATGTACTAGCATCCATTTTTCGCTTATGGCTAACATTTCTGTAATTGAAAAATAATAAACGGCTACCAATTAGAACTCATTGTTTTGTCCTCTTTAAAATTGAAAAATAGACCGTCTCCTGTCCCAGCCCATACTGATGCACCACAAAGTCACAGAAGGTAAATCCAAAAATATATGTTTGCACTTTAACTATAAATAATATGATACGGAAAGGATTAACGTGACAGTGTCCCTTTTATGCCAAATTTGGGCCTGTTCCCACTGATGTTAAAATTGCCCTGTATATAAAACTTGTTGACTTTAGTTTAGACCCTAGCTACAAAACAGTTTGCCGTGAAACGGTGAAAGTTTTGGGGGGTATATAGTCCAAGGTAGTAGATCGATAAAGGAGAGAGACGACAACCAAAGTCATCACAGTCTGTAAAAGTTTCCTTTTTGGTGCAGAGAGACTCTGTCCCACACAATATTTACCAGCCACCACCATCTGAGTTGTCATCACCATCAACATCCACAACATCAATCACTTCAGGATCAGTTTGTATACTTTGTAGGATACGAAAATCTTGACTTATTAACTTTAATAAAAGTTAACTGTGAACATTTTCTGGCAGCAACCTATTTCTGGTGTCTGTCACAATATTGTCAGCTGTACTAAACATGCGTTCTGAAGAGACA
Source organism: Neoceratodus forsteri (assembly GCA_016271365.2). NCBI lineage: Eukaryota > Metazoa > Chordata > Ceratodontiformes > Ceratodontidae > Neoceratodus > Neoceratodus forsteri. Next base: position 18,525,342 of record CM028129.1, on the reverse strand, counting down.
CTTGTTGCAGGACAACCAAGATATTTACAGGCTTCATCATACAGCTCTGTCCAAATTGACTTTTTTGATCTCCAGTATTCAAAAGGGCATGCATCAATAGGAATAGGCAGTTCTTGCAGGTAACTGTCTACCATGATGGACAGAGACCGCTCAGAAGAGGAATCAGCAGAAGCTGATATGGCAGCAATTTGGGAACGGTTTTGCCACAAATTTAGCTTGCTACTAAGGGTTGAAGAAGTGGCAGTTGTGGAACAACTACTGTTAATGTTTGGTGACTTTTCCAGTTCTGTATCCCTTTGTGAAGATGAACCTGCATGTTGTGGGGATGACAACCTGAGGGTACTGTGAGTGTCTGTGTTTGACTCCTGTGAGTGCTGCAGCTCATCTAGCAACATACATTTGTACTGCTCTATATCATCTGTTTTTGGAAGATGTATAGCCTTGAACCTGGGATCTAAGAGAACTGAAGGATGTAGTGTTTTGATTTCATCATTGCAACTAATTTGTCATTGGTTTTGAAGCGCCGCTCATTCTCTTTATGAGATTCCCATGATACAGGTGACATGTTGTCTGCGCTTCAGATCTGTCTTTTTCTATTTCTAGATTTAGAACACTAAGATGATGTGAAATGAGCATTATGAGTGGGATAACCTGACTCACAGATGCGCCTTCAGAAGACATGTCCCTTGTAGCTGTCTCAAAAGGAGCTAGGATACAGCACACTGTCTCCATTAATTTCCACTGCAGCACAGACAGCATAATGCCATCTCCAATAATATAACTGGAGCAGTACTCATGTACAGCTTGCTTGTGCTCCAAAAGGCACTGCAGCATATAAAGCGTTGAGTTCCAACGAGTGGAAACATTTTGAATCAGCTTTTGCTGGAGCAGCTTGTGGTTTTTTTGCAGTTCGGACAATGTCCGTATAGCCTTGGTTGAATGTGAAAAGTGAGTCACAATTTTTTTGCAAACAGCAATCATACCATCCACTTGTGTTTCGTTGCAGAGAAATCCTGTGACAATTAAGTGTAACCAATGCGCAAAGCAAGAAGCATGCAGAAATCCTCCATCCTGTACTGTTTTCAAGATGTTGGCTCCATTGTCACTTACTATGAAGCCACATTTTAGACCGTGAGAATAAACCCATTCATCAAGGAGGTCATTTAGTTCCTGCAAGATGTTTGCAGCCGTATGACTTTGCCCAAACTTCTTTATATGCAGCAACGCCATCTTTTGGGGTGTCTTTGTTTTTGAAGAAGCACAAGAAAACGTGACCCAATGAGTGGTAAGGGACATGTAATCTATGTTTTGAGTGCTGGTCCACATATCTGTTGTGACATGAATAACCCCACCCTCCGTAGTTTAAAGTGCAAGCATCACTGTTGCTTTTAAAGCCTGATAAATGTTTGGTATTTCAACATAGGAAAGTACCTTCGATGAGGAACATTGTAACGAGGCTTCTGCTAATGTCATGAGCTCCTAAAATCCTCATGATCTACCAAAGAGTATGGGAGAAGGGTCAGCTAACAGTTCACCAATTCGGTGATTAAGATGAAGGGTCTTTGGATGATTTCTAGTAAAGGTATTCTTCCTTTCAAATGCCTGAGACAGTGTTAGCTGTTTACAACATGTCCCTGCTGGTTTATTATACACCGTGCTTCGATGGGCAGATGGATGCAGAGATGGTGGACTAGGACTTATACATTCAGTGCCATCACTGGATGTGCAACTGGTACTAATGGTGCTGGCATTGGTGGTAACAGTGATCCTAGGGCTGGCAGTGGTTCTGCCCGCATCAAGTTCAGACAATTCAGTATCCATTTCAGATTCCTGATCCTGACCCTTCTCACGTGCGGTCTGGAAGATGGAGGACATGGGTTTTGGATGATCAAGCAAAACCGAATGCTTTTTCAGATGGCGTTTAAGAGCTGTAGTGCAAGGCATGACACAACTTTACCACGGCTTACACTCTGTTTACATATAGGAACAAATTGCTCTGCATGGATCAGTTTTACTGACAGAGAAATAATTCCACACCTCAGATGTGACAGATTTTGTTCGAGTGCTAGGAAGATAGCTAAAGACTGTTTGTGTCTTTTCACCTGTCCTAACAGAACCTGGGACATGCTCCTTGGTGCTAGAAGAGTGGGCAGAAGACTCCGATGGATTTTCATTGCTGGCCAACACAGAAGTGGTGGATTCAATGGATATGTCCTTTTCATTGCCAACAGTGCTGGACGTATTTGCAAGTGCACTACCTGATTCATTGTCAGCAGACTTGCTCATTTCATTTTGTTGAGGAAGTAATGATTTCTCGCGAGACACAACAGTGTCGGACTGAGACAAAGAGCTACTGTCTGAGTCAGAGAAGGACTCACTGTCACTTGCATTATTGCTGCTAGTCACAGGGGATCTTAACAGCATGAATGGCATACCTTATGGTGCCTCTCCGTGTGACCCCAGCAGCTGTACAGGTTTTCTTAACAGGTCCCCCTTTACCACACTTCACTGTTGCTCTCTTTTGCTGTTTGTTGAATTTTTATCACATGAAACATTTTGGTTATTTCTGCTAGCACCAGGATTACCACTACCACCAACACCTACTCCAACACCAGCACTAGATGCTTCATCTATGTTGGTGTCAGCCATAACAGACAGTAAGTACCAGTACTACCAGTATACTGCGGTGAACACACCCACACCCAAACAATTCCTGTGTAACAAAGCAATGTGATCTGTGATCGCTGGCTACAACTCCAAAATTTTATTTTGGTTGTGTGACACTGTGATACCATGGACTGAAAGTAATTGAAGAATATGACAGTTTGCAACTAAAGGATCCCAGGTTCAAGGCTTACAGAATGATTGGGCTGCTGGGCATAGGCATACACATAGCAATCAAGGGGTGCACAGCAGCAGGGTGATGGGTTGACCACAGGAGACGGAGTCACATACGCAACCCAGGGAATGAGAATTATATTTCTACATTTCTGTCATGTAAGGTTAATGCCACCACACAACTGGCCACTGGGCTTCTCTCTGTAACACACACTGGGTAGGGTACAGTGCAGTCAAGGGGCACACAGCAGCAGGGTGATGAGCTGACCACAGGAGACGGAGTCACATACGCAACCCAGGGAATGAGAATTATATTTCTATGTTTCTGTCATGTAAGGTTAAAGCCACCACACAACTGGCCACTGGGCTTCTCTCTGTAACACACACTGGGTAGGGTACAGTGCAGTCAAAGGGCACACAGCAGCAGGGTGATGGGCTGACCACAGGAGACGGAGTCACATACATAACCAACAACTCAGGGAATGAGAATTATATTTCTACATTTCTGTCATGTAAGGTTAATGCCACCACACAACTGGCCACTGGGCTTCTCTCTGTAACACACACTGGGTAGAGTACAGTGCAGTCAAAGGGGACACAGCTGCAGGGTGATGGGCTGACAACAGGAGACGGAGTCACATATGTAACCCAGGGAATGAGAATTATATTTCTACGTTTCTGTCATGTAAGGTTAATGCCACCACACAACTGGCCACTGGGCTTCTCTCTGTAACACACACACTGGGTAGGGTACAGTGCAGTCAAGGGGCACACAGCATCACGGTGATGGGCTGACCATACCTCTCAACCTCCCTTCATAAATCAGGGACAAGGCTTGAAAAAATCAACTAAGAAAGAACAAGTCTGTAACTTTTATGTTTGATATTATTTTGTACTTATAACCCCACTGTTTAGTCACAGAAACACAATTTTAGGAGGGCAGAGTAAAATGTTTAGACAAATCACGTCCCTGAAAATCAGGGACAGTTGAGAGGTATGGGGCTGACCACAGGAGACGGAGTCACATACGCAACCCAGGGAATGAGAATTATATTTCTACGTTTCTGTCATGTAAGGTTAATGCCACCACACAACTGGCCACTGGGCTTCTCTCTGTAACACACACTGGGTAGGGTACAGTGCAGTCAAGGGGCACACAGCAGCAGGGTGATGGGCTGACCACAGGAGATGGAGTCACATACGCAGCCCAGGGAATGAGAATTATATTTCTACGTTTCTGTCATGTAAGGTTAATGCCACCACATAACTGGCCACTGGGCTTCTCTCTGTAACACACACTGGGTAGGGTACAGTGCAGCCAAAGGGCACACAGCAGTAGGGTGATGGGCTGACCACAGGAGATGGAGTCACATACATAACCAACAACTCAGGTAATGAGAATTACATTTCTACGTTTCTGTCATGTAAGGTTAATGCCACCACACAACTAGCCACTGGGCTTCTCTCTGTAACACACACACTGGGTAGGGTACAGTGAAGTCAAGGGGCACACAGCAGCACGGTGATGGGCTGACCACAGGAGACGGAGTCACATACGCAACTCAGGGAATGAGAATTATATTTCTACGTTTCTGTCATGTAAGGTTAATGCCATCACACAACTGGCCACTGGGCTTCTCTCTGTAACACACACTGGGTAGGGTACAGTGCAGTCAAGGGGCACACACTGGGCTTCTCTCTGTGACACACACAATACACTGGGAAGGGTTCAGATTTATTTGCCTTTTTGCCCCCTGTATGCTTGTTGCTGGCAGCTGCTGAGTAGTAGTGTGCACCACTGACTGAGCAGTGCTGCAGTTTCAAATAATCACATTTCACAAAGGTTCTTCACTTCTTCTTATTTTTTATTCTCTCTCCAGTCCTCCTGAGTCCTCCTCCAGTCCTGATATTGATTGATCTCTGTCTCGATCCCTCCCTATTCCCCAGTCCCTTCCCAATTCTTGATTAATCCCTCCACCTGTCCTGAACCTCCCCCTAGTCCCACTCCCACCCGATTTTGAGCTTTTTTCAGCCTTTCTCTCGTTCTCACAGGAAAATGGATGATGGAAGTGGCCAGTATTGGACGCTAGTAGTACAGTTTAGCTAGGCTGCTGCTGCCTCCGCTCCGATCCTCAGCAAATGGCGCTCCTCCTCGCGGCACATCTGCCTAAATACCCCCACAGATCCCGCGGCTCGGCAGCTTATCGAATTTCAATTTGACCAGTACGTGAGGGCACGCAACTTACGCAAGCTAAACAGACAACGTCTCGCATCTCGCGGTGATTCGAACCCTTTTGCGAACCTTTTAGTGTTCGAGTTCTAAATTAGAACTTGAACACCATTGTTCAAGGAGGGTTCGAATCTTTACCGAACTAGTTCTGACAACCCTAATAAATGCATCAAATTTCCAAGTCCCAAATTTTTCCCTATACTTCCTATGTAAAACAGACCTGTTAAAGGCATATAAGGATCCCTTTTAAATGCATATTTGTTTCCCTCAGTTTTGTTGTTCAAGTGTGGACTGACTGGCCCAATTTTACTGACACAGCCTATAGCTGCCTTACTAATTAGCAGTTAATTGTCTGTTAATGGGTTGCTCGATTTAAAATGAGTTGTCAATCGCCGGCTTCAACCTTTTAGCTATCAAACCCATGTCACAGAAGTGCCCTCCCTCATCCTAAAATCAAAGCAAAGAACCCCAAAGAATGTCACAGAAGCAGTTTAAATCAATTCCAGAAGCACCCTCCCTCACACAGCAATCAGACCAAAGAATGTCACAGCATGTCACTAGTCACTTTATCCCAACCAAAGAAGCATGTAAGTGCTGCTGGCATTTCTTTTCCCTACCCAGCCCCGTCACATACTGCAAGTTGTGTTCACTATTAAAAGAACACAAGGTCTGATAAATGTATAGCCCTCTCAAAGGCCTACTTTTTGATGGTCCTAAGGGTATGCATTTAAGAGGGCTGCAGTATAATGCTTCAGAAAATATGCTTTTTATTTCCTGGGCTCTGATTGGCTGCCTCCCATTCAAGAGGGGTATATTAGATTTCAGTAGATGCCAAGGAAATAAAAAGTACCAGCTTGCCTTGCACCAGTGCCAAACTGGTATGCCTGAGCCAGTTTAGAATTGAAAATTCATTAGCCAACATTTTGTTCCACTCAGAAAGCAGATGACCGAGTGAGCCAGCACCCTCCCCATGCGACTGAAGTACAGTGTAAGTTAAAAAACAAACGGGGCTAGTGGCCATGCATATTTGTCTCAACATAAATCTAAGCATTTTTCTCTCACCAGCCATTTTGCCAGTGGGTTTCAAGGGGACAGGAAATCTGTACTAACTAACAACTGTAAGTAATGTTCCTAGTAACAGAAATTAATAGGCTCCCCTCCAACTAAGCCATATTTGACTGTTCATGAATAAACACTCATGAGAAAAACTGTGTTTTCAATTGTTTTCTTTTTGTGGACAACATTCTGCACAGTTCTTTTCATGGAACTAATACAGAAGCAAATGATTTGATACCTTTTAATGGACCAACATAGATGTAACAACAAGAACAAAGTGCTTCTGGATCTGTTCTTACAAGGACCAATACGGCAAATACTAAATAGTTTTTTTCATGGAACTAATAAGTTGGAGGTTTTACTATGTCATGGTTTGTGTACAGAATGCTAAGCATGAGTTATTGTCCTATCAGAACCATGTTCAGAGCTCTATGTACAAACTGTGATATAGTTAAACTTCCAGATCACTGGTTCTGTGAAGAGAGCTGTACTAGAATGCTGCCCACAAACAAGCTATATTACTGCTGAGCATAGTCACTGTGTGAGGCACTAGCACAGCCCCATATTCAGGCAGAATGCGCACTCTGGGCTTAGCGGGGCTGTGTTACTGTTGAGCATAGTCACTGTGCGAGGCACTAGCACAGACCCATATTCAGGCAGAATGCGCACTCTGGACATAGCGGGGCTGTGTCACTGCTGAGCGTAGTCACTGTGCGAGGCACTAGCACAGACCTATATTCAGGCAGAATGCGCACTCTGAACATAGCGGGGCTGTGTCACTGCTGAGCGTAGTCACTGTGTCAGGCACTAGCACAGCCACATATTCAGGCAGAATGCGCACTCTGGACATAGCGGGGCTGTGTCACTGCTGAGCGTAGTCACTGTGCGAGGCACTAGCACAGCCACATATTCAGGCAGAATGCGCACTCTGGACATAGTGGAGCTGTGTCACTGCTGAGCATAGGCACTGTGCGAGGCACTAGCACAGCCCCATATTCAGGCAGAATGCACACTCTGGACATAACGGGGCCATGTTACTGCTGAGCATAGTCACTGTGCGAGGCACTAGCACAGCCCCATATTCAGGCTGAATGCACACTCTGGACATAGCGGGGCCGTGTTACTGCTGAGCATAGTCACTGTGTGAGGCACCAGCACAGCCCCATATTCAGGCAGAATGTACACTCTGGACATTGCGGTGCTGTGTTTCTGCTGAGCATAGTCACTGTGTGAGGCACTAGCACAGCCCCATATTCAGGCAGAGTGCACACTCTGAACAGGGTGGGGCTGTGTTACTTCTGAGTGCAGTCACTGTGTGAGGCACTAGCATGGCCCCATATTCAGGCAGAGTGCACAATCTGGACATTGCGGGGCTGTGTTACTGCTGAGCATAGTCACTGCGTGAGACACTAGCACAGCTCCATATTCAGACAGAATGCACACTCTGGACTTAGTGGGGCTGTGTTACTGCTGAGCATAGTCACTGTGTGAGGCACCAGCACAGCCCCATATTCAGGCAGAATGTACACTCTGGACATTGCGGTGCTGTGTTTCTGCTGAGCATAGTCACTGTGCAATGCACTAGCACAGCCCCATATTCAGGCAGAATGTACACTCTGGACATTGCGGTGCTGTGTTTCTGCTGAGCATAGTCACTGTGCAATGCACTAGCACAGCCCCATATTCAGGCAGAATGCACACTCTGGACAGGGCGGGGCTGTGTTACTGCTGAGCACAGTCACTGTGTGAGACACTAGCACAGCCCCATATTCTGGCAGAGTGCACACTCTGGACAGGGCAGGACTGTGTTACTGCTGAGTATAGTCACGGTGCGAGGCACTAGCATGGCCCCATACTCAGGCCAGCAGAGCACTCAGCACAGGGTGCACTGTCTGTCTGATTGTAGCAATCCAGACAGATGTGTGCTATCTCAGTGCTGCTAATGAATGCATGGCACAAATGGCCAGCACTCAATATGGGGCCCTTATGGATCCCCAATGTGGCATCATGCTTGTTAGGGACTTGCTTATCCTGATTCTGAATTCATCAGCGTTAGAAATGTTCACCACCGCACCTCTTCAAAGTGATCCCTACTGTAGTTTTTCTCTGGTTTCAATTCTATCTTACAATATGATCTTCATTTGCTTGTATCATTGAAGAGATTTTAATTCTCTTGGCAGAGAAGCCACCTGGAAATGGACAAACAGCTGCTACCCAAGGGACATCTCTTACCAGGGGGCCTTGTTGCAATTAAAATCCCTTCAGAAATTGAATCATCACGTTAGAATTAATTCTTTTTTGGGAAATTCAGAGCCTTTGAGATTGTTGTATAATTTTAGGGACACTTGCTAAACACTGTTTATTCTAAATAGTTTTAATGTTGAGATAGAGTATAAATAAGCCAGCTAGAAACAATGGAGAGGCTAGAAGGTGTCAGAAACCAGTACACATCCATATCAGATTAGAGTTAGCACATAATAATTTGGCTGTGTAGTTTCTTTAACCACTCATCGAAAGGAAGAATTTATTTTTGTAAATTTGGTAGGGCACTTATCTTTGGTTTTAACTTGCTGCTTTTTACATGCCTAGAAACCCGTCCAATTTTGAGTAGTGCAGTTTCAAAGTAACTTACAGATAAAATTCTGAGATTATGCAGGTGGTTCATATACAGGGCTCTTCTTTACAGTAATAACACCCATCTTTCTCAGAAGAGTTTTACATATCTGTTCCTTCAAGCAATGATACAAAACATTTTGATGCCGCTTGTGATCATCTCTAACCTCGTCTACAGAACCAGCCATTCGCAGGGGTTTGCACCACAAAAGCCTGCGCTCCTCAGGTACAGAAGAAATGGAGATATCATTATCGGTGGAGTCTTTGCACTTCTAGAAGGTGATCTTACAGTTGATCCTCTTGACAATCCCTGTGGCAGGTAAGGCACACATTATAGACAAGCTCTGGCAGAACCACTATGACTGTGAATGTATTAACTAGATAAGGGTGTTTCAAGGGCTTAAACATAAACATTTATTTATTTATTTAAAAAATATCAGATTTACAAACCTTTGAGTCAGATACTCATTTACACAGGCACCACATCAAGAAGACCAAAGCAGTTCAAACAATATACAATAGCTAAAGCAAATAGACATCAGGAGTCAAAGAGAAGCCCAGAGTGTTCACATGAAGGCTATTGCATACATTAACTGAATCAAAGTACAGTACATTGAGAAAGGGCATATTTAAGCAGAGGTGAAGCAGAGTGCCTCCACCACCCCAGGACTGACGTTATTACACGATATTACACACCCTGGAGTGCCTTATTGCAACTATACAATGGCTTGTTGTTATATACAGAACTTAAAGGATGTTTTTATTAGTGTGGAAAAAGATTTCTTAAGAGAAAGTGCAAGGAATGATCCAAATCCAAAGTTACTATCTAATAACATCACTGTTTCTATGGTCATCAGGCAATCAGCTTCTTACATTTTTCCTTGCCATTGTATAATTAAAAATAATGCCACCATCTGTATTACAGTTACCTAAATGTTTTGCAATGTGTTCCATGCACTGTTATAGCAATCAACTCAACAGAAGCAGGCCATCATATACATGAAGGTACTGTCCCCTAACTGAAAACACTGCTGAGACAACTATATGTTGTGACAACGTGGAAGATAAACACAATGTTGAGACAAGTTTTTGAAGACATTTGATGTGTTTGATTGTTTTTTTTTAGAGACTGATATACAGTTCACACACAAAATTCATATAATATAAAAATGCATATGCCCAAACGCCCCATTTAATTACAAGCTGTTCTCTTGAAGGAAGATATTACTATATAAGGCCTAAAAGTGGGCATTAGGTAACTGTAAACTGGGGTAGGTGTGTTATTGAGGGCATTGCATAGTTTATCTTTCATTGCTGCTCCACCGGATCAGCAATATTTGTACAAGCTGTGCCCAGTCCAGATTTTATAGCTCTGGCCTGGGTCTGGTGATCTGGGTTTTACCCATACCCCACCGCATGTGGCTTAGTGATATACCGCACAGATGGCTACAAAGTCTAACCCATTGAAGGCTGAAGTTTTAGAAAATCATTGTGTTTAAATTACCAAGACTTACTCACCCCCCCATCACAATTAATCCTCTACCAAAGTCATGCTTAAATACTGGTGCTTCTACATCCATACCACTAAGCTTTTTATGCCAACATGCCACTTCTGCTGTTATGCGCTCCCCCATCCGTGAAGTTCCATTCCACTTGTGGCACCCCCCCCCCAAAACCAGGTAACTTTCCAGGGAGCAGCTCTTTACACAGCTGCTAAATAGCTCTAATTCACCCCCATCCATGAAGGGATAGACAGGCCTACCCCCAAGGTAACACCCAGCAGGGCTACCTAGAGAACCCTGCCTCCATTCTAGCCTAGCCAAGGGCTTAAGTAAGCTACCAGTCCTCTTTAAACGCACTTGGTACTGCCCCCTCCAAACCCCCCCACACACACACCATACTCGACAAAGCCCTCTGGAGCTGCTCCCCCCTCACAGCCCCCGTTTCACTATCCCCCACCTCTCACTCTCTGCGGTAGGTTCAAACCCAATCCCCCTTGTTTCACTGTCACCCAGCCTCTGCCATCTGAGATAGTGTTAAACCCTATGCGCAGTTACTCTGCCATAGTCTATCAATGGATTTGGAGGCTTCCAGGGGTGTGCCACCTAGGGCAACCGATTAGAAATAGCTTAGTATTCGATTACAACTGCTCTGTTTTTTCTCCTATTTGTCTAATTGTCATGTAATCGCTCTTTAATGCCCAATGATCAGGCCTCTGTAACCACTGAATATGTGTATTGTCTTATTGTCCGCCCTGACGTGGAACCTTTGTAAAAGAGCTCACGCTCAAAGGTCTTTCCGAAATACTAATTAAATGAAATTAAATTAAATTCCACTTGTGGCACCCCCACCCCCAAAACCAGGTAATTTCAAGGGAGCAGCTCTTTGAACAGCTGCTAAATAGCTCTAATTCATTATTTGTGTTTTTGATGTTAAAACACTCCTGCTAGTTAGACCTGATGCACAGAGAAAACAAAAGTAGTGAATTAGAGCTATTTTGTAGCTGTTATCTTACAGAAACCCCAGTTAGCTTGCTCTCAGGTGTCTGCTAAACTAACTGTTGACATTTGTGCTCCCTGGATAACAATAGTTACAAGGCTCTGCTGTTGCTAAACTAATTTTAAAGCAGTACACATGCTAAATCTAAGGGCATAGTGACATCACTGTCACATGAGATAGGGGGCATCGTAGGAAAAGAAAGCCAATAAAACTATTTGTTATGGAGATCCCCAGGGGTTGTAAAACTACCATACAACTAGCAAGCTAATTTAGGAAAAACTCCTAATAGCAGACAGAGGGAAGGACACACTAGGATTTAACATACATATCAAAACACTCTACATAACATATGTTTTTTGCACATTCTGGGTGGACTACTCCTTTAACTTTCTGTGGTCTCAATTAACTCCTCAAGCCAGAAGAAGAATAGTGCTCTAAAGCCTCCTATATACTATACACAGGCACAGAAACTGGAATAACAGGTTCCAAGGAGTATAAACTCAGCGGGAATGTTAGGGGGATGACAGCTTTGATAGTTGATCCAGTCTTTCTTTTCTCTGATAGAAACTGAGCCAGGAAAAAAGTAAAATATGTTTCATCACAGAATGTTTACACCAAGTACATGAACCTGCATGATTTGTCTGTAAAGACAATTAAAAATGTATTTCTAAATGCATTACTAGCCAATGCTTTCAAGGTTTGAAGCTGCTAAAAAGACAAACTAGATAGATAGATAGATGGATAGATAGATAGATAGATAGATAGATAGATAGATAGATAGATAGATAGATAGAATATGGTAAACAAATATTGTTAATCCCAAAAGCTGAACTTTGTTTTTAGTATATAAATGTTTAAGAAATACCTGAAAGCTAAGTCTTTCCTTTTGAGACACCAGGTGACTCTGATAATCATTTGCTCCAAGGGTTTTTAAGTCAGTTTGAATGCATTAAGTATTATCTGTTCTCCTAGTCCTTAAAAAATGCAGGGACTCCACAAATTTGTTCTGTTCATTGGTCAGATACCAAACTAGTGACTCTTCTTTTAGCATGATAGGATCCACCTCATGCCCCTCCCACATGAATAAAAAAAAAGGTGGGCTGGATTTTTAGGAGTTTCTTGGTGGAGGTGGGTTGGATCTTACTTCCCTCAAAAAAACAATGCTGCCTCCCACTACTCAGGTTCCAGTTCTTGTACCATTGTACCACCCATTTAAGAAACAAAATAGTACCCTGCAACCATTGACTAACATGAAAGCATATTTATTTGAGGGTGGAAAACATTTCTTGGAGGATGGTAAGGAGGAGGAGACTATTTACACCTTCAGTCAGTTCCACGGACAGAAAACATGACATCACTCCTTTTGTACATGCAATACTCCTGTAGGCTCCTCCCACAGTTGTAATAACAATGATGTATTGTAAGTGTCCGGGTAAATCCTGTTTCTCTCTAAAATAAGAACAATCTGGCTCAAGTGTGTGAATGCAAAATTTCCATTATTGAGGCACAGCAAAGGTTAAGCATTTTATCCAGCTGTGGAATGTATATTTCTACAGGAACTCAGTTCATTTGGTAGATAATGACGCTGGGATGCTAAGGGCATGGGGTACATTCCCAGTTAGGTCACAGTTATTTTCACATTTATCTTTTTTGCATATTTTATAGAGTTTCATATTAATAAATAGGTATAGCACAAAATGCCAGCTCAAAAGAATCATCACTCAAAACCTGACTGGTGAAAGCACAGTGTCTGGTGTCTTGATAAACAATAATCAATATTATTTTACAAAACAATGTCAGACATGTCTTTTATTAAATTAAAATCCAGTGCCCCCCCATATGCTGCCCTGACAAGATCTGCATATTTAAGGAGGTTCTCAGTTGTTTCAGCAACCCTGTGTCAACTTCTTAAAATTTTGCTTAATACATGATGGCTATCTAACATTTAAAATCCACAAAAATAAACATGGGTTGCCATATTTGTTTTTGAGTTACATGGTGAGACTTAATCCCACTTTAAAGCAAAATAATCAGTAAAGGGATCACATCATTTTATGTAATTATAACATTAATCTTTTAGGTGTCAACATGAGTGTGACAGAAAAAGTGAAACATGGCCACACCATTTCTCAAGATGTTCAGATTTGTATGCGAAAATGATCAGCACTATTACACCCTCTGGTACTAACATTCCTAACAATGGAGAAAACATTTATATGTTTCAATGTGCACAACCATTTTAGTCCCATGTCATTTTCAGAAAACATTTTTGATAGACATAGAATATGGGTGTGAATATGACAAAAGAAAGAAATATAGGGGCTGCCACATTTCTTTGGGTAATATCTGCTCTTGAACTTGCAGTTTTTGAGGTGGGTGGCTCAGGACAAAAATAATGGAAACATGGCAGTAGAAATGAAATTTGCCAGAAAGCTGTTCAAAGAATTAACATGTAAATGCAAAATGACAAGTACAGTAATATAGAGTGATGAAAGAGAGACAAATGTGTACGTAAAGTGCCTTATACGATGCCAACAGCTGCAATTGTAGGAGCCAATTTCTTCCCACTCTGCAACCAATAACAAAATAATAATTCCCAGGTTCTGCACAAACATGGGTCAGCGCTCATTTAGTTATCGTGCAGCTTCATTTTGGAACTCCCTTCTTCCTTCTATTGAAATATCTTCCTCTCCTTTTCTGTTTGCCAAGCTCCTAAAGTCACACTACTCCTCAGCCCAAGTCTACTCTTGCTTCCGATAACCTCCCCCTGTCATGACCCCCACCTTATACTAGCTGATCACACCCACTGACTAGTCGTGATCACATTGTCCTCTTCCTTTGTCTTCCTCCTTCTTTTTCTACCCTGAACTCTGCTATTGTTTATTACATCATAAGCACCTTTGTTTATTACAATATTAGCACCACATATGCTCACGTTTGTCTACTACTTGGTGTATATTGATAAGCATTCCCTGTAATTTTTTTCCTGTTTGTCTGTACTTCTGTACCTGGGTTGTGCCTGAAATGGTACTTGTTACCAGTGCACTCACCCAGTAAACAAAGTTAAATAAATAAATAAATAAATAATGCTGCCATATATTCACGAAAGTACTTGTGCCAGGTATCACTTACAAGGTCACCCAATTTGCCATACCCTACACTGTTCTAAATACTTAAATACACAGAATGAATTCCAGTATTGGGCTTTTTTTCTGTCACCAGTCCAGCCCTTATGTGTTTTTCTTTTCATCCCAGATTTTCTTAAATGCTCCTAGTGAGCTGAAGCACTGTGTGTTCTTTTTGCATTCGCATGCACGCTTGCACAAGGAACGTCTTGCCACAGTACAACTTTCTGGAGGTGTGTGACCCTCCAGTCCAGTGCAGTGCTCAGTGTAGCAGGTGGGACCCTTCCCCACCAATATATGCTGAGCTGTCTATGACAGCAGTTCGGTTGCAGTGGTTTTCTCTGGAAGGAAAACCACCGCTGCAATCAGCGGTGGTAACATTGATTTATTTAGCATATTGACATCACCCTTTCCCTCTGCTCGAAATCTCTCCCTCTTCCTCCCTCTGCTGCTGTCCTCCCTGCTCCCTCATTACTGTCCTCCCCCCATGTTGTGTGCCAAGGGGGGTGCCCAATCCCCCTCGGCTCATGCCCCTCCCCAAGCACACTGTATGGCTGATGGGGGTGCCCAATCCCCATTGGCTCCAGCCCCCCCAACAAACACCCAGGTGGCAAACTGGGAGCCCACCCCAGCCTGCTCATGTGCCCCCCAAGCACACTGTATTGCCAACAGGGGTGCCCTCTCTATTAGCTCCAGCCCCCCCTCCCAACAAAGACCCAGGTGGCATGCTGGGAACCCAACCCAGCATGCCAAACACTTCTTGCAGTTTATTTTTTTTCTTTACTTGTAAAACCAGGAAAAGGTCCTTCAACATTTCCAGTGCCCCCCCAACCTGCACCCACCCTCTGCGTACCCAACCTACCCACACCCCATACTTACCTCCGGAGCTTGGCACGATGATTTTCGGTAGACCGGGAACACATCTGTACTCTTCAAAGCTGACTACAAACTGAAGGAATATTGGTAAGCTGTATAATGGCATGAATTAGTTTTTTTCCACTTTGGTGCATATCTCAACCATTTTTGCGAGTTTTGACACCAGATTTTCAACATGGGGTTCTTGGGACCCCACCTCATGAATTCAGTCACTGTCATGTCGTTATTCAGCCCTGAAAGATGATTTAGTGGTCATTGCATGGAATCACCTTTCATGACCGATTACTGAAATGACAGTATCACTGTTCATGAGGTGGGCTCCCAAAAAGCCTATGTTGCAAATTTGGTGAAAATTCCAAAAAATGACTGTTACAAGTGTGCGTTGCACAGTTTCCATGCACACTCATAACTTCTTGAATTTGTAATATTTCCACTCCAGATTTTCAACATTGGCATTTTTTCACATCTCCTTATGAACAGTACAGCTGTCATTTTTCATATCCTGGCCAAAATGTGTTTTCGCACATCCAGGGCACAATGGCATGGTCGATGTGGGAAGTCAATGTTCAGGGCAGATTATGAAAACCACAGTGACACTGTTCATGAGCAGAGGTCTCAAAATGCCTATGTTGAAAATTTGGTGAAAAAAATTCCAAAACATGACAGTGTTATGAGTGTGCATTGTGCAGTTTCCACCCACACTCCTAACTTTGAGAATTTGTAATATTTTTACTCCAGATTTTTGACATTGGCTTTTTTTCACACCTCTTATGAATATTACAGCTGTCATTTTTCACACACTGGCCAAAATGTGTTTCCGCACATCTGGTGCACAACGAAGTCACTGTGGGAAATCAACAATCAGGATACATTACAAAAATCACAGTGATACTGTTCATGAGCGCAAGTCTCAAAATGCATATGTTGAAAATTTGGTGATAAGTTTCCACAAAATGACTGTGTTATGAGTGTGCATTGCACAATTTCCACACAGGCTCATAACCTTGGGAACAACCAGGGCGTTAGGGTTCCTAAGACAGACAGTTAAGAAGTATGAGGCTGAAATGTAAATCAGATGAAAGAGGAGCTGCAGAGAGGTACTCCGTTGGGAGTTGGGTGCTGAAGAGACATGGATACAACTGGGGGGGGCTGCACAAATGTCAAACACCACTGCAAATACCTGCAACTGAGCGTTTGGCATTGACAAATGCTTGTTTTTATTAATGCTGCTCTCTGTTCCTGTGTATGGGAATTTTATGCCTCTGCCTTTAGCTAGGTTGAACTTGTTACCTTTAATGTGTCTAAATGACTGAAAGAGAGGGGGACCTTCTCCTAGTAACTGTTCCCCCAACTGGTAGCACAGGCGATTTCTTTATGCTGAGGTACTATATATAAATTACAGACAGAGGCTCAGAGGGTTGTATAGATAATGGAGAGAAAGCACAATACTGCAGCCTAAGAGTAAATGGGAATTTAGAAAAGTGTAAGATGTGGTGCATGGGGGATCTTCTAAGTGGCAACATGCTTAGCTTAGTCAATCTCTGGCCAAAACAGGCAACAAACATCCATTTTTATTCTGTTAAGAAGGGGATAAGACCTTTTATAGGTACATTAGGGAGCGAAGAAAGACCAAAGGAGGGATACTGAAGCTTAATAAAGGAGAGGGAATGTGGGTAGAGGGTGACAGTGAAAAAGCAGGGTTACTGAAAGAATATTTCTGCTCAGTATTCACAAAGGAAGAGGAGGGGGAGTTACCTAAACCAAACAAGAGAAACACTCTGAAGACGGGGGTCGATACCAGTCCATTTACAGAAGAAAGGGTTCTGAATGAACTAATAAAATTGAAGGTGGACAAAGCAATGGGGCCTGATGGGATTCACCCAAGAATTCTAAAAGAACTAAGGGTAGAACTAGTGACATCGCTGACTACTCTCTTTAACAAATCATGGGAGGATGGGGTGGTACCCAAGGACTGGAGGAGGGCAGATGTAATTCCTCTTCACAAAAGTGGGAGCAGAACAGAGGCAGGAAACTACAGACCAGTTAGTTTGACCTCAGTGGTAGGGAAAATGATGGAATCACTTCTGAAGGAAAGAATTGTTGAGTACCTTGAGGCCAGTGGGGCACAGGACCCGAGGCAGCAAGGATTCACGATGGGAAGGTCATGTCAGACGAATCTAATAGATTTCTTTGACTGGGTGACCAAAGTAGTAGATCAGGGAGGGGCTGTGGACATGGCCTACCTAGATTTTAGCAAGGCATTTGATACAGTCCCACACAAAGATTAATACACAGATAGCAGCCTGGAATGGGTCCCAAGGTGGTAGCCTGGATAAAAATTGGCTAGACAACAGGACGCAAAGGGTAGTAGTAAATGGAGTACACAGTGAAGAAAGGAGGGTTACTAGTGGGGTACCGAGGGTTCAGTACTGGGACGGTCCTTTTAATGTCTTTATAAGTGACATTGCAGAGGAACTGGAAGGAAAAGTATGTCTCTTTGCAGATGACACAAAGATCTGCAACAGGGTTGATACACAGGATGGAGTGGAAAGGATGAGAAGGGACTTGGCAAGGTTGGAGGAATGGTCAAATGTATGGCAGCTCAGATTCAATGCAAAGAAGTGCAAGATAATGCACCTGGGAAACAAAAACCAGGGAAGCATACACAATGGGGTGAGATACTGACAACAGTAAAATGGAAAGGGACGGGGGTAATTATATCAGATGACCTAAAGGTGGGCAAGCAATGTGAGAAGGCAGTAAGGAAGGCTGGGGGGATACTGGGATGCATAGGAAGAGGCATCAATAGAAAACAGGAAGTTGTTATCCCTCTGTACAGACAGTTGGTGAGACCCCATCTGGAGTACTGTGTACAGTTCTGGAGACCCCATCTCTGCAAAGACATAGACAGAGTGGAGGCTGTCCAGAGGAGGGCAACCAAAATGGTGCAGGGTCTGCACCAGAAGACATACGAAGAAAGACTAAAGGAGCTTAATATGTATACTCTTGAGGAAAGAAGGGAGAGGGGACATGATAGAAATGTTCAAGTACCTCAAGGAATTAACAAAGTCCAAGAGGGTAGCATCTTCCAGAAAAGAGATGTGCAAGAACAAGGGGCACAATTTGAAGATAGAGGGGACGGCTCAGGGGTAATGTGAGAAGTATTTTTTCACTGAGAGGGTTGTGGATGCATGGAACAGCCTCCCTGAGGAGGTTGTGGAGTCAAGAACAGTGGTGGACTTCAAGAATGCATGGGACAGGCATAAGGCAGTCCTAGAGGCGGGTAAGAGGAAGTAAGCTGTTGGTTAACTAAGATCTGCAGCTTATCTGTTAGGTAGGAAAATGGGCAGACTAGGTGGGCCAAGCGGTCCTTATCTGCTGTCAAATTCTATGTTTCTATGTTTCTATTTTTATCTAGGGCAGGATATAAAAAAATAAGAACAGGATGTTCTAATGTATAGACCTTGTCTGGGCAGTAGATGGAGGGAACTGGATTTTGATTTAAGTGCATGTATGAATACAAACCATCAGCCTCCCCAAAAAAGGATTATTGCTGTCAGATTTATCTAAAACTTATGTGAGTCTGCATTTAACTAGGTTACATTTAATGTGTAGGCATATTTCTTTTCTGGCAGAAATTGTGTATCTGCTTTAAGTCAATGTTTCCTTGAACAGATGCTGTCAATCCCCAGTTGTTAAATATGATACAATGTTTTACATAAGTGGGTTGTTTTTAATGTACAAAAGTTTATATGTGTTTACTATTCCAAAACAAAACTCAGGTTAGCAATACTTTTAAAAATCTTGAGCCACACCATAACGGTGTTACCACACCGGCTCCATATCTTTGTTTATGTTTCTGCTTCTGCATGTTCACATAACTCCTACTTGTTTCCGTGAGCGTGCTTGCTCCCAATTCAGAATGCGCTGCTCAGTAGTGAGAGGCTCCACAGAATTTACAGTCTCCCACCATTACACTGATGGCTTTTACAGAGGTAAAAAAGCTGCATTTACTTATAAAAGCAAACTAAATGTGCCATCTCTCCAATCCATATCTTTTTGTGTGCCTGTTCCAGATGGTAGTATCCAGCCTTATAGTAGATCAGAGGATGCCAGCAGCAGTCAGACTGCACTACAGAGAGGAGGCTGGATTTTCAGAGGGTGGTACAGGGCTCGTGTCATGCTCTGTACCATAACATTATTGGCCTGATTCACAAAGTACCCCCTGAATGGCACTCAGGGCTTGCACCACAAGGAATGGTGCAGGGTGTGCAGCTGGCACCAAACAATGCACCCTGGAGCAATTCACAAAAGTATCCTGCATCCAGAACAGGCTGTGTGCACCAAAGGGTGCTTGTGCCACCCTGTCAGCACAACATCTGTCCTGGGCCTCATTCTTTTTAACATATTTGTGTCAGACATGACAGCTAACCTTAAGAATATGGCTATAACATTTTCAGATGACACAAAGATTGTAGCCAAAGTGGGTTCACCTGATGAAATACTGGATTTTACTAAAGGCCTTCAGGAACTTGAATACTGGGCTAATCTAAACAATATGGATTTTAACACTAATAAATGTGTTGTTATGCATTTGGGAGTTAATAACACTAATGTGCAGTTTATGTTGAATGGTTCAGAACTGGTATCGGTTAAAGAGGAAAAAGTCCTGCTAGTAATCATTAACGCAAACCTTAATTTTAGTTCACATTGCAATCATATTAAGAAACAAGCAAATAAAATAATAGGCTGTAAAAAAGATCTTTTGTTTCAAGAAATAGGGCATGCATTCTCCCACTTTACAGAGCACATGTGCATCCTCACTTAGACTATTGCTCTCCACTATAGAGTCCCTACATCAACGTGACATCAATGCATTGGAAGGGGTGCAGCATAGGATTACCAAAGTGATAGATTATTTGCAAGATAGAAATGATGGGGAATGACTCAAGAGCTGGATTTGTATTCAATGGAAATGGGAAGAATCGGGAAGGGGGACCTGCTCCTGATGTTCAATATAGTAAAGTACAATGAGCTTCTGGCATAACTGGGAATGACATTCAATATGGGAGAATGCAACCTTAGAAGCCATAAATCCCAATTATCTCTAACATATCCCAAGCTAGATATTAGATGCTCATTTTTCACCCAAATAATCATATCTATATGGAATGGATTACCTCAAATATTGTTGGACACAGAACATGTAGAAACCTTTAAGGCTAATCTTGCTAAATATTTTTTAAAAAAGGTATGAAAAGATCCAGAGTCTGGAGATACACTTATATGGGTCACAACCTTCTGTGCATCTATTACTCTCAGTATGTAACTTAGTATGTAACTCAGTATGTAACTCAGTATGTAAAATGGGCTGTGGCATGGTGTTATAGGGCTTGCAGCAGACACAGGATGCCATATCCCCTAATTTGAAATTCACAAACCCACCTAGATGGCAAATTTCTAGGTACAGTTAGACCAACCAGGGATGATCTAAGGGGACTTAGAAATGTGTCCTCTGGGGGGGTTGAGAACCCTGTGCCAATATGCAGCAGTCCCCCATCCCTGGCTCCCATTGTACACAAAAAAATCACATCCCTGGTCATCTCGCAGCTCCCCTGCCCCAATTACCTTTTTACAAAAACATTAAAAAAAAACATGTCCCCATTGACTAGCGGTCACCCCTGCCCCGATCCCCATTATAACAGAAAAAGACACATCCTTGGTGATCTAGCGGACCACCCCTCCGATCCACTCTTTAAAAAAAATAAACACAACCATGGTGGTCTAGTGGTTCCCCCCCCTCACTATCCCCAATCTGCCATAAAATTTACAGATATCTTTCCCTGATGGTCTAGTGGATCCCCCACCCCAGAAAATAGCAGAGCCACACTACCCTGTTTCTCCCGCTTTTTCCCCAGAGCTGGCACCCTGTACAGCCCTCCGCTCTCCACCATGGCTGGATACCAACTGAGCTGTCAAGGAGCACGTACTGTAAACAGTATGAGCTCATTGTCTGACAGCTTGCCTGTACTGTAAACAGTATGCGCTCATTGTCTGACAGCTTGCCTGTACTGTAAACAGTATGAGCTCATTGTCTGATAGCTTGCCTGTACTGTAAACAGTATGCGCTCATTGTCTGACAGCTTGCCTGTACTGTAAACAGTATGAGCTCATTGTCTGACAGCTTGCCTGTACTGTATACAGAATGCACTCTTTGACAACTCAGTCAGTGCCCAGCCATGGTGGATAGCAGAGGGCAGTGCCGGGCACTGGCTCTGGGATGGGGGAGCAAGGTAGTGGGCACTGCTTGCCAGGGTGTGGGGGTCCACTAGACCACCAGCAAAAAGGTGTCTGTAAATTTTATGGTCAGATTGGGGAGAGGAAGGGGGTCCTTTAGAGCAACAGGAGTGTGATTTTCTTTAATAAAGGGGGGTCAGGGATGGGGAGTCTGCTAGACCACCAGGGACATATTTTTTCTATTGAAACTGGGATTGGGATGGGGGCAGCTAGCCACCATTGATTTTTTTTTTAATAAAATGGGGATTGGGCCTGAGGGGTCCACTGGACCACCAAAGTTGTGATTTTTTTTCAATTAAAATGGGGATCAGGGCTTGTGGATCTACTAGCCACCAAGGACTTTCCGGAATGGCACATGGCCGCACTGCAGCTTGTGGCAAACCTGTGAGATGCACTGTCTGTCTGGCACATGGCCACAGTTGTTGCAAGCTGTAGGACTTTGCTGCTGGAACCCTACCTGATAGTGAATCAGGCACAGGGTCCCTGGCACACCAGCAGTTTGCACAAGCAGTGGTCATGATTTACACCATAGGGTTTGGTGTATCTTGACTTACCCCAGTGTACACAGTATTGGAATTGAGCCCCGGGTCCCTGGCACACCAGCAGTTTGCACGAGCAGTGGTTGATGCAGCTTGCACCAACCTCTCTAAGTAGAGCCCTACGATTCTGTTGGTGCACCAAATGTGTTTGCCACAACTTCATCTAATTTGAGTAGTTCGGATGCAGTTCTAACAGTTTACAAAATGTATGGTACATCGTACCTAATATCTGGCACAAACTCTGTAAAAATGGTCCCCAGTATGGACACAAGCTACGCCACAAAAAGATGATCTATCTTGCAGAAGTTTCCACACAGGATAAAAAATCCTGTTATATTGCTACAAGTGTTGTGCACCGCATCGTCACAGCTAAACCTGATGTACAGCCACATAATATATATACACATTTGTTTTTCAACTAGAATTAATACTGGATGTTTTATTTGTTAAATTACGTGGACCTTGAAATGTTATCCCTGGTGATTCCCGCCATGCTGGTGGATCACTGAGGATGGATACTGTGGAATGTTTTTTATGAAGTGCATAGATGTGGAGACAGTAACAGCATATGTCCCAAAATAAGAAAGAACCTTTTTTATTTAGTCAGGCAGACAAATATTCAGATGTCTCAGCTGTGCCAAATTGCAGAGAAAGTAAAAAATGCTTTCAACTGGGAAATATGTTATATTCCATAAGGAACTAAGAAACAAATTAAATTCCATTGTTGATTACAGATACCCATTTGTGTAGACATATACATTTCATAGTACGGAGATTACTGAGTGGCAGGCTCTAATAAATCACAGATAAACAATTTAGCCAATCTGGGATTGGGTGCCAGGGTGATAGCCTGGGTAAAACATTGGCTGGACAACAGAACACAGAAGATAATAATAAATGGAGTCCAGTCTGAAGAAAGGGGGGTTACTAGTGGGTACCGCAGGGTTCAGTACTGGGTCCAGTCCTTTTTAATGTCTTTATAAGTGACATTGCAGAGGGACTGGAAGGAAAAGTATGCCTCTTTGCAGATGACACAAAGATCTACAAAAGGGTTGATATACAAGGAGGGGTGGAAAGGATGAGAAGGGACTTGTCAAGGTTGGAGAAATGGTCAGAAGTATTGCAGCTTGGATTCAATGTGAAGAAGTGCAAAGTACTGCACCTGGGAAACCAAAATCCAAGGGAAGAGTACATAGTGTGGTGGTGGGGTGTAGTAACAACAACAAAAATGGAAAGGGACCTGGGGTAATCATATCAGATGACATTAAGGTTAGCAAGCAATGTGAGACGGCAGTAGAGAGGGCTGGGGGGATACTGGGATATATAGGGAGAGGCATCACCAGTAGAAAACAAAAAGTTGTTATCCCTCTGTACAGACAGTTGGTGATATCCCATCTGGAGTACTGTGTCCAGTTTTGGAGACCCCATCTCCACAAGGACAGACACAGGATAAAGGCAGTCCAGAGGAGGGCAACAAAATGGTGCAGGGTCTGCAACAGAAGCCATACGAGGAGAGACTAAAGGAGCTTAATATGTATACCCTTGAGGGCCCAGTGATGATGAGGGTTGAGGCACTGGACACCAAACCTCACGCCACATGGCAACCCATGTTCGGGAATGAGCACGGGTCATCGGGGGTTGGCAGGGAGGAGAAGGATCGAGCGTCCGGAGGACTGCTCTCCTTCTCCAGGGTGGGGTACTCCAGTGTGTCAGCGTCGATTGCCCTCTGGTGGAGGCTGGGGAACAAACATGCTGCACCTAGACATGGGGTGGAGCTAGGACAGATGCATTCCCCTTGCGTCGTTGCACATCCTAGCTCCAAGGGGATTCTAATTAGGAAAAATTGCTGGCCCACGCGTATGAGCCAGGTATGGTGCCAGACCATTCAGCCACTACAGTTCCATTTCAGTGGCTCCACTCTGGGGGGACTTCCTGGAGTAAGGGTCAGGTGCTGTGGCTGGGGCAAGCCCGATCCCGGGGTTAGGGGGCTTGGCCAGAAAAAGTGCAGTAAATCACAAAAAAAACCCAAAACAAATTATACCCTTGAAGTGGGGGGGGGCATGATAGAAACTTTTTCGTACCTCAGTGGAATCAACAAAGTCCAAGATGATAGCATATTTCAGAAAACAGAGATGTGCACGAACAAGGGGACACAACTTGAAGATAGAGGGGGGACGGCTCAGGGGTAATGTGAGGAAGTGTTTTTTCTAGACAGGGTGGTGGATGCATGGAACAGCCTTCCTGAGGAGGTTGTGGGATCTAAAACTGTGGGAAAATTCAAGAATGCATGGAACAGACATAAGGCAATTCTTGGGGGGGGTAGGAAGAAATAGGCTGTTGGTTAACTAGGATCTGAAGCTTATCCAGTAGGTAGGGAAATGAGCAGACTAGGTGGGCCCAGTGGTCCTTATCTGCCGTCAAAGTCTATATTTCTATATGTTTCTATGTGAGGCACTATTGTGTGCCAGATATCAATTTAAACAGCACTTTGTGAAAGAATAGAAGTAGCCTAAATAATGAATAAAATCATTCTGAATATTTCCCAAACCAATACCAATAACTAGAAACTATGATGCTACCCATTTATACCCCAGAAAAGGACATTGCACCAATCTATACAGCAGCCATCTATTGAGACAGTCAGCTGGTCGGGCACTCTAAAACATACTCATCCAAGTGAGACCTGATGTGCCCCTGCATGACAGAGAGTGTCAGAATGCCTTTACGTGAGCCTCTCACTGGCCACAGTGCATATACAGCAAAATTAAATAGCAAGTTATTAACAGTAACACTGGATTCAGATTTTGATAGCATTGTTAATTTATTTAAACAACAACACAGACACAGTATTTTATTTCTTGGTGCTGTTTTAATACATTTTAGTGCATAAAAACGGACATACATTCAACTAAAAAACAAGGTTGACACTGTCCCTTTAAGAAATGACATTAACATTTAAATGGAAAATGTAGACCAGGAAATGACAAGGGCTTTATGTTCAGATTACTTGGCATTTTTGAACATTGCAAATTAAATTGAAGGTGTTCCATGTTTTCAGATAGAATATTTCTCTCCCTTCGGGTTCTGCACAGCAATTTTTCCAGTAATCTTTAGGAGACGACTCCCACAGATCAAAGTTGCAACCTGTTCAGAAGAACATTACTTGCACTCCATGAAATGCTGCCTGAAATCGTCTAGCATATACTGTTGCTACAAAATTGTATCCAGTCACTAACTGGAAAGAAGATTTCAGTTTTTTTCTCTACTGATCAGGTGCAGATGTATTATACTCATAAATATATAAGATGAACATTACAACAAGTAATCAATAAGACACAACACACACGCACACATAGAGATGTAGTGAGGTATGAAGCTGCGGGCAAAGTACCTTCTGCCTCTGTATGTTCATTGTGATAACATAACACACAAACCTTGAAGTATGATACTGAGCTTGTGAAATGGTTGTATATACATATGTAAAAAAAAACAGGCAGATACAAAGTTAAATTGCCAAATAATTAAATATTACTAATGAATTAGTCTGACATTTTTATTTTGAAATTGAAATTTTATTGAACAATTCAAAGATACAATCAATACAAGCAGTCACAAACAGTCGACATCAAAGTAACAATAGCAATCCTTGCCAGAATTGTTACCTTGGATGAACAGGTTAAAGAATTAGTTTGGTAATAATGATAAACATGCCCTGTGGAGAGGCAGAAAAATTACAGGTACTACTAATAAATGAAAACTACTAAGTCCAACACATTTATTCAAATGACTTTAAACTATGTTTGTAGTCTGAAACCCTAACCTAAGAACTCTATTGAGGTTATTCTATCGTGAGCTATTGAGTCATAACAAGGGTGATTCTATAATCTAATGGGAAAGGTGTATTTTGCCTAATGCACAAGCCTCTCCAAGGTCATTAGGGTGTTTGTGGCAAAGCAGTCTTCTACCTCACTCTAAGCACAGTATATTGAAATAGTCGAGGGATGAGGATGTCTGCCTAGCAGTGTAGTAGATAATGCCTCAGAGAGATTGTATTGTGTGTAGAGGTAAGGAACGGTCTCCAGATAGCCATATACATGTCCTATTAGTTACTGGCACTGTAATGAACTCTCTCAAAACTAGCCATTTTCCCCAACTCTATGAGTCATTCCAAGACCTCTGATGGGGTCACTGCTCTCCAGTGTTGCAGGATGATGCACTTTGCTGTTATGGGGGAACCAAGGATCCACCTTTTAACTCTAGGTGTAGAGCTGGGTGGAATTAACACATTCTGAATTCACAGAAATGTCTCGAAATTCCATGACATTTTGCAACATTACATGACTTTTTTTGAATTTCCCAAATTATTTTAATTGGCCATAACTAAGTCCATATTACAGTTAAAGGTCTAACATGAGACATATTTAGTGTATGTTGTATTCCCTAAATGCATGCCAAGTTTCATAACATTTTGATGAAGGGCATAGAAGTTATAGGGGCTCAACTTCTTGCAATTTACTATTCGTGTGAGCATTTCTGAAAATATTCCTATGCTTACAACGTAGCAGCCTGTGGGGCTAGATAATTGAACATTTCTAGATAGTTAAAAATGTAGATACATACTTTCTTGGAAGAGTCATAGCAACTGCAAACTAGAGAAGTAATGGTTATGTAAACTGTAAGGTTTAGCCACACCGTGCCTCCTGACATGACTTCCCGTGCTCACTTCCAAACTGGGGTCATCAGGATAGCAGCATGGCACTCCGATGCTGGGCCATGGGAGTCACCTTAAAGCCTAGCATTTAGGGTCAATGAAACTAACAACATTGGTGATATTCTGTTCTCTAGCTTCAAACATATAGGGGGTTAAAATCAGTTTATATACATTAATTGTAAAATGTAATTTAAAAATGTTGGAATGTTTCGAGGCTTATACATCAGTCACCGTTGATGCTAGAGATCTGAAATTTGGTATACTCATGTATGAACCTGTGAAGTAGGGAGAAGAGGTAGCGGAGGTGGAAATCACAGCAGAGAAAGTGAGGGAAGCCCTCAGGTCCCATAAGACAGAGAAAGCACCCGGGCTGGATAAATTACGTCCTAGAGTGCTGAAGGAACTTGCAGATGTCCTGGCGAAACCCCTGGCAGCGCTTTTCACCATCTCTCTGAGGACAGGGTGGGTGCCCCAGGACTAGAAGGTGGTGCATATAGTGCCTAGCCACAAGGGGGGATCAAGGGAGGTGGCAGGGAACTACAGACCTGTCAGCCTGACATCGGTGGTGGGCAAGGTGATGGAGGGCATTGTCAAGGAGAGGCTAGGGGGGACCTGGAAAAGTCAGGGTGCCTGGACGATAGACAGCATGGATTCATCCCAGGGAAATCATGTCAGACCAACCTTGTGGAGTTCTATGACTGGGTGACGAGTGCCTTGGACCTGGATAGACCAGTGGACATCCTCTTTCTGGACTTCAACAAGGCATTTGACTCTGTTCCTCACGAGGGCCTGTTGGATAAGCTGGGAGAAATGGGGTTGGGGAACCAGATGATCAGATGGATAGACAATTGGCTCCAGGACCAGACCCAGAGGGTCATAGTTGGTGGGATAGTCTCATCTTCAAGGAGGGTCATTAGTGGGGTCCCACAGGGATCAGTCCTTGGGCCCTCCTGTTCAACGTCTATGTCTCTGACATAAGGACAGGCATCAGGAATGAGATGAGTCTCTTTATGGATGACTCAAAACTGGGGGCAGTGGTGGATGTGGAGGAGGGAAGGGTGGCCCTACAGGGGGACCTGGAGGCTCTGGAAAGATGGTCTAGAAAGTGGAAGCTGAGGTTCAATGCAGGGAAATGCAAGGTACTGCACCTGGGGGCCAGAAACCCAGGCCAAGTGTATGCCCTGGGGGGGGAAATGTTACAAGTCTCGATGGTTGAGATGGACCTGGGGGTGGTGGTGGATGTCAAGATGAACAACTCGGAGACTTGTAGGAGGGCAGCAGCCAAGGCCAACGGGATGCTGGGATGCATCACTAGGGGGATCACCTTCAGAAGGAGGGAAGTGATACTTCTTCTGTATAAGTGCTTGGTGAGGCCACATCTCGAGTACTGCGTGCAGTTTTGGAGGACACACTTAAAGAGGGACATTAAACTCCTGGAGAGGGTCCAGAAGAGGGCAACCATAATGATTTGGGGCTTGGGATACAGGACCTATGGGGAGAGGTTTGAAGAGTTAAATATGTACACATTGGAAGAGAGAAGGGGGGACATGATAGAGGTCTTCAGGTACATGAAGGGGATAAATAGGGGAGGAGCAGTCAGGGTACTTCAAAGGAAGGAGGAGGGGGCAACTAGAGGGCATGGGTGGAAGCTGAAGGGGGAAGATTCAGGGGAGAAAGGAGGAGGAGGTGCTACTTCACTGAAAGGGTGGTGGAGCCATGGAATGCGATGCCCAGGGGGCTGGTGGAGGCAGAGACAGTGGAGGGGTTCAAGAGGGGGTGGGACAGGTACAGGAGAAGGGTTCTGGAAGCAAAATCCAGTGCAGCGAGAATGTCTGGAACTGGGAAGGGAGAAGCCAGAGAAGGCAAGGGGGGCAGCAAGGTCAGCTCCCAGGGTGGGGGCTGACCAAACGAGCAGGCACGAAAGACCATTAGGCCTATTCTGCTGGCATTTTAGTATGTTAGCATGTTAGTATGTTAGTAACCTTGGTTCAATCATCTTACCAAATTTGGTGAAATTGTGAAAAAGTCATTTAGCTTACATAGTTGTTTACTGTAATTTTAAAATTTCTGAATGTTTGGAGGCATATAACTCAGTCATTTGTAAAGACAGACATCTGAAACTTGGCACACTAAAGTGTGGATACTCTGAGTCATTTTACAAAATGTGGTGCAATTTGTAATCACACTTTTAAAATAAGGTGGAAATAACAATCCCAATTGTGGCAAAATTTCACAAATTTTTCATACAAATTGCAGGAAGTGAAATCATCATTTTGCCTGAATTCCACTGGTGGAAGATACATTTCAACAACGCTACCCAGGTGTGAGAGTATCCCAGCCTTCTCCTTCAATCCACTGGATGCCCTCCCCCTACTGAGATGATGAGCTGTCACCCTTTAAGGGGATTGACCCCGGAGGGTTTTTCGGCAGCAGCTTATCTACCTAGTGTGGGTGATGCATGCGTCGAAGGCATTGGTGCTGGGGTTGATACCTATAATAAGGTGCTATCCGACACCACTGACTCCCTCGCACCTGTCTGTGTACGACCCAAATCTTCTTACCTGAGGTCCCCATGGTATGATGGGGCTCTCAAGGAAATGAAGAGGAAGGATCAGAGGTTACAGCACTGCTGGAGGAGATCCAGCTTGGAGGGGGACAAACTGGCCCTGCGTGTACATTATAATACATACCAGGGGGCAATCATCCATAAGAAGGCAGTGCTCCTGTCCAGGTAGATTGTTACCGGGAAGAACCAACCAGCTATACTTTTTCGGACTGTGGACAGGCTATTCCATCCTGCTTGTCTACAGCCCAGGAAGGTTTTTACTAATGTTGAGTGTGAAGAGTTTGCTCAGTTCTTCTCAGACAGTGTCCAGTATCCAGCAGGTGGCTTCTTCAGCCAGCAATGTCGTGGCTGGCAGTAGTCACCTAAAGTGTTCTGAGTGCACTCCACCTGGTTGAGTGGAGTTTAGACCGGTGGAGGTAAGTGAGGTCATTGAGATGGCAACCAATCTGAAGTACACCTTTTGTGAACGGGACCCGGTGCCGACGCGTTTCTCGATGAGATGCATTGACACTGTTGGCCTGGTGTTTGCTCTGATTGTCCTGTGTTCCTTATCTGAGGGGGTCTTCCCTGATGCTTTGAAGGAGGTACTAGTGAGACCCCTCTTAAAGAAACCATCTTTGGACCCAGAGGTCAGGGCAAATTACTGACCTATCTCCAACCTTCCTTTTTTGGCAAAGCTAGTTGAGAAGGTAGTGGCGCTTTGGTTGGAAGAGCACCTCGTGACTCATGAGTTGTACGAACCTTTCCAGTCAGGATTTTGGGCTAGACATAGCACAGAAACCATGCTTGTTCGGGTGCAGAATGATGTCCTCAGGGCGTGAGATCATGGAGATAAGACAATTCTTGTCTCCTCAATCTCTCTTCAGCATTTGACACTGTGGACCACTGTGTGTTGCTTGACCACCTGAGGGAGCTCTGCGGACTCACTGGTACTGTCATCCACTGGTTTGAGTCCTTCTTTACCAACAGGAGGCAGTGGGTTTTGATGGGGAATTTCTCCTTCACTCCTAGCCTCCTTTCGTGCGGAGTTCCTCAAGGGTCGGTACAGACCCCGATGTTGTTCGCAGTGTACATGCTACCCCTGGGAGGGATCATTAGGAAGTATGGCTTGGGTTTTCATTGTTATTCCGATGATACCCAGCTATATCTTTCCTTTTCCCTAGGAACATTCAATGCGGCAGACGTGCTAAACAGTTGCCTTGCTGAGATTATCGACTGGATGGCCTCCAGCTAGTTGCGACTAAACCCCGATAAGATGGAGGTATTGGTGGTGGAGTCGAACAGGGTGCGTGATAGGATGGCCTCTGATTCAGCCACTGGATTTGGTCTGGGAGCTGTTTCATTGAAGGCCTCCTCTTGGGTGCGAAATCTTGGTATTATTTTGGACAGGAATTTAACTATGGAGGTGCAAATATCCCCCACGGTCCATTCCTGTTTTTTCCATCTCAGAAATATTGCCAGAATAAAGCCCCTTGTGCCACCTCTGGACCTCCCTACCTTGATACATACCTTAATTACATCAAGGCTTGACTACCGTAATGCACTCTACCTTGGGGTCACAGGAGGATCTCTTCGTAGGCTGCAGCTGGTGCAAAATGCAGCTGCCCAGTTACTTACTGGGCAGCAAAAATGTTGCCATATCACACCAGTGCTGCGTGGATTGCACTGGCTGTCAGTTAGATGGAGCATCGTCTTTAAGGTGGGTCTTCTCACCTACAAGGCCCTTCACAGGCAGGGCCCTGGTTATCTGTTAGACCTTCTTGTACCTGCTCTTTCTGTCCACTCCCTCGGCTTCTCCAGTGGAGGCCCCCTGGTGATTCCTAGAATGAGGTTGAGATCTGCTGGCAACAGAGCTTTTAGTATTGCCGCTCCCGTTCTTTGGAATTCGCTGCCATCTGGGGTTAGGGGAGCCCCTACTGTAGATATTTATAAGGCCCACCTGAATGCCCTCCTATTCTCCCAAGCATTTTGGGATTGAACTGTGGAATTTAGCTGAATGACAACCATATGATGGGTTATAAATTTTATTTTTTGTATTTAAATGTGTTATGCATCCTATGTTTTTGACACTGTATTTATTCATTTTGTACAGTGCCCAGAGCCTCTGGGATTGGGTGTTTTTTAAATAAACTTTGCCTT
This sequence comes from Neoceratodus forsteri, assembly GCA_016271365.2. Taxonomy (NCBI): domain Eukaryota; kingdom Metazoa; phylum Chordata; order Ceratodontiformes; family Ceratodontidae; genus Neoceratodus; species Neoceratodus forsteri. The sequence goes on along the minus strand of CM028129.1, from coordinate 18,493,853 downwards.
GCCTTGCCTTGCCATCTATATCCCTAGCATTAATGTCCTATCTGAGAGGGTAACATTGCAAGCCATTAAGGCCATCAAGACTCACAGGACATCTTTCCAGATGCCCCATAGAAACATAGAAACATAGACTTTGACAGCAGATAAGGACTATCCAGGTCCACCTAGTCTGCCCATTTCCCTACCTACAGGATAGGCCGCAGATCCTAGTTAACCAACAGCCTATTTCTTCCTACCCCCCACAAGAACTGCCTTATGTCTGTCCCATGCATTCTTGAATTCTCCCACAGTTTTAGACCCCACAACCTCCTCAGGAAGGCTGTTCCATGCATCACTACCTTCTCTGTGAAAAAATACTTCCTCACATTGCCCCAGAACCGCCCCCCATCTTTAAATTGTGTCCCCTTGTTCTTGCACGTCTCTTTTTCTGAAAGATGCTACCCTCTTGGACTTTGTTGATTCCACTGAGGTACTTAAAAGTTTCTATCATGTCCCCCTTCTCCCTTCTTTCCTCAAGGGTATACATATTAATCTCCTTTAGTCTCTCCTTGTATGGCTTCTCTTGCAGACCCTGCACCATTTTAGTTGCCCTCCTCTGGACTGCCTTTATCCTGTCTATGTTCTTGTGGAAATGGGATCTCCAGAACTGGACGCAGTACTCCAGATGGGGTCTCACCAACTGTCTGAACAGAGGGATAACAACTTCCTGTTTTCTGCTGGTGATGCCTCTCCCTATGCATCCCAGTATACCCCCAGCCCTCCCTACTGCCTTCTCACATTGCTTGCTAACCTTAAGGTCATCTGATATGATTACCCCCAGGTCCATTTCCTTTTTTGTTGTTGTTACTATCCCCCCGTTGTGTAATCTTCCCCTGGGTTCTTGTTTCCCAGGTGCATTATTCTGCACTTCTTTGCATTGAATTCTAGCTGCCATACTTCTGACCATTCCTCCAACCTTGCCAAGTCCCTTCTTATCCTTTCCACGCCTCCTTGTGTATCAACCCTGTTGCAGATCTTTGTGTCATCTGCAAAGAGGCATACTTTTCCTTCCAGTCCCTCTGCATTGTCACTTATAAAGACATTGAAAAGGACTTGACCCAGTACTGAACCCTGCAGTACCCCACTAGTAACCCCTCTTTCTTCAGAGTGGACTCCATTTACAATTACCTTCTGTGTCCTGTTGTCCAGCTAATGTTTTACTCAGGCTACCACCCTGGGACCCACTCCAGGCTGGTTAATTTGACTATTAATCTTTTGTGTGGGACTGTGTCAAATGCCTTGCTAAAGTCTAGGTAGGCCATGTCCACAGCCCTCCTGGTCTACTACTTTGGTCACCCAGTCAAAGAAATATATTAGATCTCGTCTGACATGACCTTCCCATCATGAACCCATGCTGCCTTGGGTCCTCTGCCCCACTGGCCTCTAAGTACTCAGCAATTCTTTCCTTCAGAAGTGACTCCATCACTTTCCCTACCACAGAGGTCAAACTGACAGGTCTGTAGTTTCCTGCCTCTGTCTTGGTCCCACTTTGTGAAGGGAATCACATACGCCTTCCTCCAGTCCTCGTGTACCACACCATCCTCCCATGATCTGTTAAAAGAGTAGTCAGTGGTTTCACTAGTTCCCCTTAATTTTTTAGAATTCTGGGTGGATTCCATCAGGCCCCATTGCTTTGTCCACCTTCAGTTTTAGGAGTTCTTGCAGAAACCTTTCTTCTGTGAAAGGACTGGGATCGACCCCCCTATCAAGAGTGCTTCTGTTAATTGGATTAGGCACTTCCCCCTCCTCTTTTGTGAATACTGAGCAGAAATATCCATTCAGTATCCCTGCTTTTTCACTGTCCCCCTCTGTCCACCCACCATTCATTCTATTCAGCCTCACTATCCCTCCCTTCATCTTTCTACGCTCTCTGATGTACCTATAAAAGGTTTTATCCCCCTTCTTAACCAAGTTGGCTATCTTTTCCTCAGTTTGGGCTTTTGCTATTCTGACTTCCCTCCCTGCTTCCTTCTGCCTTAACTGGTACAGCTTTCTGTCCTGCTCCTTCTGTTTCCCCTTATACTTCCTGAATGCTATCTTTTTCTCCCTGACTTTCCCAGCCACCTCTTTTGAGAACTGTAGTGGCTTTTTCTTTCATTTTGATTTGTTTATTTGCTTCACACAAAGGCTTGTTGCCTCTGTGATGGCAGTTTTGATGATTTCCCATTGTTGATCCACCCCTCCTTCTAGCCTGTTTGCTAGTGCTTTTCTGAGGCTCTCCCATCTTGCCAAAGTCAGCCCTCCTGAAGTCCAGTACCTCACTTTTGTATGGCTTGACTCTGTAGCTGAGTTTAACGTGAACCACACTGTTTGATGGTCACTTGTTCCCAGATGGCAACCCACTTCTAGATCCGAGATCCTCTCACTGCCCCCATTTGAGAGTACAAGGTCTAAGATTGCTCCTTCATGAGTGGGTTCTGAAACTAGCTGTCTGAGGCCTGCCACCTGTAGGGCATCAAGAATGGCCCTGCTCTTGGATGTGGCTGCAGCAAATGTGCTCCAGTTAACATCTGGCATATTCAGGTCTCCCAACAGTATCTCCCCTTTCTCTGCCATCCTAAGAATGCCTTCTATCATATCGTTGTCCATTCCCTCCCCCTGACATGTGGGTCTGTACACAACCCCTGTGGGGATTGTGGTGCCTTTCCAGTCTCCAGGTGACCCACAGTGCCTCCTTTCCTCCCTGTTTACTCTTTTGTTCAGTTGCTTTTATCCCTTCCTTTACATAGAGAGCTACTCCTCCCCCTCTTCTCCCCTGCCTGTCTCTCCTGTAGGTTATGTACCCTGGTATGTAAACATCCTAGTCATGGTTCTCTGTGTACCATGTTTCTATGACTGCTACACTATCCAGGCATCCCTCTTCCATCAAGGCCACCAGCTCAGGGAGCTTGTTGACCAGACTACGGGCATTGGTACTCATTACCCTCCATTTCCTGATGGCCTTACTCCTTTTTGCCCCATCCCTGTCCTGCTTGCCTTTGTCACTTTCCCCATTGCCCTGCCCCTTCTCCCTATTGCCACCTCTACGTTGGTGTTTACCGCACTTACTACCGTGATTTTTTTGGGTGGGCTAGGATTTCCCTGCTCCTTTCCAGTGCCTCTCCCCTTAGCTAGTTTAAATGCTTGCCAATGAAGCATTTAAACCTATCACCTAGGATTCTGGTTCCCCTCCTGGACAGATGCAGACCATCATGCCAGTATAGGCTTGCATCACTCCAGGTGGACCCCCAGTCCCCAATGAAGCCAAATCCCTGGGCTCTGCACCAGTTTTTCAACCACTGATTGAATCCCATGGTGCGGAACACCCTAGCCTCTCCTACGCCATAGATGGGCAGCACCTCCGAGAAGGTTACCGTGCATGCTACTTGTCTAAGGCCCCTCCCCAATTCCACAAACTCTTCCTGCACTGCTCTAATCCCTTTCTTAGCCAGGTCATTTGTCCATAGGTGGACAATGACATCCAGCTCCCTCTCCTGTGCAGCTGCTCTGGCCATCCTGAGGATTCTCTCCCTGTTCCTCCAAGCCATGGCACCAGACAGGCACCTTACCTCCCCTTCCTCCCCAGTTCTACCTTCCTAGAAATGGAGTCTCCCACTAGGAGTTGTTTCCTTCCCCTGTGGGGTCCCATGCCACCCTCCTGTGGGTCTTCTTTGTGGATGTTCCCAGCATCCTCCTTGGTCTCCACTGCAGGTGCCTACATAGAGTAACCACACTTTGCCAGAATGGCATAGGAATTGTGGAGAGGTACAACTGGAGGGATGCACCTCTGTTCCACCACCCTCACCCTCCCTGATCCCACTGTGGTCCAACTGCTCCTCTTTCTTGGCAACCTCTGAGCCAACGGAAGTGGCACTGGTGGTCCCTGGATGGAAGAGGAGGTTCCACAAATCCTGGCCAACTCAGCCAGGAGATGAGTCTGCAGATGGAACAACACTGCATCCTCCAGAATGTCTCCTGGAAGTCTGCTGCTCACAGCCACTGCACTGTACCACTCCCATCATGTCTTATTTCTAGCCCTTAACTGTTGTTTGGAATCCTTACTCTTTCCTCTGTTTTTTCTTTTTTATTTCTCTGCTAACTTTCTGCCTCTGTGCCCTTTAAGCTCCTGAGTGTCCTGTTCTGAGACAAGAATATCCTATATTTCTCAGTAGACCCTTACTTGCTCAGAGGCAGACTTCCAGCAGCTATAGGGGCCGGAAGCTACTCTTGCCCTTCTAGGATGGTGGGTCTTTGGTGGCTCTGTGATCACTCACTTCCTGCTCCCAAACAGGAAGTTGCTGTTGTCAGTCAAATCCTGTGCCTATAAAAGTGGAACTAACTTTGGGTGGGTGGGTGGAGGGAGGAAGGAGGCAATATAGTCCTAGTAGAGAAGTCCAGTCACACAGCACTCCTTCCTCCTGGCGTCTTCTGCCAAGCTACTAACAGAATATTTCTAAGGCAGTCTTTAAATTTAGCCTCCTTCTAGCTAAGCCAGTCCGCCTACTTACAGATACAGATACAGATAAGCAGCTTGGAGCTATGTCTCCAACATTCTAAACAGAAAGAAGGGATTATTTTATTTTAGTTGTCATAGTGATTTGTAGATGTGGAAGGATGCATTGAAAAGTCCCCAAAATGTGTTCCACAGCTCCAGTTTCAAGCTACAGATAGCAAGGAGGTCACGTGATGCAAGTGATCTATTAGCTGCAGAGGTGCTGAGCTCCTGCCTATAACCTACTTTTATTTAGCTGATTTTAGCCTATTCCGGGGTTGCAATCTCATCTAAAGCCAGAATACTACCTACATTGCCACTAATTTACTTGAGTTGGTCTGCAAGCAGTCCCAGTTGCGATGGAGACTGAAATGCATCCAGCCTCCATCGCCATACTCCACCAGCAACTGGAAAAAAAAAACTGAAGAAGCCAAAGGCCCAGGAGTTAATCCAGATAAAAGTCTTCACAGTCATCAACCTCGATCCCTCTAACAGAGGATCGGTTTTTACAGGAACTACAGCCATTCAAGGAAACTCTGGTCGAGATTGCTAATGATTTAAAATCTTTGCATGGAGATTTTTCAGACCTGTCGCAGAGAATGGCGGACTTCGAGGTCTGCACTACTTCTATCAAGAAGTGGAAATAGAAGCTTGAACCAGAGATGGTGGTGTTAAGGCAGCAAGTGCAGAAGCTACAACTAAAGACCGAAGACCTGGAGGGAAGGAGTCGCAGGAATAATATTTTAATAATTGGGTTGCCTGAGGCTGAGGAAGGGCAAAATGTTCAGGCTTTTCTGCAAAGATTCCTGTGCAAGATTGCCGGTCCATCCCGATGGAGGCCTCTTACAAGATTGAATGAGCACACGTGCCCCTCATTAACCTCAAACAGGAGCTCCCCCAGACCTCTAATAACATTTTAAGCTTTGTGGAGAAGCAACATGTCTTAAATAAAGCGAGAGAATCTCAAGCCATAGTATAGGAAGGGGTCAAAATTCATTTCACACAAGACCTTCCATACGGGCAAAGGCAAAAACGTGCTGCCTTTCACCCATAGTCAACAAGCTGATTGCAGCAGGAATTCTTCAAGATGCTGTACCCTTTCATCTGCAAGTCAAGGTAACGGACAGCTGGATCTCCTATGACACCCGGTGAAGGCATTGGAATATCTGACCATCAAGCTCCCTGAATTATTCCATAAAGGTTAAAACTTCAGAGGAACTTGGCTGCTCTGCAAATAATTTGGCTAGTTTTGTGTTTCTTTCCTTATTCTACAGAGTTTTGCTCCATCTCAAATATTATTGTTAGCACCAACCTGTGACTTTGGGTCAGCCAAGAAGAGGCTGTGGTCCAGGCAGTTGAGAGATCCTGAAGATTGGCTGGCTCCTGGGATGGGATGCTGGTGGAAGCCTGCGTCAGGACTGTGGTTGGGCCTAGTCAGCTGCACCGCAGCGGTCACAGCATGCCCTCCTTGCAAAAGCAGGAACTTCTGCAGAAGGGAGGTGTTTCAGGAGGAGCACATTCAAGGAGCACCGTGCACCCGGTTAGGTTCCCTCTTGATACAAAAATGACATGTCAAACATTGGGTTATAACCACAGTGCTGTTTTGTTGTTTAACATTCTCTTCCTTTTCCATAACAATAGAGCTGCAGTTTTTTTTTCACAAATTAGGGTATTGGGGAGATAATATGTATTTATATACTACAGTTAATGTTGATTTCAATTAAGAGAGGGGTATTGCCATATAGCGGTCACTGGCTATGAATAATATAATGCTTTGAGACCCCCTGGTTTTAGGCTGTCTGGTCTCAAAGTAGGCAGCGAGGGCTGCACAAAGTGCTGATAGAAATGCTGTGTCACCACCTAGATAGTTGGGGGTATACCTCCTTGGTGTCATAAGGCCATTATTATCTGGGATAGACAGATTTGCAGTTAATAAAAGTAATATTTCTTACTGTTCTTCAATTAAAGGAGAAAGCTCCAAAGAGGTCAAATGGGCTATGGCTTTCCTATACCTTAACACTTCTAAACCTGAATGCCTCACTTTAATATGGAGAGCCTTTGTAAATAGTTCTGAGGGTTTTGGTGGGGAGGTTTGTTGGTTCTGGACTATATGACTGGGGATTTGTGGTTGTGGAGGGGATCAGGGAAAGGTTGGAGGCGATCATAGATATCAAGCATAGATTCTGGTACGTCTCTAATGTTATAAACGATGGTTGATGTCAAAGTTAAAATTGTTTCTTGGAACGTAAGGGAGCTTGAGATCAGGTTAAATGTATTGCAATTCTCAAACATATATCTCTATTACAAGCCAATATAATCTTCCTACAAGAGACACACACCGTCTTACTCACGAGGCAGTTGGTTTTAAAGACAAGCGTACAACAGGTTTTGCCACGGGAGATTCCACTAATAGAGGAGGGTGGTGATTCTTATCATGAGAACTGTTCCATTCCAACCTGAAACTATTGTTTCGGACCCACAGAATAAATTCATCTTGGTTAAGGGCCAGTTGGATAGAAAACTGGTAGTTCTTGGTTGCATATAAGGACCGACAGGCGAGGATCCAGACTTTCTCATTGGTTTAGTAGACAAACTGGCTCCATTTACTCCAGCCCCTATAATACTGGGAGGAGACTGGAATCTCACCCAATCCCAATTATTGGATAAATCAAACCTGACCCCTAGAGCTCTGTCCCCATCGAGAGGGCTCTCAATGAGATGATGGATCTCCTTGGGTTATGCGACTCCTGGAGGATTTTAAATCCGACCACTAGGGCTTTTTCGTTCTACTCACAGGTACACCAGACAGCCTCCAGGTTGGATTACTTTCTTATAAGTTCAACCCTACTATCGGGGACTCTGGGAGGGGGGATAGAGCCGATAGTGATATCTGATCATGTGGTGGTATGGCTCATTGTCACTCCAACTACTGAACAGCAGAAAGACACCCTATGGAAACTAAACACGCAGCTACTTAAAGATAAGTTTATAGTCTCTAAGATTCGCACTCTCATTGGACAGTTCCTGGAAAATAATTTAGGCTCCATTCCTAGGGTTGATCAAGTTTGGTGTGCATTAAAATGCTATCTAAGAGGGGAACCTATTAGACTAGCATCAAAGCGGAAAAAGGTTAGAGAGGCTCAAGCCCAAAAATTATTGGAGCAGATCAGAGCTCTTGAACAAAGTGTATCATCTACTTCCCTGCAGAAATCACTTACAGAGCTTTTGTCCCTCAGGAATGCATACTCAGATCTCCTTAAGGAGAAAGCTGAATTTGCTATCCTCAGAACAAAAGCAACCTATATCGACCAGGGGGAAGAAGCCGGTCTTCTTTTGGATCTTCGTATGAGACAACTGTAAAGCACAAGAACCATTCAGGCAATCCAAGATGCTGATGGGACCCTTAAAACTCTTCCCAGGGATATAGTTTCAGTGTTTGAAAGATTTATACAAACCTCTATGGCCAGTGGCTTAACCCCATCGAAGGATGGTACCGAGGCATACTGGCGTATTCTGCTTCCCAAAATGCAGGAAGCTGACTGGCCAATACTGACAGCCCCATCACACTAATGGAAATATCCCAGGCCATCAAGGCTTTGGCCCGGATAAAGCCCCAGGACCAGATAGCTTTCCCTCAAATTTTTTTTTAATTTTTGTTAAGGATCTATCCCCAATATTGCTTAAATTTTATCACTGTATCTTGTATAATAAAACTATGGATCCCTCCATTCTGGAAGCAACTATTATCTTGCTTCTAAAACCCAACAAGCCACCAGAACAACCTTCTAGCTACCATCCTTGTAACCATGTAAATGTAACTATGTCATCATCCACTGGCTCCAAACTGCCTAACTGTGCACAGTGGGTCAACTTGACCTAGGGGAAACAATGGGTTTCATTCACACCATAGCAACACATAGAGAGCTACTCCTCCCTCTTCTCCCCTGCCTGTCTCTCCTGTAGGTTATGTACCCTGGTATGTAAACATCCTAGTCATGGTTCTCTGTGTACCATGTTTCTATGACTGCTACACTATCCAGGCATCCCTCTTCCATCAAGGCCACCAGCTCAGGGAGCTTGTTGACCAGACTACGGGCATTGGTACTCATTACCCTCCATTTCCTGATGGCCTTACTCCTTTTTGCCCCATCCCTGTCCTGCTTGCCTTTGTCACTTTCCCCATTGCCCCCTTCTCCCTATTGCCACCTCTCGTTGGTGTTTACGCACTTACTACCGTGATTTTTGGGTGGGCTAGGATTTCCCTGCTCCTTTCCAGTGCCTCTCCCTTAGCTAGTTTAAATGCTTCAATGAAGCATTTAAACCTATCACCTAGGATTCTGGTTCCTCCTGGACAGATGCAGACCATCATGCCAGTATAGGCTTGCATCACCTCCAGGTGGACCCCCAGTCCCCAATGAAGCCAAATCCCTGGGCTCTGCACCAGTTTTCAACCACTGATTGAATCCCATGGTGCGGAAACACCCTAGCCTCTCCTAATGCCATAGATGGGCAGCACCTCCGAAGCTACCGCATGCTACTTGTCTCAAGGCCCCTCCCAATTCCACAAACTCTTCCTGCACTGCTCTAATCCCTTTCTTAGCCAGGTCATTTGTCCATAGGTGGACAATGACATCCAGCTCCCTCTCCTGTGCAGCTGCTCTGGCCATCCTGAGGATTCTCTCCCTGTTCCTCCAAGCCATGGCACCAGACAGGCACCTTACCTCCCCTTCCTCCCCAGTTCTACCTTCCTAGAAATGGAGTCTCCCACTAGGAGTTGTTTCCTTCCCCTGTGGGGTCCCATGCCACCCTCCTGTGGGTCTTCTTTGTGGATGTTCCCAGCATCCTCCTTGGTCTCCACTGCAGGTGCCTACATAGAGTAACCACACTTTGCCAGAATGGCATAGGAATTGTGGAGAGGTACAACTGGAGGGATGCACCTCTGTTCCACCACCCTCACCCTCCCTGATCCCACTGTGGTCCAACTGCTCCTCTTTCTTGGCAACCTCTGAGGCAACGGAAGTGGCACTGGTGGTCCCTGGATGGAAGAGGAGGTTCCACAAATCCTGGCCAACTCAGCCAGGAGATGAGTCTGCAGATGGAACAACACTGCATCCTCCAGAATGTCTCCTGGAAGTCTGCTGCTCCACAGCCACTGCACTGTACCACTCCCATCATGTCTTATTTCTAGCCCCTTAACTGTTGTTTGGAATCCTTACTCTTTCCTCTGTTTTTTTCCTTTTTTATTTCTCTGCTAACTTTCTGCCTCTGTGCCCTTTAAGCTCCTGAGTGTCCTGTTCTGAGACAAGAATATCCTATATTTCTCAGTAGACCCCTTACTTGCTCAGAGGCAGACTTCCAGCAGCTATAGGGGGCCGGAAAGCTACTCTTGCCCTTCTAGGATGGTGGGTCTTTGGTGGCTCTGTGATCACTCACTTCCTGCTCCCAAACAGGAAGTTGCTGTTGTCAGTCAAATCCTGTGCCTATAAAAGTGGAACTAACTTTGGGTGGGTGGGTGGAGGGGAAGGAAGGAGGGCAATATAGTCCTAGTAGAGAAGTCCAGTCACACAGCACTCCTTCCTCCTGGCGTCTTCTGCCAAGCTACTAACAGAATATTTCTAAGGCAGTCTTTAAATTTAGCCTCCTTCTAGCTAAGCCAGTCCGCCTACTTACAGATACAGATACAGATAAGCAGCTTGGAGCTATGTCTCCAACATTCTAAACAGAAAGAAGGGATTATTTTATTTTAGTTGTCATAGTGATTTGTAGATGTGGAAGGATGCATTGAAAAGTCCCCAAAATGTGTTCCACGAGCTCCAGTTTCAAGCTACAGATAGCAAGGAGGTCACGTGATGCAAGTGATCTATTAGCTGCAGAGGTGCTGAGCTCCTGCCTATAACCTACTTTTATTTAGCTGATTTTAGCCTATTCCGGGGGTTGCAATCTCATCTAAAGCCAGAATACTACCTACATTGCCACTAATTTACTTGAGTTGGTCTGCAAGCAGTCCCACGAAGTTGCGATGGAGACTGAAATGCATCCAGCCTCCATACGCCATACTCCACCAGCAACGCTGGAAAAAAAACTGAAGAAGCCAAAGGCCCAAGGAGTTAATCCAGATAAAAAGTCTTCACAGTCATCAACCTCGATCCCTCTAACAGAGGATCGGTTTTTACAGGAACTACAGCCATTCAAGGAAACTCTGGTCGAGATTGCTAATGATTTAAAATCTTTGCATGGAGATTTTTCAGACCTGTCGCAGAGAATGGACTTCGAGGTCTGCACTACTTTATCAAGAAGTGGAAATAGAAGCTTGAACCAGAGATGGTGGTGTTAAGGCAGCAAGTGCAGAAGCTACAACTAAAGACCGAAGACCTGGAGGGAAGGAGTCGCAGGAATAATATTTTAATAATTGGGTTGCCTGAGGCTGAGGAAGGGCAAAATGTTCAGGCTTTTCTGCAAAGATTCCTGTGCAAAATTGCCGGTCCATCCCCGATGGAGGCCTCTTACAAGATTGAATGAGCACACCGTGCCCTACGGCCCCAACCTCAAACAGGAGCTCCCCCCCAGACCTCTAATAATAACATTTTTAAGCTTTGTGGAGAAGCAACATGTCTTAAATAAAGCGAGAGAATCTCAAGCCATAGTATAGGAAGGGGTCAAAATTCATTTCACACAAGACCTTCCATACGGACAAAGGCAAAAACGTGCTGCCTTTCACCCCATAGTCAACAAGCTGATTGCAGCAGGAATTCACTTCAAGATGCTGTACCCTTCTCATCTGCAAGTCAAGGTAACGGACAGCTGGATCTCCTATGACACCCCGGTGAAGGCATTGGAATATCTGACCATCAAGCTCCCTGAATTATTCCATAAAGGTTAAAACTTCAGAGGAACTTGGCTGCTCTGCAAATAATTTGGCTAGTTTTGTGTTTCTTTCCTTATTCTACAGAGTTTTGCTCCATCTCAAATATTATTGTTAGCACCAACCTGTGACTTTGGGTCAGCCAAGAAGAGGCTGTGGTCCAGGCAGTTGAGAGATCCTGAAGATTGGCTGGCTCCTGGGATGGGATGCTGGTGGAAGCCTGCGTCAGGACTGTGGTTGGGCCTAGTCAGCTGCACACTCGGTCACAGCATGCCTCCTTGCATAAAGCAGGAACTTCTGCAGAAGGGAGGTGTTTCAGGAGGAGCACATTCAAGGAGCACCGTGCACCCGGTTAGGTTCCCTCTTGATACAAAAATGACATGTCAAGCATTGGGTTATAACCACAGTGCTGTTTTGTTGTTTAACATTCTCTTCCTTTTCCATAACAATAGAGCTGCAGTTTTTTTTTCACAAATTAGGGTATTGGGGAGATAATATGTATTTATATACTACAGTTAATGTTGATTTCAATTAAGAGAGGGGTATTGCCATATAGCGGTCACTGGCTATGAATAATATAATGCTTTGAGACCCCCTGGTTTTAGGCTGTCTGGTCTCAAAGTAGGCAGCGAGGGGCTGCACAAAAGTGCTGATAGAAATGCTGTGTCACCACCTAGATAGTTGGGGGGGTATACCTCCTTGGTGTCATAAGGCCATTATTATCTGGGATAGACAGATTTGCAGTTAATAAAAGTAATATTTCTTACTGTTCTTCAATTAAAGGAGAAAGCTCCAAAGAGGTCAAATGGGCTATGGCTTTCCTATACCTTAACACTTCTAAACCTGAATGCCTCACTTTAATATGGAGAGCCTTGTAAATAGTTCTGAGGGTTTTGGTGGGGAGGGTTTGTTGGTTCTGGACTATATGACTGGGGATTTGTGGAATTGTGGAGGGGATCAGGGAAGGGTTGGAGCGATCATAGATATCAAGCATAGATTCTGGTACGCCTCTAATGTTATAAACGATGGTTGATGTCAAAGTAAAATTGTTTCTTGAACGTAAGGGAGCTTGAGATCAGGTTAAATGTATTGCAATTCTCAAACATATATCTCTATTACAAGCCAATATAATCTTCCTACAAGAGACACACCGTCTTACTCACGAGGCAGTTGGTTTTAAAAGACAAGGGGTACAACAGGTTTTTGCCACGGGAGATTCCACTAATAGAGGAGGGGTGGTGATTCTTATCATGAGAACTGTTCCATTCCAACCTGAAACTATTGTTTCGGACCCACAGGGTAAATTCATCTTGGTTAAGGGCCAGTTGGATAGAAAACTGGTAGTTCTTGGTTGCATATAAGGACCGACAGGCGGGGATCCAGACTTTCTCATTGGTTTAGTAGACAAACTGGCTCCATTTACTCCAGCCCCTATAATACTGGGAGGAGACTGGAATCTCACCCAATCCCAATTATTGGATAAATCAAACCTGACCCCTAGAGCTCTGTCCCCATCGCAGAGGGCTCTCAATGAGATGATGGATCTCCTTGGGTTATGCGACTCCTGGAGGATTTTAAATCCGACCACTAGGGCTTTTTCGTTCTACTCACAGGTACACCAGACAGCCTCCAGGTTGGATTACTTTCTTATAAGTTCAACCCTACTATCGGGGACTCTGGGAGGGGGGATAGAGCCGATAGTGATATCTGATCATGTGGTGGTATGGCTCATTGTCACTCCAACTATTGAACAGCAGAAAGACACCCTATGGAAACTAAACACGCAGCTACTTAAAGATAAGTTTATAGTCTCTAAGATTCGCACTCTCATTGGACAGTTCCTGGAAAATAATTTAGGCTCCATTCCTAGGGTTGATCAAGTTTGGTGTGCATTAAAATGCTATCTAAGAGGGGAACCTATTAGACTAGCATCAAAGCGGAAAAGGTTAGAGAGGCTCAAGCCCAAAATTATTGGAGCAGATCAGAGCTCTTGAACAAAGTGTATCATCTACTTCCCTGCAGAAATCACTTACAGAGCTTTTGTCCCTCAGGAATGCATACTCAGATCTCCTTAAGGAGAAAGCTGAATTTGCTATCCTCAGAACAAAAGCAACCTATATCGACCAGGGAAGAAGCGGTCTTCTTTTGGATCTTCGTACAGAGACAACTGTAAAAGCACAAGAACCATTCAGGCAATCCAAGATGCTGATGGGACCCTTAAAACTCTTCCCAGGGATATAGTTTCAGTGTTTGAAAGATTTTATGCAAACCTCTATGGCCAGTGGCTTAACCCCATCGAAGGATGGTACAGAGAGCATACTTGCGTATTCTGCTTCCCAAAATGCAGGAAGCTGACTGGCCAATACTGACAGCCCCATCACACTAATGGAAATATCCCAGGCCATCAAGGCTTTGGCCCCGGATAAAGCCCCAGGACCAGATAGCTTTCCTCAAATTTTTTTTAATTTTGTTAAGGATCTATCCCCAATATTGCTTAAATTTTATCACTGTATCTTGTATAATAAAACTATGGATCCCTCCATTCTGGAAGCAACTATTATCTTGCTTCTAAAACCCAACAAGCCACCAGAACAACCTTCTAGCTACCATCCTTGTAACCATGTAAATGTAACTATGTCATCATCCACTGGCTCCAAACTGCCTAACTGTGCACAGTGGGTCAACTTGACCTAGGGGAAACAATGGGTTTCATTCACACCATAGCAACATACAACAGCATGAGCCTGCATGTCCTTATATGGGTCTAGCAGAAACCAATGAGTAGAATGCAATACCCAAGAATGCCCAAACATGTCTAGACAAATTCTGCCTAGATGCTAATAACAAAATGATTTTATTGGTACATGGGTGATTTTATGCTGAGGGGGGGAGAGATGATATGTGTGTATATATATATATATATATATATGCTTGCTTGCTTCTCCTGAGAGAAGAGAAAATGTAACATCAACGGCTGTACAGCACCACGCTAAAGTAAACGATATTTTACTCTTCCGACCGTGCCTGTGTCATCTGTACTGTAATGTACAACTAGGTCCCGAGGTAATACGTAGCCTGGAGGACCTCCAGCTATAATTCCTCCGCTACAATTGGTGCAGTGACTCGGATCGCTTTTAAATGGGGAACACCGACCGGGACCTTGACGTAGTCTGTCCATGCCGTAAGAAATTGCCCTGAGTGCGTTTAATCCTTGGAAAGTTCGGTGCCATGGGAGAGACTGATCACCTCAGCCAACCACAGATCTCCACAAGGTAATGTACTGTATGCTCAGAGATTTAATAAGCAAGCAACTGTTTACTGTTAACTAGAGATTACTGTTTGAACTCACAAGGCAGAACTCTAGGGAACAAGTTATAGGCTAGAGACCACTGTTACTTGCAAGACAGGGCTCTAGGGAGTCTAAGGCTAGCCCGTGACAGGGTCACCACTGGTGCACAAGGGTGATACTTTGTCAGAGTTAGTAGACGGATAAGTATCAAACCGCTGGATAGTACCCCACAGAATTAATCTGTAAACACAACACAATAGAGTTAGCAATGGAGGTAGAGATACACAAGTATCTGGGAAAAGATGCAGTTAGGAGCAAGATGCCCCTCCAGAGTTCAAGTCAGTCCGAGAGTATTTTAGCAAGTTAGTGCTGGATCATAATTCAGTGACCAAAATGAAAAAGAGAAGCTAGCAAATGCTGTACAAGGTCTGTAGCAATACAGCCAGGAGGTAACTCGCAACACATGAGACTTTTAAAGAAGCTGCATGTGCAGCAAGATAT
Source organism: Neoceratodus forsteri (assembly GCA_016271365.2). Taxonomy (NCBI): domain Eukaryota; kingdom Metazoa; phylum Chordata; order Ceratodontiformes; family Ceratodontidae; genus Neoceratodus; species Neoceratodus forsteri. Next base: position 18,478,694 of record CM028129.1, on the reverse strand, counting down.
AGTAACCCAGCTACAACTGTCCATCTAGAAAATGAGTCTCTATTTAATGAGAGAAGCAACCATGACCTGCATGCCTTAAGAGATAATGCTAAAAGGCAAAACTTAAAAATGTTTTTCAAACAAATGGTGTTCTGGCTAGTAACACTGATTCCTTACATTTTGAAAACAAGGAACTTAGAGATGATAAATCTGAAGTAATTATTAAAAGTTAACAAGCTGGTATTTCAACACCAGACATTGATGGTACAGCATGATTTAGTATGTTTTAATTACAGCAGACTTGAAATGAAGGTTTTCAATATAAACTATGACACAGCTTCTGTCAATAATAAGCATGTTTTACAAGATGGAAATGTCTTGAAATCTGAAAACAAGGCACTTAATATCGTGCTAACTCCTGTATCTGAGTTAAAATGTAGGAGTAAAAGTCAAATATAGGAACTTGCACCATCAGCCAGAGCTTTTGGCAGGCATACTAACTTAATGCCCATAGACCTTGCCTCTTCTCATGTTGAAGAGTTTGATTTTGAACACTCACAGTATGCTATGGGTGGACTAGAGCAAAGACTAGCCACTTGTTTTCTGTGATTCACAAAATGGAGAATTGTTAGAGTCTTAAAATGGTGGACACACATGTGATCAGGTTGCATCCCCATACCATCCCAAGATGGCCACTCATGGTCATGTGATGAGGGTCATGACACAGTAACCCATGATGCCCATGAGGTAATCCAAAATGGCCGACCGCCATCTCATAGAGGTTCAATCTTGCAGTCACAGGGACCTGTGATTGCTGCCATAACAAAACAAAACAACCCGGAGTTGTTTGGCATGATTAATAATGTTATCAGTAACACTAGTGTTTCTGAGGGACAAAAGATTCTCATTAAAAATGATGTTGATGTACTTTTGAATAAGGTTGATACGCAATCTGTCATGAAGTCAGCATCTGATGCCAAAGAAACAGCTTACGCTGTTAATGTTTGCATTATTAGCATAGCCTTGTATAAAAAACACATTGCAGTTAATTACATAAAAGGTTGTTTTCGTTTCCTATGCAATTTAACATCCACTTCCCCTGAGAAGGATAAACGTACTACTTTTCCTATGCAGTGCATCAATACCTTAAGCTGTAATGTTAAAAATAATGTTGCTACCATCCAGCAACATTCAGGGAACCAACTTTACATTTGATGGGAGGGACAACCTGATTCTGAAACCCCGTGGCTGTGATATTTTCAACATCACAGGTCACGTTTGGGGAGGGTTATAGGTTTGGTTTCTGAACCTGAGCTGACAGCTGTCTCAGCACTACTTTCTCCACCCCTGATGGCCACTGGAACCACAACCATAGCTGGAGAACTACGCAGCTTACACTCATAGACACCGGAGCAGCCGAGCAATTAAAATATCAGCATACCCTTAGACCTCAAAAGACCACCAATGTATATAGAGGGATGTACAGGACATACCACAGAAGGGTATTGGTCCCAACCACAACACATAAGGCTGGGAGGTACACCCGTGGGCCGCCAAGCCTTCACATGGGTGGAGGGGGAGCTCACGGAAGACATCATTAGCAGCGATTGTCTAACTAAGCATCAGCTTGTTGTAGATCTTAGTAATCAATGTCTATAAAAAGTAAATGTTAAAAGTTTTAAACCAATTACTGTTGTGGAAAGTTATGGTTTAGCCTCTGTAAAATCGAACTGCTACTGCCAATTCACAAACTGTTACCCAAAGCAAATTTGGGAGATTTGCAAAGCCAGGACCCCTGGATTGTAAATAAATGTGCGCAAACAAAAGAGGACCCCCAAAATAATTATAAATTTAAAATCAGAGACAACATCCTGTTTAGACAGGAGGAGAATAAAACACTAAAATGGATATCTCCAAGTCAATTATATCATGATATTGTCATGGAAAACAACTGCTGGTGTGGCCATGGGGGGGTCCAACAAAACCATGCAAATTATCAAATCTAAATACTGGTGGCCTAACATGGACAATACCATTGCAGACAGTTTACACGGTGTCTTATATGTTTGCAACAAGATCCCAAGAGGGCAAACTAAAATTACAACCATTGCCGCTGGAAGATGGCCCTGGGATGCATTATGTGGGGCCAGTCCCAACGGCAAAGGGGGGATATAAGTACATGCTGGTTATTATAGACATGTTTTCTAAATGGGTGGAAGCATTCCCCACCAAAAACAATACAGCAATAACAACAGCAAGAATCCTATATAACCGGGTGTGCACTAGGTGGGGCTTCCCCAATATTATAGAATCAGACAGAGGCACACATTTTGTAAATCAAGTAATGGCCACAATGTGACAAATAATTGGGGTCCTGCAGCTGTACCACCTACCATACCATCCCCAATCATCGGGAATGGTAGAAAGAATGAACAGAACACTTAAAAATGCATTACAAAAGTGCGTCCTAGATGCAGGAAAAGATTGGGTAGATCACTTGCCTGGTATTCTAATGGCAGTCAGAGGGACTGTCCAGGCAAGCACTGGGTTATCACCCTACAAATTAATGACAGGGTGAAAGATGAGGTTAACGCACCTGGCAGATGTGCCTTCTCTAAATGGCCCTATTAGTGATAAGGTAAAACATGAAAAGTTCCTGTCTGGGGTACAATTACAATTGGAACAGTACCTAGGATTTGCTGCTCAAAACATGGCCAAGGCACATGAAAAGAATGTTAACTACAGGGAACCCTTTATGGGATGGGCCACCCCAATAAAAGAGGGAGACACGGTAATGGTCCAAAATTGGGAACAAAAATCACCTTGGAAAGATGCCAATTGGCTAGGACCCTATACCATGCTAAAGAAATTGGGAGAGACTGCAGTATACATAAAAAGAATTAATAAAGGAATCAAACCAGTGCCTCAAGCTGTGCATCAACAATATAGGGGACAATTAGCTTTTGTAAACAAAAAGAAAATACAAAAAACCAGGCCAGAATTATGGGTCCATGTTGACCAATGTAAAAAGGTATCAGATAAAGCTGACTAGACAATGATACAGCATTTGATTTGTCTTTCTAGGTTGACACCATGCTTACCTTACTACTATTGATGGTGGCGACCTACTACAGAGTGTCCTCTGACATACAAGCAAACATCAAGACCAATCATGTAGCCGTAGATTATGAGGACACTGCCCACTTGAGAATAAACTGTACCAGAGACCGCAATGATGCTAAAACCTATATCCAAGATATAACCTGGATGCTAAACAATATGCAAATCAACATCTTGAGGTTTTGCCCAGAGAAGGGAAGTGGGCCGGTCAATGAACTGTTCAAATGGAAAACACCCTATTGTGACCTGCCTTGGTCACCCCACCGAGGATGGATTGAACCAGATACCGGAACCCTGGTGTTGGAAAAGGTAGCCCCCGGAGATTCAGGCACCTATACAGTGACTATATGTCAGGATACCTATGTTGATGTTAAAATGCCCAATATACACCAAGAAAATGATGATACCCGTTCCGGAAAAAAATATCAGTGCAGAAATAACACTTACTGTTAACCTTGCCACAACATGACCTAACCTCACTGCAGGGCCAAACAGTGGGCTTACATCAACACCCACTGATCAAACTTTTGTAAATAATGTACAATACATTAGATTACCTGTTAGGTTTGATTTTTCTAGTTGGGACTTAAATAGTACAAGTGATTGTGCCAATACAAATGTATCAAAATTTTATGCCACCATGTTGTTAGATATGGTCAGTGCTTTCCATGCTCAAGAGGGGGTTTCATGATTACTAATCAGACCCATAAATTGCTTAAAAGAAGAAAAAGAGACCTGTTGGGTGACATAACAGGACTCTTTGGCTCTGGAATGAGTATCTGGAATCAAGCCGATCTGGAAACCATTAGAGAACACCAAAATACTGTAAAGCTACAGGAGGAGAGAGAGGTTCTCCTACCATTAGCAATCAACCAGGCTGGACTGGCAGCCGAGGAACGACTGACCGTATATAATATGCATGAGATAGCTAAGCTTTTTAAACAAGTTGCGAATAAAATAAATTACATTATAGATGAGCATAATGAGGAAGTAGGGCACCGTACTATAGGGAAAGCTATAACCTGTTCCGCTTATGGATCTTATGTACTAACCACTGTAAATAAGCTGTTACAACAACTAAGCAACAACAAGTTGCCTGATCAAATGTCAGATGCCCAAATCAAATTATGGTATTGCCCCATGTGTTGGGATGTCAATGACTCCCACTGTTTAAACCCTTGCACTTACAATAAAGCCCCGCCCATTTGATGGGTAAGAAAAGTGGCCAAAGTGTATACAAGACCACAAGGGTTCAGGCCAAACAGCACGCTAGCAGACACAATGAAGGTACTCCTCACTGTAAAATTACCCCAAGTACAGTATGCCAAGCAAATGTATACTAGGTCAACTCCAGGGGGATTACTACACATACCGTGTGAACCCACCTAATATACTAGTGCAGAATAAGAATGGGTCCTGGGTAGCGCCAAATTTACATTGTTGTGAGGAGATAAACAGCCATTGAATCTGCCAGTGTAATGTTATGTCACAGACTCAACCAGTCTGTGGAGAACTTTCCATAAAGAAAGAGAGCAATAATACTGTCTGGGGTCCAGTTCAAGTACAAAAATGGACCACACAGCGTGTAATCTCCACTTATAACTCTACTAACCAATACTGTATTGTAACAAATGTTAAAACATTAACACATCAAGGCAAAACCTGTCCTATTACCCAACCTAGCTTCTGCTTTGTACCCAATGGTGATGTACAAATTGGAGACTATATCTTCCATCCTATATCACACCATAAGTCATCTCAAATTAACATTGGGACTCAAACTCCCCATCAGGCATATCAAATTAATAACTATGCACCTGCATTTAAAGCACCAATACCACCACTTACTCTAAATTTACAGAACCTGCTAGTCTGTAAGGACACACATCTGATTAACATTGAGAATTCAGCACATAAAATACAGCTTAAAGTTCAAGAGCTACTTAGTGATGCTGGTAATGAACACTCGATGTACAGTACACAGGGTGGACCATGGGGCGTGTTAACATTTAAAACCCTACTGGTACTACAACTGGTGTTGGTAGCCATTTTAATGCTTAGTGCATGCTGTTTAAGGTGCACCATCAGAGGCATGAGACAGGAAATGCAAATGCTGCATGGAGCAGGACTGGTGAGAGCAGCCATGTCATAATTAATAAATAGTCTCCGGACTGCATACTTATAGGAAAAGCCACACAGTGGGTCCCTAAAAGGGCCCCCTATCGGAGGACTTCCACTACTGCACAGGAGACCTAAATTTTCCAAAATTAACTGGCTGTCTCCATAGGTACAAGGGGGGATTGTAACCATGTAAGTGTACCTATGTCATCATCCACTGGCTCCAAACTGCCTAACTGTGCACAGTGGGTCAACTTGACCTAGGGGAAACAATGAGTTTCATTCACACCGTAGCAACATACAACAGCATGAGCCTGCATGTCCTTATATGGGTCTAGCAGAAACCAATGTGTAGAATGCAATACTCAAGAATGCCCAAACATGTCTAGACAAGTTCTGCCTAGATGCTAATAACAAAATGATTTTATTGGTACATGGGTGATTTTATGCTGGGGGGGAGATGATATGTGTATATATATATATTTGCTTGCTTGCTTCTCCTGAGAGAAGAGAAAATGTAACATCAATGGCTGTACAGCAGCATGCTGAAGTAAACGTATCTTTTACTCTTCCGACTGCGTCTGTGTCATCTGTATTGTAATGTACAACTAGGTCCTGAGGTAATATGTAGCCTGGAGGACCCCCAGCTATAATTCCTCTGCTACAGTCCTATATTGTTGCTGAATTGTGACCATAAAATTCTCACTAAAATTTTGGTGAACCGAAATCAAAAGATATGGCTTCCTTTGCTTAGCCCTGAACAGGTGGGTTTTGTCCCAGGTAGGTCGGCGTCAGATCACTTCCATAAACTGGGGGACATGTATTTCACTTGGCTCAATCCACCTTATATCCCATGGCCCTAATATCTCTAGATGCTGAAAAAACATTTGATAGGGTGGATTGGAATTTCCTATGGCTTACCATTGGACACATGAATATACCCCTTGAATTTATCCAATGGATCCAAAAGATCTATTCAGCCCCTACTGCTAGGATATTTTATAACAAAGTGCTCTCCTCCAGCTTCTCCTTATACTCAGGTGCCTGGCAAGGTTGCCTTCTTTCCCCTTTACTTTTTAACCTGTACTTAGAACCCTTGATAAGACAAATCAACTCCTCAACCAAGGTACAGGGGATTTCTATAGGCATGCATAATTTAAAACTTTCCGTTTATGCAGATAATATCTTGCTTCATCTTGCAGATCCTATAGTCTCATAGGATGAAGTAATAACCATTAAAGGAGACTTTAGTAGGTTTCCAAACGACAATCTGAATTGTAATAAGACTGAAATTCTCCCCCTTAGTCACTATACTTTTCATCAAGATTTCAGTAAATTTGGAATGAAATGGTCCTCTCGATCGATGAAATATCTGGGCCTACATCTAACCACGGATCCCCTGCAGTATAAAAAACTTAACTTGGAAAACCTGGTTCAGAAAATTCAACAAGATCTTTCCAGATGGATAGCTTTGCCTATCTCTCTTTGGGGGAGGATCAATCTTATCAAAATGAATGTGCTCCTAGGCTATTTCTCCCCTAAATATGAGCAACATCTGGCTGCCTCTCTCCTTTTTCCGTAGGATACATACTAGTATCTCAGAATTCTTGTGGTTAAACAAGACCCCCAGAAGAGCATAAAGCAAGCTTACCCTAACTAAAAACAAAGGAGGGCTAAAACTGCCTAATTTATTATATTATCATTGGGCCAGTCATTTACACAAAATAGGAATGTGGATGTCCTCTTCCTCTAATAGTATAGAGGACACCTATATTCCCATATGGCTTCAAATTGAATCGGACATTTTTCACACAACCAAGACATCTCCAGCTACATTATTGTTTACGCCTTGTAGGACACTTCCAGATATAATTCAGTGGTCAGTAATGGGAACGTCTATTAAAATCTTTTTCCAGATCTGCGCCTCCCTATGCATATGTCCGAGCAAGGATACAATGCAATACATAGTAGATAACCCTAATATAAGAATTGGAGATTCCCCTATTGTCGGAGACTGGATGCCTCACTTGCAAGGCATGTGAGTGTGTGACCTTTATCAGCCTTATGGTCTCCTGTCACCCATTGAAATGCTTGCTAAACTCCAGACCCCTCCAGATTTAGTTTCAAGATATATCAACTGAGGCACCTTCTTCTACATAAGTTTGGAAGAGGATAAGTGCCCTCAAGACTAAACAATCTGGTGGAACAAATCAAACTGTTAGTTGTACAGCCACATAGTCTCTCGCTAATATATAATGAGCTCATTTCTACCTTTTTCCCCACTATGCTATCAGGTTCCAAAATATGGGACTCTCTGATCCCCAATCACGGAGTTAATTGGTCCGATATCTGGAGGGATTTGCACATATATATCACACCAAGATAGGTTAAGAGTTACCCAATATCAAATATTAAATAATATGTATTATACCCTAAGTAAGTTAGCGAAAATGGGACGGATGCAATCGCCCATTTGTGTTAGATGTGGTAAAGGGGATGGAACAATGCTACATGTTTTTTGGTCCTTTGAAAAGGTTACCCCAGTATGGACAAAAATCAAATTCCGAATGGATCCTTTACTGGTTTGGGATTAGCTTTTTACCCCAAATATTTGTATACTGGGTGATCTATCTTTAATTAAGGTCAAAGAAAGGATATTTCATATTTCCCTTATCTCCATAACGATGAAAAAATGGTCCTCAAGCACTGGTTGGACCAGACCATCATATCTTATACAGAATGGCTACATGACATGTCCTTTTATCTCAGGGCTGAAAAAATGATAGCGATTCTGTAAAATAAACCAACTGCCTTTGATAATAAATGGGGCAAGCTATATGCTCTTTACTTGAATTAGGGTACCCATTTTCTCGAGCTCTCTGTCTTAAATGTCTTAAAGTTTGCATTATACTTCTTGTACAAGTAAGCTAATGTGTATTGTATTTAGGTGAAAATCAGATCGCTCCAACAGGGGGGGAGGAAGAAGGGAGGGGGGAAGGGGAAGGGGATTGGGAGGAGGGGCTTAGTAATCCTGGTAATAGTCCTGCTACATTGTACCATGTGATATTGTTTAAAACTGAATAAAATGTTCTAAATAAAAAAAAAGCTACAGATAGCAAAATAAGAGCAAACAAATGTGCCAGCAAAAGCAGCTCACCCGGTCTATCTAAGTCTGCTTGAGTGTGCAGCCAACACACTTAGTTTGCAGCTGCCAAACCCCCCCTCCCCTTTGTCATCTCACTGCCACCCCCACCTCCCCCAACCTCACTCTCCCCTGTTCTCTGTCCCATGCCCTTTTGAAGCTGTTCACAGATATGCCTGATACCTCCCATTCAGGTAGGGTATTCCATTTTGCTACCAGACTTTCTGTGAAATAGTGTCTCCTCATTTCCTTCCTAAATCTTCCCCCCTCTATTCATAGCCCATGCCCCCTGGTGACCCTCCCGCTCCTTAACTTAATGAACAATCTGCCCCATCCTTATTGATTCCTCTCAGATACTTGAATGTCTCTATCATGTTCCCCCATCCCTTCTATCCTCCAGGGTGTACATATTCAGGTCTTCCAGCCTGCTCTCATGGTCTCTCCCCTCCATTCCACATATCGTCTTTGTTGCCTCCTCTGCACCCCCTCAAGTAGCGTGATATCACGCTTTAGGTATGGCCTTCAAAACTGCACACAATACTCTAAGTGCGGCCTTACCAGCGACCTGTAGAGGGGCAAGATCACCTCTCTTCACCTGGATGAAAACCTTCTCGCTATGCACTCCAGCATTTTGTTTGCTTTTGCAGCCACTCTCCTGCACTGGGCAGTGTTGTTCATGGTCCCTGTTATCATTACCCCTAGGTCCTTCTCCTCCTCAGTGATCCCCAGCTTAACCGCACCCAGCCAGTATTCTCTCCTTGGGTTCTTCTCCCCAAAGTGCAGTAACATAACCTCACACTTCTTTGCACTGAATCCCAGCTGCCACCTCTCTGACCACTCCTCTAGCTTGCTTAGGTCCCCCTGCAGCTTCTTCCATCTCTCCTCTCTATCCACCACTGCTCCGATTTTGGTGTCTTCAGCAAACAGACTTACCTTGCTCACCACCCTGTGTGCAATGTCTGATATGAAGAGCCCAAACAAGACTGGGCCCAACACAGAGCCCTGTGGCACCCCACTCATCACTGCCCTTGGAGTTGAGAGCTCCCCTCTCACCACCATCACCTATTGCAGCCTGCCACTCAGCCAGCTTGTAATACAGTTCATCATTTTTGCCCCTACTGCTACACCAGTTAACTTCCCCCCAAGCTGGCCATGAGGCACTGAATCGAAGACCTTGCTGAAGTCCAAGTAAAGAACATCCACTGCATGATGCATATCCGGCTCACCTGTTGACCAGTCATAATATTGTATGAAGTTGGTTTGACAAGACTTCCCTGAAACAAACCCATGCTGCCTCACATCCTGGAGGCCATTGTCCTCCAGGTACGACACCAGTCTTTCCTTTAGTATCATTTCCATGGGTTTGCACACTATGGAGGTGATACTTACCGGATGATAATTACCTGGTTCATCCCTTGGTGCACTCTTGTGTAATGGTACTACATGTGCCATCCTCCAGTCCAGTGGCACACATCCTGACTCCAGTGAGGTGCTGTACAGATCTGCCAGTGGCTCCCCCAACACCTCTGCCATCTCCTTCAGCACCCTGGGGTGGATACCATCCAGCCCTGTTGCCTTGTCTACCTTCAGTGCCCTCAGTCCCTCTTGGACTCTACTTGCCTCAATTCTTCCATCTGTCACCTCCTCTCCCCCTGTCCCCACCCTTCCTGCCAATGCTGGTAGCGGTCCTCCCTTTTCTTCCATGAACACTGAGCAAAAGTATTCATTCAGTGCTTCTGCCTGCTCCTTCCTCTTTTCCATCCATTCCCCACACCTTGTTATCCTCACTGGTGTCTCCTTGCAAATCCTTTGCTCCCTGATGTATCCAAAAAAGTATTTCTCCCCCCATTAATTTCCTGTGCTAATCTCAGCTCCCTCTGGGCCTTGGCTTCTCTCACTTTTCTGGTCACATCCCTGAACCATCTTGCATATTCCTCCCTGTCCACTTCCTTCCCTGTCCTCCTAAACCTCTGGTGCACCACTCATTTTGCCCTTACCACCTCCACAACCTCTCTGTTCAACCAGCCCACAGCCATAAAAAGAGGGCCTAAAAATCTTATTACAAAGTATGATCCCACCTCCCTCCTGTGCTCCCTTGGTAAGGTACAATAGAGGCTGGTCTATATCTTGCTCCATGACTTTCTAGAAAGTCAACACACCCAGTCTGATGTACAACATGATTTCAGAAAGAGCCATGGTATGGACACTGTTCTGGTTCGATTGACCTCCTACATTCTTAGATCAATGGATTAAGGATCATCTACTGGTGCCATTTTCATAGACCTCACCAAGACATCTGATCTGGTAAACCATAACTTTCTGCTGGTAAAATTAGGAGGGGTAGATCTTAAGTCTTGCTTACAGCTTGTTCAAGCTCTGTCTAACTAGAAATAGCATGTAAAGTGGCAGAGTAGCACATCTGGTCTTACAGCCGAAACTCTTGGTGTGCTCCAAGGTTCCATTCTTGGTCCTCTGGTTTTCCCATTATATATTAACGATCAGCTTGCTAACTGTAAGGGGGCAGAGTTACAGCTATGCGGATGATGCTGTTCAGCATACTTGTCTGACTTTCAACAGATCAACCATGACCTATAGGGAGATTTAAGCTTCTTGGAACTTGGTTATTAAATAATAAACTTGTCCTAAATTCAAACACACACATGTACACACATGCACTACTGCAGTTTGGTCCCAGACACATAGGCAGTGAAAGACAGATGTTACTCAAGTTATCCACCCTCTCTGGTGCAAAGGTGAAAGTGGCTAACTCATTGAGATGCCTAGGGGTTCCCTTAGACCAAGATCTTACCATGAGACTTTACGTGAATGTAGCTACAAAGTCCATTTGCCAAAAGGTTGGTTTACTCAGAAGGCTCAGTGCCTATCCTACCAAGGAGGCAGACTAGCCATTGCTACCACTAGGCTGTTGTTTGTCCTAACACATGGTGCTTCCCTACTTCATTCCAAATGAGAAAACAAACTCTGTAGACTTAGTATTCTGTACAGTAGTTTTGCATGGTTTGTGGTCAGTGCATATGCCTTGGTCCAGCATTGCACGGTTTTCTCTCCCCTGATTTGGCCATCCCTTGAGGTAAGACTACCTTACTCATACTCTTTGCCACCTTTAAACTCACACTGCATACTAAACCTCCTTGTCTTGAGGGGTTCTTCATCTATTCTCTCTAGAGCCGAATCATGCCTTTTTAGTAGCACTTTGCAGAGTTTGCTCTGTTCTTCTCTGACAGGGTATCCACCATTCAGGCTGGGATCTCGCCAGTGGGTCTAGATCAGTCCTGAAGAGTGTGGTGTGGGTGGAGCATGGGTGCTGTAATTGTCTGGGTGGAGTTTTGGCCAGTGGAGGCGGCCAAGGTCTCCAAGGTGATTTCAAAGCTGCAGCCCACTTGTTGTGGATTGGAGCCTGGCCTGATATGTCTCTTAGTAGGCTGCGTCAAGGTAATCAGTCCAGTTTTTGCTGGGTTTGTCAGGAGCTTGCTTTTGGAGGGGGTTTTCCCTGATGCCTTGAAGGAGGTACTGATGAAGTCCCTTCTGGAAAAAAAAATCTCTCAGTCCTGATGAATTATAGACCTATCTCCAACCTCCCATTTTTAGTGAAGGTTGTTGAGAAGACAGTGGCTCTGCAGCAAAAGGAAAACCTGGAGGCCTTTGACATCTACAAGCCATTCCAGTTTGGGTTCAGGACAAGGCACAGCACAGCATTAGTCCAGGTACATAATAACCTTTCAGGGCAACAGATTGAGGGGAATGATCAGTTCTTGTTTTCCTCAATCTGTTATCAGCATTTGATACCGTGGATCACATCGTGTTGCTGGATTGCCTTAAAGAGTTTTATGGATTCACTGGTACTGTCATCAACTGGTTTGAGACCTTTCTGTTGGGCAGGAGGCAGAGGGTAGTGATGGGGAACTTCTCCTCTTCTCCGATGCCCCTGACCTGTGGAGTGCCTCAAGGTTCAATCCTGTCACTGATGCTAGTTTGCGGTATACATGCTGCCCTGCTCATTAAACAGTACAGTCTGAGTTTTCACTGCTATGCAGTTGATACTCGGCTGTATATGCCTTTTGTACCAGAGGCACATTTTTATTTATTTTATTTATTATTGTCTTGGGTTATAACACCTTTGAGCTAGCAGCTCGTTTACAGAGGTTCCACGTTCTGAGGTAAGCAATATTTCAGCAACAAATACAGACATCAGAACAATGGTCACAGAAATACAGTAATTACATTCACTTTTTCATTCATGGGATAACAAACAAGATACAAAATTGGTTGAACATAGTGTAGAGCAAAGGGGTAAGGCAGTTTTGACAGGATAGGAGACTAGGAGGCAACAGGCAGTGAGGGCAGTTAGAACCCTACTGGTGGGTAGGAGGACATGGAGGAGATAGGTGACTCATGGGAGCAGCCTGCGGAGCCTTGTCAAAGGTTTGTGGGATGGCGTCGGGGTATGTGGGTGAAATAGATGTAGCTAGGAGACAGGTTGGGGGGGAACAAATCGGTCAGGGAAAGGGGTGGCAAAGGATTGGAAAAAATGTAGTGTCAGAGGGCAAGGAGAGGGGATATGAGACAGAGGTTATGGATAGTGGGTAAGTGCTGCGGTTGTGCAGAAATGTCAGTGTAACTCTGGAGGAGTTAGGAGCTACAGTCACACCAATGGAGAGTAGAAAGGTGACAGCATCATTTTGATTTGAAGGGGCCGAGTTTAGATTCTGCCATTGAGCCATCATGGAGAGAGTTTAGCCAATTGGGTGCCTGGTACCCAAAAGACCATTGTCCTAGAAAGGTGCAGTGGAAAGGAACATTAAGCAGCTTACTATATGCTCCCCTTGTTTTTCTGTAATTATTTTTTTTTTTTTATTATTTATTTATTCAAAGTTGGATTACAATACCTTTGAGCGGGAGACCGCTCTTTTACAAAGGTTCCATGTCATAAAGGGTGGGTGTATATACATTGTGGGTTTAGGAGTATCTAGCTAGGTGAGTAAACATAAACAAAAATACATTGTAAATAGGAAACAGAGATGGTTTAACACTAGGATCATTCAGGTAACAGCAGCCTAGGTGGCATTGTCAGGTAAAAGACAGTAAGCAGCTATCCAGAAAGGAGAGTAGGGGGCACTAAGTGGGGGGGGCATGATGACTGTTTAGGGGGAGGTGGGAAAGAAGAGTGCTGGGTATTGCAGGGCAAAAATGGGGACAATTCAGGGTAGAAGTTCAAAGTAGGTGTAGCGAGGAGATGGTAATAATCTGAAAGGTGAATAAGACCTGGGTCAGAACTGGGTGTGTATGGAGTAATTGGAAAGTACAGTCACAGGAGCTTTTCTTCAGTAGGTGTTGTCTTAGCTTGGTCTTGAATAGCCCCAATCTCTGCGTGGCGCTATGTTCAGTGCCGAGGTTATTAAGCCAAAGTGGTGCCTGGTAGGCATATGACCTCTGCCCTTGGGAGGTTCTGCAGTGAGGGATGGTGAGAACCTGATGGTGAGAGTTCCTGCTGCAGTGTGGGCCTGTGAATAAGCTTAATAGGCTTGTGACTCCAGGAGGCTGAAGTCCTAGTAGTTATTTTTTAGCTAAGAGGCAGGTTTGGTATTGTATCCTGTTTTCAAGTTGTAGCTACCCGGCTAGCTCATAAAGGTCACCTGTGTGCATTACTCAGGGGGAATTGGTGAACACTCTGCAGACTTTGTTTACGGCTACTGCTATCCTATGTAGTGAGGTGGGAGTGGCTGAGCTGTATATGACCAATCCATAGTCGATGACGGAGACAACTGTGCTATGGATTGCAGTTTGGAGTGCTTCTGGTTTAAGGCATTTCTTGTGCCTGTACAGGAGCCCAATTCTTATGTTGACTGTTTTGGCCATGGTCTCAATGTGTTCTGCATAGGAGAGGGAACAGTCAAGCGTAACCCCCAGGTATTTGAATTTCTTCACTTGTTCAAGTGAAACCCCTGCGCAGTTAGTGATGTTAAGGGATGCTGCTTTGTGTTTGCTTCTAGCACTGCTAAAAAGCATTACTTTTGTCTTTTTATAGTTCAGAACCATCTTGTGGGTTCTGAACCAATCTTCAGTTTGTTTAAAAGCATGTTGTAGCTGATAGTTTAGGGTATGAGGGTCATGTTGAGAAGTAAAAATAACAGCAGCATCTGCATAGAGAAGTATCCGTTGGTCACATGATCGAGGTAGGCTATTTAGAAAGATGCTGAAAAGGAGGGGTCCTAGGATTGACCCCTGGGGGACCCCACAATGAACTGGCAGGGGCCCAGATGTGATGTTTCCAATCTTTACCTGTTGGTAACGATCAGCTAAATAGCTTTTGAACCAGTTAGTAGCGGGGTTAGAGAGGCCTATCGAGGTGAGTTGTTGAAGTAGTAGGGAGAGACTGACCATGCCAAGGGCCACTGTTAGATCAATAAAGGCCATGCCAACAAGATTACCCTGGTCCAGTGAACTGTGTATGCAGCTGGTGAACTCCAGAAGAGCTGTGGAGGCACTGTGCCCTTTCCAAAATCCATGTTGTTCCAGACAGAATGTTGTATTTGCTAAGGTATTCAACCAGCTGGTCTGAGACCATGCGCTCCAGCACTTCTGACAGTGGTGGAAGGATATAAATAGATCTGTAATTGGGGATCACGTGGTGCAGAGCATGAGTTAGCAGCCCGCCTCGTGGAGCTCCGTCCACCCAACTTACAATTTTAACTTTTGTAGGGTCATCAGCAGCCTGCATTACCACCCGTGTCTCTTTGGGGTTTCTTCGCCAGCTTCTTTTTCCCCGTTCATCATGAAAATGGACTCAGAGTTAAAGGAATCCCTACCGAAGCATACCCCACCGACAACACCAGAGAAGGCCGCGAAGAAAGCCAGGGACTCGCATCAGTCCCTAACACAGCCTCTCGATTCCTACGACATGGAGCCACTGACACTTTTGAGTTTCCTCCAAGAATTCCAGCCTTTCAAAGATGAGATGAAAGAGCTGGCAGGGGAGGTTAAAAATATGTCTCGAGCTTTTGAGGATCTGGCCTGATGAACGGCGGATAATGAAACCCGCATTTTCTCAATTGAGCGTAAGAATGAGAAGCTGGCACCCGAGTTAGCCCTACTAAAGCAGCGGATTGTGAAACTCGAGAGCAAGGTTGAGGATTTAGAAGGTCGGAGCCGTCGCAACAACGTTGTGATTATTGGCCTCCTGGAGAAGGAGGAGGGACTCGAACCTGTCAAGTTTGCACAACGCATGGTGCAGAAGATAGCTGGCCCCTCACCATTTGGGCATTCCTACACTATTGAGAAGGCTCATCGTGCCCTTAGAGCAATGCCCTCACCCGGAGCACCTCCACGTACCTTTATTTTATGGTTCCTGAATTTTCTAGAACGTCAACATTTTCTAAACAAAGTGAAGGAGATTAAGGAGCTGTCTTGGGAGGGTGCTGTATTGAGGGTGGTCCAGGATCTGCCTTTTTCCATCCAGCAAAAGAGAGCGACCTATCACCCTATCATTTCCAAGCTTATTGCAGCCAGTATTAAGTTCTGGATGAGGTATCCTGCAAGGCTACAAGTTTTGGTGGATGGTTCATGGCGCAGTTTTGAAAGTTACGAGCCTGCGTTAATGGCCCTTAAGCAGGCCTTCCCAGAGCTATTTAAGGATCCTTGATGGCTCTCCTGTGTGGAGTCGGTGTCTCACTTTTGACTGCATGAAGATGGGTCTCTAATGATGTTCTGGATTTTGTTCGCCTACTGTGGCTTTGTGCAGTTCTACAGTTTTTTCCCTCTGCCAGTGCCATCTACCCTGTTGTTTTCCCAGTATCAGCTCTTTAACTGGCCTTGCAGACTATGAATGGATCTGACTGCTCATTCTTTCTCCTTCAAAATTAGCTTTACTGAACTATCTCCTGGTGATGGAAGCTACCGGCTTTGTTTTGGGACTGTGCCTACATTTACCCCTCTCTCAATCAACCTGCCGTGATTTACTGTGGACCCATTCTGATGATTTTTTTTTTTTTTAGTCTAGGTTATATTAGAATGGGCTAGAGCCTGCTAGACTGTTTGGGACTCCTTGATAAGTATGTACTTCGATCTCGCCTTTGCGGATGGACTGTGGGGTCTCTACATGATGCGTGTGTTGTCTCCTGATCATGTATTGGTTATACGCAATTTGTAGAGGTCAACACTTCAGAAATTGCCAGGATGGATATTATATAACGGGTGATGACATTTATGTACTAGTTAGGGAGGAATCTTTGTAATACTGTTTCGGGGATCTTACTGCTTTTGTAGGCTGTTATATTTGGGGATACTAGTTGGGGTAGGCAGTTTATGCCAACTTTCTTGACAAACTCTAGTATCTGGTAGTATTACCCTCTCTATGTTGTTACCTTAATGGGATAATGGGTGGTAAGAGCATTCTTTTTACTGGATTTAATATCGTTGACCTGATTAGCATGATGTAGGGGTAGTTGGGTGGAGGGGGGAGGTGGGTACTCTCATTGGTGCTGTTACCATGTTCATTGCTAGTTCGGGTGGGTTAAGGGTGGAGGGGCTGTTTGGGTTTTGGTATTACTATTTTGGGGTGTTTTTGGTCTTTTTGGTAGGGGAAGAGGGAGGGGCCCTTGCACAGCACTGCTAGTTTTAGTTATAGATGATGGGACTGGTTTCATTTATTTTCCCCATTTTAGGTTAAATTTTACATCATCCAATGGCTAGGGAATTAAATATTGTGAGTTGGAACGTACATGGCCTTCGCCATAAATCGAAACAGTACAAAGTCTTAAAACACCTGGATTTCGTGAAGGCAGATATCATTTTTCTGCAGGAGACCCATTTGTTAACCTCTGAATGTAATCTGCTGCGGAAGCTTCAGATTGGGCATGTTTTTGCCTCCAAAGGCAGTTCTCAGAGCAAAGGGGTGATGGTTCTGTTACGTAGATCTGTCCCATTTAATCCGATTCAAGTATTTCAGGATAGATTTGGTAGATACCTTTTTATTAGGGGCACCCTGCATACCTCGGAGATAATCCTTGGTTCTATCTATGGCCCTAATAATGACACCCCTGGGTTTTTTGTCCAGATTATGGATATACTCTCCTCTTGGTGTAATTTACCTATCATTATCGGGGGTGATTTGAATTTGGTTATTGACCCTTCCATGGACAGATCCGGTCCTGCTAGGAAAGGTCTAACTCCGGGTCAGAGGGCGCTCATTGAAATGATGGAGCATCTGGGTCTGTGTGATGTCTGGAGGATTTTCCACCCGAATGGGCGGGAATATACCTTTACTTCTCAGGTACATAATACCCTATCCAGAACTGACTATGTTTTAATTTCTAATATTCTTTTGTCTGGGGTGTTAACCACTGACATAGTCTCTGGGCCGTTATCAGACCATTCTATTGTAAGGTGCCTTCTTTTTTTTTCAGCTTTACCTAAGCCAGGAAATAGATGAAAAATTAATAATCAGTTACTTAAAGATCCCAAGACTGTTAAGTATATTTCCTCTCAGATAACAGAATTTATTTTCTTCAACCAAAATTCTACTTCTCGACCAGACATGGCGTGGGGAGCATTTAAAGCCTTTGTTCATGGCATTATGATAGGATTAGCCTCCCGTAGGAAGAAAGAGAGGCTGAAACATATTTCTGAGTTACTTACCCAGATCCTGGAAAAGGAACGTGGCCTCTCGGCCTCTTCCTCGGATGAATATAGGCAAGAATTAACCTTGCTGAGGGATTCATATCTTAGGATTTTAAATGAACAGGCTGAATGGGCCATTATTAGAACCGGTGCTATATACACGGATCAAGGAGAAAAAGCTGGCCGCTTGTTAGCCAGAAGACTTAAACAACTAGAATCCTCTAGGTGGGTCCCGGCTATTCACTCGCTGGAAGGGGGTTTAGTCAGGACCTCCCCTGAGGATATATTGGGTGAATTTGTAGGATACTTTACGGAAATTTATGGACCTATCAAGGACCCACCTTCGGAAGAAAAGATCAGTACCTTTTTAAAGGAGTTAAATCTTCTCTCTCTGAGTGAATCGGACCGTAACCACCTTTTGGCGCCTATCACGGAGGCTGAAATAGAGCAAGTCATCAAGTCTCTTCCCTTTGATAAAACACCCGGCCCGGATGGGTTTTCTGCTAATTTTTATAAAAATTTTTTCAAAAGAGCTAGTTCCTTTATTGCTGAGTTTGTTTCAATGTATTCTAGAGGGTTGTTACAGATGCTTTCTTTTGAAGCCCTAATTGTACTTTTGCCCAAACCAGGTAAACCTTTAGATTTAGTGTCCAGTTACAGACCCATTTCGCTTCTGAATCAGGACATTAAAATTCTCACTAAATTGTTGGCTGATAGGATCAGCAAGGTTCTCCCGGGATTGATGAGACCTGAACAGGTTGGTTTTATGAAGGTAGGTCCTCTGCAGACCACTTAAAATGCGCTCATATCTTCTCGGTCTCCAGGGACTCAGAGCACCCGATGGTGTTGGTTTCCTGGATGCCGAGAAGACTTTTGATAGGGTCTATGGCAATTATTTAATCAGGGCTATGGATTTTTTCGGTTTTCCTAAACTATTTTGCAACTGGGTCAAGGCTATCTATAAATTCCCATCAGCAAGAATTGTTTGCAACGGGGTAACGTCTTCTCCATTTAGGCTTTTTTTGGGCACCAGGCAGGGATGTCCTCTCTCCCGGCTCCTCTTCAATTTATATATTGAGCCTCTAATCATACGTATCAAACAAGAGAGGCAGATTCAGGGCATTCCGGTGTGGGGGCACATAATGAAAGCTCTTGCATATGCGGATGATCTGCTGTTGCAAATTTCATTTCCTGCCTCCTCTATTCCTATTTTACTGGACACTATTGACAGTTTTAGTTTGGTGGCCAATTATAAGCTTAACATTGGTAAGTCTGTGGTCTTCCCTCTAAATTTTAGGACTTATGCTCAGGATATTGCCCCTTTTGGTCTGACTTGGAATTCTGATTCTATTAAATATTTTGGCCTTATTTTAACCAGGGATGTCTCGTGGTTGGTCCAGAGAAATCTAGACCCAGTTTTGCAAGTTATTGAGGCTGACCTTTGGAGCTTGGCAATAATCCCTCTTTCCATCTGGGGTAAAATCAATTTAATAAAAATGAATATTTTTCCACGACTGTTTTATCCTGTTAATATGTTAAATATTTGGCTTCCGTTAAAATGGTTTAAAAAAGTTCATAAGATTATTTCCAGTTTTATTTGGCATTATAAGAGACCTAGACTTGACTACCATGTATTGACTGCCCCTAAATTTGCTGGTGGTTTAAGACTTCCCCATTTTGCCTTGTACTATTGGGCCAGTCATGCATCTAAATACTGTTGTTGGCTTAAACAAATTGATGATGCCCAGTTTAACTCTTATACTGCACTATGGTTAAGTTTAGAGAAAAACCGGATAATCGACTCTGGTCTTGAGCCCAGCACCTTGTTATATTGTTCACCCAAATCCCTTCCCTTGGCCCTACGTAACTCTCCTATTGAAGTATCGGTCCAAGTTCATGGGCAGTTATGCGCCTTTTTAAAATATGTTCATAATTTGGACTTAGCTCAACCATTATTTGGTAATCCTAATTTATTAATAGATGAGAAGCCCATTAAAGTTGCATGGTCACCATCACTGGGGAATCCCTTGATTAGGGACCTGTTTTCAGAAGAAGGTAATTTACTTACCTCTAATGACATTTCGAGCAAGTTTCATATTCCCCAAGTTTTGATATTTAAAGTATTCCAACTCCGTCACTTGTTGTTGAGGAAACTGAGTGCTTCTCTTCCTGATGGGAGTCCTTTTGATTTTGGTGGTACGTTGGTACCAATGGTTGGAAAGGCTCACGCTGTTTCCGCCATTTATAATACATTGATTAACTGGTTGCACCCCAGCATTCGGGGTCCCAAACAGAATTGGTCTCAGCTTATGCCGGAGCATGAATTAGATTGGGCAGGTATTTGGAGGTCGTGCCACACCTTTCTTTCGCAGGATAGGCTTAGAAAAATGCAGTTCAAGTTATTGCATAATGTTTATTACTCACCCTTAAAGTTGGTCACTCAGGGTATGGTTTCTTCCTCTTCCTGTTTTAGATGCCAACAAGGGGTTGGGGATCTGTTTCATATTTTTTGTCACTGCCTGAATATAGCTGTATTGTGGGAGACCATCAAGAGGAAGCTCGACCCTCTTTTGGGTTTAGAAAATTTATTTACCCCCCAGATATGTGTTTTAGGGGACATGGCCTTGATTGATGTCCGTAGTAGGAAGTATTATATGGGGATGATTTCTACCTCTGTTAAAAAACTGGTTTTAAGACATTGGAAAGATACTGCTGAGATTTCTTATGGTGAATGGCTACAGGAATTTCTGGCTAATCTTAGAACAGAAAGAACATTGCCAGTTTTCGCAATAACTTGGCTAAGTTCGTAGTGTCTGGGGTCCTTATACTCATTTTATTCATAGATTTGTAGTCCCATATATATCTTTATTATTTTCACTTATTTTTTTTTATGTGCTGTGCATGGGGTGGGCTGGGGTAAGGGGGAGGGGTAAGGGGTGGATTGCATCCGGATGGTTCTGGTTGTATGATTCATATTTCTACTGTTATTGTGGTTCCTTCTGGATGTACTCCTTTGTTGTTGTTAAACTTTTTAATAAAAGTTGAATAGCAAAAAAGATCTGTAATTGGCATGCAGTGCCCAGTCACAGGAGTTACCAGGGCTGACTTCCAAGCTTGGGGGAGTTGAGCCAGCTGCAGGGATAAGTTCAGCAGCTTAGTAATGGGAGCTAGGATTTCATCAAGTGCAAGAGAAATAAAATTGAGGTTGAGTGTGTCGCCACTTTTCCTGGATTTTCCAAGTACCTTATGAATGTACTATTTTGTTTGGTTGTAGTAGACAGATTTGAAATAGAAGGGGGGAGTGTTTGAGTGGGCCCTAGGCTTTGACTTGAACTTGGGTTGGTTTCTTCAAAAATATTTGTCAGAAGTACACTGTTAAGGTCAGTAAATGCTTTGTTAAACATGTTGGCAAGAGTCAGGGGGTCAAGGGTAGGGGCACCATCGATGTTGAGCATTTGCGGAGCTTCTTTCTTGACTTTCCCTGTTACATCTTTTAGGTTATTCCAAAAAGACTTGCTGTTTCCCCATGATGTTTGTAATGCTTCCTTAAAATGTTTACTTTTGGCAGAGCGGACGGTCTGGCTGCAGTCGTTCCGTAGTCTTCTGTATTCCTGGAAGTTTGATTGCTTGCCAGAGTTCTTTGCTCTATGCCACCAGTTGTCCCTGTTTTTTAATGTGACCTATTAAGTCTGGTGTGATCCAGGGGCTGTATCTTCCATGGATCTTTGTTGGGCAAAGGAGATCCTGGCCCCAGTGAGCATTAGGCCAAGGGTGGACTTCTTTGCAAGCAGGCACACCAGGTACTGAATCCTACTGTGGAGATTGAGCCACCCAGAATGAGACTAGAGCTCACAGGTATGAGTGAGGTGGTGTGCTCCTAAGACCAGCCTCCGTGCTTTGTTTAGTGCTAGTCTGATCCTCTTTAGGGCTGTGTCTGCTGCAGCACCATAGACTACCAGTCTGCAGTAGATTACTGATAGGACTGAGCGGTTAACAGTGAGTTTTAGGGCCACGTCAGTTAGGCAGTTTTTGAGCCTAAAGAGTTGGCCAATTTTGGAGTTGATGGACTTAGCTACTTGGTGTCTGTGTTGTGAGAAGGTGAGGGAGCTGTCTAGAGTGATCTCTAGGTATTTAAAGCTTTGGACCATTTGTAAAGTGGTGTTTTGGTTGTTTAGGATTTTTAGATGGCGAGACCTGTGCCTGTTATGGAAGGAGGTGAATACGATAGTTTTGGTCTTCCTGTAATTTAACAAGAGCTTTCAGATAAGAAACCAGGCCTCTACTTCTGAGTTTTCCTGCATTTGCCCTTCCAGTGTTGTGGGGTCTGTGTAGCTAGAGTAGAGCATCACATCATCAGTGTACAATAAGACTGTCATGACATGCCAACGGGAAGTGGTTTAGAAACAGGCTAAAATGCAGGGGGACCATGATTGAGCCTTGAGGGACCCCTGTACTGACATTTTGGTGTTCAGAAAGAACATCTAGGATTTTAACCTTATGCACTCTCCTAGAGAAGTTGCTCCAGAACCACCCCACTGATTCTGAGGATAGCCCAGTACAGGTTAACTGGTTTAGTAGTAGTTCATGACTGACTGTGTGGAAGGCCTTGGTGAGATCTATATAGGCTGCCCCCACCATAAACCCCCAATCTAGAGCATCGTGAATGTAGCCTGTGAACTCCACTAGTGCAGTTGTTGTACTGTCTTGTTTCCTGAACTTGTGTTACTGTTGGCACTGCAGCTAGTATTTGACAAGGTAGCCAACAAGTTGATTGTAGACAATACGTTCAAGCACTTTCTAGAGTTGGCCGGTATAGAAATTGGGTGGTAATTAGTGTGACTAGTCCTGTCCCCACTTTTAAAGACTGGTGTGACCACTGAGGCTTTTCAGAGTCAGGGGAATTTTGTAGTTATTAGAGAAATATTCAGAATTCTAGTTAGAGGTGAGAGTAACTCATTGAGAGTGTGGGCAAGAAGCTTGAAGTCTAGTGAGTTTCCACTGGTTCTGGTTTTCCCTAATACTTGTTGGAGTCATTTTCTGCCCTCGGCTTTAGCGATAATCTTGAGGTAGAAGGGAGGGTCTGGACCAATGGGTGAACTTTCATTGGTCCTGTGATTAGTGGCATTTGGGGGTTCAAGGAAATCTGGGGGAAGCACTCCGCTAAAGTCAGTATAGGCCTTATTGAAGGTGTTAGCAATGGTTTGGGGGCCCTGGGTTATTATTACCTCTATATTAGGCAGTGATGGCAGCGTTTTGTTGTGTTTCCCAGTTAGGGTCTTGAGGTTGTCCCAGAACATGTGACTGTTGCCCCAGGAGCTTGCCAGTCCACTTTTGAAATATTGGCTTTTCACTGATTGAATAGCCCAGGTGCATTTATTACGGGCTGCCTTGTAGTTTTGTATATCTATGTGGGAACCAATACTTCTTGCCTTACATCAGAGGTTGTCTCTTAGCTTCATTTGTTCGAGGAAGGCTGGTGTGATCCAGGACTTGTACGACCCACGACCCTCAAACTTTACTCTTAGTGTAGGGGGCATAAATGTTGCACGCTGCATTAATGGTCTTGATGAAATGTTCAAGTGCTATATCAGCACCATCTGCGATGTCTATGGCTGACCAGTCTTGTTGACCAAAGTAAGCTTTTAATGAGCACAGTTGCCCTTTTTAGTGCTCTCGAAGTGAGCATTTTTGCAGGGGTTCTGGGAGACTTATTTGACCAGGTGCAAAGGATTGGGGAGTGATTGCTGATGGAGTCAGGGAGGATGATTGTGTGGGCTATTCTCTCCGGGCGGCTGGTTATCAGCCAGTCTAATAATGTACTAGTCCTAGTACGATAGTTTATTCAGGAGGGGGAATCCACTAATTGAGCCATGTTAATGGAGGAGATGGCATCTTTGTAGGGTGCCACCTTGTAGGATAACCAGTTTATATTGAAGTCACCTACCATTAGTGCCTCAGAGTTGTGGCGGAAGTCAGTGAGGTAGTCGAGGACCACTTTAAAACCACCTGACAGGTCTTTTGGGGGTACATATACAGAGATTAGTGTTAAGCCTTTACCATCTGTTCCTAGCAGTAACTTTACTGCCAGTATTTGGACATTACTGCCAGTGGTTAGGTGAGGGAAGGCACGCCCCTGGAGGGTGTCCTTGATATAGATGATGCATCCTCCACCTCATTTTCAGGACCTGTCCAACCTAAAGGAGGTGTACCCTTCTAACTGGATTGCCATGTCAGAGACCCTTGGTATGAGTGAGATCTCCATCACAGACAATACGTCTGGATTATGTTGGGTTACCCAGACCTGCAGTGGGTCACATTTAGACATAAGATTACATATATTAATGGAGGCAATTGTTAATGCTCCGTGCTTCTTCAGGGGCTCAGCAGTGTTTGGTATAGGGCCAGAGTTGGGATGAATGTTGCCTGACAGTAGCAGTAGTAACCAAGCTACAGTAGCCTTATTGCTTGCCATTTGAGCTGTTTTAGGGACTGTGAGAGGTTACACCTATTTGCTCTGCTTTTGATATTTTTACCAGTGAATATGGTCATGTTTATAACAGTGGGAGGGAGGTGGTATGTGATGTGACCCTGTTACAATGCCCACCCATGAATGTGTATCAACGCAGAAGTCTGAGATCACCGGGGTAGATGTAATTATGGGGCACCACTCAGTAGGTGACAGGGTGACTTTATTGGCGTTACTATGTTGGTTGGTGCCAATGTGTGCAAGTGGTGGAAGTACCAGTCCTGTAGTAAGGATGAGCCAGATATATTGTGGCCTCATGATACTGTGCAGTGGGGTTTCTACTTTTTGTCTGACCTGGACTATTGAGTATTTATGGGATGGTGGGGATGGTAGACAGATACTGATTAGGGGGAAGGAAGAAGTGTCCACAGCAGTTACAGCACAGGCTAGAACCAAGAGACTTGGTGGTTAGGGACCTAGAGGTTCTAGCAGAGGGCACTGGGAAAGAGATGTAGTAACAGTGCCCTCATGTGGTAGAGATGTATAATTTGCAAATGGCAAAGAGGGGAGATCAAAAAAATTGATGTTGTTGAAGTGTTGAATAAATACCTTGCCAAGATCCAGGACTGGATGAACTCTAACTGGCAGACTTAACCAGGACAAGATGGAGGTACTAGTGATTGAGCCGGGTCACAGGCGTGAAGGGGATGCTTCCAGGATGACAACAGTTTTAATCCTGGGGTCGACTTCATTGATGGCATCCTCTAGGGTGAGAAATCTGGGTGTTGTCCTTGATGACAAGCTGACATTTGAAGCTCAGGTGTCGGCTGTCATCAGAAGCGGTATCTTCCACTTGAGGAACATCACCCAGATTAAACCTCTAATTCTGCCTCAAGACCTGTCTTCACCAGTACATGCCTTTGTGACATCAGGATTCGACTACTGTAATGCTCTTTACCTCGAGGTCACTGGGAGGAACCTCTGCTGGTTGCAGCTAGTGCAGAATGCAGTGGCCAGGTTGCTGACAGGGCTGTCAAGGTCATGTCACGTGACCTTGGTCTTGCAAGGTCTGTACTGGTTGCAGGTCAGGTGGAGGATTCTTTTCAAGGTGGGCTTGCTCACCTATAAGGCTCTATGTGGATTGGATCCTGGCTACCTGTCATACCTCCTTACTCCTGCCATCCCAGCCCGCTCTCTGTCTTCCTTCACTGCAGGCTTCCTGGCAGTTCTGAGAACCAGGTCGGAAACCTCGGGTGATTGTTCATCCCGGTCCTCTGGAACACACTGCCAAACTCTTTGAGGGAGGACCCTACAATGAAGGTGTTTCGCAGGGGCCTGAAGACCTGCCTTTTTAGCCTGGTCTTTCCCGCAGATGTTTTTTAACTGTTTCTGTAGATGTTTTTTAACTATTACTGTATTTTAATTATTTTATTTCTTATATTGCTTGCTTATACATTTAAAACTTTTGCTTTGTAAGTTTGGAGTGTATGGTACCCAAACAAATAAAAATCAATCTATCTTATCTATCTATCTAAACCTCAACAATGGCTCCTCCACTCT
This sequence comes from Neoceratodus forsteri, assembly GCA_016271365.2. Classification (NCBI taxonomy): domain Eukaryota; kingdom Metazoa; phylum Chordata; order Ceratodontiformes; family Ceratodontidae; genus Neoceratodus; species Neoceratodus forsteri. The sequence goes on along the minus strand of CM028129.1, from coordinate 18,452,673 downwards.
TTGAGCTGTCCCTTGCTCAAATGATGTAGGGCTTAGCCATGCTCTGGCATGAGGTTGTTTACTATCTCAGACAACTACTTGTCTGAGCTGGCAGGTTGGCTACCTGGTCTGTACCCCACCTTCAATTTTATGGAGCGCAGTCTGTCTTTTTATGTTGATTGCATGCAGCGCAAGAAACATATTGCAGCAGCTTCCTCAGAAGCAGGCTGTGGAGGTGCTGCACTGTTGTGGACAATGCCCCCACAGCCTGCAAAGGCTTGTCCCACATCCCCCAATCCCCTTGCATGCTGCTGCTGACACAAGTTTGGAACCTTGGCACCAACTTGAGACAATTTTGCCACTGCAGTCAGGGGCTTGCCTCACCATTGCAGCGTCAGCAATCTGCTGCAATGAGGGAGCAACCTGTCACTGCAGGGCAGGATCTAGAAACCCAGATATTGTTTGAGAACATGGTGGCAGGTTGCCTCCGTGTTCACAAACTATACCACCCCCCACACCATGTTTATTTGCTGACAGGGGCCCCAATCCCCATTGGCCCCGGTGCCCCTATGTTTCTGTTGCCAACGGGGGAGCCCACTCCCTGTCAGCATTCTGTAACCTCCCCCACTTTTATTCTTGCTGTCAGGGTGCCCAATCCCCGTCAGCATAATGATTACCCCCCCTCTTGTGCCGACAGGGGAGCCCAATCCCCTGTCAATTACTGCCACCCCCCCAAAAGAAAGCCTGTGGTGGCACTCTGGGAGCCCACCCCAGCATACCACATGCCCCTGTAAAGGGAAAAACGGTCCCGTGACATCTTTTGCTTGTTTTTTTCCTGCAAAAAAGGAAACAGTCCCTCATAGTCTCCCTGCCCCCCACCTGCACCCCGCACCCACCCACTGCACACCCTGCCTCCCCACACCCCCTCTCACCCCATACTTACCTCTGGAGTTCGACGCGACGATCTTCGGTGGACCAGGAACACGTCTGTGCTTTTCAAAGCCGACCGCAAACTGAGGAAATGCTGGTAAGCTGTATAACTTAAAAAATAGGGTTTTATCAACTTTAGTGCATATCTCGGGCATTTTGGGGAATTTTTTCACCAAATTTTCAACATGGGGTTTTTGGGACCCCTCCTCATAAGTTCTTGAACTGTCATGACGTTAATCAGCCCCAAAAAGTGATTTTGTGGTCACTGCGCAAAATCACCTTTTGGGGCCTATTAATGAAATAACAGTGCAAGTGTTCATGAGGTGAACTCTCAAAAGCCTATGTTGCAAACTTGGTGGAAAAAATCCCCAAAATGACTGTTTTACGAGCATGCGCTACGCAGTTGTTACGCACACTTGTAACTTCGTGAATTTGCAATATTTTCACACCAGATTTTCAACATTTGCATTTTTTCACACCTCCTTGTGAACAGTACAGCTGTCATTGTTCACATCTTGGCAAAAATGTGTTTTCGCACTTCTAGCACAGAATAGCGCAATCACTGTGGGAAATCAGTGTTCGGGACAGATTAAGAAAATGACAGTGACTCTGTTCATGAGTAGAGGTCCTGAAATGGCTATGTTGAAAATTTGGTAATGACACTGCATAAAATGACTGTGTTACGAGCATGTGTTGCGCAGTTTTCCCGCATGCTCGTAACTTTGCGACTTTATAATATTTTCACTCCAGATTTTCAGGATTGCCATTTTCCCACACCTACTTATGAACAGTGTAGCTGTCATTTTTCTCACCCTGGCCTAAATGTGTTTTCGCACTTCCGGCACATAATAGAGCAGTCGCTGTGGGAAATCACTGTCTGGGACAGATTAAGAAAATGACAGTGGTACTGTTCATAAGCAGGGGTCCTAAAATGCCTATGTTGAAAATTTGGTGATGATAGCCCATCAAATGACTGTGTTACAAGTGTGTGTTGCACACTTTCCACACACCCTTGTAACTTTGCAGATTTGTAATATTGTCATGCCAGATTTTCAACAGTGGCATTTTTTCACACCTCCTTATGAGCAGTACAGTTGTCATTTTTCACATCCTGACTGAAATGTGGTTTCACAGTTGCGGCACAGAGTAACGCAGTTGCTGTGGAAAATCAGTGTTCGGGACAAAGTAAGAAAATGACAGTGGCACTGTTCATGAGCAGAGGTCCTAAAAGTCCTATGTTGAAAATTTGGTGATGAAACTCCAGAACATGACTGTTATAAGCGTGCATTGAACTGTTTCCACACATCCTTGTAACTTTGCAAATTTGTAATATTTTCACGACACATTTTCAACAGTGGCAGTTTTTCACACTTCCTTATGAACAATACAGCTGTCATTTTTCACATCCTGGCTAAAATATGTTTTTGCACTCCTGCCGGAGAATAGCACGGTTACTGTGGGAAATCAGTGTTTGGGACAGGTTAAGATCGAACGAGTGAAAGAGGGGAGTGACCGAGCTCAACTGAGCTCTGTTGGGACTGCTACAGATTTGTTTGTGAGCAGAAAAAGGCTCCAATGCAAGAGCCCAGTACAAAAGGGCAGCCTGCAGCACTGGGAGAAACAGAACGAGAGAGCGAGTGAGGGAGGGGAGTGAGCGAACTCACCGGAGCGCTGTCAGGACTGCTGCGGATTTCTTTGTGGGAAGAAAAAGGGGTCAAAGCAGGCAGGTGGCCAGTAGAAAAGGCTGGCCTGCAGCAGTGGGAGAAACAGTATGAGTAAGTGAGACAGGGGGACTGAGTGAGCTCAACGGAGCTCTATCAAGACTGCTGCGGATTCCTTTGTGGGCAGAAAAAGACACCAATGCAGGCAGGAGCCCTGTACAAAAGGGCCACTTGCAGTACCAGGACAAACAGAATGAGCGCGTGACAGAGGAAGACTCAGCAACCTCAATGGAGCTCTGTCAGGACAGCTGTGGATTTCTTTGTGGACAGAGAAAGGTGCCAATGCAGCCAGGAGCCCTGTATACAAGCGCAGCCTGAAGCGCCAAGAGGAACAGAACGAGTGAGTGACAGTGCAATAGTGAGTGAGATCAATGGAGCTGTATTGTGACTGCTGAGGATTTCTCTGTGGACAGAAAATGCGGCAATGCAGGCAGGACCCCAGTACAAAAGGCCAGCTTGCAGCGGCAGAAGACAGAATGAGCGAGTGAGGGAGGGGGAGTGAGCGAGCTCAATGGAGCTGTGTCGGGACTGCTTCAGATTTCTTTCTGGCCAGAACAAGCCACCAATGCAGGCAAGAGCCCAGTACAAAAGTACAAGCTAGTGAGGGAAGGGGAGAGAGTGAGCTCAACAGAGCTCTGTTGGGACTGCTGAAGATTTGTTTGTGAGCAGAAAAGGACAGCAATGCACACAGGGACCCAGTACAAAAGGGCAGCCGGCAGCACTGGCAGAAACGGAATGAGTGAGTGAGAGAGGGGGAGTCAGCAGGCTCAACAGACCTGTGTCAGGACTGCTGCAGATTTCTTTGTGGGCAGAAAAAGCCACCAACAGAGGAAGGAGCCCAGTACAAAAGGGCAGCCTGCAGCGCCAGGAGAACCAGAATGAGCGAGTGAGAGGGGGGAGTGAGCCACCTCAATGGAGCTCTGTCGGGACAGCTGCGTATTTCTTACTAGGCAGAACAAGGTGCCAATGCAGGCAGGAGCCCAGTACAAAAGAGCAGCCTGCAGCACTGGGAGACACAGACTGAGTGAGTGTTAGAGGGGCAGTGAGCAAGCTCAACAGACCAACGCAATCAAAATTCGGCATTGACAAATGTTTGTTTGAAACAGTGTTTACTGTCTTAGCAATATCCCTCCTGAACAAACTTGCATTTGAGGTTCAAAATTGCTCCTCCCTGGCTATGTTTCAAGCAGATCTCAAGGTTCATTTACATAGAGTCACTCAGTGCCCATGCAACTGCTGCCACGTTCTCCTGCTTTGTCCATTGCTTTGGCTCCGGTACTTACTACAGTATTTTTACTCTCCCCCAGTGACTGCCTGTTATGCACTTTATCATGATGTGTGAGAATGTGTTGCTGCCCATGTTGTAAGAGCCTTTGTTTGTATTTCCTGTTGTAGTACGTGACATTGTAAACTTGTAAAATACCCAGTCCCTTTCTGCCGTACTGCCCAGGGGAAGCGGTCTTTCAGGTTCCGAGTCCCTACCTGGCTCAACAACTTTCCCCCTGAGATTAATAACTACCCTACCCATGACTCATTCTAAAGTAAACCCTGTCAGCATCTCTATATACTAAACAGTTGTTGTGACTTCCCTCTCTAAGCTTTGGCCCCACCTTGCGCCCACTTCTCCCACCTTGTGTTAAGCTCACCTCTCATTTTCAGGCTAGGTCCCTTGACCTCACCTTCTTTTATTGTTCTTTTCTTTTGCCTCTCCTCACCCTCCCACCCCACCCTTAACACCTACACCACTCTGGACAAAGTCACCCTTTGACTGCCTCACCCCTTCTTTTTTCTTTCTCACTTCCTTTTTCTCCCTCTCCTCCTGCTCCCCCTCTTTCTCTTTTTCTCTCTTACCTTCCTCTATGGAACTGCCACTGAACCCCCCCCTTGTCGGTTTCTACCCTGTCCCCTATTCTACCCATCTTGCCTTGTTTTCTGCACTTGTGATGATCTAGAATTAAGCTGTATGTGCATTTACCATTGTTGTATCTAGTTTCACCCATTTTATTGTCGTCGTTCTCTGCACTGATTAATTTTGCCAAACTCCCTGACTGTTATCCACCATGTTCTTTGTTTACCCTCACTTAAGATGGATTATAAATTATAAATAGTGTATATACACTTGTACCCTTGTTGTTTTGTTTTACCAGGATAAACACACTAAGCTGCAAGCTTGTTTACAAGTGCAACCTGTGAGCACAAGGAAGTTAAGTGATTTGCTCAGGGTCACACAGTATGCAAGTGGGGGCAGTGGGATTCAAACCCAGGTCTCCAGGTTTGCAGTTCAGAGCCTTAAACCACAGCGCTATACTGTCTCCCTTGTTGCATTAGGCATCCTCTTGTTTATCACTTATGTTCACATATGTCATCCTGTAATGCATTTCCCTGCACTATCTGTATTTGACACGGAGCCTTTGTAAACGAGCCTATGGTTCAAAGGTATTGTAATCCAAGCTATAAATAAACAAGTAAATAGTCAGTATTTTATGAAATTTATATCTCTAATCTCCACTAAATATCACATTTGTACATCCGCTTACTGTAATGTATCTAATTTGGGCAGTGCTCCCTTTAATGTAATTCTCTAATGTAATTAACTCCGGGGTTGCCACTGAATAAGGGACTGTTAGCCTCAGTGGGCAAACATGGTTACCAAAATTCAAATGAAATGAATGAGAGCTGTGAAGAAAAACATGCACCCAGATTTGAAGGAGGCAATTTAGACTGCCATGCCAAATATCAAGCAGTATGTTATTACACAAGTGCCAGACAGTAGGGGTGTGCGAAGGATGAATATCACTATACACTATTCATTATGCGGGATATGTGATCAGCTATTTCACTGTGTGAGCAACTACTGGAATGCTTTCACTCATGAGAAGGCGGCTGGCCGTGGTGGAGCACCGCTTGTGTCAGTTGTCTTTCCGCACCTGGGGAAGCTTCACAGTAAGGAAATGTGGGTGCTGAGAGGAGGGGGCTGAGGAGCTGGGTGCTGCTGCTGGGTGGGGTGCTTATTATTTATTTCTGAGGATCTATTTAAAATCTACAAAAGCACTAGAAGAGACAGTGGCAGGCTGTGGAGGTGGGTGGGTTATGCCAGTAGCCCACTGCGGGATCGTTGTTTAAACAATAAGTTGTGGGTGCTGAAGGGTGGGTTAGGAATGAGTGGCTGTGATCTTTAGACAGTTGGGATGGGGTGAACAGTGGGGGGGTGCTGTTTTTTTACTGTCACTTTTCCCCCTCAGGAACACATAATATATATGAATACAAATACCAAATTCCAAATATTTGAGGATCAGAGTACAAATATTTGGCTGAATATTCAAAATAAGATATTTTCACACCCCTACCAGACAGTGTAAAAATGTGTAAAATACTCACTGGTCTCAACATACAGGTCTTGTGCAAAGCAACCGACAAGGGTCATTACATCTGGGGCCCGATATTCAAAGAGGCGCAAAGCATAGCACAAAAAGTTGTGTTGTGCCTTGTGCTTGCCAAGGTGCCAGTGAAATAGCATGAGGGTGCTATTCAACTGAATACAGGGCCCTGCTGGCCCCGCGCTATTCAACTGAATACAGAGCCATGCTGGCCCCGCGCTATTCAACTGAATACAGGGCCATGTTGGCCCAGTGCTATTCAACTGAATACAGGGCCATGCTGGCCCAGCACTATTCAACTGAATACAGGGCCATGCTAGCCCAGCGTTATTCAACTGAATACAGGGCCATGCTGGCCCCACGCTATTCAACTAAATATAGGGCCATGCTGGACCAGCGCTATTCAACTGAATACCGGGCCCTGCTGGGACAGCGCTATTCAACTGAATACAGGGCCATGCTGGCCCAGCGCTATTCAACTAAATACAGGGCCCTGCTGTTCCAGCGTTATTCAACTGAATACAGGGCCATGCTGGCCCAGCGCTATTCAACTGAATACCGGGCCATGCTGGGACAGCGCTATTCAACTGAATATAGGGCCATGCTGGCCCAGCGCTAAGCCATTTAGTGCTGGGCAGGTGTAACTTCCAAAGTGGGGCACCACAATGGCTTGCACCCAGGCTAAATGTTCATTATTCAACCAGACCCATGCAAATGAGCCCATTGGGCATGCAAGGCACTAAGGGGCCATTTGCATACCTATTATGGACTAATGTCATGGGTAGCCAAGCATCTTAGCATTGCAGTGATCCCCCGATTGCTAGGTCCTGGAGAGCTATCAATGGTGCTAGTAGTTCCCCCTCTCTCCGAACCCACTGCTGTAAATAAAATAACATGTCCTTGGTGTCTAGTGGTCCCTCACCCCACCCATACCCTTGCCTGATGTTATAAGTATCATTCCCTGAAGTCCAGTGGACCTTCCCCCACCTGATCTCTGTCCCCATACAGTGGAAACCCCCCACAGTTTGTCATCCTCCCCTACGGCAATAACTGGCCCACCACTGCCATGCAGCGTACCATGTAAAAAGGAATTCCTGTACCCCACAACAAAGCCCATTGCGATGCCCATGTCACAGGCTACCATTCCTAGTGATCAGCAGCCCCCACTGTCACAGAGCTGTCAATCAGTGGGCACATGCCATGTATAGGGTGTGCTCCATGACAGCTCAGTCAGCCACTGGCCACGGTGGTGAGAGGAAGGCTGTGCCTGTCCCTGACTCTGTTTCAGGATGGGGGGAGTGGGGTGGGGAGCACTACCTGCCGGGGTGGGGGGTCAACTAGATCATGAGGGATATGCTAATTACTAGTTCACAGGACAGTGATCGAGGACAGGGAGGGACCACTGGACTACCAGGAAACTTTTAAGACCTATATAACAGGATAGCGATTGACAATCAGGGAGTGGGGAAGGACGTCTAGACTATCAGGGACATATTATTTATTATATGGAGATGGAATTCAGAGAATGGGAGAGGTGGGAAGGACCAATAGACTACCAGGGACATGTTATTTATTATAAGGAGACAGCAATCAGAGAATGGGGCAGGGGAACAACCACTAGATTACCAGGGTAAGTTATTTTTATTACTCAGGACAGCGATCAGCAAAGGGGGGCTGCAGTACCTCTGCCAACCTCTAGGGTTGTACAGAGTTAAGAGAAGGTTTTTCTTGGCAGTATTTTCTCCATGCAGTGGAACCCCACAAACAGCCCTTGTGAGGAGAAAATGCTTTGTAGATTGTACTGCGCCAATATGAATGTCCCCTCCTGCCTAATTTGCATTGTAGCCCCCCTTCCAACTTTGCCCTCGTGCAAACCCTGTTTGTGGGCACAGGCTGGGCCTTTGGGCCTTGGTGCTGGGTTTGCACCATGGCAAAGTTTTGAGACTCTGTCTCCCGGTATCAGAATAATGGTAACAAAAACGAAGTAGTGTAGGTGGCAAACAGACCAGACTGAGAATGAGAATTATAAAGGCTCAGTTGCGCCTGTGTATTAGGGCTGAGTAATCACTTTAATGTTAAACCTCAGTTTGTTCACCTTAATAACTTTACCCCCATTCAACTTATTTACATGACATTTGGAAAGCACAGCGTTTGTGCCACAATCTCTTGATCCTGAACATGTGACGTACATCGGATCAGTGGGGCAATGTTACAGAGGTGCATAAAATGTCAAAATCAGTTTAAAACTTTTTGTGCTCCCCAATAACTGAAAAAGTATGAGGATTTGTGACCTGAAATGTTCGGGTTTCATAGAATGTGGCCCAAGGTACTTGCTGTTGTGGTTTTATGTATACGAGTCAAGTACTTTTTATATAATTTATAAAATATTTTTCATCTTTGGGCATGCGCAGTGTTAAAAATAAGCATTCTACTGATAGCTGTTTTTTTTTTTTTTTGCAAAAGCGTGATGTCCTGTTGTTGTATTTTACTATGTGTGTTGTATCATATGCTGTTGTATGTCATATAGTGGTATGGTGTTTCATATATTGTATCACTTGTTAATCAGTAATTGATACAATATACAAAACATCGTAACGCTATATGAACACACACTACGAGTATATTATATGATATGACACACATAACAAAATACGAAAACAGGAACCATCTTCTTAATGTCCGCTGCAGTAGATGCAATTAACCCTACCCTCCTTTTTCCCCCAGTGGGACCTTCCCACCTGGCCCCACCTGACTTGACAATGTCCCCTGGACAGCCTATCCATCTCCCCCTCCTACTTTACCTTGCCCTCTAGGTTCATGTAAGGATGTACCCCTCTGTATCACCTATGGATTTAGTACATCTATGACTGTAACCTGTAATATATGATAATATGCAACTAAGTGTTTCATATGTTTAATGTTTCTCTTGCACCTGGAATGTTGTCCTCTGTTGTATCTTGCACAATGTACTACTGTCTGCCCTCCCTGAGACTAGGTACCTTTGTAAATGAGTCTCTGACTCAAAGGTTGTAAATCCATCTAGTACAAATAAAGAAATAAAGAAATGAACAACAGGGCATCTTTCCTTGGTGTCTAGTGGCTACCCCCACCCTGTGGCTGCCCTCCCTGATGTTCGTTTTGTGTTTCACTGGTGTCTAGTGCCACTCCCCACACTCAGTCACCTTCCTTGTGCTTAATTCATCTTTCCCTGGTGTCTAGTGGCACCCCCACCCTCCAGACACCACCCCCATAACTAAATTGTCTTTCCCTGGTGTCTAGTGGCACCCCCACCCTCCAGACACCACCCCCATAACTAAATTGTCTTTTCCTGGTGTCTAGTGGCACCCCACCCTCCAGACACCACCCCCATAACTAAATTGTCTTTCCTTGGTGTCTAGTGGCACTTCCCACTAACCAATTACAGCCTCGTTGTTTTACAATATTTTTTTTCTAATACTCCGACACTGAGATGCCCACCCACACCCACGGTGTTGGTTGGTCCTTTTTCCTCTTGTCGTTCAGTCCAAACAACCCCATTGTTTTGTATGGCTGCCAACAGCAATCCCCTGTGTCAAAGTGTTCAAGCCACCTCCAGCAGTGTGTGACAGTGGGGAGCTCACCCGCAGTATCCTGAAGTAGAGCTATTATAGTGTCCTGCAAAATGGAAAACTGTCCCACAAAGTCTTTTTTTTTTAACCTGAAGGAAAGAAAATGGTCCCTTGCCATTGCTCCATCCCACCCCCATCCCGAGACTCCCACTGAGCACCCATCTCTCCCTTACCCTATACTTAACATCCAAGGTCAAATGCTGTAATCCTATCTGGACTGGAGACACATCTTCACTCTTCAATGGCAAACCATGAAGTGGGGAATACAAGTAAGTGCAATATATGTATTTCAATTGCATTTTAAACTTCTCTTCATAGCTTGGCCATTCTTAGGAATTTGTTCACTAAATTTTCAACATGGCCTCTTAGGGTCCCCACCTCATGAAGAAGGGGAGGTACCTAAAACAAACAATAGAAACACTCCGGATACAGAAGTTGATACCAGCCCATTTACAGAAGAAAGGGTTCTGAAAGAAGTCTTAAAACTGAAGGTGGACAAAGCAATGGGGCCTGATGGAATTCATCCTAGAATGCTAAAAGAACTAAGGGTAGAACTAGCGACACCATTGACTACCCTGTTTAACAAATCATGGGAAGATGGGGTGGTACCTGAGGACTGGAGGAGGGCAGATGTGATTCCCCTTCACAAAAGTGGGAGCAAGGCAGAAGCAGGAAACTACAGACCTGTTAGTTTAACCTCAGTGGTAGGGAAAATGATGGAATCACTTCTGAAGGAAAGAATTGTTGAGTACCTAGAGGCCAGAGGGGTACAGGACCCAAGGCAGCATGGATTCACAGCGGGAAGGTCATGCCAGATGAATCTAATAGATTTCTTTCACTGGGTGACCAAAGTAGTAGATCAGGGAGGGGCTGTGGACATGGCCATAGGTGGATTTAGAGGGGGGGGCTAAGGGTGCTATAGCTCCCCCATCATGGAGCTCCTCTATTAGTAACACACTGCTGCATTCTTAATCATGCAAGCTGCCTGAGCCACACAGGTCTCCTCTGTCCTCCAGCAGAGCTGGCCTTAGCTAGGTGCAAACTGTGCCCCTGCACCTTGGGGGCCCATGCTTTTTTCTTGAGGAAAAAAAATAATTTAAAACATTTAAAATGCCTAAATGTTGTTAGAGATGAAAATGTTTACCAGCAAATGAAAGTGGAAGACAACTGGCTCTATTACTGCTACAAAAGGTTGGGGCAGCTTTGCTGCAGTGGAAAAGATTAGGTTAAGTAAGTGCTAATGGTGTTAATGGCCATACTTCACACCTCCCAGGTTGACTACTTTCACAAACAAAGGGTTATATTGACAAGATAACTTGTTTGTAACCTGGACATGTAGCTGAAACAATGAATGATATGACAAAATCTGTTTCAAAAGTATGTGAGCACTCAAAATGGCTCAAAAACCTGACCAGCACAGAGCAAAACCAGATTTCCTGATAGGGACCCTGAAAACCTGATCGCCAGGTAAAAAGACTGACAGGTGGCAACCTTACTGGTATCCCATGATACTCTTCTCTAGTCTCTCTCACTCACACCTCCAGAAAAGTTAAATTGTTTAACTTGTTTGCAAATCAGAGTATCGTAGGTGTGAGTGTCCAGTGATGATGTCCCTGTCCTTACATACATGAATACGGTACTAGAACCATACTTACTTCAGTTCTTGCTCCAGGCTCTGTCAGATTCATTTCCAATGGTGAAGTCAAATAATTCAATGCATTCAATGGAACTAGTTAAAAGATGCTGGTTAAACTAGTAGACCTGGGACTGCTTTAGTAATTCAGGACAGGAGGGGTAGTGAGATGTAAATGTTGGAAGTGGGGGCCCTAAGGGAATGGAGTGTTGGAGCCCAGCAGGGGGCTGCACAGGGGCCCAGAATGGTTAAGGCCAGCCCTGTCCTCCAGTGTCCTGGTAGTGCAGTAAACAAGCACTCCCACCCGCATTACATAGTTGATACCCCCCGAAAAGCCAGTCTCCATCACGAATTTCTGACTAACGTTCATCCTGCACCATGTGGTCCGGTCCCAGCACTGTGGCAGCAGTTGCTCTTGCCTTGGTGAGCCTGAGCATTCATTCTCTACTTTTGCAGGCTTGGTGCAACTCCTTTGTTCATGTGCGGGGGGGGAGGTTCATGCGTGGCTGCAGCAAAGCGGAGTGGACCGTAACAATACAGAGCTCAACCAGGTTGACTGGTGCTCACTGCTCCTGATTTGCTGTTGCATCAAGTAATGGATGTGACTAGCAAGGGGTGCCTTCTTTAAATGTCTGGGCTGCTGAAACAAGAGTGAGCTGTAATTCATTAACTTAGAAGATTAATGTTGGAGAAAGAGAGGAGCGAGTGTACAACTGAGGAGGAGACAGAGAGATAGAGTGGATCCCACAAGTGAAGAGCAAAGCCCGATGTTTCAGGTGGCAGCAGTCCAGTAACAAGGGGTCAGTGTGACCTTAGTAAATCAGCACCAGGAGTTGGAGTGAGGTTCAGGTCATCTTCTGGTAGCTGAAGCAAGCTGTAGCTGAGAGCTCTGCTCATTAGGAGTCATGGGGTCAGTGTGTGCTGTCTAGAGAGACAGAGAGAGAGAGAGAGAGAGTTTGGCGGCCAGGTGACTGGAAACAGTACTCAACTAGGGGCACATAGACTTCAGCCTGCTGAAAATTGATGAAGTCTTCATTTCATCAGGTGGTACTTGCTTTAAAAACCAAAGACTTTCACAGTCACAAACTATGGTGGGTTGGAGGCAGCTGCTGGGATGGGACAGGACATTAGTGTTCCATCAGACTGGGTGTGTAATAAATGTAGTACTAGTGTTATTAATTTCTAGTATGGGAAGCTTACATTCATGACATTAAAATTGTTTAAGGTCACTGCTAGTTTTGTCCTATATGGCAAACTGATTTTTGTGCAGATTTGCAGGAGAGGGAGTCGGAGAGTAGTGCCCTGCTGTAGCATGCTAGGACTGGTTCAAACTAATGCTGGGGCAGGTCTGGTCTCAGCGACAGCATGAACCAGGAGTGGCAAAAATTGGTACATGAGGCCTGTAAACTGAGGTAATAACTTCAGCATGTACTGTATGTCTCATCTATGTGGTCTTTTCAGCCGTGGTTGTACAGTGTGAATGAGCACAGAGGAAATTAATACTCTATGTTATGGTATGTGCAGGAGTTTCTGCATCCTTGGAGAGCAAAATTGGCAACAGAAGTCATAAGACCTTGTTTGGCTCATTGACACAGGCAGTGAAAAATGCATTTTTATATTTGTTTAAAACCGTTTTTTCTGTCTGCTTACTGACTTCTTGGGCCTGTCATAAAAATGAGATGCCTCATACCATGAGGTTATCCCAGTGAAGGACATTTTAAAACAATAACAAATGTTTTATTAATTTAAAAATGTATTTTCTTTGGAATAAATTGTTCTATAGAATAAAATATGTTTTGCAAAAATAGCGAGCAGACTTGAAATGATATTTTCAGAAACTAGATAGCAAAGTGACTTTGTTCCCATATTTCTATAGTTATTGTATTATTTTTTTACTGAGATAAGGTTGGGGGATACGTTAATCTGTACTGCAGGACAAACTGGGATGGGTTGGCTTTATGGTAATGTCGTAATGTGCTGGAGTGAGTGACATTTGTGAACTTGTTTACTTGGATTCTCATTTAATTTGTCTGCAATTTGTCTTTGATCACCAAGTCTCTTTCAACGTTTCTCATGTTTGTGTGTTTCGGATGTGCTGCTCCCAGCGTCGGGGGTGGGGGGTATTTTGGGCAACATACTGTCATGTGGACTGTGGGGACTCTGAGGATGGTGCTAGGGTGCAACTAACAAAGCATGGGGAGGGAGGAAATGAGTATAAATTGCATTAGAAATACCCTCCAAAATGCACCAGAATGCACTAAAATATTAAAAAATTTCTGGGGGTCTATGCAGCCCACCAGATCCCTGGCCTATTATTTTTAGTTTTTCTCTGACTTGAGCTCCCCCATCTATAGGACTCCTGGATCTGCCCCTGGACATTGCCTACCTAGACTTTAGCAAAGCATTTGACACAGTCCCACACAAAAGATTAATATACAAGTTAGCCAGCCTGGGAGTGGGTCCCAAGATGATAGTCTGGGTAAAGAACTGGCTGGAGAATAGGACACAGAGAGTAATAGTAAATAGAGTCCACTCTGAAGAAAGGGGGGGGTTACTAGTGGGGTACCGCAGGTTCAGTATTAGATTGGTCCTCTTCAATGTCTTTATTAGCGACATTGCAGAGGGACTGAAGGAAAGTATGTCTCTTTGCAGATGACACAAGATCTGCAACAGAGTTGATGCACAAGGTGGGGTGGAAATGATGAGAAGGGACTTGGCAAGGTTAGAGGAATGGTCAAATGTATGGCAGCTTAGATTCAATGCAAAGAAGTGCAAGGTAATGCACCTGGGAAACAAAAACCCAGGGGAAGAGTATACAATGGGGGGTGAGATACTAACAATAACAAAAATGGAAAGGGACCTGGGGGTAGTCATATCAGATGACCTAAAGGTGGGCAAGCAAAGTGAGAGGACAACAAGGAGGGCTGGGGGGATACTGAGATGCATAGGGAGAGGCATCACCAGTAGAAAACAGTAGAAAAGAGTTATTATCCCTCTGTACAGACAGCTGGTGAGACCCCATCTGGAGTACTGCGTGCAGTTCTGGAGACCCAATCCCCGCAAAGACAGACAGGATGGAAGCTGTCCAGAGGAAGGCAACTAAAATGGTGCAGGGTCTGCACCGGAAGACATATGAACAGAGACTAAAGGAGCTTAATATGTATAGCCTCAAGGAAAGGAGGGAGAGAGGGGACATGATAGAAACTTTCAAGTACCTCAAGGGAATCAACAAAGTCCAAGAGGGTAGCATCTTTCAAAAAAAGAGGTGTGCAAGAACAAGGAGGCACAATTTGAAGATAGGGGGGTGGCTCAGAGGTAATGTAAGGAAGAATTTTTTCACAGAGAGGGTTGTGGATGCATGGAACGGCCTTCTGGAGGAGGTTGTGGAGTCAAAAACAGTGGTGGAATTCAAGCATGCATGGGACAGTCATAAGGCAATTCTAGGGGGTTGGGGTAGAAAGAAGTAGGCTGCTGGTTAACTAGGATCTGCAGCTTATCCATTAGGTAGGGAGGTGGGCAGATTGGGTGGGCCAAGCAGTCCTTATCTGCCATCAAATCCTATGTTTCTATGTTGCTATGAACACTCATGGTGAAATGCCATTAATAGTGCCCAGAAGGTGATTTCATGGTTGCTGTACAAAATCACTTTTCGGGCCTGATTAATGTGATTTCACTGCCAGTTTTCATGTGGTGGGGTTCCAAAAAGGCATTATTGAAAATACGGTGAACAGTTCCTAAAAATAACCAATAAACTCTTTAATGGCACATTGGTCCTAGTAAGAACAAATGGTTTGATATATTTTATTGGGCCAACAAGGCTGCTACAAAAAGAAAAAAGAGCTTTAGCTTTCGGTCCAACAAGTCCTTCTTCGGAAGCCTAAAGAAAGTTATTTAGAAAATCCCAATTATTAACATTTATAACATGCAGAAAAAAAAACAAATAATTCTCACCATTTTAAAACAGGCCTTCAGAACATAATTAAAGTGACATTGGAGAGCTTGAATATCTTAAGTGTGCTTTCAGCTGAACCATACTTAAAGGTCAAAGGTTGTCCAGAGATAATAGCAGGCAGAGAGTTCAACCCACATATTATACCATGTATCAGTCAAATGAATAACAAAACACTAAGCTTCTCTACTCACTAAATTATATGTCAATTAGAAAAACCTCCCGAAGGCACATACTTCAAGAGTGAGGTAACAGTATACCAGTAAAAGCCAACTTCAACTGTGCTCAGAACTATGTTTGTGAATATGGCCTATGACAATAAGATGACCCCGGAGAAAACAACTGCATGTCAAAATGTAACATATTACCAAGTAAAAAATAAGAAACAAGCCCCAAAAATACAAGATCAGAAATTGTTTTTACATGGCATATAGAATGATGAGAGGGATGTTTACCCAAAGTGAGTGAGTGTATCACATAGATGAAAGTACAACTAGCTGGAGATATATTCCCAACATACTTTCAACAAGCTATTATTTTCCAGTAACCTTAAGGCCTTCAGTGTTGTAACAAGATTTTATTTATGATAATATCAATTGTGATAACACTGGCATACTCTAACCCTTCATCAATGGCTACGTAATCCTCAAATTCCCCAGGAGTTATCACAGCAGGAGTGCTGACCTCAGGGAGAGTCAGGTTGTAGCCGGCACCGAGTTCCACAGGCTCTGGAGTGTTCATACTAAAGCCTGCCTTTCTGAAGCAGTTGCTGATTGTGTCAGCAGAGACTTGTCTCCAAGCCCCATCTAACATCATTATGGAGTCCAAGATGTGAATTTGCTTTGTGAGCTCACTGGCTTTAGCATCTCTGACAGCAATGGTCCACTAATCAGAGCATCAGCATTCCAGCAGGCACTGAACCATCGAAGCAAAGCAAGTTCAACCACTTCATCTTTGCCCAGACATTTTCTTTTGATTTCTGTGTTAAACCCACGCTGATAATCAGCGTACAGCTTTTCTTTGTTGGCAATGATTTTAGAAATCGTGCACACATTTATGTTAAATTCCTTCACTATGTCAATTCGTTTAGTCCCTGGAACACTGAGGGATTCGATAATTTGGATTTTTTGGGCAAGGGTCAGCGTGGTACGCCTGTGTTTCTCCATGGCAGCATTGAGAGAAATCAATGAAAGCCTAAATTTATGTTAGCAGCAGTGTTTCTCCATGAAGGAATTTTTAACAATTGTACAATTAGCTTGCTAGGAGGGCTAATGATTAAATGATTAAGTGCTTAAGGTAGTTAGAGGTGAATGTGAGCACTTAAAACCTTCTGTGGTGCAGACATCATTGTTTGACACTAAGTGTCAACAACTGAGCTCAATTAAAAATCTAAGAGGAACACAGAATTGCTGCGATGGGCTTTAAGAGCATTGTTAACATGCTAGTAAGGGTTGAAGCAACTAAAGAGATGTGAAGGAATGCTACCCATGCCCTCACAGAAAGCACTGTTTTTAAAAAAAGTGATTATAACCGATCTTTGTGTTCTTAAAAATGGGCTTTGCTCCCATAGAAAACAATGGAGCGAGATCGGTACATGAGAAAAATGTGGTTATATCCGGGATGTTCTTATATCCGATGTTCTTATAAGTGGGCTGCACTGTATATGTACATGAATCCTAATAAATCATCAACTGCACCCATCACTACAATAGTTACCCAAAAAGGAATTACACCTGCCATGAACCCCCAAGTAAATGAGACAATGCGTCCTAAGAAGTACAAAATTTAAAAACATTATAATGTATGGTAGAACGTTGTTATAGGTAGAAATCTACCTTTTTATAACAGCGTTTTACCATCGATGTGATGTCACAATGTTGTTAACCCATCGATGGTATGTCACATCGATAGATTAACAACCGGGAACAGTCTGGGCATGCGTGCAGATGGATCAGACAGCCTTGAAACGGCCACAGTGATGAGGGCAGAGTAGTGGCAACATAAAAAAACTGCTGTAAGAAACTGCTTTCTTTTGTAAAAAAAAACTAAATTGTACCATACACTATAAAATATAATGTATGGTACATCAATGGGTAACCATTTTTTTAACTCATCTCGAGGTTGCCATGGCGACCTAAACCTCTCGGGCTTCGCTCTCAAGGTTTACATGGTTGCTCTGGCAGCCTCTCAATGGTTAACAAACCGGTTAACCATCGAGGACCATACATTATCCTCTGTATAGTATATACTCATATTGCAGAACTAGCAGAAGGAAGAAATATCCACTATAATATGAGTCTAGAGTCCTAGCCACTATGGCACCAAAATGTCTTGTACCTGAACATAGGATTACCTCAGCATCACCACACTATACCCACATACCCAGCCACCTCAAATACCCATATTAAAAAGCCAATGTGCCACACTTCTTCTACCCCCACAACACACACACACACATATTCACAAACCCACAATCATATACACACACACATAACAAGCATTTGTCAGTGCTGAATGTTTGCTTGCTGGTATTAGCATTTGAAATGCAGGAGTTAGACCGATGCAGAATAGGAATGGCAGTGAAGTATGGAAGTTCACGCCAACCCCACCTCAATCTTGTAGAGATGGAGAAGCATTGGGGTAAGTGTGTGGGTTGTTGCCCATGACGGTTATGCCATGTCACCTCACCTTATTCTGCAGACAGTGACACGTGTTGAGGTGTGCCTTAGGGTATTTGGCTGAACAGTGACCCCATTCCACAAGGACGTATGCTGAAATGGGTGTAGCATAGGAGAATGGGGTGAAGTGTTGGGCCGAAGAGTTCAAGGTACACCTTGATGGCTGTCAGTGGCTGGGGGGTTGGGGTGGGATGGCATGCATAGTAGAGTTGGCAATCCAAAGGCACAGCCTGATGCCTGTCCATCTATACAGGGTAGCGTAGGACGTGATGGTTAGAAACCCTAATGCCTCAGGCGTTTGTTGTTATTTACAGTATAAATGTTCAACATGGCCTTTTTGTGACCCTACCTCATGAAAACATTTGGGACCTCTTCTCATGAAGAGTGGCAGTGTGATTTTGTCAATGTGTCCCAAACATTGACTTCCTACAGCGACAGTGCCATTCTGTGCCACATGTACGAAAACACAGATTGGGCAGAATGTGAAGAATGGCAGCTGTGCCATCCATAGGGAGGTGTGAAGGGATGGCAATGTTGAAAATCTGTAGTGGGAATATTAAAAATGCGTGCACTTCCGAGCATATGTGGAAAGTGCGCAATGCATGCATGCACGTTCAATACTTATGACAAAGCTTATTACTAAGCTGCTAAGGACAACATAACTCTGGTATTGTTTGCATCCATCCTACCTGTACCAGCTTGTTTGTATCTATGTCTTAATTTACTGTTATACTTATGTGTTGAACTGCTATACTGTGTATTTTGGTTTGTCTTACTGTGACAAGGTACTTTTGTAAATGAGCCTATGGCTCAAAGGTTTCCCAAACTGCTGTCTAAATAAAATAAAATAAAATAAAATAAAATAAAAAACAACACAGTCATTTTATGGACTGTCATCACCAGATTTTCAACATACGCATTTTACGATCTGTGCTCATGAAGAGTGTCACTGTAATTGTGTTAATGTGTCCTGAACACTGATTTCCCACAGCAACCACGGTATTCTGTGCCGGAAGTGCAAAAACACATTTCAGCCAGGATGTGATAAATGACAGCTGTACTGTTCATAAGGAGGTGTGGAAAAATGGCAATGTTGAAAATCTGGAGTGAAAATATTACAAATATGTGAAGTAATGAGTATGCGTGCAAACTGTGCAATGCACGAACATAGGCTTTTTAGGACCTTTCTAATGAACAGTGTCACTGTAATTTTTGTAATGTGTCCCAAACAGTGATTTCCCACAGCGACGGTGCCATTGTGCACTGGAAGTGCAAATACACATATTGGCCAGGATGTGAAATATGACAGCTGTACTGTTCATAAGGTGGTGTGAAAAAAATGGCAATGTTGAAAATATGGAGTGAAAATATTGCAAATGTGCGAAGTTACGAGTCTGCGTGAAAACTGCACAATGCACACTCGTAACACAGACATTTAATGGACTTCTGTCACCAAATTTTCAACACTGGCATTTTAGCACCTCTGCTAATGAACAGTGTCACTGTCATTTTCATAATGGGAACTGAACATGGATTTCCCACAGTGACCGAGCTATTCTGCGCCAGAAGTATGAAAACACATTTTGGACAGGATGTAAAAAATGTCAGCTATACTGTTCATAAGGAGGTGCGGAAAAATGGCAATGTTGAAAATCTGGAGTGAAAATATTGTGAATGTGCGTAGTTACGCACATGCGTGGAAACTGCGCAATGCAGGCTCGTAACACAGTCATTTTATGGTCTTTTCTCACCAAATTTTCAACATAGGCATTTTAGGACCTCTGCTAATGAACAGTGTCACTGTCATTTTCATAATGTGTCCTGTACATGGATTTCCCATAGCAACCGCACTATTCTGTGCCAGAAGTGCAAAAACACATTTCGGCCGGTGTGTGAAAAATTACAGCTGTACTAGTCACAAGGAGGTGTGAAAAAATGCCAATGTTGAAAATCTGGCATGAAAATATTGCAAATACACACACTCATAAAACAGTCATTTTTTTAATTTTCCCACCAAATTTGCAACATAGGCTTTTTGAGAGCCCCCCTCATGAACACTGGCACTGTCATTTCGTTAATCAGTCCCGGAAGGTGATTCTGCGCAGTGACCATGAAATCACCTTTGATGCTGATTAACGCCATGACAGTGCCAGAATTCATGAGGAGGGGTCCCAGAAACCCCATGTTGAAAGTTTGGTGCCAAAATTCCCAAAAATGCCCGAGATATGCATTAAAGTTGAAAAAACCCTATTTATTCCATTATACAGCTTACCAGCATTTTCTGTTTGCGGTTGGCTTTGAAGAGTGCAGATGTGTTCCTGGTCCACTGAAGAGCATTGCACCAGACTCAAGACACCACAGGACAGTCTTTTTTTAACAGGGGAATTGGGCAAACTGGGGTGGGCTCCCAGCATGCCAACCGACTGATGGGGGGGCAGTTGTAGCTTATGGAGGATTGGGCACCCCCGTCGGCACAAAAGCGTGAGGGGAAGGCGCAACTGCCGAGGGGGATTGGGCACCCCCTCTGCAGTACTGTCGCTACTCTTTGGGGGGGACTTATGTTGACAGGGAGTGGGCTCCCCCGTCTGCACATCAACCTGGGAGAGGGGACATAATACTGAGGGGGAGTGGGCTCCCCATCGGCAACTCAAATCGCACCCAAGGGATGCAAGTCGATGGGGATTGGAGCCCCCATCGGCAAAAACACACTGTGTGGGGAGGGGCACATGCTGCCAAGGGGGATTGAGCACCCCCTCAGCACTGGGGCCACATTAATATTGTTTGTGAACAGGGCAGCAACACGACGCCATGTTCACAAATAATATTACAGTAGCAATGTTCCACCCAGCAATGACGGGTTGCTCCCTCATTGCAGCAAATCGCTGATGCTGCAGTGATGAGGTGGCCCGTGACTGCTGCAGTGAAAATGTTACAACTTGGTGCAACTTCTGGAAGCCAGTGTCATCAGCACACTGTGCCTCCATTGGTGCACCATGGCCAAGCCCCAAAATGCTGTGCCTCTCTTGGCTGTTACATTGCTGCGCCTGCTTAACCCACTTCTCTCCTAAGCTGTCACATAATGTTTCTTGCGCATGCATGCAAGCAAACATAAAAATGACCAAGTTATGAGCGTACATTGACATTTTTCCACGCACACACATAACTTTCACCATTTTTGTTTTCTTTTTCAACTTTTTCACTCCAGTCATGGCTCGTGGGGCCCTCTCTCAGGCAACCGGTCCTTGTTCTGCCTGCCAGAGGCTCCACCTGGACTGAACCTCCTCTCCCCCCCTTGCAGTCTGCACCCCCGGTATTACACGCCCGGGGAGGGTAGCCCTATGCCTCTTAGGCTCCTTGACAAGACAGACTCTGAACTGCAGGTGGGGCCCTGGGGGAAAGATATGAGAAGGCCATTTGAGGAGAAACCCGGTTGAGGGCATGGGGAATCGGTGCCATCACCTGCCCCACGCACTGGGTATTTTCCTGTATTCTATTCCACCCCCCACATGTGCACACCCCCAACACTATTGGCGCACGGCAACCCTGCCAGAGTCAGGCATACCACTATGTGCTGCTTATGCTACTACGGCACCCCACAATCTCCACTAGGGGCCGCCGGTGCACTGAGCTCCCAAATGTCATCCCCAGCACAGAAGAGCAGCCCGGCAGGCACTAAATCCAGTCCCTTACCTGCCGACTCCTATCACCTGAGTTCACTCCCGAACTCGGGTTGCCGCTGTGGCATGAAGTGTGCCGTCCAGCGCCTCAACCCTCAGTGCCACCGGGCTGGGCACTTTGGTCATTTTTAATATTTTGACTCCAAAGTTTCAGACATAGTCATTTTTTCATATCAGCTCAAGAACATTACAGCTGTCACTTTTCACATCCTAGCCAAAACATGTTTTGGCACCTGTGGCACAAAATGGCATTTTTGAGGGGATTTGAAGGTTTTCACCTACCAAGTTCATGTGGTAGGGTCATAAGAAGACTATGTTAAAAGTTTTGGGTCAGAAATATTAAAAACAAGTAATTTATTTTTATTTTTATTTATTTTATTTAGACAGCAGTTTGGAAAACCTTTGAGCCATAGGCTCATTTACAAAGGTACCTTGTCACAGTAAGACAAACCAAAATACACAGCATAGCAGTACAACACATAAGTATAACAGTAAATTAAGACATAGATACAAACAAGCTGGTACAGGTAGGATGGATGCAAACAATACCAGAGTTATGTTGTCCTTAGCAGCTTAGTAATAAGCTTTGTCATAAGTATTGAGTACGGCTTTGACTAGCGGCAGTTACAGCATCGGGTGTTAATAAGGTGGTTACTTAAGGAAGTTTTGAAGCACAATATAGTTAGAGCTTCGGAGATGGAGGGGGGCAGTGTGTTGAACCAGGAGGGGGCCCTAAAGCTGAAGGATCTTTGGTCGTGAGAGGTCCTAGCTCTAGGGATAACAAGAGAGGTTTTCCCAGAGGTCCGAGTATGAACTAGTGGAATAGAGCGACGTATGGTGGTGGTGGTCAATCCTGGTGGGGAAAGCCCAAGGAGGGTCTTTTTTGTAAGGGTACAGGTAAGATATTTGAGGCACTCGTCAAGATCAAGTACCAGTGCTTTCGCATACAGTAGACAGGTGTGTGTCATCCTAGGTGCTCCAGTAATTAACCTGCAGGCCTTATTCAGAGTAGTGTGAATTTTATGGAGTGCGGTCTGATCAGCAGCACCATACACCGGCAGTCCATAGTCCACTAGGGACAGGATAGAGGAGGTGACTGCGAGTCAAAGAGCTTCCGGGGTGAGGCAGTGTTTATACCGATGTAAGATGCCCAATCGGATATTAGTGGCAGTGGCTAGGCAGCGATGTGTCCATGGAAGGAGAGGAGGGTCAAAATGGATCCCTAGGTATTTATAGGAGCAAACTTGTTCGAGTGGGAATGAGGACCCAGAGTGAATGAGGAGTTTGAGTTGCAGGACTTGTTTTGGGGATGAGTGATGAACATGGTTTTTGTTTTTTTAAGATTTATCACCAATCTATGTTCCTTGAACCAGCCCTCGGCTTCAGTGAAGGACTTCTGCAGTGAGTCCTGGAGGGCAGTAGGGTTACGATTTGAGGCAAAGATGACTGCATCATCAGCGTACAATAGAATGTTCCCAGAGCAAGAGCGTGGAAGGGTGTTAAGGTAAAGGGAGAATAGTAAGGGGCCCAGAATGGAGCCCTGGGGAACCCCAGAAAAGATGGACAGATGTCTGGAGTAGGTCCCATTAATTTTTACACGCTGTGAGCGGTCAGATAGATAACTGGTGCACCAGGAGATAGGCCCAGCAGCAAAACCAGAGAGACTAAGGGCATCAAGAAGGAGGGGGTGGGAGACAGTGTCGAAAGCTTTCGAGAGGTCAATGAAGACAGCACCAGCCAGAGAACCAGTGTCTAAGGAGGAGTGTAGAAAGTTGGAGAACTCTAGAAGGGCTGTGTTGGTACTGTGGCCCGCTCGGAAGCCATGCTGCTCAGGACAAAGGACATTGTAGGTGGAGAGGTAGTCAGAGATTTGAGAGGCCACCACTTTTTCCAAGGCCTTGGAGAGAGGAGAGAGAATGGAGATTGGTCGATAGTTTCCAGCCACAGTCCTATCACCACCTTTAAAGATAGGGGTGACAGTGGTGACTTTCCAGGCAGTTGGAACCTTCCCCAGGCAAAGAGAGTGGTTGATGAGGCATGTGATTGGGGTAAAGACTGTGTCTAAGACCAGCCGTAGGATACACGGATCCAGGGTGTCACTGCCTGTACTATTACTCTAGAGGGCAGTGACAATGTGCGGCCTAAGTTCTTGGGCAGAAACACGGCGGAGGAGAAAATAAGGGCGAGAAAGATTTATGGCAGGTGCTGGGGAGGAGGGTCAAAAAATTTGTAGGGAGGATAGGGCTAAGGTCAGTGAATGAGGTGTTGAGGTGGTTGGCTATGAGGGCTGGGTCTGAGGAGATCACACCATTAATGTTGATCTGGTGGTGGTGGGGAGTGTGCACTTCATTTAACTGTTTAATGTTATCCCAGAAGGTTCTGGGATTCCCCCATGAGGCAGTGAGTGAGGACTGATAGTGCTCAGACTTGGCCTTTCTGATGGCCCGAGTGCACTTGTTTCGGGCGGCAGCATATAACCGCCTGTCATTGGGCTGGCCAGTCTCAATGGCACGTGCCATAGGTTGTCCCTATGTTTGAGCTGGTGGATCAAAGCTGGGGTAATCCAGGGGGCATTCTTCCTTTTAGAACGGCGGGTCAACACTGGGGCAAAGATATCATAGGCATTATTAAAAGTTTGGGTAAAGAAGGAGAGAGCTGTGTCGATGTCAGGAGTTGCCTGTACAGGAGACCAGTCAATTTGGGACAGAAGTTCCTTAAGTTTTATCAGTCCACCAGGTATTAGATGCCGCCGGCATGTGGACTGTGCTATGGGTTTGGGGACTGAGGTTGACCAGTGGAATAGAATGGGGGAGTGATCGCTGAGAGAGTCTGGGAGGACTTGTACATTGGGGATTTGATTAGGGCGGTTGGTGAGTACCACATCAAGCAGGGTACTGGAGCCTCTCTTGGGGTTTGTCCTGGTAGGGTGGGTAAATTAGTTGTGTTAGGTCTATTGCAGAAAAGGAGTCTCGGTGGAGGAGGAGGAGGGGCTGAGCCACTTGACATTTAAGTCACCCACCAGAATTTGATCAGCGGAAGGAGGTAGAGAGGTAAGGTATTCTGTAAGAGAGGCAATGGCCTGCATTTGGTCCCTGAGGGGCACGTATGCAGTAGTCAGATAAAGGGGTCCCTTTAAAGGGTCAGGGGTTAGTTTCAGCGTAGGCGTCTGGGCCCTGGAGTCAAGGATGGGAGTGGGCAGGGCTAGTACGGGGAGAGATTCCTTGACATAAATAGCACAGCCGCTGCCCCGTCTCCCAACATGGACGGACGGACCGGAAAAGGGTAAAACCAGGAAGGGAGACTAGGGAGTCAGGGGAGGATTTCAACAGCCAAGTCTCAACAAGGGTGATGACATCAGGGTTAATTGATGTGACCAGGCATTGTAGTGAATCAAACTTTTTTAGGAGGCTACAGATATTCATGGAGACCATGCATAGGCCTGTGGTGCAAGTTGGGGAGCTCCTGGGAACCGGGCCAGGGTTTGGATGAATGTTCCCTGACAGGAGTAATAGCATGACTAACACCATGGCTGGGAGATGGTGAGAGGTTTTCCTACAATTGACATGAGGGAGGGGAGGGAGGCTAAGGGAGCAGGGGGTGGGCAGGGAGGTACAGGAGGGGAAAGCAAGAATAAGAAGGCACCCAGATGTGCCTGAGTTGAAGAGAAAGCTAGGGGGAGGGCAGGGGGGATGGGGACACACAGAGGTCCCAAGGGGCAGGAGAGGAGGTTCAGGAGCAAGGGGAGGGAAGGGTACCAGGGCACAGTGTGGACTAGCAGATGGGTAAGTGGGTAAGTGCACTGCTAGTGGGGATAGGCACAGGCAGAGCATGAGGCAGAGCCAATACATTGTGGTGAGCAAGATCCCAGGAAGTAGTGCTGTACAGGTAGGAGAGAAGTAGTGAGGGAGCATAGGTCCTCTAGGTGGCCAGCAGGTATAACCTGCAAATGGGAAAGTGGGGAGATAGGTTCTGGGCAACAGGATGTGATATCACCGATGTGATGTCACGGGTGGATCTCAACTGACAGCTGCCCCTGGGTGGGAGGGTGGTTGGGGTGGGCCGGGCAGACGGTGCTTAGCACCCCTCTGCAGGCGTCCAGATGAAGAGATGAGGCTCTCTTTACCTCGAAAGTTATCAGGCTAGAGATTTGGCTTCCTCAGCTACTCAGATGAGCTGCTTGTGTTGCTTCAGTTGCTTGATTGTCCCAAGTGCTTAGCTTGGGGAGGGGGGGGAGCTGCCTCGAAAGTTATAAGGCTAGAGATTTGGCTTCCTCAGCTACTCAGGTGAGCTGCTTGTGTTGCTTCAGTTGCTTGATTGTCCCGAGTGCCTAGCTTGGGGAGGGGCTGAGCTGCCTCGAAAGTTATCAGGCTGGAGATTTGGCTTCCTCAGCTACTCAGGTGAGCTGCTTGTGTTGCTTCAGTTGCTTGATTGTCCCAAGTGCCTAGCTTGGGGAGGGGGGGAGCTGCCTCAAAAGTTATAAGGCTGGAGATTTGGCTTCCTCAGCTACTCAGGTGAGCTGCTTGTGTTGCATCAGTTGCTTGATTGTCCCAAGTGCCTAGCTTGGGGAGGGTCTGAGCTGCCTCGAAAGTTATCAGGCTGGAGATTTGGCTTCCTCAGCTACTCAGGTGAGCTGCTTGTGTTGCTTCAGTTGCTTGATTGTCCAAAGTGCCTTGCTTGGGGGGGGGGAGCTGCCTCAAAAGTTATCAGGCTGGATATTTGGCTTCCTCAGCTACTCAGGTGAGCTGCTTGTGTTGCTTCAGTTGCTTGATTGTCCCAAGTGCCTAGCTTTGGGAGGGGGGAGCTGCCTCAAAAGTTATCAGGCTGGATATTTGGCTTCCTCAGCTGCTCAGGTGAGCTGCTTGTGTTGCTTCAGTTCATTTATGAACAGGGATGTCTGTTGCCCCTCTGGGAACCACATTGCCTTACTGTGCCAGTGAGCTGAGTTCAGGTGTGAACTCTGTGAGCTGGCTCAATGGAACAAGGCTGATAGGGAAGGTACTACAGCATGCAACACCAGCCCTGGTCTGGATAGGGGCAGAGCAGTGTTTTGGCACAGATGCAACACCCTGTGGTGGGTCAGGGAGCCTTCCCCACAGGTATTTCCATGCATGCACTGGGTCAGAACTGTCTTCAGTATTGTATTTATCCTATTTTGCTCAGGTCCAAAAGGAACCTGGGCAACTGAGAATACAAATGAACTATCAGAAAAAGAAGGGAAATAAATTGCTAAAAAACATGTGTTAATGCAAACATTAGGATTGAAAAATGCTGAGCTCACAAACAGGGAAATGAAAAACCATTAGGGGTTTGGGTCTCCAGAGTATTGCCAAGTCAGTGATGGGGTCTTCCTTCGAATTGTCAACCCTAATGCCCACCCCTTCCTTGAGCAAACAAGCTCAGCTGTGATGTCTTCAGTCCTAATGGTGTTACCTGCTGCAAGAGCTGTTCTCAAAGATCTACTGTTATGGTAAGTTCTTATGTAACTGTACTTTTTTGACACAATCGAGTGTTACAGATCCCCCCGCTGATGTTTCAACAACCATAGTTGGTTGGTTATCTATTTTGTAGGAGGTGTGGTGGAATAACATTGTTTGAGTTTTTTTGGTGTTAAGTACTAACAGGTTGGCTTTGAACCAGGCCTTCAGAGCTTGAAAATCACTCTAGAGGTTGGCATTGATGACATCAATATCTTTAACAGACCTGTATAGAATGGCATTATCAGCATATAGTTGAACTGCTGCAGCCCCACAGTTAAGTGGGAG
Organism: Neoceratodus forsteri; assembly: GCA_016271365.2. Lineage (NCBI taxonomy): Eukaryota > Metazoa > Chordata > Ceratodontiformes > Ceratodontidae > Neoceratodus > Neoceratodus forsteri. Next base: position 18,425,359 of record CM028129.1, on the reverse strand, counting down.
TTCATTGACGAAGATGGAGAATAGAAGTGGTCCTAATATGGACCCCTGTGGAACACCATCCTTTATGGGAGTGATGCAGAATGTGACACCAGATCATTTTACACCCTGGAGCCTGTTGGTTAAGTAGTTGGTTAACCAGGAGTGGGATACTGGGTCAAGACCTAGTTGATGGGGTTTAGTGAGGAGAAGTTGGTGATTGACAAGGTCAAAGGCTTTGGTCAGATCTACAAAGGTAGCACCGGTAGCCTTACACTGATCCATTGCTCTTAAGATATCCGAGATTACCCATAGCAGTGCAGATTCTGTGCCATACAGTTTACAAAATCCATGCTGATGGATAATTAATCCAAACGGGGATGGAGAGACGATCTCAGATTTAGAAGTGGGTAGCCATCTGGGAACAAGCAACCACCAAACAGTGTGGTTCACAATAAACACAGCTGTAGAGTTAAGCCATACAAAAGCAAAAGTGTTGGACTTTTAGGAGGGCTGACTTTGGAAAAAAGGGAGCATGCCTCAGAAAAGCACTAGCAAACAGGCAAGAAGGAGGGGTGGAGGAACAATGGGAAAAAAACAGCCATCACAGAAACAACAAGCCTTTGTGTAAGCAAATCAGTGAAACAAAACTGAGGAAAAAGCCACTATGGTTCTCAAAAGAGGTGGCAGGAAAGGTTAAGGAGACAAGGATAGCATTCAGAAAATATAAGAAAATACAGAAGAAGCAGGACACAGAACTGTATCAGTTAAAGCAGAAGGAGGCAGGGAAGGCAGTCAGAATAGCAAAGGCCCAAACTGAGGAAAGGATAGCCAACTCAGTTAAGAAGGAGAATAAGGGGGGGGCGTAGCCGGTGCTGTAACATGGTGGATGTAGTGTAGCTGAACTCCTCGAGGCACTTGTATTATTCAGTGAATTTTGAGACCCCCGCTACCTAAACTCAGTGTTGATCAGGCACAGAGTGTCTAAGTCGCAGATGGCGACGGGAAAGAAAAGAGAGAAGCAGGCAAAACTTCAGTTCAGGTCGGGAAACAAGACGGCTTATTCTAACCCTGGGCGTGAGCAACTGGTCACAAGATCAGAGCCTGACAATAACCCAGGAGAGATGTCTGATCTACAAAACTCCCTTGTGGCAGTACCGGCCACCCTTATCCAGATTCAACATGATATGAAGGCAGGCTTTGCCAATATAGCTGCCCAGATTACTCACATGCAATCTGTTCTGTAGTCACGGGATTGTTGTAAACCACCGCTGCTCACTCCGACCAATTAGCCCAGCTTGAACAACGCGTTAGCTCCTTGGAGGATGCCATGGCTGGGTCTGCTCGCGATAAGACCTCCCTACAAAGCACAGTAAAGGAACTACTCGACCAGGTTGATGATCAGAAGAATCGATCAAGGAGATTGAACTTAAGGATCACGGGGCTACCAGAGGGTGTGGAAGGAGAAGAGCCTGAAGTGAACCTTCATAAATGGTTAGTTGAGCACCTTGAATTACCCTCCAGCTTGACCCAGTGTGAAGTCGAAAGGGTTCATAGAGTGGGGCCTCCACCAAAGTCAGGAGATAAGCCTCGGCATTGCCTGATCAAATACCTTAGGTACAAACAAAAAGAAGCAATTTTAAAAGTGGCTAAGGTGAAAGGGCCGATCAGAGTGCAGAATGCCTCGGTAAAGGTTTACCAGGATTATAGCAGGGAGCTCCAGAATAAGCGGCTGCAGTTCAACGAGATCAAGACGAAGTTATTCAATATGGGATGGAGATTTACCTTTTTATATCCAGCCAAGCTTCATGTTAATCACCCTGGGAGTGCTCCGAAGTTGTTTTCCTGCCCCAAGGAAGCTGCTCAATGGGTGGAGGAGGAGGAGGAAAAAAGGACAGGGGAGAGAGAGCCCAAGTGCTCATGCAGATGCAGATAAGTGACTCTCTTGTTGGATTCTCTGGGTTTGGTTTACCGTATCATGAGGGTGGGATAGAAGGGGGTTCCAGTCTCTTTTTATAGGTGCAGATATGCCGCAGTTTGCTTTTCCTGTTACCATGTTATAATATGATATTTTGAGCTTAACAGCAGAGGGTATAACATAGCTGATTGGCAGTAGCGATTTGCGCCTAAATTTCATTTCCTTTCTTTGCTTCACAGCATCTGCATTAACTGGAATCCCGGCCTACACAGCCCCAACCTGATCTGGGGATCAGGGTAGTAGCGTGTCTCCAAACTTATTATTTCCGATCAGTGGTCTGTTGAGGACAATGCAAGTGATGGGTTATGATTCTTTTATCACTTGTCAGAACAGTTACCTGTTGACTATCTTGATTGATCTGTTTGTTTTTTCTGTCTCCCCCCCTCCCAATCATTTCTACCTAGGCCATTTTCAGCTCTTTGTTAAAATTTGAGTTTAGTGGTGTTACAGTTAAGGTCTAGGTATTGAATCAACACTACTTGCTCTTAGCTGATGATATTGGCATTCTACCTGTTAACGTTGCAAATGTTTGGGGGCATATGCACATTCAGGAAGCTGATATTTGGTGGCCATTCATCCACTGGTTTGGGGGGGTCTCGCTAGGAGACTTTCCGGTGGTAATCCACCTCATTGGACAATGTGCCTATCAGATAATTAAACTGAACATTAGTTTTAAAGTTCACTGGTTGTTTGTAAGGGAATCTATGGCGGATCTCGGATCCATGGGGGGTTAGTGGGGGTTTGGTTGTTACTTCTTGTTGGGTTACTGTTGGGGGGGGGTTGGACTGCCAGCCCATGCCGGGCTCCATTGTAATGCTGAGTTGGAGCCGTGGGGGGAGCACAGTCCTCAAATTACTTAGGGAAACTACAGGGTGTTAAACAAAAATCGGCTGGGTGTGATAGCCAATCTGTTGTATGCTTTATTTTTATATGTATGGTATCTGATATGCTCTAATTCATGATGGGAACATTGCTGACAGTATCAGAATCGCCTCTCTGAATATTAATGGTCTGGAATCGGTCATTAAAAGGAAAACATTACAGACAGAGGTTAAAAGATCCAAGTGCCAAATCATTATGCTCCAGGAAACTCACATGTCCCTGGGAGAGGCAATCAAAACTGCTGTGGCTTTGGGAGGGTCCTGGGTATCTTCAACGTTCTCCTCCAAATCGAGAGGGGCTGCTATATGGTTCTCCAGAGGATCAGGGGTCAAAATCATTGAGCAACACGCAGACCAATATGGCAGATTTGCTCTTGTGCGGGTGTCCGTCCCTAGTGTGGGTACGATCTCTATGGGGTCTGTTTATGTCCCAAACGTACAGCAGCCTGAATTCTTTCAACAACTTGGGTCCATGGGTGACTACAATCGTGTTTTAGATGCAGTGTTGGACCGGTCGAACACCACCCCTATGGCCAAATCTAAGAATGCCCAGGCCCTGGCTGCACTGCAGGGAGATCTGGGCTTGGTTGATGTTTGGAGGCATATATACCCCACTGGGAGAGAGTATGTTTTTTTCTCCTGTGCCCATGAATCCTATGTGTGGTTGGATAGGATCCTGATTTCTCACTCTCTGATCTCAGCTTCAAAGTCTGCGTTTTATTCATCAATGTTGTTATCTGATCATACCCCTTAACTTTGGAGATGATCGTGGACACACCATCCCCTGTGGTCAGGCAGTGGAAACTAGACCCTATACTACTTAAAGATGAGGCATACCGTACTGGTGTCTGCCATGATAGAGGAATTTTTACATTTTAATCCGAGTGGGGATACCTCACATGGGGTCCGCTGGGAAGCACTAAAAGCTGTTATAAGGGGTTGTTCAATTTCATTTGTGATCCATAAAGCTAGAGGATCCCAGATAGATTTACAAAAGCTGGGGACCAAACTCGAGGCCTGTGAACTGGCTTATAAGAAAAACCCCACAGCTGCTATATATGGGGTGTTACAAAAACTTAACTGGCAATATAAATACTTTAAGTAGCACCAGTCTGGAGAGAGCCATCTTGCTGTCTCAGGCAGGTGTCTACTTTGATGGGGACAGGGGTGTAAAATACCTTGCCTGGCAGTTACATAGACAGGAAGCTGACAGGACCATAGACTCTATTTGGGATGAGGGGGGGACACTTAGAGGGGATACTCCTAGCATTGGTGAGGGATTTGGGTAATTTTATAAACAACTTTACACCTCGCAGCGATACCCTGAGCAACAGGCTCTGGATGTTTTTTTTGCCCTGGCCCCGTTGGCAGCTCTCTCAGCCGACCAGGCCAGAATCCTAGATGGGCCCCTTACTAATGCTGAGATTACAGAAGCGATTAGAGATCTTAGGGGTGGTAAGGCCCCAGGCCCGGGTGGTCTGCCTATAGATATTTTTAAGGCTTTTCAGGGTTTGCTTCTTGCCCCATTACATGATATGTTGGTGGAGTGCTTGGAGCAAGGGGAGCTGCCCCTTCCATGCGGTCGGCTGTAATTACGGTGCTCCCAAAGCCGGGTAAGGACCTCACTTATTGCGCATCATATAGGCCAATCTCCTTACTAACATCAGACTATAAAATTTTGGCTAAGGCCATGGCCTTGAGAATGGAGGGTCTTCTCCCTCACTTGATCCATCCTGACCAGACAAGTTTTATTAAGAGTCGGCAAGGGAAACATAATATTAGGCGCACCCTTAATATCATTCATAGGTGGAGGTCCGGAGCCAACGCCCATGGTGCAGCAGTACTCTATTGATGCAGAAAAGGTCTTCGACCGCGTGGAGTGGGGTATCTCTTTGATACACTTCGTAGGTTTCGTGTTGGCCCAAATTTTTGTTCCTGGACAAGTACTCTGTATCAGCGCCCCTGTGCCCAGATTGCGATTAATGGTGCCCTCTCTCAAAGCGTTAAATTGGGACGGGGTACAAGGCAGGGCTGTCCCTTGTCACCCCTCCTGTATGTATTGTCATTGGAGCCCCTGGCTGCCAGGATTTCGGCGAACATTCACATCCAGGGTTTTAAGGTAGGGGGAGAGTAGCATAAGCTGGCGCTTTATGCTGATGACCTATTACTATACCTGCAATCCCCTTCCAGTGACCTACCTGAGGTATTTAGGGTCATGCGAGAGCATGGTGATTTATCTGGTCACAAAGTAAATTAGACTAAGAGTGAACTGCTCCCAGTTGGGATGGGGGATAGAGCGGGCCTGATAACCAACCTCATGGGTTCACAGATGGCAGATCGGTTAAAGTATTTGGGTGTCCTTATATCAGTGTGTACAAACATGGTGTATACTTTGAACTTTAAAGCCCTAGTACAAAAGATCTCCAGGGACTGTGACAGATGGACTGGTTTGTCACTTTCCTTAATTGTGAGGGTTGGAGTGGTAAAAATGATGATCCTTCCTAGATGTCTGTATTTATATCAGGCTCTGCCTATTGTCCTCCCACTCTTGCACTTTAAACATATTAATGCGATCATACATAAGTTCCTGTGTAGAGGAAAGACTGCCCGAATTAAGAGAACTGTCTTAGTTAAATCTACGGTACATGGTGGGTTGGGTTTACCCAACTTCTATTGGTACTATCTAGCCGCACAACTGGCATATGCGATGGGTTTGCAGGGTGTGATTTCCACTAGCTGATTGAGCCTGGAGGAGGAGCAACTCTGACTTCCCATGTTTGAAGGGTTACTAGCCGGAGCATTGTGGCCTGGTAGCCAGCTTAATGTAAGCAACCCCTTCATGGCAACAACAGTTAAATGTTGGGTTAAAGCACATGAACTTTTTGGGCATGTGGCTGCACCCTACCCCAATACCGACTTAGTAACTGCTGTACAAAATAAAGGCCCATGTACAACCTCACTTATTCAACGACTGTTGGCCTGGCGGAAAATGGGGTTGAGGGTAGTGAACCAGCTGTGTATGGGGGGAGCACTGGCGCCCTTTACCTATGTATGTAAAAACTGGGGTATCCCATCAGCGGATTACTTTATATACCTAAAAGTGCAGAGTAAATTGGGCAAAACACTGGACTGGGAACATTAGTGGGGTGCCGTGTCCCCCTTTGAGGAGGAGCTTTTTTGCCCTCAGCCAATTTCTAAGCCCCTAACTATAATTTATAAGCTTCTTGTGGGGTCTGGGGAAGGGGGCATAGAGAAGATTTGTCAAACCTGGCAGAATGATTTGAATTTGGACTGTAGTGGAGAGGTGTGGCCTCATGCAATTTGACATTTCAACTCCTGCTCTGGAAGCAAAAAATTAAGACAGATACAGTACGACTTTATGTACCGAGCGTACTTTACCCCAGTGCGCCAAAAGGCTACGGACCTGTCTAAGCCTAATCTTTGCCCCAAATGCCAGGCCAGCCCTGGGGATTTCTTGCACCTGGCATTGACATGCCCTAAAATTGCTTCATTCTGGCTGGACATTCACTGCCTTAAGCAAGAGGTTCTGGGATGCGCCTTACCGCGCAGCCCTTTAGAATTTTTATTGGATGCAGATCCTCAGCAACCTGCGGGTGGCGTAGTTGAAACACTTTGGTCCCTAGCCCTGATTAATGCTAGAAAGACTGTTGCCCAATGTTGGATGGCGCCCTCCTCCCCCTCTGTTCAGCAGTGGGCTAACAACTTATGTCTCAGTATAAAACGGGAAAGGGTACAGTGGAACACTATGGACATGGGTGAGAGGTTTGATATGGTGTGGAGCCCTCTGTAGCGGGTGATTGAGGAGGCCTGTTTCCCTATTTAGGGCAACCTTGGGGGTTTGAAATTTAAATTGGTTTAGTAACCTGTTATGTGAAGTATAACCTGTGATTTGTTACTGGATAGCATCTGGTATGTTACTTTCTGTATATACTCTGTCACTATGTGCTTGAACTATTTTTTGGATTGACTACTGTGTGTCTGTCCGGCTTGATTTTACCCAACCATCTCAATAAAATATTTAGAAAAAAAGAAAAAGGAGAATAAAATCTTGTATAGGTACATTAAGGAGCGAAGAAAGACCAAAGGAGGGATACTGAGGCTTAATAAAGGGGAAGGAATGTGGGCAGAGGGTGATGGTGAAAAAGCAGGGATACTGAACAAATACTTTTGCTCAGTATTTGCAAAAGAAGAAGAGGAGGGGAAGATATCTAAACCAATCTCTGGATGGGGGGCCCAATACCAGTCCTTTCACAGAAGAAAGGGTTCTGAAAGAACTCTTAAAACTGAAGGTGGAAAAAGCAATGGGGCCTGACAGGATTCACTCCAGAATTCTAAAAATATTAAGGTTAGAAATAGTGACACCACTGATGACCCTTTTTAACAAATCGTGGGAGGATGGGATGGTACCTGAGGACTGGAGGAGGGCAGATGCATTTCCACTTCACAAAAGCGGGAGCAGGGCAGAGGCAGGAAACTACAGACCAGTTAGTTTGACCTCAGTGGTAGGGAAAATGATGGAATCACTTCTGAAGGAAAGAACTATTGAGAACCTAGAGGCCAGTGGGGCACAGGACCCAAGGAAGCATGGATTCACAGCAGGAAGGTCATGTCAGACGAATTTAAAAGATTTCTTTGACTAGGTGACCAAAGTAGTAGACCATGGAGGGGCTTTGGACATGGTCTACCTAGTCTTTAGCAAGGCATTTAACACAGTCCCACACAACAGATTAATATACAGATTAGCCAGCCTTGGAGTGGGTCCCAAGGTGGTAGCCTCGGTAAAAAACTGGCTGGACAACAGGACGCAGAGGATAATAATAAACTGAGTCCACTCTGAAGAAGGGGGGGGTTACTAGTGGGGTACCTCAGGGTTCAGTACTGGGACAAGTCCTCTTTAATGTCTTTATAAGTGACATTGCAGAGAGACTGGAAGGAAAAGTATGTCTCTTTGCAGATGACATAAAGATCTGCAACAGGGTTGATACACAAGGTGGGGTAAAAAGGATGAGAAGGGACTTGGCAAGGTTGGAGGAAATGTCAAAAGTATGGCAGCTTAGATTCAACATACAGAAATGCAAAGTAATGCACCTGGGAAACAAAAACCCAGGGGGAAAGTACACAGTGGGGGGTGAGATACAAACAACAACAAAAATGGAAAGGGACCTGGGGGTAGTTATATCAGATGACCGAAAGATGGGCAAGCAATGTGAGCAGGCAGCAAGGAGGGTTGGGGGGATACTGGGATGCATAGGGAGAGGCATCACCTGTACAAAACAGGAAGTTGTTATTCCTCTGTACAGGCAGTTAGTGAGACCCATAAGGAGTACTGCGTGCAGCTCTGGAGGCCCCATCTCCTCAAGGACATAGGCATGATGGAGGCTGTCCTGAAGAGGGCAACCAAAATGGTGCAGGGTCTGCACCAGAAGACATACAAAGAGAGACTAATGGAGCTTAATATGTATACCCTTGAGGAAAGAAGGGAGAGGGGGGACATGATAGAAACTTTCAAGTACCTCAAGGGAATAAATAAAGTCCAAGAGGGTAGCATCTTTCAGAAAAACAGATGTGCAAGAACAAGGGGGCACAATCTGAAGACAGAGGAGAGGATGGCTCAGGGTAATGTGAAGAAGTATTTTATCATGGAGAGGATTGTAGATACATGGAACGGCCTTCCTGAGGAGGTTGTGGAGTCAAAAACAGTGGGAGAATTCAAGAATGCATGGGACAGACATAAGGCAAATCTTGTGGGGGGTAGGAATAAATAGGCTGTTGGTTAACTAGGATCTGCAGCTTATCCATCAGGTAGGGAAATGAGCAGACTAGGTGGGCCAGGTGGTCCTTATCTGCCATCAAATTCTGTTTCTATGTTTCTTCATGCAGGGCCCCATGTGAGGAAAACTCCAAACAGATTGTTAGCCATACTGTATCACAATGAGGCATTTTCTTGGAGCTGTACCTTGTGCTTCAGACAGGAGGCTATGGACTTGGGTGGGGGTGTGTGTGTGTGTGTGCATTGGGGTTGACAACCCCAATAAAGATCCCACGATTGATTCAGCAAGACTCCACACTCCACACAAAAATACTACACACAATTAGTGCTGTTTCCTAAGTTCCACACTGCCTGGTACTAACAGCTGCTGCCTGACACTCTGAGTGACAGTGCAAATCTTCCTATATGCCACTGAGGCTAACAGCTGACTTCAACTGAACTGGACATACTCCGTGTCAAATATTCAGTTATGAGTTTTACATTTGAACCAATGGAAGTGTAACATCCAAAACTCCATGAAGTGCAATATATGAACTCCGTTAAGAATAGTGAGACAGGACAGCTGTATTATTCTGCTTTAAAAATATGGAACAAGAAATTCCAAGAATGCAGAAGGAACCACTAAGAAGGAAACCAATATAGTGGCACTAGCTGATGTTTAGAGATTCATAGATACATGAAGGCAGAAAAGGACCTTGTTGGCCCATAGATTCCACACATTCCACCCTCCACTCCCTAGTCAATCCCCTGTGATTGTTCCATGCCCTCTTGAATCCCTCCACAGTTCTGTCCTCCACCACTTCCTCCAGCAGACTGTTCTAGGGTGCCACCACCCTCTCAGTAAAGTAATGCCTCCTTACATTACCCTTAAACCTAGCCCCCTCCACCCTGTGCCCTCTAGTTCTAGCACCTACCTTCCTTATGAATAAGCCCCCCCCACTTTATTAATCCCCTTCACATACTTGAATGTCTCTATCATGTTCCCCCGCTCCCTTCTGGTCTCCAGCAGGTACAAATCCAACACCCTCAACCTCTCTTCATATGGCTTCCCACTTAGCCCATGCACCATCTTGGTGGCCCTTCTCTGTACCCTTTTCATGCCATCTATATCCTTGCATAGGTGAGGTCTCCAGAACTGAACCCCATACTCCAGGTGTGGTCTCACCATGGATTTGTAGAGTGGCATCAGCACCTTCTGCGTTCTATTAGTTATTCCCCACCCTATGCATGTCAGCATTCTGTTCACTTTGCCCCCCACCTTGCTGCATTGGGTCCCCACCTTAAGGCTGTTTGTGATTATGATTCCTAGATCCTTCTCCTACTCAGATGGTTTCATCCCCCCCCCCCACCAGCAGGTCCTGGCCCTGTGGGTTTATTCCCTGCAGTTCCACCCTGTACGCAGTATACTATAGTCTAAACTCCAGGGATTCCACTTAGCACATATCACGCTATAGTAGAATTACTTAGTTGCAATTACTTTCCAATGGCCCCACTTTCGCATTCCTTATAAAAAAGCAATTTTCTCTAAACACCCCAATCTCAGTGCAATTTTCTCTGAATGCCCACCAACTTCCAGTACTAACTTTGATAAATTGCTATCCTATGGCTCAAAATTCACAGCTTTTTCCCAGCTTTTTTTGAAGTTTTTCTTCTAAAAGCAATGTGTTTCTAAATACCCCGATCTCAATGCAATTTCCTCTGAATGCCCACCAAAATACAGCACTTAAAAATTACAGAAACCTGGATGCAATTCCACTTGAAATGTGGTTTTGAGAACATGAACTCCTAAAACAGAATTTCTGTAACCTTGGCTGAGCCTTGCATGACTCCACTATTGACATCAATGCAGCATTAGAGCACTTCATTAAGGTCTTCAGTGCTGCCTGCATCACTTATGCCCCATTAAAAGTGGTGATGATTCATGGTATGGTGCACTCCTGGCTAACTCCTGAACTCATAGCTAGCATGAAACAACAGGACCATCTTGGGTACCGCGCTAAAGCCTCAGGGAAGTAACTGGATCTGAAAGCCTATAAAGCAGCCAGGAATGCAAGCATATGGGCTATCCGTCAGGCAAAAAGTAAATACCATAGAGAATTGCTGGCTAATGCTTGGGGGGACAGTAGGAAATTTTGGTTGAATATTAAAGATGTCACTGGTAAAGATCCAAAGGTGACACCTCCATCCTAAACGTTGATGGAGCCCCTACCCTGGACCCAAATTGCGAATATTTTTAACGATGCCTTCACTAACCTGAACTATGGACAGGGTGGAGGCTGTCCAGAGGAGGGTGACCACAATGGTGCAGGGTCTGCACCAAATGACATATGAAGAAAGGCTAAAGGTGCTTAAGATGTATAGTCTTGAGGAAAGGAGGGAAGGGGGGACATGATAAAAACTTTCAAATACCTCAAGGGGATCAACAAAGTCCAAGAGGGTGGCATCTTTTAGAAAAAGAGATGGGCAAGAACAAGGGGGCACAATTTAAAGCTAGAGGGGGGATGGCTCAGAGGTAATGTGAAGAAGTATTTCTTCACAGAGAGGGTTGTAGATGCATGGAACAGCCTTTCTGAGGAGGTCATAGAGTAAAAAACAGTGGGGGAATTCAAGAATGCATGGGACAGACATAAGGCAGTTCTAGTGGGGGGTAGGTGGAAGTAGGTTGTTGGTTAGCAAGGATCTTCAGCTTATCCATTAAGTAGGGAAATGGGCAGACTAGGTGGGCCAAGCGGTCCTTATCTGCCATCAAATTTTATGTTTCTATGTTTCTGAGCAGTGTCCTACCACAAGACTTCTTTGATGATACTGCCACAAAGACTGCTAGCCACTGTGATGACTGGCTCCCTGGTCATCCTCCTTTCTATTTTAAGAAGGTCTCAGTGTCCCAGGTTAGAAAACTCCTGAATAAAGTGTTGGGAAAATCTAGGCACAGTGGGTACTCTTTGGATCTCAGACTTATCACCCTCTCCCTGGAGGAAGTACCCATAACAAAAGACCCTTAAACTGTCGTTAACCCTGTCACAATTCCTGCATATCTGGAAATTGGCCCTTGTGACCCCTGTACACAAATCTGGTGATCGTGCCCTGCATACCAACTATAGGCCAATATCAGTCCTCCTTCTGTTATCTAAAGTGCTTGAAAGCATTGTCGCTAATCAGCTTGTGGATTACCTTGAAAAATGCTCCATCCAATGCCCACAACAGCATCAATTTAAAAAAGGGCATAGCACTAGCACAGCACTTCTTGAATTCACCGGCTTCACTTAGCAATCATTTGACCAAGGCAGTCTAGTAGGGGCAACCTTTATAGATTTAACAAAGGCCTTTGACACTGTTGATCAACCACTTCTCCTCTATCAACTAACTACAATTGGCCTTTCCTATGAAACACTGCACTGGTTCAGAAGCTACCTCAAAGATCAATCACAGTGGGTGAAAATATCTAATGTCACCTCAGAACAGTAGTTGTCTGATCTGGAGTACCACAAGTATCAATCCTGGGTCATCTCCTCTTCAGTGTCTTTCTGAATGACCTGCCATGCTCCTGTCACCAACAGATTCTCCTATATGCAGATGATGCTGTCATTTATACAAGCCACCCTAATCTTGTCCTACTGGAAAGCAATCTACAACTCAGCTTCAAGGAAGTCAAGGAATGGTTTAGCGTACTCAAACTGGTCCTAAACTATAGGAAAACAAAAGTTATGATGTTCACCTCCTCTTGCAATAAATACACAAATCATAAGAAATAACCTAGGAGTTCCACTTGAACAAAAACAGCACTTTAAGTACTTAGGAGTTGCCGCTGTCCCACCAATGCAGCAGCTGGATTTCCGCTTGTGTCACCAGTGACCCGTGCTCGGGAACGGACCCAGAAATCTTGAGGGCCGGCTGGGGGAGAAGTATTGAGTGTCCCCAGGACTGCTCTCGTTTTCCAGGGGGGAGGGTGGGATTGTGTGTCCATGGCTCAAAGGACTCCTGGCAGAGGCTGGGGAAACCGTGAAGCATTCAGCACCGTAAGCTTTAGGGGTGAGGCAGACGCTGGTCGTCATTGCATGTCCCCACCCCTGGGGTTAACACGCTAAAAACATTGGTCTCTATGGAGGATGGCCGCTCCTCGATACCAGGCTTTGATTGCCCCCTGCCTCTCTGATGACCTATCCCTGTCCCACGATGGCATCCCTTGGCCAAGAACTCCTCTCTGGGGGGCAAGCCAGAGAGGCAACGTCGGCTACTGCCGACACCTTCTCCCAACTCAGACCTGGTGGATGCTATGCCCACCCTAGGTGAGGATAAGTCAGGGGGTATCATGGAGGTATGGCTATAAGGGGAAATGAGATAGGTGCTGGGGGTGGACACCGAAGGCACAGTGCCCAATGACAAAAAAAAAAAAAGTATTTACGAGTAGTCTTGGATAGCCATTTCTCCTATGCGCTTCACATCGAGAATGTTGCCAAGGCCGTTAATATCAGGATCTGTCTCCTTTATAGACACAGGCAAAATCTGACACTAGAAGCTCTCAAGCTCACAATCTATCATCTGCATTGTCAATCTTCGATTATGGATTGGTCATATATAGGTCTACTACCACTACCTCACTCAGAAGACTAAATGTTGTACTAAATAAGGTGTGTAGACTTTTCATGGGTGCTCCATGACTCTCATACATGTGAGTTATATGCTCAAACTAAGTGGTAGAATCAAATACTAAATGTGCCTATTAACTGAAAAAGCACTCCTTGGGCTCCTGCCTCCAGGTGTTGGAAACCTTTTGAACCAATGTCACAGGACCCAGCACACTCGCACCTCAGCCACCCAACTCCTTCTTGTTCCTAGGTGCCGGACAACTCAATGCCAGCGATCCTTTTCCTGTATTCAGCAGGTAAAGCAAATAGGATGCTGGGATGCATAGGCAGGGGCATCACCAGCAGGAAAAGGGAGGTCATAATTCCACTATACAAGACACTAGTGAGGCCCCACCTGGAGTACAGTGTACAGTTCTGGAGACCTTACTTATGTAAGGACATAGACAGGGTAGAGAAGGTTCAGAGGAGGGCAACAAAGATGGTACATGGATTGCATCACAAGTCCTATGAGGACAGGTTGAAGGAACAGAATATGTACTGCCTGGAGGAGAGGAGGGAGAGAGGGGATATGATAGAGACATACAAGTATCTTACAGGGAGGAACAGGGTGCAAGAATACACTATTTTTAAGCAAAAAAGATGTTGCAGGACTAGAGGGCATGGGATGAAGTTGGAGGGAGGACGATTCACAGGAAATGTGAGGAAGAATTTCTTCACAGAATGGGTGGTGGACAAGTGGAACACCTTGCTAGAGGAAGTGGTGGGGGCTGAAACAATCACAGGATTTAAGAATGCATGGGATAGACATAAATGAATTCTGGAGGTCAAGGGTAAGGGGAAACAGACTTCTAGGAAAACATAAACTGAACTCACAAGCTCAAATGGGCAGACTGGGTGGGGCCATAGGCCCTTATCTGCCGACACTGTCTATGTATCTATGTATCTATGCATAGAGCTCCACTGTGGTTCAGTGGGCTGCATGGTGAATTATTTAATCTACCCAGTCTTGGCCAGTTTCAGCATATGCTCCGTCAGCATCTCATATCCGAAAGCTCCTGTAATTGTAACACCTAATTAAAATAGCAATTTTTGGCCCTGACCTAGTAAGATGAATAACCCATTTCATTTACTTCTATCCCACTTTTTTCTGCTCCCCGTCACCCATACTTTGTGTACTCCTGCCCACATCCCTGCCACTCCTCCTTGAGTGCATCCCTGCTCATCTCCCTACATCCTCTTTACACCAACAGATGCAAAGACAAGGTCCCTGGCTGCTACCCCTTTCCTGGCTCTTAAAATTCGATTCCCCTTTCTTCTTCCCTTAATTTACTTCTACTCCATTCTCTTATTTTTGAATAGTGCCGGTTATCTGTGATGTTACTTGACTTTGTTTACTGTATGTTAGAAACTCAACTTTTAGTCTTCCTATGTACGTTTGTAACCCTCCCTACTGATGTGAAACCTTTGTAAATGTGCTACTTTGCGCTCAAAAGGTATTTTAATCTGAGATTAAATAAATAAAAACAATCTAACACACTTCCACAGTATGTGTTGTGACTGCTCTGTTCATAGAATCATAAATTCATAGAATGTGTCAGCAGAAAAGGACCGCCAGGCCCACCCAGTCTGCCCAGTGAACCTAGCTAGCTACTAGGGCTTTGTTATTTCCTACACCCCCCCAATCTAAATCACCCTTGTGTCTATCCCATGCTCCCTTGAATCCCCCCTCAGTTTTTGCCCCTACCAGCTCCTCTGGGAGTTTGTTCCAGTTATCTACTAATTTAGCCATGAAGTAGAATTTTCTAATGTTTCCTCTGAACCTCCCCCCTGCTATCTGCATATCATGCCCCCTTGTTTTTGACTGCCTCTTTAGCTGGAAGATATCCCCTACTTTCACCCTGTTAATACCCCTGATATATTTGAAGGTCGCAATCACGTCCCCCCCTTGTCCTTGTTTGTTCTAGGGAGTACATGTTTAGGTCCTTCAGTCGATCCTCACATGACAGATGACTGAGGCCTTTCACCATTTTTGTCGTACTCCTTTGGACGCGAGCCACAGCATCCACATCCTTCTTGAGGTATGGCCTCCAGAACTGGGCTTTTTATTCAAGATATGGCCTGACCGGTTGCCTGTACGAGGGCATTATAACCTCCCTCTTCCTGTTAGTGATTCCCCTCCTGATACAACCCAGCATCCTTCTTGCCCTTGCCACTGCCTTCTCACATTGCTTTGTCACCTTCAGGCCAGGCGAAATGGTTATACCAAGGTCACTTTCCAGCTCGGTTATCTCTAGGGCATGCCCCTCATTCGGTATTCCGCTCCCTGTTTTTTCTTACCTAAGTGCACGATCTTACACTTTTTGTATTGAAGGACAATTGCCACTTCTTGGACCATTCCTCAAGTTTCTCCTGATCCTGTACATACTTTCAACCCCCTCAGGCATATCCACTCTATTACAGACCTTTGTATTGTCCACGAATAGACATAATCTTCCCTCTAGCCCTTCCACTATGTCCCCTATGAATGTATTAAATAGGTTTGGCCCCGGCACTGACCCCTAAGGTACCCCACTGGTGACCATGCCTCCTTTGAAGGTACTCTGTGAACAATTACCCTCTGCCTTCTGCCCCCAGGCAGTTCTGCACCCACCTAACTACTACCAGCCCCAGCCCAAGACATCTCATTTTGTGTAGTAGTCTCCTGTGTGGCACAGAATTGAACGCCTACTTGAAGTCGAGGTACACAACATCTACAGACCCCCCCGATCCAGTACCTTGGTGACCCAGTCAAAGACCTCAATCAAGTTTGTTTGACATGAGCTTCCCTCAGTGAACCCATGTTGCTGTTGGTCCTGCAGGCCACTGGCTTCTAGGTAGCTAGTGATTCTTTTCTTTAGCAGTTTCTCCATGAGCTTGCCCACCACTGATGTTAAGCTCACTGATCTATAATTGCCTTCCTCCTTCTTGTCCCGTCCCCCTTATGAAGGGGGATCACATCCGCCCTTCTCCAGTCATCCAGGACCTCTCCTGATTCCAAGGATTTGTTGAAGAGGCTGGTCAGAGGTACTGCTAGTACTTTACTCAGCTCCCTCAGTACCCTGGGGTGCACCCCATCTGGCCCCATTGTCTTGTCTACCTTTGACCCCTCTAGCTCCCTCAGGACCTCCTCCACCTGGAAGAGACTGGAGTCAACCCATCACCACCTAATTTTCCCTGATTGCCCTAACCTCCCCATCCTTGCAGTCTGTTTTAAGACAGAATTGGGCCTCACGAGTGTGGTAGTGGGGGAGGTTGAGTCCTTTGAGTGTACAGTGGTAGCGGGTGTTGGCATTCAAATCATACTCATCTACCATCCACCAGGAGATGGGAAACAGTTCTTACAGGAAGTGGCTGACTTCATCGTTGACATGTCATTTGAGTCACCCAGATTGATGGTTCTGGGTGACTTCAACGCCTGGGTCGATGATGAGCTCTCACAATTTGGTAAGCACTTCCTCCAATTAATGATTTCTTTGGGCTTTACACAGGTGGTTTCCACCGCTATTCTCAAATCTGGACACTCCTTGGACTTAGTGTTTCTCCTAGAGATTGATGTTTCCGATTTGGGGGTGGAACCAGTCATTTGGTCCAACCACTACACTGTGAGGTTCAATTTCAGTACCCCCCTGAGAAGGCCTACCCCTGTGGAGATAGCGAGATACCGCCCTTTATGGGATATCACTCCCCAAGGCCTTGCAGCGGTTCTTGACCTCTTGTCCCCTGTGTTGGTGAGCAGTAGTCCAGAGACCCTGGTGATGGCCTACAACAGGGCTGTTACGTTGGCTCTGGATATTATTGCTCCTGTTTGTGTACGGC
The DNA here is from genome assembly GCA_016271365.2 of Neoceratodus forsteri. Taxonomy (NCBI): domain Eukaryota; kingdom Metazoa; phylum Chordata; order Ceratodontiformes; family Ceratodontidae; genus Neoceratodus; species Neoceratodus forsteri. The sequence goes on along the minus strand of CM028129.1, from coordinate 18,408,292 downwards.
CCATTTCCCTTTGTCCCAAGGTGTCCTGGTTTGATGGGACATTGAGGGAGATGAGAAGCCAGGGGCGAAGATTAGAACACTGCTGGCACAGATCCACTCTTGATGCCAACCGCCTTAGGCTGATAGACCATTATTCTGTCTATCAATCTGCAGTCTCCCATAAGAAGGCAGAATTCCTGTCCAGGGAGATTGCAGCTGCCAGGAATCGACCGGCTCAGCTTTTTTGAACTGTGGACAGGCTATGCAACCCAGTTTTCTACAAGTTTGGAAAGCTTTTTCGCAATTAGAGTGCAAGGAGCTCGCTCGTTTCTTCACTAATAAGGTGGCCAACAATAGGGCGGATGTGTGTCCAGCGGCTTCTAAGGGGGATGCTGTTGAACAACATGAGTTCATGGTACCTCAGTTTTCTTGGTGTTCCTTCAGCAGACCTGATTTCATGGATGTCATGAGGATTGTCCATGGTGTGCACCCTATGAGCTGTAGTTTGGATCCTGGACCGACTTCCCTAATATTGGGTTGTTGTGACATCATCGGTCCAGTCCTTGTGCAAATAGTCTGGTGCTCCTTGGAATCGGATGAGTTTCCTAGCTCCTTTAAAGAGGAAGTGGTGACACCCCTCTTGAAGAAAGCTAGCTTGGATCCTGACTGTTTCACAAACTACAGATCCATCTCAAACCTACCCTTTATTGGGAGGGTGATCGAGAAGGTAGTGGCGGTTCAATTGGAGAACCGTTTAATCATCCTTGACATCTACAAACCCTTCCAATCCGGTTTTCGTAAAAGACACAGCACTGAGACTGCGCTGGTTCAGGTGCTTAATGATCTCCTGAGGGCGAGAGACCAGAAGAGATGTTCTATTCTAGTTCTTCTTGATCTCTCATCAGCTTTTGACACTGTGGATCACGTGGTGTTGTTAGCACGCCTAAGGCAGATCTGTGGAATATCGGGAATCGTCCTTCAATGATTCACCTCATTCCTCACTGGGAGATCACAAAGAGTTGTGTAGGGGCTTTTTTCCTCTAGCCCAACTTCTTTGTTGTGTGGGGTGCCTCAGGGTTCTGTGCTGTCTCCCATGTTATTCGCCGTGTATATGCTGCCTCTCGGAGACATTATAAGATGGTACAAGCTGAGGTTTCATTGCTATGCAGATGATACCCACCTATACCTGTATTTTGCTCCTGACCAGGATGGAGCTCTCTCGGTGTTTAACAACTGTCTGAAAGAAATCCAGGGTTGGATGGAGTCTAGTTGGCTGAAGTTGAACTCAGAAAAGATAGAGGTTTTGGTAGAGGATCCGGGCTGTCGGATAGAGGGGTCGCCTGTTGGTGCACCCTCAGGAATTTTTCTTGGGGGTGTGTCGCTTTCAACCTCTGAACGGGTGCGTAACCTAGGGGTTATCTTGGATGACAGGCTGACACTACAGTCACAGGTGTCAGCAGTCATCAAGACTTCCTTTTACCACCTTAGGAATATCACTAGAGTGAAGCACTTTGTTCCGTTTGACACATTACCTACGCTGGTCCACGTCTTTGTGTCCACACGTTTGGACTACTGCAACTCCTTGTATTTTGGGCTTTCTGGGGTTGAAATCTGTTGCCTTCAGCTAATGCAGAATGCGGCAGCCCAGGTTTTGACTGGGACAAGCAGGTCTTGTCATATTACCCTGGTGCTGGGCGAACTGCACTGGCTTCCTGTTCAGTGGCGGATCACCTTTAAAGTCTGTTTACTGACTTTCAAAGCCCTACATGACCAGGGTCCAGCCTATCTGAAAGATCTTCTAGTCCTCTACTGCCTGGCTGATCGTTGTGCTCGGCTGACGAGGTGTTGCTAGAGATTCCAAGAGTGACTCTAAATTCTTCTGGTTGCAGAGCCTTTTCTTTTGCTACTCCCACTCTTTGGAATTCTCTAACCCGTCGGTAATGGCAGTGCACCTCCATGGAGGAATTTAACAGGGGTTTAAAAACTCATCTCTATTAAATTACTTTCTTTTATTACTGATTGTGTTCAGGTTGTTGATGAAACTGTAGTTTTATCTGTGTTTTATACTGAATTATAATGTTTGAGCTATATTATGTGTTTTGTACAACGCCTTGAAAATCTGAAAGGCGGCTTAAAAATAAAATTTATTATTATTATTATCTACCATGAACACTGAGCAGAAATAGCTGTTAAGTATTTCTGCCTTCCCATGGTCATCTTCCACCAACCCACCTTTATTTTTCAGCCCAACTATCCCCTCCTTTGACTTTGTCCTCTTGCTAACATACCGGAAGAAGGTTTTATCCCCTTCCTTGACTGAGTTAGCTATTTTCGCTTCTGTTCTTGTCTTCACTCTTCCGACCTCCAAATCTGCTTCCTTCTGCTTCTCCTGATATATAGCCCTGACCTCCTCTCTCTGTGTCATTTTATACCTCCTAAACACCTTTCTCTTTTCCCTGACCTTCTCCGCCACTTCTCTATTTTAGGTGTCGGGCATTGGGCATTCTAAAGAGGCGAGGACGAAGGTGGAAAACTGGGCCTTGTGGGGGACGGGAGAGGGGAGGGCGGATTGGGGTTTTAGGGTCCAGAAGACGTCCTGGGGCAAAATGGGGTCAAGATAGAGGTTGCTCTTATCTTGTCCCCATACCCAAGAGTCCCGAAAATATCGGACAGGTACCGAGGTCTTCCCCGACATCTCATCCTGCCTTGGCGGTGTTGTGCAATGCCAGATCTATAAAAAACAAGACAGCTATTGTAGCTGATCTTGTTGGGTCAGCTGATCTGACTTGCATTACTGAGACATGGCTGGATGAAAATGCTGGCCCCATATTGGCCTTGGCAACTCCAGCTGGGTTCTCGGTAATACACCGTCCAAGGCAGGACCATAGGGGCGGAGGTGTGGCCATTATGTTTAAATCTGAACTGGGCCTTGTGGATGTTCCATTGGGGAACACCAGATCTTTTGAATATATCCTGGGCGAGGGTGCAGGTTGTGGGATTCTCCTCGTCTACCATCCACCAGGTGACGGTGGCGAATTCCTACAGGAGATTGCAGACTTCATTGTCGACCTTATGTTGAGGTTTCCCAGATTAATACTTCTGGGCGACTTCAATGCTTGGGTCAACGATGAACTCTCTCATTTTGGTCAAAGTATCCTCCAGTTGATAAATACACTGGGCCTGACACAGGTTGTTACCACCTCTACCCATATAGGAGGTCATTCACTAGATCTGGTCTTTCTCTTGGGTATGGAGATCACTGACTTGGGGGTGGAACCAGTCAGTTGGTCGGACCATTACACCATAAGGTTCAGTTTCAGGGCCCCCCTCTAATAGGTCTGCCGCTACGGAGATGGTCCAGTACCGCCCTTTAAGGGGTGTTGGCCCCAGTGACCTTACGGCGGTGCTGGACCTATCGAGTTTGTCGGGTGAATGCATGAGTCCAGATGATCTTGTACTTGCCTATAATAAGGCTGTGGGAGATGCACTGGACAAAATTGCCCCTGTTCATGTTCGGCCTCTCTCACTATCCATCCAAGGAGTCCATGGTTTGATGGCTCCTTGAAGGAATTAAGGCGAGTAGGCAGAAGGCTGGAGAGAGCCTGGCGGAAATCGGGCCTTGATGTCAACAGGCTTAGATTGTTAGCCCATTATGATGGCTACCAATCAGAAATCACTCGTAAGAAGGCAGAATTCCTGTCCAGAGAGATTTCTGCTGCAAAGAATCGACCTGCTCAACTTTTCTGGACTGTGGACAGGCTGTGCAATCCAGTCTGTCTTCAGCCTAGAGAAGCTTTTTCTCAACTTAGATGTGAGGAGTTCGCTCGCTTCTTTGCAGATAAGGTTGCCTGCATCAGGTCCGGCATCGGTCCGACCTCTCCTTTGGGGGTTACGGTGGACAACCGGTTGTACTTAATCTTCTGCCTATCTGGTTGGATTTTCACTGCCAGGAATTCGCTGACATTGTGAAGATCATCCAAACAATGCATCCAACTAGTTGTAGTTTGGATCCGGGTCCTACACTTCTGTTAGTAGGTTGTGTAGAAGTTATCTACCCAATCCTTGCTGACATTGTCTGGAAATCCTTGGAGAGGGTTTTTTTTCCTAATCCCCTTAATGAGGCAGTAGTTCATCCACTCCTTAAAAAATCCTCCTTGGACCCAGACTGTCTAACTAACTACTGGCCTAACTCTAACCTGCCATTTGTTGGTAAGGTTATTGAAAAGGCAGTTGCACTGCAATTGGATGAATATCTCACCTCTCATAATGTCTATGATACTCTCCAATCTGGCTTCAGGAAAAGGCATAGTACTGAGACTGCCCTTGTTCGGGTATTGAGTGACCTCCTAATGGCCAGAGATCGAAAGGCTTATACTATTCTGGTCCTTCTTGATCTTTCTGCTGCGTTTGACACTGTAGATCATGAGGTGCTATTGGAGTGGCTGCTGGTTTTTTGTGGGCTGTCTGGTACAGTCCACGAATGGTTTCGTTCTTACCTCACTGAGTAGGTCTCAGAGAGTCGCCACCGGAATTTATTCTCTGACGCCTCCCTACCATGTGGGGTACCTCAGGCTCCATTTTAGCTCCCATGTTGTTTGCAGTGTATATGCTGCCATTAGGAGAAATTCATCAGGAGATACAGCTTGAGCTTCACTGCTATGCAGATGATACTCAGTTGTATCTATCCTTTCTTCCCGATCAGAGTGATGCACCTCCGCATTTCTAACAACTGCCTGGATGAGATCAGAATTTGGATGAGTTCAAGCTGGTTAAAACTTAATCCGGATAAGACCGAGGTATTGGTTGTGGGCCCAGGTCATCCTGGAGGGTTTAAAAGGCACATCCATCAGGCTTATTACTTGGTGGGTACCGCCTCTAGCTCTCGACAGGTGCGAAATCTGGGCATTATTTTTGATGACGGTCTGACCCTGAAATCACAGGTGTCAGCTGTTGTCAAATCCTCTTTTTATCATCTGAGGAATATCGCCCGGGTGAAACATCTGATTCCCCAGGAGGACCTTCCGACCTTGGTTCACTCCTTTGTTACCACCCGTTTGGACTACTGTAATTCCCTATACCTAGGGCTACCAGGGATTGATATCTGCTGCCTGCAGCTGGTGCAGAATGCTGTGGCCAGGCTTTTGACTGGGACTCCAAGAACCAGTCATATTACGCCTGTGCTCCGCGAACTGCACTGGCTGCCTGTGCGGTGGCGAATCACCTTTAAGGTTGGCTTACTAACCTTTAAAGCCCTACACGATCAGGGACCCGGTTACCTGAAAGATCTTCTGATTCCCTATTGTCCCCTCCGCACCCCTTCTGCTCCACCAATGAGAGATTGCAAGAGATTCCCAGGGTTCGTTTGAAGTTATCAGGATCTCGTGCTTTTGCCTTTTCAGCTCCTACCCTGTGGAATTCTCTACCTCATTGGTTGAGAGAATGCCCGACTGTTGACAGTTTTAAAATTGCTTTAAAAACATATCTTTTTAACTTGGCTTTTTCTTTATAGTTTGATTGTTTAAAGTTGGTTTCTGTTTTATTATTATGTCCAGCGCCTTGATTTTGAAAGGCGCTTTATAAATAAACACAAATTGAATTGAATTGAATCTATTAAACCAAAGTGGCTTTCTTTTCTTCCTAATTTTTATTTACCCTCCACTATGGACCCTTTTATTCTATCCCACATTTCCTCCACCCCCCAAGTCTCCCCACCCCTGCCAATGCTTGCTGAACACACTCCCCAATTTTCTAAAGTCTGCATGTCTGAAATCTAGCATCTTCATTTTGGTCCAATGAACATCAGCAGTTGTTTTTACCGTGAACCAAACGGTGCTGTGGCCACTCGTGCCAGGGTTTTCCCCTATGAATACCTCTCCCACCCATTCCCCACTTGTAGGAATCAAGTCTAGGACTGTCCCCTCCCTGGTCGGCTCCCTCACCAGCAGCTTCATGAGAGCTCCCTGTATGGAGTCCACGATTTGCCTGCTACTGATGGGGTACTCCGCTCCACATCTGGCAGGTTGAAGTCCCCCATCAGCAGCACCTCCCTTCTGTTTGCCATCCTCTGGATCGCCTCCATTGTTGTTTTATCCACCTCATCTTGCTGCGCTGGTGGCCTATACACCACCCTGGTGTGTATAACTTCTTCGTTCCCTGTGTCCAGTGATACCCATATAGCCTCAGTCCCCCATCTACCCTGCAATTCTGTGGCCTTAATGTGCACCTTCACATATAGCGCTACCCCCTCCCCCTCTCCCTCCCACTCTGTCCTTCCCAAATGGTACATATCTCGGTATTGCCATGTCCCAATCCTGGCTATCGTGATCCCACATCTCAGTAATTCCCATGATGTCCAGGTCTGTCTCAGCCATGACCACTGCTAAATCTGGGATCTTGTTCCCTAGGCTCCTGGCATTGATGCACATGGCTCTCCATTCACTGGGCACAGTTTCCATCCCCTGGTGCATGTTTCCTTCCCCTCTCCTCTACTTTGTTTTCTTCCATCCTGGGGGGGCTGGTAGCCCCTCATATCTTCTGTCCTGTGGTGTGGGTTTGTTCCCAACCCTCCACCACAATTTAGTTTAAATTATAGTTTTGTTCTATAAATTCCCCTAACTTGCTCTTTAGCACTGCGGCACCCTCCCTATTCAGGTGCAGTCTGTGTGGGGCTAATAGGCTCTCATCCCACCACATAGTTCCCCTACTAACCCATACCCCATCTACTCACACCATCCCATCAGCCATTTATTAAACTCCTCAATCCTCATTCTGCTCTCAGTACTTGCCTTTGGTACGGGCAACACCTCTGAAAGGTACTGAGTTTTAATGTAATTAGGTTTTAAGAGCCTGTAAAAAACCCATGGAATTGTTTGTTTGTATTTAGTTATTTATTTATTAATTTTATTTATGTCTCAGATTACAACCTTTGAGCTACAAGCTAATTTGCAAAGGTTCCATGCCAAGAGGGCTGCAATCCATACAGGAAATACAATACAAGGTGGAACATCTCTAGATACAGGAATGTCATGCAGTCTAGTTGACAGTCATTTGACCTGACAATTCAGGGTAACAGACATGGGAAGCAATAGAGTTCATATAGAGCAAAGGTAACTTAAGCTCATGAAGGCTATTATGAGAGGCAATGGCAAAAATAAAGTGCCTGTCAAGGAGAGGAGTGAAGAAAGGGTGTAGCAAGATTCAGGGCAGAGGGTCAGAGGGACCAAAGTGCCATTTGTCAGAGGAAAAGTAGAGGTCCAGGCGGGGAATCATTGGACACGAGGTTCCCTTTGTCAGTAATAAGGGTGCAGAGAGGGGGAGGGTTGCCGGGGGGGTAGGGAGAAAGTAGATATAGCTGAGAAGGGGAGTGGTCTATGGGGGGGGTGAGAAGGGTAGAGTGGAACCATATAATTAGGTGAGAGCAATGGGAAAGGGAGCGGGTGGGGGAGTAGGAAGTATAGCAGAGCCAGAGGAGATGGGGATCTGAGAGGGGTGAGGAGGATTAAGGCAGAATAGAAAGCAGGGAAGCGAACAATGTAGACAGGGACCAGGGAGACACAAACATGTGGTGGGGGGGCCTTTGAGGTGGGAGGTAGTAGTGGGGAGGTTAGTAGAGGGTTGGATAGAGTAGGAGTGGTAGAGGGAGGGTCAGTAGACAGGGACCAGGGAGATGCAAACATATGGTGGGGGGGGCTTTGAGGTGGGAGGTAGTAGTGGGGAGGTTAGGAGAGGGATGGATAGAGAGGGAGTGGTAGAGGGACGGTCAGTAGAGGGAGGGTCAGTAGACAGGGACCAGGGAGACACAAACATGTGGTGGGGGGGTCTATGAGGTGGGAGGTAGTACTGGGGAGGTTAGGAGAGGGATGGATAGAGAGGGAGTGGTAGAGGGAGGGTCAGTAGACAGGGACCAGGGAGATGCAAACATGTGGTGGGGGGGGCCTTTGAGGTGGGAGGTAGTAGTGGGAAGGTTAGGAGAGGATGGATAGAGTAAGCGTGGTAGAGGGAGGGTCAGTAGACAGGGACCAGGGAGATGCAAACATATTGTGGGGGGGGCTTTGAGGTGGGAGGTAGTAGTGGGGAGGTTAGGAGAGGGATGGATAGAGAGGGAGTGGTAGTGGGAGGGTCAGTAGAGGGAGGGTCAGTAGACAGGGACCAGGGAGACACAAACATGTGGTGGGGGGGCCTTTGAGGTGGGAGGTAGTAGTGGGGAGGTTAGGAGAGGGATGGATAGAGTGGGAGTGGTAGAGGGAGGGTCAGTAGACCGGGACCAGGGAGATGCAAACATGAGGTGAGGGGCCTTTGAGGTGGGAGGTAGTAGTGGGGAGGTTAGGAGAGGGATGGATAGAGAGGGAGTGGTAGAGGGAGGGTCAGTAGACAGGAAAGGATTAGTATGCTGGTGAATTAGATTCATTGTCCTAGGCCAGGGGCTAATTAATAGTGGGGGCATGAGCAGACCATGTGTCTCAAGAGGGGGAGGTAGTAGTGGGGAGGTTAGGAGAGGGATGGATAGAGTAGGAGTGGTAGAGGGAGGGTCAGTAGAGGGAGGGTCAGTAGACAGGGAACAGGGAGACACAAACATGTGGTGGGGGGTGCCTTTGAGGTGGGAGGTAGTAGTGGGGAGTTTAGGAGAGGGATGGATAGAGAGGGAGTGGTAGAGGGAGGGTCAGTAGACAGGGACCAGGGAGATGCAAACATGTGGTGGGGGGCCTTTGAGGTGGGAGGTAGCAGTGGGAAGGTTAGGAGAGGGATGGATAGAGTAGGAGTGGTAGAGGGAGGGTCAGTAGACAGGGACCAGGGAGACACAAACATGTGGTGGGGGGGCCTTTGAGGTGGGAGGTAGTAGTGGGGAGGTTAGGAGAGGGATGGATAGAGTGGGAGTGGTAGAGGGAGGGTCAGTAGACAGGAAAGGGTTAGTATGCTGGTGGATTAGATTCATTGTCCTAGGCCAGAGACTAATTAATAGTGGGGGCATGAGCAGACCATGCAGCCCAAGAGGTGGGATCAGAGTTTTTTCTTGAAAGGCCCTAATTTTGGTTCTGCCAGGAGGTCAGATGAGAGTAAGTTAAGCCACTTTGGCGCATGGTAGACAAAGGACCATTGCCCTTGGGTCGTTCGGTTGAAGGGTACCTTGTATTGAGTATTGAGAGATCCTCTGGTCAGCCTAGAGGGGGCTGTTTGGTAGAGCGTAGAGTGAACACCTGGTGGGGTAAAACCAAGTGTGGCTTTCTTGGCCAAGAGATAGGCTTGGTATTGGATGTGATTGCCAAAGTTCAGCCAGTCTGTAAGAGTGTACTGGTCACACGTGTGGGTGAGTAGCAGGACCCCCATGGCTAGGCGGCATGGCTTGTTTAGGGCAATGGCTATTCTTTTCAGAGTTGATTCTGGAGCTGAACTGTGAACGATGAGTCCTTAATCTATCATGAAAAGTACTGAAGGGGTGATTGCTAGTTTAAGGGCTTCGGGTGTAAGGCAATGTCTGTGCCTATATAGTTGTCCAGTTTTCCTGCTCACAGTCTTGAAGACATTGTCGGCATGCTGTGTGTATGACAGGTTGCTATCCAATACAACTACTAGGTATTTGAAATTGTGCACCATCTCCAGAGGTTCATTTTGTTTGTTGCAGATAGTTAGATGGGCTGATTTATTTTTGTTGTGAGGAGGAAAGAAAAGCATGTTTTCGATTTTCTTATAATTGAGTAGTAACCGTGCATTTATAAACCAGTCTTCAACCAGTTTGAAATTACACTGAAGGCTGTGTTCAAGGAAAATGAGGTTGGGATGGCTAGAGTAGAGGTCAGCGTCGTCCGCATACAACAGGATTTTGTCATGTCATACTTTGGGGAGATTGTTCAGAAAAATAATAATAAGAACCCTTGGGGGACACCTGTACTAACTTTCTGTTTGTCAGATAGAGTTTTGCCAATTTTGACCTGTTGGACCAAGCTGGAGAGATAGCTGTGGAACCAGTTCAGGGTGGTGGGGGACACGGTGGCCTCCTGTAGTTGGGCCAGTAGGAGTTTATGATTTACTCTATCAAGGCCTTAGTGAGGTCAATAAAGGTAGCCCCCACTAACTGTCCTCGATCCAGTGAGTCATGTATGAAACTGGTGAATTCAACTAGGACAGTCGTCATGCTGTAAAGTTTACAAAATCCATGCTGTTCTTTGCACTGAATTTGGTACTTATTGAGGTGGTCAATTAGTTGGGTCATAAATTATTTGTTTCGGGGCTTTGGAGTTGGGGGTAGAATCGAGATTGGCTGGTAGTTACATTTGTCTCCGCTTTTAAATACAGGCATTACAATTGTTGCTTTCCACAGTTTGGGGAACTGACCTGAGATAAGTGAGAGGTTGAGAATTCTTGTTAACGGAGCCAGGACCTCATCTATGGTGAGTGTTAGCAGTTTCAAATCTAAGCCATCATTACTTTGCCTGGATTTCCATCTCCCCACTCCTCTATTCTCCTTCCCCTCCCCGTATATTATCCCTATTACTTTCCCATGTACTCCCTGGAGAAGAGGAGGGAGAGAGGGGATATGATAGAGACATACAAGTATCTTACAGGGAGGAACAGGGTGCAGGAATACACTATTTTTAAGCGAAAAAGATGTTCCAGGACTAGAGGGCATGGGATGAAGTTGGATGGAGGACGATTCAGAGGAAACATGAAGAAGAATTTCTTCACAGAATGGGTGGTGGACAAGTGGAAATCCCTGCCAGAGGAAGTGGTGGGGGCTGAAACAATCACGGGATTTAAGAATGCATGGGATAGACATAAAGGAATTCTGGAGATCAGGGGTAAGGGGCAACAGACTTCTAGGAAAACATAAACTGAACTTACAAGCTCAAATGGGCAGACTGGGTGGGCCATAGGCCCTTATCTGCCGACACTGTCTATGTAGCTATGTATCTATGTACTTTGTCCCCTCCCCACCTCAGTACTTGCTATTCCCAACTATAATCCCTTTCTCTCCTTCTCTTTTCTTCCTCCACCAGACTTCCTCACTTTTCTTCCCTCCCCTCTCCCCTCTCTCTGCCCTCCCTCCCCTCCTCCCTCCTCTCTCAATTACCGCTCCAGTTGCTCCATCCTGTGACCCTGATTTATTGATCACTTCCTTCTCTGTCCTGTTTCCTGACGTTACAGCCTGAGAGTGCCTGGTTCCCCACACTCCTGATGCAATCAACTTATATTGTTATTAATTATGCCTACGATACTGTGTATTATTGCACGTTGTTGTGTCTCATTTTACTGCTGTGCTTTATACTTGATGTTATGCACTTACTCTCTCCCCCTCCCCCAGGACACAACTGGAAATGAGCTTTATGGCTCAGTATGTCCTTCCTGGTAACTTTATGGCTCAGTATGTCCTTCCTGGTAAATGCCTTTTATTTATTTATTTATTTTTTACTTATTTATTGCTTCAGAAATAACCTTTGAGTCTAGGCTTTTTTACAAAGGTTCCATGCCATGAAAAAGTTAACAGACACAAAAACAGTACAGGTACAGAGTATGCACAAGGAAAAGATTACCAATCTTAAACATTGTTTCAACAGTTGACGCTCCATTGGGTGCCTGTTAGGTCTAGCATTTTGTAAGGTGCAGAAAGAGCCCCCCTAAAGGAGCGGGCCCAAAATACAAGTAGTGATCAGGAGGAGGAGTGGGGGGTAGTAAGCAGCCTCTGGCCGTAGGCTTTGTTGACAGCACACAGGGCGGGGGAGGCTAGGACAGGTAGCATAAATGGGGGGCAGGTGGGCTGCTGGGGAGAGGAAGATGGAGGAGATTGGCAGGGGAGCCGGGGGGGTGAGGAAGAGCATAGGAAGGAGGTGGGATTAACAGGGGTCTTTGTGATAATGGCGATCACGGAAAGGTGATCACCGTTAGGGCAAATGTATATCGTGAAAACTCCATTTTGCCGATGTGCACTCCCGGCACCTGGCAGAAGGGCACTAGGAACTTTGCCCCCGCACCCCCTACTAAAGATTCTCAACTCTAGGGGGTGCACGTTGGGGGGGAAGGGAATACAAAGACAGTACATTTCTTGGACTGGCGCAAAACTCCCGATGTGCCCGGCACCGAACCCAGCACCCTCCCAACCATAACCTGCCATGAACCCATCACACCACATGGCCAGCTTGGTAACCCACCGTCATGCTACACCTCACAAACCCTCCCTCTGCTTCCGACCATCACATGGCGTGCTCGCCCCCCCCGGACATATACAAATAGTGACAGTCCAACGGAAGCATGCCATGATCGGCTGTTTTCAGGGTACAGATCGCAAAATGGCTGCAGGCTTTGCCCACAGCCATAAAAATGTGCTACTGTTTCCAGATTACACCAGTGCTGTAGTACTGATCTGCTACCTTTGTGAAATTGTATTATATCTGTGGCATGCAAACCGCAAGACAAACACACTTAGATGATACTTTATTCTAATGACTGTTACTTTATTGGAAAAACAATAAAAACCTATGATGGTAAAAAAAAGACATACACACATACACACTCGCTTGTCACGACAGGTAGAAATCCATAATACTCAAATCACAGCATTGCTACTGTGTGTAGAAGCACAGGCCCCTGCAGCCACAGATACCATAGAAACATGGAAAACTATTCCTTGATGGCAGATAAGGAACACTTGGCCCCATGGTATTTTTTATCTATTTATTGAAATATTCAGAAAGACCTTTGAGTCAGCGATTCATTTACAAAGGTTCCACGTCATACATAAAAGGATATATGGACAGAACTTGGAATACAGATTACAGTACAATTACAAATAACAGTCAGAGAGGTTACATAGTTGTGCAGGTATGACCCCAGGTTGCTGACACTATTACAGAGAAAACATCGATTCTGACAACATCAACATTTTCGCTGTAATAGTCTGTAACAGACCCTGGCACACTTTCTCTCCTAGTCCTGCACCCCCTCCCCAATCCAACTCTGACACAAAGTTGGAATCCTTTAGAACATGGGAGGTTTGGGAAGCAAAGCCCGCCCCCCAAGAAAAAACAGCCAGGGTCTCCAGTTGCATTTATGTTGACTACAAGTTGTGGTCGACATAAATCCATTGCTGTTATGATGGTTGACAACTTAGTTGCTGAACCGGCATCGTAGAGCCAGCTCACCCAGTTTGCCCATTTCTCTGCCTATTGGATAAGCTGCAGATCCTAGTTAACCTACAGCCTACTCCTTCCTACCTCCCATCAGACTTGCCTTATGTCTGTCCCATGCATTTTTGAATTCCCCCAGTTTTTGCCCCATGACCTCCTCAGGAAGGCCATTCCATGTAGGGTTGTCAGAACCCTCTGAAGTTCTGGGTTCTAGTTCTAGTCTAGAACGTTTGAAAAAGTTCTAGGGTTCTAATCTTTTTTAGAACTCGAACCCTATTTTTTTATTGTGCTGCCAGTAACGAAGATAGTAATAAAATACATGTAAAGGAAAAACTGTTCAAAATAAGGGGGAGAGAAATTATCTTGTGTGACATTGATAGGAATACAACTAGGTTTATCTATAGTTTCTTCTGTTTGCTAAAGTCAGCAACTTAATACATAACAGGCCCACCCACCCACCCATATATTAAAAGTTTTCTGCTGCAGCTGCATCATAGTTCCTTAGTGAAAGAAAGAGGCACATTAGCCATTTATGTACTCAGCTATATATACTGCCATGAATTAGGAGAAAAATAACTGATATTACCTAATTTCAGCTATTTGCTGCTTTCTGTTTTAAATGAGTGAATCAAAGTTGCTATGTTTAAAAGAAAGCTTTTATAACAAAGTCAAGCCAAGTACTACAGCAGCAACATGTGGAACTGTTACAAAACATATTATGTCATAACATATTCAGTCAAGACATTGGAATAAAAAAAATATGCCAGTCATTGTTGGCAAAATGCATGCAATTTTCTAAGGTAATGCATACATATACCAACATTTTTGTTGGCAAATTGAAGTAATACATACAAAAAACTCTAAGATGATGCATTTTTGATACTTTAATAAAATCTGTATTTCAGTCACATAAATAAAAAAAGTGGTTTCCTCACCACATACTAAGGAACATTTAATGTAGCTGCAGCAGTTGGCATGTGATGTTTAAGGGACAGCATCTGTCAACCCCATTATGTATCAAATTATCACTACTTATAAAGCAAAAACACTATGATACGTCACATTCTGTGAAAACTGCAGATGCAGATTTTCTTTTATTTCTGATTCCTTTATTCTTTTTTAAAGGGACAGGACAATTGTGCTAGGTGGCAGCAGTTTGCAATGTATTTAATAAGAATATATATTATGTGTACAGTAGGTTCGGTCTGTCATCATTTTTTCCTCTCCATCCCCAGCTGATCACGAATCTGTAAATGAAAGAACTAAAACAACACCCACCTTTCACCCCATCACCCATTCCACTTTTCTTCCACTACCCTCATCTGTGCAGTAGCACCCATGCCACTCCTTACACCCATGTTATAACCAACCCACAACCCTCACCCATGTACTAGCATCCATTTTTCGCTTATGGCTAACATTTCTGTAATTGAAAAATAATAAACAGCTACCAATTAGAACTCATTGTTTTGTCCTCTTTTAAATTGAAAATAGACCGCCTCCTGTCCCAGCCTATACTGATGCACCACAAAGTCACAGAAGGTAAATCCAAAAATATATGTTTGCACTTTAACTATAAATAATATGATACCGAAAGGATTGACGTGACAGTGTCCCTTTTATGCCAAATTTGGGCCTGTTCCCACTGATGTTAAAATTGCCCTGTATATAAAACTTGTTGACTTTAGTTTAGACCCTAGCTACAAAGCAGTTTGCCATGAAATGGTGAAAGTTTTGGGGGGGTATATAGTCCAAGGTAGTAGATCAAGAAAGGAGAGAAATGACAACCAAAGTCATCACAGTCTGTAAAAGTTTCCATTTTCGTGCAGAGAGACTCCGTCCCACACAGTATTTACCAGCCACCACCATCTGAGTTGTCATCACCATCAACATCCACAACATCATTCACTTCAGGATCAGTTTGTATACTCTTGTAGGGATACGAAAATCTTGACTTATTAACTTTAATAAAAGTTAACGTGTGTACATTTTCTGGCAGCAACCTATTTCTGGTGTCTGTCACAATAGTGCCAGCTGTACTAAATATGCGTTCTGAAGAGACACTTGTTGCAGGACAACCAAGATATTTACAGGCTTCATCATACAGCTCTGTCCAATTTGACTTTTTTGATCTCCAGTATTCAAAAGGGCATGCATCAATAGGAATAGGCAGTTCTTGCAGGTAACTGTCTACCATGATGGACAGAGACCGCTCAGAAGAGGAATCAGCAGAAGCAGCTGGTATGGCAGCAATTTGGGAAAGGTTTTGCCACAGATTTAGCTTGCTACTAAGGGTTGAAGAAGTGGCAGTTGTGGAACAACTACTGTTAATGTTTGGTGACTTTTCCAGTTCTGTATCCCTTTGTGAAGATGAACCTGCATGTTGTGGTGATGACAACCTGAGGGTACTGTGCGTGTCTGTGTTTGACTCCTGTGAGTGCTGCAGCTCATCTAGCAACATACATTTGTACTGCTCTATATCATCTGTTTTCGAAGATGTATAGCCTTGAACCTGGGATCTAAGAGAGTTGCAAGGATGTAGTGTCTTGATTTCATCATTGCAACTAATTTGTCATTGGTTTTGAAGCGCTCGCTCATTCTCTTTACGAGATTCCCATGATACAGGCGACATGTTGTCTGCCCTTCAGATCTGTCTTTTTCTATTTGTAGATTTAGAACACTAAGATGATGTGAAATGAGCATTATGAGTGGGATAACCTGACTCACAGATGCACCTTCAGAAGACATGTCCTTGTAGCTGTCTCAAAGGAGCTAGGATACAGCACACTGTCTCCATTAATTTCCACTGCAGCACAGACAGCATAATGCCATCTCCAATAATGTAACTGGAGCAGTACTCATGTACGGCTTGCTTTTTCTCCAAGAGGCGCCAGCATATAAAGCATTGAGTTCCAACGAGTGGAAACATTTTGAATCAGCTTTGCTGGGGCAGCTTGTTTTTTTTGCAGTTCGGACAATGTCCGATAGCCTTGGTTGAATGTGAAAAGTGAGTCACAATTTTTTGCAAACAGCAATCATACCATCCACTTGTGTTTCGTTGCTGAGAAATCCCGTGACAATTATGTAAGCAATGTGCAAAGCAAGAAGCATGCAGAAATCCTCCATCCTGTACTGCTTTTTAAGATGTTGGCTCCATTGTCACTTACTATGAAGCCACATTTTGGACCATGAGAATAAACCCATTCGTCAAGGAGGTCATTTAGTTCCTGCAAGATGTTTGCAGCAGTATGACTTTGCCCAAACTTTTTATGCAGCAGCGCCATCTTTTGGGGTGTCTTTGTTTTGAAGAAGCACAAGAAAATGTGACCCAATGAGCGGTAAGGGACATGTAATCTATGTTTTGAGTGCTGGTCCACATATCTGTTGTGACATGAATAACCCCACCCTCTGCAGTTTTAAGTGCAAGCATCACTGTCGATTTTAAAGCCTGATAAATGTTTGGTATTTCAACATAGGAAAAGTACCTTCGATGAGGAACATTGTAACGAGGCTCTGCTAATGTCATGGGCTCCCTAAAATCCTCATGATCTACCAAAGAGTATGGGAGAAGGGCTCCAGCTAACAGTTCACCAATTCGGTGATTAAGATGAAGGGTCTTTGGATGATTTCTAGTAAAGGTATTCTTCCTTTCAAATGCCTGAGACAGTGTTAGCTGTTTGCAACATGTCCCTGCTGGTTTATTATACACCGTGCTTCGATGGGCAGATGGACGCAGAGATGGTGGACTAGGACTTATACATTCAGTGCCATCACTGGATGTGCAACTGGTACTAATGGTGCTGGCATTGGTGGTAACAGTGATCCTAGGGCTGGCAGTGGTTCTGCCTGCATCAAGTTCAGACAATTCAGTATCCATTTCAGATTCCTGACCCTTCTCATGTGCGGTCTGGAAGATGGAGGACATGGGTTTTGGATGATCAAGCAAAACCGAATGCTTTTTCAGATGACGTTTAAGAGCAGTAGTGCCAAGGCATGACACAACTTTACCACGACTTACACTCTGTTTACACAGGAACAAATTGCTCTGCATGGATCAGTTTTCTGACTGAGAAATAATTCCAACACCTCAGATGTGACAGATTTTGTTCGAGTGCTAGGAAGATAGCTAAAGACTGTTTGTGTCTTTTCACCTGTCCTAACAGAACCTGGGACATGCTCCTTGGTGCTAGAAGAGTGGACAGAAGACTCTGATGGATTTTCATTGCTGGCCAACACAGAAGTGGTGGATTCAATGGATATGTCCTTTTCATTGCCAACGGTGCTGGATGTATTTGCAAGTGCACTACCTGATTCATTGTCATCAGACTTGCTCATTTCACTTTGTTGAGGAAGTAATGATTTGTCGCTAGACACAACAGTGTGGGACTGAGACAAAGAGCTACTGTCTGAGTCAGAGAGGGACTCACTGTCACTTGCATTATTGCTGCTAGTCACAGGGATCTTAACGGCATGAATGGCATACCTTATGGTGCCTCTCCATGTGAACCTAGCAGCTGTACAGGATTTCTTAAAAGGTCCCCCTTTACCACACTTCACTGTTGTTGTTTTGCTGTTTGTTGAATTTTTATCACGTGAAACATTTTGGTTATTTCTGTTAGCACCAGGATTACCACTACCACCAACACCTGCTCCAACACCAGCACTAAATGCTTCATCCATGTTGGTGTCAGCCATAACAGACAGTAAGTACCAGTACTACCAGTCCAGTATACTGCAGTGAACACACCAACACCCAAACAATTCCTGTGTAACAAAGCAATGTGATCTGTAATCGCTGGCTACAACTCCAAAATTTTATTTTGGTTGTGTGACACTGTGATACGTGGACTGAAAGTAATTGAAGAATATGACAGTTTGCAACTAAAGGATCCCAGGTTCAAGGCTTATAGAATGATTGAGCTGCTGGGCATAGGCATACACATAGCAATCAAAAGGTGCACAGCAGCAGGGTGATGGGCTGACCACAGGAGACAGAGTCACATATGCAACCGAGGGAATGAGAATTATATTTCTATGTTTCTGTCATGTAAGGTTAATGCCACCACACAACTGACCACTGGGCTTCTCTCTGTAACACACACACTGGGTACAGTGCAGTCAAAGGGCACACAGCAGCAGGGTGATGGGCTGACCACAGGAGACGGAGTCACACACACAACCCACGGAATGAGAATTATATTTCTACATTTCTGTCATGTAAGGTTAATGCCACCACACAACTGGCCACTGGGCTTCTCTCTGTAACACATACACTGGGTAGGGTACAGTGCAGTCAAAGGGCACACAGCAGCAGGGTGATGGGCTGACCACAGGAGACGGAGTCACATACGCAACCCAGGGAATGAGAATTATATTTCTACATTTCTGTCATGTAAGGTTAATGCCACCACACAACTGGCCACTGGGCTTCTCTCTGTAACACACACAATGGGTAGGGTACAGTGCAGTCAAGGGGCACACAGCAGCAGGGTGATGGGCTGACCACAGGAGACGGAGTCACATACGCAAACCAGGGAATGAGAATTATATTTCTACGTTTTTGTCATGTAAGGTTAATGCCACCACACAACTGGCCACTGGGCTTCTCTCTGTAACACACACACTGGGTAGGGTACAGTGCAGTCAAGGGCACACAGCAGCAGGGTGATGGGCTGACCACAGGAGACGGAGTCACATACGCAACCCAGGGAATGAGAATTATATTTCTACATTTCTGTCATGTAAGGTTAATGCCACCACACAACTGGCCACTGGGCTTCTCTCTGTAACACACACTGGGTAGGGTACAGTGCAGTCAAGGGGCACACAGCAGCAGGGTGATGGGCTGACCACAGGAGATGGAGTCACATACACAACCCTGGGAATGATAATTATATTTCTGCATTTCTGTCATGTAAGGTTAATGCCACCACACAACTGGCCACTGGGCTTCTCTCTGTAACACACACACTGGGTAGGGTACAGTGCAGTCAAAGGGCACACAGCAGCAGGGTGATGGACTGACCACAGGAGACGGAGTCACATACGCAACCCACTGGGCTTCTCTCTGTGACACACACACTAGGGTTCAGAAAGATTTATTTGTCCTTTTTTGGCCCCCTTGTATGCTTGTTGCTGGCAGCTGCTGAGTGTGCAGTGTGCTGCAGTTTCAAATAATCACATTTCACAAAGGTTCTTAATCTTCAGTCTTCTTCTTATTTTTTTTTTATTCTCTCCAAGTCCTCCTCCAGTCCTGATATTGGTCTCAATCCCTCCTATTCCCCAGTCCCTTCCCAATCTTGATTAATCCCTCCTTCTGTCCTGAACCTCCCCTAGTCCCACTCCCATTCTCCCCCAATTTTCAGCTTTTTTTTCAGCCTTTCTCTTGTTCTTGGTCTCACAGGAGAAGAAGAAGTGGCCACTGGACAAGAGTAGCAGTATACGCGTTAACCGCTAATTGCTACAGTTTAGTGGGCTGCTGCCTGCTGCTGCTGCCTCTGCTCCGATGATCCTCAGCAAATGGCGCTCCTCCTCATGGTGCATCTCCTTAAATACCCCCACAGATCCTGCAGCTCACGTAGCTTACTCGACCCCCACATCATCTCGCGTCTCGTGGTGATTCGAACCCTTTTGCAAACCGTTTAGTGTTCGAGTTCTAAGTTAGAATTCGAACATCAGGGTTCGAGGAGGGTTCGAATCTTTATTGAACCTGTTCTGACAACCCTAATTCCATGTGTCCCCCACCCTCTCCATGAAAAAATACTTCCTCACATAGCTCTTGAGCTGTCCCCCCATCTTCAAATTCTGTCCCCTTGTTCTTGCACATCTCTTTTTCTGAAAGATGCTGCCCTCTTGGACTTTGTTGAGTCCCTTGAGGTACTTGAAAGTTTCTATCATGTCCCCCCCTCCCCCTCCTTTCCTCGAGGGCGTAAATATTAAGCTCCTTAAGTGTCTCTTCATATGTCTTCCGGTGCAGACCCTGCACCATTTTAGTTGCTTTCCACTGGACTGCATCCATCCTGTCTATGTCCTTGTGAAGATGGGGTCTCCAGAACTGCACACAGTACTCCAGATGGGGTCTCACCAATCCATGATACCCAGATTACAAGAGTTTTTTGTCTGCAAAAGGCTAGGCCCCATGAGGTCAGCACTTCTGTAGCCTCATTTACTTATGCACATTGTAAGACATACACACTGTTGACTGGCCTGTGCTTCAGTAGTTGCAGGTTTAAGAAATACACACCAATCTCTGATTGCAGAAGCACAAGTGCCACAAAATCCATGATACCAAAATTGCAACAGTATTTTTGTCTGCAGAAGCACAGGCCCCTGAGGGGCCTGCACCTTTTCAGCCACAGGTATCAGACATACACACCAATGTCTGGCTTCAGAAGGGCAGACCAAGTACAGTTACAATGTGAGTAACAAGGTTTTAGCAGCAGATCTAGAAACTGTTCAGGGTGGGAGCAGTTTTTCAGTTATGCAGCTGCATATAGAAAATCATGCACCAAGGGAAGACCGAGTCCACCTCCAGAAGAGCAGGACCCTATGGACTCATCACTTCTGTGCAGCAACGGATGTGAAGAATTCAATGGGCTGTCCAGTAGGCTGTGGAAGCTCAGGTCCCTCTGGGCCCTACACCAAGGGAAGACCCAGTCCACCTCCAGAAGAGCAGGACCCTATGGACTCATCACTTTTGTGCAGCAACGGATGTGAAGAATTCAATGGGCTGTCCAGTGGGCTGTGGAAGCTCAGGTCCCTCTGGGCCTTGTATTTCCATTAAGTCAGGATACAAATTCAAAGCACAATGAGTCCACCTCTCAAGCAATGTACAAGGCCCACTGACACCCATGGGTGCATAAGTGCAGGACCCTATGACAAGGGAAGTGTTGGCTTCATTATATGGTACTTGGGCTTGTGCAAGCAAACCTGCACCTTGTTTTCCTAGGCTGAGGGGAGGTGTCACATGACAGCATCATCCCCCAAGCCTTGGCTCATCCCATTGACTCACTGACCTCAGTCCCAAATTCAGCTCATCACCACAGGATCACAAACCAACACCCACTGGGCTAAAGGCTAGAACTACATAAAACAATAATTGTTTTTCATTTTGACCCCAAATTTTCCATAGTCATTTTATGACACCCCTCATAAATATTACATGTGGCATTTATAGGATACTGGCCAAAATGTCATTTTGTACCAAACGTGTAGAAACACATCTTATTCAGGATTTGAAAAATGACACCTGTCACATTTATGAGGTGGTGTGAAAAAAATGGCTACTGCAAAAATTTATTGTTAAAATATTGAAAATACATAAAGTTATAAGTGAACTTGTTGAAATATTTCAATGTTCACTTATAACGCTCATTTTACCACACTGTTATACGAGATGTTCAATATTGTCTTCTTATTACCCCACTTCATAAACCCAGTAGGTGAAAGTTTTCAAATTCTGCTTGAAACTTAATTATACACAGAGGCCCCAGTATTCAGAATTTCACCTGGCAATGGCGCATGTGATGGTGCAGCACAACTGAATTGCACTGCTGAAACTCGGGGATATGTTCAGAGTAGATAAGCCCTGGCGCATCTCCTCTGAATATATCAGGTTATGCACACTGCGCAAATAGGATGCATTGGCACATGCCCCTCTCCAGACAGGGCTGAATACCAGGAACAGGAGCTGCATCAGTGCAACATAGTTACGCTGTGCACAAATTCCTGATAGTCAGCCAGCAGTATGCAAATGGCACCACAATGTATGCAAGGCACAAACGGAACCATTTGCATGTCATTATGGCCCCGTTTGTATGGGTTGCACTGGGTTGGCCAGTGAAATGCGCATAGTGCCCCACACAGCATGCCCCAGGAACAGGCACTGCAGTAAAAACCCCACCCCATCCCGTGCCACCACTCAGCAGTAGCACAGAATGGCACACACCCTGGTAGGCCAGTGGTATCCCCCACACTTCCCATAGCTCTGATCATACTTTAAAAATACTTCCCTGGTGGTCCAGTGGCACCCCCCACCCCCACATCCACACAGGACCCCCAGCCCCCAACTCCCCCATCATTGGCAGGCAGCATGCCCACCCGCATATCTCCACAGCTGCCTGCTGAATGACTGACCTACAGTATGGACTGCAATCCCATTGCTCTGCGCTGTGGACCAATGGGCTTGCAGTGCATGTTAATAGTTGGCCTCACAAATATGAATGAAGTCATTCATTCACATATTTGTGAATGACTATTATAGTATGCACTGCAAGCACATTGGTCCACAGTGTGGACCAATGAGATTGCAGCCCATACTGTACTCTGTCATTCAGTGGGCAGCCACAGAGGTATGCAGGTGGAGATGCTGCTGCCCACCGATGACGGGGGATGCTGGGTGGGCTGGGGTCCTGTGTGGGTGGGGGTGCCACTGGACCACCAGGGAGGTATTTCTGTACTATGATAAGTGATCGGAGCTATGAGAGGAGTGGGGGCACCTTTAGACTACCAGGGATGTATTTTATTGATTAATACCGGTGATTGGAGCTATGGGAGGGGTGGGGGGTACCACTGGACCACCAGGGACATCATAGGGTGCTTGTGCACAGTGTACCTGGGTGGAGGCCACCTATGGCTGGCAGCTTCTGTGATGCACCTTGCATTATAACAGCTCACCTGTGGGTGGCTGCCAGATGCACCGTGCATTACAACAGCTCACCTGTGGGTGGCTACCATTTGAACCTTATTTTTCAGATTCAACTTTGTGCGTTGGTAAGCGGCACATCTCAGGGCTGTGGGCTGAATATTGGGATGTGCCACATATGCATGGGCATGACCCCTGGTGATGTGCCGCATACATTATCTTTACCCCCCCCCAGTGCATCAGGAATTGAGCTGCACAGTTCTGTCTTTTGAATATTGTCCCGGGGTGCATTTCTGGGGTTGTGCTGGTGCAAATCCTTTGAATACATTGTAAGCCCTTTTACACTGACACTTTGGTGCTTGTTATTTTTGTCCATGGAAACTGATGTCCGCGGCTGCCTGCAGGGGGTGCCGGTGACATCTTTTGTTACAATATGTTGTTTTGCAATGGGTAGAGGTGCTATACTGCATTGGTCTGCCACACTGGGTGAGTGTGAAAACCTTATTCTGTACTGTATTTAAGAGTTCTGTGCTGTATGTGCTATCACTTCATTATCGTTACACTTTATTCATTTGTGCTGTACAGTACCAGCTTTTACTTCAGAGGGAGGAGGGGAGGTGGTGGGTAAAATATTCTTTAAAGTACAGTATTTAGTCATTTTGTGCTTTTGTTCTTTCAATTTGTGTTCTACATTTCTTAAAAAAGAGAGTAGTCTGCCATGCAGCACTCAATGTGTAAGGACAGGGGCGCATCTAGATTACTCTCCATCAGATTAATTCAGATTGTTACTGTGCAGCACACAGCACAATGCTGACAGCTCACAGTGGAAGAAATGGAGATCTCTAAACACTGACGCCACTGAACTGAAGTGTAGGTGATCCATTACAGATCTTTGTGAGTGAGTTTGAATGATTATCTAATCAGCGAGTGCTGCAAGTCTGTTAAACGAGGTGTCAAAAGCTCTAATCAGTTCTGTAAATAGCCTCTCATCTGTCCGCAGTTGCTGGCATGTAAGGTCCGCATTAAAAGACTGAAACAGTTAAATAAACATAGGGTTTAGTTTTGGTTTTCACAAAATGTCCACTGTACCCGATTGTCCATGTTATGCATGTCCACGTTATGTGGAGTGGACTGTATCTAGCCCCATGACTGCAAAATCCCCTCTCAGCACATATTTGAAAATGTTCAACTGCCTTGTTGTTGGAGCGGGGTCCTAAAACAGCCATGTTGAAAGTTTGGTGGAAAAATATTGAAAATTAGAGAATGCATGAGTGAGCCTTGAAATATTTAAATTTTTATTAATGACTTGGTTATTGTACCATATTTTTACACTGCATTTTCAACATAGCCTTCCTATGACCCCACCTCATGAGCCTGGTGAGTGACATTTTTCAAATCCCACCTGAAAGGTAATTTGCACAGCAACTGCAAAATAACTTTTTTGGGACAGATTTGTAAAATATCAGCCAAAAGCTCATGAAATGATATCCCAAAAAGGTGATCTAAAAATTGGGTATAAAAATATTAAAAACTAAAGTTATGATTAAAAGTTTCAGCCCCGTTATTAAACTGGTCTTACCTTATTTTATCACTTAGCAGTTCCTGGTTCTAGTAACAAGAAGTCTTTTTGATCAGAGAGTGGATCTATGTAGTAGGACAGTTTTAAGTGAGTGAGGGTGAATTGGGGTGGAGGTGCATGCAGAGTGAAGGGTTGGGGTGGGGTGGGTGGGTGGTGTGGAGGTCAGTTTGATGATGGACCATTTTCTAGTTTATAGGTTAAAAATAAGACAATGAGGGACTGTTTTCACTTGTTCAGAAATAGATAATAACTTTAATGGCACCAATATTGGGGATTGGGCACCCAGTGTCAGCTTTGCTTGTACTTTAGCACCAGGGATAGGCACCCTTGGTCACCACATATAGATGGGGGGCAGGTAGCCTGGGGGAAGAGGGTTGGCAGGCAAATGATACTGGAGGTGAGCACCCCAGTCCACTTTCACAACATAGGATCTATCAGGGAAGAACAAGAGAGTGCTGGCTGAGCTTGGATGGGGAGGAAACAAAAATAATACAAACAGATAGATAGATAGATAGATAGATAGATAGATAGATAGATAGATAGATAGATAGACAGACAGACAGATTGATTAGTGAGTGAGAGAGCTCAATCAGGTGATCACTGGATCACTGCTCACTTTTGACCCGGCAGCATGACCAAAGCTACATCTACACTAACCAAGAAAGTCCTACTGTTCTCATACAGAGAACATTGGTGAACAGCTCCTCTTGCTAAGCTGGGCACCCTAGATTTGTGTGTGCATATGAACCTTATTTCCACCATATTTTCAAAAAACTGCCACCAGAATCTAGATTAACAGGTCATGTTTACTTAGGTTCACGTGTGTTTTTTATAAACATAATTTTTGTGTATTTTCACGTTTTTAAGTTATACGCAAAATCATGATGGTTGCCATCATGAATGATACGTTTTCTCAGGAACAATAAATCAGAAACAAAACCCCCTCAAGATCGATGTTTTTTATTGTTCTTATCAAGAGGGTTACTTCAAAATCCTACTCAGCAATCTCAGAAAAAAATTAAAACCAATATAACCCTGGAACTGTTGAACATTTTTTCATGAAACCTTCAAAAAGCTTTACCTCAGCACAAGACACTTCTATCCTGAAAGTTTCATAAAAAAAATCTGTACTATCGAGTCTGTCGGTGACAGCAGATAAAACATGCAGTAAGTACAGGAAAAATATCCCCACTTTTCCAAAAATTGCCATTCTGTATCTCAGAAACCACACAAGAGGCCAGCACAAACATTTTGCATCTTGAAACTCTCCTGCCAGATCATGAATGCCAAATTCATGGCTATTCTGTTGAACACTGGTGAAGTTATTAAGGTACAAAAATTGGTTTTAATGTTGAATACCTTACTTAACCCTAACTACACTGGCATGGTATCACCATATAGTTAGGGTTGTTGACAGATTCTATGTTAAACCCCTAACTTTGCACCGTAATAGCTTTGGTAGCATTCAACAAAATTGCCTGAAATTTGCAAGTGTTTTAGGAGGCAACGACTAAATTATGTGGAAAGTTTAGTCATGGCTGCGCAGTTTCTGAGATACATATATGTCATTTTCCTGTAGATATTTAATTTGTTCCCTATACTTCACTTTCTTCAGTTTTTTTTTTTTTGCGCTCACCTACAGACTGCAAGGAATAGAATTATTTTCCAAAACATTCATGGCGGAAACAGCCTGTACCAAGGTGGTGCCTTTTGAAGGTTTTGTGAAAAAATATTAAATGGTTCCAGAGTTATAAGGATTTTTTTTATAACTTTTTATTACATTTTGTTCAACATACATACATACATATATACATATTACTTCATACATATACAGAGGTGTCCAATAATTGTACCTTAAAAAAACTTGTATTCCACCTCACTTGTTTCTCAAATCACATGTCCCACCAAGATTCTAAATGTATTTACCCACTCAGATCATACTATAGTGATGATACATACCTGAACTATTCAAATATAAATGAACCAACATGAAGATGACAAAATCAAATCAGTTCCACCATGGCGTATATGACCTGGGTTTCTCGGCTCCATGTGATTCCCAAGGATTCAGAGCACTATCGTATGACTACAAACAAAATAAGACAGATACATAAGACAACTTTATATTGTTCTTTCAGTTGCTATCCTGAGCAATACCTCTGATTAAAATCTAAAACAGCATAGCAACTACATACTACTTACCTATAACCTAACAATACTAACTTAAAACTACTATTTGCTACATATTATGGCAAAGACTTACTTACTACTAAGTTCCTAGTCTAGGATGAAGTTCTTCTAACTAACTAAGCATAACTATACATTGTTTATGACAGCAACAATCATTGGTCAATGTGATTCCTATTTTGTTTTCCCTTTTAAATGATCCATCCTAAGTCCGAATTGCCCTCAGCCTATCCCTGCCCTTGCTGCCAAAAAGGCCATGAATGGGGCCCATGCTTGATGAAATAGGACTTTCCTATATCCTAAGAAATGGGATCTCCTTTCCATCTCATAGATTGGTGGCTGGGATTCTAATATTTCTGTCATGGTGGGTACCTTTGTTGTCCTCCAGTTAAGAAGGATCAATCTTTTAACTTGCATGCTTGAAGTCATGCGCCATTTTTGTTCAGATCGAGTTCAGGCACTTGCTGGAGCTAGCAGACCTAAGAGCATGCCTGCTGGTGTAGTTCCCCAGGTTTTTTAATTATCTGTTTCCCCAATTTTCCGATCTGATTCCAAAGTTGCTTTAACATTGGACAGTCCCATAATATATGAAATAAATCTCCCCTTGGTTGCTGACACCTCCAACAGTTATCATTCTTCACTATCCCCAATTTATAGAGAACTGCTGGGGTCCTATACCACCAGTGCAAGGTTTTATTCTGAACCAACCTGCTTCTGACATCTGTAAATTGCGTATGTGCTAATGCCCAACACTTTGCCCACTGTGAGATAGATATAGTTATTGACAACACTTTTTCCCAATGACTTTTGGCTTTATCAGTTAGGTCTGGCTGGGCATCTAGAATGTCAGAGTAGATACTACCTGCCACCTTCCTGGTCAGCTTCAACCATGAAGTTATGGACAGCTGCCTTCCATTTCCCTTATGACCTTTCAGAAGAAATGAACCCACAGCAGCACGTAGCTGCATATAGTGATTGTGAAAGGTTTCCACCCTTTTACCATCCTTTGTTAGTATATCTGACACTGACTGAATGCCTTTCTGAGACCAAGCATCCCAACTTATGGGTTTCTGCTCTATACATATACCTGGGTTTTGCCACAAAGGGGTAGGGGAGGTCAGCCTTTTATTTAACTTAAGATGGCTATGAATTTGTTTCCAGTATCTAATGGAGGCGGCTATTACTGGGTGTGAGGCATGTGGTGTTCCCCATAGTAGGGAGGAGAGAGATGTTAAGGCCACCTGATCCCTTTCCATCAGATGCCATTGGGGATCTTGGGGGATGGCAGTCGAAACCATTGTAAAGTTTGAGCTACTGTATCTGAAAGGCTATTTTATAACCCTCTAACCATGGAAGCCCTCAACCCCCATTTTTCCAATGGTTTCTTAACTTAGCCTTGCTGTACCTGGGTGCTTTCCCCTCCCAAATAAAATCCCCTATCATTCTGCCCCATTTAACGTACCACCCTGCAGGGAGATATAATGATATTCACGACAGTATGTATATCAACTTGGAAGCCAGTGTCATTTTAATAGCGGCAATTTTACCTGCCATTGTAAGTCAAAGTTTTACCCATCTGCCTAATTCTTCCTGGCATTCTGTCAGCAGAGGCCCCAAGTTTCGTTCCCACAGCTTATCCGGGGATACGGTTAACTTAATCCCTAGATAAGTCAAATTCTTCCTTGGCCCATTCTAGGCCTGTGTTGGCTATTCTGTCCGGGTCACAATAATCATTGAATGGGAGAATTTCGATCTTGCTTTTATTAACTTTTAAACCTGACACTGTACGAAAAGATTGAAGGAGCTCTGTTAGAGGGGCTAATGAGCTATCCAAATCTGCTAGTGTGATAAATAGGTCATCTGCGTATAATAAAGTGACATAGTTATGTTCTCCAATGGGGATACCTCCAATACTGGAGTGCTGTCTTATACTAGCCTCCAAGGGTTCCAATGCAAGTACAAATAGCATGGGTGACAGAGGGCATCCTTGCATTGTGCCTCTTCCAAGCACAAAGGGTTCTGACATAGTGGAGTTTGTAAGAACCCTAGCAGATGGAGAATTATATATGGCTTTGATCCCTGCACAAAACCCCGGGCCAAATCCATATAGCTGCAAAACTTGCATGAGATAATCACATTCTAGGGAATCAAAAGCCTTTTTGAAATCCACAACTGTGCCTGCCACCAGTGTTTTTAGGGTTTTAGTTACATGCATCAGATTCAGCACTGCACGTATATGGTCTGCGCTGTATCTCCCTTGAACAAAACCAGCTTGTGCAGGGTGGATAAGTTCAGGGAGTAATGGTATAAGTCTTGTGGCTACCCCTCTCACAAATATTTTACTATCTACCAAGATTAATGGGATTGGCCTGTAATTCCCTGCTGCTGTGGGATCTTTTCCTTTCTTGGGAATAATTGTTATGACTACTTCCCTCATTGTTAAGGGAAATTGTTCCAATTGTACTGCCTCTTGGTATAGCTGGCACAAGATGGATATGATTTTTCGAGCTGAGTGCCTGATAAAATTCTGTGGGAAAACCATCCCCACCAGGTGCCTTCCCTTTTTGCATAGCCATTTTTGCTTGTTTTATTTCTAGTTGTGTCATAGGTACTTCTAAGGCCTCTCTCTGTCTCTGAGATAATGAGGGTAGCTTAATCTCGCTCAGTAACACTTCTATATCCCTGAGTGAGGTCTGATGGGATGTTTGATACAGCCGCTGATAAAATTGCCCCATTATGTCATTTATTGTTTGGGGAGAGCTATGTAGTTCCTTGGATACTGGATCCCTCAGACCTGCAATATATCTTTGCGACTGTTGCTTCCCGATTTGATACGTCAGGACTTTACCATTTTTGTCCCCTTGTTCCCAAAATAAATGACCAAGACAGAACATAGCCTGCTGCGCCTGCCTGGACAACAGTTCATTGATCTCCAATCTGACCCTCAGTGTGCTATGAACCAGATCATCCCTAACTCTAACATCCTTTGCCTTTTTCGTTTGGCTTTCTGCCTGGGCCAGTTGACCTTCCAGAGTCTTTAACCGTATTTCCCTCTGCTTCCTCCTTCTAGCAGTGAAGCCCATAATCGCCCCTCTCATTGTGGCCTTGTACACCTCCCAAGTATTACATGCCGAGGTCTCTGTCACCTTATTTTCTTGAAAAAAGAACTCTGTTTCTTTTCTAATCCAGGTAAGAAACTCAGGGTCATTTAGCAATAGAACATCAAACCTCCAAGTGGGAGTTGGTTTCTCTGCAGGTCCCCGTACCAGAGTGAGCTGTACCAGAGAGTGGTCAGAGAGGATTATTGTCAAGATATGGGTTTTAACCACCAAATGTAGTAGATTAGGAGAGATAAACCAAAAGTCTAATCTACTGAAGGTATTGTGTACCCCTGATTGGAATGTATAATCTCTGTCCTGAGGATGTCCTAACTGCCATATGTCTGTAAGCTGATGTTCTTCCATAAGCCCTTTTAACGCCCTCCTTCCCCTCATGTGGGTACCTATACCAGGGCCACTCTTATCTAGTTCTGGGGCTAGTACCAAATTAAAATTTCCTCCTACTATAATTGGAACCCCCTTACTTGCCATAGCTCCCATCCTATCCGATATTTCTTGAAAAAAGCTGGGATCGTCTTCATTTGGGGCATACATATTAACCAACATTATCAACCCTTCCAGAGTTTGTGCTCTAACCATAACCCATCTACCAGATGCATCTTTCTTACATTTGACCGCTACCCAGTTCAGTTATCTATGGAATAGAATAGTGACCCCCCCTTTTTTTTTGGAGTTAATGCGTGGGCACCCTCCCCACCAAATCTTTAACTAAACATGTATGATCACCGCCTGTTAGCTTTGTTTCCTGTAAGAATGCTACTTGAATTTTTTCTCTGTTAAGATAGGATAAAATTTTCTTTCGTTTTATAGGTGTATTCAGCCCCCGACATTCCACGTGTATAGTGTTAACTCAACCATTTCTTTGTTCACTTATTTTTATCCTCCCTTATATCAATATCTGCCTATGAGGGACTTATTGCCTTGGAAATCCACTTAACCTATCCATTTAATATGCTTAATGGCAAACTTCAATACAGTATTAGCTTAACTTCAATCTTTTATAATACTTTAGTTCCCTCCTGTGGTCTAATTCAGTATTGCACCCTTCATCTCATCTAATCTAATCTATTTACTACCCAACCCTAAAACCTATATACAATACACCCAACGGTGTCTATGAGACATGGTGTCTAGGAGACAGAGGGCTTCACCCTCCCCCCCCCCAACGGGTCTCAGCCACTTTCTCAGTTGAGGCGGGAAATACGTAAATGACCAATCCTTTAGTATTCCTCTATGTTCCTTGGAGCAGCTCAAATACTGTTTAATGCAGTATGACTACGAATTTTGTGCTGCACCAGTGGATCCAGCAAGGTCTTCCTACAGGGACCGCTCGCCGTTCTAAATGAAATAATTTGGATCAGAAGGAAAGAAATAAGGAAAAGAAGAGAAAAAAAAAGCTAATATAAAATATATAGACACATAAACTGCTTATCAGCGAGTTGGGTATATTTTACAAGCTTAACAATTGCAAATGTGGAGACTTTAGACCTATGCACATACCCCCCGATCTCTCACCATTATTGTCCTGACAATGTTAATACTCTCATCGAGAGCGTCCTGTGCAAGGATCCCCTTCCCTTACTTAATAACATTTTCTACAACTACCTTCTCCCATTTTTTCATGAGAAACAGTAAGCAGCAAAGAAAATAAACACTGATCTAAGCTTCCAGTATTAATTCAGACTTCGGTTCATATCCTGTATGCTCAAATTGTACATAGTCCATAACGAGCAATCGAGGAAGCTGCATTCATGTTGCGCCCGCTTCCAAAGGGTTAGATCGATCTGGGGGAATGGAATCCTTCCCCAGAGTGTCCTTCTGGATTCCCATATACAAAGCTGCTCTCTCTCCCTTTCCCCCGAAGCCTTCTGCACAACTACCTCATCTTTCTCTTGCCGCTGACCATCCAGCTCCAGTTGCTGTTCCTCTGGTAACTCTCCCAAGGGGGCAAACTTGTTCTTGGTAAAATATGGGCTGCCTCTCATCTTCCATTGGTGTAGTGACTTGAGGACCAGAATGCGTACGTTCCATGGGGTGTTCTCTTCGCTGGTGCCTTCCATTTTGTTGTCTCTTACGGCTCCTTTGAGGTGGCATCGCAGTAAAGCAGGGGGTAACCTCCATGATATTCATATCCGCTTCGATCAGATTCAGACTCCAGCTCTTTTTTGTAACCTGTGGATCTTCTTGAACTGCTGTACCCCTTAGGGAATTGTTTGTACCATGAGCACCCCTCTCCGGTTGAATTCATCTGAAATAATCACGCAACACCTCCGGAGAACTGAAGTTCAGAGGAGCCCCGTTAATAGTCAGTCATATAGCTGCTGGATACCTAAGTGAAAAGGGGATTCCCAGTTTGTGTAATTGCATTTTCAAGGGCCCATACTCCTTCCTTCTTTTGGCTAGATCTCTAGAGTAGTCCTGAAAAATCATCACCGTATACCCTTGTAAATTCAGCCTTTTTAACTCTCTGGCTCTAGTCAAAACCCATTCTTTATCGGCATAATTTAAAATCCTTGCAATGATGGGATGTTTTCTGTCACCCTTTTGAGGAATCGGGCACAAAGTGCAATTCGCCCTTTCAACTGTGAAACCGGGTGGTAACTGTTCATATAGCCAGTCAGTCACATTCCCTGACTCCGCTCTTTCAGGTATCCCCAAAATACGCAGGTTATTCCTTCTGCTTTGATTCTCCAAATTGTTAACTTTACTAGACAGGTCTTTTATAGCCTGGTGCTGTTCCTTAAGTACTGAATGAATGTCACTAATGGCTGCTTTATTGGCGGTGGTCTGTCATTCCATATGAAATAGTCGTGTTTCCAGCTGGTGAATTGCCAATGTAGTTGCATTGGAGGCTATAGTCACCTCCGACATCTGCTGGACTAATGTTTGGAACATTTCTTGCAGTTTTGAGCTATCTGGAATGGTCGACTTGCCGACAGCCTGCTCTGCGCTGCTCGTCATAGTAGTAACACTGCCTGTTTGCACTATGCAGTCAGATGATCGTTGGGCTTTCCTGTGCACTGCAAAGTTACCGAAAACAGGGTTTCTCAGACAAACAGTCCACTAATCTTTCCCAACTTTGTTGCCTCCTCACACAAATTCTAGCCTTTATTTTACACAGTATTTGTCTGAATAAAGCCTCAACTCGCAAGCGCTCACAGATTATGCATCCATTTTCCACAAAGCTAAGCCACCCCCAAGTTATAAGGATTTTAAGGTTTTTTTTTTTTTGGATAACCCGCTGATATGATAAAACAAATTGGTGTCACGAGAGCATTTTGCTTTCTCACCATTTGCTTCGTTATGCCTTGATGGCCACCAGCTTTTTGTTCCAAACCAAAAAACATGGAAAATACATAAACTTGACTAAACAGCTGAACCTAGCTAAATGGAACCCATTTAGCTAGATTTTAGTGTTCTTTTTCTTAGAAAACATCCAGAAATAAAGTATCTTTCGTGGGCACCCAAAAATCCAAAGTGCCCAGCTTAGCGAGAGGAACCATTCTCCCATACTTTCTGAATAAGAACTGTGGGACTTTCTTGCCTTTTGAAGCTGCAGCTGGAGTTGTGCTGCCAGCTTCAGTTGCAGTAGTTACTAGTTAGCCGGTGACTGCGATCTCTGTCTCTCTCTGGATTGGTTTGTCTGTCTATCCTGAAGCTGTCCAAGATGGTGACCACGCTGGGCTAACCGTCAGTTAAAGGAGAGAAGACAGCATATTTTAAGTTATTTTAAGTTGTCTTTATGTTGTTTTAAAGTTATTATTTGTAAAGAAAGGAAATGCTATTAGTTATCCTAATAAGGGACTGTACGGGAATAAGTTTAGAGAGCCTGTTTGTTCGTTTGTTCCTATTTGGTCCATATGCTTTGCTGGGAATGCCAAGTATTGGGTGGCATGTAGGGAACCAATGCTGACTCGAAATCTGCTCATACATTTTTATGTTTGCTTGCATGCATGTGCAAGAAACATAGTGCCACCATACAAATTTTCGTAGGTGTGCCACCCCGCTTCCAGTGCCCTGCTTCTTCTTGCAGGCATGGCCTCACCGCACCAATAAATGTCCGAGCTGTGTATGACAGCAGTTCAGATGCAGTGGTGTACAGTTGAAAGCCAAAGACCGCTACAATCAGCGGTGGTAACCTGTAGGCAATTTGCATACTGCTCTCGGCAGGCAATTTACATACTGCCATCGTGTCATAGACAGCTCCATTTTTTTCTACTCCCCCCTCCAACAAACTCCCAAGTAGCACACTGGGAGCCCACCCCAGCATGCTCATGTGCAGCCTCTCAAACACGGTATGGCTGATGGAGGTGCCCAATCCACCATCGGCTCCACGCTACCCCCCAAAAAACAGACTTCTAGGTGCCACGCTGGGAGCCCACCCCAGCATGGCAAAAGTCTGTATGGCTGATGGGGTGCCCAATCCCCTGTTGGCTCCACTGCCCTCCCAAAAAAATCTTCCAGCTGCCATGCTGGGAGCCCACCTTAGCGTGGCAAAAGTCCCACATCATCTTCCTGAAAAAGAAAAAAAAAACACCTGTAAATAAAAAGGGTCTTTTGTTGATTGTCTTGCCCCCCCTTCCCCAACCCGCGTCCACCCTCTGAGCACCCACCTCACCACCTCTGACCCCATACTTACCTCTGAAGCCCAGCACAATGATCTTCGGTGGACTGGGAACACGTCTACACTCTTCAAAGCCGACCGCAAGCTGAAGAAATGCCTGTAAGCTGTATAATGGCATACATTTTTTTTTTTTTCAGCCTTGGTGCATATCTTGCCATTC
This sequence comes from Neoceratodus forsteri, assembly GCA_016271365.2. Classification (NCBI taxonomy): domain Eukaryota; kingdom Metazoa; phylum Chordata; order Ceratodontiformes; family Ceratodontidae; genus Neoceratodus; species Neoceratodus forsteri. The sequence goes on along the minus strand of CM028129.1, from coordinate 18,373,886 downwards.
TGGGGAATTTTTTCACCAAATTTTCAACATGGGGTTCTTGGGGACCCACCTCATGAACTCAGTCACTGACATTTTGTTATTCGGTCCTGAAAGGTGATTTCAGGGTCACTGCACAGAACCACCTTTCGGGACTGAGTAACAAAATTACAGTGTCACAGTTCATGAGGTAGGCCCCCCCAAACCCTATGTTGAAAATTTGGTGAAAAAAATTCCCCAAAATGACTGTTTTATGAGTGTGCGTTGCACAGTTCCTACACACGCTTGTAACTTTTCAAATTTTTAATATTTCCTCTCCAGGTTTTCAACATTGCCATTTTACCATACTTCCTTATGAGTAGTACAGCTGTCATTTTTCACATCTCGCTCAAAATGTTTTTTTGCGCATGTAGCACACAATGGCACAGTCGGTGTACAAAATCAATGTTCAGGACAGATTAAGAAGATCACATTGACACTGTTCATGAGCAGAGGCCTTAAAAACCCACTAAGAACCAAAAGCAGCCATCACATCCCACACTGAATACCTCTCTACCCTACCACACAATGCTAAGCAGACACTAGTAGGGGACCTCAATATCAACTGGCTTGGCCCTTCGGCCACACCAACAAAGGACTCGTTCTCGGCCCTAGACATGGTCCAATTAGTAACCCAACCCACTAGACTTCACCCATCGACTGGTACCCACACGCTCCTGGATATCATTATCCTAACCACCCCCACAAAATCCAGGACATAAAAGTACTTCCCGACCCCCTAAATGATCACTCGCCCATCCTATTCCAATGGACCTCCTCCACACCCAAACCCATAGCCCAAACAACCTTCCGAAGGAGTCACCACCCGGAGGGGGTACAAAAACTTAAACAACTGCTCACCCAAATGGATTGGTCCCCCATTAATATAGCCCCCAGTGTCAACATTGCACTCAACCTGTTCAGCAGGCCTTCACCAAGGCCTGTGACCTCTACACTCCACTCACCAAACACCGCACCAAAAAGCAACATGCACCTTGGATAACCCCCTCCATACTCCAAATGTTGAGAGACAGAGACAATCTCTGGCACAAAGCCACAGAATCTGGCAGGTTGGTGGACAGACAATCCTATAATGTCACTCACAATAGGTGCACTCAAGCCATCCGTAAGCCCAAAGCAGACCACTATCAATCCACTCTCACAACCACGTGGGAGTCTGTGAGGACCTTCTGGAGTAATATCAAAGAACTCAATGGGAATTCACGCTCCCCACCTCCCTCCCAGCTCATCATAAATGGCACTGCCTCCACAGACCCACTCACCATAGCAAACTGTCTAAACACCACCTTCTTGGATCTCAGCATTGTTCTCCCCAGTTGTTTCTTTGACCCTGTGCCCCAATCCCAGCCCCAACCCTGCAGCACCCTTGTTTCCTCCTGCACAAAATATCCACCCATGAAGCCCGTCCATACCTACAAAAAGCACTAAACAGCAATAAGCCTGTTAATGACCCCCTAGATGCCAGGCTCCTTCGACTAGTCCTTCTTGAAGTCCTAGTCCCTCTAACGGACCTACTCAACAAATCTCTCTGCCTGGGGCAATTTCCCAGGGCCTGGAAAACAGCTGTCATTACCCCCATCCATAAAAGTGGTGACAAAGCCTCCCCCAATAACTATTGACCCATCTCCATTCCCCCCCAAAGATTTAGAAAAAGTGGTTGCCACCCAACTCACTGAATACCTAGCCAAATATGACATTCTATGCCCAGAGCAGCATGGCTTCTGTTCTGGCCATAGCACTACCACAGCCCTCCTAGAATTCACCAACTTCCTACACTCCTCCCTAGATGCCGGTAACATTGTTGGAGCTGTGTTCATAGACCTATCCAAGGCCTTCAACACAGTCTGCCAACCTCTCCTTCTTGACTCCCTCCACCAACTTGGTTTTCTTCACAGGCCCCCTAGCTTGGTGCACCAGTTACCTCTCTGCCCAGTCCTAATGAGTCAAAATTAACGGCATCCTATCCAACACACTACCTGTCTGCTCCAGGGTGCCCCAGGGCTCCATCCTGGGTCCTCTTCTTTTCACCATCTCTCCAAACTCCCTACCAAAGACCTGCTCCAAAAAAATTTTACTATATGCAGATGATGCAGTGCTCTATGCCTAGCATCATAAACCCTCTCCCCTTCAGGACTCCCTCCAACATGCCTTCTCCCAGGCCGAAACATGGTTTAAGGACCATAGACTGGTCATAAACCTAAAAAAGACTAAATTGATTTTCTTCCACCGCCAAAACAAAGCAAAAAGTACACCTCTCCTCATCCTCCCCCCCCCGCACCCAGCACCCCCTTGAACAGGTATCCAACTACAAATATCTTGGACTTACCCTCAACTCAGCACTTGCCCTCCATGACCACATAAACACCCTTGCAGCCGCAGCAAACACCCGGCTTGGACTCCTTTACCGGCACAGGGACTGCCTCCCCCGAAGCCCTTAGGCTTGCAATTACTTCATCAATACTGGCCCTAGTGGACTATGGGCTCCCTGTATACAGGGCAGCAGATAACTCCGCACTCCAGAAAATCCAGTTCTCCCTCAACAAGGCTTGCAGGCTCTTAACTGGTGCCCCTAGGCTAACCCACACCTGCTCCCTCTATTCCTCTGCCAATCTTCTCAACCTCGATGAAAGGCTCCACTACCAGACCTGCCTACTGTCCAAGAAAATACTGCTCGGACTCTCCCCCAGGGTCACCGCCTCCCTTCAACCTGCCACCCCCTCTATCTCCACCCACAACTCAGACAAAGCTCTACTGATAGTATCCAGGGTAAAAACCTCCCTTGCCCAGAGATCTTTCCACTACAGGACCCCTATATGGTTTAATGCACTCCAAACCACCATCACTAATGCACCCAAGATCGCCCTTTTCAAAATCGCTCTCCACAACCACCTCTTCAATATCCACTTCTGTAACTGCAACTAACCTGCACTCTCATGCCCAACTCTGACCAAACCTCTGACAAAGTCCATTATGGATTGCAACCTCCATCAACAATTTCAGACCCATGAATAAGACTGACTACTCTGTTATAGATGCTCACGTAAGTTAACAATGTTTTCTGCTGTCCTTATGTAAATATCTACATCCAAAAACTGTAAATAATGTCTGTGAAAAATGTCTGTAACCCATACTTGATGTAATTGTTATTGTACCCTGTCTGTACTAGTTTCTGTCATCCATGTGACGAGGTACCTTTGTAAATAAGCCTCTGGCTCAAAGGTTGTAAACCAATATTTCAAATAAATAAAATAATAAATAAAATAAAATGGCAATATTGAAAATTTGGTGACAAAAGTCCATAAAATGACTGTGTTACGAGCGTGCATTGCGCAGTTTACACACACCTTCGTAAATTCACGAATTTGTAATATTTTCAGTCCAGATTTTCAACACTGGCATTTTTCCACACCTCCTTATGAGCAGTACAGCTGTTATTTTTCACACCCTCGCTGAAATGTGGTTTCACACTTCTGGTGCAGAATAGTGCGATCGCTGTGGGAAATTAGTGTTTGGGACAGATTATGAAAATTACAGTGACACTGTTCATGAGCGGAAGTCCAAAAATGCCTGTGTTAAAAATCTGCTGTAAAAAATCCCCAAACTAATTACATTACAGATGTACGTTGCGCAGTTTCTACGCACGCTCATGACTTTAAAAGTGTTTGTATATTTTCACTCCAGATTTTCAACAATGTCATTTTTTACACCTCCTCATGAATAGTACACCTGTCACTTTTCACATCCTGTTTGAAATGTGTTTTCACACTTGTGGCGCCAAATGATGCAGTCGCTGTGCAAAATTACCTTTCATCTAATAACAAACTGATACTGTCACTGTTCATGCGGTGGGGTCACAAAAAGCCCATGTGGAAAACTTGGAGTAAAAATACCAAGAAATGCCCAGGGCATTAGGGTTTTTGACCATAATACCCTACCCTGTAGGGACTGACAGGTGTCAGGGGTTTGACTTGGGATTGTCGACAGTAATGCTCATGCCATTCCACCCCCACCCTGCAGCCAGTGACAGGCATCGAGGTGCGCCTTTCACCCTTTGCCCCCAGAGTTCATCCCATTCTGCTACACTGTGACCATTTCAGCATATTTCCTTATGGAACGAGGTGAATGTAAAGCCCAAACACCCCAATGTACACCTCGACACTTGTCAATGTCTGAAGGGTAGGGTGAGGTGAAATGTCATGACCATCATGGGTGACGACCCAAAGGCACATCCCAATGCCTGTCCTTTTCTGTAGAGTGAGGGTGAAGTTGGCGTCAATTCAATACTTCAATGCCATTCCTATACTGCATCTGTCTAACTCCTGCACTTCCACTGCTAATGCCAGCAAACAAACATTCAGCATTGACAAATGCTTGTTATTCATACAAATATACTGAGAACTGATTACCTGTGCCTTTCCTATGGACTGCAGAGCAAATTGTGGACTGTGGACATCTGGGTGAGGGACTCTGTTGATGAATGGTTTTATCTATGGAGAGCCCTGGACTGTTGTTTGGCTGCTGTTGCTGAAAGTCAAGATTTCTTTTTCTGGCAATCTGGTCTGTGCCTGGATGGAGTGTTAAGATCTGTAGACGGGGGGGGGACTCTTCTAGGCCAGGACACAACTCTTGTGTGATCCGTGAGTTGACTGCCGAAAGTCAGGGCCAAGGAAGCAGGATGGGTCTCGGCAAAACTTCCTCACCAATGGCAACATCTTCAGTCTAGGCAAAGAACTGTTGAATTCACTCCAAATGTGGTGCTACCAGGTCTGGTTGCAATCCATACAGTGTTCAGGGGTTACCTATTGGAGGGTGGTCATGACTTTGGCCTGGTTTGGGAGGTATTCTGGGCTTAGGGCCGCTTTCTGGGGCAGGTTGCCTAGAGTATTGGAGAGCGGGTCCTGTTTGCAACGCGGAGAGGCAGCCATGGCATCTGCTATGTAGGTGGCAGCCACCAGGGTTTAGCTACTCCAGAGAGCAAACTGGGACTCACAGAAGGACTGCTCAGCTTGATCTGTGGATATTGGCAAAGAACATGAGGAGATGCTACCAACTGGAGGCCATGAAGAGAAGATTCTCATTGAACGAGAGGAATACTTGATGTGAGTTTCTTTGGACAGGTTGGTCATTCATCTATGTTTCCTGTAAAGTCAATGAACTGAGCAGTGAGACTGCCAAATATTCTGCACATTGTTAGCACTGGAAAACACAAAGGACAAGATAATGAGAGTTTCTTGGTTTAATTTTGGTTTCTGGCAACAGAAGGTGAGAGCTCCTAAGGTCTCTATTTTAAGACTATTTGAGATTTGTGTGAGTCCCTTACTCAAGCAACTGCAAAGAAATAAAGTTTTCAAGAAAGCTGGACTTTACTTTGTGGACATTTTTAAAACTTTAAGAAAATAAACTCTCCCTTAAGTACATTGTTGTTTGGAAAGGAGAGGGGTATTATTTGTTATTGTTGTACGTTATTGAGTTGTTGTATTGTGTAGGTGATTTACATGTGTGGGAGTGTGTGTGTGAATTAGTTTATTGCTGGGCTTGAGTGGGCGAATGGTTGTGTATTGTGAAACTGCTGTTATTTTAGTAGTTAGCTGGAATGTGCTGGCTGAGGACATCAGTGGTCAGCTACTACTCACCCACCAGACTCAGGGATCTCCATCCTTTTGACTGTCCCCCTTTAACATCAGAAGTGTATAGGCATTGCACGGCACTTGGGATAGTCAGAAGGGGGACAAATGGGGATTAATTGGGCCTGATAGGATTGTGGAGAGGTGTTGGGCAGATTGGGATGGTGAGGATGAGAAGATGCCCTGGGGTGAAATGGGCCCAGGAAAGGGGTCCACCTTGCCTGGTTCCCACACCCAAGGGCTCCACATCTAGTGGGCAAGGCATTGGTTCTACCTCATCTGCATATCATTCTTCGGCAGTGTTGTGCATTATCAGATATATAAATAACAAGACAGTGATTATTGCAAATCTTGTTGGAACAACAGATCTGGCTTGTATCACCAAGACCTGGCTGGATGAGAATGCTGGCCCAATATTGGAATCAGCAATTCCATCAGGGTACTCTATGATACACCACCTGAGAAAGGATCATAGGGGTCAGCAGTTGCCATTTGTTATAAATCGGACCCGGGCCTTGCAGTCATCCCATTGGGAGAGACCAGATCTTTTGAATGTATCATGGTTGCAGGCATAGGTTGCAGGATCCTTCACATCCAGCATCCACCCAGTGATGGAAAGGAATTCCTGCAGGAGGTTGCAGACTTCATCATCGAGCAGATGTTGGAATTCCTCAGATGGATAATTCTGGGGGATTTCAATGCTTGGGTCAATGATGAACTCTTGCAGTTTGGACAATACTTCTTCCAACTAACGAGTTTGTTGAGCCTTACACAGATGGTAACCTCTGCAACTCATATTCACGGTCATTCATTGGACCTGGTCATCCTACTAAGGATGAAGATCTCTGACCTGATGGTGGAACCTATCAGTTGGTCAGACCATCATACTATAGGGTTCAGGTTCGAGGCTCCCCCCAATAGACCTGCCCCTATGGAGATGGTCTGGTACCGCCCTTTAAGGGTTTTGACCCCAGATGGTCTTATGGAGGTACTGGACCTATCAAGCTTGACAAGTGTATGCCAGGTGCCAGGGGAACTGATACTAGCTTATAATAGAGCAGTGGTTGGGGCCCTTGACTCCATAGCTCTGGTCCATGTTCACCCCCTCTCACTTTGCCAGAAGTCCCCATGGTTAGATCGAACTTTGAAGGGGATGAGGTGAGGGGGTCGAAGGTTGGAGCGGCATAGGAGGAAATCTGGTTGGGTGGATGACAAACACAGATTGATAGCTCATTATAAAGACTATCAATCAGCAATCTCCTGTTAAAAGGCAGAGTTCCTGTCCAAGGAGATTACCACAGCAAAGAATCAACCAGCTCAGCTCTTCCGGACTGTTGGCAAGTTGTGCAATCCAACCTGCCTCCAGTCACGGGGAGCTTTTTCACAGATTAAATGTGATGAGTTCGCTCAGTTCTTTGCTGCTAAGATTGCCACTATCAGGTCAGAAATCCAATCAGCACCCTCTAATAGTCCTTGCAGTGAGGGGCAAGAGGTTGCAAGCACTCAGTCTGTCTGGTCTGACTTCAGCCAGTTGGAGATTGTTGACATCATGCAGGTCATCCAGGAACTGCATACAACCTACTGTAGTTTGGATCCTGGCCTGACACACCTCCTAGTGGGGTGTGTTGCAGTCATTGGCCCGGTCCTTGCTAGGATAATCCAGTGCTCACTGGAGAAAAGGGTTTTTCCAGACCTCCTGAAAGAGGTGGTATTAGTGTACCACTCCTGAAAACATATTCTCTAGATCTGGACTGCCTGGCAAACTACAGACCTGTCTCTAATCTGCCTTTCGTAGGCAAGGTTATTGAGAAGGTGGCCTTGTAACTGGATGACCATTTAACAACATCTGCTGTCTATGTTCCTCTCCAATCTAGTTTCAGGAAGAAGCACAGCACCGAAACCGCCCTTGTTCGGGTACTGAATGATCTCGTGAAGGATCGAGGGAGTCGTTTTATCTTAGTTCTGCTCAATCTTTCTGCAGCATTTGGTACTGTGGACCATGGGGTGTTAATGGAATGCCTGTGGATCTTCTGCGGACTGTCTGGTACAGTTCTCAGTTGGTTTTGAGTGTTTCTCACCAGCAGGATGCAGAGAGTAGTGTCGGTGATTGATTCCTCAGCACCTCTCTCCCTGTCATGTGTGGTTCCACAGTGCTCCATCTTATCCCCTACATTGTTTGCAGTGTACATGCTGCCATTGGGGGACATTATAAGGTGATATGGGCTGAGTTTTCCCCCGCTATGCAGATGATACTCAGCTCTACATGTCCTTTGTGCCCGAGCAGGGTGGGGTGATTTTGGTATTTAGCAACTGCCTCACCAAGATTCGGGGTTGGATGAATGCCAACTGGCTGAGGTTGAACCCAAACAAAACCAAGGTGTTGATAGTAGAGTCAGATTGGTAAGGCATGGGGTTACAAGCTGGGCAACCATCTAGGCTTTGGCTCGGATATACCCAGCTGCTTATCTCAAATCAGGTGCAAAATCTAGGTGCTGTGTTTTACAGCGGCCTAACTCTAAAATTTCAGGTGTTGGCATTGTAAAGACTTCATTTTACCATCTGAGAAACACTGATCAGCTCAAACACCTGACCCCACCTGGTGACATGTCAACTCTGGTTCATGCCTTTGTAACCTCATGCCTTGATTACTGCAACGCCCTCTACCTAGGGCTACCAGGGGCTGATATCCACCTATTGCAGCTAGTGCAGAATGTGGTGGCCAGGCTGTTGACTGGTTTACCAAGATCCTGCCACATTACGATTGTGCTCCACTGTCTGCACTGGCTGCCAATACTTTGGAGGATCACCTTCAAGGTTGGGGTGCTGACCTACAAGGCCCTACATGGACAGGGACATGGCTACTTGCAAGATCTTCTGTGCCCTTACCTCAGCCCTCCGCAACCCCTGACAAGGGATTGCTAGATGTTCACAGGGTCCATTTAAGAACTTCTGGGGCATGCACTTTTGCCTCTGTGGACCCGACCCTATGGAATGCTTTACCTTGTTGGATAAGGGAGTGCTGGACCACTGATGGCTTTAGAACTGAACTGAAAATATATCTTTTCAGCCAGGCATTTCCTGACGAGAGTTACATTTAGGGTTACTGTACTATGATCTTACATTTAATTAAGGCTTTTTTTATTATTATATTGTGTTTTTATTTATTTATGTCTGTATTAATTTTTAGTCTGTATCGGGATGTAAAGTGCTTTGATCTATTGGAATAGCACTGGATAAATAAACTTTTGATTGCTCTGTCTGTCTACTGTACAACTATGAAACAGTACACAAACAAATTGTCATGCTGTGGGAAGCACCAGCTGCTTTGTGCTAATTCATTTTCGTTGTTGCTGGTCTGTCGCATATCAGTTGATTGGCAATCAGTTGTCATTTAAACAGTGTTTTAACCATGACCCTTCACTAACCCTTACTGCATCTTGCTCCATTGAAGATCTGCAAGAATGTCCCTCATTAAGTGGTTGATATCATCCCAATCCAAAGCCATGAAAAGCGAGTTTTCGAGCATGCAGACTGAGGATCAAGATCCTGAGATTCTCAGCTTTCTGTTTTTGTTTTTTGTTAACCTTTATTTTTGCACTTCTTGATGGCCAGGGCATACTTGCCCCATGCTGTGCCTTGTACAAGGGCACTCAACTCGACCCAGCAGCCAGCCTTCGTCACGGATGCATAGCGGGAAGGACGTTGACTTACCCCCCCCAACGGAGAGGCCCCCCCACAGTAAATCATAAAACCACAGCTAAAATCCAGTAATACTTAATAAATATCAACATTAGGAATGTTTCCAAGTCAGGAAAAGCAAGACTGAACAAGTATGCTTTTAATGCAGACTTAAAGCTCTCCACCATCAGGCACTCTCTTATCCAAAAAGGCAGAGAATTCCATAGGGTGGGGGCCACAAATTCAAATGCTAGGGCCCCAGAAGTCTTCAAGCAAACCCTGGGAATATCTAGCAATCCCTCATTGGTGGAGCAGAGTGGGCGGGGGGGCAGTAGGGATGAAGAAGCTTTTGCAGATAGCATGGTCCCTATCCATGAAGGGCCTTATAGGTCAGCAAGCTGACCTTGCAGGTGATCCACCACTAAATAGGCAGCCAGTGCAGGCCATGCAGCACAGGTGTGACATGGCAAGCTCCAGGTAGCCCAGTCAGCAGCCTAGCTGCCACATTCTGCACCAGCTGCAAGTGGTGGAGATCATTTCCTGGTAGCACTAGGGAGAGAGAATTACAGTAGTCAAGGCGAGAGGTCACAAAGGAGTGGACCAAAGTTGGAAGGTCATCAGGTGGAACGAGGTGCTTAATCCGGGTGATATTCCTCAGATGGTAAAAAGCAGTCTTGACAATGGATGACACCTGAAATTTACGCATCAATCCTTGGTCAAGAATAATGCCCAAATCTTGCACCTGTTCAGAGGTCATCAGCTGGCAGCCATGAAGCCAAAGCCCAGATGGCTGCCCAGTTGATGACCCTTCTACTCAGTGACCTGGGTCCACCACCAGAATCTCAGTTTTGTCTGGGTTCAACCTCAACCATTTGGCACTCATCCAGTTCTGAGTCTCAGAGAAGCAGTTGTTAAAGCTCGAGACAGCTCCCACCTGTTCAGGCACAAAGGACATGTAGAGCTGAGTATCATCTGCATAGCACTGAAAACTCAGCTCATACTGTCTTACAATGCCTTCCAAAGGCAGCATAAACACCATGAACAACATGGGTGATAGCACAGAGCCCTGTGGCACCCCATACAACAGGGAGAACTTGTCAGAGGAATACATCCACGAAACAACTCTCTGAAACCTGCCAGTAAGTAAAGATTGAAACCATCTGGAGACCGCACCAGATAGTCCACAGACCAGCCGAATGTGCTCCAGCAACACATCATGCTCCATGGTGTCAAATGCTGCAGAGAGATCAAGAAGAACCTAAATGGAACGTCTTTTCCAATCTCTCACTATCAGGAGATTACTGAGAACCTGAACTAGGGCCGTCTCGGTGCTATGCCTTTTCTGAAATCCAGACTGGAAAGAATCATAGATTTCGTGGATGGTAGGTTGATCCTCCAGCTGCAGCGTGACCACCTTCTCAATAACCTTACCCGCAAAGGGAAGGTTAGATAAGGGTCTGTAGTTAGCAACATAGTCTGGGTCAAAAGAGGGTTTCTTAAGGAGAGGTGTCACCACCGTCTCCTTCAGGATGTCTGGAAATATACCTGACTCTAACGAACATCAGACAATCTCAGCTAGGACCAGGCTGATGACCTCAGTGCACCCCAGAAGAAGGAAAGTTGGGCCTGGGTTCAAACTACAGCATTTCGGCTGCATACTCTGAATAATCCTCATAACATCCTCGATCAGTGGCCAGCTGAAGTCAGACCAGACAAACCAAGGAACTGCAATCCCTCTGACCACTACCATCCCCATTAGAGTGAGCTGCACAGATCTCAGACCTGATGTCAGCAACCTTATCCACAAAGAATAGAGCAAACTTGTCACTTTTCTCTTGTGACAACACTCTCTGAGAGTGTAGACAGGCTGGCTTGCACAGTCTGTCCACAGTTCTAAAGAGCTGAGTTGGTTGGTTCTGTGCAGTGGCAATCTCCCTGGACAGGAACTCTGCCTTCTTACAGGAGACAGCTAATTGATAGTCCTTATAATGGGTCATCAGTCTAAGTCTGTTAGGGTATCTGGTGAAAATGGCACATCCACAGTAGCGTGAGTAAATACAGTGCTACCATAACCACATGAGTCACAACAATGTTAGTGCTAAACAATGCACTTTAGACGAGCACAAATGCATACTTGTACTGTAGTCTTCATTAAGCCTTCCACTGAATCCCCTCACCTTCTGGCATATTCCCCGGAGACTATGGAAAGGGAAGACATCAAGAACAAGCTGGATCTTTTTTCAGAGCTGGCTACTATGAAAGTAGAACTCTTTCAGATAGTTGGTGATTTCCATACCTTTAAATGCACCCTGGATGTACGTTAATAGTATGCTGCACCAAGCCAGGTTTATTGGTACCACCATTTGGGGCACAAACACATTTCTTGATGCTGAAAACCCTCTGTGAGCTATCAAAATTTAAATTAATACAAACATGGACAAAACAAACTATATCCCGAGGAGCCATAACACTTTGACGCAAAACCACCTCTTCCTCAAGTATTAATTTGTACTGACTGCACAGTTTGCACCTTAAAGAAGATACCGTTTTCCCGATGCAGTGGAGTGCTTGTTTTATTGGCTTGTTGGTACTGATTATCTTACAAATACCTGGTCCATGCTGAGAAAGCAGCCCTTCTTCATTTTGACTGAGACTGTTTTGGGAAGCTGTTGCTGGATTTTTGCCGGTGGAGACCTTTGCAGCTGGGGAGAGGGAACAGGCAGTCAGTCCTCCACACTCCTCAAAGAAGCATAATGGTTGGTCACCTTGAGCTTACCCAAACTGTGGGAGGATGTCTCTGGTGCATGCTCCTTGTTTTTGCTGTGGCTATGAGGATGTGGGGCCTGCAGTATGTCTGCTCTAGCACACTTGTTCACCCCCGACCCTTCTGCCTATATGGTAGTAAGTCAGCTGCCATTTCTCCTCATCAGGATCTAGTTGGTGATGAGGCAGGCCTGATGCTGTGGCATCCATTCAGGAGCACAGTCATGCCATAAGTAAAACAAGTTAATTTGAGCTGAGAACGCTATTTTGTGCCACTGATATTTTGTAAGAACGCGATTTTGTGCAAGCACTAAAATGTAAGTACTTAAATGTCTTGCACTTTTGTGGTTATGCAATTTTGATATTAAACTATCTGTTGGCATCAAGGCCCAATTTCCACCAGCAACGCTCCATCCTCCATCCCACTCTCCTCAGCTTCCTCAAAGTCCCATCAAACCAAGGGGACTCAGGGCACAGGGTGAGGGGGTAAACCCAGACAGGAATGATGGAATCCAGAGCTTCAGTCACAGCCCTGTTATAGGTCTTTACCAGAGCATCTGGGTCACTGCTTCCACTCGGTAGATCCTATAGGTCCAGTACAGCAACCAGGCCACCTGGAGTCAAACCCCTTAAAGGGCGGTAGCGGACTATCTTCATGGGGAAGGTCTATGTGGGGAGTCTGGAAATTGAACCTTATAGTATGATGGTCAGACCATCTGACTGGCACCACCATCAGGTCGAAGGTCTACATACCCAGTAGGAAGACCAGGTCTAATGAATGACCTTGATTATGGGTTGCAGAGGTAATCACCTGTGTGTAGCCCAATGAGTTCATACATTGGAGGAAGTCCTGACCAAACTGCGAGAGTTCATCTTTGACCCAGGCACTGAACTCCCCCATCTGTGGGACTCCCAACACCATGTCGACAATGAAGTCCACGACTTCCTGCAGGAATAGCTTGTCACTCCTGGGTGGATGGTAGATGAGAAGAATCTGCACCCTGCACCTGCACCCACAATACATGCAAAGAACTGGGTCTCCCCGACTGGCACATCTGCAAGGGCCAATTCTGTTCTAAAGCAAATGGCTACTTCTCCACCCCTGCAATCCATCCTCGGGTGGTGTATCACCGAGAACCTGGCTGGAATAGCTGATTCAAGAACTGGGCCAGAATTTTCATCCAGCCAGGTCTTGATGATGCATGCCAGGCCTGATGACCCGACAAGATCAGCAGTCACTGCCGTCTTGTTTTTAATGGACCTGGCATGGCATAACACAGCCTGAGTAGGATGGGACCCTGAGGCCGGCCATGTCATCTGCTCACTTGCAGTGGAGCCTTTGGGTATGAGAACCAGACAAGGAGGACCCGTATCTAGGACCCATTTTGGCCCAGGGCATCTTCAAGACCCCACAAACCCAATCCAGCCACCTTGCTCCACTCTCCCTCCAGGTCCACGACCACTGCCCCTATATTTCCTCCTTGCACTCCCCAAAGCTCGGCATTGCCCATATATCTCAGCTGGCAAATGGGGACAGTGAAAGGGGTGGAAGCCATGGAGCTCAGAGGGAGAGTAACACCTGACCGGGAGAGACCTCTGCCAACACATAACAAAAAACCTACACCAGCAAGCAGCAACAAGAAACAAGACAAATAAACTAAATTAAACAAGACCAAAAATAAATACAAATAATAAATCTCATGCCCATAACCCCTCCAAAAAAACGAAAGTAATCCAAAACCACAAATAAATACAAATAATAAAACCTATACCCAAAAACCCCCACTCCCCCAAAGGAACTACCCCTTAAAACAGTACAAAAGTGAGATTACAAATGAGTAGCAGAAAATAAATCAAAGATGGAGCCAAGCAAGCCAGTACTTATAAATCAGAATTTGGAAGGGATGGGGCTCTCACTCCCCCCACAGCTAGCAGAATTCAAGTCCAAGTTGCTGTCCTTTCACTACAGCAGGCAACGTATGCACAAAAAAATAGATGAAATGCATAGTTTGGAGGCCCTCTCACAGCTTCACCAGTCACACACTGATTGAACCATTCAGTTTACTGAGGACACTCCGCCACTCCCTAACTTCACAGTATCTTCCAAAAACAGCACTGCTGCCCTAAAAATGAGGAAACCAGGTAGTCCACTGAAGATTTTCAAGCCATCAAAGCGAGACAAGGGAACCCCTGACCAGACTGGTTTGCAGCTGAATCAGCTCAAGCCCCCCCATAATCAGGGCCCCAGAGCTGGAACCATCCTTCGATGAGTACCCTCTGAACAGCCCCGCAAGGCAGACAGGAGTGCTACACCCACCAGTGAGCCCTCCTCTGCCCCCCCCACCCGCAGGAAACACAGGCCAAACCACCACTCCCCAGATCAAATCATAGGACCCCGGCACAGTTTATCTCTGATTCTCAGTGGAAAATATCAGACAAAAGGCAAAAGGTTTGGTATGCCCATACCAGGCAAGCTCACCAGCTCCTCAGCTGTGACCTAGTGGTGATCAGACACTCCACAGGACCTTGAGTAACTCTTCTTGATATAGACTCCCAGGAACTCTTCTAAAGATCCAGATGTGCTGGGGTCACAGTCTCAATTAATTCAGCAGTGACCTCCAGGTAAATTCAGGGAGGTGGAAATACTTATTCTCAGCAAGCAGAGTTCAGTAGGTAAACAACAGTATTCCAACAAAAGTACCAAAATCCAGTGAGTGGCAAAACAGAAACTGCATGGTCATGCAGATTAGCACAAGACAATAACAATTAGAACAAGCGTTTGTCAATGCTGAATGTTTGCTTGCTGGTATTGGAATTGGTAGTGCAGGAGTGGCAGATGCATAATAGGAATGGTAGTGAGGTATTGTGGTAATGCCAACTGCCACCCCCACCTTGCAAAGAGTGAGAGGTGTTGGGGTGTATGCCTTTGTGTCATGGGCTGTAACAGTCATGGCAGACAGTCTCAGGTGTTCATAGGTGCTGGGAGATAGTAACAACTGAGGGGGCGGATGGTGGGAAGGGTACTTATGAGGGGAAAAAGGGAAGGGTGTGCAGAGTAGGGCTTGCCATAGAAAGCATAAGGATGCAGAGGTATGACAAAGATAGTAATGTTAACAATGTAGTTATACCATACAGACATATTTATTGCAGTATATGGTGAACATACAAACCTATGAAAGTGTCAGCAGAAACAGATCACCTGGCCTATCTAAGTCTGCTTCAGTGTGCAGGTATAGTAAGAGATCAGCTGACAACCCATTCCCTCCAATACCTGCATGTGAAGCGTGAATAACAGAGTCAGACTGCAGTCATTATTGGTGGCATTTACTTGGTAAAACCATGTTAAACATTTATATTGTAAATTAATTTAAACATTGCTTCAAGTTCTAAAAGAATAGACTGTTTACATTAAATGTTTTCACAGCATATACAGTTCAAGAACCTATGTTATGCTATATGTATGATTACATTGTTATACACTTTAGGGTCACAATGTGTAGACAAAATATATATCTGTTAGAAGAAGTCCCATGTGATATAGCACTCTTAGGGAAAATGCAGTATCATGCCATATCAATTGATTTAAATAAGCAGTTATGTTTATTGTATTGTTTCTATTTCTAAAAGAAATACTAAACTCCAAGTGCAAAGTGTAGTAGTATAAGTGCCACTAAATTCAATTTACTAATGTGCATCAGTGAATGGGCTCACCCATGACACAGTCAGACTGCACTCGTTATTGACAGTATTTACTCGCTGAAATGAATCACATGCACATTTTATCCAAGTCATTTTCAGCCCATAATTAAGGCTTCAAATTTATATTTATCGATCTGTCATCAAAGCACAAAGTTGCTAGGGTGTAGTGTGGCTCTGTTACCATTCAATGCATAGTGTTCGATTATGCTAAAATTGCTGGACAATGAACTAAATTGCTAAATATACAAATAAATAGTTTACGTTGGAGCAGTATAGCTCAGTGGTTTAAGGCTCTGAGCTGCAAATCTGGAGACCTGGGTTTGAATCCCACACCCTCACTTGCATACTGTGTGACCTTGAGCAACTCACTTAACTTCCCTGTGTTGCCAGGTCGCATCTGTAAACAAGCTTTCAGCTTAGTGTGTCTCTCCTAGTTAAACAATTTGGGAAATAATCATTTTTGGTTTTTCTTTTCAATCAATCACATACAAGTTAATGTAGAACTGAAGCATAACATTTAAAATGCAAGAAATACTGAACATTGGATCAAATTGCTTTATTCTTATCCTGTATTACTTCTGGCTGTCCTTGTTCTGAGTTTTTTTTTTCTTTTGCTGTCAAGATCGATAAACATGAATTTGAAGCCTTAATTATGGGCTGCAGATGAATTGGATAAGATTTGCATGTGACTCGTTTCAGTGAGTAATTAGCATCAGTAATGAGCGCAGTCTGACTGTTATGGGCAAACCCATTCAGTGGTGGACATTAGTAAAGTAAATTGAATTGAATGGCAGTTATACTATAATACTGTGAATTTGGAGTTTAGTATTTGTTTTAGAATTAGGAACAATAGAATTAACATAGCTGCTTATTTAAATGGATTGATATGGCATGGCACTGCATTTTTGTAAGAGGCCATACTGAATGGGACGTCTTGTTACACATATATATTTTTATATTGTGAACCTAAAGTGTGTAACAATGCAATCATACATATAGCAAGGCATAGATTCTTGAATTACATATGCTGTGAATACGTTTAATTGAACAATCTATTATTTTAGAACTTTGAGCAATGTTTAAATTTATTTGCAATAGATATGTTTTACATATAAATGGAACATAAGCTTTAATGACCACTTTGTTGATAAATTTAGTTACATTTAAGTGATTAAGGCAGTTGTTACATTTTAGGATTTTCTAATTATGTTGCGCATGCCCTTTGAGTATTGAAGAATGAAGGGGATATGGAATCGTAGCCCCTCAGGAAGCTGCAGAGGTGAAGCTCAGGGGCTAGTAGTGCGGCTAGTGACTAGATGCCCTGGACTGAGGCAGGGCATACTGTATGTATGGTAGAAGACCGTACTTTTGCATTAGATTTAATTGGTGTAAGCACTTTATTGCAATTTGTAGTTAAGTCGTGGAAAATAAATCATTTTTGCATTATTTAAAGTGCTATGGAATGTTTTTTTCTGGATTTTCCCCCCTACCATTTGACCCCATGAATTTGCCCATCTATTAAGACAGTTGGCAGTAGTATTTATTAATAAAAAACACTGAAGTTGAAGCTCTTTTTTGTGGCTGAGCAGCCCTGCAATTTAGGGTAGCGGATTTCCTTTTCTCTTTTTGGATTTCTAAGTTTGTAAATATGGTTTGAGAACAGTGCTGTACTTTGATGTGTCTTATCTGTAGACTTGTTATTGGTATAGAGCACTTTGCAGCATTGAAAAGCTGCAGAAATTTATATTTTGTATGTTTTATGACATGCTATCAGACAGACAGTCTATAGCTACAGTGTTTCTATCTCCTGTTGGATGTCTTGAGGTCTGCATTTGAAAAACATGAATAGCATTAGTAAGTCAGGAAGACATGACAATCACAGAAGTGCTGCCATGTACTGTAATGGTTTTGATTAATGTATTTTATATCTATTGAACAAAGTATTGAAGGAGGTCTACAATGACAGTGTGGAGTGGTGCAACATTAGTAGGACAGACACGTCTTTGCACAGAATATAGTGACAGTAGAGGTAAGTAAGACAATTAGCAACATGTCATATTATCAGACTATATTGTGGCTTATATGTTTCTCAGATTCATTATTGTGAATACACAATGTGTGTATGCATGAACATACAAAGAGCTGCTAAAGCTAACAGACTGTTTCTGCCACTGGTAAACTGCAGGTAACCTACTGCATTTTAGAGTAATGGAAAAAATGACATCATTGCTGTTTTCATGTCTTGACTCTTTTTTGTCATTTTTAACAAAATTAGAAAAGCATGGCACGGTAGTAGAAAGAAAATTAAACAATATGTAACCCCCAGAGGGCACTAACCCAAGGGCTACTACCCCTGCCTGCTCTGACTGTAACAGGGTGAGGGGCCTGGATCCATGTGGTGCCTCCACCCAGAGGTCAGGGTTAGAACAGTCAATTATGACTTGGTCACAGCCCTCTGGGTTGCTGCAACCCCTTTCTTCCCATTAGTGGCCTACACAACTCAATCACAGTGTCCTTACCATATACATTACCCCCAGCTCAAACCAATCATCTTGCTCCGGGGACCCCCTGAAAAGTAAGTTGCTGTTACACAATAATCACTGTATAGTAATTCACCATTAACACACACACTAGCCAGTGTATCTTTGCAAAATGATCAATCTGATTTATTTAGGGGGAAGTAACAAGGATGGGGGGTGATCAGGTCAATTAGCTTACCACTATAATATATGAGTATCTACCTAGGGCTCTGTGTACAGGCCTAACCTACAAGCCACTGTCACTGGGTACCCAAGCCGTAATGGCTAGTCCCTCGATGCAGCTGGTTGGGGCCCTGACACAAGTGAACATTTGATTCCTACGAAGATTAAATAGAGCCAATGGGCTCAGTTAGTGTCACCAGTATAGAACCCAGAAAGTCCTGCTCCCACTAGAACCATTTGACAGGGAGCTACCCTGATTTAGTACTCACAACTCCAGTACACAGAGCTCTTGCACCAATCACAGGACCCAGCCTGGACTTCAAACACTTCTCACATTTATATGCAGTGCAGAGGGTACCATATCAGGCAGCTGCTGAATACTTCCTGATTGCTTTCACTGCACACACCAGGCCAAACAAAGCAGCTTCACTTATCCTGACAGATTGAGCACGATTGAAGCAGATTCTCCAGTCCTCTACAGGGTGAGCCTGGTAGGTAGCTGCACTTTTGCACAGCCTCCTCTGACCACTGCCTAGTGGATTTAGTCTGACACTGGCTGGCGTTTAAACCACCATAATCTGGCCTTCCACACAAGCTTCCCGCGCGAAAGCTCAACAGCACAGGAGCCCAGAGCTCCTTCCTCATTTACAGCCACAATGACTCTGCCCCTTGGCAGTATGGGGCAAGTCTCTCAGTTCGGGTGCCACCCAATTCCATTGGTGGGCTGCTGATGCCAGTCACTAAGTGCACCGCCCCATTGGTGCAAAAAGGCACTGTAGTCCAGAACTCCATGTCCTAGAATTACTACCTGTATCCCCTATAGCCAGCCATCTCCAAAACGAGTCCTGATGCTGGCTGGCTCAAATAGTCTCCATTTTAATGCTCCCTCTCGCTGTATTGGCCCAGTTCAACCACCCAGGTCCAAAATGGAGGGGCCAAATACACAAAGTCCACACTGCAAAGAAAGTAGGTTAGACAAGCTGCAATTCCACTAATACTTTAATTATAGCCAAACAACCACATCTATCAAGCAAGCTCCCTTAGGCACTTATAGCGACTACAGATGGGAGCACTTCCACTGCAGCTCTGGTGGGATTCAAGCAGGGAAACCCCGTCCCCCCTTCTATGCAACTCACTGGAGCCTGCAAGCAGGCAAGTCTTAAAGGGACAGTACAGGAGGCTTTTAAAAGCACTCACAACCAATGGCATTTTGCCAAACACCAGTTAAACAGGGAGCCTTTAGGCAAGCCCTGGGAAGGTTTTTAAGAACCCCTATTTGTGGGGGGGTTACAAATATAAAGCATTCCTAATATGGGTTGCTTGCAGAGTTCTCACAATGGCCACTTGAAGGTCCAAATGAAATAGGAGGCAGTATAGCATAGTGGTTAAGGGCAGTGAGCTGCAGACCTGGAGAGGTCAGTTTGAATCCCATTAGCTCCTTCTTGCATTCTGTGTGATCCTGAGCAAGTCACTTAACTTCCTTGTGCTGTCAGGTTGCATCTGGAAGCAAGTTCTGGTTTGGGTTGCCTTTTCTGGTTAAACAATTTCCCCAAATATAAACTTTAAGAACGGCAGGGCCCTGGTTCTTAAATACCAAGTCTATCTATTTTTTTATCTTTTAGCCTTTTTTAGTCTTTTTTGGCTGTCACCCCCTATCCTCTAACCCTTCCTCCCTGATTTCTTCTAGGTTTCTGAAATGATTCTTTGTATATGTTATTCATGTATTCTATTTACTGTGATGCCATATCTGAACTGATGAATATGGTTGTATGCTCTCTTTAATGTTGTATGCCCTTGTTTAAATGTTTAATGATGTACTCTCTGATGTGGAACCTTTGTAAAAGCCTTGGCTCAAATGTAATTGTAATCCTAGATTTAAATAAATAAATAAATTTGTCAAATGAAACCCAGTTTGGTTCTAGATCATTATTTAGCATGTACCCTAATGTGGAGCACTGAGCATAGAAGTTTGCAAGTAGTGGAATAGCTAGACTGCTATGGTGGTCTGGTCATTTACTGTAATTGAGTCAGGCAACTGTGATGTAACAAAGCTGTTATTTGCAGGTGTCCGTCATATCACTGGACAGGGGAAAAAAAAAACATTTGTTACCATAAAGTGTGAAATCCTCAACTGATATTCATTTGTTAAATGTGCATCACTGACCTAATAGGGAAGGGAACATTAAGATAATCTCTACTGTAAACTTCAGGTCCATTCAGAATGGAATGCATTGAACTTCTCTCTGTTTCTCTCTCAGCCTCCTTGCAACATGATGGGGAGAGGGAGGAGAGAGAGAGAGAGAGAGAGAGAGAGAGAGAGAGAGAGAGACAGAGACAGAGACAGAGACAGAGACAGAGACAGAGAAGAGACAGAGACAGAGACAGAGACAGAGACAGAGACAGAGACAGAGACAGAGACAGAGAGAGACAGAGACAGAGACAGAGACAGAGACAGAGACAGAGACAGAGACAGAGACAGAGACAGAGAGAGACAGAGACAGAGACAGAGACAGAGACAGAGACAGAGACAGAGACAGAGAGAGAACAGAGACAGAACACAGAGACAGAGACAGAGACAGAGACAGAGACAGAGAGATTTCCATAGTAGTAAAAACAAACATTTGTCAATGTCAAATGTTTTCTTGCTGGTATTAGCAGTGGTATGTAGGATTGACAGATGCATAATAGGAATGGCAGTGAGATATTGTAGTAATGCCAACTGCCACCCCACCTTTGAAAGTGAAAGGTGTGTGTGTGGGAGCTTTGTGTTATAGCAGACAGTTTGGGTGTTCATAGGTGAGGGAGATAGTAACAACTGAGGGGAAGAGTGGGAAGGTACTTATGAGGGGAAAGGAAGGTTTTGCAGAGCAGGGCTTACAATAAGCATAGGAATGCAGAGGTATGATAAGGATAGTAATGTTAAGAATGTAGTAATACCATATAGGAATATTTATTGCAGTATATGGTGAACATACAAACCTATGAATGTGTCAGCAGAAACAGCTCACCTGGCCTATCTAAGTCTGCTTCAGTGTGCAGGTATAGTAAGAGATCAGCTGTCAACCCATTCCTCTAATACCTGCATGAGGCGTGAATAACAGAGTCAGACTGCAGTCATTATTGGTGGTATTTCTTGGTAAAACCATGTTAAACATTTATATTGTAAATTAAGTTAAACATTGCTCCATGTTCTAAAAGAATAGACTGTTTACATTAAATCTATTCACAGCATATGCAGTTCAAGAACCTATGCTCAACTATATGTATGATTACATTGTTATACAATTTAGGTTCACAATGTGTATATAAAATATATATCTGTAGAAGACATCCCATGTAATATAGCATTCTTAGAAAAATGCAGTACCATGCCATATCAATGTATTTAAATAAGCTGCTATGTTAGTTCTATTGTTTCTAATTCTAAAACAATATTAAACTCCAAGTTCAGGGTATAGTATTATAATTCAATTTACTAATGTGCGTCAGTGAATGGGTTCACCCATGACACAATCAGACTGCACTCGTTATTGACAGTATTTACTCGCTAAAATGAATCACATGCACATTTTACCAAATTCATATTCAGCCCATAATTAAGGCTTCAAATTTATATTTATTGATCTGCCATCAAAGCGCAAAGTTGCTAGGGTATAGTGTGGCTCTGTTACTATTCAAGGTATAGTGTTCGATTATGCTAAAATTGCTGGACAATTAACTGAACTGCCAAATATACAAATAAATAGTTTATATTGGGCAGTATAGCACAGTGGTTTAAATCTCAGCTGCAAATCTGGAGACATGGCTTTGAATCCCACAGCCCCACTTGCATACTGTGTGACCCTGAGCAAGTCACTTAACTTTCCTGTGCTCCCAGGTCACACCTGTAAACAAGTTTTCAGCTTAGTGTGTCTCTCCTTGTTAAACAATTGGGGAAAAAAAACATTTCTGTTTTTTCTTTTCAATCAATCACATACAATTTAATGTAGAACTGAAGCATAACATTTAAAGTGCAAGAAATACTGAACATTGGATCAAATCGCTTCAAGTTAATCATGTATTACTTCTGGCTATCCTTGTTCTTAGTTTTTTTCTTTTGCTGTCAAGAACAAGAAATTTGAATTTGAAGCTGTAATTATGGGCTGCAGATGAATTGGATCAGATTTGCATGTGACTCGTTTTAGCGAGTAAACAGCATCAATAATGAATGCAGTCTGACTCTGTTATGGGCGAGCCCATTCAGTGGTGGACATTAGTAAATTAAATTGAATTGAGTGGCAGTTTTGATACCGTGCATTTGGAGTTTAGTATTTGTTTTAGAATTAGGAACAATAGAATTAACATAGCTGCTTATTTAAATGGTTGATATGGCATGGTACTGCATTTTTGTAAGAGGCTATATCGAACGGGACGTTTTGTTACACATATATATTTTTATATACACATTGTGAACCTAAAGTGTATAACATAGAGAATAATATATGGGGTGGTGTGTTTAATGAGATTTTACACACACCCGAGTTGTGGGATGCTACATAAACCCCGAGGGCAAAGCCGAGGGTTTATAAAAGCATCCCACGGCGGTGTGTAAAATCTGTTAACACACCACTATTTATTTTTATAATTGCAGGAGCGCTTTTCCACCTCAGCAATTATAAAAATTAAATAAACTAAAGATTAGTGTTCAGGAAGCTGCGGACCAGTCATGATTTTGCATGGTCTGCAGTCTTCCTAATTATACAGCTGCACTTGTTGGAGAAAAAGGAAGAGCTATTTTATTTAAAAATTTGTAGAAAGTTAGATTTTAGTTTTAATATAAACTTACCGCTGGCGCGGTGTTTGCAGCGTCCTTCGGGCTTCACAAGGGCAGTCTGTGACACAACTCGGCTGTGGTGTCAGGCTGATGGAAACTACTTATTTGTTTCCTTTTAAGTAGTTTACTTGAGGAAGAGTTTTTTTTGTAGAAAGTTTGTTTCCGAATATGAGGGACCAGGAAGTGTGCTTCATGGGATTCCGTCACGGAAAGTGAACGTTGGAGAACAGCGACTGAGGGATGGCTGTTCCAAGGGAAACCTGGTGCGTGTTTGCCGTTATAACCAGCCGAGCTGGTTATAACGGCAAATTATAACTGGGTTTCCCTATGGGAAAAAGCGCCTCCCGGTAATTATAATGCAATTATACATATAGCAGGGCACAGGTTGTTGAACTGCATATGCTGTGAATACATTTAATGTGAACAGTCTATTCTTTTAGAACTTTGAGCAATGTTTAAATTTATTTGCAATAGAAATGTTTAACATATAAATGGAACATGCTTTAATGGCCACTTTGTTGATAAATTGAGTTACATTTAAGTGATTAAGGTAGTTGTTAAATTTTAGGATTTTCTAATTATGTTGCACATGCACTTTGAGTACTGAAGAATGAAGGGGATATAGAATCGCACCCCCTCAGGAAGCTGCAGTGGCGAAGTGCAGGGGCTAGTAGTACGGCTTGTGCCTAGGTGCCCTGGACTCAGGCGGGGCATATGTATGGTAGGAAACTGTACTTTTGTATTACATTCAATTGGTGTAAGAACTTTATTGCAAATTGTAGTTAAGTTGTGGAAAATAAATTATTTTTGCATTATTTAAAGTGCTATGGAAAGTTTTTTTCTGGGGGGTTCCCTGACCATTTGACCACTTGTGAATTTGCTCACCAATAACACAGTAGGGAGTAGTATTTATTAATTAAGAGCACTGAAGCTGAAGCTCTATTTTTGGGTTGAGCAGCCCTGTGATTTAGGGCAGCGTATTTCCTTTTCTCCTTCTGGATGTCTAAGTTTGTAAATAGGTTTGAGACCAGTGCTGCACTTTGATGTGTCTCATCTGTAAGACTGTTATTACTATAGAGCACTTTGTAGCATTGGAAAGCAGCAGAAAGTGATACTTTGTACTTTTATGACATGCTATCAGACAGGCGGTCTATGGCTACAGTGTTTCTATCTCCTGATGGATCTCTTGAGGTCTACATTTGAAACACAGCAGGGGTCTCTCTGTCTTAGCCTAGTGCAAAACATGAATAGTATTAGTAAGTCAGGAAGACATGACAATCACAGAAGTGCTGCCATGTACTGTAATGGTTTTGATTAATGTATTTTATATGTATTAAACAATGTATTGAAGGAGGTATACAAGGACAGTATGGAGGGTGCAACATTAGTAGGACAGACATGTCTTGCACAGGACATAGTGACAGTAGAGGTAAGTAAGACAATTAGCAACATGTCATTGTATCAGACTATGTTGTGACTTATATGTTCTCAGCCTCATTATTGTGAATACACAATGTGTGCATGCATGAACATACAAAGAGCTACTAAAGCTAACAGACTGTTTCTGCCAATGGTAAACTGCAGGTATCATACTGTGTTTTAGAGTAATGCAAAAAATGACAGCATTGTTGTTTTCATGTCTTGACTTTTTTTTGTCTATTAAAAATAGAAAACCATGGCATGGTAGTAGAAAGAAAATTAAACAATATAAAGCATGCCTAATATGGGTTGCTTGTACTGTTCTCACAATGGCCACTTTGAAGGTACAAATGAAATAGGAGGCAGTATAGCATAGTGGTTAAGAGAAGAGAAGAGAGCTGCAAACCTGGAGAGGTCAGTTTGAATCCCATTAGCTCCTACTTGCATACTGTGTGGCCCTGAACAAGTCACTTAACATCCTTGTGCTGTCAGGTTGCATCTGGAAGCAAGTTGTGGCTTGGTATGCTATTTCTGGTTAAACAATTTCCCCAAATATATACTTAATAAATGTCAGGGCCCTGGTTGTTAAATACCAAGTCTATCTATTTATCTGATGAAATCCATTTTGGTCCTAGGTCATTATTTAGCATGTACCCTAATGTGCAGCACTGAGCGTAGAAGTTTTGCAAGCAGTGAAATAGCTAGACTCCTATGATGGAGTGGTCATTTATTTTAATTGAGTCAGTTAACTATGATGTAACAAAGCTATTATTTGCAGCCGTCTGTCATGTCATTGTAACAAAACACACAGGGGAAAAAAACATTTGCTATCATAAACTGTGAAATCCTCAACTGCTATTCATTTGTTAAGTGTGCATCACTGACCTAATGGGGAAGGGAACACTAAAATAATCTGTATTGTAAACTTCAGGTCCATTCAGAAAGGAATAGAAACATAGAAACATAGAAGTTGACAGCAGATAAGGACCGCTAGGCCCATCCAGTCTGCCCATTTCTTTTTCTACCTTATAAATGTGCCATCAGCCTTTGCTCTGTCAGTGGCCTATCTATTCATAGTCATTTGTATTGCTCCCTTATGCCTATCCCATGCCTGTTTGAAGCCCTGCACTGTATTCATAGCCACCACTTCTTGTGGTAAGCCATTCCATGCATCCACCACCCTTTCTGTAAAAGAATTTCCTCATTCTCCCTTAATCAGCCTCCTCTAATCTCATGCTGTGTCCTCTTGTTCTGCTATTTTCTTATATTTAAACATGTTAGACTCTTTCACCTTGTTTATGCCCTTAAGGTGTTTGAATGCCTCGATCATATCACCTCTCTCCCTACTTTGCTCAAGGGTATACATATTGAGCTCCGTTAATCTGTCCTCATCTGTCTTCTGATGCAGTCCCTGCACCATTTTGTTGCCCTTCTCTGGACTGCCTCAATTTGGTTAATGTCCTGTGAAGCGTGGCCTCCAATACTGCATCAGTACTCCAGATGGGGCCTAACCAGTGTCTTGTACAGAGGATTATACCTCCCTCTTACAACTTGTGATACCCTACTAAGACACCCTAACACCCCCTAGCCTACCTACTACTTTAGAGGTCTGCTTGGATGATTTCAGGTCATCAGTGATGATGCCCAAGTCTCTTTCTTCCTTTGTGACTGCTAGCAACTCCTCCCAGCCTATAGGTGACTTCAGGGTTTCTCTTCCCTATGTGCATGATTTTGCACTTCTTTGCATTAAATCCAGTTGCCACTCTTCTGACCATTCTGCTAGTTTATCCAGATCTCTTCTCATTCTGCCCACCCCATCTGGATCATCTACTCTGTTGCAGATCTTGGTGTCATCTGCAAACAGACAAGCCTTACCCTCTAGTCCATCTTCAAGGTCACTAATGAAGATGTTGAAGAGGACTGGCCCCAGGACTGATCCCTGGTACCCACTTGTGACTTGCATCTCTTCTGACTGTATACCATTTACCACCTCTCTGTTTTCTGCCTGTCAACCAATTTGCCACCCAGTTGACCAACTTCTGACCCACCCTGAGCCTACCCAGCTTATTTATCAATCTTCTATGTGGAACAGTGTCAAAAGCTTTGCTGAAGTCAAGGTAGGCGACATCAACTGCTCCCCTTGGTCCACCACTCTGGTTACCCAGTCAAAGAAATCTATGAGATTAGTTTGACAAGACCTTCCTTTGTAAACCCATGCTGTCTTGGATCCTGTGCCCTATGGATTCCAGGTGTTGCACTATCCTTTCCTTAAGAGTGCCTCCATAATCTTGCCCACTACTGAGGTAAGATAATGCTTTGAACTGTTTTCTGTTTCTGTAAGGTAATGCTTTGAACTGTTTTCTGTTTCTCTCTCTCTCTCAGCCCCCTTGCAACATGATGTGTGTGTGTGTGTGTGTGTGTGTGTGTGTGTGTGTGTGTGTGTGACAGAGAGAGAGAGAGAGAGAGACAGAGACAGTGAGAGACACAGAGAGTCAGAGAGACAGAGAGAGAGAGAGAGAGAGAGATCGCCATAGTAGGTAAACCTTGTGTTTTTTTTCTCTAAATATAGTATGTATTCTGAAAGTAGGGCACATTTATAATGTACAGCATGCAAGAGACAAAAGTGTTTTGCCAGCTATACACTCTTACAATATATGAGGCAAAATAAACATGCCTGGAAAAAAAAATTTTGCAAAGATAAAAATAGGAGGTCGGCTATAGTCTAAAATATTTTACAAGGTGCCTTAATTGGTGGATATTTATGCTTGCACCTTGTGGATAAGCTGAAGGTTAATTTTAAAATTGGAAACAACAACATCTCCAATAGGATAGTAAACTAAAAATGACACATTTTTGTGATAAAATGAAATAATATTTTTTTTCTAATTTCAGTTTATCATGTGGTGCTCTGTGTGAAACAGCAGTCATTCCATTTACCATATGCTTTATTTGTCCATAATATTTACTTCCCCTACTAATATGGGGGAACAGACACATTATATGTATACCCTAGAGCAAAGGAGGAAGAGGTGATATGATTGAAACATTCAAACACCTTAAGGGCATTAACAAGGTGAAAGAGTCTAACATGTTTCAATATAAGAAAAATAGCAAGACAAGAGGACACAGCATGGGATTAGAGGGAGGTCGATTATAGGGTAATGTGAGGAGGTTCTTTTTTGCAGAAAGGGTGGTGTATGCATGGAACAGCCTACCTGAGGAAGCTGTGGATATGAATACAGTGCAGGACTTCAAACAGGCGTGGGATAGGTGTAAGGGAGCAATACAGATGAGTATGAATAGATAGGCCATGGACAGAGCAAAGGCTGATGGCACATTCATAAGGTAGAAAAAAATGGGCAAACTGGATGAGCCTTGCAGTCCTTATCTGCCATCAACTTCTATGTTTCTATTACTCAGTACTTGTCTTCTACAGTTAAAAATTGTCAGTTGTAGAACTTTGATTCATACATGCTGTCATGTTCACTTTCTTGAGATACATTAATTTTCATATTTACTTTCAATGTGTAGTGGTCTATAAAACGTTATGCTGTTGTATTTATTTTAGAGGCATTGACTGTATTATATATATATATATATATATATATATATATATATATATATATAATTATTATATTGAAATGATTGCTATAATAACTTCCTACATAATCCTCCTGTCAGCGTTTTCACTGGACTAGGTTCTTGACCTATGTAGGTATTTTCATTTATTACACCTTCAACACTGGCTTAAGTCCCATTTTAAGGATGATAGTCTGAACATGTAGTAGTGGCAGTAAACATTTTATTTTTTAAATGGATTAAAGGCTTAGGACCTGATGCCCTATTACCAGGTTGTCAGTGACATAAGAATACACATTGAACAATCATACAAAACATCGCTGGTAGATAAAAGAATACACATAGAACAATCATACAAAACATCGCTGGTAGATAATATTTTCCTGCTTAAAATTTCACAGGTCCTTCGGCAACTAGCAAAAAATAAATTGCTGAATGACATTCTTCTCACTCAGATCATTTCCATACCAACATAACATCTTGTATAAAGGTATGGCAAGCCGTTAGGGACATAATTCAGAATCTCTGGCTGTATGGTAAAACACACACTATATGGTGAAATACATACATCATATAGTGAAATATATACATTATATAGTGAGATACATACACAATGTAGTGAACCACATACAGTATCTACTGAAATATAAACATTGTATAGTGAAATACATATACTGTATACTGAAATACATATAGTATATAGTGAAACACATACACTATATAGTGAAATGCTTACACTGCATAGTGAAATACATACACTATCTACTGAAATCCATACTGAATACTGAAAATCTACATACACTATACAATTGAAACAAATGTACTATGCTAGAAACATATACACTATATTGAGATACATACACTACAGACTGAAACATCCACATAAACTATCTACTGAAACAAATACTCTATAGATTGTAACACACACACTATATATTGAGAAAAACTGCATACACTATATACTGAAACAAATACACTATAATGATAATTAAATACATACATACACTGAAAAAGCATATACACTATATACTGAAACAAATAAACTATGTATTGAAACATCTACACTTTATATTGAAATACATACACTATCTATTGAAATAAATACACTATGCACTGAAAAATCTGCATACACTATATATTGAAACAAATACACTGTATATTGAAATACATACACTATCTATTGAAATGCATATACTACACACTGAAAAAAGCACATACACTGTATACTGAAACAAATACACTATATATTGAAACACATACACTATATATTGAAATACATACACTATCTGTTGAAATAAAGTCACTATGCACTGAAAAATCTGCATACACTATATACTGAAACAAATACACTACATGGTGAAACACACTATGTATTGAAACACATACACTGTAGACTGAAAAATTCACATACTCTGTATACTGAAACAAATAAACTATATACTGAAATGGACTATGTTCTGAAACTACCCATCCTCTACCCCTCCCCATAAACGTCCTAGAGTTGAACTCATTGCCTGCTGCATTCAGTTAGCTGCTAGCTTGATGAGAGGATGTCTGAAACTGCAGAGCTGAGGTAAACAAAACAGGGCTATCTTATTCTACTTCTTTATGGGGTTTTCTTTTGTTTTGCTTGCACACCTTTAGTCAAATTTCAGACCATTGTGATGTGACAAGAAACTTTTAAAACTAATTTAAATGCTGTAGTTTATTCTTTTTAAATAAGTGCTGCCTTCATTTACTGTCAGACAACACATTTGTATAGGAAAGCTAATACAGGATATTCTAACATACCTGTATACATAGGGAGCTGCATGCATTTTTCCAGGTTAAGTGTTGATTTGTTTTATGTATAATTAATTACTGTGTAAGTCCAACAACTTATCTGAGTTGAATGCTTGGGAAGCACTTCAGGAGCTGTGGAAGTGTAAGCCAAAATCATTGCTTGTTTGTACTCTATGGACTATGTTTTAGTTTTTATTTTAAAATATATATTTTGCTGCAATCCTCAGTATTCAGTTTTCATCAGGAGTTTAGCTGGCATATGCATATAATTTGCATTGTTTTACTAAATAACTTTACTGTGAATCCTCACTGAGGCATGCACAGTCTGTTTTGAGGTTTGAGTTTCTCAAACTCTGTTTTATTCTTTTTTTCCATAGAGTTTTAATCTCCTTAGTCACCTATACCCCTTTTGCTTCAAACTGACCTCAGCCCAATCACTTCCACAGGACATATTTGCTCTAAGATCCCCCACTCCACATCCCCCATGTTGAGCCAGGACGGGGAGGGCCATTGACAAGAGACACATATTGAGCAGAGCCCATTTAGCAGTACAGAATCTACGAGCAGGTTGTTGGATCATTTTGCCATTAGGGGTTTCTACCTTTGGTTTCATCCCTGGGCAGCCAAGCATGAGATGATGCAATTGCATATAAAGACACATGCTTCCTTTGTGCCTGCCTGAGCCCTCCCCTTATGCAACTCCACTGCCCTGCCAGCCCTCCTCAGCAAGGTGGATGTTGAAGGCGGGGTGGTCCAGACTTCCCTGACTGAGAGGAGAGCATTCCACGAGAATACTCAATCATTACTCCCCAATAACCCTTGTGCAACTCAGGTCACCCCAAAGCAGGGCTGGCATGAGAGTCACAATCCTACCACCAAGCTGCTAGGTCAATACTGAGCTGTGTTTATAAGTAAATAAAGACAGCATATATAGGTAAAAGAAGAAAACAAACTGTATTTTAACTAGTCTGTTATAAACATTTTAAGTCACATCACAATGTTTTGAAATTGATAAAGGTTTTGCAAGCAAAATATGATAAAACAATACATAAAGAGATAGATAAGATAAACCTTTTATGTTTACCTTCTGCATCTTAGGAGACATCGCCAGGTTTTTAGTCAATTGGGGCCCCATTTTCAGAAGGTTAGTGCAGAGCTAAACATTACACTGTGGGAACAGCATGGTTGGATCGGTGAATATAGTCAGCATCACTTGATGCTACCCTGATCATGTGCATGTGCATATATACTACTACGGCCATGTAAATGAGCAATCCTCTCCTGCATACCGAGTACAGTGCTGTATAAAAGGTTTCTTAGTGACCATAAGTACCTCCTCTACATTTTATACTCAGCCACTAGGCTTCTAGTACCTAGATGCTTGATGTTGCCTTTTGGCTTTGAACCTGAAACTGCCATGTCCCATAGCACACCTTAAGTTTTCTAATGTCCCCACTCATTCTCGCCATCTGCACCTACCACGCATTACAGATTGTGTGTCATCTGCAAAAAGCATATCTCCCCTCCAGTTCTTCTGTTATGCCACTTATAAAGACACGAGAGGATGTCCCATTACTGAACCCTCTGGCACCCTACTGGTCACTCCCTCCTCACTGGAGGAGTGCCATTACCACCACCTTCGTGTGCGCTATCTCAGGTGCAGCACTTAGGAGTGCACAACACTAATCTGAAAATGGGGGCCCACATACCACTGTAACAGGACTAGCACTGCATTGTGATAAGCATGGCTGGTGCTATTTTATAAAGCATTCTTCAGCAGTGCTAACCTGTTAATGTGGCACTATTTATTTTTTACTGCAGAATTACTAATTGCAACCAGATGCTCATACACTGGGGTTACTCTAAACATATAAGGTGTACAGGTATACTAAATGCTTTCTTGAAGTGTTAACACACTGTGTGGTTAGTGCTAGTTAATGATTCTGGGAATCGTCTTTTAACTGCACACCGCAGCCTGCTAGCAAACCCCACCACACACAGTCAGTTCTGGACAAAATAAAAAAACAAGCATTTGTCAATGCT
This sequence comes from Neoceratodus forsteri, assembly GCA_016271365.2. NCBI lineage: Eukaryota > Metazoa > Chordata > Ceratodontiformes > Ceratodontidae > Neoceratodus > Neoceratodus forsteri. Next base: position 18,341,748 of record CM028129.1, on the reverse strand, counting down.
GAATGTCGATTGCATTGGTCCATTAAGCTCGCTCACTGGCCCTCTGTCACTTGCTCATTCTGTTTCTCCCAGTGCTGCAGGCTGCTGTTTTGTACTGAGCTCCTTCCTGCGTTGGTACCCTTTTCTGTCCACAAAGAAATCTGCAGATGGCCTGACAGAGCTCCGTTGAGGTGGGTCACTTCCCCCTCTGACTCCCTCATTCTGTTTCTCCTTGTGCTGCAGACTGGCCTTTTGTACTGGGCTCCTGCCTCTGTTGGTGGCTTTTTCTGCCAACAAAGAAATCTGCTGTAGTCCCAACACAGGTCCGTTGAGGTTGATCACTCCCCCTCTGTCACTCACTTGTTCCATGTCTGCCAGGCTGCAGGCTGGCCTCTTGTATTAGGCTCCTGCCTGCGTGCCTCCTTTTTCTGACCACAAGGAATCCACAGCAGTCATCGATAGAGCTCTGTTGAGGCTCACTCACTCCCCTCCTCTCACTGACTCATTCTGTTTCTGCCACCGCCGCCCAGGCGCTGTCCTTTTATGCACTGGGTCCCTGGGTGCATTGCTGCCTTTTTCTACCCACAAAGAATCTGCAGCAGTCCCAACAAAGCTCTGTTGAGCTCACTCACTCCACTTCTCACTCTCTCACTGGTTCTGTGTCTCCGTGGGTGCAGGCTGTCCTTTGTACAGGGTTCCTGCCTGCATTGGCTTATTCTTCCACAAATAAATCTGCAGCAGTCCTGATGCAGGTCCATTGAGACTCACTCACTCTCTCTAAGTCACCCATTCCATTTCTGCCTGCACTGCAGGCTGGCCTTTGTACTGGCTCCTGCCTACATTGCTGCTTTTCTGCCCACAAAGAAATCCGCAGCTGTCCCGACAGAGCTCCATTGAGGTCACTCACTCCCCTTTCTCACTGGCTCATTCTTTTTCTCCTGGCGCTGCAGACTGCCCTTTGTACTGGGCTCCCACCTGTTGTAGCACCACTTTCTGGTGCAAAACAATCCTGCAGCCGGTCACAACCCAGGCTCCGTTGACTAGCTCACTCTCCTTTCTCACTCTCTTGTTCTGTTTCTGCCAGCGCTGCAGGCTGCCCTTTTGTATTGGGCTCCTGCCGGCATTGCTGCCTTCTTCTGCCCACAAAGAAATCTGCAGCAGTTACGATAGAGCCCTGTTGAGCTCGCTCAGTCCCCCCTCTCACTCACTTGATCTGTTTCTCATGCTAATGCAGGCTGCCTTTTTGTAGTGAGCCCCTGCGTGCACCTTTTCCTGCCCACAAAGAAATCTGCAGCAGTCTCAACAGAGCTCTGTTGAGCTCACTTACTCCCCATCCTTCACTCGCTCATTCTGTGTCTCTCGCTGCTGCAGGCTGTCCTTTTGTACTGGGCTTCCTGCCTGTGTTGACACCTTTTTGCCCACAAGAAATTCACAGCTGTCCTGACAGAGCTCTGTTGAGGTCACTTACTCTGCCTATCTCATTCACTCATTCTGTTTCTCCTGGCATTGCAGGCTGCCATTTTGTAGTTAGCTTACTGCTCTCTTAGCACCTTTTTCTGCCCACAAAGAAATCTGCAGCAGTCCCAACAGAGCTCCGTTGAGCTCGCTCACTCCCCTCTCTTACTCAATCATTCCGTTTCTGTCGGTGCTGCAGGCGGCCCTTTTGTACTGGGTTCCTGCCTGCGTTGCCGCCTTCTTCTGCCCACAAAGAAATTTGCAGCAGTCACAATACAGCTCCATTGAGCTGGCTCACTCAGTCCCCCATTCTCACTCATTCGTTCTGTTTCTTCCACCGCTGAAGGCTATCCTTTTGTACTGGGCCCCTGCATGCATTGCTGCCTTTATCTGCCAACAGAGAAATCTGCAGCAGTCCCAGAAAAGCTTCAGTGAGCTCACTCACTCCCCCTCCCTCACTCGCTCATTCTGTGTCTCCCAGTGCTACAGGCTGCACTTTTGTACTGGGTTCCTACCTGCATTGGCAGCTTTTTCTGCCCACAAAGAGATCTGCAGCAGTCCTGACACAGCTCTGTTGAAGTCGCTCACTCCCCCTCTGTCACTCGCTCGTTCCTTTTCTGCAGGCGCTGCAGACTGGCCTTTGTACTGGGCTCTTGTGTGCATTGCTGCCTTTTTCTGCCCACAAAGAAATCTGCACCAGTCCCGACACAGCTCCATTCAGCTTGCTCGCATTCCCCTTCTCTCACTCGCTCATTCCAGTTCTGCCAGCGCTGCAGGCTGCCCTTTTGTACTGGGCTCCTGCCTGTGTTGCTGGCTTTTCATGCCCACAAAGAAATGTGCAGCTGTCATCATAGAGCTCCATTGACCTCGCTCACTCCCCCTCTCTCACTCGCTCATTCTGGTTTTCCCGCCACTGCAGGCTGCCCTTTTGTACTGGGCCCCAGCATGCATTGCTGTCTTTTTCTGCCCACAAACAAATCTGCAGCAGTCCCAAAAGAGCTCCTTTGTGCTCACTCACTCCCCCTCCCTCACTCACTCATTCTGTGTCTCCTGCCACTGCAGGCTGCCCTTTTGTACTGGGCTCCTGCCTGCATTGGTGGCTTATTCTGACCAGAAAGAAATCTGAAGCAGTCCGACACAGCTCCATTGAGCTTGCTCACTCCCCCCTCTCACTCACTCTTTCCGTTCCTCCTGGTGCTGAGGGCTGGCTGTTTGTACTGGGCTCCTGCCTCCGTTGCCGCAATTTCTGCCCACAAAGAAATCTGCAGCAGTCACAATACAGCTCTGTTGAGCTCGCTCACTACCACTCTGTCACTCAATCATTCTGTTTCTCTTGGTGCTGCAGGCTGTGCTTGTATCAGGGCTCTGGCTGCATTGGCACCCTGTCTGTCCCACAAAAGAAATCTGCAACTGTCCGACAGAGCTATGTTGAGTTAAACTCAGTCTCCCTCTGTCACCACGCTCAATCTGTTTGTCCTGGCACTGCAAGCAGCCCTTTTTATGCAGTGCTCCTGCCTGCACCGGTGCCTTTTCTGCCCACAAAGAAATCCGCAGCAGTCCTGCTTGAGCTCTGTTGAGTTCACTCAGTCCCCCGTCTCACTCACTCCTACTGTTTCTCCCACTGCTGCAGGCTGGCCTTTTCTACTTGGCCCCTGCCTGCTGTGACACTTTTTTCTGCCCACAAAGAAATCCACAGCAGTCCTGACAGTGCTCCGGTGAGTTTTCTCACTCACCCTCCCTCACTCTCGTTCTGTTTCTCCCAGTGCTGCAGGCTACCCTTTTGTACTGGGCTCTTGCGCTGGGGCCTTTTTCTGCCCACAAACAAATTTGCAGCAGTCCCGACAGAGCTGAGTTGAGCTTGGTCACTTCCCCCCACTTGTTCAATCTTAATCTGTCCCAAACACTGATTTCCCACAGCGACCGTGCTATTCTCCGGCAGGAGTGCAAAAACATATTTAGACCGGATGTGAAAAATGACAGCTGTACTCTTCACAAGGAGGTGTGAAAAAAGTGCCACTGTTGAAAATGTGCTGTGAAAATATTACAAATGTGCAAAGTTACAAGGGTGTGTGAAACAGTTCAATGCACGCTTGTAACACAGTCATGTTATGGAGTTTCATCACCAAATTTTCAAAATAGGGCTTTTAGGACCTCTGCTCATGAATAGTGCCACTGTCATTTTCTTAATCTGTCCCTAACACTGATTTACCACAGCGACCGTTTTATTGTGTGCGTCAACTGTGAAACCACATTTCAGTCAGGATGTGAAAAATGACAGCTGTACTGCTCATAAGGAGGTGTGAAAAAATGCCACTGTTGAAAATCTGGCATGACAATATTACAAATCTGTGAAATTACAAGGGTGTGTGGAAAGTGTACAACGCACACTTGTAATACAGTCATTTGCTGGGCTATCATCACCAAATTTTCAGCATAGGCATTTTAGGACCTCTGCTCATGAACAGTATTGCTGTCATTTTCTTAATCTGTCCCAGACAGTGATTTCCCACAGTGACTGCTCTATTCTGCGCCGGAAGTGTGAAAACACATTTCAGCCGGGATGGGAAAAATGACGGATGCACTGTTCATAAGTAGGTGTGGGAAAATGGCAATGTTGAAAATCTGGAGTGAAAATATAAATTCACGAAGTTACGGTATATTAATATAACTGCGCAACACACGCTCGTAACACAATCCAGGAAACTTAAGGGCACACAGGCAGAAAGTAAGGAGAGAGAGAGAAAAAAAACAGAGGAAAGAGTAAGGATTGCAAACAGTTAAGGGGCCAGAAATAAGACATGATTGGAGTGGTGCAGTGCAGTGGCTGTGGAGCTGCAGTCTTCCGGGAGATGTTCTGGAGGATGCGGTGTTGTCCCATCTGCAGGCACCTCTCTGGGCTGAGGGAGGAGGTTGCTCATCTCCAGGCTGAGTTGGCCAGGATTTGTGGGACCTCCTCTTCTATCCAGGGACCACCAGTGCCACTGCCGTTGCCTCAGAGGTTGCCAAGAAAGAGGTGGTTGGACCACAGTGGGCTCAGGAGGGTGAGGGTGGTGGAACAGAGGCACATCACTCTGGTGTACCTCTCACAATTCCTATGCCATTCTGGCAAAGTGTGGTTCTCTGGAGGCACCACAGTGGAGACCAAGGAGGATGCTGGGAACCTCCACAAAGGAGACTCACAGGAGGGTGGCAGGGGACCCTGCAGTGGAAAAACAACTCCTGGTGGGGGACTCCATTGTTAGGAAGGTAGAACTGGGGAGGAAGGAGAGGAGGTAACTGCCTGCCTGGTGCCATGGCTTGGAGGGACAGGAGCAGATCCTCAAGATGCCAGAGCAGCTGCACAGGAGGCGTGGATGTCATTGTCCACCCTAAGGACAAATGACCTGGCTAAGAAAGATTAGAAGTGCAGGAAAGTTTGTGGAATTGGGGAGGGGTCTTAGTCAAATGCTACGGTAACCTTCTGGGGTGCTACCCATCTATAATAGGGAGAGGCTAGGGTGTTCCGCTACCATGGGTTCAATCAGTGGTTGAAAAACTGGTGTGGAGCTCAGGGAGTTGGCTTCATTGGGGACTGGGGGTCCACCTGGAGTGATGCAAGCCTATACTGGCATGATGGGCTGCATTTGTCTGGGAGGGGAACCAGAATCCTAGGTGATAGGTTTAAATACTTCATTGGCAAGCTTTTAAACTAGCCAAGGGGGGAGGCACTGGAAAGGAGCAGGAAAATCCTAGCGCCCCCAAAATAATCACGGTAGTAAGTGCAACAAACACCAACATAGAGGTATCGATAGGGAAAGGGCAGGGTAAATGGAGAAAGTGACAAAGGCAAGAAGGACAGGGATGGGGTAAAGGGAGTAGGATATCAGGAAATGGAGGTAATGAGTACCAATGCCTGTAGTCTGGGCAACAAGCTCCCTGAGCTGATGGCCTTAATGGAAGAGGGATGCCTGGATATCGTAGCAGTCACAGAAACATGGTACACAGAGAACCATGACTGGGATGTTAACATACAGGGTACATAACCTAGGAGAGAGAGAGGGAGAGTAGCTCTCTATGTAAGGAAAGGATAAAGCAACTGAACAAAAGAGTAAACAGGGAGGAGGGCCACTGTGGGTCTGCCCTGGAGACTGGAAAGGGCACCACAATCTGCACAGGGTTGTGTACAGACCCACATGTCAGGGGAAAGGAATGGACAAAGGATATGTTGGAAGGCATTCTTAGAATGGCAGAGAAAGGAGATACTGTTGATGGAGACCTGAATATGCCAGATGTTACTTGGAGCACATTGCTGCAGCCATCAAAACAGGGGCCATTCTTGATGCCCTACAGGTGGCAGGCATGAACAGCTAGTTGGAACCCACTCATGAGGAAGCAATCTTAGACCTCATGCTCTCAAGCGGGGCAGTGGGGATCTCAGATAAGTGGGTTGCCATCTGGGGACAAGTGACCATCAAACAGTGTGGTTCACGTTAAATTCCTACTGAAGTCAGCCATACAAAAGTGAGGGTACTGGACTTTAGGAGGGCTGACTTTGGCAAAGATGAAGAGTGCCTCAGAAAACACCCCAGCAAACAGGCTAGAAGGAGGTGTGGAGCAACAATGAGAATTATCAAACTGCCATCACAGGGCAACAAGCCTTCGTGAAGCAAATAAACAAATCAAAATGAAAGAAAAAGCCACTATGATTCTCAAAAAAGGTGGCTGTGAAAGTCAGGAAGAAAAGATAGCATTCCGGAAGTATAAGGAAACACAGAAGGAGCAGGACAGAGAGCTGTACCAGTTAAGGCAGAAGGAAGCAGGAGGGAAGCCAGAATAGCAAGGCCCAAACTGAGGAAAAGATAGCCAACTCAGTTAAGAAGAGGATAAAACCCTTTACTTAGGTACATCAGTGTGGCGAGAAAGACAAAGGAGGGATAGTGAGGCTGAATAGAATGAGCGGTGGGTGGGCAGAGGGGACAGTGAAAGCAGGAATACTGAACGAATATTTCTGCTCAGTATTCACAAAAGAGGAGGGGAAGTGCCTAATCCAATTAACAGAAGCAGTCTTGATAGAGAAGTCGATCCCAGTCCTTTCACAGAAAAAAGGGTTCTGCAAGAACTCCACTAAAACTGAAGGAGGACAAAGCAATGGGTTCTGATGAATTCACCCAAATTCTAAAAAAATTAAGGGAGGAACTAGTGGAAACCACTGGCTACTCTTTTTAATAAATCATGGGAGGATGGTGTGGTACCCGAGGACTGGAGGAAGGTGGATGTGATTCCCTTCACAAAAGTGGGACCAAGACAGAGGCAGGAAACTTCAGACCTATCAGTCTGACCTCTGTGGTAGGAAAGTGATGGAGTCACTTCTGAAGGAAAAAGAACAGTTGAGTACCTAGAGGCCAGTGGAGCACAGGACCCAAGGCAGCATGGGTTCACAGCGGGAAGGTCATGTCAGATGAATCTAATAGATTTCTTTGACTGGGTGACCAAAGTAGTAGACATGGAAGGGGCTGTGGACATGGCCTACCTGGACTTTAGCAAGGCATTTGACACAGTCCCACACAAAAGATTAATAGTCAAATTAACCAGCCTGGGAGTGGGACCCAGGGTGGTAGCCTGGGTAAAACATTGGCTGCACAACAGGACACAGAAGGTAATTGTAAATGGAGTCCACTCTGAAGAAAGGGGGGTTACTAGTGGGGTACTGCAGGGTTCAGTATTGGGTCCAGTCCTTTTTTAATGTCTTCATCAGTGACATTGCAGAGGATTGGAAGGAAAAGTATGCCTTTTTGCAGATGACACAAAGATCTGCAACAGGGTTGATACACAAGGAGGTGTGGAAAGGATGAAAAGGGACTTGGCAAGGTTGGAGGAAAGGTCAGAAGTATGGCAGCTAAGATTCAATGCAAAGAAGTGCAAAATAATGCACCTGAAACAAGAACCCAGGGAAGAATACACAATGGTGGAGGTAGTAACAACAACAAAAAGGAAGGACCTGGGGTAATCATATCAGATGACCTTAAGGTTGGCAAGCAATGTGAGAAGGCAGTAGGGAGGGCTGGGGGTATACTGGGATGTATAGGGAGGCATCATCAGCAGAAAATAGGAAGTTGTTATTCCTCTGTACAGACAGTTGGTGAGACCCCATCTGGAGTACTGTGTCAGTTCTGGAGACCCCATCTCCTCAAGGACATAGACAGGATAGAGGCAGTCAAGGAGGCAGCTAAAATGATGCAGGGTCTGCAAGAGAAGCCGTATGAGGAGGACTAAAGGAGCTTAATATGTATACCCTTGAGGAAAGAAGGGAGAGGGGGGACATGATAGAAACTTTTAAGTACCTCCGTGGAATCAACAAAGTCCAAGAGGGTAGCATCTTTCAGAAAAAGAGACTTGCAAGAACAAGGGGACACAATTTAAAGATAGAAGGAGGGCGATTCAGGGGCAATGTGAGGAAGAATTATTTCACAGAGAGGGTAGTGGATGCATGGAACAGCCTTCCTGAGGAGGTTGTGGGGTCTAAAACTGTGGGAGAATTCAAGAATGCATGGGACAGACATAAGGCAATTTTTGTGGGGGGTAGGAAGAAATAGGCTGTTGGTTAACTAGGATCTGCGGCCTATCCTGTAGGTAGGGAAATGGGCAGACTAGATGGGCCTAGCAGTCCTTATCTGCCGTCAAAGTCTATGTTTCTATGTTTCTGTTTTATTGAGTATTGTTAGCAGATTTTCAACACAGCCATTTCAGGACCTCTACTCATGAACAGTGTCACTGTCATTTTCTTAATCTGTCCTGAACACTGATTTCCCACAGCGACCGTGCTATTCTGCGCCAGAAGTGTGAAAACACATTTCTGCCAGGATGTGAACAATGACAGCTGTACTGTTCACAAGGAGGTGTAAAAAAATGCCAATGTTGAAAATCTGGCATGAAAATATTGCAAATTCACGAAGTTACGAGCATGGGTAGCAACTGCACAGCGCACGCTCGTAAGACAGTCATTTTTTTGATTTTTCCACCAAATTTGCAACATAGGCTTTTTGAGATCCACCTCATGAACACTGGCACTGTGATTCTGTTAATCAGCCCAAAAGGTGATTCCACGCAGTGACCGCAAAATCACCTTTCAGGGCCGATTAGCGCAATCACAGTTCAAGAATTCATGAGGAGGGTCCCAAAAGCCCTATGTTGAAAATTTGGTGAAAAAAGTCCCAGAAATGCCTGAGATATGTACTGAAGTTGAAAAAACACTGTTTATTACGTTATACAGCTTACCGGTATTTCCTCAGTTCACAGTTGGCTTTGAAGAGTGCAGACGTGTTCCTGATCCACTGAAGATCTTGGCGCCAAGCTCCGGAGGTAAGTATGAGGTGACAGGGGGGTGTGGGGAGGCTGGGTGTGCAGTGGGTTAGTGCGGGTTGCAAGTGGGGGCCAGGGACACTACGAGAAACCGTTTCCTTTTTTGCAGGTAAAAAAAAAAAAATACTTCACTGGACTGTTTTTCCCTTTACAAGGGCATGTGGCACGCTGAGATGGGCACCCAGCGTGCCACCAATGACTTTCTTCTGGGGGGGCAGCAGTAGCCTACAGGGATTGGGCACCCGTCCAGCAGGAGATAAAGTGGGGAGGTTACAGAATGCCGACGGGGTGGGCTCCCGTCGGCACCATAACTAATGGGCACCGGCGCGTCGATGGGGTTTGGGGACCCTGTTGTACATAAACACGGTGGGGGAGTATATGTTTGTGAACAGGGCAGCAACCTGCCGCCCTGTTCACAAACAATATCAGAGATTTTACATCCCACTCTGCAATGATGGGTTGCTCCCTCACTGCAGCAGATGGCTGACGCTGCAATGACGAGGCGGCCCCTGATAGCAGTGGTGAAATTGTCAGTAGTTGGTGCAAATATTCCAAACTACTGTCACTAGCAGCCTGCAATATGTTGTTTGCACTGTGCACAATCAATATAAAAATGGTAAATCCTGTCTGCTCCATTTCCCATATTAATCCTCAGAACCTACTGTCCATGCAGGGTAATAACATTCACTATCCACTCCCTTGTTTCCCTCCCTACTACTATCAGCATGAGTAACCATTATACCCTTCACTTTGTCAGAGCCATGCTTAAAACCATTTATGGTTTTGGTGCCTGCCATCTCAGTTGGCAAACTATTCCACATTTCCACCACCATTTCTGGAAAATAAAATTTTCCAATATCCCTCTTGAACCTCCCTCCCATCAGTCTCTACTTGTGCCCCCATAACCTTGAACTGTTACTCATGCTAAGTAGTTCTTCTCCATTCACCTTGTTTAATCCTTACAGGAATGTGAAGGTCTCTATCATATCATTCCTCTCTTGTCTGGTCTCCAGTGAAGACATGTTCAGTGCCTTGAGCAGATCCTCATACAATCTGTCCTGTCAGCTCTGAATCATCCTGATCACCCTTTGTCCTTATCTTTCCTGAGGTGAGGTCTTCAGAAGTTCAGAACTCTGAACAGTATACCCAGTGCAACCTCACCAATGATCAATAAAGGGGCAGTAAACCTCTTTTCTTCTACTATCAGAACCTCTTCTGGCACTTCCTAGTATCCTATTTGCCTGACTAGATGCCTCACTGTACTAGCTTGATTGTTTAGAGGTCACTAATGATGAATACTAGGTCTCTTTTTCTCAGCTGTAGTGCTCAGCTCTATCCCTCCTATCAGTACTCTGTCCTGGGGTTCTTGTCCCCTAAATGAATCACCTTGCACTTTTTGGCATTGAATTTCAACTGCCAAACCTTAGGCCACCTCTCTAATCTTTACATGTCAGTCTGCAGTTTCCTACTTCTCCATCGCTATCTACCCTCCCATGAGCTTGGTGTCATCTTCAAAGAGACACAGCTCCAGATTCATTCTCAGATGTTGTTAATGAGCATATTGAAGAGAACAAGAGTCAGGATGGATCCCTGTGGCATTCCACTCTTGACTTCCCTCTTTTCTGATCTGACACCATAATCACAACCCTCTGATGCCTCTCATTCAACTAATGCCCCCTCACCCCCACCAAAACACTGCTTATATTTTCCTTCAAATCCTGGACCTCACTCTTTGCGCCGTGACCTAAGTCACTCTGATTGGTCCCCTATCTCATTGATCTGCTCCACTGATTCCATGCTAACATATTTCAAAACAAAATTACTCTAACTATATATATATTTTTTTAGTTGTTTAACCAGGACTAGCACACTAAGCTGAAAGCTTTTTTACAGGAGCGACCTGGGAGCACAGGGAAGTTAAGTGACTACTCAGAGTCACACGGTATGCAAGTGGAAGCTGTGGGATTCAAACCCAGGTCTGGTCTGCTGGATGTCACCAGATTTGCAGCTCAGAGCCTTAAACCACTGCGCTATACTGCCTCCCCTTTATGGCACTCCGTGCCCCCCAGAGCAGGACATGAGAAAAGGTACACCACCTCCCCCAGATCATGGCTGACCTCATAGCTTACTTGCAAGTGCATGATTTGGCTTGGTCAGAAAATAAATGTAACCCATCCCCCATGGCTTCTAGAGGTATCTTCATCTCCGCAGCATCTGTACCATGGCAATAAGCTTGCGAAAGGTGAGAATTTTACATATAACTTCAGTACAAACATTGGTTACCTGTCTAAATTTTGAAAGGCTGCCACAATCTCTTCTCCCCTCCCACTCCTTTGCCTGTCCTCAGAGTCAGTGACACCCCTGTCTCTAACCTCTCCTTCATCACCATAGAGATGTAATTCCTTTTCATCACCTGTACCTCCTCTCTCCTCTCCTCCCTCTACCCTTCCTCACCTCCCTCTCACCCCTGCCAGCCTGCATGATTGTCATCTCCTTCATTCCCACTATTGTTTTTTTTTCTCTCCAGTAACTCCATCCTTTATCCCCGACACACTTCCTGCCCTTAATCCTTCCAAAGGTAGGAGCCCAGATGGTCGGGATAGCAAGCTCCTCCATCTGACTGCTTCTGCAATCTCCTCCCCATTGGATGACCTCCCTAACCTCTCTTTCTGGTGTTCCTCCATCCCTGCTGACTGGAAGGCTGCCACTGTTACTCCTCCTCCTCCAAAAGATGGTGACCCATCAGGTACGAACAGCTACCGACTCATTTCTCTCCTCCCTCCAAAATACAGGAACAAATTATCTTGTTACAACTCTCTCCCTTTCTGGACTCCTCTTCCTTTTTCACCCAATACAAGTCACTCCACCACCTGCTCAGGCTCACCAAATCCATCCATAATGGTATGGATCACAGCCTATTCACTTCTGCTGTCTTCATCGATCTAGCCAAAGCATTCAACCCTGTCTACCACCCAATTATTAGCCAAACTCCAGGCTGCAGGCCTCTCTGACTTAGCCATCAGCTGTTCCACTCCTACCACAGGGGTAGGTCCCAAGCAGTCAAAAGTGGTGAGTCCCTCTCTCTTCCCTGCCTGTTTCCATTTGGGTCCCACAAGGATCTGTGTTAAGCCCACTACTTTTCTCCATTTTCCTTAATGCTCTCTCCCTCCATGTGCTTGTCTGCATCCATTCACATGTACATGGATGACACGGTCCTCTTCACAGCAGGCCCACAGACTCCAGCTGGACTTTGATCAAGTTCAGCCCTGACCACACACAAATCAGCTTTTCCTCAATGCCAAGAAGGCTGTCTCCATGCCCTTTGGCACAAGGCACCAGACTGTCTAGGCTCCCTCCCCTTCCTACTTTCCATACCCTGGAAGGCTCCCCTGTGGAAGTTGTCACCACCTTTAGTTATCTTGGTATCTGGCTAGACCAGCACCTAAATGTTTCTGAACAAGTGGATGCTATAGTCAAAAAGCTGCACAACAATTTGGTGCACTTTACAGGAACTGTGACTGTATCCCACCTCCAGCATACCATGCTATTATTCAGAGAATGATCCTCCAAATCTCTGACTATGGTGATGTGGTCTACAGCGTAGCCCCCTTCACTACCCTTGCCAGACTGGACACACTCTTCAACTATTTCTGCCATTACACTCTCGACTATCCTTCTTGGACTCACCATTGTTCTATAGATAAATCTCTCTCCTTTTCTTTTCTTGTGGACAGACACCATGCCCACTGTGCCAGCTTTGTGGGCAAATCCGGTTTGTTTCCCTACCCTCCTATCTCGCCAACTGCCCCGTTATAGCCATACCATCAGAAGCTGAAATATTCAAACCCTAGCAGTCCCTTCAGTTTCCACAACCATCGGCAAAGTCATGTTCAGCCACCACTGCCCTAAAATCTGGAACTCCCTCGCTCCCAGCCATTCCCAATCTCCCTCCATGGATTCTTTCAAACCACTTCAGTGGTCTCACCTCTCCCTCCTGCACTTGCTCTAGTTTTCCCTCTTGCTCTCCTATTACTTTTTTCCAGTTTAGGTACTACTAAAATTTGGCACCTATGCTTCTACTCTAGGCATTATGCACAAATGTTTATAGCTAATATTGAAGTAAAAGCCTCTCCAGCCTCTTTGCGTATCAGTTGTGCAGATGGAGCTCCCCTCCTAACTGTGAACTCCATCAAATACCTTGGGGTGACACTTGACCCCCAGTTGGACCTTGGGAGTCATATACTAAATGTCTGTAGAACTGTGAACTGTAAATTGAGTCTGGCCTATAGGGCCAAAAATAACCTGACACCTGCTGCTCGTCTGGCACTTGCTAGAGGTGTACTACTTCCCTCCCTTAGCTATGGTCTCTACCAATTTGCCTGTACCTCCAAAGCTCTTCCTACTCAGTGGCACACAATGTACAATAACATATGTCGCTTTGCACTGGCCGCCCCGTCTCACCCATCATTGTGCGCTTTATGATAAACTAGGTTGGCTTTCCCTGACCGATCACCTGAAGTTTGGGCTGGGATGCCTCGTGGGCAAAGTGATCAGAATTGGCACCACCTCTGGGGCTGGCACAGCTTCTGTCACCTCCTGACCCCTCCTCTTACCCACTCAGGTCCCAGGGTCCTGGGATGCTAAAAGTACCCCTCACCTGAACCCTTATGGGGGACAGGGACTTTGTTGCATGTGCTCCTAGGGTCTGGAACTCCTTTACTGACCATGTTCATTCTGTCTCCTCCCATCAGTGCTTCCGGAAGTCACTGTGGGGGCATCTGAAGCTGGCCTCAGCGTGCGAATGTCCCAAGCCTCTCTAGCCTAATTGTACTTGGAGCCCAACTGTTCTGAGGACCTGCCAATAATCTTTTGGTTGTTTCTCGTGATCCAATTGCTCTCCTAGGCATCTGACTGCACTATGTATGCTCTAGACTATATATTGTTGATTATATGTACTTTATCAATCTCTGTCATAGCAGTTCACTCCATGCCTTACCGTTTTGTGACTCAATGCATTTTGTTACTCTATGTACTTGCTTTACTTGCTGTTATGTTCTGATGTATCTGTATTACCTGTTGTACTCTCCCGGGAAGTTCCTGAAAATAGGCATATAACTTGTCTAGTGTACCTACCCAGTTAACAAAAGCTAAATAAATAAAACTGCTCTGTATTTGATTGCCAGCATAGGTTTGTGGCTCCTGACTGTGCTGTATATGCATTGTCGATTGTTTGCTTGTCACTCAAGTTCTCACATCTTGCATGTATTATTCCCAATGTAATTTGTGGTTGTGTACCACTCTGCTATATGTATGTTATGTATTTTGAACTATTGTGCTACCTAAGACCCACTTGTACAATTTCTCCTTCCCCAGGATGCATCTAGAAATGAGCTCCCAGCTTAGTATTCCTGGGTCGGGAGCACTAGACACCAAGGATAATTTTACTTTAATAATTGGAGCCATTTAAACTGTGATTAGGGGTTTTGAACCTTTACATGCCAGGGATCATTTTGGTATACTACTTGGGAGCATCATAATGGTGACCACAGGTAGGGTCACAATATGCACCACTGTGTGCTCAAATTACTTTATTTATTGAAAAGTTTCACCAGGGAAGATACACTGAACAGCAAGTTGCTTGTCTCCCGGTATGACCTGGGAGAGAGGGTGGTGGGAGTTACGTAGTAACAATGAGTACACACAAAATACACAGTATCACACAAAAACATAGGTTACAACTGAATTACACATTAGCATGAAAAGCAAATAATTACAAGGGTAGAGAAGTGAAAACCAGTCACAGCGAGCTTGTGGTGAGACACAGAGAGAGAGGATAATGACATGCTGGCAGCCTTGGAAGCCCTAAACCCAAGCAAAAGTAGCTCCCTTGATGGACTGGACCCAAAGTTACTAAACTTGTCTGCCTCTGCCATTGCTCACCCACTCACTGCTCTTTCAATCTCTCATTTCACTTGGCCGAAATTCTCCATGAGTGGAAACATGCTATTGTCCTCCCTCTCCATAAGTGTGGCGACTCCTCCTCCCCCTGAGAACTACCGCCCTATATCTCTCTCCTCCTGACCTTAGCCAAACTACAGGTGTAACCCCCAGGGGGCACTTCCCTTAGGGCTACTACCCCTGCCTGCCTCGCCTGTGACAGGATGAGGGGCCCAGATCCATTGACGGGTGCCTCCACCCAGAGGTCAGGGGCAAGACAGTCAAGAGTGATTCGGTCACAGCCCTCTGGGTTACTGCAACCCCCCTTTTGTCCCACTAGTGGCTCACAAGAGGTAACAACAATACTTTTCCCTGGCACACTTACCCTCCGGCTCAGATCTCTCAGCTCACTCTGGGGACCCCCTGAAAAGTAAGGGTACCGTTATTACACTTTCACTGTACAATATATCTTCAGCAAAACACAATCCAGCCAGGGTGTAGTTGCAAAACAAACAATCTGATTTATTTAAGGTGGGGAATAACAAGGCTAGGAGGAAATCAAGGTGATTGGCTTATCACTATACTTATCTACCTAGGGCTATGTGCACAGGCCTAAACCTAATAGTTACTGTCCCTGGGCACCCAAGCCCTAATGGCTAGTCCCTCATGGCAGCTGGTTGGGGCCCTGACACAAATGAACATTTACTGTCCTGAGCAGATCAGAATGAGCAGAAGGCTCAGTTAATGCAGGCAGCAGTATAATGAAAAGGGTCTTGGCCACTGCTTGTAAGCTTAACAGGGAGCTACCCTGATCCAATACTCACGACTACAGCAAATACCCTTCCCTCGCCACTGGCAGGGCTGAACCATGGGCTTCACCAGCCTCTTCACACATTTATATGGCAAACACAGAGGGGTACCATACCAGGCAGTGGTTTTCAGGGCCCGAATGAACTCACAAACACTTTGGGCATTAGCAGCCACTCCAACCATCCTAATGGACCAAGCACGATTCAGCAGATTCTCCAGTCCCCTTCAGGTAAAGCCTGGTAGGTAGCTGTGTCCCTACGCAGCCTCCTCCAACCGCACGCCGGTGGATTTAATCTGAAGCACTTGACAAGGCAAAAACGGCTGACTCAGGCCTTTCACGCACTTCCTGCGAGGACACTCGAAACAGCAAGAAACTCAGAGCTCCCTTCTCCTTCACCGCCACAGCAAATCTGCCCCTAGCAGCATGGGGCACTCCTTACCGTTCAGGTGCTACCTGATTCCATTGGCTGGCGTCACCTGCCAGTCAATTACTCTGGCCCTCAGTGGGCCGAAAGAAGTTCCATAGCCCATAATGCCTTTTCCAAAGTTACAAGCAGTCCCTCTATTGGTCAGACAGCTCCATGAGAGTCCTGAGGTACTGATTGGTCCAAGTGAGCAGTTCGGGACTAACATGGAGGAAATAATCAAAACAGTCTTTGCTGCAAAGGAAGCAGGTTAGAACAACCGATGGCAGAATGGAGCGCTTACTCAGCAGCCCAGGTAGGACTCTGGCATAGGACCATACAGCCCCCCCTCCCATTTCAATTACTTATGACTGCGGACAGGCAGTCCTTAAAGAGACAGTATACAGAGTCTTTAAAAGCGCTCACTGGCTACAACATTTAAACAGCTTAAACTCTGAACACCAGCCAAGCATGGAGCACTTAAACAAGCTCCAGGAAAGCTTTTAGGAACCCCCATTTATAGGGGGGTTACACAAGAACATCTAGTCCTTGACTAACTATTCTCGTACCTCCCAGACAGAAATTTCTTCACCCAATATCAATCTGGGTTCCGTAAACATCACTCTACTACTATCTCACTGCTTTGAATCACTGATGTGATCCTGACAGGCATGGACTGCGGTCACATAACCACTGCCATTTTTATTGATCTTGCTAAAGCTTTGAACACGGTTTCCCACTCCCTCCTGCTCCACTTCCTCTCATCAGCTGGGCTGTCTGAACATGCCATTAAATGGTTCAGCACATACCTATATGACTGCTCACAGTCTGTAAAAATATCTGACTACATCTCCCCTCCTCTACCCATATACTCTGGAGTCCCCCAAGGGTCCATAATAGGCCCAATTCTCTTCTCCATCTTTCTGAATGATCTTCCATCCATTTTTACCTCATCTTCTATACATATGTATGCTGATGATGCGGTTCTATTCTCCTCTGGGCTCTCACCCTTGGATGTCGCCTCCAGGCTCCAACGTGATTTCAATAATGCCTAGAGCTGGTTTCACTCTCACCGACTTTTTCTAAATGCCAAGAAAACTGCGTCCATGACTTTTGGCACATGTCAGAAGCTGTCAAGGCTCTCTTCTGCCCCTACCTTCACTACCCTCGACAGAGCAACTGTAACTGCTACCGAGTCTTTCAGGTATCTGGGCGTTTGGCTGGATAAACATCTCACCTTCTCGGCCCATGTAGATGCCATAATAAAAAAGCTTTGTCCCAAACTCAGCGCCCTATTTAGAAACCACTCCTGCCTCCCACCACAGGCAAGACGCGAACTGATCCAAAAACTGATCCTCCCGGTTTTCGACTATTGCGACGTTGTTTATTGCTCTGCTCCTGCCACCTCCTTAGCCAACCTGGATACTCTTTTCAACTCATTCTGTCAGTTTGCTCTGGATGCATCTCACCTTACCCACCGCTGCCACTTGTACCGAGTTTTAGCCTTCCCATCCCTAACAAATAGGCGACTGCATCATTGCGCAAATCTCATCTCTAAGTACTGGCTTGGCACACTCCCTCCCTACCTAAATTCCTAATCTCCCCCCCACCCACTCCCTCTCAGCTTCTAAGAGTCCATGACCATAGAACTCTGTCTGTTTCTTGGAGATCCACCGCTAGTGGACAGGCCTCCCACTCCTATCGTCTCCCCAAAATGTAGAATGCTCTACCTACACATATCCGATCCTCTTCCTTGCCTGGCTCATTAAACCAAGCTCTTCATAATTTCCTCTCTGTAAATTGCACCCCCTAGCTCCCCCCCCTTTCTTGTCATGGGATGAAGTTGGAGGGAGGACGATTCAGAGGAAACATGAGAAAGAATTTCTTCACAGAATGGGTGGTGGACAAGTGGAACACCCTGCCAGAGGAAGTGGAGGGGCTGAAACAATCACGGGATTTAAGAATGCATGGGATAGACATAAAGGAATTCTAGAGGTCAGGGGTAAGGGGAAACGGACTTCTAGGAAAACAAACTGAACTTACAAGCTCAAATGGGCAGACTGGGTGGGCCATAGGCCCTTATCTGCAACACTGTCTATGTATCTATGTATCCTGTTTGATGCCCTGCTGACTCACTTCACTTGCCACCCTGTGCTATTCTTAGTCTGCATAGTGCAGGCCATAGGTTCACACTTGCTATTACATTACGCTCTCTCTCTCCATTTCACCACAAGCTCACTGCGACTGGTTTTCACTTCTCTACCCTTGTAATTATTTGCTTTTCATGCTAATGTGTAATTCAGTTGTAACCTATGTTTTTGTATGATATTGTGTATTTTGTGTGTACTCATTGTTACTATGTAACTCCCACCACCCTCTCCCCCAGGTCATACCGGGAGATGAGCAACTTGTTGTTCAGTGTACCTTCCCTGGTGCTGCACCTGAGATAGCGCACAGCCACAGAAGGTGGTGGTAAATGGCACTCCCTCCAGTGAGGAGGGAGTGACCAGTAGGGTGCCGGAGGGTTCAGTAATGGGACACATCCTCTTCAGTGTCTTTATAAGTGGTATAACAGAAGAACTGGAAGGGGAGATATGCCTTTTTGCAGATGACACCACAATCTGTAATAGCATTGGTAGGTGCAGATGGCGAGAATGAGTGGGGACATTAGAAAACTTAAGGTGTGCTATGGGACATGGCAGTTCGGGTTCAAAGCCAAAAAGTGCACATCAAGCATCTAGGGACTAGAAGCCTAGTGGCTGAGTATAAAATGTAGAGGGAGGTACTTATGGTCACTAAGGAAACCTTTTATACAGCACGGTGCTCGGTATGCAGGAGAGGATTGCTCATTTACATGGCCGTAGTAGTATATATGCACATGCACATGATCAGGGTAGCATCAAGTGGCAGTGTCAGTGGCTCAGTAGGTAGCACACTCGCCTCTGAGGCCGGGAGATCAGAGGGCTGTGGTTCAGTTCCCACATCTGGCACTTGGGTTAATATCCAGTACTGACACTGTAGTGCAGCATGAGAGGGTGCTGCACTTCTGAGGTGTCGTCTTTCGGATGAGGCGTTAAACCAGGTCCCATCTGCCTGGATTGGTGGTAGTTCAGGTGGATGTTAAAGATCCCATGGCACTTATCGAAAAGAGCAGGGGAATTTCCCCGGTGTCCTGGCCAAATTTCCCTCATTCACTATAAATACCACCAACAGCTTAATCTGGTTTCAAAGTCAGTCTGCATTCATCTGTATCCCCCTCCCCTGGGTCGTGCCTGAAAATAGGCAGGATTTGTCTAGTGCACTTACCCGGTCAACAAAAGCAATATAAATAAAATAAATAAAGTGATGCTGAATACAACACCGATCCAACCATGCTGTTCCCACAGTGTAAGGTTTAGCTCTACACACTAACCTTCTGAAAATGGGGCCCCAATTGACTAAAAATCCTGGCCGATGCCTCCTAAGATGCAGAAGGTAAACATAAAAGGTTTATCTTATCTATCTCTTAATGTATTGTTTTATCATATTTTGCTTGCAAAATCTTTATCCAATTTCAAAACATTGTGATGCGACTTAAAATGTTTATAACAGACTAGTTAAAATACAGTTTGTTTTCTTCTTTTACCTATATGCTGTCTTTATTTACTTATAAAAACACAGTCCGGTGGGCTGGCCTAGCAGTTTGGTGGTGATTGCACTGCCTCCCATGCCAGTGGCCCAGTTTTGGGGGTGGAATTGAGTTGCACAGGGGTTAGCTGGGGGGGAGATGTGATTGAGCATGCTCTCCTCTCAGTGATGGGAAGTCTGACCACCCCGCCCTTCAACATCCACCTAGCTGAGGAGGGTTGGCAGGGCAGTGGAGTTGCATAAGGGGGAAGGCTCAGGCAGGCACAAAGCAAGCATGTGTCTTTATACACAATTGCATAATTCCATGCTTGGCTGCCCAGGGGATGAAACAAAAGGTAGAAACCCCCTAATGGCAAAATGATCCAACAACCTGCTGCAGATTTTGCACTGCTAACCAGGCTCTGCTCATATCAGAATATGTGTCTCCTTGTCAATGGCCCTCCCCCTCCTGGCCCTCAACACGGGGATGTGAGTGGGGGGGGATCTCAGAGCAAGTATGTCCTGTGGATGGTAAGTGATTGAGCTGGCGATGTCAGTGGGCAAAGTGGTAGCAGGGTGACTAAGGAGATAAAAATCTCTATCAGGGAAAAAAAAAGAAATACAACAGAGTTTGAGAAGCTCAAACCCCAAAACAGACTGTGCATGCCTCCAGTGAGGATTCACAGTAAAGTTATTCAGTAAAACAATGCAAATGATATGCATATGCTAGCTAATCTCCTGATGAGAATTGAATACTGAGGGATTGCAGCAAAATATATATTTTGTTTCTTAACCAAAAAACGTTTATTAAACAAAACATTAAAATAAAACTTAATCAAAACATAGTCCATAGAGTACAAACTAGCAATGATTTTGGCTTACACTTCCACAGCTCCTGAAGTGCTTCCCAAGCATTCAACTCAGATAAGTTGCTGGACTTACACAGTAATTAATTACACGTAAAACAAATCAACACTTTAACTTGGAAAATGCATGCAGCTCCCTATGTATACAGGTATGTTAGGAATATCCTGTATTAGCTTCCTATACAAATGTGTTGTCTGACAGTAAATGAAGGCAGCACTTATTTAAAAGAATAAACTACAGCATTTAAATTAGTTTTAAAAGTTTCTTGTCACATCACAATGGTCTGAAATTTGACTAAAGGTGTGCAAGCAAAACAAAGAAAACCCCATAAAGTAGAATAAGAGATAGCCCTGTTTTGTTTACCTCAGCTCTGCAGTTTCAGAATCCTCTCATCAAGCTAGCAGCTAACTGAATGCAGCAGGCAATGAGTTCAACTCTAGGACATTCATGGGGGAGGGCAGAGGGATGGGTAGTTTCAGAACATAGTCCATTTCAGTATATAGTTTATTTGTTTCAGTGTATAGAGTATGTGAATTTTTCAGTCTACAGTGTATGTGTTTCAATACATAGTGTGTGTGTTTCACCATGTAGTGTATTTGTTTCAGTATATAGTGTATGCAGATTTTTCAGTGCATAGTGTATTTATTTCAACAGATAGTGTATGTATTTCAATATAAAGTGAAGATGTTTCAATATATAGTGTATTTGTTTCAGTATACAGTGTATGTGCTTTTCTCAGTGTGTAGTATATGCATTTCAATAGATAGTGTATGTATTTCAATATA
The DNA here is from genome assembly GCA_016271365.2 of Neoceratodus forsteri. Classification (NCBI taxonomy): domain Eukaryota; kingdom Metazoa; phylum Chordata; order Ceratodontiformes; family Ceratodontidae; genus Neoceratodus; species Neoceratodus forsteri. The sequence goes on along the minus strand of CM028129.1, from coordinate 18,320,567 downwards.
CAGTGTATTTGTTTCAATATATAGTGTATGCAGATTTTTCAGTGCATAGTGTATTTATTTCAATAGATAGTGTATGTATTTCAATATAAAGTGTAAATGTTTCAATATATAGTTTATTTGTTTCAGTATATATTGTATATGCTTTTTTCAGTGTATAGTGTATGTATTTCAATATATAGTGTATTTGTTTCAGTATATAGTGTATGCATTTTCTTCTCAATATATAGTGTATGTGTTACAATCTATAGAGTATTTGTTTCAGTAGATAGTTTATGTGGATGTTTCAGTCTGTAGTGTATGTATCTCAATAGGTAGTGTATATGTTTCAGTACATAGTACATTTGTTTCAGTATATAGTGTATGTAGATTTTCAGTATGTATTTCACTATGCAATGTAAGCATTTCACTATATAGTGTATGTGTTTCACTATATACTATATGTATTTCAGTATACAGTATATGTATTTCACTATACAATGTATATATTTCAGTAGATACTGTATGTGGTTCACTACATTGTGTATGTATCTCACTATATAATGTATATATTTCACTATATGATGTATGTATTTCACCATATAGTGTATGTTTTACTATACAGCCAGAGATTCTGAATTATGTCCCTAACGGCTTGCCATATAAAGGGTGACCCTTCACATTTTACATTGCAATCCTTTTAAGTAGCATGCTGATTTAATGTTGCATCTGCCCTGTAAAACAAGTGTGAGTTTCAGATGTTCTGTGGAACTTTTTTTCATAATACATCCTTGCATTTCAAAGGACATGGGGTGATTGTCTGATGTAATTTAGTTACAGATTAGTTTGTGTCATGGGAATAGATAGCTGAAAAGTATGTTAAGAAAAACATGTCGATGGAAATCTCTTTTAGCAAAAGACGGCAAATCCTGTTTGCTAACATGTTCCACAGCTACACATTAATGCACAAAGCCATTTATATTCCTGACTCAAGAATTATATATTTAAATATATATATATTACAAATATATATATTTATATTTAAAAATGGGCAGACTCGATGGGCCAGGAATGTCCTTTTCTGCCGATACATGTCTATGAAGCTCTGAAAAATATTTCCTTATATTAGATTAAATGTGCAGTGTCTCAGACCTCCTATAAAAGGTACTCTTATAAGGTGTGTAGCAGTTTTGTAAACAAAAGCATGCGTAGGACATTCACACATTGAATATGCACATACTATGCACAATATAACTGCATACTCCCCACTACGGGAAACTCTGAGTTATGAACCCCCAGTTAGTTAGTTAGTTAACTAGTTAGCTAGTTAGTTAGCTTGTTTCTGAATGCAGCATGCAGTACTCTGGCATATCCACCTGTCTGAAGCCATTTACAAAGTAAAGAATCAGCAGAGTGGTTTATTATGTGGTGCTAGGTGGAACATCGGTTTGTACAGGCAGGGACTGGCAGTTAAAAAGCACTTCACATATGCAGTTTTACTGACTGATGCTATTTGGGATTTTAGAATGGACAGGGTTATCAACTAGAACTGGTACTTGACTTCAAATGCAAAATTGGCAACAAGGAGAGAATAATTTATTTATTGTAATTGTTCACAAAAATGCAAATGTTAATTTGTGGGCAGCGAGATCAGCCTAGAGGCATACCAAGGGAAAAATTCAGATCAGATCTGCAGTGGAAAACTTTGTCCAAAATTGCAATAGTACAGCAAATCGGCAGAGCCTGTTAGGTGTTGTGGGAGCTCTCATGTTACCCTGCTGATTCTTGTTCTCATTCCTTACTTGTAGTTCCCAGGATCCCTCTCCCCTGCCCTCCTTGGATCAGGGCTGCCTGTTGCCCAGGGCTCGAGGTGAGGCAGGTGGGGCAGAGCTACTGCTGGAGCTGCTCCTTCTCCGGGAGGCTGCCTTTCAACTCACCGCACCTGGTGCCTGCTAACTAGTCCTGACAGTCTGAGAGAAGGGTAGAGCAAGAAAAATGGAATGACACAGACAAGGAAATGACCTGCAAATATGGAGAATGAGAGGGGGCATCGCCATCGCATTCGACTACTTTCATCACAAATGCAAAAAAAAAAAATCCAGCTTCGTTGGGGGGAACCAGCAGTGCCCACCTCACCTAACCCAAGGAATCAGCCTGATGTGGCAAGGGGCTGCTAACCATGACAGAAATATAAATCTCGGCACATGAATGTTGATTAAACTCTGCTAAAAAAAGTTATATTGCAAAAACAGTTACCTACATCATAAATAGCAAAGGCATGAGCTACTTCATTTTGTCTGTTTTGTCCCTGTTTATCTGAAATGGGTCTTAATGGAAAATAGAGGAACAACATTTTGAAAATTGACCCACTCCGTCAAGAAAAGGTTGTAGCACTAGACAAAGAAGACTACCATATGCATCTACTAATGAACAAGAGAGAGAACGTGGTTCCTCCTTGACTGTCTCAACTTAAAATAAATTCTAGTGGTGAAATGAGTCAGTCCACTGCTTTATTAAAAAATGCATTATGACATATTATTTCAAACAATTAATTTTTTCATTATATATAACTTACATGGACCTACTCCCTTAACAAATAAAATGAAATTAACAATGAAATATGTCACAGACATCAACACAGGATAGTCACATTGCCACCCAAGAAACAGCAGCATTATCTCTCTCTCTCTCTCTCTCTCTCTCTCTCTCTCTCTCTCTCTCTTTCTCTCTCTCTCTCTCTCTCTCTCTATATATATATATATCTTTTTTCAATAATGTATTTATGACAATAAGATAAATATATCCATTTTCACTTCATTTAGTTTCATTCCTGAACTGACATATTTGGTTTTGAATTTTGAATTTACTTCTGTATTACCACGCCCACCATCATAAAATTAAATATCTTAGCGTGGTGCTCTGCTGTTTACCATCAGAAATGTGTTCTCCACCATCTTAACGCAGCCACAGTATGAAAGTGTGTACAGTCAAAATGAAACATCAAGGAAAGAGAAATTAAAAATGTACTAGTGGTGGACAAAAGTATAAATCATGAATGAAAAAAATCTAGTATTAAAAGCTGTTTAAAATATCTGAGGTAATTAAAAACACACATAAGTGAATCTAAGGATATTAGACATGCATGATTAGTAACAAAAAACTATCTGATTAAATGTTATTCCAAATAACAAATAATTGCGGATGAAAACGTTGAACACATTTCTATAAAATACATTTAGTGCACTCCAAATTTAAATACCTGTTCTAAATCCAGTGTCTTTAAAAAAGGGATACCCTCCACCTCCCATGCTAGCTTCTTGCAGAAACTCTTTTTTTTTAGTATTGGACCAAGTGGTATAGCGATATTTCCCGCAACAATGGTGTGTCTATATGAGATGACCTAAAATTGTACATATGGATACGAGCTTGTGCCATGCAATGACTTAAAAGACAGCAAATAAAATCCACATGTGCCAGTTTCCCTGCCAAGGTAGAATTGAATGCTGCAGTTCAAGGAACTTGCAGTTCCCTGAAAAAGAAAGCGCAACAACCTAGCGCAGTTTAATAATATAATCGCCTAAATACTGTTTTATTGAATCTTTCAAAATGTATTATTGTCTGTTATTGCCAGACACTTTCGTATTAAACTGTTTATTTATTTATATTTTTGTTACTGGTGCTGTAGTTTATCATTGCACATGTTCAGGAAAAGGACTAGAGTATGCATCCATTATTTTTTGCCTGTAGTAGTATATTTTAATCCCCCATTAATCTGGCCGAGTCACAAATCAGCTGCACGCCTGGATATTTAAAGTAAACCACAAAACATTAACCAAGCTGGTTCTCGAAATCAGATATATAATAATTCCCTGGCTTCAACATCATCTAAGTCACAAAGTGGGCAGCAACAGCCTTAGACATTTAATAATGTTCGAACCCTGACATCATGGCAAAGTCAAAACTGTATTTCTCCAGTTCATGCCTTTATTTCTTACAGGTCTGTGGATCGCGTTTTTCTTTTGGAAATAAAAGTTGACAATAGTTACGCATGCCACCACACGTTTTGTTAATGGTGAAGTTCTTAAGTTGCTCAAAAAGGTGCCAAACACTCAGGCGGCATGATAAGTTGTGTGCAAGTTTAATGCCCCAATCTTATTTATAAGAAAGCATTGTAAATATGTTTAAACACACACTGTGTGTGTGTGTGTGTGTGTGTGTGTGTAGGCTTTTATAAAGACAATTAATGAACGCGCACTGAAGCCATTACGATTGTTGGGAACTCCACTTAAAACTGGCAGAAAAACTTCACTCTATATTAGGCATAGAAAATAAAATCTCATAGTTTTTTGGTTTTTTTAAAGACTTCTAAAGATAGGCATTTCCAGGAGTTCCTTTGATATTTTCCATTGAAAACAATGACACGCGTTGCTCTGGATGTCCCATTGAAATGGTTTGGTAGAGGCTGTTTAAATGAACACCACACTTAAAGGTGGTACTTGCTATTTTGTAATGGGTACCTTACACTGATCGTCTTGCCTACCTACCCACTCACATGTCTATCTATCTATCTATCTATCTATCTATCTATCTATCTATCTATCTATCTATCTATCTATCTATCTGTATATCTGTCTAACTAGCTAGCTAGCTTTTGGAACCAAATCCACAAGGGACATTGATCAATTCTCTTTCAATGTTTCATAGATTCATATAAGTGTGACGGCAGAAAAGGACCTTACACGGCCCACCAAGTCTGCCCATTTGCCCAGTTGAATCAGGAGATCACAGGTTCGGTCCCACCATAGCCACTGTCTCACTTTACACCTTGGACAAGACATCTCAGTGCTTAATTGCATCTCAGCTGTAACTCCAGTGAAACTGAGATGCTGCATTTCAGCGTGTGCACACACACACACACACACACATATCTGTCCGTCCGTCCATCCGTCCCTCCCTCCATCCATCCATCTATCTGTTAAATTGGGCAAGAGCCCACAGGAACTGAGTTCCACCACCTTCTAAAAACTGCATGAAAGTTTTGCCACCTCTGTTATCTTTCTCCATGACTACTATGAGTTCCACCACCTACATGTGACAGTTCCACTTCCACCACTTAGCATTCTCGATGTGAGAGTTCTGCCACCTAAACATTTCCAGTTTAACCACTGTGTCTCTGTCTGTCTGTCTCTGTCAGGGGCAGCTGGAGAGCTGGTAGGGTCTGCGGTGACAGTACAGGCAGGGAAACTGGGGTGCTGGGAGGCCAAGCGGTCCTTCCCTGCCGACAAAGTATATGTTTCTATGTTTATATATAAATACATGGGGGGTGAAAATAGAAATGGCAAATAAGAGATGACTTTGTAGCTACCGTCGTAATATTTTGGATATCTTGTTAGTATTGTCCTAATTGATATCTTGAAGGTTAGTTTCATCGGGATGGAGTACTGAACCAATCAGAGAGCAGTTTCACAAGGCATATGACATAGCAAATGTCTAGTGCAGCACTGAATCCAGCAGTGGAAATACAAAAGAAACAGTTCAACTTTCAAACAACAGCAGGTTTAAAAGCTATAACTAGTAAACTAGTGTTGTATAAATGGAGAAATTGCCGGACTCAAAACTAGGCCACTTATCATCACTTGGGAGAAGGCAGGACTTTCATAACTCACTAGTGGGTCCGCCACTCCGGAGTTATGGTCCAGTCCTCTCAAACCTGAAGATAAAATGCATATTTTGAGTCCTGCCATTGCATAACACACACACACACTGCAGAAACCCATAAAATGATGTCACCTTCTGAATAACCTGTTTCAACATTTTGTTCCACACAGCAGTGTGCATGGAAAGAGACATTCAGTTAAACTCGAATAATAAAACTGAGCCCATTTCTACATATAGATATATCAATTAACACATACTGTATTCTGTATCTTGTACCCACACAATAAGATGGCTAAAGGACATTCAAGCTGGGAAAGAACACACATAATAATCCAAGCAAGTAAATGAAATATATTGCATCTTTCATTATACTGAGCGTTTAAAATGCTTATAATTTTTGAAGGAATCTACATTTTAATAACATGCTTTGAAAGATAAATATTCTTATTTTCCCTACCAGAATGGGTCTACTATATGACTGCTCTGTAAAACAGAATAACTATATTAGGATTAGCTAATTTCTTATTCGATATATATTTCTTTACAGCCGAGCATAACATATGCAGATTCCCCCTCATATCTGTCTATCATACGCTGGCATCGGCTCTGGTAAATGATGCATTAGATGTGGTGAATGTATTTGTTGTGTGAGTTTGAAAAGGCGCTGATATTCTGGAAGGTAGAGATAAGGAACACCATTTATTCAGCAACACTTTAGAGCCAATTTTCAATCCTGCTCAACCCCATTCTCTCCCAGCCTCCAGGAGCCCAGCAGATAACGATTGGCCTATTTATTATCTTCTCAAGGAACAAAGATTAGCTAGCAGAGATGAAAAATTACCCCTGGATACTAATAATAAGAAGGAGAACCTTGGGAGCTGCTAGGCATATATTTATTTTCTTCTCTCTCTCTCTCTTCTTAAATCAATATTGTGAAGGTGCGGTGGTTTAAAAAAAGATAACAAGCCATCTGTCATATTTTACATATGCAAAAAAGTGATTGTTATAGTGGGAGAAAGGGCTGTTTTAGACTTCCTCGATGACATCTTTAGCAAGAAGTGCAAATACAGTTTTCACAAGAAAAGGGAGAAGAAGCACATTTTACTGTAGATCTTTAAAAGTGCAATTGTAGTATACAGTGAGAGTCTTTGTATACTCACAATTTATTAAGCATACAGGAATGGAACAGTAAAACAGAATGTAGCTACTAAAGGTGATCTGATAATGTTATAATCTTTGTATCCTACGTGTAAGAGACTTCATCGCCTTTTCAATTGGTCCATTTCCACAGGCAGGGATCTCTTGCATCTGTCAGCAAAGGATATCACCATTTGTATTGTAGTTGTTTATTGTATGCATTACTCTAAATAATGCATGTACTTAAAAATGCTCTTGACTTATTTTGATAGGATAGCATCAATTTGAGATTATTAACCTATAGAAGGTCCAGCTAGATTTTTAAAGAGTTTATTTATACCAAAGCTGGCTGTATCCCTTTTCACCCTCGCTTGAAATAAATGTTTTAAACCCAATTAATTGCTTTCAGGTTGTATAATCTATTTATGTATCTCATCTCACCGGGCTGAGATAGGCGATAATTAAAAACGGGCCATTTTTTAAAGTGCTGGTCGACCCGATAACAGTTATCTCCCTCACATCAAGAGCTTTTCCAGTGAACCTTATCCAAAAGACAGACAGAAATGCCAGCATTTTTTTTACCTCGACCAATATTTTTTCCACTCATTCTTATGGTAATTCGTTTCCTATTAAACTTTATCCATTGAAGCCTCCGACTCGGATGTTATCTGTGTGCTATATTTGCACTATTTGTCACACCATATAGCTTTAATTTCGAAGGCAATCCTTAACAGAATAAATCACCAAGAAAATTCTTCTGTCTCCTGTTGGGGGGTTTATCATCCCATTACTATATACAGTCGTGGACTTTGTGTTGGTAGAAGGAATTAGTTGCAAGCCATCAGAACATTTAAATGTACAGCAAAAGAAAAAAAATTCCGTTCATGCGCAGTTTATAGTGATTTATATTGCGATAGAATTTCAAATAACGATGAAAATAATAGAACCAAAATAAAGAACTGGTTAGAACAACTGTAGAACACCCTAGGATAGAATCCCTGTTCTATTTTGTATTCTTTTTTATTATTCTTTTATTCGGTTTGGTTAAACTGCTCCCTCCTATTTATTACGTTCTATTTAATGTGTGTTCTGTTCTATTCTATTCTAGCCAGTTGTATTTTATTTTTGTTCTGCTTATTCTATTATATTCCATTGTTCTTCCATATTCTATTATTTTCTGCTTCATTCTGTTCTATTTGTATTCTCGCGACACAAATTTTCTGTATTTCAGGAATAGTATAGGGATTTAAGTCTTTATTTGAATTAAAGTTCATATGCTGTAATCTCCCTCTCTCTCTTTCTCTCTTTCTCTCTCTTTCTCTCTGTCTCTCGCTGTCTCTCTCTCTCTCTCTCTCTCTCCCTCTCTCTCTCTCTCCACATCTGTATATTGTGTATGTGAATGGATTCCTTGACACCTGTTAAGAAATCCACTCCCATATAGAGGGAAAAAATCAAAAAGGGAAGAACCTATAGGGAGAAGGCTGAGAGAGACAGAGCAGGCAGGCCAGGGCTCCTTGAGCTCCGATTACAATCATATTTAGTGAGAGAAGTCCCTTTTGTTGCCACAATAATTCATGGAAAATATGAAAGTCAAGTCGCGTAGAGCGTGACAGAAGTAAGTAACAAAAGGTGCGAGAGGCAGACAGTGTGAGGGGCTTGTAAAGAGAATGCAATGATGCAAATGAAGGCGGGAGGGGGAGGATAAGCCTGCTGCATCTGTACATAAATATACACCACGCTGGAAATTCTGTGCCAGCCTTAGATTTCAAGGGGAAAATACAGAGCGAAATTGCTGCCAGTTTTATATAGACTGTCCTGGCAACTCCTCTGCTTGTCTGTCTGTGTATTCGGTAACACAGTCACTGCGCTTTAAACATTGTGAAAAAAGCAACAGAAGTATGGGAATCCTATTAATAAATCCAGGTGCTGTGCTGTTGCTAAAGGACTGGAAATAGTGATGGGGGGGCATCTGTACAAAAGGTAGGGCATCAAGCAAAGTCCCTTTGCTATTGTGCAGAGAGCTGTTTATACGGCATTACGGTATAAATGACATGGGCTATTGTGCAGAGAGCTGTTTATGTGGTATTACGGTATAAATGACATGGGCTATTGTGCAGAGAGCTGTTTATGTGGCATTACGGTATAAATGACATGGGCTATTGTGCAGAGAGCTGTTTATATGGCATTACGGTATAAATGAAATGGGCTATTGTTCGTTTATATGGCATTACGGTATAAAGGCCATGGGCTATTGTTCGTTTATACTGCATTACGGTATAAATGACATGGGCTATTGTTCGTTTATACAGCATTACGGTATAAAGGACATGGGCTATTGTTCGTTTATACGGCATTACGGTATAAAGGACACGGGCTATTGTTCGTTTATACGGCATTACGGTATAAAGGACACAGGCTATTGTTCGTTTATATGGCATTACGGTATAAAGGACACGGGCTATTGTTCATTTATACGGCATTACGGTATAAAGGACACGGGCTATTGTTCGTTTATATGGCATTACGGTATAAAGGACACGGGCTATTGTTCGTTTGTACGGCATTACGGTATAAATGACATGGGCTATTGTTCGTTTGTACGGCATTATGGTATAAAGGACACGGGCTATTGTTCGATCATACGGCATTACGGTATAAAGGACACGGGCTATTGTTTGTTTATACGGCATTACGGTATAAAGGACACGGGCTATTGTTCGCTCATACGGCATTACGGTATAAAGGACACGGGCTATTGTTTGTTTATACGGCATTACGGTATAAAGGACACGGGCTATTGTTCGTTTATACGGCATTACGGTATAAAGGACACGGGCTATTGTTCATTTATACGGCATTACGGTATAAAGGACACGGGCTATTGTTCGTTTATACGGCATTATGGTATAAATGACACGGGCTATTGTTCAACAACTCAGGAACTTGATGCTGTTGAGGCGTCAGTAGGGACATGCTAGAGAATGATTTGATGTGAGTAAGAACAAGGCTGAAAATGCTTACATTACTTGGCAGTGGGGCACTGTTGCAAAGGCAGATAATTAAGGGTACTACATCAAACTCATTGTACATGTCTTTGAGGGGGAGGCATAGCAAAACCCAGACAAATTTGAAATATTTGGACATTTCTCTACTGTCTTTGCATGTTATGCATATTGCTGAAGCAGGAATGACAGAGCAAGTTAAAAGTATGTTTCTTCATGCAATGCACTGGTGACTTCCAAAGCTGTGCTCCTGCTGGTTTAGCCAGCATTGCAAAGGTCGGCTTACCACAAGAGGAGAAAGTAATGCATTGTATTTCTTTATTTCATTTTTGCTGACAGAGGCAGTGTACTAGGCACATTCTGCCTATTTTTGGACACCACTCACAAGAAACGGATACACATGAATACCAACTGCCCTTCAACCACATGAAAGTGTCATAACAATAATGCTCTTATAATCACACCTTTTCTAGCACCTAATCGGCGTGCGATCACGGTTTCCCGTGCTTGGCCACCCACACATTTACCATCACTTAATCTGACCACTGTCATTTTACCCCATGTCCTACATTTCTGTTTCCTACCACAAAACGTGCTTGCTGTGGCACATATTAATCACTGCCAGCCGCTACCGCAATGTGTAATCACTGCCTGCCTACACGCACACTGCTGCAGGCTTACACCATATGACAGTGTTACAGTCTGAAAAGCTGTTGTAAACCTTTTTTTTTTACATTTTCGTCCCTCTACAACAACCTCTACTTGATGCAAGTCATTTTATTAGCTGCCTCCCACTCCCACTTCCAATAATGTATCTGTGAGTTTTCTCTGACTATGAGAACTGCAGGATTGCTTCATATCATACACATACAGCACAACAATGGCAGAATGGGGAATGATGCCAAAGTACAACATAATGAAACTGTTTGTCTAGGGAGTGGGCCCCACATGTTGCCAGGCCACAACATGCATTACCCTTTTTGCTGAACCACACCTGTCAACAACCCTACATGATGCCTCTGGGGGGGGCATGCACCCATGCAGTTCTGCTGAAAATGTTGCCACCACAAACCATAGTGAAAGGATGTACAGCGAACTGCAGGCATGAAGCACATCTACATGATGCCTCTGAAGCTAGCCATTATGTTTCTCTCATTAGAGGATTCACAGCAAGGCATGTATTGTGCGATCATAACACCCGCTGTGCAACAGATCTGAACGAAGGCGAGAAACAAATGTGGACTAGGTATGGGAACAACAGAATGGGAGGACAAATGAAGAACACTGCAAATTAAATATGCTAAGTATATAAGCAAGCTGAACAAAGGCAAGACACAAATGCAGACTATGTATGCGAAGAACAGAATGCAAGGATGACCGCAGAACACTGTAACCTTAACATGCTACGTAGACACAGCGTGCCACTCCTGATTGCAGCGGGCCTTTCCTTTGAGGTGAAAGCCACTGCAGCATCATCCGCAGCTCATCCATCCATTGGTGCAACTGGGACATACCCACTACAGCAAGCAGTACATTGGGCAGGGCAGGCACACACCTCCAGGAGTTGCACTCTCCCAAGATGTTTCTCGCGCATGCGTGAAAGCAAACATAAAAATGAAGCGCTAATGGCAATTGAAATGCTGGGGCACTGGCTCTCAAGTTAAATGATAATAGTCACACAATAATAACTCCCGGCTGCTCAACTGCTAAAATCCAGATAACAATTCACCCAAAATATATAGAAACATAGAAACACAGAAGTTGACGGCAGATAAGGACCGCAAGGCCCATCCAGTCTGCCCATTTCTTTTTCTACCTTATAAATGTGCCATCGGCCTTTGCTCTGTCAGTGGCCTATCTATTCATAGTCATTTGTATTGCTCCCTTATGCCTAACCCATGCCTGTTTGAAGCCCTGCACTGTATTCATAGCCACCACTTCTTGTGGTAAGCCATTCCATGCATCCACCACCTTTCTGTGAAAAGAATTTCCTCACATTCCCCTTAATCGGCCTCCCTCTAATCTCATGTTGTGTCCTCTTGTCCTGCTATTTTTCTTATATTTAAACATGTTAGACTCTTTCGCCTTGTTAATGCCCTTAAGGAGTTTGAATGACTTGATCATATCACCTCTCTCCCTCCTTTGCTCAAGGGTATACATATTGAGCTCTGTTAATCTGTCCTCATATGTCTTCTGATGCAGTCCCTGCACCATTTTGGTTGCCCTTCTCTGGACTGCCTCAATTTGGTTAATGTCCTTGTGAAGGTGTGGCCTCCAATACTGCACGCAGTACTCCAGATGGGGCCTAACCAGTGTCTTGTACAGAGGGATTATTACCTCCCTCTTATGACTTGTGATACCCCTACTAATACACTCTAACTCCCCCCTAGCCTTACCTACTGCTTTAGAGGTCTGCTTGGATGATTTCAGGTCATCAGTGATGAAGTTCAAATATATGCTACATTACTAGCCCTACTCACTTAAAAACCCTAACTAAGATAACTAAACAAATGAGTGAACAGCTAATAAAACTAACAATGTTTTCTATGTTGCTGCAGTGGCTACTAAGGCAGATCCATACTGGTCACCATCTTGCTTAAACTCTCTAAGAGTAAGATATGACAAAGTTGGGGCACTTACAGAGAAAATTGAGGCATGTACTGCGGTAAAACGAGGTTGCCTTCTGGCTGTTACATGCTCTAATGTCTATATTGAAACTTTAGTGGAGGATATTTTAATGATTGATACCTTTGCTCCAAAAATTAATCAAATACCAGTTACGATTCCAATGTACAGAGGCAGTGCGATTCTCCTTGCTCAAACACTACTTGACCTGAAAAGGGCAATAATTTCAGTCAAGGACAGCCTGATGAAATGGAAACTATCTTTAAATACTAAGAAGACAGAGCTAGTAACATTTGGATCAAAAAATAAAACTTTAGAATCATAGAATAATAATGACCTACATACTGCAGAAGTTGATGAAGTTCAATATCTGGGAGTGGTATTTAGTAAAGAATTAAACTGGAAACCACACATCAAAAAAGATCAAAGAAAATGTGAACGTTGCTTGCTTGGAATTAACAGATATGCAGACTTGTTTGCAAGACTCCTTCATAGCCTTGTATAGATGTTTTGACTCCAAAATCAGTGCAAAAGTGTCATATGGAGCAGAGGTAAGGGGCATGTATGCTAATAAAAAATAATTTAAGTCAATATAAACTGTCTTCCTGAAAAATATTTTAGGAGCACCTTTATATACACTGAACAGTGCTGTCCGTGCAGAAAAAGGAACATTATCTGTAAAAGCAAACATTTTGAAAAGAGTGATCTGCTATCCATTAAAAAGGGTCAAAACTCTATTAAATAAGCTCTGTCATCTGGTCCTGGGATCCCAATGCCTGACACATTCATGTGCCCTCTGCCACGACACTGGATGGCTCCCCTACATCTCAGGTTGCAATACCAAACTTGCCTACTGGCTAAAAAATCCACACTAGGGCTCTTGCCAGAGTCCACCTCCACCCTTTTTGAAACTACTCAACCCTCAATCAGCACCAGAAGTGCAACAAAAGGGGGACTTGAAGTTCCATTTAAGTGCACCTCCCTTGCCCAGAGATCCCTTTCATACCATGGACCCAAGTGGTTCAATGATCTAGCTCCAGCCCTCTGAGATAGTAACAAGCTCAGCCAGTTCAGATCAGGGCTACGTGCACACATAGCCAACAACTATGCATGCAACTGCACTATCTAGCCAAGATGCTATTTCAGTATCTGGTCCTGCACAACCTTAACTACCTACACCTTACCCTCCCCAAGCCTCTTCTTAACCCCTTGCACCCCCACCCTATGAGGTTCATCCCCATTCTCGCCTCCTGTAGCCATTCTCCCTCCCCACCCCTCCCACCACATTGCAATTGGGCACGGCTATTTCTGGCAGCTTCTACCTTCTTTCTCTTCTTCCCTCCATCTCCCCACACCTCTCAATTGGACAAGGCTATTCATTGGCTGCTCCCACCTTGCTTCCTGACTCATTTTATCCCCTCCGGCTGCTAACATGCTGCCTGGTTCCCTCAGCCAGGTTGCCCTAGTACTTCTCAATGCTTTGGGCCGTATCTCTCCTAGTGTGTTGATTGAGACATTGCTCTGGTGAACCTGTACTGTTATGCACAGGAATTGTAATCCTGTAATACTGTTCTGCTGTAGGAGCACTTGTTTACTTGCTGATTATTTTATGTTCACCTGTATGTACTGTTAGGTGTTGCTGTGTACTGTTTGACTTTTGACTTGGAGCCTTTGTAAATGAGCCCTCGGCTCAAAGGTATTAATCCTAAACTTAAATAAATTAATAAATAAATAAATCTTTAAAAAAACTTTTAGTGCACCAGAAAATAGTATATCAGCTAACTGTAGCTTAGATATGTTCAGCAACCTAAACAAGGAAACACAGTAGTTTTCATAGGTTTTAACAGAGCAAAGAAGATCTAAGTCCATAAAGCTTGCAATGTAGATTAACTATTTCCCCTGATTTTGTTAAGTATTAAGTACTTATCTAGTCTGTGCTTAAATTCCTCCCCACTGTTACTGCCACCACCTCCACTGGTAGACTGTTCCAAACCTTCTGCACTCTTACAGAGAACCAGTATTTTCTTTTGTTAGACTGGTATCTCTCGACAGTTATTTGTAGGGTGTGATCTTGTATGGTACCTCTGCTCCCTGAATTCTAGGCCCAGCAGATCCCATAGGAACCCATCTGAAAGGGCTTTGAAGATCAAACACATCGCTCCCTTAATCTATGGTACTCAAGGAGTACATCCCTAACTCTGTCAACCTCTCTTCATATTCCTATCCTTTACTTTACTTTACTAGTTTTGTTGCCATTCTCTGTACCCTTTCCAGTGCTCTAATTTCAGTTTTCCTCCCGAAGACCAGAACTAGGCACAATACTCCATATGGGGCCTTACCAGGGAGCCATACAGTGGAACTATCACTTCACTGTCTCTGCTCGTAATATGTCCTTTAATACAATTTAGTATGAAGCTGGCTTATTTTACTACTTGGTTGCAATGTAACTTAAAGCTAAGGTCATTTGTTATTCTCACACCGAGGTCCCTTCCTTCTGTAACCTCCATCAAGGCAATGCCATTTAGTCTATACTTGTGCTTCAGGTTCTTGCTCCCCAAGTGCATCACAGGACATTTGTCAGTGTTAAATGTTAACTTGTAATTTGCTGCCCACTCCTCCATGTCACCCAGTGCTGACTGGAGTATATCTGCCTCCTTAACCTTGTTTACTGATAAGCCTGTCCTTGTATTGTCCGCAAATTGGGACTCCCATACTTTCACTTTGGCCCTGATGGGGGATATGTAGATATTAAATAAACAGGGCCCCAGCACGGAACCCTGGGGGACCCCCACTTGTAACCTCTGACCAATCAGAGTGTGACCCCCTGATACACACCCTCTGTTTCCTGTTGGTCAGCCAGGAAGCTATCCATTTAGTGATGTTACTCTGTATACTGTGGTCAATTAAAGCATTGACAAGCTCCCCATCTGGGACTTTGTTGAACGCCTTTGAAAAATCCAAAAATATAACATCCACAGAGTCCCCCGTCCAGTGCTCTGCTGACTCTACCATAAAACTCCAAGAGATTTGTCTGACAGGACCGTCCCTTTGTAAAGTCATGCTGTGTGTTATCAATATCCTCCTTTTGCTGCATAGAGAGTGTAATATAATCTTTTATGACCCTTCAAAGACCTTCCCAAAATGGCTGTCAAGCTGACAGGCCTATAATTCCCACCTCCTGTTTGAACCCTTCTTATATAGGGCACCATGTCTGCCTGTCTCCAAACCTCCAAAACGTCCCTTGGTCCAGGGATTTCTGGAATATTGCTGTAAGTGGGCTTGCTATTTCATATACAAGCTCCCTGGTGACTTCTGGGGTACAGTCCATCAGGCACTTGTGCTTGGTTCTGATCAATTTAAGTAGTCTTTCCTGATGTTCTGATAATCTAATACCAGAGCGGCTTTCACTAGATATGGGTAGATGGGTCTTGGTTCCCAGATTTGCCATTAAATACAAATGTAAAAAACTCATTACAGTGTTTGGCCATTTTCAGTGACTATTTAAGTAGTCCAATGGATTTTATTCCTCCCTTTTATTATTTATGTAAGAATAGTATGATTTGTAGTTGTCCTTCACTTTATTAGCCAGCCATAGCTTGTGACATTTTCTGGCCTGTACTATAGTTCTTTTTGCTACCCTAAGGGCTTTTCGATGTATGGCCCAACAGATCTGATGTCCACTTTTCTTGGCCATAGCATAGACTTTTTTCTTTTAATTATGCATTATTTTACTTTGACTGTCATCCATGCTGGCGAGGTCCCAGATCTATTGCATTTCATCCTGCTTGGCACTTACCTCTTTACTAGGGTAGCAATTCTATTCTCAAATATAACCCACATCTGATTTAGTGTCTGGTGTCTAAAGTCATGATCCCATCCCCAGTTTGCCAAGTCTTTTCTCATACTGATGAAATCTGCTTTGTCATAGTTATTTATAATGGTATTCCTCCTAATATTGCCTTGTCGCCTGTTATAAAAAAAAACACCATGCTATGGTTGCTGGATCCTAATGGTGCCAGTACTTTACACTCCTGTACAGTATTATTCATATTACAGAGAACCAAGTCCAATGTGTGTTCCCTCTAGTGCTATCCTCCACATATTGTTCTAACCAGCCAGGTTGAAAGTCCATGTAATGTAATCCAACAGCTGTACTAGTTCTATGGCTTTTCCCAGCCAATGCCCATCAGGTTAAAGTCCTCTAAGAGTATAAAGTTGTTGGCTGATGCTAGAGTATTTAGGCTGGCCAGAAGCACCATGTCCTCTGCAAGTGCATATGGGAGGATCTATACACTACACCAGTGTCAATTTGGGCTCCATGTAAGGGGTGAGTTGGATCCAGATTAGCTCAAGGACTCCAACTGGGTTGTATCTATTTGTTCTGAAGCAATCATGTCAGCTGCATAGAGAGCCACCACCATCCTGGCCTCCACTCTGTCCCTACAGTACAAAGGTAAACCCTGGGATCTGCTTATCCCATGAATCCTCACTGTCCCACCACATTTCTGTGATGGCACAGATCTGGCTATTATCCTCACATACTGTGTCGTGAGCTTATCAAATTGTGTAGTATGCTCCTAGCAATCAGCAGTAAGCATTTCCATTGGGAAGTGTTCCTGGGTGTTATAGGTGGTCTGGTAGTGAATTGTCCCACAACTGAGGCTATTTCTCCCCCTTATATGAGGTTTAAATGCTTATCTAATTCCTGCCTACGGTTGTGTGCCAGGATTCTTTTACTCTTTTTATTCCTATGCAATCAATCTAATGCAAATAAGTCTGTGTCCTGGAAGTTGTCCCCATGCAGAATAAAGGTATGCCCTTCCCTATAGCACCACTTTCTTAGCCAGCCATTGAGTTGTAGTGTGTCTCTATTTCATGTTACACTTGCTCTTGGGACTGGGAGTATTTCAGAGATTAGTATATCACATCCTTTCACCTTTAATACTTCCCCCACTTGCTCAAAATCCCTCTGAATGTCCACCAGCATTCTTTTCCCTAAGTCAGTTACCCCTACATGTACTACTGTAACAGGCCTCTCTGTATTTTCTGTTATACCATGGACATAAGTGAACAGCCAATCAAATCATAAGACTGGCAGTTTACCACCATTGTAAATCCTCTGATAACCCATGGCTGTTGATGAAACAATCCAATAAATCATCTGCAGCACAGGAATAAATACAATAAAAATAAAGAAAACAGCAACCACTTTAATATTTGTATTTTATTATAGTAAAGAAAATGAACCTTGGTATAGTCACAATAAGCCACTAGGAGGGTGTGAGTTATCAAAGGATTTACCATGGCTGGCGAGGAGTTACCTCCTTGGCTGCACCTCATGGGCAAACCACTGCAGCTGTGGTAAATCCCCTGATAACCCACACCCCCTCGTGGCTTATTGCTTAAATAGTCCTGGGAGGAGTTGTCTTATATTGCCTATTGCAACCCCCGGAAGAACGCTTACTGTGGTGTGTTCATTGTGGTTTCTACACAAAGCTTGATCTGTGTACACAAGAGAGAATCACCCACCAAGATGTCTCATAAGCCTGGATGTATAATATCCTCCCTTCCTTTTGTGTCTCCTTTTCACAGGTATCCCTACCCTCTGTGATGGTAGCTATGGCTATGGGCATCTGCTGTTCCCTAAATTCATTGTTTGATTGATCAATGTCATCCTCAGCTAGGACTTGAAATCTATTATGCGTGCTTAGGATCTCTGAGCCTCCGATGTTCCTCCTACCCATTTTAATAGTTTTTGTACCATGCATCATGCCTCCATTTCATTCTCTTTGCCTGTACTTTCAGAATTGACCACCCTTTACTGTATAAATACCTCAGTCACACTTTGTTGCAATATCATTGCTCTAGAACATTAATGCCTTTTGCAGCTGGACCCTCTGCTGCAATACAGTGATTCATTCCTTAACACCTCAATCAAAACATGTTTGTCACAAACAAATTCCTCAACACGATACCCAGTTGCAAATATTTTGCAAGATTTACAACAATTCATTGCATCAGTATGCTCCCTTAATTGTATGTTGGTCATGCTTGCATGGATCCACAGTAGTTACCTGATAATAAGACCTTGGCCCAGATCCCTAGCTGTCCCCAGATGACACGTGTGTGTCTCTGTGCATGTCTCTGTGCACGACACCGCATGCCCACTCAGTTCACCCTGCTCACTGACTGGCTGGTTTTAGCCACGTATGTGACCTGGAAGTAATGCCGAGGTCATGGAGCTCTAAACATTCCCCAAAAGCCAAAGAAGTGTACTAGTTTGTTCCTTAAAAGGGTCAAACCGCACAAAAACTTCTCATCTGGAGCCCCTGTGAGGTGATAATCACAGTTTTACAATACAGTGCAGCAATATTTAACACATAACTCTCCCCTTAGATCTGTAGTTCTTAGAACAAACTATAGGTCTCTTTCTCTGCAGGTGCTCCACTGCACAGTGTCCCTGTGCTAAAAATGAAAACTCTCACAAGCACACTAAACATTTTAAAAGTTATGCTGGACTGTACACTGTTGTAGACTCACTAACTCAACAACAACGTTGGTTTGTAAAACTAAATCAGGAAATGAATAAAGCAGGGTTACCATATAACTTAATGTTAGATCTCCATGTGCTAGATCAGGAAATGAATAAAGCAGGGTTACTGTATAACTCAATGTTGGATCGCCATGAGCTAGATCAGGAAATGAATAAAGCAGGGTAACCATATAACTCAATGTTGGAGTGCCATGTGCTAGATCAGGAAATGAATAAAGCAGGGTTACCATATAACTCAATGTTGGATCCCATGTGCTAAATCAGGAAATGAATAAAGCAGGGTTACCATATAACTCAATGTTGGATCCCCATGTGCTAAATCAGGAAATGAATAAAGCAGGGTTACCATATAACTCAATGTTGGATCCCCATGTGCTAAATCAGGAAAAGAATAAAGCAGGGTTACCATATAACTCAATGTTGGATCCCCATGTGCTAAATCAGGAAATGAATAAAGCAGGGTTACCATATAACTCAATGTTGGATCCCCATGTGCTAAATCAGGAAAAGAATAAAGCAGGGTTACCATATAACTCAATGTTGGATCCCCATGTGCTAAATCAGGAAATGAATAAAGCAGGGTTACCATATAACTCAATGTTGGATCCTCATGTGCTAAATCAGGAAATGAATAAAGCAGGGTTACCATATAGCTCAATGTTGGATCCCCATGTGCTAAATCAGGAAATGAATAAAGCAGGGTTACCATATAACTCAATGTTGGATCTCCATGTGCACCACTAAGCATTCACTGGAATAGCTTTGCAGAGAATAACAGATATTGCCATGCAAGAAGGCCTGGGGAACCTTAGAGGGTCTTATAGACATAAGATACTGGGGCACATAAAAGAACCATTTTGTGCTGAGGAGTATTTATTAAAATGTGAGAATATAAAACATAGAAAAGCACTTACAAAACTAAGATTCAAGTTTTTTGGGAATATATAGAAACCAAATAATGTGCACTATATGGAAAATTCTGGCTTTTGAAATGAAACATTAAACTAAGTGTGATGCACCTGATATGGGAATATCCAAAATTGTTGGAAGAAGGAGAAACACTTTTGTATCCTGTATTCAGTTTAGATACAGATTCAAAACTTAAAACGCATGCAATATTTATAATGATAAAAAAACAGAGCATGATCATGTGCTCTGGCAAGTTATGCTGATAAGAAAATGTACGAGTTTCATTAGAATACTTTATAATCCCAGGACATGTTGTATCTAGAAGGATGTCGCTGGTTGTTCTTAACTATTGAATGTATAACTATCACAAAGCTTAGAGTTTATAGGAGACATTCATTTTTAAATACGCTGCTGGAAAGAAAAGAGAATAGAGTACAGAGAATAGCTTTTACTTAAACCACTTTTGTGATTAAATGCTGTGTTTTATATTGAATTGAATTTTGTCTATAACAAATGCTCACGTGGCCTTTGGATCTGTGCAATAAGACAATGTATTTATTTCTGTGTCAGCATCTGCTTCGTTTTAAAATATGTTGCATGCAACAACTTGGTTTTATACATACTTTCAATAAAAAACATATTGATTGATTTATATCAAATATTCAACATAGCCATTTCTTTACAACACCTCATGAATATGACAGCTAGCATTTTTCAACTCCTGCCCCAAATTTGTTTTTGTGTCCTGAAACATGATTTCTCAGTCCTTGTGTGAAATCACCTTTAAACCAGGAGTTGAACATTTTCTCTCCCCTTCTTTAAGAGGCAGAGTTATAACAAGGCTAAGTTAAACATTTGGTATAAAAATATGAAAAAAAAACATGAAACTTGGGTTTTAAATTGTAACACGTGGTGTGGGCGAAACTAGGCCAAGAACTTAATCTTGTGGTGAGTAGATTCAGGAAGCACTGTGAATCAGGTGTTTGATTGGGGGTGGAGTTGAGAGAGGCTTAGTGCTTTCTAACAAAAGGAATTTCTTCAAGTCTTCAATTGGGACATACAAAAAAACAATCTTTAAAAAACAAATAAACAACAAAAAAACTTTTACTTTCTTGTTAAGGATAGCAGCTAAAGCCTAGAAATAACGAGTAACCATGAAAATATTAATAATAATAATAATAAATATAATAATAATACATTTTATTTCATATAGTGCCTTTCAAAAATCAAGAGCTTCATAATAAAATCAGCACACAATAATAAAATCAGAACACAATAATAAAATCAGCACAAAATTAATAATAAGTACATACAAATTGACAGGTCCTACTATACTACGCCAGGAAAAGCCTGACACCACAGAAAGGTCTTTAGCGCCTGTTTAAAACCCCCCACAGTTACGCACTCCTGAAGCTGACAGGGTAGAGAATTCTAGAGGGCAGGGGCCGCATAGCTAAATGCATGGGCCCCAGAAGATTTTAAAGACACCCTCGGAATCTCTAGCAACCCCATGTCACCCAAACAGAGCCATCGCCCAGGCAGTAAGGGACAAGGACAAGAAGCTCTTTCAAGTAGTCAGGGACTAGTCCATGTAGGGCTTTGTAAGTCAGCAAGCCTACTTTAAAGGTGATCTGCCACCGAATAGGCAGCCAGTGCAGCTAGCGCTTCGGTTGTAATATGATAGGCATGAGACATCCCTGTCAACAAACATGCTGCAGCATTCTGCACTAGCTGCAGATGGTGAATATCAACCCCTTGAAGCCCTAGGTATAGGGAGTTACAGTAATCAAGGCACAAGGTCACAAAGGCGTGGACAAGTGTAGGCAGGTCCCTGAATGGAACAAGCTGCTTGTTGCTGGGAATGTTCTTGAGATGATAAAAGGCAGACTTGACGACCGCCAACACTTGAGATTGTAAAGTCAGACTGTCATCAAGCATCACCCCCAGGTCTCGCACCTGTTCAGAGGAAAGGATCGGGGAGCCCCCCAGAAAAAGTTCAGAGGGCTGACCTGCCCTTATCCCCTCTATCCGGTGACCTGGGTCCACGACCATCACCTCAGTCTTTCCCATGTTCAACTTTAACCAGTTTGAAGTCATCCACTCCTGGATTTCAGTGAGGCAGTTGTTAAGTATCGAGAGAGCACTATCCTGATCAGGTGAGAAAGACAGGTAGAGCTGGGTATCATCAGTGTAGCAGTGATACCTCAGCCCATACCATCTTACAAAGTCTCTGAGGAGCAGCATATACACTGTAAACAACATGTGGGACAGCACTGAGCCCTGAGGGACCCCACATGACAGAGGGAGTAGGTCCGAGGAAAAATCCGGACACCACTCTCTGCATTCTGCCAGTGAGGAAGGATGTAAACTATTTAAGACCATACTTGACAGGCCTCAAATGGATCTCAGGCACCCAAGCAGCACCCCATGGTCTACAGTGTCAAAGGCTGAAGAGAGGTCAAGAAGCACCAAGATAGAATGGTTTCTCTGATCTCTCGCCATCAGGAGATCATTAAGCACCCAAACCAGAGCAGTCTCAGTACAATGCCTCTTTTGAAAACCGGACTGGAGAGGTTCATAGATGTTATGGATGGTCAAGTGGTCCTCCAGCTGCATCATCTCTACTTTCTCAATAACCTTCCCTATAAAGGAGAGGTTTGAGATAGGTCTGTAGTTAGCCAGAGAGTCTGGGTCCAAAGAAGCCTTCTTCAGGATGGGTGTTACTACCGCCTCCTTCAGGGAGCTAGGAAATTCACCTGAATCAAAGGAGCTCCGGACTATCTGAACCAGTACTGAACCAATAATATCACAACAACCCATAATCAGGGTAGTTGGGCCCTGATCCAAACTACAGCATGTAGGGCTCATACTCTGGACAATCCACATAACATCCACGGACTCTGGCAGGTCAGAGGTACACCAGGAAACACGAGGTGAGGTATCCAAGCACCAATCATCAGCATCCCCCACAGAATGAGTCAAAAGGATCCTGACCTGATGTCAGCCACCTTATTACAAAGAATCGAGCAAGCTCATCACACTTTATTCTGAAAAGCTCTTCAGAACTGCAGACAAGCTAGGTTGCACAGCCTGTCCACAGTTTGGAAAAGCTGAGCTGGTCGATTCTGAGAGACAGTGATCTCCCCGGACAGAAATTCTGCCTTCTTACAGGAGATTGCTGATTGGTAGGTCCTGTAAGGCTTCACCAATCTAAGGTGGTTGACCTCCAGGGCAGTTTTCCACCAGCATCACTCTAGCCTTCATCCTAGCTGCCGCAGGTCCCTCAAGGATCCATCAAACCAAGGAGCCTGAGGGCGAAGAGGGAAAGGACTAACACAGATAGGAGCAAGTGAGTCCAGAGCTGTAGAAATGGCCTTATTATAGGCCATGACCAAAACTTCTGGATTCAAGCTGGTCATAGGGAACTCCGAGAGGTCAGTCACTGCTGCTAGGCCTTCAGGAGACAGGTCCCATTAAGGGCAGTAACTGACCATCTCCACAGGGGCAGGCCTACATAGGGGGGCCAAAAAGTTGAACCTCATGGTGTAATGATCGGACCAACCAACAGGTTCCACCCCCAAATTGGATGCTTCAGTCCTCAGTAAGAAGACCAAATCAAGACAGTGACCGTGTATGTGGGCAGCAGAGGTAACAATCTGTGTGAAGCCCAGTGAAGTCATCAGCTGAAGGAAGTGTTGTCCAAATTGCGAGAGTTCGTCATCAACCCAGGCGTTAAAGTTGCCCAGAACCATCAGTCTGGGCGACTCAACACCATGTCAACAACGAAGTCTGCTACTTCCTGCAGGAATTGCCGCTCATCACCAGGTGGATGGTAGATGAGGCTATCCTGCAGCCTACACCTGCTACCACAGTACACTCAAAAGATTTGGCCTCCTCAACTGGTACACTCATGAGGCCCAACTCAGTCTTGAAACAGACTACCACCCCCCCATGATCCAATCTCAGGTGGTGTATCACCGAGAACCCAGCTGGAACTGCAGCCTCCAAAATGGGGCCCACATTTTCATCCAGCCAGGTCTCGGTGATGCAAGCGAGATCAGATGTTTCACTAAGATCAGCAATAATTACGGTCTTATTCTTAACAGATCTGGCATTGCACAACACCGCTCGAGTTGGTCGGGTTTCCAAGGCTGCCCCGGTTACTTGCCCACCAAAGAGGTGGGTGCCCTTGGGTATGGGGACTAGACATGAGGAACCACATTCCAGGCACCATTTTGCCCCAGGGCTTCTTCTAGGCTTACCTACCCTGATACGACGGATCCACTCATTCACCTCTGATGTCCACGCCCCCTGCCCCACCACCCTCCTGCGAGCAATACCCAGTGCTTGACAGCACTGGTAGGTTAACAACATCAAAGGCAGGGGGAGAAAGGGTGAAGAGCATGGAGGACAGGGGACGAATAGCCCACAACTGGGGAGGAAGGCCTACACATTTCACAGGCGGACCAAAATCAAATACACAGGGGACAGGCCTTAGGCATAAGGAAACCTCAAAAAATAATAAAAACCCACCCCAAAAAAGAACACACAAAACAACATTACCCCCAATAGAAATAAAACAATGATATATTAAACATATAAAACAACTCCTCACAGTACATGGAAAATTCAATAAGTGTTTAGTTCATAAAAAAGTACAGAGAACAGAAAGAAAAAAAAAGATGGAAGTTGTGCAGTGCAGTGGCTGTTGGGCAGCAGTTTTCAGGAGCCCTTCTGGAGACTGCAGTGCTGCTATCTGCAGTCACCTCTCTGGGCTGAGGGAGGGTTTGCCAGACTCAAGGCCGAGTTGATTTGGGTTGGAGGATCAACTCCCCCACTCTGGGACCACCAAGTCAACCTCCACTTCCTCAGAGGGTGCCAGGAAGGAAGAGCAGATGGACAACGGTGGGCTTCTGAAGGGTTAGGGTGATGGAGCAAAGGCACATAACAAATCCCATACCACTACAGAACTCATTTGCTACACTGGCAGAGTGGGACTGCCCCGAAGTGGACCTGTCTGGGATGGATCGGAATCCTCCAGGGTGGAGACAACAAGGGGTAGCAGAGAACCCAGAAGAAGAGGAGGAGAAACAACTCCTGGTGGGTGACTCCATAGTCTGGGAGTGGAGTTGTGTACAGGTACTAGGGTGGAGAGGAGATTAAGTGCCTGCAGGGAGGCACAGCTTAGAGTGATAGAGAGCAGATCCAGAGGATCACTAGGGCAGCAACAAGAGGAGTGCTGGATGTCATTGTTCATCTGGGGACACATGACCTGGCTAGGGACAAGGCAGGGATTGGGGAGTGCAGGAGGAGTTCAGGAAGTTTGGAAGAGGCCTTGAGCAGGTAGCAAGCTCCATGACCTTCTTGGAGGTGCTGCCTGTCAGTGGCAAGGGTGAGGCCAGGAACCTCTGCAGCCGGGACCTCAACACCTGGTTGAGGAACTGGTGCAGAGAGAAGGGATTCAGCTTCATTGAGCACTGGGAACCCATCTGGAGGGGTGTGGGCCTGTACAAGGGTGATGGCCTATATCCATCAAGGGATAGGATCGCTGTCCTTAGTGAGTAGTTTAAATGTTTCATTGTCAAGCATTTAAACTACCCAAGGGTGGTGGGAGAAGGAAGCAGGGAGAATCAAACTGCCCACCCACACAGGTTATTGTAGTCAGCAGGGAGGACCCTAAGTTTGGGAACTCTCCAATGGTATCTAAACTGGGAAAGGGAAGATTGGCAGAGAAGAGAAGAAAGAGAACTGAAGGCAGGAGGGGTAATAAGGAAAGGTGTGAGGATAAAAGGGGAGATAACTTGAGGGGAAAATAATAAACTATGGAAGGCCAAGTGTATGAACGTGTGCAGCCTGGGAAATAGAATCCCAGATCTGGTGGTGTTAATGGCAGAGGCTGACCTGGACATTGTTGCTATTGCTGAGACATGGTACCATTGGAACCATGACTGGGGCGTAGCTCTACCAGGTTATACTGTATTCAGAAAAGACAAGGAGAGTAAAAAGGAGCAAGAGTGAGTAAGTAAGTAAGTCAGTAACAGTTATTTGTTCAGCACCTAATCCCAGGGGCTCTGGGTGCTTACATAAAGGTGCAATGACAAAATGCAACATTTCAGTCAACACAATAAGTTAGGATAGAGTCAGTTATAATAAAACATAATTAATAAACTAAAACTCTAAGACTCCGATATATAAAATATTAATTAGACTTAAAGATTAAAAGCTTGCTTGAACAGGTGAGTCTTGAATGCATGCTTAAAACTCTCCACAGAGTGTGCTTCCCTTAATGGCTGTGATAATGCGTTCCATAGGACTGGCCCAGTGACCTCAAAAGCACAGTCACTGGATATTTTAAGCCGAGCCCTATGAACCACGAGGAAGCCCTTGTGGAAGAGCAGGTAAGCGTACTGGGAGGGCTGGTGTCACAAGGGTCAGACATATAACTAGGACCCAATCTGTATAGGGTCTTATAAGTGAGCAAGCCCACCTTTAAGGCAATTCTCCACCTGACCAGCAGCCAGTGCAGTTTGAGCAAAACTGGAGTTATAGGAACAGACCTGGGAGGGCCTGTCAATAATCTGGCTGCAGCATTCTGCACCAGCTGCAGCCAGAGCAGATTACCCCACTGACCACGAAGTATAGGGCATTACAATAATCAAGTCTGGGATGTAACATAAGCAAGTACCAGTGCGGTAGGTCATCATGCATTATTAAGGGCTTAATCCGGGTGACATTCCTCAGACAGTAGAAACTATTTCGGACAACAGCAGACACCTGGGCCTCCAGCATCAATCCATCGTCGAGAATGATGCCCAGATTTTGCATCTTATTGGACTCCACCAATGAGGTGGTACCCAGAAACAATCCTGTCCTGTTCCAGTGATGACCATATCCTGTCACCGACCTGGCTCAATCACTAGCACCTCCGTCTTGTTCAGGTTCAGCCTCAGCCAGTTAGAGTTTATCCAGTTCTGGATCTTGGATAAGCATTTATTTAGCACATCCACAGTGTTCAATGTTCCGGGGGCAAAGGACATACACTGCCGAATATCATCTGCATAGCACTGAAAACCCAAGCCTTAACACCTAATGATGTCACCCAGGAGTAGCATGTACACCATAAACAACATGGTCGACAAGATCAGACACTGAAGAATTCCACAGGGCAGGAGCCACAGAAGCGACGACAAACTTCCCATCACTACCCATTGCATCCTACCTGTCAAGAAGGACTCAAAACTGCTGATGACTTTGTCTGTGAGTCCACAGAGCCCCCTAAGATGATCAAGTAGCACCACGTGGTCTATGGTCTACAGCATCAAAAAGCTGAGGAGAGATCTCAGGAGAATAAGAATTGAGCATTCTTCTCTATCCCTTGCCTTAAGGAGATCATTTTGCACCCTAACACTGTTTCAGTACTATGCTTCCTCCTAAATCCTGATTGGAGTGGCTCGTAGATGTCAAAGGTCACCAGGAGTGCCTCGAGCTGTGAAGCCACCACTTTCTCCACAACTTTCCCCAAGAATTGAAGATTGGAGGTAGGCCAAAAATTCACCAAGATGTCCGGGTCAATCGATGGTTTCTTCAAAGGGCCTCACCAATGTCTCTAAGTAGCTCTCTGTGTCAGAGAGGCATAAAAGCAATTGAAGTACAGGGATTGCAGGGGGGGTGGAGGCACTCTGGGTCACCTAGAGTCAGACAAAGGCTCCACTATTCATATGGTTGTGATCGGAAGAGTTGAACAAGGTTCTAGTGGAAGCCATCCATAAGATGGTGACCAAAGGAGAAGTGCTGCTGATAGGTGACTTCAGTCTGCCAGATGATGATTGGCACATCCCAGCAGCAGGCTCAGCTAGGAGCAGAGACACACTGGACTTCCTGCAAGGGGCATATCTCAGACAGCTAGTACAGTATGAGAGCCCATCAGTGAGGGTGCAATTTTGGACCAAATACTCCCCAACAGGGACAGAATTGCAGATTTCATGGTGGGTGGACACCTGGGATTCAGTGATCATCACATGGTATGGTTCAATATGAGTAGAGTAGCACAGTCAAGCCACATGAAAGTGAAGGTCCTAGACTTCAGGAGGCAGACATTGCAAAGATGAGAGTATGTCTCAGGAAAGCCCTAAAAGGGAAGGAGGCCAAGGAGGGAGTTGAGGAACAGTGGTCCCATCTAAAAGGAGCCATAGTGGAGACAACAAACCTTTGCTTTAGCAAATAAACCAAGGAAGAGAAAAGAAACCACTATGGTTCTCAAAGGAAGTGGCCAGGAAGGTAAGAGAAAAAGTTGGCTTTTAGGAAGTGCAAGAGACACACAGAAAGGACAGAGTAGTGTATCTGGATAAGCAGAGGGAAGGCAGTAAGGATTGCAAAGGCACAAACAGAGAAAAAATAGCCAAGGCAGTAAAGAAAGGGGACAAGACATTTCATAGGTCTGTTACTGAAAGGAGAAAGACAAGGGGTGGGATTGTAAGGCTTAAGTGGGAAGAAGGGGAGTATGCGGAGGGGGATTTGGAAAAAGCAACAATCCTAAACAAGTTTTTTTGTTCAGTATTCACAGAAGAAAGAGAAGGTGAGGGACCTCAATTAAGAGGGAGAAGCAACAAGGGGAGGGAGGTGGACACCAGTTCATTTACTGGGAAGAAAGTTCTAAAGGAACTCGCTAAGCTGAAAGTGGTCAAGGCAAGGGGACCAGACGGATTCATCCTAGAATGTTATAGGAACTTGCTAGCAGTTCCACTGGCAGCTCTGTTCAATGAATCACTGGAAACATGAGTGGTTCCAGAGGAATGGAGGAGAGCACATGTAGTCCCTCTACACAAATGTGGGATCAGGGAGGAGGCTGCAAGCTATAGACCAGACAGCCCAACCTCAGTGGTCGGGAAAATAATGGAATCACTGCTAAAAGAAAGGATTGTGGAACATCTTCAATCCAGTGGTGCACAGGACCAGAAGCAGCATGGATTCACAGCGGGAAGATCATGTCAAACAAATCTGATAGATTTCGTTGACTGGGTGACCAGGGAAGTAGATCTGGGGGGAGTGGTGGATGTGGTGTACCTGGATTTCAGCAAGGCGTTTGACACTGTTTCACATAAGAGGACTGTAAACAAGCTAGGCAGCCTGGGAATCGGTCCCAAGGTGGTAAGCTGGGTTAGGAACTGGTTGAGGGATAGAATACAGATAGTAGTGGTAAATGGAGCTCATTCTGAGGAAAGGAGGGTGACCAGTGGGGTGCTACAGGGATCAGTTCTTGGGTCAGTCCTATTCAGTGTCTTCATAAGTGACATTGCAGAGGGGCTGGAAGGAAAGGTATGCCTCTTTGCAGATGACACTAAGATCTGCAACAGGGTAGACACTCTGGGAGGGGTAGAAAAAAATGAGGAGGGACCTAGGAAAACTAGAGAAATTGTCAAGAGTGTGGCAACTAAGATTCAATGCAAAAAAACTGCAACATAATTATTTGGGGCACAGGAAGCCAGGGGAGACTTACAGGATGGATGGAGGGAGAGATACTGATGGCAACCAAACAAGAACGGAATCAGTGGGTAATCATATCAGATGACCTAAAGGTGTCCAAGCAATGTACCAAGGCTGTGGGGAGTGCCAGTGGGGTACTGGGGTGCACGGGAAGAGGTATCACCAACAGAAGGAAGGAAGTGGCGATGCCTCTGTACAAATCATTAGTGAGACCTCATCTGGAGTGCTGTGTCCAGTTCTGGAGGTCACATCTCTATAAAGACATACACAGGGCAGAGGTAATTCAGAGAAGGGCAACAAAAATGGTGCAAGGCCTGCACCAGAAGTCATATGAGGAGAGATTGGAGGACCTCAATATGTATACCCTGGAGAAGAGGCGAGAGAGAGAGAGATGTGTTAGAGACCTTCAGATATCTCAAAGCCATAAATAAGGTACAGGAGAGTAGCATCTTCTAAAATAAGAGATGTTCTAGAACAAGGGGTCATGACATGAGGCTGGAATGGGGTAGGTTAAGGGTCAACATGAGGAAATATTTCTTCACAGAAAGGGTGGTAGATGCATGCAACAGCCTCCCAGTGGAGGTGGTGGGGGAAAATTTGGTAGGGGAATTCAAGAGTGCATTGGATAGGCATAAAGGAACCCTACTGATAGGTAAGAGATCAAAGCCAGATATCAAGTAATGTCTGTGGTTTCTGTAGCTGGCAGAGAAAAGGGACAGACTAGCTGGGCCTGGTGGGCCTTACCTGCTGCCAACTTCTATGTTTCTGTGTAAAACCAATTTTCAATATTTGTACCCTAAATTCCTCGGCTTTAGCCCTATCAGCTCCGGCCAGAGTTTCTTCACTTCAGAAAAGGCTTTGTGCATTTCCCTTCCTTGCTTGTATTTAGCCACTTTACTGTTCCAAATATTATGCAGACTCTGCCATAACCAGTTATGTTTCCATTCGTTAATTAATCTGCTTTACGTCTTTAGTGTTTTAAAGTTGCTGCTCTTGAACATGTTCCCTGTAATCTTCATCCCGTTTAATGATTCACATGGATTTCTAAATTCAATTTGTCTTTCTTTTTCAGATTTGATATTTATACATATAAGATGGCCCTTGCAATGATACTTGTAACTGAGGATACAAACAGAAGCCCACTGAGAGTACAAAATGTCACCTTAGGGTTTGAAATTTACGACTCATGTACTAACATATTCAGAGCCTTTGAAAGTACGTTCTGGTTTCTGTCTGGGAGGAACAAACCAGTTCCCAATTACAACTGTCGCACCACAACTTCTGCAGCTGCCATGATTGCAGAATGGTTATCCGAAATTCGATAGCTATTGCTAGATTATTGGGACTCCACAGATTCCCACAGGTAACAGGATTGGTGTGATCATGTACTGGATTTCATGTAACTGTTTTTTGTCACTAAAGAGTACAAAAATGTCATTGGTTCTTGTTAGGCATGAGGTGGAGCCGAGTGCCTTTAAACACCTAGAGAAGTGCTCATATTCCACCAGTGACTGCAACCCAGTCATGTGTTATTGTGCTTATAAAATGGGTTCCTCTGAAAACTATTAAAGGCAGGGGGCAGTGGAGGGGCTGGCCTAGACTACTGGCATCCAATCAGATAACCATGCTGGGTGGCCAGTTGTTCCCTGCATCTGCAGGGTACAGAGGCTGACAAGATATGACAGTCCACCAAGAAGTGCCATACCCTCGTCATAATGTGCAGATATGTAACAAACACTGTGGCCAGCACTTCTTCCAGCCCACTGTGGAGGATCTTAGGGCCCAGGACATGGAGTTATGGTAGTGCACCATGGACAGCCACATCCTCTCTAGGGTTTGCCCATGCTGGTGTGCGTGAGATATATTTTATTTACTGAATTTTGGTAACCAGGTGGGCCCACTGAGGCAAGATAGTCCCTTTTTCAGGGGCAACCTGGGAAGTGCAGTACACTGGCAGTGCAAAACATTGATAACAAGGTTGGTACAGGGATTGAGTACAAACACGGCTACAGAGAACAACTATTACAGTTAAACCAATAGGAAGGAAACCATTGAAAACCAAAACATTTTACACTGTTAACTAACATTATTTTATATACTTTTTGAATAAGGCACATTACAAGACAGAGCAGAGTTGTGCAAAGAAAACACGCATGGTAAGGTTGACTGAATCAGGAGTCATCGAAAAAAGGAGCAAGGTGTGGCAGCAAGGTGGGGTAACAATGAGCACTGAAAAAGCCTGAGAGGGGTACAGGCCAGCATAGAGGCAGCATGTTCCCAACAGGACACAGCACCTACATGAGGGTGCAACCACAATGTTGCTCATCACAATTGCAGCTTGACGTTGCACTGCCTGAACATACAGCACCCAAGGACAACCAGCAGAAAACTTGAGTTTTATAGGGGGGCTTCGCTCTCGGCACCTGCCAATGCAGGGGGCTTTACACCCCCTGAAATTAAATATAAATAACTTGGGGACAGGCATGCCATGAAGGGCAGGAGAATGGTGTGGACACCGAAAACAGTCTGAGTGTGGGATGCTGTGAAATCCAGCACATTCCTGTCACTCACGACTTTGTTTTGGTGCCCTCGTGGCAGTGCCCAAATCACGGTGCCCTCACAATGGCACACCCCTCTCTAGATAGCACAGATATTTAAAATAGACTGTGGGCAGTACTGCTCCCAGCCCACTTTGGGGATTTTAATTTAGATAGTTTAGTTAGTTTTTGCTGACCGGGAATGGAAGTATAGGCAATTCTTTTATCTGCAGCCTTGTCTTGGGGAGGAGGGAATACAGGGAAACCGACTGACATTTAGCCAGATTAAGCTGTTGTTGGTATTGTTAGCAAATGAGGGAAAAATTGGACCAGGCACTGGGGAAATTCCCTTACTTTTGCAGTAGGGGACACTGCTGCACTGCTCCTTGCAATGGCAGAGTTGGCATCTGTTTCAGCGGCGGCTGCACAACGACATGGACTGTCGGAACATTTGCCTTTACTGGGCTCTGTTTTGCATGAGGATCCCCACGGAATACCTGAACTGAACCACCTGGATTTACCACCTGCTTCTAAGGAGCGGACACGGACCCATTACTGCAGGTGGATTTGCAACTCCAGAATGCATTGCACACTAAACAAACAGACCTGATGGGACTTCTGGCACAAAAAGAGGACTTCTATCTGAGGGAGAAGGAACACTTATTTCAACAGCAAGGTCTGACACCACTGCTCTCCTGCAGCTTTGCCAGAGGTTTTCATTGGCCGGTTGCCTTGGACTGGGCTGCCCTGACAAACAGTACTCGGAAGGCACAGGGGTGCCATCTCAAGAGGGCTGACTGGACATGCAGTCTCCTTCTCCTGAGTTCCATACTGGAGTTCTGGCCACTACTACCACAAATACAGACACTTGCACACTGCTGCCAAAGATCTCAGTTGCAGCTGCTACTCTCAACCTTCATGTCCTCCTGTTTTGCCTGCAAATAAGGTGCATCAGGTTGCTCCAGCATCTTTCATGCACTCTCCCATAGTGACTGCCAAGTTGGGAATTTTTCCCCCTCCCCCTGCCCTGCTACCATCATGGTGATGCTACCATCATGGTGATCCTTACCTCCCCACCACAGGTTGTTCTCCCATGAGGGCCCTAGTGGATGCTGGATGGTCGGGAGACACTATCGGCAAATGGCATTCTTCATTCCTGAGGGAAACAATGGCTCTTGAGTTTTCACTAGACTTGTACTCTTCTGTCGATGCTCTGAGTGGGTCCACAAGTCTAACAGGATCGGATGGGGACTTCCCTTCTATTTTGTCCAATCTACAGACTCCCAAATTACATTCTCCCATAGTTCAGGCTGCACACACACCCCCCTTGCAGAGACTGCTCGCTCGTATTGTTTTATTCAAAACAATGGCCATGCCCAGTAAATCTGCACAGCCCTGGAGGTCAACATGCCTTTGGACTAACCAATGCTTCCTACAACCCAACGGGATCCCTCCATAGACTATCATGTTCCAGAGGCTCTCATTCTGATACAAGATTGACTTTGTCTAAGGTTGTCTGCGTAGAGCTCACAGACCCTGCCCAGGATAGCCCACTGCCAGAGCTCGCTAAGACAGCCCCTCCTCAATCTACTGAGCAAAGCTGAGCATGCTTCAGACAGAGGGATGTCTTCCCGAAGGCACCAGTCCTAGCACAATGCAGAAATACTGTATGATTGCCCTATAAAGGGGGCTTGGACCAACCCCCAGACTAGGCTTACATTGGTTGTTTTCTGCTGAAAGAATCCTTACTGGTCATGGCCCAATGGACTGTATGCTCTTCTCCATTCACTGACGGATTGGTACTTTGACCTCAGCTTTTGCATTCCTATCTTTTTGGATATGTTTTAGACCTGATATAACCCAATCAAATCCACTCCACTTTGGTTACCATTTCAAGCTATCTCCTGACCAAACCAGTGGTACGGAACTTAACAGTGTTGCTTAACAATGAGTGGGTGAGTGTGCAGGACATATGCTACTGGCTGTCACAACGCTGTTACATCCTGGGGGACTGAGAGCCCATTCTTGATGAGGAAGGTTTTTGGACTGGTCATTTGCATTTTGGGGTAAAACTAACTCACTCGGCCTCAGGACTACAGCACATCGCCAGCATCTTCTACCTGGGCAGAGATAGGGCTCAAAGTTTTTATCCAGGGCAGCCCAAGACTTGCTTTCGGTGTGGCATGGATACCCACTTTAGTAATGCATCTGACATGCTACGTTGCACCTTATGTCTGACTGTGGGCCATGCCAGTTCCTAATACACCAATGACCTATGCTGTAACCTCTGTGAGGAGATCGGGCACTTGTATAGATAATATAAATGAGCTATGAATAACAATGAGAATGACTACATCCTAGACAAACTGCTAGACAAGGCGTAACACAATGAGCAGCAGAATTTTCGTAAATTCTTTGCTGCACCCCTGGCACATCAGGAGGAGCCCAGGGATATCTTGATCCCCGCTTTGGGGCCAACCATGACTCCATGGCTGCTTTCACCTGTGACAACTCCAGTACCCTCACTACAGCCCCTAGAGGTTGCAGCTTCCATGACTATCTTGAACCCTCAGTCCCTGCCCCTTCATCCGGAGCAGGTTGCAGTGCAGGTGTCTTCTCTTAATGCCCCTGACATGCCCCCAGACATGCCTTTGGTCAGTAGAAAATGGTCACTCCATTACCACAGCCAAGTCATGCTTCTGCAACCTCAGGGTTCCCAGGGGACACCTATTGCCCTGGAGAACAAGTTTTCAGCTCTAGCTAGAGATGGTGTGGATCCAGACACCAGTGTGGACTCCGATGCCTCCTCATATGCATCCTCTCAACCAGCTGCCCTCTCTGAGCCAGAGGAAGGAAAGGACAAGTCCCAAGAGACATTGAAGTCAAAAAATGAAAGAAAATAAAGAGGACTATGTGCAGCAGTGCGCTCAGAGCTGATCCTATTAACTAGTCTTTCCCTATGGGTGTTTTGTCCGCTTTACTATCACATTTATGACCACCTCATTGAAATTAGCCTCACTGAATGCAAATAGCATCAAGGCTGCAGCTAGAAGGGCCCTCCTTTTTACTATACTTAATGACCTGACGCTAGATGTTATTTCTTTACAAGAAACACATCTTACCACCACATCTGATCTCTTGCTTCATTAATATTTACACCCCTCAACAGAAAAAATCTAGAGTGGATCTTTTTTCAGCCATCCATCCCTACCCTCATCCCTCTCAACATGTGGTGTTAGGGGAAGATTTTAATTGTAGCTTATTTAGAGAATATAGGGGTGCTATAACCACCAAGCAGTTTTGTGACATGGTGGTTCTAGATAAGATGATCTAAGATGCCTCCCTGCAAGTTGCTTATAGACTTCACCACCCCACTGGTGGTATTACATCCCACAGAGGTGTGCTGGTGACCAGACTCGATTATCTCTTTGTTTCTGCACGCTTATGACCCCAACATGTAGAACTGTTCCCCATTGAATACTCTGACCACATGCTTCCACAAGGTGTGTTTGGGGACCCTTCTACTTTTCAAAATGACAAGTGCTTTTGGAGATTGAATAACTTCCTCTTTGTGGACTAGTACATGCATCTGCAACTTATTGACCTTCTCTGGGCTAGTCTATCCATCACCTGCTTGGTGGATGATCTGGGTACCTGGTGGGAAGCCACCAAATGCACTGTGGCACCCTTTATTCTGCTCCATTATCATACTCCACACCACACTAGACATATTGAGTACCTCATGCTTCGGGCCCAACTGACAAAGGCGATCTCTTTTATGAATGAGGGACAGGGGGATCATGATGTAATAATCAACACCATTAAGGCAACGATGCATTAGCTTTAGTATGACAGAAGCCACATTTTGCTCCTGGAGCATCATGCTGACACCTAAAGGTCCTGTTGTACGGATGATCCCTATGAAAGCTATAAACAGAGGGTGAGAAGAAGGACAATTTTATAGATCCAGACTCGAGATGGCAGAACAGTCCAAGATAAAGCGATTATTATGTCCTTGGTTCATCCCCATTTTTGCACTATGTTTGGCTTACCACATACCACAAAAGCTCTGTACACATTTTTGTCAGCTGTTCCAATACCTGAGATGCTACAACCAGCCTTGGCTGCTTTGACTGGCTGTATTACTTTTCCTGAAGTCATCCTTGTTATTTCTAGGTTGCATTCTGATAGGCACCTGGACCGGATGGTCTTACTGCGAAATCTTATAAGACCTTCAAAGACCAACTTGCAGACATTCTGACAGTGTTCTTTAATAGTATATTACAGGATGACATGCCATCAGAGGCATTTACGAAAGCAACTCCGATTTTTCTACATAAAAAGGGCCCAACACAAGACCTTAATAATTGGAGACCTTTGTGCCTCGTGAATACGAACTTGAAAGTCTTGATGAGTATCTTGACAAGTTGACTGGCTAAGGTATCAATGACAATCCTCTCCCTGGTGCAGATGTGTGCTGTCCTTGGATTGCACAGTGCTGACAACCTGATCCTCCTATGGGAAATAATTTCTGACAGTCATGCCAAGCTGGATAACACATTGCTGACAACCTGATCCTCCTATGGGAAATCATTTCTGCTGGTCATGCTGAGCAGGCACTTGGTTAAGTCTTGTCATTGGACCACGAGAAGGCCTTTGGACCAGAAGGTCGTGGGTTCTCATCCCACACTGGGATTGGACTCATACCTAAATACTGGCACCTGAGTGCAGTATTGGGGGGGTGCTGTACTGTTGGGGTGAGCCGTCCTTTAGATGAGACATTAAACTGAGGTCCCTTCTACCCATCCTGGTGCTGTCATGGTGGCTGTCCAGGTGGAAGTAAAAGAACCCAAGGCACTCTTCGCAAAGAGTAGGGGACATTCCCAGTGTCCTGGTCAATATTCCCCTTTCCATAAAACCGGTTCATGCAATTGTCCAGGCTGTGTGTGGGTGTTGATGTGCAATATGGTCACCATTACACATTCAGTCACTTCACTACTTGTCTAGCATTCCTTGTAAAGCGTACATTGTGTATGAAAAGCATCAAATACGTGCTGATTCTTCTTCTTTCCTCTTCTTCTTTGATAAGGTGTCCCATCAGTATTTATTCACAGTCCATGAACACTACAGTATCCCAGCAGTGTTTTGTGCCTGGCTCCATGCCATATATTCGGTGGCATCCATTGTGCCGTAAGTCAATGGGCATGCAGGTGTTAGAGTGCACCTGTGTCATGGGGTACGTCCAGGCTGCCCAATAAGTCCCTTATTGTATGCGTTTTGTTTGGACCCAATGATTTGTAAAGTCCAAAAGCATACACATATTCTGAGTATTCCGGACTGTACAGGACAAGCAATGTAAAGAGTGTGACTTGTGCAGTCAATGTGACACTTCTTGTTAATGATGAAATATCTGGTCGCCTGGCTTTAGATCTTTTTCAGTCACAGACCCCTGTTTCAAGAGCTTCCCAAACCTGCAAAATTTCCAGGGTATGACCATTGGCTCCTCACTGAATCTACTTGTTGATATTGAAGGTATTGATGTCACCTCTCCTACCTTGCATTTATTAGGGATTTCCTTTGGGAGCTGGGAGGAGAGGATGGGTTACTGTAATGCCAGGGTGCAGCTTTAGAAACATTGGCGGCAAATCAAATTGAAGAACATGGTTAGAAACATTAGCGGCAAACCAAATTGAAGAGAGTGGCAATCATCAAAACGTTTCTTCTTCCTTTATTTATGTACTTTAGTATGTTTTTTCTCCTCCTGAAAATATTGGAAACACATTTTTATAGATTGTTTTTTCTGATTGTGTGGGGTAGTAGACTTAACCCCACCAAACAAAATATTTTGTGTCTTCCAGTCAAGCAGGGTGGTCTGAACCTGCTTAACCCACTAGTCTTTACATTTAGCCACTTCCTGAGATGGAATGTGCTGCCATGTATGCAAGAAAAAGAGAAGGTCTGGACCCCATGGGTTAAGCACTGGTTGGATCCCTTTTTGATGGTTGGCGCCTGCCGCCCTTCCCAATCTTCCAGATCAACCACCCTTCCCTAGTTGTTAAGACTATTAGGAGAAACTTAAAACACTGACATCTGCCCTATTCCTGCTGCAAACCACAGTCCCATCTACTCTTTATGTGACTATTATGATCACCAATGTTTTGGCTGTCCCCAACTTTCCTGGGGTCCCCCAACATCAACATCCCTCACTTTTAGCTTCCTTACAGGATACCTGTACCCATCCCAACATTTGGGATAGCCTGTGGTTGAGTGCCCATGGCAGACTAAGTGTCAAAACAAATGCTAAACATAAAAGTCTGCCTGAACAATACTGTCCCCAGACAGCGTGTGCACAAGCTCTTGAGATGATGCACCACTTTTTCCTTGAATGCCCCTATGCAGTAGCCTTCTGGACTCTACTGGGCCATGCATGGGATGATCTGGTATGGTGAAAACTCACTTACCTCAGCATTTTAGTAGATTTTTCCCCCTCAGTGCATTGCTATGATCCTGCTATCCTTAGACTCCTCATGAATGTTTCGAAATACTACTTGTGGCATTCTCTCTGTTCGGTTTTATTTTAACAATGGTGTATTCCCCCAATAGTTCTCCTTCACATGGTGGCTACAGAGTTGACTACCTTATATTGGGCAGGCAGACTGTGGCTCCCCTCCGCTGAGACTTTCACATGCTGCAGGACTATTAAAGCATTCCTAGGTACTTAGATCTCAGACTCCTGCCTGTGCAGTGTCTTATCCTCAGCCCTCTCACCCCCTTTTTCTTTTACCTACTATGCCCTAGCAGTCTTCTGTTCATATATATATATATATATATATATATATATACATTTTTTTTTTTTCCTCTTCATTCACAAATCTGGACTGTCATATACGGTATGGGCTGCACTCATTGGCTGTAACTCTGCACCAATGGGCGTGCAGCCCTACTGATCAGTCCGGCAAGTGACAGGCGGCAGGCGGGTGGGATACTATCGCCCGCTGGCGCTGCGAAGCGGGGTGGAGGGGCTTATGGTGGGGGGGGGACACTAGACACCAGGGAGATGTTTGGGGGGTTGTGCTGTGACATTCTGCCGCGATCGGGCTTACGTCCACTGGACCACCAGGAGATTATTCGGGTTGGGGGAGGTTACATTCTGCCAGGATCGGGCACTGGGGGGTTCATACAGGTTCTGCCAGCGATCGGGCACTAGAGAGGTTCATACAGGTTCTGCCCACTTAATCGGGCTGTGGGAGATGTGTGTGGGGGGGGACATGTACGTGTTCTGCCCGTGATCGGGCTGTGGGAGAATGTGTGTGGGGGGTGTCATGTAACCATAGTACCCGCGATCGGGCTACATTGTGCGTCGGTCCCCGGCGGCTGCTGCCTGGCAGGGGTGGCCAGGAGCAAGTCCTCGGGGATCGGCGCACTACATCCCAAATGGCATGACAAATGGGGCCATAAATAGATGCAAATGGCCCCCTCGCCTTGCATAAATTATGGCCCCATTTGCATATCACCTTTTTGAATATCGGAAATTTGAGCATGGCGCAATGGTACTTGCGCCACGCGAACTTAATGCTCAACTCTGGCAACTTCGGTAGCGCAAGTTCCACTGCGCCATCTTGCAAGTGCTGTGGCTCAGGGTGATATTCAAGGGTTGCTCAACAGCGCAACTCCTTTGAATATCACCCCGGCCACACCCCTGCGTAACTATTTTGAGCAGCGCAGGGGCTTGCGCCTCAGACTGGCGCAGTTTAAATATCTGGGCCTCTTTCTATAGAGAAGGGGGTGTGAGTTGATTGTCTCCTGTTTGCTGAATTGTCTGAAAAAAGAGCACCTTTTCAACAGCATCCAGCAGAAAATATTGCAGAAGATGCCAAACTAACAGAGTTGTCAAGGTGACAGGAATCAGCTGTTCCATATCCATCAGCTGCAATCTGGTACACCAGTGACAGAGGAAGTAGAGTTGGTGCTTCCACTTCACAGACAGAAGGATCACTTGTATCTTTGCATCATGGTTGGCAAACTGAACCTCCTTGGAGCTCTACCTCAAAACAATGGTCGGTAGAAATGACACTTCAGCAGCAGGTTGGAGTAAAGCTGGAGACAGTGTTTCATGGCTCTGGTTCTGACAGCAGCTGAAATCATGACTGCTGTGAAGATGGTAAGCCACACCATAGAACTTCCTAGTTCTTTCAAATCAAATAATATAATTTCAGACAGCCCAAAAGTTTGTAAAACATCAGTATTCATCACTGAAAGTATTACAGAATTTAATCAACATGACAAGGGGGGCCACTGAGCCCCAATAATAATATACCACAAGGCTGGAAGCTAGCACATGTTGTGCCAATATACAAAAAAGGTGGGAAGGGGTTAATAGAAAATTTTAGGCCTATACACCTTACATAAAAACATAGAAACGTAGAATTTGACAGCAGATAAGGACCACTTGGCCCACCCAGTCAGCCCATTTCCCTATTTAATGGATCAGCTGCAGATCCTAGTCAACCAACAGCCTACTTCCTCCTACCACCACCCCCTAGAATTGCCTTATGTCTGTCCCATGCATTCTTGAATTCCCCCACTGTCTATGACTCCACAACCTTCTCAGGAAGGCTGTTCCACGAATCCACAGCCCTCTTCGTGAAAAATACTTCCTCGGATTACCTCTGATCCGTCCCCCTTCTGTCTTCAAATTGTGCCCCCTTGTTCTTGCACACTTCTTTCTCTGAAAGATGCTACCATCTTGGACTTTGTTGATCCCCTTGAGGTACTTGAAAGTTTCTATCATGTCCTCACTGTCTTTCCTTTCCTCGAAGGTATACATATTAAGCTTCTTAAGTCTGTCTCTTCATATGTCTTCTGGTGCAGACCCTGCACCATTTTAGTTGCCCTCCTCTGGACCGCCTCCATCCTGTCTGTGTCCTTGCAGAGACTGGGTCTCCAGAACTGCATGCAGACCTCCAGATGGGGTCTCATCTGCTGTCTGTACAGAGGGATAACAACTTCCTATTTTCTACTGGTGATGCCTCTCCTTATGCATCCCAGTATCCCCCCAGCCCTCTTTACTGCCCTCTCACATTGCTTGCCCACCTTTAGGTCATCTGATATGACTACCCCCAGGTCCCTTTCCATTTTTGTTGTTGTTAGTATCTCACCCCCCATTGTGTACTCTTTCCCTGGGTTTTTGTTTCCCAGGTGCATTACTTTGCACTTCTTTGTATTGAATCTAAGCTGCCTTATGTTTGACCATTCCTCCAATCTTGCCATATCCCTTCTCATCCTTTTCACCCCACCTTGTGTATCAACCCTGTTGCAGATCTTTGTGTCATCTGCAAAGAGACATGCTTTTCCTTCCAGTCCCTATGCAATGTCACTTATAAAGACATTGAAGAAGACCGGTCCTAGAACCGAACCCTGTGGTACCCCACTAGAAACCCGCCTTTCTTCAGAGAGGCTCCGTTTATTATTACCTTCTGTTTCCTGTTCTCCAGCCAATTTTTTACCCAGGCTACCATCTTAGGACCCACTCCAAGGCTGGCTAACTTGTATATTAATCTTTTGTGTGGGACTGTGTCAAATGCCTTGCTAAAGCCTTGGTAGGCCATGTCCACTGCCCCTCACTGGTCTATTATACTGGTTACCCAGTCAAAGAAATCTATTAGATTCATCTGACATGACCTTTCTGCTGTGACTCCATGCTGCCTTGGGTCCTGTACCCCTCTGGCCTCTAGGTACTCAACAATTCTTTTCTTCAGAAGTGATTACATCATTTTCCCTATCACTGAGGTCGAACTAATAAGGCTGTAGTTTCCTGCCTCCACCCTGCTCCCACTTTTGTGCAGTGGAATAACATCTGCCTCCTCCAGTCCTCAGGTCCACCCCATCCTCCATGATTTGTTAAAGAGGATAGTCAGTGGTGTCACTAGTTCTACCCTTAGTTCTTTTAGAATTCTGGGATGAATCTAATCAGGCCTTATCGCTTTGTCCACCTTCAGTTTTAAGAGTTCTTTTAGACCTCTTTCTTCTGTGAATAGGCTGGTATCAACCCCCCTATTCAGAGTGTTTCTATGGTTTGGTTTGTGTACCTCCCCTTCTTCATTTGTGAATACTGAGCAAAAATATTTGTTTAGTATTTCTGCCATTTCACAGTTAACCCTCTGCCCACCCCTCCCTTTTATTAAGCCTCACTATCCCTCCCTTGGACTTCCTTTGCTCCTGATGTGCCTATAAAATTTTTTATCTCCCTTCTTAACTGAGTTGGTTATCTTTTCCTTGGTTTCGGCCTTTGCTGTTCTGACTGCCTTCCCCGTTTCCTTCTGCTTTAACTGATACAGTTCTCTGTCCTGCTCCTTCTGTGATTCCTTGTACCTCCTGAATGCTATCTTTTCTCCGTAACCTTCCCTGTCACCTCCTTTGAGAACCATAGTGTTTTTTTACATCGTTTTGTTTTGTTTATTTGCTTCACACCAAGGCTTGTTGCCTCAGTGACGGCAGTTTTGACTATTCCCCATTGTTCTTCCACCCCCTCCTTCCTGCCCATTTACTAGTGCATTCCTTAGGCACTCACTGATTTTGGAAAAGTCAGCCCTCCTAAAGTCCAGGACCTTTGCCTTCATATGGCTTGACTCTTCTGCTGTGTTTATCGTGAACCATACTGTTCGATGGTCACTAGTTCCCAGATGGCTACCCACTTCTAAATCTGTGATCCTCTCTCCATCTCCATTTGAGAGTACCAGGTCTGAGATTGCTCCCTCACGAGTGGGTTCCAATACTAGTTTCTAAGGCATGCACCCTGTAGAACATCTAGAATGACCCCTCTGTTGGATGTGGCTGCAGCAAATGCACTCTAGTTAACATCTGGCATATTCAGATCCCCCATCAATAATATCTCCCCTTTTTCTGCCATTTTAAGGATACTTTCTATCATTTCCTTGTCCATTTCCTCCCCCTGAGATGGGGGTCTGTATACAACCCCTGTGCGGATTGTGGTGCCATTGCTTGTCTCCAAGTTGACCAATAGTGCTTCCTCTCCTCCCCATTTACCCTTGTGTTCTGTTGCTTTGAATCCTTCCCTTATGTAGAGAGCTACTTCTCCACCTCTTTTACCCTCCCTGTCCTGCACGTGGTAAAATGCAGATTTGACAACTGCGGATACCTGTGAACGCAGTATCAGCCTATCATCAAGGATCACTTGCAGGTTTCGCACCCGTTCAGAGGAAGGCAGCTGACTACTCCCAAGCCAAAGTCCAGAAGTATGCCCTGCCACCAACCCCTCTATTCGGAGACCTGGATCCACAACCAACACCTCAGTTTTATCGGAATTCAATTTCAGCCAGCTGGATTTCTGTGAGGCAGCTGTTAAAGACTGATATTGCACTATCCTGGTCAGGTGCAAAAGACAGGTAGAGCTGGGTATCATCTGCATAGCAGTGAAACCTCTGCCCATACTGTCTTACAGTATCCCCTAGAGGCAGCATGTGCTCCGCGAACAACACTGGGGAGAGGACCAAGTCCTGAGGCACCCCACATGGCAGAGAGAGTGAGTCTGAGGAAAAGAACCCAGACACCACCCTCTGCAATCTGCCAGTGAGGAATGACTGAAACCATCTGAGGACCAAACCTGCCAGGCCACAGATGACCCTCAGGCACTTGAGCAACACCCCATGGTCCACGGTGTCAAAAGCTGAAGAGAGATCAAGAAGCACAAAGATGGAGCTGCACTTCTGATCTCTAGCCATCAGGAGATTATTGTGCACTTGAACCAGAGCAGTCTCAGTACTATGCCTCTTCCAAAAATCAGACTGGAGAGGATCGTAGATGTCATGGATGGTAAGATGGTTCTCCAGCTGCAGTGCAACTACTTTCTCAATCACCTTCCTAACAAAGGGAAGGTTAGAGATAGGTCTGTAGTTAGCCAAGCAGGTAGGGTCCAAAGAAGCTTTCTTAAGGAGTGGTGTCACCACTGTCTCCTTCAGGGAGCTAGGGAGCTCACTCATCTCTAAGGAGTGCTGTCACCACCGTCTCCTTCAGGGAGCTAGGGAACTCACTCATCTCTATGGAGTGATGTCACCACTGTCTCCTTCAGGGAGCTAGGGAACTCACTCATCTCTAAGGAGTGATGTCACCACCGTCTCCTTCAGGGAGCTAGGGAACTCACTCATCTCTAAGGAGTGATGTCACCACCACCTCCTTCAGGAAGCTAGGAAATTCACTCATCTCTAAGGAGCACCTCACCATCTTAGCGAGGACAGGAATGATAGAATCCTTACACCCCAAAATAAGGCATGTTGGGCCCAGGTCCAAGCTACCACATGCTGGCCACATATTCTGGACAATCCACATGGTATCAATGATCTCTGCTGGTCAAAGGAGGACCAAGAAAACCGAGGGGCAGTGGCCAAGCACCGACCACCATCAACCCCCATAGAGTGTGCTGGTTGGATCTCAGGCCTGATGTTGGCCATCTTATCAGCAAAGAATCGAGCAAACTCATCACACTTAAACTGTGAAAATGCACTTTGGGCCTGCAGACTGGTTGGGTTGCACAACCTGTCCACAGTTCGAAAGAGCTGAGCAGGTTGAGTCTGAGCTGCAGCAATCTCCCCGGACAGGAACTCTGCCTTCTTATGGGTGAATGCTGATTGATAGAAATGGAAATGCTCTATCAGTCTAAGGTGG
Source organism: Neoceratodus forsteri (assembly GCA_016271365.2). NCBI lineage: Eukaryota > Metazoa > Chordata > Ceratodontiformes > Ceratodontidae > Neoceratodus > Neoceratodus forsteri. Next base: position 18,276,006 of record CM028129.1, on the reverse strand, counting down.
TCAACATCCAGGGCTGATTTCCACCAGTGTTGCTCTAACCTTCGTCCAACTTATCTCAACTCCTTTAAGGTCCCATTGAACCAGGGGAACCACGGGCAAAGAGAGAGGATGAACATGGCAGGAGCGATAGAGTCCAGAGCTTCCACCACAGCTTTATTATAGGCCTGAACTAAGCTTTCTGGACTCCCGCTTGCATCCAGCAATCCTGATAGGTCTAGTACCGCCAACAGTCCATCAGGGGTGACTTCCCTCAAAATGCAGTATCTGACCATCTCCACAGGGGCAGGCCTATAGAGGAGAGCCTGGAAATTGAACCTTATGGTGTGGTGATCAGACTATCCAACTGGTTCCACCACCACATCAGTGGTCTCCATCCCCAGGAGGAATATCAGATCGAGTGAGCGACTGTGATTATGAGTTGCAGAGGCAACAACCTGTGTGAGGCCCAACAAGTTCATAAGCTGGAGGAAATCCTGACCAAATTGCAAAGGTTTGACATCGACCCTGGCATTGAAGTCACCAGTACCATCAGCCTAGGTGACTCAAATGCCATGTCGACAACGAAGTCCATGATTTCCTGTAGGAACAATTTCTCACCCCCAGGTGGATGGTAAATGAGAATGATCCTACACCCCACACCTGCAACAATGACACACTCAAACAATTTGGGTTCCTCAACTGGCACTCTCACAAGGCCCAATTCTGATCTAAAACAAATGGCTACACCCCTGTCCCTGTGGGCCGATCTCAAACAATGTATCACTGAGAATCCGGCCAGAATTGCCACCTCCAGAAAGGGGTCAATATTATTATCCAGCCAGGTCTCGATGATGCAAGCCAGATCTGTCGACCCAACAAGATCAGCAATAGGGAAGGGATAAGGGAAGGGCTGACCAGAAGCCCTCCCCTTCAGATGAGGGGAGTAGCCTTCAAGCCCAAGGGGGGGAGGGGGGAAACAGACTGGAGGTGGAGGTTTCAGGAGGAGCAGGGGAGGATGGAAGTATAAGGAATCTGGGTGGGGTTCACAAAAAGGATCAGGGATAAGGGGTGAGGTTAGTGTTAGTAAATGCCAGGAGCTTGGGAAACAAGTTGCCAGAGTTCCAGGCCATGCTGTTCTAGGGGTGGATGTGGCGGCAGTCACGAAACGTGGACAACAAAACCATGACTGGGACCTAAATGTACGGGGTACACTATGCTTAGGAAGGATAGAAAGGAGGGCAGAGGGTGGAGTGGCTATGTTCATTAGAGATGACATAGAAATTGCTATGGTAGAAGAGGCAGAGAGCGTGGAGGCCTTATGGGTCACCTTGATCCCCAGCAGGAGATAAGGTCAAGCTGGGAGTAGCATATAGGCCCCAGGATGAGTGATGTTCTAGAGGATGGTTTGCTGGACAACATCATTGCCCAGTGTGGTCCAAAAGGGAAGGAGTGGTGTTGATGGGGACCTAATATGCCAGGTACAAACTGGGGAACCATGTCCTCTAAGGTGGCCAAGGAGCAGAGGCTGCTGGATGGCTTCCAGGATGTGTTCTTAACACAGCATGTGATGGAGCCCACAAGGGAGGGCATGTCCTGGATGTGGTTCTGGCAGATGGGGATCTGGTAAGGGACATGGTTGTACAGGACCCCCTGACTGGGAGTGACCACAATACTGTCTGGTTTCAAATTAGCATTGGGGGAGTGGGGGTGAGATCTAGGACACTGGCAGTGGACTTCAGGGGGGCAGACTTTATGGGCATGGGAAATATTCTCAAGGATCACTTGAAGTGGATTACCTCAACGACAAGTGTGGAAAGGAGATGGGAGGTCATAAGCAGGGACTTCATGAGGCAGTCAGGATCTGTGCTAAGTTGAAGCGTAAGGGCAAGGTCACATAAACCATGCTGGTGGTCCAGTGAGGTCCAGGTAGCAGTCAGAGAAAAGAAGGACTTACAAAAATATAAAACAACAAGAGGATAGAGATAAGGAAATGTACCAGCTTGCATCTAGAAAAGTCACCCGTATGGTGAGGAGCAAAGTCCAGTAAAGAGCAACGGCTGGCACAGGGGATACATGGAGGGGAAAAGGGGTTCTTCCGGTACATTGGGGAGCAGAGAAAAACTAAGGGCCATCTCAGCAGATTGAGATCAGAAGAGGGTGGGTGGAAGAGGCGAGGACCAGGCAGAGGTATTACTAGTACTTTGCCTCTGTGTTCACTAGGGAGGGATGGGATATCTACAAAGCAAGGCACAAAGGGATAGAAGCGGCAGGGAGTGGGATCAGGGGAGCAACAGAAATGGAGCAAAAGGGAGGAAAGGTACCCCAGGGTGTCACATCTGGATAAGGATAAAAAGACCAGTAAGGTGGAGGGACAGATGATGCCATCCCACCAAAGGGTGTGGTTTGCCCTCAAGGCCTAAAGAAAGACAAATCTCCTGGGCGGATGGCATTCATCCGAGAGTACTATGGGAATTGGCGGACATACTGGCTGCACCCTGGCGGAGCTTTTCAACAGGTCACTTGAGACAGGGAGGTACCTAGGGATTGGCGAGAGGCACATGTGTACCAATCCATAAGGGGTCGAAGGAAGTACCGGAAACTATAGACCCATCAGTTTAACCTCGGTGGTGGGAAAATTAATGGAGAGTATACTAAAGGCGATTGGGGGTTTACTTGGGGGAGGTGGAGGTCTGGATAGTCGGCAGCATGGGTTTGTGCCAGGTAGATCATGTCAAACCAACCTTGTGGAGTTCTATGAATGGGTAACATCAGAACTGGACAGGGTAAGCCTGTGGATGTATTATTCTTGGACTTCAGCAAAGCGTTTGACTCTGTCCCCACAATGGTCTGGTGGAGAAACTGATGGGGTTAGGAGTAGGCCCTTTGATAGTCAGATGGATTGAAAACTGGATAGCTGGGCGCACTCAGAGTAGTGGTCTGTGGGGAGCTCTCGAACCCTACAGAGGTTGGTAGTAGGGTACCACAGGGCTCGGTCCTGGGTCCAATCCTGTTTAATGCATACATATCAGACATCAGGGATGGTATAGGGTGTGAAATAAGTCTCTTCGCGGATGACTCCAAGATGGGAGCAGTAGTTGAGGAAAGAGGGAGGTTGACCCTGCAAGGGACCTGGACACCCTGGAAAGCTGGGCTCACACATGGAAATTAAATTTCAATATCACCAAGTGCAAGGTGTTGCATCTTGGTGGAAACCCTAAACACAGGTACACCCTGGGAGGGGAGGTGCTGGAAGCCTCAACAGGGGAAAAAGACCTTGGGGTCATGGTGGATACATGTATGAATAACTCTGAGCAGTGCAGGAGAGCAGCTAGCAAGGCAAACAGGATGTTGGGATGCATGTAAGAGGATCACCTCAAGGAGCAAGGAAGTGATTCTGCCGCTGTACAATGGACTGGTTAGACCACACCTTGAGTACTGTGTACAGTACTGGAGACCACACTTGAAGAGGGACATACAGCTCCTGGAGAGGGTACAGAGGAGGGCAACAAAGATGATACGAGGGCTAGAGTTTGACTTACGAGGACAGACTTGAGGAGCTCTGCCTGTTTTCATTGGAGGAGAGGAGACAGGGGGACATGATTGAGGTCTTCAAGTACCTCAAGGGAATAAATAGGATAAACATGGAGGATCTTTAGACTAAAGGAGGAGGCATCACCAGAGGGCATGGTTTGAAGTTGGAAGGTGGAAGGGTGAGGGGAAAAGAGGAGGTTTTTCACTGAGAGGGTGGTGGACCCTTGGAATGCTCTGCCTGGTGAGCTGGTTCAGAGATCCACAGTGGAGGGCTTTAAGAGAGGGTGGGACAGACACAGAAAGTGGATGTATCAGATGATGGCCTGTCCCGGGGGGGTGGGGATGGATGATAGGGGTTTCTGGAGCACAAGGGATGGGAGGGTCTCTGCACCCAACTAAGGATCTAGGTTCGAGCAGAATTGATAGACCATGAGGCCTAATCTGCTGGCAAATTAGTATGTTAGTATGTTAATAGTGGCCGTCTTGTTCCTGATAGATCTCTCATTGCACAACACCACTCAAGTCAGACAGGGTTCTGGGGCTGTCCGGGCCACCAGCCCAAAACATTGGAGCCCTTGGGTATTGAAACCAGATGTGGAGGGCCACGTTCTGGGATCCATTTCACCCCAGGGCATCTCCTGATCCTAACTACCCCAATCCGATCATCCCGCTCAACCCCCCACCCACTGAGGTTCGGGACCCCCAGCACTCCTCCGCCTAAAAACGGAGGCTTCAATATTTTCCTAACAGGAAACTGTTTGGCAAATGACAGAAGCCATCCATTGGGGCCATATTTGAATTCAACTTAAATTTCCACACACCAGTCCACCCTTGTTTCAGCATCTAGTGTAGGTACAGGTACATCTAAAATATCACATTGTTGCCTTAACCAGAAAGAGATATTTGTTAAACTGAGGGATTTGTAAGGTGAATAGCTTGAAAAGGAAACCTTAAGGGTGTATCTTTAGAGAGAGATACTAGGTCCAAAAGAGATTCAGAGAAGTAACCCTTTAAAAGCTGATATAAAGTTCTTTACGTGGTGCATGCATAAAAGCATTTAGGTCAGAAGCATTGAAGTGGGTGGATTCTCTTAACAGTGTTCTAGTAACATACATTCAATCTGGCAGAGTCTCTTGCTCACCAACATATCACAATTGTATTGTGTTCCTTGCTAGAGCAGGTTCAGATTTGGCAGAAAACAGTTCTGAAAAATTTGGAAGGCAGTGAGTTAGAGTCTAGAACAGAGTCAGAAACTGAAGTTGTTCCTGGGTTTCTAAGTGGAACAGGATATTGTGGTAAAGGACTAGGCTAAGGGGTATCTTGTATATCTTGATTAGTGTCAGCTGGCAAAGTAGAGGAAGTTGGTAAGTTCTGACTGATGTCCTGAATTGCTATATATCCAGAGCTACTCCATCTGCCACAGCAGAATTTGCTCAGCCTAAAGAGTCAGTTTGCATATTAATATTCAGAGCCAAAACAGTCTTGAGATAGGACTTGATGGCTTTCACCATTTTCTGTGTATCTTGTGACACTTTAGCATTCTGAGAATTCACAAATTGAGATTTTGATGTCAAAGCTAATTGCGGGTTCATCATTATAGGCACAATAATTGCTGGTGATACTAGGACTCATGCTAGGAAGTGTGTAGAGCTTAAAGGCGTTAGCCCATAATTGCTCCAGTGCTAAATTCACAAAAAATGCATAAGAGTACCACTATAACGTATCAATTAATCAATCATAATTTATTTATTAAGCGCAATTACAAAGATCAAAGCACTGTACGTAGATTGTTAGAACTATCATAAAATTAAAGTGTTAAAAATCCATATAATATAATAGTGATATTCTCCAGAAGTCTCTGTCATCTGACTCTAAACCTCAACAGGAAATGCCTGGTTAAAAGGAAAGGTCTTCAGTTCAGATCTGAAACTCACGGTGGTCTGGCACTCTCTTATCTGATGAGGTAAAGAATTCCACAGGGTCGGCACCACATAAGCAAAAGAATGGGCACCGGATGTTTTAAAACAAACCCTAGGAACCACTAACAATCCTTCGCTGGTGGAGCGGAGTAGACGGATGGTCCAGTAAAAAGCAAGGAGATCTTACAAGTAGCTTGGTCCCTGTTTGTGTAGGGCTTTATAGGTCAGCAATCTGATCTTAAAGGCGATCCGCCAGTTTACAGGCAGCCAGTGCAGATAGCAGAGCACAGGTGTGATATGGCTAGATCTTGATAAACCAGTCAACAACACAGCAGCCACATTCTGCTCTAGTTGCAATCTGCAGATATCAACCCCCAGTAACCCTAGGTATATTTCAGCTGGAAGTGAGTTCCATTTGTTAACCACTCTAGAAGTATAGAAATACTTTATTTTTTTTTTATCTAAAGTGTTTTCCTCTTATTTGGAGTGGATGTCCTCTGGTTTCCATATTCCCAAGTTAAAATTAGATATCCAGTTCTACCATTAATGATGGATCTTGTATGATGTTGTACATGAAGATGTCTGGTTTCCAGAGACATTTGGTCAAGTGAAATAAGGCAGGCATCATATTCCCTGTCTGTCTGCCCTCTAATTATTTTAGTATATCTCCTTTGTATTTTCTCCAGTCTATTCCTGTCACCTTTCTTGTAAGGGTTCCACAATTGTGATGCATATTCAAGGTGGGGTATCATATATGCTTTGTATAAAGGTACCAAAACCTCACTTTCTCTCGACATGATGTTCTTTTTAATTGTCCATATTATTTTACTTGCTTTTGAAGAGGCTTCAGCAGTTTGTTTACTAAAGTCTAGGTCTCCTGATATGTGGATTCCTAGGTCTTTTTCATTACAGGTCCTCCCTACCATTCAGCGTGTAAGTAAGAATCAAATTACCTCTTCCCATATGAAGTACTTTACACTTGTTACATATTTAGTTTCATCTGCCAAGTTAATACCCTGTTAACAATTACATCTAGATCTTGCTGTATTAAGTCACAGTCAGACAGGTTCTTACAGAGCCCACCAATACTTGTATCATTGGTGTATTTAGTTACCCAACAGTTCAAATTAGTGGTGAGCTCTACTATGAGTATTTGAAAAAGGACTGGTCCTGGAACCGAGCCCTGGGAAACTGGTACCCATTCACAATCACCCTCTGTTGTCTACCACTCAGCCATTCCATAATCCATTTTACAATGGCAGAATTAGTCTTTGCATGTTCCAGTTTATTGATTATAGCCTAATACATAGATACACAGAAATGTGACAGCAGAGAAAGGCCCCACAGTCCATCTAGTTTGCCCAACAGCCTACCTCCCACCTTCTGTTATGCTTCCACCCTCTTTTCCCAAACCCTTAAATCTATCCCAAGCCCTCTTGAACCCCACCACCATTTCAGCTACCACTACCTCCTCTGGCAGCTTGTTCCAGGCCACCACCACCACCCTCTCCATGAAAAACTGCCCCTGACATTACCTCTGTATTGCCCACCTTCCAGTTTGAGGCTATGTCCCATCGTGTTCACTCCCTTCTTCAATTTGAACAAGCTATCACCCTCCACCTTATTTATTCCCTTCAGATACTTAAAGGTCTCAATCATGTCCCCCCTCTCTCTCTCCTAGTCTCCAGAGGGTACAAATTCAGCCCTCTCAATCTTCTCTCATAGGGTACATCCTGCATTCCTCGTACCATTTTGGTTGCCCTTCTCTGTACCCCCTCCATCAACTCAACATCTCGTCATAGGTGAGGCCTCCAGAACTGCACCCCATACTCCAGATGCGGTCTGACCATGGTTCTGTATAATGGCATTAGCACCTCCCTCTTCCTGCTATTAAAACCCCTCAAAATGCAGGCCAACATTCCATTTGCCTTTCCCACCGCCCTGCTACACTGGCTGCCCACCTTGAGGTCACACGATACCATAATCCCCAAGTCCCTTTCTGTTTGATTCTCCTTAATCACCACCCCCCAAGGGAGTAAGTTTCCCTCCTATTCCTCCTCCCCAGGTACATCAGCGAGCACTTTGTGCATTAAACTTCAATTTCTAGGTGTCAGACCACCTCTCCAGCCTCTCCAGGTCCCGCCTCACGTTTGTACCCCACTAGGTGAATCCACCCTATTGCAGACCTTTGTGTCATCTGCAAACAGGCACACCCATCCCTTCAGACCTTCTGCTAGGTCACTAACATAGATGTTAAAGAGTATTGGTCCTAGCATTGACCCCTGTGGTACCCCACTGGTCACTTCCCATTCCCTGGAATGTGTCCCATTTACCACCACCATCTGACTCTTTCCCTTCAACCAGTTTTCCACCCACCTGGTGATCCTGTGGTCCACCCCTAGTCTGTCCAGCTTATGCACCATTCCACCATGTGGAACGGTGTCAAAGGACTTATTGAAATCCAGATAGGCCAGATCCACTGCTCCTCCCTGGTCCACTATCTGTGCCACCCCATCAAAAAACACTATTAGGTTAGTCTGACGGGACCTTCCCTTGGTGAAGCCATGCTGCCTGTCATCCTGCATGCCATTCATCTCCAAGTATTATATCAACCTGCTCTTAAGTAGTGTTTCCATTACCTTCCCCAGCATGAGGTAAGACTAATGGGATGGTAGTTTTTGACCTCGTCCTTCCACCCCCCCCTTATGTAGTGTGACCACCTCTGCCCTCTTCCAGTCCATTGGCACCACCCTTGTGACCAAGGACAAGTTAAACAGCCGCACCGGATGTGGTGCCAGTTCATCCTTCACCTCCTTGAGAACCTTTAGGTGTATTCCATCAGGCCCCATTGCCTTGTCCACCCTAAATCTACCCAGCTCTTCCCTTACTCCTTCAGCTGTGAATTCTGCCACACCGATCTGCCTGTGGCTGTCACCCTTCCCAACCCGTCCTGGTCCCTACGCTCTCTTTCCTCTGTGAAGATTGAGGTGAAATACTGTAGCTATTTAATGCCTCTGCTTTTTCAAAATCTCCTTCCAGTATTGTTCCACTTTCTCCCCTTATCCTTCCAATCCCATGCTGTGCCCTCCACCTTTCTCCAACATACCTAAAGAAGGTTTTGTCCACCCTCCTTGCCTGCTTTGTTATCCTCTCCTCAGTGGCCTCCTTAGCCCTACTTATCTTTTGCCCTGCCTCCTTTCTTTTTTCCCTGTTGGTTTCCCTGTCCTCATCCTTTTGTGTCCTCCTGTACCTCTTGAATGCTCTAGTCTTCTCCTTGACCCCTAACGCCACCTCTCTACTGAACCATAGAGGTTGTTTCTGTCTTTTATTCTTTTTTACTCTTTTTATACATGAGTCCATGGCTTTAAATACCCCTCTCTTGATGGCTGCCCATAATTCATCCACCCCCTGCACATCCCCTATCCTCAACATTTCTTCCCTAACTACTTTCCTCATTCCATGAAAGTCAGCCTTCCTGAAGTCCATTACCTTGGTTCTTGTCTTAACCCTCTCCCTGCCCTCTCTCATCCTGAATCTGACAGCCCTGTGGTCACTGGTGCCAAGCTCTTCCCCCACCTCCACCTCCTCCACACTGCCCCCATTTGTGAGGAACACATCCAACAGGTTTAAACCCCTCGTGGGCTCACTGACCCTTTGCTGCAGGAATATGCCCTGAAGAGCCTCTAAGATGCCCCTGCTCCTTGTGGAGATTGCTTGTCTGGGCCTCCCAGTTGATGTCCAGAAGGTTTAAGTCCCCAACCAGCACAATTTCTCCTTTCCATGCCACCTTTGCTACTGATTCTACAAAGTGTCTATCCCCTTCCTCCTCCTGCATAGGAGGCCTATAGGCTACCCCAATGTGCAGGTTTTCCCCATCCCCTGTCTAGGGTGACCCACATTATCTCTGTTTCCCACTCCTCATCATTCCCTTCCATGGCCCCAATCCCTTCCCTGACATATAATGCCACCCCTCCCTCCTTCCCCTCCTGATCCTTCTTAAACAACCGATACCCTGGGATCACTGTCTCCCAGGCGTAGTGCTCATTCCACCAAGTCTCACTCACTGCTACAATGTCTAGGTTCTCATCCATCATGGTGGCCTCCAGTTCTCCCATTTTATTCCCTAGGCTCCTGGCATTTGCAGCCAAAGCCTTCCAACATGTAGCCCCATCCCGTCCTTCCCTGTTGCTAACTACTCCCTTGATGAGTGTTGTGACTTGGGGGGGAGGCTGATAGCCTGTCTGCTCTGCCTCATGTAGGGATGGCCCTGTCCTAACCTCCCCCCCTTATTTAGTTTAAATTGAACTTCCTTGCCATGAAGTCCCCCAGTTTACTCTTTGATGAGGGGTACGGTCAAACACCTTAGCAAAATCCAAATACAGAGTGTCTCAAGGGATATTATTATTCAGGGTTTAGCTAATTTCCTTGTAAAAGCAAAGGAGGTTTGTGATACAACTTCTCCCTTGTTTAAATCTGTGTTCGCTATAAAGACTGTTTAGTGCTAAGTTTAACTGATCCTTAATAATACTCTCTAGCAGCTTACCTATGACACATGTAGGTAAACCCAGGGGAAGAGTACACAATGGGGGTGAGATACTAACAACAACAAAAATGGAAAGGGTCCTGGGGGTAGTCATATCAGATGACCCAAAGGTGGGCAAGCAATGTGAGAGGGCAGTAAGAAGGGCTGGGGGATACTGGGATGCATAGGGAGAGGCATCACCAGTAGAAAACAGGACGTTATTATCCCTCTGTACAGACAGCTGGTGAGACCCCATCTGGAGTACTGAATGCAGTTCTGGAGACTCAGTCTCCACAAAGACATAGACAGGATGGAGGTAGTCCAGAGAAGGGCAACTAAAATGGTGCAGGGTCTGCATCAGAAGACATATGAAGAGACACTTAAGGAGCTTAATATGTATAGCCTCGAGGAAAGGAAGGAGAGGGGAGACATGATAGAAACTTTCAAGTACCTCAAGGGAATCAATAAAGTCCAAGAGGGTAGCATCTTTCAGAAAAAGAGGTGTGCAAGAACAAGGGGGCACAATTTAAAGATTGAGGGGGAACAACTCAGAGATAATGTGAGGAAGTATTTTTTCACGGAGAGGGTTGTGGATGCATGGAACAGCCTTCCTGAGGAGGTTGTGGAGTCAAAAACAGTGGTGGATTTCAAGAATACATGGGACAGTCATAAGGCAATTCTAGGGGGTTGGGGTAGGAAGAAGTAGGCTGTTGGTTAACTAGGATCTGCAGCTTATCCATTGGTAGGGAAATGGGCAGACTAGGTGGGCCTTATCTGTCATCAAATTATATGTTTCAATGTTTCTGTGTAAGGTTTATAGGCCTAAAGTTTTCTATTAACCCCTTCCCACCTTTTTTGTATATTGGCACAACATATGCTAGCTTCCAGTCTTGTGGGATATTATTATTGGGGCTCAGAGGCCCCCCTTGTTATGTTGATTAAATTCTGTAATACTTTCAGTGATGAATACTGGTGTTTTAAAACTTTTATGCTTTCTGAAATTATAATATTTGATTTGAAAGAACTAGAAAGTTCTATGGTGTGGCTTACCATCTTCACAGCAGTCATGATTTCAGCTGCAGTCAGAACCAGAGCCATGAAACACTGTCTCCAGCTTTACTCCAACCTGCTGTTGAAGTGTCATCTCTACCAACCATTGTTTTGAGGTAGAGCTCCAAGGAGGTTCAGTCTACCAACCATGATGCAAAGATACAGGTGATCCTCCTGTCTGTGAAGTGGAAGCACCAACTCTACTTGCTCTGTCACTGTTGTACCAGGTTGCAGCTGATGGATATGGAACAGCTGATTCTTGCTACCTTGACAACTCTGTCAGTTTGGCATCTTCTGCCATTTTTTCTGCTGTTGAAAAGGTGCTCTTTTTTCAGACAATTCAGCAAACAGGAGACAATTAGCTAGCACCCCCTTCTCATTAGAAAGAGTCTTTAACATGAAGAATGAACTGTAACATAGCTTGGGATCTTACTTCATTTATGGTAGAAACATCCATTGCTGTCATCACAACAAATTCGGCATAAAAATTCAGAATCTTGACTGAAGTATACAATTTCTGTTGATATGTCATTGTCTTGCAAAACTGTAGTGACCTTCATGAGACCGTCTGTTTCCATCAAGACTGGGCCGTCATAGCTCCCTCCTCCCTAGGTGGGCCAAGCGGTCCTTATCTGAAGTCAAATTCTATGTTTCTATATTTCTTCCTCTCCTCTTTCAGCTCCCAGGTATGCCATCTTGCTGAAAGGTTGCAAGATGGGAACAGCACCCCTATGTTTCTATGTTTTCATCGTTTGGGTTAAGCACCTTATTACGTCTAGAGACCATCCGACATTGATCCATGCCTTCATGACCTTGTGCCTGGACTACTGTAACTCCCTTTACCTAGGGCTTCCGGGGGTTGATATTCACCACTTGCAGATGGTGCAGAACACTGCTGTTTGGCTGCTGATGGGAGCTCCTCGTTCAAGTCACAGCACTCCTGTGCTGCGTGAACTGCACTGGCTACCTGTTCAGTGGCAGGTCACCTTCAAGGTCGGTCTTCTGACCTATAAAGCCCTTCACAGACAGGGTCCAGGCTACATGCAAGCACTCCTGAACCCTTACTGTCCTGGCCATCCACTCCACTCAGCTGATGAGGGGTTGTTAGAGTTTCCCAGGGTATGGTTGAAAACATCTGGTTCTTGTGCCTTTATGTTCACAGCCCCAACCCTGTGGAATTCTCTACCTTATCAGATTCAAGAGTGCTGGACTGTGGGGAGCTTTAAGACAGCTTTAAAGACTTACTTGTTCTGTCAGACTTTCGGGAATCTTATATAATATCTGGCTTCTTTCTTTTTATTTTATTGATAGAATTTTAACTGTTTGTTGTTTTATTTGTTTTAACTGTTTTTGGAGCTTTGGTTTTGGATGTTGCACTTGATAAATAAAGATTATTATTATTATTATTATTATTGTTATTGGGGCAGCCCAGATCCTGTTACAAATGTGGCTCCTTAGCCCACCTTAGTAGTGTGTGTGAGAAACAGAAATGTGGCCTCTGTTTAGAATATGGACATTTCAGTCCATCATGTCCCAACCCATTCTGTTGTAACCTTTGGACAGAAAAAAGTTACTTATACAGGAACTGTCCTCGGGCCTCCCATAATGGAGAAGGGAAAGAGGATTTAGACCAAGAATATCTTCTAGGAAAAGCACAACAGGGGTAACAAGGGCCACACAGTTATGTATAGAGCAGGTTAGCAAGGGAAAAAGGAAGAGGAGACCATTATGGTATTCCAAGGAGGTAGCTGAGAAAGTGAAAGCCAAAAAAATCTTATTCAAGCAATACAAAATGGCACAGGCAGAAGGGGACAGGGAGAGGTACCAGGAGAAACAAAGGGAGGGCAGTAAGGGAAGCCAAATCACAAACAGAGAAATGCATTGCGAAATCAGTGGTTAGAGGAAACAAAACTTTTTATAGGTATGTAAGTTAAAAAAAAGAAGGCTAAGGGAGGGATAGTGAGGCTGAAATGTGAGGACAGGGGTAGAGTGGAGGATGACAACAGTAAAGCAGACATACCCAGCAGAATTTTTGCTCAGTTTTTACAAAGGAGAGGGGTGGGTAATGGGCCAGAAGGGAATAGAATGGGTAGGAAGGGCATGGAAATGGACACAAGTGCTTTTCCATGGGAAAGGGTCCTAAAGGAACTGGAAGGAATAAGAGTGGATAAAGCTATGGGGACAGATGGGGTACACCCCAAGGTGTTGAGGGAGGTAAGAGAGGTGGTGGCTGAACCTCTGACAACCCTGTTTAGCTGGCCACTGGAAGCAGGAGAGATACCCAAAGTCTGGAGGACAGCTGCTGTAGTTCCCCTATACAAAAGTGTGAACAGAGAGGAAGTGGGAAACTACAGACCAGTCAGCCTGACCTCAGCAGTGGGAAAGATCATGGAAACACTATTGAAGGAAAGAATAGTGGAACACCTGGTTGCCAGCAGTCTACAGGACCCAAGGCAACATGGTTTTACTGGAGGGAGGTCATGCCAGACCAGCCTCATTGAATTTTTCGACTGGGTGACAAGGGAGGTGGATTGGGGGCACTGGGCATAGCCTACCTATATTTCAGCAAGGCTTTTGACACTGTGCCACATAGAAAGTTATTAAAAAAGGTGGGGAGGATGGGAGTGGGAATGACTGTGGTGCGATGGGTGTGGAACTGGCTGGATGGCAGGACACAGATGATGGTGGTAAATGGCTGCCCACAGAGGGAAGCATGACCAGTGGAGTGCCACAGGAATCAATGCTAGATCCAGTCCTCTTCAACATCTTTATCATTGACATTATAGAAGACCCAGAAGACAGAATTTTCTTGTTCAGTGATGGCCAAAGCTGTGCAACAGTGTGGACATGCTGGAAGGTGTGAATAGAGGTAAAAGAGATCTGCAGAAGCTTGAGGACTGGTGAAGGAAGTGGCAGTTAAGATTTAACACAAAGAAATGCAAAATAATGCACATGGGGCACAAACCCCAGGAACAACATATCAGTCATTGGGGGGGGGGCTATAGAATGCTCCAAGCAGGAAAGGGACCTAGGGGTTATCATTTCTGATGACCGCAAGGTAGGGAGTCAGTGGGATAAGGTGGTAGGAACAGCAAACAGGAAGCTTGGTTGCATAGGCAGGGGTATCACCAGCTTGAAAAGGGTGGTCATAATTCCAATATACAAGACACTAGTGAGGCCATACCTTGAGTACGGTGTCCCATTCTGGAGGCCTTTCCTATGTAAGACATAGACAGGGTGCAGGCAGTTCAGAGGAGGGCAACCAAGATGGTGTAAGGATTACATCACAAAGCCTATGAGGACAGGCTGAAGGATATGAATATGTACTCCCTGGAGGAGAGGCGGGAGAGGGGGGATATGATTGAGACATATAAATACCTCAAAGGGAGGAACAAGGTGCAGGAAAACACAATCTTTCATAGAAAAAGATGTTCCAGGATGAGGAGACATGGGATGAAACCTGAGGGAGGGAGGTTCAGAGGGAAAATGAGGAAGAATTTATTTACAGTGTGGGCGATGGACAAATGGAATGCGCTGTCGGAGGGGTTTTATGTGATTCTGGCAAAAAAAGAAGAGTGTTACTGGATTAGGGCTAGTAGAAAAGGGTGACTGTAGATATGGCGACAGTTGTATCTGCAGGGGGCTTCACCCCCGCATGCCCCAGTGTGGGGGCATTTCCCCCACACCTTCATAATTAATATTCCAACTCCGAGGGGGTACAACTTGGGGAGGGGAAAAATCCGCAGTCACAGTATCAGCAGTAGCCCTTTTCTGTCGCCCTTACTGACATCATTCTTCCAGATGTCACCGTTATCATGGCACACCTGCCGGAGGAGGTGGGAGGGGCTGAATCGATTACAGGATTTAAGAATGCATTGGCTAGGCATCAGGGAATCCTAATAGTTGGAGGAAGGGGACATCCTAGTTCTAGAGAAGCTTGAAGAAAATAAGTACATGCACACATGGGCAGACTACGTGGGCCGTAGGCCCTTATGTACTGCCAACAACATCAATGGACCGTCAATGTACCGTCAACAACATATATGGATTGAAATTTTCAAAGGAATTCAACCATTTCTATTTACCTCCAAGCAGGTAATATTCAGAGGAGACTTTATTTGCACCATAGTACCGGAGGCACAGGGTTATAAAACAGATTGTGACACTTCCTTTTTAGCATTTTAATTACAACAGCCGATGTAAAAGATGCTTATAGGGAGCTACATTCGATAAGTGGAAACACATATCTGCATGGTTCTGTTTCTTCCAGAATAGACTATTCATTTTTTCCATGACAATTAAAGTTTTTTATATAGCTGTTTGGTCCCCGTCATTTCCTCCCACCAAGTGATGACAGGGACACATTTAAATTTTTTTTAGGTTTTCACCTCTGATCCCCCCCCGAGGCCCTGGCACATGGCCATGAGAGCGTGTGGAGGCACGCTTCCCATCCTGTGGTGCCAGCTCAGCCCTTTCCACCTCCTGTTACTTTTGCCACACACCCCTCTCCGCCTGTGCTACCCACTAGACTGTCACCCAGTGGGAGTGGAACTACGGGGGGGGGTATCAACCAACCATTACCACCCTCAGAAGAGGAGAGCTGCCCGCTGGCATGCTCAGTCCTGCTCCGCCCTCCCCCCAGGCTGGCACCCTGATGACCCGAGGTTTTTCCCGAACACAGGTCGCTGGCATAGCATGAGGTAAGATGTCCAGTGCCTTAACCCTCTGTGCCACTGGGCCAGCAACAATGAAAGTTTTAAAGCAGAAACATCACCAATAAACTCCTCAGACCATCTAGCCTTATTATGTGCCTGGACAGCTGGCATAACTCCTAGAAAAGGTAAATAGACCTGGAAACTGAATGCATCACTTCTAAGTACTATCACTATTGGGACACAATGGGAGACACTATGGCAAGCAAGGTTACTGGTTTATATGAATATAATTCAGTGTAGTTATGGTGTTATGATTCAAAATAAGACTTTGAACTTTGTTTTACAATCACTCAGTGAATAGGGTACTATGACTTACAAAACATATTTAAATTTACAAAAACCTTTGCATAAAATAATTGAAAAATCTCAGTATTGTCCAAGAACTTGTACTGAACAAATATATAACATTAGAGCTCAAATGAAACATTTACAGTAGAGCAAGATTATTATTGAAGGAGACACAGTTTGTCTCACTGGTTACCAAACCAATCTTTGATAGATTCAATGCATGTCAACATAGAGCAAATAGCTGGGATATTGTTTTCTTACCAAAAAACCAGATGAATCATTTAACAGATACCCCAGATGTTGTTAGAATCACCACACAGTACATTAGAGCGATGTGGAGAGATAGCCCTGATATTGATCCTGAGCTCCTTCTAGGAGATTTAAATCGCCACGTAATGTCAGGCTCCCCTGAAGCTTTCTGACAGGCACATGTTAGTTTAGAAGAGGTTGAAAAAGCAATAAAAACCTTGCATAGTAATACAGCCCCTGGTGAAGATGGTCTTTTGGTTGAATTTTATCAGTCCTTTGTAACCTTTCTAGGACCTGCTTTAGTACAATTATATAATGCTATATTGTCAAATGAAGAGGAGAAATTCTGGAAGCTAATTGGCTGAAGCGGACTTTGATCTGTAACAACATCTCACAATATCGTCACGGTCCAAAACTGATTACCAAGATCAGCTATTTACAAACCTTTTAGGGCCATTTTATCATTGCAATAATATACCCCAGGGTGTGGTATATCATGGGATATCATCATTTCTTGGGTGCATGAGACACTCAGCCTGTGGCCTCGTGCCTCACAATGCACCCGAGGCATGACGATATCTCATGATATACCACACCCTGTCATGTATTATTGCTTAATTGACAAGCACGACATTACCTAATTCCATGTCTGTGGCACAGCTCATTTCCTTGCATAAAAGAGGCGATAAAGAAGATCCCAGCAACTGGAGACCGATTAACCTTTTAAATGTGGACTATAAAATGTTGTCTAAAATTTTAGCTACATGCCTTGATAACGTAGAGACTGAGGTCATTTCACCGCATCAGTCATGTTCAGTTCCAGGCAGAGAAATCCATGATAATTTGGCAATGCTGAGAGAAGTTTTTGAAAGTGGGAATATGGAAATTTTAGATGGTTTTGTCTTATCAATACATCTGGGAAAGGCTTTTGATAAACGTTCACATTCATTTTTGTTCAGAGTCCATCAGGTCTATGGCATGCCTACACAGTTTATAGGCTGGATTCAGATTTTATATAGCACTGCTATGGTCTGTCCAGTGCTCAATGAATGGTTAAGGGAAAACCAGAGAATACTTAGAGGGGTTAGACAGGGGTGCATCCTAAGTCCCCTACTGTATGTATCTGGCATTGACCCATTCCTGAGAAGGCTACAACATGCAGTGAATCTAAAGGGCATCACACAGGGTATAGTACTAGGGTCATATGTTGAAGGTTTTGGCCTAGGTTGATGATGTCAGTATCTTCCTGCAAAATTCCTTGGCAGGGCCCCACATAGAAAATATTTTGAAGATTTTTTTCTTCAGTGTCAGGTTATGTTATTGTCTTGTTAAAAAGTAACGGCATAGCTATTGGTAGATTTCACGGTCACACTTCTGCTATTGCTGGGATAACAGTAGAAGGTACCACCTTAAATGTTCTAGCTTTTGATTTCAGTGTGTGGGAAATAGCCCTCTTAAACTGGGAGAAACACATAAACTTAGCCCTAACACAAGTTCAAAGATGGAAACTATCTTAGAAGAAAAGGGTTTAACTTATAAAAACATTATTAATCTCCAAATTTCTTTACATAAGTTACGTACATCCTCCACGAGTCTCTTTGGAAACCAGGCCATGTAGTCTTTTCTTTTTATGTTTTGGGGCAGTCGACTAAACCCCGTTAAGAGTTGGGTTATCTTAGTATCTCAGCAGGTAGAGTAGGTATGTTGAACCCAAATGCCTTCTGCTATAGCTTGTTCTTGTATTATAACGTTTATAGAGTTTTGCACAATGAACTAGACTGTGGGTGTTTTCCGTACAAGAATGGTTAGCCCCTACTTCTAGTGGGGGTAGGAGGAAGTAGGCTGTTGGTTAACTAGGATCTGCAGCTTATCTGTTAGGTAGGGAAATGGGCAGACTAGGTTGGCCAAGCAGTCCTTATCTGCCATCAAATTATATGTCTCTATGTTTCTACTTTACAAAAAATGACACACCTTAATCGCCCAGGTCCTTTTGTCTAATATATGTGAGGTTACTATTTTTGAAAATGAAACAATGGCACCCCCAGGCAAGTGGCAATCTTATCCAGAAAGGAACTATATGAGAATATTTAATCTTCCATCTTTTTGGAAAACCTAAAATTTGAAGATTGCCCAAAAAATCTGGAACAGGAGGTGCTTAAACACCTCTCTAATCAGAGAGTGCCACCTCAGATGTGGGATGTTATGTGGCTCAGTGTGCACGGCAAGTTGGGGCTGAAAGGTGAATTTAAGCATACCAGTGTTGACTAGCATGACTGTCCTAGGCAGGAGTGTTTTGGAGCGTTAGAAATGCAATATCATCTATTTGTTCCTGCCCCTATGCGCAGAGGTTTTAGGACTGTTTTTCTATTTACTGTAAAATCAATCAATCAATCAAAATCTTTATTTATCCAGGTGAACACCATTGAGCAGAGCTCATTTACAAGATGGACCTGGTTAGGGCCGGTCAGGTACAACAATTAATTTTACAATAGGCAATGTTTACAAACTGACCCAGAAGGGTCAGTCACAGTACATCATATGAATTTACAAACCCAAGCTAAGGTATTATACAGATATATATACATCATACAAATAATGAAAAGAACATACAATACACCATAGGAGATACTGGAACAGTATCCAGTGGGCTTGCAATGGTCAATAAGAGACGTATCTATAGACACTGAGTTTGCAAAGCTGTCCAGAAATGTGGCAGTGGTGCGCTGATAACTACTTTAAGGGATAGATGACTGGTAATGTGGGAATCAGTACCAGGCCATGGCCAGAGTAGCAAGCTTATATGTGGAAAAGCAAGGAAGAAGGGTGCCTAGGGTTTAGAGGCATACTAGGTATGAGGGAAGCAGTTACAGGATTCCCTCACAGTATGGGCATATAAGGTCTTGAATGTTTCCAAGCTGATAAGGAAACAGCTTCAACAATCTTTGCAGATTATTCCACAGAGTGGGCGGCACAAATGCCTGCAACGAGAACAATCACATATCAAGGATTGATGCTGAGGGACCCATATTCATAGATGGCCGTATGCGAGTGCATAACAGTGCGTCAAGCAAAAAGGATTCACCGGCTGGCTCTGTTGTGATATTCAAACTGAATGGGAAGAGATGGCACATTCTGTATGAATATCGGATCCTGGATCATACTGATCATACTGAATAACAGTTCCTAAGCACATCATAGCAAGTATGAGAAAATACAAATATATCTTGTGCTGCAGTAGCGTGTGTGTAGGCCTAGATGAGGGTCCATAGGGCTTGCAGGTCTACACTTTAAACCAGCCCTGGCTGGTGTAATGGTACTGAGAAATGTTTCCTCTGGGAGAGTTCTGAGAATACCAATATTGGGATTTGGCAGCTTGCGTCTAATGCAAGCCCCTGGTGCCATTCTGCAGTCCATTTTGTGGTGCATAATAAACTTTTTTTAAATTTAAAACTTTATTAGTTTTACACCATTAGCTTGACATTATTACAATCATAATATCAGACTATAATATAACATCAGAAAACCGCATGTCAAGCCCCCCCCTCAGTAAACCACCCCAGGCCCCTCTCTCCCTCCCTCCCTCCCAGCTTGGCATCATAAGCTGGCCTTTTCTCAATGGCAAGATACCTGTGAAAATGACTAACCAGATCAAGGCTGGAGGATATCCTGTAGGAGACTACTGAGGCCCTGGCGGTGAGGTAGCCTCTGATTGGAGTAGATATAGGGTATGGAGGCTCTCCCATATTCACTTGAATCGGACCAAAAAGCCCCAGAGGCTGGCCTTAAGCTGCTCAGGGTGAAGATTGAAGAGGAACTCCTGAAGCCATTCCGTATAAGAGATTTCATGATCACTCAACCAGTGGCGCAGAACCAGTTTCCTCATGGTCATGGAAATCATGGCCATACCATACCTGTGCTGTCGGAACGGGACCTGGGAGAAATCATCTATGAGACAAATTTCAGGGATGAACAAATCCTCAAGGCCCAGCAAGGGGTCTGCTTTAGCTCTCACCAACTCCCATAAGGCCTTGATAGATGGGCAGTCCCAAAAAATATGTTGAAGGGTACCCTCCTGTTGTTGACATCTGTTACAAAGAGGGGTGGGAACCCTGCCCAACTTGGATAATTTCACTGGGGTCCAATACATATTTTTAGGATTTGAAACTGGGTTAATCTCAGTCTATCTTAATGGATATACATGAAAGTATATTCCTTTAGATCAGGATGGAGAATCTGCCATGGGTCGCATAAGCCCAGATGGTCAGTCACCTCCCTAAGAGAGCAGTGTGCCAGAGAGAGGCCTTTACATCTCTTCTCTGATTTGTCTAAATCTGGGGAAAAGGGGAGATTCTAATCCCCCCAATATAAAAGGGAAGGCTGTAAAAGGGGCCACGACATTTAACACCTCTGTAAAAAACAGGGTATCTGCACTGGAGCCATATATGCACCCTAGTACCACATCTATTCTATCTAGCAGTCTTTTTACAAAAATGTACCTGCTAAGTGGGTCATGGACAACCTGTTCCCCTGAAAACGAGGGTGCCCCTTGCCACCAGAATAGCCATGCCCCTACCTTGGGTGCTATCTCCAGCATTTAAAACCTGCCCCTCAAACTGTTGATGCAATAGGACCCTTTCTTTCTCTAATAGGTAGGTCTCTTTTAAAAAGGGAGTATCCCCTTTAAGATGATGGATATGCTTAAAAACCTGGTAGCACTTGACTTTGCTACAGGCCCCTCGAACATTCCATGAGAGGACCCTCTTACAGTCCAGCATTGCCTTGCCCCAAAAGTGCATACATCAGAAACAGTGTAACAACAAACAGATATGATATGCTAATGAACCCAGACCCAAGATGCCAAGCCACCCCACCCCCACCCATCCCTGCCCGAAAATTGAAAAAAACAAACACAACCATACTCCCCTTTCTCTCTAATACCCTCAGTATAATGAAAACCTGGTAGACTGTGGGGGTAGCCCCCCCCCAACTGAATCGCAATCTGGTATGTGCTGTACCTTTCCGCACAGCATGCCCCCCAAATCTTCAAACCAGAAACATAGGAAACATACAGCTCCTTCCCACACAGCAGGGTCAATAGTTGAAGGGAGAGAACCAATGAAAGAACCCTCCCCACCGCATATCCAAACCTCAAATAAAGGCCGATAAGGTCCCCAAATGGGGGTTCCTGGGACCCAGATACTAGAGTGCTGTGTGGTAAGGGAAATGGCAGAGGAAAGCTTAGCAGTAGCAATAAAAGAAGTCACCCAGATTTGGCGTGACTGGAACTGCAGCAAAAGCATAAAGGAAGCAGGTGAATACAGCTCCAAACTAGCCCCAATATAAGATATTGGTATTCAAAAGCCCCTTATACAA
Source organism: Neoceratodus forsteri (assembly GCA_016271365.2). Classification (NCBI taxonomy): domain Eukaryota; kingdom Metazoa; phylum Chordata; order Ceratodontiformes; family Ceratodontidae; genus Neoceratodus; species Neoceratodus forsteri. The sequence goes on along the minus strand of CM028129.1, from coordinate 18,254,380 downwards.
CCACCAGGGCAATCACTTGAAATCTATCACGTGTCTAACAGAGGCCAGGTGGTCATAATGAAATTAATAGGCATGGCCTAGCACGAGCCCTGTAAGCTCAATGGTGGATAGGTTCCCTTGCAAGCAGGGAGTCTTCCCCAACTGCAGGCTCTAGTGCCAGAGAACACAAATTGCTCTCCAATAACCCAAAGGTTACTTCACTGTCATGTTAGGCTACAGTAATAAAAACACACACAAAAATTAAAAAGAACCAGAGTTTCAGGCAAGCAGGTAATGGAAAGTCCCAGAGTCCAGCTAGGTGACGAACAACCAGTCCATGGGATCCTGGAACTTGGCTGAAGGAAAATGCTGCTGAATACCCCACACCATGCTGGGGAAATACTAGAGTCTGGTACAGTTCATGCTAAAAGTAAAAAAAGAAATACTGCATAAGCCACAATTGCCTGGGTGTACCATCTTGCCTTCTTGACCACTGAAAGTCCTAAACAAAGTCATAGATTAAAAGGAACAACTGCAACAATTCTTTGAAACTTTGGGAAAAGGCATACTCAAATACAGTCCCAGAATCGGTTTCCTCAGCGATTTCTGAATTGATCTGGATAGGATTCCTTCAGGGTTTCCTCTATACTTCTCGGATCCTCCAACGTGTTCCAGCTCCCAGCAATTAGAACTTGAAATCAGGTCAGAAGATAGCCCATGTGAAACTAGATGTTGGCCACAACTTGGGCACGATACCGTGAAAAGAGGCTCTCCTCTGGCGAACCGAGAGAGGTAGATCTTGCACCACTCGGATTGGAGCCCCCTCCCATTTAACCTCTTTATCTTCCTTTACTTTGGCCAGAAAGTGTTGTTTTTCTTGGAAGTTAAGGAATTTGAAGACAAAAGTCCGTGTGGGAACACCTGGAGGAGACATGAGCCGCAAAGCTTGATGGGCACTATTAACCATATATGCAAGCCCAAATGGAGAAGGACCTGCAAGTTTTGTCACTAATTTTTGGGCAAAAATCACTGGGTCAGAGCCTTCCTCATGCTCTGGGAGACCTATCAGGATGACATTATTGTGGCGGCTCCGTCCCTCTAGATCTTCCACCTTCGCTTCAAGGTTTGTGCTGCATTGTCTGGAGGCAGCCATCACAGGGCCAAATGCTTCCAGCTTCCTCTCTATAGAAATAATGCAGGCCTTGCTGTCTCCGGAGCACCGGGAGAGAACCTCTAGGGCCCCAGACAGTGCTTTGACCTCCGCCATGACAGATTGTCTCAAAAAGGGCAGAACTCCTCTAGGAGCAGCTCTAATGTCAGAGGGGTCTGTTTTTGTTGCCCTGAAGCCTGTTGTGCAACTGAGTTTGGCTGGGCCTTTGTCTTCTTGCTGACCTTTTCAGGCATAGGCGGCTGCATGTGGCGGGGAAGAGACGACCGTATCTTTGCCTCCATATTACAACTTTCTCGGCAAAAAAACACTCAACAGTGAGCTGTTCCACTGCCCTACAGATAAGTATACCACCAGATCACTTTTATGCTCTTTAAAATAGAAAATGGATGGTTTTTCAGGAGGGAGTGGCAAAGCACACAAAGAGAGCAGCTATACAGTAGGCTGCATCACGTGATCCCCCTACCATAATAAACTTTTATCTGAGATTCAATTTTCACAATACAATAGCAAAGTATAGTAGAGTTACCTTATGTTCTACAGAAGTGTAACAATGGAAAATATCACGCAATCACTTCTATTAACAATATTGAATTGTTGATTAATGTTCTAACAGTGTTAGCTTCAATGATTTATAAAATGATTGATATATATCTATGGATCTTATAACAATGGAATAGGTTGACAGTAGTATATTTATACTGCTTAGTATATATTTTCTATGTTTAACCTTGGTGTCAAAAGTTCTTATTTATTTAGAAACGTTAAACAGTAGCTAGTTGTAAAAAGGGGCACCATATATTTAGAAATGTATCCAGTGTGTCCAAAAGCATATAGGGTATTCTTTCATTATTCATGGTTTAACTCATCATGTTATACCATTCAACCAATGAGGGTACTCTAGGGTCCCTTGAATGTTTGAGTATTAGATGTTTTACACACACAGATGCTACAGAAAGCCACAGTCTCTGCTGATGGCTAAGGGTGGTGTCAGATGGGAAAATTCCAAGAATATAGATTAATGGTGAGGGGGGATATAGTAGTTAGCATTAATTCACTACATACCTTTTGTACCTCCTCCCAGAATATCTTCAGTAAGGGACAGCTCCACATCATGTGTGATATTTTGGCACCCAGGCCCTGGCATCTCAAATGATCAGCACTAGAGGATAGACCTAGTTCATGCAGTCTCATCGGTGACATATAAAACCGATGAATAGTTTTATACTGAATAAGCTTACCTTGCGTATCCTTAGTCCCTTGTTCTGATATGGAGACACCCAACTCTACTTCCCATTTCTGCCTGGCTGAGGAAGTCAGAGAATAAGATGTAGGAGAATTTGTTATAATTTTATATGCAAAGCTAATTCCTTTTTTTTAACTACCCTAGTTTTACCATTTGTTCCCATTCTGGATTGCTGGTAGGGAGAAATCGGCTAGCAGGATATGTTCTTTAAGCACATTAGAGAGCTGCAGATAATAATGGAAATGAAACCAGGGCAGATTATATTTTCCTTCAATTTCTGAAAAGGACATCAGTGTGAGTGAATCCTGTGTAATTATATCACTGACTGCTGATACAAGCCTTCGACTAGGCTTTGTTTGACAGCAGGGAGAAATTTGTTGTAATATGATGGTTGGACCAAAGTGGCATAGATTTTAAGGGAAGATGCACAGGATTAACAGTGTTGTTTACCTTTTTTAGGATGTTAGCAGTGCACTCCACGCATGGGTTGCCTGTTAGTTCTTTGGGGATATAAATAAAATCAGTTAACTGACTGGGTTTTAGGAGATTTCTTTCTGTTTGCACCTGTAAAGGGACAAATGGTGAGTTATCCGGACTGAGCTGTTTTAGCTTGGATTCTACATCCTGTAGTAATGGTAAGTAGTTAATGTTAGCTAATGATAACTTGTCACATATGAAAATGGGCAGACATACTGATTTTGTTTACAAGTATTAAAACATAAAATGAAATGAAATAATGATTCAAGGTTAGTGGTGATTTGTAAGCCCAATCCATAAAGGTAGTACTTCAGCACTTCAGAACCGAAGTACTAGCTTTTTGGATTCTAATTCACTTCTATTGGCACTGGTCCTTGCTGGTGGTGAGCTACCTGTTTGAGAACTGTAATTTGTAGGCCCAAGTACATTAATTTATTTTTCATCCAATTATTATCAAATATTTCTGAGAGATCTCATGAGATAAAAGGGGTTGGGTTAGGACAGAGTGCTTGGGTCTTATCCCAATTTATCTGAAGCCCAGATAGAGATCCAAAATGTGACAGTACCTGCTTGAGTGCAGTATAGGATTGTACTGGATTGGAGAGGGTCAGTAGCAGATCATCCGCAAATACAAATGTTGTATACTCTATTGAGTTAGTTTTAACCCCTGATATAGAGGGATACTATCCATGGAAGGGCAACCAAGATGATGCAGGGCTTACACCACAAAACATATGAGGAGAGACTAAGGGACCTCAATATGTACTCAGTGGAGGAGAGGAGACAGCAGTGGGACATGAATGAAACTTTCAAGTACCTCAAGAGCATAAACAACATGCAGGTGGAGGACCTTTTCCAATGTAGAAAAAGTACTAGACAAGGGGGCACAATATGAAATTGGAAGAGGGCAGATTAAGGGGTAATGTGAGGATGTTTTTCTACTCAGAAAGGGTAGTTGATGCTTGGAATGGTCTACCACAGGAGGTAGTGGGGACAAGCACAGTGAAGGGGTTTAAGTATGCCTGGGACAGGCACAAAGGACGCTTAAGTGGGGAGGGAGTGGCCACATACAATGTATAGGGCCTACGGGCAGACTGGATGGGCCTCGCGGTCCTTATCTGCTGACAATTTCTATATACTTGGGTGGTTAGCAATGCATTGGATTAAAGGTTTGATTTCTAGAATAAACTGGAATGGGGATAGTGGGCAACCTTGTCTGGTTCCACATGCTAAAGAGATGGGTTGGGAAATTAATCCATTGGGGAGAATCTGTACAGACGATTTCTTATATAGAAGAGAGACCCAATTACTGAAGTTGCCTGCACAACCAAAGTGATCAAGGGCCATACACATATACTCTCAGGATAGTGAGTCCAAGGCGTTGGAAAGATCTAATGAGAGCACTAGGCATGACTATTTAATTTTATTGGCCTGTCATATCATATTTAAAAGTCTCCTCACACAGTCAGTTCCCGATTTACCCTGGATGAATCCTACTTGTTCCTTGCCAGTCAATTCATGTATTATATTTTGTAGTTGGGTAGCCAGTATTTTAACCAATATTTTATAATCTGTGTTCATTAAGGAAATGGGGCAGTAGCTGGCACAAGATAGGGGCTCTTTATTTTTTGTGTGGCTCAGGGTGACCAGGGCCTGTGTAAGGTTGGGGGGGGGTAAGATGTTATTGTTCCAGGCCTCCTTATACATTTTAAACAAGTGGGAGGAGAGTTTTGGACTTAAAGTTTTAAAGAATTATCCTGGAAGTCCATCCAATCTGGGCATAACACTCTGTAAATGTGTTGCTAATATTCTTATTTCCACTCAGTATTTCTCTTGTTTTTTGGATACCTGGGATAATGTTCTGATCCTGCATCTTTCTAAGTCTGTGTGCAAGTAGTCTCCCTGCCTTTTCACCTAATTCCCAATAGCTGTTTTGTACAGAAAAGGGCTTATTCTGCTTACGCTGGGATTAAAGTGTTAATGTCAGATATTAGCCGTGCCGTCTTATGGAGCAGGTTATAATCCATGATTTACATTTCTTTATCTGTGTTTCCAATGCAGTCAGACTGGAATGTTTCTCTAGTATAGCCTTGGCTTTTTCTCTTTTCTGAGATGCAGAAAAGCTAATTATTCTGCCTCTTAAAAAGGCCTTATATGCCCCCCAAAGACATGCATCAGAAATTTCCCATTGTCATTATTTTTAACGTATGCATCTGTTTCATTAGACACCCATTCAATGAACTGTTTCTCTTTCATTAGCGAGGTTTTAAGCCTCCACCTCAGTTTTTTAGGCCTCCCATCCCCTAGGATTATACACATGTCTATTGGGGCATGATCAGATAAAATGATAGAGTCAATTTTGGCATCTACTAAATAATTAACCAGATCGAACGATATAAGCAAGTAATCTATTCAACTGTAGGTTGGATGCAGATTAGAAAAAACATGTAGTCATTTTCTTGTGGATTCACAAGTCTCCAGACATGAGCTGTCGACAGAGCCTTAGTCACATCCTGTAAGGAGTGATGGGCTTTAGCCATTGTGAGGTATCCTTTGGAAGGTTTTCTGTCTATAATGGGGTCTAGCACCTCATTAAAGTCTCCACCCACAAAGAATTTAAAGTCTGCTTAACTAACAGGTTGTGCAGTAATCTGATCACAAAATGTGTATTGACCAGACGTAGGGGCATGGATGTTAAACAATATCACATTTAAACTATCCAAAGATCCCAATAAGATTTGGTATCGACTCTCCAGGTCAGATATATGACTAGTTTTAATAAAATTGACACCTTTGCTAATTAGTATTGCAGCTCCTCTCTGTTTGCAGTTAAACGTGCTGAACTCAGCTTGTGCCACCCATGACCTACAAAACGTGATCGATCCATTGTTATCTACATGGGTCTCTTGTGAAAAAGCTATATCCACTTTTTTCTTATTTACATATGTTAAGACTTTTTTTTCCTTTTTATGGGGGGTCCCTAGGCCATTGACATTCCATGACACAGTTTTATAAGAATGCCTATTTAAATATATGTCACTTCAATCTAAAGTTAACAATGAGACAATGTACCATTAAATAACTATTACTGAAGCCGGCCCAGTGGCGTTGAGGGTTGAGGCACTGGACGCCACACATCGCACCATGTTAGTGACTCGGGTTAGGGAACAGACTCAGGTCATTGGGGGTCAGCAGGGGAGGGAGGGGATCGAGCATCCAGAGGACTGATCTCCTCTCCTCGGGTATGACCCACTCTGTTGTGGCTCCTGGTAGAGACCAGGGGCCTCACAGGCAGCAGGGTTTGATGCTACATCATGGGTGGAATGTGGGCTGCCAGGCTGCACATAGGTGCACTGCTGGCACTGCACGTCCACGCTCTGGGGAGAAACAATACGGAAAAACACTGGTGGCCTAATGGAGGTGAAGGGGGGGGCCCAGAGACCTGCTCACATCCTGATGATGGACCTGCCTCCCTGGGCTATAGTTCTACCAACTCCCATGGCTGTAACTCTAATTACAAATAGGCCACCACAGTTGAGCAGGCTCTCCCTCGGGGGGGATTTGGAGGGCCCTCCCTTGTGGGTGATCTGGAGGGCTGGTCAAGCCATGGGCCAGAGTGGAGACAACCTGGTATGAGCCCAGCAGAGGAGGTTTCAGGCAGGGAGTAGTGGCAGAAGTCGAGTGGTACCCTGGAGATATGCCCTAGGTCCCAGTGAATAAAGAAAGTTCTTATGACGGTTAAATTAAAATGAAGTACACCTAGCTGTAACTGATAGTCAGAATTCCTATGACACTGCTTTAAAATTAGCAAAGTATCTGAATAGCTGTAAAGCAGAATTGCAGAAACTAAATATAAACAGATGTAAATTAGTTAGGAGGCAGTATAGCACAGTGGTTTAAGGCACTGAGCTGCAAATCTGGATACCCGGGTTTGAATCCCATAGCCCCCACTTGCATACTGTGTGACCCTGAGCAAGTCACTTAACTTCCTTGTGCTCCCAGGTCACACTTGTAAATGAGCTTTCAGCTTAGTGTCTCTCCTGGTTAAAAAAAGGTTAAGAATACAATACAATTGCCAACAATTTTCTGACAGTAATTTCAAAATAATTGCAAGGTACAATCAAATGCTTACATAGACAAATGGTAGTAATACCAGTAGGATGAACCCTACTGTAATGCCAAAAAGTCCACTGAACTATAGTCCAAAGTAGCGTTGGCACAATTGATTGGGTTGTTTGGTGATAACTGTGTGAGCAATGCAGTATAACCCATCTCTGTTGGGATAATAAGTTCGCTCATTATAAAGATAGCCAGACTATTTCATAATGCAAAATAAATAGCAATATGATGAGAGGCAAATGAACTTCAAACAAATAGAACTAGGCAGTGAGACCCAGGCATGACAAAGGGGCACATCACATATACCGTAACATCAGGACAAATACAATACATAACATAGAACATTCCCATTCCATGATTCAAATGGAACCAGATAGAACTAGCTGTGCGAGGACTAATTTGCTCAGTGTATCAGTCGATTCAGTGTAGCCCAGTATTACTTCTGTGGACCTTTGATGACAGTTCACTAGTATCTATTGAGATTCCCTGAGGATGGTTGCATCACTGCACACTGCTGAGTTGTGGAGAAACCCAGAGAGCAGGGTCAAATACAAGCTTTTTCCCCTTTTATAAAAGGTATGCCACCAAAGGAGAATATTTGACCTTACCGGTCTTTTTTGTGTATGTGCCGTCTAGTGTGCGGTCTTCAGGCTGTTTTCTTTTTTCCCATAGGAGGAAAGTGGCAGTGGGACTGGACAGTGGAGAAAGAGAGAAGCCCTTTGGAAAGGTCATGCTTGGAGACAGCACACTGAGTTGTGGTGGGGAATGAGGAAGGGATAAACTGGGACTGGAACTAGAATGCGACAATAAGGAGATAAGGAGAACAGATGGAAATCCATGTAAAAGAAAAATTTTGTCAAGAACAGTGACAGAGAAGCAAAAAGACAAAGAACCAGAGTGAAAAAAAGGGACACAAAAATGTTATATTTAAGGAGGAGGCTTTCCTAATCCTCTTTAGTTTGTCATATATATTTACATATTTATAAATCCCTTTTAGCTCTTGATTCTGTGAGATGATTGAGTTGATTGAGTCGGGACGGCTGTTATGAACTGACTCCAAAATGATTTGAAAGTGTTTTGCTGTCCTTTTTTTTTCTCTTTGCACCTTAATGGATGAATGGAACAACTAGAACAAAAGCGTAATATATGTTTAATATATGCTTATAAATTCATAGTATTTTATATCTGTTTTGTTTATTTTTTGTATTTTCGTGCCATTGGGTGAATACGGATTTCTGATTGGTACTGGAGGTCGTGAGTCCTGTAAACATTAAAGAGCATGCGTAGCATAGTGTGAGCAAGACACCCATTCCTAAACAGGTCATGACGGAGTTCACATTGTATGTGGGCAGTAAAGGAATTTTTTGGAGTGATTGAACTCTTTTTCAAAAACAAAAAAGCCGACCGGGTTGTACTGTTAAAGTAGCTTTTAGTAGCTTCTTAGAGTTTGCAGACATTAACTGATAAAGACTGTGCGCTTTATAACCTCTATGTGCTTGCTATAAGTGAGGCCTTGCAGCTTAGAAGGAGCTTCAAGAGTAAAAAGCATCCTAAGGAGAGCTTTTTTGGGGGGGGCTTTGAGGGAGGGGGTTTATACTTCCCTTCATCCTTTTACAAGTCCTCTATAATGCAGACTTAGGAGCCTAGCTTGGAAAAGCCCGAAAAGGCCGAAGTTGTGTATATATTTTCCAGTCAGGATGAAGTAAGTTATATGACTGCTTATGTGTGTTGTTTTTTTAAATAGATTTTTAGCTAGTTTGTAATAGTTAGAAAGAGATAACACAGATATAGGTATCTATTTCTGTAGTACTGTATTGCTTCACTATTGCTTTATTATTATAGTCATTCTTTTTAGTGAAAGCAATATTTTTTTTGATTCACTTAGAACTTTCAGATTTTAAATACGGTTAGGAAATTTTTATAATATCTCAGATGATCCTCTCAAACATCTATTATTTTTTAATTAAAGGCTCTCTGAAATCGATCTGCTCCATCTAGAGAGTTGAAAAAGAGTGGAGGTTGTGAATATTAACAGAACATTAGGGAGACACAAACTTTAAGTGTGTGACTGAAACCCACCGAGACTTTTGGAAAAATTTTAACAAAATAATGATCTGGAAGAGTCAGAAAACAAGAGTGTAACCAAATATAAACTGGGAAAACGGCACTCAACCAGCACTCAAGGAGAAAAAACTTAGTGGAACTTTTGTCTCCTTTTTTTGTTCACCGCAAAATGAAGAAGGTAAAAAGGAATCTGTGCACTGACTTTTTTTTACAAGAATAAGCACTAGCACAAGTATTTCTGCATTGTGTGACCTTGGATATTTACCTGTATATTTACTTGTATATTTACCTGTGTTTTTCTTGATAGGTGTGACGGCTTGGTTTAATCCAAGTTGATTTATTTATTGATTTATTGAGAATATGCCTGCTATTACATGTAGTCAGAATAAGGTTGTTAATTCATTGGAGATAGAGGATATGTCTACTGTTGAAGATTTCAAATGTGGGGGGGGTAAAGTAAAATCTAAGGGGCCACTGTCTTTGAAGACTTCGGCCAATAGAGTACTTGGCAAAACTCAAGATAAACTGTACAACAAGGGTAAAGTAAGAAGAAATAAAAGTAAGCATATAAAGCAGACATAGTTAGTAAAGGGAATTACATCACAATCTGTCTCAACTCCAAATGAAGGAAATGGAGATATTATGCATTTTTTTGTACTCCTATTAATAAAGTAAATTTGGATACGTCAACTTATATGAATAAGGAGAGTGACCCTCTTTTTCAAAAGAATTTTCCTACGGGTGATACTGTTATGGATAATCTTAATTTAACCACAAAGGTGGGAGAGGACCAAGAATTTGAAAATGGGAAAATTGATTTCTCTCAGATTTTCCAGAATTTGTCTGTTCTAGATACTGAAGTTAGAAGCTTAAGAGAAACATTACAGTATGATATTGATTTAGAATCTAATAGAAACATAACTCATAATTACTTTGCTCCTAGTCAGCAGTTTGCCGGAACATGTTCTGATATACCAAATAAGCCTGAACAAAGTCAGCCTTTAGGTAAGGAGATCTCTAATGCAGAGTTGGGTAAAGTAATTTCCCAAGTGAGTCTAGAAAACATTCTTTAAGCTCCAGTCTCTATAGTTCCTGGACAATGAGCACAGAGTCTTTAAATATATCAGATGTTGAGGGGTTATCAAGGGATTTGTTAATAGTTTTAAGAGATGCAGTAAAGTCTAACATATTTTTATTTAAGCAGCTTCTAGAGATTAAAAACAATATATCCTTTGGGAAAGGGGTATGCCTTGAAAGTAGAATTAGATTGGAGTAAACAGAACAAAATTTTTCTGGAAAAACTGATGTCAGGATAAAAGATGAATTAAAAACATTACAAAGTGATGAGGGCCAGATTGGTTTAAATAATAGTTAAACATTTAACCTTAGGGAATCTCCCAGGGAAACATCACAAGGTGATCAGAGTGGGTTTAGTACCCACTTGGAATATATTATACTGCCACCTAAAGACCTAAGAGACAGCAGTATGTGTAGATAATTGGCTGCAGACCACCCAGTTTTGTGGCACAAGGGTGAGTTACAGGAAATGGATTCTGGTTTTCAGAAATAAAGCTCTGCTCCTATTAGGAGTATGTCCTTTAGTAAACCAGAACTCATTAATTATACTCAGATTTCTGAGCTGAGTACCTCAAAAAATAAGGGAAATAATAAGAAAATAAAAAAGAAAAAGAAAATAATGAAGTAACAGTTGAGGGAACTGATAATAAGTGAAAACATTCTGGGGATAATGGAAATGGATCAAGGCCTATTGTTAGTCCCAAAACTGCTAAGCATATACAAGTGAATAAGAAAAAACAGGTGAGGAAGTGTAGGATAACTGCGGCAAATAAATCAAATAGACATATAACAAAAAAAAATAAAATAAAAGGAGAGAAAAAGTCTACAAATAAAGATAGAGGAGAGAGTCTAAATTGAGGAAGGAGATAATGAGTTATCAAAAAATAATAATGAGGGAACCAAGGAACAAATACCAGGAGTGATTGAAAATGCTGACCCCGAGGGTACAGGACTTTCATTTAGTAAACCATCAGTAAAAGGCATGAATGAACATTTAACATTATTTTTGGAGAAAATCCTGGAATCAGACTTTGTTCTACCATTATATAAGGATTCATGCCTTCCTAATGAAACTCCAGGAAAACTTGCTGATACTGTTATGGGTGTATTAATATTGTTATTTGATGGTTGCAATCTTGTAAGAAACTCAATCAGCATTATTAGACCAATAATTGGAACCAAACTGGTTTTGTTGATAATTATTTTATGTTTTGAATGCAATATTCAAAAATCTAAACAATTAACTGAAATGGATATTGCAGTAGGGGATATTGTTGAGATGAAGGATCTCTTCCCCCAGTTTTATGTAAACAAATCTAAAAATACTAGTAAAATTGATGTTACAGTTTCTATTTATGGTATGAAACAATTTCCAAAAGAAGCAAAATGTAATTTAAAACAAAAACTGATTGATTTTCTGAATGTATGTTTGGATTTACAGGTTGGCAGCCATCAAATTAGTAAAGTCTCTAGACTATATAAGGATAGCCAAATTTTATTCTTTGTAAATCAAGAATGTATTTTAAAGGAAATCTTGAAACAACAAAGTCTTTTGGATAATTTGCAGATCTATTTCTGTGTTGAAAATGAATATGAAATGATTATTAACAATCAGAATGGAAAATAAGTTGGGGCACAAAGATGGGAGACTCTGGTAGAGATTTCAAATAGATATGAGCCCTTGGCTCCTTTGGAAAATTGGCAATGTGTCTGTTTGGAAGAGAGATCATGGGGACTTATCACAAATATTGTGGAACTGAAGTATTCAGGATTGGGAGAATCTCTTAAATCTGATATAGAGGCTATCAAAATCTTGTCATGGAACTCCACTGATTTGGAGGAAAAAATCAGAGACCCGGATACAGTTAATTATTTAAAACAGTTTAACATTGTTGGAATACAGGAAACTTGGGCTTTAGGTGATTTGTTTTTGAGTGGGTACTCTGAGTACTGTAAGAAAGCAACAAAAATAAGAAGTTTGGGAAGGCAGTAGGGGGTTTGGCTATTTTTATTAAATTAGATATGGATGTTTCATCTGAGGAGTTAAGAGTCACTAGCAGCAGTATACTTGCTGTCAAATTGCTAGGGGAAAATAATAAGAACTGGCACATAATTAATGTTTACTCCCATCCACTTGGTAGTACTAATGGAGATAATGATTAGCTTGCTGTAGTGGGTGATATAATCCAAAGAATACAAATCAACAGCTCACTTAGTAGAACTGTTATAATGGGAGACTTCAACGCAAGACTTGGAGATCTTCAGGGCTGCTCTGACGAAGCAGTGGAAGCTATTATTGCTAATCCAGATACTAAATTACAATTAATAAGGAACTCTAAAGACAAAACGGTTAATAAGAAGGGCAAAGTTCTAAATGAAACCTTGTCAAATAAAAATGTGTTATTGCTAAATGATAGCTGTCCATCAGATTTTGATGGGCAATACTCATTTCTGGGAGGAAATGGCTGCTCCATTGTTGATTATATCTGGGTTAATTCCAATCTGATTAATAATTGTTACTCACTGTGCCTGGTTCCTAGACCTGAAAGTCAACATATGTCTCTAGAGCTAGAGATTTCTGTAGAAAATAAAAAACAGCAAAAAGGACAAAATGGATATTCCTGTTAAGAAAAATAAACAGGGCATTGAGTGGAATTTAATCTAGGGCATCATTTTTTATGCGCTGCTTGAGAGCAAAGTTATTCTGTCTAACATATTAGAGCTTTCTGGGTGATCTTGTGATTCTATATTAATTTCAGAATATAACAATATTATAAACACAATTGCTTACATTATAATAAGGGATTTTCCTGTACAGCCTAGGCAGAAATTTGCTTGGTTTAATAACAATTGCAAAAAAGCAAGGGAACTACTAAATAAAAAAATTAGACAATTAAAACACAATCCAAGTAAGAATACCAACAGATTAATGAATAAGGCTAGAAAAGAATATAGAGAGATTTTGCTTAAAAATAAACACAGATATATTAAACAATTATGGACAGATCTTCAAAAAGCAGTTTTAATAAAGGATAGTAAAACATTTTGGAATATTGTTAACCATGGTACAAGGAATTATAATTATGTTGATACCCATATTGAACCGGAGTCTTGGGTTAACCATTTCAAAAATCTGTTTTACAGAGATGATCAGGATTATCTTTCTGGTATGGGCAATCCAGATCAGATAGGGAGAGAGTTTATTCCAACTATTGACATTACCCTGCTTGAACTTGAAGGTTCCCTAGGCTCATTCATGAAGAGAAAAGCCTCTGGACCAGATGGGGTTCCTTTAGATGTAATAAAACAAAAGATTTCTGGATTCTATTCTTATATAAATTGTTTAATTATATCTGGAAAACTGGAGATGTTCCTAATAGTTGTATATTAAATATAATTGCCCCGGTATTTAAAAAAGGTGACAGAAAGCATCCAGAGTGCTATAGGCCAATTAGCCTCTTGGATACTGTAGGGAAGGTCTTTTCTCGAATATTAAACAATAGATTATTGAGATGGGTTGAAGATAATACAATAGATGAAGCATAGGCAGGCTTTAGAAATAATAATTCTGCTATTGATCAGTGTTTCACATTATTTCACATAGTTTACAAATATAATGTAATTAAAAAGCAAAATGTTTATTGTACATTTATCAATTTAAAAACAGCTTTTAACAGGGTCAGCAGAGCAGTTCTTTGGGAAAGATTAAACAAATTGGGAATTGATAAATCTTTATAAGAAATGATTAGACTCCTACATAATAACAATTTTACTAGTATTAGATGCAGTGAATCAGGAGAATTGGGTGGCTGGTTTCAAAACAATATTGTGGTAAAACAATGGTGTACACTTGCCCCCCACCCACACTATTTAATTCATATTTTTCTACAGTATTAAATGAAATGTATAACCAAGAATTTCATTTACCCAGAATTGGAACAAGAACAATATCATATTTAGCGTACGATGAAGATGTTGTGCTTCTTTTTATTAGTCATTTGGGAATGTCCAGGAGTTTAGAGAAATTTCAAGTTGAGTGCACAAAGGCAGATTTGCAAATACATTATGACAAAACAAAAGTTTTGGTATTTGGAGGCAATAAGAAGAGTTATCGGTATTATATGAATAAACATAGATTAGATGTTGTGAAGAATTTTTGTTACCTGGGACTAGTAGTTAATGAGAATAGAAAATTGGATGCTCATTTAAAAATGCAAGCGTTAAAGCTGATACATTCTTGCCAGTCTTACTGTCTTTCTCGCATAAGTACGGTGTAAAATCGCTAGAGGGGAATTTATTAGTAGCCCATGCAAAGATTAAAACTTAACTTTTATATGGTGCTGAAATTTGGGGACTTGAATATAAAGGAACATTGGATATTAGTTTGAATAAGTTCTATAAGAAAATTATTGGTCTTCCTAACAGTGTGCCTTCAGGAGATCACGTGATGCCACTGAAGGACTAGCAGCTCGGAGAACCTACTTCCACCACAGCTCTCAACTTTAATTAATAACTCTTCGGCTTTATAGCACTAAATATAAGGGTCTACTCACCATTTAACTCCTGACAGCTCTCCGTATCACCTGAGGTGAAATTAATCACGACTTAAAGTGTTCCTGAAGAGGATCGGACTGATCAACGTCTGAGGCCTAGATCTGGCATGGAGGAAGAAATGTGCCAGGCACCTCCCCTGCACACACCGCCGCAGACTCAGGAAAAAACCCTGAAACATTCAAGGGGGCAACTGGGCACCATTTCTAAGGCTAGTACAGCCTCGACTACTGCACAAACTGCAGCTCCTCTAACAGAGCAGAAATTTATGGAGGAACTGCAACCGTTCCGCACTGCCCTTCAAGACCTCACCTCGGAGCTCAAATCCATGCAGGCAGAGCTTACAGACACCACTAGAGCAATCACAGATGTGGCAGCCAGGCCAACATCTCTTGAGGGCTGAAAAGCCTCAATAGAGCTGGAACTCCCTGCACTGCACCAAAAGCTCCAATAGATGGAAGCTAAACTAGAAGACTTGGAAGGCCGAAGTCACCGCAATAACATTCTCATCTTCAGCCTTCCAGAAGACACAGAAGGAGCTGCACTGATCACTTTCCTACAGCAGATGCTCACCAAAATAGCTGGGCCCTCTCCCAATAACACCACATATGTAATAGAGAGGGTCCATCACTCACTTCGATCTAAACCAGCTGCAGGGAAACCACCAAGGCCTTTGATACTAAAATTCCTAAACTACCTGGATAAAATGCATGTCCTGGGACAGGTCATGGGTCTCCAGGAAATCCTGTGGGAGGGTCAGCAGTTGCGGTTCATGCAGGATCTCCCAGCAGCTATTCGACAGCGAAGGGCAGAATACCACCCTATCGTTACCAAGCTGATCGCTGCAAGCATAAAATATAAAGTGCAGTACACATCCAAGCTGTCTGTCTATTGCCAGACCACCTGGAAAAGCTTTGACACCGTGCAGCAAGCCTTTTCTGAGCTTCAGGCACTGATTCTGAATTTATACAAGCCACATTGAATTTCAGTGTTGGACCTTTGGTAGTATAACAGAAATATGTGAAGTAATCCACAGTGCTTTCAATCTTCACAGGAGGATGTCAGATCGCCGAGTTTGTGCTTATAGCTTAGTCCTTTTGCCTCTTAATCTGCTATGCTAGCAATTTTTAGCAGTCGATTCAAGGCATCAGACTTCTCATGACAGTTAATTAATATTGCCCTGATCTATGAGTGCGATCCAGTAAGGGATCCCCCTGGTCTTTTTCATTTTTTCTCCCTCTCTCTCCTGAACTTAAGAAGGGAATAAATGGTCTTAAGCTTAGGAGACTTATCTTGCATGCTTACACAAAGAGGGATTTTTGTTGCTCTATATAGCTACAGTTTCATCTCTCTCAACTGTTATTTACGTGTATCTCCACACGAGGGCATCAAAGCTCCGCGTTTGTGCTCCTAGCTTGATTCCCTGGCCTTCCAATTCATCCAGTCAGCAATTTTTTGTAGTAGATTCAAGGCATCAGTTTTGTTGTAATAGTTATGATTTAATTAACATAGCCTTGATCCATGGGTGTGACACAGTGAGAGACACCCCTGTTTTCTTATTTTTTCTCCCTCTTCCTCCTGATGTTAAGGAGGGAATAAATGTCTCTAAGTTATGGAGACCTATTCTGCATGAATATATAAAGGGGGATCTCGTTATGTTATATTGTTACAGTTTCAGCACGCTATATTGATATTTATTAGTATAAACGAATGCATCTCCATTGCTTTAATATATTAGAGTCTGACGCTATACAACAGTAATATGTATAGAAATTTCCACAGCCCTCTATCTTTATATGAGGGCACCAGAGCTCTGCGTTTGTGCATATAGCTCAATCCCCTTGCCTTTTAAGTTAGCCAACTTAGTAATTTTTAGTAGTAGAATTAAGGAACCAGACCTGTTGTGACAGCTATCATTTAATTAATATAGCCCTGGTCTATGGGTGTAAGCTAGTAAGAGATCCCCTTGTTTTTTCATGTTTTTTTTTAATTTTTCAGGTTGTTTTATTATATTTTATCTTTTCTCCTGAAGTTAAGCAGGGAGTAAAGGTCTCTAAGTTTTGGATATCTATTCTGTAAGTTTATATAAAGAAGGATCTTGTCGCTTTACATTGCCACAGTGTTATTGCTCTCTATTGTTACTTAGCAGCACAGACTAGTGCAACAACATTGCTTTAATACATCAGAGTTATATGTTAAGATGTCATAAATCTGTTGGAAGAGCTGGGGTGGGAAGAGGTAATCTGAATACTGCTTCCGAAGAAGGGTGTTACGAACCAGAGTAAGGGGTGGGGGGTACTCACAGCTTTTTATGTTGTTATTTCTTGAACAGTCCTTTTGCCTAACTGTTTTTCTTTTGGTGTGCTTATATGTAACCCAAGCTATAGGACATTCTCTAATGGAATCGATCCAAACTGCTGTGAGTGGGGGGGGGGTTGGGAGTTAAGCAAGGGGGTGGGAAGGAAAGGGGGGTAGCTAAGGATAAGATTAGGGGAGAAGGGCACAGGTATGCAGTGAGACAAGGTTTCTCTACATTTTTTTCTTTCTTTAACCCGAAAACTTCTACCATCTTAGGCCTATTGACCAAAATTGGTAAAATGCACCAATATGACAGGGTCCTATAAAGTGTGTTCATGGAATGTGAAGGGGTCTCAGTCTCTGATTAAACATGCCAAGGTACTGCTGCATCTCCAAAAATTAGATACTGATACAACGTTTCTTCAAGAAACCCATTTGCCTCCCCCCAGGTCTTACAGTAAAGAAGGTCCTGGGTGGGTCAAGCTTTAGGGACTGGACCTGACAGACGCAAAGGGGGACTACCAATCCTCATAGCAAGGAGAGTACCCTTCTGTCTTGTGGATACTATAGTAGATTCCCAACATAGATATATTTTGATTAAGGCTCTGCTAGGTCAGTCAGTGGTGGTGCTTGGTTCCATATATGGCCCTAACACAGAGGACCCTTCTTTCTTTATTTCCCTCATGAATGACTTGATTCCATGGTCCTCCCTCCCTATTGTGCTGGAAGGAGACTGGAATCTAGTCTACTGCAATACCTTGGACCGCTCAAATAGGCACCTCTCGCCTCTCTCCCCTGCACAAATTGCCATCAGAGAAATGATGGACTCTGTCGGCCTAATAGATCTGGAGGGCTCTTTTCCCATGTCAAAGAGAATACTCCTTTCATTCTATTCCCCACAACTCATTCTCCAGTCTAGATTATTTTCTTTTGGATATGGGGCATCTTTCATCTGTTGTATCCTGCAACTACCTTTCTAAAGTGATCTCAGATCACCATCCCACCTTATTATGTTGGAGTTCTGGCCCACCCTTCTCTAAAGATAAGGTATGGAGATTTAACAACCAACTTTTTCTATCAGAATATCTGAAATCCCATCTCGCAGACTTCATTACTAATTTTCTTAATCTTAATACCCCCACCATGTCCAAGTTAGATATTTCATGGGGAGCTTTTAAATGTTCATTGTGGGGAGAAATCATCCGTATGGCCACAGTTAAAAAAAAGATCACCTCCAAGGTAACCTGTGCCCTGCTACAAGACATCAGGAACTCAGAATTATCACTCTCTACTGACTCCACCACAGATGAGCTTAATGCCTTAGAAATTCTAAGAGATCGATATAATTCAATTTTAACTGAACATGCAGAATACCTCCTTACACGTTCCAAAATTCTTTACTTCGATCAGGGGGGCAAGACAGGAAAACTCTTGGCTCTACGACTCAAGGCACAGACCTCTGAAAGAATAGTTCCAAGTATTCAAAAACCCGGAGGACAAATTGTTACTTCCCCTAGAGATATAGTAAACTGTTTCCAGGAATATTATAAATCCTTATTTTCTCAGTCTTCTTCTTCTTTCCGCCCAGAAATGGTAGATCAGTTTTTACAACCGATCTAACTTCCGCAACTTGATGCCAGTCAAGCAAATTCACTTAAGGCACCTATTTCCCATGACGAAATAAACCTGGCCATTGATTCTCTTCCTTTAGACAAATCCCCAGGACCAGACAGTTACACCGTAGAATTCTTTAAACTTTTTAAAGCACAACTAGTACCAGTTCTCCTAGATACTTATAATTATATGTTCAATCAAGGTATCTCAGATTTTTCCCTATTTGAAGCCACAGTTGTGGTTCTTCTGAAACCCATTAGGGATCCTCTTCAAATTATTAACTATCCCCGATCTCTTTAATCAATGTGGATATGAAAATACTCGCCAAGATCCTGGCTACCAGGTTGACTAAAGTGTGGCAAAGTCTCATAAGTAGAGAACAAGTTGGCTTCATCGAGGGTAGGGTGTCTTCCAGTCATATGCACAAATTGGTCTATTTGATCTCTGCATTCAGGGAGTCCCGAATTCCATCCGCTTTGGTCTCCATGGATGAAGAGAAAGCGTTCGACAGGGTCTCTTGGGACTATCTATTTTACCTGCTACAGCGCTATAACATACCAGCGCAGTATATGAAATGGATTAAGATTCTCTATACCTAGCCCTCCACACGTATGCTTTATTTTCAGCAAGGTACCAGACAGGGATGTCCACTTTCCCCTTTTTTGTTTGACTTATATCTGGAACTGCTTATTAGACGTATTAAAAATTCCCCCAACATCTCTGGCATTTCTATTGGACTAAATCAGTACAAAATTTCAGTGTATGCTGATGATATTTTACTCCATGTTACATACCCCTCAAAATTGATTACTGCCGCACTTGAACTTATTAGGGAATTTGGCAAATTCTCTAATTACAAGCTTAATACAGCTAAGACAGAATTAATGCCTTTAAATGTCCACAGATTCCCAGCAGATGTTGCTCATTTAGGGTTCCACTGGACTAAGGAAAACTAAAATATCTGTGGATGTATCTCTCTTGCTCTGAAGTCAAGATAAAGTAATACAATCTTGATAAAGTCCTTGCTCAAATCAAAATAGATCTTTCCCGCTGGGCTATGCTTCCACTTTCTCTCTGGGGGTGTATAAATGTACTGAAAATGAATGTTCTCCCACGAATATTGTATCCCTTACAAATGACTTGTCTCTTCCTACCCAAAATTTGGTTTACGCAAATCCACAGACTTATATCTAATGTTCTATGGGGCAGCAAGACGCCCCGGCTGGTTCTCTTTAAACTACAGAGGAGCAAAACGAATGGAGGTCTACAACTTCCAGATTTGCTTCTTTATCAGTTCTCCATTACATGTTCAATTCTTACACACTGGATGGAGGCTGGGCCATTCACCGAGCAGACCCAATATCAACCCTTGTGGCTTCAAATAGAAAAGACCTTGCTTCCCTACATAATATATCTCTCAATCCTCTCATTTTTTCTTCTTCTAAGAATTTAATTAAAAGTTTTAGGAATCTACCCATAGGGATAACACTTTGAGTGCATGCCCAACTCTGCAATACATTCCAGATATCCTTGCTAAAAGATGTCCCTCAGCCTATATGTGGTAATCTCAACTTCAAGATCGGGGGTCTGCCCCTTCCATACAACATTTGGCCAGAGAATACTCAGTTTAAAGTTATGGATTTATTACTGGAACACAAACTGATGTCATTCCAAACAGTTCGTGCACAGTTTAATCTCCCTAATTCTTTCTGCTTTAAATACATCCAACTACAGCATATGTTACTACAACATTTTGGAGCTGGGTCTTGAGCATAGTAATTAACAGGCCCGCTTCTCCTGGCTATTTCCAATTTACCCTCATCCCACCTTATCTCTTTTCTCTACCGCCTCCTAAGGGATGGCATAGAGGAACTGTGAGGAGCACCATACTATGTCTGGGACCAGGCACTAATCCTCAATACCATGACCATGGCCTAAAATCTGGTCACAACTTTATCAAGATGTGAAGTGGATCAGATATTGCATTCTACAATTCTATGTATTACATGACCTATACTATACCCCTGCCAGACTTTACCAAATGGGGAAGTTCCTCTCGAATCTTCACTCCCATTGCAAGGAATGTCCTGGCACACTACTGCATATTCTATGGGAATGTAATAAAGTCACACCCTTCTGGTCCATCATTAAATCTAATTTGGATCCCCTATTAGCTCTATCTGAAGCCTTTAGACCAGAAATCTGTATAATAGGGGATTATTGGGATCTTTTGATTGGTAATCAATGAAAACACATGGCATTAGTATCCCTATGCAACAAGTCAGTAATCATGCAACATTGGCTGGATCAGAGCTTTCCCACATACACAGAATGGTTAACAGAGACACTCTTTGCTTTACAAGCAGAATGCCGATCGCCCAAATAATGAAGAGGCCACATTATTACAAGAAAGTTTGGGCCCCCTTACATACCTTATTAACCATTTAATTAAACAAGGTACAGAATATAACAAATCTTAACAATCACTACTAGATAAATCAAAATATCACTTTAGGCTCTCTCCAATAATTCTATCCAGGGCTAATGAAATCATAGGTCAATCTCACTGCGTACCTGAGGGGTGATGGGTGGGGGAGGAATTGGTTTAAGGGGTAGGATGGGGGGAATAGGAGGACAAATAAGTTCATGTTTCTTAAGCTTTGGAGTGATTTATAAAGAGAATTATAATAATATTTATCACTCATCAGACTTCTACGTGAATATTTAGTATTGTAGAATTTCTCCAATTTACATTACTGGTATGTGATAATGAAACATGTAATCTTCTCTGCTAAATGTCTGTAACAAATGATGTGTAAAATCTTCCTAACAATAAAATACAGTCAATCTGAAAAAAGAAAAAAAAAAAACAGTGCACCTTTGGCACTGGTTAGAGCTGAGTTAGGTCAACTTTCAGTTGAGTGCTCCTGTATCCAACGGTTGATTAATTATTGGATAAAGACTTTTATTATTCCCTTGTATAGGTTCCCTCTATTATGTTTAGAAGAAGCAATTAGTTACAAGCAACAGGATATAATTGTTCCTTGTCTGCTGGTGGTAGAGAAATTTATTAAACCATATGGTTTAAATATAATTACGGACAGCCTCAGATATCCTTTTGAGATTATTAAAATGATTGTTAATAGCAGAGTTAAAGATATTTTTAGGCAAAAAGATTTAGAATTCTGTAAACAATCTAGAGCTTGCCCATAGATGGCAAAAAATAAGAGAAAACATAGGACAGAGAACTATCTCTGTGTCCTAACAAACCCGACACAAAGGAAGTATCTAAGAAGATTTAGATTTGAATGCTATTTAAACAATAAAAAAGCACAGTTTAATGGGGACAAAACTAAGGAATTTTCATTAATTGTGGATTGGGTCAAGATGACCTTTTACATTTGATATTGCTGTGTCCATTATATGAGAAATATAGATGTTCTCTTTTAGGAGACATATTGAGTCAACAGCAATTTCAACCTAAACAATTGTTAGCTTATTTGTTAAAATCCAAGGACCTCCAAAGTGTTAGTCCCCATGGTCTCCCTTTTCAAAATAATTACACAGAGAGAATTCCATCTGAATGCTTGAATATAACATTTTGCTACTGTTTGTTAACATCTAAGAATCTCAAAAGTACTGATTCTTGTGGTCTCTATTTAAAACAGTATTGTCTGAAAGTTCTAATTGTATGATTATAATATGTCTTATGACGTCAAAGTAATTTATGAATAATTTGAATACAAACTATTTGGAAATGTCATTTTACAAATGCTGATGTAGGAGAGATATTTTTTAATTATATGACTTCTTATATGATTGTTATTTATGACCTAATTTTTTAATATGAAAATTATGTATTTATGTGTTTTTGTAATGATTATTTTGTTCGATCAAATAGAAAAATTACTACTACTACTTCTGCACATAATTCGACTGGAAGAGAATTTTTCTTAGCTCATCCACCAGCGGGAAATTGTAATAACTTTAGGGGCTTCATTTTAAGAAGAATATTTTTTAATTCCATTTAGCAGCCCCTTGACCTTAGTATTCAGACTTACTTACCTCACAGCACCCAGAGGTGTTCAAATCCTTCATTATTTGTGAATTAACAGCATTCAGCCTACTTACCATATCATCATGTGCTTAATCCATCAGCTACAACACGAGTCACAGCACCTAAGAGCCTGAGCAGTCTTCACCTCTACTGCTTGGCACATAAAACAGTAGCAAGGAATGGAAGAGAAAGACATGCATGGCATGATTAACTTAACCAGCTAATCTTAAATCAGGACCTCACATACATCTCACAGACATACCACCCTCTGCAATGAACCCTCGTCTCACCACACATAGCACCACAAAGCCTGACCAGGAATGATCTAGCTAGAGTCGGCACATACATTATACCTCAGTTATTGCTACCTATATAAATATCTTGCTTAGAACATCTATAGCAGCTTTTGTTAATATTTAAATATCAACTGAGCTCAAAGAACAGTAACACCTCTTCCAGAATCAATAAAACATTGCAATCTGATAAACTGCAGTCCTATTTAATTCACATGCAGGTTTTCAAATATGTAGGTATTTGAGTCGACTTGCTTTAGTTTCAATCAGAATTAATGCTTGAAGATAGGTTTGGTGCATTCAGTCTGGCAGCCAATCAATCTAACCACATAACGAGAACAAGATCAGCACATGCATGCAGAGCATTATTAAGTTCATCTGACCTTGTTTAAAACTGAAGGTATTCTCCCTGTGTGTCCTGGCATTTGCAAGATTAAATCTTGGGATCCTCACTAAACTGGAAGTGAAGAGTTTTCAGAAGCCTGTGCAGCAAAAGGAAGTGAAACAACAGAGTCAAGGAGTTCTCTTGTAGAGGTTTCTGCAGTGCGCACTGTTACTGGCAAGTTGGGAGGAAAAGAGGACCTAGAAAGTGTGGCATCCATGTCATAAAGTGTTTCTGGTTTGGGTGGAGTGTTAACTGGTGAGGAAGTACAATAGCTTTCTCTACTCCATTCCCATTTCCTTGGATTTCACTCCCTGGAAGGTCGAGGGATGTTGGAGGGTCTTTCTGAGTGCTTAGTCTTTCTTTGGATTTCTGTGTTCCACTGTGGCTGATCTGTCTGCTGGACTATGGCAGAATAAAGGTGAGGTGTGGAGGCTTTAGGTTGCATTACTGAGTGCAGAGGAAGCTGCATGCAGGCATGAGGCAAGGTGTCAGCAGAGCTGACTCTTTCAGTTGCATGGAGTGTGAGGCAGCATTTGAGCGTTCTGGGCATGACTGCTCTCATGCAGATGGTTGGACACCAGCTTAGAATCTGGGCCTTTTTTAGCAGAGTCTCTGTAAGAACGAACTACATCCACTGCTTCTTCTAGTGAATCACATTTAAACGTTTTTCTTTCAGGATTTTGTATACACAGGGTGGCTGGGTATTTGATAGTACTGTACGACATCATTTCTGAGTTGTTGTTTCACCTCATCAAATTCTTTCCATCTGCCAACCAGCTCAGTTGAGAAGTCTTGAAACATAAGTATTCTGTCACCTCTCCACATTAATGATTTCATTTTCCTTGCTAGATGCAGTAGTTCATCTTTAACAGCGAATCGTAAAAAATATGTAATTATTGGCCTAGGTCTCTGATTTTTCCCCTTCAGACCTAATGCTCTGTGTACCTCTCAATCTCCAGGAGCCAGGACCAGTGGTAGCCCAACAGATCCAGAATAAAATATTGAAGAAAGACTATCATGTTACTGCCCTCAATACCTTCTGGCACCCCTAAAATCCTTGTTATTTTTTCTGCCCCTGTTCTATAAATCATCAATTGTGCCCATTAAGTATGTAATTTGTTTTGATTGTTTTTGAGCAAACTGTTCACCTGAGAGTGCATAGCCCATCAAGGAAGTCAGTTCATTTATTTTTACATTGTTAGTTCCAATATGAAGGTTCATTTCCTCATTTTGTTTAGATAAATTGGATGCTGTCAACTTTAAGATCTGAGAGCAATTCTTTTAACTCCGCTATATCACTCTTATTGGCATAATCGGTATACATACTGATTATAGATGGTGCTTCTGGGTTTAACATTGGATTATGTAAATGAGGTGACCGAGGGGAACGGAGCCTTCCTTTCAGCATATTTTGACAGGTACAGCCCGGCTTCAATAGATGGCAGTAATGGTATTCGTTGTTTGATTCACTTCCTCGCCACCACAGTTTTAGTTTTTATATCATTCGGGATCTCTGAACTGGTGGAAAATGTTACTACCAGTCCGATCGCAAAAAAATTATTATTAGAGCAGGATTATGTTGAATAAGGGACAGGGTCACATGGAGCTCACACAGATGCAGCCATCACAATAAAGCACTGGCACTATTTAATATTGACAAAAGCAGCCACACAGATGAGGACATTAGGCATGCAAGGCACCAGCTGTCCATTATGGTCTCATTTACATGGGCTGCGGTGTTGCAGTGTGTCCCCACTCCCTGCTCGAAGCAGCCACAGTCACTGGTAGTCTAGTAGTTTCTCCCCTGTCCCTAATGCTGATCCCTGTCATGTTAACTCCTATTAAATATTCTTGGTAGTCTAGTGACCTCTCCCTGATCCCCGATTGCTTTCCCCATTGTAAAAAAAGAATATCTCTGGTAGTCTAGTGATCCTTCCCCCCCTCCCAGTTCTCCATTCACTATCCTGTTATTAAATAATAATATCCCTAGCAGTCTAGGGGTCCCTCTCCCCACACCATTGTCTAATCACTATCTGCCAATAAGAAAAAACCTCCCTGGTAGCCAAGTGGTCCCTCGTCCCACCCCCAATGTCCAATCACTGTCTGGTGATAAGAAAAAAACCTCCCTGGTAGTCTAGCGGTCCCCCCCACCTCCATGCTCTGATTGCTATCCCGTTACATAAACAAAATGACACATGGTGATCTAGTGGTCACCCCACCCTGATCCCCCCATATGACAAAGAAAAGCTTTCCATGTGAGTGGACCTCCCAGCCACCACACCTGACAGATAGTGTCCCATCACACTCACCCAACATCCTGAAACCGATCTGGCGACCAGCACAGCCCTCCTCTCACCACTACAGCTGGCTGCTGACTGAGCTCGCAATGATCACATACTGCATACAGTACACATTCATTGAGCTGTCAATCAATGTCAATGAGCATGTACTGTATACAGTATGTGCTCATTGTGAGCTCAGTCAGCGGCCAGCCGTGGTAGCGAGAGGAAAGCTGTGTTGGTCACCAGCTCAGTTTCAGGATGGGGAGCAGGGTGGTGGGACACTACCTGCCAGGTAGGTGGGTGGGGGGTCCACTGCACAAGGAAAAGCTATACTTGCCATATAGGGGCAGATCCGGGAAGGTTGGGGGGGACCGCTAGACCACCACGGTAATTTTGTTTTTATGAAAGGACAGCAATTGGAGCATGGTGGTGGGGGAGGGACCACTAAAGTACCAGTGAGTTTTTTTCTTATCACCTGACAAGGATCAGACATCGGAGGGGGGGGGAGGGACCACTAGACTATCGGGGACACTTAGACTAGCTGGGAATTGTGCTTTCTTGAGCTGGATGTCATCTTGCAGTTTTAGCTGGGATACATTAAGTTGCTAAACTCATTTTGTTAAAGTGCTAAATATAGGGGGATCCTGCCTGTTTTTTAGCCAAAGACATCCAGTCAAATGTGTAATTAGTGACACAGGTTTTTCAGCACTCCTCCCCACCACCCAGGCCTCCTTTAAATACACATTCACCCCTCTCTCCTTACAGGAAGCTACTCCCAATTGGCTACTACTGTCACAGACCCACTCAGCAGGCCAGCCCTCTACTCCCAAAATGCCAACCTCCGAGCGCAGTCTTGTGAACAGTTAACAGAACAAGGTAACCCTCTTGTCTGTTTTTGTAGATTCAAATCAACCTTTGGTCTCAAGTTCTGGAGGGATTCAAACTGTGAACCTCTTGTTAGCGTACCCAATGTACAGGATCAGATAATTCTGTCTTCAGGGGCCTGATATCTTTGCCTACGGTTACCTAACCAGGTGTACAGAAATGAACCCTTAAAAACTGTAATAAAAGACCTCAGATTTAAAACGCTTACCTTTTTCCAGTTTGGTATCACCATTCAAGCTTATGTACAGTGTCTGCTTTAACCATATATACTCCACTTGTAAAAGGAAAGAAATCAAAGACTGACCAAGTAAGCTCTAAAAATAGAGTTTTACTTAAATAGATAAAAAAATATGTAACACATAAAATACAGAACTATTATATCACAAGACATACAAATCTCTTAAAACAGGTATTAACAGTGCAATTCTTACTACAGTACTTAGATTTGTCTGTCTGTCTAAATATCTGCTTAAAGTGCTCACAGATGTTTCTTTGTCAGAGTCTAGATAGAAGTGTCTCTGAAAAAAAAAACAGAATATTGTTTAACAGCTGGTTTTCCCCACCTATTTGCATGAGATCACCTAGCTCCCCCTTATCAGAATATATAAAAAAATATATCTATATAAAAACAGGATGACTTTTCCAAGTATTAAATTCTGCAACCTCAGCACAACTCATGTTCTTATTCAAATGACATCTCTTTGATCTCATGAGCATCTTCCCTTTCCCAGGACATCAAGGCATCTTTATGATTTCGCACCAGTGTACTAAACCTGGTTTCCCCCTCAAAACATCATAAAAGGGATACTGATTTCCCTTTTAGCAGTTAAAGTTATAATTAACTTAGAAAAACAGGAGATTCCTGATCAAGGCCTGTTCTACTCTGTAATTAGCTTCTGGTCTTCCACGTAACACCTTGTGGCCCAGATATTCAAAAGGGTTGCGCCATGCGCAACAGGGTTGCGCATGCGCAACTCCAAAAATGCACCATTCTGCGATATTGAGAAGGGGCCAGTTGCACCACCGAAAACATGCTGAGCCACAGCGCAATGGAAATGAAGGCATGCGCAACCGAAGGGGGCGGGTCCATGCATAAAGTGCGCAATGCGATATTTGAACACTTGCGCAATGCGCAAGAGTGGCTCAGCTGGAGGATGCGCTGTACCGGATGTGAGCCAAAATAAAAAGGCTCAAGGGAGCGGTGCAAGAACTATAGCAGGCCGCAAACCGGGGGAGAGAGACCAGAGACAGAGAGAGAGAGAGACAGAGAGACAGAGACAGGAGCAGGAAGGGCAGAGAGGGACAGTGGGTCCTGGAGGACAGAGAGGCCAGTGGGGTGCGGTGCAGTGGAAGCAGCAGTGGGGCAGTGGGGTAACACAGGAACAGCAGCTGGGGGCAGGAGCCAGGGAGATGGACAGTGTCAGCTTCCACATGGAAGCTGTAATGAGGGGTGAGACAGCATGCTGCAGGGGACGTGGCCGTGGAGGCCCATCGGGCGACGCCCCGACAGGCGGTATCGGGCCCGATCAGCTCCAGGCTGTACACAGATGTCGAGATTGTGGCCCGCACCGCCTGAACAGGGCAATACTGAGACGGCCCAGTGAGCTGTGCAGTGATGGATGCAGGCACCCTCACGACGGAGTCATGCTCTGTCTGTGGAGACCAAGGTGACAGCCTGCATGTGCCTGCTCACCACGGACACCTTCCAGAGGCCGACAGGTGACACCACAGGCATTACGAGTCGGCCACGCCACACATCCTCACCCACCTCAGCGACTGCTGCCTCATGCTGCGGAGTACATCCATTTCCCAGCACCGCGGGCAGAGCCGCATAAGCAAACATGCAGGAGTTCCACAGGGTAGCACATATGCCTGGCATGCTAGGGCCATAGACTGCACCCATGTGGCCATTCGCATGCCACCTGGCCCCGATGGCCAAGCGTATCAACCAAAGGGCTTCTCGAGTGTCAACTGCCAGGTGGTGTGTGATGCCACTGGGCGATATTATCAATGTATGTGCCACACCCTGGCGGAGCACATGATGCCTCATATGGCACCAATCTGCACTGTGCCATCGATTCAAGAGTGGAACATCCCCACGGGTCATCTAGTGGGTGAGTACACATGTATGGAATGCAAATGCTGTGCAAGGGTGGGAATGACACAGGTGCCATGGTAGTGGCACACAAGGATATGGGCAATATGGACCTGACCTGACACTGATCTCCACTATCTCCACACAGGTGACTGTGGATACCCACTCCATCCCTGGCTGCTCACACCATCGGCGCCCACGACCCCAGCGCAGCACGGGTTTCAATGAGGCACACGCCGCAACACGGAACATCATAGAGCGGGTGTTTGGGATACTCAAGGCACACTTCCGATGCCTGGACACCTCCGGCGGAGCCCTACAGTACAGCCCCCAGAAGGCCTGTGGGATATTCCTGGCCTGTTGCATCCTGCACAACATGGCCAAAGACCATGGGATAGCCGTACAGGTCCAAGAGGGGGACAGCGATGGGGACGCCAGTGGCGCCGGTGATGTGGGTGATGAGCCGCCCCCCCTAGGATGGAGGGACCCCCGACTGACATGGCAGGCCCAGCTGCACCGGGACACCATTGCAGAAGAGCACTATGCACAACACAGGTAAGTCAAGGGGACATGTGCAGGCAACACTGTCTATGCGCAAACCACAGGCACACAGGGGAACACACCGTGCATGAAGGTCAGGGGAGTTGAAGGGTCTAGGCATACCAACACATCATCAGAGAGGGGTGAGCACTCATATGGACACACACACACACACCAGGCAGCATACAGGGGCAGCAGCACAGCACTGCGGAAATTACACGCTAACACACAGCACCACCAACCACCCTCACCACCTGGACTGTCCACGTCGTGTGTCAGGACCTGGGCAACCTTGCACCTTGGTACAGTGCAATGCAGGCATCATCATCCACACGCACCTGTGGACAGAAGCTGGGAGAGGTGCAGGTGGTCCGTGTGTCAGCTTGGTGAGCAGAGCACCCAGCAGTGCACTGCCCACCATGACACACATTGCACACAGGGCAGCACCAGACAGGGCCTGCATTGGGAGACAGCTCAGTCAGGGAGCACTGTCCCACTGCCACCACGGATGTGGGCGGCCCAGCCGGGCCTAGCAGCACTGGCAGGCTGCACAGGGTCATCGGTGGCACTAGTGCACCACCAGGGGTCCCAGTGCATGACCGTGGCCTTGCCCAGTACAGGGGTCTGCATCCCGCTAAACAAACTTGCACCAGGGGTGCTCGGATGCCATAGCAGAACCCGCCGACAGGCCTGGTGTCGCACAACGCCGGAACAGGGAGTGAGTGCACACTGTGTGGGGTGCCTGGTACAGGGTCACCAGACAGTGGGTCAATGCGTCACCACAGAGACCACTGCCTGGGTCAGCCTGTCGATGGCAGCGGTCACATCCGTCGCATATGGACCATCTCAGCCCGGTCCCGAGCACACCCCTGCTATGCCACTCCACGGACACAGTCAGTGCCTCCACGGACCTTGCAACCCGCCTCCGCAGCTGCACCGACTCCTGCAGCAGGCGGGTGTACGTCCAAAGGGTACTCGTGCCCAAATGGCATCGTGACCCCAGGGTGTGGATGGTCCTGGTGCACAGCACCCTTGAGGGTGGCCGCTTCGCCAGGACCAGGTATGGGCTGATCTAAGGGCAGTGGACAAGTGCCACTGCCTGACACTGTCCCCCCAGGCCTGGTGTGCAACTGCTGCCGCCGCCCCTCCAACTGCTGAGCCCCCAGGTCCACCTGTTCCACCCTGTGCTGTCAACAGTGCCAGACACCTGATCAGCCACCGATGCTGCCCCACCGGTGCTGACAGGCCCAGCCTGTGAGACTGTGCCAGCATGCTGGTACACAGGTGTGGAGCTGACGGCCCAGGGGCACGCGTTGGCCTGCCATGTGTCCCTCGTGGACACACACCTCTCACTGGCCATTGCAGGCCTGCCATCATCAATAGTGCCGGTGCAAGTACTTCCATAGGCACAGCATGCTGGCACACCTGCATGCCAGACTGCTGTGACACAGGCTGTGCACCCCTGCACCGTATCACTGCCGGCGGAGTTGTCGGCCCAGCCGCCTGCTGCTGCAGTGTGTGCAGGCTGCTGGGAGGTGGAAGGTCCTCCTCCTGGTCCAGCAGGTCTGCCACTGTCAGCACTCACCACCACCATCTCCTGCAGACGAACAGGATCTGAAACAGAAATAGAGTACATGTGAGTGCATGTGAACAACAGCCCCCACAACATCACCATGACATACTGCAGTGATGGGCTTCCACCTGTCTGGAATCCTCCACCAGGAACACCCGCAATGGCACTCGGCTGCATGGCTGCGACCAGTGTCTCTCGGTCGGGGTCAGCTGCAACACCACTGGTGGTCCCCACCAGTGGCAGCACGTGCCCCTGAAGGCTGCCACCTTTCCTTCAGCCTCCCGCGTCAGTCCCCATCTTCAGTGGGTATTCCTGCACGGAGCGCTGGTGGCTTCGTGCAGGTTGACGGCCAGAGCTACCCTCCCATGCAGCTGCACGCTGCTGAGGGTGCCTCCGCCCACTCAAAAGTGGCTCAGCCTCCAGGTAGGCCTGGAAGAGGGCCTCGGTCTCGCTGTGGTGAAGTTCGGCCTCCTCTGCCCGCTGTCCACAGCCTCGGCCTGGTTCTCGCCAGTCATGCTGATCTGTATGGGTGGAAGTGGACACCTGTCACTGTGCAGTCCACAGCATTTCCCATGAGCATAGTTGCAGGCCGGGGGCAGAAGCCCCTTTCCTCGCCGCATGGCATATACTGATGGAAAGGGTGCCTCGCCCTTTCTAAGTGCCCTCATCATGCTCAGCCCCTCAACCTGTGACATCCTCCAGCACCCCTGCCCATGGCATTGTCCTGAGCATCACACAGCATGTAACTCACCTCTCAGCTGCAACAACCAAATCTGGCCGCCACAACCCAGTGTCGCATTTTTATAGTGCAACACATGCAAATGAGGTGTGCGCAACTTTAATGACATGCTAATCGCGCCACTGCACCTTTGCATGGCTGATCGACTGATTTGCATATATCGGCTGAATATCGCGTATTTGGCGCTTTAGCGCAATAGGAAGGTCCGCCGAGCCGATGGCGCATGTTTGTGGCTGTGTGTACACTGCATTGCGCATGCCCAGACAGGTTACGATGCGCCAATCGCGCTGCAGACCTGCTGAGTGCGAGCAGGCTTATTCTGGCCATGGCTACCATTGTGCCAGTGGCGCTACAGCACTGGGCACTATATGGCGCTGTGGCACTTCTGCGCGATAGTCCACTGTGGCACTGGTGCTCTGCTTAGCAGTCAAGCAGGATGCCTATACATCCCATGGCGCTGTGCGTAGCCTTGCGTCATTGCCGTGACCTTGTGTATGCCCTCTGACCCCTGGCGCTGTGGGCATGCCATGTGTATAGTCCTATTGCGCTGTCTGGTTACAGCCGCCATGTGGAAGTGACGAGCTGTGCGAACAGCGCCGATTGAGCCTGTGCTGGTCTATTCAGCAACAACTCACGTGGGTCACAGCGCAGCGGGCGCTATTGCCTGCTGTAAAGTTGGGGCCATGGCTCGAGGAGGGCGTGTGTCCTGGAGCCCAGTTGAAGTGGCCAACCTGGTGGCCCTAGTGGAGCCCCACTATGAGGGACTATATGGTGAGGCCCCCTCACCGGACCTAGGACCCATGTGTGGCAGCAAGTGGCCACTGACCTGGTGGGGTCACTGGCCGGAGCCGGTCTGGGAGCAGTGCCGCACCGGTACAATGATCTCGCGGAGGGACCCAGAACTATTGGACGCTGCCAAGGCTCCTCGCACAGGCGGGCCTGGTGCCTAGGCCACGTGAGTGTACCATCTATTCACCTATATTCTCTGTAGGGGTGTGTGTGTGTGCCTGGGTGGCTGTGCATCGGTGTGTCAGTGTGTGCAGCTGTGCGATGGATGGTTATGGCTGTGTGGGCAGGCAGTCTCACTGGGGCAGGGGGCACTCTGCTTTTGAGTCACACTGATGTTTGTCTCACCATATGTCTCCCACAGGCCGGATTGTGAGGACGCCAGACAATGGTGATGTGGGCCATGCCAGGGCCCCAGCGCCACAGGCTGTCGGGCCACAGCAGCAGCAGCAGCAGCAGCAGCAGCAGCAGCAGCAGCAGCAGCGGCAGACCGAGCTGCTGGAGGAGTGTGAGTATCATTACGTCATGGATGCTATTGCATGCTGGGGGGGCAGGACCACCAACCATGCCGGACACAACCAAAGGGGAGGTCATAGTTCCACTATACGAAACAGTAGGAGTCCCCACACTGAGTACAGTGTACAGTTCCGGAGAACATACCGCGTATGGACAGGGACTGGATGGAGAGCGCTCACAGGAGGGCGACATGGATGGTGCATGGATTGCATCACAAGTCCTATGCAGACAGGTTGACGGAACTGAACATGTACTCCTGGAGGAGGAGGAGTGTGGGATATGATGGGACATACAAGTATTGTACAGGGGGAACAGAGTGCAGGAAACAATATTTGTAAGCTTAAGGGATGTTCCAGGACTAGAGGGCATGGGATGCAGTTGGAGGGGGCTCATTTAAGAGGAACATGAGAAAGTGTTTCTTCACATAATGGGTGGTGGACGAGTGGAACACCCTGCCAGAGGATGTGGTGGGGTTGACTTGGTCACGGGATATATGTATCGTGGGTTCGCCATGAGGGACTTCTGGAGGTCAGGGTGAGGGGAGCGGACTTATAGGACAGAGAGTGATCGTACAAGGCCAAATGGCCAGACTGGGTGTCCCATAGGCCCTTATCTGCCGACACTGTCTATGTCTCCATGTATGTAGGCGTGACAGAGTGACCTGCATCACAGTGCAGCATCACAACACATCTGTGTATGCATCACAGGTGGTCCAGGCATGCACTGGGCACATAGCTGTGTAACTGGCATCGCATCACGTTGCCACATCACATGACAGCCTAGTTTGTACTGTGATTGATGTGGGCAGTGTGTGGGCGGTGGCAGATGGCTGGTGCCGCCTGTTTGTGATGGCCATGTGCATGTTCACTGTGGTGGGTGCATGCCATCACATGTGCAGCACATTGGTTAGATGGGTTGCAGGTTGGGTGGTGTTCAGGGTTGTGGTCAGTCTCAGCCATTGACTGTGTTCCCATTTTCCTAGGCCTCGGTGTGCTTCGCGCATGGCGCATGATCTGCGCGCCTGACCCAGGTGGTGGTGGAGAACTCAGCGAGCTCCTGAAGCCCTGCAGCCGGGAAACGTGGCAAGAGGGCATTGGAGGAGACGACGGCAAGGGAGGAGCAGGAGCCAGCTGGGCGTAGCCCACCTTTCATTTGACCTTCACCCATCCCTTTCACCCTGCCTTCCTCTCCAAGTTTTATTCCTCCCCTTGAACACCCCTGCCTTTTACCCGTCCCCCCAACTTGTACATAGTTATAACTTTATTGTTCACTGTTTTCTTTCAATATACATTTCTATTTTGGTACAACTGCTGTGTTATTGCTTTGCAACTGGCTCTGGGTGATCCGTTAGGTGTACATGCCATCTGGGCTACTATGGTCCTGGGTATATGTGTGTGTGTGTGTGTGTGTGTGTCCATGGGAGGTATCACCAGCATAGCATTGCCTTTCTGTTGCTCTTGCCATCTGCTGCCACCCACTGCTGGGTGCACAGGGTGGGTCTGGCTGGTCTGCTTCTCTGCAGCATGGGGTTGCCGGTGGCACGGGGTGCATGGTGTTTCCTGCAGTGCCTGTCACTGCACATGAGCGGTGTCTTGGGGGACGGTGCACACTGTGCTATGCGCGACGGGGGACTGATGTGCACTGTGGTTGTCAACCTGCTGGGTGTGGCACTCTCTGCCTGCCAGTGGTTGTGCTGGTGTCATGGCTCTGCTATGCTTTTAGTTGGCTTGTCCCCATGGGCACGTGATCATCCGTCCCACCCCCAGTGATGCTGTGCTTGGGGTGTGCCAGTGTGGTGTGGGTTCTGCAGTGAGTTCCTGTGCCCATGTGTGGCATGGCTGAGCGGTGGGCCCAGCCTGCCTCCCTGGATGTGCAGTTCCATTGCTTTGGGGGCTGTGCTTGCTATGGCAGCTCTGCACTGCTCAGCTGAGCTTCCATGGTTGCGCCATGGCACCCAGCATTTTAGCTCAACCTCTCCTACCTAGTTCTTGTGATGGCGCCGTTTGTGCGATATTGAGACGTTGTTACTAAGTAATTTGCTCTTCTCCATGTTTGAATATCGCACCTGTTACGCATTTGCACAACTGGTTTGTGCTTGCTCCTGCTGTTGCGCTACTTTTGAGCGCAGTTTGAATATCTGGGCCTGTATCTAAAACCTGTGTGTGTATGTGTGTGTGTGTGTGTGTGTGTGATCTCACATGCTGTTTCAGCATTTCTCATGGGAGACAGTTCATAATTCATTTTTTTTTTATTTTACAAAAAATCATACAGCACTCAGAACTGGCTGTCCACGTCACAACTACCATTGGTGTTTTTTTGCTATGAACTCCTAAAGTCACACTTATCCATAAGACTGTGTAACTGCCCACAATACAGGAAGCACATTCTCCTCAGGCAACTCACCATTAGAGCTAATTTAGCAATTAAAATCTTGAAGGGACACACTTCTAGTTTTAATACTGTATACCTACTCAGATTCTTAAACCCACCAACATAACCCTCACTGTGATCAATCATTTCAGATGCCCTAGAATCTTTAGCTCCTCTCCATATCACCTTTGTTTCTAAGTCACTCCTCCACCAGCTCCTTTTCTCCTTTTGGAGGGGGGTCACATCTCCCTCCTCCCTCTGCCCTCTATTACATTTACTTTCCTCTTGATAAGGAGATACCTATCAAACACTACGAGATCTACTGCAAGTCGACTTTCTCCTCTACACCCACGTCATTTAAAGAATTATATCTTCCTAGGTCTCATAATGCTACTGTGAATTATCAGTAATGAAGTTGCTAGCAATTTCTATACCCCAGGGGTTACTCTGCCAGCTTTACTTGCGGTCTACAAATAATTCCAGGAGGCTTTGCCTCTAGAAGATTGCCTGTCATCATTATTCTGTGTCGACATTGTTCTGTGTCAGGTTACAACAAGCCAAACTGGAAGTGCTATTGCATTATTATTTATTGTATCCTTTTCTTTGCTCGATAGAATTATTGCCCAATGCCTAGCCCCTCCTGCCTCAAGAGTCCTCACCCCTCTATCCTACCAAACCTACATCAAAAATTCACTTCCCTTTCAACTCACTCATCTCATATGAAAAAAATATGCCTACAACCTTGGGGTTTGTAGCTGAACCTCCCTGCATTTATTATGTAGGATTAGCATAAATATCACAGGCCTGCACTTCATAAAGGTAACTATGGCTGTACACCTGTCCCTACTCCTTCTTCTAGCAGGTGATGTAGAAGTTAATCCTGGCCCACAGGGTCCTTTATCTGCTTCTGCCCCTTACACGTTAAGGGAAAAGGGTATTAAAATCACTCATTGAAATGCTGAAAGCCTCTGGCCTAAAATTGCTGAGATTCAGGCATTGTTAACTAATCTTAATCTGGGCATCCTTGGCATGACAGAAACTTGGTTGAAGCCTGGTATACAATAACATGAAATTGATCTCCCCAGCTACTCCTGTCACAAGCATGACCATTTAGGTAAGAGGGGGTGTCTTAATCTATGTTAAGTCTAAATTTCATGTCACTGTGTTCTCTTCTCCCCTTGGCATGCCTCCCAATGTGGAATCTTTATTTTTTCTCACTAACTTTAGGCAGTGTTAACAAATTACTTATTGTATGTCGGCACTGTCAGCTCTCCCCCCGACATGGTAATCTGTGGAGATCTCAACGTTCATTGACTGTCCCCACACAAAAACAAGGCCCATACACTAGTCTCTGACACATAGTTCACCCACCTTATCTCTTTGCCCACAAGACATAA
Source organism: Neoceratodus forsteri (assembly GCA_016271365.2). NCBI lineage: Eukaryota > Metazoa > Chordata > Ceratodontiformes > Ceratodontidae > Neoceratodus > Neoceratodus forsteri. The sequence goes on along the minus strand of CM028129.1, from coordinate 18,217,869 downwards.
CTCCAAAACAGGTACCGCAATGCTGTTGGATTGGTTACTATTGAATTGCCCTCATAGGATCAAAACGGTCAGTGTTTTACCAGATTGTATTAGTGACCACTCTCCTACCTATTGCGTGTGGTGTAATAATTTTGATGCCCTGCCACCCATAATACATGAATCCAGGAAATTGTCTCAGTTTAACATAAGCCATTTCTCAATGTCAATAAGAAATGCTGATTGGACACCTCTTACTCGCCTCCCCTCCATAGACCAGGCACTCGATTACTTTATTCTTACATTTAAAAACATTATCAACAGACATTCTCTACTTACTAGACGTAGATCTAAGGGTATTAAGGCACCCTGGCTCTCTACTGATATCAGGACCCCCATGAAGAGTAGTGATGCAGCCTGGAAGACCTTTAAAGACAGTCTCCTTCACTCTGATTGGCTATATTATTGACAGCTGAGAAATCTGTGTAAAAATAGGACACAGGGTGCTAAATGGACCTATCTCCACTCACTTCAGACTGAAAATCTCAGCAAGCCCAAAGAATTCTGGAAACATATCAATTCTTTGATCAAAGATAAATCGATCCAATGTCCAAGCTCCATATCATCCAGTGGCCACCTCCTGCAAGATCCCCTCTCCATTGCAAAAGAAATTAATCAGTTCCTCACTGACCTAGCTAGGTAAACAGCTCACTCAAAGCAAGTCTCGGATTTCTGTATCCCTACCCAGTATCATGCTGCTCTTGGCCCCCGACCCCCCTTCCACCCAAAACTAGCCACTAGAAGAGAAGTCCTCAGGCTATTATCAAATCTCAAGTCAGAGTGCATCCCTGACCATGATACATTAGAAGCCAGGTTTCTCAAGCTAGGGGCAGCAGCACTCACTGCACCTGTTTGTGATCTTCTAAATAGATCCATCCTTTCTGGTGAGGAGCCAAGTCTTTGGAAAGTGGCTGTGGTGGGCCCCCTCCACAAGGTGGTCCCACGTTGTGGAACATTATAGGCCTATTTCAATTCTTTGCCCCTGGCTAAGATCTTGGAGCAGATCCTGTACAATCAGCTACAATCCTACCTAGACTTACATCATCTTCTCACAGATTGCCAGCATGGCTTCAGGAAGGGCCATAGTACTACCTCAGCCCTTGTCAAAGTCTCGACTGACATTGTTAATGCAAGTGATGCTGGTCTTTTAACTGGTGGAGTTTTCATCGACTTGACTAAGGTCTTTGATCTAGTCAACCACCACCGTCTCCTTGGTAAATTGTATCAATTAGCCCTAGATCGCTTAGCACTCACATGATTCCATGACTACCTCACTGGTAGATCACAAAGGGTAAAAATGGTCTGGTTCACTCTCCTCTTCATGTCCTATCTCACACGCAGTACCCCAAGGTTCCATTCTTTGCCTGATACTATTCTTGTTTTTTATCAACAAGCTCCCAAACTTCTGTGGCAGTGCATCTGTGCAATTATATGCTGATGATGTAATTTTATACCGTTCATCTAACAATATAGACTGGCTTAACCAAAACCTTAACTCTGATTTCAAAGCTCTTGAGACCTGGTTCTCTGACAATCACCTAATTCTAAATAGGCAGTACAGTGCAGTGGTTTAAGGCTCTGAGCTGCAAATCTGGTGACATCCAGCAGACCAGACCTGGGTTTGAATCCTACAGCTTCCACTTGTATACTGTGTGCCCCTGAACAAATCCCTTAACTTCCCTGTGCTCCCAGGTCGCACCTGTAAAAAAGCTTTCAGCTTAGTGTGCTACTCCTGGTTAAACAACTAAAAAAAAAAAAATATGAAAAAAACTAAAGTTATGTTTTTCCATAACCCATCCCTCAAACCTACCAAACAGCTCTAGATCAGCACAGTCAGGAGACCCCTTAGAGTTAGTTAACACTTTTAAATACCTTGGGATCCACTTAGATGCCTCCTTCTAATGGAACATCATGCAACTCAGCTTACCAAAACAGTAAACCAGAAGCTTGGGCTATTATACTGTCTCTGCCCTCTTTTATCCAACACCTCCTGTAAAAAGATTGTTTCAATATCCCTTCTCTCTATTTTGTTCTATGGTGCCCCACTACTACTCTCCACCCAATCATCTCCCCTTGTTCAGGTGCTTCAACTCTATCAAAAGATTGGACTCTTTGCCCTTGGAGAGGACTCCAGAAAACACCCCTGTGAGGCCCTGTATTTTCTTCAATGGTCTACCTATGACTCAAGGTTACAGTTTCACACCCTATGCCTTGTATTCAAACTTACCAAGCTTTTTAATCCCCCTTGCCTAAAAGGAATCATTTACAATAAAGCACCCACGCTTCCACTTAGATCTACTTCCTTACTATTATTAGCAATCCAGAAGATGCACCATCAATTGGGTAAGTACTCACTCACCTTCTCAGCTACCACTGCTTGGAATTCCCTTCCCAATTTACTCTCCTGCCCACCCTATCCTCCTTCAAAAAGAGCTTACCACTTTTCTACTAACCCCCCCCACAATTGCTTTAACTAACGCTTACAACGTCATTAATGCCCAGTCTATGTTACCCCTAGAGATGTATCTTGTAATCCACCAGTTCTCGTGTTCCTGCTATGTATATATTGTATAATATTAATATCCTGTTTAACTACATTATGTTTAATGCCTGATCTGTTTTAAGTTGAAAATCAGGCTTTCCACTGTAATAATTTGAAACATTGTTAAATCTCTCTGTTTCCTGTATATTATTATTGTATTTATCAATTGCACTGTGTTCACCATTGTCACCTGGGTCGTCACTGAAAAAGGGACTGCATGGTCTTATTGGACTTACCCGGTTATCAAAATTCTAATACAATAAATAAATAATATTTTATAATGGGACAGCGATCAGACATTGGGGGAGGGACCAATGGACTAACAGGGCATACATTTTTTTTATAAGGGGATGGTGATTGGCGATTGGGGAGGGACCACTGGACTACAAGGAAAATGGTGTTGTGAGTCATGCGAGGGCCACCTTGGACTATCTCTGATGACCACTAGGGTTGCGTGGAGTTAAGAGGAGGTTTTCCTTGGTGATATTTTCTCCATGCAAGGGAACCCCACAAAAATACTGGCCCAGTACTGGAACTGACAGTTCCTGCTGGGTTCTCTGTGATTCACTGCCCGAGAAAGGATCGTAGGGGTGGGAAGGGGAGGTGGCAATTTGTTTCAAATTAGACTTGAGCTTCATGGTACTTCCAGTGGGAACAGCAAGATCCTTGAATGTGTAGCCATTCAAGGAGTTGCAGGTGCAGGCTGCAGGATCCTTCTCATTTACTGTCCCCCGGAACACGAGAGGGAATTTCTACTGGAAGTCGCAGACTTCATTGTCAGACTAGTGTTGGAGTCTCTAAGATGGATAATTCTGGGTGATGTCAACACTTGGGTTGACGATGAACTCTCACCATTTGGAGAAGACTTCCTCAAGTTGATGCTATCATTGGGTCTGACACAGGTGGTTACCTCTGCAACCCATTTACATGGCGACTCTCTGGATCTTGTCTTCTCACTGGGACTGAAGATCTCTGATCTCATAGTGGAACTGGTTGTTTGGTCGGACCACTGTACCGTGAGGTCCTCATTTGAATCCCCTCCATGATAGAGCCTCCCCCATGGAGATGGTCAAGTACCAATCTTTAAGGGGTTTGACCCTGGAGGGTCTTATGGTAGTGCTGAATCTATCAAGTATGATGAGTGCTTGTGAGGAGCTATGGGAGTTGGTGTCAGCCTATAATAGGGCCATTGCCAACACCCTTGACTCAATTGCACCAATCCCTGTTCACCCCTTCGCCTCACACCAGAGATCCCCATGGTTTGATGGCACTCTCAGGGAGTTGAAGGCAAGGGTCCAAAGGTTGGAGCGGCACTGGCTGAGATCCTGGTCTGATGGGGATCAGCTTACTTTGGTGACTCATTGTAGGCAGCATCAGACATCAATCTCCTGTAGGAAGGCAGAGTCCCTGTGCAGGGAGATTGCTGCAGCAATTAACAGACCAGCTCAGCTCTTCTGGACTGTAGACAGGATATGTAATCGGATCTTTATTCAGTCCATTAGAGCTTTTCACAATCTAAGTGGGATGAGCTTGCGCTGTTTTTTGCTGATAAGATTTTCTCTTTCAGATCTGGGATCCAGTCAGTGCCCTCCATGGGGGCATGCAGGGACAAGCCAGTGATTGTCATGGGCACTCCATTTGTCTGGACTTACTTTGACCGGTTGGCAGTCGAGGATGTTGTCAGGGTCATCCAGGAGTTGAGGCCTATGTACTGTAGTTTGAACCCAAATTCAATGCACCTTCTTGTAGGATTTGTCGATTCCATTGACCCGGTCCTCGCTTGAATAGTCTGGTGTTCTTTAGTGAGGAGGTCTTTCCTGGGCCCCTTAAGGGGGGCACTGGTGGGACCCCTCTTCAGAAAAACATTGCTAGACCCAGACTGCCTGGTGAATTACAGACCTGTCTCTAACCTACCCTTTTTGGGGAAGGTCATTGAAAATGTGATGGCCTCACAATTGGAGGCCTGCTTGCCAACTCATGACATCTACAATCCTCTCCAGCCAGGTTTCAGGAAAAGGCACAGTACAGGGGACTGCCTTGGTTCGGGTGCTTAATGATCTCCTGGTGAGAAGGGATAGAGGAAAAAATGTTCCATTCTTGTTCTCCTCGACCTCTCAGTTGCTTTTGACACCATGGACCATGGGTTGCCTTTGGGTCACCTGTGGGTTGCTTTGGATCACCTGTGGGTTCGTTGTGGACTTTCTGGTTGGTCCTCAACTGGTTCCATTCTTTCCTCACTGGTAGGATGCAGAAGGTGGTCTTAGGACCTTTTTCCTCTGGACCACTGCCCCTGCCATGTGGGTTCCTGAAGGGTTCCATTTTGTCTCCCATGCTGCTCGCAGTATACATGCTTCCACTAGGTAACATTATAAGATAGTACGGGCTGAGTTAACATTGCTATGCCAGTGATACTCAGCTGTACTTGTCTTTTGCACCCGAACAACAGGATGTGGTCTCAGTTTTCAATCAATGCCTTGCTGAAATCCAAGACTGGATGAGCGCCAACTGGTTGAGGTTAAATCAGGATAAAACTGAGGTACCGGGGTGGAACCTGGTCCCCCATGAGTTGATGTACAAGCTGGTTAAGTCACCGGACGTAGGCTTGGATACTCCCAGCTTCTCACTTCTTCCAAGGTGAAAAATCTTGGCGTTTTACTGGATAGTGGCTTGACTCCTGAATGTCAGGTATCCGCTGCTGTCCAAAGTGCTTTTTACCATCTTGGAAACATCACCAGGATTAAACACCTAATTCCCTTGGATGATCTCATCACTAGTCCATGCTTTTGTGACATCACGGCTTGATTACTGCAATGCCCTTTACCTATTGGCTATTGGGGGCTGATCTTCACCGCATACAGCTAGTGCAGAATGCGGCAGCCAGGCTGTTGACTGGCCTTTTGAGGTCATACCATATTATGCCTCTGCTGCACTCTCTGCACTGGCTCCCTGTTAAATGGTGGATCACCTTCAAGGTCAGTTTGCAGATCTGTAATGCCTTACTGTACATGGTCTGGGGCCTGGTTACCTGCAACACCTCCTGCAGCCCTATCACCCAACCCATCTCCTCGGGTCAGCCGAGCAGGGCCTCCAAGTGATTCCAGGGCTCATTTGAAATCATCTGGTGCCCAGGTCTTTTTGGCAATGGTACCCACCCTGTGGAATTCACTGCCTTGACTGCTCAGACAGGCCACCTCGGTTAGTGCCTTCAAGAGGGATCAAAAGACCATTTTATATAACTAAGCCTTTCCCTCCTTTTAATTAATTTTAACTTAACTGTGGGAGGTGATGTTTTTGTATATACTAATTTCTGTCTATATTGTCCAGTTATCTGTAAAGCGCCCAGAGTCGCAATGAGTTAGAGCACTCTAACAAATGAATAAACTAAATTAAAGGGCCCTTGTGTGGAGAAAATGCTTTGTGAATGGGACTGCACTGATATGCAGGTCCCCTCTCCCACATTTCCATTGCAGCCCCCTCAAAACTTTGCCCTGGTGCAACCCCACTTTGTGGGTGCAAACTGGGCTTTTGAGAACACCACTTTGCTGCAAAACCCAGTTTGCACGGCTCAAACTGTGTTTGTGCAAGGAGGGCAATTTTTTTTTTAAATTGGTCCCATGTTGACTTTTTATGCCTCTTGTTACTTCCATGGAAGCAATGGGTGATGGAGGCCATGCCACAGATACGTGGCACGTAAGAACACTGCACATTCAAGCATAGCACCCAATATTAGTAATAGGCCAGAGAGGGAGGGTTGCTGGAGACCAGTTAGGGTCTGCAGAGCCAGTTTAAACAGGGAAGAATAGGCAGTCCAAGTGATCCTTTTCTGCCAATAAATTCTATAACTGTGTATGTTTGCTATATATTGTGTTGTTAATTTTCTGTTATGTTACTAATTTTCTGTTTCTTGCATGAGTTCGTGTGCATTTTATTTTATATCCCCTTCTTATGAAGTTGTGTTACTTGTAGTTTTAAAAACTGGTCACACTTGAAAAGGGTGTTTTACTCAAATTAAAACCAGGATTATTAATAAAGAAAACAAGAGGGATTTACTGACACTGATACTGCAGTTTTCTGCAGTAACTCTGCAAAATTCTTGAATGTTCTGCTTTCCATGTTGGCAGTCTCCTCTGCAGCTGCACTTGTGTGTACCATACAGTGTACTGTGTCTCAGGCAAAAAGATCTCAATAAACAGTAAAGAGTAGGACTATGGGAAATGTAGTTTTCTGAATGAAGTACACTGGGATACATAGAAACATAAACTTTGATGGCAGATAAGGACTGCTTGGCCCATCCAGTCTGCCCCTTTCTCCCTACCTACACTGCACTTACTATTACATGTTGTAATAAACAGAAGTGTAGGATTATGGGAAATGTAGTTTGCTGGAGGACACCAGGATACATACTGTAACTATATTAAGGAACACAATAAAGTGTGCTGGGGCTCACACCAACAACTAAGTCAAGAAACAGAGAAGGGTAAAATTAAGGGAAGCAGAGTTTGGTGAGGGAGCACCAGAATACATATTGTTGGGGGGAGCAAAGCTAGCAGTTGATTGGAAAGGACTCTCTGAACTGAAACATAGAAATATAGACTTTGACGGCAGATAAGGACCACTTGACCCACCCAGTCTGCCCATTTTCCTACCTACTGGATAAGCTGCAGATTCTAGTTAACCAACAGCCTGCTTCCTGCAACCCCCCCACTACAATTGCCTCATGTCCGTCCCATGCATGTTTGAATTCCCCCACTGTTTTAGACCCAACAACCTCCGCAGGAAGGTGGTTCCATGCGTCCACCACTCTCTCCATGAAAAAAAAATTCCTTACATTATCCCTGAGCCATCCCCCTCTATCTTTAAATTGTGCCCCCTTGTTCTTACACATCTCTTTTTCTGAAAGATGCTACCCTCCTGGACTTTGTTGATTCCCTTGAGGTACTTGAACATTTCTGTCATGTCCCCCGCCCTCCTTTCATCAAGGGTATACATATTAAGCTCTCTCGTCTCTCTTCATATGGTTTCTGATGCAGACCCTACACCATTTTAGTTGCCCTCCTCTGACTGCTTCCATCCTGTCTATGTCCTTGCATAGATGAGGTCTCCAGAACTGCACACAGTACTCCAGATGGGGTCTCACCAACTCTCTGTACAGAGGGATAACCACTTCTTTTTCTACTTGTGATGCCCCTTCCTATGCATCCCAGTATCCCCCTGGCTCTCCTTACTGACTTTTCACATTACTTACCCACCTTTAGGTCATCTGATATGACTACCCCCAGGTCCCTTTCCATTTTTGTTGTTGTTAGTACCACCCCTGCTATTGCATACTCTTCTCCTGGGTTTTTGTTTCCCAGGTGCATTACTTTGCACTTCTTTGCATTGAATCTAAGTTGCCATATGTCTGACCATTCCTCTAACTTTTCCAAGTCCCTTCTCATCCTTTCTACCTCCCCCTTGTGTATCAACTCTGTTACAGATGTTTGTGTCATCTGCAAAGAGGCATACCTTTCCTTCCAGACCCTCTGCAATGTCACCTATAAAGATGTTAAAGAGGACTGGACCCAGTATTGAGCCCTGAGGTACTCCACTAGTGACCCCCTTTCTTCAGAATGTGTTCCATTCACCATTACCTTCTGTGTCCTGTTGTGCAGCCAGTTTGCTACCAAGGCTACCACCCTGGGACCCACTTCCAGGCTGACTAACTTGATTATTAATCTTTTGTGTGGGACTGTGTCAAATGCATTGCTAAAGTCTAGGAAGGCCATATCCACAGCCCCTCCTTGGTCTATTACTTTAGTCACCCAGTCAAAGAACTCTGGTTCTGTTGGCATCTAAATTGACTATTTTTATTTTGAAAGGTGAACTTTTCTGAGAACAAATGGCACTAATAGATTGCTCATTGTAAGAGCTTTCTGACAATATAGCTTTTAAATGGTTAAAACTTGGTGTGACTGAGGACGCAGACCACAACAGAACCCAAGAAGGGGAAGCAGCCTACACCAGTGGAAACAGCAACAGGAGTTGGGCAAGGCACAGATTTATTTATTTATTTTAGTCTTTGGTAACCAGGTAAGAGAGTATCATGTAGACTGAGATGGCTGTAAATGCCCTGAAAGAGGCAATACTTGGCACAGTTAGGGACTTAGAAAGATGTGAAACTTGGAGCAGTAAGGGACTTGTCAACAAATGTGGATGCCTTTAATTCCAGGATAACCATTTTAGAAACCAAAATAGAAGCAAGCATTTGTCAATGCTGAATGTCTGCCGCTGGTATTGCTTTTTTTTGGTACCATTTTTTCACATTTTTACCCCAAAATTTAAATATAATGTTTTTATGAGCACTCCTACTGAGCATGACAGATGTCATTTATAAAACAATGGCTGAAACATCATTTTGCACCACAAGTGTTAAAACACATTTTGGGTAGGATATGAAACATGACAGCTGTTGCATTCATGAGGTGGTGAAAAATGTCTATGTTTGAAAAGTTGAGGTCAAAATAATGAAAATTACCACAGTTTATTTATTTGTTTTATTTATTTATTTATTAAAATCACTGAACTAAACTCCTTTGAGTCAGAGACTCATTTACAAAGTCTCCATAGCAAGTGAACAAGATTACAAGTATTGAAGGACCAGAAAACAGTACAAGTTACAATAATGCAAAATACATTGGTATACAGAAATGAGAGCAACACATAACAAACTGAGAGTTTTGCTCAATAAATGCAGTTAAGTTACACTCACAGAAAATAAGGTAACAGTTAAAAAGACATACTCATCAGGAACATTTGGGGCAGAATTGGGGGGCGTGATTACTTTTTCACATTACTCCTGAGCCATACACCCTCTATCTTCAAATTGTGTCCACTTGTTCTTGCACATCTCTTTTTCTGAATGATGCTACTTTCTTGGCATTTGTTGATTCCCTTGAGGTACTTGAAAGTTTCGATCATGTTCCCCCTCTCCCTCCTTTCCTCAAGGGTATACATATTAAGCTCCTTTAGTCTATCCTCATATGGCTTCTGTTGCAGACCCTGCACCATTTTAGTTGCCCTCCTCTGGAATGTCTCCATCCTGTCTATGTCCTTGAGGAGATGGGATCTCCAGAACTGGATGCAGTACTCCAGATGGTGTCTCACCAATTGTCTGTACAAAGGGATAACAACTTCCTGTTTTCTACTGGTGATGCCTTTCCCTATGCTTCCCAGTATCCCCCAACCCTCCTTACTCCCTTCTCACATTGCTTACCTACCTTAAGGTAATTTGATATGACTAACCCCAGGTCCCTTTCCATTTTGAGTTGTTGTTAATACCGCCCCCCCCATTGTGTACTCTTCCCCTTGGTTCTTGTTTCCCAGGTGTATTACTTTTTACTTTTTTGCATTGAACCTAAGCTGCCATATGTTTCACCATTCCTCCAATCTTGCCAAGTCTCTTCTTATCCTTTGCACCCCTTCTTGTGTATCAACCCTATTGCAGATCTTTGTGTTATCTGCAAAGAGGCATACTTTTCCTTCCAGCCCCTCTGCAATGTCACCTATAAGGACATTAAATAGGACTTGTCCCAATACTGAACCCTGTGGTACCCCACTAGTAACCTCCCTTTCTTCAGAATGTACTCTGTTTACTATTACCCTCTGGATCCTGTTGTCCAACCAGCTTGTCACCCAGGCTACCACCCTGGGACACACTCCCAGGCTGGCTAACTTGTTTGTTAATCTTTTGTGGGAGACTGACTAACAGGGAAAAGATCACAGATCTCCGGGTAGAAGGTCACCTGGGGGCCAGTGACCATCACATGGAATGGTTCAATTTGGTCACTAGAACTAAATCATCCCATTCCAAGGCACAAATATGGGACTTCAGAGGAGCTGACTTTGATAAGATGGCCAACAGAGTTAAACTAGCTCTGGCAAAACTAAATACAGGTGAGAAAGTAAAGGCAAAGTGGGCAAGCATTAAGGATGCAATACTTGAAGCAACATCCCATTGTGTTAGAGAGAAAAGGAAGTGCAAAAGAAGAAGGAAACCACTTTGGTTCTCAAAAACAGGAGCAGAAAAGGTCAGAGCCAAAAGGCTGGCCTTCAGGAAATATAAGGGAACGCAGCAGGATGAAGATAGGGAGGCATACCAAACTTCCCTAAGGGAAGCAGGGAAGCAGGAAAGGCAGTAAGGCAGTCAAAGGCCCAAACCAAGGAAACACTAGCATGAACAGTAAAAGAAGGTGACATGACTTTCTATAGATACAGTAGTGAAAGGAAAAAGTCCAGAGGGAGTATTGCTAAGGTCAAAGGGGATAAGGGGGACATGTGAGGAGGAGGACCATATAAAAGCATTTATCCTAAATAGATACTTCTGCTCAGTATTTACTGAAAGGAAGGTAGGGCAGGGCCCACAGCTCAACACCATGGACGCAGGGGTGAGGGAGGTGTGCACTAGTCCCTTCACAAAAGAAAGGGTCTTACAAGAGCTCAATAAGCTCAGGGTGGACAAGGCAATAGGACCTGATAGCATACATCCCAGGGTACTAAAGGAGCTGACGGTGGAACTAGCAGAACCATTATCAGAACTGTTTAGTGAGTCTGTGAGCACAGGAGAGGTCCCAGAAGACTGGAGAAGGGCTCATGTGATCCAGTTCCACAAGAGTGGTAGCAGGAAGGAGGCAGAGAACTACAGACCAGTCAGTCTTACCTCAGTAGTGGGTAAGATTAGACTGGGTAACCAGAGTGGTGGACCAAGGGGGAGCAGTTGAAGTTGCCTACCTTGGCTTCAGAAAAGCTTTCAATACTGTTCCACATAGAAGATTGATTAATAAGCTGGGTAGGCTCAGGGTGGGTCAGAAGCTAGTCAACTGGGTGGCAAACTGGTTGATGGGCAGAAAACAGAGAGTGGTGATAAATGATATACAGTCAGAAGAGATGCAAGTCACAAGTGGGGTACCTTAGGGATCAGTCCTGGGACCAGTCCTCTTCAATATCTTCATCAGTGACATTGCAGATGGACTGGTGGGTAAGGTTTGGCTGTTTGCAGATGACATTAAGATCTACAACAGAGTGGATGATCCAGATGGGGTGGGCAGAATGAAAAGAGATCTGGATAAACTGGCAAAATGGTCGGAAGAGTGACAGCTTGGGTTTAACGCAAAAAAGTGCAAGATCATGCACATAGGGAAGAGAAATCCTGAAGCCACATATAGGATGGGAGGGAAGTTGCTGGCAGTCACAAGGAAAGAAAAAGACTTGGGCATCACCATCACAGATGACCTGAAATGATCCAAGCAGATCACTAAAGCAGTAGGTAACGCTAGGAGGATGTTGGGGTGTATTAGTAGGGGTATCACAAGTAGTAAGAGGGAGGTAATAATCCCTCTTTACAAGACACTGGTTAAGCACCATCTGGAGTACTGCATGCAGTACTGGAGGTCACACCTTCACAAGGACATTAACCAAATTGTCCAGAGAAGGGCAACCAAAATGGTGCAGGGACTGCATCAGAAAACATATGAGGACAGATTAACAGAGCTCAGTATGTATACCCTACAGTAAAGGAGGGAGAGAGGTGATATGATTGAAACATTCAAACACCTTAAGGGCATTAACAAGGTGAAAGAGTCTAACATGTTTCAATATAAGAAAAATAGCAGGACAAGAGGACACAGCATGAGATTAGAGGGAGGCTGATTAAGGGGTAATGTGAGGAAGTTCTTTTTCACAGAAAGGGTGGTGGATGCATGGAACAGCCTGCCTCAGGAAGTGGTGGATATGAATACAGTGCAGGGCTTCAAACAGGCATGGGATAGGCATAAGGGAGCAATACAGATGAGTATGATTAGATAGCCCATTGACAGAGCAAAGGCCAATGGCACATTCATAAAGTAGAAAAAGAAATGGGCAGACTGGATGGGCCTTGTGGTCCTTATCTGCCATCAACTTCTATCTTTCTATGTTTTTACTATGTCAAATGCCTTGCTAAAGTCTAGGTAGGCCATAACCACCTCCCCTCACTGGTCTATTACACTGGTTACCCAGTCAAAGAAATCGATTAGATTTGTTTGACATGACCTTCCTGCTGTGAATCCATGCTGCCTTGGGTCCTGTGCTCTGCTGATCTCTAGGTACTCGACAAGTCTTACTTTCAGAAGTGATTCCATCATTTTCCCTACCACTGAGGTCAAGCTAACAGGTCTGTAGTTTCTAGCCTCTGCTTTACTCCTGCTTTTGTGAAGAAGAATCACATCTGCCCTCCTCCAGTCCTCTGGTACCCCACCATCCTCCCATGATTTGTTAAAAAGGGTAGTCAGTGGTGTTACTAGTTCTCCTCTTAATTCTTTTAGATCATTGGGTTGAATCCAATCAGGCCCCAGTGCTTTGTCCATTTTGAGTTTTAGGAGTTCCTTCATGACCCTTTCTTCTGTGAATGGACTGGTATAGACCCCCCCTGTCCAGAGTGCTTTTATTGTTTGGTTTAGATACCTCCCCCTCTTCTTTTGTGAATACTGAGCAGAAGTATTCATTCAGTATCTCTCCCTTTTCACAATCTCCTTCTGCCCACCCCCTCTCCCCTTTAAGCCTCACTATCCCTCCCTTGGTCTTCCTTTGCTCCCTGATGTACCTATAACAGGTTTTATCCACCTTTCTAAGTGAGCTGGCTATCTTTTCATCAGTTTGGGCCTTTGCTATTCTGACTGCCTTCCCTGCTTCATTCTGCTTTAACTGATACAGTTCTCTGTCCTGCTCCTTCTGTGTTTCCTTGTACTTTCTGAATGCTATCTTTTTCTCCCTAACCTTCCTTGCCACCTCCTTTGAGAAAAGGCTTGTTGCCTCTGTGATGGCAGTTTTGATCATTCCCCATTGTTCTTCCACCCCTCCTTCTTGCCCATTTGCTAGTACATTCCTTAGGCACTCACCTATTTTGGCAAAGTCAGCCCTCCTAAAGTCCAGGACCTTTGCCTTTGTATGGCTTGACTCTACTGCTGTGTTTATTGTGAACCATGCTGTTTGGTGGTTGCTGGTTCCCTGATGGCTACCCACTTCTAAATCTGTGATCCTCTCTCCGTCACCATTTGAGAGTACCAGGTCTAAGATTGTTCTTTCCCGAGTGGGTTCCAATACTAGCTGTCTAAGCTGTCTGTTTATTCCCCTAAGTACTTAAAAGTCTCTATCATATCTCACCTCTCCCTTCTTTTCTCCAGTGAATAGATATTAAGGTCCTTAAGTCTTTCCTCGTAGGGCTTCTGGTGCAGTACATGTACCATCTTTGTTGCCTTCTCTGGACTGCCTCTATTTTGTCAATGTCCTTCTGGAGATATGTCTGCAGAACTGGTCACAGCACTCCAGCTGATGCCTCATCTGTGAACTGTACAGTGGCATCACCACCTCTTTCCTCCTGCTTGTTATAACTCTCCCTATGCACCCCAACATTCTGTTTGCTCACCCCACCACCTTTTCACATTGTTTGGTCACCTTCAGGTCATCAGCTATGATAACCCCCAGGTCTCTCTCCTGGCTTGCAGTGGCAAGAATTTCCTCACCCATCCTGTCTTCTTCCCTTGGATCCCTGTGACCCAGGTGCATGATCTTGCACTTTATAGCATTGAAACTCAACTGCCTGCTGGCCTGGTGATGCTGAGGGCTGAGGCGCTGAATGGCACACCTCACACCATGCTGGTGACCTGGGTTCAGGAATGGACTCGGAACACCGTGGGTCATCAGGAGAAGGAAAGGACTGAGCATCTGGAGGACTGCTCTCCTCTCTTGGGGAGGGTTGCTGAACTTGCCTCACTCTGTAGTGGCCCCCAGAGGAAACTGGGACCACTGCAGAGGAGTGTTGCACAGGTGCTAAGAAAACCTTGGAAAATGGCATCTCAGCTGACTGGATGATGGCTGTCCAGACCCTCAGTGCCACAGAGCCTCTGGACAGCCAGGACTGACTTTGGCAGCACCCAAGGCCAAGAAAGTTAAGCCGCAAGGCATATTCTCTCCGAAGGAGAGAACCCATCTGTGAAGGGCTATGTTGGGCTACCCTGTAGAGTGGCTGTAATGTGAGGTGGGAGTTGGTGGAAGGAGAGAACCCATCTGTCGAAGGGATATGTTGGGCTACCCTGTAGAGTGGCTGCAATGTGAGGTGGGAGTTGGTGGCAGGAGAGAACCCATCTGACGAAGGGCTATGTTGGGCTACCCTGTAGAGTGGCTGCAATGTGAGGAGGGAGTTGGCGATGGGGGTTCTCGAGGGAGGTGAGAGTGTCCCTGGTGACCCAAAGGAGAAGCCAGTCAAGACGAGGAAGCAGATAAGGAAGTAATGCAAAAAAAAACCCAAAAAAAAAACAGACCACTCCTCTAACAGGTTTAGGTCCTTTCTCATTTTTTCCACCCCCTGTGATGTGTCCATTCTGTTGCAGATCTTGGTGCCATCTGCGAAGAGGCACACCTTTCCCTCCAGATGCTCTGCAATGTTGCTAATAAGGACATTCAATAGGACTGGCCCCAGCACCGACCCTGTGGCACTCCACCAGGCACCTCCTCTCCTCAGATTTCATGCCATTTACCACCACCCTCTAAGTCCTGTCCCTTAGCCAGTTCCCAACACACTTTACCACTGTTGGACCCACTCCCAAGCTCCCCAATTTATTTAGCAATCTCCTGTGTGGGACGGTATCAAAGGCCTTGCTGAGATCCAGGTAGGCCACATCCACCGCCCCTCCCTGATCTACCACCCTAGTTACCCATTCAAAGAAATCTGTAAGATTCATCTGACAGCACCTACCTGTTGAGAATCCATGATGCCTTGGATCCTGTTCCCTCCTATCCTCCAGAAACTTCACAATCCTCTCCTTAAGTAAGTACTCCATTAGTTTCCCCGCTACTGAGGTCAGGCTTACAGGCCTGTAATTGCCTGCCTCCTCTCTGCTTCCATTCTTGTGGAGAGGGACCACATCTGCCCTCCTCCAGTCCTCAGGTACATCTCCCATCTCTAGTGATGCATTGAAATGGGTAGCCAGTGGTTCCACTATCACTTCCCTGAGTTCCTTTAGTATTCTTGGGTGGATCCCATCTGGACAAATTTCCTTATCTACTTTTATTTTCCTTCAGGTTCTTCTAGGACTTTTTCCACTGTGAATGGGCTGGTGTCTACCTCCCTCCCCTGAATACCCTTCTTAATTAGTCTCAGTCCCTCACACTCCCCTTCCCTGGTGAATACTGAGCAAAAGTACTTGTTCAGTATCTCAGCCATATCTAGGTCATCATCCACTCTTTCTCCTCCTTCCTTCTTCAGCCTAACAATCCCATTTCTGGTCTCTTTCCTCTCACTAATGTATTTGAAGAAGGTCTTGTTACATTTCTTAATAGCCTGTGCTATACCTTCCTTTGTCTGTGCTTTAGCCTTTCTAATTATTTTCCCAGATTCCTTCTGCTTCTCCAGATATTCTTCTCTGTCCTCATCCTTTGGTGTTTCCTTGTATCTTCTGAAGGTTCTTTTCTTTTCCCTTACTTTCTCAGCCACTACCTTTGAGAATCATAATGGCCTTTTCTTTCTTTTACTCTTGCTATGCATTTTGACACAGTGACCTATTACTTCTGTTATGATTCTTTTGAGTCTAGACCATGGTTTTTCCACATCTGCCCCTGTACCTTCCATTGCTAGGGCTCTTTTCAGATTTCTACCCATCTCCTTAAAGTTAACCTTAATCAAATCAAGGACATTTGTGTTTGTATGGCTTGTCTCCCCCACTGTGGTTATCACAAACCATACTATCCTGTGGTCACTGGTACCAAGGGGACTGCCCACCTCCACATCTGTGATCCTGTCACCGTTGGTCACGACCAAATCCAGTATAGTCTCCTCGCAGGTTGGTTCTGCTACAAGCTGTCTTAAGTTTGCCCCATTCAGGGCAGTCATGAATTCCCTGCCCCTCACTGTAGTCACAGTCTGAGTGCTCCAATCTACGTCAGGCAGGTTGAAGTCACCCATTAGTAGCAGTTCCCTTTTGGCTGCCATTTTGTGGATGGTTTCCACAAGAGCTTCATCTAATTCCTCCCCCTGTGTCGGAGTCCTGTAAACCACTCCATTGCAAATGTCTATCCTTTCTCCCACCTCCAGGGTGACCCACAGTACCTCTGCTCCTTCTTGTAATCCTGTTGTCGAGGCATGGGTCAGGAAGCATAGGAAAACCAGGAGCAGTTGCAGAATTATTTACACTAGCAGTATCATTAAATAAACTTGTTCAGTAAAACTATTTACAAAGACAAAATAAAATAACATTTCCTTTCAGTCTCTGTGTCCCTTGTCCTCTCATCTTTCTTGTAGTTGCAGCTTAGCTCCGTTACAAGTCCTTTCAACCCCCATTCTTAGCAAGCATCCTGTTTTTGTAAATATCAAGCAGGCAAGAATATAGTGTGCCTGAGCTGAGAAGCCCCATTTCCACAGCTTTTGCAAAAGGCTCAAAAATTGAACTCATATAACCTCTAGTTTGCAATAGCTTTCTGCAATCATCTGAAAATATAATCATATATATTTCAACAGTAACATTATATATTTTCTAAACAAAAGGAATCCCAGTATCAGTTGCATTCTCATACAAAGAATTGCATATATTTTTATGTCAGCAGATATGCAAGAGAGGAAAAACAAACAGCAAGGAAAAACTGAGAGACCGTGAGAGCCAAAGGATTGTGAGATTGTCGGGTTGATCAAGTCTGAGGTCTCACAGGAAAATATGGTTGCGCAACCAGACAGAGAAGAGACAGAAAAGGAAAGATCCTTGCATTTAAACAATTTCTCTAACAAATGAAACAGGGTCCTATTCCACCCTGTCACATACACCCCCTCCTTAGGAGGGAACGTGTTTCATTAGACAGGTTTCCAAAATGTTTTATTCTCTAATAACATGTGCTGCTTTCAGACATTAAGCACACATACATCATGTTTCTCTTTTTATAACAGTACAGCAAACAGTAAAGTTTAAACTCATACATTTGTTTTTCAACCTTCAGAACCCTCAAGTCCTGATCCGTATCTTGTCAGAAAGGCAGCATTGCAATTCTCTTTACCAGATTTGTGTATCCCCATGAATTTAAATGGCTGCAGTGCCAGGTACCACATTGTGATTCTGGAATTTTTACCTTTCATCTGGTTAAGCCAACAGAGAGGAATGTGATCAGTTGCAAGAACAAACTAATTTCCCAGCAAATAAAACTTAAAGGACTCCATGGCCCACTTTGCTGCTTAACATTCCTTCTCGATGGTGGAGTACATTTTCTCTCTGTCATGCCATTTCCTACTTATGTAGAGAATAGGATGTTCTTTTCCATCCATATTTTGACTCCATCCCTGCACTTTGGCCTACCAATGATGTGTCTGTTTGTAGAAAAAAAGTAGTTTTTCAAAGTTTGGGCTTCTTAAAACAGGAGCTGAACATAATGCAGCCTTTATGGTTTGAAAAGCTTCATCATACTCTAGGGTCCATTTCACATTATTTGGGTACCATTTTTTCATGAGCTCAGTGAGGGGAGTAGCTAACTCAGCAAAGTTGTGAACAAATCTCCGATAATAAGCGACCAGCCCTAAAAATTACCTGACATGTTTCTTTGATTTAGGGACAGGGCTGTTAGCTACAGCTTCTATTTTAGAAACCTCTGTCTTATCTTCTGTGGTATAACCAATTGTTCTGTCTGTTCCTGTGTCTGAGATTGAACCCAAACTCTGTACAATAACCCATTACATTTTTTAAACATTGGTCCACCCTGTTTTGGATTCACCCCCAGCTGCTTGAAATAACCCTGGAAAGAAACATCATTAGCTTGCTCTGAAAGAAAATTACAATCAGTTAAGAATTTAGTTTTAGCATTTTCATATGTTGACCCTTCAAGTCCCTCAGTCATTTGTTGCCATAGTTTCTTCAGGCATCATCTCTCATTCCTGGATATCTGGATCTTGGAGCTGTGCTCAAACAAGTCTGAATCAAAATCTTTGAAAGGAAACGTGTCCCCACATCTGAAATTTTCTTTGCCTGAGCTCTTGTCACCAGAGCTGCTGAAACATTAGGATTTACTCCCTCTTTGATTAACTCAGTAAACCCTAGAAAGTCATTTTCAATAATCACAGGTACAGGTAACTTAGGTACTACCCCCACTTTCATTTGGTGTGACACACCCTTAATGGTCAGAGTCACTTGGGTAGTGGGGTAGTATCAAGTGTCCCCATGGATGAAGATGACACCAGTACCTGGTCCTCTTGCAGTGTTTTCCCAGAACTTTAACATGCACTAGGGTCTGTCTGCTTCCCGAATCAGTGAGTCTCTTCACAGTCTTATTCCCTATCTTCATGTCTGTTAAGTAAATGCCCCAATTTTCCAAGGACAAATCTGCTCCAGTGCCACTCTCTTTACTACAGCAGTTTCTTGCAAAATGGCCTGGCTTATTACAGTTACAGCAGATAACATCTTTGGGCCCAGATTTGTTGCCCCCACCAGAGTTCTTATCAGGCTTGGAGTTTGGGAAAAAAAAGAGTGTCTCACCAGTGCTTGGATGTTACCTCACTGCTGTGGCATCTGTCTGGCCATTTGGTAGTCCTCAGTCAAAGAAACAACCTTTTCCCCACTCTCTGGTCAGTATTCCTTTACCCACAGCTGCACATCTGTAGGCAAGATGATGAATTGCACCATGGCAAATGTATCAATGATCTGTGGGACTGTTTTGCTCCCTTATTGGATCCATTTTATCAGGAGTTCTTTGAGTCGGGTGAAGACTTCTTGAGGATTGTCGACTGAGTTGTACTTACAAGATCAAAATCTCTGCCTGTAGGTCTCTCCTGCAATGTCATACTGTTTCAGGATTTTGCTTTTCACCAGGTCATAGTTTTCTGACTGCACAGTGTTCATATTGGTGTAGGCAAGTTGGGCTTTCCCTGTCAGGTAGGGTACCAGTCAGATTGTCCATTGTTGATTTGGCCATTGGCAGGCTGTGACAGATCTTTCAAAAGTTGTCAGGTATGCCTCTATATCATCCAAGGGGCACAACTTTGTAAGTTTAATGGCTTTTAAATTGCTTGCATTGTGTTACTTATCTGGGTCTCTGCTGGAGCCTCTGCCTTTGACAGCTTGCAAGGCATCCAGCCATCGCTGCTGTCGTCGCTGCATCTCTTCTCTCATCTGCTGCTCCTGTCTCTGCATCTCTTCTTTTCTCTTTGCTTCTAAACGTTGAAGCTCTTTTTCTCTCTGCTTCTCCATCTCTTTTTGTTGTATAGCCCATCATTTGAAAAAGTCCATCAAGCTTTCAGGTTCTGTCACTGCCTGTTCTGTTTCCATAACTTGCACTGGCGGTGCACTCTCAGACTGGACTTCTGTCTCTGCTAGTTTGGCTGCCATTCTCCTGGTAACCACTCCTAAACTTGTTGCTGCAGAATTCATGCCTTCCTCTGTGCTTCCCTGGTACTAGGTCCAGTAGCCATGCATAAAACTCATGTCTTAGGGTGCACACAGCATAAATCCCACTTTCTGACACCATCGGTCCTTGAGGCACAGATCAGGAAGTATAGGAAAACCAGCATCAGCTGTCGAATTCATCAGCATATTTATTCACACTAGCAGTATCATAAAATACACTTGTTTAGTATAAATATTTACAAAGGCAAAATAAAATAATGTTTTATTTCAGTCTCTGTGTCCCTTGTTCTCCTAATCTTTCTTGCAGTTGCAGCTTTCCTCCTTTATAAGTGCTTTCAATCCCCATTCTTAGCAAGCATCCTGTTTTTGTAAATATCAAACAGGCAAGAACATAGTGTGCCTGAGCTGAGAAGCCTAATTTCCACAGCTTTTGCAAAAGGGTCAAAAATTGAACTCAGATAACCTCTAGTTTGCAATAACTTTCTGCAATCATCTGAAAATATAATTATATATATTTCAATAGTAACACTATATATTTTCTAAGCAAAAGGAATCCCAATATCAGTTGCATTCTCAGACAAAGAATTGCATATAATTTTATGTCAGCAGATATGCAAGGAGGAAAAACAAACAGCAAGGGAAAACTGAGAGACCGTGAGAGCCAAAGGATTGTAAGATTGTCAGGTTGATCGAGTTTGAGGTTTCACAGGAAAATATGATTGCACAACCAGACAGAGAAAAAACAGAAAATGAAAGATCCTTGCATTTAAACACTTTCTCGAACAAATGGGACTGGGTCCTATGCCACCCTATCACGAACCCTTGAGAATCTGTTGCTTTAATCCCATCCTTCACATACACAGCTAACCCCCTTCCCTTCTCCCTTCCCTATCCTTCCTAAAAAGTGTGCATCCTGATATGGCTATATCCCAGTCATGGTTCCCTGTGTACCATGTTTCTATAATAGCTTCTATGTTTAGGTTTGCATCTTCCATTAATATCATTAGGTCTAGGATTTTGTTCCTCAGACTGTGGGCATTTGTGCACATTACTTTCCAGCTTGTGTGCCCACCCTCCTTTTCCCTTTTTTTTGGCCATGTGATTTTTTAGGTTCCATCTTCTGTCCTCCCCACAATTGTATCTAATGTATTAATCAGGTTTGTTAGTACCCTTGTACTAATTGTATTCTCTCTTATTTCAGATATGGTATGTGGTGGGGGGCTATCTTTATCACCCTGACTACTTTTGCCTCCCCCCCTTGGCTAGTTTAAATGCTTGTGGAGGAAGCATTTGAACTTTTCAGTGAGGATACCTTACCCCGGATAGATGTAGGTTGTCTGGTGAATACAGTCCTTTATCCCTCTAGGTGACATCTCCATCCCCAATGAAGCCACACCTTTCATCTCCACACCATTTCTTCAGCCATGTGTTGAATTCCATGGTGCAGATGTCTCAACCCTCTCCCTTGCCATGATCAGGAGAATCTCTCAGAAGGTAACAGAGTGTGCTACTTGCCCAAGACACTGCTCCAGTTCCCTAAATTCCTCCTGCACTTTTCCTACACCTGTCCCCACACCTCTCAGGTCATTTTTCCCCATGTGAACAATGTCATCCAGCTTCTCCTCCTTGCCACCACCCTAGTGATCTCTAGGATCTACCTGCCTTCCCTCCAAACTGTGCCACAAGGCAGGCACACCACCACCCTAGTGATCTCTAGGATCTGCCTGCCCTTCCTCTGAACTGTGCCATGAGACAGGCACACCACTGTCCTAGTGATCTCTAGAATCTGCCTGCCCTCCCTCCAAACTGTGCCAAGAGGTAGGCATACCACCTCCCTTTCCCCATTGCTGCCCACTCCCAGCTCTGTTTCTGTAATGATGGAGTCTCTGAACAGGATTTGCTTCCTCCTCCCATGTGTTCCCTTCTCTTTGCCCTTGAGGACCCATCATGAATAGCCTGCTCATCCCCCTTAGTGTCCACTTCTGGAGATGCAGTGTGATCATCCTGCTTTGCCAATAGTGTGTATAAGTTTTGAAGTGGCACTGGCTGGGGATGTGCCTCCATCCCACCTCCCTCATCCTCACTGAGCCCACCATAGTCTATCCATCCATCAGTCCTTACTGGCATCCTCTGAGGGAGTGGTGGCAGATGTGATGGTCTTTGTGGGGGAAGGTTACCTGGATCCTCACTAACTCTGCTCAGAGTCCTGCAACCTCTGCCTTCAACACAGAGAGGTGCCTGCAGATAGGGCAGCACCACAGTGCACAGAAGGTCCTCCTGGACACTGCTGCCCTGCAACCACTGCATTGCATGGCAACCATCATTTTTATTTCTTTTTTATTTATTTAATTCTCAGGATTAATACCTATGAGATCAACAATCATTTACATAGGTTCCACATCAAAAGACATACTAACACAGTGTAACTACAAGGTGCAGACAACAGAAGGGCTTATTACAATTAATACATGCATTTACATAGCCTTAGGGTACTGGTAATAGATTAATAGAGATACAGTCATCACTGAACAATATTTTACATTTTTCTTAGCCTATCTTTTCCCTTACTTGTCTGCCCCCCTTTTTTTCTTCCTTCTTATTCCCTATTTCCTTTACAACTATGTACTGTCAATAATCGTTAGTGGTATAATGCATCAAGGTATATAGATTTACATCAGGGTGTGGTATGTGGCTGTGCTGAGTACTGGAATATAATGGCTAACAGTACGTGTATGCAGTCAGCTGACACTGTATGATGTCACAGGCTATGGGTATAAAGGACGTGATGAACTAGGGGAGGGTGGGTGTGAGGAGTAGGGGTTGGGTCCCTCTGGACCACCAGAAACAATCAGCTCCACCAGTAAAAACCCCAGAAACAATCAGCTACACCAGCAAAAAACCCAGAAACAATCAGCTACACCAACAAAAACCCCAGAAACAATCAGCTACACCAGCAAAAAACTCCAAAAAACAATCAGCTGTGCCAGCAAAAAACCCCAAGCAAGTACCTTTCCAAAAGAAGCCAAAAAGCAACCTGCTACCAAGTGAAATCAACAATAAGCAGCAAAAGAAGTACTGCCTCCAGTTATCAAGTAGCTGAGGCCCAAGGCCAGACAGTTAGCACCACTCCCTCAAACAACAGGGCTAGACAAACAACAGTTCCTGCACTATAATGTTAACGGAGTAAAAGAAAAAAAACAAGATAAGCAGAATAGTAGCCCTAGTGAAATCAGCAATAAGCAATAAAAGAAATAAAATCAGCAACGAGCAGGTGCTGCACTGAAATGAATCTGATTACTATCTCTGGACCACCAGAAGCAATCAGCTACAGCAGCAAAAAAACCCAAGCAGGCACCTTTCCAAAAGAAGCCAAAAAGCAACCTGCTACCACCAAATTGACTGAGCCCTAGGGCTGGGCAGACTGTTCCACGGGTGATCCACACCCCTAGATCAAATCCGCAATCCAGGAACCTGGATAAATATGGATTTTGTCACAGAAGTTCGGTTCAGTGGAAAAGCAATTTCTGCCATTTTGTTAACTGTTGCCATGGGGATGCTGTCAGCATGCTCACTCCATGTACAGGCAGCCGGCAGCATCCAATCAGGTAACAGATGATCAAATGATGCACTCATGGTATATAACCATGCTGAATGCACAATGCAGCCCAGACAAGAGAGAAGGATGGTCGGAGGAGCAGGAGCATCTTGCCACCAGTAAAATGTATCAAACAAAACCAGAAAAAAAAACAACAAAAATAAAAAAATATATATGAAGGGAGGGAAGAGAAACTAGGGAGAGTCTGAGAAAGAAGACTTCCTTGGGCGATGGGGAGGGAGAGAAATTGATTGTCTGGGGAGGCTGAATGTGGGGCAGAAGTCAGGACTTGGTGGGACTGGAGAAAGAAGGAATCTGGAAGGACTGGGGAAATAGTGGGAGCCTGGGTGGCTGCCGGTGGGGGCATGCAAAAGGCAGGCAGTGTGGCAGTGTGACTGTATGTACATAAACAAGAGCAGGCTGGCAAAATCTTTCATTTATATCAACACTCTTTATTCCTTCTCCTGTAGAGTGGGCTGGCAGGTCATCCGGCCACCATTACCCACTCCCCATGACTCGGGTCTGGTCAGCAACTCACTCTCACCACACAAGCTAGATGCACACAGTGTTGTCCCAATGGGGGGCCTTGAACCAACACAGAGAAGCGCACCGCTCTAGGTCCTGGGGGCATGGTGCATGGCCATCAGCCGCCATGACCATCCCACAATTTTTCACTAATTAACTACCCTGCTGGAGCTGGCCGTGCAATTATGTTAGCACATTTACGTGCCAACATCTTCCACACTCCAGAACCTCTTCTGGGTGCCACTTCTGTAGTGTCCCTTCTTCCGTCATGCACCACTGCAGAATGACGCAATCTCCTTTACCAACTCCAAAGAGAGGAGCTCTGTCATGGGATGCTCCATCCTCTCCCTCCCCTGCCGACTCCCGATGACCTGAGTCTGTTTCCAAACCCGGGTCACTGGTGTAGTGCAAGGTGTGGTGTCCAGTGCCTCAACTCTCAGTACCACTGGGCTGGCAGACTGGTAAATCTTTGACTTGTGCCATCACAGAAGATCCAGGGAAGAGAGAGGGGGAGACTACTGGGGGCCCAAGAGAGAGTTTACTGTTACAGAAAATCCTAAATTAAAGATTTTTTTCTTTTCTTGGCCTCGGTCAGTGTAGCTATGTGTATATGAGAAAGGGCAGGCAGGCAAAATCTTTGACTTGTGCCATTTCAGATCCAGAGGAGAAAGGTAGAGACTACTGGGGACCAAAGACAGATTTTGCAGTTACAGAAAATCCCAAATTACATTTTTTTCCTTTCTTGACCTCAAACAGTGTAGCTGACTGTATGTGGGAAAGGGAAGGCTAGTAAACTCTTTGACTTGTGCCATTTCTGATCCAGAGGAGAGGAGGAGAGACTATGGGAATCCAAGAGAAATTCTACAGTTACATAAAATCCCAAATTTATTTCCCTGGCTTCAGTGCGGCTGTGTGTATAGGACAAGGGCAGCAGGGTGGCAAAATAAATCTTTGACGTGTGCCATCCAGGGGAGAAAGAAGAGAGATTGCAGGTGGGCCAATGATAAATGAAATAGTCCCAGTAATCCCAAATATTTATTTTTTTCCTGGCAAAATAAATCTATGATGTGTGCCATCCAGAGGAGAGATAGAGAGAGACAGAGAGACTGCAGGGGGGCCAACGATAAATGTAACAGTCCCAGAAATCCCAAATAAAATGTATTTTCCTTGCTTCAATGTGACTGTGTGGACAGGGCAAGGCCAGCAGGGTGGCAGAATAAATCTTTGACTTATGCCATCCAGAGGAGAGAGAGAGAGAGAGAGAGAGAGAGAGAGAGAGACTGCAGGGAGGCCAACAATTAATGTAACAGTCCCAGAAATCCCAAATATTTTTTTTTTTCCTGGCTTTAGTGTGGCTGTGTTTACATGACAAGGGCAGCTAGGTGGCAAAATAAATCTTTAACTTGTGATGTCCGGTTGGGAGAGGGAGGAAGGGAGGGGGAGAGAAAGAGAGAGAGAGAGAGACCCCATGATAAATGTAACAATCCCAGAAATCCTAAATATTTTTTTTCCTGGCTTAAGTGTGGCTGTGTGTACAGGGCAAGGGCAGCAGGGTGACAAAATAAATCATTGACATCTCCCATCCAATCACAAATCACAATCACTTGTTAATGTTCATTCATGATTTCATGTATTAAAAAATACAGTTCAGACAAACAACATACAAGTTGATGCACCTGTGCTGCTGGCTGTGGGTGGCCCAGGGGATAATCTGACTTTGTAACTTGTAGCATGCTGTTTACAGTACAACTCAAGTAAAGTACAAGTACTGTACACACAAGTGTCATCATCATCACTCATTCCCCATAATTCCTCCTTATTATCATTAGTTTTATAGTATATTGCATTATATTACATATAAGCATTAGCCAACCCCCAGTGTGGGACTGTGCTGCATGCGGCTATGTATCAGATGTGTCTGCATCTCCAATTCAAATTCTGAGGCACACTTAACAGTTGCTGAATGTGGTCACTTAACAGTAACTAACTGTATTGTAGGAGTCAGGCCAGTAATCTTGGAAAGAAGTGGTGGTGGACTGCTGTGCTGTCAGTGTGCCGTGTACAGTCATGAGTCTGAACAGTAAATGTGTTCCTGGCCTGTGGGTGGGAGTCATCAGGAGGACATCACGTTAGTTAGAGGAATCTTTTGTTACAGGTTAGAATACTAATAAAAATTGATCAAAGTGTTGATGAGGCACATTTTATTTCTCAGGTAGGCAGTGGCACTGCAAAAGACAGCAATCAGCCTGTAAAGGAAAAACAAAATCAAACCCCAAAAAGTGATTTTTTCATGTCTAAGGTTTTGTCTTCCAAGTGAATGCATGAATCCAAAAAAGGTGAATGTCTCAGATCATCGTCGGTCCCAAGTCAAAAAAAAAGTTACGTAGTTAAAAAAACTAAAGGTGTGGTGGGTACCACCCGCAGAGGCACCCAATGTTATGGAACAATTGCATACTATGCTACTGTCAGTCCCTCATCTGATTCTTCTGAGGTTGAACCCAATGAGGGTAATAATAAAGATGAAGAGAATGATCAGGCAGCACAAGGTTTATCCGAGGGGATGGAAATTGCAGGTGAGGAAGAAATCGGCAAAGATGTTTTGGTTGTGCAGGGTGGCATTGGGAATAAACCACAAGAGGAACAGCCCAAAGAAAAATTGAGGGGGGGGCCCTGAAAAGGTGACCAAGGTGTGAAAGAGTACTGGTGACCACTCAAGAAAACATGGTTTCTTTATTCTCTTAAATCTACTGCAGTAGCACACTTTCCGGTCCTGTTTGCTCAATAGTTCAGTTTTTCCCATTTTTTCAGGTAGACCACCTGGATGATGGCTCTCCAAGCTATCCCTGTATCCTATTTCTCTCCAGGAATCCATGTGGGGTCTCAGTCTGCTGCCCCCCTCAAAGAAGTAAGTGTTATCATAGCTGATGTTTTTATATTGACTACATAGAAACATTCTGTCTGGCACAAATGTACAGACAGTAGGCTTTATCAGCCTGAGGGAATGTATGTACAGCATGTTTTGCCAACCGAATGCTCCTGCAGCCACTCCAAATAGCGGCGGTATGCCTCTCAGCACCTCGTGGGTTGCATGTGTGAAAACTCCCGCAAGTCGCTCCATTTGTGAGTGAGAGTCGTAAATGGAGACAGAGTCCCTGAGGTGTTGCTCTATTCCCAGTTGTTCTCCTCACAACTGTGAGGTATGAGTGAAGACCATATGTCCAAAGAGTATAGGTGATTGTGAAGAGAGTTGGACCAGTCGAAGAGCTACGCTTACTGCGTAACTCGCTTACTGCATAACTAACACAGATCAAACGTTATGTGAAGGATGTGGAGATGGACAGAGCTCGAAGGGAGAGGGTCAGGGCACAGCCTCCGATGAAAGCTTATGTTCATTGATTGAGTCTGCTATTGTGTGTGTTTGCTTTTATTACTCTTCTTCATGATTATTTATTATGGTATTTGTGTTTTGTGATGTTAAGCCGAGGTTCACATATTCCCGATGGCTGGGGCACTTAGCACGCATGTTTCACTGTAGGCGTGGCGCTGCACCTACGTTTTCAGCGGAAGGCGGTGTGCGGCCTCAGAGTCTTTATGCTTTAACTATTGATCCGATTTCTCTTCACAATCGCCAGAGTATAAAGATGTTTAAACACTTGCCTTTTTCAGTAGGGACCGTGGTAGACTGGAGAATGTGTTTTTGAATCTGTCTACCCAGTCACCCAATCCCTGGGAGCTATGTTACTATGCTGAAAAGACATAAAATGCATAGCGATGCTCCCTGAAAGTACAAATTGAATATTTGTTTTAAATTGATTTACTTTTTTGGTATCCGACAGCCCAAGCAGAACCAGACAAACCACAAGCGTAGCGAAAAAGGAAACAGAATGGTTTATGCAGTTAATGTCTGTGTGGTTTATCTGTTATGCACTGCACTGTTTATTGAAGCAAATTACAAATAAAGTGAGAATTCTGGAATTAAAGGTACAGAAATTCTAAAAGTATCTGAAATTGTTTTCTTGTTAATTATTTCAAATATAGAACTACAAATGGATAGTGCGGCCCGGATATTCAAACTGCACCATTCTGAGGCGCAAGCCCTTGCGCCGCTCAAAATAGTTGCGCAGGGGTGTGGCCGGGGCAATATTCAAAGGAGTCGCGCTATTGAGCAACTCCTTTGAATATCACCTCCCAGCCACAGCCACTGTGCATGGCACAGTGGAAGTTGCACCACCGCAAGTTGTCAGAGTTGAGCATTAAACTTGTGGTGGCGCAAGTACCATTGCGCCATGCGCAAATTTCCGATATTCAAAAGGTGACATGCAAATGAGCCATAATTCATGCAAGGTGCAGGGGGGGCCATTTGCATGTGATTATGGCCCCATTTGCATGTCATTAGCATGTATGTGCGCCGATCCCCGAGGACTTGCACTTGGCTGCCCTGCCAGGCAGCAGCCATCGGGGACTGATGCACCCTGCAGCCCGATCGCGGGCAGTATGTCTACAGACAACACCCCCCCAAACATCTCCCGATGCCCGATTGTGGCAGTATGTATGCAGACAACACCCCCAAACATCTCCCGATGCCCGATCGTGGCAGTATGTATGACAACACCCCCAAACATCTCCGATGCCCGATCGCGGGCAGTATGTATAACACCTCCCCAAACAGCTCCCAATGCCCGATCGTGGGCAGGCGTGTATCAACCCCCAGTGCCTGATCGCGAGGCAGAATGTGTCTCGATCCCCAGTGCGATCATGGGCAGGCGTTATCAACCCCAGTGCCGATCACGGGCAGAGGCAGCGTATCAACCCCCAGTGCCCGATCGTGGTCAGAATGTCCAGTGACAACCCCCAAACATCTCCCTGGTGTCTGGTGTCCCCCACCCCACCCACCCACGGCCCCTCCACCTGCTCCCCCGGCAGCCAGCGGGCGGTAGCATCCACCCGCCTGCGCCCCGCCCGCCGACCGACTAGCCCAGTCGGGCTGCACGCCCATTGGTGCAGAGCTAGAGCCAATGGGCGCAGCCATATTGATACATGACAGTTCAGATTTGTGGAATGATGTCATTCACAAATCTGACTGTCGCGTCGTCGGCGGGCGGGCGGGCGATGGTGATGTGCCGCCGCCGCCGGGGAGGGAGCGGGTGAGGGGCTTCGTGGGTGGGTGGGGTGGGGAACACCAGACACCAGGGAGATATTCGGGTTGGGGGCTTTTACATCTGCCCACGATCGGGCACTGGTGGGGTTGATACACTTCGCCCATGATCGGCACTGGGGGTTGATATAGTTCTGCCCGTGATCAGGCACTGGGGGTTGATATACGCTCTGCCCGCGATCGGGCATCGGAGCTGTTTGGGGGAGGTGTCTGCATACATACTGCCCGTGATCGGGCTGGTGGGGCACAGGGACTGAGTTGGGGGCCAGCCACGGGTGGCAGCTGCTGTGTTGCGCCCTGCAATACAGCAGCTCACCTGCGGGTGGCCCTCAACTTGATCCTTTCTTTTGGGCTCAAAGTTGTGCAGGCACAGGTTGGGAGTTGCGCCTGCACAACTCTGCACAGCCCGACTGAATATCGGGTTGTGCAGTTTATGCATGGTTCCTCACCCTCATGTTGAGCATGCATTCATTTGCATTGCGCTGTTGCTCAGCCTGTTTTCAGTGGCGCAACTGCCTCCTGCTGAATATCGCAGAATGGCGCAATGTAGGACTTGCGCATGCGCAACCCTGTTGCGCATGGAGCAACCCTTTTGAATATCTGGGCCTGCAGGTGTACCAAAAGAATGTCTCTGTACGCAGGAGTCTGCAGAGATTTTCTCTTGGATTCACAAGTGTTTCTTTAAGAGCCAGCTGGCCCTCCCCTTTCCATACGTGTGCCTTTGACAAGAGAAGGGAGGAGCCAACTCCTGAATTATTT
This sequence comes from Neoceratodus forsteri, assembly GCA_016271365.2. NCBI lineage: Eukaryota > Metazoa > Chordata > Ceratodontiformes > Ceratodontidae > Neoceratodus > Neoceratodus forsteri. The sequence goes on along the minus strand of CM028129.1, from coordinate 18,187,873 downwards.
TTACTTTTCTCTTAGAAAGAGTTCATTTGATATACAAACATACTAGGGCACATCTTATCACCTGTAAATATGTTTTGTACACAGAGATAATCATATAATGATACATGGAAATGTTTTTATGTCCCAAAGCTTCTTTGGGTGGGGTCTGAGGTGGTCATCTGATGAATCCCATGTATAAAGGGAGTTCATCTGGATGTCCCCATCAGATCCGTTGTGGGATCAGCCTGATACTGATCCAAGTTGGAGAGGTCTGCGGAGCTATTTCAGACCTTAAAAGGGATAGTTGGTCTAGGTAACCATCTATCAGGACTCTAGCCAATTCTAGAACAGTATCACAGCACATTGGGCATGTTTCAATAATTCCCATGGGACTGGGGACAGTGAAGCATCACAGTTTGCTGTTCTAAGAATGTTTTATTTTCCATCTGAACACACCTCATGCAACATCAATGAAGAGCTCACAAACCAATACATCAATGGCTCACTTCACAGGGACTGTCAGTTGGCTTTATAGTTGCAGTTAATGGGTCCAACATAAGGAAGGCCTTGGAGGAGGGGGGCTTTGTTCACATCTGCTGCTTTGTGCATTGCTTAAATTTAATACTTCATGGTTTTCCCAATGATGACAGGGAGACTAGAGCTTTTGTTAGCACTGCTAAAAGAATATACACTCATTTCAGTCACTCAAGCAAAGCCTATCACTTGTTTGAAAAAATACAGCAGGAGCACAGTTTACCTTTGCAGACTGATCCATGACATTTCTACTCGATGGAATTCGACCTTTTGTGTGTTCCAAAGGTTGCTGGAACAAAAGAAAGCTGTCGGGCAGCACACCTTAGAAAATTAAATTGGTGAAGCAGATGTCTAGGTTACTCCACCACAGTGGGCCATGCTGGAGCTTCTAATTTTCCTGCTTCAGCCATTTGAGGAAATCACTAGGGAGGTTAGTGCAAACACAGCAACTCTCAGCCAGGTGATACCTGTAATAAAAAATTTAAAATTCAGATTGAATCTGATTAGAGAAATGTTAGAGAAGCAAGACAGTTCCATGATCAAACAAACTGCCAGTGGTGCTGCTGACACATGCAGGTTGCCCCCCAGAATACAACAAGATTTAACGAGACGTACAGTATGATCAAAAAAGTTGAAGATGACAAACTATGTACTGTACAATGCTTCATTCTGAGTACTTCATTACAGCAACAATCTTGCATCTGTGATACAAATTGAAGTGACTATTGTGTAATGATGATGACACTTGTTTCGATAAAAACAAACAAGAAATAATTGATGAGGTGCGTGCTGTCATGAAACAGAGTACAACAGCAGCACCACATTCAGAATCTTCTTCATGACATAGCACAGTACCAGGTGGTCCATCCTCTAATGTTGCGGCATTTTCACCCTCTTCTTTCTCAGCCACTGCAGCCGAATCTTCTTCTTCACCACCAGCCAAGCACAGCACTGTCCCACAGTCATTTGGTTTAGCTTCATGTCTCTGTAGTCACTTAAAAGATGTAATTACAACATCTTCTTCATCTGCCTCTTGTAACAGAGCCACAGCACAGACCTTGTTGAAATGCACCAGGCAGAGCCCAATATCAGCTGGAATGCTGATCCTTTGCAATACTGGTAATGCAAACAAAATATGTGGCCTGCTTTAGTAAACATCACAATGAAGTACATGAATTGCCCTCCGACTAATGTCTGTTCAGAACAATTGTTTAGTTCAGCTGGTAATGTCATTATTGACACACAATCCTTTTATACACCAGAAAATGCTGAGTGCCTCAAATTTCTAAGTCAACATTCCTCACTTTAATTTCAAATGCGATACCTGAATAAAACGTACACTGACTGCTCTGAGCAGGCCCTATCCACAAAACACTTTCAAGAATTCGTGCCTGTAGTGAACATCCTTTGTGAATAAGGTCTTCTACATGAGGTAGCAATTAATTGCAACAAGTCAGGTCAGGACAGACTAGGCCAGGTCACTATTACTTTGATGATCACATGAACAGCGCAGAATAAAAAAAAAATAAGATCAGTGGGTTCAGAGTCCAAATACAGCAAGCAACTGCATTTCATGTTACAAACTTACCTGGTGGTACCTGGTACCACTATCTGATCTGGAAAGTAGGGTACTGCTGTCTACTACTACTACTACTATCACTTTTTGTGCTCACGAGTCGTGACTACTACTTATCACTTTTTGCCCTTACTCCAGTCTTTACTTCTACTACTTGTCACTTTTTTTGGCCTCAACAACTGATCCTGACTGCACTGTTTTAATTTTCATACAGTGCATGGCTTAACAGATGCCTGAAACCGAGAAACTGAATTCTCTTTGTATATTTCTCACGTCCCCCATATTTGGCTGCAAATACTTCACAGAAAAAAACGCTACTAAATTGAAAATTCATATAATTTCTTTATTGTTTGTGTGTGCGTGGTATGCTAGCCTAGTTACATCTCACTTACAGTAACTGGGCTGAGATTATTATATTAATATATTTTATTTTTGATACTTAAATTACTTGTCAGTAGCTGTAGCAATTGTGGAACCAGGAAGGATGTAATTGTGTTGTGTGTCTATCATCGGGTATTCAGGTGGCAGTGACAAATTTTTTATGCATGCACTGCACTTGACTGATGTGATGTGTGACTCGTTGCTTGCCTGGGTGGTGGTGATCACTATGTCTTTAGTTTTTCTTCTATAAGGATTCAGCGTGTTGATTAGATTCAGTTGAAGAAGTCACAGTACTAGAAAACATTGCCACCTCTTGTCCTAACAAATTGTTTCCTGTTTAAAAATAAATTTTATGAAATCAAATCATATTCAGACAGATAGCATGGTCAGTTTGGATCCCACTATCTGTTTGAATATGGTGCCAGAGCCGGCTGGATCTAATTTGTCACGTGGTGCCCCTGTGTGAACACGTAGCCATCTGGCTCTAAATATGGGGCCCTTGATCTATTAAATTCTTCAGCTCCATGTTTACCTGTTGACATCAGGGAGTGGGGAAGATGGCATTTTTTTGCCCATCTCATGTAGCCCCGTTCTCCAGTTTCTTTGCTTTTTGACCCCGGTTGGTTGAAAGGACTTCAATCAATCAATCAGTGTTTATTTTACCAGGAGAGAAACACAATTGAGTGAACTCACTTACAAGGTTGGCCTAGGATGCAAGAGTACACAGGATACAACATAGGAACATAGATGGTATACATAGAATCAACCAAGACAGTGCAACACAAGATACATAGTGCATACTGTGAACAATGATATGAAATTGGCTGTAGCCCATAAGGATACAGGTCATAATACAATACAGAAACAATGCAAATTAACTAACAAATGTTGTCAATTAACTGGCAAAATAAGTGTTAGAAGAAACAAAAAAATTTTTTAGCAAGAAATAGCATTCTGATCAAGTTAAAAGCAGTGCAGGACAAATATGGTAGGGCGGATGGGATGGGGCATGGCAGGATATGGCCGCATTGGCGTAGATGGAGAAAAAGAAGGGTGAGGTAGGCAGGAGATTTAGAAGGTGGCAATAAGGGTGGGTAGGCCATGGTGTGCCAACTAATTTGACGGAGGTTGCCGGTAGGCACAATCCGGATTAGGGATAGAGAAATGGTGGTGGAGATGATGAGGAACGGTAGTTACGGGAAGCAGGTACGGGTTTCCCTGAGAACGGCACTCAGTAAGGATTTGAAGGCCCACAGACCAGCTAATCTTGAGAGGTTTAGAGTACTGTGGCTGCAGTTCCAGATGGTAGGAAGTGTATGACATATAGTAGACACTCCATGTCGAGTTCTAGCCCTGGGAACATCAAGCAAGCGGTGCAAATATTTTCAGAGCGAGTAGAATCCTTTGGAAAGAGTGAAGAGGTCTGACACGTATTTAGGAAGTTTATCAGTTGGTGCTCTAAAAGTTCAAAGGACAGCATTATTTTATTTGCCTGGTTTTCAGTGAAGACCAACTGATATGATCATTCAGGACACAACAGTGAGTGTTGTAAGGGTCATTAGTAATGAAGCGGATAGCCCTGGGACAAAGGGTGTCCAGTTTGGCTAGAGAGGCTAGACGGTAATGAGCATATATGAAATCCACAGAGTCTAATGGGGTAGTAAGGTTGTCTGGACTAATCTTAATTTAGTGTTGCAGGTAAGGAGGTGTTTGTTCCAGTAGAAGATACTGGTCTGGATATTCAAACTGAGCCCAAAAAGTGCGCAATAGCAGGAGCAAGCACAAGTCCATTGTGCCCATGCACAACAGACATGATATTCAAAACAGGAGCAAGCCAAATTGCGCCAACAGCCAACATCTGAATATCGCACAACTTGCGCCATAGCGCAACTAGGAAGGGGAAGCTGAGCAGATACGATGCACTATGGCACAACAAGGGCTGCCCAGCTGAGCAGCCCAGAGGCACCATAGTGCAAGCAGGGAGCCCCCCAGCAGCAGAGCAATGTAACTGCACAACCAGGGAAGGAGGTAGGTAGGGGCCCACCACCCATGCCACAGATGGGCACAGGAACACACTGCAGAACTGACAATGCACCCCCACACCCCAAGCACAGCACAACTGGGGGAGGGCTGGAATATCCACCAGCCCATGGGGACAGGCAAACAAAGCACAGCTGGGCCATGGTGCCCCATCACACCCACCAGCAAGCTGAGACTGCCACACAAAGGAGGGTGGACCACCCCATGGCACAGCAGCCCCCCCGTGCACAGCACACCCTGCACCATGACCCCAAGACACCCCCCATGAGCAGTGACCACCACTGCAGGAATCCCCATACATACCACCACCCCCACTGTCACACTGCAACCTCGTGTACCACAGAACCATACAAGCCAGACCCACCATGAGCACCCAGCAGTGGGTGGCAGCACACAGCAATGCAACAATGGCAGACACAGTGCCAACATGCACAATCCCCCCTGAGGCACATCTGAGAGACCGAACATGTGTCGGCACAAGAGGTACCCCACACAGGAAAGGGCATGCCCCTGACACCACCACCATTGATACAGCACCCTACACAGTAGACAAGTGTCACAGCCTGACCCACCATGAGCCACAACAGCCAGCACAGACACCCACAGTGGTGCGTGGAAGCATGCAGCACACCGGATGCAACACAGTGCAGGGGCAAACACACACCCATACCCACGGGGACACTAACACAGGGATGCAGTAGTGTGGCAACCAAGCTCCAGTGTGGGCCCATGAAAACTGTGCACACACAGCCTGCAGTCCACCATGACACAGGGGTGACACCCACCCTGTGCATGAACTGTGGCCCTGTACACCACCAGCATATGCCTGGAGCACAAGTCACAGACAGTGGTGCACAGCCCCTGCAACACACACAAGCCAAAGCATGGAAGTGGGACAGCAACTGCGGAGGCCACAGTGTCACCCGAGGCAAACATGCACCACACCATTGACAGGAGGCAACCCAGCATTGTGACGGTCACAGTGGATGACCTGCAGGGACAGCCACCACTGACAAGACAGCAGACCTCGCAGACCACAGACATGCAAGGGTGTCAGCTGCACAGGCCAAGGATGGGTTGACAGGGGCACAATGGACACAGAGCATGCACCATGGACCACTGCATACAGTAATGCAATGCACAGAGAACAACATACACCACAGATACTGACTGATAGCCACTCCCACACCAGAGACACTTCCTCACGCACACACACACATACCCATGACTGAACCACCCCAGATGCCATGCACACCACTGCAACTGAGCACCTATAGCCAGCTGCAAATCAGAGACCACCACAGTATTCATATCAAAATATCTGTATTCAAAAACATATCAAAATCAACTATATACAACTATGTACAAACATGGGGGGAGGTACAGGAACAAGGTGGGGGTGGGTAAGGGGCAGGGGTGAACATATGGGAGAGGGTAGGTGGGGTGTGAGGGTGAACAAAGGGGGGTAGACGCAGGCTGCTCGTGCAGCTGTCAGTGTCCAGCCTGGTCCTCCGCTGCCTGGGGCTGTTGCCTGGGCCGCCTCCTCCTCCTCCTCACCCCATGCTGCTGTAGATCCCTTAAGATGGAGAGGGACTCTTGCCACCCGCAGAAGCTCCTGGATGGACTGCTGTATACACAGGGTTATTCGCACACCAAGGACAAGGGATCAGAGTCAATGGGTGTGACTGTCCATCCCCCTGCAGCCACGCATTATGCATGGCATACAGCCATGTGCCACGCTCCTGTGATGGTGTGCACCCACCTACAGTGACCGTGTCCACAAGACATGCCCAACCAGGCAGCAACAGCCATGTGTACCACTGCACACACCCACTGCCCATGTCCAGCACAGCACAACCAAGGCCGTAGAGTAACGTGGCTATGCAATGGGCAGGCAGTGCCACAGCCATGTGCCCAGTGCATGCATGGACCACCATTGATGCACTCCCAGACATGCAGTGCCACTGGACAGTGCTGACTGTCACATGTCGCTTGCATGGCAGTGGTGTCCATGGATGATGGCCATGCCCTGCTTCCTACCCTGTCACACAGCATGCAATAGCAATCATGGTGTCATGGCACTCACCCTCATTGGGATGTTGATGGCATTGGGGTTGGTCCCCGACATGCCCCTGTGCAGCATCCTCCGCCCTCTGCTGCCGCTCCACCATCCTCCTCTGCCCGGCCATGCCTGTGGGAGACAAAAGGAGAGAAACACATCAGTACAAACTCAAAGCATATTCTCCCTGCCCCAATGTGTGTGCCCACCCACCCAGCCAGACTCACCCACCCCATACCCTGTAAACACCGCCACAGCCAACCCTAGACTATCCCTCCCCTATGTGCTGGATACATAAGACAGTGTTACCCATATGGACCATAAAAGTGTGTAGACGTAACACCCACCTGGACGAGGCACCGCACCCCTCCTGGCATTCAACTGTAGATGTGCAAGTAGCCCCGGCTCCCTCCATCTAAGGTCCCCATACCGGTGCCTGCACTGTTCAGCCATTCTCCTGTGGCCAGTGGCTGCCTCCAGGTTAGTGGCCACCTCTTGCCAGACCTGGGTCCTGGCCCTGTCCAGTGGCTCCTCACCAAACAGTGGGCCATAGTGTGGCTCCACAATGGCCACAAGGTTGGCCAGCTCAAGGGCACTCCACTGAGGGCCTCTCCTGCATGCCATCTCTAACGCAATATGGTGCTCTGCAGTGTGGCACCCCCACATGGAAGTGCTGCACGGTACAGCGTCGCCATTCCCTATCGTGCTGTTGGTACAGCGCCACCATACCCTATCGCGTTGTCACCGAACAGCATGATAGAGGTGCAGCCATGCCAGACGTATAGCGCCAAGGGGGCAAAGGTTGGGCACAGGGTCATGGGGCTCTGGCGCAAGGCCACGCACAGCACCATCGGACGTCTATGCATCTAGCGTGATTGGTTGCCTATGTGCCATCGCCACAGCAAACTATTGTGCAGTTGTGCCATAGCGCCATGTAGTGTCCCTCACCATAGCACCACTGGCACAATGGTGGCCGTGCCCTGAATTGCCTACCGCACACAGCACGTCATCAGCGCAGCAGATGCCTGCATAAACTACCTGGGCATGTGCAGTGCAGTGTACTACGCATGCCACAGAACTGCACCATTGCCACAGCACATTCAACGCAATTGCACAAAGTGCAAAAGCGTGATATTCAGCCGTTACATGCAAATCATCTGATCAGCCATGCAAAGGCGCAGCAGCGTGATTTGCATCTCATTAAAGTTGCTCCTCACCTAATTTGCATGGATTGCGCTATAAAAATGCGACACTGTTCTGCAGTGGCCATATTCGGTTACTGCAGTTTATTGGTGAGTTGCATGCTGTGTGGGGTTCTGGACTGTGGTATCAGGGACTTGCTTTGTACTGCACAGTCACAGGTAACCACTGTCATCCTTGCAGGCTAGATAATGACCAAGCGAGTTCCGGTTGAGGAGGACAACGATGGTGGGTGGAAGAGGAGGCCCAATTTCACCAAGGCCGAGACAGAGGCACTCTTCGAGGCCTACCTCAATCAGAAGCCACTGCTCAGTGGACGGTGGGGCACCCCTCAGGCCCGTGCTGCTGCATGGAAGGAGGTGGCATGTGCTGTCAACCTGTACAGCAGCCACCAACGCTCCGTGCAGGAGTGTAAGAAGAAGATGGGTACCGACAGGAGGAGGGTGAAGGAGAAGGTGGCTGCCATCAGGGCGGCACGTGCTGCAACAGGCGGGGGCCAGCCGGATGTGGTGCAGCTGACACCGGCAGAGGACAGGCTTGCTGCAATCATGCAGCACAGTGCTATAGAGGGCTTTCCAGGAGGTGGCTTCCAGACAGGTGGTAGCCCATCACTGCATGGTAAGTCATGGTCTGTCGGGGGGCAGGGTAGATCACATGCACTAATGTGACCTCACTTTCTGTTACAGATCCTTCGCATCTGCAGGCGTCAGCGGTGGAGGGCCTGTCTACTGCGGACATTCATCTGGAGGTGGAGGAGGGACCATCCACCTCCACAGGTAGCCATCTAGCATTGCAACGGTGGGTCCGCCTGGCTGTCCACACTGATGTCGTTGGGACAGGTGTGGGGGAGGCCCTTCCTGTGTCTCAGCATTCTGGCGTCCAAGGATGCCAGCACACTGTGGCTGTGGCTGTGGCAGAGACCTGCACCAATGATGGGGACACGACTGTCATGGGCAGTGACATGTGTGTGCCACAGAATGGACACACAGCAGGCCAGCTCACGCCCATGGACCTGGCTGGTTCCGACGTGTGTGCCAGCATGTCAGCACAGTCCCAGGCTGTGCCTGTCAGCACCAGTGGGGCAGCACCGGTGGCTGGTCAGCACAGTGGGACTGTTGCGGCCACAGCGGTGGAACAACTGATCCCTTGGGCACAGCAGGCGGAGGGGCAGCAGCAGCAGTCGCCCACCGGGACTGGGGGTTCAGGGTTCAGTGGTGGCATCTGTGAACCACCTGTGGACCTGCCCATACCTGGTCCTGGTGAGCAGCGCCCACCCTCAAGGGGTGCTGGACATCAGGCCCTTCCATACCCTGATGGACGGGATGCTGAGGTGTCAGACGACCTCTTTGACGAGCACACCCGCCTACTGCAGGCATCAGTACAGAAGCAGATGTGGCTTGCAATGTCCGTGGAGGCACTGTGTGTGGCCCTGGAGTGGGTCGAGGAGCGACACAGCAGGGACACCGATAGGATCCTGTCCCGGATTGACCATTTGCGGGAGGATGTGACCACTGCCATTGACAGGCAAACACAGGCGTTCATCGCTGTCATGGCCACAATGGGCACACAGTCAGGTGCCCATGTGTCACTCACACTGCGCAGTTCGCTATCCACTCCCCATTCCCGGCATCATGTGACACCCACCCTGTTGATGCCGGGTTCAGCTGTGGGTATCCCGCGCACTCCTGGTGCAGGTGTGTTCGGTGTGCTGCAGACCCCTGTGCGGGCACGGTCGCGTTTGCACAGTGGAACCCCTGGAGGACCATCAGTGCCACCCCATGAGGCCCATGGTCAGCCTGCCAGTGCTGCTGGGTCTCAGCGGGGCCACCCATGCATCCAAGGCAGACATGGCAATGTGCCACAGGACTGACCTGTCTCCCAGTGTGGGCACTGTCTGGTGCTGCCCTGTGTGCATTGTGTGTTTCGGTGGGCAGTGCATGGGTGGGTGGGTGCACAGCCCTGCACGCAGACACACAGTCCACCTGCACACCCTCCCAACTGTTGTCCACAGGTACATGTGCATGATGATGCCTGCATTGCACTGTACACCAAAGTGCGATGGTGCCCAGCATCTGACACCCGCACATAGACAGTGGATGTGGTGGCCTGTGGACATGTGTGTTGCTAGTGTTAGCGTTCCGGCTCTGTTTTGCACCTGACCCCTGTGCACTATGTGCCTATTGTGTGTGCGTGTGTGCGTGTCCATCCATGTGGCATGTTACTGTTCACCCCTCCCAGGTTGTACGTGTGTGCTTCTGTGCCCTGCAACATCCCTTGCCAGCATGCACCCCTGGTGTGTTTCCATGTGTGCCTGTGGGCTGTGCCCTAGCCACTGGTGGTTGCACATGGCCCCATGACTTACCTGTGTTGGCTGAAGTGATCCTCTGTGATGGTGTCCCGGTGCAGCTGTGCCAGCCGGATCAGTCAGGGGTCCTGTCGGCCAAGGGGGGATGCCCATCCCCATCATCACCAGCAACACCGGCATCCCCATCGCTGTCCCCCTCTTCGACCTGTATGGTTATCCCACAGTCTTTGGCCATGTTGTGCAGGATACAACAGGCCAGGAATATCGCACAGGCCTTTGAGGGGCTATACTGTAGGGCACTGCCAGAGGTGTCCAGGCAATGGAAATGTGCCTTCAGCATCCCAAACACCCACTCAATGACGCTGTGTGTGGTGGCATGTGCCTCATTGAAGCGTTGCTGCGATGGGGTCATGGGCCACCAGTAGGGTGTGAACAGCCAGGGATGGAGTGGGTATCCACTGTCACCTGTGTGGAGATGGTGGAGGTTATTGTCTTGTTCAGGCTTGGACTGCCCCAAGCCCTGTGGGCCACACCCATGGCACCTCTGGCCATACCCCCCGCCCACGATATGTCAGTTCTACATACATACTCATCCACTAGATGACCTGTGGGGATGTCCCCACTCTTGAATCGGTGGCACAGTGCTGACTGGTGCCAGATGAAGGAATCATGTGCTCCCCCAGGGTGCATGGCACAGACATTGATGATACACCCACTGGCATCACACACCACCTGGCAGTTGACACTGGCATATCCCTTCTGATTCATGTAGGTGGCCCCATCAGGGCCAGGTTGTGTGCGTGTCGCCACATGGGTGCAGTCTATCACCCCTAGCATGCCAGGCATACGTGCTTCCCTGTGGAACTCCTGTATGTTTGCTCTGCGCTCAGCCACAGTGCTGGGGAAATGGAGGTACTCCGCAGCATGTGGCAGCAGTGCACTGAGGAATTGGGTGAGGATGCATGATGTGGCTGACTGTGTTATGCTTGTAGTATCCTCTGTTGGTCTCTGGAAGGTACCCGTAGTGACCAAGCACATGCAGGATGTTACCTTCGTCTCCACTGACATAGCATGACTCCGTCGTGTGGGTGCCTGCATCACATCATTGCACAGCTCACAGAGCCACCTCAGTATTGCCCTGTTCAGGTGGTACCAGCCCACAATCTCAACATCTGTGTACAGCTCAAAGCTGGTGCGGGCTCGGTACTGCCTGTTGGGGGCATACCGCCGACGGGCCCTTTCATGGCCACGTGCCCCTGCAGCATGCCTTCTCACCCCCCTCATTAGGCTTCCATGTGGAAAGTGGCACTGTCCATGTCCCTGGCTTGTGTTCCCCCCCAGCTGTTGTTGCTTTGTTCCCCCCGCTGTCCTGACTGCTACCTCCCCTGCACTGGGTACACCTACTGGCCTCTGCACTCTGTAGCCCCACACACCTTCCCTTGCCCCTATTCAGTGTTTTGGTTTCCCTGGCCTGCCCTCTTTCTCCCTATTTCTCTGTCTCTCTCCCTACCTCATGTGGCTTGCCTGTAGGGTTCTTATGCCTCTTCCTTGCTCCTTTTTATTTTGGCTAATTTCCGCTAAGGTGCAACGTCCGCCTGCTGCACTGTTGCACATTGCGCAAGTCTTTGAACATCGCACTGTGCTCTTTATGCATGGTTCCACCCCCTTCAGTTGTGCATGCATTCATTATCATTGCGCTGTTGCTCAGCATGTTTTCAGTGAGACAACTGCCTCCTGCTGAATATGGCAGAATGGCGCAATTTCAGACTTGCGCCAGGCGCCTTCTTCGCGCGTAGGCGCCCGCGCAAATATCCAGCCCACCGAGTCTTTGTCTGAGTTTTTTTGTTAGTTCTTCCAAGTGCACAGAGAAGTATAGCTTTTGGTCAAGCCAGAAGCCAAGATATTTGAATTTGTCCACTATTTCTAGCGGCTCTCTCAGCAGGGTCTAGATCAGACAGGTAGGGACAGTGCTGGGGGCACAGATTGGATGCACATGGGGGATAAAATCATGGCTTTAGTTTTTTTTTGTGTTAAGGAGTCGCTTCAGGTGGAGAAGATTATATTGTAGGATATTAAAGTATTGCTGTAATTCTGCGCAGGCCTACTAAGGGGAGTGGCTGTAGACGTAGAGCACAGTGTCATCCACAAAGAGATGAACACTGGTTTTACTGAAGTCAGAGTTAATGTCATTGATGTAAATAGCAAATAAGAGGGGTCCCAAAATGGAACATTTTGGGAATCTTCTTTGAAGAATTTTTGGAAGGGTGTTAGTACTCTGGGATTTTACTTGTTGCTGCCTTCCAACAAGGTAATCATTAAACCAAGATACAGCTGTGTTGTCACGCCCAATAATGGGTAATATAGCTATGAGTAGGTCATGGTCAACAGTGTTGAATGCCTTACTCAGGTCCAGGAATAAGGCACAGACATATTTCTTAGCATCCAGTGTGACTTGCCTGTGGTTCATCCCTTTAGCTAAAGGGGCGGTAGTACTGTGTCTAGGCCTGAAGCCAGACTGGAGAGGGTTGAGAGTGTTGTTGTTTTCAAGAAAATCTCGTAACTGCGAGTTGACAACTTTCTCCAGAAGTTTGAATAGGATCAGCAGCAAGGAGATGGGCCAGTAATTATTGAGATCACATGGATCTCCGGATTTGAAAAGAGGAATGACATGAGTTGTTTTCCATGACTGTGGGAAGTCACCTTGGGAGAGGGAGATATTAAAGAGGTGTATAATGGGTGTGATAAGGATGCAGTGGCCCAATACAAGAAAGAAAGGTTTTATTTATTTATTACAGTATCAGAATTGTAACCCTTTGAGTCAAGGACTCCTTTACAAAGGCTCATCGTCATACACAGAATAGGACGGGGTAGGAGGAACATACAGTGAGAGGAAAACTGGCAGTAGTGCAGGAACAGTAGTATGGCAATAATATTTACAATAAAAATTTGTACAAATAAAATACAGGTGGGGAGGGCCAAGCCAGCGAGAGAAAGGCCCCTTCCTGCAGGAGACAGGTCCATACATGATGGTAGCTAAACAAGAAGGAGTGATCACTGAGCATATATACTTTGAAGATCTTATATACAGTAGGGGTGGACAGCAGGGCTGCGGAGAGGAAACTAAAAGTTGCAGGAACAGGCTCAGACATGATTGTTGCTCAACAATCATGTGATAAGCACACTGAACAAATAGGCAGAGGTGGGTGGGTTGGAGGGTTGGGTCAGATGGCAGGAAATGGAGCAGTAGGGGTGCAATTATTTGCATTTGCAATGGCGGGAGCTGAGAAGGTGGCTAAGCAGGGATGATTTGAAAGGTCCAATTCTGAGCTCAGACAGGGTACCGGGAGGGTGGGTGTTGAACCAGGAGGGTGCCCTGTAGGAAAAAGACCTCTGAGCAAGGGATGTCCTAACCCTGGGGACTGCTAGTAGGGGCTTGGTGGAGCTACGAGTGTGGGCAGGAGGGGTGGGCGTGCTGATAAGTTTAGACAGACCTGGGAGGGGTTAAGCTGATACAGAGTTTTTGGGTGAGCAGACAGGTCTGGTAGCGTAGTTGCTTTTCAACGGAGAGGAGGTTAGGCAAGTCATAAGGAGCGCAGGTGTGTGTTAGCCTGTCACCCCAGTGAGTAGCTGACAGGCCTTGTCGATTGAGAGCTTGATTTTGCCAAGGGCTGTGTTAGAAACATAGAAACATAGAATTTGATGGCAGATAAGGACCGCTTGGCCCACCTAGTCTGCCCATTTTCCTACCTACCTAACAGATAAGCTGCAGATCTTAGTTAACCAACAGCTTACTTCCTCCTACCCACCGACTAGGACTGCCTTATGTCTGTCCCATGCATTCTTGAATTCCCCACTGTTCTTGACTTCACAACCTCCTCAAGGAGGCTGTTCCATGCATCCACAACCCTCTCTGTGAAAAAATACTTCCTCACATTACCTCTGAGCCGTCCCCCCTCTATCTTCAAATTGTGCCCACTTGTTCTTGCACATCTCTTTTTCTGAAAGATGCTACCCTCTTGGACTTTGTTGATTCCCTTGAGGTACTTGAAAGTTTCTATCATGTCCCCTTCCTCCCTTCTTTCCTCAAGGGTATACATATTAAGCTCCTTTAGTCTTTCTTCGTATGTCTTCTGGTGCAGACCCTGCTCCATTTTGGTTGCCCTCCTCTGGACAGCCTCCACTCTGTCTATGTCTTTGCAGAGATGGGGTCTCCAGAACTGCACACAGTACTCCAGATGGGGTCTCACCAACTGTCTGTACAGAGGGATAACAACTTCCTGTTTTCTACTATTGATGCCTCTTCCTATGCATCCCAGTATCCCTCCAGCCTTCCTTACTGCCTTCTCACACATTGCTTGCCACCTTTAGGTCATCTGATATAATTACCCCCAGGTCCCTTTCCATTTTTACTGTTGTCAGTATCTCACCCCCATTGTGTACTCTTCCCCTGGGTTTTTGTTTCCCATGTGCATTACCTTGCACTTCTTTGCATTGAATCTGAGCTGCCATACATTTGACCATTCCTCCAACCTTGCCAAGTCCCTTCTCATCCTTTCCTCTCCATCTTGTGTATCAACCCTGTTGCAGATCTTTGTGCTGTCTGCAAAGAGACATACTTTTCCTTCCAGTTCCTCTGCAATGTCACTTATAAAGGCATTAAAAAGGACCGGTCCCAGTACTGAACCCTGTGGTACCCCACTAGTAACCCTCCTTTCTTCACTGTATACTCCATTTACTACTATCCTTTGCATCCTGTTGTCTAGCCAATTTTTTATCAGACTACCACCTTGGGGCCCACTCTAAGGCTGGCTAACTTGTGTATTAATCTTTTGAGTGGGACTGTATCAAATGCCTTGCTAAAATCTAGGTAGGCCATGTCCACAGCCCCTCCCTGGTCTACTACTTTGGTCACCCAGTCAAAGAAATCTATTAGATTCATCTGACACGACCTTCCCATCATGAATCCATGCTGCCTTGGGTCCTGTGCCCCACTGACCTCTAGGTACTCAACAATTCTTTCCTTCAGAAGTGATTCCATCATTTTCCCTACCACTGAGATCAAACTAACTGGTCTGTAGTTTCCTGCCTCTGTCCTGCTCCCACTTTTGTGAAGAGAAATCGCTTCTGCCCTCCAGTCCTCAGGTACCACCCCATCCTCCCATGATTTGTTAAAGAGAGTAGTCAGCGGTGTCACTAGTTCTACCCTTAGTTCTTTTAGAATTCTTGGGTGAATCCCATCAGGCCCCATTGCTTTGTCCACTTTCAATTTTATTAGTCCTTTCAGAACCCTTTGTTCTGTAAATGGACTGGTATAGACCCATCTTCAGAGTGTTTCTCTTGTTTGGTTTAGGTACCTCCCCCTCCTCTTCCTTTGTGAATACTGAGCAGAAATATTCGTTCAGTATCCCTGCTTTTTCACTGTCCCCCTCTACCCACATTCCCTCCCCTTTATTAAGCCTCAGTATCCCTCCTTTGGTCTTTCTTCACTCCCTAATGTACCTATAAAAGGTCTTATCCCCCTTCTTAACAGAATTGGCTATCCTTTCCTCGGTTTGGGCCTTTGCTATTATGACTGCCTTCCCAGCCTCTTTCTGCTTTAACTAATAAAGTTCTCTGTCCTGCTCCTTCTGTGTTTCCTTATATTTCCTGAATGCTATCATTTTCTCCTTAACCTTCCCTGCCATCTCTTTTGAGAACCATAGCATTTTTTTCCTTCGTTGTGTTTTATTGATTTGCTTTACACAAAGGCTTGTTGCCTCTGTGATGGCTGTTTTGATTACTCCCCATTGTTCCTCCACCCCTCCTTCTTGCCTGTTTGCTAGTGCTTTTCTAAGGCACTCTCTCATTTTCCCAAAGTCAGCCCTCCTAAAGTCCAATACTCTTGCTTTTGTATGACTTGATTGTATGGCTGTGTTTATCGTGAACCACACTGTTTGGTGGTCGCTTATTCCCAGATGGCTACCCACCTCTGATTCTGAGATTCTTTCTCCATCCCCATTTGAGAGTACCAGGTCTAAGATTGCTCCCTCCCGAGTGGGTTCCAATACTAGCTGTCTGAGGCATGCCCCCTTGTAGGGCATCAAGAATGACCCTGCTCTTGGATGTGCCTGCAGAAAAGGTGCTCCAGTTAACATCTGGCATATTCAGGTCCCCCATCAACAATATCTCCCCATTTTCTGCCATTCTAAGAAAGCCTTCTATCATTTCCTTGTCCATTCCCTCCCCTGAGTTGGGGGTCTGTATACAACCCCCGTGTGGATTGTGGTGCCATTTCCTGTCTCCAGGGTGACCCAGAGTGCCTCACCTGCTCCCTGTTTACTCTTTAGTTCTGTTGCTTTGATCTCTTCCTTTACATAGAGAGCTATGCCTCCTCCTCTTTTACCCTCCCTGTCCCTCCTGTAGATTGAGTATCCTGGTATATTGACATCCCAGTCATGGTTCTCTGTGTACCATGTTTCTGTGACTGCCACAATATCCAGGCAGCCCTCTTCTATCAAGGCCACTAGTTCAGGGAGCTTGTTACACAGACTATGGGCATTGGTACTCATCAGCTTCCACTTTTTGATAGCCTTACCCCTTTTAGCCCCATTCCTGTCCTTAGTGCCTTTGCCTTTTTTTACATTTACCTCTGTCCTGCTCCCTAATCACTTCTCTACCTTGGTGTTTACCTCACTAATTACTATGTTTTGTGGGGGGAGGCTGGGATTTCCCTGCTCCTTTTCAGTGCCCCCCTTGGCTAGTTTAAATGCTTGCCAATGAAGCATTTAAACCTCTCACCTAGGATCCTGGTTCCCCCCCTGGACAGATGCAGACCATCGCACCAGTATAGGTCTGCATCCTCCAGAAGCTCCCAGTCCCAATGAAGCCAAAACTCTGAGCTCCACACCAGTTTTTCAACCACTCATTGAATTCCCTGTTGAGGAGTGCCCTAGCATCACCCTTGCCATAGACAGGCAGCACCTCCGAGAAGGTTACCGTATGTGCTACTTGTCTAAGGCCCCTCCCCAACTCTACAAACTCCTCTTGCACTGCTCTGATCCCATTCCTAGCCAGGTCATTTGTCCTTAGGTGGACAATGACATCCAGCTCCCTCCATCATGCAGCTCCTCCCACAATCCTGAGGATTCGCTTCCTGTCCCTTCAAGCTGTGGAGCCAGGAAGGCACCTTACCTCCCTCTCCCCTTCCTCCCCCATTTCTACCCCCCTAATGATTGAGTCCCCCACCAGGAGTTGTTTCCTTCCCCTGTGGGGTCCCATGCCACCCTCCTGTGGGTCTCCTTTGTGAAGGTTCCCAGCATCCCCCTTGGTCTCCACTGCAGGTGCCTCCATAGAGGAACCACTATCCACCAGAAAAGTGAATGAATTGTGGAGAGGTACAGCTGGAGGGATGCAACTCTGTTCCACCACCCTCTCCCTCCCTGAATCCACCCTGGTCCAGCCTCTCCTCTTTCTTGGCAACCTCTGAGGTAGTGGCATTGGCCCTGGTGGTCCCTGGGTGGGGGAGGAGGTTTCACGAATCCTAGCCAGGTCAGCCTGGAGACGGGCAACCTCCTCTCTCAGACCAGAGAGGTGTCTGAAAATAGGGCAGCATAGCAGCCTCCAGAATGTCTCCCGGAACACTGCCGCCCCACAGCCATTGCACTGCACCACTCCTATCATATCTTCTTTTGTGTCCCCTCTCCTGTTTCTCTGTATGCTTACCCTATCCTCTCCTTACAAGTCTCACCCTTCCTGTTCTGGGACAGCAACTTCTTATCTTCTTTAGTAGCTTCCTTCTTCCTTGCTCAATGTCAGACCACCAGCAGCTAGTGGGGGAGAGTGAGCTACTTTTTTCCTTTAGGGTTGACACAACCAATGTTTCTCTATGATCCTTCCCTTCCTACTGCCAAACAGGAAGTTCCTGTTGACAGTCAGATTCAGTGGCTATAAAAGTAGAACTGGCTTAGGGTGGGAGGGATGGAGGGCAATTAGTAAGAAAAAAGGCTAGCAACAGGAATCTGTAATTTGAGTCACCTGCTTTTATATTGTCTAAGCCACACCCCAATTAAGCTGTCTCTCCTCCTACTGGTTTAGCAAAGTCAGCTGATACAATACTCTTCCCAGCACAGAACACACGCTGACTTTCTCTCTTTTCTTTCTTTATTTTAACCCTAAATAAGACCCCTTCTACTTCTAATAAAGTATCTGTCTACTTAATCTCAACAGACACTGACTCCTGCTGAGATGCAAGTTTTAAATTAATAAGAAAATGTAGCTTTTTCAGTTAGCTGCTTTCTGTTCTACAAGCAAGGCTAGCAACAGGAAGTTGTAATTTGAGTCACTTGCTTCTATAGTGTCTAAGCCACACCCCCCCAACTAAGCTCTCACTCTCCTCTTACTGGTTTAGCAAAGTAAATAGTAAGAAAAAAGGCTAGCAAATGGAATTTGTAAATAGAGTCACCTGTTTTTATAGTGTCTAAGCCACACCCCAATTAAGCTCTCTCTCCTCCTACTGGTTTAGCAAAGTCAGGTGATACAATACCCTTCGCAGCACAGAACACACACTGATTTTCTTTTTTTTCTTTCTTTTTTTAACCCTAAATAAGACCCCTTCTACTTCTAATAAAGTACTGTATCTGTCTACTTAAGCTCAACAGACACTGACTCCTGCTCAGGTGTAAGCTTTAAATTAATAAGAAAATGTAGCTATTTTAGTTAGCTGCTTTCTGCTGTACAAGCAAGGCTAGCAACAGGAAGTTGTAATTTGAGTCTCCTGCCTTTATAGTGTCTAAGCCACACCCCAACTAAGCTCTCTCTCCACCTACTGGTTTAGCAAAGTCAGCTGATACAATACCCTTCCCAGCACAGAACACACACTGACTTTCTTTCTTTTCTTTCTTTTTTTTAACCCTAAATAAGACCCCTTCTACTTCTAATAAAGTATCTGTCTACTTAATCACAACAGACATTGACTCCTGCCGAGATGTAAGTTTTAAATTAATAAGAAAATGTAGCTTTTTTAGTTAGCTGCTTTCTGCTCTACAAGCAAGGTTAGCAACAGGAAGTTGTAATTTGAGTCACCTGCTTTTATAGTGTCTAAGCCACGCCCCCAACTAAGCTGTCTCTCCTCCTACTGGTTTAGCAAAGTCAGCTGATACAATACCCTTCCCAGCACAGAACACACACTGACTTTCTTTCTTTTTTTAACCCTAAATAAGACCCCTTCTACTTCTAATAAAGTATCTGTCTACTTAATATCAAAAGACACTGACTCCTCCTGAGATGTAAGTTTTAAATTAATAAGAAAATGTAGCTTTTTTAGTTAGCTGCTTTCTGCTCTACAAGCAAGGTTAGCAACAGGAAGTTGTAATTTGAGTCACCTGCTTTTATAGTGTCTAAGCCACACCCCCAACTAAGCTCTCTCTCTCCTTCTACTGGTTTAGCAAAGTCAGGTGATACAATACCCTTCGCAGCACAGAACACACACTGACTTTCTTTCTTTTCTTTCTTTTTTTAACCCTAAATAAGACCCCTTCTACTTCTAATAAAGTACTGTATCTGTCTACTTAATCTCAACAGACACTGACTCCTGCTCAGATGTCAGCTTTAAATTAATAAGAAAATGTAGCTTTTTTAGTAAGCTGCTTTCTACTCTACAAGCAAGGCTAGCAACAGGAAGTTGTAATTTGAGTCACCTGCTTTTATAGTGTCTAAGCCACACCCCCATTTAAGCTCTCTCTCCTCCTACTGGTTTAGTAAAAGTAATTTGTAAGAAAAATGGCTAGCAACAGGAATGTGTAATTTGAGTCACCTGCTTTTATAGTATCTAAGCCACACCACAATTAAGCTCTCTCTCCTCCTACTGGTTTAGCAAAGTCAGGTGATACAATACCCTTCCCAGCACAGAACACATACTGACTTTCTTTCTTTTCTTTCTTTTTTAAACCCTAAATAAGACCCCTTCTACTTCTAATAAAGTATCTGTCTACTTAATCTCAACAGGCACTGACTCCTGCCAAGATGCAAGTTTTAAATTAAAAAGAAAATGTAGCTTTTTTAATTAGCTCCTTTCTGCTCTACAAGCAAGGTTAGCAATAGGAATTTGTAATTTGAGTCACCTGCTTTTATAGTGTCTAAGCCACACCCCCAACTAATCTCTATCTCCTCCTACTGGTTTAGCAAAGTCAGCTGACACAATATCCTTCCCAGCACAGAACACACACTGACTTTCTTTCTTTTCTTTCTTTTTTTATCCCTAAATAAGACCCCTTCTACTTCTAATAAAGTATCTGTCTACTTAATCTCAACAGACACTGACTCCTGCCGAGATGTAAGTTTTAAATTAATGAGAAAATGTAGCTTTTTTAGTTAGCTGCTTTCTGCTCTACAAGCAAGGCTAGCAACAGGAATTTATAATTTGAGTCACCTGCTTTTATAGTGTCTAAGTCACACCCCCAACTAAGCTCTCTCTCCTCCTACTGGTTTAGCAAAGTAATTAGTAAGAAAATAGGCTAGCAACAGGAATTTGTAATTTGAGTCACCGGCTTTTATAGTATCTAAGCCATCCCAATTAAGCTCTCTCTCCTCCTACTGGTTTAGCAAAGTCAGCTGATACAATACCCTTCCCAGCACAGAACACATACTGACTTTCTTTCTTTTCTTTCCTTTTTTAACCCTAAATAAGACCCCTTCTACTTTTAATAATGTATCTGTCTACTTAATCTCAACAGACACTGACTCCTGCTTACATGTAAGCTTTAAATTAATAAGAAAATGTAGCCTTTTTAGTTAGCTGCTTTCTGCTCTACAAGCAAGGCTAGCAACAGGAATTTATAATTTGAGTCACCTGCTTTTATAGTGTCTAAGCCACACCCCAATTAAGCTCTCTCTCCTCCTACTGGTTTAGCAAAGTCAGCTTATACAATACCCTTTCCAGCACAGAATCACACTGACTTTCTTT
Organism: Neoceratodus forsteri; assembly: GCA_016271365.2. Lineage (NCBI taxonomy): Eukaryota > Metazoa > Chordata > Ceratodontiformes > Ceratodontidae > Neoceratodus > Neoceratodus forsteri. Next base: position 18,166,860 of record CM028129.1, on the reverse strand, counting down.
CTTTTGTTTCTTTTTTTAACCCTAAATAAGACCCCTTCTACTTCCAATAAAGTATCTGTCTACTTAATCTCAAGAGATACTGACTCCTGCTGAGATGTAAGGTTTAAATTAATAAGAAAATGTAGCTTTTTTAGTTAGCTGCTTTCTGCTCTACAAGCAAGGCTAGCAACAGGAATTTGTAATGTGAGTCTCCTGCTTTTATAGTGTCTAAGCCACACCACCAATTAAGCTCTTTCTCCTCCTACTGGTTTAGCAAAGTCAGCTGATGCAATACCCTTCCCAGCACAGAACACACGCTGACTTTCTTTCTTTTCTTTCTTTTTTAACCCTAACTAAGACCCCTTCTTCTTCTAATAAAGGATATGTCTACTTAATTCTCAACAGACACTGACTCCTCCTGAGATGTAAGTTTTAAATTAATAAGAAAATGTAGCTTTTTTGGTTAGCTGCTTTCTGCTCTACAAGCAAGGCTAGCAACAGGAAGTTGTAATTTGAGTCACCTGATTTTATAGTGTCTAAGCCACTCCCCTAACTAAGCTCTCTCTCCTCCTACCAGTTTAGCAAAGTAATTAGTAAGAAAAAAGGCTAGCAACAGCAATTTGTAATTTGAGTCACCTGCTTTTATAGTATCTAAGCCACACCTCAATTAAGCTCTCTCTCCTCCTACTGGTTTAGCAAAGTCAGCTGATACAATACCCTTCCAGCACAGAACACGCACTGACTTTCTTTCTTTTCTTTCTTTTTTTAACCCTAAATATGACCCCTTCTACTTCTAATAAAGTATCTATCTACTTAATCTCAACAGACACTGACTCCTGCTTAGTCGTAATTTTTAAATTAATAAGAAAATGTAGCTTTTTTGTTAGCTGCTTTCTGCTCTACAAGCAAGGCTAGCAACAGGAATTTGTAATTTGAGTCTCCTGCTTTTATAGTGTCTAAGCCAGACCACCAATTAAGCTCTCTCTCCTCCTACTGGTTTAGCAAAGTCAGCTGATACAATACCCTTCCCAGCACAGAACACACACTGACTTTCTTTCTTTTCTTTCTTTTTTGAACCCTAAATAAGACCCCTTCTACTTCTAATAAAGTATGTGTCTACTTAATCTCAACTGACACTGACTCCTGCTGAGATGTAAGTTTTAAATTAATAAGAAAATGTAGCTTTTTTAGTTAGCTGCTTTCTGCTCTACAAGCAAGGCTAACAACAGCAAAAGTTGTCTGCAGTGCCATATATTCGGAGTCCATAGTCTACTAGTGACAGGACTGATGAGTCAATGGCTGGTCTTAGTGCATCTGGAGGGAGACAGGCTCTGTGCCTATATAATAAGCCTATGTGGGAGTTTATGGCAGAGCAGAGGGTGTGGATGTGTTCATGGAAGGTGAGGTAAGAGTCGAGTATGATACCTAAGTATGTGTATGAGGTGACCTGCTCGAAAGGGTGGTGTAAGAGGGATTGAATGGCCAGTGCAGAGACCTTTAGTTTGTTCTGATTGTGGGTGAACAGCAATGTTTCTGTTTTTTTAAGGTTGATCACAAGCCTGTGGTCAAGGAATCACTGCTCAGTCTGGGTAAAAATGGATTGTAGTGCTAGCTGGAGTTGTGCAGAGTCAGGGTGGGATGTGAAAAGGACCACATCATCTGCATAGAGCAGTATGTTTTCTGGGGAGACATTGGGCAGTGTGTTTAGGTATAAGCTAAAAAGTAGTGGCCCCAGGATAAAGCCTTGGGGGACACTGGAGTGGACCTGAAGTGGACTAGGGAGGATAATTTTGATTTTTATGCACTGGGTACGGTCAGCAAGGTAATTGGTGACCCAGCTAATAGGACCAGAGGTGAAACCAAGCTGGGTGAGGGTGTTAATGAGAAGAGGGTGGTAGACTGTGTCAAAAGCCTTTGACAAATCGATGAATACTGCACCTGCAGGATGCCCTTTTTCGAGGGTGGAGTGAATGAAAGTGGAGAACTCAATTAGGGATTTGGTCGGCTGCTGCACTGTTTTTCGTATCTAAGGATAGCAAAATGTCTTTGACTTGTTTGTAAGAAACTGGGCTAAAGGAGAATTTGTTAGTATAACTGATGGCTAATACTGGGGGAGGGTGCAGGGCAAACCGTCCATGAGAATGAGCAGTTTACATGCAGGTGACGAGTCAAAGGCTAGCCTCATGGTAGTGAAATGGTTATTTAACTTTGCTAAAATATCCTGCTCATCGGTAAATGTGCGGTTGTTGTGTATGATTTTGGAAGTTAGGGATGAAGACTAATTACATCCCTTAATGTCTTTCAATATCTGCCAGAACTTGGCTGGGTTGTTTTCAGATGAGTTCAAGGCAGTATGAACGTGGTCAGCATTTGCCATCTGTGTGGGTTTTGTGCAAGAGTTCCTGGCTGCCCTAAATGATGCCCAGTCCGTTGACAAATTGTTTTTTCAGGCTTTCTTCCAGAGGGCATCTCTAGTATGGATGGCTGACTTGAGAGGGGTAAACCATGGACAAGATCTTTTGAAGAGTCTATGCTTTGTTCTGGATGCCTGCCTGTTGATAACCATCAAGATAAGGTTTTGAAATAGGAGCCAGGCCTCCGATACAGAGCGAGCAAGGTAGAAGTCTTGCCATCTAATCGTTTCATGGTCAAATTGGAAAGCTGCTGAGTTGAATTTCCAAAAGCTCCTTTTAAAAGTGAAATTGGTGGAGGGTGTGAAGCTGGGGGCAGTCTTTACACAAGCGACAGCCTTATGGTTGCTTAAATCATTGTGAAAGACACCTGAATATACAAATGTGTGTGGCTTGTTGACAAAGATTAGGTCTAAAATTAAGCTGTTAGCTGGATTTTTGGGGTTTGGTCTAGTAGGCGCTTGGCTAAGCTGTGAAAGGACGTATTTATCAGCAGAGGTCCCTGAGGGGTTTGGAGCAGGGTGATAACCAGTTGAGGCTGAGGTCTCCCAGGATAATTTTTCCAGAGTTAGATGTCTCCAGTAATTTGCACAGGTGGGACAGTACAGCATGGCTTCCAGATGGAGGTCTGTAGCAGCCTGTGATGAGTAGGGACTTGTCAGAGGGGAGTGACAGTTTTAGGGTCAGGCTTTCAAAGCCTTTAATCACTGTGGAGGAGTCAGTAATAGAAACTGAGTATTTGTCCAATACATAAATAGCGACCCCCCCACCTCTGCTGCCCCTGTCTGTTCTGAATATGTTGTAGGATGGAATGTTTATGGAATGATAAGGTGTAGAGCTTTTTAGCCAGATTTCTGAAATCACTAAGATATCTGGTTTGGTTTATTATGGCAAGCCCAAGTCTCTAAGAGGTCTAGTTTTTTTCAGGATGCTACAGGCATTAATGTGGAGGAAACCTAGTCCTTTAAATTGAGATAAATTGGAGGGTGCTTCTTTCGGCATAGTTGGACCTGTATTTAATTCAATATTACCGGAGCACAGCAGCAGTAAAAGGAGAAAATTCTTAAGGCCATTAAACATAAATTTAAGGAATAGATGCCATGTGTTTGAGTGAGAGGCTGGGGCAGGGGCAAAGAACTGGGATATAGATGATGGGAGATGAGAGATGAGAGATGCATAGAAGACTGCCCTGGAGGGGATGACTATGGGAGGAGGAGAAAGAGATAGTGACAAGGGTATCTGGCAGGTGGTTGCGGTCCCCAGGAGTCAGTGCCAGTGTAATGAGGACCTGGATAGTGTATATGAGTTGACTGCGAGAGGGAAGCACCATGTCTCTGGTGGGGGTGATAAATGGAGGAGGAGGGCGCCTAATGGAAGAAACCAATATGGTAATCCATGAAGCGTTCTGTGAAGCATTCTGGTTGTTGTTAGTAAACTTTAAAAGAGAATAAAGTGTAGCATTAAGTAGCCAGTAATCTGCACTGACCAGTGTTCAGCCACTGTGTGTTAGTAGGAATTGAGTGCAGTATTAAGTGGCCAGTAATCTGCAATGACCAGTGTTCAGCCACTGTGTCTTAGTAGGAATTGAGTGCAGTATTAAGTGGCCAGTAATCTGCACTGGCTGCATACATTACTGTTGTGCATTGGCGCAATGGATTTTGCACTGTGCAGGCACGTTGTTTGAATATGGCTCCAGGGCACATTTCCGTGGCTGCACTTGTGCAACTCAGTTGCGCATTGCGCAACTCTTCTGAATATCTGGGCCAGTATGTACAGTACATGGCTACGGGCCGAACTGATTGTTACTGTATTCCTGTTTGTAGGTAGATACCTACATGTTAATCACAGTCTCTGCCTGGTTTACACTCTGTATGTACAGTACATGGCTACGGGCCACACTGATTGTTACCGTATTCCTGTTTGTAGGTAGATACCTACAGGTTAATCACAGTCTCTGCCTGGGTTACACACTGTATGTACAGTACATGGCTATGGGCCACACTGATTGTTACTGTATTCCTGTTTGTAGGTAGATACCTACAGGTTAATCGCAGTCTCTACCTGGGTTACACTCTGTATATACGGTACATGGCTATGGGCCACACTGATTGTTACTGTATTCTTGTTTGTAGGTAGATACGCATAGGTTAAACACAGTCCCTGGCTGGGTTACACTCTGTATGTACAGTACATGGCTATGGGTCACACTGATTGTTATTTTATTCCTGTTTGTAGGTAGATACCTACAGGTTAATCACACTCTCTGCCTGGGTTACACTCTGTATGTAGGGTACATGGCTATGGGCCACACTGATTGTTACTGTATTCTTGTTTGTAGGTAGATACGCATAGGTTAAACACAGTCTCTGGCTGGGTTACACTCTGTATGTACAGTACATGGCTATGGGTCACACTGATTGTTATTTTATTCCTGTTTGTAGGTAGATACCTACAGGTTAATCACACTCTCTGCCTGGGTTACATTCTGTATGTGCGGTACATGGCTATGGGCCACACTGATTGGTACTGTATTTCTGTTTGTAGGTAGATAACTGCAGGTTAATCACAGTCTCTGCCTGGGTTACACTCTGTATGTACAGTACATGGCTACGGGCCACACTGATTGTTACTGTATTCCTGTTTGTAGGTAGATACCTACAGGTTAATCACAGTCTCTGCCTTGGTTACACTCTGTATGTACAGTGCATGGCTACGGGCCACACTGGTTGTTATTGTATTCCTGTTTGTAGGTAGATACCTACAGGTTAATCACAGTCTCTGCCTGGGTTACACTCTGTATGTACAGTGCACAGCTATGGGCCATACTGGTTGTTATTGTATTCCTGTTTGTAGGTAGATACCTACAGGTTAATCACAGTCTCTGCCTGGGTTACACTCTGTATGTACGGCACATGGCTACGGGCCACACTGATTGTTACTGTATTCCTGTTTGTAGGTAGATACCTACAGGTTAATCACAGTCTCTGCCTGGGTTACACTCTGTATGTACGGTACATGGCTACAGGCCACACTGATTGTTACTGTATTCCTGTTTGTAGGTAGATACTTACAGGTTAATCACAGTCTCTGCCTGGGTTACACTCTGTATGTACGGTACATGGCTACGGGCCACACTGATAGTTACTGTATTCTTGTTTGTAGGTAGATACCAACAGGTTAATCACAGTCTCTGCCTGGGTTACACTCAGTATGTACAGTGCATGGCTACGGGCCACATTGGTTGCTATTGTATTCCTGTTTGTAGGTAGATACCTACAGGTTAATCACAGTCTCTGCCTGGGTTACACTCTGTATGTACAGCACATGGCTATGGGCCACACTGATTGTTACTGTATTCCTGTTTGTAGGTAGATACCTACAGGTTAATCACAGTCTCTGCCTGGGTTACACTCTGTATGTACAGTACATGGCTACAGGCCACACTGATTGTTACTGTATTCCTGTTTGTAGGTAGATACCAACAGGTTAATCACAGTCTCTGCCTGGGTTACACTCTGTATGTACAGTACATGGCTCGGGCCACACTGATTGTTACTGTATTCCTGTTTGTAGGTAGATACCTACAAGTTAATCCTGATCTCTGCCTGAGTTACACTCTATATGTATCAGTGCGTGGCTACGGGCCACAGTGATTGTTACTGTATTCTTGTTTGTAGGTAGTTACCAACAGGTTAATCACAGTCTCTGCCTGGGTTACACTCTGTATGTACAGTGCACAGCTATGGGCCATACTGGTTGTTATTGTATTCCTGTTTGTAGGTAGATACCTACAGGTTAATCCAGTCTCTGCCTGGGTTACACTCTGTATGTACGGCACATGGCTACGGCCACACTGATTGTTACTGTATTCCTGTTTGTAGGTAGATACCTACAGGTTAATCACAGTCTCTGCCTGGGTTACACTCTGTATGTACGGTACATGGCTACAGGCCACACTGATTGTTACTGTATTCCTGTTTGTAGGTAGATACTTACAGGTTAATCACAGTCTCTGCCTGGGTTACACTGTGTATGTACATGCTGCAGGCCACACTGATAGTTACTGTATTCTTGTTTGTAGGTAGATACCACAGGTTAATCACAGTCTCTGCCTGGGTTACACTCAGTATGTACAGTGCATGGCTACGGGCCACATTGGTTGCTATTGTATTCCTGTTTGTAGGTAGATACCTACAGGTTAATCACAGTCTCTGCCTGGGTTACACTCTGTATGTACAGCACATGGCTATGGGCCACACTGATTGTTACTGTATTCCTGTTTGTAGGTAGATACCTACAGGTTAATCACAGTCTCTGCCTGGGTTACACTCTGTATGTACAGTACATGGCTACAGGCCACACTGATTGTTACTGTATTCCTGTTTGTAGGTAGATACCAACAGGTTAATCACAGTCTCTGCCTGGGTTACACTCTGTATGTACAGTACATGGCTACGGGCCACACTGATTGTTACTGTATTCCTGTTTGTAGGTAGATACCTACAAGTTAATCACAGTCTCTGCCTGAGTTACACTCTATATGTATGGTACGTGGCTACGGGCCACAGTGATTGTTACTGTATTCTTGTTTGTAGGTAGTTACCAACAGGTTAATCACAGTCTCTGCCTGGGTTACACTCTGTATGTACAGTGCACAGCTATGGGCCATACTGGTTGTTATTGTATTCCTGTTTGTAGGTAGATACCTACAGGTTAATCACAGTCTCTGCCTGGGTTACACTCTGTATGTACGGCACATGGCTACGGGCCACACTGATTGTTACTGTATTCCTGTTTGTAGGTAGATACCTACAGGTTAATCACAGTCTCTGCCTGGGTTACACTCTGTATGTACGGTACATGGCTACAGGCCACACTGATTGTTACTGTATTCCTGTTTGTAGGTAGATACTTACAGGTTAATCACAGTCTCTGCCTGGGTTACACTCTGTATGTACGGTACATGGCTACGGGCCACACTGATAGTTACTGTATTCTTGTTTGTAGGTAGATACCAACAGGTTAATCACAGTCTCTGCCTGGGTTACCTCAGTATGTACAGTGCATGGCCTGGGGCCACATTGGTTGCTATTGTATTCCTGTTTGTAGGTAGATACCTACAGGTTAATCTACAGTCTCTGCCTGGGTTACACTCTGTATGTACGGCACATGGCTACGGGCCACACTGATTGTTACTGTATTCCTGTTTGTAGGTAGATACCTACAGGTTAATCTCAGTCTCTGCCTGGGTTACACTCTGTATGTATGGTACATGGCTATGAGCCACACTGATTGTTATTGTATTACTGTTTGTAGGTAGATACCTACAGGTTAATCACAGTCTCTATGATTATTGCCATGAGATGTAATCAACCTTTATCTGTTTGTATTTTGGACTCTGCCTCCACAGAGTCAGATAGCCACGGGGGGGGGGGGGGCTGATGTCAGGGAAGTCTTCTCCAAAGACCTGAGACTGGCTAGAATCTGACCAGACTAAAAGAGGACCTTGAAATTGGCAATGCAGAGGCTCTCTGAATTTCAGTTAAGAGCAGACATGTTACAAAATTAAGTTCACTTAAGATCAGCTAACTGGAAAATTATTAAAAAAAAGTTTTAACAAATCTATAAAGTTACTGTAAAGTAGCAACAAATATTTTGCAAAACAAGGTAACATCTCTTATTATCACTATCATTCTAAAATAATATCTCCTTGGACCACAACTACAGTAAAACAGAATACGGAAATGACCGTGTAGTAGTTGTTAGGACTGCTAGCAACCCTGTGATCATTTTTTGCTATTTGTAATTTAGCAATAATCAGGTTGTTGTAGGTTCCTCTTTTTTCTCACAGAAACCATGTGGTTGTAGGTTCTATGTCATAACGGTGACCGCGGAAAGACGGTTGCAGTTAGCGCGAGTGTATATCTCTGAAAATCAATTTTGGCTACGTACACCCCCGGTGCACAGCAAAAAGGCACTGGGGACTTAGGATTTTCTTTGTTATGCAGGGGGCTGCTCCCCCTGTGCCCCCCTACTAAAGGATTTTCAACTCCAGGGGGAGTGTATCTTGGGATGGTGCAAAACCTTAAAAAACATTCAGGCCAGGAGCAACAAATGTATGTGTGCCCAGACCCGAACCCAGCACCTGTGGAACCCCAGCCTGCCACCCACCCACCATGCCATGAAGCCAGATCAGCAGCCCACTGTGGCACCACACCTGACGAACCCTCACTCCCCTTCTGCCTCTCGCTCAGCATGCTTGCCCCCCATGTGTGTGTGTACATGTAGCGACGTCCTATCAATATATGCAAACCCCCCCATCCGGTCACCCTCCCAGATCAGCAGCCCACTGTGGCACCACACCTCACGAACCTCGCTTCCTTCTGCCTCTCGCGTCATTCTAGTGCCCCATGTGTGTGTGTACATGTAGCGACGCCCCATCGATATATGCAAACCCCCCATCCGTCACCCTCCCAGATCAGCAGCCCACTGTGGCACCACACCTCACTTAACCTCGCTCCTTCTGCTCTCGCTCAGCATGCTGTTCTACGTGTGTGTGTACATGTACGATGTCTCATCGATATATGCAAACCCCCCCATCCGGTCACCCTTCCTGATCGGTAGCCCAGGTGACATGCATCGTGATTGAGTCACCCTTTTTGTAAGTGCCCTATCACAGTCGCCATTGTCACAGAATACCATGGTGGTTGTTCCCCCTGTATAGACCCTGCACAAAAGAGTGTAAAATCCCAGACTTTTTTTAAGTTGGTAGGACAGTCCAAGCAGGCTCTTGGAAGCTGACTGCTACTGAATAATTGCCTTAGCGGACATTGGCCAGCAGTGGCTGATAAGGCCATGGAGGGGAAAAAAATTTGATCAGCTATTGTTTCAAGCATTGACAAGCTTCTTATGCAAAACTTAGTAGTCACAGGCTACCAGCTAGTAAGGGTACTGTTCTAGGGGACAGCTGCTTTATAACATACATGCAGATATTATGGCAGGGGTTCGTTTGGGGCAGCTGCTTTACATTATGAATGCTGGCATTGTTATGCAGCTTGGTTAGGCTCACTTGTTTTGTACCTCAGATTAGAAGTCTGGAAAATAGGCTAGAAGATTGTTTGTCACAGGAAGTAATTATTTTGGTTATTGCTTTACTGGGTAAAGACAAGAATAATTTCTGTCATAACTTTTCTAATTAATCTTTCTGACATGAGATTGTGAATATGTACTGTTGTCGAGTTCAGTGATAGAACACGGTTACACACACCACATCAATGGATGACCCGATAACGTTCTCTAATGAAGTATCATCCCTAAAGGAGAAAACCAGTACAGGTCCAGATAGTACTGCTGGCCATCTCCTATTCATGCTAGCCGACTGCATGGCTCACCCACTTAGGCTGCTATTTGAAAAGTGCTTGTCTTTCAACTTTATTCCTGATGTCTGGAAAACAGCTTATGTTATCCCAGTATACAAAAAGGGACTGAGGAATAACTGGGAACATTACAGCCCATTAGCCTAACTTCACCTGTCTACAAATTGCTAGAAAGTATTATCAAGGACTTGACATCCCCAGCCACAGATAATCTTGATGCGGAACAACACGGGTTTAAAAAGGGTCATGGATGCCTAACTAATCTCACATGCTTCTGTGAAGAAGTTAGTTGTCAATTCGATTGTAGGATACCACATGATATCATTTTTATTGACTTTAGCAAGGGATTCAATGCTATGCCACACTAGACACTAGTTTCCAAATTACATAAAACTAAAATTAATAAAAATATAATAAACTTGGTTGCTAATTGGTTATGCAATAGGTCACAACATGTTGTGATTACTGATCAGCTTTCTGACATTGATAGAGTCACCCGCAGGGTTCCACAGGGCTTTGACCTTGTCCCCTGTCTGTTCCAGGCATTTATCGCTGATTTAACTACCAATTGCTTCTCTTAAGCAATAAAATATGCAGATGACATTAAAATTGGTGGCCCTGTGCAAATTCAGTTCAGATTACTACCATTAAGAAATACTTAGCTAGAATAACTCAGTAGGTTACAAATTGGGGAATGAAACTTAATGTTGATAACAAATAGAATAAAATACGGGTCAGGGTGTGTAACAAGTAGTTTACACACCTGAGAGATTAGATGCTACATACGAGGGGTTTATGTACAGCATCTAACCCCAAGGGTGTGTGCAAACTTCGAGTCTGCATACCCAGAGTCCTGACCCATTTTTTTATTTATATAATTGTCGGTTTGTGTTTTTTCGCTCCAACACTTCTATAAAACACGTGGTGCTGCATGCTCCTGTTATCAGTAAGAGTACGAGGTAGTCGTATCTTTTGGAATGCTGTTCACCTTTTATTTGCAAGCAAAACATGCTTTGAACTGTTACAACATTTTCTTTTAACTCTGCTTTGAAATTATAAAGTTTAACATTTTTAATTGGAAAACAAAGTTGAACTTGAAACTGGAACTGTGGGAGCCGTTGCTATGCTCGTTGTCTAGGAGGTTCAGGTTGCCGTAGTGAGTGCATCAGGTGACTGAAACTGGGAGGGTGGATGACAAAAAAAAAAGAGGACATTCTGGTAGGGCTCATCAATATTTTATTGATGGACTAGTGCTTGTTATTTTAGTTGGGGGGAAAAAGAATTTCAAAGATTTTATGCTTTTCTTTTGGATTACTTGAATGAGAAAACAGCCTTGGTTACTGGTAGAGTGCCGATGTTAATTGGTCTGAGGTGAGTGATTTGTTACACAGTGTGGGATGAAGGAGAGATGGCTACAGTGGCGCGAGACACTGCTCTGGCTCGTGGTTCTTTCTCATAGGAAGGTGGCGTATGATTGCCATTATAAATGCTCCTTTATAACGCAATTTACACACACCTTTTCCTATGGGAATAAACACAAACCATTATTGTAAGGTAATGCATATGGGTATGAATAATCCAATATCTACATATTCATCACATGGCAAAACATTAAAAATTACTACTAATGAAAAGGATCTGGGGATCATTATCTCAGAGGATTTCCACCCATCTATTCAGATAAATGAGGCCATAAATGAAGCTAATCGAGTCACCTGGTCCAGTAAAAGAAACATAAAATCAAGGGACAGTAAGGTGATGATGCCCCTGTAAAGGGCATACGCCAGACCTCACCCAGAGTTTGCCTCACAACTATGGTGCTCATTTAGGAAGTCAGATATCTGTTTACAAGAAAGGGTACAAAGGAAATATACAAAGCATACTAGAGGCCTATATAATGACTCATATGAAACAAGAATCAAAATTTTAAACATCAGTTCTGGAGACCATACTTAAAAAAGGATGTCGAAAGGGCAGAGGGGGTACAGAGGAGGGCTACTAAAATGGTGTTGGGCCTCGACCACCTGCAGTATAAGGAGCGACTGGCAGCCTTAGACATGTGTTCCCTGGAACAGAGGAGGGAGGGAGTGGGGGGACATGATAGAGACCTTTAAGTACCTAAAAGGGATCAACCAAGTGCCTACAGACAACCTATTCCAACTGAAGGGGTACCCCAGGAAAAGGGGTCATGATCTCCAGCTTGAGGGTGGGAAGTTTAAGGGAAACATCAGGAAGTACTTCTTTATTGAGAGGGTGGTAGATGCCTGGAATGGACTGCCAATAGAGGTGGTGGGAGAGTACACAGTGGGGGAATTCAAGATGGCTTGGGACAGGCATGGAGGGTTATTAAGGGGGGGTTCACAGCAAACCTAGAGGTTGCTGGACTAATGGGCAGACTAGATGGGCCTGGCGGTCCCCTTCTGCAGTCACTTTCCTATGTTCCTATGTTCCTATGTCATTAACTACTTGGCATCTTAGGGGCAATCTCCTTTTTATGTATGATATTATTCAGGACCCATATCTGTTATCTGTATTGGGCTTAGAATTCAAAACTGTCATGTGTAACACCAGAGGGCACCCATTACAGCTTTACAGTAATACATTTCACCTTATTGCACACAAATATTTCTTCACTTTTAGAACTGTGAACCCCAGGAATAAACTGTCCCTAGAGGTTATCACTAGCAAAACGAAATCAGAATTTAAGCAACGTCTGGACAAATTTATTCTTTCTGGCTATAAATGTAGTTATTATTAATTACACAAGAGCAATTATGGACCTCTAAGCCTCCTAGCTCCATCATCACCTTAGTATGAACAATAATAGAAATTACTTGAAATATGCCAGTATGCTCCAGGTTCACGTTATACATATAAAAATAGAGCTGTCACTGGAACCAGTACCTGTATCAGTACCAGTACCAGTACAAGAACCAGAACTTGACTCAGTACCAGAATCAATGCCCATTGCCAGGGTTCATGTGACAAACATGAGCACTATATGTTTATATTTTCAAAGTCCAAAGCTCAGGTGTTCTGGCATGGTTCAGTCAGTATTTATTATGCTAATCACTAACTAAATAAAAAGCATGTTCAATTCTCATAGACAAGATTCACAAAAATGCATATAATAAAGTATATCTCATTGTTTATTTAGTAGAAGCAAAAAGCAGAATAATGTTTCTTATATCCCTAAAAGTAATAATAAAAAAACAGTAATTTCATGTGCCCAGCTGTTACAGACTTACATTCTGAGGTGCCAGTCAAAGTGTATGAGGTGGCAACAATACAGGAACCTGCTGGCTCACCTCGTATGTTAGCCTATCAGACATCCCTCACATTGCAACCTATTATTTCAATTATCAAAATGTTTATTCTTTCTGAGCTTAAATACATATAATACAGAGCAAAGTATCCCCCACCAAAGTATACCCTAAATTGGCCTACTGACCTTGTTATAAAATGTTTTGCCTGTAAGACAATCAAATGCAAGAAGTTAAAAGCTGATTTTATTTCTTACCCCTTTGTGACTCATCAGCAATATCACTGTGCATGTGCATTTGTAGTGTCAGTGGCTCAGTAGGTAGCACACTTGCCTCTGAGGCCGCGAGATCAGAGGGCTGTGGGTTCAGTTCCCACATTTGGCACTTGGGTTAATATCCCAATACTGACACTGTAATGCAGCATGAGGGGGCTGCTGCACTTCTGAGGTGCCGTCTTTTGGATGAAATGTTAAACTGAGGTCCCATCTGCTTGGATTGGTGGTAGTTCAGGTGAATGTTAAAGGATCCTATGGCACTCATTGAAAAGAGTAGGGGAATTTTACTGAAAATTGGATTTCATTGCAATACAAATACATTGTATATACATTCTAAACAAAATTATTAACTCATTATCACAAACAGAAAAAAAAGATTCAGTAGAAAAGAAAACAATATACATATTTATTTATTTACGAGTTTTACCAGGAAAACATACTGAGCAAACATGCTCGATTCCAGATGCGACCTGGGGGCCGAGATCCACTTACAATTTGATATGCTTAGACAGTACAGAAATGAGCATGGGCTTGTACATTTAACAATTTAGGAGAAAAATCTGGGAGAAAATTGCAGTCATGGGTAGGATACATACATACAGTGTAACGACATATAGGTTAGAATACTGTACAATACTTATTTAATTATAAGAGCATGACATTTGTAACATTTTCCTAGTTGAAACAGGAACAACTGGAGGTGAAATGTGCTCTGAGTAATTGGTTATGTAGGGAGGGGTTTGGTGCGTGCCTAATGGGGGCAGGTAGGGCATTCCAGGTTTGAGGTATGCGGTAATTAAAAGCGGCCTGGCCTTTGGATGTGTGCATGAACGGGACATGGAACAGTTTTTGGTCCATACTCCTAAGGGAGTACGCAGGTGAAAGTTGTTGGGAGAGGACAGAGGTCAGGTAGAGGGGAAGGGAGTGGGACCAATATTTGGCAGCGAACCTAGTACAGTTAGTTTGTCTGCAGTCATGTAGGGATGACAGGGTTAATGAGCCTTAGAGGTTGCAGTGGTGTGTAGATTGGGGGCAGCCGAGGATGAAACGGCAGAAGGAGTTGAACAGGGTGTCTAGGCTGGCCAGGGCAGACCCAGGGGCGATAGAGTAAACGATATCACCATAGTCGAATACAGGAAGGATCATTTTTTGTACAGTGGCGTGCCTTGTCTGTGTTGGGAGGCAGCTTTTGTTTCGGTGTAGTGCGCCAAGTTTGGGGAGCAGCCGCTTGTGTAGAGAGGTGATGTGAGCTGAGAAATTTAGATGTTGATCTAGCCAGATGCCCAGATATCTGAAGCTCGTGCAGTTATCCGGGGGAGTCCCATCAAGGTTTTGAAGGGGCTGGGGTTTGGGGAGAGTCTTTGTGGAGAGCCAAAAGTTAGTGACACAGTTTTTTTAGGGTTAAGAAGTAGCTGGTTTGACCTGAACCAGTTCTGGATGGCGTTGAAATCGGCCTGGAGGAGGGTTGCTACACTGTGTGTTGTGGGACCAGAGGTGTGAAGCACAGTGTCATCAGCGTACATCTGAATGGAAGAGTGGGAGCATGCTGTTGGGAGGTTGTTTAGAAAGACGGAGAAGAGTAGGGGACCCAGGACAGAGCCTTGGGGGACGCCTGAAGGGACTGGCAGTGGGTGGGTGGTATGAGAGGCAATTTTGACTACTCGTTTCCTGCCTACTAGGTAGTCATGGAACCAATTAGTGGCCTGTGTAGAGAGCCCTGCTTCGGTGAGTTTGGAGATGAGTAGGGAGTGAGAGATGGTGTCAAAGGCCTTGGCTAGGTCTATGAAGATGGCAGAGGTGATATATCCTTTGCCCATACTCGTGAGGATGTCATCTGTGACTTGAAGCAGAGAGGTGATGGTTGTGTGGGATTTACGGAAGCCCGATTGGAAAGGTGTGAAAAAGGAGGAGGCGTCAAGGTACGGAGTGAGTTGAGACAGGACCGGTCATTCCTGTAATTTGGCCAGGGTTGGAAGTAGGGAGATGGGTCGTTAATTTCCTGGGGAGGAGAGGTCACCTTTTTTTGGCAGGGGTATAACGGTGGCCAGCTTCCAGGCTGTAGGTAGCTTGCCCAAAGAGAAGGATAGATTGAAAAGGTCGGCTAGAGGGGCGGCTATGGCAGGGGTGGAGAGGTAAAGCATCTTTGCGTCCATGGATGCAGGGCACTTACCTTTGTTTGGGTTTAATGCTCAAAGGGAGTGAAAGACATCAGCTTGGGAAACTGGGTGGAAGGAGAACGGTATGGTTGTGGGGGTAGACTGAGGGCACATGTGCGGTGGGAGGGACCGGGGTGAGAATGGGGGAGGGAGGAGGGGCTTGTCAGTGCAGCTGGAGAAGTGGGTATTAAAAGCTTCAGCCACGTGAGATTGGGTGGAGATGGGGTGCCCTGTACAAGTAGTGTCGGGAGTGGGTTGGGTGGGGGAGAGCAGGGTTTTGAGAGATTTTCAGAAGTCAGTGGGGTGATTTATATTTTTGCTGAAAGCCGATAGAAAGTAGTTTTTTTTTCGCTTGGCGAATGCTGTTTGTACATGCATTCCGAAGGGATCTGTATGTAGAGAGGGAGGTCTGTGTGCCCAACTTCTTATTGGCTTTCCAGGCGCGGTCTCTGGTGCGGCATTTTCTAATTATGTCAGCCGAGATCCAGGGGAGATGCGCTCCTTTGACTCTTTTCGTATGTAATGGTGCATGTTTGTCCCATATTTTAAGGAAGTTTGTTTTGAATGCCTCTAAGGCTATGTCAATGGAGGGCGCCTCTGAGATGAAAGTCCAGTTTATCTGCCTTAAGTCCAACAGGAGGGAAACTAGGTTAAGGGAGTTATAGGACCTAGTGTTTATTGTCTTTGGGGGTGGGGCAGGGGGGCTGTGTACCTTCCTGACCATAAAAACCATATGATGACCTCTTATGGAATCAGGTAGGAGACCTGCGCTTAGAATCCTGTGGGGGTGGGAGGTGAAAGCCCAGTCCAGTAAAGTGTGGTTTTGGGTTTTGTGGTTTAGTCTGGTGGGATCAGTAATGAGTTGAGATAGATTCTGGGCCTTAATTTTTGTCTTTAGGCGGGCTTTGTCTGGGCCGAGCCAACTTATTTTGAAATTGCTGGTGACATGGAGCTCACCTCCAGCCGCTAGAGACTGTAGGTTGCCCAAGTGGGAAAGGATGTTCTTGGGGGGAGTGCAGGGGGCACTATGAGCCAGCCACATAGATGGGAGTGGAACTAGGGAGAGAGATTTTGATGAGTAGAGAGTCTATGTTACCAGGGGATAGGGGGATGTCCACTAAAGTGAACTGGCGACTATTTGAGATGTACATAGCCATGCCACCGCCTCTCTTTTTACCTTGGCGGTCACGCCTGATTATTGCATACCCTGGTAGTGATACTTCCATATCAGTGTGATGCAGTTTTAGCCAGGTTTCAGAGATGACTAGGATGTCCGGGCACAGGGTTAAGGCAAGTGGCTGCAGCAGGGAGAATTTAGATAGTAGGCTGCAGGTGTTTAAGTGGAGGATACAGAGTCCTTTGGGGAAAGAGAAAGGGGAGTGGGTGCTTGAAACTGGGGTGTTTGGACCGGGGTTGGCCTCTATGTCCCTGGACAGGAGAAGGAGAAGGGTGATGAGATGTTTAAGTTTGACCCAGGGAGGTTTAAGGCAAGTTGTAGCGGTTCAATAGGTAGCGGTAGTTGGGGGGTGGCGGTAGCTTGAAGTGTGTAGAACAGACTGACCCATGTAAAATGAAGGAGGTAGAATAGTAGCACTAATGAGACTATAATGGTCATTTGTCTTAGCTTGAGCAGGTGTGTATGCGTGGGCTGTGTAGCAAGGCTGTGTGGTTAGGCTTTGGTGCATAAACGGTGGATGTACGTCGTATGAGAAGATAGCTGGTGGCATATGATCTGAAAATTCATTAGGGATTGTGGAAGCAGAAAGAATGTTTAACACTTGAGATGCAAAGGTAAAATCTATCTGAGTCCTTAAGGTACCCCTAAAATATGTAAACGTCCCATTTAGATGTTTCCTTCTATAGGTATCCACTAAAACAGCTGTTCTAACTATCTGTAGTAATGCTGTAGTGTCACAAAACAACTTGGAGGTTTGAAGACCTCTATCAGTTGTAGAGAGACCACAGTTAAAATCTATTGACCAGATTACAAATCTGGATGTATGTAGATAAGGCTAAATCTCTTTAAACAAGGCCACTCTCTGTGCTTTAGTTTGGGGAGCATACACATTATACAAAACCTTTCTGACATGTAGGAGATATCCAACATCGAAGCCCTACCTGGATGTATGTCAACTAATCTGGATACTTTTAGGAGGGGGTTAGCTAGTAAAATGCTTACCCCATCACAGGGTTCAGTCCCTGAGGACCAAAAGGAGGCCCCTGCCAACCAGGACCTGGATGCAGACTGTAATTCTGCATGGGTTTTAAGATGAGTGTCCTGAATACAAAAAATGTCACTGAGTAAATTGCTCAGCGTAAACGGGGCCCCAGCCTTCTTTCTATTGTTTATAATACTATTACTGTTTAGAGTAACAATTTTTAATGACCCCATAATAGAAAAAAAAAGCAAACTGTCAGTATACTTGCTTCATGATGTTTTGGTTGACCTTCACTGTTTTGTTCATTTTGTTATTGAGTTTCCTCTTCCTCCTTCAGAATCTGTAATAGATGACACTGAAGAACCGTCTGTCCCCTCTCCTTCAGTCTCACCATCGGTTCCCTCTGAACTCAATAAAGCATATTTGTTTACAGTCTGTACTGAGGCAGTTTCCTTCATATTAACTTTCCTGTTCCCCTGTGATACAGCTTTCCCTTGACTATTCCTTTTTTTATGAGATACCATTCTAAAAGGTGGATCCTTCTCTCCTGGGGGTGGGGGGGTGTGTCCGGTTGTGTTTCACCTGTCTCCCCATTCATACCCTGGGCTTCTTCACCTGTCTCCATTCCCATTACTTCCTCTGTGGCCTGTATTCCCTCCAAATCCTGCCCTGGAGGGTTCCTTGGTGAAGGAGACTCTGTAGGAACATTCTGTTCTAGGGAGCTTGAATGCCCTGGGGATGTACAAACTGCAATGCTTGCAGAGGCTGCCTCTTTTGCATATTCTTGCTGGGCCATGTTGATTAGTCCCTCATGTGAAGCACAATCCTCCCTATTATGGGATGCCCAGGGACACCTACCATATGAATAACCTGTCCTCTCGCAAAGGTTGCAACGAAACAAATTTAAGCAATTAGCAGAACTGTGTCCAAACTCTAGACAGTGGTTACATCTAGTGGTGTCGCAGGCAGAATTTAAATGGGCCCTTGACCCACATTGGAAACATGACCTGGGTTGTCTGCTATAGAATATTGATACCTTGTCTTTCCCTAAAATAAGGAACTGGGGAGATGAGCAGTTTCTGTGTTTGTGGAAATTAGCTCAACTCTCACCCTCCAACTCCCATACCACATTTGCTCACTGTCTAAATTTGGGGTAGGTTTACTTAAGATTTCACACCTTTGTTTCAGCCAAAAGGGGATGTCCTTGATGTTTACTCCTTCATTCCAAAAAAAAAACTGTAATTAATTTGACCAGGGGTTTCGTTAAAGGGACCACCAAAAAAGGAAACCATAAAGGAGTATTTTCTAATGCCCGGTACTGGGCCAGAAGCTGTCTAAACTCGACAGATTTTTAAAACTAATGTCGTAGTTCCTATTTCCCAACCCTATTAGGGCAAAAATATCAGATGAAAAAAATTTCATAGAATTCTTTAAAATGTGCTTTGCTATATGTAACCTATCAGGAGGGTTCTCTAAGCCTCCCTTGTACACTAACCTAACGGCATTCCATCTGGGAGCAGGCTCCCCTTTGTTTAAAAACAAATCAGATAGTTTAAATATAGCATCCAATGTTGGCCTATCTTCAGACTCGTGTATGACATCCTTCCTGGGCCCCACCCATAATGGAATATCTGCCCCATTCACACTCACACCTTCAGAAATATCTCTGTTTGCCATAGATACCCCTTAATTTATATTCCTCCCTCAGATGCATCAATATTACTGCTACCAGATACAATAGAAAAAGTGTTACCCCGGGGTTTGTTGGAGCTCATGTCTTGTTCATTGATGGTGGCCACTTTTGTAGGTATACGCTCTATCATCTTCTGATATGAAGGGTCCTCAGAATCAGGAACCCAGGCTCCCTGCTGTCCCTGTTTCCAACCAGTATTCTCTAATACTTGCACAATTGAACGCTGTACTGAACCTTCATTGCAAAAGTCAGGAGCTCTGGAGCCCCAGTCTCTCTCTCTCTCTCTCTCTCCTTCTGCCTGTCCCTGAAGGAGTACGTTTTCTCCGTCATTTCAGTTCACAGTGAGTCCTGTAAACATGACTGTTTCCCAACTCCAAGTCTCATTTTGATGTTTTTAGTGAGACAAACACTTTCCAGTTTCTTTTCCTTCAGCTCTCGGCACACAGGTTCTACGCCGTTTGAACTGCCAGCCATTTGTTTAGTGTTGCTTTGAACCGCCTTGTGTTTGACAGAAGCAGCGGCCCTGTCATTTTGGCTTGACTGTGAGTCAGAAGCTGGATGACTCATTTCTGAGTTTTTCACTGCGGAGGATTTATCAGGTACTTGTGCCAGAGTTTCAAGCTCTTTCTCTAGCTCTGCAGCTCTTTGTATGATCTTCTCTTTTTCCAACTGAAGCATTTTAACTTTTTCTTTCAATTCAGTATCCAGTACCTGAGCATTCTCTGTTGTTTGACCATCTTTATTTTGCATCAGCTCTCCATTGCTTTTCTCCGTTATTTTCCCCACACAGGTAGAATTGGGTGCACCATCCTCTTCACTGAATTCTATAGTCAGGTCCTCCAAATCCAGGTCAGTAGTCTCTTTTCTGTGGAATGTTGAGGGCGCTTTAATTTCCATCTTCATTCCAACTGGCTGTGTTAATGCTGTAGTATCATTTTCAGTTGTAGTCCAGTCTATATCCATGTGCACAGTTTCTTTAGGTAATTCCATAACTATTTCTGCAGAGTTTTTATCTTTTTCAGCATCTATAGAAAGAGAGACAGGGGAGGAGGTCATCTCCCCTGCCACATCAGCACTTCCTCCTCCTCTTCCTCCTGTGTCTGGCTCCAAAATGAGTCCCTCCACCCCACCTACAGGAAGTGACAGCACCCCTGCAGGAAGAGTAGGGGAATTTTTTATTTATGAAATCATACAAACCCAAAAAAAGAAAAATAAACAATATGTACAAAATCCAAAACCATACCTTACTGTACTCTTGAAACAAAAAAAAGACAAACCTGTCAAAAGTCTGGTACAGTCCATACAAGGAAATAATTACATTCATACACACCCTATTTTCCTTACTTTATGCACATTGGCCCAGATATTCAAAAGGGTTGCGCATGGCGCAACAGTGTTACGCCATGTGCAACCCACTGATGTGCCCCGGCCCGATAATCAGGTGCGCGAGCATTAAATCCCAATGCACTGGAGTGCATCAGTAATGTATGCAGGTGCAGGTGGGGGGGGCGTGCCCATGCATACCCTGCACATCCTGATATTCAGCCCGGGATGTGCAGAGCCATGCATGCGCAACCCTACCTGCGTCAGCGCAAAGTTGATCCAAAAAAAAAAGGAACAATGGATGGCCACCCACAGGTGAGCTGCCTCATTGCAGGGCACAACACGGCAGCTGCCGCCTGTAGGTGGCCACCCGAGCTCCCGCTGCACCTAAAGGCATTTTTCACATATCTGGAATGTGTAGTACGGTATGGGCTGCACACCCATTGGCTCACGCTGTGGACCAATGGGAGTGCACCCACCGACGGTGTCAGTCCGGTGGGTGGCGGGGTGGCAGGTGGGTGGGGTGCTGCTGCCCGCTGGCTGACCAGGGAGCAGCGGGGCAGTGGGGCTCAGTAGGTGGGTGGGGGGGGTACCCCTAGACCACCAGGGATATTGGACAGTTTTTTTTTTTTACAAATGCCCACGATTGGGCAGATAGCGGTCCACTGGACCACCAGGGATATTGGACATTTATTTCTTATTTTATAAATGCCCATGATCGGGCAGGCAGTGGTCCACTGGACCACCAGGGATGATAGGGATGTTATATATTTACTTAGCCCGCGATCAGGCTGTGGAGCACATTGCCGGCTGCAGGGGGCGTCAGTCCCCAATGGCTGCTGCCTGGCAGGGCGCCAGGTACAAGTCGTTGGGGATGGGTGCACCTGCATGCAAATGGAGCCATAATGACATGCAAATGGCCCCATGTGCACCTTGTATACATTATGGCCCCATTTGCATGGCAAGTTTTGAATATCACGGTTGCTGTGCATAGCGCAATGGAACTTGCGCTAGTGCATCCCCATGCTCCACTCTGGCCACTTGCGCTGGCACAGTGCCACTGCGCCATGCACACTGTGGGTGGCCAGGGTGCAATATTCAATGCTGCTGAGCCATGGTGCAGCTCCGTTGAATATCGCCCAGTCCACACCCCTGCACAGCCAAGTTGAGCGGTGCCCAAGCTTGCGCCACAGCCTGGCGCAGTTTGAATATCTGGGCCATTATGTAATGGGAGCATTGCTATCAGTGATCCACAGTATATTCCTCAACAATTTCTGTAACCTTTTTTTTTCCATCTTCTTTGCTTCCTGAAAATAAATGTCACATCATTTTTTAAGAATTTTCTCAAATAATTCAATGTATGTAAACTCTTTTTGTTGGAGGGAGAGTAAACATCTGGAGTTCCAGATATACCATTTAATCACTAAAAAAATGATGTATAAAGTACTTTTCTCCCATTTAGCCCATGAAAGTGGATACTCTCCATACACTAGAATTGGAATGGAAACCTTTTGAAAAAAGGAAGCTTTGGATTCTTGGTATAAAAATTTCCAAAAATTAGGAAGATATGAACAAGCAAAATAAAGATGCTCAATAGTTTCCAACTGGGTAACACACAGTAACTGAGAACAAATTCTTCCCTCTGCTCTTTATGTCTCTGGTTGGCTTTAATATTTAACCATTCATGGCAGTTTAGCCAATGAATATCTTTAAATTTCACATGAATTCTCTTTTAGGTAAGAACATTCATCAAAGTAGTTTGACTTTCTGGAGGGCATTTTGGAAAGGGGTCTATCTCCCTAAAGTGAGTCTCTATCAGGTATGTGTATATTTGCTTTCTGTTTTTTGTTAGCAGCATACTGCTTGAGAGACTCCACAACCTTAGTTTTATAAAAAGCTCCTGGAGATATCCCGGTGTAGAAGTTTGTTTCTTAATTTGTCTTAATTGGCCTGTCTCACAATCCTGAAACCATGATGACACTGTTTGAAAAAATAAGTCACACCAATATTTATCAGAATACACTAACATAGGTTTCAAATTAGCATGTAAGAACTGACAAAAAAAGAAATGTACAGGATTTACTATGTTTTGCCCTCCCATTTTTAGTGGCAAATATAGTATGTTTTGCTTAGTAGGGTTCAGTCTACTCCCCCAAAAGGATTGGAAGAATAGGCTGTACAATGTTACTTCCCTCGTTCTAGGCACTGGAAACACCGCACTTACATATAAAAACACTGGCACTAGGTAAGTTTTAAGGAGATAAATTTTCTTTTGATAACTCATCTTCTTTTGGTTCCAGGTATGAACCATCTGCTTGCCAGTTTCAAGTTTCAAATCCCACGTCATAACGTCCATCTGGAATGCTCCAAACTCAATCCCTAATATTTTTAAGTTACCAGTCATGACTGGAATTTCTTCTGTACTACTTGGAGAATTATCCTGTTGCCCCAATAATTTCCCTACACTTTTTTGAGCATTTAGTTGAGTTCTTGAGTAAACCCCATAGTCTTGACATAGTGCAATGGCTTTCCTGGCAGATCTCTCATTTCCTACCAGTAAAACCACATCGTCTGCATAGGCAAGAGCTCTATAGGGGACCACTTGTTGTGGCAATTATGAGTTTCATGTCCACTTCTGAATTTAGAAGCCTTAAAAGAGGATCAATACTAAAAACATACAATAAAATGCTAGTAGGGCAACCTTGTCTGACCCCCTTTTGTATATGCACATAGGGCCCTAAATAACCATTGACACAGGGCTTAACTGTAGCTGTTGCATATAGTGATTTCAACCATTCTACAAAAACTCTAAGTATGCCACAGTGCAGCAGAGTCTGCCACAAAAAGGCATGATCTACATTATCACATGCGTGTTTTTGGTGTAATGAGAAAACATATCTCTCTAGGGGTGATACAGTGTTTCTATCAAAAAGTTCCCTCAATAGAATTAATTGGTCCATGATAGAGTTTCCTGGAGCTGTACATGGTTGGGCAGGAGTGATTACATGTTTTGCAGCTGTTGATAATCTTATGTTAAGCATTTTCGCAAGAATTTTAAAATCGTTGTTCAAGAGACTTATGGGTCTCCAATTTGACTAATCCATTTTATCTCCTTTTTTATATAAGAAGAGAAGTATTCCAGTGGCCATCCCTAATGGTATGCTGCAAATCTGTAAGATAAAATTATAGACTGTAGTCAGTTTAACTAACATTTCTTTGCCTAGAATTTTATACAGTTCTGCTGTCAACCCATCTTGACCAGCAGCCTTACCCTTTGTAAGTGATTTTATAGCTTCTATCACTTCTATAGTAGAAAAGGGTCTAATTAAAGCTGCTATATTGTCTTGCGGAGCAGTTGGAACTGTTATTTGAGGGAAAAAGGGTGCAAAATCAATACTCCTAGTCTGCTGTTTTTGAAACAAGGAAGTTGCATATCATGATGCAATGTCTACAACCTGTTATTTTGTAGATTGTATATTCCCTTGTGCATCATACAATGCAGTAATTACTCTTTTCTTGATGCATTCTTGATTTTTAAGTAAGGGGCATGTACTTTCAAATGGGCCCTGCGTGCAGTGTTGTAGCTGCAGTCTGAGACCTTCTTTGTACAGAGAAATCATGTTTAGTGGATTGGGAGAGTGTATACAAATGTTGCAATTATTTCCTACCATTTAAGTATATAAGATAATCATCTCTCTTTGATTGTTTAGTTTGAAGGATAAGTAAAGTCCTACACTCAGCTTTGGTCTCCATCCACCAATTAACGGGGTCATCACAAAGGTTAAATAGAGTCTTTTTACAAATTAAAAAATACACCACATGTTGAGGGAGAGTAGCTTGTTCCAAAAGGTTGGAATTTAATTTCCAGTATCCTGGTCCAATGGGGTTTCTGGCCTACCTAACGTAAGGGTTAATGCTTTGTGGTCAGAATATTCTACTGGAATTACCATAGCTTTTTGGATAATAAGTGCCTTAGAAATGAAAAGAAAATTGATTCTGGTAAATAAAGTTCCTTTAAAAAAAGTCTTATCCTGTTTACCAGTATTAGCCAGTATTGTCCCTGTTAACTTCTTTAAAAGGATAGTTATGGCTAAACTAAAAGACACCTGCAACTGTCTTTAATGAGTTGCCTTCACTAGGACACAAACTAGTGATTCCACGATAGCTCAGGTTCCATTCCTACACTTCCTTAAAACTCTGTTTCGCACCACTATCAGTGCCTTAGGTGGAATCTTTGTTGAATTGTTATGGAATTACTGTTATTTTCCAATGTATGTAATGTATTGCCTTTACAAACAGTACAAATTTCTCTTCATGAACCGAGAGCATCCTGGGAACTCTTTATCATTTTGCCCACTGCGTATTATGTTGTAAGCTCTTATCATTATGAATTCTGTTTCTTATGTTGTAAGCACTTAACTATTTGTCTGTAAGTCAGTCGTAGGACTTCATTGTGAATGTATGTATGTCTCAGGACCTCCTTGTGAATGAGCTTGCTCAACGGAGCCTTCCTGCAATTAACTTGAACTTGAACTTGAACTTACCAGTGTAGTCTAGCAAAGCGTCCTTTAAATTTGCCATCCAAATAGCAGAATTTAAGGCCGTCATGTCCCCAACTATTTTCTCCGTGGTTGTTTGAGTCCCTCTGTCAAGTTTGCTCAGCCCACAATTAAAATCCCCTTCCCAAAGTACATTCTGAGCAGTGTGTAAGTATGGATTGATTTGCTGGAAGCCTGCTGTTCGGTCTGCTTTCAATTGGGGGGCATATATAGTAACAATCCAAAAAGAAACATTTTGAAACCTAAAATCAAGTAGAAGCACCCTGCCTGGTTTTATATGCAAAATTGTAACTATCACCGGCTGGATTTTTTGAAAGAGGATCCCCACCCCCGAACACTGATCTAACCCAAGAGACCAATATGCCACACCAGAAGGCCATTCCCTAGTTGCTTTAGTAATTTCTAAAACAGTAAGCAACCTAGTATCCTGAAAAAGAAACACCCCAGGTGGAAAGGATTGTAGTAGATGAAACACAGCTCCCCTTTAAAGATCATTCTTAATACTATTAACATTGGACAATAAAAGCACAAAGGGGTTGTCATAAGCAGCAGTTATCCTAGGGACAAACTTCATCTTTTCTTTTTCTTTGTTTTCTCTTTCCTGTGTTTATTCCTTGGGGCACTTTCTCAAACCTCAGTGTTTTCTATACCAGACAGCACCTCATGTGGATTTCAATCCACAGAAGAACCCATAGATTAATTGTCAGATTCCTCAACATCTAAAAATGCTTGGTACCTATTGGAAATATTGGCCAGCATGGTTTTGGGAACTTTGGGGGTTGGTTGTGACCAGGCCTGTCTCCTTCTGGTGTTCATCCCCTTTTCTCTAACCACTTCTGTCCTCCGGGGGGGGCATAGGGTTAGACGGGATTTGGTTTTGTCATTCTGGTTCTACATGTTCTGTCATTGTGGAAACCTTAGTTGTGCTTCCTACTGCAGACATGGGGACAATGCCTTCCAAGTTAGCCTCTAAATTTAGGTCCAAATTCATTGGTGGCGTAGTTCTTCCACTATCTATTATGGCTTCTTCCTGTGAAGGGGGGACCACTGGTGGCTGTCCTACAACTTTCCTGTTATAGTCTCTCTGAACCACTGTGACTAATACCTGTTGTTCCTCGCTATCAGCATTAGTTTGTTTCCTGCATGCTGCTTCTGGGCAAACTACACATGTATGACCTGCATCTCCACTTGACTCTACTTCTACAATGAGTGCTTGTATGCCCTCTCTCTTGGCATAGAGTGCATTTCAGTTGGTCACATGCACTGCTGATGTGACCCACTTGTCTGCACTTATAACAAGTCTTGGGTTGACCAGGATAGAAAAGGACCCACCTATCCCTCCTGAGAAATAAACAATTCGGCAAATGTTGTAGTCCTTTGACATCAGACCTCAAAATAACCCTAACCTTCCAACCACCTGTCCAGAGCCCCTCTGACTCAAAGATGGCCTCTGGATGTCCTGTCACAGTGCACCTTTACCTCAGCCAAAAGTGTAGGTCAATGACACTTACCCCCTTGTTCCAAAAAAGGACTGTGACAGTTTTATGAGCTGGTCTGGTAAGAGGAATCACTTCAAAAGGGGGCCCATAAAGGCAGCTTTTTAACCTGATGATAACTCACCCAAAATGTATCCAGGCCACTCCCTAACTTAAAACTTATATCAAGTATGTTTTCCCCTGAAACATGAATTAGGGCATACAATTCTGTAACATTAAATTGCATATTTTCCTTTAACAAGGTCTTGCCAACTTACACCCTATCTGGAAATGTATTCAAACCACCTTTGAAAATAAGCCTTACAGCATTATGCCGTTTAGCAGAGTATACAGTTTGTTTAAAAAAAGAGGCATAAGGCCTAGTGTTCTGTACATTAGAAGGCTGCTGTGGGTCCTCCTCTGCTCAGAAAGGTCACTCATCTTGTCATCCATATTCTCCTGTTCATTCACTTACCTCCCCACGGTGCACCGTTGCCAGTACTGGATGCTGAGTTAATTCAAGATCATGGGGTAATTATAAAGGGGAGTGCACGTCCCCACCATCAGCAACTTTGCTAACTACTAGCAATATTTCAGCAGGTAAATCATCTTTAGAAACATTCCCCACAACCCGTGGGCTGCTCTCAGTACTCACTGCTCTGGTCGGGTTAGCTGATAACATCAAGACTCCTGGAATCTTTATGGGTGTGAAGCTGGAGATCCACTTTTGCATTTCAGGGAAACAATCCCAGCCAGCAGCCTTTAGGGATTCTGCAGCCAACCACGGCCCTGTGTCCAGCATTGGCGTATCCGCCCAGTTCAATTTACTGGGGGTACCTTTTTTAAGCACTCACTCTGTTCCTTGTTTCTCTGTATGCGCCATAAAGGAAAAAATCGAGGCAGCACTTTGATCTGTTCCTGCTGAATGAAATTTAATCTTGGCTTGCCTGGTGCCTCTGTTTGGGCTGTTACCATAGAAATGCTGGGATCGTTTTTCCCTTTGACAGCCACAGTATCTATAAAAGGCTTTGTGCTTTGCTGCTGAATTTTACCGAGAATTTCTTGTTTCCATTGCAAATATTTTGTTTCTTCTAGAAGTAGCAACTGCTCCAGAGACTTCTCGCTCTCTGTATTTCTTTGCATTTCTTCTTGATCTTTCACCACAGCTTCATTTTGCTGGTTACTTTCTGCATGGGAATCCTTTCTTGACAATACATCTACATCATCCATAGTTTCAATGGTAGTAGTGTCAAAAAAAATCTGCCTCAAGCAAATCCTGTGCTGAGGAGGAGACAGGCCCCTCGGCCTGCTGCACATCCATTCCAGTGCTTCCCAGTTCAGAGACTAACTTGGGCATCCTTCGACGGCCAAGGGTTCCCCCTACTGCAGAGTAGGAGAATTCCCCCTGTGCCCTGGCCAGATTTCCCTCATTCAGTAAAAATACCATCAACAGCTTAATCTGGTTTAAGGTTCAATCTCAGTTGCTTACCATCTGTATACCCCCCAGTTGCCCCTGAAAAAGGGACTTCTAGGCCTAGTGAGCTTACCGGGTCAACAAAAGCTAAATAACACTGAGACCCATGGAGACTAACTCACTCAGCAGCCATGTTCCAAGAGCTTTCCACCAGACTGTCCTGCTGCTTGCAAAATAACTAGGATAAGTACTTTTGTTTCTGGGGATGAGGATTTGGGGTTAGAGCTGCCCAATGGAGGAGAATATGGAATTTACAACTATGTGCAAATGCTGAGAAATTGTCTCATAACTTCTAGTAAATAAGTGGAAAGAAAAACTTGATTGTTTTACCTTCTTGTAGGTAGAGATGTGAACTCGTCTCATGATGTGGCTCAGACGGAAGTTATTGTTTATTTATTTATTTTAATGGTATCAGAATTGCAACCTTTGAGTCAGAGACTCATTTACAAAGGCTCCTCATCATTGAACATTAAATGATATGGACAAGACAACATAACATGATATACAGAGAAAATAAAAATACAGTGTAAAAGGAAATTCCTATACAGGGTGGTAGCTAAAGATATGACAATTGAGGCTGTACAGTGAATATAAAATTCAGCATAAAAAAGATAAAATACCTATACAGGGTGGTAGCTAAGGTTATAATACTTATTTTATAATGGGACAATAATGGTCAGAGCAGGAAGTAACATATATTAATGAAGCAGTAACATGTTAGGGAAGGGTCCCCAGGGAGGTGTCTCTGCTACAGGCAGTTACAGCTATAGGAGTTAACCAGATGTACCAGAAGGGAAGTTTTAAAAAGCCCAATCCTTTGTTGAGTGGAGATGGACACCAGGAGGGTGTTATACCAAGAAGGGGCTCTGAAGTGAAAAGACCCTGGTAAAGGGAGGTCCTGACTCTGGGCACAAAAAGGGAGGGCTTGGCAGAACTTTGAGAGGAGAGAGAGGGGGGATAGACATGAATGAGGGTATCCAGACTGGGGGACAAGGCCAATAGTGAACTTCTTGGCAAGGAGGCATAACCGGTATAGCAGCCTCTCATCGAAGTTAAGAACATTTGCCAAGGAGTACAGAGTGCAGGTATGGGTTTGTCCATTGGACCCAGTGAGTAGCCGGCAGGTCTTGTTTAGTGAGAGTTACATTTTATTGAGGGTGGTGTTGTCCACAGCACCATATATCAGGAGTCCGTAGCCCACGGGGAATAGTATAGAGGAGGAAATGGCCAGCTTAAGGGCATTGGGGAGACAACTTCTGTGATGATATAGGAGGCCAGTAAGGGTGCTAACAGCAGAGCAGAGAGTGAGGATATGGTTGTGGAAAGAGTGTGTGGGGTCAAACGTCACACCGAGGTATTTAAAGGAGTTCACCTGGTCAATGAGGAGAAGTTGGCTGGATAGGACATTAAGTGGGGAACCTTTGTGCTTATTTGGTGGTGGTATCTTCTTCAGGTTAAGCACAAGTCTATGGTCAGTAAACCAGCTTTCAGCCTGGGAGAAGGAGTTTTGGAGGGCAGTTTGAAGGCAGATGGGGTCAGCATGAGTGGAAATGAGGACCGCATCTTCGGCATAGAGAAGGGCGTTTCCTGAACAGGCATTGTGGAGAAAGTTTAGGTACAGGCTAAAAAGTAGAGACCCCAGAATAGACCACTGAAGGACCCCCAAGTGAACAGAATGGTTACCAGTAAGGGTACTGTCAATCTCAATGTACTGAGAGTGAGAGGAGAGGTAGCTGGAAAACCAGACATGGACACCCTGGGAGAAGCCTAGCTGAAGGATGTAGGATAGGAGAAGGGGGTGGTTCTCACTCAGTAGTGAATGCTTTTGAGAGGTCAATGAAGACTGCACCTACAAGGTGCCCCTTATCATGGGAAGAGTGTAAGTAAGTAGAGAACTCAATGAGGGCAGTGGTGGTGCTATGCCCATGGCAGAAACAGTGTTGCTCCGACAAAGGAGGTTGTGAGAGGAGAAGAAGTCACTGAGCTGATCAGTTACTATCTTTTCTAAGGCCTTAGAGAAAGGGGGTAGTATGGAAATAGGTCTGTAGTTCTGGGGGAAAGTAAAGTCACCACTTTTGTGTATGGGAGAGATGACTGCCATTTTCCAGGTGAGGAGGAACTGACTAAGGCAAAGGGAGCAATTGAGAAGGTAGGTCGGGGGAGAAAATGGCATCCAGGACTATCCGGAGAAGCTTTGGGTCTATGGAGTCGTTATTGTGTCTAGAGCCATTCAGGGCATTAAGGAGATAGGGCTTGGCTTCATGAGGGGAGAGGGTATGAAAGTAGAAGAGGGGATGTGAGGGTGTGCTGGGAGTGGACAGGGTGAAAGAAATTGGGTGGGAGCATAGCACTAAGGTCCAAGAAAGCTGTGTTAATACAGTCAGCGATGCACTAGAGGTTCATGGAGACTGAGCCATTGATATTGAGTTGAGGGGGAGAGGAGGGGACTTGGATTTACTGGATAGCTCCTTAATGTTATCCCAGAACTCACGGGATGAGCCTCATGAGGGGGTCAAGAGATGCTCTTTAGTATTTAGCTTTTGCTTTTCAGATGGCCCATGTACATCTGTTTCTTGCAGTACGATAAGGCTGGCTATCTATGGGCTTTCCAGATTCCATGGCTCTATACCAAAGGTTGTCCCTGAGCCTCATTTGGTTGATTAGGGAGGGGGTGACCCACAGGGAATCATATCCTTTAGTGGAGTGTTTAGAGGGGGGGAACAAAAAGGTTGAAAGCAGTATTAAAGGTGAGGACAAAATAGTCAAAAGCAGTGCTGATATCTGGGGCTAGCTTAATAGGGGGCCAGTCACAGTGACTGAGATGTTCTTTTAGTTGAACCAGTTTGCCAGGATGAATACATTGCTGGATGGTGACTTTGGGTGGAGGTTTCTACATTTTGAAGGACCAGGAGGAGACAATAGGTGAGTGGTCACTTAGGGCATTGGGTAGCACAGTGATGTGGGTAATCTTGTGGGGCTTGTTTGAAAGTACAATATCCAGTAGGGTGGTGGTCCCTGTATTGGGGTTTGTCCGGGTGGGGTGGGCCACCAGTTGAGTAAGGTCAAGGGCTGCTATGGCATCTTTAGCCTGTGAGGCAGAGCTGGTGAGCCAATTGATATTAAGGTCACCCAATATGATTTGCTTAGCTTTGTGGGGCAGGTGGGAGAGGTAGTCAAGCAAGGATTGGAGACCAGAATTCTGCTGCCGAGGAGGGATATAGGCCATGATAATAAGTAGCAGACCCTAGAGCTGTCAGGGTGATATTGAGGGCGAGGACTTGGGCACTGTGGAGCAGCTGGGGGGGAGGGCGTGTCCTTGGAGGGAGTCCTGGAGATAAATGGCAAAACCACCACCACGCTTACCTACTCTGTCTTCCCTGTATAGGGAGTAGTCTGGTAGCAAGATAAAGAGTCAGAGGTGGACTTAGATAGCCATATTTCAACAATTGCTAATATGTCAGGTTGCAGTAGAGCAACTCAGCCTTGTAGGTCAGTAAACTTCTGTAAGAGACTGCAGATATTCATGGAGGCAATACGGAGACCGGCTGCAGGTGGAGGGAGGGTGGATCTGTCTGGAGTAGGGCATGGGTTGGGTTGAACGTTGCCTGACAGCATGGGGAGGAGAGAAATCACTCTGAAAAGAGCAAGATGTTTATGATGGGAGGTAGGTGCAGAACACGTAGTCTCCGCCAGGAGGGAAACTGGGATGGAAAGGGAATGGAGACTGGGAAAGGCAAGAAGCAGGAGAGGCAGGGAGAGTCAGGAGAGAGGGGTGACAAGTGAGAGTGTACTGGGGGTGTAAAGGTGTCGGGGTAGCCAAGGTGGAGGAGTAGCAATGAAACAGAAGGGGACAAGTGAGAGGGGGTTGGGGAGAGGGGGTTTCAGTGCAACCAGGATGAGGGCAGATGGGAAGCACATAATAAGGAGGACTAGTGAGAGTGGGGCCAGTGAGGTAGTAGAAAAGACTGCCATGGCTGCAGGGCTAAGTGGGTATAAGGGAGATAACTAGACATCCACAGATGTGGTGTCCCAGTTGGCACAGTGGTAAGGTCATGTACTGCAGAGTGGAAGGTACAGGGTTCAATTGTGTGTGCTTGTGTATGGTATTCTGGGGGGGGGGAGCCACCCATGGCAGGAGGCTGCTGTGATGAGTCTTGCATTATGGCAGCTGGCTTGTGGGTGGCTTAGAATTCAGCATGATTAATCCATGCTCAACTTTGTGTCCAGGTATGCGGCACATCTCTGGGATGTGCTGGCATATGCACCGCACATTTCGGCTGAATATCAACATCTGCCACATATGCATGGGCACACCCCCTGGAGATGCGCCGCATAGATTGTCTTTGCAACCCAGCACATCGGGAATTGCACCGCACATCTCAGCTGAATATCAACATCTGCCACATATGCATGGGCACACCCCCTGGAGATGTGATGCATTCATTATCTTTGCACCCCTGCGCATCGGGAATTGCACCTCACATCTCGGCTGAATATCATCATCTGCCAGATATGCATGGGCACACCCTCTGGAGATGCACCGCATACATTATCTTTGCACCCCAGCGCATCGGGAATTGCACCGCACATCTCAGCTGAATATCAACATCTGCCACATATGCATGGGCACACCCCCTGGAGATGCGCCGCATACATTATCTTTGCACCCCAGCGCATCGGGAATTGCACTGCACATCTCGGCTGAATATCAACATCTGCCACATATGCATGGGCACACCCCCTGGAGATGCGCCGCATAGATTGTCTTTGCAACCCAGCACATCGGGAATTGCACCGCACATCTCGGCTGAATATCAACATCTGCCACATATGCATGGGCACACCCCCTGGAGATGCACTGCATACATTATCTTTGCACCCTAGTGCACTGGGAATTGCATTGCACAACTCATTTGAATATCAACATCTGCCACATATGCATGGGCACACCCCCGGAGATGCACTGCATACATTATCTTTGCATACCAGTGCATCGGGAATTGCACCGTACATCTTGGCTGAATATCAGCATCTGCCACATATGCATGGGCACACCCCCTGGAGATGTGTCGCATATATTATCTTTGCACCCCAGCACATTGGGAATTGCACTGCGTAATTACACCTTTTGAATATTGCCCTGGGCTCATTTCTGGGGCTGCACTGGCACAACTCCTTTGAATATCTAGCCCCTTGTGAGCAGTTTCTGATTTTGAGTGATGAATGCAGGATGGACTTTTTCGCT
Source organism: Neoceratodus forsteri (assembly GCA_016271365.2). NCBI lineage: Eukaryota > Metazoa > Chordata > Ceratodontiformes > Ceratodontidae > Neoceratodus > Neoceratodus forsteri. The sequence continues at coordinate 18,133,472 of CM028129.1, read as the reverse complement.
CTTTTCAAAATCTTCCATCCCATCACAACATTCACTCACTTGTGCCCAAAGTTATCAGCTTTTTTCTTTTAGTTCTTTTTTCCCCTCTGCTGCCCCTCTGACATCCCTCCCCCACACAGGCACCGGGTATGAGACCCCCTCCCCTTAACTCTCATGACTTACCCTTCATGGCAGGGGGTTGGGAGCTTCTTGACCCACCAGACCGGATCCAGTATTTGGGGAGGTGCCTTCCTGGGCCATTGCAGTGGGGGACCACCGTCATCCCTGCAGGGAACTCCCTTTTCCATTTTTCCTGCTTCCCCCTCAAGGGATGCGGTATGCAATGATGCCAGCGGCGGCAGTGTGCATGCTCCATTGTGAACTCCTGCCAGGCATCTGCCGCAGTCCTCCACCCACAGTCTCCAGTGTCAGTGTGCCACCTCCCAGCCTCTGCTAGGGGGCAGACAATCCCTGAGTGCTGCTAACCCCACTCCCCAGAGAAGGAGAGCAGTCCTAGGCATGCTCAGTCCTTCTCCTCCCTGCCAACCCCCGGCGGCTCATGCTCATCCCCAAACACAGGTCACTGGCATGGCGTTAGGTAAGGCATCCAGCATCTCAGCCTCAGAGCCACCAGGCCAGCCTAGCTATCAGCTTTAAACAAAAATCCTAGTAGTCCAGTTTAAGTCTGCATCTCTTCTCTTTGATAAATGCCATATGTTGTTTACCTGATTTGTTATTTTTTATTTATTTATTTTTATTTGTTTTTTGGTTTTCGGGTAAGAGCACTAGACAAATTCTGCCTATTTCCAGGCACGACCTAGGGGAAGGGGATACAGATGAATACCAACTGACTTTGAACCAGATTAAGGTATTGGTGGTATTATCCCTGAGGGGGTTCCAACTTCTGCGCTAGCGGTCTGGTGCTGAACACAGACAGCTGCTAGGTACTCCCCAGCCTGCCCTCAAGAGCAAGGATCCAGGTTCAGTTCAGGAAAGCAGCTGCAGCCCAGCTTGCTAGCCATGACCTCAGTTGGTGGATGGTGCCTGAATTTGGGGTACTATAGGCTGATTCAGCACTCCATCTCTCCCTGATTGGCTTCAGCTCATGAGGATTTGAAATTCCTGGCACCTTACCCTAGAGCTCATCTCTCTGCTGTCTAAATTTCTTTTACTATCTTTTTTTTTCTACTTTTCCATTAGCAGATTATAGAGGGCTATATCTCTGGTAGGAGTGAAATTTACTGTGTCCACTCCACCGTTAGCAAGTTATACATAGCTGCCTCTAGGGGCTCCTATCCTATCTGGCCCATCAAGTACCTACCTAAATACAATGATGCTGACTCATCTGCTCCCTCGATTAGTTGAGCTCACATTGGTCATTTCACACATTAGCTTGGCAGGAGCCTGCTGCCCCTCTCAACCTCCCTGCTACGTGCTCAATAAAATCTACCTTACTCCTGATACTCTCACCTCCGATCCTCTCTCAGCACATAGTCGCTCTATGCCTTATGACTAGTTTGACACATACCATCAGGGATGGGTAACATCCACCCATACTTTGTCACTCTCCCATCTATCCCTCATGCCCACCCTCTGGAAACGCTGACAACAACTAAGCTGGGACACCAGACAGAGGCGGATGGCAGGACTTAACTACAGACAGTTAAGATTATGCCTGCTCAAAGTTATACTTCTGTTGTTCCTGCTGTCTGGAAATATTCACCCAAACCCTGGCCCCAGCCCACCAAATAATGCAGCCTCTTTGATGCAGCTGGGGTTACTTACTTTAGCAGCTTTGAACATCTGCAGTCTCCTCCCTAAACTGGATGCTCTGCAAGTCTTTGTTAACCAACACAATCCAGATATCCTGACAACTGATGAAACACGGTTCACACCAAAAATCCCTGCCATGGCTATTGCCCTGCCAGGTTACACCATCTTCAGACTGGACAGGACTGCCAAGAGAAGAGGAGAAGGATGTGCAATCTATCTCACAGAGTCACTCATGGGACACCCCCTGCCGGTACCTACTGCTGGTTCAACCACACAAATACTAGACATCAAAATTCTGCTAGGTGCCCATAATAAGGCAGTTACTGTAGCATCAGTGTGCATCCCTCCTAAAGTATAGGGGAAGGGTCTCAATTCTGTCATGCACTTTATGAGAAACCAACCCTCTGACTCGGAGTTAATTCTGATGGGAGATTTTAATATTAATTGGCTTGCACCCGAGAATGGGAGCTTTAGAGACGCCATCTCTGCCACAAACTTTTCCCAGCTGGTTAACTCCCCAACTAGATCCAACTACAAAATGGAAACAAGCAGCCTACTGGATTGCATCCTAACTAGTCATCCTGATCACATTACTAACACTACAGTCCTTCCGGACACGCTCAGTGACCATCCCCCGGTCATCTGCACATGGACAAACAAATTCTGCAAACCTCCACCAAAGACAATCACCAGCAGGGTCCTAGCATGGGGTCATTTTGAACCCCTCAAATTCCTCCAAAGAGTGCAAGATTGGACTCCCATCGACAGTGTGAAGGATGTCAACACGGCATTTGATTATTTCATCAACACCTTTAATGCTGCCTGTGACACCCATGCTCCACTAAAAAAGCTGAAAATCAAAGGCCTTTGCAACCCCTGGCTCTCTGCAGACTTATTAGCACGTATGAAATTTAGGGACCACCTCTGGCACTGGGCTCGAGCCACCGACACACAATCAGACATTCAAAAATACAAAAGAGCATGGAATGGTTGCACAAGGTCCATCTGCCTTGAAAAAAATAAATATTACAAAGGAGGGCTTACTGACACTTTGGGCAATGGTAAAGCTTTCTGGAATAATATCAAAGAGGTTACAGGGAAAAACCCCAAAACATCACCCACTTTACTTGACGTTGATGGGACTACAACTCTGGACCCCCTAACTATTGCCAGTACCTTTAATAATGCATTCATGGACCTTAGCAGTGTTCTTCCACCTGACTTTTTTTTTTGTGTTATCTGTTTTTCCCCCACTCCTGCTCAAGTGCCCTCCACTCCTTCAGGCACTCCTATGGTCCCCACTGCTATACCACCCTACTACCTCACTCAAGTCCAGACTCCCCCACTAACCCTATATCACAGCCCTCCCATGGTATCCCGGCATATCCCATCACGGGGCAGGTCCCCCCCCTCCGATGGGGAATGTAGCAGTGGGGGCTACCTGGCACTTACCTTATATGCCCCGGGATGCTGCTGAGGTTTGGGGGGAATGGCTCCATGGAGGGTTCGGTGGTGCAGAGGACCTGGAAGCCGTCATCCAGTTGGCACCCAGCCATTTTCCTCTTTTCTGTGTGGGGTGGCGTAGTGGCATCATGGCTAATGCTGACGTCCTCCCCTTCCCGATTACATGTTGGTCCAACATCCTGCGATGCTCCTTGCCTCTGCTAGGAGCCAGCAGGTGCCGAAGCACTCCCCTACAATCCCTCCAGAAAAGGAGAGCTGTCCTTGGGATGCTCTATCCTTCTCCCCCCGGCCGGCTCTTCAGCGACCAGGGCTCATTCCTGAACCCAGTTAGCTGGCGTCGCAAGCAGAAATCCAACCTCCGTGCCGGTGGGCCAGCCTCCACCTGACTTTTGTGATGCAGATGTCACCTCGGCCAACCCTGTAAGCTTTCCCCCAGTGATCAGTCACCCGCCATTCTACTTCAAACAAGTGTCATTGCATGAAGCCTGAAAATACATCTGTAAAGCAATTGGCAAATCTAGACACAGTGGGGACTCCCTTGACCTCAAACTGCTGTCCCTCACCCTTGAGGAAGTGTCTGTGCCTTTAACTAGTATCTTTAACCTCTCACTAAGACTCACACCATTTCCCAATAAATGGAAATCAACTATGGTTACCCAGGTCTACAAAAGTGGAGACAGGACTCTTCACGTGAACTACCAGTCTATCTCCATATTACCACTTCTCTCTCTCTAAGGCTCTTGAATGCATTGTAGCTGACCAGCTTACTGATTATCTTGACAAACATAAGATCCAATGTGCCCAATAACATGGATTCAGAAAAGGGCATAGCATCACCTCTGTCTTATGGAATTCACTAGTTCTATGTACTGCTCACTGGACCATGGTCAATTAGTTGGTGCTGCCTTCATCCACTTGACAAAAGCATTCGACATGGTCCATCACCCTCTACTACTGGAACAACTACCTGACTCTGAATAAAAACATTCAATTTCATTGCAAGGACAGGAAACCACCATGTATGGAACAATTTGTATACAATATGTACTCAATAATTTTATTGGGACCTGGTGTTTTATTAGATGCCAAAGAAAGCAAGGCTCCTCTTATTTCTTCCTCTGATATATCTACTGTATCTATCTATCTATCTATCTACCTATCTATCTATCTATCTATCATATGCAGGGGTTCAGTGTGTGCTACAAGTCTCTATGGCTGAGAAGGACCTGGGGTGGTGGTGGATGTCAAGATGAACAACTCGGAGACTTGTGGGAGGCAGCAGCCAAGGTCAACAGGATGCTGGGATGCATCGCTGGGGGTCACCTCCAGAAGAGGGAAGTGATACTCCTCTGTATAACTGCTTAGTGAGGCCTCACCTTGAGTACTGCATGCAGTTTTGGAGGCCACACCTAAAGAGGACATTAAACTCCTGGATAGGGTCCAAAGGAGGGCAACCAAAATGATTTGGGGCTTGGGGACAGGATGTGTGAGGAGAGGCTCGAAGAGCTAAATATGTACACATTGGAAGAGAGAAGGGACCGGGGGGACATGATAGAGGTCTTCAGGTACATGAAGGGGTAAATAGGGGAGGAACAGTCAGGGTGCTTCCAAGGAAGGAGGAGGGGGCCACTAGAGGGCATGGGTGGAAGCTGGAGGGGGGAAGATTCAGGGGAGAAAGGAGGAGGTGATACTTCACTGAGAGGGTGGTGGAGCCATGGAATGTGCTGCCTAAGGGGCTGATGAAGGCAGAGACGGTGGAGGGGTTCAAGAGGGGGTGGGACAGGTACAGGGGAAGGGTTCTGGAAGCAAAATCCAATGCAGTGAGAATGTCCAGAACTGGGAAGGGAGAAGCCAGATAAGGCGAGGGGGGCAGCAAGGTCAGCTCCCAAGGTGGTGGCTGACCAAATGAGCAGATGCAAAAGACCGTTAGGCTTATTCTGCTGGCATTTTAGTATGTTAGTATAATGCATTTATCTTGTACAGTTTCTAGTGACCTCAAGTAACTTCACGAGTGCTGAAGGCATGAGTGAGAGTTATGAGAGGTCACTGGAAGCTTTTGTTATGGTTAGTGCTGCTTCTGAGGCCGAACATTCTAAATGAATTCTGAAGAGATTTTTGACATAGTAACTGTGTGGATAAATGAATACTATGGTGATAAATAAATTTATCACCATAGTAGCATAGATAAATGGTTATATTCTAGCATTTTTATCATGACCCCTGTTGCATATATATATGTGTATATATATGTATGTATGTATGTAATAGATAAACCACTCTGAGGTGTCCAGTCGCACTGTGATATACGCACGTCTTGGTGTGCATTGTATGGCCGAGTGTGTCAAGCATTCAAGGTGTGCATATATCAGAGCGTGGCCACACACCTCAGAGTGGTTCATCTGTCTTATAAAATGTCAAAATTGTTTTGGAGGGGGGTAAAAGTGCAGGTGTGCAGTCGCACTGTGATATACATATGGTCACCTGATGATCTTCTGCCACTAGATGGGCTTCTTTTTTCCTACCCATTTTATAAATGTGTGTGTGTGTGTGTGTGTGTGTGTATACATATACACATATATATATATATATATATGAGATACATGATGGGCATGAGTGTGATATGACAAATATTGCCAATCCTGCAGAGTGAGATATCCAGCACTCATGATGCAGGAGTGACAATATTTGTCATAGCAATGATCTGCACATCATGTATTCGATTATACAATAAGGCCAGGAGTGTCAGAAGTATTGTTATGTTGTCTTGTGTTCTGTTCTTGTTTATGTGTTTGCTCATTCTGTGTGTGAGTTTTTTCTGAATGGGCTGGAGTGTTACAAAGTCTGGGAAACAGATGAGTGTGTTTTGCAATGCTTAATGAGTTAGTTTTAGGTAGGAGTGAGAAACAGACTATTTTGTGAAGCTGTATTCTTTAGAATTCTGGCTTCAGTCAAGCTGAGAGTATCACAGCAATGGTAATGGGCTGAGAGTCAGAGTGTGAGGAACAGCTGAGATTGTGTTTAGTGGTAATTGAGTTAGCTGCAGGCAGCAGTGAGGAACAGATTGTTATGTGAAGCTGTGCTCCTTAGAATTCTGGCTGCAGTCTAGCTGAGAGTATCACAGTAATTGTAATGGGCTAAGAGGCAGAATTTGAGGATCTGTTGAAAGTGTTTTAGTGGTAATTGAGTTAGCTGCAGGCAGCAGTGAGGAACAGACTATTCTGTGAAGTTGTGCTCTTTAGAATTTTGGCTGCAGTCAAGCTGAGAGTATCACAGTAATGAGCTGGAAGTTAGAGTGTGGGGAATAGGTGTGAGAGTTTTGTAATGCTAACTGACTTATCCGCAGGCAACAGTGAGACCTCTCATGTAGTTCTGCATTTGTGTCTATGGTTACAGCACAGGTGTTTCCTGTATGCTCAGAGGAAAGCTGCCTAGAGTGAAGATATCAGTGACCTTTGTGTGACCTGTATGTGTAAATGGCTGATATCATCACAGTAGAGCAGAGGGTAAAAATATTACACTGCAGTGGATGATACACTGTTTTATCTCACTCATTTTTCACACACCCCTATGGTGTGTGTATATATATATATATATATATATATGTGCACATGTACATATATGGAGAGGATAAGCCCTTGTGTCTTGATTGTTAATCTGCACCCACTGTAACTCCTCCTCTTTTGAATAATACAGCCCAAAAAAGAAAGATACCAATTGATTAGAGGTAATATGGGTCTCCGCCCTAGTGATGTACTTATTGTATCCCTGGAAGACAGCCTGCCAGAATTGCTTCCTGTCTCTTTTTAAGATTTTCTTTCTCAATTTGTTCCATAATGCTAAAGAGAGTTTTTGTCTTTCAACTTCCAGAATTTTCTTATAATTTCTCTCTTTCTTTTTTATCATTACATGTTGTTTTATTGTATTTGATTTCTTCATTTTACGTTGCCTAAGGACTCTAATAAAGGCTTGTTTAGCGTTCTTACATGTTGGATTAAACCATGTGTTCTCAGCTTTATTTGCATTTATTGTTATAAGTTGATTAAGGGTGCAATGTGGTCTTATCTAAATACATACATTTTGCCAAATGTTGGTCAGATCTAGGTAGTGCAAATTCCCCAGTATCTGTGTACATAATTGATAGATGGACCCTGAATTTAATATTTGGTTAAACTGGTCCATAGTGCTTGTTATACATTTAATTCTTTTTTTATTTATAATCTCAAGGCCTCTTGTGCCATCGAATACAGTATTTACTAAGTCTAAACATTCTTGTTTGATCAACAGTGTCACAGGGTAGTGAGCAGATTCAGAGCACTCCAAGATGATTAGGTTCTGTATCAATTTAATAGCTTTCAGGTTAGCCCAGAATAAACTATAATGGAAGAGCCCTTTAGTCCCAAATAGTTTGCCTTCTCTATCTCCAGGGAAATGTCCATTCAGGACACAAAGGTTTAGTTCTGAAAAATATTTTAATATGTCGTTGCCTCTGTTATTGCATATTGTATCTGTAGCTTCCCTATTAGCAGTCATTTGTTGATTAATGGAGGGCAAATAAGGGTTATAGCCAGGTAGGTTTCCAGATATAGATTTAATATTTGGGAGTCTCAGATTAAAATCTCTGCAATTATGATGGGGATGTCACCTTCTTTTTCCATTAAGTTTTCTACAGTTGATTTTAACTCAATAGCTATATTAACAGATTTTCCTTTTCTTGGTGGACAATACACGTTCAACAATACCAACCTACTTGGGGTACATTCACAAATCATTTCTATTCCTAATAGATTTTTGGATACAGAGTTTATTTTAACTATAGGATAATTTAAGTGATTTTGATGAATGGTTTGTTGATGTTTGTATGTGAAGCGCTTTGACACTGGAATTGCGCTATACAAATAAAATATTATTATTATTATAATAAAGTTAGGTCTTTACGTATGTCAGGAGTACTTCCTTATGTCTCACAAACCCTTCTTCCTTAATGGCAGGATTCGAGAAAGCAGAGTACTCTGGTAATTTGGGTACCATAGTTTCTGAACACCATGTCTCATGGAGGCAGATTATTTCATAACACTCCAAGGCCCAGATATTCAAAGCTTTGCATGGTGTGCAAACCGTTTGCGTGGGTTTAGCGTGGGATTAGTGAGGGCCTGCCATATTCAAAAGGCCAAATACCATGCGCAAACTGCATTAGCGCCAGGCAAACCATAATTATATGCAAGGGGCAAAGTGAATATGAATACAGGCGCTATGAGATATTCTGTGACTGGCACCATGCTAAGGTGTTTAGCACAACTTAGCATGACCCTTAGCGCACTACAAATTAACACCCAGGAAAAGCTGGTCTTAATCCTGGGCAAACAGCTTTGTGTGACATTGTTGCTCTGCATGGTGTTTGCATGGCTTTTGCGTGGCTTGTATGACCCTAACATATGATTATGACACTTAGAAAATGCCAGACATGTAGGACACATGCTGCTCACTGATGGCACCACCATGATGCCAACAGCTGCCACCAGTCCCAGCCAAGCACAGGCAGTAAGGGGTGATCTGGCCCACAAGGGGACATCATAGTAGTGTGGCCAGACAGCACACACCTGCAGACCATATGTCTGTGGTGACCAACAGATGCCAGAACACACATGCAGCACTGTGGACATGGTGGCCATTGAGGGGAGGGTGTACGGGTGGCCAGACCTCACCACAGCCCAGGTGTGGCCACAAGGCTGGGACACATCACACAGTGCACATGGGCCAGTAGTGGGAATACCCCCACCACCTGTGTGCCTGTCAGATCTTACATGCCCCCCAGCCACATACCGCACAACTGTACAGATGCCACAGCACACACAGCCGGCCATGTATATGTCACTGTGAGCTTCCCATGCCACAGGTGCAGCATCTGTGGATCACACAACAGTGAAACAGTACTGTCCACTGTCTGTAATCACCTGCAAGCTGGGCCTGTCACTGTGTACAGTGCAGGGGTCATCACTGCCATACATACCTTAGGCATTGCTGTGTCACTCACACTACCAGCCCCTTTGCTACTGTAGTGTCTGCTGTGCACTGTAGCATGACCTACAGTGTGATGGTTGCATGCAGCACCACCACCTGTGCATATGCTGTGTTGTCCCCTGGGGCACACAATGCTATGCTGTACTGCATACATGTAGCCTGCAGCAACCATCATGCACTGTCAGACTGACCTACAGGTGGAGCTGCAGCCAGACATGGCCAGCCCCTGTACTTCCAGTCTGACCTACAGGTGGAGCTGTGGGACCCTGCAGTAACACAGGGCAAACTGCATGCAAATCAGGGCATAATGAGATGCTAATCTGGCTGTTTGCCCAGAGACTATCTAAGTAGGTTCATTTGCATGTCACTTTTGAATATGGCAAATCTTAGCACCAGGCAAACGTGTTTGCACTGGGCAAACAGCTTAGCTCCATGCTAAAGCCATGCTAATGTGTTAGCATGGCACTAACGGTTCGGGGAATATTACACAGTTTTGATCACTGTTCTTTTACATCTGCTGCTGCCTGTAGCTGTACTGGGTCCATGCATTTGCTAGTACACACATTGACCACATAGTTCATCTTTACCTACCCTCACATCGCTGTGCACTGTGTTGTTGTTGTGGTTTGCACTTCCTGGTTGCTATATTCAGTGCTGTCTTATTCCAGGGATACGTTTGCCTTGCACTCCCAGCCCAGTTTGCACAGCCTCATTCCCATGCTATATTCAGAAGCTGTTTGCCTCAGGCTATTCCTTTTGAATATAGCTTGCTTTGTGCTCCAGGCTAAGTGTGCCTGCCGGGCAGTGTTAATGTAGCCCAGGGGCAAAGTTTTGAATATCTGGCCCCAAGAGTTCTCTGACTTCCAAATCTGCCAGTTTAGTATGAAATCGCTCAGTATTCCAGAAAATCATTTTAAGTGGATTATCAATGGTGTCTTGATTCTTTTCTCTCATGGGCTTCTCTGCAATCTTTTGTCATTGTGTTTCGTGACATTTTAATAATGCAAACTTATTTTGACTAGTTAAAGTATGTGAAATAAGATGCTTAAAGGGATTAACAGAGTTCAAGATCCCTTCATTGTTGCCACTTGTTTCTCTTGCAATACCCGTTTTCTTGAATGCTTGAGGTGGAACTATGTAAATCACTAAGGAGCAACCTTACAGGCTGCATTTTTCGGGGCTCTAGTGAAAGCTGAATGTTTAAATGATGTGTCTGTTTGAGAAGTATTTCTATTGATTCTATGAATTTTGATAGGGTCAGTAGCATTTTTAGTTATGTTAATTTGCAGTGAGCATGTCAGGAAAGACAATAGCTCTTTCCTAATAGTACTTACTGTATCTAATCTGGCAATGTCCCATCCAAAAATAGAAATCGTTCCGCATTCCCATTCCCCTTGTTGTTTCCCTTCGTAGATTTCGATGGCCCTTAATATATTAGCAATTTCTTTTTCCTCCTGTTCTTTCCCTATTTTTTCTATGTCTTCATGTTCTTTTACTGTTTTCCAGTTGTTATTTGTGTTTTGGGGGCTTTCCATAAGTTTCAATATGGGTACCATCTGTGGAGGTTGTATCTTAACACCTCTTAACTTTAGGATTGATTCCTTGTCCCAAATGAGTTTGGCTGTTTCCTGTAATTTACAATAAAGTAATACATAATCCTGATAATGAGGATTTGGGGGTCTCATAATATATATCTCACTTTAACTGATGAAATTTGCAATAAACACTTCATCCATTCTGTTATTTTTTCTGGTGTTTCTTTCTCTAGTCAAGGTATTCCCTGTATTTCGAGGATATAATCAGTCTCCTTAGCATCCATATTTGTACATTGTCTAGGTAGGACAGATGGATTAACTATGTTCTAATTTCTTTTAAGCGCTTTCCTTCTTTCTTCCTATATTCAGAATTCAAGGCCTGGTACTGAGGATGCTTAGTGGCCTCAGTCTCCCTCCCTTTATAATGTTCCTCCCTATACACAATTCCATCCCTTCATGATTGATATTTCTTTAACTATAAGTAGTGAGTCTTCTTGTAGATTGTTTCCCTTCAAACCTTCTTCAACCAACTCGCTATCCTTAGCAACCATTGGTTGCTTTCTTTGGTGGTTTTGGACATCAGTTTCTCTCCCTGAATTCATTTTTTAATTTAAATATTTTTATGTTTGGACACTGTTTTAGGAGAAATTTTAATATAAAATTCACAGACTTAATTTGTATTAAAATAAGGTGGTGAATTAGTTTGTACTGCTTTATTCCCTTAGTAGTAGATGATGGGATAGATATTTCAATAGAACAGGGATTAGTTGGTCTAAATCAGGTTAAGATTTAAGCAAGTATTCATTCAATGTATTTAGTATTATTCAATTATAAATAACATCTGTTCATCTTTACAAAAGCTAGGTTTTCTAAGATTACTATATCAGCATAGTATCTATTCTTTATGATTTCAAGCATTTGTCTTGAGATAGAGGACCCAGCCATAAGTTGTAGTTGGAGACAGCAGGGAGTTGGGGACTTCCCACAATCAGAAATGGATTATGGGGAAATACCATCGAGGTATCACAAATCTTATCCCGTTCCATCTCCATCACCATAGTCTTAATCTCCATTTGTACCATCCACTGAGCAGTGGTATCCAGCCATAACTATCAAATGAAATACCATCCAGGCACACATTGCATGATGTTTGTGGTGTTGTTCAGTTAACCACTGCACCTTCCTTGTCCATCCTCATTTCCTAAGTCCCCTTGTTTAGGCAGGGGGTGGATAAAAACCTGGGGTCATTAATTTCCTTCTTCCCGATTTTTGCAATTTTAAGTTGTTTGCTGGATATATTTATTATTATTAGCATGCATTACATCACTCTGTAATCTAACCCTGCCTTTTTTAATGGCAGTTTGTTTTGGTTGATTTAGTGATTTTTGTCAGGGGTAATATGACTAGGGTGACCTTCCTTTAACTGCTTCTCTTTGCTAAAGAAACTATTTTTCCCACTCCTATTAGAAACCATGTTCATAAAATAAACAGAGCAAATAAGTTTCCCCCAAGATATTACTCTGTAAATATTATGAAGTCAAACTAGTAGAACCTCTTGCACAAAAGCACTGGGGCTTACAATGATGTATTAAGTCAATATACAAATAAGCAGCAGTAGAGAAAACTCAAAGAGGGAAAACTTTTGTTTTTTGATAACTAGTGTTATCGAACACAGCAGTTGTTCCCAGGTATAACACCATCTAATGATGGCAAAATACAATTGTGATTTCACAAAATATAGTATGGTATAATTTATAAACAAACCATTGTATCTGGTGGTAGGTCCCAAAATTGTGCTTAAATTTCTTCAGTAAGAAAGGAAGGCAGTTGAATTTCTTCCAGCAATCATGTTGGTGACGTCAGATTCTTCTGTTGAATGCTGCCCGGACTCTTCAGAGTACAGTGTCAAAGTATTCTTGGTCCATAAATGTCTTTATAGAGTTCTTGTTGTTCCGTTGCTGCAGTAATATTCTACTTCTGAGAAAATTGAGGATGACTCTTCTCAAAAAGCATGAATCTTTAGGAGCCACTAAAATAAAGATAAAGATAAAACCCCAAGTAATAATATCTAAAAGTCAAACTAAGAACTATCCAGAACTTTCTCTATGAGGAACACCAAAAAAGTAATGTTTAAAAAAAAAACACTTGATATATTCTGCAGCTTCCTATTATACTATATATTCTGGGGCTTTCTGTTGTTGTACAAATATTACTGATGTTAGACAAAGATATCACATCTCATAGTTGGGGTGCACAAAAAGATTGTAAAATTCCTGATTCCTTACAAAATGTTTGCTTCTTATTTTCTTAATTTATGTAGCACTATATTCTGTGTTCTAAGGTAAATCTTGTATGTATTCAAAGATTCTAGTGCTTGTTTACTACAAGTCATTAAGCACTATGCATACTGATACAATTTCAGTATAAAACATTTTTCAATATAAAAAGTCCTGATAGGTAAAAATGTTAACTTTCTTTGATACCAAAAAGGAGAGCAAAAAGGCAAGTAAGGCCCTTGAATTCATTGACTGAGCCTCAAATTAATATAGGCAGTGCTGGAAAAATAGACGACTACTGTAAGATCCAAATCAAAATCCAGTTACTGGACAGTCCACAAAGCCTCTAAAAGTTTGAGGAGCTATATTAAGCAGGTACTGTCCAGATATCAACTGTTTTATGTGTAGAGTAGACAAGCACCAGTAGTCACCACACTGTGTGTGTTCTGTAAATCCAAATAGAACACTACACATGCATGGTTAAGTAATTCCTCAGGCTAAATGACTCTACTGGGTCTCTCTCACCTAACAGTTATTAATAATCAACAGGTCCGCATGGAATCCGAGTCTGTGCAAGATACTTAATTAGTGGATCTCAGTCAAAACTGGTTTTGGCTAATTAATTCTCTTTGAGCCAATTGATTCCCTGAGTAGAACCAGGAGTTTTATATCATTATACAGTCAGTATACAATTAATGAGTGTAGTACATGACTCTGAACCCTTGTTCTTCAATTAGGGTGTTAACACAACCATAAAGTAATGTACGGAGCCCGCACGCCTCTACAATTATTTCTTCGGGTAAAATGACAAAAAGTCCTTACTGCCCTTGCAAATAGAGCAGACTATTCAAAACAGTGCAATGCTGTACCAGAATCCAAAGTACACAAGTAAATAATAATCAAAGCCAACAGACGTAGAGTATATTTCCCCAGCAATCTAACAGTCTAGCCTTGTTGATTTGATAGCACACCCTGTGCAATATTAGTCATTATAAGTAAATTAGATACATTTCTAAAACTCATAAAAACGTAAACCCATAGAAGGAAAGGAATAATCAAAATGAAGTTTAAAAATTAAAACCAATCCAGAGAGAATTCAGAGGAGTGAGATTGTAAAAATATAAATGTAGAGACAGCTGAACGTTTTATCTGAAAGTTATTTATCAGGCTGTTCAGCAATTCTCTCTGAGGACTCAACCCTCAGCAAGGTTCCCCTGTTCTTTCCACCGCTGTAGTGGGCTCCTCCACCTATAGACTCCTAGCTTCAATTGTGGAAGGACAGCACCCTCAGGAGCATTAGTAACTCCATCAGCACAAGAAAATCTGTAAAGAGCACCGATGTTAGGTCGCTATCCAGACACTGTCTTGCTAACTAGCTCTTCAGGCAATGGTGGCATACCTGTAGTAAATGAGAGGTAAATGTGTCAGTGATCCTGCTAGTCTGCTCCTCCTCCTCAACAAGATCAGCATGCAGCTGCTCTATTCAGTCTCCTCCCAGCAAAAGAAAGGGCACTCACCTTCCAATCATATTTTAAACAAGAAGGTTTGGGGGCATAAATGCTTGTTTTCAAATGTGTCCTTCACTAGAACGAAATGTAAACATACAGTAGGATGAAGTACAAAGTACATTGTTATCAATAAAATTAAAATATACTTGCTTTTGTAAGTTATGGATTAGTGGGATGATAATAAGTTACAATTGTCAGTTTCTGTCATTTGTTATTTTAATGTACTGTATGTTGTAACTTTATTTTAGGTCAGTTATGGGTCTGAGGACTTGAGTTTAAGTGACCATTATCAGTTTCCTTCATTTCTGAGAACTATTCCAAACAATGTGAATGTACTCGATGGAGCAGTCCAACTTCTGCAGCGCTTCCAGTGGACATGGGTCGGGCTTCTGGTTCCAAGTGACGTAGTTGGTGTGGAATCAAGCTTGGTTTTAAAGAACAAGTTAATAAATGCCGGTGTCTGTATTGAGCTGTTTGAATCTATCCCACTTAACTCTAATGAGCTTCCATATTTAATTAACATGACCAAAACATCATCTTCAAAAGTTATAATTGCTAGTGGTGGTTTAGGCATAGTGCAATTTATGGAACAACTGATACAGCAAAACGTAACCGGAATAACCTGGATTGGCTTGGATTGGTGGCCTCAGTCTGGATCATTCAATTATAAGAGATTTCATGAGCTGTTACGTGGCACACTTTGGTTTTCAATGGCAGTAAAGGTTTTACCTGGATTTAAGAATTTCCAGTACAGCATTCACCCATCAAAGGATCCGAATGATGTGTTTGCTAGAATGTTTTGGGAAACTGTTTTTGGATGCAGATGGCTTAATCCTAACGACTCTCAGGCTATAACTAATGAGGAAACAATTCTCTGTACAGGGACAGAGGATTTAAGCAATCTTAACAATGACAAACTTCAGTTCTTCGGAGATATCCCAACATTATTAGTTTATTCAGTCTACAATGCTGCATATGCTGTTGTGTATGCCTTACATGATCTGCAAGCATGCAGGCCTGGAGAGGGACCTTTTCTAAATGGAACATGTGCGACCTATCCACATATTCAGCCCTGGCAGGTGAGTAGGATCTGCTATCCTGTGACTTATAATATTAATCGAGCTCTGTGTACATAATGTAATTAAAGGGCTCCTTTGATTAATTAACAAAGTAATCTCAAGCTTAGCCTTGCTTCCCTCCTTACCTGATATACAATTTTCAGAAGTCTCTCCCAGCTTCTCTTTTCCACTCAGTACATGTCCTGTTATTTTGAAACAGGCTATATGATTCATCCTTCACAAAGGGGGGGGGGAGGTTCCTCATCCCTTGGGAATGAACATCCCAGCTCCCTCTTCCATGCACCGACTACAGTGCAAGAACTACTAGTCCTCTCTCAGCACTCCTCCTACCTCGACTGCTCCTTACTTTCACTTTTCCAATCTGCTTTCCAAAAAAATTACAAAAGTGTCTCCTCCCTACTCTGGGTCTCTTACTCCATTCAGAAAGGTACAGACTGGGGTCAAATCACAGCCTCCATTTTCATTGGTTTGGCTAAGATGTTTGATATAGTGCACACCCTTCCCATAGTTAATCTAAGGGGGACTGTTTGACCTGGTATCAGAGTGGGTCCTCTTCTACCTTTCAGATCTGCATTACTTATTTATTGAAAATATCAGAGGTTACCTTTGAGCACAAGTACTCATAGTACTGGGTCAATATAGCACTTCAAGAAGAGCGCTGCAAGAACCACGCTGTGCAAAGCATGAAAGTATTTAGAGTGACAGGTCTACAATAGCTATAGGGACTTACTGCTGCCCCTGTTGCTCTGCGCTGTTACTTGGAAGGGCTGAAGGTGCCACGTGTGTGTGGTGCCTGGTCAAGCTACTCCTGTGGTGGAGTGGCTAAGGCACCAGTGCACGGCAGTGTTAGAGACTTAGGACCACGGTTCAATTTCCCAGGTCTCCGGGTGTTGCTACTTTTTTTTTTTAGAAAGGAGTTTCCCCCACTCCCAATTTTCTCCCCATGCTTCAATTCCACAATCCCCTGGAGCTGGTTATTTTAAGTCTCAGAGTGTCTGGGGTGCAAAGGGTGGAGCCCCCCACAAAAACCAAAAGGGTCAGTTATTTTCTATGGTGTGCTCTGTGTTTGGGGCAGTCTCTGTTTTATCCAACATTATTGCAGCGGGTGGCATTTTGCACGAAGCATTTTTTGCCACTTGGTTTTTGTTTATGACATTATGACCCGTGCTACTGCTGATTTACAAAGGGTCTACATCAAATACATAGTAACAAACATAATACAAGTACAATAAACAGTTCCAAAGGAAATGCAGTCAAGTCAGGCTCAAAGCATGTAAGACAGAACAGTTACATACAGTTTTGAAAATAATCGTATAAAAGTCACAGAAGATGTACAGAGAAACAACGAAAACAGTTTAATGGTTAACTGACTAAACAGTTCAATGGTTATAATTGCATTGTCCTGCAAAGGCAGATGGCTAAGATCTCCTAAATTAATGGCACGTGAGCAGTATGAAGTTCATTTAATCTGCTCGAGTCAGTCTAGACTGGCAATGCCATCTCCTTCCACTGCCTATCTGGGCAGGTGTCCCTCAAACTCCATTCTTGTTCCCATTCTCTTTTCTACTTTTAAATGTTCTCCCTTCAGTCTCTGTCTCTGTCTACTTCCACATGCATGGTTATACTGTACACACTGGGTGGGATATTCAAAGGGGTTGCACATGGTGCAACAGTGTTGTGCCATGCACAAACCACTGATGTGCCCAGCACGATATTCAAAAGGGGATGTTGTGCTGTGCAATTCCCAATGTGCCTGGGTGCACCAGTAATATATATGGCGCAAGTGTGTGTGGGGGGGTGTGCCCATGCATATGCGGCACATTCCGATATTTAGCCTGGGATGTGTGGCACATTTGCAGGCATAAACCCACCTTGTGCCACACAGGGGCACACAAAGATCCACCCGTAAAAAGCAGGAGCAAGGCCTGGCCACCCACAGGTGAGTTGCTGTATTGCAGGGCACAAAAGGCAGCCGCCAGCTGTGTGTGGCCACCCGACCTCCCGAGACACAGTCCGGGCGTCGTTGCCCCCCTGTCCATTTGTGGGCTTCTGATATATTAAATGTCCCTGGTGGTCCAGTGGACCCGATCCCCAGCCTGATCACTGGCTTCAGTTGTAAATAAATGCCCAGGTCGGCCATCAGTACCCCCCTCCCCACCCACTCACTCAGACCCACCACCCCACTCCTCCCCAATAACCATGGGCAGCAGCTCTCCACCCACAAGCCACCGGCCACCTGCCGACTGACAGCATACAATGCGGCTGTTGCCATTGGTCACTGCATGGGCCAATGGGCATGGAACCATGCTGTACCTACATTCAAAATGTGAATGGTTCATTCACATTTGGGATGGTATAGTACAGTATAGTCTACCGCGCCCATTGACACGCAGTAGACCAATGGGCATACAGCTGTACTGTATGCTGTCAGTCAGTGGGTGGCTGGGTGGCTTGCAGTTGGGAAGCTGCCACCGCTGCTGACCGGGGGGAGCGGTGTGGTGGGTCTGAGTGGGCAGGTGGGGAAGAGGGTACCGATGGTCCACCTGGGCGTATATTTACAACTGAAGCCTGCGATCGGGCTGGGGATCAGGTGCACTGGACTGCCATGGATATTAATTTATTTATCTGCCCATGATCAGACTGGGGATCGGGTCCACTGGACCACCAGAGAAAGTACTTTATTCATCTGCCCATGATTGTGACGATGGGGTAGGTACACTGGACCACCAGGGACTTTAACTTTAACCACAGCCCATGATCAGGCATTGGGGCACATTGCCCGCTGAGGGGCAGGGGGTGTCGGTCCCCGACGGCTGCAACCTGGCAGGGCGCCTGGCGCAAGTCACTGGGGATTGGCGCATCTGCATGCAAATGGGGCCATAATGTCATGCAAATGGCCCCATTTGTGCCTTGCATGCATAATGGCCCCATTGTCATGCCCAGCACTGAATATTATGATTGCTGAGCCTAGCGCACCCCCACTTGTGCTGGCGCATCCCCCTGCTCCCTCACTAGCCCCTTGCACTGGCACAGTGCCACTGCACCAAGCGCAGTGTGGGTGGCCCAGTGCCATATTCAATGGTGCTGAGCCATGGCGTAGCACCATTGAATATTGCCCAGGCCATGCCCTGGCGGATCCCAGTTGTGCTGTGCCCAGGCTAGCACCCATGCCAGGGTGCATTTCTGAATATCCCACCCACTGTATTATTTAATGCAAGGGGCAGCTGTCACTAGGTTGGAATTTTTGCTTCCATGGGATTTTGGCAATATCCAAAGCTGGGTCCACTCAAACCAACTCTCACATAATGTGTAAATGTTTGTCTTTATGACCTTTGTCATACCAGAGGATAGCTAGGCAAGAAACATACAAATCCAAAACATAGAACATAGAAACAGAATGTGACAGCAGATAGGGCTGCTGGTCCCACCCAGTGTGCCCATTTTTAACCTTTATTTTTGCTACAGATCTGCTGCTGATCTACACTACCTCTTCCCTCCCTTCCTTGCCACTATGATTCCCTCGTGCCTGTTCCAGGAATTTTTAACCCTACTACTGTGTCATTTTTTTTTATTTTGAATTTGTTAACGGGTAAGGACACTGGCCAACAAGACCTTTTCAGGACCAACCTGGAACACATCACATCAACAACACAAACATACATAAGAATACATATAGACAATTTAGATATTACAATCACATACATTCACTGATTTCAAATACTTTGAATTGAATTTTAAAACATGGCAATGAGGTAGCATTTGCACAGGAATTGGTAAATCATTCCAATCTCTAGATGCTGCAACAGAAAAGAACACAAACCAAACTTATTCTTGTAGGAACCAACAACTAACTTAACACCCATTGTAGAGTGAAGGTTGTTAGTTGTACTATGGAGTGTAATTAAATCAGAAAAGGGTCAGGAATGAGTAAAGTGAATACCTGATAGACCATACAGCCAAGAGAATACATGACTTTAATCTTTGGAGATAGAAACATAGAATTTGAATTTGATGGCAGATAAGGACCGCTTGGCCCACCCAGTCTGCCCATTTCCCTACCTAATGGATAAGCTGCAGATCCTAGTTAATCAGCAGCCTACTTCTTCCTGCCCCCACCCCCTAGAATTGCCTACTGTCCCATGCATGCTTGAATTCCATCACTGTTTTTGACTCCACAACCTCCTCCGGAAGGCCGTTCCATGCATCCACAACCCTCTCTGTGAAAAAATACTTCCTTAAATTACCTTTGAGCCACCCCCCTATCTTCAAATTGTGCCCCCTTGTTCTTGCACACCTCTTTTTTTGAAAGATGCTACCCTCTTGGACTTTGTTGATTCCCTTGAGGTACTTGAAAGTTTCTATCATGTCCCCTCTCCTCCTTTCCTCGAGGCTATACATATTAAGCTCCTTAAGTCTCTTCATATGTCTTCCAGTGCAGACCCTGCACCATTTTAGTTGCCTCCTCTGGACAGCTTCCATCCTGTCTATGTCTTTGTGGAGATTGGGTCTCCAGTACTGCATACAGTACTCAGATGGGGTCTCACCAGCTGTCTGTACAGAGGGATAATAACTTCCTGTTTTCTACTGGTGATGCCTCTCAGATGCATCCCAGTATCCCCCAACCCTCCTTACTGCCCTCTCACATTGCTTTCCCACCTTTAGGTCATTTGATATGACTACCCCAGGTCCTTTTCCATTTTGATGTTGTTAGTATCTCACCCCCATTGTGTACTCTTCCCTGGGTTTTGTTTCCCAGGTGCATTACCTGCACTTCTTAGCATTGAATCTAAGCTGCCATACATTTGACCATTCCTCTAACCTTGCCAAGTCCCTTCTCATCCTTTCCACACCACCTTGTGCATCAACTCTGTTGCAGATCTTTGTGTCATCTGCCAAGAGACATACTTTTCCTTCAGTCCCTCTGCAATGTTGCTTATAAAGACATTGAAGGACCAGTCTAATACTGAACCCTGCGGTGCCCCTAGTAACCCCCCTTCTTCAGAGTGGACTCCATTTACTATTACTCTCTGTGTCCTATTCTCCAGCCAATTCTTTACCCAGGCTGTCATCTTGGGACCCACTCCCAGGCTGGCTAACTTGTATATTAATCTTTCATGTGGGACTGTGTCAAATGCCTTGCTAAAGTCTAGGTAGGCCATGTCCACAGCCCCTCCCTGATCTACTACTTTGGTCACCCAGTCAAAGAAATCTATCACATTCATCTGGCATGATCTTCCCGCTGTGAATCCATGCTGTCTTGGGTCCTGTGCCCCTCTGGCCTCTAGATACTCGACAATTCTTTCCTTCAGAAGTGATTCCATCACTTTCCCTATCACTGAGGTTAAACTAACAGGTCTGTAGTTTCCTGCTTCTGCCTTGCTCCCACTTTTGTGAAGGGGAATCACATCTGCCCTCCTCCACTCCTCAGGTACCACCTCATCTTCCCATGATTTGTTAAAGAGGGTAGTCAGTGGTGTCACTAGTTCTATCCTTAGTTCTTTTAGAATTCTGGGATGAATCCCATCAGGCCCCATTGCTTTGTCCACCTTCAGTTTTAAGAGTTCTTTCAGAACCCTTTCTTCTGTAAATGGGCTGGTATCAACTTCTGTATCCAGAGTGTTTCTACTGTTTGTTTTAGGTACCTCCCCTCTTCATTTGTAAATACTGAGCAAAAATATTTGTTTAGTATCTCTGCCTTTTCACAGTCACCCTCTGCCCACCCTCCTCCCTTTATTAAGCCTCACTATCCCTCCCTTGGTCTTCCTTCGCTCCTGATGTACCTATAAAGGTTTTATCCCCTTCTTAACTGAGTTGGCTATCTTTTCTTGATTTGGGCCTTTGCTGTTTCTGACTGCCTTCCCAACTTCCTTTTGCTTTAACTGATACAGTTCTCTGTTCTGCTCCTTCTGTGATTCCTTGTACTTCCTGAATGCTTTCTTTTTCTCTTGAACCTTCACTGCCACTTCCTTTGAGAACCATAGTGGTTTCTTACATCGTTTTGTTTGTTTATTTGCTTCACAGAAAGGCTTGTTACCTCTGTGATGGCAGTTTTTATTATTCCCCATTGTTCTTCCACCCCTCCTTCCTGCCCATTTGCTAGTGCATTCCTTAGGCATTCACCCATTTTGGCAAAGTCAGCCCTTCTAAAGTCCAGTACTTTTGCCTTTGTATGGCTTGATTCTATTGCTGTGTTTATTGTGAATCATACTGTTCGATGGTCGCTAGTTTCCAGATGGCTACCCACTTCTACATCTGTGATCCTGTCTTCATCTCCATTTGAGAGAACCAGGTCTAAGATTGCTCCCTCTTGAGTGAGCTCCAATACTAGTTGTCTAAGGCATGCCCCCTGTAGGGCATCTAGAATAACCCCACTCTTTGAAGTGGCTGCTGCAGCTGCACTCCAGTTAACATCTGGCATATTCAGATCACCCATCAGCAATATCTCCCCTTTTTCTGCCATTCTAAGTATACTTTCTATCATTTCCTTGTCCATTTTCTCCACCTGAGAAGGGGGTCTGTATACAACCCCCTGTGCGGATTGTAGTGCCATTGCCTGTTTCCAAATTTACCCAGAATGCTTCTTCTCCTCCCCATTTACCCTTTTGTTCTGTTGCTTAGATTCCTTCCCTTATGTAAAGAGCTACTCCTCCTCCTCTTTTACCCTCCCTGTCCCTCCTGTAGATAGTGTATCCTAGTATGTTTATGTCACAGTCATGGTTTTGTGTGCCATGTTTCTGTGACTGCCACAATATCCATATGTTCCTCCTCCATCAAGGCCACTAATTCAGGAAGCTTGTTACCCAGACTACGGGCATTGGTACTCATTGCTCTCCATTTTTTGATGGCTTTACCTTCTGTTGCAGCATCCCCCACTGACCTTTCTACCTCAGTCTTTTTCTCATTTAGTACCCTGTTTTGTAGGGAGAGGCTGGGATTTTCCTGCTGCTTATCAGTGCCTCCCCCCTTGACTAGTTTAAAAGCTTGCCAATGAAGCATTTAAACCGATCGCTCAAAAGACTTGTTCCCTTCCTGGACAGATGCAGACCATCCTGCCAGTATAGGCTGGTGTCCCTCCAGGTGGAACCCCAGTCCCCAATGAAGCCAAACCTTGTGCTCCACACCATTTTTTCAACCATTCATTAAACTGCATGGTGCAAAGTACCCTCGCCTCACCCATGCCATTCACAGGCAGCACCTCTGAGAAGGATACTGTGTGTGCTACTTGTCTTAGGCCCCTCCCCAACTCTACAAAGTCCTCCTGCTCTAATCTCATGATGAGCCAAGTCATTTGTCCCTATGTGGACAATGACATCCAGCTCAGACTCACATGCAGCTGTTCTGTGATCCTGAGGATCGCTTCCTGTTTCTCCAAGCCATGGCACCAGGCAGGCACCTTACTTCAGTTTTCCCTGCTCCCCCCAGTTCTATCCCTCTAATAATTGAGTCCCCCACCAGGAGCTGCTTCCTTTCCCTGTGGTGTCCTCTGCCTCCTTCCTGTGGGCCTCCCTTGTGACAGTTGTCCTCAGCCTCCTTAGTTTCCTCTGCGGGTGTATCCATAGGGGAGCTATGCTCCCCCAGAATGGTGTATGGATTGTGGAGTGGAACAACTGACTGGGTGTGCCCCTGTTCCACCATCCTCACCCTCCCTGAGCCCACTGTGGTCCAACTGTGCTTTCTTCCCAACCTCTGAGGTAGTGGTGGTGGCTCTGGTGCTCCCTGGATGGGGGAGGTTCCCTTCCTACTATCCAGTGTGGCCTGGGGGAAGGTTCCCTTACTACTGTCCGGTGTGGCCTGAAGATGGGCAACTTCCTCCCTCAGGGCAGAGAGTTGTCTGCAAATAGGGCAGCATCTCAGCCTCCAGAAAGACTCCTGGAAGACTGCTGCCCCACAGCCATTACATTGCACTACTCCCCACATGTTTCTCTACTTTTTTCTGTGTGTGTGTGTGTGTGATTGGTTTGTTATATAGAAATATTTATATTATACAATGTGTATGCTTATATTGTCAGTGCAGTGTGCTAGAGAGGATATGGCAGTGATATGCACCTTGCACTCTTGAGGAAATGATGTCAGAACCCCAGATACAAAGGAACAATTTCCAGGGTGGGTGGGGTGAGGGGTGGGCAGGAGTTGGGCCTAAACTGTGCCCTCATGAAACAATCAGCTAATAGCTCTGACCCACCGCTGCGATGAGCGCCTTCCTGTCAGCAAGATGCCCTACACAACAATTTGACAGATAAAATACCCTGCTAATCAAACAGAGAAAAATCTAGACATCCAAATCAGACATAGGTAAACCTCCCCAGCCCTAAAACAGCCTGGTGGTTTGTGCTCTGAAAGCTGTCAGCCCCAAAATAAGTCATCTGTGCTTTAAACTCTTCCTGCACTGAAAAATCTTAATAATTGTAACAAAAGTAAAGCTAGATCCAACTCCCTCTGTTACTTGAAAGACTGTCTTTCCTGATAATTCTAAGTTCCTTATTTCACTTTTCAGTTAGACGTAGCCTCCACCTGCAGAATATCTGCTACAAACCAAAGACAATTGTAAGGTTCACCTCCCTCTGTTGTGAGCACAACTCACTTTCTTGCAAATCCTATGTTCAGTATTGCA
This sequence comes from Neoceratodus forsteri, assembly GCA_016271365.2. Lineage (NCBI taxonomy): Eukaryota > Metazoa > Chordata > Ceratodontiformes > Ceratodontidae > Neoceratodus > Neoceratodus forsteri. The sequence goes on along the minus strand of CM028129.1, from coordinate 18,109,229 downwards.
GCTTCCAGCCAGAGGTAGCTTCACCTGAAGAATATTAGCTGTTCTGATGAGTTTGCTATAAAACACTTGCTTATAATGCTGTTGTTCTCAGGTCTGTAAGACTCTTCCAAAGCTATTGGCTAATAAGTTGCTATGATGTAAGCACTTCCTGACACAGTCTGGCCTGGCCTTTTAAGGCACACACAGATAAACACAAAAAACAGTTTCCACCCTTGGGGCACTGTCTGGGTCAAATACACAGCCTGTACCTGCACTTACTTCAGGACTTATGACAAATTCTTAGCCCAGGGTTTAAACTCTTCCTACACTGAAAATCTTAAGAATTGTGACAAAAGTAAAGCTAGATCCACCTCCCTCTGTTGCTTGAAAGACTGTCTTTCCTGATAATTCTAAGTTCCTTATTTCACCTTTCAGTTAGAAGTAGCCTCCACCTGCAGAATATCTGCTACAAACCAAAGACAATTGTAAGGTTCACCTCTCCCTGTTGTGAGCACAACTCACTTTCTTGCAAATCCTGTGTTCAGTATTGCAGCTTCCAGCCAGAGGTAGTTTCACTTGAAAATATTAGCCATCCAACTGCTGAATAAAGCAAACAATGATGTGTTTTCAGAGATGCTAAAAGAACAAAATGACAGATATTATTAAAAGTAAATGTGAGAGTATGAACTTTCCTTAAGCCCAGGTTATAGTACAAAGGGGAAGCATAATCAAAATTATATTGGAGAGTACCGAGAGCTACTGCACGTCTTGCATAAGCACAGGCACATCAACTTGTAAGTTGTTTGCCTGAACAGTATTTTTTTTAATACATGAAATTGTGAATAAACATTAACAAGTGATTGTGGTTGAATATAACAAGTCAAATATCTATTCTGCCAGTCTGCCTTTGCCCTGTACAACACACAGCCACACTGAAGCCAGGAAAAAAAGAAACTTTATTTGGGATTTCTGGGACTGTTAAATTTCTCATGGTCCCTCCCTGAAGTCTTTCTCTCTCCCCTTTGGATGGCACAAGTCAAAGATTTATTTTGCTAGTCTGCCTGTGCCCTGAACACACAGCCACACTGAAGCCAGAAAAAAAAACTTTTATTTGGGATTTCTGGGACTGTTAAATTTCTTGTGCACCCCCCGTAATCTCTCTCCCCCCTCTGGATGGCACAAGTCAAAGATTTATTTTGCTAGCCTGTTTGTGCCCTGAACACACAGCCACACTGAAGCCAGGAAAAAAAAACTTTTATTTGGGATTTCTGGGACTGTTAAATTTCTCATGCCCCCCGTAATCTCTCTCTCTCTCCCCCTCTGGATGGCACAAGTCAAATATTTATTTTGCTAGCCTGCCCATGCCCTGAACACACCGTCACACTGAAGCCAGGAAAAAAAGAAACTTCTATTTGGGATTTCTGGGACTGCTTCATTTCTCATGCCCCCTCCCTCTCTCTCTCTCTCTCTCTCTCTCTCTCTCTCTCTCCTTTGGATCTAGCCACCTATAATAGGGTGGTATGCAAAGCACTGGATGTCATCACTCCAGTTAATATACTACCCAGATCTTCTCACTTAAGATCCCTCTGATTTCATTGGGACCTCAAGGTGATGAAGATCAAGGGTCAGAGTTGAGTGTTGCTGGTGGGAGACCCAACTGGAGGCCAAAAACTTGCCCTGTGCACTCACTATGGTAAGTACCAGGAGGCAATTTCCTGTAAGAAGGCATAATTCCCATCTAGGGAAATTTCTGCAGGAGACACAGACCTTCTAAGCTTTTTCAGACTGTGGATAGGCTACTCCATCCTGTCTGTCTACAGCTGAGAAAGACTTTTCATCAATTTATGTGAAGAGTTTGCTCTGTTTTGCTCTGACACAGTGTCATCTATCTGGTTGGGGATTATATCAGGAGGTCACGCTTCACAGTAGTCAGACTGTGAGGCTGAGGCACTCCATTGATCTGGGAGGAGTTAAGGCCAGTGGAGGTGGCTGAGGTCACTGGGGTGATCTTGAGCTGAAGCACACTTATTGTGAACTGGACCCAGCCCAATGCATTTCTTAATGGGTCACAATGAGGTTGTTGGCCTGGTGTTTGCCAGGATTAACAGGTGTTCGATGGAAGAGAGGTGTTTCCAGTGGCTTTGAAAGAAGCGCTGGTGAAGCCCTCTTAGAAACCATCCCTTGATCCAGATGTCCTGGAGATTATCATCAATCTCCAACCTGCTATTTTTCAGCAAGGTTGTTGAGAAACTTGTGGCACAACAGCTTGAGGAGCACCTTGTGTCCTTTGACATCTATGAGCCACTTCAGTCAGGTTTTGGGGCCAGACACAGCATGGAAAGAGCACTAGCTAGGGTGCATAATGATCTCTTCAGGGAGATGGAGGTGCTGGTGATCGAGGCAGGTGACATACATTATGAGTTGCCACCTGGAGCTAACACAGGTCTTTTCCTGGGGTCTGCTCTGCTGGTGGCTTCTGCCAGGGTGCACAATCTGGGTGTGATCCTAGAACAGACTGACTTTTGAAGATCAGGTATTGTCTGCAGTCAAAGTTTTTTTACCACTTGTGGAACATTGACAGGATCAAGCCCCTCATTGCTTGAAGATCTACCAGTCTAGTACATGCCTTTGTGACCTCTAGGCTTGAGTACTGCAACTCTCAATTCTTTGGGGTCATGGGAGAGACCCTCTGCAGACTGCAGCTGGTGCAGAATGCAGTAGCCTGATTGCTGATGGGCCTTCTCAGGTCCAGTCTTGTAACCCCGGTCCTGCATGCTCTGCACTAACTGCCTGTCAGGTGGAGAGTCCTTTTCAAGGTGGGCTTGCTCACTCACAAGGACCTATATGGACTGAATCCTGGCTACCTGTCTGAGCTGCTGACACCTGCAACCTCTGCTGGCTCCCTACGCTCCTCCTCGAGGAGCCTCCTGGATGTTCCCAGGGTTCGGCTCAAGACATCGGGTGGCCATGCCTTTAGTGTCACTGGGCTGACCCTGTGGAACTCGCTACCACCTGCAGTCATGGAGGCCCCCTCAATTTGGGTATTCAAACTGAGGCTGATGACCCACCTCTTCCATCGAGCCTTCATGGATTAATTACTCTAGCTCAACTGTTTCAGTGATTTGATACTGATTGTATCCAGGTTATAGTGGTAATTCTAAATTTTAACTGTTTTGAATTTTAATTTAGTTTTATTTTTGTTTTGATTTGTCTTATTGTTAGGAACCCAGAGCCCCCAGGACAGGGTGCACTATAAAAGAAATTTCCTTGCATGGATTGCGCAAGTCAGATATTTATTTTACCTGCCTGCCCTAGTCCTGTACACACAGCCACACTGAAGCCATGGAAAAAAAGAAACTTTTATTTGGGGTTTCTGGGACTGTTACATTTCTCGTGCACCTCCCCAGCCCCGTAGTCTCTCTTTCTCTCTCTCCCCCCATGGATGGCACAAGTCAAAGATTTATTTTTCCAACCTGCCCTTGCCCTGTACACATAGCCACACTAAAGCCAGGAAAAAAAATAAACTTATGTTTGGGATTTCTGTGACTGTTACATTTCTCATGTCCTCCCCCCCATAGTCTCTCTCTTTCTCCCCTCTGGATGGCACATGTCAAAGATTTCTTTTGCCAACCTGCCCTTGCCAGTACGCACAGCCACACTGAAGACAAGAAAAAAAAGAAACTTTTATTTGGGATTTCTGGGACGGTTACATTTCTCATGCTCCTCCCCCCTTAGTGTCTCTGTCTCTTTGTATCTGTCTTTGTCTCTCTGTCTCTCTCTCTCTCTCTCTCCCTCCCCCCCGGATGTCACAAGTCACAGATCTATTTTCCCAGCCTGCCCTTGCCTTGTACACACAGCCACACTGAAGCCAGGGGAAAAAAGAAACATTTGGGATTTCTGGGACTGTTAAATGTCTCCCCATAGTCTATCTCTCTCCTCTGGATTGCACAAGTCAAAGGTTTATTTTTCCAGCCTGCCCTTGCCCTGTGCACACAGCCACACTAAATCCAGGAAAAAAAATAAACTTTTATTTGGGATTCCTGGGACTGTTACATTTCTCATGCCCCCCAACCCCATAGTCTCTCTCTCTCTTTCTCTTGCACTCCCTCCACTGGATGGCACAAGTCAAAGATTTATTTTGCCAGCCTGTCCTTGCCCTGTACATACAGCCAGGAAAAACACATAAACTTTTATTTGGGATTTCTGGGATTGTTACATTTCTTGCCCCCCAACCCTAAAGTCTCTCTCTCTCTCTCCCCTCTCTCTTTGTCCCCTCTGGATGGCACAAGTCAAAGATTTATTTTGACAGCCTGCCCTTGCTCTGTACACACAGCCACACTAAAGCCAGGAAAAAAAATAAACTTTTATTTGGGATTTCTGGGACTGTTAAATTTCTCATGCCCCCCCACCCAGTAGCATTTCTCTCTCTTTCTCTCTCTCCATCTCACTCTCTTCTTTGGATGGCTACAGTGAAAGATTTATTTTGCCAACTTGCCTTGCCCTGCACACAATCACTCTGAAGCCAGGAAAAAGAGAAACTTCTCTTTGGGATTTCTGGCACTGTTAAATTTCTCATGCCCCCCATAGTGTATCTCTCTCTCTCTCTCTCTCTCGCTCTCTCCTCCCACTGGATGGTACAAGTCAAAGATGTATTTTGCCAGTCTGCCCTTGCCTTGTACATACAGCCACACTGTAGCCAGGAAAAAACAGCAACTCTTATTTGGGATTTCTGGGACTGTTAAATTTCTCCTGCCCCTCCTCCCCCATAGTGTCTCTCTCTCTCTCTCTCTCTCTCTCTCTCTCCCCTTCCATTGGATGGCACAAGTCAAATATTTATTTTGCCAACCTGCCCTTGTCCTGTACACACAGCCACACTGATGCCAGGTAAAAAAAAATATTGGGGATTTCTGGGACTTCTACATTTGTTGTGCTCCCCCATCCCATAGTCCCCATCTCTCTCTCTCTCTCTCTCTCTCTCCTTCCTCCCCCACCACTGGATGGCACAAGTCAAAGATTTATTTTGCCAGCCTGCCTTTGCCTTGTGCATACAGCCACACTGAAGCCAGGAAAAAAAAACAAATACTCTTATTTGGGATTTCTGGGACTGTTACATTTCTCATCCCCTCCCACCCCATAGTGTCTCTCTCTCTCTCTCTCTTTCTCTCTCCCCCCCTCTGGATCTGGATGGCACAAGTCAAAGATTAATTTTTCTGGCCTGCCCTTGCCCTGGTCTGTACTACACAGCCACATTGAGGCCAAGAAACAAACAAAAAAAAAACCTTTTTCAGATTTTGGGCACTGGAAAAATTCTCTTGAGCCCCCTGTAGTCTCTTCTTCTCTCCTCTGGATCTGGAATGGCACAAGTCAAAGATTTTGCCAGATTGTCTTTGCTCATGTACATACTGCCACATTGTCGGAGCCAAGAAAAGAAAAAAAAAACCTTTTATTTGGGATTTTCTGTAACTGTATAATTTTTCTAGGCCACCTGTAGTCTCTCACCCACTTTCTCATCTAGAGGATCTTCTTGATTCAATTGCTGGATGGCACAAGTCAATGATTTATTTTGCCAGCCTGTCCTTTTCCTCTAGTACACTGCCACACTGCCTTTTATTTGCCTTGCCACCTCTGGCAGCCACCACCACTATCTCTCTCTCTCTCTCTCTCAAGTCCTCCTTGGATTCCTCTCCAGTCCTCACCTCCCCACTGATAACTTTCTCCCCACCTCAGTAAGTCTCCATTCTCTCACCTCTCTTTCTTTCCTCCCCTCTGTCTCCACTTCAAAAATAAATATTTTTTGTGTTTTATTTAGTTCTCCTCTCTCTCTCACTGCGGTGCACAACTGTAGTGTGTCTGGTGGCTCTACTCTGCAGCAGCACAAGCTCCTTCAACTGTTCTCCAACTCTTCTGGACCCATGTTGCACACTCACCATGGTTATATACTGTGAGTGCAACACATGACCAACTATCCTGATCTGTTGCCTAATTGTATGCCGCTAGTTGCCTGTATGTGTAGTGAGGCTGCTAACGGCATCCCCATGGCAACAGTACACTGAATGGCACTCCACAAATGCAGAACTGGACTTGTGTGGTGAAGTCCATATTTATCTGGGTCTGTGGATTACAGGTTTGATCTGGGGTTCGGATCTCAGGTGGAAGAGTCTGCCCAACCCTACTGTAGACCTAAGTAGTTTACTTTTTCTGTACACCACCGTCCTTTCATTAAAGAGAGTTTTACTCCTGTGTCCTGTAAAAAGTGATAACACATACCTCAGCTGAGCTTTATGATCTTCTCACATATATTTGGCAATTAAAGTATTATCCAGGTATATGGTGATACCCCTTCCTTTTGCATCTGGCTGAGACTTATGCAGGGATACATTGAATTCTGCTGGTGAATTTACAAAGCCAAAACAACACCTATTTATGATAAGCTAGCGCCTTCCAAAATAAAATGCCAGCTTGTGTTGGTCTTGTTGAACAACCTCCATTGCCCAGAAAACATTAGAAACATCTATAGCTGCTCCCGACAGTTTGACTAGGCTTCGGTCAATACAGGTCATAGGTTACCTGCATATGGGAACCTGTTTAACTGTCCGTAGTCCATGGTTAGCCTCCATTTATTGGTAGGTTTTAAAACAAACCAGATGGGAGGAATTTTAAGCAGAGTTACATTCTCATATTCCCCCTCTAGGCTAGAATCTATACTTTCTTTCATTGATCTGAGAGCAGCTAAGGGTAACCTCTACAGCCTGACATAGATTGGCTTGTTGTTAGGGACTGTATCAGTCCTCACTCTATGTATGTCTGTCCTACCACAAGGCTGTCCTATTTTCAGGCAGAATTCCACTGGTTTGGTTTGTCTGGAACTCTGGGATTGAAATTCCTGGTAGGGTTCCCATTTCCCAGTTTCCATGCTCTCCTCAGCAGAGGTTTTGCTAGGGCTGGGCCCTGAATCTTTCCTTCATTGTGACTCTCTCATTTTTTTTCTGCTGTGGGCTATATTGGTGCACCGTGTGGTAGCGGGTTCTTCCTATTTATTGCACTGCCCTAACAGGCAGCTGAGCAGCTCAGTCATCTCCTCAGTCCCACACACCTAGTCATCAGTTGCACTTCCTCCGTGCCCCCCCAGCAGTGCCAGCACTCAGTTGTGGTGATCAGTGAATGATGACCACCAGCAGTGGTTACACTGCTGCTAGAGAGTGGTGCCTAAGCCCCAAAACCAAAACCATCCATCCATCCTGACTTGACTTCCCTCTCCTCTGGTTCTAATCTACAAGAGATGCCCCCCCCAGGTCAGTGCTCCTGCTGCTCCTCTCTCTCTCTCTCTCTGGTTCTGAGTCCACTCCAGTCTGAGTCCCAGAATGTCTCTTCTTCTTCTGTCTGCTGCTGGCCTGGCACCCATCATCCACGACTCCACACTCCACGTCACCACTGGCCACTGACTCTTGACAACAACACAGGCAGGCTGGGCAGCTAGCTGAAGAAGCAGGCAAGCAGCACTCTAACTAATTATTATTTGTTTGCTTAAGTGCTTGCTAATGCTGCCTACCCCTCCGACTGCTCGACCTAACCACCCAGGGCCCATCGGCATTGCTTGCTTGTTGCTCATTTCGGACTCATCACCATGGCAACCATCAACACAGCTCCTCCTAGTCTGTTTGTAATTGGTGAGGAGGTTCTGGTTGCCCTGGTGATGGTGCAGCAGACTCATCTCAATGGAGGTCCAGGAGTGGAGATCAGGATAGGAAAACAAAAACGCTGCAGACTCAAAGGGAAGAGGGAGTAATATGGAGACATGAGAGACACAACAGAATTGAATGGCTGCATTGAAGTGGATATGGACAAGTTCAACAACTCGTCACTCAAATTGACTGCCTGGTTGGTGGCTGGACAGTGTCTGCAGTGACATGTGTGTGTTACTGTACAAGCAAGGTGAGTGAGAGTCATCTCAGTGCTGACTTGACTTTAAGTTGTTTAAGCTCACCGTGGATGGATGGCAGTTTTGGCACTGCATTTATTTGCAATTACCTGGCTGAGCCCCCCTGGGGCCCTTAAGGGGAGGGACTCGGGAGCAGGACTGAGGAGGGAGAGAGAGGGAGATCACTCAGATCAATTACAGGAATGGCCCAGCCAGGACTTGAGACTTAGAGAGATTTTACCCCCACCCATCAATGCCCAGTCAGTATAGTGTATGCTCACAGCATACATGATGTGACAGCAGCAGTCGGCTGCTGCTCATTGCTGTTGCTGGCCCAGACACTAGACAGCAACACGCAACAGCCAGCTGCTGTCACAACAGTTACTCTTACATGGGCCATGTGCATTGTGGGATATCTATTTTGTAGTTTATGCTACTTAACAGTTACATGACTATTATGCAGCATGGACTACAGAGTGTCATCACAGCAATAGAGCCTTGTGAGTGGCCAGTGAGTATCATGTAGGGTGTGTCCTTTTCAGTCAGAGACAGACTGCAAGAGAATGATAGCAAAAGCACTGCAGTTGTATAGTCAGTGCACAGTTCGTCTCTGTGTTGAGTGGAATTTGAGAAAAAAGAAAGTATACAACTTCTATATTTTGGCATAAAGACTGTCATCTTCTGCATTTCAGCAATTGCTGCTATAACTTTGTAGTTCTTGCCTTTTTGCCACTTCTGTAAGACAAGGGTAGAAAGGCCCATTTTACGCTTGCTTGTGCGCATGCTCAAGGAACGCCTTGCAACAGTGCTACTTTTGGAGGTTTGTGACCCTCCTCACCAATGTAGTGCTCAGTGTAGGAGGCGTTACATTGGGGACCAATAAATACTGAGCTGCATATGACAGCAGTTGAGCTGTGTTGGTCTTCACTTCTAACAAAAGGTCCGCTGCAATCAGTGGTTGTAGCATGTATGCAATTTGCATATGGATCAGCTGAACTGCTGTCATGCACAGCTCAACATTAAAAAAAAACTCCCACTTCCTCCCTCTGCTAATGTCCTCCCCTTCCCTCATTACTGTTTTCCCCACCTCGACGTTGTGTGCCGAGTGGGGTGCCCAATCCCCCTCAGCTCATGCACCCCCCCAACACACTGTGTGGCTGATGGGGGTGCCCAATCCCCCATCCACTGCAGCCCCCCCAACAAACAACCAGTCAGCACGCTGGGAGCCCATCCCAGCATGCTAATCCCTCCCCATGCACTCTGTATGGCTGGCGGGGGTGCCCAATCAATGCCAGCTCCAGCGCCCCAGCAAACACATAGGTGGCATGCTGGGAGCCCACCCCAACATGCCAAAAGCAGAATCCCTGCAGGCTCCAGCCCCCCACCACCCCAACAAACATGTAGGTGGCACGCAGGGAGCCTACTCCAGCATGCCAAAAGCATCCGTTTCTTTTCTTTTTTTAAAATACCCTGTGAAAGAAAAAAATGGTCCCTCAGTGAGTCCCTGCCCCCCGCCAACCCATGTCTACCCTCTGCACACCCACCTCCCCACACACACCCTCACCCCATACTTACCTCTGGAGCCTGGCATGATGATCTTCGGTGGACTGGGAACACATCTGCACTCTTCAAAGCCGACCGCGAACTGAGGAAATGCCGGTAAGCTGTATAATGTCATAGATATGGTTTTCCCAACTCAGGTGGATATATCGGCCATTTTTTCGACTTTTGACACCAAATTTTCAACATGGGGTTCTTGACACTCATTCTCATGAATTCAATCACTGACATGTCAGTTTTTGGTCTCGAAAGATGATTTCATGGTCACTGAGTGGAATCACCTTTCTGGACTGATTAAAGAAATGACAGTGTTGGTGTTCCTGAGGTGGCCTCTCAAAAAGCCTATTTTGCAAAGTTGGTGAAAAAATTCTAAAAAATGATTGTGTTACGAGCATGCATTGTGCAGTTTCCATGCACACTCGTATGTTCATGAATTTGTAATATTTTCACTCCAGATTTTCAGTGTAGGCATATTTCCACACTTCCTTATGAACAGCTCAGCTGTCATGTTTCACATCCTGGTCGAAATGTGTTTTCGCACTTCTGGCGCAGAATAGCATGGTCGCTGTTGGAAATCAGTATTCATTACAGAGTAAGACAATTGCAGTGACACTGTTTGTGAGCAGAGGTCCTAAAATGCCTATGTTGAAAATTTGGTGACAAAAGTCCATAAGGTGGCTGTGTTAAGAGTGTGCGTTGCTCAGTTTCTATGGGTACTTGTAAGTTTGTGAATTTGTAATATTTTCTCTCTAGATTTCCCACAATGGTATTTACCTACATCTCCTTATGAGCAGTACAGCTGTCATTTTTCACATCCTGCCCGAAATGTGTTTTCATAACTCCGGCATAGAATAACGCGGTCACTGTGGAAATCATGTTTGGTACAGAGTAAGAAAATCACAGTGACACTGTTCATGAGGAGACATCCTAAAATGCCTATGTTGAAAATTCGGTGCAGACATTCTGAAAAATGACTGTTTAACGAGTGTGCATTGCGCAGTTTCCACGTGCACTCGTACTTTCACGAATTTGTAATATTTTTCACTCCAGATTTTCAACATTTGCATTTCTCCACACCACCTTACAAACAGTACAGCTGTCATTTTTCACATCCTGGCTGAAATGCGTTTTCACTCTTCTAGCACAAAATAGCGTGGTTGCTGTGGGAAATCAATGTTCCATGCACAGTAAGAAAATCATAGTGACACTGTTCATGACCAGATCTGACAAAATGCCTATGTTGAAACTTTGGTGAAATATTTCCACTGAATGACTGTTACAAGCACGGGTTGCACAATTTCCACGAAGGCTCATACCCTTGAGCACAACCAGGGTGTTAGGGTTCCTAAGACAGACACTTCAGAAGTATGACAGTGAAATGTTAATCATATGAAGAAGAGTTGCAGAGAGGTACTCTGTTGGGATATGAATGCTGAAGGGACATGGATACACCTGGGGAGGGAGCTACATAAATGCCAAACACCAATGCACATACCTGCAAGTGAACGTTAGCATTGACAAATACTTGTTCACTCTAGGCCTACTAGGCCAGAAGGTCCAAAGGAAGATAACTAAGTTGTAGTCTGTATCTTGTGTGACTGAGAACTGAGTCAGCCTCTACAGTCATCAACTCAAGTCAACACAATCTAGGTGGCCTGGCTGAGATGGCAGGTGGGAACTTTTGTTAAAAAAAAAAAATTTGTAAAAAAAAAAATTGTAATTGTTGCAGTTTAAATCACAGCAGCCACTGATCCACCTCATCAGTGACCCAGCGTACCTAACATATTTTTTTGCCAGTAGTACCGGGCTTGTTGTGAGAGGGCTGAGGGCAGCAGTGTGTGTGTCACCAAACTCTATTAAAAAAAATTGTAGTTATTGTTGCAGCTTAAATTAGGGCAGTGGCAGTCTCTGATCCACCTCATCAGTGACCCAGAGTACCTGAGTTTTTTTTTTGCCAGTACCGGGCTTGTTGTGGGAGGGCTAAGGGCAGCAGTGTGTGTCACCATACTCTACTAATACAAAAAAATTTTAGTTGTTGGAGTTTAAATAACAACAGCCTCTGATCCACCTTTCACTCTCCGGAGTGATTCATGGAGTGAAGGCAATTGTGGAGTGCTCTGCTGTACGAAGCGGAGTACTTCGTGTTATAATGGGTAATGCGAAGTCCATTGAAAACAATGACTTTGTGTTACTCCGCCTTACCAAACCACTACTCCACCAATTCTTAAGGCGAAGTACATTGAAAACAATGTACTTCACCTCACTTTGCCTTGTTTTTAAGATCCAAAGGCAAATTTAGCAGTGATTCATGGGATTTCAGGTCACATGGGCTCTAGATTGTTCTGCACAGCCTCAGTTTGGGGTAGTGTGTGTAGGAAGCTGTAGGAGACAATCTGCTCTGAGAGCTCTCTGTGATTCAAACCTTTTAAAAGCTGTTAAAAAAGCCTTTTTGGGTCTTTTTTTTGCTAACACTTTAGTTCATTGATTATAGGAAACCCTCCTGTGCTCATATCATCGAGCATTTATTGTTTGTGTGTGGATTTTTAATGTTAATGTACAACATTCAGTCTGTGTACTGAGAGACAGTGGAAGTGTGCTTTGGGGGAGGGGCGTGTCTATGGTGCAGGTAGATTAACTTGGAGAAAAAGACAGTGCTTTCTGTTCTGGTGATATTTTTCTTGTATAACTGTGTTAATGTACACACAGTAATATTTTTAATAATTCTTGCCATTTTTTTGCTGATTGTTGTAGTGTAGCAATGCATAATTTTAGTTTGTTTAAAATATGTGGTTATATTACTGAAGTTTTCAATTTGCTATGCATTACTTTGTGTGTGTGGAGTATATGTGTGATGCGTGTCATCAAATCAGACACCTTTTATTGTGCCACAAAATAATTTCAGCAATGTGAAGCTGCTATCCACTGCAGCTGTACAATTTTTGTACTTCTTTGTGGTATCTTACTGGTACTAGTAATAGTGGCTGTTACTGCAGCAGTGCAGTACACTGCCACCCCCCCCTTGACCTGCCCCAACCAGCAAAGGTATTCTTTTCCAGATTTGAATTTCTGATGGTGAGCACTGGTTAGGTGTTGTGCTTTTGCATCTGCATCTCTTCAGTGTGCAACATAATCTCAATCTATCTGTGCATTTGCATCTCTCCAGGGCCCAATCTCCATCTGTAACTTAAGCCACAGTTGTTTCTTTGGCTTCCCTTCAGAGTACTGGACAGGTGTGGTGCTTCATTCTGCATGAACATTGTACTCATTAATATCTGTTTTTAAGTCAGGACCATCATCACGAGTCACTCGTGATACAAATCATGTTCTTCATCATCACAGTCACAAATGCAGTCACAAATCACGATTCACGATCACATCACAAATCACATTAATTTTTTTACTAGTTACTTGGATGTATTGTAAGCATGTTTTTTAGTATCTCTCCAGACTTCACCACTCCACCATTTTACTCATTAATAAGCATTTTTAAGTCTGGGAGTTTTGTGCTACAGCCCGTCGGGGAAGTACAGCCATAGGCATTCGCGTTCCTTCCCGTACAGTATGTGAGTAACAGTACTGTAAGTAGTGGTGGGCGAAGTGGCCCCAATTTGCTCCATGAAGTGATTCACTGAGTAACATGGAATCTGCAGAGAACTCTACAATGTGAAGTGGAGTACTTTTCTTCATAGTGAGGAATTTGAAGTCCATTGAAACCAATGACTTTGTGTTATTCCGCCTTTCCCAAACCACTTCTCCACCAATTTTAAGGTGAAGTACATTGAAATCTATGTAATTCACCTCACTTCGCCCTGTAATTGAGCTCCAAATGAAATTCTGCAGTTATTTATGGGATTACAGGTCACATGGGCTCTAGATTGTTCGGCACAGCCTCAGTTCTGGCCTGGATAGTGTGTGTGCAGTACTAGCTGGAGACAGTTTGCTCTTAGAGTTCTGTGATTCAGAACCTCTAAAAGTTGTTTAAAATGCCTTTTTGAGTAATATTTTTTGCTCAAAATTTAGTAGATCAATTGTAGGAAACCCTTCTGTGCTCATATCATCGAGTGTTTGTTGTGTGTGGATTTTGAATGTTAATTTAGAACAGTCAGTCTGTGTACTGTGAAGTGTGTTTTGAGGGAGGGGCGTATTTGTGGTGGAGGTAGATTAACTGGGAGAAAAAGGCAGTCTTTTTGTTTTGGTTATATTTTTTTATAACTGTGTTAATGTACACAGTAATATTTTCAGTAATTCTTGAAATTTTTTGCTGATTGTTGTAGTGCAGCAGTGTACAATTTGTCTATTTAAAACATTTGGTTATATTACAAAAGGTTTTCAATTTTCTGCACATTACTTGAGTGTGCATATGAGTGTGTGTGTGATGCGTGCCATTAAATCAGATACCTTTTATTGTGTTACAGAGTAATTTCAGCAGTGTGAACCTGCTATCCACTGCACCTGCATGAATTTTGATACTGCTTTGTGGTATCTTTACTGGTAGTGGATTGTTACTGCTGTGCACTAATCCCCCAACTGGCAAAATGTATTCCTTTCCAGATCTGGATTTGTGACTTGTGAGCACTGGTTAGGTGTTGTTGTGCCTTTTTGTATGCATCCTTTGAGTGTGCAGCGCAATCTTAATCTGTCTGTGAGTTTGCATGGCACCATTAATTCTGGGAGACTGCATTTCTTGTTACTCTCTCGTTTCACTTCGTCAGCACTGGGGGATTTTCTGGACACATGACAGTAGCATTTTGGGATGCACATTAATTCTGGTGACTTTGTGTGTGACCTGATCACTGTGCGCATGACTGAGTGTGCCATTAATTCTGGAAGACTTTCCATTGCTTGTTACACTCTCATTTCACTTCATCAGCACTGTGGAGTTTTCTGGGCATAAGACAGTAGCACTTTGGGGATGCACATTCATTCTGGTGACTGTGTGGGTGGGATGCTGCCAATATTGTTGTCACTTTGCCTTACTTCACGTTTAAGATGGAATGACAATGCAAAGTAATAATAACAAGGCAAACTGAACCTTTCCTATGGGGCACTCCATGTGAAGTGCTAACATGAAGTGCCACTTCACGTTCATTTTGCCGGTGGATTTTAAATTCGCTGCATCCCACAGTACCCGAGATTTCTTTTTTGCCATTATCAGGCTTGTTGTGGGAGGGCTGAGGGCAGCAGTGTGTGTTGCCGTACTCTGTGAAAAAAAATTGTAGTTGTTGCAGTTTAAATCACAGCATCCTCTGATCCACCTCATCAGTGACTCAAAGTACCTGAGATATTTTTTTTGCCAGTAGTACCAGGCTTGTTGTGAGAGGGCTGAGGGCAGCAGTGTGTGTTGCCATACTCTACTAATAAAAACAACTCTAGTTGCAGTTTAAATCACAGCAGCCTCTGAGTAACAGTAAACCTTAGGGTGTCTGTGCCATTGCCTTGCTATAAGCCCTGAGGTGGTAGTGTGGCTCAGAGTCAGTTGTTATTGCAAAGAAGTATTGTATCAGAACTTGTTGGTTTCTGCTGTTTCATAAAATGGATATCCGACATTTCTTTAAGTCCAAGAAAAGAATACACATGAAGAAGTGCGAGCAATTACCAGTTCAGAAAGCAATGATAATGTTGCACTCCCTCATTCTACTGCATCATGTACCGCTGTGCAGGAGGGGGCAGTGAACCAAGCACAAGTGACCAGAACAGTCACAGTTATATTGATGCTGACACAGAAAGTATAAATATAACGAACAGTGAACTTGTAAACGGTCAAAATATAACAGACTTGGGAACACTTGAGACAGGGCCTATTCAGAGTAAGTTACCTTGTTACCCTAAATGCACATTTGGAGGAAAAAAAGGTAATTCCAGTTTCCCTGGTTTGAAAATGACAACTGGTTAGAATATTCTGTTACTCTGGATGCTGCCTTTTGCTATCCTTGTAGATGCTTTGGAATGAAATATGGAGCCACTGACCCTAATAAAGAGTCTTTGTTAGCACAGGATTTGTTAACTGAAAAGGGCACTTTACTCATTCAGAGAGCATGAAAGAGTTCATATCATGCAAATGCAAACACCTTGTAGGCTGGATTTAAAGAGACAAAGACTACTGGTGATATTGTTCACAAATTACAAGCAGCAAACAACAAAGAAGTAAATAACAGGTGATGCTATCTTGAGCACGTCATTGCTGTCACATTATTTCTGGGTAGGCAAGGACTTTCTTTCAGGGGTCACGATGAAACACATGGTAGTTTAAATAAAGGAAATTTTCTGGAATGCTTGGATCTATTAAAACAATTTGATCCTTTTCTACAAATGTATAAGGCACCTTCACATGCCAGTTATATTTCTCCCCAAACTCAAAATGAGGTGATTGCATATTGCACAGAAGAGGTCATTTCAAAGATAGTTGGTGAACTTAACAGCTCAGGAATGTTTGCTGTTATGGATGATGAAACAAGAGACAAACATAAAGAGCAGGCTGGCAGTTTCCGTGAGGTATAGTGTACCTGGAACTGGAAGCATTACAGAGCGTTTTATAGGATTCTCAGAACTGAAATCTTTTAATGCTGACTCCATTGTGGAATCACTGCTAAAATGCCTCCAAGACAGTGGAATTACAGGAGCAAATGTGTGACACAGTCATATGATGGTGCCTCTGTTATGAGTGGGGCAGTGGGAGAGTTCAAGCTAAGTTCCACCAGCATCATCCAGAGGCTGTGTATGGCACTGCTATGCACATGAGCTGAATCTTGTACTTTGCCATACGTGCAAATGTATTACTGAAGCAAAAGAATGTTTCTGCACTATGGAAAGTGTTATCAGTTTTTAGCACTTCCTTGTTCATCATCACCAGTTTGTCAATATACAGTGTCAGTTAGGCTTGAGCCCATCAGAGTTGGTCCAGCTGTCAGATACTCGCTGGTCTTGCCAGATCCAATCAATCAAAGCCTTGATGAACTACCATGTAGCTGTACTGAGTCGCTGATACTATTGGCACACCAAAAGACATTGGACTGTCAGCATCCTTGAAAGGTCAACCACAATTTACTGCCTGGCCATTGTTCATTCTCTCTAAAGGTAACAGAAGGCACCCACAAAGTTTTACAAAGGGAAGATCTACATCTATCCACTGCAGTAGATTTTGTTGACTCAGTTCGTCACACTCTTGAAGAGATGCGGAGTGAGGACAGTAGCAATAAACTGTTTAAGGAAGCTGTGGATTTTGTAACAAGAATAATGTGGAAATAAGTGACACAAACAGAAGAAAAAAACGAAACGGATGATTTTATTGTTGAAGCATCAGTGGGAAGCGGGACCAAACTTCTTCTCAAGTGGACTTTGAAATACAAGCTTTATTATCGTGCCTTGATAGAATGTCTGTTGAACTAAAGCAAAGATTTTCTAGTGTTGCAGTTGAGATAATAAATGGCATCCGTGCATGCAATCCATTGTCTGCAACATTCCTTTCCTCTGAATCTCTGGCCTCTAGCTCATCACTATGGGACTGAACTGCCAAAGGAGGAATTGTTTGTTGCAAAAACTACCTGAAATGAAAAATGGAAGAAAAACAAATTAATACAAAAGAAGTTTATAGGCTACTAGACTCTCTTATGTTTCCAAAACTCAAGCAGTTGGTCCAGGCAGCACTCACTATTCCAGTAACAAGCTGTAGCTGTGAGTGCTTCTTTTGTGCACTGAGAAAGGTTGGCTCAGAGGTACCATGACTCAAAACAGATTACACGATCTTGCAATTCTAACAATTGAAAAGGAAATGTGTTCTGTGTTATCATCAGATCAGGTAATTACACGATTTGCAAAGAAAAGCAACAGACGGCATCAGTTGTTATTACCAGAGAAAGATAGAGGACAGCATGGAGGAGAACAAGAGAATGCATAAAAATAAAAATGATTAGGCAGTATAATTTGATGTTCTTTGTTGTTATTGTATACTTCGTTCACAGCTGTATTTTTAAATGTGGACTTTCCAGTCTGAGCAGAAAATGTAAATAAAATATTTTATTTTATCGAGAGAGACTACGGTTGTTGAAAAGCACTCCCAGCTCCCTCGATTCCCCAAAGCTACAAGGCTGGCAGCAGGAAGTGTCGAGAGGGCTACGGTTTGTTGAAAAGCCTCTCCAGCTCCCTCAGTTCCCTGAAGCTACAAGGCTGGCAGCAGGAAGGATCAAGAGGGCTACGGTTGTTGAAAAGCCCTCCCCAGCTCCCCTCAGTTCCCGAAGCTACAAGGCTGGCAGGAAGGGTCGAGAGGGCTGCGGTTGTTGAAAAGCCCTCCCAGCTCCCTCGGTTCCCCGAGCTACAAGGCTGGCAGCAGGAGTCGAGAGGGCTACGTTGTTGAAAAGCCTCCCAGCTCCCTCGGTTCCCAGGCTCCAAGGCTGGCAGCAGGAAGGGTCAAGAGGGCTACGGTTATTGAAAGCCTTCCCCAGCTCCCTTGATTCCCCGAAGCTACAAGGCTGGCAACAGGAAGGGTTGAGAGGGCTATGGTTGTTGAAAAGCTCTCCCCAGCTCCCCTCAGTTCCCGAAGCTACAAGGCTGGCAGCAGGAAGGTATGCGATCTCAAGACTGCGCTCGGTTTTAAACCTTGGTGCCTTTTTTCTGCTCAGCTCCCTGGCGCTGTAGTACTCACTGCTGCAGCCACTTTAATCCCAAGGAAATTAATGTATTTTGACTCACAAGACTGTGCCTAAGACTGTGCCTATGATACACTCTAGCCTGCCTACCTTGATTTAATTAACTTTTGCTGATTCTGGTACACTGCAGCTGCTGTTTTAATTAATTTTAGCATATCCTCTAACACAGCAGCTGCTTGCTGGCTTGAAACATATTATTAGTAGAGTTCTAGTTATTACATGTTTGTTTGCACTATACACTAGTGTACTGTTGGGGGACGGTGGCTGGTGTGTGCATATTATGAGTAGAGTTCTAGTTATTACATTGTTGTTTGCACTATTAGCTAGTGTACTACTGGGGGACAGTGGCTGGTGTGTGCATATTATGAGTAGAGTTCTAGTTATTACATTGTTGTTTGCACTATTTGCTAGTGTACTACTGGTGGACGGTGGCTGGTGGTACACTGCAGCTGCTGTTTAATTAATTTGAATTGAAATTTTCGCTGTTTTTCCAGTTACCCAAGTATAAAACTGAGCTGAAAGTGTGCCTTTTACAATTTCTATTTCATTCCTACTGATTTGTTCTGTTTGCTTCTCACTTGCTGCTAAGCTCTAATCCCCTCCCCGTCCCCTGATTAACTCCTTTGTGCATATTCACTGTCTGACCCAGCTCTGATTTTCAATGTATTTAAGCCTTTGTATGTTTTCTCTTTTCCCCAGGGTTGAGAGGGCTACAGTTGTTGAAAAGCCCTCCCCAGCTCCCCTTGGTTCCCCTAAGCTACAAGGCTGGCAGCAGGAAGGTACGCGATCTCAAGACTGTGCTCGGTTTTAAACCTTGGCGCCTTTTTTCTGCTCAGCTCCCTGGCGCTGTAGTACTCGCTGCTGCAGCCACTTTAATCCCAAGGAAATTAATGTATTTTGACTCACAAGACTGTGCCTAAGACTGTGCCTACGATACACTCTAGCCTGCCTACCTTGATTTAATTAACTTTTGCTGATTCTCGTACACTGCAGCTGCTGTTTTAATTAATTTTAGCATATCCTCTAACACAGCAGCTGCTTGCACCCATCCTCTACCATAAATTAAATACACTGGTAATCCCGCCCACTTTTGTTCCAACCTATAAACTCACTTGGAGGGCAGTCCTACCCTCCCTTGCTGCAACAGTCCTAATTCAAACCAGCAAGGCAGTCCATTTTTTTTTTCCTCCACTCACTCTTGTCTATTCTCTATGTTTGCCTCTGTTCTACACTTATTTTGTATGGAAAAGTAACTCAGACTGAGGGTATCCCAGTTTATCTTTCCCTCACCTTCTCAAATTCTCCTGCTCCTGTCCACTCCTCATAAACTGCACTCTATTGGAATACCTGCCTCTTGTGAATAACTTGTATAATTGACTGCCAACCTCTGGCCACTAAGGGTCTCCTCAAACTGCCTTCACTATAGGTGTCACCCTGCCCTTAAGTCACCATTTCTGTCACTTATATTCTTCTCTTATAAGGGACAATCTACTTCTGATTTACAGAGGTATCATACAAGGCATATATAATGTTCTCTCTTGCATGCCCAAGGTCACTTCTTGTGGTATCAGGATTACTACCCACCATAATCATCCTCTCCTATCTCTCATGTAACATATCAGCTGGATACCCTGGGTCCCACTGCCATGAAGAATTCTCCTTTGTATTCTCCAACCTTATACCAACTAGAACCTTGCTCCCTTCTCCTAACCTGTACCTCCATACAACTCATCCTTCCAAATTGGGGCATTTCCTTCTCTATCACCCCCCTAGCATGCCCAAATACCTCAAGTACAATTACAGATTCTACAAAGAAGTTTGGGTGATGCTTCTGCGCTTATGCTTGTCAGGAGACATAGAATCTAACCCTGGCCCCCATTGGAATGCCAGGTCCATGGATGGCTCCTCTTGGTTTTCCACTAAGGGCATGACAATTGCCCACATGAATATCAGAAATTTACCAGCAAACTTTCCTGAACTTGAAGCCTGGATAGCCCTGTACTGTCTGGACATACTTGGACTAACTGAAACATGGCTCAGGCCAGAGATGCCTGATTCCATGTACAAAATACCTGGTTACAGCTTGTTCAGATTGGATCGCCCACCAAACAAAAGGGTGGAGGAGTTGCTCTTTATTATAAAGAGCATCTCAATGTCTCTGTACCCCAGTCTTGGATAACAAATCACTGTGAAGCTCTGCATATAGTTCTATAACTAGGTGGTGATAAAGGCTAAATCTGATCTGTGCCTACAATCCTCCGAAGGGCTCTCCCTGGCCAAATGGGCTCTTGGATTATCTGGCCACTCTAAACGGTAGATCTGAAGTTATACTAATGGGAGACTTCAACCTAGACCTATAGAGTCACGCCGGTACATATACTAAGCTCTCGACCAACTAACCCTCGCTCAACCTATCTCTAGCCCTACATGCATCTCTTCCAACTCAGAGCACCAATCTCTCCTGGACTGGATGGCTACAAATAGAGCAAATAAAATAATTGCTGCAGGGACCTTTTCGGATTCTATTAGTGATCACCTGCCCTACGTTCTGTATCTGGAATGGCCACTGCCTAAACCCCCAAGAATCATTCAATTTCGGATTTTGCCAAACTAAACCGAACTGCACTTCTCGAGGATATTAATAATATAGACTGGTCTCCCATCTATCACACTGATGATGTAAACACAGCACTTGAATACCTGATGTCTCAGCTTCTGGCCCTTCAGGATCTGCACATCCCTCTGAAAAAAAGGTGTCTTAGGGGCTCCCCTAATAAATAGCTTAAAAAAGACCTCCTTCGAGCCATGATAAAAAGAGACAAGGCCTGGACCTTGGCAAAGAAGTCCAGGGATTTATTTAACTCTAAAAATTGATTAGCGTTTTGCTCATAAAACTGCTAAATCTTTGTGAAAATGCATAGCTCTTGCATCTCTGTGTTTAATAAACACAGCACTTCTAGAAAATCTATATAAATACTTTCTGTACAGTTAGTATAGTCCCAAGAAAAAAACTGCTAATCAATTATTTAAAACCCTGAAGTCCCAACAATCAGAAGACTGGGTTAACTATAAACAACTGAGAAATGCCTGCAAAAAAGATATTCGGAAGGCTAAAAGGAGCTACTGCCTTAAGCTTCTCCAGTCTTCAGCGGGTGATACCAGGGGTTTTTGGAACCACATCAAAAATTTCATTGGGCAAAGGCCCAAGACGGCCATTACCGACATGACTCTGAATGACGCAAACTGTAACAAGTTACCTACTATTGCTAATGCTCTTAATGCACAATTCTTGGATCTCTCTGAATACACTGAGAAATTCAACCAACCTCTTTCACCTCCTCCTGAGGTGCAACTTTCTATGAAACCCCTTTTTCGTCTCACATTAGTCTCCTCCACTGAAGTGCTGCATCTCCTCAAATCAGTGCCCACCTATGGATCTGCTGGCTCGGATGGGCTACTGCCAAGCTTCTTGAAGAAGGCAGCCCCTGCCCTTGCTGTTCCTATTGCAAGAATCTTTAATCTTTCCACAATAACCCAAATAGTACCAACATTGTGGAAAACCGCTTGCGTTGTCCCTGTTCGCAAAAAAGAGGATACCAAAAATATGTCAAACTATAGACCAATTGCTATTCTCTCTAACCTAAATAAACTTCTCGAGAAGGCCATCATTACTGGGTCACAAATTACCTGCACCTAAACAACCTTATATCCCCTACCCAGCACGGATTCCGAACAGGACACAGCACCACAACTGCTCTACTTCAGCTGACAAATGCAGTCCTTACAGCGATGGATAAGAGCCTGCTCACTGGGGCTATATTTATCGATCTCACAAAGGCATTTGACCTTGTGAATCACTCTCTGCTACTTTCTAAACTGTCCCGCCTTGGCTTTGACCTGTCGTCCATCTCCTGGTTCGATAGCTACCTCTCAGGGAGGTTGCAATTTGTCCAAATTGAATCACCGTCTCAAATCTTTCCCCTACCTCTATTGGAGTCCCCCAAGGATCTATTCTTTGCCCACTACATTTCTCCCTTTTCATTAACAACTTTCCCTCCCTTCCCTGCTCCTCCTCGTTAATCCTTTATGCCGATGACATGGTGCTTCTCTCAGTGGTAAAGATCCCTTATCAGTAAAGCACATCTTCAAGCAGACTTCAACTGCTTGCAGGAGTGATTACTACAGAACAGGCTCCTAATGAATGCTAAGAAAACTGTAACTATGCTTTTGGCCCCAGTCAAGAATCAGATCTCTTACTCCAGACTTATTGATACATTCTCTAGATGACTCCCTCTTGAATCGTTACCTCCTTCAGGTATCTAGGAGTCACTCTAGACCCATCTCTTGACTTTAACCTCCACATTACAGCTACATGTAAGACAGTTTACTCAAAACTTGGTCTTGCCTTTAAAATTAGGTCCTCCCTCAATGATGCTGCCAGGCTTGCTATGCACAAGGATTTCCTCCTGCTCTAACATATTGCTCTCAGGTTTACCTTAAAGCTAGCAAAGGAGCACTCAGAAATGGAGCACCTACTATAACAGTTTATGCAGATTTGCTCTCTCCGCTCACAGACTTACCCATCATTGCCTGCTCTACTCGAAAATAAATTGGCTCTCCCCAGACTCACTCAGACACTATTCTGCAGGCTGTACAATTGATAATATGATCAGAACGGGGTCCCCTAAATACCTTGCCAAAGTATTAACTCAGCCCTCCCAAGCATACCTCCTCAGGGCATCTGCTCAAACCCAACTTGAAATTCCCAGATATCTCACACAAAAAGGAGAAAGATCCTTTGTCATATCTGTCCCCCACTTCTGGAACTCCATTCCCTCCCACATCAAACTCTCCAAATCCCACAAGGCCTTTAAACTGAGTCTTTGGACACACCTATTAGAATCCGACTGCTGCTCTTGTGCTGTAACTTGAGCTTCTCTCCTAGCATTTTCTCCTCCTTATGGCACTTACTGATTTCCTACGGGTCTCCAAAATCTGAAAGTTTCCCACATCCAGCAGAAATCCTATTGTGATAATGCTACTTCATTTAAGTTTTGTTTGCTGTTTGTCATTTCAATTTAGTCATTGATGTATCATCAGGTGAAAATAATTAATGTAATGTTATCTGTTTCTCTTTGTTGTTACTGATAATGACTGTACCTGGCTGTATACTGTTCAAATGTTTGTTCTCACCTCATGCTGCATCACGAAATACTCTTTAATGTTGACTCTGGTCTCCCCTGTCTGTACTCTCCCGGGTCGTGCCTGAATATAGGCAACATTGTTGTCTAGTGTACTTACCCGGGAAACAAAAACCAAATAAATAAATTAAAGGGCCCATGTGATGTGAGTATAAAAATAATGTCATGCCACCTTCATATGCCTGTGCTTCCCATTTTCTAGTTTCGGTTCGCACTGTGATTAGGTGACAGGTAGGATACAGTGTTGCTGCATATAAACATTAAAGAGCAGCTGCCACCTTTCCTTTGGGAACACTGTGAAAAACTTCAATGAGCATTTTTAATTTGGACACCATTCACCTTGCATTTTTTTATCTACAGTATCTTCTATAGATTTCTTCTCTACATTACTTATTACTGATTGCCTCTGTAGCTTATTCCCTACTTGAAATGCATATGCTCTGTTGTGAAATCATGTTCTATTGCCTTAGGAATAACTGATGTGACAAGCACAGTATTATGACATCAAGTTGGGAAGAAACAATAGGAGCTGAAGAACACTCAGGGAGCAGTGCCAGCAGCTATCCTGTTTCCATGCATATGACCTCAGTAATAAACAATAAGGATAAGAAATACAGAATGAATAAATAATACATAGCTGCTTTGTGTACAAATATTCTTTTTAAAGTTATTCTCAAGGTGTCAGTGCAGTGGTTCTTTACTTCTTTAAATTCCATTTCTTGTACTTCCCTCAGTGCATCAAGTATCATATTTCACTCAGTCAGATATGAACCTGTGTGAGTATGTTTCCCTCAGTCAGATATGAACCTGTGTGACTATGTTTCCCTCAGTCAGATGTGAACCTGTGTAAGTATGTTTCCCTCAGTCAGATATGAACCTGTGTGAGTATGTTTCCTCAGTCAGATATGAACCTGTGTGAGTATGTTTCCCTCAGTCAGGTGTGAACCTGTGTGAGTATGTTTTCCTCAGTCAGATATGAACCTGTGTGAGTATGTTTCCCTCAGTCAGATGTGAACCTGTGTGAGTATGTTTCCCTCAGTCAGATGTGAACCTGAGTGAGTATGTGGATGATAATTTCCTAAGGGTCACACTCAGGCCACCTTCTGGCACTGGATGCCCAGCCCTCCTCCATGCCCAGTGTACTTCTTAAATATCAGTAGATTTAGCCCAGATCTACTGATATTTACAAAACATGCTATTGATTCTATGACTTTTAATCCGCAACATGTAGTTTTTGCCAGTGATGAAAGTGAACAGGAATGCACAGGAACTCAGTTCCTGCACCTTTTTTGCTGCAGGAACAGAGCTCTGGTACTTCTTCCCACTGACACTGGAACTGAAATTCTTAAACCAGCAACATAATGATAGTTTCTGGCTCTGTAACCTGAAATCAGGGTTTCCATAACAACATTTGACTTGTACAACAGTTCTATTTGCTAGAAATACTTAACTGAATCTACTAGTTTCTAAATAGATAGACATGTCCTCACACAGCTAGCCTTCGGATTGAAGTTATTCATTTTACATTTCATATTTGCCAGTGCCTGAGTTCCTGTACTTTCTGTCTACCACTTGCACAACTGGTTTTTGCCTGTCAAGTGACAAGCTAACCAAAATAAAAAGACACAAAATAATGGAAAGGGAATGGGGGAAGCAAACAAGGCTAAAGTAGCAGAAAATGTGTTGTTTTACACAGAGGCACCAAACTTTCTACAGCTTCTGGGGCCTAGATGGCCCCAGATCCCCACTCTTTGGTTTGAGGCCCAGGCCCCAATGTTAACTCATTTGACAATGCCTCTGCTCCTTAGTGGAGTCAGACACATCTGCCTGAATTACTGAGCAATTTCCCTGATGTGAATGGCATTTTTAGCGATGATCTCCTCGGCGAGTATCAGGTCAGGTCATCCATCTGCCAGGTGTAGCCATCAGTCAGAGACTGATCTGAATGTCTATATGCTGTGAGGGTAAGGTAGTAAATGCCCCTCCTCCTTTTGCCAGGAACTCTAACATGCACTACGGAGATGGTCGCACAAAGTTAGGAAGTTAATATCAACAACCAATCCTCCCTAGATCTATTTGGTCACAGATGGTAACATATTCTGGACCAGGTTATTCCCTAGGATAGAAGGAGAAGAAGAAGAATAAGAATCAGCATTTATATAGTGCTTTTCATACACAGTATCCCAAAGTGCTTTACAAGCAATGCCAGACTGGTAGTGAAGTTACTGAATGTGTGGTGGCGGCCGTATCGCACATCATCACCCATACGCAGCCTGGATAATTGCATGAACCAGTTTATGGGAAGGGGGATGTTGGCCAGGACACTGGGAATGTTTCCTGCTCTTTACGAAGAGTACCCTTGGTTCTTTTACTTCAACCTGGACACCCACCAGGACAACACCAGGATGGGCAGAAGGGACCTCGGTTTAACATCTCATCTGAAGGACAGAACACCCCAGCAGTACAGCACCCCTCAGTACTGCACTCAGATGCCAGTGATTTTTAGGTGCAAGTCCATCCCGGTGTGGGACAAGAACCCACAACCTTCTGTTCCAGAGGCGGATGTGCTACCAACTGAACCACGCTGACACCAGAAGAGAAATCCTGTTCTTGAATTCCTGGTACTGTATCCTAGCTTCACTGCCAATGGTTAAAATGGTCTCCAGAAAGGCTTAGTGGGATGGAAGAAGGCTCTTGTGTTGAGTGAGTACAGTATGTCCCTTTTTAAGTTAAGCCTTATAGAAACCATTAGTCCTTCCAGGTACGCTAACAACAAGTTTCGCTGATCACACAGCATACACTTGGGACAGTATGTCCTAAGTGAGCCTTGCTCTTTGTGCCTGCCAATGGTAGGAAATCTCCCTGCAGCTTTGTATAGTTTTCTTTCTGGATTAGGTTGCGTGAGGCTCCCGATCTCACCAAGGCATCTATACAATACAGCAGAGTTGGTCCAATTCTTCAGTTACATAGATAATTGTTTATCTGTTTATCAAAATCACTCAACTTTAAAACAGTAATTCCTCTCACGTTCAGAGGTGTTTCTACTCTAGGGAATAAGTAAATGGTGAGTGTTTTTTACGTTACAACCCTAAGGCATTCTTTCTTTAACTCTCGGTATGACTGACTGTTTATCAGAGCGTTTTCATAATTTATTACTGAGACAGCAGGGATAAAGTCAGAAAGTAAGTAAGCAAAACTTTATTTTTATTGTGACGCCCAATCTCAGAGGCTCTGGGTGCTATTACAATTCTAGCTGGGCAAGATAAAAACACATCAGGTATCAATCATTCACATTCTCCAGTAAACATAAGTTAAAATCAAGATTTCAAAATTAGATTAATGTAAAAACTGTCCTTGAAAGCTTGTTTAAACAGATAGGTCTTTAGGCCCCCTTAAATGCCTCCATGGTTGGTGTCTCCCTTACAGATCTTGGCAGCAAGTTCCAGAGGATGGGCCAGCAACCTCAAGGAGTGATCCCTGAGGTCTTCAGCGGACCTCAATCACTAGGATGCTATCAGTGCAGGAGTGGAGGGAACACACCAGGGTGGCTGGAGTTAGAAGGTCCAGCAGTTAACCAGGCCCAGTCCATATAGGGCCTTACAGGAGAGTAAGCCCACCTTGAAGAGGATTATTCACTTAATCAATAGGAGTACAGATCTTGCAGTGCTGAGGTCACATGGTAGGTTTTAGGCAAACCCACCAGCAGCCTGGCTGCCGCATTAAGCATTAGCTGCAGCCAGCGGAGGTTCAGATTCTGAAACATTAGAAGTGTCTGTCAGGACCCATATACTCAGACAGCAGTGATGTAGGTCAGCACCCACATACTGAGACAGCAGTGATTTAGGGTAGGACCCAGTTACTGAGACAGCAGTGATTTAGGTTAGGACCTAGTTACTGAGACAGCAGTGAAGAAGGTCAGCATCCAGATCCTGAGACAGTAGTGATGTGGGGCAGCACCAAGATACTGAGAGAGAAGGGTGTGGGTCAGCACCCAGATACTGAGAGAGCAGTGATGTAGGTCATCACTCAGATACTGAGACAGCAGAGATGTAGGTCAGCACCCAGATACTGACACAGCAGGGATTAAGGTCAGCACCCAAATACTGAGACAGTAGTGATGTAGGTCAGCACCCAGATACTGAGTGAGTAGTGATGTAGGTCAGCATCCAGATACTGAGACAGTAGTGATGTTGGTCAGCACCCAGATACTGAGACAGCAGGGATGTAGGTCAGCACTCAGATAGTGAGACAGTAGTGATGTAGGTCAGCACCCAGATACTGAGACAGTAGTGATGTAGGTCAGCACCCAGATAATGAGACAGCAGTGATGTAGGTCAGCACCCAGATACTGACAAAGCAGGGATGTAGGTCAGCACCCAGATACTGAGACAGTAGTGATGTAGGTCAGCACCCAGATACTGAGAAAGTAGTGATGTAGGTCAGCACCCAGATACTGAGACAGTAGTGATGTAGGTCAGCACCCAGATACTGAGACAGCAGGGATGTAGGTCAGCACCCAGATACTCAGACAACAGTGACTTAAGGAAGGATTGAGTTATTGAGCACTGAGGCAGTTCAGCACCCAGATACTGAGACAGTAGTGATGTAGGTCAGCACCCAGATACTGAGACAGCAGGGATGTAGGTCAGCACCCAGATACTGAGACAGTAGTGATGTAGGTCAGCACCAAGATACTGAGACAGTAGTGATGTAGGTCAGCACCCAGATACTGAGACAGTAGTGATGTAGGTCAGCACTCAGATACTGAGACAGCAGGGATGTAGGTCAGCACCCAGATACTGAGACAGCAGTGATGTAGGTCAGCACCCAGATACTGAGACAGCAGTGATGTAGGTCAGCACCCAGATACTGACAAAGCAGGGATTAAGGTCAGCACCCAGATACTGAGACAGTAGTGATGTAGGTCAGCACCCAGATACTGAGACAGTAGTGATGTAGGTCAGCACCCAGATACTGAGACAGTAGTGATGTAGGTCAGCACCCAGATACTGAGACAGTAGTTATGTAGGTCAGCACCCAGATACTGAGACAGTAGTGATGTAGGTCAGCATCCAGATACTGAGGCAGTAGTGATGTAGGTCAGCACCCAGACACTCAGATCACAGTGATTTAAGGAAGGATTGAGTTATTGAGCCCTGAGGTAGTTCAGCACCCAGATACTGAGACAGTAGTGATGTAGGTCAGCACCCAGATACTGAGACAGCAGGGATGTAGGTCAGCACCCAGATACTGAGACAGTAGTGATGTAGGTCAGCACCCAGATACTGAGACAGTAGTGATGTAGGTCAGCACCCAGATACTGAGACAGCAGGGATGTAGGTCAGCACCCAGATACTGAGACAGCAGGGATGTAGGTCAGCACCCAGATACTGAGAGAGCAGTGATGTAGGTCAGCACCCAGATACTGAGACAGCAGTGATGTACGTCAGCACCCAGATACTGAGACAGCAGGGATTTAGGTCAGCACCCAGATACTGAGACAGTAGTGATGTAGGTCAGCACCCAGATACTGAGACAGTAGTGATGTAGGTCATCACCCAGATGCTGAGACAGTAGTGATGTAGGTCATCACCCAGATACTGAGACAGTAGTGATGTAGGTCAGCACCCAGATACTGAGACAGTAGTGATGTAGGTCAGCACCCAGATACTGAGACAGTAGTGATGTAGGACAGCACCCAGATACTGAGACAGCAGGGATGTAGGTCAGCACCCAGACACACAGACAACAGTGACTTAAGGAAGGATTGAGTTATTGAGCACTGAGGCAGTTCAGCACCCAGATACTGAGACAGTAGTGATGTAGGTCAGCACCCAGATACTGAGACAGCAGGGATGTAGGTCAGCACCCAGATACTGAGACAGTAGTGATATAGGTCAGCACCAAGATACTGAGACAGTAGTGATGTAGGTCAGCACCCAGATACTGAGACAGTAGTGATGTAGGTCAGCACTCAGATACTGAGACAGCAGGGATGTAGGTCAGCACCCAGATACTGAGACAGCAGTGATGTAGTTCAGCACCCAGATACTGAGACAGCAATGATGTAGGTCAGCACCCAGATACTGACAAAGCAGGGATTAAGGTCAGCACCCAGATATTGAGACAGTAGTGATGTAGGTCAGCACCCAGATACTGAGACAGTAGTGATGTAGGTCAGCACCCAGATACTGAGACAGTAGTGATGTAGGTCAGCACCCAGATACTGAGACAGTAGTGATGTAGGTCAGCACCCAGATACTGAGACAACAGTGATTTAAGGAAGGATTGAGTTATTGAGCCCTGAGGTAGTTCAGCACCCAGACACTGAGACAGTAGTGATGTAGGTCAGCACCCAGATACTGAGACAGCAGGGATGTAGGTCAGCACCCAGATACTGAGACAGTAGTGATGTAGGTCAGCACCCAGATACTGAGACAGTAGTGATGTAGGTCAGCACCCAGATACTGAGACAGCAGGGATGTAGGTCAGCACCCAGATACTGAGACAGCAGGGATGTAGGTCAGCACCCAGATACTGAGAGAGCAGTGATGTAGGTCAGCACCAGATACTGAGACAGCAATGATGTAGGTCAGCACCCAGATACTGAGACAGCAGGGATTTAGGTCAGCACCCAGATACTGAGACAGTAGTGATGTAGGTCAGCACCCAGATACTGAGACAGTAGTGATGTAGGTCATCACCCAGATACTGAGACAGTAGTGATGTAGGTCATCACCCAGATACTGAGACAGTAGTGATGTAGGTCAGCACCCAGATACTGAGACAGCAGGGATGTAGGTCAGCACCCAGATACTGAGACAGTAGTGATGTAGGTCAGCACCCAGATACTGAGACAGTAGTGATGTAGGTCAGCACCCAGATACTGAGACAGTAGTGATGTAGGTCAGCACCCAGATACTGAGACAGTAGTGATGTAGGTCAGCACCAGACACTGAGACAACAGTGATTTAAGGAAGAGATTGAGTTATTGAGCACTGAGGAAGTTCAGCACCCAGATACTGAGACAGTAGTGATGTGAGACAGTAGTGATGTAGGTCAGCACCCAGATACTGAGACAGTAGTGATGTAGGTCAGCACCCAGATACTGAGACAGCAGTGATGTAGGTCAGCACCCAGATACTGAGACAGCAGGGATGTAGGTCATCATCCAGATACTGAGACAGTAGGGATGTAGGTCAGCACCCAGATACTGAGACAGCAGGGATGTAGGTCAGCACCCAGATACTGAGACAGTAGTGATTTAAGGAAGGATTGAGTTATTGAGCACTGAGGTGGTTCAGCACCCAGATACTGAGACAGTAGTGATGTAGGTCAGCACCCAGATACTGAGACAGCAGGGATGTAGGTCAGCACCCAGATACTGAGACAGCAGGGATGTAGGTCAGCACCCAGATACTGAGACAGTAGTGATGTAGGTCAGCATCCAGATACTGAGACAGTAGTGATGTAGGTCAGCACCCAGATACTGAGACAGCAGGGATGTAGGTCAGCACCCAGATACTGAGACAGCAGTGATGTAGGTCAGCACCCAGATACTGAGACAGCAGGGATGTAGGTCAGCACCCAGATACTGAGACAGCAGGGATGTAAGTCAGCACCCAGATACTGAGACAGTAGTGATGTAGTTCAGCACCCAGATACTGAGACAGTAGGGATGTAGGTCAGCACCCAGATACTGAGACAGCAGTGATGTAGGTCAGCACCCAGATACTGAGACAGCAGTGATGTAGGTCAGCACCCAGATACTGAGACAGCAGGGATGTAGGTCAGCACCCAGATACTGAGACAGCAGGGATGTAGGTCAGCACCCAAATACTGAGACAGTAGTGATGTAGGTCAGCACCCAGATACTGAGACAGTAGTGATGTAGGTCAGCACCCAGATACTGTGACAGTAGTGATGTAGGTCAGCACCGAGACACTCAGACAAGAGTGATTTAAAGAAGGAATGAGTTATTGAGCACTGAGGTAGTTCAGCACCCAGATATTGAGACATCAGTGATATAGGGTAGCTCCCAGATACTCAGACACCAGTGATGTAGCTCTGCACTGAGATACTGAGACAGCAGTGATGTCTATCAGCACCCAAATAAACAGAGGACAGGGGCAAAATGTCAGCATCCAGAGCTGATAAAGAAGTGATGTAGATCAGGCACCCAGATAGAGAGACAGCAGCAATATATGTAAGCACCTGGATAATGAGACTGCAGTGATGTAGGTCAGCATTCAGATACTAAGATAGCAGTGATGTGTGTTAGCACCCAGATACTGAGACAGCTGTGATTTAGGTTAGCACCCAGATACTAGGACAGCAGGGAACTCAGTCAGCACCCTGATACTGAGACAGTAGTGATGTAGGTCAGCACCTAGATACAGGGAATATACCCTAGTATGGAGACTAACCAGAGGTGGGAGCTTATAAAAATGGGGGTAGTAGAGGCAACTAAGACCTGTGTCAAGGCTAGAAGTAAGAAGACGAGGGCGAAGAAACTTACGTGGGTAATAAATGTAGTAATGGAAAAGATAAGGAGGACATTAGCTATTTAAGAAGAAGGTACAAGAAGACAGGGAGGGGGTGGATAGGGAGGTGTACCTGAAGGAAATGAAGGAGGCGACGAGGGCTATCAGGGTGGCTAAGGTGACAAATTAGCTCAGGCTGCTCAGGGCATCAAGGAGGGGGTGAAGGAATTCTTCAGGTACATCAGTGAAGAAAGGGGTTGCAAGGATAATATAGTAAGGATTAAAAAGGAAGAGGGATGGGTGGAAGCCACGTGGGGAAGTGGCGGATGCGCTAAAAGACTTCTATTGCTCAGTTTTTACTAAGGGGGAGAGATACCTGGGGGGGACTGAAGGCAGGTAAAGAGAGAGGGTGTGTTATGGATAGGGTGATCACAGGGGGCAGCATACTGGAGGGATTGAGGGCACTGAGGGTGGATAATACACCAGGGTCAGACGGTATACATTCCAGGGTGCAGAAAGAACTGGCAGAGATACTAGCGAGACCTTTGACTGACCTCTTCAATGCTTCACTAGATTTGGGGAGTGTACCTCAGGATTGGAGGATGGCTCATGTGGTGCCTCTCCACAAGAGTGGTCCCAAGGGTGAACCAGGGAACTATGGACCAGTGAGCCTCACATCCATTGTGGGGAAGCTGTTGGAGACAATCCTGAAGGAGAGGCTGGTGTCCTTTCTGGATGCCAACGGGCTACCGGACGGAAAGTAGCATGGCTTTGTCACTGGAAGATCATGCCAGATCAACCTGGTAGAGTTCTATGAGTGGGTAACTAGACAACTGGACAAGGGCCATGTTGTGGATGTCCTGTACCTGGACTTCAGTAAGGCATTTGACTCGGTGCTGCATGGGAGACTGAGAAGTAAACTTCAAAATACAGGGGCGGGAGAAAATTTGGTAGGTTGGGTGGTGAACTGGCTGCAAGGGAGGCAGCAGAGGGTGGGGTGGGTGGGTGGAATCTCTTCCCCAATGGTGGTGATGAGTGGAGTTCCACAGGGCTTGGTGTTGGGACCTATACTATGTGGAATATTCATTGCAGACATTTTGGTGTGCATCAGGAGCAAAATCAGTCTGTTTGCTGATGACACCAAGATGAGAGTGGTGGTAGATGACATAAGAGGATGTCAAGGACTGCAGGAGGATCTGGATAAGCTGGAGTCCTGGTCATACACCTGGCAGGTGGGATTCAACGCCAAAAAATACAAGGCATGCACTTTGGGGCTAATAACCAGAGGTGGAGCTACCATCTGGGAGATGGGTGGCTGGCAGTGACAAAAGAGGAGAAGGATCTGGTGGTGCTCATTCTGTGGCCAATGAACAACTCAGCACAATGTAGAAAGGTGGCTGCTAAGGCCAACAGGATGCTGGGTTGTATAGCTAGGGGTATCCCCTCAAGGAGGAGGGAGGTGATTCTGCCACTGTACAGATCACTGGTTAGGCCTCACCTGGAGTACTGCATGCAGTTCTGGCACCTGTACCTGAAGAGGGACATTAAGTTACTGGAGGGGGTGCAAAACAGGGCTACAAAGATGATCGACAAGCTAGGGGACTTACCTTATGACAGTAGACTGAAGGAACTGAACATGTTCTTGCTGGAGGAGAGGAGGGAGAGGGAGGATATGATTGAGACCTTCAAGTACATGAAAGGTATAAACAAGTCTACTAAGGAGGGGCTGTTTAAACTGATGGAGGGTAGGGATACCTGAAGCAATGATATGAGGTTTGAGGGAGGAAGGTTCAGGAGAGAGATGAGAAGATTCTTTTTTAGTGAGAGGGTGGTGGCCAGGTGGAATGCATCACCAGAAGAGGTGGTAACCAGTAGAATAGTGGGGGCTTCAAGAGGGGATAGGATAGATTGAGTGGCACAGTAAGGGGAGAGAGGGTAAGGGGGGAGGGGCAGCTGTAAAATAGTGGCTGCTAGCTGCATATCTGAGCAGCCTTGGCAGACTATGGCCTTTTTCTGCTGGCGAATTTCATATGTTCGTAGGTCAGCACTCAGATTCTGAGACAGCAGGTATGTAGGTCAGCACCCAGATACTGAGACAGCAGGTATGTAGGTCAGCACCCAGATACTGAGACAGCAGGTATGTAGGTTAGCACCCAGATACTGAGACAGTAGTGATGTAGATCAGCACCCAGATACTGAGACAGCAGTGATGTAGGTCAGCACCCAGATACTGAGACAGCAGGGATGTAGGTCAGCACCCAGATACTGAGACAGCAGGGATGTAGGTCAGCACCCAGATACTGAGACAGCTGGGATGTAGGTCAGCACCCAGATACTGAGACAGCAGGGATGTAGGTCAGCACCCAGATACTGTGACAGCAGGGATGAAGATCAGAACCCAGATACCGAGACAGCAGAAATATCTGCCAGGACCCATTTACTCAGACAGCAGTGATGTAGGTCAGCATCCAGATACTGAGACAGCATTGATGTAGGTCAGCACCCAGATACTGAGACAGCAGTGATGTAGATCAGCACCCAGATACTGAGACAGCGTGATGTAGGTCAGCACCCAGATACTGAGACAGCAGTGATGTAGGTCAGCACCCAGATACTGAGACAGCAGGGATGTAGGTCAGCACCCAGATACTGAGACAGTAGTGATGAAGGTCAGCACCCAGATACTGAGACAGCAGTGATGTAGGTCAGCACCCAGATACTGAGACAGCAGTGATGTAGGTCAGCACCCAGATACTGAGACAGCAGTGATGTAGGTCAGCACCCAGATACTGAGACAGTAGTGATGTAGGTCAGCACCCAGATACTGAGACAGCAGTGATGTAGGATAGCACCCAGATACTGAGACAGTAGTGATGTAGGTCAGCACCCAGATACTGAGACAGTAGTGATGTAGGTCAGCATCCAGATACTGAGACAGCAGGGATGAAAATCAGAACCCAGATTCTGAGGCAGCAGAAATATCTGTCAGAACCCATTTACTCAGACAGCAGTGATGTAGGTCAGCATCCAGATACTGAGACAGCAGTGATCTAGGTCAGCACCCTGATACTGAGACAGCAGCGATGTAGTTCAGCATCCAGATATTGAGACAGCAGGGATGTGAGGTCAAGCACCTAGATACCAGAATAGACCCTAGTATGGAGACTAACCAGAGGTGGGAGCTTATAAAAGAGGGGTAGTAGAGGCAACTAAGACCTGTGTCAAGGCTAGAAGTAAGAAGATGAGGGCGAAGAAACTTACATGAGTAATAAATAGAGTAATGGAAAAGATAAGGAGGACATTAGCTATTTAAGAAGAAGTACAAGAAGAAAGGGAGGGTGGATAGGGAGGGGTACCTGAAGGAAATGAAGGAGGTGCAGGGCTGTCAGGGTGGCTAAGGTGACAAAGGAGCTCAGGCTGCACAAGGCATATAGGAGGGGGTGAAGGAATTCTTCAGGTACATCAGGGAGAAAAGGGGTTGCAAGGATAATATAGTAAGGATTAAAAGGAAGAGGGATGGGTGGAAGCCAGGGGGAAGTGGCGGATCGCTAAAGACTTCTATTGCTCGGTTTTACTAAGGGGAGATACCTGAGTGGGACTGAAGGCAGGTAAACAGAGGTGTGTTATGGATAGGGTGATCACAGGGGCAGCATACTGGATGGATTGAGGGCACTGAGGTGGATAATACACCAGGGTCGGACGGTATTCATTCCAGGGTGCAGAAAGAACTGAGAGATACTAGCGGACCTTTGACTGACCTCTTCAATGCTTCACTAGATTTGGGAGTGTACCTCAGGATTGGAGGATGGCTCATGTGGTGCCTCTCCACAAGAGTGGCCCCAAGGGTGAACCTGGGAACTATGGACCAGTGAGCCTCCACATCCATTGGGGAAGCTGTTGGAGACAATCCTGAAGGAGAGGCTGGTGTCCTTTCTGGATGCCAACGGGCTACCGGACGGAAAGTAGCATTGCTTTGTCACTTGCAGATCATGCCAGATCAACCTGGTAGAGTTCTATGAGTGGGTAACTAGACAACTGGACAAGGGCCATGTTGTGGATGTCCTGTACCTGGACTTCAGTAAGGCATTCGACTCGGTGCTGCATGGGAGACTGAGAAGTAAACTTCAAAATACAGGGACGGGAGAAAATTTGGTGGGTTGGGTGGTGAACTGGCTGCAGGGAGGCAGCAGAGGGTGGGGGTGGGTGGGTGGAATCTCTTCCCCAATGGTGGTGATGAGTGGAGTTCCACAGGGCTTGGTGTTGTGACCTATACTATGTGGAATATTCTTTGCAGACATTTTGGTGTGCATCAGGAGCAAAATCAGTCTGTTTGCTGATGACACCAAGATGAGAGTGGTGGTAGATGACATAAGAGGATGTCAAGGACTGCAGGAGGATCTGGATAAGCTGGAGTCCTGGTCAGACACCTGACAGGTGGGATTCAATGCCAAAAAATGCAAGGCATGCACTTTGTGGCTAATAACCAGAGGTGGAGCTACCATCTGGGAGATGAGCGGCTAGCAGTGACAGAAGAGGAGAAGGATCTGGTGGTGCTCATTCTGTGGCCAATGAACAACTCAGCACAATGTAGAAAGGTGGCTGCTAAGGCCAACAGGATGCTGGGTTGTATAGCTAGGGGTATCCCCTCAAGGAGGAGGGAGGTGATTCTGCCACTGTACAGATCACTGGTTAGGCCTCACCTGGAGTACTGCATGCAGTTCTGGCACCTGTACCTGAAGAGGACATTAAGTTACTGGAGGGGTGCAAAACAGGGCTACAAAGATGATCGACAAGCTAGGGGACTTACCTTATGACAGTAGACTGAAGGAACTGAAAATGTTCTTGCTGGAGGAGAGGAGGAGAGGAGGATATGATTGAGACCTTCAAGTACATGAAGGTTTAAATAAGTCTACTAAGGAGGCTGTTTAAACTGATGGAGGTAGGGATACCTGAAGCATTGATATGAGGTTTGAGGAGGAAGGTTCAGGAGATAGATGTGAAGATTCTTTTTTACTGAGAGGGTGGTGGCCAGGTGGAATGCATCACCAGAAGAGGTGGTAACCAGTAGAATAGTGGGGGCTTCAAGAGGGGATAGGATAGATTGAGTGGCACAGTAAGGGGAGAGAGGGTAAGGGGGGAGGAGCAGCTGCAAAATAGTGGCTGCTAGCTGCATATCCAAGCAGCCTTGGCAGACTATGGCATTTTTCTACTGGCGAATTTCATATGTTCGTAGGTCAGCACTCAGATACTGAGACAGCTGGGATGTAGGTCAGCACCCAGATACTGAGACAGCAGGTATAGGTCAGCACCCAGATACTGAGACAGCAGGTATGTAGGTCAGCACCCAGATACTGAGACAGTAGTGATGTAGGTCAGCACCCAGATACTGAGACAGTAGTGATGTAGGTCAGCACCCAGATACTGAGACAGTAGTGATGTAGGTCAGCACCCAGATACTGAGACAGTAGTGATGTAGGTCAGCACCCAGATACTGAGACAGCAGTGATGTAGGTCAGCACCCAGATACTGAGACAGCAGTGATGTAGGTCAGCACCCAGATACTGAGACAGTAGTGATGTAGGTCAGCACCCAGATACTGAGACAGTAGTGATGTAGGTCAGCACCCAGATACTGAGACAGTAGTGATGTAGGTCAGCACCCAGATAGTGAGACAGTAGTGATGTAGGTCAGCACCCAGACACTCAGACAAGAGTGATTTAAGGAAGAATTGAGTTATTGAGCACTGAGGTAGTTCAGCACCCAGATACTGAGACATCAGTGATATAGGGTAGCTCCCAGATACTCAGACACCAGTGATGTAGCTCAGCACTGAGATACTGAGACAGCAGTATGTGTGTAGCACCCAAATAAACAGAGAGAGGGGTAAAATGTCAGCATCCAGAACTGAAAGCAGTGATGTAGATCAGGCACCCAGATACAGAGACATCAGCAATACATGTAAGCACCCAGATAATGAGACAGCAGTGATGTAGGTCAGCATTAAGATACTAAGATAGCAGTGATGTGTGTTATCACCCAAATACTCAGACAGTAGTGATGAAGGTCAGCACCCAGATACTGAGACAGCAGGGATGTTGGTCAGTAATTAGATACTGACAATAGACCCTAGTATGGACACTAACCAGAGGTGGGAGCTTATAAAAACAGGGGTAATGGAGGCAACTATGACCTGCATCAAGGCTAGGAGTAAGAAGGCGAGGGCAAAGAAACCTAGCTGGGTAACAAATGGAGTAATGAAAAAGATAAGGAAGAAAGGAGCTATTTAAGAAGAAGATACAAGAAGACAGGGAGGGGGAGGACAGGGAGGGGTACCTGAAGGGAGTGAAGGAGTTGACGAGGGCTGTGAAGGTGACTAAAGTGACAAAGAAGCTCAGGCTGCGCAGGGCATCAAGGAGGGGAGAAGGAATTCTTCAAGTACCTTAGGGAGAAAAGGGCTTGCAAGGATAATATAGTAAGGATTAAAAAGGAAGGGGGAAGGGTGGAAGCGAAGGGGGAAGTAGCGGATGCGCTAAAGACTTCTACTGCTCGGTTTTTACTAAGGGAGAGATACCGAGGGGACTGAAGGCAGGTAAGAGGGAGTGTTATGGATGGGGTGATCACAGAGGACAGGATACTTGAGGGATTGAGGGCACTGAGGGTGTACAATACACCAGGGTCGGACGGTATTCATTCCAGGGTGCAGAAAGAACTGGTAGAGATACTAGTGAGACCTTTGAATGACCTCTTCAATGCTTCACTAGATTTGGGGAGTGTATCTCAGGATTGGAGGATGGCTCATGTGGTGCCTCTCCACAAGGATGGCCCCAAGGGTGAACCAGGGAACTATGGACCAGTGAGCCTCACATCCATTGTGGGGAAGCTGAGGGAGACAATCCTGAAGGAGAGGCTGGTGTCCTTCCTGGATGTCAGTGGGCTACCGGATGGAAAGCAGCAAGGCTTTGTCGCTGGCAGATCATGCCAGATCAACCTGGTAGAGTTCTATGAGTGGGTAACTAGACAACTGGACAAGGGCCATGTTGTGGATGTCCTGTACCTGGACTTCAGTAAGGCATTCGACTTGGTGCTGCATGGGAGACTGAGAAGTAAACTTCGAAATACAGAGGCGGGAGAAAAGTTGGTGGGTTGGGTGGTGAACTGGCTGCAAGGGAGGCAGCAGAGGGTGGGGTGGGTGGGTGGACTCTCTTCCCAATGGTGATGATGAGTGGAGTTCCACAGGACTTGGTGCTGGGACCTATACTATGTGGAATATTCATTGCAGACATTTTGGTGTGCATCAAGAGCAAAATCAGTCTGTTTGCTGATGACACCAAGATGAGAGTGGTGGTAGATGACATAAGAGTATGTCAAGGACTGCAGGAGGATCTGGATAAGCTGGAGTACTGGTCAGACACCTGGCAGGTGGGATTCACTGCCAAAAAATGCAAGGCATGCACTTTGGGGCTAATAACCAGAGGTGGATCTACTATCTGGGAGGTGAGTGGCTGGCAGTGACAGAAGAGGAGAAGGATCTGGTGGTGCTCATTCTGGGGCCAATGAACAACTCAGCACAATGTACAAAGGTGGCTGCTAAGGCCAACAGGATGCTGGGTTGTATAGCTAGGGGTATCTCCTCAAGGAGGAGGGAGGTGATTCTGCCACTGTACAGATCACTGGTTAGGCCTCACCTGGAGTACTGCATGCAGTCCTGGCACCTGTACCTGAAGAGGGACATTAAGTTACTGGAAGGGGTGCAAAACAGGGCTACAAAGATGATTGACAAGCTAGGGGACTTACCTTACGAGAATAGACTGAAGGAACTGAACATGTACTTGGTGGAGGAGAGGAGGGAGAGGGATGATATGATTGAGACCTTCAAGTACATAAAAGGTATAAACAAGTCTACTAAGGAGGGGCTGTTTAAACTAATGGAGGGTAGGGATACCTGAGGCAATATGAGGTTTGAGGGAGGAAGGTTCAGGAGATAGATGAGAAGATTCTTTTTACTGAGAGGGTGGTGGCCAGGTGGAGCATGGCATGAAGAGGTGGTAACCAGTAGAATAGTGGGGGTTTCAAGAGGATGGGATGACTGAGTAGCACGTGTAAGGGAGAGAGGCAAGGGGAGGGCAGCTGCAAAATAGTGGCTGCTAGCTGCATATCTGAGCAGCCTTGACAGACTATGGCCTTTTTCTGCTGGCAAGTTTCATATGTTCATAGGTCAGCACCCAGATACTGAGACAGCATGTTCGTAGGTCAGCACCCAGATACTGAGACAGCTGGGATGTAGGTTAGCACCCAGATACTGAGACAGCAGGGATGTAGGTCAGCACCCAGATACTGAGACTGCTGGGATGTAGGACAGCACCCAGGTACTGAGACAGCAGGGATGTAGGTCGGCACCCTGATACTGAGACAGCGGGGATGTAGGTCAGCACCCTGATACTGAGACAGCAGTGATGGAGGTTAGCACCCTGATACTGAGACAGCAGTGACGAAGGTTGGCACCCAGATACTGAGACAGCAGTGATGTAGGTCATCACCCTGATACTGAGACAGCAGGGATGAAGATCAGAACCTAGATACTGAGACAGCAGAAATATCTGTCAGGACCCATTTACTCAGACAGCAGTGATGTAGGTCAGCATCCAGATACTGAGACAGCAGTGATGTAGGTCAGCACCCAGATATTGAGACAGTAGGGACGTAGGTCAGCATTCAGATACTGAGACAGCAGGGATATAGGTCAGCACCCTGATACTGAGACAGCGGGGATGTAGGTCGGCACCCTGATACTGAGACAGCAGTGATGTAGGTTAGCACCCTGATACTGAGACAGCAGTGATGTAGGTTGGCACCCAGATACTGAGACAGCAGTGATGTAGGTCGGCACCCCATACTGAGACAGCAGGGATGTAGGTCAGCACCCAGATACTGAGACAGCAGTGATGTAGGTCAGCACCCAGATACTGAGACAGCAGTGATGTAGGTCAGCATCCAGATACTGAGACAGCAGTGATGTAGGTCAGCACCCAGATACTGAGACAGCAGTGATCTAGGTCAGCACCCTGATACTGAGACAGCAGGGATGTAGTTCAGCATCCAGATACTGAGACAGCAGGGATGTAGGTCAGCACCCTAATACTGAGACAGCAGTGATGTAGGTCAGCATCCAGATACTGAGACAGCAGGGATGTAGATCAGCACCCAGATACTGAGACAGTAGTGATGTAGGTCAGCATCCAGATACTGAGACAGCAGGGATGTAGGTCAGCACCCTGATACTGAGACAGCAAGGATGTAGGTCAGTACCCTTATACTGAGATACCGTGACGTAGGTTAGCACCCAGATACTGAGACAGCAGTGATGTAGGTTGGTACCTATATACTGAGACATAGTGACATAGGTCAGCACCTGATACTGAGACATAGTGATTTAGGTCAGCCCTCAGATACAGAGGTAACAGTGATACAGGTCAACACCTAGATATTGAGAGAGCAGCGATGTAGGTCAGCACCCATATACAGAGACTGCAGTGATGTAGGTCTGCACCCAGATACTGAGACAGCAGTGATGTAGGTCAGCACCCAGATACTGAGAAAGCAGTGATGTAGGTCTGCACCTAGATACTGAGGGAACAGTAAAGCTCTGATTGTAGCACTATACCTATATCATTAATAATCAGAAAACTTTAATGTAAACATGGATTAATGGGTCTTTAGTTTCCAGTTTGTTTTCTTCATCTGGAAATCATACTGTACATTCTCTTAGTCTTGATTTGTCCATGAACCAGCTTTCACATATATGTTACACTACTCAGACGCCACTTATGCATGCTCCTGAATTCCTTTGATTGGGGCAGTGTCATCTACACTGTTCACTTTCTGTAACTGTCGAGTTGTAACCCATGACATGTCCTAGTATTTCTGAAGTATCTGTAACATCTCTTCATTTGTTAATCTAAACGTTTGGCCCCTGACTGCCACAATGCACCTT
Source organism: Neoceratodus forsteri (assembly GCA_016271365.2). NCBI lineage: Eukaryota > Metazoa > Chordata > Ceratodontiformes > Ceratodontidae > Neoceratodus > Neoceratodus forsteri. The sequence goes on along the minus strand of CM028129.1, from coordinate 18,067,455 downwards.
CTTCAGGCATATTGCCCACTGCTCAAAGTCATATCTGCCACTTATCCCTTTACTATCCCAGGCGACATCCACAGAGGGTGAAGCCTTATGGCACTGACAGTCATTCAAGGCAACCAGTGCACATGTTGTTTTCAGGTTTTCTTTCATCTCTCTGTCTCCTTGTCACCTCTGTCCAGGAAGTGTGTCCCCAGGCCCATCTTCTCAGACACATATAGTTGTGCCCTACGAGGGAGACATGCTTCCTTTGGGCCACTGCAGGGTTCACTGAGGCATCAAAACCATGATGCTTCTCTTCCCTGGCTGGTAGCAGGGTCTTGCTCTTGCACTCCCTCAGCCTCTCTTTCGGGTCAACTCAACACCCAAAGTTCACTCCCATACCAGTACCCCATATTCACTCCTCTTCCAGTCTCCCATGTTCACTGCCATAACAAGTCCCAAGTTCAATCCTGTACCAAAGTCCTGAGTACCACCATGCTGAGTTCCCTTCTGTACCTACATCCCAAGTTCATTTCTGTACCAGCATCCCGAGTTCACTCCCATACCAATGTCCTGAGTTCAATCCAATAACAAGATCCCGATACCAGTCTTGTACCAATGTCCCGAGTTCACTCCCATACCAATGTCTCGAGTTCACTCCCATACCAATGTCCCAATTTCACTCCCATAGTAATGTGCCAAGTTCAATCCAATAACAACATCCCAAGTTCAATCTTCTTCTAATGTCCTGAGTTCACTCCCTTACCAATGTCCTGAGTTTACTCCCATATCAATGTCCCGAGTTCACTCACATACCAATGTCCCAGGTTCACTCCCATAGTAATGTGCCAAATTCACTCCCATACCAAAGTCCCGAGTTCACTCCCATACCAATGTCCCGAGTTCACTCCCATATCAATGTCCCGAGTTCACTCACATACGAATGTCCCAAGTTCACTCTCTTAGTAATGTGCCAAGTTCAATCCAATAACAACATCCCGAGTTCAATCTTGTTCCGATGTCCCGAGTTCAATCCCATATCAATATCCCAAGTTCAGTCCTATACAAATGTCCCGATTTCACTCCCATAACAGTGTCCTGAGTTCAATCCAATAACAACATCCCAATACCAATTCTGTACCAATGTCCTGAGTTCAATCCCGTACCAATGACCCGAGTTCAATCCCATAACAACGTCCCAAGGTCAATCCTGTACCAATGTCCTGAGTTCAATTCCATACAAATGTCCCGATTTCACTCCCATAACAATAACCCAAGTTCAGTCCTGTACCAGTGTCTCGAGTTCGCCCCATACCAATGTCCTGATTTCACTCCCATAACAGCATCCCCAGTTCAATCCTGTACCAATGTCCCAAGTTCACTCCCATATCAATGTCCTAAGTTCACTCCCGTACCAGTGTCCTGAGTTCACTCCATAACAACGTCCCAATTTCGGTCCTGTACTAATGTCCCGAGATCACTTCTGTACCAATATCCCAAGTTCACAAGTTCACTCCTGCACAAATGTCCCAAGTTCACTGCTGAGCCCAGGCAGCCAGCACAGAATAACATATACTGTATGAGCAGCTCTATCTGCAATATCTCTAGAGAAATTTTCTGCCCATCTGAAATAGCCACAGTACAGGTGTATGGCCACCAGAGAGATTTTCAGAGAATGTCTTTGGTAATATCATGAAATACCTGGATGTTTCCAGAGAGCTGAGTAGCTATAGCTGTATCTCCCGTCTTAGCAGTGGTTTGCCTAAGAACACATGGAAGAAAACAGTGACTTTCCCAATGGTCAGTTCTCTGTGTGTTGTAGGAAGTGCATTGATGAGACCAGACATATAAAGATGCTAATAAGAGACAAAAAGTCATGGTTTAATTTCTGATGTGATTATTTGTTTTTCTCCAGTTCTTCCATTACTTGCGCAATGTTCACTTTACAACACCTGCGAATGAAGAGATATTTTTTGATGGGGGAGGATATACAGCAGCAGCATATTATATTGCCAACTGGCACGTGAGGACAGATGGATACATTATATTGTCAGCTGCTGGCATATATGACCCCAGAAAACCTTATAACATGACTTTATCCATCACAGACAAGACTATCATGTGGAATGGAGGCCATAAACAGGTTAGAGAATAATCGCTGTCTAATTATTTGACTTTATAATCCTTTGGCTGGTTGTATACCATCTATTCTGATCAAACAATATTACAAATGTGCAACACCTAGTACTCCTCTTTCCATCTTCAATCCTTCCAGCATTGTTTTCTAGCCACCCTATTTTTTCTCTCAGCAGCATTTAAGCTGGTGCCCTGTCCCTAAGTCACCACCCTTGACCAGCATAATGTGTCTGATAGTCACATTGCTATACTAAGTGTGGCTGGTTATAAGCCCCCAGCTCTCACTATGACCACGCCTCATCACAGAATAGCCACTACAATACACTAATACAACTACAGTAGCTGTGTATCTCTACTCTCTCAGCATGGCCACACAACCACATCTACCCGTGTTTGCCTATGATAGGATCATACTAACCTCACATAGTCTGGCACATGTAATACCAACAAACATTAACCTCTCCCACCGCCAGTACTTAGCTTTATACCGTTGGAGTACAGTAAGAACAAACAGTCCAGAACTGATAACACTACAAGTTATAAGGTATCTGAAGTGGCAGACAGTTAGATTGTCCTGGCTACTCTTGTTGCTTTTGGGGACTATCCATCGAATCCCTGGCCCAGTGCAGCAAGCTCGATTCCAACATAATAACCATAAGGGTTTAACAGTTGCCTCCATTAATATATGCAGCCTCCTGGCTAATTTCGACTCACTGCAAGTGTATGTAACCCAGGATCAACCAGACATGCTCTCAGTAGTGGAGACATGACTCACACCAAGGGTAGCTGACACAGTCATTCAGATACAGGGTACACATCCTTCAGACTTGACAGGGCAGGCAAACGTGGTGGTGGATGCATAATCTGCCAAAAGACCACTTCGGGGGTGGCACTTCCCCAGTAAGACCAGCACCCACCGTCGGCACGCAGGCAGAAAATCACCGGCAGAATGTATGTGGCTACATTACCACAGACAAAATGCTTTATGGATAAGCGGTCACCAGCTTAATTGTGGCAGACAGAATGTCGTGTATGCTCATTGTGACATTCTGTCTACCATTTATTCAAGTGTTTTAGCCCTGCTTAGTTAAGTACTTTTAGCCTGAATATGTCTCAAAGATGTATAGTTGCTAGTTACCGGAGGCACCTTAATTACTGTGCAGTGTTTGCTTACCAGCTTGTTGCTCTGCACCTATGTTAAGTTTGAATTCCCCACCCTGTGTTCTTCCCTGTTCCCCCTGTTCCTCATCTGGCTCTCGGTTCCCACCCTGACCTTTCTGCCCCTTTGTGTTTTTCATTATATTTTAATTCCCAGCCCTGTTTTAATCCCTGGTGCTTGTCTGTGTTTCCTTCTCCCGCAGCAGAAGAAGTTGCAGGAGCAGTCTGCACATGTTCTCCCTCCCAAACTAGCAGTCGGCAAGTTGGGCCCTCCTTTGCACCTCAGATATGAGTAGCTGTCTACATTACTGATGGCTTCACCAAACATATTTAAAATATTTTTGTTGTGACAGACTGAAAATAGTATAAATGTATTTATTTTTGAGATTCTTCAAGCGTAACTAAAGGACAGCATGATATGTTGAATCCACACTGGATCCCTAAATTTGTATTATGGCCAGCAATGGGTATGTAAACAAATCTGTTGGCTCTGATATATATATATATATATTCTAACAGCTGGAGCAGGCAGAAATGTAGCGGCTGCAATCCAGCTGCAATTTAAGGCGGCAACGTTTTGTCCACTACAAAACAGGAATCGTGGCTATTTTACTGTTATCTTTTGTCCTGGTGACTTAATAACCACAACATTTTGTCTGCGACATTATGTCCGGGGACTATTTGGCCGTATGCATTTTTTGGTTATATAAATAATTGTCATAAGGGCTGTACTGTACCTTTTAAACTAGAGGTGGATGCAGTAACCTTATTTTTATTTTATTTTAGTCTTTGGTAACCTGGTAAGGCCCACTAGGCACAAGTGCCTGTTTTCAGGGGCGATCTGGGAGCACTAGGGAGGTTAAGTGACTTGCTCAAAGTCACACAGTATGCAAGTGGAGGTTGTGAGAATCAAACCAAGGTCTGGTCTGATGGATGTACCAAGCTCATTCACAGCTCGTTACGCCAACCTCTAGGCTATACTGCCAGCCCAAACTGATGGAAAATAAATTGCTACAGAATTTTACAATTTTTGCAAGTCATTATAAGCCAAAAAATGATGTACCTTTAGACAGATGGGCTCCAAATACTGCTGAACTCCCTGGCATTAATATCATAGTTTCTGAAAGTGATTTTCGATCAAGATTATTGCAATTGAACCCTCATAAAACTCCTGGACCAGAGAATATTCATCCCTACATACTGAAGAACCTAGCTGATGTACTAGCAGGACCCCTGACTAACATTATAAATTATTCATTATACAGTGTGGTAAACTGAATTAGCCAAATCCTGCATCCTAATTGGTTGGTTGGCACCTTTTCAGCATGGTAAATCCTCCAGTGTACCCACGGGAAAAAGTGCCAGCCACTGGTGAGCCACAGCAACCCCCCCTTTTAAATTACTCTGAGTCTGTCCGACCATTTCAAAACTGCCAGATGGATTGCAAACACAACGTCGTACAGCAAGATACTCGGTCACCTACAGGCCAGCAAAAAATGTCACAGTAACTCCCACTAAACCGGAATAATAAGCCAGTATTTTAAATTCCAAACAGCACTTTTTTCCCCAAAAGTTGTCCCCAGCCAAAAACAACACCCACCTCATGCCTCGCTCTCTGCAGTTTGCTTGCTCTCTGCTCCATTCCTCGCTATGCTCCACCTTTTACAACGGCACCAGTTTTCTGAAGCAAGAATACAGTCATCAAAAATCACTAAAACTGCCACAAAATGTGCTTTTATTAATTTGTTTCACAAAAAAAATACAGAGGAACATTGTATAATAGCAATTTATCCCTCCAGGGTGTGGGTATACTGTAGAGCTTTCCATGACTGGTGTGGTTCAGTCACTCGGCGGTGTTGGTCCGTTGAGCTCGCTCAGTGCCCCTGTGTCACTCGCTTGTTCTGTTTCTCCCGGTGCTGCAGGCTGCTCTTTCATACTGGGCTTCTGCCTGTGTTGGCACATTTTTCTGCCCACAAAGAAATCTGCAGCTGTCCTGACAGAGCTCCTTTGAAGTGGGTCACTCCCCCTCTCTTACTCAGTCATTCTGTTTCTGCTGGCATTGCAGGCTGCCCTTTTGTACTGGGCTCCTTCTTCTGTTGGTGGCTTTTTCTGCCCACAAAGAAATCTGCAGCAGTCCTGACACAGGTCCGTTGAGGTAGCTCACTCCCCTTCTCTCACTCGCTCGTTCCGTTTCTGCCAGCGCTGCAGGCTGGCCTTTTGTACTGGGCTCCTGCCTGCATTACTGCCTTTTTCTGCTCACAAAGAAATCCACAGCAGTCATGAAAGAGCTCCATTGAGCTTGCTTACTCCCTCTCTCTCACTCGCTCATTGTGTTTCTCCCGGTGCTGCAGGCTGCCCTTTTATGCTGGGCTTCTGCCTGCATTGGCACCTTTTTCTGCCCACAAAGAAATCTGCAGCTGTCCTGACAGAGCTCTGTTGCGGTCACTCACCCCGCCTCTCTCACGCACTCATTCTGTTTCTCCTGGCGCTGCAGACTGCCATTTTGTAGTGGTCTCCTGCATCTGTTGGCCTTTTATCTGCCCACAAACAAATGTGCAGCAGTCCAGACAGAGCTCCGTTGAGCTCACTCACTCCCCCTCTCTCACTCGCTCATTCCGTTTCTGTCAGAGCTGCAGGCTGCCCTTTTGTACTGGGCTCCTGCCTGCGTTGCCGCCTTCTTCTGGCCACAAAGAAATCTGCAGCAGTCACGATAGAGCTCAGTTGAGCTCGTTGACTCACTCCCCCTCTCTCACTCATTCGTTCTGTTTCTCCCGCTGCTGCAGGCTTCCCTTTTGTACTGGGCCCCTGCGTGCATTGCTGCCTTTTTCTGCCCACAAAGAAATCTGCAGCAGTCTCAACAGAGCTCACTTACTCCCCCTCCTTCACTCGGTCATTCTGTGTCTCCCGCTGCTGCAGGCTGCCCTTTTGTAGTGGGTTCCTGCCAGCGTTGCCAGCTTGTCTGCCCACAAAGACATGTGCAGCAGTCCCGACACAGCTCTGTTGAGGTCGCTCACTCCCCTCTCTCACTTGCTCGTTCCGTTTCTGCCAGGGCTGCAGGCTGGCCTTTTACCTGGCTCCTGCCTGCGTTGCCGTCTTTTCCTGCCCACAAAGAAATCTGCAGCTGTCCCAACAGCTCCACTGAGTCACTCACTCCCCTGTCTCACTCCTCATTCTGTTTCTCCTGGTGCTGCAGGCTGCCCTTTTGTAGTGAGCATCTGCCTCTGTTGACATTTTTCTGCCCACAAAGAAATCTGCAGCAGTCCCGACAGAGCTCCGTTGGCCTCACTCACTCCCTTGTCTCATTCACTCATTTCGTTTCTGCCAAGCGCTGCAGTCTGCGCTTTTATACTGGGCTCCTGCCTGCGTTGCCGCCCTTTTCTGGCCACAAAGAAATCTGCAGCAGTCATGATAGAACTCTGTTGAGCTCGCTCACCCACTCCCCCTCTCTCACTCGTTCATTCTGTTTCTCCCACCGCTGCAGACTGCCCTTTTGTGCTGGGCTCCTGCCTGCGTTGCCGGCCTTTTCTGCCCACAAAGAAATCTGCAGCAGTCCCAACAGAGCTCTGTTGAGCTCACTCACTCCCCCTCCCTCACTCGCTCATTCTGTGTCTCCCGCTGCTGCAGGCTGCCCCCTTGTACTGGGTTACTGCCTGCATTGGCTGCTTTTTCTGCCCACAAAGACATCTACAGCAGTCCCAACACAGCTCCGTTCAGCTAGCTCACTTCCCCTTGTCTCACTCACTCATTTCGTTTCTGCCAGCACTGCAGGCTAACCTTTTGTACTGGGCTCCTGCCTGCATTTCCACCTTTTCCTGCCCACAAAGAAATCTGCAGCAGTCATGATACACCTCCATTGAGCTTGCTCACTCCCCCTCTCTCACTCGATCATCCCATTTCTCCCAGCGCTGCAGGCTACCCTTTTGTACTGGGCTCCTGCCTGCATTGGCATCTTTTCCTACCCACAAAGAAATCCGCAGCTGTCCCAACAGAGCTCCGTTGAGGTCACTCACTCCCCCTGTCTCACTCACTCATTCTGTTTCTCCTGGCATTGCAGGCTGCCCTTTTGTACTGGGATCCTGCCTCTGTCGGCATCTTTTTCTGCCCACAAAGAAATCTGTAGCAGTCCCGACACAGCTCCATTGGCCTCACTCACTTCTCCTGTCTCACTTGCTTGTTCCATTTCTGCCGGTGCAGTGGGCTGCCCTTCTATACTGGGCTCCTGCCTGCATTGCCTCCCTTTTCTGCCCACAAAGAAATCCGCAGCAGTCACAATACAGCTCCTTTGAGCTTGCTCACTCCCCCTCTCTCACTCACTCGTTCTGTTTCTCCCACCGCTGCAGGCTGCCCTTTTGTACTCAGCCCCTGCATGCATTGCTGCCTTTTCCTGCCCACAAAGAAATCCGCTGCAGTCCCAACAGAGCTCCGTTGAGCTCACTCACTCCCCCTCCCTCACTCGCTCATTCTGTGTCTCCCAGCGCTGCAGGCTGCCCTTTTGTTGTGTGCTCCTGCCTGCGTTGTCACCTTTTCCTGCCACAAAGAAATCCATAGCAGTCCCGACAGTTGAGCTCAGTCACTCCCCCACCAGTCGCTTGATCCTAATCTGTCCCAAACACTGATTTCCATCAGCGACTGCGGTATTCTGCCCTGGAAGCGCAGAAGCACATTTCGGCCAGGATGTGAAAAATGACAGCTGTACTGTTCATAAGGAGGTGTGAACAAATGCCAGTGTTGAAAATCTAGCATGAAAATATTATTAATTTGCAAACTTACAAGGGTGAGTGGAACCTGCACAACACACGCTCGTAACACAGTCATTTTATGGACTTTCATCACATAGTGTCAGTGTGATTTTCTTAATATGTCCCGAACACTGATGTCCCACAGCAAACACGCTATTGTGCGCTGGAAGAGCGAAAACATATTTCAGCCAGTATGTGAAATATGACAGCTGCACTGTTCATAAGGAGGTGTGGCAAAATGGCAATGCTGAAAATCTGGAGTGAAAATATTGCAAAGTTGTGAAGGTATGTGCGTGCATGGAAACTGCATAATGCACACCCGTAGCAGTCTCATTTTATGGACTTTTGTCACCAAATTTTCAACATAGCTATTTTAGGGCCTCTGCTAATGAACAGTGTCAATGTCATTTTCACAATATGTCCCGAACACGGATTTCCCACAGCGACCGCACTACACATTTTGGCCAGGATGTGAAAAATGACAGCTGTACTGTTCATAAAGGGGTGCAGAACAATGGCAATGTTGAAAAACTGGTGTAGAAATATTATAAATTCGAAAACATATGGCGTGTGCAAACTACGCAATGCACGCTAATAACACAGTCATTTATAGAGTGCTCGGCACCAAATTTTCAACATAGGCATTTAGGACCTTTGCTCATGAACAGTGTCACTATCATTTTGTAATCTGTCCTGAACACTGATTTCCGACAGCGACCACGCTATTCTGCGCGGAAGTGCGAAAACACATTTCGGACAGGATGTGAAAAATGACAGCTGTACTGTTCAGAAGGAGGTATGAAAAATGCCAATGTTGAAAATCTGGCATGAAAATATTGCAAATTCGCGAAGATACGCGTGCGTATAACTGCACAATGCACGCTTGTAAAACAGTCATTTCTTGGATTTTCACCAAATTTGCAACATAGGCTTTTGAGCCCACCTCATGAACACTGGCAGTGTCATTTCGTTAATTGATCCCAAAGGTGATTCTGCGCGTGACTGCGAAATCACCTTTGGGACTGATCTTACCATGACAGTGCCAGAATTCATGAGGAGGGTCCCAGAAACCCCATGTTGAAAATCTGGTGCCAAAATTCAAAAATGCACAAGATATGCACAAAGTTGAAAAAACCCTATTTATTCCATTATACAGCTTACCGGCATTTCCTCAGTTTGCGGTCGGCTTTGAAGAGTGCAGAGCGTGTTCCCGGTCCAACGAAGATTCTTGCAATGAGGTCAGAGGTAAGTATGGGGTGAGGGGTGTAGGGTTCGCAGTGGGTGGTTGCGGGTTGTGGGAGGGGCAGGGAGGTGGCGAAGGATCATTTTGTTATTACAGGGAGAAAAACAACATTGCAGGACCGTTTTATTTGCAGAACACGTGGCCTGCTGGGGTGAGACTCCCAGCATGCCAATGGACTCTTTCTTGGGGTGGGGCAGCTGCAGCCAATGGGGGATTGGCACCCTGTCAGCACACAACAAAGGGGCCACATCATGCCGACAGAGATTGGGCACCTGTTGGCACAACAAAGGGGGGGGGTTTTGTATGCCAGAGTATTGGGCACCCGTCTGCAACATAAACCTTGGTTCACTGAAGCCCGATGAGGATTAGGGCCCCTGTCTGCAAACAAACACGGTGGGGGCAGATGCTGCTGAAGGATTGGGCACCCCTCGGCTGGGGAGTAATGTGTTTGTGGTTCTGACCAAGCCCACATGTTCACAAACTATATCAGTGTTTCAAGGTCCCGCCCCTGCAATGACGGGTCACTACCTCATTGCAGTGAATGGCTGGCGCTGCAATGATGAGGGCCCCTGATTGAGCGGCTAATTTTTACAAGGTTGTGGTGCACTGGCTAAACTTGTGGCTGCAGCAGCGTGCCACAGCATTGGGGGAAAGCGGCCAAGCCTTTAAAGGCTGTGGGGGCATTGGCAACAACAGTGCCGCACCTCCACAACCTGCTTCTGGAGAAAGTTGCCACAATATGTTTCTTGCCCATATGAGCAATCAACATAAACAGGAGGTCAAGGGTTGGGGAGATTGTGTGACTGGAAGAGGAAAATGAGAGCAGTACAGAGGATGAATGCCAGAAAGCAGATATACTGACCAAGTATTTCTGCTTAGTTTTTATGATGGAGGGGCCAGGGAGTGGGTCAAAACAAGTGATAGGGGCATGATGGACAAAGAGATGGACACTGGCCCTTTTTCAAAGGAAGATATCCTCAGGGAACTGGAGAAATTGAGAATTGATAAGGCAATGTGACTAGGTGGGATACATAGAAACATAGAAACATAGAAGTTGACAGCAGATAAGGACATAAAGGCCCTTCCAGTCTGCCATTTCTTATTCTACCTTATAAATGTGCCATTGGCCTTTGTTCTGTCAATGGCCTATCTATTCATACTCTTCTGTATTGCTCCCTTATGCCTATCCCATGCCTGTTTGAAGCCCTGCACTGTATTCATTTCCACCACTTCCTGAAGTTGGCCATTCCAGCCATCCACCAACCTTTCTGTGAAAAGAACTTCCTCACATTACCCCTTAATCGGCCTCCTCTAATCTCATGTCCTCTACTGCTTTAGAGGGCTGCTTGGATGATTTCAGATCATTGGTGATGATGATGGCTAAGTCTCTTTCTTCCCTTGTGACTGCCAGCAACACTCCTCCCAGCCTATAGGTGGGTTCAGGGTTTCTCTTCCCTATGTGCATGATCTTGCACTTCTTTGCATTAAACCCCAGTTGCCACTCTTCCGACCATTTTGCTAGTTTATCCAGGTCTGTTTTCATTCTGTCCACCCCATCTGGATTATCTACTCTGTTGCAGATCTTGGTGTCATCTGCAAACAGGCAAACTTACCCTCCAGTCCATCTGCAATGCCACTGATGAAGATATTGAAGAGGACTAGCCCAGGACTGATCCTGAGGTACTCCACTTGTGACTTGCATCTCTTCTGACTGTATACTGTTTACCACCACTTTCTGTTTTCTGCCTGTCAACCAGTTTGCCACTCAGTTGACCAAATTCTGACCCACTCCAAGCCTACCCAGCTTATTAAGCAATCATTTATGTGGAACAGTATCAAAGCTTTGCTGAAGTCAGGTAGGCAACATCAACTGCTCCCCTTGGTCCACTGCTCTGGTTACCCAGTCAAATAAATCTATGAAGTTAGTTTGACAGGACCTTCCTTTTGTAAACCATTGCTGTCTTGGAGTCTGTGCTCCAATGGATTCCAGGTGTTGCACTATCCTTTCCTTAAGGAGTGCCTCCATAAGCTTGCCCACTACTGAGGTAAGACTGACTGGTCTGTAGTTCCTCGCCTCCTCCCTGCTACCACTCTTGTGGAGGAGTATCACATGAGCCCTTCTCCAGTCTTCTGGAACCTCTCCTGTGTTCAGAGTCTCACTAAACAGTTCTGATAATGGCTCTGTTAGTTCCACCCTTAGCTCATTTGGTACCCTGGGATGTATGCCATCAGGTTCCATTGCCTTGTCCACCCTGAGCTTATCGAGCTCTTGTAGGACCCTTTTTTTTGTGAAGGGACTAGTGCACCCTCCCTCCCCATGTCCATGGTGCTGAGCTGTGGGCCCTGCCTACCTTCTCTTCAGTAAATATTGAGCAGAAGTATCTATTTAGGATAGATGCTTTACATGTCATCCTCCTCCATGCCCTTATCTCCTTTGATGTTGGCAATACCCCTCTGGACTTTCTCCTTTAACTAATGTATCTATAAAAAGTCTTGACATCTTCTTTTACTGTTTGTGCTAGTGTTTCCTTGGTTAGGGCCTTTGCCTGCCTTACTGCCTTCCCTGCTTCCCTTAGGGAAGTTTGGTATGCCTCCCTATCTTCATCCCGCTGCGTTCCCTTATATTTCCTGAAGGCCAGCCTTTTGGCTCTGACCTTTTCTGCTACTGTTTTTGAGAACCAAAGTGGTTTCTTCTTCTTTTGCACTTCCTTTTCTCTCTAACACAGTGAGATGTTGCTTTAAGTATTGCATCCTTAATGCTTGCCCACTTTGTCTATACCCCCTCACCTGTATTTTTTTTTTGCCAGGGCTAGCTTAACTCTGTTGGCCATCTTATCAAAGTCAGCTTCTCTGAAGTCCCATATATTTGCCTTGGAATGGGATGATTTAGTTCTAATGGCCAAATTGAACCCAGGATTCTAAAAGAGTTAAGGCAAGTTCTGGCAGACCACTGATTGCCATGTTCAGCTTGTCTTTAGAAACAGGATAGGTTCCCAAGGACAGGAGGAGGGCTGATGTAGTTCCTCTGTACAAAAGTGGGGACAAAGAGGAGGTGGAAAACTACAGACCAGTCAGCCTGACCTCTGTAATGGAGAAAGTCATAGAAACACTATTGAAGATAAGAACTGTGGAACATCTGGTTGTCAACAGTCTACAGGACACAAGACAGTATGGTTTTATGGGAAGATGGTCGTACCAGACTAACCTCACTGAGGTTTTCAATGAGTAACCAGGGAGGCAAATCAAGCCGGGCAGTGTATGTGGCTTACCTGGATTTCTGTAAGCCTTTGACACTGTCCCACACTGTAGGTTGATAAGGAACCTGCAGAACATGGGAGTAGGAAAGAAGGTGGTGAAGTGGCTGGAATGTTGGCTGGATAATAGGGCCCAGATGGTGAGTAAATGGCATTCACTTTGAAGATGGTAAGGTGGCCAGTGGGGTGCCACAAGGATCAATACTGGGCCTTGTCCTCTTCAATGTCTTTATCAGTTAAAATAGCAGAGGGTCTAGAAGGAAGATCTGCCTGTTCACTGATGACACTAAGCTTTGTAACAGAGTGGACATGTCAGGGGAGTAGATAGAATGAAGGGGATCTAAAGAAGCTGGAAGATTGGTCAAGGGATTGGCAACTGAAGTTCAATGCAAAAAGTGCAATATAATGCAGATGAGGCCAAAACCCAGGAGTCATATCATCTGATGGGGAGGAAATAGAATGCTCCAAACAGGAAAGAGATTTGGGGGTGATCATCTCTGATAACCTGAAGGTTGGGAGGCAGTTTGACAAGGTGCTGGGAAAGGCTAGCAGAATGTTGGGATGCATAGGCAGGGTACTCAACAGTAAGAAGAGAAGTAATAATTCCACTGTACAGGACTTTGGCAACTCACATCTTGAGTAGTGTGTCCAGTTCTGGAGGCTTCACCTGCAAAAGGATGTTGATAGAGTGGAAGCAGTTCAGAGGAGGGTGACCAGAATGGTGCAGCGACTACATCAAAAGCCCTACATAGCTAAGCTGAAGGAACTGAATATGCCATCATTGGCAAGATGATGGCCACACTGGGCTGCTACCTGCACACTGTCTAGTTAGAGAGCAAAAACTCCATTATACTCTTTTTAATTTTAAAGGAGAGTTACATTTGGCATGTATTATTCTTGTGGTCACATTATATGACCCAAGAATCCAAAACGCAAAACCCACTTATAATGGACACACATATAGCAGATACTTACTTTTAATGGACATATCTGCCTTGTCAAAAGCCAAAAATGTTAAAAATCCCATTTATACCATACTCTGCAACCCCTGTACAGTGGATACTGTGAGCTCCTTTGTACCCGTTACATGCTGTAAAATGCCTGCTAATTTGCACCTGATTATTCAGCTGGTTTGTCTGGCATCATAAAGACATTACTCACCTCACTGATGCCTGGTACCTGACACCTTACTCCAGGGAATTACTCTTGTACCCTCCTGATCACCCAGTCAGCACGGTTCTGTACCATAAAATCTTACCAATCACATTTACTACTCAGCTCCTCGATCCTAATGAGCACAATCTTTCCAATCTTGTTTACTGCTTGGTTCCCAATAAGCTACAAATTGTAGTTCCCCATACCTTTGATTGTCAGAGGAGGGCAAGTTCTTGTTTTACTTCCTGTGTTGGAGAAGATTCATATTTTAAAATTTTAGGATATAGTGGACACCCTTATAATGGACAAAACCTGCTTGCACAAATGTGTCCATTATAAGAGGTTTCCACTTTAATAACTTTGGAAAAAGCTTTTAGTTGGGTGTTATGTTTAGGGCTTTTGAAATGCGGGCAGGGCTGGGTTAAATAAGGTAGCTTTAGGAGTAAAGATTGTTTGCTTTTTAGTGACAGTTATCGCGTACCATCACTACCCCTTACCTGGTGTTGGGGCCGCCAAGCCTAAGGGCCTCCAAGCGATTCATTGACATCTGATTTCATCCGAATGACCATTTCCTAACGACCATCAGAGAACTTCACCAGTACCCTGATTTGGGCTGCTGGCTGCCTTTTGTCATCTACGAGATGGGTCGATGCTTTGTGGCCAAACTGTGCTGGACTCACTCCTCGGATGGACTGTTTTCTGGGTAGGACATGGATGCCAGGATGCCAGGAATGTGGAGACTGTACTACACCTCCCGGGTTTACAGGAAGACCTATATAGAGGAACCTTTGCCCATCTAACGCAGCCCTTTTGTCAGTGGATTCCAGTCTGTTTTCTGTTGGAACTTTCAGGGGTCCACCTCTGATCCATGGGGACACTTTTTGTCATCCTGCGGAAGCTGCCTTTTATCAATAGGGGAGCTGTCCTGCCCCATGGAGGAGGAAGAAAGGTTGCTTTGTACAGCCATACTGGTGAGAGAGGCACTGGTTCTGTACTACTGAGTGGGTGAGCTGGTCGTTTTTTCCTTTCTCTGCTGATAACCCTCATTCTTGTGAGCCACCATTGCTGAAGCCTGTAAGAGAGGCCCTGAGTTTGCTTGGGGTGGCTCCACTCATCTGTGCTCCCATCAGCGGGACTTGGTTCCCAAAATAACTGTCCAGCTGAAACCAGGGTCAGTGAGAGGGCACATGGTTACTTGGATCTGGGCCTGGAACTTTAAACTTTTTCATTCAGTTACTGTTTTTGCATGTTTCTCTGCTTTGTTCTGGACATGTTCTCCGGGCTTTGCCTTGCTGTTTGTGGTCTTTGAAATGTCCCTCTCTATTAAGCAAAGTCTGCTTTCCTTGTGTGGGGTGGTTTGGGGAGTTGTGGTTTTTGATTTTTAGCTATTGTCTGTGTGATGTGTGAATAGTCTAGCTATTATTGTATTAGTGTATGGTTGTGTGCATGTGTGTGTTGCATAGTTAGAAAACCATGTACCTAGAACATTATAGTTAGGCAGTATGTGTCTGGGGAAATGTGAGGGCCTGGGGTGGACTAGGATTGTATACGAGGCATCCAGCTGCTTGATCTATGGCCTTTCTCCAACCTCCCAGTTTCTGCCACCACAGCTCATTGCTGTTGGGAAGTTGGGATTAGGAGAAGCCACATTAATTGACTTTGGCAGGGCACCTCGGGCACATTGGTTGGGGCAGGATAGAGGCAGTCAGGTGCAGAAGGAGCCCTGGGGTTCCACGAGTCCAAGGGAGAGGCCAGACTTGTTTGGTACCCATCCCCATGGGTCCCACCAGACCAGATGGGCAGGTACCCAGAGGGGCTGCATCTTCTACCAGTCCCCTCATGGTAGTGCTTTGCAGTGCCAGATCAATCAGAAACAAGATCACAATTATAGTGGATTTGGTTTCTTCGGTTGATCTGGCTTGCATCATGGAGACCTGGGTGGGTGATGATGTTGGCCTGGTCTTAGAGGCCACCGTCCCACCCCCGGGTATGCTGTAGTGCACTGCCCCAGCGTGGAAGGCAGGGGCAGCTGGGTAGATATCTGTTTTGGATCCGAGCTGAGCTTCACCGTGCACCCATGAGAAATTTCATGTTCCCTTAAATGTGTGGCTGTTCGTGGGGGTCCGGGTGCAGGCTGCAGGATTCTCTTGATTTACTGCTCCCTGGGGTGGTGCAAGAATCCCTACAGGAGATAGCCAACTTTGTTGTCGGCCAAAACATTGGAGGCCCCAGATGTTAGTTCGAGGGGACTTTAATGTTTGGGCGACAATGTATCCTCTAGGCTTGGTTATAACCTCCTCCAGATGATGACATCTCTGGGTCTGTCACAAGAAGTTTCTTCCTGGACCCACCAGGGTGGCCACATGTTGGACCTGCTGTTCTTGCTGGGGCTTGGGTAAACAGTCTCAAGACTGATCGGGTCATTTGGTCTGATCATTGCACAATGGAGTTCTTGTAGGACCCCCAAGAGCCCTCCCTGCAAAGATGGTAAGCTACCATCCTTTGAGGGGTTTGACCCCTGAGGGTTTCTGGCAGCAGCCAATTTATCTAGTGTGGAAAATGCAGGCGCAGGGGTATGTGCATAGAGTTGCCGCCTACAACAAGGTGATGTCTGATGCACTTGACTCCCTTGCACTGGTCCGTGTATGACCAAATCCTCTCATTTGAGGTCCCCATGGTTTGATGGGGACTCAAGGTGATGAAGATTATGGGTCAGAGGTTACATTCTGGCAGAAGACTGGGCTGGAGGTGGACAAACTGCCCTGCGTGCTCAATACGGTGAGTACCAGGGAGCAACCAACTGTAAGAAGGCAGAGTTCCTGTTCAGGAGATAGCTGACAGGAAGAATCAACCAACTGTGCTTTTCAGACTGTTGACAGGCTTTACAGCCTGCCTGTCTACAGTCAAAAAGACTTTCTGATGCTTTATGTGAAGAGTTTGCTCGATTCTCCTTGGACACAGTGTCCGCCATCCAGCAGGAATTCCAACAGTGAGCCAAACTGTAGCTGACAATAGTCTTCTTGAGTGCTCAGAGAGCACTCTGGTTAAGCAGTTTAGACTGGTGGAGGTGGCTGAGGTCATTGAATGTCCACGCTGAAGCACACTTATTGTGAACTGGACCCAGTGCCAACACGGTTGGTGTCAACTCCTTAGGCCTGGTGTTTGCCTTGATTGTCCAGTGCTCTCTGTCAGAGGGGTCTTCCCAGATGCCTTGAAGGAGGCACTGGTGAGACCCCTTCTGAAGAAACCATCTTTAGATGCTGACTTCATGGCTAATTATTGTCCCATCTCCAGCCTTCGTTTTTTAGGTAGGTTGTCGAGAAGGTTATGGCACTTCAACTTGAGGAGCAACTCATGGCCTATGATCTATATGAGCTTCTACAGTCTGGGTTTGTGTGAGGCATAGCACAGAAACTGCATTAGTTCAGGTGCACTATGACCTCCTCAGGGCGAAGGATCGAGGGAGGGACAATTCTCATTCTCCTCGATCTCTCCTCAGCCTTTGACATGGTGGACCATTACGTTTTACTTGACTGCTGGAGGGAATTTTGTGGACTCGCCAGCACTGTCATCTGCTGGTTTGAGTCCTATCTCATGAACAGGAGGAAAAGGGTGGTAATGGTGAATTTCTCCTCCTCCTTGCATCCTGTTCTGTGGAGTACCTCAGGGTTCAGTCTTGTCACTGATGTTGTTCACCATGTATTTGCTGCCCTGGGAGAGCTCATTAAGAAGTACAGTCTGGGTTTTCATTACTATGCAGATGATACCCAGCTGTGCCTTCCCTTGCCCTGGGACAGCTAATGCAGTGGATGTGCTGAAATAATAGCTTTGCTGAGATCAATAACTGGATGGCCTCCAGATGGCTGCAACTGAACCCAATAAGACAGAGGTACTGGTAGTGGAGTCGAACAGAAAGCATGATAGGATGGCCTCTGGTGCAGAGATGGGACTTTTCTGGGTTCGTGCCATTGAAGGCCTCCTCTACGGTGTGCAGTCTTGGTGTTATGATGGACAGTGTATTGACACTTGAATTCCATGTGTCATCCATTGTCCATACTAGTTTCTATCATCTGAGGAATATCACCAGGATCAAACCTCTGGTTCAGCCCCGGACCGCCCTACCTTGGTGCACGCCTTTGTGGCATCGAGGCTGGACTACTGTAAAGTGCTCTACCATGGGGTCTCAGGAGGTACCCTCCACTGACTGCAGCTGGTGCAGAATGCAGCCACCAGGTTGCTGATGGGGAAGTCTAAGTACTGCCACATCACCCCAGTACTGCATGAACTGCCATGGCTGCCAGTCAGGTGGAGGGTCCTCTTTAAGGTGGCTTGCTCACCTTTAAGGCCCTACACAGCCTGGGCCCTGGTTACCTGGTGGACCTTCTTACACCCATTGTCTCAGTCTGCTCCCTCCATTCCATCCTGTAGGGGCCACCTTATGATTCCCAGGAAGAGGCTAAAAATGGACAGCGACAGAGCTTTTAGTGTCATCGGACCATTCTGTGGAATTCATTACTGCCAGCTGTAGGGAGGCCCATTCAGTAGAGGTGTTCAAGGCCCACCTCAAGGCCTTCTATTTAATTAAGCTTTCCTGACCCTGTCTTTTTAAACACTGCTTTGGCACTGCACACTATGAAACAAGCTTCTGTCCTAGGATTCTTATTTATTTAAATAGACTTTAAAAAGCAACTGAACAAAAGAGTAAACAGGGAGGAGAGGAGGCACTGTGGGTCACCTGGAGACTGGAAAGGGCACCACAATCCGCACAGGGTTGTGTACAGACCCCATGTCAGGGGAAGGAATGGACAAGGATATGATGAAGGCATTCTTAGAATGGCAGAGAAGGGAGATACTGTTGATGGGAGACCTGAATATGCCAGATGTTAACTGGAGCACATTTGCTGCAGCCACATCCAAGAGCAGGGCCATTCTTGATGCCTACAGGTGGCAGGCATTAGACAGCTAGTTTGGAACCCACTCATGAGGGAGCAATCTAGACCTCATGCTCTCAAACGGGGGCAGTGAGAGGATCTCAGCCCTAGAAGTGGGTTGCCATCTGGGGACAAGTGACCATCAAACAGTGTGGTTCACGTTAAACTCAGCTACAGAGTCAAGCCGCATAAAAAGTGAGGGTACTGGACTTTAGGAGGCTGACTTTGTCAAGATGGAGAGTGCCTCAGAAAAGCACTAGCAAACAGGCTAGAAGGAGGTGTGGAGCAACAATGGGGAATTATCAAACTGCCATCACAGAGGCAACAAGCCTTTGTGTGAAGCAAATAAACAAATCAAAATGAAAGAAAAAGCCACTATGGTTCTCAAAAGAGGTGGCTGTGAAAGTCAAGAAGAAAAAGATAGCATTCCAGAAGTATAAGGAAACACAGAAGGAGCAGGACAGAGAGCTGTACCAGTTAAGGCAGAAGTAAGCAGGGAGGGAAGTCAGAATAGCAAAGGCCCAAACTGAGGAAAAGATAGCCAACTCAGTTAAGAAGGGGGATAAAACCTTTTATAGGTACATCAGCGAGTGTAGAAAGACAAAGGGAGGGATAGTGAGGCTGAATAGAATGAACGGTGGGTGGGCAGAGGGGGACAGTGAAAAAGCAGGAATACTGAACGAATATTTCTGCTCAATATTCACAAAAGAGGAGGGAGAAGTGCCTAATCCAATTAACAGAAGCACTCTTGATAGGGGAGTCAATCCCAGTCCTTTCACAGAAGAAAGGGTTCTGCAAGAACTCCTAAAACTGAAGGTGGACAAAGTAATGGGTCTTGATGGAATTCACCCCAGAATTCTAAAAGAATTAAGGGAGGAACTAGTGAAACCACTGGCTACTCTTTTTAATAAATCATGGGAGGATGGTGTGGTACCCGAGGACTGGAGGAAGGCAGATGTGATTCCCCTTCACAAAAGTGGGTCCAAGACAGAGGCAGGAAACTACAGACCTGTCAGTCTGACCTCTGTGGTAAGGAAAGTGATGGAGTCACTTCTGAAGGAAAGAATAGTCGAGTACCTAGAGGCCAGTGGAGCACAGGACCCAAGGCAGCATGGGTTCACAGCGGGAAGGTCATGTCAGACGAATCTAATAGATTTCTTTGACTGGGTGACCAAAGTAGTAGACCAGGAGGGCTGTGGACATAGCCTACCTAGACTTTAGCAAGGCATTTGACACAGTCCCACAAAGATTAATAGTCAAATTAACCAGCCTGGAAGTGGGACCCAGGTGGTAGCCCGGTAAAACATTGGCTGGACAACAGGACACAGAAGGTAATTGTAAATGGAGTCCACTCTGAAGAAAGGGGTTACTAGTGGGGTACCGCAGGGTTCAGTATTGGGTCCAGTCCTTTTAATGTCTTCATCAGTGACATTGCAGATGGACTGGAAGGAAAAGTATGCCTTTTGCAGATGACACAAAGATCTGCAACAGGGTTGATACAACGAGGCGTGGAAAGGATGAAAAGGACTTGGCAAGGTTGGAGGAATGGTCAGAAGTATGGCAGCTAGGATTCAATGCAAAGAAGTGCAAAATAATGCACCTGGGAAACAAGAACCAGGGAAGAATACACAATGGGTGGGAGGTAGTAACAACAACAAAAAGGAAAGGGACCTGGGGTAATTATATCAGATGACCTTAAGGTTAGCAAGCAATGTGAGAAGGCAGTAGGGAGAGCTGGGGTTATACTGGGATGTATAGGGAGAGGCATCATCAGCAGAAAACAGGAAGTTGTTATCCCTCTGTACAGACAGTTGGTGAGACCCCATCTGAAGTACTGTGTCCAATTCTGGAGACCCCATCTCCACAAGGACATAGACAGGATAGAGGCAGTCCAGAGGAGGGCAACTAAAATGGTGCAGGGTCTGCAAGAGAAGCCGTATGAGGAGAGACTAAAGGAGCTTAATATGTATACCCTTGAGGAAAGAAGGGAGAGGGGACATGATAGAAACTTTAAATACCTCAGTGGAATCAACAAAGTCCAAGAGGGTAGCATTTTTCAGAAAAGAGACTTGCAAGAACAAGGGGACACAATTTAAAGATAGAAGGAGGCGGTTCAGGGCAATGTGGAAGTATTATTTCACAGAGAGTGTAGTGGATGCATGGAACAGCCTTCCTGAGGAGGTTGGGGTCTAAAACTGTGGGAGAATTCAAGAATGCATGGGACAGACATAAGGCAATTCTTGTGGGGAGTAGGAAGAAATAGGCTGTTGGTTAACTAGGATCTGCGCCTATCCTGTAGGGAAATGGGCAGACTACATGGGCCTAGCGGTCCTTATCTGCCATCAAAGTCTATGTTTCTATGTTTCTATATTTATTTATTGAATTTTCTATTTTACTATAGCTGTATATTTAATACTGTTTTATCTGTTGGTGTGTTCATTTATTTTTTCTGTTTTTTCTTGTGTATAGCTCCCAGAGCCCCAGGAATTAGGTGTCTTTAAATAAAATTTGCCTTTCCTACTCCCTAGAGGAGAGGAGGGAGAGGGGGCATATGATTGAAACATTTAAGTACCTCACAGTGAGAAATAAGATACAGGAGAATACCATTTTTAAGAGAAAAAGCTGCTCAAGAACGAGGGGCCACGAGATGAAATTGGCAGGAGGGAGGCTCAGGGGAAACATGAGAAAGTACTTCTTTACAGAGAAGGTGGTAGACAAGTGGAACAGCCTGCCAGCAGAGGTGGTGAGGGCAGACACAACAAATGGATCTAAAAATGCTTGGGAAAGACATAGAGGACTACTGGTAAATGGAGGAGGGGGACAACCTAATACTGGCAAAACATAAAACAGCACAGTTATTGCAGGTATTGGGGCAGACTAGGTGGGCTGAAGGCTCTTATCTGCCGACAAATTTCTATGTTTCTATGTTCTTATGATGCATCACTTGGCTATTTTTGCATGTTTTCACACCAAATTTTCAACATGACATTTTAGGAACCCCACCAGATGGGCAATGTCAGTGGAATTTATAAACCGTCCCAAAGGCAATTTCATGGTTGCTTGGTGAAATCACCTTCTAGCATAATTTGAAGATTTTCACTGCCTTCATTCATGACGTGGGGTCATAAAAGGCTACCTTTAAAATTTGGCACCAGAATATGTAAAATGCCAAAGTTAGTGCATCTGTTTAAATTTTACTATGCTCACTCAGAAGTCTGGTAATTTTAAATATTTTGACCACAAATTTTCAGTATAAGCATACTTTTAGACTTTCACTAAAATTGTAAGTGCAGTGCCCAGAGTGACCTGTGCTCCACAGCATCATACATACTGTACACCTAAGGAATGGGACTGCAGGCCAGAGGGCCCTGCACTACCACATACAAATAAAACCCAATGATACTATCTCCAAAAGTAAGGAAATTTGTTGCAAAGAAAATCTTTAATGCACTGCTGTAGTTGGTTTGAAGCAACACAAGTAGGGAAACATGGTGTTAGGGCTGGCGAAACTCTGGCACCCCACCCCCATCCTGCAGGCAGCAGCAAACAGGTGAGGGGTGTGCCTTTGGGTTGTTAACCCTAATGCTCACCACATCCTCATATACTGCATTCATCTCAGCTTATTAGGGCAAGTACTGTTAGAAAGCAGAGGATAGAGGAACTCAATGCATGGCTGGGGGGTGGTGTGAAACAAATGGGTATGGGTTGGTGGGGCAGAACATGGCAGAATAAGGACCTATATGCACCAGACAGACTGCATTTAAGTAAGGAGGGTGCCAGATTCCTAAAGAACAAGCAGGAAGCACACTTGATAGAAAAACTGAATTTAAACTGAAGATGGGGGGGGAGGCATGGCACTGGTAGTCACCAGGAGAGGGAAGCCATCTGACCTTCCACCCAGTAGTTAAAGAAGGGAGGGGGTATGGGGCGGCTACAAAAACCACAGAAGGGAGAGAAAGGCACAAAGAGAAGTCAAGGAGCAAAGAGATACAGTGGTCGCCCTGGAAGGTGTTATCCTTGAATGCAAGGAGTCTGGCTAACAAGTCAGCAGATATGCAGGCACTGATGGCAGCAGGTGAAGTGGACATAGCAGCCAACACAGAGACATGGGTGACCCAGTACCTTGACTGGGACCTCGTGATCCCTGGGTACAGACTGTACCAGAAAAACATAGAAGGGGCGGTATGGTGGTGTGGCTTTATACATAATGGAAGGGATAATATGCACCAGGGAGAAGGTGGAAGAGGGAGGGGCAGATGCCTTATGGGTAATGCTCCAGAATACCAATAAGAGAAGGATTCAATTAGGGGTGGTGTACAGACTGCCCTCATAGGGTGTGGAACTGGACAGAGAGCTAAGGGACCAGATGAGGAAGGTAGGTAGGAAAGGAAACATAGTCACAACAGGTGACTTAAACCTGCCTGGAGTAGACTGGAGCACCCTGTCTACCTCCTGTTCCCCATAACAGGTAATCTTCAATACTTTCCAGGAGTGTTTCATGGCACAGGGGGTCACAGAACCAACCAGGGAGGAGGCCATACTGGACTGAGTGTTGTTGGAATTTGACTTAGTCCAGGAGGTAGAAGTGAGGGACCCCCTTGCAGGCAGTGACCACTGCATGGTGTGGGTTTACATCAATATGGGTAAAGAAGCAGCCAGATCAAAACGAGAGTGGTGGACTTCAAGAGGTGCACTTTTCTATGATGGGGGACATACTAGTAGGGCATCTTGCAAAACTTTGATTGAAGATGCATGCGGATCAGAAATGGTCCATCATTAAAGTGGAGTTAAAAGAGGCCACAATCACTTGCATGAAGACTCGTAATAAGAATTCCAGGACTAAGAGACCTAACTGGTTTAACAGGAATGTGGCAAAGAAAGTGAGGAGGAAGAGGCAGCCTTCCAGAGGTACAAGCGTACTTTGAGGAGGAGAACAGGAAGGTCTACTCAGTGAAGCTTGAGAGGCAGGGTGAGTAATGCTGGCACAGGGGATCAAGGAAGGGGAAAATGACTTCTTCAGATACATAAAGGAGAGGTCAAGGAACAGGGATGGGATTATCATGGTAAAGAGGGAGGAGGGATGGGCAGAAAATAGTGAGGATCTGGCAGAGGCACTAAATGAGTACTTTAGGGGATAGACCTATGCCACTGGAGAAAATTGGGGGCAGACTCTTTGGTGGGGATGAAACCAATGGGGTGATTGGGGTTGACAGGGTCTTCAAGGGTCTTATGGTCCTTTGGGTGAACAAATCACCTGGAACAGATGGAGTGCACCTGAGGGGCCTGAGGGAACTGGTGGAAGTACTGGCTGCCCCCCTGGTGGATCTGTTTAATACCTCACTGGTGAAGGGGTGCATGCCACAGGACTGGAGGATAGCACATGTGGTGCCAGTCCACAAGGGAGGTCCAAGAGATGAGCTGGGTAACTACAGGACAGTCAGCCTAACCTCCATAGTGGGCAAGTTAATGGAGACCATGCTAAAGGAATGGCTGGTGACCTTTCTGGAGCT
Source organism: Neoceratodus forsteri (assembly GCA_016271365.2). Lineage (NCBI taxonomy): Eukaryota > Metazoa > Chordata > Ceratodontiformes > Ceratodontidae > Neoceratodus > Neoceratodus forsteri. The sequence goes on along the minus strand of CM028129.1, from coordinate 18,043,353 downwards.
AAATGGTATCCAGGATGACAGGCAGCATGAGTTTGTCAGGGGGAGATCCTGCCAAACAAATATGATAGACTTTTATGACTGGGCCACAGGGTTGTTGGACAAGGGTCAGGCAGTGGATGCTCTGTGCCCAAACTTAAGCATTGCATTCAGTTCCATGCCACTTGGCAGGTTGATCAGCAAGCTGAGTAGCCTGGAAATCGGGGACAAGCTGTTGCAGTAGGTCAAGAGCTGGTTACAAGACAGCAGGGTCCCACAGTGCTCAGTACTCAGACCAGTGCTTTTCAACATCTTTATGGGTGATATAATAGATGGGATCAAAAGTAAAATCTGCCTTTTTGCAGATGATACTAAGTTTTGTGGGAGGGTGGACACAGAGGTGGGGAGACAGGAGCTAAGGGAAAATCTGGCTAAGCAAGAGAAATGGTCGGGCATCTGGCAGTTGGGATTCAATGTTAAGAAATGCAAGGTCATGCACATGGGAGCCAGGGACCCAGGGGCCAGCTACTGGCTGGGGGGGCGTACAGATGACCATCTCAGAAGAGGAGAGGGATCTGGGGGTGTTAGTCAGGGGCAACATTAAACACTCTTCGCAGTGCCATAAGGCAGCAGCCAAAGCAAACAAATTGCTGGCCATCATCAGAGAAATCTCCTCTAGGAGGGAGGAAATTATTCTGACAGTATACAGGTCATTGGTGAGACTACACCTGGAGTATGGTGTACAGTTCTGATGCCCTTATTTAAAGGAGGACATCAGGCTACTGGAGAGAGTTCAGCAGATGGTGACCAAGATGATCCTGGGCATGGGGGACAAACCATATGATGAGTGACTACAGGAGCGCAATATGTATTCCCTGGAGGACAGAAGAAAGAGGAGAAATATGATAGAAACCTTCAAGTACCTACAGGGTATAAACAGGGTTGGAATGGAGGGCATCTTCAATTCAGACTGGGAGGAGACACAAGGGACATAGTCTGAAACTAGTGGGGTGAAGATTTACGAAGGAATTGAAGAGACACTTTTCACAGAAAGGGTGGTGTCTAGGTGGAATGAGTTGCCAGAGGCAGTGATATGGTAAAAACAATGGGAAGTTTCAAGGTGGGGAGACAGATGAAAAGAGAATTAGAACAGGAGGGTGGAAGAGGGGGAGAAAGGGGAAGATGACTCTGAAGAAAGAAAGGGAAGAGGAGCAGCCTCAAGGAATTAGACTGAGCTACACTCAAGCAGACTTGATAGACCATCATGGCCCTTTCTGCTGGCAATTTTGTATGTTCATTTGTTTGTATTTATTCATGGAATGGGGTGAGTGTTAGGGTTGACAGCCCCAAGGCACACCCATATATGTTCCTGCCTGCAGGGTGGGGTGGGGTGTTAGGGTTGTAAACTCTCACATCACACTTCCCTACTTTGTTGCTTCAACCTAACTAATGCATTAAAAACATTTTATTAAATGTATTTTAAATATAAACTATCTATAGATCGGGTTTTAACATTTGACAATGCTGGTCTTTCTACCAATAATCTTACTTTAGCTGGTACTTGTTCACTAACAATCTTCCAAGCCCGACATCGGTTGTCAATTTATTCTTTGTTACAAAGTATACACCACCTCGATAATGTTGTATAAGCAACACACTGACATTCCAAAGGTAAATCAAATGCAAACCCACAGCCTTTGTTGAGTGACAGTGCTATTCTCTGCAACAAAGACTTACTGATCGATCGATAGTAAATGACTAGGTCATAGTCAATAATGAATAGAATATGAGTTTGAACAATAAGATTTTTGTTTCCTGGGTAAAGTTAATTCTATTACTGTACAACATGCCAAATCATTTTTAACAGACTTCACAACATTGTCAATGTGCTAATGATAACTAAGACTGCTATCTAGAGTCAGACCTAAATATTTATTTGTGTGACTTGATCCAAAATAATGCCATTAGATGTTTTTAGAGAGAGAGAGAGAGAGAGAAACTGTAGGGAACCAGTATGTTGCCTAGAATGGAATAACATCACTTTTGTGTTTTTTGAATTCAAGCATAGCTTATTAATGATACAACCATGCACAGCACAAAAATCACATTGTAGTATGGTAGTCAAGTTGTTTAAGTCTTTGTTTCAGAAAAAATTGTCATCCGAGCACAATAGAATCTTTGATTGTTTTATAAAACTGGATAAGTTATTCAAAAACAGACTAAAAAGCAAGGGTTCCAAGAATAGATCCTTGTGAAAGATTTAAAGTCACGGGCAATGGTTCTGAAAGAAAATTTTGAAGTCTAACCTGCTGCACACGGTTGGTTAAGTAATCTTTAAACTGAGATGTAACTTAATTGATAAAACCAAGCTGTTTCAAACTATCAATCTGATTTGCATGATGTACCAAGTTGAAAGCCTTTGATAAATCTATGTATATAGTACCAATTAGATCCCCACTGTCCAGGGCCTCATGTATAATATTAATAAATTCTGCTAAAGCTGTAACAGTACTATGTTTTATCATGTTGTTCAGCAGTCTGCAGATGGTATTTTTCAAGATGCTCCATAATCTGATCATAAACAAAACAAAGTGGTTATATTAAATGCACACTGAAAATAGAAAATAGATTTAAAAATCTACATTTCAACATTAGGTCTTCTTCAGAAAATATCTAAAAGAGAAAAAGCAAAGTTAGTGTAGAAGGGAGGTAAAATGAGGGATATGTGTATGTGTGTGTGTGTGTGTATGTGTGTGTCTGTGTCTGTGTGTGTATGTGTGTGTGTATGTGTATGTGTGTGTGTGTGTGTGTGTGTATGTGTGTGTGTGTCTGTGCGTGTGCGCGTGTGTGTGTAAGGAACAAGGGGGAGGCTCAGGGGGAAGAAGTGATGAATGGTAAGATTGAGAGAGAATCTGTGAAACAAAAAGGTGATGACGGGAAAGATAAAGCACAATAGGAGTGAAAGAGCTAGAAAGTCCCCAGGTGGGGACTAATTAACAGAGGCCTAGTAAGAAGGCTGAAAGTGACAAATGTGTGGGAAGGAGACAGCGATGGAGACTTCTGGTGAAAATGAAAAAGAAATTAAATGTGTACAGATACAAACAGACTTTAGGGAAAACAACGGGTGGCTGAAAGATGTTAGTGGAAAATAAGCCTATCATTTAAACCAGAGGGCTGCTGAGAGCCAGGCCGGATGATCAGCTAGGATTCCATGTTTTTTCTATGGTCAGAATCCCAAAAGCCCTGCTAAAAGACACAAACAGAAAGATCATTGACACTGTGGTCCCTGGGGATAAAGTGGGATACAATGGGTTTAGCAGTGACACCATTCCTGACTGGTCTGTAATGTTCCCTGAAATGGTCAGCAAGACGCCTACCAGTCTCTCCGATGTAAATAGCTGTACACTTCCTGCAAAGAATACAATATATCACATTAGTGGAGGTGCATGAGAACTCCTTGGTGATGTGAAAAACACCTGTAGGCCCCCGAATTTTAGTCACACTGGAAATAAATTTGCAGGTGTAGCAGTGAGTCCTGTTGCAAGGTTTGGTACCTGGTAGGGAGGAACTGTTAGGAGTAGGTAAGCTGCTTTTAACCAGGAGATTCCACAGGTTAGGTGGCCAGCGGTAGGAGGCAATAGGTGGTTCTGTAAAGGAAGCACCAATGTTAGGGTCAGTTTGCAAAATGGGAAAGTTACTGGTGATGATCCTGTGAAGAGAAGGTATGCTCTGACGTAAAGGAAGCACTAGTGGAATACTCCATTGTTCTTGTGTGACAGTATCCTTCCTGCGGACTCAAGGTTACGGGGCATGTTACTGACCCAGGAGAGTGCTTTGTCCACTGTGTTTTAGGGTATCCCTGCTGATAAAAAACTTCATTATTTGGGTCTGCTCAGCAAAATCATCTTTTCACTGCATAACCTGCGAAGTCTAAGAAACTGTGAATAAGGCAGGCCATTCTTGACATGGTTAGGATGGAAGGAGCTGTGGAGGAAGTGACTGTAAGAGTCAGTACTGTAGGTTTGTAATAAACTGATGTCTTCAGACCAGTTTTCTGTACTGACAGTTGGATATCCAGAAAAGGCAATGTAGAGGAGTGTACTTCAACAGTGTATTGAAGGGAAGGATGGGCCGTGGTAAACTTGTGAAGGAAGACTTGGAGGGTCTCTCTGGAGCAGGAGGTGGCCCCCACACAGTCATCTATGTAGCATTTGTTGAGTTCAGGCACAGTCCCTGTGAATGAGAGGAAAAAAAGTTCCTCCACCCAACCTACAACAGATTAACAAAGCTGGGACCCATCTTGGTACCCATGTCAACTCCACTGACCTGCTGAAAAAAACTGTTATTAAAAGAAAAAGCATTGAGTGTAAGAACAAGTTCTGCCAGATGAGTTAGTGTGTGTGTGGGTGGCTGCTGGACTTCCTGCTTATTCTAGAAATGCTGCAAAGCTGTCAGACCGTCATCATGGGGATCACTGTGTAAAGAGATTTGATGTCCATGGTGAAGATGAGCTGATGAGAGTCAGTGAATCTGAACCTGTCAAATAACTGGGGAGCATGGTTAGTGTCTTTAACATAGGAGGGCAGGGACTCAATGAGTGGTCTCATGAGGCTGTCCTAAAATGCAGAGATGTGCGATGTCGGGAAGGAGCAGGCAGACACAACAGGACGACCAGGGTTACCTGTTTTGTGGATTTTGGGAAGGAGGTAAAACCTGGATGTCAGGGATGCTGCACTATGACTCTCTTAGCAGAAGCAGGGCGCTCTTTATTTTCAATAGCAGATTATTTATTATTTGTTTGTTTTCAATAGCAGATCATGTATTATTCATTTGAATGCCTTAGAAAGTGGAGCTAAAACAGACATTGGTCTGTAATTAAAGGTTGATAACCAATCACCACTGTTAAATATTGGAGTAACAAATGCATGTTTTCAGTGTGAGGGAACTACTCTGTATATCAAAGAAAAAATCAATACTGTAAATTAAAGGGGTCCACAACCTAGGAGCATGGAAAGTGAGCAGCACCAAAGCAACAGGAAACAGAAGAACTACGTGTACATACATAACCAGAAATGGGAACGTGACAATCAATGCACACAGCAGTATAACCAGTGCAGATCTAGAGCAGTGGGAGTAACAGGGCCAGACCAATCCCAAACTAATGAAGACAGGTTGAAGGAACTGAACATGTACTCCCTGGAGGAGAGGAGGGAGAGAGGGGATATGATAGAGACATACAAGTATCTCACAGGGAGGAACAGGGTGCAGGAATACACTATTTTTAAGGAAAAAGATGTTCCAGGACTAGAGGGCATGGGATGAAGTTGGAGGAGGATGATTCAGAGGAAACTTGAGGAAGAATTTCTTCACAGAACGAGTGGTGGACAATTGGAACACCCTGCCAGAGGAAGTGGTGGGGGCTGAGACAATCATGGGATTTAAGAATGCATGGGATAGACATAAAGGAATTCTGGAGGTCAGGGGTAAGGGGCAACAGACTTCTAGGAAAACATAAACTGAATTTACAAGCTCAAATGGGCAGACTGGGTGGGCCATAGGCCCTTATCTGCTGACACTGTCTATGTATCTATGAATGCCATTCCACCATCCACTCAGGAAGGACTGCCAATAGCACAGAGTAAGTGCATTGTCCCTCCCTACCTAAAATCCAAATAGAAAAAAACAACAAAAGCAGCCTGAACCTTACTGCCAATGGTGTGTGTGTGTGTGTGTGTGGTGATGACAGCACCCCAGTGCACTCCCAGTAAGGAGGGAGAAAAAACATCCAGACCCAAAAGTATGAAGTTAATAAAAGGACTGGGGGAAGAGAGCCCATATACCAAATACTCCCATGGAAGACACAGGGACACCTACAAGAACATCTCCTCTTGAGGGGAACAACCTGCAGAGTAAGAACCAAGACCTCCAAAGCTATCTCAAGACAGTATGTGACGGGACAAAAAAAGGGAACACACACTTCCCTCAGTCCACCTGTTATGCCCAGTAGCTTTTCTACCCTGTCTCCCTGTACATCAGAGGAGTCCTCATCTCCTGAAAAATGAGTCAAGAAATGGAGGGCCTCACCCACATGCCTCAGTAACCAGTGCATGAGAAAATGGAGGAACTCCCTACATGCCTCAGTAACCAGTGCATGAGGAAATGGAGGGACTCACCTACATGCCTCAGTAACCAGTGCATGAGGAAATGGAGGGCCTCACCTACATGACTCAATAACGGAGGCATGAGGAAGTGAAGGGCCTCAACTACATGCCTGAGTAACCAGTGCATGAGGAAATGAAGGACTCACCAACATGCCTGAGTAACCAATGCATGGGGAAACTGAGGGCTTCACCTACATGCCTCAGTAACCAGTGCATGAGGAAATGGAGGGAACTCCCCTACATGCCTCAGTAACCAGTGCATGAGGAAATGGAGGACTCCCCTACATGCCTCAGTAACCAGTGCATGAGGAAATGGAGGACTCACCTACATGCCTCAGTAACCAGTGCATGAGGAAATGGAGACACACCTACATGCCTCAGTAGCTGGTGCATGAGGAAATGGAGGCCTCACCTTCCTGCCTCAGTAACCAGTGCATGAGGAAATGGAGGACTCACCTATGTGCCTCTGTAACCAGTACATGAGGAAGTGGAGGACTCATCTACATACCTCAATAACTGGTGCATGAGGAAATGGAGGGCCTCACCAACATGCCTGAGTAACCAGTGCATGAGGAAATGGAGGGCCTCACCTACATGCCTCAGTAACCAGTGCATGAGGAAATGGAGGGCCTCACCTTCATGCCTCAGTAACCAGTGCATGAGGAAATGGAGGGACTCACCTACATGCCTCAGTAACTAGTGCATGAGGAAATGGAGGGCCTCACCTACAATCCACAGCAACCAGTGCATGAGGAAATGGAGGGCCTCACCTACATGCCTCAGTAGTCAGTGCATAAGGAAATGGAGGGCCTCATCTACATGCCTGAGTAACCAGTGCATGAGGAAATGGAGGGACTCACCTACATGCCTCAGTAACCAGTGCATGAGGAAATGGAGGGACTCACCTACATGCCTCAGTAACCAGTGCATGAGGAAATGGAGGGACTCACCTACATGCCTCAGTAACCAGTGCATGAGGAAATGGAGGGAACTCCCCTACATGCCTCCATAACCAGTGCCTGAAGAAATGGAGGGACTCACCTACATGCCTGAGTAACCAGTGCATGAGGAAGTGGAGGGCCTCACCTACACGCCTCAGTAACCAGAGCATGAGGAAATGGAGGGACTCACCTACATTCCTCAGAAATGCATGAGGAAATAGAAACATGGAATTTGATGGCAGATAAGGACCACTTGGCCCACCTAGTCTGCCCATTTCCCTACCTAACAGATACGCTGCAGATCCTAGTTAACCAACAGCCTACTTCCTCCTACCCCCACTAGAATTACCTTATGTCTGTCCCATGCATTCTTGAATTCCCCACTGTTTTTGACTCTATGACCTCCTCAGGAAGGTTGTTCCATGCATCTACAACCCTCTCTGTGAAGAAATACTTCCTCACATTACCTGTGAGCCGTCCCCCCTCTATCTTCAATTTGTGCCCCCTTGTTCTTGCACATCTCTTTTTCTGAAAGATGCTACCCTCTTGGACTTTGTTGATTCCCTTGAGATATTTGAAAGTTCCTATCATGTTCCCCTCTCCCTCCTTTCCTCAAGACTATACATCTTAAGCTCCTTTAGTCTTTCTTCATATGTCTTCTGGTGCAGACCCTGCACCATTTTGGTTGCCCTCCTCTGGACAGCCTCCACCCTGTCTATGTCTTTGCGGAGATGGGGTCTCCAGAAGTGTACACAGTACTCCAGATGTGGTCTTACCAACTGTCTGTACAGAGGGCCAACAACTTCCAGTTTTCTACTGGTGATGCCTCTCCCTATGCATCCCAGTATCTCCCCAGTCCTCCTTACTGCCTTCTCACATTGCTGGCCCACCTTTAGGTCATCTGCTATGACTACCCCTAGGTCCCTTTCCATTTTTGTTGTTGTCAGTATCTCACCCCCCCCATTGTGTACTCTTACCATGGGTTTTTGTTTCCCAGGTGCATTTCTTTGCACTTCTTTGCTTTGAATTTAAGCTGCCATACATTTGACCATTCCTCCAACCTTGTCAAGTCCGTTTTCATCCTTTCCACCCCACCTTGAGTATCAACCCTGTTGCAGATCTTTGCGTCATCTGCAATGAGACATACTTTCCCTTCCAGTCCCTCTGCAATGTCACTTATAAAGACATTAAAAAGGACCAGCACCAGTACTGAACCCTGTGGTACCCCACTAGTAACCCTCCTTTCTTCACTGTGGACTCCATTTACCATTACCCGCTGTGTCCTGCTGTTCAGCCAGTTTTTAACCAGGCTACCACCCTGGGACCCACTCCCAGGCTGGCTAATTTGTTTATTAATCTTTCATGCGGGACTGTGTCAAATGCCTTGCTAAAGACTAGTTAGGCCATGTCCACAGCCCCTCCCATGTCTACTACTTTGGTCACCCAGTCAAAGAAATCAATTAGATTTGTTTGACATGACTTTCCTGCTGTGAATCCATGCTGCCTTGGGTCCTGTGCCCCACTTTCCTCTAGGTACTCAACAATTCTTTCCTTTAGAAGTGATTCCATCATGTTCCCTACCACTGAGGTCAAACTGACAGGTCTGTAGTTTCCTGCCTCTGTCTTGCTCCCACTTTTGTGAAGGGGAATCACAACTGTCCTTCTCCAGTCCTCAGGTACCGCACCATCCTCCCATGATTTATTAAAAAGGGTAGTCAATGGTGTTACTAGTTCTTCCCTTAGTTCTTTTAGAATTCTGGGGTGAATTCCATCAGGCCCCATTGCTTTATCCACCATCAGTTTTAAGAGTTCTTTCAGAACCCTTTCTTCTGGAATGTAAGGAATTACCTCTAAGCTTCAGTAGCCAGTGCATGAGGAAGATACAAATATTCCAGCTCCCGCATTCTGAGACTGGGAACCCTAGGCAGGAAAGACCACCCAATCACCAGTGGCTACAAGAGGCAAGCCCAATTCAGGACTAGGGGGTGCTTCCACCCTTTAAACATCAGTGTTGCAGCTTCATTGGGGTGAACAATCCCTCTGTGGCCCCAAAATGCAGACAGTAGTTGCATGACGTAAGGCAGGGTGCACACAGTGGAATGGGCAGCCACAGAGAGGGGACAAAGGTAGTCAGAATGAGGGGTCCCAAAAACAATACCATAGAGCAAACAAGGAGGAGAAGGGAACCCAGTACTCAGAGTAGAGGACACACAGGCACCAGTCCAATATGGGTTAATCCAGATACAGCAGGGCTGACCCATTCCCTGTAAGTACCACCTGAGGGAAGTATACCCCACCCTAACATGGGCTGAATAGCATAGGGAGTAAGGAATCCTCTGAGATATCAAGTGTGTTTGGACCCCTGGGAATTTGAGAAAGCGAGCCAGTATAGCTCTAGGATGTTTAACCGATTATGGTTTTGCTGCCAATGATTAGTGCGCTCACCCTGTCTCCAGAGGTGGGCAGTTAGGAGCATTACAAAGCTGCAGTACCACTGACCTATGGAACTAGATATTGTCAGGCCCCCATACCTCTTTCTGGAACATGAAAAAACAGACACTGTTCTAGCAGGCACAGTTCTTCACATTATCGCCCTAAAGCAGCAAATAATTTAATGAGTCCATCTTGCTCCTGTAAATGGCCTGAAGCTATTCGATGAAAGACTCAACTATCACCACCTGGGATTAAGCCACACCAAGTTAGGTGCCTATGTCGGCAAGGTCCTTGGAGGTTTGGGCAAATGACAGCTTCAAATCAGCAGTGTCTTTCACTGCAGAGATCTGCTGCATGTCTGATGTGTAAGCATCACAGAGATCTGCTGCATGTCTTATGTGTGCATAGCAGAGATCTGCTGCATGTCTATTGTGTCGCATCATGAGATCTGCATGTCTTATGTGTGAGCATTGCAGAAATCTGCTGCATGTCTGTTGTGTGAGCATCACAGAGATCAGCTGACATGTCTATTGTTCAAAGTACCACAGAGATCTGCTGCATGTCTGATCGTGACCATCCCAGTGATCTGTTCCATATCTGTTGTGTGAGCATCCCAGAGATCTACTACATGTTAGATAATTGGGCATCGCAGAGAAATTTTGCTTGTCTAATTTTTGATCAGCCCAGAGATCTCCTGCATGTCTTGTGTGAGTCTGATGTTCATGGGGAGGGGGAAACAGAAGAAATCTTCTTGTAGTCCTTTTATAGTCCAGATTTCCTTTTTATTGATTCACCCTAACATTTCACACATAAATGCACTTTTTCAAAGGGCTTTCTTGCACTGTAAAATCATAATTTATATAATTAGTAAATCATTTTACAACATACTGTAATACTGCCTTGCTATCTGACATCACAGCTGAAATTCATTACCATTTTAAACAATACTAGATGCCTTTGTTCTCATTCTGTTGTTAATTTTCTCAGACTTATTTGTTATACTATTCCATTCACAGGTATTTCATATACATTTTAACTTTTCTTCTCTTTCTTTTGACAATTTCTCTTTTTGCATTAAACATGCGCATCATAAGGAATGTTTTTGGACAGTACAACTTTTGGAGGTGTGTGACCCTCCTGTCCAATGCAGAGCTCAGTGTGCGGTGTGACCTGACCGCACAAATGGATGCATGGGCTGTCTATGACAGCAGTTTGACTGCAGTGATCTTCAGTTACAAGAAAAGCACCACTGCAATCAGAGATGGTAACGTGTCTGTATTTAGCATATTGACATCACCCTTTTCCCTCCAGCTGATAATGAAATCCCTCCTGTTTCCTCCCTCTACTGCTGTCCTCCCTGCTCTCTTGTTATTGTCCCCCCAAACACATTATATGTGCTGATGGGGTGCCCAATCCCCATTGGCTCCAGGCCCCCTCAACAAACACCCAGGTGGCATGTTGGGAGCCACCAATGTGCAAATTGTCCCTGTAAGTGGGAAAACCATCCCGTTATGTCTTTTGTTTTTTTAAACCTGTGAAACAGAAACGTCCCTCGTTGTGTCTGGTGCCTCCCCAACCCACACCACCCTCTGCACCTCACCTCCCATGCCCCACCCATACTTACCTCCAGGCCTGGCGTGACCATCTTCGATTGGAGCAGACACACGTCTGCACTCTTGAAATCTGATTGCAACTGAAGAAATGCCAGTAAACTGTACAATGGCATAAAGGGCTTTTTCAACAGAGGTGGATATCTCAGCCATTTTTGTGAATTTTGGCACCAAATTTTCAACATGGGGTTCTTGGAGAACCAGCCTCATGAATTCAGTCACTGTCATGTGGTTATTCAGTCCCAAAGGTGATTTTGCAGTCACTGGGTGGAATCTCGCTTCGGGACTGATTAATCAACGACAGTGTCACTGTTCATGAGGTGGGCTCTAAAAAACCTATATTGCAAATTTGGTGAAAAAATTCTCGAAAATTACTGTTAAGAGCATGCATTGTGCAGTTTCCATGCACACTCGTAACTTTGAGAATTTGTAATATTTTCACTCCAGATTTTCAGCATTGGCATTTTTTCACACCTCCTTATGAACAGTAAAGCTATCATTATTCACATCCTTGCTGAAATGAGTTTTCGCACATCTGGGGCACAATGGCTCGGTTGCAGTGGAAAATCAATGTTCAGGACAGATTATGAAAATCACAGTGACACTGTTCATGAGCAGAGGTCCCAAAATGCCTATGTTGAAAATTTAGTGACAAACATCTACAAAATGATTATGTTATGAGCGTGCATTGTATAGTTTCCACGCACACTTGTAACTTCAAGAATTTGTAATATTTTCACTCCAGATTTGCAACATTACCATTTTTGCACACCTTCTTATGAACAGTACAGCTGTCATTTTTCACATACTGCCCCAAATGTGTTTTGCACATCTGGCGCACAATGGCGCGGTCGCTGTGGGGAATCAATGTTCTGGGAAGATTAAGAAAATCATAGTGACACTGTTTATGAGCAGCAGTCCCAAATGCTTTTATGAGGCGGGGGTCATAAAAAGGCCATGTTGAAAATCTGTAGTGCAAATACCTGCAAATGCCTGCTCCTTAGGGTAAAGTACCATAAGTGACAAACACCACTGCAAATACCTGTAAGCAAACGTTCGGCATTGACAAATGCTTGTTTTAATTCACACTGATTCACTACTTCATATCAGTCTTGCAACTGTGTACTGCTGTCGTCTGCCTGCTCCGTCTCACTTAACAAATAGCTACAGTACTTGCCCACTTATTTATTGTTATCAGTATCCTGCCTGCTGATTGTTCTGTTATTCGCCAGCTTTCTGATTAAATGCATGTTACCTTAAAATATGCTGCAGAATTCTCATCAATTGTCATGCCTTTCCACATGCATTGTATTCTGTTTTTCTTGTCTTCTAAAACATATAAACACGCAGTTCAATTACAATCCTACAGGTACTGCAACCTCTTGCTTACTTTTCAATGTAATGGCTTATTTAAATGCCTTCTTTACCCGTTAGTTTAATTAGCTATCTTTCCAGAGCATGACTTTTGCTTTTTATATCACTTCTTCTAATCTGTTCTCCACACTGAATTTCTGTTGAGACATTTAAAAACAAGTCAGTGTTGTAATACTGAAAGTCTACTCTTTCCATCCATGATGCTCACTTCTCCATTTAAATGTTTATTTTTTCTTTTACCTGAGTTCATGTGTTCTGGTTTCCTGCCCTACTTGTGGCCTATGTTGGTAGTGTGCCTTGTTTGTTTGGACTGTTCAAAAGATTATCTAGGAAGCCAAAGATATCTTATAACATCTTTACTCTGCTTTTGATGTATTCTGAAGCAAGTTTACACAAAATTTATTCTTGTTACCTGACTATTTATTCAAGTTGCTCTGCTCCACTTCAATCACATGCATTTGTGTTGTTGTGCATTTGTTTTCATTCAGAATGGGTATGCTACTAAATCCTCTCAGCCCGATCGTAATATCATGCAATGTTTTGAGCATGATCACCAGCTCTGTCTACGCTGGTTTGTGTTGCCTAGGCAACATTGTTATATTTATGCATAGCCTTTGTGATCAGGTCTGGGCAATCCTATTTATATTGTGTGACTCATTGGTCTGAGTTACTGTTTGTTCTTTATGTGGAATGCATTCTACTGGGGCTGGGATTTTAAACACCTCATCATACAAAACTAAAGTGTTGCCCTTACACTTTCTCACTGCTGTAAATGCAATGTTGTAGTTACTTTTTATGGTATTCTGCAATAAGGATATTTGACCTCATATGTTTGGGACCCGTTGATTCCTTATTACCACTGTCATGAAAAAAGATTTATTTAATAATAATAATACTTAAACTTTATTTATTAAGTACCTTTCAAGCACCAAGGCGCTGTACAAGTTGGACAATAAAATCCCAGAAATAAATACATAGATAATAAGATCATAATAATACATACATCAACTCATGAATGCTTCTCTCCACAGATGGCTCTTAAGTTCCCGCTTAAAACTCCCTACCGTTGTGCATTCCCAAAGCTGACGGAGAAGAGAATTCCAGAGGGTTGGGGCCATAAACATAAAAGCACAGGCCCCAGAAGATTTTTAAATAACCCTCGGAACCTCTAGCAACCCCTCATCAGCTGAACGGAGCTGTCGCACAGGGCTATAAGGAATCAGAAGCTCTTTCAAGTATTCAGGACCAAGTCCATGCAGGGCTTTGTAGGTCAAAAGACTTACTTTAAAGGTGATCCACCACTGTATAGGCAGCCTGTGCAGATCGCGCAATACTGGGGAAATGTGTGACCTTCTTGACACCCCTGTCAACAACCGAGCAGGAGCGTTCTGCACTAGCTGCAAGTAGCGAATATCAACCTCTCGAAGCCCCAAGTACAGGGAGTTGCAATAGTCAAGGCAAGAGGTCATGAAGACATGGACCAACACAGGTAAATCACTAGAATGAACAAGGTGTTTCACCCTGGCAATGTTCCTAAGATGGTAAAATGCAGACTTTACGACTGCTGACACCTGATAATGAAGGGTCAGCCCGTCATCAAGTACCACTCCCAGGTTCTGCACCGTTCTGAGGTAAGATCAGATCACCTCCCAGAAATAAATCAGAGGGCTGACTAGTCCTCAACCCCTCTATCCTGTGACCTGGGTCCACTACCATAACCTCGGTCTTACCTACATTCCACTTTAACCAGCTGAATTCATCCAGTCATGGATTTCAGCCGAGGCAGCTATCAAATACAGAGGCGCTAGCCTGGTTGGGGCAATGACAGGTAGAGCTGGGTATCATCAGCCTAGCAGTGAAACCTCAGCCCATCCCATCTTACAATGTCTCTGAGGGCAGCATGTACACTGCAAACAACATGGGGAGAGCACTGAGCCCTGAGGAACCCCACAAGGCAGAGAAAGGGTTGGAAGAAAAATCCCAACACAACTCTCTGCATTCTCCCAGATAGGAAAGATGTAAACCATCTGAGTACTGCACTTGTCAATCCACAGATGGACCTCAGGCGCTCAAGCAAAACCCCATGGTCTACAGTGTCAAAAGCTGAGGAGAGATCGAGGAGAACCATAATAGAAGCAGTTTCTCTGATTTCTAGCCATCAATAGATCACGGAGCACCCAAACCAGAGCAGTCTCAGTACTATGCCTCTTATGAAAACTCCCTCAAGGACCCATCAAACCAAAGGACCCGAGGGCAGAGAGGGACAGGACAAACAGGGACAGGAGCTATTAAGTCTAGAGCCAAGGAAATGGCCTGATTATAAGCCAGAACCATCGACGCCGGACTCAAGCTGGCAACAGGAAACCCTGAGAGGTTTATCACCGCCATCAGGTCTTCAGGGCACACATCCCGTAAAGGGTGGTAACTAACCATCTCCACAGGGGCAGACCTACGAAGGGAAGCACAAAAGTTGAAGCCCACAGTGTAATGATCAGACCAACTGACAGGTTCCACCAACAAATCAGAGGCCTCAATCCCCAGGAGGAAAACCAAATCCAAAGAGTGACCATGATTATGGGTGGCTGAAGAAACAATCTGTGTGAAGCCCAGCAATGTCATCAGCTGGAGGAAGTGTTGACCAAAAGACGAGAGTTCATCATCGACCCAAGCATTGAAGTCGCTCAGAACCATCAATCTGGGTGACTCCAATGCCATATCTTCAGTGAAGGCTGCCACTTCCTGCAGGAATCGCTTCTCACAGTATTTTGTTACCATAATTGTTATAGTGTTTTTTTTTATGTCTATAATCGCTGTCTTTGTACCCCCCCAGTATATGACAGTTTCCTTTAATCTGTGTAATACTGCATTTGCTATCCAAGGGGCATAGCTTGCGGGGGAGGCACTGACAAGGAGCAGGGAAAACCCAGCCTCCCCCAGCAAAACACAGTAGTTAGAGAGGTAAACACCAAGGTAGAGAAGTCAATAGGGAGCAGGATGGGGTAAATGCAAAAAAAAAGGCAGTAAGGACGGGGATGGGGCTAAAAGGGTTAAGGCCATCAAAAAATGGAGGGTGATGAGTACCAATACCCATAGTCTGTAAAAAGCTAGGAAGGTCATCAGACGGAACCAGATGCTTAACCTTTGCTATATTCCTAAGATGGTAAAAGGAAATTTTAACGACAGTCGACACCTGCGAATGCAGAGTCAGTCCATCATCAAAAAATACCCCCAGGTTACGCACCTGTTCAGAGGTCGGGAGAGAGACACTGCCAAGAATAATTCTGCATGGTGAACCAACCCCCGACCCCCCTATCTGACGACCCGGGTCCACAACCAGTACCTCAGTCTTTTCCCAGTTCAACCTCAGCCAGCTAGAATCCATCCACTCCTGGATTTCTTTCAGACAGTTGTTAAAGACCGAGAGAGCTCCATGCTGGTCGGGAGCAAAAGAAAGGTAGAGCTGGGTATCATCTGCATAACACTGAAACCTCAGCCCGTACCTCCTTACAATGTCTCTGAGGGGTAGCATATACACCGTGAAAAACATGGGTGACAGCACAGAACCCTAAGGCACCCCACAAAACAAAGCAGTTGGGTCTGAAGAAAAAACCCAGACACAACTCTTTGTAATCTCCCCTTAAGAAACAATGTAAACCATCTGAGGACCGCCCCTGACATTCCACAGATATGCCTCAGGTGTCCTATCAACACCCCATGTTGTCCACGGTGTCAAACACTGAGGAAAGATCCAGAAGAGCCAGGATGGAACGGCTCTTCGGATCTCTCACCATCTCTCGCCATCAGGAGATCACTGAGCACCTGAACCAGCACCATCTCGGTACTATGTCTCTTATGAAAACTGGACTGGGAGGGGTTAATAGATATGTCATAGATGGTCAAATGGTCTTCAGTTATGCTGCACTACTTTCTCAATCACCTTCCCAACAAAGGAAGGTTAGAGATAGATCTGTAGTTTGCGAAACAGTCTAGGTCCAAGGTAGCTTTCTTCAAGAGTGGTGTCACCACTGCCTCTTTCAGGGAGCTAGGAAACTCTCCTGATTCCAAGGAGCACCAGACTATCCACACAAGGACTGGACCGATGATGTCACTACAACCCAGAATTAGGGAGGTCAGTCCAGGGTCCAAACTACAGCACGTAGGGTGCACACTCTGGATAATCCTCATGACATCCATGAACTCCAGTCGACTGAAGGTACTCCAGGAAAACTGAGGTACAGTGACCCCATACTGATCAACAACAACCCCCCCTAGAGTGTGCTGGCTGCAGTACAGCCCTGATGTCAGCCACCTTATTTGCAAAGAATCGAAGCAAGCTCATTGCATTCTAATTGCGAAAGGCTTTCTGAATTTGAAGGCAGGCTGGGTTGCACAATTTGTCCACAGTTCAAAATAGCTGAGCTGGTCGATTCTGAGCAGCCACAATTTCCCTGGACAGGAATTCTTCCTTCTTCGTGTGATTGCAGATTGATAGACTAAACAATAGTCCATCAATCTAGGCGTCGGCATCAAGGCGGACTTTAGCCAGCCGAGCTCTAACCTTTGCCCTTGTCTCCCATCTCCTCAAAGTCCCATCAAACCAAGGGGACTTGGGACAAAGGGAGAAAGGGCGAACATGGACTGGAGCAATAGAATCCAGAGCCACCATAACAGCTGTATTATAAGCTGACATGAGGGTCTCCTGATCATTGCTTGCCAACATGGGGGACAAGAGGTCAAGTACCGCTGCAAGGCCTTGGGAATTTATATCCTGAAAAGGGAGGTATCTAACCATCTCAACAGGGGTAGGCCTTCTGGGGGGGCACTAAAACTAAACCCCAAGGTGCAGTGATCAGACCACCCAACAGGTTCCACCCCCACGTCAGATGTTTTGATCCCTAGGAGGAAGATTAAATCCAAAGAGTGTTCATGTTTATGAGCAGCAGTGGAAACCACCTGTGTGAGGCTCAGAGATGTCATTAACTGGAGGAAGTGTTGACCGAATTGAGAGAGTTCATCATCGACCCAGGCATTGAAGTCACCCAGAACCATCAATCTGGGTGACTCAAACACCATGTTGATGACGAAATCCGCCACTTCCTGAAGGAATCGCTTCTCATCACTGGGTGGACGGTAGATGAGAGCGATTTGATAACCTACACCTGCTACTACTGTACACTTGAAGGATTCAACCTCCTCAACTAATACCCCCATGAGGCCTAGTTCGATCTTGAAACAGACCACAACCCCTGCCCCCTGCAATCCAATCTCGGGCGGTATATCACCGAGTACCCAGCTGGTGTCATAGCCTCCACAATGGGGCCAGAATTTTCATCCAACCAGGTCTCAGTGATGCATGCCAGGTCCACCGTACCAACAAGATCTGCAATAATTGCAGTCTTATCATAATGGACCTGGCATTGCACAACACCGCCTGAGTTGGACAAACCTCATGGAGCCGCCCAGGAGCCATCTGTCTACCACACTCCGTGAGTGCCCTTGGTATGGACACCAGACATGTGGGACCATGATCTGGATTCCATTTTGCCTCAGGGTGTCTTCTGGATCCTACCACCCCAATTAGGTGAACCACCTCGAACATCCTCCACTGTTTGTGACCCCCATCCTCCCTCCTCTCTATGCATAATACAGGCGCTCTACAGTGCTGGTAGATCTCAAACTGGAGAACAGGGATAAAGAAAGAGTGAAGGGCATGAAGGATAGGGGATGAGTAGCGCACAACTGCGGAGGTTGGCATCCAACACATTCTGCGACTATAAAACAAACTATAAATACACTAAACAAACCCAATCAAATCATCAACCAACACCACCCCAGAACAAATAATATCCCAAAATTCACAATAACTGAGCAAATAAAAATAAAAAAAAACAAACCCCACAATTACTCAAATAACCCATCCTATATATAATAAAATACAATTTAAAACACAACCATATCCCCTATTGAGTAATAAAGTCACTCCTAAACTTAAATCTGAGCACTACAATCCCCTTACACATATATAACATATAAAAATAAAATAAAACTTAATAAAACTTACCCCCCAGCCCTCTCACGGTTGGAGACAGGTGCAAATTAGGCACTCTCATTGATAGAAGGCATCCTTAGCATGGCAGAGAAAGGGATATATTGTTGATGGGGACCCGAATATGCCAGATGTTAGCTGGAGCACCTTTGCTGCAGCCACATCCAAGAGCAGGGTTATTCTCAATGCTCTACAGGGGGCATGGCTCAGACAGCTAGTGGTGGAACCCACTAGGGAGGGAGAAATCTTAGACCTGGTACTGTCAAATGGGGATGAAGAAAGGAACTTGGATTTAGAAGTGGGTAGCCATCTGGGAACAAGTGACCACCAAACAGTGTGGTTCATGATAAGTACAGCCATATAGTCAAGCCATACAAAAGCAAGAGTATTGGACCTTAGGAGGGCTGACTTTGGAAAAATGGGAGAGTGCCTCAGAAAAGCACTAGCAAATGGACAAGAAGGAGGGGTGGAGGAACAATGGGGAAAAATCAAAACAACCATCACAGAGGCAACAAGCCCCTGTGTGAAGCAAATCAACAAAGCAAAAGGAAGAAAAAAAACACTATGGTTCTGAAAAGAAGTGGCGGGGAAGGTTAAGGAGAAAAAGGTAGCATTCAGGATGTATAAGGAAACACAGAAGGAGCAGGACAGAGAACTGTACCAGTTAAAGCAGAAGGAAGTGGGGATGGCAGTCAGAATAGCAAAAGCCCAAACTGAGAAAAACGTAGGCAACTCAGTTAAGAAGGGAGATAAAACCTTTTATGGGTATATTAGGGAGCAAAGAAAGACCAAGGGAGGGATAGCGAGGCTTAATAAAGGGAAGGGAGGGTCAGCAGAGGGTGACAGTGAAAAAGCAGGGATACTGAATGAATAATTCTGCTCAATATTCACAAACGAAGAGGAGGAGGGGGAGGAACCTAAATCAAAGAATAGATGCACTCTGGATAGGGAGGTTGATACCAGTCCATTTGCAGAAGAAAGGCTTCTGAAGGAACTCTTAAAACTGAAGGTGGACAAAGTAATGAGGCCTGATGGGTTTCACCCAAGAATTCTAAAAGAACTAAGGGGAGAACTAGTGACACCACTGACTACCCTTTTTAACAAATCATGGGAGCATGGTGTGGTACCAGAGAACTGGAAGAGGGGCAGACGTGATTCCCCTTCACAAAAGTGGGATCAAGACATAGGCAGGAAACTACTGACCTGTTAGTTTGACCTCAGTAGTAAGGAAAATGATGGAATCACTTCTGAAGGAAAGAATTGTTGAGTTCC
Source organism: Neoceratodus forsteri (assembly GCA_016271365.2). Classification (NCBI taxonomy): domain Eukaryota; kingdom Metazoa; phylum Chordata; order Ceratodontiformes; family Ceratodontidae; genus Neoceratodus; species Neoceratodus forsteri. Next base: position 18,023,540 of record CM028129.1, on the reverse strand, counting down.
TAGAGGTCAGCAGGGCACAGGACCCAAGGTAGCATGGATTCACAGCAGGAAGGTCATGTCAGATGAATCTAATAGATTTCTTTGACTGGATGACCAAAGTAATAGACCAGGGAGGGGCTGTGGACGTGGCCTACCTAGTCTTTAGCAAGGCATTTGACACAGTCCCACACAAAAGATTAATAAACAAGTTAGCCAGCCTTTGAGTGGGTCCCAAACTGGTAGCCTGGGTAAAAAATTGGCTGGACAACAGGATGCAGAGGGTAATAGTAAATGGAGTTCACTCTAAAGAAAAGGGGGTTACTAGTGGAGTACCGCAGGGCTCAGTACTGGGACCGGTCCTCTTTAGTGTTTTTATAAGTGACATTGCAGAAGGACTGAAAGGAAAAGTATGTCTCTTTGCAGACAACACAAAGATCTGCAACAGGGTTAATACACAAGGTGGAGTGGAAAGGATGCAAAGGGACATCGCAAGGTTGGAGGAATGGTCAAATGTATGGCAGCTTAGATTCAATGCAAAGAAGTGCAAAGTAATGCACCTTGGAAATAAAAACCCAGGGGAAGAGTACACAGTGAGGGGTGAGATACTAACAACAACAAAAATGTAAAGGGACCTGGGGGTAGTCATATCAGATGACCTTATGGTGGACAAGCAATGTGAGAAGGCAGTAAGGGGGGCTGGTGGGATACTGGGATGCATACGGAGAGGCATCACCAGTAGAAAACAGGAAGTTGTTATCCCTCTGTACAGACAGTTGGTGAGACCTCATCTGGAGTACTGAGTGCACTTCTGGAGACCCCATCTCCGCAAGGACATAGACAGAATGGAGGCTGTCCAGAGGAGGGCAACCAAAATGATGCAGGGTCTGCACCAGAAGTCATATGAAGAGAGATTAAAGGAGCTTAATATGTATGCCCTCGAGGAGAGGAGGGAAGGGAGGACATGATAGAAACTTTCAAGTACATCAAGGGAATAAACAAAGCCCAAGAGGGTAGCATCTTTCAGAAACAGAGGTGTGCAAGAACAAGGAGGTACAATTTGAAGATAGAGGGGAGACAGCTCAGAGGTAATGTGAGGAAGTATTTTTTCATGGAAAGAGTTGTGGATACATGCAACAGCCTTCTTGAGGAGACAGTGGAGTCAAAACAGTGGGGTAGTTCAAGAATGCATGGGGCAGACATAAGGCAATTCTAGTGGGGGGTGGGAGGAAGTAGGTTGTTGGTTAACTAGGATCTGCAGCTTATCTATTAGAAGTAGGAAATGGGCAGACTAGGTGGGCAAAGTGGTCCTTATCTGCGTGAAATTCTATGTTTCTATTTATCCACCCACCCACCCCACCATGTCCAGGTGTTAACCAACAGCTTAAATATGGGAAAAGTGATTATTAACTCTCACAAAATCTGGGCATTTTCTACCTTATAAGCTGTCACATACATTTGAATAAATACTGTTTTTATTTTAAGTCACTGGTACACAATTCAGTTTTCAACCAACACTTTGCTTATTTGGGCAGGATGTTCAAAGGTTGACACCTATGCTAACAAGGCTAGTACCTGTGCTTAAATGAGTCTGCATGAGCACTCCCAGTGAAAGTATATTCAGAGGCCCTAGGAGCACCCTTCAAACCTGGCAGTGACAAGGTGCTAAAATACCGCTGTGCCTATGTAAATGAAGGTATCCCTTCATGCATGCTGTGGCAGAGAGATATTCAAAGGTTTGTGATGGCAGTAAACTCTCCCCAGGTGGTACTATTTTGTCACTGAAAACCACCTCTTAACTGGGCATTAAGCCTACAACCCCCATAGGCACAGTGGCTGTGATGCAGCTGTCCAGCCCTGATTGCCTTTTCACATTCCATAGCATATTCTGTGGTGGCCCACTGTCCCTTCACCCCTGATCTCCCATTCACATTACATTATGAATGTCCTGCTGGTCAGTGGGTCTTTCCACCCCGATCTCCTATACACACTCTATGATGTATGCCCTGCGGGTCTGGTGGGTTCCTCCATAATCTCCTATTTCTGTACAATAGATCATATCCTGGTGGTCCAGTGGGTCCCTCCCTGATCTCCCATTTACGTACAGTAGATCATCATATCCTGGTGGACCAGTGGGTCCCTCTCTGATCTCCCATTTCTGTACAGTAGATTATATCCTGGTGGTCCAGTGGGTCCCTCCCTGATCTCCCATTTACGTACAGTAGATCATCATATCCTGGTGGACCAGTGGGTCCCTCTCTGATCTCCCATTTCTGTACAGTAGATTATATCCTGGTGGTCCAGTGGGTCCCTCCCTGATCTCCCATTTCTGTACAGTAGATTATAATATCCTGGTGGTCTAGTGGGTCCCTCCCTGATCTCCCATTTCTGTACAATAGATCATATCCTGGTGGTCCAGTGGGTCCCTCCCTGATCTCCCATTTCTGTACAGTAGATCATCATATCCTGGTGGACCAGTGGGTCCCTCTCTGATCTCCCATTTCTGTACAGTAGATTATATCCTGGTGGTCCAGTGGGTCCCTCCCTGATCTCCCATTTCTGTACAGTGGATCATCATGTCATGGTGGCCCAGTGGGTCCCTCTCTGATCTCCCATTTCCGTACAGTGGATCATCATGTCCTGGTGTTCCAGTGGTTCCCCCCACTCCTGATCACCCATTTATGGTGTACACATTAACCCCAAGTTGTCCAATGGTTCCCCCACTTCTAATCTCCTGTTTACAGTGTATACATTATTTCCTGGTGGTCTAGTGTGACCCCCCCAATACCTCGATTGCCCATTGTTAGTGTATATAGTAATCCCTGGTCATTCAGTGTGTTCGCCATCCCACTCCAATCAGCTGTTTTCTGTATATATGGTGAGCCATGGTGGTTCAGTGGCACTCCTCACCCCTAGCTCTCCAGTTTCCTCAAACCACTTTAATCTCTGGTGATCCAGTGTTCCCCTGAAGAGCCCCCACCCAACTCACTAGTTCACATCCCACCACCCTGCATCCCTCCACTGACCCAGGTGTCCACAGCTCTGCACAGCTAGGTTCAGTGACCAGCACAACCCTCTTCTCACCTCCACAGCTGGCCACCAGCTGAGCTGTCATGCACACTGTAAAAACAGCTGTTTCACTGTAATTGCAGTGTACATCACAACCCTCCTCTCACCTCCATGGCTGGCCACCAGCTGAGCTGTCGTGCACACTGTAAAAACAGCTGTTTTACTGTAATTGCAGTATACACCACAAGCCTCCTCTCACCTCCACAGCTGGCCACCAGCTGAGCTATCGTACACTGTAAAACAGCTGTTTTACTGTAATTGCAGTATACATCACAACCCTTCTCTCACCTCCACAGCTGGCCACCAGCTGACCTGTCATCTTGCACTGTAAAAACAGCTGTTTTACTGTAATTGCAGTATACATCACAACCCTCCTCTCACCTCCACATCTGGCCACCAGCTGAGCTGTCGTACACACTGTAAAAACAGCTGTTTTACTGTAATTGCAGTATACATTGAAAATAGATGACTGGGATGGGGCCACACTGGACACAGGGATTAATTTATACTCAGAAAACAGGTGTTCATGGGAGGAAGGGACCATGTGACCACCAGGGCTCCCATTTCAAGGTTGTCAGTCGTGCTAAGGGCTGCTGTACACCATGGAAATAAGCCCCAGTGAGCATGCAAATGCTCTTAGCATTTAGCATGCCCAATGTTCATTTGCATGCTGGGGCAGAATATTACCCATGGGGATCTTGGCAATATCAGGCAGCTCTATACCCATTGTCTGTATACAGCTCTGGTCCGTGCTGGGGCTGCACAGATTCATTTAGCACTGTGCCGACATGGACCAATATTAAGTCAGACAGCACCACTCACTATCTGTTTAAATATCACAGCGTCTAAAGGGGTGTAGGGGCACGCACAGCGCTAACATTTTCTAAATATGTGAGCCTAGTTATTTTGTGGTGAGAAATTGTCTGTGGTTTAAAGCACTATGAACTGAGATCATCTATGTTAAATTTTATTATCAAATTATATATCTTTCTTCACATCCACAGCCTCCCAGATCTGTGTGCAGTGAAAGCTGTCTCCCAGGCTTTAGAAAAGCTGTCCAAAGGGGGAAACCTGCCTGCTGCTATGACTGTGTCCCATGCGCTGAAGGAGAAATCTCTAACCACAGTGGTAAGTGAACCAACAATAATAAACCACATATGGCTTATTGTTGAAGGTTTGAAACAGTAAAAAGAAAGATATTATTTTTATTGGTAATTTATGAATTATCAGAACTATCTACTGTTACTGTTATTAATGGTGACAGAGACATTGCTGAGTCCTGCAAAACGTTAATGCCAATGAAAAGATCTTCAATGCAAGGTACCAGGGTTATCTACCTGTCTATACAGTAGATGTCAAGAATCCAGAGATAAAACATCAAAATTATCCACAGATCTATTCTAGGCAGCCACCCATGGTCTCTTAAGACAGAAAGTAATATAATTGATGGGCAGGCAGTAATCAACAGCATACGCCTCGTCATTGATGTGCAGGCCATAATTAACAAAATACACCTCATTATTGATGGGCAGGAAGTAATTAACAACATAACCAATCATTGATGGACAGGCTGTAATCAACAACATACACCTCAGCATTGACGGGCAGGCAGGAATCAACAACATACACCTCATCAATGAATGACAGGCATTAATCAAAACATATACCTTGTTATTGATGGACAGGCAGTAATTAATGGCATACACCTCCTCACTAAAGGGCAAGCAGTAATTAACAACACATGCCTCGTCATTGAAGGGCAGGCAGTAATTAACAACACCTGCCTCGTCATTGATGGGCAGGCAGTAATTAAAGACATACATTTCATCATTGATGAGGAGGCAGTAATTAACAATATTCACCTTGTCACTGATAGAAAGGCAATTAACAACATACACCCATCATTGACGGACAGGCAGTAATTAACAACATACACCCGTCATTGATGGGCCGGCAGTAATTAACAACATACACCTCGTCATTGATGGACTGGAGGGTAAGGTTTGTCTGTCTGTAGATGACACCAAGATCTGCAGTAGAGTAGATAATCCAGATGGGGTGGGAAGAATGGGAAGAGATCAGGATAAACTGGCAAAATGGTCAGAAGAGTGGCAACTGGGGTTTAATGCAAAGAACTGCAAGATCATGCACATAGGTAAGAGAAACCCTGAAGCCACCGATAGGCTGGGAAGGGAGTTGCTGGCAGTCACAAGGGAAGAAAGAGACTTGGCCATCATCATCACAGATGACATGAAATCATCCAAGTAGACCACTAAAGCAGCAGGTAAGGCTAGGGGGATGCTGGGGTATATTAGTAGGGGTATCACAAGTTGTAAGAGGGAGGTAACAATCCCTCTTTACAAGACACTGGTTAGACCCCATCTGGAGTACTGTGTGCAGTACTGGAGGCCACACCTTCACAAGGACATTAACCAAACTGAGGCAGTCCAGAGAAGGGCAACCAAAATGGTATAGGGACTGCATTAGAAAACATATGAGGACAGATTAATGGAGCTCAGTGTGTATATCCTAGAGCAAAGGAGGGAGAGAGGTGATACGATCGAAACATTCAAACACCTTAAGGGCATTAACAAAGTGAAAGAGTCTAACATGTTTCAATATATGAAAAATAGCAGGACAAGAGGACACAGCATGAGATTAGAGGGAGGCAAATTAAGAGGTAAAGTGAGGAAGTTCGTTTTCACAGAAAGGGTGGTGGATGCGTGGAATGGCCTACCTCAGGAAGTGGTGGATAGGAATACAGTGCAGGGCTTCAAACAGGCATGGGATAGGCATAAGGGAGCAATACAGATGAGTATGAATAGATAGGCCATTGACAGAGCAAATGCTGATGGCACATTCATAAGGTAGAAAAAGAAATGGGCAGACTGGATGGGTCTTGCGGTCTTTATCTGCCGTCAACTTCTATGTTTCTATGTACAGGCAGTAATTAAAACATACACCTCGTCACTGATGGGCTGGCAATAATTAACAACACACCCCTTGTCATTGATGTACAGGCAGTAATTAACAACATACACCCATCATTGATGGGTAGACAGTAATTAACAACATTCACCTTGTCATTGATGGTCTGGAAGTAATTAACAACACACATCTAATCATTGATGGCAGGCAGTAATTAATGACATATGCCTCGTCATTGATGGTCTGGCAGTAATTGACAACATACATCTAATCATTGACGGGCAGGCAGTAATTAACAACATATGTCTCATCACTGATGGACAGGCAGTAATTAACAACATATGTCTCATCATTGATGGACAGTGGTGATTAATAACATATGTCTCATCACTGATGGACAGGCAGTAATTAACAACATATGTCTCATCATTGATGGACAGGCAGTAAATAACAATATATGTCTCATCACTGATGGACAGGCAGTAATTAACAACATATGTCTCAACATTGATGGGTAGGCAGTAATTAACAACATATATCTCATCATTGATGGGAAGGCAGTAATTAACAAAATATGCCTCACCTCTCAGTGCCATCACAGTCTATGTCAGATTCTATGAATTGGCTGCTATCTCGATTCAGTTTATGGATAATTCAGACATACTGTATGCAGGGACTGCCGACACCCACAGCTCTGCCCAGTACAGTGGTGCCCAGCAGTGTCAGGTTCTCTCATTCCACCCACATAGTACAGACCTTGGACAAGAGCACAGAAGCCAAGTGCATCTTCAATTTGTCCCAAAGCCTGCTGGCACATATAGGTGAGACCAGTATAGCAGTGCTCAATGTCATGTCTCAGGGTGTAAGGCTGTACCTTGAACTTGGGCAAAGAACAGCCGTAAATAGTCAAGGTCATTACTTGCCTCTTGCTGTCTTAATCTGTTAGCTGACTACTGGAACTGAAAGATGGACAGACTTGTTGAGGCACACACATGTGCATTACCCTTTCAGTACAGCCCTATCTTCTCACTCTTTAACAGTCCTACAGAATTCATAGAGGATTATGTATGAGCAATCATACACAACAACACTGTTTTTCACTCAAGAAGTTTCTTTGGAAACAAGAGGTCTTGAGAGTGAAACTCGGCAGATCTCATTACCATGGAAACATAGGGAGTTAAAAACAGCCATTGTATGTGTATGATTACCCAAACACAATCTTTTGTAGTGTAAGGGCAATCAGCCTGAGTCCAAAAAAAAGGTCCCTTATCTTAATTTGCCGCAGGTTGTTGCAGTTCTCTTCAGCATCGGTCTCTTTATTGGCTAGCTCTAAGGACCACAGGCACTTCATCGCGCATGCGGGATGACATTCGACGTTGCTGTGCTGCACTAGTGATGTACTCAGTGCAGCACAACAACATTGTGACATCACTTGAACAATGGCTAGCCATATACTATAATGTTGTTCTAAGCAAGGGTTTCCATGCAGAACAGCATTCTACCATACGCTATAATTATATTTTTGGCAGTGACGCCAAGCACTCAAGCTAGTTGTAACTGAGGAAACAGTGACAATGCCCAGGTAGATTTGGTCCTGATGAACAACTCCTACATGGCATTCAGCTACTAAATGAATCTTTTTTTTACATTTTATTTTCATTAATTTATTAGATAAACACTTATACAGATCACCATGACTCTACAATATACACATTGCATGACAATACATAGCTTTGGTTGTAGAGTTAGTTATTCAATTTGTTTTATACCCCATAGGTGGGTTCTATCAACATTTGATTGTTAGATGCAGCTTAAAAAGCAAGAACATCTTCTAATAATGATAAATACCCAGGGTGGGATATTCAGACTGCACCAGGCAGGGACACAAGCCTGGGTGCAGCGCAACTGGACTGTGCCAGGGCATGGACCATGCGATGTTCAACGGCGCTGTGCCATGGCTCAGCACCATTGAATGTGGCACTGAGGGCACATGCACTGCGCATGGCACAGTGGCACTGCGACAGCGCAAGTGGCAGGGACCAGGGGATGCGCAGCACAAGTGCAGTTGCGCTAGGTGCATCAACCATGATATTCAGCACTGGGCATGCAAATGAGGCCATTATGCATGCAACATACAAATGGGGCCATTTGCATGTCATTATGGCCCCATTTGTATGCTGTGCATCAATTCCCGGTGACTTGCACCTTGCACCCTGCCAGGCTGCAGCTGTCAGGGACCGATGCCCTCCTGCCCCTCAACAGGCTCCACTCCCATTTGCCTGATCATGGGCATGTGTGAATTCAAACCCTGGTTGTCCAATCCCCATTGCCTGATTGCGGGCATAAGATTAACATCTCCTTGGTGATCCAGTGGACCAAACCCCATCACCCGATAGCGGCATAATGTACATATGCCTGGTGGTCCAGTAGAAACTCCCCAGTGCCCGATTGCAGGCAGATGAATACATCTTTTCACTCCACCCACTGATTCATGAATGGGTTCATTCATGATTCTGGTCTATGTAGTACAGTATGGGCTGCATGCCCAATGGTCACATGGTGGACCAATAGGTGTACAGACCCTACTGTACATTGTCTGTCAGTGGGCAGCTGGGAGGCATGTGGGCAGGTGGTGCTGCCCACTGCTGACTGGGGGGGTGCTGGGTGGCGGAGGACATCAGTGGGCAGGTGGGGAGGGGGTCCACTGGATGACTAGGGCTTCAGCAGCTATGTCCGCCCACGATCGGGCAATGGGGGTGGGGGATTCCACTGGGACACCAGGGATATATATTAATCTGCCCATGATCGGGCATTGGGAAGTGGTTCACTGGACCACCAGGGTTATGAATTCATCTGCCCATGATCGGGCATTGGGAAGTGGTCCACTGGACCACCAGGGTTATGAATTTGTCTGCCCACAATCTGGCATTGGGATGCGGTCCACTGGACCACCAGGGTTATGTATTCATCTGCCCACAATCGGGCATTGGGAAGCGGTCCATTGGACCACCAGGGTTACGTGTTCATCTGCCCATAATCAGCCATTGGAAAGTGGTCCACTGGACCAACAGGGAGATCCTTGACCTATGCCCCACAATTGGGCTACAGGCGGAGGGCACAACACTCCTGGGCAGGGGCTTGGACAGTGTTTTGGGATGTCAGATGACCACCGCCAAGCGGCTGCTGTGTTGCACCCTGCAATCTGGCAGCCCACCTGTCAGTGTCCCCAACATTTCCTGTTTTACAGGCACAACTCTGCGCCCCCTGAGTGGCGCCAAGGTGGGAATTGTGCTTGCATATGTGCCGCACATCTGGGCTGAATATGTCGGGATGTGCCACATATCTTGTAAACACCCTCGCCCTTGTGCAGCATACATTACTAGTGCGCCCCAGCACATCAGGGTTGCCAGTGCAACCCTCCCTTTGAATATCATGCAGGGGCGCATTGCGGGCTGCGCAGGTGTAACCCTGTTGCGCCATGCACAACCCTTTTGAATATCCCACTCCCAGAATGTAAACCAGGCTACAGAAACATCTCGGTTGGGTGGAGCGAAAAGATAGTGGGGTGAGGTAATGGCTCTGTCACCTTTTGCATTTTATCCTTATTGATTTTCTGAAAAAAGATTTCACCCATGAGTAACATTAGTTATTCATTCTAACCAAACTTTGGCTAATGAAATATAAAATGAAGATGGCTTTTTGAAACTTCTTCTTTGTTTGCCAGTTGAAACAAAGAATACTTATCCGATGATGGCACTGCCAGGAGGGAAGCAGGCTGACATCGAGTAGGCAGCAGCAGTACACAGCAACTCAAATTCAACAGCAAGCACACAGAATATAAGAAATATGCTGGCAACTAGAAAAAATTGATTTAAATGAAATGAAAAGTAGAATGGCAAGAAAAGAAGCAAACCAAACAGAAACGAGGGCGAGGGTGGAAATGACTGAAACAAGACTCTTTTCAGGAGTTACATTTAAAACAAGTTAATTTTCTGCTGGAGAAAACAGAAGATTTGCAAAATAGAGGCAGGTAAAATAATGTCAGAATAGTTGATGTACCTGAAGAAAGGAGGAGGGAGGGGAAATATAACTGATTTTTTTTTTTTACAAAAGTTCTTTCTGGAGATTCTACGACATTAGTAGCTGTGGGCACTGCAAACTGAAAGAGCCCATCACTCTTTAGCCTGTCATCTCTAGCCTGGTGGCAGACAGCGCCCCTTAATAGCAAACTTTCTTCATTTCTTTGCTAAAGGAGAAATAATGATGCTTTTCCAGAGAGCTCAAACAGCTGTTTTGGAGGAGAGAAAGAATACTTTTATTTCAAGATTTAGATTTTTCCTCAGAAACAGTTAGCAAAAGGAAAGAATTTGAAGATATTAGACAAGTACTAGAAAAATTACAGGGATTTTAAATGAAATATCGACCACCTGAAATTCTAAATGATAATGGACCCCCTTTGTTTGCAATACACCTGAAAATGCTTGGAAAGTGATTTCTGATGACTTCAATAGAAAATACATCACGAACTGCGGTTTTCAAATGACTCAGGCTCGGAACTTTCAGTTCGTGCTGCTGTTGCTGAGAAACAGAATGATTAACACAAAGAGACCTGTAAAGGATTGTATCATTCTGCTGAAAGAACTAATCTCAAAAGCCAAAGCTCCAACAGAAAATACAAACCGCTGCCTAACCGAGCATCCAACACATGCAGCTATGGTTAAACAATCCAATAGCTGATTAAATCAGGAAAGGAACAGGGAATAAGGGGGTTAAAATACAAACCGGTGCCTAACCCTGAGCATCCAAAACATGCAGCTATGATTAAACAGTGCAGTAACAGACCTAAATCAGGACAGGAACAAGGGATAAGGGGGTTAAAATACAAACCGCTTCCTAACCCCAGCATCCAACACATGCAGCTATGATTAAAGAATCCTGTAACGAGTTAAATCAGGACAGGAACAGGGGATAAGGGGGGTTAAAATGCAAACCGCTGCCTACCCCCAAGCATCCAACACATGCAGCTATGATAAAACAATCCAATGTAACGCAGTTAAATCAGGACAGGAACAGGGGATAAGGGGTTAAATACAAACAGCCTTACCCGAGCATTCAACACATGCAGCTATGATTAAACGGTCCAGTAACACAGTTAAATCAGGACAGGAACAGGGGATAAGGGGGTTAAAATACAAACTGCTGTCTAACCCTGAGCATCCAACACATGCGGCTATGAATAAACAATCCAGTAACGCAGGTAAATCAGGACAGGAACAGGGGATTAGGGGGGTTTAAATACAAACCGCTGCCTGACTCCGAGCGTCCAACACTTGCAGCTATGATTAAATGATCCAGTAATGCAGTTAAATCAGGACAGGAACAGGGGATAAGGGGGGCTAAAATACAAACCGCAGCCTAACCCGGAGCATCGAACACATGCAGCTATGATTAAACAATCCAGTAACACAGTCAGATCAGTACAGGAACAGGGGATAAGGGGTTAAAAACAAACTGCTGCCTAACCCTGAACATCCACCACGTGCGGCTATGATTAAACAATCCAGTAACGCAGGTAAATCAGGACAGGAACAGGGAGAGGGGGTTAAAATAGAAACCGCTGCCTGACCCGAGCATCCAAAACATGCAGCTATTATTAAATGATCCAATAACACAGTTAAATCAGGACAGCAACAGGGGATAAGGGGGGTTAAAATACAAACCGCTGCCTAACCCTGAGTATCCAACACATGCAGCAATGATTAAACAATCCAGTAACGCAGCTTTATTAGGAGAGGAACAAGGGGTAAGTGGGGTTAAAATACAAGCCGCTGCATAACCCTGAGCATCCAACACATGCAGCTATGATTAAACAATCCAGTAACATAGTTAAATCAGGACACGAACAAGGGAGGGGGGCTTAACATACAAACTGCTGCCTAACCTGAGCATCCAACACATGCAGCTATGATTAAACAATCCAGTAACGCAGCTAAACTAGGACAGGAATAGGGGATAAGGGCGGTTAAAGACTAACTGCTGCATAACCCTGAGCAGCCAACACATGCAGTTAAGATTTAACAATCCAGTAACGCAGTTAAATCTGGACAGGAACAGGGGATAAGGGTGGATAAAATACAAACCGCTGCCTAACCCTGAGCATCCAACACATCCAGATATGATTAAACAATCCAGTAACACAGTTAAATCAGGACAGGAACAGGGGATAAGGGGGGTTAAAATATAAACTGCTGCCTAACCCCAAGCATCCAACACATGCAGCTGTGATTAAAGAATCCAGTAATGCAGGGAAGTCAAGACAGGAACAGGGGATAAGGGCGGTTAAAATACAAACCGCTGCCTAACCCTGAGCATCCAACACATGCAGCTATGATTAAATGATCCAGTAATGCAGGTAAATCAGGACAGGAAAAGGGGATAAGGGGGGATAAATACAAACCGATGCCTAACCCCCAGCTTCCAACACATGCAGGTATGATTAAACAATCCGAAATGCAGTTAAATCAGGACAGGAACAGGGGATAAGGAGGTTAAAATACAAACCACTGCCTAACCCTGAACATCCAACACATGCAGCTATGATTGAACAATCCAGTAACACAGTTAAATCAGGACAGGAACACGGAGAGGGGGTTAAAATACAAACCGCTGCTTAACCCTGAGCATCCAACACATGAAGATATGATTAAACAATCCAGTAACGCAGATAAATCAGGACAGGAACATGGGAAAAGAGTGGTTAAAGATTAACCGCTGCCTAACCCAGAGCAGCCAACACATGCAACTATGATTAAGCAATCCCAAAATGCAGTTACATCAGGACAGGAACAGGGGATAAGGGATGTTAAAATACAAACCGCTGCCTAACCCCGAGCATCCAACACATTCAGCTATGATTAAACAATCCCGAAATGCAGTTAAATCAGGACAGGAATAGGGGATAAGGGGTTAAAATACAAACCGCTGCCTAACCCCGAGCATCCAACACATGCAGCTATGATTAAACAATCCAGTAACGCAGTTAAATCAGGACAGGAACAGGGAATAAGGGGTTAAATACAAACCGCTGCCTAACCTGAGCATCCAACACATGCAGCTATGATTAATAAGTCCAGTAACAGACCTAAATCAGGACAGGAACAGGGGATAAGGGGGTTAAAATACAAACCGCTTCCTAACCCCAGCATCCAACACATGCAGCTATGATTAAACAATACAGTAACGCAGTTAAATCAGGACAGGAAAAGGGGATAAGGAGGTTAAATGCAAACCGCTGCCTTCCCCCAAGCATCCAACACATGCAGCTATGATTAAACAATCCAGTAACGCAGTTGAATCAGGACAGGAACAGGGGATAAGGGGGGTTAAATACAAACCGCTGCCTCACCCGAGCATTCAACACATGCAGCTATGATTAAACGATCCAGTAACACAGTTAAATCAGGACAGGAACAGGGGATAAGGGGGTTAAAATACAAACTGCTGTCTAACCCTGAGCATCCAACACATGCGGCTATGAATAAACAATCCAGTAACGCAGGTAAATCAGGACAGGAACAGGGGATAAGGGGTTAAAATACAAACCACTGCCTGACCCCGAGCATCCAACACATGCAGCTATGATTAAACGATCCAGTAATGCAGTTAAATCAGGACAGGAACAGGGGATAAGGGGGTGAAAATACAAACGCTGCCAAACCCTGAGCATCCAACCATGCAGCTATGATTAAACAATCCAGTAACACAGTTAAATCAGGACAGGAACAGGGATAAGGGGGGTTAAAATACAAACCAAAGCCTAACCCTGAGCATCTAACACATGCAGCAATGATTAAACAATGCAGTAACGCAGTCAAATCAGGACTGGAAGAGGGGATAAGGGGGGTTAAATACAAACCGATCCTAACCCCGAGCATTAAACACATGCAGCGACGACTAAACAATCCCGTAACGCAGTTAAATCAGGACAGGAACAGGGGATAAGGGGGTTAAAATACAAACCGCTGCCTAACCCCGAGCATCCAACACATGCAGCTATGATTAAACAATCCAGTAATGCAGGCAAGTCAGGACATGAACAGGGGATAAGGGGTTAAAATACAAACCGCTGCCTAACCCTGAGCATCCAACACATCCAGCTATGATTCAACAATCCAGCAACACAGTTAAATCAGGACTGGAACAGGGGTTAAGGGGGTTAAAATACAAACTGCTGCCAAACCTGAGCATCCAACGCATGCAGCTATGATTAAACAATCCAGTAACACAGTTAAATCAGGACAGGAACAAGGGATAAGGGGGGTTAAAATACAAACCGCTGCCTAACCCTGAGCATCTAACACATGCAGCTATGATCAAACAATCCAGTAACGCAGTCAAATCAGGACAGGAACAGGGGATAAGGGGATAAAATACAAACCGCTGCCTAACCCGAGCATCCAACACATGCAGCTATGATTAAACAATCCCGAAATGCAGTTAAATCAGGACAGGAACAGGGGATAACGGGGGTTAAAATACAAATCGCTGCCTAACCCTGAGCATCCAACACATGCAGCTATGATTAAAAATCCAATAGCAGTTAAATCAGGACAGGAACAGGGAAAAAGGGGGTTAAAATACAAACCGCTTCCTAAACCCCAGAATCCAACACATGCAGCTATGATTAAAGAATCCAGTAACGCAGTTAAATCAAGACAGTAACAGGGGATAAGGGGGGTTAAAATACAAACCGCTGACTGACCCCGAGCATCCAACACATGCAGCTATGATTAAACGATCCAGTAATGCAGTTAAATCAGGACAGGAACAGGGGATAAGGGGTGAAAATACAAACCGCTGCCAAACCGCGAGCATCCAACCATGCAGCTATGATTAAACAATCCAGTAACACAGATAAATCAGGACAGGAACAGGGGATAAGGGGGTTAAAATGCAAACCAAAGCCTAATCCTGAGCATCTAACACATGCAGCTATGATTAAACAATCCAGAAACACAGTCAAATCAGGACAGGAAAAAGGGATAAGGGGGTTAAAATACAAACTGATGCCCAACCCTGAACATCCAACACGTGCGGCTATGATTAAACAATCCAGTAACGCAGGTAAATAAGGACAGGAATAGGGGATAAGAGGGGTTAAAATACAAACTGCTGCTCAACCCTGAGCATCCACACATGCAGCTATGATTAAACAATCCAGGTAATGCGCAAAATCAGGAAAGGAACAGGGGATAAGGGAGTTTAAAGACTAACCGCTGCCTAACCCTGAGCATCCAACACATGCAGCTCTGATTAAAACAGTCCAGTAATGCAGTTAAATCTGGACGGGAACAGGGGATAAGGGGGTTTAAAGACTAACCGATGCCTAACCCTGAGCATCCAACAAATGCAGCTATGATTAAACAATCAAGTAACGCAGTTAAATCAGGACAGGAAGAGGGGATAAAGGTGGTTAAAATACAAACTGCTTGCTAACCCTGAGCATCCAACACAAGCAGCTATGATTAAACAATCCAGTAATGCAGTTAAATCAGGATAGGAACAGGGAATAAGAGGGTTAAAATACAAACCGCTGCCTAACCCTGAGCATCCAACAGATGCAGCTATGATTTAACAATCCAGTAACGCACTTAAATCAGAACAGGAACAGGTGATAAGGGGTTAAAATACAAACCACTGCCTAACCCCAAGCATCCAACACATGCAGCTATGATTAAAGAATCCAGTAATGCAGGCAAGTCAGGACAGGAACAGGGGATAAGGGGGTTAAAATACAAACCGCTGCCTAACCCTGAGCATCCAACACATCCTGCTATGATTAAACAATCCAGTAACACAGTTAAACCAGGACTGGAACAGGGTTTAAAGAGTTAAAATACAAAACTGCTGCCAATCCCTGAGCATCCAACGAAGCAGCTATGATTAAACAATCCAGTAACACAGTTAAATCAGGACAGGAACAAGGGATAAGGGGTTAAAATACAAACCGCTGCCTAACCCGAGCATCCAACACATGCGCTATGATTAAACAATCAAATGTACAGTTAAACCAGAGAAGGAACAGGGGATAGCGAGGTTAAATACAAACCGCTGCTCAACCCCGAGCATCCAACACATGCAGCTATGATTAAACAGTCCAGTAACAGACCTCAATCTGGACAGGAACTGAGAGAAAGGGGTTAAATACAAACCGCTTCCTAAACCCCAGAATCCATCACATACAGCTATGATTAAAGAATCCAGTAACGCAGTTAAATCAGGACAGTAACAGGGGATACGGGGGGTTAAAATGCAAACCGCTGCCTACCACCAAGCATCCAACACATGCAGCTATGATTGAACAATCCAGTAAAGCAGTTAAATCAGGACAGGAACGGGGGATAAGGGGGTTAAAATACAAACTACTGTCTAACCCTGAGCATCCAACACATGCGGCTATGATTAAACAATCCAGTAACGCAGGAAAATCAGGACAGGAACAGGGGATAAGGTGGGTTAAAATACAAACCGCTGCCTGACCCCGAGCATCCAACACATGCAGCTATTATTAAACGATCCAGTAATGCAGTTAAATCAGGACAGGAACAGGGGATAAGGGGGGTGAAAATACAAACCGCTGCCAAACCCTGAGCATTAAACGCATGCTGCAATGATTAAACATTCCAGTAACACAGTTAATTCAGGACAGGAAGAGAGGATAAGGGGGGTTAAAATACAAACCGCTGCCTAACCCGGAAAATCTAACACATGCAGCTATGATTAAACAATCTAGAAACACAGTCAAATCAGGACAGGAAAAGGGGATAAGGGGTTAAAATACAAACTGCTGCTTAACCCTGAACATCCACCACATGCGGCTATGATTAAACAATCCAGTAACGCAGGTAAATCAGGACAGGAACAGGGGAAAAGGGGGGTTAAAATACAAACCACTGCCTGACCCCGAGCATCCAACACATGCAGCTATGATTAAACGATCCAGTAATGCAGTTAAATCAGGACAGGAACAATGGATAAGGGGGGTGAAAATACAAACCGCTGCCAAACCCTGAGCATCCAACGCATGCAGCTATGATTAAACAATCCAGTAACACAGTTAATTCAGGACAGGAACAGGGGATAAGGGGGGTTAAAATACAAACCGCTGCCTATCCCGGAGCATCTAACACATGCAGCTATGATTAAACAATCCAGAAACACAGTCAAATCAGGACAGGAAAAAGGGATAAGGGGTTTAAAATACAAACTGATGCCTAACCCTGAACATCCACAACATGCGGCTATGATTAAACAATCCAGTAACGCAGGTAAATCAGGACAGGAACAGGGGATAAGGGGGGTTAAAATACAAACCGCTGCCTAACCCCGAGCATCCAACACATGCAGCTAAGATTAAACGATCCAGTAACACAGTTAAATCAGGACAGGAACAGGATATAAGGGGGGTTAAAATACAAACCAATGCATAACCCTGAGCATCTAACACATGCAGCAATGATTAAACAATCCAGTAACGCAGTCAAATCAGGACAGGAAGAGGGGATAAGGGGGGTTAAATACAAACCGATGCCTAACCCCGAGCATTAAACACATGCAGCTATGACTAAACAATCCCGTAACGCAGTTAAATCAGGACAGGAACAGGGGATAAGGGGGGTAAAAATACAAACCGCAGCCTAACCCTGAGCATCCAACTCATGCAGCAAAGATGAAACAATCCAGTAACGCAGTTAAATTAGGAGAGGAACAAGGGGTAAGTGGGGTTAAAATGCAAATCGCTGCATAACCCTGAGCATCCAACACATGCAGCTATGATTAAACAATCCAGTAATGCAGGAAAATCAGGAAAGGAACATGGGATAAGGGTATTTAAAGACTAACCGCTGCCTAACCCTGAGCATCCAACTCATGCAGCTGTGATTAAACAATCCAGTAACGCAGTTAAATCAGGAAGGGAACAGGGGATAAGGGGGGTTAAAGACTAACCGCTGCCTAACCCTGAGCATCCAACACATGCAGCTATGATTAAACAATCAAGTAACGCAGTTAAATCAGAACAGGAACAGGGGGTAAGGGGGGATAAAATACAAACTGCTGCCTAACCCTGAGCATCCAACACAAGCTGCTATGATTAAACAATCCAGTAACGCAGTTAAATCAGGATAGGAATAGGGAATAAGAGGGTTAAAATACAAACCGCTGCCCAACCCTGAGCATCCAACAGATGCAGCTATAATTTAACAATCCAGTATCGCACTTAAATCAGAACAGGAACAGGGGATAAGTGGTGTTAAAATACAAACCACTGCCTGACCCTGAGCAGCCAACACATGCAGCTATGATTAAACGATCCAGTAATGCAGTTAAATCAGGACAGGAACAGGGGATAAGGGGGGTTAAAATACAAACCGCTGCCTAACCCGGAGCATCTAACACATGCAGCTATGATTAAACAATCCAGAAACACAGTCAAATCAGGACAGGAAAAGGGGATAAGGGGGTTAAAATACAAACTGCTGCCCAACCCTGAACATCCTCCACATGCGGCTATGATTAAACAATCCAGTAATGCAGTTAAATCAGGACAGGAACAGGGGATAAGAGTGATTAAAGATTAACCGCTGCTTAACCTAGAGCATCCAACACATTCAGCTATGATTAAACAATCCCGAAATGCAGTTAAATCAGGACAACAACAGGGGATAAGGGGGGTTTAAATACAAACCGCTTCCTAACCCCCAGCATCCAACACATGTAGCTATGATTAAACAATCCAGTAACGCATTTAAATCAGGACAGGAACAGGGAATAAGGCGGTTAAAATACAAACCGCTGCCTAACCATGAGCATCCAACACATGCAGATATGATTAAACAATCCAGTAACACAGTTAAATCAGGACAAGAAGAGGGGATAAGGGGGTTAAAATACAAACCGCTTCCTAACCCCCAGCATCCAACACATGCAGCTATGATTAATGAATCCAGTAACGCAGTTATATCAGGACAGGAACAGGGGATAAGGGGGGTTAAAATGCAAACCGCTGCCTACCACCAAGCATCAAACACATGCAGCTATGATTGAACAATCCAGTAACGCAGCTGAATCAGGACAGGAACGGGGGATAAGGGGGGTTAAAATACAAACCACTGCCTGACCCCGAGCATCCAACACATGCAGCTATGATTAAACGATCCAGTAATGCAGTTAAATCAGGACAGGAACAATGGATAAGGGGGATGAAAATACAAACCGCTGCCTAACCCGGAGCATCTAACACATGCAGCTATGATTAAACAATCCAGAAACACAGTCAAATCAGGACAGGAAAAGGGATAAGGGGGTTAAAATACAAACTGCTGCCCAACCCTGAACATCCAACAGATGCGGCTATGATTAAACAATCCAGTAAGGCATGAGTAAATCAGGACAGGAATAGGGGATAAGAGGTTAAAATGCAAACCGCTGTACAACACAGAGCATCCAACACTTGCGGCTATGATTAAACAATCCAGTAACGCAGGTAAATCAGGACAGGAACAGGGGATAAGGGGGGTTAAAATACAAACCGCTGCCTGACCCCGAGCATCCAACACATGCAGCTATGATTAAACGATCCAGTAATGCAGTTAAATCAGGACAGGAACAGGGGATAAGGAAGGTGAAAATACAAACCGCTGCCAAACCCTGAGCATCCAACCATGCTGCTATGATTAAACATTCTAGTAACACAGTTAATTTAGGACAGGAACAGGGGATAAGGGGGGTTAAAATACAAACCACTGCCTAACCCGGAACATCTAACACATGCAGCTAGGATTTAACAATCCAGTAACGCACTTAAATCAGAACAGGAACAGGGGATAAGGGGGGTTAAAATACTAACCACTGCCTGACCCCGAGCATCCAACAAATGCAGCTATGATAAAGCGATCCAGTAATGCAGTTAAATCAGGACATTAACAGGGGATAAGGGGAGTGAAAATGCAAACCGCTGCCAAACCCTGAGCATCCAACGCATGCAGCTATGATTAAACAATCCAGTAACACAGTTAATTCAGGACAGGAACAGGGGATAAGAGGTTAAAATACAAACAGCCGCTGCCAACCGAGCATCTAACACATGCAGCTATGATTAAACAATCCAGAAACACAGTCAAATCAGAACAGGAAAGGGGATATAGAGTTTAAATACAAACAGCTGCCTAACCCTGAACATCACACACATCGGTATGATTAAAACAATCCAGTAACACGCAGTTAAATCAGGACAGGAACAAGGGAGAAAGGGTTAAAATACAGAACCGCTGCTCAACCTGAGCATCCAACACATGCAGCAATGATTAAACAATCCAGTAACGCAGTCAAATCAGGACCGGAAGCGGGGATAAGGGGGGTTAAATACAAACCGATGCCTAACACCGAGCATTAAAAACATGCAGCTATGACTAAACAATCCCGTAATGCAGATAAATCAGTACAGGAACAAGGGATAAGGGGGGTAAAAATACAAACTGCAGTCTAACCCTGAGAATCGAACACATGCAGCAATGATTAAACAATCCAGTAACGCAGTTAAATTAGAGAGAGGAACAAGGGGTAAGTGGGGTTAAAATACAAATCGCTGCATAACCCTGAGCATCCAACACATGCAACTATGATTAAACAATCCAGTAATGCAGCAAAATCAGGAAAGGAACAGGGGATAAAGGTAGTTAAAGACTAACCGCTGCCTAACCCTGAGCATCCAACACATGCAGCTGTGATTAAACAATCCAGTAACACAGTTAATTCAGGACAGGAACAGGGGATAAGGGGGGTTAAAATACAAACCACTGCCTAACCCGGAGCATCTAACACATGCAGCTATGATTAAACAATCCAGAAACACAGTCAAATCAGGACAGGTAAAAGGGATAAGGAGGTTAAAATACAAACTGCTGCCCAACCCTGAACATACACCACGAACAGCCATGACTAAACAATCCAGTAACGCAGTAAATCAGGAGGAACAGGGAGGATAGGCGGGTTGAAATAAGAAAACGCTCCTAACCCCGAGCATCCAACACATGCAGCTGTGATTAAACAATCCAGTAACGCAGTTTAATCAGGATGGGAACAGGGGATAAGGAGGGTTAAAGACTAACCGCTGCCTAAACCTGAGCATTCAACACATGCAGCTATGATTAAACAATCAAGTAACGCAGTTAAATCAGGACAGAAACAGGGGATAAGGGAGGTTAAAATACAAACTGCTGCCTAACCCTGAGCATCCAACACGAGCAGATATGATTAAACAATCCAGTAGCGCAGTTAAATCAGGATTGGAATAGGGAATAAGAGGGTTAAAATACAAACTGCTGCCTAACCCAGAGCATCCAACAGATGCAGCTATGATTTGGAAACCAAGGAAGGCAAGGATGGTACAGTTAGAGCTCAGAGGAGGGACTGCAAGAATAGGCCAGATTTTTCATCAATGATGAATTTTCATCAATGAGCTGGATGTCATTGTCCACCTAGGGACAAATGACCTGGCTAAGAAAGGGATTAGAGAAGTGCAGGAAGAGTTTGTGGAATTGGGGAGGGGCCTCAGTCAAGTAGCATGCACGGTAACCTTCTCGGCAGTGCTACCCATCTATGGCATAGGAGAGGCTAGGGTGTTCCGTACCATGGGATTCAATCAGTGGTTGAAAAACTGGTGTGGAGCTCAGGATTGGCTTCATTGAGGACTGGGGTCCACTCGAGCGATGCAAGCCTATACTGGCATGATGGGCTGCATCTGTCCGGGAGGAGAACCAGGATCCTAGGTGATAGGTTTAAATGCTTCATTGCAAGCTTTAAAACTAGCCAAGGGGAGGCACTGGAAAGGAGTAGAAAATCCTAGCCCCCAAAACAATCACGGTAGTATGTGTGGCAAACACCAACATGGAGGTGGCCGATGAGGGAGAAGGCAGGGTAAATGGAGAAAGTGACAAAGGCAAGAAGGACAGGTGTGGGGTAAAGGGAGTGAGCCATCAGGCAATGGAGGTATGGAATACCAATGCTCATAGTCTGGCCAACAAGCTCCCCTGAGCTGGTGGCCTTAATGGAAGAGGGATGCCTGGATATCGTAGCAGTCACACGAAACATGGTACACAGAGAACCATGACTGGGATGTTAACATACCAGGGTACACAACCTACAGGAGAGAGACAGGCAGGGGAGAAGGGGGAGGAGAACTCTCTGATGTAAAGGAAAGGATAAAAGCAACTGAACAAAAGAGTAAACAGGGAGTAGAGGAGGCACTGCAGGTCACCTTGGAGACTGGAAAGACACCACAATCCCATACAGGGGCTTCTGTAAGACCCCCATGTCTGGGGAAGGAATGGACAAGGATATGATGGAAGGCATTCTTAGAATGGCAGAGAAAGGAGATACTGTTGATGACCTGAATATGCCAGATGTTAACTGGAGCACATTTGCTGCAGCCATCCAGGAGCAGGGCCATTCTTGGCGCCCTACAGGTGGCAGGCATTAGACAGCTGTTTCGGAACCCACTGTGAGGAGCAATCTTAGACCTCATACTCTCAAGCGGGGCAGTGAGAGGACTCTCAGATCTAGAGTAGGTTGCCATCTGTGGACAATGGACCATCAAACAGTGTGGTTCAGGTAAACTCAGCTACAGAGTCAAGCCATACAAAAGTGAGGTACTGGACTTTAGGAGGGCTGACTTTGGCAAGATGGGAGAGTGCTCAGAAAAGCACTAGCAAACAGGCTAGAGAGGAGGTGTGGAGCAATGGGGAATTATCAAAACTGCCATCACAGAGACAACGGAAGCACAATGTCTGAAGCAAATAAACAAATCAAAATGAAAGAGAAAAAGCCACTATAGTTCTCAAAGAGGTGGCTATGAAAGTCAGAAGAAAAGATAGTATCTGGAAGTATAAGGAAACACAGA
This sequence comes from Neoceratodus forsteri, assembly GCA_016271365.2. Taxonomy (NCBI): domain Eukaryota; kingdom Metazoa; phylum Chordata; order Ceratodontiformes; family Ceratodontidae; genus Neoceratodus; species Neoceratodus forsteri. Next base: position 18,000,610 of record CM028129.1, on the reverse strand, counting down.
AGGAGCAGGACAGAGCAGTAACCAGTTAAGGCAGAAAAGAAGCAGGAGGGAAGTCAAGAATAGCAAGGCCCAAACTGAGGAAAGATAGCCAGCTCAGTTAAGAAGGGGATAAAACCTTTTATAGGTACATCAGTAGTGAGAAAAAGACAAAGGGAGGGATAATGAGGCTGAATAGAATGAACGGTGGGTGGCAGAGGGGACAGTGAAAAAGCAGGAACACTGAACGAATATTTCATCAGTATTCACAAAAGAGGAGGAAGTGCCTAATCAATTAACAGAAGCACTCTTGATAGAGAGGTCGATCCTGATCCTTTCACAGAAGAAAGGGTTCTGCAAGAACTCCTAAAACTGAAGGTGGACAAAGCAATGAGTCACGATGAAACCCACCCCAGAATCTAAAAAATTAAGGAAGGAACTAGTGAAACCACTGGCTACTCTTTTTAATAAATCATGGGAGGATAGTGTAGGTACCCAAGGACTGGAGGAAGGCGGATGAGATTCCCTTCACAAAGTGGGACCAAGACAGAGGCAGAAACTACAGACCTGTCAGTCTGACCTCTATGGTAGGGAAAGTGATGGAGTCACTTCTGAAGGAAAGAATAGCTGAGTACCTAGAGGCCAGTGGAGCACAAGATCCAAGGCAGCATGGGTTCGCACAGAGAAAGTCATGTCAGATGAATCTAATAGATTTCTTTGACTGGGTGACCAAAGTAGTAGACCAGGGAGGGGCTGTGACATGGCCTACCTAGACTTTATCAGCATTTGACACAGTCCCAACAAAAAAAGTTATTAGTCAAATTAACCAGCCTGGGTGGGTACAGAGGTGGTAGCCTGGGTAAAACATTGGCTGGACAACAGGACACAGAAGGTAATTGTAAATGGAGTCCACTCTGAAGAAAGGCAGGTTACTAGTGGGGTACCGCAGAGTTCAGTATTGGGTCCAGTCCTTTTTAATGTCTTCACACAGTGATATTGCAGAGGGACTGGAAGAAAGAGTATGGTCTGCAGATGACACAAGATCTGCAACAGGGTTGATACACAAGGAGGCGGAAAGGATGAAAAGGACTTGGCAAGGTGGAGGAATGGCAGACATATGGCAGCTAGGATTCAATGCAAAAAGTGCAAAATAATGCACCTGGGAAACAAGAACCAGGAGAAATACAAATGGGTGGGGAGGTAGTAACAACAACAAAACAGGAAAGGGACCTGGGTAATCATATCAGATGACCTTAAGTTAGCAAGCAATGTCAGAAGGCAGTAAGGAGGGGCCGGGTATACCGGGATGTATAGGAGAGGCATCAGCAACAGAAAACAGGAAGTTGTTATCCTCTGTACAGACAGTTGGTGAGTCTCATCTGGAATACTGTGTCCAGTTCTGAGACCCCATCTCCGCAAGGACACAGACAGGATAGAGGCAGTCCAGAGGAGGACAACTAAAATGGTGCAGGGTCTGCAAGAGAAGCCGATGAGGAGAGACTAAAGGAGCTTAATATGCATACCCCCAGGAAAGAAGGGAGAGGGGGACATGATAAAACTTTCAAGTACCCAAGGGAATCAACAAAGTCCAAGAGGGTAGCATCTTTCAGAAAAAAGACTTTTAAGAACAAGGGACACAATTTAAAGATAGAAGGAGAGTGGTTCAGGGGCAATGTGAGGAAGTATTATTTCACAGAGAGGGTAGTGGATGCATAGCACAGCCTTCCTGCGAAGTTGTGGGTCAAAACTGTGGGAGAATTCAAGAATGCATGGGACAGACATAAGGCAATTCTTGTGGGGGGCAGGAAGCAATAGGCTGTTGGTTAACTAGGATCTGTGGCCTATCCTGTAGGTAGGGAAATGGGCAGACTAGATGGGCCTAGTTGTCCTTATCTGCCGTCAAAGTCTATGTTTCTATAATAATAAGTTTCTTTATTAAGCAAAATTTCAATAAATGTCAAAGTGCTGTACAGTCATCAAATTCTAAAATAAACAAAACACAGATCGATACAAACTAATAAGAACTATTAAAATGTTCAAATACCCAGCACTAAAAATCTGGGAAAGCATATGCAAATAAATATGTTTTTAAAGCAGTTTTAAAGCTCTCCACTATCTGGCACTCTCATACCCGGTGAGGCAGAGAATTCCACAAGGACGGAGCAGCAAAAGCAAAAGGCCGCACTCCCAAGGTCTTCAAACACACCCTGTGGATCTCTAGCAATCCCTCGTCAGTTGAGCGGAGTGCTCTAAGGGGGGAGTAGGGGCTCAGAAGCACTTGTTGGTAACTCAAACCCTGACTGTGTAGGGCTCTAAAAGTCAGCAAACCAACTTTGAAGGTGATCCTTCCACTGAACAGTCAGCCAGTGCAGAACGTGCAGCATAGATGAAATATGACTGTATCAAGTTGACCCAGACAGTAACCTGGTCACAACATTCTGCACTAGCTGCAAGTGACTGATATCAACCCCAGGAAGCCCTAGGAAGAGGGAGTTACAGTAGTCAAGGCGCATGGTCACAAAGGCATGGACCAAAGATGGAAGATCGCCTGACGGAACAAGATGCTTAATCCGGGTGATGTTCCTCAGATGATAAAAAGAGGACGTGACCACAACTGACACCTGTGAATGAAGTTTCAGTCTGTCATCAAATATAACCCCCAGATTCCGCACCCGTTCAGAGGTCAAGAGCTGAGAGCCCCTGAGCCAAAGCCTGAAAGGCCACCCAGCAACCGACCTCTTTATCTGGTGACTCAGTTCCATGACTAACATCTCTGTCTTGTCAGGGTTCAGTCTTAGCCAACTGGAATTCATCCACTCTTGGGTTTCAGCAAAACAGAAAAAACTCAGAGCACACTATCCTAGTCGAGCACAAAAGACGGTACAGCTGAGTATCATCTGCATAACAGTGAAACCTCAGCCCGTACCATCTTACAATGTTTCCTAATGGGAGCATATACTGTACATCACGAACAACATGGGGGACAACACTGAACCCTGTGGGACCCCTCATGGCAGGGAGTAGGAGTCAGAGAAAAAAATCCCTGATGCTACCCTCTGCAACCTGCCAGGGAGGAAAGAATGGAACCATCTGAGGACTGTACCAGACAGGCCACAGATGAATCACAGGCAATCAAGAAGTACCCCATGGTCCACAGTGTCAAAGACTGAAGAGAGATCCAGAAGGACCAAGATGGAACGGCTCTTCTGGTTTCTAGCCATCAGGAGATCATTGAGTACCCGAACCACAGCAGTCTCAGTACTGTGTCTCTTATGGAAACCAGACTGGAGAGGATCGTAGATAGCATGGATGGTAAGATGGTTCTCCAAATGTTGTGCAACTTCTTTCTCAATAATCTTGCCTATAAAGGGAAGGTTAGAGATCGGCCTATATTTTGCAGGAGAAACTAGGTCAAGAGATGACTTCTTGACAAGGGGAGTAACCACAGCCTCCTTCAAGGAGTTGAAAAACTCCCCCGACTCCAATGAGCACCAGATTAATTCTGATAGAACTGGGACTATCACATCCACACACCCCATTAAAAGGCAGGTAGGGCCCAGATCTAAACTACAGCAAGTTGGACGCATACTCCAGAGAATCCACATGGTATCCTCAATCGCCAGTCGGTCAAATTTGTCCCAGCAGAATGGAGGAGTCGCGACCTCGCTCCGACCACCAGTAAACCCCATAGGGCGCAATAAGCAAGTATCCGACCTGATCTCAGCAACCTTATCAGCAAAGAAGCGAGCAAACTCGCTGCACTCCACTTGCGACAAAGCCTTCCTGACATGTAGACAGGCTGGATTGCACAATCTGTCTACTGTTCAGAACAGCTGAGCTGGTTGAGTCTGTGCAGAAGCAATCTCCCTGGACAGGAATTCTGCCTTCTTATGGGAGATTGATGACTGACAGAGTCTATAATTTCCATCAGTCTAAGCTTGTCAGCATCTAAGCCAGATCTACGACAAGCATCAAGGGGAGAAAAAGCGGGGATCCAGGAGGAATCTAGGGAGTCAGGTAGGCAGTTATGAGCAGCAGGATGCAGTTAGGAGGAAAAGGGTCCAGCCAGAAACAAGGCCAGATTCATTAGTAGTGGAGAATACCATGATCTTCAGGAACTCCATCATTAAGGGGATACATTGGATCAGGAGGGGTCCTACATACCGGCAAAGGTTGGTCTTTTGTAAACTAGGGATGGAGGCAGGGAGGGCGATGCAAATGAACAGGGAGTTGGCTCGGTTGGTGGGGAAACTACATCTTATCATTCATTTGGGAATGAATGATCTGGCAAGCAATGAAGTGGAGGAGGTACAGAGAAGATTCAAGGCACTGGTACAGGGATGCCTGGAAGAGAAGCTAAATCCTTGGCTTTTTTGGAGGTTTTCCCAGTCCCCTGTGCCAGCACTGCTAGGAAGAGAAGAATCAGGGAGTTCAATGATTGGATCCAGGTATGGTGCGAATAGGAGGGGCTCACATGCATAGGAAAATGGGGGGACCCATGGGAGGATGAAGACTTGTACTGGAATCTCCATCTGAGTGAGAGGGAGCAAGAGTACTGAGGGGGTCTACAAGGATACCTTGATAAGGTCATGGGAAATGGTATAAACTGTTAAGGGGGAGTACGAGGCTAGGCTGGGAGAGGGCTCAGCAGGAGGAAAGAAAAGACTAGCCAGGACTCCCCCAAAAATGGGTGAAGGTTACAGATCACTTATGGTACGGGTGGAGGGGAGGCATATAGTGGAGAAAGGACATTCCATAAATGTAAGAAGTCTAGGGAACAAGATGGTGGACCTAGAAGCAATAATGGAAGGAGAGGGCCTGGATAGTGTAGCCATAACAGAGACCTGGTGGTCTGAGCACCAGACCTGGGAAGTAGGGATTTCAGGGTATAGGTTATTCTGGAAGAAAAGGACTGGCAGGAAGGGGAGGGTTGCCCTGTACATCAGGGAGGGCATTAAGGTGACAGAAGTGCAGGAGGAGACAGGGGAAGCAGAAATATTGTGAGTCACGCTAGAGAAAAGGGCTGGGGCATCAATAATGCTGCCAGTGGTGTACAGACCTTCAATGCAGAGTGAGGAGGTGGACATGCAGATGCTGAGGGCAGTTCAACAGATGGCACTGAAGGGGAAATTCTGCTGGTGGGTGACCTTAACCTCCCACATATAGACTGGGGTATCCCAGCAGCTAGGTCATCCAGGAGCAGAGAGATCCTCGAGTCCCTCCAAGGAGCCTTCCTGTAGCAGCTGGTCAGGGAGCCCACTAGAGGGTAACATACACTGTACTTGATGTGGTCCTCACAAATGGGGACAGTGTGGAGGAAGTGGGAGTGGGGGCCAGCCTAGGAGCAAGTGACCATAACACAGTGGGCTTTAGGGTTAGAGTGGGGTATAATGTGAATCAGACTATCATAGAGGTCCTGGACTTCAGGCAGGCAGATTTTCCACGGATGAGGAAGATATTCTGAAATGAAATGGAGGGGGGAAGGGGGAGATAGTGGGAGCTGAGGAACTATGGAATGAGATCAAGTGGGAATACTAAAGCCACAGAGAACTGTGTAAGGAAGGTGAGGAAGAGCAGAAGAAGGAGGAGGCCACTTTGGTTCAACAGGGAAGTGAGGGAGGCAATAAGGGAGAGAAAAAGGGAGTTCAGAGAATCTAAAAGGATGCAGGGGAAGGAGAACAGGGAAAGTGACAGGGAGAAGCAGAGGGTGGCAGGGTGGAAGATTAGGAAGACAAAAGCAGAAACGGAGGAGAAAATTGCGAGGCAGGCTAAAAGGGGTGACAAAATGTTTGTTCGGTACATAGGGGAGAAGAGGAAGGCAAGGCAGGGAATAGTAAGGGTAAAGGGAGTGGGGGGAGTACAGGTGGAAGGGGACTTCGAGAAGGCAGAGGTGCTGAACAGATACTTTGGCTCGGTCTTCATGATAGAGGCAGAAGGAAGGGGACCAGTGGTAGGGGAAAGGGAAGGGGGGACAGAGGGGTGGATCCTAGTCCAATCAGTGAAGACTGGGTCAGGGAGGAGTTGGGCAAATTGAGGGTAGACTAACTATGAGTTCGGATGCCCTGCATCCTAGGGTGCTCAGGGAGCTAAGGAAGGAGCTGGCAGCACCACTAGCGAGGGTTATTTAACCTGTCCTTAGATACAGGGTGGGTGCCAGAGGACCAGGAGTGGGTGGACGTGGTGCCACTTCACAAAAGTGGCAGCAGGGAGAAGGCAGGCAATTGTTTCCCAGTCAGTCTCACATCAATGGTGGGTAAGGTGATGGAGGCATTATTGAAAGAGAGGGTGGTTAGCTACTTGGAGGATAGTGGGCTGCAGGACGTCCATCAAAATAGCTTCACAAGGGGGAAGTCATGCCAGACGAACCTGGTAGAATTCTTCAATTGAGTTACGAGGTTGGTTGATTGGGGGGGCAGTGGACTTGGCCTATCTGAACTTCAGAAAGGCCTTCAACACTGTGCCGCACAGAAGACTGATAAATAAACTGGAGAGTTTGGGGGTGGGACAGAAAATAACAAGGTGGGTGGAGAACTGTCTGACAGGTAGAAGCCAGAGGGTGGTGATAAATGGGGTGCATTTCGGGGCGGTAGGGGTGACAAGTAGGGTCCCACAAGGGTCAGTGCCAGGGCCCATCCTATTTAACATCTACATCAGCAACATAGCAGAGAGGCTGCAGGGGAATGTCTGCCTTTTTGCAGATGATACAAAGTTCTGCAAAAGGGTGGACACCCCAGAGGGGGTGGAGGCTATGAGGGAAGATCGAATGTGGCTAGAGGGGTGGTCGTAAACATGGCAGGTAAAATTCAGTGCCAAGAAATGCACAGTGATGCACATGGGGTGGAATAATCCACAAGCACACTATACACTGGGAGGAGGGGATGAAAGCAGCTGAATAGAAGAATGATCTAAGAATCATAATCAAAGACAACCTTAAGGTGGGGACCCAATGCATCAAGGCGGTGGGCAAAGTGAACAGAATGCTGGCATGCATAGGGTGGGGAATAACTAATAGAAGGCAGAAGGTGCTGATGCCACTCTACAAATCCATGGTGAGGCCACACCTGGAGTACGGGGTTCAGTTCTGGAGACCTCACCTACGCATGGATATAGATGGCATGGAAAAAGTACAGAGAAGGGCCACCAAGATGGTGCATGGGTTAAGTGGGAAGCCATATGAAGAGAGGTTGAGGGTGCTGGATTTGTACCTGCTGGAGACCAGGAGGGAGCAGGGGAACATGATAGATACATTCATGTATGTGAAGGAGATTACTAAAGTGGGGGGCTTATTCACAAGGAAGGTAGGCACAGACTGAGGGTGGAGGGGGTAGGTTTAAGGGCAATGTGAGGGGGCATTAGAGTACTTCACTGAGAGGGCACCGGCACCCTGGAACAGTCTGCTGGAGGAAGTGGTGGAGGCCAGTACTGTAGAGGGATTCAAGAGGGCATGGGACAATCACAGGGGGCTGACTAGGGAGTGGAGGGTGGAATTTATGGAATCTATGGGCAAGTAAAGGGGTGATCAGATGGGATAGGCCAAGAAGGTTCTTTTCTGCTGTCACATAATTATAAATCTGTGAATCACTAAACAATAGCTAGTGCCACTACATTGGTTTCCTGCTTTGTGGAGCCTTCTGCATTCTCAGAATTTCTTGTTCCACATTTTTAAAGCAGAATAATATAGCTGTCCTGACTCACTGTTCTAAATAGAGTTCATATACAAACATACATACATACATACGAACATATGAATGTATACCAACATTAACAGACCACCCGGTCTGTCTAAGTCTGCTCGAGTGTGCAGCTAGCACCCCTAGTTTGCAGCTGCCCCACCCTCTCCCCTTTGTCATCCCATTGCTACCCCCCACCTCCCCCACCCTCACTCTCCCCTGTTCCCTGTCCCATGCCCTTTTAAAGCTGTTCACAGATTTACATGATATCACCCATTCTGGCAGTGCATTCCATTTTGCTACCACCACTTCGTGGAAATAGTGTCTCCTCATTTCCTCCTAAATCTTCCCCTTCTATTCTTAGCCCATGCCCCTGGTGTCCCTACCTCCTTAGCTTAAAGACCCCATCTGCCCCATCCTTATTTATTCCCCTCAGATACTTGAATGTCTCTGCCCTGTCCCCCCCTCTATCCTCCAGGGTGTACATATTCAGGTCTCTCAGCCTGCTCTCATAGTCTGTCCCTCCATTCCACATATCATCTTCGTTGCCCTCCTCTGCACCCCTCCAGAAGCTGATATCACACTTCAGGTATGGCCTCCAAAACTGCACACAATACTCAAGTAAGACCTTACCAGTGACCTGTAGAGGGCAAGATCACCTCTTCATTTAGATGAAACCCCCTCGCTATGCACCCCAGCATTTTGTTCACTTTTGCAGCCACTCTCCTGCACTTGGCAGAGTTCTTCATGGTCCCTTGTTACCATTACCCCAGGTCCTTTCCTCGGTGATCCCCAGCTAACCCCCCCAGCCAGTATTCTCTCATTGGCTTTTCACCCTGAAGTGCATAACCTGCACTTTTTTGCATTGAACCCCAGCTGCCACCACTCCGACCACTCCTTTAGCTTGCTTTGGTCCCCCTGCAGCTGATTCCATCTCTCCCCTCCATCCACGACTGCTCCCATTTTGGTGTGATCTGCGAACTCACATACCTTGCTCACCACCCTATGTGCAAGTCTGATATGAACAGCCCAAATAATACTGGTCCTAGCACAGAGCCCTGTGGCACCCCGCTCGTCACTAGCTTTGGAGTTGAGAGCCCCCCCCCACCACCACCTGTTGCAGCTTACCACTCAGCCAGCTTGTAATCCAGTTTGTCATTTTTGGCCCTACCCCGACACCAGTTAGCTTCCCCCTAAACCACCCATGAGGCACCGAATCAAAGGCCTTGCTGAAGTTCAAGTAAAGAACATCCACCGCATGGCCCTTAATCAGCTCACCTGTCACCCAGTCATAATACTGTATCAGGTTGGTTTGACAAGACTTCCCCGAAACAAACCCATGCTGTCTCACATGCTGGAGGCCATTGTCCTCCAGGTGTGACACCAGTCTTTACTTTAGTATCGTTTCCATGAGTTTGCACACTATGGAGGTGAGACTTACTGGACGATAATTACCCGGTTCATCCCTTGGTCGGATCTTGTGTAATGGCACTACATGTGTCATCCTCCAGTCCAGTGGCACACATCCTGACTCCATTGAGGTGCTGTACAGATCTGACAGTGGCTCCACCAACACCTCTGCCATCTCCCTCAGCACCCTGGAGTGGATACCCTCCGACCCTGGTGCCTTATCTACCCTCAGTGCCCTCAGTCCCTCTAGGACTATAACTTCTTAATTCTTTAATCTTTCACCTCCTCTCCCCCAATTCCCACCCCCCAGCCCATGGTGGTAGTGGTCCCCCCTTTTCTTCCATGAACACTGAGCAAAAGTATTCATTCAGTGCTTCTGCCTGTTCCTCCCCCTTTACCATCCAGTCCCCACCCTTTTTTTATCCTCACTATTGTATCCTAGCATTTCCTTTTCTCCCTGATGTATCTGAAAAAGCCGCCCCCTCATTAATTCCCTGCGCTTATCTCAGCTCCCTCTGGACCTTGGCATCTCTCACTTTTCTGGTCACCTCCCTAGACCATCTTGAATACTCTTTCCTGTCCCCTTCCTTTCCCATCCTCCTATACCTCTGGTGCACCTCTCGTTTTGCCCTCACCACCTCCACTGTCTCGCTATTCAGCCAGCATGGTTTCCTTGCTCTGCTCCTCCTACTCTGTGTCTTGGTGCAGGCTTCCGTTGCCTCTGTAATCCCCCGTTTAATAATATCCCATTTCTGCTCCATGTCCATCTCCTGCCTTATGCCATCCAGCTTCCCTTTCAGTACTTCCCGCATCCTCCCAAAGTCTGCCTCCCTGAAGTTTAATACCCGGGTTACTGATTTCTCAGGCTCCCTGCACATTATGATATTAAACCACACCGTTTGGTGATTGCTGTCGGCTAGTGGGTCCTCCATCCTTATTTCACTTACTGCCTCCCCATTCAACAATACCAGATCTAAAGTGCTCTTTAGCCTAGTAAGTATGCTGACCAACTGCATCAGGGGACCCTTCGAGATCGCATCCAGGAGCACTTGCTCCCTAGCACTGGAGGTGATCGGAATACTCGTGTCAACTCCCAACAAGTTGAAATCCCCCACAACGACCACCTTCCCTTTTCTACATACCTTTCTGATTTGTCCCACTAATTCCCTGTCAAGCACCTCACACTGGGACGATGGTCTGTATACCACCCCAATCCTCAGTTTTCTACCCCTTGAGTCTAGGAGCTGCAGCCAGATTGCTTCTGTTATCTTTTCCTCCCCCTCATCCCTTGTAAATTTGATCTTGTCCTTCACATAGACTGTCACCCCCCCATGGCCCTTCCAGTATAATTTGTACCCTGGGATTGCCAGGTCCCAGTCCCAGTGCTCAGTTGCCCATAGACTGTCACCCCCCATGGCCCTTCCAGTATAATTTGTACCCTGGGATTGCCAGGTCCCAGTCCCGGTGCTCAGTTGCCCATAGACTGTCACCCCCCCATGGCCCTTCCAGTATAATTTGTACCCTGGGATTGCCAGGTCCCAGTCCCGGTGCTCAGTTGCCCATAGACTGTCACCCCCCATGGCCCTTCCAGTATAATTTGTACCCTGGGATTGCCAGATCCCAGTCCCAGTGCTCAGTTGCCCATGTTTCCATGGCAGCTGCAGTATTCACCCTCCACACTGCCAAGAGTGCCTGTAGCTCAGCTCATTTGTTGCCTAAGCTTCTTGCATTCAGCAAGACCTCCCTCCATCCTGCCCCCTTCCCTTCACCACCCTCCATCTCCTCCCTTCTTCTCCCTCCCTTTTCAGCTGCCCTGAGTCCTTCCCTGCTAGCCTGGGGGGTAGGCTGTAACTCCACTCTATCAGATCCCTGACTACCTGCTGTCCACTTGCTACCCCATCTAGTTTAAATTCACCTTTGTCACAAAATACCTTCCCAGTCTTTGCTTTAATACCTCCTTCCTCTCCCAGCTCAGGTGCAGCCTATCCCTTGCAAACAGATTGTTATCCCAGGTACTGCCCCAGCCACCCACAACCCCATATCCCTTAGTTTCACACCATTCTACAAGCCATGCATTCAACTCCCCAATCCTCTTCTTTCTCACTGTGCTTGCTCAGTGTACTGGGAAGCACCTCTGAGAAGGCCACAGACTCCCCACACAACCTTCCCACTTTCTCAAACCTTTCCCTTGTTACCTCCACCATTTCCCCACTAGGTCATTTGTCCCCACATGTACCACAATGTGCAGTTTCTTCCTACCCCTCCATACACACCTTAGGATTGCCTGTCCTGCCTTGTCTGCCTTTAATCCTGGTATGGACTTTGACTGTGCCTCTATCCCTTGCTGCCCCATCTGATACCCTTGAGAATGGAGTCCCCCAACACTAGTACACCCCTTCCTTTTTCCTTGTGCCTGTCATGAACCCCACTCAGGTTCTCATTCCCAGGGCCACTCAAGTGTGGTTTAATATCATGATGTGTGGGGAGCCAGAGAAATCGATTACCCGGGTGGTAAACTTCAGGGGGGTGGACTTTGGGATGATGCAGAAAGTACTGAAAGGGAAACTGGAGGGCATAAGGCATGAGATGGACGTGGAGCTGAAATGGGATATTATTAAATGGGGGGCTAAAGAGGAAAAAGAAGCCTGCATCAAGGCACAGAGTAAGAGAAGCAGAGCAAGAAAACCATGCTGGTTGAGCAGCTGAGTTGTGGAGGTGGTGAGGGCAAAACGAGTGGCTCACCAGAGGTTTAGGAGGACAGGGAAGGAAGTGGACAGGGAGGAATATGCAAGATGGTACAGGGCGGTGACCAGAAAAGTGAGAGAAGCCAAGGCACAGAGGGAGCTGAGATTAGCACAGGAAATTAATGGGGGGAGACTTCTTCAGATACATCAGGGAGAAAAGAAAGTGCAAGGAAACAATAGTGAGGATAAAAAGGGGTGGGGAGTGGATGGAAAAGGGGGAGGAGCAGGCAGAAGCACTGAATGAATACTTTTGTTCCGTGTTCACGGAAGAAAAGGGGGGACCGCTACCACCATGGTCTGGGATGGTGGGGACTGGAGGAGAGGAGGTGACAGATGGAAGAATTGAGGCAAGTAGAGTCCTAGAGGGACTGAGAGCACAGAAGGCAGACAAGGCACCAGGCCAGATGATATCCACCCCAGGGTGCTGAGAAAGATGGCGCAGGTGTTGGCGGAGCCACTGGCAGATCTGTACAGCACCTCCCTGGAGTCGGGATGTGTGCCACTGGACTGGAAGATGGTACATGCAGTGCCATTACACAAGAGCGGACCAAGGGATGAACCGGGTAATTATCGTCCAGTAAGTCTCGCCTCCATAGTGTGCAAACTCATGGAAATGATAATAAAGGAAAGAGAGGTGTTGTACCTGGAGGACAATGGCCTCCAGGATATGAGGCAGCATGGGTTTGTTTCAGGGAAGTCTTGTCAAACCAACCTGATACAATATTATGACTGGATGACAGGTGAACTGGATATGGGTCATGCGGTGGATGTTCTTTACTTGGACTTCAGCAAGGCTTCGATTCGGTGCCTCATGGGTGGCTTGGGGGGGAAGCTAACTGGTGTAAGAGTAGGGGCAAAAATGATAAACTGGATTACAAGCTGGCTGAGTGGGAAGCTGCAATGGGTAGCAGTGAGAGGGGAGCTCTCAACTCCAAGGCCGGTGATGAGTGGGGTGCCACAGGGCTCTGTGTTGTGGCCAGTATTGTTTGGGCTCTTCATATCAGATATTGGACATGGGGTAGTGAGCAAGGTAAGTCTGTTTGCTGACGACACCAAAATCGGAGCAGTGGTGGATGGAGAAGAGGGGTGGAAGCAGCTGCAGGGGGACCTAAGAAAGCTAGAGGAGTAGTCAGAGAGGTGGCAGCTGGGGTTCAATGCAAAGAAGTGTAAGGTTATGAACTTTGGCGTGAAGAACCCAATGAGAGAATACTGGCTGGGGGGTTTAAGCTGGGGATCACATAGGAGGAGAAGGACCTTGGGGTAATGATAGCGGTGACTGTGAACAACACTGCCCAGTGCAGAGAGTGGCTGCAAAATGAACAAAATGCTGGGGTGCATAGCGAGGGTTTTCGTCCAGGTGAAGTGAGGTGATCTTGCCCTCTACAGATTGCTGGTAAGGCGCACTTGGAGTATTGTGTGCAGTTCTGGAGGCCATACCTAAAGCATGATATCAGGCTGCTGGAGGGGGTGCAGAGGAGGGCAACAAAGACAATATGTGGAATGGAGGGGAGAGATTATGAGAGCAGGCTGAGAGACCTCAATATGTACACCCTGGAGGATAGAAGGCACAGGGGGGACATGATAGAGACATTCAAGTATCAGAACGGAATCAATAAGGATGGGGCAGATGGGTCTTTAAGTTAAGGAGGGGGAGGATCACCAGGGGACATGGGCTAAGAATCGAGGGGGGAAGATTTAGGAGGGAGATGAGAAGACACTATTTCACAGAGATGGTGGTAGCAAAATGGAACGACCTACCAGAATGGGTGGCATCATGTAAATCTGTGAATAGCTTCAAAAGGGCATGGGATAGGGAACAGGGGAGAGTGAGGGTGGGGGTGGCAGTGGGATGACAAAAGGGAGGGGGGTTGGGGCAGCTGCAAACTATGGGTGTTGGCTGCACACTCGAGCAGGCTTAGATAGACAGGGTGGTCTGTTTCTGCTGGCACTTTCGTATGTTCGTGTGTTCAAGACAAGTGCTTTTACCACTTGTTTCAGTGTCTTCCCCCTGACCCTCTCAATTGAGACCCCTTCACCTCCTCCTGTTTGACTGCCAACCTCCCTCTTCCTCCTCACCTCTCTGAGTATTATCCCGCCCCCTGCTATGCCGTGCTTAATCTCTCCACTAGTAATGCCCCTCACTCCCTCCTCTTCATGAGTACTATCCCTTGTGCAATCTCATCCTGAGTCATCAGCTTCCCCATGTGTCACTAGTTCTGTAAACATGTTCCCTACCCTCTTTGCATTACTATGTGTTTTCTCCTCCCTTCTGCCTGTTGCTGCTCCTCTTTTGCTAGGCCCTACTAGAATCCACCCTTCATCAGCTGACTTCCTGTCTAGTTTGCCCCTCCCCCAACCCCTCCTTTGACCCACTGTTCCTTCTGTGTGGTGCCCACCTGATACTCTCAGATGTCAGCCCTTCTATCAGTGCAATCCTCCCCTCATCCCTCAACCTCCACAGCTCCCTGCCAAGCCACTGAACCTCTTTTTTGAGCCTCCTTAGCCAGTGGCATATTGGGCACCCTCCCAGCCTCCATAGTATGTTCATCCACACTGCTGCCCCACAACCATTGCACCCCACAATCCTACTCATGGTCCACACTACCTATACAGGACAGTGAAATACAGTCTCTCTATACTGATTGCAGTTGTTTACGAACACAATTACAAACCCTCCAATAGTATTCCTAAGTCTCACAAACACATACAGTCCAGAAATTAGACGTTTGCCCCTGGTCCTCTTTAAGCCCCTCCCCCCAGCTTTAAGTGGGGCCGTTGTGCCCCCTGTTGAGCTTAATTAAAAAACACAGCCACAGAAACCTTTAAGCTAAATAAAAAAAAAATAACAATAGCAAAACTTACAAAAATCCTCTCCCCACTAACTTTCTCCACAGCAAGTAGAATTAACTAATCCTAGCCCAGCCTCTAAATGAAATTGTAATACTAAATGTCCTTGCATGCAGCCTAAGACAGCCAACTATAGTAATAACAGGAAACCACAATCCTACTCATAAGGTCTACAGTACTACCTGTACACCACAGTCCTACTCATAAGTTATATATATATATATATATATATCTTTAACAATTAGCCCACATGACTGCTCCTTGTTTCCTCCCTCCTGACCTGCCCTGAGGGCTCAGGTCAGTTTGTAGCTCCTCCCTCACAGCCTTCAAACCCAACCTCCAGTGACATATCAGTATTTAAGACAGGCTGGTGGGGGGGCTTTTACAACCCCTTGAGCCACAGAAACCTTTAAGCTAAATTCCACTTTAAGCTGAATTAAAAAATAAAATAAATAAAAAACACAATATCAAAACTTACAAAAATCCTCTCCAAAACAAGTAGAATTAACTTATCTTTCTCTTTATTGCACTTCATGGAGTTTTGGATGTTACACTTCCATTGGTTAAAATGTAAAACTCATGACTGAATATTTGAATCGGAGTAAGCTCAGTTCAGTTGAAGTCAGCTGTTAGCCTCAGTGGCACATACAGAAACTCACACTGTCAGGGTGTCCAGCAGCAGCTGTTAGTGCCAGGCAGTTTGGAACTCAGGAAACAGCACTAATAATGTGTAGTATTTTTATGCTGGCCAGAGACAGAATAGGGTCTGCGGCTGTACTGTAGGTAGGGAAATCTGGGCAGACTAGTTGGGCCAAGTGATCCTTATCTGCTGTCAGCTTCTACGTTTCTGTGCTTCAGTGTCTTACTTGTTCTCTGTGTTCTGTCTCTGCAGATTATCTACTGACCTGGTCCTCAGTTTGAATCCCACCATTGCCTGAAGAGACGCGGGAACACTCATACAGTGCTTCAATAAAGCTTGACATTTTTGAAAATTAAAAAAGACATAAAAGAGTGTGTCTACAAGCTTTGTAATTAAGCAATAAGGCATGACAGGGGGTGTGTTATGGTGGGATAACGGCCCACTTCAGGGTAGGTTGACGCACGAGGTGTAGCCAAGGGCTTCCACCACCCGAGAAGGACTATTAGCCCACCATAACACACCCCCTTGAGTGCCATATTGTCGTTATGAAATGGGTCATTTTTAGTAAATTTAATGCATTTTTAAACATAATATTTTCAGCTGGGCTGTTGTGCTGGGATAATGGCAGAGCTGAAAGCAGCTCTTGGCCAATCAGAATTCAGCATTCTTTCTACCCATTTCGTAACATCTGTTATCATATTGGGGGCAATTAGGTTGTTCTTGTTTTCACTCAGTATAGTGATGTTTCCATTTCTCCATACACATTATCAGAACCTGGGCTACCCTTTTTTCACACATGCACACCCACACTACCTTACATTGTATTTGGGGCAATTTTATGCGATGGGTTGCTTTTATTGAAATTTGTAATCGTTTCTGTACTTTTTGAAGATGCAGTATATGTAGTACCACTTTAAGATGGTGGTTTAAATGGGACTAGGTTGTTAACAATGGACACCCCTTCCTGATGAAAGCCAATAAAATGCCGGTAAATGGAACAATTATTTTTGCCTCATGGAAAAGGATCTTCTTTTGTGACTTGTGATAAAAAAAATAATATTTTTTCTTATCACAAGTCATGAAAAAAGATTTATTATCTTAAAAAAGCAACATCTGAAGGGCATTTCTCTAACAGTTAATTGCAGAAGCCAGCTAAAGAGGTAAAAATAAGCGGGGCCCCTGGTGTTCTGCGGCAGAATTTTCTGATTTCTGCGGCAGGGCTCCTTGACTTCTGCGGCAGCATTTTCTGATATCTGCGGCATGATTAATTCATTTCTCCAGCAGAATGCAGTCCTGTCAAATATGATGTGATGTCATCGATGACATCATATGCTGAGCATAGAGATGGGGCTTCAGGATAAACGAGGTGGGAAAGAAAGCCTGACACTATGGAAAAACAGTATATTTATATGAAAATTCACCAAAAACAATGAATTCTGTGGCACTGTATATATTCTGAGGCATGATGCAAATTCTGCGGCAAATTCCGCAACCGCAGAATTCCAGAGTCCTTGCCAATAAGCAAGCTACTGTACATGTGTTAGCCACTCTCCAGAATGTCATTTTTGTGGTTTTCCAAATTTTAATTTTTAAGGGAAAACACAAAACAAGATGGTGGCAAACATAAAAGGTTATTCCCCTCATGAAAATGAATTCCCCATATGAAAACTTCATACAGCTATTTATTTTTACACTGACTGAGCAGGCAATTTAATAACTTTGGAACAGATTAATATTTTTTCACCAAACTAGTAAAGAATATTCTTCTGAGGCAAGCCATTTCTACTCAGAAAATTTCAGACCAAAATTCCAAATTATCTGGGTGCTACAATGGCACAAAAACAACAAATAAAACAGTGATTTGGTATGTTTTTTCACTATTCATATCTCAGAATTTGCACATTTGAGCAGAACTAAACGTGTCACGTCAAGAGATATGCCCTCACGAGACCGCACAAGCAAAATGTTGTGTAAATGTGTAAAATGGTTGCAAAGTTATTAAAGTGTAAAAACTGGGGTTTAACACAGAAAGCCATGCTCAGCTTCTACTATAGTGGTGCTGCTGTGACACTAATATATAAATTGCAAAAACATGTGTTAAAGCAGACATTAGGGTTGAAGAACGCAAAGTGCAGAAGGTAGGGAAATGAAAAAACATTAGGGTTTTGGGTCTCTGGAGTATTGTCAAATCAGTGGTGGGATCTTCCCTGGGGTTGTCAACCCCAATGCAAACACCCTCACCCTGGTCTGTATCCTCCTGTCTGAAGCACAAGGTACAGCTCCAAGCTACAGCAATGCCTCATTGTGATACAGTACGGCCAACATAAACTGTCTTAGTTTTTTCACATAGGACCCTGAGTGCTGTGCATGAAGACATCAAATCTAGTGGTGGGCAAAGTGAAACAAATTGACTACGTCGAGTAATCCACAAATTCCTTCTTTTTCGAAGAGTGAAATGCGAAATTTTGCCTGGTGGAGCGGCGAAATTACACCCACAGAATGACAAAATTTCGCCCATGAAATGGCAAAATTTCACCTTCCATTGTGAAATTCCACCTTCAGTTTCACCCATGAAAGGTGAAATTTCACCATGGAGGCAGGATTTCACCTGCAGGAGGTGAAATTTCACCTTGGCGAAATTCTACCTAAGGCATGGAAATTTCGCAGATTACTCCACGCAGCGAATTTGGCCACTTCATCTCCACTTCGCCAGCGGGATATAAATTTGCTGCATCTCTAATCACAGCTGAGGTTGTTTTCTCAGGGAAGGGGGTGGGCATTAGGGTTGGCAATCCCAAGGAAGACCCCATCATTGATTCGGCAATACTCTGGAGACCCAAAACCCTAATGGTTTTTCATTTCTCTTCTTGTGCACTCTATGATTTTCAACCCTAATGTCTGAATTAACACAGATTTTGCAATGTATTTCCCTTCTTTTTCTGATAGTTCATTTGTATCCTCAGTTGCCCAGATCCCTTTGGGACTTGTGTAAAATGAGATGACTACAATATTGGAGACAGTCCTGACCCACTGCCTGGGCCCAGCAGGTCCCATCATGCATGTCAATACCATGTGGGGAAGGCTCCCTGACCCACCACAGGGTGTTGCATCTGTGCCAAAACACTGTTCTGCCCCTATCTAGGACAGGGCTGGTGTTGCATGCTACAGCACCTTCCTCAACAGCCTTGTCCAACGGAACCAGCTCACTGACTTCACACGAGGTCACAGGCACGGTAAGGCAACATGGTCCCCAGTGGGGCAACAGGCATCCCTGTTCATACATTTTTTTGGTTTTAAAATTTCTGAACCCAAACATTCAACATAGTTTTCTTATGACCCTACCTCATGACCTTGGTAGGAGAAAATGTTCAAATCCCCATAAAAATGTCATTCCACGTCACAGGTGCCAAAACATGTTTTGGCTAGGATGTGAAAAATGACAGCTGTAATCTTCATGAGCTGGTACGAAAAAATGACTATGTTTGAAACTTTGGTTCTTCATTTGGAATGAAGCAGGTGAGCACCATATGTTAGCGCAGGTAACAGTGTAGTGGTAGCAATGGCTAGTCTGCCTCCTTGATGGGAAAGGGATTGAACCTTTAGAGTAAACCAAACTCTTGGTGAATGGACTTTGTAGCTACATCCACATGAAGTCTCAAGGTGAGATTTTGATCTAAGTGAACCCCATGGCATCTCAATCAGTTAGCCACTTTCACCTTTACACAAGAGAGAGAGGGCAGATAACTTGAGTAACAACTGTCTTTCATTGCCTATGTGTCTGGGATCAAGTTGTAGTGCTTGTGTGTGTATGTGTGTGTGAATTTAGGACAGGTTTATTATTTAATAATCAAGCTCCAAGGAGCTTAAAATCTCCCTGTAGGTCATGGTTGATCTGTTGAAAGTCAGACAAGCATGAAGAACAGCATCATTCGCATATAGCAGTAATGTGCCCACCCCCAACCCATTATAGTTAGCAAGCTGATCGTTAATAAATAATGAGAAGAGCAGGGGATCAAGAATGGAACCTTGGGGCACACCAAGAGTTTTGGCTTTATGACATGCTACTCTGCCACTTTACCTGTTATATCAGTTTAGACAGATAGTACTTCAACAAGCTATAAGCAAGACTATTAAGATCTACCCCTCTTAATTTTACCAGAAAGTTGTGGTTTACCAGACCAGACATCTTGGTAAGGTCTATGAAAATGGCACCAGTAGATCGCCCTTACTCCATTGCTCTAAGAATGTGGGAGGTCAATGGAACCAGAGCAGTGTCCATACCATGGCTCTTTCTGTGTCCATACCATGGCTCTTTCTGTGCCCATACCATGGCTCTTTCTGTGCCCATACCATGGCTCTTTCTGTGTCCATACCATGGCTCTTTCTGTGCCCATACCATGGCTCTTTCTGTGTCCATACTATGGCTCTTTCTGTGCCCATACCATGGCTCTTTCTGTGCCCATACCATGGCTCTTTCTGTGTCCATACCATGGCTCTTTCTGTGCCCATACCATGGCTCTTTCTGTGTCCATACTATGGCTCTTTCTGTGCCCATACCATGGCTCTTTCTGTGCCCATACCATGGCTCTTTCTGTGTCCATACTATGGCTCTTTCTGTGTCCATACCATGGCTCTTTCTGTGTCCATACCATGGCTCTTTCTGTGTCCATACCATGGCTCTTTCTGAAACCATGTTGTACATCAGACAAGGTGTGTTGATTTTCTAGAAAGTCATGGAGCAAGATATTTTTTTTCCAGTCTTTGGTAACCAAGTAAGGCCCACTAGACACAAGTACCTGTTTTCAGGGGTGACCTGGGAGCACTGGGCAGTTAAGTGACTTGCTCAGAGTCACACAGTAGGCAAGTGGGGTTTGTGAGAATCAAACCTAGGTCTAGTCTGCTGGATGTACCAAGCTCATTCACAGCTCATTACTCTAACCTCTAGGCTATACTGCCAACCTCTATTGTTCCTTATCAAGGGAGCACAGGAGGGCGGTAGGGTTGGAGTTTGTGATAAGAGCTTTAGGTCCCCTTTTGTGCATGGGTACAACAGTGGCAATTTTCCATTTACATGGAACAGCATCCTAGAGAAGGATGGTATCCTGTGATATGGGGCACTAGTGAGTGGGCACCTGCTGAAACAGTGACCCACTTTCGGCTAGTGCCCCGTTGGTGGGGGTGTGGAGTAGGCAACCAGATGGGGGTTGTCATGAAAAGGTGACAGGATATTGCATGGGTATACTCACGTGCAGGGGGGGAGCCCGATGGACATTGGGTGGGATGGTATGTGAGGATTAGTGTTGCAGGGTTCCGGTGAGCCGGCATCATGGCATGGCGGGATAGATGTCTGCTTGGGGTGGTGGGGCTACAGGGTTAGGGATCAGGCACCAGTGTTTTTTGTTGTGCCCAGCCTGAGACAGTGTATTTTTTTTTTTTGACTTGCAGCCCCCTACATGCACCCCACTGGAGTTGAGAATTCTTAAGCAGGGGTGTGCGGGGGATGAAGCCCCCCTGAGCAGGGGGGTGTGGGTGGGTGCAGCAACCCCCCTGCATAAAGTAAAAATTCAAGTTTTTGTGCACCAGGTTTGCTTGTGTTGGGTTACAACATTGCCGAAATTGAATTTCGGTGATATGAGGTTGCCATAAGGGTGTTCGGCATGCCAAATTCGCCCTTATGACATGGAGCCAAGAAAGATTTGTTAAGTAGGTTTCTTAGGGATGTGGCAATACTTTAGCAGCAATTTGAAAGTGTTTCAGTTCTCATTTGTCATAACTAGGAGTTCTGTTGAACCTCTCTTTTACTGACTAGCTGAAAATGAAATTGTATGGTGGGAGGGTCTATGTTAGGAAGGCCAGTTGATACTCCACTCTGGGGAGTCATAAACCTATCCAGGTCTGTACAAGAGTTGTTAAACATGTTCGCTTTTAAGTGGGGGTCAGAGATCACTTCGCCTTCAGTGGTTCTACAATGAACCAGAGCTATGGAATGTGCTTTTAGAAGACAATTAACCTGTACCCAGAAGTTTTTATGGTTAGATAGATTTTTGAACTGAAAATTCTTTAGATAGCCTTCTCCAGCATTATTTAAGTTTAATTTTCAGGAGTTTCTAAACTTTCTGTAGCTGACCAGAGAGCTTAAACTGACTCATGCCTTGTCTCTCTATTTCATATCCTTCCGCAAGTCTCTGCTAAACCATTTCAAGCAGCAGCCTTTCTCCCTACGATGCTTGAGAAAGGCATGCTTATTGAGTGCACTAAGAAAACTGTTGAGGAAGTAGTCAAGGGCCAGCTCAATACTGGGGAGGTCAGTTATACTAAGAAAACTGTCGACGGAGTAGTCAAGGGCCAGCTCAATACTGGGGAGGTCAGTTACAGTTTTCCAGTGAAGATACATCAAAGCCAGATAGATCTCTAGCCATGATGGTTGGGGGGGCATTGGGAAATTGTTTTTACAGATGTAGAAAACTAGGAAGTATTCACAAAGACAGTCAGAAGAAGTATTTGCATTACTATGTTTTTGAACACAGACTAAATTATTCTGGAATAGTGTTCCGCTAGTGAGTTTGAATTAAAGACAATGCTTGAGGTTGGTTATGTTAAACTTGTACACACTATTGAGCCTTCATGAACATATTATTTTTCCCGCTAGTATGAGTTGGATTATAACTGTGTTACACAGCGAGGAATGCATGCCCTTGTGGAAAATATGCTAATTCAAGTTGTTAACTGAGAGCTGACCAGTATCTATTGTTGGAATCCTAATGATGTTTATCAGTGTTATAATTCATGACATCCCCGTTTCAATGAAATTGAATTGAATTGCTCTGTATTGTTTACAAGCCAAGGTGCTTAATAATTTAAAGCATTACAATGAACGGGTACAGTAAAGCCCATTTCATCTTCAGGTCTACATTTTCTTTCAAATTTTACAATATGTTTTCTTTACAGTTTTTTTCCCCCAAGATATTCCTGAGAAGGAATGAGATACAATGGGTCTGCTTTATTCATTTTACAGTTCCGTGCACAGAAACACTTAGAGACTATTGCTTGTATGAGGTCACACAAAATAAAAGTGGCTCTGGAGGGATACGAACCAAGGATCCTGAGTTCCCAAGCCTGACAAACAGACCACAGTGCCACTTAAAATTGTAAAATATTGCACTATAGATAAACTCTAGTTAGGAAGACCACCTTAGTCATTGACACTGTTTACCTAATGCACCTTAAAACCACAGCAGGCATGCACATTATGGAAAAAGGTATACAGTTTGTGCAAATGAGGTGCAGAAGGAACAAAGTATACAGTCTAACATCTAATAGCTGCCTTGCAAATGTTTTCTTTCTATTGCAGTATCATTAAACAAACTCTGGCCAGAGCCGATAGGGCTGTGAAGCACTACCAAGTGACGAAAGTTGCACATGTGCTTAGAAATTATTCAACGCCCAGCTGTAACTTGGCCATATGCGGAGGTGTTGCACCAAATTTTCAACATGGCCTTTTTTTGGACCCCTCCTCATGAACAGTGCCAGTGTCATTTTGTTCAATTATCCTGAAAGGTGATTGTGCAGTCCAAATGCACTATTTTGTGCAACAGGTGCGAAAACATGGTTCAAGTAGGTTATGAAAAATGACAGCTGTACAGTTGTGAAGGAAATGTACAAAAATGGCAACATTAAAAATGTAAAGTGAAAATATTAAAAATTAGAGACATTAGGAGTGTGAGTAGCAACTGCACAGTGCACTCTTATAGCACAGTCATTTTTTGGAATTTTTTCACCAAATTTGCAACATGGGCTTTTGGGACCCGACCTCATGAATAGTGGCACTGTCATTTCATGAACTGGTCCTGAAAGGTGATTCCGTGCAATGACTGTGAAATCACCTTTCCAGACTGAGTAACAAAATGACAATGACAGTTTTCATGAGGCTGGGTCCCAAGAACCTCATGTTGAAAATTTGGCGCAAACATTCCAAAAAATGGCTGCGATACGAGAATAAGTTGAGAATCCCATTGAATGGCTGAATGGCATGCTTACCTTTAGTTCTTCAGTTCACGGTTGGGCTTTGGAGAGTGCAGACGTGTCCCAGTCAAAGAAGATGACAGCACCGAGATCCGGAGGTAAGTAAGGGGTAAGAGGGGGGTGTGGGTAGGTGGGTGCTCAGTGGGAGGGTGGGGAGGGGGAAGGGGACCACAGCGACGATGAGTGACCTTTTTCAGTTTTGCAGGGAAAACAAACATAGAGACATAGAATTTGATGGCAGATAAGGACCGCAAGGCCCATCCTGTCTGCCCATTTCTTTTTCTACCTTATAAATGTGCCATCGGCCTTTGCTCTGTCAATGACCTATCTATTCATACTCATCTGTATTGCTCCCTTATGCCTATCCCATGCCTGTTTGAAGCCCTGCACTGTATTCATATCCACCATTTCCTGAGGTAGGCCATTCCATGCATCCACCACCCTTTCTGTGAAAAAGAACTTCCTCACATTTCCACTTAATCGGCCTCCCTCTAATCTCATGCTGTGTCCTCTTGTCCTGCAGTTTTTCAGATGAGTATGAATAGCTAGGCCATTGACAGAGCAAAGGCCAATGGCACATTCATAAGGTAGAGAAAGAAATGTGCAGACTGGATGGGCCTTGCGGTCCTTATCTGCCGTCACCTTCTATGTTTCTATGTTTCATGTGATATCTGACACACAGTACTGCCTCACATATCTGTGATTTATTAACGCCTGCCACTCCGTAATCTCAGTACTATGAAATGCATGTGTCTATACAAATGTGTATCTGTGATCAACAATGGAATGTAACTTGTCTCTTAGCTCTTTATGACACATAACATAATTCACAGTTGAAAGCATCTTTTACTTTCAATGTAATATGGCACAACTGCAACATCTGCTGCAAGTTGAACCATCTTTTTGTGGTCTAGATTCCATCCACTCTGTGGACCATTTGTACAGAGTCTGTGCCAGATATTAGGTTCAAGCTGCTGTAAATTGGGTAAACTGTTGTAACTGCATCCAACCTACTCAAAGCATATGGAGTTGTGGCAAACACATTTGGTGCACCACCAGAATCATAGGGCTCTACTCAGAGAGATTGGTGCAAGCTGCATCAACCACTGCTTGTGCAAACTGCTGGTGTGCCAGGGACCCAGGGCCCAATTCCAATACTGTGTACACTGGGGCAAGTCAAGATACACCAAACCCCATGGCATAAATCATGACTTGCACCATGCGTTACACTGTACCTTATTCCAAGAGGCACCTTGTGCCATGTCAGCTGCGGGCTACGCCAACCATGGGATACACCACCCACTATGCCGCAACCTGCGATGACATGGTGCAAGGGTGGGTTATGGCAGCAACTACGCAGTATTCCAAACGGGCGGCTGCCATAACTCACTACTGCAATTAAAGGGAGTCACAATGGAGGAGCTATCTTAGAACATCTCTGGGATGATCTAAGGGGCATACATTAGTGCCATCGGATGGATGCCCACTCTGCAGTGCTGCAGTGATGGTCCCACTGTGCTTCCCATGCCCCCACAACATGACCATGCTCCCCACTCCCCCAAATGTCGGGGACCCCCGGGGGTCCATTTTCTCATGTGCCCACCTGGAAACCTGTGCCACCTGTCTAGCCTCCCAATGACCCCTGTTGCATGTCATGATGTTCCTGAGCAGGGGGACTCTGGGGTGGCAGTCTGCAGTGGGCTGTGACTTGCGACTCATGGGGCTATTACACCATGCCAATGGCGTTAGCCTACATGTGTCACAAGTTGCACGTCATAAGTGACGGGACCCTACCACTCTTAGAATGCGGTGCAGGGTCCCCAGCATAGTGATGAATGTCACAACTTGCATATGCTTGAGAGTTGCAACATTCATCCTAGAATCAGCCCCCCTGTGCCTGATTCACTATTCGGTAGGGTCCCAGCAGCAAACTCCCACAGCTTGTGACAACTGTGACCATGCGCTGAACAGATGGTGCATCTCACAGGTTTGCCACAAGTTGCAGGGTGGACATGTGCCACTCTGAAAAGCCCCTGGTGGCTAGCACCCCCACAAGCCCTCACCTCCATTTTAAATAGAAATCACATCCATGGTGGTCTGTCAGACCCCTCCAAGTCCGATTCCCATTTTATTAAAAAAAATAAGAAACATCACTGGTGGCTAGTGGCCCCCACCCCAATCCCCATTTCAATAGAAAAACCATGTCCCTGGTGAGCAAGTGGACCCTCAGCCATAAGCCCTTTATATTAAAGAAAATCACACCCCTGGTGGTCTAGCATACCCACTCCCTCTCCCCAATCTGCCCATAAAATTTACAGATTTATTTTGCTGGTGGTCTAGTGGACCCCCCACACCCTGGCAGGCAGTCCCCCACCACCGCGCTCCCTATCCTATCCGAGAGCCAGTGCCTGGAACAGCCCTCTGCTATTCACCATGTCCTGGCACCAACTGAACTGTCAAGGAGTGCATACTGCATACTGTACATGCAAGCTGTCAGTCAATGACAGCATATTATTTACAGTATGTGCTCTTTGACAGCTCAGTTGGCACCCGACCATGGTGGAGAGTGGAGGCCTGCTGGGGTGGGAGGTCCTGTCGACCACCAGGGAAATATATCTGTAAATGTTATGGGCAGATCAGGAATAGAGAAAGGGGTTGCTAGATCACCAGAGATGTGATTTTCTTTAATAAAAAGGGGATCAGGGCTGGGGAGTCTGCTGAACCACCAGGAATTTTTATTTTGTTTAATAATAGGAGATCAGGGCTGGGGGGGGTTCCACTAGATCTCCAGGGATGTGTTTTTCTATTAAAATGGGAATCTGGGCTGGGGGGACCGCTAGCCACCAGTGACATGTTTTTTTTCTTTAATAAAAAGGTAATCAGGGCTAGGGGGCTGCTAGACCACTGGGGATGTGATTTTTTTGTACAGTGGGAGTCAGGGATGGGGGACCACTGCACATTGGTACAAGGTTCTCAACCCTCCCAGAGGACACATTTTTAAGAACCCGTACTTAACAATTTGCTATCAAGGTGGGTTTTGTGAATTTCAAATTATGGGTTATGGCAACATGTGTCTGCTGAAAGTCCTGTACTGTAACACCATATCACAGCCCATTTTGTGCTCCAAGGATGGTGCAAGCACCCTTTGGTGCACACAGCCTGTTTTTGATACAGGCTGCTTTTGTGAATTGCTCCAGGATGCATCGTTTGGCACAAGCCACACCTTGCACCATTCCTTGTGGTGCAAGCCCCTTGTACCACTCAGGTGGGACTTTGTAAATCCAGCCCATAGTGCTGTGGTGCAGAGCTTAACATGAGCTCTGTGCCCCCCTCTGAAAATCCAGCCTTGTCTCTGTAATGCAGTCTGACTGCCGCTGGTATCCCATAATCTACTATAAGGCTGAATACTACCATCAGAAATAAACACATAAAAATATATGGATTTCAGAGATGACAAATTTATTTTGCTTTTATAAGTAAATGCAGTTTTTTTTACCTGTGTAAAAGCCATCAGTGTAATGGTGGGAGACTGTTAACTCCGTGGTGTCTCTCACTACTGAGCAGCGCCTTCTGAATTGGGAGCAAGCACGGTCATGGAAACGAGTAGGAGTTACGTGAGCGTGCAAAGCAAAAACATAAACAAAGGTACGGAGCCAGTGTGGTAACACCGTTATGGTGTGGCACAAGATTTTTAAAAGTACTACTAACCAGAGTTTTGATTTGGAGTAATATACACATACAAACTTTCATACATTGAAAAGAAACCCAATTATGTAGAAAATGTTATAAAATTTAACAATTAGGGGTTGACAGCATCTCTTTAAGAAAACATTGTCCTGAAGCAGTTATACAATTTGTACCAGAAACAATATGTCTACACGTTAAATGTAAAAGTTAAATGCAGGCTCACTCATTAATTTTAGATACATTTGACAGCAATAATCCTTTTTTGGGAGACTGCTGATTGGTGTTCATGCATACACTTAACAAACCTGAACTTAAATCAAAATCCAGTCCCCTCCATCTATTGCCCAGACAAGGGTGATGTATTACAGTAGAACATCCTGTTCCTATTTTCTAGATCCTGCCCTAGACAAAAAGTGGATTGTTGTTGCATAGTTCAGCCAGAGAATGAGTAAGCTAAGCACCTAGACGAAAGTGGGGCACAGGACCCAAGGCAGCATGAGTTCACAGTGGGAAGGTCATGTCAGATGAATCTAATAGATTTCTTTGGGTGACCAAAGTAGTAAATCAGGGAGGGGCTGTGGACATGGCCTACCTAGACTTTAGCAAGGCATGTGACACAGTCCCACACAAAAGATTAATAATCAAATTAACCAGCCTGGGAGTGGGTCCCAGGGTGGTAGCCTGGGTAAAACATTGGCTGGACAACATGACACAGAAGGTAATTGTAAATGGAGTCCACTCTGAAGAAAGAGGGGTTACTAGTGGGGTACCACAGGGTTCATTACTGTGTCCAGTCCTTTTTAATGTCTTTATAAGTGACATTGCAGAGGGACTGGAAGAAAAAGTATGCCACTTTGCAGATGATACAAATATCTGCAACAGGGATGATACACAAGTGGGGTGGAAAGGATGAGAAGGGACTTGGCAAGGTTGGAGGAATGCTCAGAAGTATGGCAGCTTGGATTCAATTCAAAGAAGTGCAAAATAATGCACCTGGGAAACAAAAACCCAGCAGAAGATTACACAATGGGGAGGTAGTAACAACAACAAAAATGGAAAGGGACCTGGGGGTAATCATATCAGATGACCTTAAGGTTGGCAAGCAATGTGAGAAGGCAGTAGGGAGGGCCGGGGATACTGGGATGTATAGGAGAGGCATCACCAGCAGAAAACAGGGAAGTTGTTATCCCTCTGTACAGGCAGTTGGTGAGACCCCATCTGGAATACTGTGTCCAGTTCTGTAGACCCCATCTCCGCAAGGACATAGACAGGATAGAGGCAGTCCAGAGGAGGGCAACTAAAATGATGCAGGGTCTGCAAGAGAAGCCGTATGAGGAGAGACTAAAGGAGCTTAATATGTATACCCTTGAGGAAAGGAGGGAGAGGAGGGACATGATAGAAATGTGTAAGTACCTCAGTGGAATCAACAAAGTCCAAGAGGGTAGCATCTTTCAGAAAAAGAGATGTGCAAGAACAAGGGGCACAATTTGAAGATAGAGGGGGGACGGTTCAGGGGCAATGTGAGGAAGTATTGTTTCATGAAGAGGGTTATGGATGCATGGAACAGCCTTCCTGAGGAAGTTGTGGGGTCTAAAACTGTGGGAGAATTCAAGAATGCATGGGACAGACATAAAGCAATTCTTGTGGGGGGTAGGAAGATATAGGCTGTTGGTTAACTAGGATCTGCGGCCTATCATGTAGGTAGGGAAATGGGCAGACTAGATGGGCCAAGCGGTCCTTATCTACTGTCAAAGTCTATGTTTCTATGTTTCTGTGGATTCCCCATGCACCACACCCTACACTGTTCTAAATTCTCAGATACTCCTCGTTTGCAGTATTGTGCCATCTCTCCATGATCTATACTGCCCTCTAAGCCTTTGTCTGGAATTTATATACCTCAGCAAAAAGGAATCACATTTGCTACCAGTTGGGGGGAAGTTACCCTTTAACTCATTTATACACATTAAAGGTAATAAGTTCAACTCAGATATAGGCAGAGGCATAAAAATCCCATACACAGGATCTGAGAGCAGTATTAATAACATGCAGGAATGTACTGAACTTCAGCTCACTAGGGGCATTTAAGAAAATCTGGGCTAAAAAGAAAAACTCAGAAGGGCTGGAATGGTGACAGACAGAAACCACAATGCTGCAATTTATCCTGAGTATCTGAGAATTTAGAACAGTGTAGGGCATGGTAAATGAGGTGACCTTGTAAGTGATACCTGGCACAAGTACATTTGTGAAAACATGGGAGCATTATTTATGTATGTATGTATGTAATTATTTATTTAACTTTGCTTACTGGGTGAGTGCACTGGTAACAAGTACCTTTTTTAGTCATGGCCCAAGTGCAGAAGCAAAGACAAACAGGAAAAAAATTATAGGGAATGCATACGACTATATAGCAGGAAGTAGACAAATGGTGCTAATATTGTGATAAACAAAGGTGCTTATGATGTAATAAACAATAGTAGAGGGTAGAAAAAAGGAGGAAGAAGATGGAGGAAGAGAACAATGTGACCACTGTTGGTCAGTAGGTGTGATTAGGTAGTATAAGGTGGGGGGTCATGACAGGGGGAGGGTATTGGAAGCAGGAGTATACTTGGGCTGAGGTGTAGTGTGACTTTAGGAGCCTAGCAAACACAAAAGGGAGAGGAAGATATTTCAATAGAAGGAGGTAGGGAGTTTCAAAATGAAGCTGCATGATAACTAAATGAGCGCTGACCCATATTTGTGCAGAACTTGGGAATGATGTTGTTGGTTGCAGAGCGGGAAGAAATTGGCTCCTACAATTGCAGCTGTTGGCATCATATAAGGCACTTTACGTATACATCTGTCTGTCTTTTGTTACTCTGTTTATTTTATATTAATGTATTTGTCTTTCTGCATATACTTTTTAATTGTTTGAACATTGCAACTTTAATTTTTACTGCCATGTTTCCATTATTTTTGTCCTGAGCCACACACCTCTAAAACTGCAACTTCAAGAGCAGATATTACCAAAAGAAGTGTGGCAACCCCTATATTTCTTTCTTTTGCCATATTCACACCCATATTCTATATCTATCAAAAATGTTTTATGAAAATGACATGGGACTAAAATGGTTGAGCACATTGGAACATACAAATGTTTTACACATTGTTAGGAATGTTAGTACGCTAGGGTGTAACAGTGCTGATCATTTTCTCATCATTTTTGCACACAAAAACCAAACGTCATGACAAATGGTGCATCCTTGTTTCACTTTTTCTGTCACACTCATGTTGACAACTAAAACATTAATGTTATAATTACATAAAATGATCTGACCCATTACAGATTGTTTTTTTCTTTAAAGTGGGATGAAGTCTCACTACGTAACTCAGAAACAAGTATGGCAACCCATGTTCATTTTTTGTATGGATTTTAAATGTTTAGATGGCCATCATGTATTGGACAAAATATTAAAAAAGTTGACATGGGGTTGCTGAAACAACAGGGAACCTCCTTAAATATGCAGATCTTGTCAGGGCAGCATATATGGAGGTGGGGGGGGCACTGGATTGTAATTTAATAAAAGACATGTCTGACATACTGTGTTTTATAAAATAATATTGATTATTGTTTATCAAGACACCAGCCACTGTGTTTTCACCAATCAGGTTTTAAGTAATAATTCATTTTAGCTGGTATTTTGTGCTGCACCTATTTGTTAATATGAAACTCCATAAAATATACAAAAAAAAAGATAAATGTGAAAATAACTGGGACCTAACTGGGAATGTACCCCATGCCATTAGCATCCCAGCTTAATTCTCTACCAAATGACCTGAGTTCCTGTACAAATATACATTCAGCAGCTGGATAAAATGCTTAACCTTTGCTGTGCCACAACAATGGAAAATATTGCATCCACACACTCAAGCCAGATTATTCTTATTTTAGAGAGAAACAGGATTTACCCTGACACACACAGTATGGCATTGTTATCTATAATGTGTGCCTTACCTGGCACAGGGATTGTCAAGAGGACCAACTAGAAGATAACCTCGTTGAAGTGGAAAGACTCCACCGATAATGATCTCTCCATCCCTTCTGTACCTGAGGAGCGCAGGCTTTTGTGGTGCAAACCCCTGTGAATGGGTGGTTCTGTAGACGAGGCTAGAGATGATCACAAACAGCCGCAAAATGTTTTGCATCATTGCTTGAAGGAACAGATACGTAAAACTCTTTTGTGCAAGTTGGGTGTTATTACTGTAAAGAAGAGCCCTGCATATGAACCACCTGCATAATCTTGGAATTTTATCTGTAAGTTACTTTGAAACTGTGCTACTTGAAATAGGACTGGTTTCTAAGCATGCAAAAAGCATCAAGTTGAAACCAAAGAAAAGTGCCCTACCAAATTTACAGAAATAAATCCTTCCTTTGGATGAGTGGTTAAAGAAACTACAAGCCAAATTATTATGTGCTAACTCTAATCTGATATGTATGTGCACTAGTACTGGTTCATGACTTCTAGTCTCTCCGTTGTTTGTGACTGGCTTATTTATACTCTATCTCAATGTTAAAACAATTTAGAATAAGCAGTGTTTACCAAGTATCCCTAAAATTATACAACAATCTCAAAGGCTCTGAATTTCCAAAAAAAGAATTAATTCTAACATGATGATTATATTTCTGAAAGGATTTTTAATTGCAACAAGGCCCCCTGGTAAGAGATGTCCTCTGGGTAACAGCTGTTTGTCCATTCCCTGATGGCTTTTCTGTCAAGAGAATCCAAATATCTTCCATGATACATGCAAATGAAGATTGTATTGTAAGATACAGCTGAAACCATTGAAAAACTACAGTAGGGATCACTTTGAAGAAGTGTGGTGGTGAACATTTCTAACGCTGATGAATTCAGAATCAGGAGCAGCAAGTCCTTAATAAGTGTGATGCCACATTGGGGATCACTAAGGGCCCCGTATTCACAGCTGGCCATTTGTGCCATGCTCCCTTGAGTGGCATAAGTAAGACAGCACACATCCAGCTTGGTTGCTGTATTCAGACAGACAGTGCACTCTGTCCAGAGTATGCTGCCTGCCTAAATATGGGGCTGTGCTAGTGCCTCACACAGTGACTATGCTCAGCAGTAACACAGCCTGCTACGTCCAGAGTGTGCATTCTGCCTGAATATGGGGCTGTGCTAGTGCCTCACACAGTGACTATGCTCAGCAGTAACACAGCCCCGCTATGTCCAGAGTGTGCATTCTGCCTGAATATGGGGCTGTGCTAGTGCCTCACACAGTGACTATGCTCAGCAGTAACACAGCCCGCTATGTCCAGAGTGTGCATTCTGCCTGAATATGGGGCTGTGCTAGTGCCTCACACAGTGACTATGCTCAGCAGTAACACAGCCCACTATGTCCAAAGTGTGCATTCTGCCTGAATATGGGGCTGTGCTAGTGCCTCACACCGTGACTATGCTCAGCAGTAACACAGCCCCACTATGTCCAGAGTGTGCACTCTGCCTGAATAAAGGGCTGTGCTAGTGCCTCACACAGTGACTGTGCTCAGCAGTAACATGTCCCCACCCTGTACAGAGTGTGCTGCCGGTCTGAATATGGGGCTGTCCAAGTGCCTCACACAGTGACTATGCTCAGCAGTAACGAAGCCCTGCCCTGCTGAGAGTGTGCTGCCTGCCTGAATATGGGCTGTGCTAGTGCCTCACACAGTGACTATGCTAAATGGTAACACAACCATGCCCGGTCCAGAGTGTGCATTCTGCCTAAATATGGGGTTGTGCTAGTGCCTCACACAGTGATTATGCTCAGTATTAATATAGCTCCACCCTGCCAGACTGTGCTGCCTGCCTGAATATGGGGCTGTGCTAGTGCCTCACACAGTGACTCTGCTCAGCATTAACACAGCTCTGCACTGACCAGAGGTTGCTGCCTGTCTGAATATGGGGCTGTGCTAGTGCCTTGCACACTGACTATGCTCAGCAGTAACACAGCCCCGCCCTGTCCAGAGTGTGCATTCTGTCTGAATATGGAGCTGTGCTAGTGCCTCACACAGTGACTATACTCAGCAGTGACACAGCCCAGTGCTGTCCAGAGGGTGTTGCTTGTCTGATTATTGGACCATGCTAGTGTCTTGCACAGTGACTATGCTCAGTGGTTACACAGCCCCGCCCTGTCCAGAGTGTGCTGCCTGCCTGAATATGGGGCTACACTAGTGCCTCACACAGTGACTATGTTGAGTGGTAACACAGCTCTCCCTGTCCAGAGTGTGCTTCCATTCTGAATATGGAGCTGTGTTAATGGCTTGCTCAGTTCCTATACTCAGAGGTAACACAGTGCAACCCTGTCCAGATTGTGCTGCCTGCTTGAATATGGGGCTGTGCTAGTGCCTCGCACAGTGACTATGCTCAGCAGTAAAACAGCCCGCTATGTCCAGAGTGTGCATTCTGCCTGAATATGGGGCTGTGCTAGTGCCTCACACAGTGACTATGCTCAGAAGTAAAACAGCCCCGCTATGTCCAGCGTGTGCATTCTGCCTGAATATGGGGCTGTGCTAGTGCCTCACACAGTGACTATACTCAGCAGTAAAACAGCCCCGCTATGTCCAGAGTGTACATTCTGCCTGAATATGAGGCTATGCTAGTGGCTCACACAGTGACTATGCTCTGCAGTAACACAGCCCCGCTTCATCCAGAGTGTGCATTCTGCCTGAATACGGGGCTGTGCTAGTGCCTCACACAGTGACTATGCTCAGTGGTAACAAAGTGCCACCCTGTCCAGAGTGTGCTGCCTGCCTAAATATGGGGCTCTGCTAGTACCTCGCACAGTGATATGCTCATCAGTAGCACAGCCCTGCCCTGTCCAGAGTATGTATTCTGCCTGAATATGGGGCTGAGCTCGTGACTCACACAGTGACTATGCCCAGCAGTAAAGCAGCTTCATGCAGGAAACTGATTCCCAGGAGCAGAGGGAGAGAACGTCAGAAAAAGGAAAATGCCTTTGCTCGAGGGAGCCGCAGTCAGTGACTGGCATGCTAATGAGCACAATTGCAGATCATTATGTGGCCGTTAGCTACTCTGCACAGTGATGCCATGTATGAAGGCATGAAGGCATTAAAAGGAGCCTTGACTACCCCATCTCCAACTGGATCCCAGGGTAACAGACTGACAGCAAGAGCTATCAGTCCCTGGCAGTTCAGTGGCCCCTCTGTTCATGGTGCCCACCTGTTCCACAGTACTACACTGTCAAGTTACACATGCAGTATAGCGGTGCCCCTGCACATGGTGCCCATCTGTTCCTTAGTATTACATTGTCCAGTTACACATGTAGTGTAGTGGAACCCCTGCACATGGTGCCCATCTGTTCAATAGTATTACATTGTCCAGTTACACTTGCAGTGTAGTGGTACCCCTGCCCATGGTGCCCATATGTTCCATAGTATTACACTGTCGAGTTACACATGCAGTGTAGTGGTACCCCTGCCCATGGTGCCCATCTGTTCCTTAGTATTACACTGTCGAGTTACACATGCAGTGTAGTGGTACCCCTGCCTATGGTGCCTACCTGTTCCATAGTATTACATTGTCCAGTTAAACATGCAGTGTAGTGATGCCCCTGCCCATGGTGCCCATCTGTTCCGCATTATTATATTGTGCAGTTACACATGCAGCATAGCGGTGCCCCTGCACATGGTGCCCATCTGTTCCAAAGTATTAAATTGCCCAGTTACACATGTAGTGTAGTGGTACCCCTGCCCATGGTGCCCATCTGTTCTACAGTATTACATTGTCCAGTTACACATGCAGTGTACTGGTACCCCTGACCATGGTGCTCATCTGTTCCATAGTATTTCATTGTCCAGAAACACATGCAGTGTAGTGGTGACCCTGCCCATGGTGCCAGCCTGTTCCATAGCATTACATTGTGCAGTTACACATGCACTGTAGTGGTGCCCCTTCCCATGGTGCCCACCGATTCCATAGTATTACATTGTCCAGTTACACATGTAGTGCAGTGGTACCCCTGCCCATGGTGCCCATCTGTTCAATAGTATTACATTTTCCAGTTACACATGTAGTGCAGTGAAATCCCTGCCCATGGTGCCCATCTTTTCAATAGTATCACATTGACAGTTACACATGCAGTGTAGTGGTACCCCTGCCCATGGTGCCCATCTGTTCCATAGTATTACATTGTGCAGTTACACATGCAGTGTAGTGGTGCCCTGACCATGGTGCCCATCTGTTACACAGTATTACGTTGTCCAGTAACACATGCAGTATAGTGGTGCACCCCCCCATGGTGCCAATCTGTTCCATAACATTACATTATCCAGTTCCACATGCAGTGTAGTGGTACCCCTGCCTATGGTGCCAACCAGTTTCATAGTTTTACACTGTCCAGTTACACATGCAGTGCAGTGTAGTGGTAACCTGCCCATGGTGCCAACCTGTTCCATAGTATTACATTGTCCAGTTACACAGGCAGTGTAGTGTTACCCCTGCACATTGTGCCCATCTGTTCTATAGTATTACATTGTCCAGCTACACATGCAGTGTAGTGGTTACCCCTGGCCATGGTGCCCATCTGTTAAATAGTATTACGTTGTCCAGTTACACATGCAGTGTAGTGGTATCCCAACCAATGGTGCCCATCTGTTCCATAGTATTACATTGTGCAGTTACACATGCTGTGTAGTGGTGCCTCTGCCCATGGTGCCTATCTGTTCCGCAGTATTACATTGTACAGTTACACATGCAGTGTAGTGGTGCCCCTGCCCATGGTGCCCATATGTTCCACAGTATTACATTGTCCAGTTACACATGTCCTGTAGTGGTACCCCTGCTGATGGTGCCCACCTGTTCCATAGTATTATGTTGTCCAGTCACACATGCAGTGCAGTGGTACCCCTACCCATGGAGCCCATCTGTTCAATAGTATTACAATGTCAAGTTACACATGCAATGTAGTGGTACCACTGCCCATGGTGCCCATCTGTTCCATAGTATTACACTGTCCAGTTACACATGCAGTGTAGTGGTGCCTCTGCCCATGGTATCCATCTGTACCACATTATTACATTGTGCAGTTACACATGCAGTGTAGTGGTGCACCTGCCCATGGTGCCCATCTGTTCCGCAGTGTTACATTGTCCAGTTACGCATGTAGTATAGAGGTGACCCTGCCCATGGTGCCCACCTGTTCCATAGTATTACATTGTCCAGTTACACATACAGTGTAGTGGTGCCCCTGCACATTGTGCCAACCTGTTCCATAGTATTGCAATGTCCAGTAACACACGCAGTGTAGCGGTACTCCTGCCTATGGTGCTAACCTGTTTCATAGTATTACATTGTCCAATTACACATGAAGTGTAGTGTTATCCCTGCCCATGGTGCCCATCTGTTCCATAGTATTAGATTGTCCAGTTACACATGCAGTGTAGTGGTACCTCTGCCCATGGTGCCCATCTGTTCCATAGTATTACAATGTGCAGTTGCACATGCAATGTAGTGTTGCATCTGCCCATGGTTCCCATCTGTTCAGCAACAATATATTGTCCAGTTACACATTCAGTGCAGTGTAGTGGTACCCCTGCCCATGGTGCCAACCTGTTCCATAGTATTACATTGTCCAGTTACACATGCAATGTAGTGGTAACCCTGCCCATGGTGCCCATATGTTCCATAGTACTACACTGTCCAGTTACACATGCACTGTAGTGGTATACCTGCCCATGGTGCCCATCTGTTCTATAGTATTACATTGTCAAGTTACACATGCAGTGTAGTGCTACCCATGCCCATGGTGCCCATCTGTTTCTTAGTATTACATTGTCCAGTTACACATGCAGTGTAGTGGTGCTTCTGCCCATGGTGCCCATCTGTTCTATAGTATTACATTGTCCAGTTGCACATGCAGTGTAGTGGTACCACTGCCCATGGTGCCCATCTGTGCAATAGTATTACATTGTCCAGTTACACATGCAGTGTAGTGGTACCACTGCACATGGTGCCCATCTGTTCCATAGTATTAAATTGTCCAGTTACAAATGCAGTGTTGTGGTACCCCTGCCCATGGTGCCCATCTGTTCCATATTATTACATTGTGCAGTTACACATGCAGTGAAGTGATGCCTCTGCCCATGGTGCCCATATGTTCCGCATTATTACATTGTGCAGTTACACACGCAGCATAGCAGTGCCCCTGCACATGTTGTCCATCTGTTCCAAAGTATTACATTGTCCAGTTACACATGCAGTGTAGTGGTGCTTCTGCCCATGGTGCCCATCTGTTCTACAGTATTACATTGTCCAGTTGCACAGGCAGTGTAGTGGTACCACTGCCCATGGTGCCATCTGTGCAATAGTATTACATTATCCAGTTACACATGCAGTGTAGTGGTACCCCTGCACATGGTGCCCATCTGTTCCATAGTATTACACTGTCCAGTTACAAATGCAGTGTAGTGATACCCCTGCCCATGGTGCCCATCTGTTCCTTAGTATTACATTGAGCAGTTACACATGCAGTGTAGTGGTGAATCTGTCCATGGTGCCCATCTGTTCCATATTGTTACATTGTGCAGTTACACATGCAGAATAGCGGTGCCCCTGCCCATGGTGCCCATCTGTTCCACAGTATTACATTGTCCAGTTACACATGCAGTGTAGTGGTGCCCATACCCATGGTGCCCATATGTTCCACAGTATTACATTGTCCAGTTACACATGTTCTGTAGTGGTACCCCTGCCCATGTCCAGTTACACAGGCAGTGTAGTGTTACCCCTGCACATTGTGCCCATCTGTTCTATAGTATTACATTGTCCAGCTACACATGCAGTGTAGTGGTACCCCTGCCCATGGTGCCCATCTGTTCCACAGTATTACATTGTCCAGGTACACATGCAGTGTAGTGAAATCCCTGCCCATGGTGCCCATCTTTTCAATAGTATCACATTGACAGTTACACATGCAGTGCAGTGGTACCCCTACCCATGGAGCCCATCTGTTCAATAGTATTACATTGTCCAGTTACACATGCGGTGTAGTGGTACCCGTGCCCATGGTGCCCATCAGTTCCATGGTATTACATTGCCCAGTTACGCATGCAGTGCAATCGTACCCCTTCACATGGTGCCCATCTGTTCCTTAGTATTACAATGTCAAGTTACACATGCAATGCAGTGGTACCCCTGCCCATGGTGCCCATCTGTTCCACAGTATTACATTGTCCAGTTACACATGCAGTGTAGTGGTGCCCATACCCATGGTGCCCATATGTTCCACAGTATTACATTGTCCAGTTACACATGTTCTGTAGTGGTACCCCTGCCCATGGTGCCCACCTGCTCCATAGTATTATATTGTCCAGCTACACATGTAGTGTAGTGGTAACTCTGCCCATGGTGCCCATCTGTTCTATAGTATTACATTGTCCAGTTACACATGCAGTGTACTGGTACCCCTGCCCATGGTGCCCATCTGTTCCATAGTATTTCATTGTCCAGAAACACATGTAGTGTAGTGGTGACCCTGCCCATGGTGCCAACCTGTTCCATAGCATTACATTGTGCAGTTACACATGCACTGTAGTGGTGCCCCTGCCTATGGTGCTGACCGGTTCCATAGTATTACATTGTCCAGTTACACATGCAGTGTAGTGGTACCCCTGCCCAAGGTGCCCACCTGTTCCATAGTATTACATTGTCCAGTTACACATGTAGTGTAGTGGTACCCCTGCCCACGGTGCCCATCTGTTCCACAGTATTACATTGTCCAGTTACACATGCAGTGTAGTGAAATCCCAACCCATGGTGCCCATCTTTTCAATAGTATCACATTGACAGTTACACATGCAGTGTAGTGGTACCCCTGCCCATGGTGCCCATCTGTTCCATAGTATTACACTGTGCAGTTACACATGCAGAGTAGTGGTGCCTCTGCCCATGGAGCCCATCTGTTCTATAGTATTACACTATACAGTTACACATGCAGTGTAGTGGTGCCCTGCCCATGGTGCCCATCTGTTACACAGTACTACGTTGCCCAGTAACACATGCAGTATAGTGGTGCCCCAGCCCATGGTGCCAATCTGTTCCATAACATTACATTATCCAGTTCCACATGCAGTGTAGTGGTACCCCTGCCTATGGTGCCAACCAGTTTCATAGTTTTACACTGTCCAGTTACACATGCAGTGCAGTGTAGTGGTACCCCTGTCCATGGTGCCAACCTGTTCCATAGTATTACATTGTCCAGTTACACAGGCAGTGTAGTGTTACCCCTGCACATTGTGCCCATCTGTTCTATAGTATTACATTGTCCAGCTACACATGCAGTGTAGTGGTACCCCTGCCCATGGTGCCCATCTGTTAAATAGTATTACGTTGTCCAGTTACACATGCAGTGTAGTGGTATCCCAGCCAATGGTGCCCATCTGTTATATAGCATTACATTGTGCAGTTACACATGCTGTGTAGTGGTGCCTCTGCCCATGGTGCCTATATGTTCCGCAGTATTACATTGTAGAGTTACACATGCAGTGTAGTGGTGCCCCTGCCCATGGTGCCCATATGTTCCATAGTATTAAATTTTCCAGTTACACATGTCCTGTAGTGGTACCCCTGCCAATGGTGCCCACCGGTTCCATAGTATTATGTTGTCCAGTCACACATGCAGTGCAGTGTTACCCCTACCCATGGAGCCCATCTGTTCAATAGTATTACATTGTCCAGTTACACGTGCAGTGTAATGGTACCCCTGCCCATGGTGCCCATCTGTTCCATAGTATTACATTGCCCAGTTACACATGCAGTGCAATGGTACCCCTGCACATGGTGCCCATCTGTTCCTTAGTATTACAATGTCAAGTTACACATGCAATGTAGTGGTACCCCTGCCCATTGTGCCCAACTGTTCCATAGTATTACATTGTCCAGTTACACATGCAGTGTAGTGGTACCCCTGCCCATGGTGCCCATCTGTTCGATAGTATTACACTGTTCAGCTACACATGCAGTGTTGTGGTACCCCTGCCCATGGTGCCAATCTGTTCCATAGTATTACAATGTCCAGTTACACATGCAGTGTAGTGGTGCCTCTGCCCATGGTGCCCATCTGTACCATATTATTACATTGTGCAGTTACACATGCAGTGTAGTGGTGCACCTGCCCATGGTGCCCATCCGTTCCACAGTGTTACATTGTCCAGTTACGCATGTAGTATAGAGGTGCCCCTGCCCATGGTGCCAACCTGTTCCATAGTATTGCAATGTCCAGTAACACATGCAGTGTAGTGGTACTCCTGGCTATGGTGCTAACCTGTTTCATAGTATTACACTGTCCAGTTACACATGAAGTGTAGTGTTATCCCTGCCCATGGTGCCCATCTGTTCCATAGTATTAGATTGTCCAGTTACACATGCAGTGTAGTGGTACCTCTGCCCATGGTGCCCATCTGTTCCATAGTATTACAATGTGCAGTTACACATGCAATGTAGTGGTGCCTCTGCCCATGGTGCCCATCTGTTCAGCAACATTACATAGTCCAGTTACACATTCAGTGCAGTGTAGTGGTACCACTGCCCATGGTGCCAACCTGTTCCATAGTATTACATTGTCCAGTTACACATGCTGTGCAGTGGTACCTCTGCCCATGGTACCTATCTGTTCCACAGTATTACATTGTCCAGTTACACATGCAGTGTAATGGTGCCCCTGCGCATGGTGCCAATATGTTCCACAGAATTACATTGTCCAGTTACACATGTCCTGAAGTGGTACCCCTGCCCATGGTGCCCACCTGTTCCATAGTATTATGTTGTCCAGTCACACATGCAGTTTAGTGGTACCACTACCCATGGTGCACATGTGTTCTATATTATTATATTGTCCAATTACACATGCATTGTAATGGTACCCCTGCACATGGTGCCCATCTGTTCCATAGTATTACAATGTCCAGTTACACATGCAATGTAGTGGTACCCCTGCCCATGGTGCCCTTCTGTTCCATAGATTACATTGTCCATTTACACATGCAGTGTAGTGGTATCCCTGCCCATGGAGCCCATCTGTTCCATAGTATTACTCTTTTAAGCTACACATGCAGTGCAGTGGTACCCCTGCCCATGGTGCCCATCTGTTCCATAGTATTACATTGTGCAGTAACACATGCAGTGTAGTGGTGCATCTGCCCATGGTGCCCATCTGTTCCGCAGTATTACATTGTTAAGTTACGCATGCAGTATGGAGGTGCTCCTGCCCATGGTGCCCACCTGTTCCAAAGTATTACATTGTCCAGCTACACATGCAGTGTAGTGGTGCCCCTGCCCATGGTGCCAACCTGTTCCATAGTACTACAATGTCCAGTAACACATGAAGTGTAGTGATACTCCTGCCTATGGTGCTAATCTGTTTCATAGTATTACACTGTCCAGTTACACATGCAGTGTAGTGGTACCCCTGCACATGGTGCCAACCTGTTCCATAGTATTACATTGTCCAGTTACACATGCAGTATAGAGGTGCCCCTGCCCATGGTGCCCATCTGTTCTATAGTATTACGTTGTCCAGTTACACATGCAGTGTAGTGGAACCCATGCCCATGGTGCCCATCTGTTCCATAGTATTATGTTGTCCAGTTACACATGCAGTATAGAGTTGCCCCTGCCCATGGTGCCCACCTGTTCCACAGTATTACATTGTCCAGTTACACATGCAGTGTAGTGGAGCCTCTGCCCATGGTGCCAACCTGTTCCATAGTATTACAATGTCCAGTAGCACATGCAGTGCAGTGGTACTCCTGCCTATGGTGCTAACCTGTTTCATAGTGTTACACTGTCCAGTTACACATGCAGTGTAGTGGTACACCTGCACATGGTGCCAAACTGTTCCACAGTATTACATTGTCCAGTTACACATGTACTGTAGTGGTACCCATGCCCATGGTGCCCAACTGTTCTATAGTATTAAAATGTCCAGTTACACATGCAGTGTAGTGGTACTCCTGCCCACGGTGCCCATCTGTTCCACAGTATTACATTGTCCAGTTACACATGCAGTGTAGTGAAACCCCTGCCCATGGGGCCCATCTGTTCAATAGTATTACATTGCCAGTTACACATGCAGTGTAGTGGTACCCCTGCCCATAGAGCACATCTGTTCTGTTGTATTACACTATGCAGTTACACATGCAGTGTAGTGGTGCCCTGCCCATGGTGCCCATCTGTTACACAGTATTACGTTGTCCAGTAACACATGCAATATAGTGGAGCCCCAGCCCATGGTGCCAACCTGTTCCATAATATTACATTATCCAGTTCCACATACAGTGTAGTGGTACCCCTGCCTATGGTGCCAACCAGTTTCATAGTTTTACACTGTCCAGTTACACATGCAGTGCAGTGTAGTTGTACCCCTGCCCATGGTGCCAACCTGTTCCCTAGTATTACATTGACCAGTTACACAGGCAGTGTAGCGGTACCCCTGCCCATTGTGCCCATCTGTTCTATAGTATTACATTGTCCAGCTACACATGCAGAGTAGTGGTACTTCTGCCGATGGTGACCATCTGCTAAATAGTATTACGTTGTCCAGTTACACATGCAATGTAGTGGTATCCCTGCCCATGGTGCCCATCTGTTCCATAGTATTACATTGTGCAGTTACACATGCTGTGTAGTGGTGCCTCTGCCCATGGTGCCTATCTGTTCTGCAGTATTACTTTGTACAGTTACACATGCAGTGTAGTGGTGCCCCTGCCCATGGTGCCCATATGTTCCATAGTATTACATTGTCCAGTTACACATGTCCTGTTGCAGTACCCCTGCCCATAGTGCCCACCTGTACCATAGTATTATGTTGTCCAGTCACACAAGCACTGTAGTGGTACACCTACCCATGGTGCCCATCTGTTCAATAGTATTACATTGTCCAGTTTAACATGCAGTGTAGTGGTACCCCTTCCCATGGTGCCCATCTGTTCCATAGTATTACATTGCCCAGTTACACATGCAGTGTAATGGTACCCCTGCCCATGGTGCCCATCTGTTCCTTAATTTTACAATGTCCAGGTTACACATGCAGTGTAGTGGTAACCTTGCCCATGGTGCCCATCTATTCCTTAGTATTACACTGTTCAACTACACATGCAGTGTAGTGGTGCACCTGACCATAGTGCCCATCTCTTCCGCAGTGTTAAATTGTCCATTTACACATGTAGTATAGAGGTGCCCCTGCCCATGGTGCCCACCTGTTCCATAGTATTACATTGTCCAGTTACACATACAGTGTAGTGGTGCCCCTGCCCATGGTGCCAACCTGTTCCATAGTATTGCAATGTCCAGTAACACATGCAGTGGAGTGGTAACCCTGCCCATGGTACCCATCTGTTCCATGGTATTACATTGCCCAGCTACACATGCAGTGAAGTGGTACTCCTGCCTGTGGTGCTAACCTGTTTCATAGTATTACACTGTCCAGTTACACATGAAGTGATGTGTTATCCCTGCCCATGGTGCCCATCTGTTCCATACTATTAGATTGTCCAGTTACACATGCAGTGTAGTGGTACCTCTGCCCATGGTGCCCATCTGTTCCATAGTATTACAATGTGCAGTTACACATGCCATGTAGTGGTGCCTCTGTCCATGG
The DNA here is from genome assembly GCA_016271365.2 of Neoceratodus forsteri. Lineage (NCBI taxonomy): Eukaryota > Metazoa > Chordata > Ceratodontiformes > Ceratodontidae > Neoceratodus > Neoceratodus forsteri. The sequence continues at coordinate 17,956,970 of CM028129.1, read as the reverse complement.
TGCCCATCTGTTCAGCAACATTGCATTGTCCAGTTACACAGGCAGTGAAGATTAGTGGTACCCCTGCCCATGGTGCCACCCTGTTCCATAGTATTACATTTTCCAGTTACACAGGCAGTGTAGTGGTACCCCTGCCCATTGTGCCCATCTGTTCTATAGTATTACATTGTCCAGTTACACATGCAGTTTAATGTTACCCCTGCCCATGGTGCCCATCTGTTAAATAGTATTACGTTGTCCAGTTACACATGCTGTGCAGTGGTACCTCTGCCCATGGTGTCCATCTGTTCCATAGTATTACAATGTGCAGTTACACATGCTGTGCAGTGGTGCCTCTGCCCATGGTGCCTATCTGTTCCGCAGTATTACATTGTCCAGTTACACATGCAGTGTAGTGGTGCCCCTGCCCATGGTGCCCATATGTTCCACAGTATTACATTATCCAGTTACACATGTCCTGTAGCGGTACCCCTGCCCATGGTGCCCACCTGTTCCATAGTATTATGTTGTCCAGTCACACATGCAGTGTAGTGGTACCCCTACCCATGGTGCCCATCTGTTCAATAGTATTACATTGTCCAGTTACACATGCAGTGTAGAGGTAACCCTGCCCATGGTACCCATCTGTTCCATGGTATTACATTGACCAGCTACACATGCAGTGTAATGGTACACCTGCACATGGTGCCCATCTGTTCAGTAGTATTACACTTTTCAGCTACACATGCAGTGCAGTGGTACCCCTGCCCATGGTGCCCATCTGTTCCATAGTATTACACTGTGCATTAACTCATGCAGTGTAGTGGTACCACTGCCCATAGTGCCCATCTGTTTCGCAGTATTACATTGTCCAGTTACGCATGCAGTATAGAGGTGGCCCTGCCCGTGGTTCCAACCTGTTTCATACTATTACACTGTCCAGTTACACATGCAGTGTAGTGGTACCCCTGCACATGGTGCCAACTTGTTTCATAGTATTACATTGTCCAGTTACATATGTAGTGTAGTGGTACCCCTGCCCATGGTGCCCAACTGTTCTATAGTATTAAATTGTCCAGTTCCACATGCAGTGTAGTGGTACCCCTGCCCTTGGTGCCCATCTTTTCCATAGTATTTCATTGTCCAGTTACACATGTAATGTAGAGGTACCCCTGCCCATGGTGCCCATCTGTTCCATAGTATTAAATTGTCCAGTTACACATGCAGTGTAGTGGTACCCCTGCCCATGGTGCCCATCTGTTCCATAGTATTACGTTGTCCAGTTACACATGCAGTATAGAGGTGCCCCTGCCCATGGTACCCACCTGTTCCACAGTATTACATTGTCCAGTTACATATGCAGTTTAGTGGAGCCCCTGACCATGGTGCCAACCTGTTCCATAGTATAACAATGTCCAGTAACACATGCAGTGTAGTGGTACTCCTGCCTATGATGCTAGCCTGTTTCATAGTATTACACTGTCCAGTTACACATGCAGTGTAGTGGTACCCCTGCACATGGTGCCAACCTGTTCCATAGTATTAGATTGACCAGTTACACATGCAGTGTAGTGGTACCCATGCCCATGGTGCCCAACTGTTCTACAGTATTAAATTGTCCAGTTACACATGCAGTGTAGTGGTACCCCGCCCATGGTGCCCATCTGTTGCATAGTTTTTAATTGTTCAGTTACACATGTAGTGTAGTCGTTCCCCTGCCCATGGTGCCCATCTGTTCTTTAGTATTACATTGTTCAGTTAAACATGGAGTGTAGTGGTAGCCCTGCCCATGGTGCCCATCTGTTCTACAGTATTACATTGTCCAGTTACACATGCAGTGCAGTGGTATCCCTGCCCATGGTGGCCATCTGTTCCATAGTATTACATTGTGCATTAACTCATGCAGTGTAGTGGTACCACTGCCCATAGTGCCCATCTGTTTCGCAGTATTACATTGTCCAGTTACGCATGCAGTATAGAGGTGCCCCTGCCCGTGGTTCCAACCTGTTTCATACTATTACACTGTCCAGTTACACATGCAGTGTAGTGGTACCCTGCAGCATGGTGCCAACTTGTTTCATAGTATTAAATTGTCCAGTTACATATGTAGTGTTGGTACCCTGCCCATGGTGTGCAGAATTGTTCTATAGTATTAAATTGTCCAGTTCCACATGCAGTGTGGTGATTCTGCCCTTGGTGCCCATCTTTCCATAGTATTTCATTGTCCACACACATGTAATGTAGAGGTACCCCTGCCCATGGGTGCCCATCTGTCCATAGTATTAAACTGTCCAGTTACACATGCAGTGGTAGTGGTCCTGCCCATGGTGCCCATCTGTTCCATAGTATTGTCGTTGTCCAGTTACATCATGCATAGAGTAGGAGCCCTTGCCCATGGTGACCCATCTGTTCCACAGTATTATATTGTCCAGTTGATATGCAGCAGTTAGTGTAGCCCTGACCATGGTGCCAACCTGTTCCATAGTATTACACTGTCAGTAACACATGCAGTGTAGTGGTACCTGCCTATGATGCTAGCCTGTTTCATAGTATTGCACTGTCCAGTTACACATGCAGGGTGGTACCTGCACATGGTGCCAACCTGTTCCATAGTATTAGATTGACCAGCTACGGGCAGTGGTACCCATGCCTATGGTGCCCAACTTTCGGCATATTAATTTGTCCAGTTATGTAGTGGTACCTCCCATGGTGCCCATCTGTTGCATAGTTTTTACTGTCCGTTACATATGTAGTGGTTCTCTCCATGGTGCCCTCTGTTTTTAGTATTGCATTGTTCAGTTAAACATGGAGTGTGGTGGTGGCCCTGCCCACGGTGCCCATTTGTTGTTCAGTATTACATTGTCCAGTTACACATAGGGAAAAGATCGCCATATGGCAGGATCTGTCTATAGTATACGTTGTCTAGCTACACTTGCAATGTAGTGTTATCCCTGCCCACAGTGCCCATTCGTTCCACGCATTAGATTGTCCATTTACATATGCAGTGTGGTGGTACTCTGCCCATGGTGTTAATCTGTTCCATAGTATAAATGCAGTTCACATGCATGTAGTGGTGCTTCTGCCACTGGTGCCTATATGTTCCGCATTACATTGTCAGTTACACATGCGGTGTGGTGGTGCCCTGTCCATGGTGACCATATGTATTACACAGTCCAGTTATACATGTCTGTAGTATCATCGCTCATGCTGACCACTCAGTAATATATTGTCCAGTCACACCTGCAGTGTCGTCTTAGTATCATTAACCAGTTACATGGTGAAGCTGCCCATTGTGCCCATTTGTTCCGTTAGTTTTGCATTGTCCTGTTATTATGCAGTTTAGTGGTGCTCTGCCTATGGTGCACATCTGTCCATTGTATTACGTGCAGTTACATGCTAGGTAGTGTGCCTCTGCCGTTGGTGTCATCTGTTCAGCAGTATTACATGTCCAGTTACATGGTGCAGTGTAGTGGTACCGCCCATGGTGCCAACCTGTTCGCTAGTATTACATTTTGCAGTTACACATGCTGTAGTAGTGCTCTGCCCATGGTGCCCGCCCACAGTACTGTCCAGTTACATGTCCTGTAGCTGTACCCCAGCCCATAGTGCCCACCTGTTCATAGTATTATGTTGTCCAGTCACATGCAGTGTAGTGGGTATTTCTACCTATGGTGCCCATCTGTTCATTAGTATTACTTGTCCAGTTACACATGCAGAGGCCCTGCCCATGGTGCCCATCTTTTCCATTGTATTATATTGTCTAGTTACCCTTGCAGTGTAGTGTACCCTGCACATGGTGCTCTTTGTTCCAGTATTACTTTGTCCAGTTACACATGCAGTGTAGGTACCTCCCATGGTGGCTTTCGTTCCATGGTATTACATTGTCCAGTTACATGCAGTGTAGTGGTACTCTGGCCATGGTGCCCTTCTCTTCCGTTGTATTATATTGTTCTGCAACATGCAGTGTTGTGTACTCTGCCCATAGTGCCCATCTGTTCCATACTTCACATGTCCACTTAAACATGCAGTGTAGTGGTGCTCCATGGTGCCCATCTGGTGTATTATTACAGTGTAGTTACATTAGTGAGTGCACCTGCCTATGGTGCCCATTGTTCTGCATACGGTCCAGTTACGCATGCAGTTTGAGGTTCCCCTGCCATGGTGCCCACCTGTTCCACTGTCTTACATTGTCCAGTTACATATGCAGTGTAGTGGTGCCCTGCCTATGGGCAACCTGTTCCATAGTATTGTAATGTCCAGTACATGCAGTGTAGTGGTACCTGCCAATGGTGGTAACCTGTTTCATAGTATTACACTGTCCAGTTGCACATGGCAGTGGTACCTGCCCATGGTGCCCATCTGTTCTATAGTATTACGCTGGCATACACTGCAGTGCAGTGGTGCCCTGCCTTGGTGCCCATCTGTTCCATAGTATTACAATGTCCAGTAACACATGGTGTGGTACTCCTGCCTATGTGCTAACCGTTTCATAGTATTACACTGTCCAGTTGCAATATGCAGGTAGGTACCCTGCACATGGTGCCAACTTGTTTGATAGTATTACTGTCCATTTACATGTAGTGTGGGTACCTGCCCATGGTGCCCATCTGTTCTATATAGTATTACTTGTCCAGTTCACCTGCAGTGTAGTGGTACCTGCCCTGGTGCCCATCTTTTCATAGTATTTCATTGCCAGTTACATGTAGTGTGTGGTACCCTGCCCGGTGCCCATCGGTTCCATTGTATTATATTGTCCAGTTATACATGCAGTGTAGGTACCTCTGCTCATGGTGCCCATCTGTCCATAGTATTACGTTGTCCAGTTACATGCAGTATAGAGTGCCCCTGCCATGGTACCCACCGTTCCACAGTACATTGTCCAGTTATAATGTAGTTTAGTGGGCTCTGCCCATGGTGCCCTCGTTCCATATTTCAATGTCCAGTTACACATGGTGTAGGGTATTCTGCCATGTTGCTCGCCTGTTTCATAGTATTGCACCGTCCAGTTACATGTAGTGGTACCGCACATGGTGCCAACCTGTTCCATAGTATTAGATTGACCAGTTACATATGCAGTGTAGGTACCCATGCCCATGGTGCCAACTGTTCTACAGTATTAAATTGTCCAGTTGATGCAGTGTAGTGGTACCGCCTCTGGTGGTGCCCATCTGTTGCATAGTTTTTAATTGTTCAGTTACACATGTGGTGTAGTCGTCTCTGCCCATGGTGCCCATCTGTTCTTTAGTATTACATTGTTCAGTTAAACATGGAGGTAGTGGTAGTCCTGCCACGGTGCCCATCTGTTCTCAGTATTATATTGTCCAGTTATTATGGTGCAGTGGTACCCCTGCCCATGGTGGCCATCTGTTCCATAGTATTACATTGTGCATTAACTCACAGTGTAGTGGTACCACGCCCATGTGCCCATCTGTTTCTTATTATTACATTGTCCATACTCTATGGTGTAGTGGTGCCCTCCTGTGGTTCCCATCTGTTTTATATTATTACATTGTTATTACACATGGTGTAGTTGTTCTGCACATGGTGCCAACTTGTTTCATATTAAATTGTCCAGTTACGTGGTAGTGGTACTCTGCCCATGGTGCCCAACTGTTCTATAGTATTAAATTGTCCAGTTCCACATGCAGTGTAGTGTACCCTGCCCTTGGTGCCCATCTTTTCCATATTTCATTGTCCAGTTACATGTAATGTAGAGGTACCCCGCCCATGTGCCCATCGTTCCATGTATTAAATTGTCCAGTTACACATGCAGTGTGGGTACCCCTGCCCATGGTGCCATCTGTTCCATAGTATTACGTTGTCCAGTTATTAGTATAGAGGTGCCCCGCCATGGTACCCACCTGTTCCACAGTATTACATTGTCCGTTAGATATGCAGTTTAGTGGAGCCCCACCGGTGCCAACTGTTCCATAGTATTACAATGTCCAGCAACATGCAGTGTAGTACTTCTGTCGCGATGCTAGCCTGTTTGCTAGTATTACATGTTCAGTTACACATGCAGTGTAGTGGTACTGCATGGTGCCAACCTGTTCCATAGTATTAGATTGGCCAGTTATACGTAGGTAGTGGTGCCGGCCATGGTGCCCATCTGTTCTATAGTATTACATTGTCCAGTTGCATATGTGTGTAGTGGTACTCTTCCATGGTGCCCATCTGTATAGTTTTACTGTCCAGTTACATGTAGTGTAGTGTTTGCCCATGGTGCCCATTGTCTTTTTATTCATTGTTCAGTTAAATATGGAGTGTGGTGGTGCCCTGCCCACGGTGCCCATCTGTTCTACAGTATTACTGTCCAGTTACACATGTAGTGTAGTGGCATCCCGCATGGTGCAGATCTGTTCCATAGTATACGTTGTCCAGTTACACTTGCAATGTAGTGTTATCCTGCCTATAGTGCCCATCTGTTCCATAGCATTATCATTTGCTACAGTGTAGTGGTAATTTTCTGTCTATGGTGTCAATTGTTCTATAGTATTACAATGTGCAGTTGCACATGCAATGTAGTGGTGCCTCTGCCAATGGTGCCCATATGTTCCGCAGCATTACATTATCCAGTTACACATGCAGTGTAGTGGTGCCCCTGTCCATGGTGACCATATGTTCCACAGTATTACACAGTCCAGTTATACATGTTCTGTAGCGGTATCACTGCCCATGCTGACCACCTGTCCATAGTAATATATTGTCCAGTCACACCTGCAGTGTCGTGTTCCTTAGTATTTCATTAACCAGTTACTCATGCAGTGAAGTGGAACCTGCCCATTGTGCCATCTGTTCCATAGTTTTCCATTGTCCTGTTACACATGCAGTTTAGTGGTGCCTCTTTCCATGGTGCACATCTTCTATTGTATTATAATGTGTTACACATGCTAGGTAGTGGTGCCTCTGCCCATGGTGCCGATCTGTTCAGCAGTATTACATTGTCCAGTTACACATGCAGTGCAGTGTAGTGGTACCCCTGCCCATGGTGCCAACCTGTTCCATAGTATTACATTTTGCAGTTACACATGCTGTGTAGTAGTGCCTCTGCCCATGGTGCCTATCTGTTCCACAGTATTACATTGTCCAGTTACACATGTCCTGTAGCTGTACCCCAGCCCATAGTGCCCACCTGTTCCATAGTATTATGTTGTCCAGTCACACATGCAGTGTAGTGGTACCCCTACCCATGGTGCCCATCTGTTCAGTATTACTTTGTCCCACACAGTGTAGAGGTACCCCTGCCCATGGTGCCCATCTGTCTATAGTATAACATGTCCATCTCATGCAGTGTAGTGGTACCCTGCCTGTGGTGCCTATTTGTTCTAGTATTATGGTTCCACATGCAGTGTAGTTTACCTGCTCATGGTGCCTCTGTTCCGTAGTATTACATTGTCCAGTTACGCAGTGTAGTGGTACTCCTGCCCATGGTGCCTCATCTCTTCCGTAGTATTATACTGTTCAGCAACACATGCAGTGCTGTGGTACCCCTGCCCATAGTGCCCATCTGTTCCATAGTTTTACATTGTCCACTTAAACATGCAGTGTAGTGGTGCCTCCTCCCATGGTGCCCATCTGTACCATATGTATATTGTGAGCACATGCAGTGTAGAGGTGCACCTGCCCATGGTGCCCATCTGTCTGCAGTATTACATTGTCCAGTTACGGATGCAGTTTAGAGGTGTTCTGCCGAGGTGCCCACCTGTTCCACTGTATTACATCCAGTACATATGCAGTGTAGTTGCCCTGCCCATGGTGCCAACCTGTTCCATAGTATTACAATGTCCAGTAACACATGCAGTGTAGTGGTACCTGCCAATGTGCTAACTTGTTTTATAGTATTACATTGTCCAGCTAAACATGTAGCAATACCTCGCTCATGGTGCCCAACTGTTCTATAGTATTAAATTGTCCAGTTGTTCTGAGTGGCGTGGTACTGCTGGTGGTGCCATCTGTTCCATAGTATTTCATTGGCCAGCACACGTGTGTACCGGTAACACTGCCCATGTTGCTCTTCGGTTCCATAGTATTACATTGTTCAGTTACATGAGTGTAGTGTGCCCGTTCATGGTCCCATTGTTCTATAGTATTACGTTGTCCAGTTACACATGCAGTGTAGTGGTACTCTGCCCATGGTTTTCTGTTTCATAGTATATGTTGTCCAGTTACACACAGTGTAGTGTTATCCTGCCCATGGTGCCCATCTGACCATAGCATTGATTGTCCAGTTACACACATGCAGTGTAGTGGTACCTGCCCATGGTGCCCTTCTGTTCCATAGTATTACATTTGCAGTTACTCATGCTGTGTAGTGGTGCCCTGTTTTGGTGCCCATTGTTCCTTCGTATATATTGTCCAGTTATTACAGTGTAGTGGTCCCTGCCCATGGTGCCCATCTGTTCTTTAGTATTACATTGTCCAGTTACTGTTCTGTCCCGTTTCCCCTGCTCATGGTGCCACTTGTTCCATATTGATATTGTTCAGTCACACATGCAATGCAGTGTCCCTTTGCCCATGGTTCGTCCATCTGTTCTATAGATTACGTTGTCCGGTTACACATGCAGTGGTACCCCCGCCCATGGTGCCCATCTGTTAGATATTACACTGTCAGTTTCACATGCAGTGTAGTGGTACCCCTGCCCAAGGTACCCGCCTTTCAGTGTTACATTGTCCAGTTACATGCAGTGTAGTGGTGCTCTGCCCATGGTGCCCATCTGTTGCATAGTATTACATTGTGCATTTACATATGTAGTGTAGTGGTGCATTTGCCCATGGTGCCAACATGTTCATAGTATTACAATGTCCAGCACACATGCATGTGGTTGTGCCCTGCCTGTGTGCCCTGTCTCTTAGTATTACATTGTCCAGTTACAAGCAGTAGTGGTACCCTGCCCATGGTGCCCTGTTTCATAGTATTACATTGTCCAGTTACACATGTAGTGTAGTAATACCCCTGCCCATGGTGCCCAACTGTTCTATAGTATTAAATTGCCCAGTTACACATGCAGTGTAGTGGTACCCCTGCCCATGGTGCCCATCTGTTCCATAGTATTACATTGTTCAGTTACACATGGAGTGTAGTGGTACCCCTGCCCATGGTGCCAATCTGTTCATAGTATTACATTGTGCAGTTTCACTCGCAGTGTAGTGGTACCCCTGCCCATGGTGCCCATCTGTTCCACAGTATTACATTGTCCAGTTACACATGCAGTGTAGTGGTACCCCTGCCCATGTTGCCTCTCTGTTCAATAGTATTACATTGTCCAGCTACACATGCAGTGTAGTGGTACCCATGCCCATGGAGCCCATCTGTTCCTTAGTATTTCATTGTCCAGTTAAACATGCAGTGTAGTGGTACCCCTGCCCATGGTGCCAATCTGTTCCATAGTATTACAATTTGCAGTTACTCATCCAATGTAGTGGTGCTTCTGCTCATGGTGCCCATCTGTTCGGCTGCATTACATTGTCCAGTTACACATGCAGTGTAGTGGTTCGCTGCCTGTTGCCCATCTGTTCTACAGTATACTTTCCAGTTACATGTTCTGGTACCGTATCCATGCCCATGGTACCACCTGTTCCATAGTAATATATTGTCCAGTCACACATGCACCAGTGGCACTGCCCATGGTGCTCATATGTTCCATAGTATTACGCTGTCCGTTACACCTGTAGTGTACCCCGCCCATGGTGCCCATCTGTTCTATATATTACGTGTCCAGTTACACATGCAGTGTAGGTACCCCTGCCCATGGTGCCCATCTGTTAAATATTACACTGTCCAGTTTCACATGCAGTGTAGTGGTACTCCTGCCCAAGGTGCCATCTGTTCCTAGTATTAGATGTTCAGTTACGCATGTCGGTGGTCCGCTCATGGTGCCCATCTGTTAATTATTTTGATTGCGTGTTACATATGCAGTGTAGGTGACTTGCCATGGTGCCAACATGTTCCATAGTATTACAATGTCCGTAACACATGCAGTGTGTTGGTACTCCTGCCTATGGTGCTAACTGTTTCATGGTATTACATTGTCCAGTTACATGGTGTGTGGTACCCTGGCCATGGTGCCCTTCTGTTTTGTGTATTACCTTGTTCAGTTACATGTAGTGTAGTGGTTTCGCCCATGGTGCCCAACTGTTCTATATATTAAATTGCCTGTTACACATGGTGTAGTGGTACCTGCCTATGGTGCCCATCTGTTCCATATATTACTTTGTTCATTTACATGTAGTGTAGTGGTACTCTGCTCATGGTGCCCATCTGTTCTGTATTACGTTTTGGTTTTACAGAGTGTAGTGGCCCGTGCCCATGGTGCCCATCTGTTCCGTAGTATTACATTGTGGAGTTACACATGCAGTATAGTGGTGCCTCCCAGTGCCCATCTGTTGCCAGTATACATTGTCCAGTTACGCATTGTAGTGTGCCCCGCCCATGGTGCCCATCTGTTCTGTAGCATTACATTTCTAGTTGCATGTGTAGTGGTGCCCTCCCATGCTGCTCTCTGTTCAATAGTATTACATTGTCCAGCTACGGTGTAGTGTTCTGCCCATGGAGCCCATCTGTTCCTTGTATTTCATTGTCCAGTAACATGCAGTGTAGGTACCCCGTCGGTGGTGCCCATCGTTTCAGTATTTCATTGTCCGGTTGAATGCAGTGTAGTGGTACCTGCCTGTGGTGCCCATCTGTTTCATATATTACACTGTCTACATGCAGTGTAGGTACCCTGCCCATGGTGCCCATTTGTTGTATAGTATTACCTGTCCAGTTGCACATGCAGTGTACTGGTTCCTGCCTTGGTGCCCATCTGTTCCATAGTATTACGCTGGCCAGTAACACATGCAGTGTAGTGGCATCCTGCTCATGGTGCCCCTTCTTCCATAGTATTACTGTGCAGCTATGCACTGCAGTGGTGCCGCTGCCTGGTGCCACCTGTTCCATAGTCATTGTGCATTTACATATGTAGTGTAGTGCCCCTGCCGATGGTGCCCTTCTGTTCCAGTGTATACATTGTCCTGTTTCATGCCCTGTATTGTTTCCCCCCATGGTGCCCACCACCGATAGTACTACTGTCCAGTTACTATGCAGTGCAGTGGTTCCTGCCCATGGTGCTAATCTGTTAAACAGTATTACATTGTCCAGTTACACATACAGTGTAGTGGTACTCCTGCCCTTGGTGCCCATCTCTACAGTAGTATTACATTGCCCAGTTACACGTGCAGTATAGTGGAACCCCTGCCCATGGTGCCATCTGTTCCATAGTATTACATTGTCCAGTGACACATGCAGTGTAGTGGTGCCTCTGCCCATGGTGCCCATCTGTTTCACAGTATTACATTGTCCAGTTACTCATGCAGTGTAGTGGAGCCCCTGCTCATGGTGCCAACCTGTTCCATATATTACAATGTCCGTAACACATGTAAAGTGTGGTACCGGTACCCATAGTGCCTATCTGTTCTATATAGTATTATGTTGCCATTTACGTAGTGTAGTGTCCCCTGCCCATGGTGCCCATCTGTTCCATAGTATTACGTTGTCCAGTTGCACTCATGTAGTGGTGTCTGCGATAGTCTGTTCGTTCCATAGTATATATTTTCCAGCTATAATGCAGTGGGGTACCCTGCCCAGGTCTTCTGTTCAATAGTATTACATTGTCCAGTTACACATGCAGTGTAGGTACCCATGCCCATGGTGCCCATCTGTTCCTTAGCATTTCACGTCAGTTAAACACAGTGTAGTGGTACCCCTGCCCATGGTGCCAACCAGTTCATAGTACATTGTTCGTTTCACATGCAGTTATGGTACTCTGCCCATGGTGCCTATGGATCTATATAGTATTCCATTGTCCAGTTTCACATGCAGGTACTGGAGCCCTGCCCTTGCACATCTGTTCCATAGTATTACATTGTCCAGTAACACATGCAGTGTAGTGGTATCCCTGCTCATGGTGCCATCTGTTCCATAGTATCACATTGTGCAGTTACACATGCACTGCAGTGGTGCCTCTGCCCATGTTGCCTATCTGTTCCACAGTATTACATTGTTCAGTTACACATGCAGTGTAGTGGTGCCCCTGACCATGGTGCCCATATGTTCCACAGAATTACACTGTCAAGTTACACATGTTCTGTAGCGGTACCCTGCCCATGGTGCCTACCCGTTCCATAGTATTATATTGTCCAGACATACAGTGTAGTGGTACCCCTGCCCATGGTGCCCATATGTTCAATAGTATTACATTGTCCAATTACACTTGCAGTGTAGTGGTACCCCTGCCCATGGTGCCCATCTGTGCCATAGTATTATATTGTCCAGTTACACATGCACTGTAGTGGTACTCCTGCCCATGGTGCCCTTCTGTTCCATATTATTACATAGTCCACTTACACATGCAGTGTAGTGGTACCCCTGCACATGGTGCCCATCTGTTCCTTAGTATTACATTGTCCAGTTACACTTGCAATGGAGTGGTACCCCTGCCCATGGTGCCCATCTGTTCCATAGTATTACATTGTCCAGTTACACATGCACTGTAGTGGTACTCCTCCCCATGGTGCCCATCTGTTCCATATTATTACATTGTCCACTTACACAAGCAGTGTAGTGGTGCACCTGCCATGTTGTCCATCTGTTCTGCAGTAATACATTGTCCAGTTACTCATGCAGTGTAGTGGTGCACCTGCCCATAGTGTCAACCTGTTAAATAGTATTACAAAGTCCAGTATCACATGCAGTGTAGTGGTACTCCTGCCTATGGTGCCAACCTGTTTCATAGTATTACACTGTCAAGTTACACATGCAGTGGAGTTTTACCCCTGCCCATGGTGCCAACCTGTTCCATAGTATTACATTGTCCAGTTACACATGTAGAGTAGTGGTACCCCTGCACATGGTGCCCATCTGTTAAATAGTATTACATTGTACAATTACACATGCAGTGTAGTGGTACCCGTGCCCATGGAGCCCATCTGTTCAATAGCATTACATTGTCCAGTTTCACAAGCAGTGTAGTGGTACCCCTTCCCTGGTGCCATCTATTCCATCGTATTAGATTGTCCACTTACACATGCAGTGTAGTGGAACCTCTGCCCATGGTGCCCATCTGTTCCACAGTATTACATTGAGCAGTTTCACATGCAGTGTAGTGGTGCCTCTGCCCATGGTGCCCATCTGTTCCACAGCCTTACATTGTCCAGTTACTCATGCAGTGTAGTGGTGCCCCTGCCAATGGTGCCCATATGTTCCACAGTATTACACTGTTGTGTTATACATGTTCTGTTGCGGTACCCCTGCCCATGGTGCCCAGCTGTTCCATAGTATTATATTGTCCAGTCACACATGCAGTGTAGTGGTACCCCTACCCATGGTGTACATCTGTTCAGTAGTATTACATTGTCCATTTACACATGCACTGTAGTGGGACTCCTGCACATGGTGCCCTTCTGTTCCTAGTATTACATTGTCCAGTTACACATGCAACGTAATGCTACCCCTGCCCATGGTGCCCATCTGTTCCGTAGTATTACATTGTCCAGATACACATGCAGTGTAGTGGTACCCCTGCCCATGGTGCCCAACTGTTCCATAGTATTACACTGTACAATTACACATGTAGTGTAGTGGTACTTCTCCTCATGGTGCCCACCTGTTCCATAGTATTACATTGTCCTATTACACATGTATTGTGGTGGTACCCCTTCCCATTGTGCCCATCTGTTCTATATTATTACATTGTCAAGTTACACATGTAGTGTAGTGGTACCCCTGCCCATGCTGCACATCTGTTCCATAGTATTTCATTGTCCAGTAACACATGCAGTGTAGTGGTGCCCCTGCCCATAGTGACAACCTGTTCCATAGCTTTTCATTGTGCAGTTACACATGCAGTGTAGTTGTGCCCCTGCCGATGGTGCCAACCTGTTCCACAGTATTACGTTGTCCAGTTACTCATGCAGTGTATTGTTTCCCCTGCTAATGGTGCCCACCTGTTCCATAGTATTACATTGTCCAGTTACACATGCAGTGTAGTGGTTCCCCTGCCAATGGTGCCCATCTGTTCCATAGTATTACATTGTAAAAAAACAAAGACAAGGCGCTGTGTCAGCATGTGGTCTAAAAGCAAAAAGAAATGGTTATATTAAATGCACGCTGAAAATAGAAAATAGAGTTAAAAATATACTTTTCGACCTTATGTCTTCTTCAGGAAATATCTAAAAGAGAAAAAAAACAATTTAGTATTAGTATTACATTGTCCAGTTACACATGCACTGTAGTGGTACTCCTGCCCATGGTGCCCATCTGTTCCCGAGTATTACATTGTCCAGTTACACATGCAGTGTAGTGGTACCCCTGCCCATGGTGCCCATCTGTTCCATAGTTTTACATTGTACAATTACACATCTAGTGTAGTGGTACTTCTGCTCATGGTGCCACCTGTTCCATAGTATTACATTACCCAGTTACACATGCAGTGTAGTGGTACCCCTACTCATGGTTCAAACCTGTTCCATAGTATTACATTGTCCAGTTACACATGTATTGTGATGGTACCCCTTCCCATTGTGCCCATCTGTTCTATAGTATTACATTGTCCAGTTACACATGCAGTGTAGTGGTACCCCTGCCCATGTTGCACATCTGTTACATAGTATTTCATTGTCCAGTAACACATGCAGTGTAGTGGTGCCCCTGCCGATGGTGCCAACCTGTTCCACAGTATTACGTTGTCCAATTACTCATGCAGTGTATTGTTTCCCCTGCTAATGGTGCCCACCTGTTCCATAGTACTACATTGTCCAGTTACACATGAATTGTAGTGGTTCCCCTGCCCATGGTGCCCATCTGTTCCATAGTATTACATTGTAAAAAAACAAAGACAAGGCGCTGCGTCAGCATGTGGTCTAAAAGCAAAAAAAAATGGTTATATTAAATGCACGCTGAAAATAGAAAATAGAGTTAAAATATACGTTTCGACCTTATGTCTTCTTCAGGAAATATCTAAAAGAGAAAAAAAACAATTTAGTATTAGTATTACATTGTCCAGTTACACATGCACTGTAGTGGTACTCCTGCCCATGGTGCCCATCTGTTCCCGAGTATTACATTGTCCAGTTACACATGCAGTGTAGTGGTACCCCTGCCCATGGTGCCCATCTGTTCCATAGTTTTACATTGTACAATTACACATCTAGTGTAGTGGTACTTCTGCTCATGGTGCCCACCTGTTCCATAGTATTACATTACCCAGTTACACATGCAGTGTAGTGGTACCCTACTCATGGTTCAAACCTGTTCCATAGTATTACATTGTCCAGTTACATGTATTGTGATGGTACCCTCCCATTGTGCCCATCTGTTCTATAGTATTACATTGTCCAGTTACACATGCAGTGTAGTGGTACCCCTGCCCATGTTGCACATCTGTTACGTAGTATTTCATTGTCCAGTAACACATGCAGTGTAGTGGTGCCCCTGCCGATGGTGCCAACCTGTTCCACAGTATTACATTGTCCAATTACTCATGCAGTGTATTGTTTCCCCTGCTAATGGTGCCCACCTGTTCCATAGTACTACATTGTCCAGTTACACATGAATTGTAGTGGTTCCCCTGCCCATGGTGCCCATCTGTTCAGTAGTATTACATTGTCCAGTTACACATGCAGTGTAGTGGTTCCACTGCCCATGGTGCCAATCTGTTCAATAGTATTACATTGCCCAGTTGCACATGCAGTATAGTGGAACCCCTGCCCATGGTGCCGTCTGTTCCCTAGTATTACATTGCCCAGTGACACATGCAGTGTAGTGGTGCCTCTGCCCATGGTGCCCATCTGTTATGTAGCTTTACACTGTGCAGTTACACATGCAGTGTAGAGGTGCCCCTGCCCATGGTGCCCATCAGTTCCTCAGTATTTCATTGTCTAGTTACCGATGCAGTATAGTGGTGCCCCTGCCCATGGTGCCAACCTGTTACATAGTATTACATTGTCCAGTTCCACTGCAGAGTAGTGGTACTCCTGCCTATGGTGCCAACCTGTTTCATAATATTACACTGTCCAGATACAGTTGCAGTGCAGTGTAGTGGTACCCCTGCCCATGGTGCCAACCTGTTCCATGGTACTACTTTGTCCAGTTTCACATGCAGTGTAGTAGTACCCCTGCCCATGGTGCCTATCAGTTCTATAGTATAACATTGTCCAGTTACACATGCAGTGTAGTGGTACCCCTGCAAAATAGTGCCAATCTTTTCCATAGTATTACATTGTGCAGTTACACATGCAATGTAGTGGTGCCTCTGACCATGCTGCCCATATGTTCCACATTATTACATTGTACAGTTACACATGTTCTGTAGCGGTACTCCTGCCCATGGATCCCACCTGTTCTATAGTATAATATTGGCCAGTCACACATGCAGTGTAGTAGTACCCCTGCCCATGGTGTCCATCTTTTCCATAGTATTACATTTTCCAGTTTCACATGCAGTGTAGTGGTGCCCCTGCCCATGGTGCCCATCTGTTCAGTAGTATTACATTGTCCAGTTACACATGCAGTGTAATGGTACCCCTTCCCATGGTGCATATCTGTTCCTTAGTATTACATTGTCCAGTTACACATGCAGTGCAGTGGTTCCACTGCCCATGGTGCCCATCTTTTCCATAGTATTACATTGTTCAGTTACACATGAAATGTACTGGTGCCTCTGCCCATGGTGCCCTTCTGTTCTTTATTATAACATTGTCCAGCTGCACATGCAGTGTAGTAGTATCACTGCCAATGGTGCCTATTTTTTCAATTGTATTACATTGTCTAGTTACCCATGCAGTGTAGTGGTACCCCTGCACATGGTGCCCTTCTGTTCCATAGTATTACTTTGTACAGTTACACATGCAATGAAGTGGTGCCCCTGCCCATGGTGCCCATCTGTTCCATAGTATTACACTGTCCAGTTACACATGCAGTGTAGTGGAACCCCTGCCCATGGTGCCCATCTGTTCCATAGTATTACATTGTCCAATTACACATGCCATTTAGTGGTACCCCTTCCCATGGTTCCCTTCTGTTCCATATTATTACATTGTGCAGCTACACATGCAGTGTAGTGGTACCCCTGCCCATGGTGCCCATCTGTTCCATAGTATTACATTGTCCAGTTACACATGCAATGTAGTGGTGCACCTGCCATGTTGTCCATCTGTTCTGCAGTATTACATTGTCCAGTTACTTATGCAATATAGCGGTGCCCCTACCCATGGTGCCCATCAGTTCCACAGTATTACTTTGTCCAGTTAAATAGTATTACAATGTCCAGTAACACATGCTGTGTAGTGGTACTCCTTCCTATGGTGCCAACCTGTTTCATAGTATTACATTGTCCAGTTCCACATGCAGAGTAGAGGTACTCCTGCCTATGGTGCCAACCTGTTTCATAATATTACACTGTCCAGATACAGTTGCATTGCAGTGTAGTGGTACCCCTGCCCATAGTGCCAACCTGTTCCATGGTACTACTTTGTCCAGTTTCACATGCAGTGTAGTGATACCCCTACCCATGGTGCCTATCAGTTCTATAGTATAACATTGTCCAGTTACACATGCAGTGTAGTGGTACCCCTGCAAAATAGTGCCAATCTTTTCCATAGTATTACATTGTGCAGTTACACATGCAGTGTAGTGGTGCCCCTGACCATGCTGCCCATATGTTCCACATTATTACATTGTACAGTTACACATGTTCTGTAGCGTTACTCCTGCCTATGGATCCCACCTGTTCCATAGTATAATATTGGCCAGTCACACATGCAGAGTAGTGGTACCCCTGCTCATGGTGCCCATCTGCTCAATTGTATTACATTGTCCAGTTACACATGCAGTGTAGTGGTACCCCTGCCCATGGTGCCCATCTGTTCCATAGTATTACATTGTCCAGTTACACATGCAGTGTAATGGTACCCCTGCCCATGGTGCATATCTGTTCCTTAGTATTACATTGTCCAGTTACACATGCAGTGTAGTGGTTCCACTGCCCATGGTGCCCATCTTTTCCATAGTATTACATTGTTCAGTTACACATGAAATGTACTGGTGCCTCTGCCCATGGTGCCCTTCTCTTCTTTATTATAACATTGTCCAGCTGCACATGCAGTGTAGTGGTATCACTGCCAATGGTGCCTATTTGTTCAATTGTATTACATTGTCTAGTTACCCATGCAGTGTAGTGGTACCCCCTGCACATGGTGCCCTTCTGTTCCATAGTATTACTTTGTACAGTTACACATGCAATGAAGTGGTGCCCCTGCCCATGGTGCCCATCTGTTCCATAGTATTACACTGTCCAGTTACACATGCAGTGTAGTGTAGTGGTACCCCTGCCCATGGAGCTATCTGTTCGGCAGTATTACATTGTCCAGTTACACATGGAGTATAGAGGTGCCCTATGGTGGCAACCTGTTTCATAGTATTACACTGTCCAGTTACACATGCAGTGTAGTGGTACCCCTGCACATGGACAATGTAATACTATTAATCAGTTACACATGTAGTGTAGTGGTACCCCTATCTATGGTGCCCGTCTGTTCCGCAGCATTACATTGTCCACTTACACATGCAGTGTAGTGGTGCCCCTGCCCATGGTGCCCATATGTTCCACAGTATTACACTGTTATGTTATACATGTTCTGTAGTGGTACCCCAGCCCATGGTGCCCACCTGTTCCATAGTATTATATTGTCCAGTCACACATGCAGTGTGGTTGTACCCCTGCCCATGGTGCTCATCTGTTCAATAGTATTACATTGTCCAGTTACACATGCCGTGTAGTGGTACCACTGCCCATGGTGCCCACCTGTTCCATAGTATTACATTGTCCAGTTACACATGCAGTGTAGTGGTACCTCTGCCCATGGTGCCCATATGTTCCATAGTATTACATTGTCCAGTTACACATGCAGTGTAGTGGTGCCCCATCTCCTGACTGCCTTCCTAATGTATGTGTGTATGTGTGTGTATATATATTTATATCTATAACATATATAGTGGCATACCGTGCCACTATAGTTAGGGTTGCGTGACCATCTCTATGTTAAACCTCAAAGTTTGCAGTTTAATAACCTTGCAACCGTTGGTCCTATTCACCTGACATTTGGAATGCAGACCTGCCTTCCATAGATCTTCATATCTGGAAATTATTTTTCCAGTCGGATGTACAGTTGCAGAACTGAAGTGTTCTCAAATAATGAAATTTGAGGCTTGTTGCAAATTCTTTGTTCACCCATAAACGACTTGAGGAATACGTTTGAGTGGGTTCAGATTTTGTCGGTCTACATGTGGCCTGGCTTGCACTAGTGCCTTTTGAAGATTTGGTGAAAAAATATTGCTCTGTTAAAGTTATTTTATTTTTTCATTTTCCTTTATTGCCTATGGAAAACATTATATGTGCACTACGAAAACTTTTGCAATCACATTTTTGTTGTTGAGCTTCCCGAAATTGTTTTCATTCTGCAGCCATCTTGTTTTCAGTTAGCAAGAAAGAAAAAATGCTGTAAATAAAAAAATAGTGCACCTTGGTAAACACCAACAATTGTGTTTACCTAATTGGCCCTGAGGAGCATGCCCCTGGCATTAGTTTTTCACCAGCTGATCTGGAAATATGTTTTTTAAAATGTTTCCTCATTTTGATCACAGCAATAGTTTTTTTGCAGCGCAAACAATCGCTCTCAGGGGAAAAAGTAACCGTGGCAAGATTTTTCTGTGCATGATAACATTCCCATTATAGAGATAGGAGAATTATGAAAACATTAATCGTGACAACACTGCACGAACACATTTTGCTATGTGTTGTTTTCTTTGTCACTTCTTTGTGGCAAGGTGGATTGTGCTATTGCCCTAAGATTTTCATAGTGGCAATCTCTAGTGCTATGGATGTACCTTTCAGCAGTTTGATATGAAAACAGTGAACAGGCCCACAGTTACAGCATTCTGAAGTTCAAAAATGTTCCCATAGGATAACATTGCGGTACCTGTGACGCCTTTTAGGTCACATATTTCAAAAACAGCTCAAGATATGGATTTTTCATCATAAAAATTCTTAGTCTCCCTAGGGACTAGGGTGCAGAAGTTGGTTGGAAAGCTATGAACACCATGAAAATTGAATTTGTTTTCTACCTTGTATGGTTACTGAGATATTTGATAATTACTGTTCCAGTTGCTCATTTTCATGTCCGAGGTCCACAGTTACACCCACAGAGTTAGCATTCACAGCGCTTTTCAATGCCCATATCTCGGAAACTTATCTTGTGTGAAGTATTCACTGTCATGATTACAACACCACTTGAATTTCTTTCCCACCTGCTACAGTTCCCGAGATGTTGGCAACTTTGTGTTACAAGGCTTCCTTGTCCTATAGTCCTGCTGTCTGGCTCCGTACTTATGTGTAAGTGAGAGCGCAGGGCCCAGAGGGCACGTGCTCTCACAGACACATATCATTATGCTGGGCCCCATGCTCCCACCAACACATATCATTTACTATTTATATTACACGTTTTAAAAAAGAAAGGAAATTCTTTGCAAAAACTCTGTTAATGCATCAGTTAGGGTTGTTTCCAAATTGACAAATGTGTGGAAATTCAATGTTAGGGTTACCACCCCTACCACCCCACTTCTACCACCCCACCCTCCACACAACACCAGGCATCTTGGTGTGCATTGGCATCGTCGTGTCTAACTGTCACCCAATTCTCCTATACTGCACCACCTTAGTTTCTTTACACATGAAATGGGGTGAAAGTTAGGCTGACGACCCCAACACACACCCCAATGCCTGTTGCTGTGTGGAGGTTGGGAGGTGGTGGGGGTGGTAGGGGTTCTAACCCTAACGTTGAATTTCCACACTTTTGTCGGTGTGGAAACTACCCTAACTGATGCATTAACTGAGTTTTTTGCAAAGAATATATTTATACAGTATATATATATTCATTGCAAAAAAGGTTGTTAATGCATTGGTTAGGGTTGAAGAAGAGGAATCAGCATTTATATAGTGCTTTTCATACACAGTGTATCCCAAAGCACTTTACAAGCAATGCTAGACTGGTAGTGAAGAGACTGCATGTGTAGTGGTGGCCATATCGCGCATCCACACCCACACACAGCCTGGATAGTTTCATAAACCAGTTTATGGGAAGGGAAACAAAAGTATGGAAATGAGACATTAGGGTTTTCAACCCTAACACCCTCCAACCCCTACGGCTACCACCCGATACCACCCCCACCCTCCATACACCAACAGGCATCGGGGTGTGCCTTGGGGTGATCAGCCTTAACTCTTACCACATTCCTTGTGTAAGAAAACAGAGTTGAAACAGTATAGGAGAATGGGGTGAGAGTTAGGCCTGATAACTCCAAGTCACACCCTGTATTTTGGAATGAATTTCCTTACTTTTTTTCCATACTTTCTGAGAAAGTGTAATCTTACCCTTATATGTTTGTGGTAGCTGGACCCTGCACTCCCATCAGTCTGTAATGTCTTGTGGTCATACAGGGCCCTCTGTCATGTCCACCTCAACTATGCCGGACCTTTGGAAATGAAAGGTGGTTCCCTTTCTCAAAGCCAGGGATCTGTTATCCCCTGATAATTAATGTCCAATTTCCCTACTCCTTCACCTAAGCAAGCTCCTAGAAAAAATCGTCCACCATCAACTGCTGGAGTACATGGACAAATATAACCTTATGTGCAGCCAGCAGCATGGCTTTTGAAAATATCACTCCACCACCTCAGCCATTGCCCTCTTCACAGACCACATCCTCACAAACATGGACAGCAGGCATGCTTCTGGCACAGTGTTTGTCAACCTAACAAAGGCGTTTGATATGGGCAATCATGCCCTCCTCCTCCTCTCTAAACTGCAACAGCTCGGTTGCTCCCTAGAGACTTCAATCTGGTTCAGCAGATGTCTGTCAGAACGCTTCCAAACTGTGTCCATTGATTCTGCCATATCCTCCTCCCAATTGGTCATAACTGGAGTCCCCCAAGGCTCTATCCTAGGCCCCCCTACTTTTTTAAATTTTTGTCAATTCTCTCCCATCTGACAGCCTAAACTGTCACTACCTCTTATATGCTGATGATCTCGTCCTAGTCCATAATGCCAAGTCCCTCTCTTCCATCTCCAATGCTCTCACCTTGAACTGTGGCCATGCCCACTGATGGTTTGCTTCTAACCTCCTGCTGATAAATGAGAAAAAAACAAAGAACATGCTTTTTGACTCTAAACCCTACCTCACACAGACTCTTAAAACATGCTCCTCCCAACAGATTTTCTCCTCTGATGGCTCTGTCCTTGAGAATGTCTCCACCTTTAAATGCCTGGGCATAATGCTTGACCCTGCAGATTGGTGTCATCTGCAAACAGACAAACCTTATCCTCCAGTCCATCTGCAATGTCACTGATGAAGATATTGAAGAGGACTGGCCCCAGGACTGATCCCTGAGGTACCCCACTTGTGACTTGCATCTCTTCTGACTGTGTACCGTTTACCACCACTCTCAGTTTGCCACCCAGTTGACCAACTTCTGACCCACCTCGAGCCTACCCAGCTTATTCATCAATCTTCTATGTGGTACAGTATCAAAAGCTTTGCTGAAGTCAAGGTAGGTGACATCAACTGCTCCCCTCTTGGTCCACCACTCTGGTTACCAAAACCTTTTCTATGCTCCTTGTGTAGCAGAGATGTATACCAGAAGTGGTAAAAAGGTTTCTTCAACTGGAATCCCCAGGAAAAAACAGCTTAAAAGTAAAGGGGATGGAGAAGAGAGGGAGCTTACGTTTAAGAAGCAGAGAGATGGATATATTTTTTCACAGGACCTCCTGATCTCTGCTTTTCTGCTTCTACTCCTAAGATCCTCCAGTCCCCTGGCCCTTTGATTAAATTAGCTAACTATATAAACAAATTCATTAAGCCCCCTCCTAAAATAATCCACACCAGAGTGTTAAAGCAGGGGTACCCTGAGCTACTAAAGACACACCTAAGCCACCTAGACTGGACACCAATTGACTCTGCCATTGATGTAAACCAAGCCTTAGACCTTTTCATCAGCCACTTCACTGTGGCCTGCAATATCTTTGCACCTCTCAAAAAGCTGAAGGTCAGGGGCAGAGCTAACCCTTGGATAACCCCCGATCTAATCACTTTACTCAAACATAGGGATCATCTCTGGCACTGTGCCCGGGCAACATCCAAATCTGGGGATATTCATAAGTATAAAGCTGCCAGAAATGAGTGCATGCAGGCAGTTAGGAGTGCCAAGAGCAAGTACTTCAAGGAAGCTCTCTCCAACTCCTGGGATGATGGAAAAAAATGTTGGAGTAACTTGAAAGACCTTATAGGCAAGGACCCTAAGTCACCACCCACCATGCTCAACATAAATGGAACACCAACAGCTGACCTGTACACAATCACCACCACCTTTAACAATGCATTCTGCAACTTGGATAGAGTCCTCCCTTCTAAGTTCTTTGATGCCCCCTCTGGTAGTAACCCTCCTGCAACTACTCCTCTCCTACACCCTGCCCCACAATTCTACTTCAAGGAGATCCCAGTGCATGATGCCAGAACCTATATTCAGAAGGCCATTCACAATGCAGGTTACAGCAGTGACTTCCTTGACCTGAAGTTGTTAGCACTTGTCCTTGAAGAAGTCCTTGAACCCCTGACAAAGGTCTTCAATCTATCACTAAGGATGTCCCAGTTCCCATCTCGCTGGAAACAGGCGACCATCACACCGGTACACAAAAGTGGAGACAAATCACTGCACTCCAACTACAGACCTATCTCCATCCTCCCTCCAATATCTAAGGCCCTGCAGTGCATCACCTCAGACCAACTAGTCAAGTACCTGGAAAAATACGACATCCAGTGTCCTGAGCAACATGGTTTCTGAAAAGGGCACAGTACCACCACTGCACTATTAGAATTCACGGGCTTCATCCATACCACGCTCGATCAAGGAAACTGTGTAGGGGCAGTATTCATCGACCTTACGAAAGCCTTTGATACTGTGAACCACCCACTCCTACTCAAGCAATTATCAAACATCAGGCTCTCCAATGAAGTGCTGCTCTGGTTTTCAGGCTACCTTGGGGAGAGGGTCCAGTGGGTTAGGATTGCTGGTGTCACCTCGGAAGAAAAGCCAGTCCTTTCAGGGGTCCCACAGGGGTCCATCCTGGGGCCACTACTCTTCAGCCTCTTCCTCAATGACCTTCCCAGTGTCTGCCACCAGAAATTACTGCTCTACGCCAATGACGCAGTCATGTTCACCAACCACCAAAACGCAGAGCTCCTTGAGAAACAATTACAGCTTGAATTCATGCGCATCGAAGAATGGTTCAAGTCACACAAAATGGTCATGGACTACAGCAGAACAAAGGTTATGACCTTCTACAATGCCAGGAGCAAGTACAAATCCCGTGACCTCGCCATCCTAAACCAAACAGGGACCTTACTTGAACACGTTCCTGATTTTAAATACCTTGGTGTCACATTGGACAGCTCACTCTCCTACCTTCGGCACATAGATTCTGTCACCAAAACCACCAACATCCGTATAGGCCTGCTCAACAGGCACAAACACTGCATGACTCCTGACACTCTCCGGTTGGCTATCAACAGCTCTGTCACCTCCATCATTGATTACGGGCTAGCAATTTATGGCTCTGCCTCCGCCTCTGCCCTCCACAGAATTACAGTTGCACTCAACAAAGCATGCAGGCTGCTAACTGGGGTTGACCGACTTACACACACTTGTGACCTGTACACTCGGGCAGGATGACTTCCTCTCATCAGCTGGATACAGTATCAAACCTGCCTCTTAGCCAAAAAAGTCCTCCTCGGGGTCATGCACCCAGGCATTGAAAAGCTCCTCATTGACCACCACAGCACCCAGCAAACTAGAAGTTCACAACAACTAACCTTCCTTGTCCCCAGATGCCGGACTACCATGGGCCAGAGGGCCTTTGCCCACAGAGCACCACAGTGGTACAATACTCTCAACAAAGAAACTCTTACTGCTGCTGCTCTTGGCCCTTTTAAGAGACAACTCTGACTTCATCTCATTTCAACTAGTCATTGTGACTGCCTCGCCTAATCAGGGGCCCACCGCTCACTGCCCTCCACTTCAGTCTTGACAGCTACCTCTTCCCACCTTGCCCCCTCCTACCTGCCTACCCCTTGCCCCCTCTCCCTTTCCTCCCCCATGCATTTCCTGACTTTATCCCTCCTCCCTCCCTTAGAGCTCTTCCCTCACCCTCTACCCTCCGACAATGGCCTTCCTGCCTGCATACCCCCTTCCCTCTCACCTGCAGTGCTTATTTCTAAGATTACCATTGGCTGGTATGTCATGCTAACTAACATTTGGCACATTTTGAATTATCGGAATTTCCTAAGCCTCAGTCTCTTACTTCTTTTTATTGTGTAACTATGTATTATTATGTTGATCTTTGTATGTATGTATACCCCCATTCCTTCGACATGGAACCTTTGTAAATGAGCAGTTCCTGCTCAAAGGTATTTGTAATCCTAGATTTCAATAAAATAAATAAATAAAAAAATATCCAGGAGAATGTTTCTATAGATAAAAGAATAGCAGGAGATGGGGCTGGATCCTTATTGCCATCTGTTCCTGGCATCTCCTCTTTGGAAGCTGGTTCTGAGGGCCAGGGTATAGGAACTAATATTACCTTAGCTGTAAAAGCTCTATTAAATAAGAGCCTGGGGCTACCTACTGATGTTCTCAAATTCACATCTAAGAAAGATCAGCAATATACATATCATGCTCCCCAGCCTGAGTCTCTCCTCCAGTGGAGTCTTGACAAAGTTAGTCAAACTAAGATCCCTGATTTGTTTCCTTTCCAAAACCCAGACCTTGGAGGGCAAGACAGTACACTCTCCTGGTAAACCTGCTCCTACTGGAAAAATCATTCCTTGTTCAAGTTCTCCACAAAAACGTCCTTACTGGTATGGGGTGATACTAGAGAATCGGATCAGACTGTCTCACAAGGAACTGAAATTTCTATTCACCCCTCAAGGTTCAGTTTGTTTAGCTCAGTGGACTTTTCACTAAATCAAACTAAGATGTCCATAACAATGAATGATTCTGATATTTTGGCCAGTTCTCCTGACGAAGTATTCTCTAAATTGAACCAAGAGGTAGAATAGTAAGTACTTGATCCTGTGTTTCTAGCCCAATGCCCCAATACAATCTCTAAATATTGTACACTATTAAGGCCCTTGTTCATCCTGTCATGTCTAATACAGTGCTTCTGGAGGCATATGCCGGTATAAGGCAGTGCCTCGAGAACTTCACTTCTCTATGTATGTCTAACATATTGCTTCTGGAGGCATATGCCAACATTAGGCAGTGCCTTGAGAGCTTCATTTCTCTATGTGCTGAAACTTCTTTAGCTCTTGAACAGAAAAGTAGTACCCTGATAGGCCAAATAGAGGGACATAATATCCAGCCTGCTAAGAAAAAAATTATCATTCTCCATGACTGTGATCCCAGAGATCCCATCCCCTAAACAGCATAATAAAAATAAACACTATAAAGGGAAAAAGAAAAATCAAAAACAAAACTTTAACTCCAATAGGAAGAGGAAAAGGCAATGATTGGCTAAATGTGCCAGAACCGGGGGCTCCTCCACTGATCCCCAAATATGGGCACCCAGAGAACTTATATTCAGAAAATTGCACCGAAGGTGGAACGGTGCCTACTCATAATGTAATCCAGAGCAGCTTGAGTACCCCATTTCCCCTGACTCCAGACCCTCCTCTTCTAACTACTAAGTCTGGAAATCATGGCCCAGTGGACCAAGAGGCTGTAGGCATAACCACCAATAGGTCTAACATTTCTATCTTCCCTCAGGCTCCATCTTCTATCCCTTCTGAAGACCAAATGAGACCCCCTGGGATAGAGGTAGGACATTTTCGAATATCTCTTTCCCTATTAGGTAGTGAGGTTGTATGTAAGAGACATTTTTGTTAAAACATATGAAACCAATGACACATTAAAGGAGCTGATAGTTTATCTTTTTATATCTGAATTGGGGCTCCCTTTGGCAGCAGATTCTGTTTCTTGTGTCTTTAGAGACAGGCAGAATCCTTCTAATCCTTTATATGTCATGATGAAGAACCTTAATAATAATAATAAATAATAATAATAATAAAACTTTATGTATACCACACCTTTCTCAAATTCAAGGTGCCTTACAATAATTACAGATAAAACAAATAAAACATCAATCTGACATCTGACCTTGACATAGTAAAATCCAGATAGGCTAAACAACTGGTTTTAAATAACTTAGGCCTTGCTATATCATCTTCAGTAACATGGGCAACAATATGGAAGTATGCCCACAGTGGGTACCCTCTTTGTAAAATGCTACCTTACGATGTGTTTGTGTCAACTTTAGAAATTCTTAACTGGAATTTTGAACCAGCATCATATTCAAAGATAGTATCTATTTTTGGGATCAATTTCATAACTGAAGAGAATAGTGAAAACCTGGCATCAATAGTTTGTGGCGTTTTGGCTACTATTATTAAAAAAGATATATCCCTTTCAGATTTAAGCTTGGCTAAGCAAATATTTCCTAACAGGGAAGGGTCTCACCTTGATTGTTATATTCATTCTGAAGAGCTGTTTTCCATGTTACTTAAAATGCTAGTACCTTTGATGCAGTTCATATACATGTAGTGCCATTCTTGGATCTGATGCAAATGTCAAGCCCCGACCAGACTCCAGAAGCCCCTATATGACTGCTTAGGGACATAGAGGTTTCAGCAGCCACTTGCTTAGATCCCCTGTCCTTTGAATCTTTAGAAAATATCCCAAATTTTCTTAGTTGGAACATTACGGGCCTTACTGCTAAATTAGCGGACCCACAATGGCTCAACTTTATCAATAGGTTTAAGATCATTGTATTTCAAGAAACATGGGTAAGATCCAAACCCTTCATAAATGGATATGAATCATTTTTTGTTCCAGCAACAAAGGAACATCATTATAGCAGGCCCAAAGGTGGCTTTCTAACTCTGATAAAAATCAGAGAAGGTTTGAAAGTTGTTGATAACGTAGTTGGATCTTTGGAGTATATGTCTACCTTTCTTAAGTGGGATGGTTTAGATGTATTGCTGATGAATATTTACATCCCTCCTCTTTCTCATGCTACTGCTAGTTATGACATTTGGAAAAACTCTCAACAGATCTTGAAGCTTCTTATTTACGATAGCATGTTGATATTGTGATATTGGCAGGGGACTTCAATTCCAGAATTGCTAAATTTGACAATCTACCATTACTACAGGACCTATTTTATATGGGGAATATGGGGTCTAGGAACTCCATGGATAGTGTTGTGAATGAATCGGGAAAACGCTTCCAGGACTTTATTGTGAACAATAATCTTTTAATTTTAAACAGTAGAGGGGAAAAGGATTAATCTGGGGCTCCTACGTACTTTGCATCTCATGGCCAGAGCATGATAGATTTTGTTTTATGTTCCCCCCATTGCTATAATCAGTACCAACATTTTACAGTAAGCCTGAGGCCTGAGAGTGATCATGTGGCTATTACTATTCAATTTACATTTCACGAAAAGTCTTTTAATAATCTCACCCTTACTCACCCTGCTGTGCTAAGGGTATCTGCCAAAGCTAAATGAGCACTTAATGTATGAACTTGGGATAAAGGGGTAGAGTTGATTTATTCCCCCCAATTTTTCTTTATTATTTTCTAATGCAGAAACTATGATGGAGGCTAAATACCTGAGTGAACAGCGGGGCATGTGTTACCAGCAAATTAATCAAATAATATACTCAGATAATAATAGAATCCCCACTCCCAATTCTTGGTTTGACAAGCAGTGCACAACAGAAAAATCTAACAAAGTCATTCTGAGTGAGTATCAGATACTTTGTTGATGTAGTTCCAGTCAGCTTCCATTCCCTGCTCTTCCGGATTCCCCACTAGTCTTAGTAAGTGTCATGGTCATTTGATGCCAAGCGGCTGGGGGGTGGGATGGGAGAGGGGGATGGGGAGAGGGAAGGACATGAAACTGTACAATTTTACCATGTAATTTTTTCATGTGACTTGGGATCTGTTTCATGTCAATGTAATTATGTGAAATCAATAAAATGTTAAATTAAATAAAAATAGAAAAATGTAAGTTGGGGAAACTTATTAAAAAAGTGAGAAAATTCCCCTCTAGGGACAACTTTCTTATGTTAAATAAAGCCCATAAATCTTATAAAACATTTTTGACAGAAAAAAAACCAAGCATATATACAGAAATGTTGGGGAGCAACGTATCATGCCATTGAGATAAAGGATTCTAAACTGTTCTGGCAATTGGTGGCAAAGGGTTCAAACTCTTATTCATTTTCTCTTCCTTCTTATATATACAAGGAGACCTGGGTTTTATACTTTAGTTCTCTTTTTAATAGTGATGTTTCTGGTCCTTCCACTGCAAATCCTTTCCTTTTTTGAGTTGAAGTCAAGAAATTTCATTCCTTTGACTTTTTCCTTTGGTGAAGTGGAATATGCTATATCCCAATTGGCTAACAATAAGGCCCTCTGTCCAGACCGTGTCCCAAGAGAGATCTATAAGGCTCACTTGAATTATTGGGTCCCTTTCTTTGTAAATTTTTTCAACATATGCTTGAAAGAATCCTTTGTTCCCTCACCCTGGTTTAAGAATATTATAATACCCATACATAAGAAAGGTTCTTTCCAATTGACCTCAAATTTATAGGCAAATTAGCCTATTGGATATTAATGGAAAACTCTTTACTAAAATTCTGTTGGTTAAGCTCCAAAACTGGGTTGATGATTGCTGTCCACTCTCCATTTTTCAAGCCGGATTTCATCACGGCTTCTCAACTATAGACAATATTTACATTTTGGTCCACCTAATCAAAAAATATAGGATGTACCACCAGATGAAATTATATGCTCTTTTTACAGATTTCTCAGCAGCATTTGATTCCTTGTCTAGACAGACTTTATGGAAAATATTGCTTTCAAGAGGCTTCCCTATTAACTTGTTACTTCCTATCTATTTACTTCATTCAAATACAACCATAGCAGTGAGATATGATATTCATGGGAATCTATCTGAATTTTTCAGTTCAACCCAAGGTGTGAAACAAGGTTGTTTATTAGCCCCACTATTATTTAGTTTATATATTGACTCTTTATTAAGCTTTAACTCATCTCTACCTCTTGATTCTTCTAAAATTGGGAATCAGAACACTCATATAGTGGCCTACACTGATGACCTTCTTCTTTCTCTTTTGGTAATCAGTCTTCAGCTTAAGCTAAATGTTCTAAAAACAAAAGGTGATCTATTGGCTTTAAAGATTAACTTACACAAAATTAAAATTGTAATATTTGGCCCATTGATTCCCCGTGTTCCTGATCCTAAAATCTATCTTGATGACAAACTAATTGAAGTAATTTCATCCTATACATACCTAGGGATAACATATTTTTTTCCAATTTTCAATGGATGGCACATTTAAAAGAACAGATTTCCAAAGTAAAACTTGCTGCTAAGGCTTTATTAACATTCAATTACAAATTTGGGGGGGCATACTCTCACTCCAGGATTGGCTGCAGGTGATGCTAAGATAAATTTGATTATACTCTATGGTTCTGAGGTATGGGGTACTAATTCTTTTGAGAGCATTGAGCTACCCTTATTATTTTACTTTAAAGCCCTTCTTCAATTCCCTGTTTCAACTGCTAATGCAGTGGTAAGAACAGAATTAGGTAGGTTCCCTATATCAACTTCTGTTAACATAAGATTAGCCTCTTGCTGGCTGAAATTAATTAACAATCAGTATAATAGCTTGCCAGATCTCTGTCTCAAAGAGAAATACAGTTGGAGTGAGAAGGGCTTTTTGTCCCTTTGGCTGAAACAACTTAAAATAATATTATCAAAAGCTTCCTTAACTCATTTATTGGAGGACTCATTGAAAGGGATAAAAATGTCCTCTCTTTTCAACTTCACACTGAAACAAAGGCTTTATCTGGAAGCCCAGAACCATCAGATGACTCTAATTAGATCTCAGAAACAAGCTATATGGTTTGGAATGAATTAAATTGATCCCTTTATAGAAGAATATCTGTTACTACCCCTTAACCCTTGAGTTAGGAAATTAATCACCTGGAAAAGACTGGGCATTTTAGTATCCAGATATTCTTCTCTTAATAGATCATTTTTGACTGGTTCCTCCCCAGATTTATGTAGGTGTAATAGAGGTTTCCAGGAAACTCTTTATCACATGATAATACGATGCCCCTTTTATAATTCTACATGAGAACAACTATTAAAATAATTTTTAATAAAATATGCCAACCTGGATTATGATGCCCTGTTCATCCTACTGCACCCCAAAACCATCCCTGAAGCTTTACAAATTGTGAAATTCTTGGAGGCAGTAGTAAAGTTTAAAAGGAAGCATTCTCTTCATTTATAAGATGAGACATGGTAATAAAGGACTCTGGTGATGAACCAAGTTATGACACTTTATAACGGTTATTAGGTTCTTCCATGAACGTATATCTGATCCCATTTTATAATGTAGGAAATTATATTACTGATCACAGTGCACTTTATGTAATCATGTATTTGTTTTTATATTGTTTTGTTTTATTATTAGATACGTAAACATAGTACCATGCAACCTTTATGCCACTAGCACTGAGAAATCAACATTCTTTCACAAGTTATTATCTACATGAATCTCTCTTATAGACAATGAAATAACTTTGGGTGCTGATTTTAATGAAGTTATGGAGCTCCTGTTAGAGTGGACCTACTCTTCTATAGCCAGTAAAATCTCTATAACTAATAAATATTTACAAGATACAGTGAAAGATTTAGGTTTATTGGATGTATGATGGTTAGTACATCCCCAAGACAAAGACGATTCATTTTTCTCTGCTCGCCATAATTCATTTATGTAGAATAGATTATTTTTTCATGTCACTCAATCTCTGCAATATGACATCTAATATTAAATATGACACTATTAGACCAGGTGTAGATCGAGGTGGGGTGTCACCCGAGAGCTAAATAAATGCTGATGGTTGTTTACTGTAGCAGATATACCCCAAATTCATGTTCTGTCTGTTGTTTGAATGAACACTGGGGCAAAATGGTAGTTTGCATCAATTTTGTACTCATACCTTGGCAACTTTTGCGATTTTCAGCTCCACATACTTAATGCAGATTCTTGGGCCATTACTTCCAGAATAAGTGAAATATACATTCAAGCATGGTCTCAATGAATAGGTGGGAGATAGAGATTTAAAATACATACCCATACATTACCTCAAAAGATTACTGCTAAAAGTTATAGGGTTAAATACAAACCACCACCCCTTAATTTCTTGCAACATTTCAAAATATTCTTATACTTAATCTTGTCAGGCAGGATTTATTGTGCTTTATAATATAATTTTATGTTGTCTAAAGGGGTAAGGATTCTACTGTGAAATGCATATCTGGTTGTGAAGTTTTAAGGCAATATAAGAGGATAATCTGATAAAAGGGATGACACCATTAATAGATTAAATTTTAGCAAGTTTATACTTCTTGAGTTCTTCACGCCATCTGTTCTGTGTTTATATCTGTGTGGCATATGTATGCATGTATGTATATGTGTGTGTGTGTGTGTATATATATATATATATATATATATATTAGAGGCAAAAACTCCATTTAATGCATCAGTTAGGGTTGTTCCACAGCAAAAAACAGCTAGAAATTCAGGGTTAGGGTTGAGCCTCCCTTGGACCCCAGCCCACCCCAACTGGCATCGGGGTGTGCGTTGGAGTTTTGGCTAACTCTCACCCCAACACATGTGTAAAGAAGCTGAGGTATAGGAGAATGGGGTGAGAGTTAGGACCGATGACCCCAACGCACACCCTGATGCCAGTTGGGAGTGGGCTGATGGGGTCCAAGGTGGGGCTTTCAACCCTAACCCCGAATTTCCTAGCTTTTTTTTGCTGTGCAACAACCCTAACTGATGCATTAAATGGATTTTTTTGCCTCTAATTTCCCTTCTTTTTGAGAGGATGATAAATAATGAAAGGAATGCAGTGGTGGCAGCACGGGGCCCTTTGGGCCCTGTGCTCCTGCCACATGATGTCTTGTTACACAGTAACAGGAGCAAATGCAACCGGCAACAGTAATGCACATGGCAAAGCAAACGTAAATGGCAAAGCAAACGTTAAAAGAAACACGAGCGTAAAGTGACACCGAACCAAACAGTTACATAAATGGAGACATCAAACAGAAGTGCATACAGAACGCAACTGGTAACACACACATTCACAGTACCACAATTGTAAATGCAAATGGTAACAGTAACGCCAACAATAACACCCAAGTAAAGAGAAATGCAAGCACGTACAAAAACACAAACCATAATGCACACACTCATGGAAACACAGTTGTAAATGCAAATGGTTATGGTAACAGCAACAATAAAGCCAATAAAAACAGAAACGCAAGCGCATATGAAAATGCAAACTGTTACGCACAAGGTCATGGTACCACAATAGTAAATGTAAATGGTAACAGTAACAGCAACAGTAAAGTCAACAGAAACAGAAATGCAAGCGCATATGAAAATGCAAACCATTACACACACGGTGGCATAGACGGGAATGGTGATTCGAATGGTAACAGAAGCGTAACTGGAAACGCTAGCTGTCACAGTAACAAAAGGGCACACCCTTCTTTTCCCCAAAAACTGCATTGAAAAAACTAATTGAAAACAAAGAATGTATGCATTATAATTGACTTCAGAACAGAAAAGTACTACTTGGAATACTAAATTGCTTATATCTCAGGAACCATGTGATGTAGGAAAAAAATTTAAATTTTGTATGAATTATTACTTTCCTGGCTAGTTTTTTGCTTAGCTATCTGATTGGGGGGGCTAAGCATTTTTTTGACAAAAAGTCCGTATCTCGCACCGTTTCTGAGATACGGGCCCTGAAAGATGCAACGAACGCCATAATGTTATCCCATGGACAAATTGTCAAATTCAGAGTGCTGTCACTTTGCCACCCTGTAATATTTTTTCTCCAAACCACCAAAAGGCACATTTGTAGGATGTTGGCTTTCTTTCCTCAAATTTCAGCCCAAAAGACCAAACCGTTATTTT
Organism: Neoceratodus forsteri; assembly: GCA_016271365.2. Taxonomy (NCBI): domain Eukaryota; kingdom Metazoa; phylum Chordata; order Ceratodontiformes; family Ceratodontidae; genus Neoceratodus; species Neoceratodus forsteri. Next base: position 17,922,769 of record CM028129.1, on the reverse strand, counting down.
CCAGCAGAGTGGCAAAGAATTCCTGTAATATGGCGGAAGCCGTAATGTTATCCTATGGGAAAAAGTGCCAACTTTGTAGTGCCGTAACTTTGTCACCCTGTAATATTTTTTGACCAATCTACTAAAAGACACATCTGTGGAATGTTGCCTTTCTTCCCTCCAAATTTCAAGTAAAAAGACCAAACGATTTCTGAGATATTCAATGTCAAAGATTGGCAACATTTCCCTATCTATTCCATTATAAGAAATCTGGCCAGCTTGTCCCTATTTTGTGATCAAAGATCACAATCGAAGAATCTTACGATCAAAGAATTTGCAGCCTCATGATCGAAGAATTTTCAGGCTCACGAACAAAGAATAAAAAATTTAATAATTCAAAAAATAGAAGCAATTGCAGTAAACCACCACCACCATGGTTCAACAGAATGAAGCCCCTGAGTAAAACCCATCCTCATTTGACTTCCTAGGATACCCCTGGGCTAAGAAAATTGAATTTTAAATTGGGCCATCTTGTCCCTCACTTGCGATGCAAGATCATGGTCAAAAAATCTCACGATCAAAGAATTTGCAGCCTCGCGATCAAAGAATTTGCAAGTTCACGAACAAAGAACAAAAAATGTAATAAATCAAAAAATTGGAGGAATTGCAGTAAACCACCACCATGGTTTGACAGAACGAAGCCCCCTGAGTAAATCCCACCCTCATTTGACTTCCTAGGGCACCCATGGGCTGAAAAAAATGATTTTTAAATTTGTCCATCTTGTCCCTCACTCATGATGCAAGATCACGATCAAAGAATCTCATGATCAAAGAATTTACAGCCTCATGATCAAAGAATTTGCAGGCTCATGATCAAAGAATAAAAAAAGGGTGAAACGCGATTTATTCGCCAGTTTGAACCAAACCAATGGCATGGTTAGACAGAACGGACCCCCTGAGCAAAACAAGCCCTTATTTGTGTCCCTAGCCCACTCCTGAGCTGAGATATTAGTGTTTTAGGTCACGATGCAAGAACGCGATCAAAGAATCTCACGATCAAAGAATTTGCAGGCTTGCGATCAAAGATCATTAGCAAGCCGCGAATTAAGATTTTAAAAGCTTATAACTCTGTTTTTTGACCAATTTGGATGGAACCAAAGCCATGGCTTGATAGATCAGGGTCCCCTGAGTAAAACCATTGAAGTTTTACTTCTGAAGTGACCCCCGAGCCGAGATATTTGTGTTTGTGTGATTGGAAAACTGAAAACAAGATGGCGGACCTCGCGGTCAAATAATTTTGAAAATTCCTCAGGAACAAAAATTCTTGAACCGTGAGGCTGCAAATTCTTTGATCGCCAGGTGAAACCAGATGGCCAGAACCTCCATTCTTTGATCACAAGATATACGTATAAATGTTCCCATTAACTTACAATGGAAACTTGAAAGTGCCATAACTTTTGAATGCCTTAATATTTCTTCACCAAACAAAAAGCGGCATGTTCAGCCACCAAAGCTCTTTCAAACAAGCCATCTTGCAGAGCAGCACACCACACAATGGCCGTGCAGAACCACATTAAGTATGCCAAAAGGTGCCTTCAAAAATGGATAATTTTGCATTTTTCAGCACTTTCGTACACGAAGACCGACACTCTGACACAAATGCAATTTGGCAAATCAAGAGATCTAGTGTGCCCCAATGCATGTACCAAATGTCAGGCAAATCCATTTAACGGGTCCAAAGTTATTAATGTCCAAAATTTTGACTTTAGTATGTAAGTGGCCTCTCAACCCTAACTATAGTAATGCGACCGCAAGCTAATTATAATATATATATATATATATATATATATATATATATATACACACACACACACACATATACACAACATTTCTTTTTATTTCTGACTCTTCGAGGGTGTCTCTAAACTTTTCTGTCAAGTGAAAATGTGGAGAGAAAAATCCTAGGACCCTGCAGTGTGTAGTGTATTACCCTGCCCTGACAATGACAAATTCTGAAGTAACTCCTCTAAGTGACAAAAGATACTGTACACTTATAGAGAGCAAAGATATTTGAAATCAGGAAAACATCATCATGATGAGCAGTGTGCATCAGTTCCAATGCCTAACTATGACCCTGCCAGGCATGGCTACCATAGGCAATGCAATCAAAAATTCACAAAAGCCAAGAGTATCAGAAAATCTGCAGAACATACAGATGCTGGTAAACATAACTTACATCATCATCATCTCAGGCTGGTGTTCCTTGTGCCTCACCATCTAGAGTGTTATTTCCTTATACATGTAGAATCTATAACAAATATGAAATCAAAATGAAGGGGAAGAACATCCAACTGCTACAGTTATAAAAACAGCTGAAGCCACAAAGAAAGGGTGGTAGAGCTACACAAAGAGCAAGTCATGCTAACAAATATTAAGACAGAGGAACACATTGCAAGTGAGTTTTGTAAACATGAAAAGTGCCACCTAAATTGTACAGTAATCACAAGGGACAGGACCCCAGATGATCAGAACAGAAGTGATGATGAGGATAACAATGGGCAGTCAGATGGAACTAGGTTTGAGGCCGTTTGTTGTGTAATTGAAGACAATGTGCTTCAAAGATACCAAGCCATTTCAATGAAGGTGTTGAATAAAATCCTAGGCATCTGAGTAGGAGATCAATGATATCATTATAAACTTAGAAACCAGCTGAAGCCAACTCCATGGCACTGAGTGATGTGGTTTGCTCAGCACTCTGGCAACGTGGGTTCATGACATGAGCCCAGGTGCCAGGAGCAGAGACCAGCAGGGAGGGAGTACACATGTGTCCATCAGACTCTTCCCTCCCAGGGGGGTCTCCCTCGGCACCTTCAGGTGGGATTGGAAGCATAGATGTGGGGACATGGGCCTTGGCATGCCCCTGGCCCCCACTCAAGGACGTCACCTGCTATAGGCCAAAAATGTAGCGGGGACGAGGTGGAAAATGGAAAAAGGATCTCCTTGGTTGATCAGATGATGGCTTCCTGGACCCCTCACCATGGAGCCCCCGATCAGTCGGGACCAGCCCTGCCACACAGGCCAATAAGGTAGGCCATAAAGGCCCTTTCTTTCTGTAGGGAGAGGACCCACCCAACAACAGAATACATTGGGTTACCTTGGGGATGGCAATCTGGACTGGTGGAGAGTGAGAAGGTGTAGCTGGGTGGGGCTAAACTTTGGTGATCCAAATGGGAGACCGACCAAGGTAGCAGAGGGAGGTGCATAAATAAATAATACAAAAAAAAGAGAAACCAGCTGAAATAGAAATATGGGGATTCGCTTTTATTTTTCACAGTTGATCCTCAAAAAACACTAGTTTTAATCAGTGCTGAATCATTTACTGGTGGTGCGCACTCACAGACCTTTTGAGATCAGATGACAACCAAGTCATCAAGCATGCTGCTTCTTTGTTGCGTGAACATGTCTTAAGATTTGTAGAGACAGCACCTTCACTACCATGGCCACCAACAGTGGATGCTCTCCTGAGTAAAGAACGATAGCCTCCAAAGACAGTTGAATAATTTTTTTCACATGTACTAAAATCCTCCAAACATACAGAGAGTGAATAAGTATCCCAGTTGTCAAAGTCCTACTCAGAAGACCTAATTCATGGTGTCATATGCGGAAAGTTTCTCACTACAAAATATGCACTTGCTGGAGTTGTGTTGTACAATATGACCAGACAGTAAATGCCTGTGAACATCCTGTTTCATTTAGGAGATAGTTGCAGTTATGACCAGTTGTGTGAAATTGAAACTGGATTAGCAGAACTTTCTCAGCATTTTCAAGAGCAAGGTCTGTTACTGCCACTTCAGCCAAAGTCAGAGTCTTCTGTTGTTTTTAACAGTTTTCTGGATGGACAACTTTGATCCGAACATTGAAACAGTAAGTGGACATAATTCTATTGAAATTCCTCACTCAAAAAGAAGGACAATTATATCTAATGAAAAGGAATTAGAACATCAACAGATGAATTCAAAGAAGGAGTTAACCACATTTGGCAACATGCACAAGCATACTGTGCCAACATCAGTGGTAAATATTGGCACGGCAAAGCTAATGCCATGGGAACTCAGTCAGGAAGCACACAAGGAGGATCAGCTTGTCCCAAGGTTACTGGTTGCCTGGTGCTACTTTGTAACAAGCATTCAAGTTCACCAAAGAAGACGGTTATCACATATCTTCCACCCATCCACAAACGCATTACTGATTATGCCACTGTAGTTGAATACTTCACACAAACACAAGAAATAGCTCAGCAAGAAAATATGCCCTATGTTCACCTGACACTTGATGCTGGAGCAGCAACAAAGGCATATCAGGTTGTGTGGAATTTCCCTGGTCATTTCCATAATGTCATAATTCATTTGGAACAGATCCAGAAGCAAATGATTTGATACCTTTTATTATATCAACATAAATGTTATGTAACATCTATGTTGGTCCAATAAAAGATCTCAAACCATTTGCTTCTGGATCTGTTCTTACAAGGACCAATACAGCAACTAATCTATTTCTATAATTCATTTGGGAGATTTCCACCTATTCCTGGAAAGCGTTGGCATTATAGGACAGTTAGTTGGTTGCAGCGGCTTTCAGGACAAAGTAGTTTAGGCTGGTCTTTATGCCTCTGGCAGCATAAGGGGAGTTTTGCATGGGAACCATTACAATCACTGTACTGTACATGAGCATTTTGCAGATGCCTTAGAGTGATTTATTCAGATCAGCTTTCTAGAGTATTCAACAGAATTGAATGCCACCCCTGCAGTATTGTTCGACCTGACCATATCATCACCTCAACCCATAGACTTCCATAAACTGCTCAGGAAGATGAGATTGTCACTTTCCTGGCTAAGTATGAGGTCTTCATGCAGCAGATTTGTCATGGTAAGCTGAGGAAAACCCCACAGCTTTGGATGACATATCTGGATGTAGTGGATTAGCAACATTTGCTCCACACAGCAATAAAAGAAAACAACTATGATCTTAGACTACTGTGTTGGAAATATTCACTGCCCCTGTTCTTCACCTTCAACATGCAAAATTATGCTCACTATAGGGCTTACTATGTGCACACACTTGAAACTCTTGAAGCTTCTCATCCAGGGTCCAGGATATTAATCAGAAAAACAAGGGCTTTCAGTTCAAAGGAGCCATCACAAAGCTTCTAGGAAATCAGTTGACCAAGCCGGTGAGCAGACATAGAATCAAAGTGCCCAAATTCCAGGTGGAATCAAACACTTTGCTGCAAATCAAATGACCTATGATGAATTGGTGTTAAATCAGCCACATCTAGCAAAATTCAGAGAGGAACTTTTGGGGATGACTGGCCTTCCCAGTTCAGCCAGTAATCCACAGAGAGCATGCAGGCCATCTGAAATTATCAAGTCAGAACAACCCATCAAGCCATATTGACTCTTCTCGATCAAGAGTCTATCAACACATTCAGCGCTACTTTAGAGGCTGAAAGATTGTACAATTTGTCCTGGCGAGCACCTGTTGCACCTGATATTGAAGAGAACCTCATCAGTATCATTGAACAAGGTACAGAAATATAAGAACAGTTTGTCAAAGAAAGACTGGAAAGTGGTAAAAATATATTTTGATCCAATTTCAAAAGCCCCAGTGAAACCCTTCAATGATGCAAACAAAAAAGTGCAAGTAACTACAAAAGGAAATATTACACCACTTTTTCCATTTACCTACCCCCCTTTACATCGTTCTGCTATATACTACTTTTTTCTTAACCCGCTCCCCTACCCCCAATTACCTGATGATGGTATCACTTGGTTGAAAGTTCCACCTCTCTCCCACCTCAGATGATGCCACCTGCCTGCACTAATGTGATAGTACCTTTGCCCCCAGTTTTCCATTTACCTACCCCTCTACACCTTTCTACTACATACCCCTTTTTTCTTAACCTGATCCCCTACCCCCAATTACCTGATGATGGCCTCACTTGGTTGAAAGCTCCACCTCTCTCCCACCTCAGACGATGCCACTTCGGGCTGCCCCCCCCCACCCCCTCATATCTAACCAGTCTGTCTGTTACTATTTACTAATTTGATGTGTATAAGTTCAAATTTTACTATTACTGCCTGTGTATATGCTTCAATGTTTTTCTCTGTTTTGTTTTTCTCTCTGTAAACCTTGTATTTTTGTAATGTTTGTTCAACACTGATGTGGAACCTTTGAAAATGAGTCCTTGACTCAAAGGTATTAATCCCAAACTAAAATAAATAAATTTGAAAGAGATATATTGGGAAAACCTTTGGCCCTTTCAAATAAGCACAACTTCCCTGTAGATATAAACAAGTTATTAACATACAACTTGTGCCCAGTCCTGCTGAGTCTAGCAAATGCAGATGAAACTAAACAAACAACACCAAAGAGCAGTTACATGAGGAGCTGGCAGAATACTGTCCAGTGTTAGACACTTTGGAGCTTCATCCCAGGAAAAGTGTCTCAGCATACAGAGTTGATCTAATGGCAACAGTGCAGTTTATGACAGGAATCCCTGAAACCATCAGTGAACTGGCAATGAAACTCCTGAATAGTCTTCTAAAGGGATTTGCAAGAGTCGATGTTGTTGCAGATACATACAGAGAGCAGTCAATCAAACAGGCTGGGAGATTTCAATGAGGATTTAGTGAGAAGCATATTGTCAAAGGTTCCAAAACCAAAGTGACAAAGAATTTCAGTTGCTTCCTTTCTAATGGAGCTAACAAGGAGCACCTAGTTGATTTGATCATGCAGGTCTGGGGAGAAAATTGAAATGAGTTTGCCATAGGGCCAAGTGATCTATTTTTTCCAAGGAAGACAAATGCTACATGATAACCAGTTGTGGATGATCTCTGTTCTGACCAAAAAGATGCAGATACAAAAATCGCCCTTCATGTGTAACATGCCATTACAATACATCCAGGCCCTGTTATCATCTGGTCACCACCTGGGGATACTAATATACTAATAATTGTACTGTCACTATTTTCAGAATGTGAGCAAAGTATATACTTGGACAATGACCATGGTAACAGCAGGAAAATCTTTGACATTAGCAAGTGTGAAATGACCACACTGCAACAAAGAAAGCCTTAGTCGGTTTCCATGTAGTCACAGGCAATAGCTATGTTTCTGCATTCTTTAAAAAGGCCTCATTTGCTCTCTCTCTCTATCTATCCTGTCCTTTCTTCTACTTTCCACCAATTCCTAGGCTTTCATCTGCCTTTACTGCTTTTCAGTTTGCCACAGTATAGAAACGACATGGTCATTACTGCCATTACATGTGTGAATATTATACATCCTGCTTGATTATCCTTCTTATGATATAGCTTTGTATACATTATATGTTGTTACATTTGTGCTGCTCTATAATAGGAGCATCTATGCTGTACTTTATATGTATTATTTATCTTTTGAAAATTCTGTATGACAAACCAGGCCCACTTTGGAAATGAGCTTACTCAACGGTGTTCCACCTGGTAAAATAAAGATTGATTGATTGATCGATTGATTGAGTAGAATGTCCTTCAAAAGTACCCTAAATTCCTGGATGTTTTTCAGAAAGTTGAGAGTGACTGGCAAGTGGATAAGGGTGTCATAGCTCTGTTGGAGGAGTATGTCTGTAAACTGTATGGAAGGAAGCAAGTTACATGACTTGGTACTGTTAAGCTTTTCTGACATCATCTTCTGTTTTGTTTTTTAAAATAAGTATTTTCAACCAATAAGGATTTTTTCTGTTTTTTTTCTGCATGATCTGGTTGTTAAAAGTATTGTTTTTTCTAAATAACTGTCATTACGTTTCTGATGAAGGACTTGTTGGTCTGAAAGCTAGAGAACTTTGTTCTTGTTGTTACATCTATGTTGGTCCATTCAAAGGTATCAAATAATTTGCTTCTGGATTTAGTTTAAATATAATGAGGTAACAGATCTTCTTGGAGAAATATAACAAAGACAGCAGAATAACTGATCTGCCTCTGCTACCACCCTGCCAGGAAACCATGAAGTTACATATTCTACACGCCAACTACATCTGCCAGTTGTCAAGGCTTTCTTCTGTTGCAGTTATCAGTGCCTCAAATGCAGCTTTGCACATTTGGACTGATGATCTCAATGTTAAGTGAACAGACACACCATTTCCAGATGATGTTATGCTCTGCTCTATAGTGCAAATGATGAGGACTCTGATGAGGACCAAGATGTACTGTATGTGATTATCAAGATGATACTGGCATATCTGATGATGACAAAGATTATTTCCTAGATTAACAAGACTAAGTTCCATTACTTTGCCAGTAGTCATATTTTAAATTTTACATTTTTTGAAATAAAAATGTTTTGTGTAAACAAAGGTGTTTTTTTCTTTTAGATAAATTTCCTTCTTTAAAAAAACTTTTAAAATTAACCTTTGAGGCAACTGATGGGTATGTATTTTAAAGCTCTAACTTCCGCCTATTTATTGAGATCACACTTAAATGCATATTTAAATTAGTCTTGAAGTAATGGCCCAAGAATCTGCATTAATACGCATAGCTGAAATTGCAAAATTTGACAAGGTATACACTTGCTAAAATGGTGTCTTCACTTTTATCAATTTATCTTAAGACTTCACAATCGCACAGAAGCGTAGAATCTGTTGGCAGATAAGGACCATATAGTCCATCTAGTCTGTCCATTTCTCTCCCTGATTTTGCAGTCCCAGCGCTTATCTGGACTGCCTTTCCCCCCACTCCACTGTACAGCAGGGTGCCTTTATGCTCATCCCATGCACTTTTGAATCCCCGTACTGTCACATATGCATTTCAAAGCAGAATCCTTACCATTTAGACAACATAAAATTAAATTATAAAGTACAATAAATCTAACTCCTGCCTATTCATTGAGACCACACTTGAATGAATATTTCACTTACCATCAAAGTAATGGCCCAAGAATCTGCATTAAGTACGTGGAGCTGAAAATCACATAGTTTGTCAAGGTGTGAGTACACAATTGATGCAAACTACAATTTTGCCCCAGCGTTCATGCACTCAGACAGATCATGAATTTTGGGTATATCTGCTACATTAAACAACCATCTGCTGTATTTAGCTCTCAGGTGACACCCCACCTCCATCTATACCTGGTCTATACAATAGTATCAGATCATGCCTAACTCAGAACATTAATTTTATCTGAACCTTCTTCTAGAAAGCAACTCAGATGGAGATTTAATACTTCCTTAGTCCAGGATCCTGAGTTTAAAGAATGGTTTTCAAAAGAGGCATCTCTATTTTTTGAAACTAATGAAACTTCAACTCAGACTCTTTTGGGATGCTTATAAAGCATATATTAGAGGAAATACAATAAGGTTTTCATCTAATAAAAAGAAACAAAAAAGAAAGACTTGGAATATGAAGAACAACAAATTAAACAGCTAAAAACAAAATTTAAGCAATCCCCTAAAAATAGTCACAATTCAATCTACCAGATTGCCAGACTCAAAGTTGAGATTTATGAAATCTATTTGAATAGAGCAGAATATATTCTTTTCCACACAAGGAAATTTTACTGAGAGTCAGGAGAAAAAACAGGGAAAATTCTTGCCTTTGGTTTAGAGAAAAAACTGAACCAAAACATGATTTCTGGAATACTTAAAAAAAACAAAGTTATTACACACAATTTACAAGAAATTAACATTTCTAGAAATACTACACAATTCACATAAGCCCTTAAACTCCCTTTGTAATACTGAATTACAGAAATTCTTCAGTCTGCTAATCTCCCTAAATTAACAGATTTAGAGAAAGATGCTTTAGACAAACCTATCTCTAAGGTAGAAATTAACCAACTAATTCAGACAGCATTTCCACTGAAAACTCCAGGGGCTAGATATTCAGACTGCGCCAGGCAGGGGCACAAGCCTGGGCGCAGTGCAACTGGGCTGAGCCTGGGCATGGTCCAGGCAATATTCAACGGTGCTGGGCCATGGCTCAGCACTGTTGAATATGGCACTAAGGGTGCATGCACTGCACATGACACAGTGGCACTGCACCAGTGCGTGTGGCAGAAGGGGAGCGGGGGATGCACCAGCGCTAGTGCGCTAGCACTAGGTGCATCCACCATGATATTCAGCACTGGGCATGCAAATGAGGCCATTATGCATGCAAGGTGCAAATGGGGCCATTTGCATGTCATTATGGCACCATTTGCATGCAGTGCACTGATCCCTGGTGACTTGCACCTGGTGCCCTGCCAGACAACAGCCATCAGGGACTGACACCCGCCTGCCCCTCAGTGGGCTCTGCACCCCTTTGCTTGATCGAGGGCATGTGAAAGAAGAAGCCCTGGTGGTCTAGTGAACCGAACCCCATCACCAGATCATGGGCATGAATTGGAATACTCCCTGGTGGTCCAGTGGACTGCATTCCCTTGCCTGACCATGGGCATGTAAAGAATTAATCCTTGGTAGTCCAGCAGACCAATAACCTTGCCCGCTTGTGAGCATTCATCAAATCCCCTGTTGGTCCAGTGGTACCCCCCACCCCACCTCCCACTTGGTCCCCTGCCACCCTGCACTCCCTCCTGGTCAGTAGCGGGTGGCAGCTCCCCGGCCATCAGCTGCTGGGCCACCCACCAACTGACAGCATACAGTAGGGCTGTACGCCTAGTGGTCCACTATGTGGGCCAATGGGCATGCAGCCCTTTGCTTATTAGTCCCAACTTGTGAATGAGCCGCTCATTCACAAGTCGGACTGTGTTGTACAATATGGGCTGCACGCCCATTTGCCCATGCAGGACTAATAGGCATACAGCCCTACTGTATGCTGTCAGTTGGTGGGTGGCCAGGTGGCTTGCGGGCAGGGAGCTGCCACCCGCCACTGACCTGGGGGGGCAGGGTGGTGGGGGAAAAAGTGGGCAGGTGGGGAAGGGGGTACCATTGGACCACCAGGGGGTTTGATGAATTCCCATGATCAGGCAAGGGAATGCAGTCCACTGGACCACCAGGGATTAATTCTTTACATGCCCATGATTGGGCAAGGGAATACAGTCCACTGGATGACCAGGGAATAGTTCACTGCATGCCTGCGATCGGGGCTGGGGATCAGTCCACTGGACCACCAGGGAGATGATATTCACATGCCTGCATTTGGGCAATGGGGTAGGGTCCATTGGACTACGAGGGAGTGTTTACACATATGCCCACGTTCGGGCAATGAGGTAGGGTCCAATGGACCACCAGGGAGGGTTTACACATATGCACTTGATCGGGTGATGGGGGAGGGTCCACTGAACCACCAGGGCATTCCTTAATGGAAGCTCAAGATAGGGTGATGGGGCTGGGGGGGCCACAATGCTCCCTGGGCAGGGGGAATAGGGTCAGTGTTTTGGGAGGTTGGGTGGCCACCCATGGCAGGCAGCTGCTGTGTTGCACCCAGCAATACGGCAGCCCACCTGTGGGTGTCCCCAACTTGTTCCCTGTTTGTACGGGTGCAACATTGCACCCCCCCTGAGCGGTGCAAGGCAGGGTTGTGCCTGCATATGAGCTGCACATCCTGGGCTGAATATCGGGATGTGCCACAAATGCATGGGCATGCACTCTGAACTCTTGTGCCACATACATTACAGGTGCATCCCGGCACATCGTGTGTTGCACAGCGCAACCCGCCTGATTGAATATCGCACCGGAGTGCATTGGTGGGTTGCGCATGGTGCAACCATGTTGCGCCATGCGCAACACCTTTGAATATCCCACCCTGAACTATATGATTTATCCAGTGAATTTTATAAGCAAAATACTCCAGTAATAACAGGCTACTTATGTAGACTATCAAGAAATTTTACAGCAAAAAGAAATAGTGATAGATTCTACCAGTTGTGGAGGAGTGGAGGTTGGTGACTGTTTGAAATTGTTAGTTCCATCAATGATGCCTATGTCTCTCTGATAGCGATCTCTAAGGGGCATTTTTTAGCTATCACCCAATCTCTCTCTCTTAAAGGTTGACTATAAAATATTAACGGGCATCTTAGCAAATAGACTAATAGATCACATACAGAAACTGATATGTAAAGAACAAGTAGGTTTTTTTAGAAGTCATCATTCATAAGATAACTTATATAGGGCCAGATATTCAAAAGTTAGCACAGGGCACAAATCCATTTCACTGGAATAGCGCTGAATTTGGGCCCAACTGCTATAGGGAAAAGAACATTTAGTGCCGGCGCTAGGTGTTAGCGCCGATGCTAAATTATAATGTATGCAAGGGAGGGACTACAAGGAGGGTCCCTGAATGCCGGCACACTGGCATGTTCAAAAGAATAGTGCCACGCTACAGGCATTAGCACAACCTGTAGCACAGCGCTGAATACCGCTCAGTAAAGGCCGGCGGTAATATGCAGGTGGTAATGTGGCAGCGGTGCCCCCCTCCCAAAACACAATTCCCAATCCCCGGTGTCTGCCCCATGCCATCATTTCCATGGTAATCTAGTGGTCCCCACCCGGCACAGATCCGACCCCGGTTTAAATTAAAAAATAATTTGTTCCCTGGTAGTCTAGTGGTCCCCACTCCCCAGCATGTATCCCGAACCCTGTTTTAAATAATAAAAGGATTAATTTCCTGGTAGTCTAGTGTTCCACCCCTCAGCATGTATCCCAACCCCGTTCTGAATCCAAATGAATTGTTTCCCTGTTAGTCTAGATGTCCTCCCCCATCCGGCAGTGACACTAACACCCTGCCTATCCAAAAAGCATCTCAGAACAGAGCCGTCAACCAACTCAGCCCTCCTCTCACCACCACGGCCGGCCGCTGACTGAAGTAGGAAGGAGTGGTACTGCTCCTTCCTACCTCAGTCGGTGGCCAGCCGTGGTGGTGATAGGAGGGCTGAGCCGGTCGCTGACTCTGTTCTGAGATGTTTTTTGGATGGGCGGGGTGTCAGTGTCACTGCTGGGTAGGGGGACCACTAGACTACCAGGGAAATGATTCATTTGGATTCAGAACAGGCATCGGGATATGTGCTGAGGGGTGGGGGGACCACTAGACTACCAGGAAAACAAATTATTTTTGATTTCAAATGGGGGTCGGGATACATGCTGGGGGGTTGGGACACCACTAGACTACCAGGGAAACAGATACATTTTTATTTGAAACAGGGGTCGGGATATGTGCTGGGGGGGTAAGGGGACCACTGGACTACCAGGGAGTGGAACCCACACATGTGGGAACAGGGACCATGATGGCTGAGAAGGGCTGCCTGACCCAGCCTGTCTGCCCAGGTCCCTATATACTGGATGGCTGCACTGCACATCCCAGTGACCCTACAGCTGACATCCCCCTTCCCCAGCAGGTTTGTCTTATGCCTGCCCCATGCATTGCATCCCCCCACTGTGTCTCACCCACTACTGCAGTGGGGTACCTGTGTTGTTGGGGGAGACATCCTCCAGGGCATGTATGGCCATGGGCAGTGTGTCTGTTTAGCTATTGATCTGTGTATCTCTCTCTCTCCTCCCTCTCTCCTCCCTCCCCTCTCTCCTCTCTCCCTCCCCTCTCCCCTCTGTCTCTCTATCTCTATCTCTAGCTCTAGCTCTCTCCTCTCTCTCTCTCTATCTCTCTATCTCTATCTTTATCTCTATCACTCTCTCTCTCTCTCTCTCTCTCTCTATCTCTCTATCTCTATCTTTATCTCTATCACTCTCTCTCTATCTCTCTCTCTATCTATATATCTCTCTATCTCTATATCTCTGTATAGCTCTCTAGCTCTATATCTATCTCTAGCTCTCTCTCTATATATGTATCTCTATATATCTCTATATATCTATATCTATCTATCTATCTATCTATATATATATATATATATATATATATACACACTGTATATATATACACACACACATACATATATACACGTCCTACTTGCACAGCTGAATGGGTGGGTTGTATGCACTGACTGTGCCTGCCAGCACACAGTTCCTGCTGCTTTCAACCTGTACTTCCATTCCAACCAACAGGGGATGCTGTGGGCATGCCTTGGCCTGCAGCATCCAGCCAGTACTTCCATTCTGACCAAAAGGGGGAGGTTTGTGCTGCATGTAGTAGCACAGGGCAAACTGCATGGTAATGTATGCTAAACAGCACTTAATGAGATGCAAATGTACTTGTTTGCCCACGGATTACCGAAGTAGGCTCATTTGCATGGGAGCTTTGAATATAGCTCCCATTTGCCCCGGGTTAACCAGTTTGCACTGGGCTAATGTGTTAGCACTGCACAATCAGGTTAGCCCGGCAACCTCACTTCAACATAGCACACTATGCACAGTTCTGCAGTTTGTGGCTTACATTGTTGTTTGCAGTCATACCTCTCAACTGCCCCTGATTTTCAGGGATGTCCCTGAATTTACCTCAGACTTTTACTGTGTCCCTCCTACAAATTGTGTTTCCATGACCAAACAGTGGGGGTTGTAGGCATAACATAATGTCAGACATTAATGTTACAGACATTTTCTTCCTTAGACAATGCATTTTACACTACATCACTTATTCTGCCAGCTTCCTGAGTTGATATCACCAATTTTTAAGGTGTGTCCCTGATTTTAAACCTTTGTCCCTGATTGTTTTAAGCCTTGTCCCTGATTTATGAGGCAGGAGGTTGAGAGGTGTGTTTGCAGTAGCTGTGAGATATCTCTGTGCAATCACACACAATGTTCTCCACCTGCAACACTGGCTTGCTACAGAGTCTAATGAGCTGCAGTTGCAGTTTGCACTTCCTTGTTGCTATATTCAGTGCTGTCTTATTCCTGGGCTATTTTTGCCCTGCACTCCCAGACCAGTTTGCCCAGCTTCCTTAGACTGCTATATTCAGCAGGACTAGCACCAGGCTATTTCCTTTTGAATATAGCTTGCTTTGTGCTCCTGGCTAAGTTTGCCCATTGGGCAGTGCTAATTTAGCCCTGGGGCAAAGTTTTGAATATCTGGCCCATAGACTCCTATCTGTTATTTGGATAGTCAGAAAGAAACGATGCCTTTGATTGCTTTGTCCTTAGATATTGGGAAGGCCTTTAATTCTTTAAACTGGACCTATCTACAAAAAATTCTAGATTTTTTCAATTTTGGTCCCATATTTAAACAATGGTTCACAACTATTTACACCACTGGCAGAGCAGCTTTAATCACTAACAGAATAATCTCTAAACCCTTTCAGTTATACAGAGGCATTACATCAGGCATGCACGCTTTCCCTGTTTCTTTTTATTTTGGCACTAGAGCTTCTTTTAAAACATATTAACAATACAACTCAAATTTATGGTATTAAAATAGAAGTTTTTGCATTAGCACACAATCTCTTCCTATAGCACAATCTCACTACTCAGTCTCCCACCGCAATTTATTATTGAAAAAATTCAGCTCACTATCAGGTTTATTTGTGAACTGGGAGACATCAGAGGGAATAATAATGTCCTTTTCTTAGTTTGAAAAAGAAAGATTATGTAATTCCTTTAACTTTCTATGGACAGAAAAGTAATATTGTATTTAGGTATACACATCCTTAATTCAGTTCCCAAAACTATCCATTACAATCTCATTTCACTTATTAACAAACTACAAATAGAGTTAAAGAAATGGTCAAAACTTAGTCTTTTGCTATGGGAGAAGATCAACTCCATAAAAATGATTCTTGCATCACAAAAACTTTTATGTACTTAATAATCTCCCAATATGAAATAACAGTAATTAGTATAAAAATTTGATCATTTTCTCTCCAAGTTGTTATGGGGAAAAAAGTCACCTAGATTATACATTCAAAAATTGAGATCCCCAAGGAGAGTAGAGTGTTTCAGCTATCCTCGGTGGCAAGGTATCATTGGACATTTATGTTGAATAAATCCACATATTGGTTTAATAATACAGCTGAAGTCTCTGACATTATGTGGCTGAATACAGAAAGAACATTATGTAAACCACATCCACTGACAGATTTTTTTTCTTTTTTTTCACTTGCCCCATATCTTAAAACTCGACCAAGCTTTTCTTCCACAATTTGGCTATGTAATAATTTAATGAAGAAAAAAAAATTGACCTAATCCCTTATAATCTTGTACCAATTTGGAATAACCACAAATTTACATACAATGGAAGACAATTTAAAGACATTGGCTGGTAAGAACAGGAATAACACAAATTAAAGATTTAATAGATGCAGATATAAAGGAAATGCTATTTTTCACAGACCTCAGGAAAATGGTCATATTCCTAGTTTCCATTTTTTATGTTTTTACAGTTACTTGACAAAATTAAGCAAGATGGTAACCAATTAACCTGCAACTTTTCAGTTGATTCTAGATGGACTCAAAATTTAAAGGTAGCTCATCTCAGAAAAGAAACAAGTCTATTGTATGCATTTATTTTCAAACTGCTGTATCTCAGTCACACTTTCTGTCAAATCCACATGGGAAACAGACTTCAACATTCAAATTCCAAATTCCACTTGGGGGTATGGAAAAATGCTTATCTATGTAGTAGGGAAGTTAATGGAAGGCTAATTCAATTTAAAGTTATGCATAGATAATATTACTCCCCACAAAGACAAAATAAAATAGATAGCACATCCCAACATGTATGTTGGAACTGTGGAGCCCTCTCCCCAGGCTACATTAGGGGCTAGATTCACAAAGAGAGCAAAAAATCCACACATGCAGAAAAAAGGCTTGCAAAACTGCAGAAATGCAAGTGTGGCATATTCACAGTCGAAATTTGTGCAGGTGTGGAAAATTGCAAAACAGGTGAGTTGCAAAATTCCACAAGTGCTGAAAATCCGCACCATGTTTTCTGCATCTGCGGAAGTAATATAAAAGGTCCAGCAGGTAGAACAGCAGCAAGTGATCCATATTAACTGGAGCAGGAGACTTTGACAGTCTTGAAAATGTTGCAGCAAACACAGCACTCCTAGCAAAGCAAGCAGCCAGTGCCACAACTGGGACCAAGGTAGCACCACCTGTACCAGCAGAGCCTTGCACCCAGTGGCAATATATATCTGTTGGTTGTGTCTTTGTGGTGTTTCTTCTCCTGCATCTGTGGCACACACTTCTGGTTTTTACCACCTCTGCCTCTACTGCCTGTGGGGCTCCTTTACAGGCTGCACAGGGTCATGTGGTTGTGCTTTGTTGCCTTTCAATGAACATACTGTATGTTCTAGTTTTGGTGTAGCAACTGACACTGTTCTACAGCCTACATGTTTGCTGTTGCTTGGAGCCTGAACCCCCTGCTAAGATTGTTTCCCAAGTGTTAGTGCACTGCATTTTGCTCAGGGTGAGTTATGTCTCATTCTCCTTGGTGCAGGATGTGTGCATTTTTTCAGCAACTGTGGAGAAACAGCAACTGAGATTAGCCTTTGAGGGGATATGCCATACTTTACAATGCCATGTTTTGCACAGGAATGTTTTGCAGCTGTGTATTTTCCACAGTCTGCAGTGTATTTTTCCACAGCTGCAGGCTTTTGGTGTCTAAGATGCAGCTCAATTACCCCCTTTTTTCTGCAACTGTGTAAAGTTTGGGGACTTGCACATTTTTCCCCTTCAAAGTGTTTTGTGAATCCTGCCCATGGTTACCTTTTCTAGTCCTGCTCCCAGATACTTTCAAAATGGCCTGAAATTCATAACATATGTTAATACATTTTGAAAAAATGATATTCCATTTTTCCCCTTAATTTTTATTCTAGGGGAACCCTCCTTATTAGAACATTTATAGAGGCCCTATAAACTCTGAATATTATCCCTAGCCTTAGTGTATAAAAGAGTAACCCTCCAACACTGGAACAATAAAAAGATACCTTCAGTCTAAGAATTGACAGTGTGTTTATGAACCTTAACTAATAATGAATGCATTAGTTACCAATTGTAAAATAAAACTGATTTATTTAATAAGACTTGGGAACCTTTCTTCAATTTTAAAAATACCTCTTCAGACAATTGACATTGCAAATTGCTTCACTGCTGATGTATTTCCAGTTGTTATACTATGTTTTACTTTATATTAATGTTATATTAATGACATCCTACTTCTTTACTCTCTTTTGATGTAAATGATTGTACCGTATGCTTTTCTTTTTATTGTTGTTTGTTGAAAACCACTAAAAGTTTATAATGGATATGGTAAGCTGAATTGTCAAAATATTGTGTTTCTCACAGTTATCATGGACCAGGGGGAGGACATAGACACATTAGTGTTAGAAGATATACAAAACATGACAGCCAAATGGGAGGTTCTGATAATGGGAAACTTCAACATGCCGGATACAGATTGGTCAATACCAGCAGGAACATCTGCCAGAACTAGACACATAATGGATTCCCTGCAGGGGGAGGGCCTCAAACAACTGGTACAGCAACCCACAAGAGACAGGGCTATCCTAGATCTAGTACTGATTAACAGGGAAGGGATCACAGATCTCCAGGTAGAAGGTCACCTGGGGGCCAGTGACCATCACATGGTATGGTTCAATTTGGCTACTACATCTAAATCATCCCATTCCAAGGCAGAAATATGGAACTTCAGAGGAGCTGACTTTGAGAAGATGGCCAACAGAGTTAAGATAGCCCTGGCAAAAAGAAACAAAGGTGAGGGGTACAGGCAAAGTGGGCAAGCATTAAGGATGCAATACTTGAAGCAACGTCCTATTGTGTTAGACAGAAAAGGAAGTGCAAAAGAAGAAGGAAACCACTTTGGTTCTCAAATACAGTAGCAGAAAAGGTCAGAGCCAAAAGGCTGGCCTTCAGGAAATATAAGGAAACACAGCGGGATGAAGATAGGGAGGCATACCAAACTGCCCTAAGGGAAGCAGGGAAGGCAGTAAGGCAGGCAAAGTCCCAAACTGAGGAAACACTAGCACGAACAGTAAAAGAAGGTGACAAGACTTTCTACAGATACATTAGTGAAAGGAGAAAGTCCAGATGGGTATTGCTAAGCTTAATGGAGAAAAGAGAGCATGTGAGGAGGAGGAGGACCCTGTAAAGGCATCTATCCTAAATAGATACTTTTGCTCAGTATTTACTGAAGAGAAGGTAGGGCAGGGCCCACAGCTTAGCATCATGGACACGGGGGGGAAGGAGGTGAGCACTATTCCCCTCATAAAAGAAAGGGTCCTACAAGAGCTTGCTAAGCTCAGGGTGGATAAGGCAATCGGACCTGATGGCATACAGCTCAGGGTACTTGAGGAGCTAAAGGTGGAACTAGCAGAGCCTTTAGCAGAACTGTTTAGTGAGTCTCTGAGCACAGGAGAGGTCCCAGAAGACTGGAGAAGGGCTCATGGGATCCCGCTCCACAAGAGTGGTAGCAGGAAGAAGGTGGGGAACTACAGACCAGTCAGTCTTACCTCAGTAGTGGACAAGATTATGGAGGCACTCCTTAAGGAAAGGATAGTGCAACACCTGGAATCCATAGGGGCACAGGATCCAAGACAGCATGGGTTTACAAAAGGAAGGTCCTGTCAAACTAATCTCATAGATTTCTTTGACTGGGTAACCAGAGTGGTGGACCAAGGGGGAGCAGTTGATGTCACCTACCTTGACTTCAGCAAAGCTTTTGACACTGTTCCACATAGAAGATTGACAAATAAGGTAGAAGACTTGGTTTGCTGGCCAAGGCACCTAGCTTCACCTGAGCTCTTTCCTTCTAAGATTGCTTGAAAGACAGAGTAGAGAAACTTACCAGAGCAAGGGAAAAGGATTAAGACTTAGTTTGGCTAAGCAGATTTACTGTGTGGTGGGGTTTTTAATTTTTACTCACAGGGATTGCTACTGTTTGTTGCTAACATTTCATTGCTTTATTTTTCTCTGATTCAAATTGTTGTTGCTGGTATACCTTCTTCTGCATTATTACAAGGTGTGCTACTACAGGTGTGTGCTAACAGATTACTGCTGTAATCTTCTGATTCAAATTGTCTTTTGCAAGGTATATCTTCTGTTACTGCTTTATTTTTCTCTGGAGCAAAGTGTTTCTTACAGGGTATATCTTCTCTGAAATTACTGTATTACAGGTGGAGCTTACATTTTTGTGACTTTTTATCATTGGGCTAAGCAAAATTACTGTTTGACACTGTGTTTTATTTTATTCTTGTTTGTTGAAAAGGTTTGTTGTCTCAGAGGTGTTTCAGTCTCCTTCTCACATTGAAGGAGCTAATTGCTTTTCCTCCCACAGCTCTTCCAAAGGATTAGGTGTGTATGTGGGGGGTGAAGCTGGCAAACTGTCAGTAATTTCCGAATAGAAAGAAGGGTTAAAAAGTCAGGTTAGTTGATATCTTGGAGGTAGAAGACTTGGTTTGCTGGCCAAGGCACCTAGCTTCACCTGAGCTCTTTCCTTCTAAGACTGCTTGAAAGGCAGAGCAGAGAAGCTTACCAGAGCAAGGGAAAAGGATTAAGACTTAGTTTGGCTAAGTAGATTTACTATGTGGTGGTGTTTTTATTTTTTACTCACAGGGATTGCTACTGTTTGTTGCTAACATTTCATTGCTTTATTTTTTCTCTGATTCAGATTGTTGTTGCTGGTATACCTTCTTCTGCATTATTGCAAGGTGTGCATACAGGTGTGTGCTAACAGATTACTGCTGTAATCTTCTGATTCAAATTGTCTTTTGCAAGGTATATCTTCTGTTACTGCTTTATTTTTCTCTGGAGCAAAGTGTTTCTTACAGTGTATATCTTCTCTGAAATTAGTACAGGTGGTGCGTTACATGTTTTACAGTTTTATCTAACATTAGGATAAGCTTTCAGGGTTACTGCATTTGTTGTTAACTGATTGTTTCTGCTCTTACCTCCTTGTTCTTTCATCCATGGTTCTTCTTTTTAGGCAGGGGAAGGGCCCAGCCACCCACCTCCATCCCCAACCACCCCACGCTACACTCGTTTTATAGGGTACCACAGTTGTGACATTTCCTGTGGCAGAGCAGGAAGGGGCGGATCAGTGGGGCCTCCTCAAGGTGATCTCATTTACAGGGGCACTAGTAATTTAACTTGTTATAACAAGTTAAACAAAGCACAATTAAACCATTACTTGCATTTTTTTCTTTTTTTTTCCTTCTAATTACTCTGACTAGATTACAAACCCAGCAACTAATTTGGAATGGATTTCATTAACTGCAGGTACTGTGGAACAATTTTCAGAAGGACAGTCTTACAGGATTTAGGACACTGTCCTACATGCTGGGCCTTTGGAGATCTTAGGGATCAGCTCCGGGCAGCATGGGCAGAGATTACACGCCTCAGATTTCATATTGAAGAGGAAATACATTATAAGAACCACCTGCCATTTCCCCAGCATCCAACAGAAAAACCTCAACCGCAGAGGGTAGTTGGTCCAGGAGGTTGGCAGGTGGTTAGAGGAGCAAATCAGGTGCCCCATCACTCTGCTCTCCAACACATTACTCCAAAACCATATAAACACTAAAACAGGTATCTGCCTCTATCTCTGAAATCAAATAAAGAGGCAGAAGACACTGCAGAGCAGGACACTGCAGCACAGGAGCTAGCACAACAAAACTCACCCAAATCAGGAACCAAAACAAAACAAGCACAAAGGAAATCCAAAAACTTCTGATCATAGGAGACTCCATGATTCGGGAGTTGATACCCATCTCCAGCCAGGGTGATGGTCAGATGTCTCCCAGGTACATCAGCATGGAGAGACACTGACTGCATTACTAAAATTGTTCACAAAGCAGGAGAAAACATTGATGTCCTAGCACATAGGGACTATCGATCTCGCCAGCCAGTCAGTTGTGGAGACCAAGGAACACCTGACTAGGCTGGGTGACAAACTATCATCTATTTCATCCAGCATCTCCTTCTCTGAGATCCTGCCAGTCTCGGAGAGGGGAGCAGATGGACAGAAGGTCAGAGAAGGGGAGACAGGGGAGCTAAACACGTGGCTCAAGGGCTGGTGCCAGGAAAAGGACACAGATTTGTAGGAACTGGCAACAGTTCTGGGAGGAAAGTTCTTTAAATTTGATGGACTGCATCTGACTAAAGAGGGAGTCAGTGCATTGGGGCAGAAGTTTGACGTCTTTGCAGAATATTTAAACTAGCAAATGGGGAGAGGGGGCATGGTGCGGGTGCCTCGCAGATTTCAGTCTGTTGGCATGTAAAGTACTGCATAGTGCATGGTACTACAGACTTCAGTCTGTTGGCATGTGATATCGCTACATGGTGCGGAGTGCAACTGCAGACTTCACTCTTGACATATGATAAATGCTGCATGTTGCATGGAGTGCCACTGCAACTTCAGTCTGTTAGCATGTGATTAGTGCTGCATGGTTCATGGGAACATGAGCTCCATCTGTTGGCATTAAATAGTACGCCAGTATACAGGTGCCACTGCAGACTGGTCTGTTGTCATGTGGTGTGAGTAAGTGCTGCAAGTGCTGGAACCCTCTGCAGATTTCAGTCATTGGCATGTGATAAGTGCTGCATGGTGCATGGGTGCCACTGCAGGCTTCAGTCTCTGTTAATGTGATAAGTGCTGCATGGTGCATGGGTTATACTGCAGGCTAATCTGATGGCATGTGATAAAGGCTGCATGGTGCACATGGGTTGCCACACAGTCCTCCATCTGTTAGCATTGGTAAGTGCCGCCGTGCATGGTTCCACTGCGGTCTAGATCTGTTGGCATGTAAGTGCTGCTGGGTGCAGCATCCCTACAGGCCTCCATCATTGGCTTTAGTAAGTACTGCGGTACATGGTGCAACACGAACTCTATCTGTTAATGTGATAAAGTGCGCATGGTGCATTTGGTACTGCAGAGCTTCAGTCTGTTGTGGGTGGTAAGTGCTTCATGGTTGCATGGGGTGCCACTGCAGGCCTCCATCTGTTGGCGATAAGTGCATGGTGCATGGAGTGCAACTGCAGACTTCAGTCTGTTGACATGTGATAAGTGCTGTGGTGCATTTAGTGCCTGCCGACTTCAGTCATTGGCATGATAAGTGCTGCATGGTGCATAGGTACCACTGCAGGCTTCAGTCTGTTCAAATGTGAAAGTGCTGCATGGTGCATGGGGTTCCACTGCAGACCTCCATCTGTTGGCATTGGTCAGTGCTGCATGGTTCATGTAGTGCTGCAGACTTCAGTCTGTTGGCATATAGTAAATGCATGGTGCATGGAGTGCCACTGAGGCCTCAGTCTGTTGGCATGGTAAGTGCTGCATGGTGCATGGAGTGCAGGCCTCCATCTTTTGCATGTAGT
This sequence comes from Neoceratodus forsteri, assembly GCA_016271365.2. NCBI lineage: Eukaryota > Metazoa > Chordata > Ceratodontiformes > Ceratodontidae > Neoceratodus > Neoceratodus forsteri. The sequence continues at coordinate 17,899,551 of CM028129.1, read as the reverse complement.
GATGCATGGTGCATGGAGTACCCTGCAGACTTCAGTCTGTTGTCATATGAGGCATGTGATAAGTTCTGCATGGTGCATGGAGTGCCACTGTGGCCTCAGTCTGTGGCATGTAGTAAGTGCTGCATGGTGCAGGTGCCCTGCAGACTCAAGTCTGTTAGCGTAGTAAGTGATGCATGGTGCATGGGTGCCACTGGGCCTCAGTCTGTTGGCTGTGGTAAGTGCTGCATGGTGCATGGAGTAACACTGCAGACTTCAGTGTTTTCTTATAGTCAGTACTGCATGGTGCATGGGGTGACAATACAGGCCTCAGTCTGTTGGCATGTGTTAAGTGCCATGTGCACGAGTGCCCTGGGCTCCATCTGTTAGCATTGATAAGTGATGTATGGTGCATGGAATGCCTGCTGACTTCTGTCTGTTGTATGATAAGTGCTGCAGGTGCATGGACTGCCATAGACTTCAGTCTGTTGGCATGTGATATTTGCTGCATAATGAATGGGTGCCACTGCACTTCAGTCTGTTGGCATGGAAATGCTGCATGGTGCATGGGTGTCACATAGGCCTCAGTCAGTGACATGGTAGTGCTGCATGGTGCATAGAACCACACAGGCTTCAGTCTGTTGTGTGATTAGTGCTGCATGGTGCATGGGGTGCCACTGCCTTCAGTCTGTTGGCATTGGTAGAGTGATGCATGGTGTATGGGTGCCTGCATACATCAGTCTGTTGTCTTGAGGTATGTGATAAGTGGTGCATGGTGCATGGAGTGCCACTGCAGGCTAGCCTGTTGCCATGTGATAAGTGCTGCATGGTGCATTTAACACTGCAGACTCAGTCTGTTGTGTGATAAGTGCTGCATGGTGCATGGAGTGCCTGCAGGCTTCAGTCTGCAAATGTGATAAGTGCTGCATGGTGTATGGGTGCCTGCAGGCCTCCATCTGTGGCATTAGTTAGTGCTGCATGGTTCATGGTGCCACTGCAGACAGTCTGTTGGCATGTGGTAAGTGATGCATGGTACATGGAGTGCCACTGTGACCTCAGTGTTGGCATGGTAAGTGCTGCATGGTGCATGGGGTGCTGCGGCCTCCATCTGTTGGCATTGATAAGTGCATGGTGCAGGGGACTGCAGACTTCAATCTGTTATGTGATAATGCTACAGGTGCATGGGTGCCGCAGACTTCAGTCTGTTGGCATGTGATATCGCTGCATGGTGCATGGAGTGCAACTGCAACTTCAGTGCATTGACATGTGATAAGTTCTGCATGGTGCATGGGTGTCACTGCAGGCCTCAGTCTATTGACATGTGGTAAGTGCTGCATGGTGTGGGTGCCACCGAGCTTCAATCTGTTGGCATGTGATAAGTTCTGCATGGTGCATGGGTTCCCTGCAACCTTCAGTCTGTTGCATTGGTAAGTGCTGCATGGTGTGGAGTGCCTGAGCCTCCATCTGTTAGCATTGTTAAGTGCTGCATGGTGCCTGGATTGCCACTGCAGGTCTCCATCTGTTGGCATGTGGTAAGTGTTGCATGGTGTGCCACTGTAGGCGATAGTCTGTTGGCCTGTGGTAAGTGCTGCATGGTGCATGGAGTGCCACTGCAGACTTCAGTCTTTTGGCATGTGGTAAGTGCTGCATGCTGCATGGGTACCACTGCAGATGTCTGTTGGCATAGTAAGTGCTGCATAGTGCATGGGTGCCACCGCAAGCCTCAGTCTGTTGGCCTTTGGTAAGTGCTGCATGGTGCATGGGGTGCCACTGCAGACCTCCATCTGTGGCATTGACAAGTGATGCATGGTGCATGGAGTGCCACTGCAGACTCCCAGTCTGTTGTCATGTGAGCATGAGTAAGTGCTGCATGGTTGCGCCGTTGCCTCTGCAGATTTCAGTCTGTTGGCATGTGATAAGTGCTGCATGGGGCATGGTGCCACTGCAGACTACAGTCTGTTGGCATATGATAAGTGCTGCATGGTGCATGAAGTGCCTACGGGTCTCAATCTGTTGGCATGATAAGTGCCTCATGGTGCATGGGATGCCACTGCGGCCTCTCTATCTGTTGGTAGGCGGGGTGCCGATGGTGCATGGAGCTGCCACTGCAGGTCTCAGTCTTTTGGCATGTAAGGTGCTGCATGGTGCATGGAGTGCAACTGCAGACTTCAGTCTAGGGCATGTGATCCAGTGCTGCATGGTGCATGGAGTGCCACAGTGAGCCTCAGTCTGTTGGACATGTGGAAAGTGCAGCATGGTGCATGGAGGTTCCCAGACAGACAGTTTGTTGGCATGTGGTAAGTGCTGCATGGTGCATGGAGTACCACTGCAGACTTCAATCTTTGGCAGCATAGAGGTGCTGCATAGTGCATGGGGTGCCACTGCAGACCTCAGTCTGTTGGCATGTAGTGAAGTGCTGCATAGGGTGCAGCCGGGTGCCACTGTAGGCCTCCATCTGTGGCATTCATAAGTGAGCATGGTGCATGGGTGCCACTGCAGACTTCAGTCTGTTGGCATATGAAAAGTGCTGCATGGTGCATGGAGTGCCACTTCAGACTTCAGTCTGTTGGCATGTATATCGCGCTGCATGGTGCATGAGTGCAACAGCAGACTTCACTCTGTTGACATGATAAGTGCTGCATGGTGCATGGGTGTCACTGCGGCCTCAGTCTGTTGACATGTGGTAAGTGCTGCATGGTGCATGGAGCCACTGCAGGCTTCAGTCTTTGGCATGTGATTAGTGCTGCATGGTTCCAGGCGGTCGCCACTGCAGGCCTCCATCTGTTGGCATTCATAAGTGCTGCATGGTGCATGGAGTGTCACTCCAGGCCTCATTCTGTTCACATGTGGTTGGTGTTGCATGGTGCATGGAGTGCCACTGCAGGCTTCAGTCTGTTGGTATGTGATAAGTACCTCATAGTGCATGGGATGCCACTGCAGGCCTCTATCTGTTGGCATTTGTAAGTGCTGCATGGTGCATGGAGTGCCACTGCAGGTCTCAGTCTTTTGGCATGTGGTAAGTGCTGCATGGTGCATGGAGTGCAACTGCACAGACTTCAGTCTAGTGGCATGTGATCAGTGCTGCATGGTGCGGAGTGCCACAGTGAGCCTCAGTCTGGACATGTGGTAAGTGGCATGGTGCATGGAGGTTCCCTGCAGACTTCAGTTTGTTGGCATGTGGTAAGTGCTGCATGGTGCATGGAGTACCACTGCAGACCAATCTTTTTGGCATGGTAAGTGCTGCATAATTGCATGGGGTGCCACTGCAGACCTCAGTCTGTTTAATGTGGTAAGTGCTGCATGGTGCATGGGAGGTTGCCTGTAGGCCTCCATCTGTTGGCATTCATAAGTGAAGCATGGTGCATGAGTGCCACCGCAGACTTCAGTCTGTTACAGGCGAAAAGTGCTGCATGGTGCATGGGTGCCACTTCAGACTTCAGTCTGTTGGCATGTGATATCGCGCTGCATGGTGCATGAGTGCAACTGCAGACTTCACCTGTTGACATGTGATAAGTGCTGCATGGTGCATGGGTGTCACTGCAGGCCTCAAACTGTTGACATGCGGTAAGTGCTGCATGGTGCATGGAGTGCCACCGCAGGCTTCAGTCTTTTGGCATGTGATTAGTGCTGCATGGTTCATGTGGTGCCACTGCAGGCACTCCCATCTGTTGGCATTCATAAGTGCTGCATGGTGCATGGAGTGTCACTCAGGCCTCATTCTGTTCACATGTGGTTGGTGTTGCATGGTGCATGGAGTGCCACTGCAGGCTTCAGTCTGGCATGTTGATGCTGCATGGTGCATAATTTTCTGAGCTTCAGTCTGTTCAGATGTGGTACTGCAGACATGGGGAGCCACCAAGGCCCCCATCTGTTGGCATTGGTTGCGCTGCATGGTTCAGGAGTGCTACCGCAGACTTCAGTCTGTTGGCATGTAGTAGAGTGATGCATGGTGCATGGAGTGCCACTGTAGGCCTCAGTCTGTTGGCATGTATTAGAAGACACTGCATGGTGCATGGGGTGCCACTGCCAGGCCTCCATCTGTTGGTGATAAGTGATGCACTTGAATTTACATGGAGTGCCACTGCAGACTTCAGTCTGTTGGCATGTGATAAGTGCTGCAAGGTGCATGGAGTGCCACTTCAGACTTCAGTCTGTTGGCATGAGATATGCGCTGCATGGTGCGGGTGCAACTGCAGACTTCAGTATGTTGACAGCAATTAAATTCTGCAGGTGGCATGGATGTCACTGCAGGCCTCAGTGAGATTGACATGGTACAGTGCTGCATGGTCGTGAGGTGCCACTGCAGGCTTCAGTCTGTTGGCATGTGATAAGTTCTGCATGGTGCATGGAGTTCCACTGCAACCTCATAGTCTGTTTGCATTGGGGCGCGGTATGGTGTATGGAGCTACCGCAGGCCTCCATCTGTTGGCATTGGTAAGTGCTGCATGGTGCATGGAGTGCCACTGCAGGTCTCGATCTGTTGGCATGTGGTAAGTGTTGCATGGTGTGCCACTGTAGGCGATAGTCTGTTGGCCTGTGGTAAGTGCTGCATGGTGCATGGAGTGCCACTGCAGACTTCAGTCTTTTGGCATGTGGTAAGTGCTGCATTGTGCATGGAGTACCACTGCAGACTTCAGTCTGTTGGCATGTGGTAAGTGCTGCATGGTGCATGGTGTACCACTGCAGGCCTAAGTCTGTTGGCCATTGGTAAGCGCTGCATGACGCATGGGGTGCCATGCAGACCTCATCTGGTGGCAATTGATAAGTGATGCATGGTGCATGGGTGCCACTGCAGACTTCAGTCTGTTGTCATGTGAGGCATGTGATAAGTGCTGCATGGGGCATGGAGTGCCACTGCAGACTACAGTCTGTTGGCATATGATAAGTTCTGCATAGTGCATGAAGTGCCACTGCAGGTCTCAATCTGTTGGCATGTGATAAGTGCTGCATGGTGCATGGAGTGCCACTGCAAACTTCAGTCTGTTGGCATGTGATAAGTGCTGCATGGTGCATGGATGCCACTGCAGGCTTCAATCTGTTGGCATGTGATAAGTGCTGCATGGTGTGGGGTGCCACTGCAGGCCTTCATCTGTTGGCATTGATTAGTGCTGCATGGTTCATGGAGTGCCACTGCAGACTTCAGTCTGTTGCCATGTGGTAAGTGATGCATGGTGCATGGAGTGCCACTGTAGGCCTCAGTCTGTTGGCATGTGGTAAGTGCTGCATGGTGCATGGAGTGCCACTACAGACGTCTGTCTGTTGGCATGTGGTAAGTGCTGCATGGCATGGGGTGCCACTGCAGGCCTCAGTCTGTTGGCCTTTGCAAGTGCTGCATGGTGCATGGGGTGCCACTGTAGACCTCCATCTGTTGGCATTGATAAGTGATGCATGGTGCATGGAGTGCCACTGCAGACTTCAGTCTGTTGTCATGTGAGGCATGTGATAAGTGCTGCATGGTGCATGGAGTGCCTCTGCAGATTTCAGTCTGTTGGCATGTAATAAGTACTGCATGGTGCATGGAGTGCCACTGCAGACTTCAGTCTGTTGGCATGTGATATGCGCTGCATGGTGCATGGAGTGCAACTGCAGACTTCACTCTGTTGACATGTGATAAGTGCTGCATGTTGCATGGAGTTCCACTGCAGGCTTCAGTCTGTTGGCATGTGATTAGTGCTGCATGGTTCATGGGTGCCACTGTAGGCCTCCATCTGTTGGCATTCGTAAGTGCTGCATGGTGTATGGAGTGCCACTGCAGACTTCAGTCTGTTGTCATGTGAGTCATGTGATAAGTGCTGCAAGGTGCATGGAGTGCCTCTGCAGATTTCAGTCTGTTGGCATGTGATAAGTGCTGCATGGTGCATGGAGTGCCACTGCAGGCTTCAGTCTGTTGGCATGTGATAAGTGCTGCATGGTGCATGGGTTATACTGCAGGCTTCAATCTGTTGGCATGTGATAAGTACTGCATGGTGCATGGGTTGCCACTGCAGTCCTCCATCTGTTGGCATTGGTAAGTGCTGCATGGTGCATGGAGTTCCACTGCAGGTCTTGGTCTGTTGGCATGTGGTAAGTGCTGCATGGTGCATGGAATTCCACTGCAGGCCTCCATCTGTTGGCTTTGGTAAGTGCTGCATGGTGCATGGAGTGCAACTGCAGACTTCTGTCTGTTGGCATGTGATAAGTGCTGCATGGTGCATTTAGTGCCACTGCCGACTTCAGTCTGTTGGCAGGTGGTAAGTGCTTCATGGTGCATGGGGTGCCACTGCAGGCCTCCATCTGTTGGCATTGATAAGTGCTGCATGGTGCATGGAGTGCAACTGCAGACTTCAGTCTGTTGGCATGTGATAAGTGCTGCATGGTGCATTTAGTGCCACTGCCGACTTCAGTCTGTTGGCATGTGATAAGTGCTGCATGGTGCATGGAGTGCCACTGCAGGCTTCAGTCTGTTCAAATGTGATAAGTGCTGCATGGTGTATGGGGTTCCACTGCAGGCCTCCATCTGTTGGCATTGGTCAGTGCTGCATGGTTCATGTAGTGCCACTGCAGACTTCAGTCTGTTGGCATGTGGTAAGTGATGCATGGTGCATGGAGTGCCACTGTAGGCCTCAGTCTGTTGGCATGTGGTAAGTGCTGCATGGTGCATGGAGTGCCACTGCAGGCCTCCATCTTTTGGCATTGATAAGTGATGCATGGTGCATGGAGTGCCACTGCAGACTTCAGTCTGTTGTCATGTGAGGCATGTGATAAGTTCTGCATGGTGCATGGAGTGCCACTGTAGGCCTCAGTCTGTTGGCATGTGGTAAGTGCTGCATGGTGCATGGAGTGCCCCTGCAGACTTCAGTCTGTTGGCATGTGGTAAGTGATGCATGGTGCATGGAGTGCCACTGTAGGCCTCAGTCTGTTGGCATGTGGTAAGTGCTGCATGGTGCATGGAGTAACACTGCAGACTGCAGTCTGTTTCTTATGGTCAGTGCTGCATGGTGCATAGGGTGACAATGCAGGCCTCAGTCTGTTGGCATGTGTTAAGTGCTGCATGGTGCATGGGGTGCCACTGCAGGCCTCCATCTGTTGGCATTGATAAGTGATGTATGGTGCATGGAGTTCCACTGCTGACTTCTGTCTGTTGGCATGTGATAAGTGCTGCATGGTGCATGGACTGCCACTTAAGACTTCAGTCTGTTGGCATGTGATATTTGCTGCATAGTGAATGGAGTGCCACTGCATACTTCAGTCTGTTGGCATGTGATAAATGCTGCATGGTGCATGGAGTGTCACTGTAGGCCTCAGTCTGTTGACATGTGGTAAGTGCTGCATGGTGCATAGAGAACCACTGCAGGCTTCAGTCTGTTGGCATGTGATTAGTGCTGCATGGTGCATGGGGTGCCACTGCTAACTTCAGTCTGTTGGCATTGGTAAGTGATGCATGGTGTATGGAGTGCCACTGCATACATCAGTCTGTTGTCTTGTGAGGCATGTGATAAGTGGTGCATGGTGCATGGAGTGCCACTGCAGGCTTCAGCCTGTTGCCATGTGATAAGTGCTGCATGGTGCATTTAGTGCCACTGCCGACTTCAGTCTGTTGGCATGTGATAAGTGCTGCATGGTGCATGGAGTGCCACTGCAGGCTTCAGTCTGTTCAAATGTGATAAGTGCTGCATGGTGTATGGGGTGCCACTGCAGGCCTCCATCTGTTGGCATTGGTTAGTGCTGCATGGTTCATGGAGTGCCACTGCAGACTTCAGTCTGTTGGCATGTGGTAAGTGATGCATGGTGCATGGAGTGCCACTGTAGGCCTCAGTCTGTTGGCATGTGGTAAGTGCTGCATGGTGCATGGGGTGCCACTGCAGGCCTCCATCTGTTGGCATTGATAAGTGATGCATGGTGCATGGAGTGCCACTGCAGACTTCAGTCTGTTGGCATGTGATAATTGCTGCAAGGTGCATGGAGTGCCACTTCAGACTTCAGTCTGTTGGCATGTGATATGCGCTGCATGGTGCATGGAGTGCAACTGCAGACTTCAGTATGTTGACATGTGATAAGTTCTGCATGGTGCATGGAGTGTCACTGCAGGCCTCAGTCTGTTGACATGTGGTAAGTGCTGCATGGTGCGTGGAGTGCCACTGCAGGCTTCAGTCTGTTGGCATGTGATAAGTTCTGCATGGTGCATGGAGTTCCACTGCAACCTTCAGTCTGTTTGCATTGGTAAGTGCTGCATGGTGTATGGAGTGCCACTGCAGGCCTCCATCTGTTGGCATTGTTAAGTGCTGCATGGTGCCTGGATTGCCACTGCAGGTCTCGCTCTGTTGGCATGTGGTAAGTGCTGCATGGTGTGCCACTGTAGGCGATAGTCCGTTGGCATGTGGTAAGTGCTGCATGGTGCATAGAGTGCCACTGTAGACTTCAGTCTGTTGGCTTGTGGTAAGTGCTGCATGGTGCATGGAGTACCACTGCAGACGTCTGTCTGTTGGCATGTGGTAAGTGCTGCATGGTGCATGGGGTGCCACTGCAAGCCTCAGTCTGTTGGCCTTTGGTAAGTGCTGCATGGTGCATGGGGTGCCACTGCAGACCTCCATCTGTTGGCATTGATAAGTGATGCATGGTGCATGGAGTGCCACTGCAGACTTCAGTCTGTTGTCATGTGAGGCATGTGATAAGTGCTGCATGGTGCATGGAGTGCCTCTGCAGATTTCAGTCTGTTGGCATGTGATAAGTGCTGCATGGGGCATGGAGTGCCACTGCAGACTACAGTCTGTTGGCATATGATAAGTGCTGCATAGTGCATGAAGTGCCACTGCAGGTCTCAATCTGTTGGCATGTGATAAGTGCTGCATGGTGCATGGAGTGCCACTGCAAACTTCAGTCTGTTGGCATGTGATAAGTGCTGCATGGTGCATGGAGTGCCACTGCAGGCTTCAGTCTGTTGGTATGTGATAAGTACCTCATAGTGCATGGGATGCCACTGCAGGCCTCTATCTGTTGGCATTGGTAAGTGCTGCATGGTGCATGGAGTGCCACTGCAGGTCTCAGTCTTTTGGCATGTGGTAAGTGCTGCATGGTGCATGGAGTGCAACTGCAGACTTCAGTCTAGTGGCATGTGATCAGTGCTGCATGGTGCATGGAGTGCCACAGTAGGCCTCAGTCTGTTGGACATGTGGTAAGTGCAGCATGGTGCATGGAGGTTCCCTGCAGACTTCAGTTTGTTGGCATGTGGTAAGTGCTGCATGGTGCATGGAGTACCACTGCAGACTTCAATCTTTTGGCATATGGTAAGTGCTGCATAGTGCATGGGGTGCCACTGCAGACCTCAGTCTGTTGGCATGTGGTAAGTGCTGCATGGTGCATGGGGTGCCCACTGTAGGCCTCCATCTGTTGGCATTCATAAGTGATGCATGGCGCATGGAGTGCCACTGCAGACTTCAGTCTGTTGGCATATGATAAGTGCTGCATGGTGCATGGAGTGCCACTTCAGACTTCAGTCTGTTGGCATGTGATATGCGCTGCATGGTGCATGGAGTGCAACTGCAGACTTCACTCTGTTGACATGTGATAAGTGCTGCATGGTGCATGGAGTGTCACTGCAGGCCTCAGTCTGTTGACATGTGGTAAGTGCTGCATGGTGCATGGAGTGCCACTGCAGGCTTCAGTCTGTTGGCATGTGATTAGTGCTGCATGGTTCATGGGTGCCACTGCAGGCCTCCATCTGTTGGCATTCATAAGTGCTGCATGGTGCATGGAGTGTCACTCCAGGCCTCATTCTGTTCACATGTGGTTGGTGTTGCATGGTGCATGGAGTGCCACTGCAGGCTTCAGTCTGTTGGCATGTGATAAGTGCTACATGGTGCATGGGGTGCCACTGCAGCCTTCAGTCTGTTGGCATTGGTAAGTGCTGCATGGTGTATGGAGTGCCACTGTAGGCCTCAGTCTGTTGGCATGTGGTAAGTGCTGCATGGTGCATGGAGTGCCACTGCAGATTTCAGTCTGTAGGCATGTGATAAGTGCTGCATGGTGCATGGAGTGCCACTGCAGGCTTCAGTCTGTTGGCATGTGATAAGTGCTGCATGGTGCATGGATGCCACTGCAGGCTTCAATCTGTTGGCATGTGATAAGTGCTGCATGGTGCATGGAGTGCCACTGCAGGCTTCAGTCTGTTCGAATGTGATAAGTGCTGCATGGTGTGGGGTGCCACTGCAGGCCTCCATCTGTTGGCATTGATTAGTGCTGCATGGTTCATGGAGTGCCACTGCAGACTTCAGTCTGTTGCCATGTAGTAAGTGATGGATGGTGCATGGAGTGCCACTGTAGGCCTCAGTCTGTTGGCATGTGGTAAGTGCTGCATGGTGCATGGAGTGCCACTGCAGACGTCTGTCTGTTGGCATGTGGTAAGTGCTGCATGGTGCATGGGGTGCCACTGCAGGCCTCAGTCTGTTGGCCTTTGGTAAGTGCTGCATGGTGCATGGGGTGCCACTGCAGACCTCCATCTGTTGGCATTGATAAGTGATGCATGGTGCATGGAGTGCCACTGCAGACTTCAGTCTGTTGTCATGTGAGGCATGTGATAAGTGCTGCATGGTGCATGGAGTGCCTCTGCAGATTTCAGTCTGTTGGCATGTGATAAGTACTGCATGGTGCATGGAGTGCCACTGCAGACTTCAGTCTGTTGTCATGTGATTCATGTGATAAGTGCTGCATGGTGCATGGAGTGCCTCTGCAGATTTCAGTCTGTTGGCATGTGATAAGTGCTGCATGGGGCATGGAGTGCCACTGCAGACTACAGTCTGTTGGCATATGATAAGTGCTGCATAGTGCATGAAGTGCCACTGCAGGTCTCAATCTGTTGGCATGTGATAAGTGCTGCATGGTGCATGGAGTGCCACTGCAAACTTCAGTCTGTTGGCATGTGATAAGTGCTGCATGGTGCATGGAGTGCCACTGCAGGCTTCAGTCTGTTGGTATGTGATAAGTACCTCATAGTGCATGGGATGCCACTGCAGGCCTCTATGTTTTGGCATTGGTAAGTGCTGCATGGTGCATGGAGTGCCACTGCAGGTCTCAATCTATTGGCATGTGGTAAGTGCTGCATGGTGCATGGAGTGCAACTGCAGACTTCAGTCCAGTGGCATGTGATCAGTGCTGCATGGTGCATGGAGTGCCACTGTAGGCTTCAGTCTGTTTGCATGTGATAAGTGCTGCATGGTGCATTTAGTGCCACTGCAGACTTCAGTCTGTTCGCATGTGATAAGTGCTGTATGGCGCATGGGGTGCCACTGCAGGCCTCCATCTGTTGGCATTGGTAAGTGCTGCATGGTTCATGGAGTGCCACTGCAGACTTCAGTCTGTTGGCATGTGGTAAGTGCTGCATGGGGCATGGAGTGCCACTGTAGGCCTCAGTCTGTTGGCATGTGGTAAGTGCTGCATTGTGCATGGGGTGCCACTGCAGGTCTCCATCTGGTGGCATTGGTAAGTGCTGCATGGTGCATGGAGTGCCACTGCAGGCCTCTATCTGTTGACATTGGTAAGTGCTGCATGGTGCATGAAGTGTCACTGCAGACTTCAGTCTGTTGGCATGTGGTAAGTAGTGCATGGTGCATGGAGTGCCACTGCAGGTCTCAGTCTGTTGACATGTGGTAAGTGCTGCATGGTGCATGGAGTGCCACTGCAGGCCTCAGTCTGTTGGCATGTGATAAGTGCTGCATGGTGCATGGAGTGCCTCTGCAGGCTTCAGTTTGTTGGCATTGGTAAGTGCTGCATGATGCATGGAGTGCCACTGCAGGTCTCGGCTTGTTGGCATGTGGTAAGTGCTGCATGGTGCATTTAGTGTCACTGCAGGCCTCAGTCTGTTGGCATGTGGTAATTGCTGCATGGTTCATGGAGTGCCACTGCAGACTTCAGTCTGTTGGCATGTGGTAAGTGCTGCATGGTGAATGGAGTGGTACTGCAGGCCTCAGTCTGTTGGCATGTGCTAAGTGCTGCATAGTGCATGGAGTGTCACTGCAGGTCTCGGTCTGTTGGCCTGTGCTATTGTTGTGAGGTATTCTGTTGTAGTTTGTCATGACCCACAGGCTACACACACTGCTCCATTGGGCAGCATGTCAAAACACTTCAGTTACAGCAGTGATTTGATGTGGCTCTGGGGTGATCTGTTGTTCATCTCGGGGGGGCTGTGTAGCTGTGCTATAACAGGGTCTCCTTTGGCCATGCTTGGGTCAGCATTACATCTGTGGCGGTGCTGTCACAGGGCTTCTGGGCTATTCCATCTGCATGGGATGGTCATATGGCAAAGATCATTCCGTTACTGTGCCCCTCTTTGATTAAACACTCTACCCCCTATCTCTCAGATCCTTAGCCTCTCCCAATTCAAATCAGCCCTCAGAGTACAATTCCTGGAGTCAGAAAAATGCAACTGTGGCTAACTTCCTGCCCTCCTCTGGTATTTTCATACCCCCAATAAAATGACACAGGGTCTCGATAGATCCCAAGAGGCAGCATCATTTACCTCTCTGACAAGGGTTATCCTGTATTGATGCCTACTACTACCACCAGTTAACTAAGATTATGGACTGCACTTGCAGTACTGTTTTATGAATTTCTACCTGTTTACTGTGCGTTCTCTGTATTTGTCTACCCTCCACCCTCTGTAACCGACGTGGAGCCTTTGCAAAAGAGTCTGTGACTCAAAGGATTGTAATTCTGATTGTATCCAATAAAAAAATAAATAAAATATATACAGTAGCTTGGGGTTTCATGATACAGCACACAGGCATGGATCATATGCCATATGTGCAGTTTACATTGCTGTTTACATGGGCATGGTGGCTGGGGCATGCTGTCCTTCCTTGGGGCAAAATCCTGAATCTGCATTGCTCCACAGTGTTGGCACGCCATTTTTACATATGCCTCATTCCCCCATAAATCCTCATCAGTGCTCCCTGTGGGCCAGGCGGCCTGAAGATACTGAGGACAGGGATGAACTGCTGTGGTGGCTTGTGCACCAACAGTGTACCATCACTGAGCAGCTGGCTGTCATAATCAGTGAGACTCAGTGCATTGTGGGAGTAATGGAGAGGTGCAGTCCTGCATGGGACCAGGCCCAGGCCTCTGAGCACTGATCCCACCCTTCCATTGTTGTACAACCATCCCTGTTCTTCCTCCTGTTTCCTTTATATTTCATTGGGCCTGTTGCTGTTTTTTGATCCCCCATCCATTTGAAACTATCTTCCTGGTATACTTAGTTATACTGCCTTGTGTGCAGTCCCCCCCAGTTTGATATTTATGCCCTTGTAAATAGTTGTTCTGCCTGCTGTGCCCCCCTTTTTGATTTACCCCATATTGTATATAGTTCTCCTATATTGTGTGCTGTTCCCCAACCCCTAGTTTACTGTTTCACATTATTGTAGATCCTTCTTCTTTGTTCTGGCCCCCCCTTTGGTTATTTTTTATATTTTTCAATGTTGTTTGCTGTGGTTTTTTCATGAATACTTATTTCTGATTTGCATTCTTGTGTCCTGTCTCTTTATTGCATGCCTGTGGCATGTGTCACTGCTGCGGTGTGTTGCACCTACTGTTCCTCTGGTTCACCATCATTTATGCCTTTCTGGCCTTTCCTGTTGCACTGGTGTCCTGCTAGTTCTGAGGAAGAGAACAAGAGGAAGGGGGTACCACATGCAACGTGCTGCAGGCAATGATGGTATAAAACACAGTTGAAGCAGCTGAGCACCATCCACCACTAAAATCAAAATGATCCACTCTGAGACTGGATCAAGACAAAGGGTTTAATGCTCAAAATGGCACCAGTAAAAAATCAAAGAATATAGCCAACCCCAAACAACCGTCACATGCACATGCACAATTATGTTAACGTTTTCTTTAACCTCTCGTTTATGGACTAGGTGTAAATTTAGTTACTGTGTCTTTAATTCCCTCATAATTTAAATGAGGGTTGTTTGGGGATAAGGCCATCCCTGAACAAGCGCTCATGCGTGAAACCAGTCAGGCCTTGTGAGTGTGGAGTCCAGCACCTATGTGGCACCTGGCTATATTTTGTGTTCTTTTACTGTGCCATTTTGAGCATTAAACCCTTTTGCCTTTATTCAGCCTCAGAGTGGATCGTTTAGATTTTAGCGGTGGATGGTGCTCAGGTGCTTCAACTGTTTTTTGTCCTGCCAGTTCTCTCAGCACTGTTTATGGCTGTGCATGTGGCAGTGGTATGTGTCACTGCTGGAGTGTGCTGCACCTACTGTCCCTCTGGTTCCCCATCATGTATGCCTTCCTGGCCTTTCCTGTTGCACTGGTTTCACATCTGTTCTTGCCGCACTGTCTATGGCTGTGCATGTTGCACTTGGTTGTTATGGGCTTGTTGAGTTTCCCAACCATGTGCATGTCACATTGTGTTCTCCATAGGTTCCATGCATGTCCTCTGTGTAAGGAGGATCGCATCTGTCTTGTGTCAGCCATGGACTTGCTCTGTTCTCTGTTGCTTGGGTGCACCACATCAGTATTGATTAGGGGGTGGGGTGGAACTGGTCTGTAGGCTTGTGTGGGGCACTGCTCATGTGGCCATGGCTACTGTCCATACCTTTTGTGGTGGTTATTTTCTGTTGGTTGGGTTCTGCACTGCTGCGGGCTTTGGTTTTCACAGGATCTGTTGCTCTTCTTTGCATGTGTCCCCAGTTGATATGGTTCTCCAGTGCATTGTGCTGCTGGGGCTGTTTGCACTGCCCAGTTGCTATTTTCAGAGCTGTGTTTATTGTTATTTTCAGTGCTGTCCTTTTTGCCGGGCTATTTTTTGCACTACACTCTCAGCCCTGTTTGCACGGCTTCATTTACATACTAAATTTAGCTGATTTAGCCCTGGGGCTATTCCTTTGAATATTGCATACAAATGGTTCCAGGATAATTTTGCCTGCTGTGCAGTGCTAATTTTGTCCCAGGGCAAAGTTTTGAATATCTGGCCCCATTACCTCCTAAGTATAAACAGCCGGCTGTTCAAGAAGGGCTTCTGAATATTCAGGAATGCTGCTATCCATGCTATTCAGGAGCTGCTATTTGTTACTTGCCTACCCCTGCTGTTCCTGTTGTGATCTCACAGCACTGTCACGGTGTCTCGCTTTGCTTGTTCGTGATCAGCATTCATGTTTAATGCAATTACTTAAAAAGTTACATGCTTCTTGCTTAACACAGAAACATAGAATTTGTCAGCAGATAAGGACTGCTTGGCCCATCCGATCAGCCCATTTCTCCCCATGTACATTATTACTGCAGACCGTACTCGATCTATAGCTCTTTCTCCCTTCCCCTCCCTTTCCATTGTGATTCCTTTGTGTCTATCCTATGCATTCTTGAATCCCACCACTGATTTTGCCACCATCTCCTCTGTTGGAAGGCTGTTCCAGGAATTCACCACTCTTTCATTCAAGACGCATTACCTCACATCTCTCCTGAATTTACCCCCGCTCCTCCTTCATAGCATGTCCCCTTGATCTTGAACACCTTTTCTTCTGAAAAATACTCCCCTCCTGTACCTTATTTACCCTTTTGAGACACTTAACGGTCTCTGTCATATCCCCCTTTCCCTCTTGTGTTCCAGGGTGTACATACTGAGGTCCTTCAGTCTCTCCTTAGAGAGGCTACTTCTCTTGCTTGGGTCTGCAATGCAATATTTGGATGCAATCTGTGCAAAGAATTTCCCCAACCTACTCCAGAAATAGAATGAGAAACATCTAACCTCATTGCGTAATCCATTCCACAGTATCATGTTGTCATTAATGACAAGGTCATATCCATGGGGAGCACTAGAAATGTAGGTTCCAATCTTCACATACCGCGGAATGTTCTGGTAGGTGACATGCCAATTTAAAATGTCATACACAGCTGGGGGATCACCATTTATATCAAAGAATACTTCCTCACCGACTTTATTTACAAAATGCACATTCCTCACGTAATGTAAGAGCTGTGAATAAAGACAGCCTGTCAGTGTACCCATTCTAGTGATGCAACATGATGCAAAAAGCACTCAGGTAAGGCCGTATGTTTCTTGGTGTGCATATTGTAGCTGCCAAATTGTCATGGTAAACAGATACATACAGAAGTTATATGTTCTGTCCTTCTCCACATGAACAGATACTGTGTAGGTCTGGTGACAGTGGGTGCACCTTTACTCAGTTCCATTCTGAGGGAGCATACTGTGTTTATCTGTACATTTCAATGATTCATTTCTCATGAATTAAAAATGACAGGAACTTATTTCTCATCAACCCTTACAGAAATACAAGTGTGCTGCATGCACACCCATTGTGTGCCACATGCTTAATTGTGTAATGTTTGCATGCGGTTAGCATACACAAAGTGAACCTAAGTGAACCAGATCTAAAAAAAAACACATCAGGTTCACATGCTGTAAGCTTGATATGTGTGCAGCAGTGAAGCTGGAGTGCACATCTTCTAAAAATCACATCAGGGTGTGATTCACAAAGCTTTGCCGGGGCGCAAACCCAGTTGGCCCTGGACAGACTGAGCTTTGTGAATAGCTGGTATTCACAAAGCCCAGTTTGCCCACACAAACTGGGTTTGTGACTGGGTAGAGCAGTGAGTGGGAGCCACAGTGTAAATTAATGGAGGGCCTGCATATCCTCGCAATCCCATTCACAAGGGAATTGCTCTATGCAAGGGCCTTTATGAAGGTCCTTCCATGAAGCAAATTACCACTGGAAAAAAACCTAGCGTTAATCCGCACAATCCTAGTGTTTGGAGGAGGTACTGCACCCCCATCCCTCTTTTACATCCCTCTTTTACATCCCTGCTCTCCTGATCCCCCACTCGTTAAAGTGAAATACATTTTTATTGTGTGGTGGTCCCTCTCTAGCTCCTGATCGTAGTAATACCCACCGGTATATGAAATAAATGTGTAGCCATAGGGTCCCAGTACCTTTCTGCTCACCAATTGTAACAACCTAGTTGATAATGGTGAAAATATCTCAGACAGTAACTCAATCCCTCCCTGCTTCCTGATCACAACACAACCCACCTGGAAATTAATAAAAATAGCCCAGCTTGACAGCCTGGTGGTGCTAAGGGTTGCGGTACTGGATGCCACACCTCACTCCACACCGGCCACCTGGGTTTGGGAACAGACTCGGGCCACCAGGGGTCAGCATGGGAGGAGAGGGATTGAGCATCTGAGGGACTGTGCTCCCTCTCCAGGAGAGGGGGTCTTCAGTTGTCAACATGCTTGCAGCCCCTAGCAGAGGCCGGGGCCTGGTGCACTGGCACTGAGCTTGGTGGGAGAGTTTGGGGCACTGTGCAGGGAGGGAACATGTGCAGATGCATGTGCGCTTCCCCCCTTGGTATCATTGCATGCCCCACTCAAGCAAGCACCAGAACTGGGGAAATATGATGAATGGTCACAGAGGCTTGATGGTTGTCTACTGGATGCCTGGCTTCAGGGGCATCACTGCACTACTGGATCTGGACTTGGGTGGAGAGTGAGGGGGACTCTCCACCACCCCACCGTTAAGGGTAAACCGTTGGGGTAACTGGCAGTGAGGGCTCCATTGGGGGCTGGGAAAGGACCCGAAGATGGCTGGATGAGATGGATATATGAACATGCAGGTAGACTGGGAGCCACAGGTAAAAAGAATTAACAGAAAAAAAATAGCCCAGATAGTGTCCAGATCCCTCCCCACTCCCTGATCATAACATAGCCCACCCGGTACCAGACATACATTTTCCATAGTGTAGTGGTCCCACCCCCTAGGCCAATCTCCCACCTGATATAGTGAGTCCCACGTTTCCATGGTGTAGTAGTCCTACCCCATAGCCCAATCTCCCACCTGTTATAGTGAGTCCCACGTTTCCATGGTATAGTAGTCCCACCCCATAGCCCAATCTCCCACCTGATATAGTGAGTCCCAGGTTTCCATGGTGTAGTAGTCCCACCCCATAGCCCAATCTCCCACCTGATATAGTGAGTCCCAGGTTTCCATGGTGTAGTAGTCCCACCCCATAGCCCAATCTCCCACCTGATATAGTGAGTCCCAGGTTTCCATGGTGTAGTGCTCCCACCCCATAGCCCAATCTTCCACCTGATATAGTGAGTCCCACATTTCCATGGTGTAGTGGTCCCACCCCATTGCCCAATCTCCCACCTGATATAGTGAGTCCCACATTTCCATGGTGTAGTCATCCCACCCCATAACACAATCTCCCACCTGATATAGTGAGTCCCACATTTCCATGGTGTAGTGGTCCCACCCCATTGCCCAATCTCCCACCTGATATAGTGAGTCCCACATTTCCATGGTGTAGTAGTCCCACCCCATAGCACAATCTCCCACCTGATATAGTGAGTCCCAGGTTTCCATGGTGTAGTAGTCCCACCCCATTGCCCAATCTCCCACCTGATATAGTGAGTCCCAGGTTTCCATGGTGTAGTAGTCCCACCCCATAGCCCAATCTCCCACCTGATATAGTGAGTCCCACGTTTCCATGGTGTAGTGGTCCCACCCCATTGCCCAATCTCCCACCTGATATAGTGAGTCCCACATGTCCATGGTGTAGTAGTCCCACCCCATAGCCCAATCTCCCACCTGATATAGTGAGTCCCACGTTTCCATGGTGTAGTGGTCCCACCCCATTGCCCAATCTCCCACCTGATATAGTGAGTCCCACATTTCCATAGTGTAGTGGTCCCACCCCATTGCCCAATCTCCCACCTGATATAGTGAGTCCCACATTTCCATGGTGTAGTGATCCCACCCCATAGCCCAATCTCCCACCTGATATAGTGAGTCCCACATTTCCATGGTGTAGTGGTCCCACCCCATAGCTCAATCTCCCACCTGATATAGTGAGTCCCACATTTCCATGGTGTAGTGGTCCCACAACCCACCACCCATGCAGCTACGTAGATCCCACCCCACTCCAGTATGGCTGCCGGTACTACAATCCCATTGGTTGACACTCAACTAACTGGGGTGGGAGAACAGGGTGGGATGTGCATACTGGTGTGTGTGTGGGGGTTGGGTTGATGGCAGTATTATAGAAACATGGGACCTACTATATAGATCAGGCTATGGGGTCGGGCCACTACATTATGGAAAAGGAATGTCTGGTACTGGGTGTGTTATGTTTAGATCGGAGAGCAGAGAGATAATGGGACACCAACTGGGCTAATTTTAATAATTACCAGGTGGATTGTGTTGCAGTTGGGGAGGGGGGAGGGACTGGGACACTATATGGGCTATTAAAAATTACCAAGTGGGTCATGTTGTGATCGGGAAGTAGGGAGGGACTCATTATGCTCATCTACTCCAACATGACTCCTACCTTTTTTGTAAGCTTCTCATCTGTTTCCTCTGCTTGTTCCCTCACATTATGCTATGGTTTTGAAAAATGTACGTATGCTTTTTTATGCTATCATAATATGTTACAGTTTTGTAAACTGCATGACTTGTCATGATGTCTTGTATTCCTTGTGCTATGTCCACCCAGAACCACTTTGCAAACGAGTTCTCTCAACGTGTATTCCTGGTGAAGTAAAAATTGAAATAATGGACACGTTAATGGCCACTAATGCATTGCATGCACAACGGGCTCATTTGCATGCCTCTCTTAGTGAATTGTACTTTTGCGACTGACCACTATTGGGTGTGAGGCCATTTCCTTGGCTGGCTGTGGGGGCAGTGCTACTAAGCATTCCACTGCATTTATGGGTTAATGCTGCCCCCCGCCAGTCCCTATTCACAATCAGCTAGCCCATGGGACTATCTGACCATGAATAGCTACATTGCCATGGGACTATCTGACCATGAATAGCTACATTGCCATGGGACTATCTGACCATGAATAGCTACATTGTCATGGGACTATTCGACCATAAATAGCTACATTGTCATGGGACTATTCGACCATGAATAGCTACATTGCCATGGGACTATCTGACCATGAATAGCTACATTGCCATGGGACTATCTGACCATGAATAGCTACATTGCCATGGGACTATCTGACCATGAATAGCTACATTGCCATGGGACTATCTGACCATGAATAGCTACATTGCCATGGGACTATCTGACCATGAATAGCTACATTGCCATGGGACTATCTGACCATGAATAGCTACATTGCCATGGGACTATCTGACCATGAATAGCTACATTGCCATGGGACTATCTGACCATGAATAGCTACATTGATCACTAACACAGCCGGGGAGAGTAGCGCAAACGTTTGCACTCACTTTACTCTCTATATGTAAATCCTGGTCCACATTTGCATATTGCACACTTGACATGCACGCAGCAGCTAAGCTGGTGTGAACATCATTTATACATCACATCAGGTTCACATGCTGCACACTTGTTATGTTTGCAGCAGCTAAGCTAGTGCAAATCTCATCTAAAAAAGCACATCATTGTCTGTTTGTCATACTACTGCTAACAATTAGAGTCATTAAAATACCATTTCCATTGATTTTCCATTAAAATTAGGCAAACACATTAATTCTCTCCATTAAATCCTTTTGCAAATTATTTAATGGCTTTAGATTTTTGTCATTAAATTGCCATTCATTTACAAAGTAATTTTTTTTTGCTAACTACATTATATGCAATGCCTAGGATATAGTCAGCCAACACCCCTCATTACAGATGTAAAATGCAGCACCTCTGTGGTGTGAAGCCTGACGTTTTTGTTTTGGGCCATACAAATCCCCTTATTCATATTTAGTGCTACAAATGTGTTTCTCCATGACTGTTTCAGCTCACTTACTTTCCCTTTGTCATTCTGTATGGAGAATATACACTATGGCCATGCTCAGCACTCTTTGTGCTACGTAGGGTATTGGAAGCATGCACCATACTTCACTTTTTGTCACTGAAGTGAGGGACATGGACCCTCAAAATGATGGACTATGAGGGATAATAGCCCTCACACTGATTGGGACACATCCTGAAACATGGCAATACAGTACCTCAGAACACAGTGGGACCCATTGTATTTTCTTGTACAGATAGTAGTGTCACTGACCTACTCAGCAGGTCAGCCTCTACTCCCAAAGTGTCAACCTCTGAATGTAGTCTTGTGAACAGATAACAGTACAAAGTAACCCTCTTGTCTGTTTTGTGGGTTTGAGTCACCTTTGTCCCAAGTTCTGGAGGGATTCAAACTTGCTAACCTCTTGTTAGCATACCCAGTAGTCAGGCTCAGATAATTTATGTCTTTGGGAGCCAGATATCTTTGCCTATGGGCACCTAACCAGGTATTACAAAATGAAACCTTTTAGAACTCTATGTAAGACCTAGAGAAACTCTTACCTGTTTCTCAGTTGGGTAACCCAATAAGCGCATGCACAGTATCAACTTTAAAACCATCCAAGCTTCACTTAAAACAAAGAAATGTTTCAAGGCACACCAAGCAGTTTCTGTTTTTAAACTACATCTTTACTTTAAAATAGGTAAAAATAGGTAAACAGTGAATACAGGACTCGTATCACAAACATACAGATCAATTAAACAAAACAGGTTTAAAAGTACAGACTAAATCTCATACCACAGAATACTTATCTCCTAACAGTGTTTGATGTTGTTTTCTTCAGAGTTCATATAAAATGTGTCAATGTGAAAAACAGAACATAGCTTAAAAGCTGGTTTTACCAACCCCTTTTTTATGAGGTCACTTTGCTCCTCCTTGTCAGGATATACTAAAAAAATATCTCTATAGGAAATAGGATATCCTTATAAGACAGCACGTTCCTGTGACCTCAACATAACTCCATTTCTCAAAAACTCTTTGATGTAGAGGGTCTTCTTGATCTTCACAGACATCAAGGCATTTATGACTTCACACCAAGGTGTCATACCCTGCTTTTCTTCCTCTCTACATTATAAAATGGATATGATATTTCCTGCCAACTAGGCCAACTATAATTAAGCTAGATAAACAGGGTATCCCTGATCTAGGTATCTTCTAGCCTGTAATTATGTCATGGCCTTGCAGGTGACAGATCTTATCTAAATCCTGTGTTTGTGTGTGTCATCTCACATACTGAGATCTGAGGGGGTGAGTGAGGTCACCCCAAGTTCACCACATTTTCAGCAGAGTCAATTCAATACCAGATGTTTTTATATTTCAAAAAAGGATAGAGCACTCAGATCTGGCTGTCTCCGTGTCACAAGTAGAACCTGAGAATAAATTTCTACCATAAAGCAAGGGTGCTTTTTAGGTAGGGCAGAGGGGAGCAGTTGCTCCAGCCCCATATTTGTACCTAGGATCTTCCAATGTCATGAAGTCTGGATTTTATCTTTTGCACAATAAGTGCTCCCTGGCCTGTGTGTATGAATGCTGCTGCTGCACTCCTGACTTGACTGTGCCTGTATTGTGTTGTTCACTCTCTCCATCTAATAGTGACTGAACTGACATACGTAATGCACAGGAGCTCCAGCCAAGCAACAGCGTACAAGGCATGCAAGTGTGACACTGTCTTTCCTGCCACAGAGTAGACAGTTTTTCACACTACAGCTTGGAGGAGTCAGTGGGCACTGACCTCTCAACAGCAAAGTGGCATATTGTTGTTGGTTTAAACTTAACGAGTCTCCATCTTCCTTGGTGGATGAAGGGACGGGGAGAGCTAGAAGGTAGCTCGATGACTAGGTTACTTACCTACACTACTAGGCTTGCATTGCAATAAAAACAGTGCATGTGCCACACAGCAGCAAGCTAGGCCTATATGGGGGGGGGGCAATCACACAGTGTGGTTCATGTTAAACTCAGCAACAGAGTCAAGTCTTACAAAAGTGAGGGTACTGGACTTCAGGACGGTTGACTTTGGCAAGACGGGAGAGTGCCTCACAAATGCACAAGCAAACAGCCTAGAAGGAGGGTGGAGCAACAATGGGGAATCATCAAAACTGCCATCACAGAGGCAGCAAGCCTTTGTGTGAAGCAAATAAAAAATCAAAATGAAAGAAAAAGCCACTATGGTTCTCAAAAGAGGTGGCTGGTTAAGTCAGGGAGAAAAATATAGCATTCAGAAAGTATTAGGAAACACAAAAGGAGCAGGACAGAAAGCTGTACCAGTTAAGGTAGAAGGAAGCAGGAATGAAGTCAGAATAGCAAATGCCCAAACTGAGGAAAAGATAGCCAACTTGGTTAAGAAGGGGGGATAAAACATTTTATTGGTACATCAGAGAGCTTAGAAAGACAAAGGGAGGGATAGTGTGGCTAAATAGAATGAACGGTGGGTGGGCAGAGGGGGGGCAGTGAAAAGGCAGGGATACTGAATGAATATTTCTGCTCAGTATTCACAAAAGAGGAGGGGGAAGTGCCTAACCCAATGAACAGAAGCACTCTTGATAGGGGGTCGATGATAGTCCTTTCACAGAAGAAAGGGTTCTGCAAGAACTCCTAAAACTGAAGGTGGACAAAGCAATGGGGCCTGATGGAACTCACCCCAGAATTCTAAAAGAATTAAGGGAGGAACTAGTGAAACCACTGACTACACTTTTTAACAAATCATGGGAGGATGGTGTGATACCCGAGGACTAGAGGAAGGTAGATGCGATTCCCCTTCACAAAAGTGGGACCAAAACAGAGGCAGGAAACTACAGACCTCTCAGTTTTACCTCTGTGGTAGGGAAAGTGATGGAGTCACTTCTGAAGGAAAGAATTGTTGTACCTAGAGGCCAGTGGCACACAGGACCCAAGGCAGCATGGGTTCACACCAGGAAGGTCATGTCAGACGAATCTAATTGAGTTCTTTCACTGGGTGACCAAAGTAGTAGACCAGGGATAGGCTGTGGACATGGCCTACCTAGACTTTAGCAAGGCATTTGACACAGTCCTACACAAAAGATTAATAGTTAAATTAACCAGCCTGGGAGTGGGTCCCAGGGTGGTAGCCTGGGTAAAACATTGGCTGGACAACAGGACACAGAAGGTAATTGTAAATGGAGTCCACTCTGAAGAAAGAGGGGATACTAGTGGGGTACCACAGGGTTCAGTACCGGGTCCAGTCCTTTTTAATATTTTTATAAGTGACATTGTAGAGGAACTGGAAGGAAAAGTTTGCCTCATTGCAGATGACGCAAAGATATGCAACAGGGTTGATACACAAGGTGGGGTGGAAAGGATGAGAAGGGACTTGGCAAGGTTAGAGGAATGGTCAAATGTATGGCAGCTTGGATTCAATGCAAAGAAGTGAAAAATAATGCACCTGGGAAACAAGAACCCAGGGGAAGATTACACAATGGGGGGTAGTAACAACAACAAAAGAGGAAAGAGACCTGGGGGTAATCATATCAGATGACCTTAAGGTGGGCAAGCAATGTGAGATGGCAGTAGAGAGGGCAGGGGTATACTGGGATGCATAGGGAGAGGCATCAACAGCAGAAAACAGGGAGTTGTTATCCCTCGGTACAGACAGTTGGTGAGACCCCATCTGGAGTACTGTGTCCAGTTCAGGAGACCCCATCTCTGCAAGGTCATAGACAGGATAGAGGCAGTCCAGAGGAAGGCAACTAAAATGGTGCAGGGTCTATATTTCTGTGGTACAGCAAGTGGTTAATTGCCAATAGATTAGCTGTGAATCTCAACAAAACTAAGTTAATAATATTTAGTACTTCACATAACTTAATTGTTAGTGATCCACACTTAGAAATTAGAGATTTAAAATGAGTTATAATTGAAAGGGTGGACTTCTTTAAATATTTAGGTTTCTTGCTAGATAATATTGCCTTTCCTTAAGCATATACTGTAGATTTCGTAAATACAGATATCTATTCAAGATTGGGGTAGCTTTATGAAGTGAAAAATTTTTAAACTTTAAATTAAGAAAATTATTAGTCAAGACAATGATTCTGCAGGGTTTTATTTAACTCTAAAAACTGATTAGCTTTTTGCTCATAAAAGTTCTAAAACATTGTGAAAATTCATAGCACTTGCCTCACTGTGTTTAACAAACGTAACACTTCTAGAAAACCTATATAAACGCTTTCTGTACAGTTAGTATTGTCCCAAGGAAAAAACTGCTAATCAATAATTTAAAACCCTGTTCTGTCTTAAAGGTAATATAGCATGCCAATCTGTACAGCTGGCAACAAAACAAAACTAAAACAGGTAGAAATAAAGTATGTAATCAAATCTGTAGATTTTTATGTCTGAGTCACGGTTTACTCATCGTTGTGCATTATACTACATAAATAAGTAGTTATCTTTTGCATCTACATTTCATATGGGTTACTTGCATTTTGGAAATTTTATAGTGGACTTTTTTTATTTCACTTTAAATCCATTTTGGAGACACAGATATCAAGTCATGCTACAATGTTTACTGATAAGGGTAAAATCAAAAGTCTACTATATCACTGCTTTAGGACATAGAAACATAGAAACATAGACTTTGACAGCAAATAAGGACCACTTGGCCCACCCAGTCTGCTCATTTCCCTACCTATTGAATAAGCTGCAGATTCTAGTTAACCAACAGCCTACTTCCTGCAACCACCCACTATAATTGCCTTATGTCTGTCCCATGTATGTTTGAATTCCATCACTGTTTTAGACCTCACAAGCTCTCCAGGAAGGCAGTTCCATGTGTCCACCACTCTCTCCTTGAAAAATAATTTCCTCACATTACCCCTGTGCCATCCCCCCTCTAACTTTAAATTGTGCCCCTAGTTCTTACACATCTCTTTTTCTGAATGATGCTACCCTCCTGGACTTCGTTGATTCCCTTGAGGTACTTAAAAGTTTCTATCATGTCCCCCATCCCTCCTTTCATCAAGGGTATACATATTAAGCTCTCTCAGTCTCTCTTCATATGGTTTCTGATGTAGACCCTGCACCATTTTAGTTGCCCTCCTCTGGACTGCTTCCATCCTGTCTATGTCTTTGCGTAGATGAGGTCTCCAAAACTGCACACAGTACTCCAGATGGGGTCTCATCAACTGTCTGTACAGAGGGATAACCACTTCCCTTTTTCTACTTGTGATGCCCCTCCCTATGAATCCCAGTATCCCCCTGCCTCTTCTTACTGACTTCTCACAATGTTTATCCACCTTTATGTCATCTGACATGACTACACCCAGATCCCTTTCCATTATTTGGTGTTTCGTATTGAAGTCCATTATGGATTGAAACCTTTTACCAACTGATTTACCTAAATGTATATCCTGTCCCTGGTTCAAGGCTCATCTGAAAAGTTATTTTATAGGGTTATCAAAATGTCACTTTTTATAATGTGGTTTCTTAATTTATAATTATTATATTGTAGTCTGTGTAAATTGTTTTTTGTTTGTATTTCAAGGTCTCCCTTGAAAATGGGGATGTGATGCTCCTGGGTTCTTACCCGGTGAGCAAACTGAATGAATGAATGAATGAAAGTTCCAGACATTCTAGAGCTTGCCTTCTAGGGGTTAACTGGCACGTGGCCTCCACTGGTTGTTGGCTCTCCCCTGTTGAAATCTGAAATTGTGTTTCTGCCATAAAGTCTAAATTAGCAGGACAGCCTCTGTTTAAGCAGCATGTTTTCCATGAGTGGTGGATGAGAAACAGAGCAGTTTTCAAAGATAAAATGAGAGCTGTCCCTCACAATTGGGGACCGTTGAGCAATATGGTATGCAAAGACTATTGGAGCCCCAAGATAGTTAGGCTTACCCCAACTGAAGCTGATCTCCACACTTTCTCACTCAGGCATGTTATGATATAAGGCAAGGGAGAGTACAAGGGCATGCCCCCTTGAAATGAATGAGGGTATTAGTTTATTGCTATTTTATACTCTGTGGTCATGAGTTGGAGATTAATGAAGACAACCACTCAATTAATAAGGGACTTGTTAGTATGACAGCGGCATTCATTAATTTTCAACTCACCATAATAATGTATAAAACATTAATAAAGAATAACTCCATTCATTTCAAGGGGGTACACCCCTGCACTCTGACCCATAGACATCATCTCTTAAAGACTTGTGCCTCTGGCTCCCCAGTACTCAGGCAAGAGACTCTCAAATTATACCTATACTTGGTGGGTTGTCTCTAACAGTGTGGCTGCATCTACTACAGTGTGTGTGTATGTGTGTGTATGTGGGGGAGGGGAGATTGGCCAAGTGGGTGGGGGGGAGTGCCAAGTTATTGCTACTTTTGTGTTTTCCCTTTAAAGTATGTTTGCCTACAAGCATTCAAAACTATGGAGACAAAATAGTAGGAGTACAGGCTAAACAGAAGTGATTAAATAGTTCTGTGGGTAAGTGTGTGTATGGGGGAGGAAAGAACCACAAGCATTTCTGATGATATGTGTACTACAGTTCAGCTGTGCTGCTGAGATGGGAGGACAAGAAAACTGAAAAGTATAATAGTGGCTAAAGCATGCAGCATGCATGCAGATTTATGCAGATTTGTATTGCAGTATGTGTGTGCAGGCAGTATAGCTCAGTGGTTCACTGCACAGTAAATCAGAAGATCTGAAGACTTGGGTATGAATCGCATCAACCAAC
The DNA here is from genome assembly GCA_016271365.2 of Neoceratodus forsteri. Lineage (NCBI taxonomy): Eukaryota > Metazoa > Chordata > Ceratodontiformes > Ceratodontidae > Neoceratodus > Neoceratodus forsteri. The sequence continues at coordinate 17,872,088 of CM028129.1, read as the reverse complement.
ACATAAACTATGTGATCCTGAAAAAAGTCTTTTAACCTTTATGTGTGCTATTATCAGTGACCACTTGCTTGCCACAAGCATGCGATCTGTTCCAATTTAACATAAAAATAATGCTTGCAGCATACATGTCACATGGTTTTTTTATGCACATAGTGTGCAAAAAATGTCATATAATTATTTCTGTAAGGGAGCAGTCATTTTTAATGTTTCTGTTTTCAAAACTGAAATTCATACCCCAAATTATACATATTTATCTGCAGCTGGATAAAATGGAATGTAAAGAAACTGCACTTTGCAGTGTTTTGTTTCCGTGGGCAACATGCTGTTACATTACCTCCACTGCCTGCTGCCCACAGGGCTCGTGTTGGACACAGAGTTGTTTCATGTGGTTTGGGGCCTAAAAGTGCAATCTGTAGTTCTTTTCCCCTAGGGAGTCACTCAATATGCCTACAGCACTCCAACACTGTAATTCAGTAGTTTACTATGGTCAGACAACATGACAGAACACGTGACAGTGAACTTGGGGTGAAAAGCAACGTCAACAGTCACTATTGTCCATGAGCCTGACCCTGTATATCCAGAGGGGAGTGCAGTATGCTCTGTGGAGTATTTTATACTGGAGAGACTTTCGCTGAAGTTCCTGCGGGATATGTGTGTCCTAGGCCATAGGGCATCCCAGTTTTGCCATGAGATGGTGAAGTCCAGTTCTCTCTCACAGACTTCCTTCAGACCCACAGTAGGAGTGTGGTGGAAGAGAACTGAGGTGCCTGGCATGCCTTACATTTCCCCCACCCTGGTTATCCAGGACTGGGCATGAACTCAGGTTGACAGTGGTCAGCTGGTGGTGGCGAAGGCCGAGTGTCATCTGCCATCTCAATCCTTGGCTGCCTTCTGGTGGAGGCTGGGTGGCAGCGCTGAAGTCAGGCAATGTGGAAAGAGAGGGGCTGTGGTTCCATAGTGTGTGTTTTGCTTCCACGCACACACACCTATGTGCCACCACAGCTAAGGGCTGAGGGAGAAAGAGAAAAGGGTTGGCACCAGCTTCATGAAGCCATCCCTGCCTACCCCAATCCTGCAATGAGTTTCCCCTATATAGTGACCTTCATGGCTTCCCATAGGGTTGTCACAGTTGTATTGGTTTTATGTGATAAGAGAGATGCAAAAATTGCACTGACAAAATCAGGGAGTGCACATTGCCAACAAGTCAAAATGATGATGAGCACTACAACACGGTGCAAAAACAGTGACGGGTGGCCACATATTTTAAGGGGGGGGCACAACATTTACTGAGTTTTTATGCACCCCACAACCCTCTATCTTTAAATTAACTATCATCAGCAGGGGGTGGACATTGAGGAATAGGGGAAACTCGGGGGGGGGCTACTCCCTGAGGGGCAGAAGTTGGCAGGGGGAAAAGGGAAAGGGATACTTAAGGAAAAGGGAAAAATGAATCAATGAGGAAAACTCGAAAGAACAGAAAAAACCTAAGTCTCATACTCAATCCCAAACTCAGGTCCACTCACTTCAAAGCAATGACTCTCACCACTGCACCAGGAGGCCAGCTCAAAATGCCTTAATCAAAAAAATATCTGTGTAGTGCACAACACAAGTACTCCCTACATAAATGAAATTGCTGAACTTATTTTCACTATGAAGAATACATAGCAAATTTATCAATCGCTATGTTCATGTCACCAAATTTGACTTGCTTAAATAGAGTTTCTCTCTTCATGGGATACCAGTTGTGTCTGGGGTCTCGTCATGATGAAAATAGTCAAGCAGCTCCTGCCCGAGTCGCACTGGAAAGGTTTTATGATGTAAGAGGGCGGTATAAAGTTTCCACTTATTGTGTGGAGAGGTCTGTCTCCCCCAAGCCAAGAATAATATTATAATGGCATGGTCAGAAACTAGAATGTTGCCTAGGCTAGTGCTCCATGTTCTAGAAATCAGCTCTTGTGTCACAGTTTACATGAATCCTAATATAGTATTCATGCGCCAGGGAACAGGATATGTACTTCGTCTCAGAAGAATGGGAGGGCAGCTGCCGGTAAGGATTCCAGTAAACGAGTGACCATCATGGCTTCTATTCTCCATCCTAGGTTTGTCGTCTGCTCAGTTACCTATCTTTGAAGGGCTCCCACCTTCTTCTCTGATGTTAAATGTGTGTGTGTGTGTGTGTGTGTGTGTGTGTGTGTGTGTATATATGTGTCAGAGAGACAGACAGACAGACTAAGACAGAGAGAGACAGCAAGAGAGAGAGAGAGAGAGACAGAAAGAGAGAGAGACATTTTTTTAAATTTTATAAACTGTTATCTTTGCTATTGATTGTATCAACTGTACCAATGATGTGGAACCTATGTATAAGAGCCTCGGCTCAAAGGTATTTGTAATCCTAGAAAAAATAAATAAAAATAAACAAAGTAGTATTCAGCGCTAAATTCAGGTTCCCTCCCATAGTAATGCAGCCCCATCAACCAGGCAAAGACCTCACAATGGAATCAAAGAAAGAAGCATGTTAGGGACTGCAAGAACCTGCTCCTTGGGCTGTAACAGGTTACAGGGCAGTTGTCTAGATATACTGGTTCCGTAGTCACCACCATCTAATTATATCAGGAAAGTCACATCTTTTGTTCAGGGTTAGAGAGGTCAAATACAATAATATTAGGTAAAGTGCACTTCAGATAGCAGACTGTAAACAGATAATTGTTTGTGCCAGCAGAAATATTAAAGTTAGCTTCTCAATAATGAGGCACAGCCACTGATTCTATAAAAATAGATTCTTTACTAGTAATGACAACAGTTAACAGATAAGCATGATATATAGAGTGAAACATAAAGGTTTACACATTTACTTGGAGAGGAAAATATTTTCAAGGACACAGACAGATGATTGGTAGAATAATCTCAAAATCTGTTCTCTCCTACAGTTTATCTTTACTTGCCAGCTAAACTGAAATGACTTCTCCTATATGTCTGTCCTTCCCTCACACAGACATGTTAGCTATCTTTGAAGGGCTCCCACCTTCTTCCCTGATGTTAAATGTGTGTGTGTGTGTGTGTGTGTGTGTGTGTGTGTGTGTGTGTGTATGTCAGAGAGAGACAGAGACAAGAGAGACAGACTAAGACAGAGAGAGAGAGAGAGAGAGAAAGACATGAGAAAGACAGACATAGAGAGAAAGAGAGAGAGACAGAAAGACAGACATAGAGAGAAAGAGAGAGAGAGAGATAGATATGAGAAAGACAGACATAGAGAGAAAGAAAGAGAGAGAGAGAATGCGAGAGAGTGAGAGAAAGAGAGACTATCCAGCTCACCAGTGTTACAGTGTGGGTTCTACAGATGGACGCAGAGATGTTGAATTAGGTGCAACCCACTTTTTCTCTAGTGGGATGTTTATTACTTCATAAACAAATGAGCACCAATAAGCAGATAAACGAATAAACAATATACACAAGAAAATACTTGAGTATAAACAGCAAAAGTAAATGTTTCTCCAAAACAGAACTTCTCTCACTGTTGGTCAGAAAGCGCTGACCCTATCTCATCTGATACCTGCTCAGGTAGTGCTATTAATATATGCCCACCTGAGTCAGGTGACCTAACTCATCATCAACAGTACCATGTCTTTAAATCCTTTATTAAAACAGACTTTAGACAGCAGATATAAAACTGAATGTAAAACACAAGCTACTGGGATAATCAAGATAAAGAAATGACCATTCCAAAAGCTTTTACTGTGCTTTGCATGGGGTCCTGAACATGATTGACAGCAGTTTGCTATAAAATAGGGCCACAAGGGGCCGCTACTTCCCTATAGGAGCTCTCAGTATGTTGCCAGGAATTGTAAAGGACAGATCTAACATGCCAGTGAGAGAAACTCACTCCAGCTACACAGAGAAACAAACAAGGTAATGTTTTCTTTAACCTGTTATGGTCTGCCTCTGGTAAATGAGTCCACTTGCAAGCAGTTGCGAAGCTGCTATCTGAACTAAGGCTCATATAAGCCTCACATATATGTATGTATTGTGCTGATGTAGAGTTTTATTGATTTAACTTGCATGGATGAACAGAAAACCAGAAAGACTTTTCTGTGAACTGGACTAAACTGCAGGTAGAAAGGCAGTGAGACCCTGAAAGCTTGTCAAGCCGTCTGCTGAAATTGTAAGCCGAGGGTTGGCACTTTCACTTTCAGACAGAGAAATGCGAAGAGCTCTGCTTGAGCCGCACACCAAGTGGCATGACTGAAAAACATTGCACTTTCTTGTGCCAGAGGTATCTCCTACATAGGACGATTTCCAGGAAGAACAACCAGGAAAAGTGGGTCATTAACGCCAGCGCTGCACAGTAATCCGCACAATTGCAAAGGCTTTGCGATTGTGTGAAGGGTTGTGCACCAACACAGCAGCACTAAACCGAATTCCACATTCAGAGTCCAAAGAAGCTGTTCTTACAGCTTACAGGCCCAGGACTCTCTCTTTCTCTCCTTTTAACTTTAGAAAAAAGATGAGGAAACATGAATAACACTTTAAGGCAGCTGCATCAAAGCAGCCATTTACTTGGCACTAATGCACTATGCTGCTTACAGCAAGGCAACTCCTTTATCATTATAAACCCAGCAGTATATATTTATGTAATAAACAAGCAATGCAGCACAGGATACAGAAATAAAAGGGGAAAGAGAATGCTGCCTGCGTTCTCTAGCAGGTTTATGTTTCGATGCAGTTTATTCTGCCTTAACCTATTGTTTCTCAGGTTTTTAAACATATTAGACACCGAACACAGTCATGTCTCACACTGCTATTATTGTATTTGCCTACAAAAAAAAGGACCCCAAAGAAGGAAGAGAAATATGAAAGGGAGAACGGACAAGCGGGGAAGGGGAGGAAGTTTAGCAAGAAGATGGCCTGCCTTCATACTGAGAAAGAAAGGGATAGCATTAGAAAAGGGAAAGATAGAGGTTGCAACCATAAAGAAAAGAAAAAGATGGGTCCATAAATCAGTGGCGGGGACTGGCCCTGTCACAACCAGTTTTATCTGCTCAGGGCTGCGGGGGAGTGACTTCTCCCTGGAACGACAGTCCTACAACACCCCAGCCTCCGTGTGTGTGTGTGTGTGTGTGTGTGCATGCATGTTTGTGTGTGTGTGTGCTCGCACGTGTGTCTGTGAGATATCATCAAGTGATCTGGCTGTTATTCGCACCTTGCAGCTTCCTTTACCTCCCTCTTTTATGACCTTGTTTTGCAGGATATCCCTTGCATCAAAACTAACAGTTTCACAGCTGCTAGGATCTGCTGCTGGGTAACCCATAGAGAATTCACATCTTCACAGGAGGTACGCAGCATTCAAGAGGATTGCCTTGAATATGTGACCTGGAAGCCATTTTGTGTGTTCTATACTCCCCAGAGTAATTGGTTCACCTTGGTAGATTTACCCTAGTAATAATCACCTTCCCCTCCATGTCAAAGATCTGGTCATGTATACCAAGTCGGAACCCCTTTTTGCAGAGGATCAACCCCCCCCGCCCCATCACTGTTTAGAGATGTGCACTGTGGTATACTGCTCCCACCCAAGAGCAACAGAGGCAGGCCATGTCCCTTGCAGAAAGATGTGTCTCCTGCAGTCTCTCTTCCTTCTCTAGATGGGAGCATCCTGACATGGGTGCTCCCCTGAGGACAGGTGGTGTGGCATGGCTGTAATCCTAGCACTGCTCCTCGCTTCCACACTTCAAATCCCCAGTGCGGCTTCAGTCCATGAGTCACTGCCCTCCTGCACCTCCAGAAGACCGGCTGTAAGACAGGTGGCTCCTGACATGGGTGCTCCCCGAAGACTGGCAGTGTGGTGTGCTTGTAATCCTAGTGTTGCCACCCGCTTCCAGACTCCAAATTGCCAGTACAGCTTCAATACAGGTGTCATTGCCCACCTGCACCTTCCAGAAGACTAATCCCTGGTGTGGCGTCAGTCTAGGAGCCGCTGCCAACAGCTTCAGAAGACTGGCCGTAAGATGGGAGGCTCTTGACATGGGTGCTCTTCCAAGGACCGGTGGTGCAATGTGACTGTGATCTTAGTGCCACCACTCACTTCCATGCTCCTAATCCCCAGTGTGGCTTCAATCCAGGAACCGCTGCCCGCCTGCACCTTCAGAAGACTGGCCATAAGGTACACCTCCTTAGAGCAGCACCAGATTGCTTGATTTTGGGCAGGTTCTTCTGCTTTATTTCTATTGGCTAATTTTCTTTAAGCTTAGCTCCTATTGGCTAAGGCAAAGCTTCACTTTTGGCAGTGATTACAGCTCAGTTTTTGATTTTATTACTCTGCCCTCTCTTAACTGTTATTGCTGAAACTGTTTTTTACAGGTACCTGAACTGAACTGTGATTGTTTAACCTGCTAAAAGCTCTGTAACTGCTTTTCCATTCACCCAAGCTCATGGACCTAATACCTCACCCACTGCTGCTTTCTCTCTCTATCTCACTCACACTAGCCTCCACCCCTCCAAATCCACTTCTTTGCCTGTACTTAATTCTGCTTGAGTAGCACTTCACTTGTCCTGTGCCCCTACTCTGCCCCCGGTGACTCTGCCTTTGTCTGTGCCCCAGCCATTCTCCGCAGGCTTCTTGCTAACCCCCCCCCGCTGTTTCACAGGCTTAGCGCTACAAACTAGCTGATGCCCACCAATTTAATCCTTTGTCCTTTCCGCTGTTTAACTAACCCCTTATCCCTCTCTCTTCCTTCTCCAGACAGGAGGCTTCTGACATGAGCGCTCCCCTGTGGAATGGCAATATGGCGTGGCTGTAATCCTAGTGCCGCCACCCTCTTCCACACTCCAAATCCCTGGTGCGGCTTCAGTCCAGGAGCAACTGCCCACCTGCGCATTCCAGAAGACTTGATTCTGCCCTATCTGAATAATTTATTTTATAGCAACCTATGATCACCTGTCCCCTGGAAATTAACAGTTGACTTTCCTAACAGCAAGTTATAACAACTTGCCACTAGAGGGTATTGTTGTATTTTATGCAGTGCAGCAACCTCCAACCCTCCCCTGGGGCTAATCTTCATAGTCCTAGCCGATTACAACCCTGGCATGGAACTTCCCTACTTGCTCTCTTGTCTTCTTCTCCTTCAGCCTTCATGTATGCAGGACTTGTAAGTACCTGCTACTCCTTGTAGCCACAATACCCCACTCTCAGCAATGCCTACACCACCTTTGCCACCATAACCTCTGTCTATATAGCAGCTAACACTAGTTCATCCTTCCATACCCAGCTACTAATATTATCCATACCATGGAAGTCAAGATCCTTTATGATGACATTTGCACCTTTGTGCTGCCTGCATACACTCTCCATTAAACAACAGAAAAAGAACTAGGAGTCAGCACCGAGGAGACAGAATGCAGCCACATACAGGCAGGTAAAACTCTACTTGCTCAGAATCATCCTACTGCTACTATTAAGTTCAGGTAACATTCATCCTAATCAGGGACCCTGCCCTCAAAGAATGCCCGTAGATGAAAAATGACTTGGAATTTTCATTCTTGCTTCATTGAACATCTGTAGTCTTCTCCCCAAACTTGATGCCTTGCGAACCTTCATCATACAGCTAACCCAGACACCCTCACTATTACTGAAACCTGACTGAAAGCAAAAGTTCTGGACACGGTCATTGCTCTGGCTGGCTAGTCTATCTACAGACTGGATAGGGTTTCCAAAAGAGGAGGTGGCTGTGTAATCTACCTCAAAGATACCCTCAAGGACTTCACTTTACATGTTCCCTCTGCTGGGATCTACACCCAAATACTTGCCAAATTATCCTTGGGGCACACAATAAAGTGATGACAGTGGCATCAGTATGCATCCCTCCCAAGGAGCAAGCTATGGGGTTCAGCTTTGTCACAGACTTCATCCAAGGCCAGTCACCCTGCTCAAAGACACTCCTGATGGGTGACTTCAGTACCCCTGAAAATGTTACTTTACAGATGCCATCTCTGCAGTTAACCTTGCACAGATAACTGACTCCCCAGCCAGGACCAGTTATAGAACTGGGACCAGCTCCCAGCTGGACTGGGTTTTAGCTAACCATCCTGTCCACATTACTATACCACGGCCACTCTTGCCAGCTCACTCAGTGATCATTCCCCCATCATATGCAACTGGACTAATAAATTCTGCAGACCACCTCCCAAATTAGTCACCAGTATGGTTCTTATTCACGAACACCTGGAGCCCTGGAAATCACTTCTCCAAGTGCATAACTGGTCTCCTATTAACAGAGCTAAAGTCATTGACAAAGCACTTGAATACTTTATTAACACCTTCAGTGGTGCATGTGTCATCCGCACACCTCTAAAGGAAAGGGAAATAAACCACACTTGTATCGCATGGCTTTCTGATGAACTATTGGCTCACATGAAACTCAGAGACCACCTTTGACCCGACCTTGTGGCCTCTCCTTCACATTTCTCTAATACATAATTGTGCTCCCCGCCCTTCTTCTTGTGTCCTCTCCGAGGCTTCATCTGTCCCTCATCTATCCCCTATTACCCTGCCTGCACCTATCTCGCCTCGCCTGCCACACACACCCTTCTACCCTGTTACACTGTTTGTTTTTTTCTCTTTTTAACTCACTGTCTGTCTTGTTTCTTATGGCACTGTATGTAAGATACCATTACCTAACAATTGTCCTCATTAGTACTTCCAGCTACTGTTACTAGACTTATTATATACAACGAAGGAACCGAACCATTGTTTCCAAACTGTTCTCCACTTATGATTATGTTTAACTATTGTATCTCTGTATTGTACAATATTACTGAGGTGTTATGTTGTGACTGTTTTTATATTGCATATCCTGTGTTCCTGTGCTAATCAGGTGCATCATGTAAATGAGCTTTGCTCAATAGTATTGGCCTAGAAAAATAAAGATTTGATTGATTGATTGATTGACCTTTGGCATTGTGCACGTGCCACTGGAAGATCATCTGATGTCCAAAGCTATAAAAGGTCTCCTTGCCTGAGAAAAATAGCAATTATAAAGAGATGCTAACCAACTCCTAGGGCAAAGACAGATTGTTCTGGGACAACACTGAGGAAGTTACTGGAAAAAAAAAATTCTCACCTACTGTACTAGACCTCGATGGAACCACTACCATGGACCCTGAACATCGCTAATACTTTCAATGACGCTTTTACAGGTCTTAGCATCATCCTCCCTCCTGACTTCTTTAACTCCAGCTCAACCTCACATAACTCAGGGCCTACTCAACTGCCTCCTGGTCTCCAGCCTTTCTATTTCAAAGAGGTCTCTCTGACTGATGCCAAATAAAATACATTCTCAGGGTATTTGGCAAATCTAGGCTTAACAGAGACACTCCTGATCTCAAGCTGCTGCCCCTCACACTAGAGGAAGTAATAACTCCCCTAACCAGGATCTTTAATATCTCAATGAGACTTGCACAGTTCCCTCAGAAATAGAAATCTGACACCATTACCCTGATACTCAAGAGTGATGATAAGACTCAACAGGTGAATTACTGGCCCATCTCTATTCTTCCTCCCTGGCACTAGAACATATTGCCACTGACCAATTGGTGGAGTATCTAGAGAAATACAATGTTCAATGTGACTAGCAACATGATTTTCAGAAAGGTCATTGTACAACCTCCGCCTTCATGGAATTCACCGGGACTATTCACAATTCACTGGGTAAAGGACACCTTGTGAGAGCTGTCTTCATTAATTTTACAAAAGTGTTCAACACGGTGCATCACCCAGTACTACTTAACCAACTGGCCAAAGCAGGCCTCTCTACGGACATTGCTGCGTGATTTAAAAGTTACCTGGGAAATCGCACATAGTGAGTAAAAATCTCAGATGCCCTATCTGTCTCTAAGTCAGTCTGCTCTGGTATCCCCTAAGGATCCCTCTTGTGTCCTGTCCTGTTCAGCTTCTTCTGGAACAATCTGCCAAACACCAGCCATGAATCAATACTACTGTATGCCAATGATGCCATGATCTACACCAGAAACAAGGACCCCAACCTCCTAGAAAACCAACTGCAACTTGGCTTTACCTGTACTGAGAAGTGGTTCAGTAACCACAAGTTGATACTTAACTATAAAAAAACAAGGGTGGGGCATGGTCAAGTTGAGGAGAAGAATGGTCATCTAAAACTAGAGCTCAGGGCCCATCCACAAGATATTCATGACATCCAATGCTATAAACCTCCAACTACAAGCAATCAATACAGCTGAGCTGTTCATTTCTATGGCTGCCTTAAAAAAGCCTAAAAAGAAGCATCTGAACTTTCAGCCCAAAAATTCCAGTAAAGAGTCAGGCTCACACTCCTTGCAGAACCAAATGACCTAGCCAGGAAGTCAAGCCGAGATGAAGCGTGCTGCGGCTCCTGTAGAGTAGCAACAAAGCACTTCCAGTACCATCAAAACTTAATACAAGCCCTAAAATCCAAACTAACCCACCAGATGAGAGCAGGATTTGAAACATAGAGGCTCAACTTACCCATTTACAACAGACTGTGAACTCACTGGAGGATACAGTGGGAAGCCATCCTGATAGAACATATGAGCTGGACCAGTGGGTTAGTACACAGAAGGGCTCGCATTCCAGGCTTGATTTATCCCTACAGGTGGCCCTTACAGAAACAGAGACCCTAAAAGCCACACTGAATGACCATGAAAACCATGAGAGATGGTGCAACATCCAAATAGTGGGGTCTGCCTGAGGGGACTGAGGGGTTGAACTGTGGGGCTTTCATGGGCCCAGGGCTAGTAAAATCACTGAAAATGCCAGAACCAACAACACTTTAGATCCAAAGAGCCCATAGATCACTGGGCAGACACCTGGGTCCTGAGGAATGACCCAGACACTCGATTATTAAATTTCTAAGGTACAAAGACTATTAAGCAGTGCTGGATGCCATGAGGAAGATGAAAAATATTACGATGAAGGGCAATAATAATAATACTTTGTTTGTTATGCGCCTTTCATGCATCAAGGCGCCATACAATAAGAAAATAAAATCCAACAGATTCAGCCACATAATAAATACAATTCAATAAATAGTACATCCATAAGCTTTTTCCCAAAGGAAAGATTTAAGACCTGTTTAAAACTCCCCACGGTCATGCACTCCCTAATCCAATGGGGTAGAGAATTCCAAAGGGAAGGGGCAGCAAACATAAATGCACGGGCCCCAGCAGATTATAAAGTTATGTTTGGAATGCCTAGCAGCCCCTCATTGGCAGAGCAGAGTGGTCTCATAGGGTGGTAAGGAATCAGGAGTTCTTTCAGGTAATCAGGGCCCAGTTCATGTAGGGCTTTAAAAGTCAGTAAGCCGACTTTGAAGGTGATCCACCACTGAACAGGCAGCCAGTGCAGTTCTAGCAGCACCAGTGTGATGAGGGAAGATCAAGAAATTTCTGCCAACAACCACGCTGTGGAATTCTGCACCAGCTGCAAGTGGCGGATATCAACCCCTAGAAGCCCAAGATAAAGCGAGTTGACAGTAGTCAAGCAGCGAGGTCACAAAGGCATGGATTAAAGTTGGTAGATCACCAGACGGAACAAGATGCTTGATCCTGGAGATGTTTCTTAGGTGGTAGAAAGATGTTTTAACCATAGTTGACACCTGAGGCCGAAGTGTCAGCCCAGCATCCATTATCACCCCCAGGTCTCGCACCTGTCCAGAGACCTGTAACTCGGCTGCCCCAAGACACAATCCAGATGGGGAGACAGCCACTGGACCCCCTATCCAGCGATCCGGATCCAAAACCAACCCCTCCATCTTCCCTGCATTCAACTTCAACCAACTGGACCTCATCCAATCCTGGATTTCATAGATGCAGCTATTAAATACCGAGATGGCTCTTTCCTGGTCGGGGCCAAAAGGCAGGTATAGCTGGTTATCATCTGCATAGCAATGAAACCGCAGACCACTGCCTCACAATGCTCCTAGGAAGCATATACAGTCAATTTTGCCAGGCGCCGCTGCCACGACAGCTGAAAATGAGCATATATCCGAAATGGCATACAAGCAGGAGAACATATTTCGAATACCCTGTAGCGGCTGTTATGCATGAGAATCATCTGCACTCTATTTTAATCGTTAATTTCGTTTATTTATGCAGAAGCCAACCTTGATAGTTGACATGAATAAAAATGGAACTGCAATAATTAAGTACAGTGCAGTAGTACAGTAGTGCAGTAGTTAAAGTAATTTTGAAAAAATATCACAAGTCAATGCAGTTTGCGGTCTCAGCAGTGTCATTTTTTGTGACAGCATCTGCTTCTGTGCAATGCTTGAGCCATTTATCTATTGATTGCTGTTTGGCTCCATGACTTGCTAACACTTCAACACATTTTTCAAAAATGTAAAACCACTCATACTCCTTAATTTCCCTTGCAGCAACATAGTGCCGAATTGCTCGTACCATCTGCCATACCTCTCTTGTTGTGGCCACTGGGTCCCGCTCCTCATCTTCCTCCTCTGCTGTGTGTGCGTTTTGTGTTAGGATTTCATTGCAGATTTCCTCATCTGTCACAACACCAGAAGTCGGCTCCTCTGCGTCCATGGTCATGTAATCCACAGAGTCAGACTCCTGCATTCCGGTTGGTGGATCAATTTCATCTGTACCCTGGGTCTCTCTGTGAATGACCTCGGCTTTAATAAAGCAGTTCTGGATAGTTTGGGGTTTAACTTCTTTCCACGCATAGTGGATAAGGTGTATTGCATCGAGAATTGACATTTTTCATGCTTTGTCATTAAACATGTCCATGGATCCATCAATATCATCCAGCAGATGATTAACAATTGATTTGCGGTAATGGACCTTTAGGTTGTGTATCACCCCTTGATCCATAGGTTGATCAGGGCAGTGCAGTTAGGAGGAAGGAAATGAGATTGTTATGGGACAGGTTAATTGCTTTATGGGCAGGACAGTTGTTAACTAGCATAGTGATTTTCCTTTTTCTAAACCTCATTTTTTTGTTAAGGTCTTTTAACCATTCATGGAAAATGTCAGCCGTCATCCAGGCATTTGAGTTGGCACGATAATGAACTGGTAGTGCCTCTATATTTTTGCTTTTGAAACATCTGGGTTTTTTAGCGTGTCTAATTACAAGGAGTGGGAGCTTTTCTGTACCTGTGCTGTTTGAACACACCATTATAGACACACGGCCCTTAGCTTTCTTATAACCGGCTGGTGTTTGTGTACAGAAGGACAGTGTGCCATCAGGAGTCACTCTGAAAAATAAGGCTGTTTCATCACCGTTAAAAATGTCAGTAGAGGCATATTCCTGTAGTAGGATGGGCAGAACAGTACGGATCCACTCCTCGGCAGCTGCGGTGTCATTCTCAGCCTTTTCACCATGGATCCATCTGTAATAGACATTGTTACGCTCTTTCCACCTGGAAAGCCAGCCTGTAGTTGGCTCGACCTGTACACCCAGTGTTAGTGACATGCTGTGGGCTTTTTCCATCAACATTATACCAGACACAGGAATACCACGGTCGTGGGAGGCAGTAAACCACCTGAGGAGTGCCTCTTCTACCTGAGGATCCTTGCCACCTCCTTCTCTTTTTTGGTTTGTGTTGCACTTTGACTCCACTCATGCAGGATCTGATCTCGGGACCGCATAAAACTACCAACACTGGAAATGTCAATGCCAAATTTGGCTGCTAAATCCTTTCTTGTAACACTAGGCAATTCAGATTTTTCAAGAAGCTCAGCTTTACACGCAAGAAATAGCACATTTCTTTTGTTCTTCTCCATCGCAGTATGCGGTGCTAGTGATAATCTGGTGTATTTAACATGAAACTGCTAATGGAAATTAATCGTAATTACCTAATTAACACAAACTCAGGTAATCTGGAGCTTCATTTAGAGCTTCATTTAGACACAGCTGCAGTACATAAAACAGGCATACAACCGAAATTGACAAGGCATACATCAGGACACTTTTATATTGTGGGAATAGGAAGGGGACTTTGATAAAATGGGCACATAACTGAAAAAGGCATACAACCAAAAGGCATACAAGTGGAATTGACTGTACACCGCAAACAACATGGGGGACAAAATAGAACCCCACAAAGAAGAGAGGTGAGAAGAAGGTTAGCATATTCCTGGACTGCTCCAAAAAGCTACAAGTGGAGTGACAGGCATTTGCAGGATTTAAGAAAAAGCCTCACAAAAACAATTGCCTATTCACAATGGTCTACTCAGCAAGATGTATTGTTCATCCTCAGAACCAGGAGACCAGATCCTTCACTGACTCAGAAGCGGCTATGGCGTTTGTAGATCAATTGAAGGAGCGATGCCCCCAGAACTCACCCCACTCCAGCAAAGCTTGAAATGATGCTAAAGGTACTGTAATTCATTTATGAATCTGAGTTTTGGGGTGGTGTGGGGGACCAGGGTATTGGGGGGGTTATCTGCATTGTTCGCCAAGCAATGGAGTATAATCTCCAGCCTATCATGGCTGGGCCGAGCAGACCCTGCTCCCAGAAAAGTCCCTGGTATCACTTTGACAACATCCTCTTTAGTTAAGAGGGGATGGAAAGTAAAGTTGGCTGAATATTTCATCAGAGCAGCAACTGTGCATTGGAGTCTGGAAGTTGGGGAGCCACAGACACAGCTAAAGCCTTCTTGTTGTTTAACAGACTCCCGAAAGTAACACTGCGTACATTCTATTTTTAACAGTTTATCTTACTACGGAGGAGTTATGCCTTGAAAACTAACTGAAACCCCACTTGTGAATCGCTGGGAATACCTTCACCATAACTAAAAGGACATGTTCCTATTGATCTACAACCATTTTCAGGACTGTACTCTCACCTTGCGAAGTATAGCAGGGACTTATTGAAATGGGGACAATTTACTTTGAATAAGAGTGTTCAATTTGAGAAGAGGAGTGCATAAACTTCTCTGGTTATCCACCATCATTGCTATTTGGGACAACAAGGGTAGAAACATCCAAACATAGAAATTAACAGCAGATAAGGACCGCAGGTCCATCCAGTCTGCCTGTTTCTTTTTCTACCTTATGGATGTGCCATCAGCCTTTGCTCTGTCAATGGCCTATCTATTCATACTCATTTGTATTGCTCCCTTATGCATATCCCATGCCTGTTTGAAGCACCACACTGTATTCATATCAACAGCTTCCTGAGGTAGGCTGTTCCATGCATCCACCACATTCACTGTGAAAAAGAACTTCCCCACATTACCCCTTAATCAGCCTGCCTCTAATCTCATGCTGTGTCCTCTTGTCCTGATATTTTTCTTATATTGAAACATGTTAGACTCTTTCACCTTGTTAATGCCCTTAAGGTGTTTGAATGTTTCATTCATATCACCTCTCTCCCTCCTTTGCTGTTGGGTATAGTTGGGTATACATATTGAGCTCCATTAATCTGCCCTCATATGTTTTCTGATGCAGTCCCTGCACCATTTTGGTTGCCCTTCTCTGGACTGTCTCACTTTGGTTATGTCCTTGTGAAGGTGTGGCCTCCAGTACTGCACACAGTTCTCCAGATGGGGCCTAACCAGTGTCTTGTAAAGAGGAATTATTACCTTGTGATACACCTACTAATACACCCCAACATCCCTCTAGCCTTACCTAGAGTGACTGTCCCTGTTTAGTATTAGTATGGAGAAAGCCTAAAATTGTTTTTATTATTATTACAGAATATTGATTTCTGCTTGTAGTGAAGGTGAATCACGAACCAGCTATTTTACTTTCACAGGGTGCACTGGTTTGATCTTTTATGCATAATTAGCTCTTTAAATCTGGCAAGTGAGCAATACTGAAAAGAAAGAATATCTGTGCAGTGGGGAGGTTTTACCACATCAGGACCTGCATGCCAGGAGACTGATTGTTATACCCTTAAATTTGGTACAGAAACCCACCTTATGAAAGTACAGGGAAGACTGCACAATCAAAGAGATAAACTGTACCTCACATACTAGGGGAGGCGAGGATTACCATGGGAACCCCACCCAAGGGGCTTCACTGGTTTTCTCTCTTTCCACTTGACATAGGTAGGTCAGCTCTGCATGTGTAGTCTGAAAAGGCATTTGGCACACAACATCTGGGGGGCTGAAGTCTACTGCGCTAGGAGCCCTGGAGTGTGGGGACTGTGGGGCACACCTCCTCCTTCACCCCTCCAAACAGATCAGGAAACAATGGCACCACCGAATCAAAAAAAGGAGTTTACATATTGATTAGAGGTAGATGGAGCCGATGGCTCATCTGTGAGAAGCAGAGGGAAACAGGGGAGAAAACTGGAAGGAATATAAAGGGGAGGGATAACTGTGGAGGAGGGCAAAGATATTGTTACCATTATGGGGTATGTCTTGTTCTACTCTTAATGTTTAACTGGAGGGGATTAATGTTGAAGGCGGGAGACATAAGGAACAAGACAGGCGGTGAGGAAAATATGATGGGGAAAAGTGTAAATGTTTGGGTAAGTTGGAGTCTAAGTTCTTACTAGTTTTGTTTGGAAAGTTAAGCCTGTTAGTTAAAATTAAAAATCAGCAGATTGCACCAGATAATGCAAATAGTGGGTCGCAACAGGCCTGGAGACCAGTGGTAATTACATATCTGAATAGTTTAAAATGGCTTCTTTAAAGTGCATAACGTGGAACATCAGAGGTTTAAAAACGGTGGTAAAAAGGAAAAATGTTTGGAGCTACCTAAGAAAACAGAATGGAGATATAAACTTCCTCCAAGAAATACACTTAACAAAAGAAGAGACGATTCGGCTGAGGGGCTCATGGGGTGGCACCCTCTTAGTCTCCCCTTTTACATCAAGGGCCAGAGGAGTGCCAATATGGCTGAGACTTCAGCTGAGGACAGAAATCCATAATTCGATTTCTGACCCACAGTGTAAATACCTGATTGGTTACGTTACCACAGAGGGGGGCAGATATACTCTGGTCTCCATCTATGGCCCCAATATTGATGACCAAGAGTTTTACCACCATTTGGCAATGATATTAGCACCATTCCCTGAAAACATTATAATGGGGAGAGACTTTAACACGTATGGGGGCAGGGAGTTGGACCACTCAGGAGCAGGAGGGGACCCCTCCAAGGAACTCAATGGCACTCCAGAAACTGGCATGAGAGAGGGCACTGAGAGAAGTCTGGAGGCAGTATGACCTGCACCACAAGAAATATTCCTACTACTCACCCATGCACAAGATATATACCTGACTAGACTACTGTTTAGTTTCCCTGAACATACTCAGCGAAGTCTTGTCAGCTGACTATGACTCCATCTGCATATTAGATCCTGCACCACTAGAATTCTCCCCAAAGATAAGCTATACACCTCCCCAATCAGACAATGGAGCTGGACCATACCATACTGACCTCCCAAGCTTATAAGATACACATTCCTGAAAACCTTCAGGAATTCCTGATGCATAATAAGGTAGAAGACACATCAGCCTAATATATGGGAAGCATTAAAAGCATTTCTCAGAGGTGTTACAATAGCTTTCACCTCACATAAACAAGGGAAAACCTAAGACAGGAAGAGACTTTGGGCAAACAAATTTTGGTCATGAAGAAAAAAATAATGGCGGACACGGAAAAAAAACAAAGAAGCAGCACTAAAACTACTGAAGGGGAGACTAAACCAGTTATCTGCTCATCGAACAGAAAGGAATATTTTGAAAGCAGGGCTGGAAAATTACTTTGAGGGAGACAGGGCAGGTAAGTGGCAAGCATGGAAGGTTTAAAAACAGAATGCAGAAAAAGTGATTCCAAACCTAGACAATAATCAGGAAGTGAACATGTCAAACCAGCAAGAAACATAGAAACCTAGAAACATAGAATTTAATGGCAAATAAGGATTGTTTGGCCCACCTAGTCTGCCTATTTCCCTACCAGATGGATAAGCTGCAGATTCTAGTTATCCAACAGCTTACTTCCTCCTACCCCACAACTAGAATTGCTTTATGACTGTCCCATACATTCTTGAATTCTCCCACTGTTCTTCACTCCACAACCTCCTCAGGAAGGCTGTTTCATGCATCCACAACCCTCTCCATGAAAAAATACTTTCTAACAGTACCTCTGAGTCATCCCCACTTATCTTCAAATTGTGTCCCCTTGTTCTCGCACATTTCTTTTTCTGAAAGATGCTACCTTTTTGGACTTTAATTCCCTTGAGGTACTTGAAAGTTTATTTATTTACATACTAACATATCGGAGGCCTAAAAAGCGTGATGTGTGTTGGATACCAATACATCCTTTCTCAAAGGCAAAGGCAACAATAAAAAAGCAACAGTTAAATACTTGACTTTCAGTATGACATCACTCACAAAGAGACATTCAATTGGTTGAGACATAATTACTAAATGACATACATCTCAAATCACTTAAAACTCAATTCTGCAGTTAACATGCATCAATCGAGTAAGACAAGCCCCAAATATATTCAAGGAACAGTTTAAATAGCTAGGTAAAGGACAACAGAAAATAAGGAATAAGGGGAAAGGGGGGAGATGGAGACCAAACCCTCAAGAGGAGGAGAGAGGAGGAAAGGAAAAGAGTGGGAGGGGAAGGGGGACTGGGAGAATTGGGGAAGAAAGACCAGGGGGAAAAAGAAAACCAAGGAGAAGGGGAAAAAAAGCTGTTTACATAAACAAATAATAAGTTACTCAGTACACTTTCTTTTTAAAAAAAGGCTTAAGTTCAGATCCAGAGTTAAGACCCTTGCCTTTTGTTGCTTTAAGACTAATGATCCAGAAGGCTTTCTGGGTAAGTAACAGGTCACTAAAATTGCCATCACAAGGTTTTGGACAGACCTCGAAAATACCCATAAAGGTAAAACTGTGTTTCCCATTTATAGTGCATTTTACCGTATGTGCTGCTGTAGCATAAGTGAGATCTTACTTCTTTGTTGCCCTTATATGTTATCTGACCCTCACCTTCATGGCCCTAATCATTTTGCCAACATAAAATGAATTGCAACTACACCGTGCAACATAAACAATTCTAATAATGTGTAACAGCATCTGCTTATGCAGAATAAGGAATAACAAAATTAGATCTGCCTTGCTCCTGAAATTCCTTATTTTTGTTCTGACCACTTAAAAGACGATTCTTCACAAATTTTTTCTCTTCCGTAATTATTCTGTTATTATGCCCCCTTTGCTCCAGCCTCATACACAACTTTTCAGCATCATTTTAAAGGAGAATGGTGGGGGGGCTTCAACAAATATCTATAGAAAGCCCACAGATAGTAATGCACTGTTACATACGAAAGTTGTCACGCTAGACATAATATTAGGAAAATTCCTAAGGGGCAATTTCTAAGGGTGTGACGTTACTGTAGTAAGATAGAAGATATTGAGAATAGTGCCAAAAATTTATGTATGAGGCTGGAGCAAAGGGGGTATAATGACAAAATAATTATGGAGGGGAAAACATTAGTGGAGATTCAGGATAGAGCTAGTCTTTTAAGTGGTCAGAATGAAAATGAGGAATTGCAGGGGCAAGACAGATTACATTTTGTGATTCTATAGTCTGCACAAGCAGATGCTGTTACACAGATTATTAGAAAACATTGGAATGTTTTGGCCTGTGATTCTCATCTAAAGCAATTGGTTTCAGTACCCCTATGTATGGTTTCTGAAAAAGCACCTACTATAGGAGACAGAGTAACACATAGTCATTTTGTGAACCGTAAGAATGCACCAATGTGGCTGGGAAACAGTGTATTAGGATGCCATCCATGTAAAAAATGTACTATGTGCATGTATATAAAACAAGGTAATGAATTTAAAGTACATGAGGAAGGACAGACTTATGAAATTAGACAACTTGTCACCAGTGATTCTAAAGGAATTGTTTACCTTGCACAGTGTAGTTCTGATGCATTATTGTTGCCTTAGCCTTTGAGAAAGGATGTTTTAGTATCCGAAACGAGTCAGGCTTTTTAGGCCTCCAATATGCTGGTATATAAATAAATATATTTTTTTAATGACCAGTGCCTTTGGTATGTGTGGTTGTGTGTGCTCTGCCTTTTTGTGTTTTTTCTGTTGTTTTATGGCATTGAAGCACCACGTCCTTGTGCTTGCTCCTTCCTGGTGAATAATACTTGAAAGTTTGTATCATGCCCCCCCGCCCTTTCCTTAAGGGTATACATATCAAGCTGTTTTAGTCTCTGGGTGACTTCAACGCCTTGGTCGATGAAGAACTCTCGCAATTTGGACAGCACTTCCTCCTGCTGATGACATCGCTGGGCCTTACACAGTTTGTTACCTCTGCTACCCATAAATATGGTCACTCTCTTGATTTGGTCTTCCTCCTGAAGATTGAGGCCTTTGACTTGGGGGTGGAACCTGTCAGTTGGTCTGATCACTACACCGTGAGGTTCAACTTTTGTGCCCCCCTTCGAAAGCCTGCCGCTGTGGAGATGGTCAATTACCGCCCTTTATGGAAAGTGAGCCCTGAAAGCCTAGTGGCAGTGATTGACCTCTTGGAGTTTCCTGTGGCCAGCTTGAGTCCAGAGACTTTGGTTTTGGCTTATGATAAGGCCATTTCTGTATCCCTGGATATGATTGCTCCTGTTCGTGTTCGTCCTCTCCCCATCTGCCCTCAGACCCCTTGGTTTGATGGGTCTTTGAGGGAGTAGCGGCAACTTGGACATAGAGCAGCATTGGTAGAAATCCAACAATCTCCCGTAAGAAAGCAGAATTCCTACCCGAGGAGATTGCTGCCGCTCAGAACTGACCAGCTCAGCTCTTCTGACCTGTAGATAGGTTGTGCAACCCAGCCTGTCTGCAGCTCTAAATACCTTTTTCACAAGTGGAGTGCAATGAACTAGCTTGTTTTTTTTTTGTAAATAAGGTAGCCGATGTCAGGTCAGAGATCCTCACAACTCACTCTGTGGGTGATGTTATTGATCGGTGCTTGGTCACCTCATCTTGGGCTCCTTGGAGTACCTTTGCCCTGCCGGAGTTCATGGATGTCATGTGGATTGTCCAGGGCATGCACCCTATATGCTGTAGTTTAGATTCAGGCCCAACTTCCCTGATTATGGGTTGTTGTGATATTATCGGCCCAGTCCTGGCACATATAGCCTGGTGCTCCCTTGAATCAGGTGAATTTCCAAGCTCCATGAAGGAAGCAGTGGTAACACCCCTCCTAAAGAAAGCTTCTTTGGACCCAGACTCTCTGGCCAACTACAGACCAATCTTAAACCTCCCCCTTTATAGGGAAGGTGATTGAGAAAGTAGTGGCACTACAGCTAGAGAACCACTTGACCATCCATAACATCTATGAACCTCTCCAGTCCATTTTTCAAAAGAGGCACAGTACCGAGACTGCACTGGTTCAGATGCTCAGTGATCTCCTGATGGCAAGAGATCAGAGAAACCATTCTGACTTGGTGCTCCTTGATCTTTTTTCAGCCTTTGACACTGTGGGCCATGGGGTATTGCTTGGGTGTCTGAGGTCCATCTGTGGCCTGACATGTACGGTCCTCAGGTAGTTTACATCTTTCCTTACTGGCAGAAGTCATAGAGTGGTGTCTGGGATTCTTTCGTTGGATGCATTCTCCCTGCCATGTGGGGTGCCTCACAGTTCAGTGCTGTCCTCCATGTTGTTTGCAGTGTATATACTGCCCCTCAGAGATGTTGTAAGATGGTATGGCTGATCTTTCACTGCTATGCTGATGACACCCAGCTCTACCCGTCTTTTGCACCTGACCAGGATAGAGCTGTCTCGGTATTTAACAACTGCCTTGCTGAAATCCAGAACTGGATAAATTTGAGCTGGTTAAAGTTGAATGTGGGAAAAACCGAGGTGATGGTAGTGGATCTGGGTCACCAGATAGAGGGGTTGAGGACTGGTCAGTTCCTCAGACTTTTTCTTGGGGGCTCCCAGATCCTTTCCTCTGAATGGGTGCGAGACTTGGGCTGACTCTACAATCTCAGGTGTCGGTGGTTGTCAAGTCTTCCTTTTATCACCTTAGGAACATCTCCAGGATCAAGCACCTTGTTCTGTCTGGGGACTTACTATGTTGGTCCATGCCTTTAAGATCTTGTACCTTGATTATTGCAACTCCCTGTACTTAGGACTACCTGGGGTTGATATCCACCACCTGCAGCTCATGCAGAATGCTGTAGCACGATTGATGACAGGGGTTTCTCGAGCATCTCATAATACTCCTGTGCTGCACAATCTGCACTGACTGCTGATTCGGTTGCGGATCACCTTTAAAGTTGGTTTACTGACTTATAAAGGCCTTACCCCTTTTAGCCCCATCCCTGTCCTTACTGCCTTTGCCTTTTTTTTGCATTTACCCCTGTCCTGCTCCTGAATGCCTTCTCTACCTTGGTGTTTACCTCACGAATTACTGTGTTTTGTGGGGAGAAGCTGGGATTTCCCTGCTCCTTTTCAGTGCCTTCCCCCTTGGCTAGTTTAAATGCTTGCCAATGAAGCATTTAAATCTATCACCTAAGATCCTGGTTCCCCTCCTGGACAGATGCAGACCATCATGCCAGTATAGGTCTGCATCCCTCCAGGTAGCTCCCCAGTCCCCAGTGAAGCCAAAACCCTGAGAACCGCACCACTTTTTCAGTCATTCATTGAATCCCATGGTGTGGACTACCCTAGCATCATCCTTGCCATAGACAGGCAGCACCTTTGAGAAGGTTACCATACATGCTACTTGTTAAAGGTCCGTCCCCAGCTCCACAAAATATTGTTGCACTGCTCTGATCCTATTCCCAGCCAGATAATTTGTCTCTAGGTGAACAGTGATATCCTGTTCTCTCGCTCGTGCAGCTGCTCCTGTGATCCTGAGGATTCGGTCCTTGTCCCTTCAAGCCGTGGTGCCAGGCAGGCACCTTACCTCCCTGTCCCCTTCCCCCCACTTCTACACCCCAATGACTGAGTCCCCCACCAGGAGTAGTTTTCTTCCCCTGTGGGGTCTCATAACACTCTCCTGTGGGTCTCTTTTGTTGAGGTTCCCAGCATCCTCCTTGGTCTCCACCACAGGTGCCTCCATAGAGAACCCACTCTTCAACAGAACAGCGTATGAATTGTGGAGAGATACAGCAGGAGGAATGAACCTCTGTTCCATCACTCTCTCCCTCCCTGAGCCCACCTTGGTCCAACCACTTCTCTTTTTTGGCAGCCTCTGAGGTAGCAGTGGTTGCCTTGGTGGTCCCTGGGTGGAGAAAGAGGCTTCACAAATCCTAGCCAGGTCAGCCTGGAGACATACAACTTCCTACCTCATATCAGAAAGGTGTCTGCAAATAGGGCAGCATGGCAGCCCCCAAAATGTCTCCCAGAACACTGCCACCCCACAGCCATTGTACTGTACCACTCCCATCATAACCTATTATGTGTCCCCTCTCCTGTTGCCTTTTACACTTGCTCTCTCCTCCCCATATGTGTTTTTCCACCTACTTTCCTGCTACCTATGTACCCGTACAACTCTCGCCCTTCCTGTTCTGGGAAAGGAACTTCCAGTAGTCTTCAGTAGCCTCCTTTCTCCTAGCTTGGACTCAGACCTCCAGCAGCTGGGGGACGGGGGAGAAAAAGCTATTTCTTTTTTCCTTCAAGGTTGATGAAACTAATGTGTCTCAGTGATCCTTCCTTTCCTAGTACCAAACAGGAAGTTCCTGTTGTCGGTCAAATCCAGTGGCTATAAAAGTAGAAGTGGCTTAGGTTGGGAGGATGGAGGGGTGGGAAGAAGGGTAATTAACAAGAAAAACTGTAGCATTTGTAGTCAGCTGCTCACTCTAAAAGCAAGATTCCCTCTGCCAGAAACTAGCAACAGAAAGCTGTAATGGAGACAGCTGTTTTTCTACTGCTCAAGCCTCATCTCCAATTAGTTTCTCTCCTCTGCTCCTGACTCAGCAAATTAAGTTGATACAGCCCCTTCCCCAAACAGAGAAATAAACTGTGATTTTCCTTTTTTTCTTTTTACTTAAATGAGATCCCCCACTTCTAGTAAAGTATGTTTCCTTAATTTCAACAGGCACTTACTCCTGCTGAGGCAGAAATGCTAAATTAGAAAGATAAACTGTAGCTTTTAAGTCAGCTGCTTGCTCTGAAAGCAAGATTCCCTTTGCCTGAAACCAGAAGCAAGAATAAATAATACCTTTAAATTATTATATGAATCCCTATACAGTTCAGAAGCCCTAGAGGCACAAATCCAGATAGCTTTTTAGGAAATGTCCCATTGCCAACTTTGGAATACAATAAGAGGGAGGAACTAGACAGGTCCATTGTCCCAGTGGAACTAAAACAAGCAGCATGGAACTCAAATGTGGGCAGGACTCCTGGCCTGGATGGCATACCCATAGAATTTTACAGAACATTTAGGAATTACATCCACATCTTCTTGTCAATGGTGTAAGAGACTTTGGAGAAGACAGCACTCCCTCAGTCCTTACAATGTGCCATGATTATTGTCTTTCTGAAGCTGGGAAAAGACCCCTCAAAGTGTGAAGCCTACCACCCCATTTCACTCCTGAGCACAGACTATAAGATCATAGCCAAGGTTCTGGCAACCCGACTGGAGGATATTCTGCCAACACTGATCCATCAAGATCAATGTGGGTTTGTCAAGGGCAGACAAGTGAAACACAACATCCATAGGACATGAAACATCATACATGGATGGTCAGGCAGAGGTGGGGACAGGAACAGAGGTCTCCTGGTATTTGATGCATTGAAGGCCTTCGATAGAGTAAAGAGGGCCTCTATGTTTGCCACTCTGAGACATTTCAATCTGGGACCCCGGATCTGTGCCTTGATACACATCCCAAGGCAAATGTTCTCACAAATGAGAACCTGTCTGCCCCCATCCCTCTGTCCAAAGGAACAAGACAGGGTGCCCCCAACACCCTTGTTGTATGTCCTGACAATGGAGGTTCTAGCCTCAGCTATTTGTAACCACCCACAAATAAAGGGCTACATCAATGAAGGACAAAATCAAGTAATAGCTCTATTTGCAGATGACATTCTGCTGTTCCTGAAGGCTCCAGAGATATCAATCGCAGCCCTCAAAGCCCTGTTTGGAGAATATGGCTCCCAATCTGGCCACAAAGTCAACTGGTCAAAGTGTGAGTGGCTGCCTCTAGGGGGAGATGACCCCCCAACTATTCAAAACTTTACCCTTACCCCAGTGACTTCCCAAAAATACTTGGGAATATACTGTACTTTACCTCCCTAGGAAACTTTACAACATTTGTGAAATAAATTATAATCCATTATTGAAACTTATCCAGGAGGAGCATGACAAATGGAGGAACCTACCCCTCGCATTAACAGGTTAACTAAATTTGATCAAAATGTACATATTGCCAAAATGCCTCTACCTATTCCAAACCCTGCCAGTACGGGTCCCTAAACAGGAGCAGGAGCAGACTAATGGGAACTCCCACAAAATCTGGAGGACACTTAAATCTATTGAAGGCCGTTCCTCTGCTCCCACTATTCCAACTAAGATTCTCACCAAAGGTTGGGTGGTGGAAAACAACTCCCAAATCCTTGAAGAACTTAACTCACATTTTGTCACTGCTGGACTAGTTTTTAACTCCTCACCTTATGCTAGACATGTGAATAGCTGTGCTAGCCCCACCTCTGCAACCAGTATCTCATCCCTTTCAGCTGTGCACGATTAACTACAAAGAAGTTGAAAACTCACTCTTTAACCTCAATACCAGGAAAAGTGCAGGGGATGATGGACTTGAACCCTTCTTCCTGAGACTAGGCTATGCCAATCTCACTGCCCTGTTCCTACATATTTTCAGTCTTTCCATTACCTTTGCCACAATTCCATCCTGCTGGAAATCCACCCACATGCTTCCTCTTTTCAAATCAGGAGACCCTTGCGATTTAAACAACGACAGGCCCATCTCCATATTGCCTGTTCTCTCTAAAGTTTTGGAAAAATTGATCTATAACCAACTACAACATCATCTTGAAATTTACTCACTCCTAAACCCAGCACAATCTGGTTTCAGGTCTAAACACGGCACTATCACAGCATTGGCCAAAGTCACTAAAGACTGGGTTTCTGCTGTGGACTCCAAGAAGATTACTGGTGAAGTCTTTCTAGACCTCTGATTCGTTAAGTGATCATCATCCAGTCTTCTGTATTTGGAAACATGGGGGACTGAAGAAGTCTAAGCCAATTATAAGGATTTCGAGATCTTTTTCTAAAGAGTTGGGTAAAATAGATTGGTCTTTTTTATATTCTATCCCTGATGTGGATTCTGCATTGCATTTTTTCATTACTGAGTTTACACATGTTTTGGACCAGTTAGCTCACCTTGTTAAAAGAAGGGTCCGAGGGAAAACTTATGGGTGGTTAACACCTCCTTTGATTAAACTTATGAGACAATGAGACAAGGCCTGGAAAACGTATAAAATGAACCATTCTGCTTCTGGTTATCATGCGTATAGGACTTTAAGGAACCAATGTAAGGCTAAGATAAGGAAGGCTAAAACAGACTATATTCGTCATAAACAATGTGAAGGGTTATCTAATGCCACTACTTTTTGGAAAACAATTAACAATTTCATAAGGCCTAATGTTTGTCAACCAGGTTCAATGAGGTTGAACGGTGACTTGTTGTCTTGTCCATTGAAGATAGCTAATGAGTTTAATTTGAAATTTACTGCATTGCCTGATTCTTTAGTGACCAGTCCAAGGTGAACTACTTGGATTGACTGAAGATTTTACAGTTAATCCTAAACTGTACTTAGGACTACTACTCCGAAGGAGGTAGAGAAGTTGTTCGTTGTATTAGAGGGACAGCTCAGCTGGTTCTGATGGCTTATGTCCTAGTTTATTGGCGGATGCTGCCTCAGTTATAGCACTTCCAGTTAGTATTATTTTCAACTTGTCTTTTGTTACAGGTACTATACCTAATATATGAAACATACTTTGGTCACTCCTATATTTAAATCTGGTTCACAACATGAGTTTTGTAACTACAGACCTATTTCTATCTTGTCTGCTTTAGCTAAAGTTCAGGAAAGAATAGTTTATAATCAGTTGATTGGGTATGTGGATCGCTTTGGATTATTGTCTCAGAACCAACATGGTTTTAGAAAGGGAAGGAGTACTGAGACTGCCTTGGTCGAGTTCAGAGCATGGTGTAATGGCATGGATAAGGGTGTCTGACGGTGCGTGTTGTCTGGACTTGGACCAAGGATTCGACCTCAGTTGATCACCAATTGTTGATTTCTAGACTTGAGTCATTGGGAGTTGGTGAGTTCTTTGGACTGGACGAGGGATTATTTAACAAATAGGTTTAAAAGGGTTAAATATAGGGTGCTGTATCAGACTCTGTAATGGTTAAGTGTGGGGTTCCACAAGGTTCTATTTTGGGACACTTTTGTTTTCTTTGTTTTTGATCAACTAGTAAGTGTGATTAATAATGCTTCTCTAGCACTTACGCTGACGATGCAGTAATTTATCATAAGGTTTGTCAGTTGGAGATCTAGGTGTTTCTTTAACAGAGGAAATGTGCAATTTCAGTCTTCACTTATGGCCTGTAAATTACTCTTAAACAAATCTAAGACAAGGTGATGGTTTTTGGTACCCCACCTAGACTGAGATCTGAGGTTGGTACTTTGGAAGTTAAATCTCTTGATGGATTACTGTTTGACTATGTTGATACATTTCAATATCTTGGGGTATTACTAGATTCTCATCTAAGTTATGAATCTCATTTTTTGAGGGTTACCTCAAGAATACATTGTAGATTAGGTTCTTTGTATAGAATCCATTCATTTCTTATTCCTGAGTCTAGGCTGGTTATTTCAAATTGCTGCTTACTTCCTATTGTGAACTATGCAGCTATGATTACTGACACTGCTTCTGCGACAGTGATTTCAAAGAAATCCACTTTACTTCACTTGATAGCTAAGTTTGCTTTAAATTGTTCTAAGTCATCTCATCATTGTGTGATTTTGAAAGAAATGGGCTGGTTACCGGTTTCATTAAATTTCCAATACTGTGTGCAGTTCATATATAAAGTTATGGACTCCTGGAATTCCACATAGTATTTCAAAGTTTTGAGACCATATATTGATGGTCATTATTCTAGACATAGGTCAGACAGTAGGTTTCTCGAGATTCCTTTTATGAAATCTAAAAGTGGACAAAGATCCTTTGCTTATATTGTTCATTTATTTGGAATGAAATTCCTCAAGATATTAGGTGGTTGTGTTCTGTCAAAAAGTTTGCCGATGCATTAAGGATGTATTTCGAATCTCAATTTAATTGTAACTGTTTTTTATGAATTTTTTTTATGAATTTTATATGTAACAAAGACATTTTTGTCTGCAATTTGCTGCATTGTATATGTATGTTTGATTATGTATTGTCTGTATGCAATATATGTGGGTCGCACCTGTAAAAGGAATTTGTTTCCAGTATGCTTACCCGTTAAGCGAATAAACAAACAAACAAACAGACCTTAGTAAAGCATTTGACACTGTTGACCATTACCATCTAATTGCCTGCCTTACTAACTTAGGTGCCACCCTGTGTACCGCACAGTGGTTTACCAATTATCTTTCTGGAAAGATGCAGAAATTAAAAGCCGATGGTCTACTTTTAGCCTCCCTGCCAATTGTCAGGGGAGTCCCCCAAGGCTCCATTCTAGGCCCAAACCTCTTCTCTCTGTATATCAATGATCTTGACTCATACATAACAAATTCCAGCCTGCACATCTTCGTGTTCAACACAGTATTGCATACCTCTGGCACAACCTTATCGGAAGTTAGCAACGTTTTTAAAGCTGACTTTGCTCAGCTCGAAAACAGTCCTATAAAAGCCAAGCTTCTTCTAAATTCTAAGAAAATGAAGGCAATGATTTTTTCACGTATTGCCTCCTTTGGGACCCCCCTGTCATACTGAAGGACTATATTGTTACCTCCCTGGGAGAACCCCTGGAAGTCGTACCTAAATTTAAATATTTTGGCATTTGGAGAGACAATAACCTCTCTTTTAATGACCATATTGAGGACTTATCCAGGAGGATCAAAGCACAGTTAGGATTCTTTTTTAGAACTAGGTCTCTCTTCCCTTTTGCGACCTGAACTAGGTTTGTTCTGGCCACATTTCTTCCCTTACTTGATTACGGAGATTTTATCTACCCCTCCTCTGCAATCTCAAGGCTAAGTACGCTGGACATTCTCTACCACTGTGCCTGTTGTTTCATCACTAGCTCCCCTTACCGAACTCACCACTGTGATCTGTATGCAGCTGTTGGTTGGTGTTCACTCGCTACCAGAAGCTTGCTCCATACTGGTATCTGGACCCTTAAGATACTCCTTCACAAACTACTGAGCTACATAACGTCTCTTATCTGCAATTCCCACAGCACATACTCACTCAGGAAATCAGACTACATCCTGCTTGCCGTCCCTAGGACTCGTACTACCTTTGGCCAATGAGCTATTTTGTATGCCCTTCCTACTTTTTGGAACCAACTCCAATCTGTACTGAAACTACCTAGCCTCGTCTCTATTAATCTCTACAAAGTATTAACAGCATCTAAAGTAAAATGTATTTGTAGCTGCTACCAAGCTTACCCCCTACTCCAAGTCAGACACACGTACGTTGACTGCCCTTGTTCTCTCCAAGTCAGGAATGAAAATGCCCAACCAGCATAATGCTTATATTTGCTAAAAGGTACAATTCCTTCTTACCTGCTCTCTCTGCCCTTTGTCTCCTGACCTCCTACCTAAATCTTACTCCTCTCAACTCTTCCTAACTCCCAGCCTTCCCTGGTTTTGTTAATCTTCTAGTCTACCTGCCTAACTATCCTTTCCTTCTTGTCCTTGCACACTAACCACATTTATTACTTCTTATCTGAATTATGTGTAAAAAATTGTCCCTTGTATAGTTTAAACATAAAGGAACAACGTCTTAACCGGACCTTGCTCTGTTAGGTTGTATTTTATCATGAAATGCTTTTTTGTGAACTATGTATGCATTTTGCTTAATTATAGTCAATGATACCTTTTTATGTAATGTCCACATGTCAGTGTAAATGTCTCAGGACCTCCTTGTGAATGAGCTTGCTCAATGGAGTTTTTCCTGCAATAAACTTAAACACTATTTTAAAACCCTAAAAGGTGCTATAACTATCCTGCTCTGGTAGGGGAGAATTCGAATTCGGCAAAATACACTATGGAGGCTGGTAACCAAAGGAGGTTTGGGTCTTCCCAACCTATATTTGTACTACCTGGCAGCACAAATCACTCCCTTAGTTGATCTTTTGATAGCCATCCCAGAACATATGACATGGACAAGGATGGAGGTCTCCACTAACAGTGAACCCCTGACTTTCTTCTATTTTGCGGCTTCCCTCAAAAGAAAGGTAGTAAAACATATTGCCAACCTATTCACCAGGATCACTATGCAAACCTGGCTGATCGCACATCAAATTTTGGACTACTCAGCTGCAACTTCACCAGATGCTTCCATCGTGCAAGTCTTGTGGGAAGAATGGAAAATACCTACCCCTATAGCTAGGGTACTTGGGTCCTGGGTAAAGGCAGGACTATTCTGTATTTCCCAGCTCTGCAATCAGGGGTCTTTGCACTCTTATCGGTTCCTGTCGAGGAGATATGAACTGCACCCTTCCCAATTTTTTGCATACCTACAAGTAAGGCACAGGATATTAGCACACCAAGATGAAGAATCAAACTCCCTACAGATGCATAAGTCTCCACTGGAAAAGGTGGTGAGAGGTGTATCGGGAACAGGGAATACAAAACCACTTAAGGGCTGCTACAAAACCCTACTGTGCAGCTTGTCTACGACTTTGGACAGGCTCAAGGACAAGTGGGATAGGGACAGGGGAGGTGATGTTCTGACTAGAGGAGAATGGAGATTGATTCTACAAAGGGGCAGTAAACAATAGACTATGGACAATTAACTTTAATATTTTTACACAGAACTTATTTTACCCCAACTCTGACCAATAAAATAGACCCCTCAGTCTCAGTTCTCGCCTACAATGCAAAGCAAATTCTGGCACCTTCAGACACATGTTGTGAAGCTACCCTAAAACCAAAGCCTTTTGGCAAGATATAACTAACATTACACAGGGGATTCTGAATGATGACTTAGAAGTGGGTTTGGGGGAAGTATTGCTAGGACTACCAGAGAGATCGAGTGGGAAGGGGGTCTAGATCACCCACTATGGCCATTTGCTATGGTGGTGGGTAAGAAAGCTCTGGCCAGACATGGGGGGGGCAGAGTCTATAGATACATTATCTGAGTGGTCAAATAAACTAATGCAATGTATGACACTAGTGCACACCCAGTACAAGGGCAATGGAAAAGAAGACAAGTTTCACTTAATCTGGGGCTTACTAGAATGAGCTCTGCCAGAGCCATGATTTCTGAATGTATAGTAAACGGAGTATAGACATAGAAACATACATTTTGACAGCAGATAAGGACTGCTTGGCCCACCTAGTCTGCCCATTTCCCTACCTAATGGATAAGCTGCAGATTCTAGTTAACCAGGAGCCTACTTCTTCCTACCCCACCCCCTAGAATTGCCTTATGACTGTCCCATGCATGCTTGAATTCCACCACTGTTTTTGACTCCACAACCTCCTCCAGAAGGCTGTTCCATGCATCCACAACCCTCTCTGTGAAAAAATACCTCCTTAAATTACCTCTGAGCCGCCCCCTTCTATCTTCAAATTGTGCTCCCTTGTTCTTGCACACCTCTTTTTTTGAAAGATGCTACTCTCTTGGACTTTGTTGATTCCCTTGAGGTTCTTGAAAGTTTCTATCATGTCCCCCCTTTCCCTTCTTCCCTCCTTTCCTCGAGGCTATACATATTCAGCTCCTTAAGTCTCTCTTCATATGTCTTCCGGTGCAGACCCTGCACCATTTTAGTGCCCTCCTCTGGACAGCCTCCATCCTGTCTATGTCTTTGTGAGATTAGGTCTCCAGAACTGCATCGCAGTACTCAGATGGGGTCTCACCAACTGTCTGTACAGAGGGATAATAACTTCCTGTTTTCTACTGGTGATGCCTCTCCCTTTGAATCCCAGTATCCCCCCAGCCCACCTTGCAGCCCTCTCACATAGCTTGCCCACCTTTAGGTCATCTGATATGACTACCCCCAGGTCCCTTTCCATTTTTGTTGTTGTTAGTATCTCACCCCCAATTATGTACTCTTCCCCTGGGTTTTTGTTTCCCAGGTGCATTACCTTGCACTTATTAGCATTGAATCTAAGCTTTCATATATTTGACCATTCCTCTAACCTTGCCAAGTCCCTTCTCATCCTTTCCACCCCACCTCGTGCATCAACTCTGTTGCAGATCTTACTGTCATCTGCAAAGAGACATACTTTTCCTTCCAGTCCCTTTGCAATGTCGCGTATAAAGACATTGAAGAGGACCGGTCCTAATACTGAACCCTGCGGTACCCCACTAGTAACCTCCCTTTCTTCAGAGTGGACTCCATTTACTATTACTCTCTGTGTCCTATTCTCCAGCCAATTCTTTACCCTGGCTGTCATCTTGGGACCACCCCAGGCTGGCTAACTTGTATATTAATCTTTTGTGTGGGACTGTGTCAAATGCCTTGTTAAAGTCTAGGTAGGCCATGTCTACAGCCCTTCCCTGATCTACTACTTTGGTCACCTAGTCAAAGAAATCTATCAAATTTGTCTGACATGACCTTCCAACTGTGAATCCATGCTGCCTTGGGTCCTGAGCCCCTCTGGCCTCTAGGTGCTCGACAATTCTTTCCTTCAGAAGTGATTCCATCATTTTCCCTACCACTGAGGTTAAACTAACTGGTCTGTAGTTTTCTGCGTCTGCCTTGCTCCCACTTTTGTGAAGGGGAATCACATCCGTCCTTCTCCAGTCGTCGGGCACCACCCCATCCTCCCATGATTTGTTAAAGAGGGTAGTCAGTGGTGTCACTAGTTCTACCCTTAGTTCTTTTAGAATTCTGGGATGAATCCCATCAGGCCCCATTGCTTTGTACACCTTCAGTTTTAAGAGTTCTTTCAGAACCCTTTTCTGTAAATGGCTGGTATCAACTTCTGTATCCAGAGTGTTTCTACTGTTTGTTTTAGGTACCTCCCCACTTCCTTTGTAAATACTGAGCAAAATATTTGTTTAGTATCTCTGCCTTTTCACAGTCACCCTCTGTCCACCCTCCTCCTCTTTATTAAGCATCACTAACCCTCCCTTGGTCTTCCTTCACTCCCTGATGTACCTATAAAAGGTTTTATCCCCCTTCTTAACTGAGTTGGCTATCTTTTCCTCAGTTTGGGCCTTTGCTGTTCTGACTGCCTTCCCAGCTTCCTTTTGCTTTAACTGATACAGTTCTCTGTCCTGCTCCTTCTGTGATTCCTTGTACTTCCTCAATGCTTTCTTTATCTCTTGAACCTTCACTGCCACTTCCTTTGAGAACCATAGTGGTTTCTTACATTGTTTCATTTTGTTTATTTGCTTCACGCAAAGGCTTGTTACCTCTTTGATGGCAGTTTTTATTATTCCCCATTGTTCTTCCACCCCTCCTTCCTGCCAATTTGCTAGTGCACTTCTTAGGCACTCACCTATTTTTAAAGTCAGCCTCTCCAAAGTACAGTACTTTTGCCTTTGTATGGCTTGACTCTATTGCTGTGTTTATTGTGAACCATACTGTTCGATGGTCGCTAGTTCCCAGATGGCTACCCACTTCTACATCTGTGATCCTCTCTTCATCTCCATTTGAGAGAACCAGGTCTAAGATCGCTCCCTCTTGAGTGGGCTCCAATACTAGTTGTCTAAGGCATGCCCCCGTAGGGCATCTAGAATAACCCTACACTGCCACTTAAATTATATATACACTGCATGGTAAGCCCCTGGCTAGATGTAGAAGTGTTTATTTGAATGGGAGGCATAATCCCTTTCAGAGGAACTGTCATCATGAATTAACTTTGGGTGGCTTCATGGTTTTAAATAATATTTTCAGACCAATTAATTACAATAATCAGACATGCACTACAATACTATATTTTATTACTCAAAATGTGCTTATGTCCTTATGTTTACACCATTATCAACTTCCAGTCTGTATTCTCTCTTTTGTAATAATGGATATACTGATTATATGTGCAGTTCTGCTGACCTGCAAAATAAAATGAAAAAAAAAAGAACTTAAGCCAGCCTGGTGACGTAGAGGATTGAGGTGCTGGCACCTTATCTCAAACCACACCAGTGACCTGGGTTCAGAAATGGACTCAGGACACTGGGAGTCAGCAGGGGGAAGATAGGATCGAACATCCAAAGGACTGCTCTCCTATCTTGGGGTGGGATTGGGGAATACCTCACTTGGCAGTGGCCCCCAGTGGAGACTGGAAGCACTACATGAGCAGCACAATGAGGGGACCCAGAGAACTGGAAATACCACCTGGCGGCTGCCAGATGACAGCTCTCCATCCCCCAATACCTCTGGTGCCTTTGGTGAGCCTCCTTCGCTCAGCAGCATCCCTGGGCCTTATTGTGAGTGCACTGGAGTCCCCATGCCCGGTGCCTAAGGGTTATGTCTGGGAAATCTCAGGAACTGGCTGTGATGTGAGGGTTGGAGACAGCTTGGGTAAGGCTAGCAGGGGCTTGGTGAGGACATGTAGGATCCTGAAGGAGTAGGGATCACCAGGGTAGCAAGGAGAGGAATAAACAGAAATTAAAAAAAGAACTATAAAAAACAAAAGTAATGCTTTTCATCTGCTTCCATAATAAATACTATCACCACCTGTTGATAGTCAGTAACTTTCAAGGAACAGCACTGGAGAAAGTAACTCACTTCAAATACTTTGGGGTAATTATTGACTGCACTTTGTCCTATGGACTGCACATCGACAACATTGCCAAAGCAGTGAATACACATAGTCTACAGATATAAGAACTGCTTAACCTCAGATGCATTGCATTTGGCAGTTCAAAGTTCTGTGATCTCTGTCATAGACTATGGACTCCCCAATTATGGGTCTGCTACACACATGGCCCTTCAATGAATCTCTACTGCACTAAATGCCTGTAGACTCATATCTGGTGCACTGAGACTTATTCTCACCAGCGATTTCTATGCCCAAACTGGTTGGTTGCCACTAAATGGGAGAATTCTATTTCAATCATGACTCCTGGCCAAGAAAACAACCCTTGGTCTATTGCCTCTAGGGGTCCAGGAATTGCTAAGCCCTTACATCAATCCACATTGTATTCATCGCTCAGAACTTCAGCTCCTACAGGTGCCACGCTGCCAAACTTCTGAGGGTCAAAGATCCTTCACCTGCAGAGCAACGCTTTGGGTCAACACCCTCCTATGTGACATTACCTCTAAACCCAAGATTGGCCTATTTAAAATAAAACTTTGGTAACACCTCTCATCTTTAAGGAACTACAACTGCTTCCACTAAATCTTCCTCGAGCTGTTTCTAGCACTTGTAATATCTGCCTCTGCTACACTTATCACCATCCCCCCTCCTTCCCCTCAAAACCCCCTTACCCCTCTCATCCCCTATTCCCTTCCCCTACTTCTACCTCTTCTTCTTTCTTTTTTCTCTTTCTTCTACCCTTTCCCCCTTCCCCTTTCTATTTTCACACCTTTGTCCCCCCAAGCACAAGGCCACCTGGCTGCAACCTTCTATGTGTAAAGTTCTGGCCTCTCTCCATGATGTTCACAGTAGGTTTCATGATGTATACTTAGTGCTTGATTATGTACTGTACTCAAATATGTATTTGACCTGTTTTATGTTGAACTATACCCATGCTGTTCATTTGTTTGTTTCTTCATTTATTCTGAAATATCTTCTATCAATGTAAACAGTCTACTTAACTTACTGATGTGGAACCTTTGTAAATGAGCTCTTAGCTCAAATGTATTTGTAATCTGAGAACACAATACGTAAATAAAAAAATAAATAAAATATCACATTGCATATCTTTGAGCTTTGGTAACACTTTCCTCTCCTTATGCAGACAGTTCAGGCCCTTAATATTCCAAGTCACCATTCTGATGAGTTGTAGCATGCCATGTTTACAGGAGTAATAACATCTGTCTTCAGTCTACATATCCCCCAATGCCTCCATTCCCCCAGGTATCCTTCCAAGCTACCCCCAAGATCTCCAATACTCAAAAGTAAGTAGTCAAAAGCACAGTGGTAACATTTATCTAGTAGTGCTCAAAAGCACCAAGAGTCCGGGCCCCAGATGACAGATTAAATGCCAGCTATTTACAGTATTATAAAACAAAAGATAGAAACACAAATACATTTGTAAAGAAGTGAGTCTAGCTGGTTTAGGCACACTGAGTGTCAATCTGAACTTTGTCACTGTACTGTATATTACTCTGTATTTGTCCTCACTCAGTGAATGACACGGAGCCTTTGTAAATGAGTCCCTGACTCAAAGGGTTGTAATTCCTAGACTTTATATAAAATAAAAAAATAAAATACTATTTTTTTAATTTTTTTTAACTAGGAGATATACACTAAGCAGAAAGCGTGTTTACAGGTGTGACCTGGGAGCACAGGGAAGTTAAGTGACTTGCTCAGTGTCACACAGTGTGCAAGTGGGGGATGTGGGATTCAAATCCAGATCTCCAGGTTTGCAGCTCAGAGCCTTAAACCACTGTGATATACTGCCTTCTTAATTAATTAATGACAAGGAGGCTCTAAAGCCCATATTTGCACAAAACCTGAGGTGGGCTCAAGTCACCCCCAAATTCCAGCCCTGAGGAGACCATGAGGGCACTGAATCCTCTCGGCAGCAGAAACATAGAAACAAAGAACATGATGGCAGATAAAGGCTGCTTGTCCCACCTAGTCTGCACGTTTCCCTACCCATTGTAAAAACTCCAGAGCCTAATTGATTCATAGCTTACCGTCACTGCCATGGGGTCATTCTGCTGCAAGTCAAAACAGCATCGCTAAAAATGCCACAGCCAAACAGTGCCTAACAAAAACAATGTCTGGAAAAACACCAACATGTTTCATGCAATGCGCCCTTTCAAAATAATGGGCAGTTATGTTTTTTGCAGTGGGCTTCACCCCTCACACCCGCTGAACATAAATAGCCAAGTCTGGGGTGGGAGGGTGGGATCTCGAGGATGGGAAGAAACTTTGAGGTGGTTAAATCACAATAAAAAGTTGTAGCAGACGAAATCCTTGGGGGGGGGACAGAACCATGGCCTCAGGTCTTCTGAGTGTGCTTTGTGCTGGTGCCCTAGCCAGTCCATTGCAGCAACTCTCCCAGGCACCCAGCACGCAGCGACTCATCCACTCTCTAATTAAATATGCAGAGACAGGGGTAGCAGTATTCCCTACCACTATTCTGCCACTGTTGCTGTAAATTCTGGTGCTCACTGTATAGTGTGGCTAATACCGTGCTGTGTTACATGCGTCGCAATGACACTGTTCCCTTTCTCCTTACTGCCACGAGGGTTACCTTCTGTCTGTCCCATGCATCTTTGAAATCATTTTAGCCCCCATTTTAGTAAAGAAAATAGATATACGGTACTTGAAAGGCAAGCCACCTGCAATGCACTGTGCCTAAACTGTGGACTCAAAATACAGGTAAGACTGTCCTACAGATCAACGAGTACGACAGACATAGAAACATAGAATTTGAATTTGATGGCAGATAAGGACCGCTTGGCCCACCCAGTCTGCCCATTTCCCTACCTACTGGATAAGCTGCAGATCCTAGTTAACCAGCAGCCTACTTCTTCCTACCCCCACCCCATAGGGAGCTCAGTTGGAGTCTGGCAAGATGTAATCACTGTCTGCCAACTTTGATAGTGTCAGTTAGAATTCTGCTGCTTCCCCATCAAAAGTGGTGGGACAGTGCATAGAGGAACAGAGCTACGATCATTTTAAAAAATGCATAGATGCCTCAGGGCTAAAGGTGTTATGGGTGTGAATTGTGTTCCTCTGTACTGTTCCTTTAAAAAGAAATTGAGTCATTGGAGCCAAAAACACAGATGGGCTCCAAGTTGGAGGTGATAGATAAATCAGTGCTGTATACATTCTGGCCTCCTCCTGTCTCCTTACTGTAATATGGTAATCCCTGATACATGACAGTTTCTGCCCTCAAGTGGGTGCAAAAATGTATGTGCCCATGCCCAGATTGTTAAGAAGTTCCACTCCAACCCCATTTCAAAAACACATACATACATTTAACAAAACTGGAAAATAAAACCTCTCTAGTGATGCTGGGTAAATGGAGAACACTGTCCAAGGATATTCAATAGACTGGGACATAAAGCATCGGTAATGGTTTACACTGACTGCCTTGCTTTCATGTCCCCAGAAGATCTCAGCATCCCTAGAAATCTGGAGCAGTCGGGAGCAGAGGATTAGCCAAAGAGAGTTATGGGAAGCATGCAACACTGGCGCTGTGCAGAAAGAGTCCCAGACACAAATTCAAACATTTGCACTGAAATAGCCTGAAGTAGATGACAGTATTTGGTATAGTATACCAAAAGGAAAGTCAGATGTAGCAGGCCCATTTGGTAAGCCAAGGTGACCGTAGGCTGTAAAATAGGCAAATCAGTTGCTGCATGTCATCTCTCCAAGCAAAAGTACCAAAGCCCCCATATTACTCACAATTACCTCTGGGCAGCCAAATCAGACTTGGAGGGGAAACTGCTCCTGGGGTTGTGACACCCATCTAGTTCTGCATTTCTTCCAGACCTGCGGCTCAAGGTGTTGCACTTATCGGGGGCACAGCAGCACTTGACAGATGGCACCAGTTTCCTCCAGGGCTTGGAATTTATGTTGGTGATCTTGGAACTGAACAGATAGGACAGCAGGATATAGAACTGAGTTCTTCAGGCCCTGGTTTCTGAGGCCCTGTTTAATTTTACCAAAAGCTTGCAGACACTGCAGGACATTGGCCAGGTAGTCCAGATAGAAGGCCATGCAACAGTTCACTGACAGTCCCCCACTCCCTCTGATCGATAGTGACTGTGACTGATTTAACAAAGAATATGGACAGACCATCCAAGTCGGTGGACAAACACTGTCACTTGGAGAAGCAGAAGAAAAAAATGT
The DNA here is from genome assembly GCA_016271365.2 of Neoceratodus forsteri. Lineage (NCBI taxonomy): Eukaryota > Metazoa > Chordata > Ceratodontiformes > Ceratodontidae > Neoceratodus > Neoceratodus forsteri. The sequence continues at coordinate 17,833,003 of CM028129.1, read as the reverse complement.
CCACTTGCCCAGTTCATTCCTGCTATCCTCTGCAGAAAGATAGAGGTAAGTCTTCAAATAATGAGAGGACCTGGGCTACTGCATCAGGTCCTGCCACACCTCCTGATCATCTCTTAGATGCCAAGGTCAGGGTTTGGTTCTGGCTTCCATTTCCCACAGGGGATTTGCAACTTATGCCACTCTCAGGTTCAGTCCTGCCAACAGTTCCACTGTCATTGACCTCTTTGGGCCCTTTAGCACACATCTACTTTATCAAGCAATGTCAGGGGCTTTCCAGTGCCTTTTGCTATTTGCTCCATCACCACTGCCTCTGTCAGTGCCCTCAGCAATACTGCTTTGACCTTACCATCGATACAACAGTTCTCAATCCATGCTGCCATGCTGGGCCCTGAACAGCTTCGAACAAAGGATCACCTGTTGAAGATTCCTCATCTGCTGTCTCCTCATCTTATCGACCTTCTCCCGATGACAGTCTTGCCTGTCAATAATTCCTCCTCTTTTGTCTCCTCAACCCATTGACCTTCTCCCTATAACAGTCTCACCTGTCAATGATAATCCCTCTGTTGTCTCCTTGTTCCATCAACTTATCCCTATGACAGTCTCGCCTGTCGATGAATCCTCCTGTGTTGTCTCTTCATTCCATTGACCTTCTCCTTATGACAGTTGATGTCAACAAGGAACCGGAGTACAATTCAGAGTATATGGGAGAAGAGGAGTACAATCCAGAGTATATGGGAGGAGAGAAAAAATTACTCATCTTAGTAATGTTGTTTCTTCTAATGGAGTATTGCTATATTATGACAACTGCAGTATGACCGCAGGTTAGAACTGCTCCAGAGGTGAAATAGTTAACTTTCCATGCAGGCATGGAACTTAGAACATGAGCTCAGTTGAAAACTCTGTCTGTGCGCTTCAAACGCAAACTGTCAGATCTTTACGAGCTAAAACTCACTAAGGTTCTGTGTGGAAGCTGTAAACCTACACTAGCCAACTGGCTACTAACATAAACACTCATTTTTGGCCTCAAACAAAGACTCAAGTCAGGAGACCAAAAAATGCAAAAACACAACACCAATTCATCCAAAAAGGTAGGTGAAAAACAACAAGGTGGGCATCAAAAAGTGCCAACCTGTACCTCACCCACATCCCCAAAACAGAGGTTCTGAGAGGGCAGGGAGGGAGGTCATAATATAGCAAGACTCCATTAAAAGAAACAACATTACTAAGGTGAGTAATTTTTTCTTCAAACTACATGAAGTCTTGCTATATTATGACAATTGAACTACACAGCAGTACCCCATGGAGGGGACAGAACCTACCTAGGAAATAGGCTCTAGTACGGCTGTGCCAAACCGAGCATCACTCCTAGCCTGGATGTCAGGGAGTAATGCTAGTAAAAGTGTGAACTATTTTCCAGGTAGCTGCTTGACATATTTCTAGAATAGGAATGTCTCGGCAGCAGCCAGAGATGCAGCTGTACCTCTGGTAGAGTGAGCCCTCAGGCCTGAGGGGGAACTCACCCAACTCTCATAGCAGAATTGGATACAAGAGACAATCCACCTGGCAATGGATCTTTTAGTGGCTGGCTTCCCTTTACCAGCTTCACCATAGGTGAGGAACAGTTGAAGGGAGTCAAACCTATGACCCTTGGTATGCTCTATGTGGTAACTAAGGGCTCTCTTCACATTTAGGCTGTGCAGCATCCTCTCCCCAGAGGAGGAGTGGTCAGTGAAGTACACGGGAAATGAAATAGATTGATTAAGGGGAAATCTGAAACCACCTTAGGCAGGAACTTTCTGTTAGTCTGAAGGACCACCTTATCTCTGTGAAAGAGATAAACTCCTGCTCCACTGACAATGCTTGTAATTCACGTATGCATCTGGCAGAGGTGATGGCTACCAAAACACAGTTTTCCAAGTCAAGTACTTGAGCTCAGCTGAAGACAAGGGCTCAAGGGGCTACATAGCTGAGCAATGCAAACATTAAATCCCAGGCAGGGGCAGGATCCTGAGTGAGGGTTGGTGTGAAACAACCCCTTAAAAAACTTGGAAAATACAGGATAAGTTGAAAGGGAAGAGGATTTACCTGCTGAAATAAAAGCAGACACAGCTGCCAAGTGCATCTTCAGGGTAGCTGGTCTCAGTCCCAAAGAATTCAGGTGGACCATATAATCCAGGGCTGTGGGTAGATCAGCAGAGACTGGGGAAATATGCTTTTCCGAGCACCATATGGAAAATCTTTTCCATTTGGAATTGTAAGTAGCCCTGGTGGAAGGCTTCCTTGTGGCCTTCAATATATCCATTACACCTTGGGAAAGGTGTAAATCAGCAAACTCTAACTCTTCAAGAACCAAGCCTGAAATTGAGAGATTTGAGATTCGGGTACCAGACCCTTCCCTGGGCACAGGTTAACAGATTGTGATTCCTGGGAAGGGACAGGGGAGGATGGACTGCTAAGGACAGCAGGAGTGGATACCAAGGCTGTCTGGCCCAATCAGGAGCTATCAGAATGACTTTGCATGATTGGGATCTGATTTTGACTAGCACTTTGAACAGGAGAGGAAAGGAGGAAGGGATAGAGAAACTTCCTCCCAACTGAGGGCCTAAGGCATCCAGGGGGAGTGAGCCCAACACTGGGGCCTGAAGCAAAAAGAGGAAGTGGTGATTGGGGCTGCAAAGATCTATCTCATGGGTGCCCCATCTGGCAAATACTACTCCCAAGACCAGGGGATCCAGTGACCATCCGTGGTGGCCCTGAGAAATCCTGCTGAGAGCATCTGCCAGGACATTGTCCTTGCCTGAGAGGTGAACTGCCATAAGGGAGGTGTTCAGAGAGTAAGCCAGAGACCACAACTTCATTGCTTCAGTGCACAAGGCCGTAGACTGAGTGCCCCCCACTTGTCGATGTACCACATTGCAGTGGTGTTGTCTGTTCCGACCTGAAAACTCTTGTTCTGAACAGATTTGGAAAAATCTTGAAGTGCTAGAAAAACTGCTCTGAGCTCCAACAGGTTGAGGTGGAGCAGAGATTCCTGGGGAGACCACAGACCCTGGGTGGTGAGGTTGCCCATGTGAGCTCCCCAGCCCAAGAGGGACGCATCTGTAGTAAAGATTAGAGAATGAGACTGAGTGACAAAAGGAACCCCTTGTCTCAGGTTGCTCTGATCCTGCCACCACTGTAGGGCTTAGATCAGGGTTCGAGTTACTGGGCTCAACTTGGTAAGAGGATCCTTTCTTTGAGACCAAAAAGCTTTCAAATGGAACTGGATGTCCCTCATCTGAATCTTGCTCCTTGCACAACTGCTGTGGAAGCAGCCATGTGTGCTAGGAGCTGCAGAAAATGCCTTGCTGGCCGGGAGACCTGCAGGGTAAATGAGGAGGCCAGGGAGACTAGGGTCTTTGCCCTGTCCAGGGGAGGAAGGCCCTGGCTTCCTGTGTGTTCAGTTCTATGCCTATGAAGGTAAGTAGCTGGACCAGCTCTAGAACTGACTTTGAGAGATTCAGAAGGAAACCTAGAGAGGTAAGCAGTTGTTGCGTTATCTGAAGGTGTAAATTGACCTGGTCTGGGGACTGGCCTACTAAGAGCCAATCGTCAGGTAAGGAAAGATGGCAATCTTTGCCTTCTTAGGTAGGCAACTGCTACAGCCAGGCATTTGGTGAATACTCTTGGGGCAGAAGTGAGGCCGAAGGGCATTGCTCTGAACTGGTAGTGGCCTGAGGGCAGCTCAAACCTGAGGTACTTTTGATGGGACCTTCTGATGGGAATATGGAAGTAGGCATCCTTGAGGTCCAGGAAAGCTAGCCAGTACCCTGGCCTTAGAGAGGGTAGGATAATTCTCAGAGTCATCATTTTGAACTTTGGCTTTAAAAGGTGCTTGTTTAAATATCTGAGATCCAGGATGGGCCGCCATTCTCCTGTCTTTTTGGGGTGAGAAGTACCTGGAGTACAAACCTTTGCCCCAGTGAGGGAGGAACCCTTTCCACAGTTCTGAGAGCCAGGAGGGTAGAGACCTCTGCCTCTAGGGCGAAGTGCCTCTGATGGAGTTGCAGTTGGAAAGATCTGGTTCTCAGCTTGGAAATTTTGAAGCTGAGAACCAGTCCCTGGCTACTACTTCCAGGACCCACTTGTCTGATGTTAAAGACTTCCAGTCCTGGACAAAGTAAGCCAGCCTGCCCTCTACAGGTAGAGGATAATCGGCCCTGGCAATCCCATCAGGGTGCCTGCTTGGCAGGGGCTTTGGGCTGAGGGGTGGAAGCAGACCTGCTTGTATCCCATCTGCCTATCCCTCTAAAGAACCCCCTCTGAGCATAGGCAGAGGAGAAAGCTTGGGCTTGGTAAAAAGGCCTATGAAAAGGCCTGCCCCTGCCTCTAGGAAGCTGCTTTTGAGGAGTGGCCTGCCTTTCCTTGGCCTGTGCACTCCTATAGGTGGTTCTATATTCATCCACTGTCTTTATGTAATTCTCTGTTTGCTCCCCAAATAGAGAATTTCCCACAACAGAAAAATCCATGGCCTTAGACTGGGTATCCTGAGACAGGGTAGTACATCTGAGCCAAACCATCCTGTGAAGTGCCACAGATGTAGCCATGACTCTTGATGAAACATCATTAGAGTCCACTGCAGCATGAAATTGCACCTTGGATGCCTCACTACCATCCATAGCCACCTGTTCCAGCTCCCTGGCAAGCTGGTCAGGGACTTGTTTCACTAGGGCCAGCACAGTATCCCATCTGGATTACTGGTACCTAGCAGCATAAGCCATATAATTTGCTTGTCTGAGTCCCAAAGATGCTGCCATGTACTGTTTCTTTGTCATAGCATCAATCTTCCTGGAGTCCTTCTCAGGTGGGTGTGAAGCTAGGGGACAGCCTTGTCACAGGCTGCAGCCTGCACTACCCCCACATGGCTGCATTGTTGAGTGAGGAAATCAGTGTCAGAGCCTGATAAGGTATACCTCGTGTCCATCCTTTTATCCACAGGAGGTATAGTGTAAGGAGTTTTTAAAACTTTTATTGTCTGTTTCCGAAAAGATTTATGCAAAGGAATAGACAGTCTCCTAGACTCTGGAATATCCATCATTTCTACATAGTCTGGCTCCTCTTGGTCATCAACAGCTTCCTCAACAGGGAGCTGGAGAGTTTCAAGCAACTTTTATAAAACATGAAATGAGAAAGAACTCAGAAAGCCTTGGGAGAAACCCTAGGGGTCTATCTGGAGATGTCTGGATCAATGGGCACATCCAGATCTTCAAACCATATTCACTCTCCTCATATTCCTCTTTCCCTCCCCCAGTTCATAAAATCCTCAAAATCATAATCTTGAACCGGTGGAACCGCAAACCGAGCAGCTTACCTGAAGGTGTCGATTTGGTCGGAACAGGAGAGAGAGACTGGACAATTCGAATTGCTTTAGCTATTTCCTCAGCAGTTGGGGAGAGAACTTTTGGCTCTACACTAGCTGACTTTCTAGTCCTTTTTTCTGGAACCGGCTCCTCAGAAGTGGCTCTTCGTTTGCCTGAGGAAGTATCTCCCTGGTCAGAGGGCACTCCCTCTGGTTCGGTTGGCACCGAACCGGGCTGGCCATCTGGGTCAGTGGACTTTTTTGCCTCCCTTTCCCTGAGCCTGCCAACTCTCTTATCTATGGTGGTAGCAGGGAAATTGTGACAAATCTGGCAGTCTGAATTGAGGTGGTCAAACCCCAGACAATAGACACGTGTGGTATGTGGGTCAGCCTTAGCAAAAGCTTCCCCACAAACACTACAGTGTTGAAACCCAGTGGGTCTGGTTTTCCTTTTGGGTTTCTCAGACATAATGCCAGCCTAACCAACTTGCCCATTTATGGCAATCCACCAAGCAAGACACCCTTATCGGTTCCCAACCGTGTCACGGGTCGTGGAAAAACCATAATGAAATCCGTTTTTTTTAGAACCGATAAGAACCGGGAACCGCACTCTAAAAAAGGACTAGTAGATTTTAATAAACCTGATCGGGTTCAAACTGAACCGATAAAGAATACAAGTTCCACACAGAAAAATAAATATAAAACCTATATATTACTTACATTACTACAGACAGAGCTTGAACCGACTGGTTGCGGTTTAATTTCGGCTAAAAACCAAAAAATAATACTTTTAAACCAACAAAATGAACCGAGCAGAAGGAGAAATTTCCGGAGTGACTGTTCAGTGAGGCGGAGTAAAGAATCTGACAGTTTGCATTTGAAACACAACAGACAGAGTTTTCAACCAAGCTCGCGCTCTAAGTTCCATGCCTGCATAGAAAGTTAACTATTTCACCTCCGGAGCAGTTCTAACCTGCAGTCATACTGCAATTGTCATAATATAGCAATACTTCATGTTGTTGAAGGAGTATAATCCAAACAATATGGGAAAGGAGGAGTACAATCCAGAGTACATGGGAGAGAAGAACAATCCAAAGATTATGGGTTAGGAGGAGTACAATCCAGAGTATATGGGAGAGGAGTACAGTCCAGAACATATGGAAAAGAAGGAGAACAATCCAAAGAATATGGGATAGGAGGAGTACAATCCAGAGAATATGGGAGATGAGGAGTAAAATCCAGAGTATATGGGAAAGGATGAGTGCAATCCAGAGTATATGGGAGAGCAGAAGTACAATCCAGATTATATGGGAGAAAAGTAGTACAATCAAGAGTATATGGGAGCGGAGTGGAGAGTACAATCCAGAGGATATGGGAGAAAAGGAGCATGTTCCAGAAGATATAGGAGAGCAGGAGTACAATCAAGATTATATGGGAGAGAAGCAGTACAATCCAAAGGATATGGGAGAGGAAGGGTACAATCCAGATTATATGGGAGAGGAGTACTATAATCCAGAGTATATGGGACAGGAGGAGTACAATCTAGAGTATATTGGAAAGGAGTATTATCCAGAGTACATAGGAGAGGAGGGGTACATTACAGGGTATATGGGACAGGAAGAGTGCAATTCAGAGTACATGGGTGAGGAGAAGGAGAAGGAGTACAACCCAGAGTACATAGGAGAGGAGGAATACAATCTAAAGGATATGGCAGTGGAGGAGCAGAATCCAAAGGATATGAGAGATGGGAAGTACATTACAGAGCATATGAGAGAGGAGTACAATCCAGGGGATATGGGAGAGTAGGAGTACAATCCAGACTAGATGGGATAGGAGGAGTACAATCCAGAGGATATGGAAGAGGAGAGTACAATCCAGGGGATATGGGAGAGGATGAGTATAATCCAGAGTATATGGGAGAGGAGGAGTACAATCTAAAGTATATGGGATAGGAGGAGTACAGTGCAGAAGATTTGGGAGAGGAGGAAGAGGAGACCATGGCAGAAGATAGATAGATAGATAGATAGATAGATAGATAGACAGACAGACAGAGTGAGATTATTTATGTAACACTGCATTCACAAGACACATAGGCCCAGATATTCAAACTGCGCCCAAAATGTGCGCAACAGCAGGAACAAGCACAATTCAATTGTGCATATGCGCAACAGACGCAATATTCAAACATGGAGCAAAACAAATTGTGCAAGCAGCCAACGTCTGAATATCACACAAACTGCGCCATAGCGCAACCAGGAAGGGGAAGCTGAGCAGAAAGGTTGCACCATAGCGCAACAAGGCTAGCCCAACTGAGCAGTCCAGAGGTGCCATAGTGCAAGCAGAGCCCCCCCACCCCCAGCAGTGCAATGGAACTGCACAACCAGGGAGGCAGGCTGGGGCCCACCGCCAGCCATGCCACACAAGGGCACAGGAACACTGCAGAACCAACAAGACACCCACACACCCTAAGCACAGCATCACTGGGGGAGGGATGGATGATCCACTGGCCCATGGGGACAAGCCAACAAAGCACAGCAGGGCCATGACGCCCAGCACAACCACTGGCAGGCTGAGACTGCCACACACAGGGGGCTGACAACCACAGTGCACATCAGCCCCCCGTCTGCACAGCACACCCTGCACCGTGACCCCAAGACACCACCCATGTGCAGTGACTGTCACTGCAGTAAACACCATGCATCCCCCCCAACACACGTCAACCTCATGTAGCATAGAACCATACAAGCCAGACCCACCCTGGGCACCCAGCGGTGGGCGGCAGCAGATGGCAAGACTGACAGAAAGTCACTGCCACACCGGAGACACCTCCCCATGCACACACACACCACACACACACACACACACACACACACACACACACACACATACCCAGGACCATACCACCCCAACTGAGCAACCATAGCCAGCTGCAAATCAGAGACCACCACAGTATTCATAACAAAATACATATATATTGCAAAAGAAAGTAGAACAACAAGAACAATAACAAAACTATTTACAGATATTTACAAGACCAGGGGTAGGGTACAAGGTGAGGTGGGCAAGGGTAGGGTGAACAACTGGGAGAGGGAAGGCAGGGTGGGAGGGATGGGTGAAGGGAAGGGAAGCCTGTCTAATGCCTAGCAGGCTGGTCTTCTGCTGCCTGGTGCTGTCTTGGTTGGCTGTGCCGTCGCCAGAGCCCACGGTGCTGAATGTCCCTTAGGATGTTATGGTTTTCAACGGACACCTTGGTCAGCTGGTGGAGGGCATGCTCAATTCTGCATAGGACGCTGAGGCCTAGGAAAAGGGAACACAGTCAATGGCTGTGACTGTCCACAACCCTGAACACCACCCATCCTGCAAGGCATATAGCCCAGTGTCCCGCACCTGTGATGGTATGCACCCACCCACAGTGACCATGCACATGACATGCTCAACCAGGCGGCACCAGCTATGTGCACCACTGCACGCACACACTGCCCATGTCCATCACAGCACAAACAAGGCTGTCAAGTGACGTGGCAATGTGGTGGGATGCCAATTCCACAGCCATGTGCCCAGTGCATGCATTGACCACCAGTGACGCACACACAGACATGCAGTGACACTGGACAGTGATGACTTTCACCTGTGTCATGCATGGTTGTGTTGTCCATGGCTGGTGGTCATGCCCACCCCCTCCAGCATGCATTAGCATCCATGATGTAATGATACTCACACTCATCAAGCAGCTGTGGCTGCTGCTGCTGCTGCTGCTGCTGTGGCCAACCCCTCACATCATCTCCGTTCTCCACCTGGGCCCTGCCACGGCCCTCCTCAGCCCGTGCCTGCATCCTCTCTGCCAGGCCTGTGGGTGACAAATGTTGAGAAAAACATCAGTGTGACTCCAAAGCAGACTGCCCCCTGCTCCAGTGAGTGTGCCTGCCCTCACAGCCAGACCCATGCATCTCACACTTGCACACACTGACACAGCCAACCATGGCAGAGCCATCCCCCATGCACAGCCACCAAAACACAGTCACACCCCTACGGAGAATACAGGTGCATAGATGGTACACCCACCTGGCCTAGGCACAACGCCCCTCCTGGCACGTGACCGTAGGCATTGCAGCACATCAGGCTCCCTCCTGCGGAGGTCACTGAACCCGTGCCGGCACTGCTCAGCAGACCGGCACTGCCCTGTGACCCTCACCAGGTCAGTGGCCACCTGCAGCCAGACCTGGGTGCGAGCCATGGTGAGGGGCTCCTCCCCATACAGTGCCCCATAGTGGGGCTCAACCAGGGCCACCAGGTTGGCCACCTCCACTGGGCTCTATTGGGGCACTGTCCTGCGTACCATAGTTCATGTTGTACAGCAGGCAATATGGCGCCCCGCAGCGTGGCAACCCCACGTGGAAATGTTGCGCAATAGACCACCATAGGTTCCAATCACACTGTTCATACAGCGCCGTCGGTTCACATAGCACTGTCACCAAACAGCGCAATAGGGCCGTACACATGGCAGCCGAACAGTGCCAGGGGGCAAAGGTTGGACACCAGGTCAGGGGTCTATGACGCAAGGCCATGCACAGCACCATCTGACATCTACGCATCCTGCGCGACCGACCACCTGCGTGCCAGTGCCACAGTGGACTATTGTGCAGTAGTGCCACAGCGCCATATGGTTCCCAGTGCTGTAGTGCCACTGGCACAATGGTGGCCATGGCCTGAATTGCCGATCGCGCACAGCACGTCATCAGCGCGGCAGACACCTGCGTAAGCTACCTGGGCCTGCGCAATGCAGTGTACCACACAGTCACAGATCTGTGCCATTGGCTCAGCCGGCTCAACCGTATTGCGCAAAGCACAACGGCGCGATATTCAGCTGACACATGCAAATCATCTGATCAGCCATTCAAAGGCACAGTGGCGTGATTTGCATCTCATTACAGTTGCTCCACTCCTAATTTGCATGCATTGCGCTATAAATGTGCGACATTGGGCTGCGCTGGCCAGATTCAGTTACTGCAGGTGAGAGGTGGGTTGCATGCTGTGGGATGTTCCGGACAATGGGCATGGGATAACACTGTAGACTGCACAGTGACAGGTGTCCACTTCCACCCATACAGATCGCCATGACCGAGCAGAGCCAAGGTGAGGGTGCGGATGGTGGGTGACGGAGGAGAAGGCCCAACTTCACTATGGCAGAGACAGAGGCCCTCTTCCAGGCCTACCTGGAGGAGGAGTCACACTGAGTGGATGGCGGAGCACCCCTCAGGCCTGTGTGGCTGCATGGGAGGGGGTAGCTCGGGCAGTGAACCTGCACGGAAGCCACCAGTGCTCCATGCAGGAATGCAAATAGAAGATGGGGACAGACCGCAGGAGGGTAAAGGAGAAGGTGGCAGCCCTCAGGGCAGCACGTGCTGGCACTGGCGGGGGCCATCCAGCGGTGGTGGAGCTGACCCCGGCTGAGGACCGACTGGCTGCATCAATGCAGTGCAGTGCTATTGAGGGTGTACCAGGAGGTGGATTCCAGACAGACAGAAGCCCATCACTGCACGGTATGACATGGTGGTGGTGTTGGGGGGGAGGTTGTTCACATGCACTCACATGTTCTCTCTTTCTGTTACAGATCCTGTTCGTCTTCAGGGGATGGTGGTGGTGGTGGGTCCAGGCAGTGAGGAAGACCTGCTGGACATGGAGGAGGGTCCATCCACACCTGTCACCAGTCAGCATGCACTGCACCAGCATGCACGCTGGGCTGCCAACTCTGGTGTCGGTGATTCGGGTGTGGGGGGGGTGCACAGCCTGTGTCTCAGCAGTCTGGCATGCATGCATGTCAGCACGCTGTGACTGTGGCTGTAGCACGTACCTGCACCATTGATGATGCAAGGACTGCAATGGGCAGTGACATGTGTGTGTCCCATGATGGACACACAGCAGGCTAGCATGTGCCCCTGGGCCTACCTGGTTCCAACGTGTGTGCAAGCATGTCGGCACAGTCCCAGGCTGTGCCTGTCAGCACCGGTGGGGCAGCACCGGTGGCTGTGCAGGTGTCTGGCACTGTTGCGGCCACAGTAGTGGAATGAGTGGTCCCTGGGGCACAGCGGTTGGAGAGGCAGCAGCAGTCACCCACCAGGTCTGGGGGTACAGTGTCCAGTGGTGGCACATGCCTGTCACCCTTTGATATGCCCATGCCTGGTCCTGGTGAACAGCACCCACCCTCAAGGGGTGTTGAGCAGCAGGACCTTCCACACCTTGGGGGACAGGATGCCGTTGTGGCAGAGTACCCATTTGAAGAGCACACCCGCCTGCTGTGGGAATCAGTATAGCAGCAAAGGCAGATTGCAACATCTGTGGAGGCACTGTGTGCGGCTGTGGAGCGGCACAGCAGGGACTGTGCTCTGGACCATGCAGAGATGGTCCATATGTGGATGGATGTGACCACCGCCATTAACAGGCAGACCCAGGCATTGGTCGCTGTCGTGGCTGCATTGGGCACACAAGCAGGTGCTCCTGTACTGCACACCCCACACAGTACGCTCTCCACTCCCCGTTCCCAGCGTCGTGTGACATCAAGCCTGTCGGCGCCAGATTCTGCTGTGGGCATCCCAAGCACCCCTGGTGCAGGTATGTTTGGCATCCTACAGACCCCACTGTGGACAAGGTCGCGATTGAGCAGTGGGACCCCTGGTGGTCCATCGGTGCCACCCCATGTGGCCCCTGCTCAGCCTGCCAGTGCTGTTGGGTCATGGCTGGGCCACCCACGCATCCGCGGTGGCTGTGGAACAGTGCAACATGACTGACCTGTCTCCCAGTGCGGGCCCTGTCTGGTGCTACCCTGTGTGCACTGTGCGTCATGGTGGGCAGTGCACTGGTGGGTGCCCTGCCCATCATGCCGACATACGGACCACCTGCACACCATCCCGACTGCTGTCCACAGGTGCGTGTGCATGATGATGCCTGCATTGTACTGTACACCAAGGTGCAAGGGTGCCCAGCATCTGACACACATGCTTAGACTGTACAGGTGGTGGGTGTGGTCTGTGGATCTGTGTGTTTGCCATGTCTGTTCCTGCTCTGCTGTGCACCTGCCCATGTACGCTTTGTGCCTGGTGTGTTTGTGTGTATGTGTGTGTGTGTGTGTGTGTGTGTGTGTGTCCATATGACTGTTCGCCCCTCCCTGATGGTGTGTTTGTGTGCCTGGTCCCTTCCACCCCCCTTGCCATCATGCACCCCTGGTGTGTTACTCTGTGTGCCTGTGGGCTGTGCCAGGACAGTGTTGTTTGCACATGGCCCCTTGACTTACCTGTGTTGTGCATAATGCTCCTCCGTGATGGTGTCCCGGTGCAGCTGGGCCTGCCAGATCAGTCGGGGGTCACACCGTCCAAGGGGGGGCTGCTCATCACCATCAACACAGGCGTCGCTGGCGTCCCTATCGCTGTCCCCCTCCTCGACCTGTACGGCTATCCCACAGTCATTGGCCATGTTGTGCAGGATACAACAGGCCAGAAATATCCCACAGGCCTTTGAGGGACTGTACTGTAGGGCACCACCGGAAGTGTCTAGGCATCGGAATTGTGCCTTGAGCATCCCAAACACCCGCTCGATGATGTTACGTGTGGTGGCATGTGTCTCATTATAGCATTGCTGCGATGGGGTCATGGGGCGCCAGTACGGTGTGAGCAGCCAGGGACGGAGTGGGTATCTGCTGTCACCTGTGTGGAGATAGTGGAGATCAGTATCATGTTCAGGTCCATATTGCCCATATCTCTGTGTGCCACTACCATGGCACCTGTGGCATTCCCACCGTTGCCCCAAGTTTGCATTTCCTACATGCGTACTCACCCACTAGATGGCCTGTGGGGATGTTCCCACTCTTGAATCGATGGCACAGTGCAGACTGATGCCATATGAAGGCATCATGTGCTCCGCCAGGGTGTGTGGCACATACATTGATTATACGCCCAGTGGCATCACATACCACCTGGCAGTTGACACTGGAGAAGCCCTTTCTATTCCTATGCAGCCCCATCCCGAGGGGCCAGGTAACATCTTGAATGGCCACATGGATGTGATCTATGGCCCCTAGCATGCCGAGGCATACACTATCTTACCCTGTGGAATGCCTGCATGTTTGATATGCACGCTCTCCGCGGTGCTGGGGAAATGGATGTGCTCCGCGGCATGTGGCAGCAGTGCACTGAGGAATTGGGTGAGGATGCGTGGCGTGGCCGACTGTGTGATGCCTGTGGTGTCCCTGTTGGCCTCTGGAAGGTGCCCGTGGCGAGCAGGCACATGCAGGCTGTCACCTTGGTCTCCATTGACAGGCATGACTCCGTTGTGAGGGTGCCTGCATCACATCACTGCACAGCTCACAGAGCCACCTCAGTATTGCCCTGTTCAGGTGGTACTGGCCCACGATCTCTACATCTGTGTACAGCTCAAAGCTGATGCGGGCACGGCACTGCCTGTTGGGGGCGTATCGCCGACAGGCCTATCCACGGCCACGTCCCCCTGCACCTTGCATTCTCAACCCCTCATTACAGCTTCCATGTGGAAGCTGCCACTGTCCATCTCCTGGCTTTGACCCCCGGCTGATGTTCTGTTACCCCGCTGTCCTGACTGCTACTTCCACTGCAGGCACCCCGAGCCTCTGCAGCCTATGGCCCACACTGCTTCCCTTGCCTGCCCTGGCCTGTCACTGTCTGTCTTTCTCTCTCTCTCTCTCTCTTTTCCCCACTTGGCATCCCTGTAGCGTTCTTATGCCTCTTCCTTGAGCCTTTTTATTTTGGCTCATTTCTGCTGGGGCACAACTTCCGGCTGTTCCGCTGTTGCGCATTGCGCAAGTCTTTGGATATCGCATTGCGCTCTTTATGTATGGATCCACCCCCTTCGGTTGCGCATGCCTTCATTTGCATTGTGCTGTTGCTCAGCATGTTTTCGGTGGCGCAACTGCCTCCTGCTGAATATCACAGAATGGCGCACTTTTGGACTTGCACAGGCGCAACCCTATTGCGCATGGCGCAACCCTTTTGAATATCTGGCCCGTAGTGCTTTACATTTACAGTTCAAAACAGCATAAAAACACATCATATTGTAGTAACGTATATACTCACAGATAAGCCGATCCGAGTATAAGCCGACCCTCCCAAATGCTGCATTGATTTTAGAGAAAATGCACTGACCTGCATATAAGTCAATGTCAGGTTTTGAATGGAGTGCAAGCATTTTTGGCAGAATAATATTTCGTTTGCAGCACATGCTTTATCTTAAACTCATAAGGAGTCCAGGTTTAAGTAAGAACCCTTCCCCTAACTAACTTGGAGGCTGTTCAGGAGCAAATAGTTAGGAGGCACTGATAAGAGCAGGGCAGGTTTGAATGAAAGTGGGGTATTTTTGCCCTGCTTTGAACAGTGCCACAGCATACCATATAGTTTAAATAAGAACTCTTCCCCAACTAACAAGGCAGCTGTTCAGGTATTTTTGGCAGAATAGCATTTTGTTCTCAGCGTATCCTTTATTTTAAACTACTAAGGAGTTTTGGTTTTAATAAGAACTCTACTGCAATATAAAAAGTCTAGTTAGGATAATGAAATATCCAAAGAGACTGTGAAATGTTTTTGTGGGAGCATAAAGAATAAAAATAATGAATAATGAAAAAATATAATTAAATAGTATACACAAAATAAGATTGTCTAAAAGAATGATACAATACTATGTATTTATTTCTATTTCTACAGGAAGCTCCAGTGTCTGATGAAGGAGCATTTGTTCTGACATGTTACACAATATGATGTGGAGCATTTCATTTTCGAAATATATGATATGATGTGGAGCAATTATTTCAGAACTAGCTAAAAAAAGAAAAAAATAACTTTTACAAAGATATACTCTGGTTGAGAAGGTGGTTATCTCTTTCGACTACATTAAGTAAGAACTCCCCTAACTAACTAGGCAGCTGAGGCAAACAGTTACGGAGCACTGCCCCACCTTGAACAGTGCCACATCGTGCACTAGAGATAATTTGAAATTGAGCTCCCACTTTCAAGGCTACATATCTGTAATTGATCAGACCCATCCCATTGTTGGGGCAGTCTGCACTGCCGATGACCTTACCACAGCTTACCACACCACCTTCATTCCCCTCACTTTTTCTTTTATTTAATTGACTCGCCTATAAGCCGATACCTTCAAAGTTGAAGTGCTGATTTAATACAAAAATCTTGCTTATACACATAGATTCAAAAACAGTGTCAGCAGATAAGTGCCTATGGCCCACCCAGTTTGCCCATTTGAGCTTGTAAGTTCAGTTTATGTTTTCCTAGAAGTCTGTTGCCCCTTACCCCTGACCTCCAGAATTCCTTTATGTATATCCCATGCATTCTTAAATCCCGTGATTGTTTCAGCCCCCACCACTTTCTCTGTCAGGGTGTTCCACTTGTCCACCACCTGTTCTGTGAAGAAATTCTTCCTCATGTTTTCTCTGAATCGTCCAACTTCATCCCATGCCCTCTAGTCCTGGATGATCTTTTTCACTTAAAAATAGTGTATTTGTGCACCCTGTTCTTCACTGTAAGATACTTGTATGTCTCTATCATATCCCCTCTCTCCCTCCTTTCCTCCAGAGAGCACACGTTCAGTTCCTTCAACCTGTCTTCAGAGGACTAGTGATACAATCCATGCACCATCTTTGTTGCCCTCCTCTGAACCTTCTCTACCCTGTCTATGTCCTTACATAGGTATGGTCTCCAGAACTCTACACTGTACTCTAGGTGGGGCCTCACTAGTGTTTTGTATAGTGGAATTATGACCTCCCTTTTCCTGCTGGTGATGCCCCTGCCTATGCATCCCAGCATCCTATTTGCTTTACCTGCTGCCTTGTCACACTGTTTCCCTACCTTGAGGTCATCAGAGCTGATAACCAGAAGATCCCTTTCCTACTTGGTGCATGCTATTTCCTCACCCCCAAACTGATATAATGTGCCAGGGTTTTTGTGCCCCATATGCATTTTCTTGCACTTCTTTGCATTGAATTTCAACAGCCAAACATGAGTATATATGGTAATTAAAATCCTCAATCTAATTCAGGTGGAAGCAAACAGTAGTATATTAAAAACTATCTATCAATAAACTTAAAAGAAAAATCATAACGTATTTATAGGTTGAACGCCTATTTAAACAAGAAGGCCTTTAAACCCTTTTTAAAGGATTCCACCACTGGCCTGTTGGCATAGTGGTTGGATTTCCACCTGTGATGCTGGTGACCCAGGTTCAGGAACAGACTCAGGTTGCTGGAGGGCCAGCTGGGAGGGACAGAAAGGAGAGCCCCAGGATGGCTTGTCTTCTCTGGGGAGACGGCGGGGATGCAGCTCAGTGCCTGCTGGCACCTGGCGGAGGCTGGGAGCAGAGCATGGACTCCTAAGCAGGAGTGGCTGGGGGAATGGTGGATGTTGGTGTATGCTCTTATGTCAGTGGCATGCTACTACCCGGGGAGAAAACCAAGAAACTGCCCTGGGTGACCGGATGATGGTCCCTCCAGTCCACTACTACTGCCAAGCCTCGATAGCTGGCCCTACCTAATTGCTCCCAGGCTAACTAGAAATTGTGCTGGTTGCCCCACTGGTGCCTTCTCTCTCGAAGGAAGGGGACCCATCCAGCGAAGATATCAGCTGGGTTACCCAGAGGGGGCAATGATGTGAAGTAAGTGGCCAGTGGGAGGGAGAGCGAGCAGATGGGGAGCCTTGGGAGACCAGAAGAAGAGGCCGACCAGGGAGGGAGGAGGGTGCAAAAAAAACACTAAAGGATTCCCCCAAGGGTGCCTCCCCAAGATGGTTAGGCTATGAATTCCATTAGGTAGGTGCGGCAGCAGAACATGCACAATCACCTGAGTGCCACAATCGAACCCTGGAACATCTAGGAGGCAACCCCTGGTGGACTGGAGAGCTAGGGACAGCTTATGGGGCACAAGGAGATCTTGCAGGTAGACTGGTCCCCCCTCATGCAGGACCTTATAGGTCAGAGGTCCAACCTTGAAGACAATCCTCCATCTAAGTGGCAGCCAGAGCAGTTCACAGATAACAGATGTAATATGATTGTATCTTCACACGCATGTCAGTAATTTCACTGCCACATTCTGCACCAGCTGCAGCCAACAGAGAGGGTCTCTAGATATCCCTAGACACAATACATTGCAGTAATTCAGCCTGGATGTGACAAAAGCATATACCAATGTGGTCAGGTCCTCAGGTGGTATAAGGGCTAGGATCTGGGTGATATTCCTCAGATGACAAAATCGACTTTTGATGATGACTGACACCTGAGCATCATGTGCCAGACCATTACTGAGAATCACACCCAGACCCTTCACCCATTTGTATGTGGTCAGTGGGACCACCCCAGTACTACACCAGGGGGGGTCTCCCAGCCTCCCCTCTTCACAACGATGACCTGGATCCACCACTAGCACCTCATTTTTGTCTGGGTTGAATCATAACCAGTTCTGGGTTATCCAAGTCCAGATCTCCTCCAGGCAATTGTTAAATACAGAGGCCATCATCTGTTTTGAGGTGCACAGGAGTGCTACAGCTGGGTATTATCAGCATAGCAATGAAAACCCAGTCCATACTGCCTGATAATGTCTCCCAATGGCAGTATATACACCGTGAACAACAAGGGTGACAAGACCAAAGCCTGTGGAACTCCACAGAGCAGAGGCTTTGAGTTAGATGAGGCTAACCACATCATCACCCTCTGCACTCTGCCTGTCAAGTGTGACCTGATGAGGAAGTGACAGATGTGTTTGGGTTTAGCACCACTTGTTCTTCCTGCTCAGAGGAGAGTGTGAAAAATGCTCCCAGGTCACTTGCTAAGAATGTCTCGTTTTAGGCTTCCCTCAAGTGGGTACAGGCTAAATTGGGGTTTCATTCTGAGGAGGAGAATGCCTTCATAAAGCACCCTTATGAGTTCTTGGAGGTGTCTGCCTCTCCTACTGCCATAATCCCTCCAATACATTGGTGTTAGAAGACGCTACTCTGGCTGCATGTCATAGACCTGATCAATTGCCTACAGCTCCTGGAATGGTGGATAAACAATATCCTGCCTCCCATACAACTACGTTTTACTGTTCTTCTCTTCCTAAAGCTGACCCAATAGTAATTATGGCTTCCTGTGACAGATATAAGGTGTCCAAACATATGAAATCTCTTCTTCTTCTTGTCAAGGAGTTGAGCAAGCTGGATGTGATAGGGAAGAGAACATTTGCCTCCCCTCCCCTATGCCTATGGCTTTCCAGATATCAGGCATTAATGACAGAGTATTGGAATTATCTATGGAAAACTATGACCTCCCTGGCTGTTAAAATGCAGATAGCCCTGACAAGATACTGGCACAGCATGCTATTGTAAATGGCCAATACACAGGAAAGCACTTGCTCAGGTCAACTTGGGATGCCTCAGATGCTGCTGCCTGGGCAACATATTCTGGGTTTTACCTCTGCCAGTATTCTTGGCTCCATGCAATGGACTTTTTTATTTATTCCTTGTTCACTGTGCAAGGCCCACTAGGCACTACTTTGCCTCTGATGTTCAACAATCTGTTCTTAATGCCCTTTCAGAGGAAAGTAGCTTTGTGGATCTGACATAGAGAATGCTCTGAGGGGTCTACTGTCCTCAAAAATTACAATGGGAACCCTGTACACTCTGAAAGGGGTTCTTTTCTTTGGCTGTATACATGCCCAAGTCATGGATATTCCAGGAAATGGGTCATGGTTCCCAGATACCTCAGCTTTCCACTTCCCAGGCTGCTAACCTGCCTCCCGGTGCCCATGCCAGCTACAAAAGGCCAGCC
Organism: Neoceratodus forsteri; assembly: GCA_016271365.2. Classification (NCBI taxonomy): domain Eukaryota; kingdom Metazoa; phylum Chordata; order Ceratodontiformes; family Ceratodontidae; genus Neoceratodus; species Neoceratodus forsteri. The sequence continues at coordinate 17,813,838 of CM028129.1, read as the reverse complement.
AATTACTGTCACTCCAGCAGCCCCCAGCACTTTCTGACTCCCTTCTTCCTCTAGCCTCACTACCTCAGAAGTTCTGATGGTGGGGACCACATCTCCATCTTCATGAAAAGTGGAAGTAGATTACAACTGATGCTTGGGTCCTGGAAGTAGTTCAGCTAAGACATGCTCCAGAGCTCCTTTCTGTTCCTTCAGTGACCCCTCATTTGCCAAACAGGTACTCTCTGGGACATCTTGCCTTCCTGTTGGAGGAGGTTCAAACCCTCCTCTGGAAAAGGGCTATAGAGCTTGTTCCAGTTTCAGAGCAGAATCAGGGCTATTACTCCCGGTACTGCCTGGTTGCAAAATGGATCAGGTATCTAATTCCTGTACTGACCCTTTGTGGACTGAACCTATTCACTGAATATAAAAAAGTATAGAATGATCTCTATGTAGTCCCACCTCACTCTCTTACTGAAGTGGGATTGGATGGTTGCTTTATATGAAGGACATATACGTTCATGTCAGTGTGTCTGCAGTCTCATCAAACATACCTCTGCTTCATGCTCCAGGGCTCACACTATCAGTTTTGTGTCTTGTCCTTTGGATTGTGCTCTGCGTGCATGTTTTTATCAAAACTTTTGTCATGGTTGCCTATACCCTCCTGAGGGAGGTCTTCTATGTCTTACTAGAACTTGACAACTGGCTTCTAAAGGTACCATTCTGGGAGGCAAAGTTCATACCATGTTTGGAATCAGACAGCTGTGTGACCACTTACAGTTAATATCCTTTTCAATGAGCAGGAGTCAGTCCAAACTCCATGCCAGTGCTTGCAATATAAAAGGGCTGTCTTGGACACTGGGTGATGTTGGGCATTCCTGCACACAGATTGTGCTATGGCACTGGTGGATCAACCTCCTCTAGTCTCATCCTGCTATCTGCTGCAGAGCACAGGACTCAAGACAGTGGCCAAGATTTGCACTAGGGAAGAGTGAGTAAACCACAAGAATTAGGTTCTGCAGTAATGAATTAGGTTGGGAAAAGGGTCCGATTAGGTGGGCCACACAGCCCTTACCTGCTGTCACCTTCTATGTATCAATGTATCTATTCTATGTGTCATACTGGCTGTCCCTCTGGAACATCTGCACTTAAGGATCCCACAATGATTCCTTTGGGCTCAGTGGGCACAGCTTTCCAATGAGTAGGTGGGTCTCATAGCTATATGACCCACCTACTCTACTGCTCCCTAATTTAAACCAGTATTGGGAGTGTACTCTCTGTGAGTATTCTCAAAACATTCACCCAGTTCCCTACCTTAACCCAATGGTGTAATGTTCTGGCACAAATGCCACAAATTGAACATGGAAAATTATACCTTTGTTAGAAAATAAATTAAAACAGAGAACGTTTCTCAAATGCATTGCAATGTTTAATGATGGCAATAGAACATGGAAGCATAGAATTTGCCTGCAGATAAGGACCATTTGGCTTACCCTGTCTGCCCATGTTCTTACCTGCTTATTGTAACCCTGCAGATTCTACATGCTCGCCTGCTCCACTATTTCCCCCTACTTTCCTAACAATATTCCTTTGTTCCTATCCTATGCATGCTTGAAATCAACCACTGTTTTTGCCCCCACCACCTCTGCTAGAAGACTGCTCCAGGCATGCACCACTCTTTTGGTGTCTATATACTTCCTCACATCTCCATTAAATTCCTCCTTCCAACTTCATAGTATGACCCTTGTTTTTATGACCATTCTCTTCTAACAAATACTCCCCTTCTGTACATTATTCATGCCCATGAGGTACAATCCCAATTTTTGGAGCATTTCTTTTGATGCAAGTGAGACTCAAAATCAAGACCTTTGATAATTAAACCTTACTCTTAAAAGCAGCAGACTGCTGCAGAATGCTGATCACTTTTTACTTTTCAATTATTTATCTTGCTTTTTGCCCCTCTGTCGTCTGTCAGAGTTCCACACTGGTCATGGTGCCCCTGAGATTTCTACCACCTAATAAGCCCCTTGCTCCCCCAGTCACTCCTGGCTTACCCCCCAGGAGGTCAGAGCCCCCACTTGCATACTGTGTGACCCTAAGCAAGTCACTTAATTTCCCTGTCCTCCCAGGTCACATCTGTAAATGAGCTTTCAGCTTAGTGTGTCTCTCCTGGTAAAAACAGTTGAGAGAAGGAAGCAGGCATGGCACCATGGAGGGCACTGGTGCCATGGAACCGTATCTGGTTGAGAGAGCCCTCGGCCAGGTGGCTGACTGAAGCTCAGGTGCACAGCGTCATAGAGACATCTGACAGAGAGGGATTTTGTCTCTATAGGCTGGGTGTGGAGACGTGCAATGACACCTGAGTCTGTCCCACTCCAGTTCCCTTGATTATGCATCGCTGTTCAGGGTGATGAACACCGCTTCCGCTAGGTGTCACTCCCACACTGAGTGCAGGCTCCTCCTCCCAGAAAAGGAGACCAGTCCTAGGGATACTCAATCCTTCTCCTTCCAGTCATCCCTCCGATGGCCCAGAATGCCGATCGCATTTGAAAGTCACATATTGAGAAGGATTCACTTAAAATATAGTCAACTGTCTCTAACAATCACTCCTATCTACTAAAAATGATCAACTGTAAGATAAGACTGCTTACTCTCCACTACAGAATCTATGACTAATATAATTGACATACCTGCCATGGAACTAAATCAGGTGTCTTTGCACAGGTTCTGTTTTTAAATGGTCCTTTACCAGGGATGCATGAAAACATGTTGTGTAACGCATGTCCCGTAGCATACACAGCTTTGTAAACATTGTAACTATTTGATAAGCTGGAAACATCTAAGAAGGGATTTTCCACTTCACTTAATCTCTCTTTGCCAGTACAGGGATGGCTTTCAGTTGTGTTTTCAGTTTCAGTATCATCGCCTTTGTTGCTTTTCCACTTACAGTCAAAGGCCTTTTCCCAAAATTCTTTCATGACAACATCATTTGTGGACTTTAACGGCTGAATGTCAAGAAGGTATTTTTCAAAGCCAGGCATGTTACCTTTTGGAAACAGAAACCCAATGGAACCATTAAGTGTTTTCCAGAATATTTGGTTAGAAAATATTGGAGACACATACCATCCATCTGTGGCTATCCATACTTTCTCAGTTATGTTATGAATGGAAATTGCCTCCATCACAGGATTTAAACTATCCTCACTGGAGAAAGCGAGTATGATATTTGCAGTTGACTTGCTGATAACATCAATAATTTTCTTGGTCCTTTTCACGCTGTAAATAACTGGAATATTTTCAGAAAAAGCAATACAAGCTCCAGATTTTAGAAGCTCTTCTCTTACAATCTGACTCCCAAGCTGCCCATAGTCACTCTCTTCACTTAGGATTCCAACCCAACTCCAGCTGAAATGCCCCAGTAGTCGAGCAATACCCAACGACTGGAACTTGTCACTAGGGGCAGTGCGGAGAAAAGAAGGGAACTGCACTTTGTCACTCAGGAGTCCAACGGTTGAGCCATAACTGATCTGAAAATTAATGGATTACATTGTTGTAGTACTGACTGATTTATAAAACTCCCATTCTGTTTGCAGATGTGCAGACATTAGTTTCTGTCTGTCTGTTCTTGAGAGAACAGGTCTAGAGATGGACAAGTCAGAGCAGGATCAAGCCTGGCTCCAGCTTAGTGGCCGGCTTGACTCAACTCAATCTCTGTAAGCATTTGGTCAAAGTCAAGCCAATCCAGTTATGATCAAAGTAAGTATTTTCATCAGCCTGAGCAATTAGTATAGTGTCTGAAATGTTCAACTCCTATGTGGAGAACAGTTTGTGGTAGACAGGACTCAGCTCACGTTTTTGGTTCATAGAGTCAAGGCAGACCCCTGGCTCAGCTCTGGCTTGGCCCTAGATAAAAATTAACGTGCTTGCCCACCTCTAAATGAAGAATGATGACTGCAATTGTTCACATATTGCAGGCTGTTCCAGACCGCTGTCTGTATAATCATTCGTCTGTGACATTGCTCTACAATGATGAGATAGGTGCTGCCTAAATCTTTATGTGCTCTCCTCAGCAACTGAATTAATGCAGGGACATTCAGTAACAAGTCCCCATATCTCTATAAACAGGTTTGAAGCTGTCAAAGAAATGACTCACTGCCATCCCCACCTACTGTGGAGTAACTAGCTGTTTGTCTGCAATTTCTATGGTGCATTTCACAGCATCATACCTCCTGTCCGAAGCATATTAACCTTGTATTTGGTTAAAGGGGACAGGAAATCTGTGCAAATTGGCAGCTGTTTGTAATGTTCCTATTAACATTATTAAGGGTGCCTGGCCACTGCTATGTTAAACCCAAATGTTTGCACTTTGATAAGTTTGCAACTGTTTGACTGATTTACCTGACTTTTTGCATGCCTGGTCTGGTACCATAGATCTCTGGATCTGGCAAGTTGCATTATGGTCTGATGTGCACTTGTGTAGCGCCATAGAATGTTAAAAAAAAAAAACACTTTTTTGGCAATTTCTTTTCTCAGGGCTACAGCTCAAATGGTTTGTCCATCTGGTCTGAAATTCTCAAGGAATATGTGGTCTGGGACATTGCTGTGACTTTTGAGGATTTGGTGAAAAAATATTAACTCATTCAAAAGTTATTCAGATTTCAAGTTTCCCATTATAGTCAATGGGAAAAAATAGCTGTGCCTCTCAAAAGCTGCTGGCAGTACAATTTACTGTCATGAATGCACTCAGTAGTGTTGTGCCATTGCCATCTTGTTTTCAGTTAGCGGCAGAAAAATACTGGTCCTAGGTAGGGAGGGAGGGAGGCAGTATAGCACAGTGGTTTAAGGCTCTAAATTGCAAATCTGGAGACCTGGGTTTGAATCTCAAAGCCCCCACTTGCATATACTGTGTGACCCTGAGTAAGTCACTTCACTTCCCTGTGCTCCCAGGTTGCACCTGTAAAAAAGCTTTCAGCTTAGTGTGTCTCACCTGGTTAAATTATTGGGGGAAAAAAAAAAGAAGGTAAACACCAACAGTTGCATTTGGGGGCCAAAGATGATGATCCTTCCATTAAATTGAAAAAATAATGGCTCGAAATATGTTTTTGAAGATCACCCCCCCAAGGAAACAGTATATCACAGTGGGTTAAGACTCTGAGCTACAGAACTGGAGACCTAGGTTTGAATCCCACAGAAGCCTATGTGCATACTGTGTGATCCTGACCACGTCACTTAACTTCCTTGTGCTCCCAGGTCACGTCTGGAAACAAGCTTTGGCATTGTGTGCTACTCCTGGTTAAACAATGCCCCCCCAACAGTTTTGCAAATTGTGAAAGAATGGCATGACACTTTTGTAAAATTTCCAAATGTTTTGTGCCATTCCTTGGTAAATTATGTGGAAACTGCCACAATCTGTGGCTCTGCTTCCAATAAAAAGCATCAGCCCCTGTAAAAAAAAAAAAGTTTTCAGGCCACTTTTTGGGCCAAATAATGACAGGAACTTATTCCTCAGCCCCTGTTTACATAAACACCTGTTGGTGTTTCCCTAATAAAAGGTGCTTTTCTCCTTTCAATGCCTATAAAGCGGCTGAGGCAGTATTTATTAAATTAAATAATTTCTACTGACATTGGTGTGCTCTATCCCCATGTCAGTCACAGGAATACCCCTCCACTTGCCACTGTGGGACACTTGGTAGCCCACTCCCAGTGTCCCAAAATTATTTTTTATTATGTCAGCATTGGGGTGCCCAATCCCCATGTTGGTGACTGTCAGCTGCCCCATATGACCACCACCACAGTGGGATACTGAGGAGCCCACTCCCAGTGCACACAATTATGTTTCCTTTGCTTTTGCCAATATTGGAAGGCCCAGTTCCCATGTTGGAACTGCCCCTGACTGTATGGCACATTTGGTAGCCCACTCCCAGTGTACATAATGATGTTTCCTTTGTTTTTGCCAAGATAGGGAGGCCCAGTTCCCATGCTGGCACTACCCCCGACTGTATGGCATATTTGGTAGCCCACTCCCAGTGTGCACAATGATGTTTCCTTTGTTTTTGCCAAGATTGGGAGGCCCAGTTCCCATGCTGGCACTACCCCTGACTGTATGGCACATTTGGTGGCCCACTCCAGTGTGCACAATGATGTTTCCTTTGCTTTTGCCAAGTTTGGGAGGCCCAGTTCCCATGCTGGCACTACCCCTGACTGTATGGCACATTTGGGAGCCCACTCGCAGTGTGCACAATGATGTTTCCTTTGCTTTTGCCAAGTTTGGAGGCCCAGTTCCCATGCTGGCACCCCTGACTGTATGGCACATTTGGGAGCCCACTCCCAGTGTGCACAATGATGTTTCCTTTGCTTTTGCCAAGTTTTGGAGGCCCAGTTCCCATGCTGGCACTACCCCTGACTGTATGGCACATTTGGGAGCCCACTCCCAGTGTACACAATGATGTTTCCTTTGCTTTTGCCAAGATTGGGAGGCCCAGTTCCCATGCTGGCACTACTCCTGACTGTATGGCATATTTGGGAGCCCACTCCCAGTGTACACAATGATGTTTCCTTTGCTTTTGCCAAGATTGGGAGGCCCAGTTCCCATGCTGGCACTACCCCCGACTGTATGGGACATTTGGTAGTCCACTTCCAGTGTACACAGTGATGTTTCCTTTCCTTTTGCCAAGTTTGGGAGGCCCAGTTCCCATTTTGGCACTACCCCGACTGTATGGGACATTTGGTAGCCCACTCCCAGTGTACACAGTGATGCTTCCTTTCCTTTTGCCAAGTTTGGGAGGCCCAGTTCCCATGTTGGCACTACCCCCGACTGTATGGGACATTTGGGAGCCCACTTCCAGTGTACACAGTGATGTTTTCTTTCCTTTTGCCAATATTGGGAGGCCCAATTCCCATGCTGGCACTATCCCCGACTGTATGGCACATTTGGTAGCCCACTCCCAGTGTACACAGTGATGTTTCCTTTCCTTTTGCCAATATTGGAAGGCCCAGTTCCCATGTTGGCACTACCCCCGACTGTATGGCAAATTTGGTAGCCCACTCCCAGTGTATACAATGATGTTTGCTTTGCTTTTGCCAATATTGGAAGGCCCAGTTCCCATGTTGGCACTATCCCTGACTGTATGGCATGTTTGGGAGCCCACTCCCAGTGACCCCAGCTGCTGATGTAGTCCCTGTTGTTCTGGGACACGGGGAGCCCACCCCCATTGTCCGGATACATGCATTTATATACCTGTTGAACAAGAAAACTGTCCCTCAACATCTTTTTTCCCTAGAAAAAAGAAAACTGTCCTTGTCATCTCCCCATCCCTCCCCATCACCCTCCTCCCCTCTGTGCATGCACCACCCCTTACCTCATACTTAACTCTGGAGGTCAGCAGCAGTGATCTTCTTTGGACTGGGATATGTCTGCACTTTCCAAAGCTGAACCACAAACTGAAGGAATCAAGGTAAGCGCTGTATAATAGCTGTCTGTGGCATTTTGAACTTACTGTATGCTGATATTTCAGGCATTTTTCAATATTTTGGCACCAAATTTTCAACATGGGTGTTTGGGACACCATCTCATGAACACTGTCACTGTCATGTCATTAACAGAACCCGAAAGGTGATTTTGCCATCACTGCATGGAATCACCTTTAGAGATAGATTAACAAAATAACAGTGTCAGGGTTCTTGAGGTGGGGTCTAAAAATGTTGAAAATTTGTTACAAAAATTCCCCAGAATGATTCTGTTACAAGAGTACATTTTGCAGTTTCTACACACACTCTTGACTTCACTAATTTTTCATATTTTCACTCCAGATTTTCGACATTGCTGTTTTTTCACACCTTCACATGAACAGTATAGCTGTCATTTTTCACGTCCTGCCAGAAATCTGTTTTCGCACCTATGATAAAGAATGGCAGGATCACACTGCTAAATCAACTTATGGGATTCCTTAAAGAAATCACAGTGTCAGTATTCATGAGGGGAGGTCACAAAAAGCCCATGTTGAAAATCTGGTGAATAAATTCCAAAAAATGACAGTGTTACAAGTGTACATTGCACATTTCCTTTGCGCACTCATAACCTTTCCAATTTTTTATATTTTTATTCCAACTTTTAATATTGACATTGTTCATACCTCCTCATGCACAGTATATAGCTGTCATTTTTTACATCCTGCCCAAAACATGTTTTTGCAGCTGTGGCACAGAAGGGCATGGTTGCTGTCCAATAAAATAAAGAAATTACAGTGCCAGTGTTCATGGGGTGGGGTCACCAATAAGCCATGTTGAAAATTTGGTGAAAAAAGTCTCGAAAATGCCTGAGTTGCCTGCATCCAGTGCATTTTCCTACGCCCTTGCACAACTTTGGGGGATACAATTATACCACCCAGCCAAATTCTGGAAAGTGGTAAAATCACTTTTCAGCCCTCCATTGCAGCCCCCCACTCCTACCCTGATGGTAGGAGGTCTCAACATCACTGAACCCCCTGCTGTGGCCACACTGTTTAACTCCCACTTTACAAATAACAATGTCACTCCCCAGTCCTCACCTCTCCCTGCACAGTACACCACCCCCACCACCACAGGTCAGAACTGCAATACCAGCTCACCCCTTCGCCTTCATAGTGGTCACCCCTGATGAGGTCTATAAGGCACTGATTGCCCTTAATCCTAGTAAGGGCAAATGCCCCATTGGGTGGATTCCAAGTTGCTCTACCTCTCAGTCCCCACCATAGCCAAACCCCTGACTGCCCTCTTTAACCTGTCCTTCTCCCTTGCTGAGGTACCCTCTGAATAGAAACATGCCACTGTAATCCCCCTTCTAAAGCACAGAGATGCCTCAAACCCAAGCAACTACTGATCCCTCTCCCTTCTACCTATTCTGGCAAAACTGCAAGAATGTCTAGTACTCTCTCGACTATCACCCTTTCTAGATTCCTCCTCCTTTTTCACCTCCTACCAGTTTAGCTTCAGGAAATCCCACTCCACCACTACCTCCCTTCCCAGGCTCACCAGTTCCATCCTCACTGGGATGGATGCTGGCCACATCACAGCTGCCATTTTCATTGATCTGGCCAAGGCATTTGACACTGTCTCACACCCTCTCCTCCTATCCAAACTTACCAACTCTGGTCTATCCAGCTGCGCCAGTAGCTGGTTCATCTCATACCTTACAGGCAGGTCCCAGTCCATCAGAATCAGTTCCTCCTTTTCGGCCCCCCTCCCAGTCACCACAGGGGTACCGCAAGGTTCTGTCCTTGGCCCACTCCTGTTCTCCATATTTCTGAATGACCTGCCTTCTGTCTGCCCACACAGCTCAATCCACATGTATGTGGATGACACTGTGCTGTATATATCTGGCCCCTCGGCCTCTGAGGTTACGACTAGATTGCAACTGGACTTTAAAGTGATCCAGCACTGGCTTTACTCCAATCAACTCCTCCTCAATGCCAAGAAAACAGTCTCGGTAACTTTTGGCACAAGGCAGAGACTTTCGAGACTCCCTTCCCTGATCACATTCCACACCCTGGATGGAACTCCCCTGGAGGTTTGTACCTCCTTCAGATACCTTGGGGTCTGGCTGGACCAGAACCTCAACTTCTCTGCCCATGTTGATGCTATAATAAAAAAGCTGCACCCCAGGCTCGGTGCACTTTACCTCAACTGGGACTGCATCCCAGCCTCTGCCCACAGGGCCATTGTGCGGAAAATGATCCTCCCCGTCTTCGGCTATGAGGATGTAGTCTACAGTGCTGGTCCTAAGTCCACCCTAGCCAGACTGGACCCTCTTTTCCATTCTTTCTGTTGCTTTGTCCTGAACTGTCCATACTCCATACGCCCCTGTACCCTTTACCAGTCAGCGAACCTCCCCCCTCTAGACAATTCAAGACTGTCCCACTGTGCTAAGCTCACAGACAAATATTGGTCCCAGCTGCTCCCCTCCTACCTTGCCACTACTCTTTTCAACTCCAGCACCCCAGCATACTCTCTCATAAACTCTGACTCTCGGTCTCTAGCTGTCCCACACAGGTCCACTGCTGCAGGCCAAGTGGCTGTCAGCTACCGCCTACCACTTTTTGTGGAATTCCCTCCCAGCAAACATTTGCCACTTCTGTTCCCCCTCACTCCTTAACTCTATGCTCAAATCACATTTATCAGCTACCTGCTCTTGTGTCTAGACAGCTTACGGGTCACTAAATGACAAGGCTATGCATCCAAGCTGTGTACACACTTCAGTGTGTTCTACCTGTCAGTCTATATTATATGGTACTGTTTGTAGTCTATGTGTGTACTCTTTTATTTCTCAAATCCTCTGTATTGTAAACCTGGACCTATTGTGCTAACAGGTATTCCCATTATGTAACCACAATTTGTATTTCAACTATGTATCTGTACCCTTTCCCCCGGGACGCATCGGGAATCGAGCAGTAGCCTGCTCAGTATGCCTTCCTGGTTAAACGCTTAAATAAATAAATACTGTCTCAAAAAGAAGGGAAATTCATTGCTCCATTAATGCATCACTTAGGGTTCATAGTACAGTGACAAAAGTCTGGAAATTCACTGTTAGGGTTATCAACCCTACCACCCCACCCCTACCCTCCACATACCAACAGGTGTCAGGGTGTGTCTTGGGGGTCGTTGGCCCTAACTCTCACCCCATTCCATGTCTAAACAAGCAGAGATGGAACAGTATAGGATAACTGAGTGAGAATTAAGTCCAGAGATGCCAAGACACACCCCAATGGCTGTTGGCGTGTGAGGAGGGTGAAGGGTAGGGATGGGGTGGTAGGGTTGGTAACCCTAACGCCAAATTTCCAGACTTTTGTCACCATACTATGAACCCTAACTGATGCATTAATGGAGGTTTTTGTTTGCCAGTGGCAGCTCTACACCAGGGCCTGCCAGGGCACGTGCCCCGGTAAAAAAATGCTGTGCCCCAGTTGGTGCCCCATATGGTGCAGAGCTTCCCCCATAGTAACAATATATCAGTGCCCTGGCTGCCATCTGCTGTGCCCCAGCTGTGCCCTGGTAACCATTTGTGGCTAGAGCCGCTACTGTTGTTTGCAATGAATATAATATACGATTAGGGCTTATTATGTATGGAAAGTGATCACCACCAAAAAGTTGTTATGGATGGTTTGAAAGTTGTTTATGGATGGGTAAAAATTTGTTATGTATGATTACAAAGTTGTTATGCATGTTCTCTCTAATTACGTATTCAGTTGTGCCATGCTGAGAGCTGTCTCCTGCTACTTTCCCCACATTGTGTTCTCCTCTCAGTTCTGTACAGTACTTATTACAGAGCTAGTCTCCATATGCTACCCCAACTCGCATTCACTGAAACGTCAGAAAGTAACCGGAAAAAAATGTTGGCAGGCATGTGGTCCAATACAGAAAACTTTATTTTAGAACAAGAAAACAAATGTCATGTTGTTGCTGCGTGTGGGTGACTGTCGGACCAAGTGAGACTGAGCAACAACTCACAGAACACACTGTGTCTCTCCCTTTCACTCTCCCTCTCTTTTCCTTCTCTCACTGAAGTGCCATGCGGTGCAATTGAGAGACGATTGTGTTTCTGGTTCTAGCCAGGCGAGGAGTTTGCTCCTTCAGCTTATGCTGTACTGCATATGGAGTGAGAGAACATGAGGCAATAAGCAAAAGAGCTGCTGGTTCTGCAAGGAAAACTCTAGTTATCCTTCAACTTAAAAAAAAAAACATTTACTTCAATAAATGAAATATGGGTGATACACCTTGTGTTTCCATCTTGTGGTTGAGATAACAGCATGGACCTCTTGAGCTTCGATTATGAGGTCCATATGCTGTTATCTCAGCCATTCAATGGAAACTCAGACTTGTTGTGTATGGTCACCCATACATTATTCCTTATTTCTGTACCTGAAAAAACATTTATGTGAACAAACTCTGGTCAGACCCGATATGGCTGTGGATAGTTTTTAGGAATGGTAAGACCATGGAAAAGAATATGCGGTGTTTTCAGTGCACCGGAGTCAGCCATAAGTAATACGATAGCAGTTGCAGTACTGTGCATGTGTGATACTCGCACATGTGAAGTTTGCCCTGTAGTCAGCCAAGCGCAACATGGTGATGCTGACATAACTATGTACGCACGATAGTCATGCATGCACAGTTTAAGTCAATGTCACCATGTTGCACACAGCGGCCGTCACTGCCACTTTCTTTAAAGGAAAGCTCCTAGTAGGAAGCCCAGGATAAACCTGATCCAGGTTGTTACCACTGTGGAGAGGCTCGAGTCTACATCCAGTATATTGACAGTACCAGCTAAAATAAAATTCCCCAGATCCTTTCCCCATCCAGTTTCCATGAAAAACCATTCCCAAACCAAACCCCATCCCTGACCCCAAAATTACAATCACCCCATACCTACACTTTAATGGCCCCACCTTTCCCCAGTCCTGGGCAGAGAAAATTCAAAGAACCTCTTCCACAACACAGTCATATGCAATGATATTCCCAACATCTCACCATTTATAAAGAAACAGATGTAGTCACTGGCTAAACAGGTCTGGCCAAAGCCAATATGGCTGTGGAGAGTTTTTAGGAGTGGCAAGAGTGTGGAAAAGAATATGCAGTACTTTTGCTGCAGATGTAAGTAATACTGAAGTGATTACAGTACCATGCATGCATGATACTTGCACATGTGCAGTTTGCCCTGTAGTCAGCCCTGCACAACATGATGATGCTAGTCTATAGTCTGTGTAACAAGCTCCCTGAACTAGTGACCTTGATGGAAGATGGACATCTGTATATTGTGGCAGTCACAGAAACATGGTACACTGAGAACCATGACTGGGATGTCAATATACCAGGGTACATAATCTACAGGAGGGATGAGGAGGGTAAAAGAGGAGGAGGAGTAGTTCTCTATGTAAGGGAAGGGACCAAAGCAATGGAACTAAAGGATAAACAGAGAGTAGAGGAATCACTGTGGGTTACCCTGGAGACAATTTATGGCACCACAATTTGCACAGGGGTTATATACAGACCCCCATTTCAGGGGGAGGCAATGGACAAAGAAATGATAGAAGGCATCCTTAGAATGGCAGAAAAAGGGGAGATATTGTTGATGGGAGACCTGAATATGCCAAATGTTAGCTGAAGCACCCTGGCTGCAGCCACATTAAAAGCAGGGTTATTCTCGATGCCCTACAGGGGGCATGTCTTAGACAGCTAATGGAGGAATCCATTAGGGAGGGAGCAATCTTAGACCTGGTACTGTCAAATCAGGATGGAGAAAGGATCTCAGATTTAGAAGTGGGTAGCCACCTGGGAACAAGTGACCACCAAAAAGTGTTGTTCATTGTAAACACAGCCATAGATTTGAGCCATACAAAAGCAAAAGTGTTGGACTTTAGGAAGGCTGACTTTGGGAAAATGAGAGAGTGCCTCAGAAAAGCACTAGCAAATGGGCAAGAAGGAGGGGTGGAGGACCAATGGGGAAAAATCAAAACAGCCATCACAGAGGCAACAAGCCTTTGTGTGAAGCAAATCAACAAAGCAAAATGAAGGAAAAAAAAACAATATGGTTCTCAGAAGAGGTTTCAGGGAAGGTTAAGGAGAAAAACATAGCATTCAGGAAGTATAAGGAAACACAGAAGGAACAGGACAGAGAACTATACCAGTTAAAGCAGAAGGAAGCTGGGAAGGCAGTCAGAATAGCAAAAGCCCAAACTGAGGAAAAGATAGCCAGCTCAGTTAAGAAGGGGGATACAACCTTTTGTATGTACATTAGGGTGTTAAGAAAGATGAAAGGAGGGATAGTGAGGCTTAATAAAGGGAAGGGAGGTTGGGCAGAGGATGACAGTGAAAAAGCAGGGATACTGAATGACTACTTCTGCTCAGTATTCACAAAAGAAGAGATGAGGAGGTACCTAAATGAAAGAATAGAAGCACTTTGGATAGGGAGGTCGATACCAGTCCATTCACAGAAGAAAGAATTCTGAAAGAACTCTTAAAACTGAAGGTGGACAAAGCAATGGGGCCTGATGGGATTCACTCAAGAATTCTAAGAGAACTAAGGGTAGAACTAGTAACACTACTGACTAATCTTTTTAATAAATCATGGGAGGATTGTGTGGTACCAGAGGACTGGAGGAGAGCAGATGTGATTCCCCAACACAGAAGTGGGAGCAAGACAGAGGCAGAAACCTACAGACCTGTTAGTTTGACCTCAGTGGCAGGGGACATGATGGAATCACCTCTAAAGGAAAGAACTGTTGAGTTTCTAGAGGCCAGTGGGACACAGGACTCAAGGCTGCATGGATTCACAGGGGGAGGTCATGTCAGATGAATTTAATAGATTTCTTTGACTGGGTGACCAATGTAGTAGACCAGTGAGGGGCTGTGGACATGGCCTACCTGGACTTTAGCAAGGCATTTGACACAGACCCACACAAAAGATTAATATGCAAGTTAGCCAGCCTTGGAATGGGTCCCAAAGTGGTAACCTGGGTAAAAAAATGGCTGGACAACAGGATACAGAGGGTAATAGTAAACAAGTTCACTCTGATGAAAGGGGGATTACTAGTGGGGTACTACAGAGTTCAGTACTGGAACAAGTCCTCTTTATTGTCTTTATAAGTGACTTTGAAGAGGGACTGGAAGGAAAAGTATGCGTCTTTGCAGATGACACAAAGATCTGCAACAGGGTTGATACAGAAGCTGGGGTGGAAAGGATGCAAAGGGACTTGGCAAGGTTGGAGAAATGGTCAAATGTATTGCAGCATACAGTAGACTCAATGCAAAGAACTGCAAAGTAATGCACCTGGGAAACAAAAACCCAGGGGAAGACTAAGAGTACACAATGGGGGGGTGAGATAATAACAACAACAACAATGGAAAGGAACCTGGGGGTAATCATAGCAGATGATCTTAAGGTGGACAAGCAATGTGAGAAGGCAGTAAGGAGGGCTGGTGGGATACTGGGATGCACAGGGAGAAGCATCACCAGTAGAAAACAAGAAGTTGTTATCCCTCTGTACAGACAGTTGGTGAGACCCCATCTGGAGTACTGCATCCAGTTCTGGAGACCCCATGTCCACAAAGACATAGACAGGATGGAGGTTGTCCAGAGGAGGGCAACTAAAATGCTGCTTGGTCTGCACCAGAAGACATATAAAGAGAGATTAAAGAAGATTAATATGTATAAACTCGAAGAGAGAAGTGAGAGGGGGAACATGATAGAAACTTTTAAGTTCTTCAAGGAAATCAACAGAGTCCAAGAGGATAGCATCTTTCAGAACAAGAGATGTGCAAGAACAAGGGGGCACAATCTAAAGATAGAGGGGGAATGGTTCAGAGGTAATGTGAGGAAGTATTTTTTCACAGAGAGGGTTGTGGATACATGGAACAGTCTTCCTGAGGAGGTAGTGGAGTCAAAAACACTGGGGGAATTCAAGAATGCATGGGACATGCATAAGGCAATTCTAGTGGGGAGTAGGAGGAAGTAAGTTGTTGGTTAACTAGGATCTGCAGCTTATCCATTAGGTAAGGAAATGGGCAGACTAGGTGGGCCAAGCGGTCCTTATCTGCTGTCAGATTCCATATTTCTATGCTGCCATAACTATGTATGCACGATAGTCATGCACGCACAGTTTGTCAATGTCACCATGTTACACGCTTTGCTGTTGAGGTTCCAAGTCCCTAAAACCTCTCGATGGTCTTACTGCCTTGAAATACATACTTATCTAACTGTTATTCTATTTGTAACAATAGAGGTTGCCAATGAGGATATAATAAATTAAAAAAATCATTGTTGCAGCACAGATGCCTAAACTTTTTGCAGACAGCTATTGTTTTTCTTCTCTTTCTTCTTCCCCCTATCTGGTCAGTGTCAGCTTTACATATAGATCTCATAGGATATTGCTGGCTAATAATTACTAAAAATTAAAAAAAATTACTACTGCTGTTTTTGTTCTGAAAAGATTTAACATGATCCCATCCTGAAACAATCTAATAGGACCCCAATAAGCAAATCATTTTGTTTCAAGCTGGTAAGCACTAAAGAATTCCATTGAAGGACTAGTAAGTCATGATGATCTACTGTTAAATTAGGCATGATCTGGTCTCAGTGGCATAGTGCTTTAGAGAAATTAGGCTGTTACAAGTGCGATAGGAGTTATGCCAAACAAATGTTTCTCTCTCTAAAAATATAAATAAATATACACACAAGCCACCAGGAGTCATGCCAAACAACTGTACATATCTAGGAAATTATACAAGTCACCAATATACAACAAACACAAAAGTTATTCAGGTCAAAACAACCTTTCAAATGAGCCTATTCATTAAGCTGCACTAATTAGATATTTAAAACTATGGCCATCTAAGTACTTGAATTTTCATTTTTGTTCACAATATTCACCTTTCAGATGGATATATTTAAAAATATCTAATGGACTCAGATTAGTGACTACCCTCATGTGAAAGGTCTTTTTGTCCTGATCAACTTTCATGCTAGTTATTTTTGTGCACGTTGAATAGTTTTAAAGATATTTAGATTTGTTTGGAGGGTGTGCACATTTGCTTTCAGAGAAAAGCAGCTTGCAGTTATGTGTTCATCATTCTAAAAAGAAAGAAGGGAGTATTTTTTAACTTCCACATGGATTTGCAGTGTTATGAAAGGTTACACTGAAAACTACTAAAAAATGTGTTTCATGAAAACCCTTTTAAGCTAAAGTGATATGGTTGTAGGCTCCGCCCATAGCCATAAAAACTATGTTTTCAATTGTCTTCTTTTTAAGGACTACTGTACAGTATATGCTGCCCAGTTCTCTGCATGAAACTAGAAGCTTGTAGTTTTTACTATGCCATGGTTTGTGTACAGAACGCTAAGCATGAGTTATTGACCTATCAGAACAATGGTTTCATCCAGACATAGGTAAAACTCCAGAGCACTGAAGAGAACTGTAACAAGATACTGCCCACAACAGCAACATACGTTTTTTGCATCATGTTTTAATCAGGTACAGTTAAATATGAATTATTTAGCAATAGGAATATCATTTCTGAATATAGGAGCACTATAAACAGCTGCCACTGAGACATAATTTCCTGTCCTTCTTAAGTAAGTGGCTATTGATGCCAATGTACCTGTGACTGGGTGACCCCTGTCAAGGGTGGGTACCCTGATGTTCCTACAACCCCTCCCCCATGAGGGAAAATGGAGGTCTGTTTCTTGCAAACAAACAAACATAAAGAGCTATTTTATACAAATAAAGATATTAAACAAATAAAGACAAAGGGCTGAAAGCTGCAGGAATATACTTAAGCAGCTGAGCCCTTCCTATTAACACAAGTAACAGGTTAGTAACTTTTGTTTTAAGGGTCCTTCTGTGTAGGCTGGTAAACTGTTACTAACACAGGAAGGAAACCAGAGGCCTAGTGTCTTATCTCTTTGTAGGAAAGCTCAGAGTGAATGTCTGAAGGCTATAGGGAAGCAACGGCCCCTAGTGGCCTGTATTTATACTAAACTGTAGACAAGGCATTTTTCTCAGGGGGAGGAGCTTACAGTAATTGAGGATAATTAAGCATGTAGAGCTATTTTCTAAACAGGATTATGATGAATGATATTACTGTTAGAAATACATAATTACTAAAGCAATAAGGCTTGTAGCAACCATTTATGTTATGTATAGGTACGAGTTGTGAGCCTAGGATGTACTAATTACAGATGATTGGCTGTCACATGGCAGTGATGTCAGCAATAGATGGATATAAAAGCCTGCCACTAGAGTAGATTTTTTATATAGAGGGGGTCAGTCTAGAGTTGGCTGTGTGAGGTTTAAGACCTTAAGCTGGGAGAGTGTGTGTCTGCACACGAAAAAGCATTGCATTCTTACAGAACTAACAATAAATTTCTTATTTTCTGTGACATCCTTAATCATTTTATGGAGAGAAAATAAAATGATAAATGCCATGCTGCCATTTTTTATGCATTGATTTTGTTGTCTGCCGGCAATTTATCTCCTGATCAAGTGATCCTACGACAGTACCAGTGATAGACATGCACATCAGAGCTATATGTGGAAGTAAGAAGCTACAGCGTCAGACTCATGACACTTAAGAGACCCTGTCAACCCTTTCTTCATTATATAATTTCATTCGATACCACACATTTTATAAATGTTTACCTTCTCTAAAATTTATTGAAGTTGTTGGTTGTTTCATTAGCTTCATGTATTAGCAGAACTGAAATGTATACTAATCATGCATTTCTACCCTGCCTTGATTAGTTTCAAATCCTTGGTCTGCTTTTATTGCATACTTCCTGAACATTATGGACACCCTACATGATTTTGACTACTAAAATATTTATGCAATGTATCTGCAGTGTTTCAATTTAATGTATCCCTTTTTCAGGCTTTATACTTCTTCTGTTGTTACTCAGCATAGCAGTATATCTTGAAAATGAGTGCTCCACGCTCCCGCTGTGCACTGGCACACTGAGATAGCTTAGCACAAGCTGGTCATCTCCCCTTTCTGCCTCTCCATAGCAGCATGCTGAGAAATCTTTCCGCTGGACCCGAGGTGCATGGAAATGAATGCTGTTGTAGCCTGGAGGCTATTGAAGAATTGCTAGGCAACTCCATTCAGACATCTTGAAAAAGCAAGAAGGGGGCTTTTCTTATGCCGCCATGTGGATGTGGCTGCAGGGTGCAGACTGAGGCAATGAAGGAGCAGAACTTTGCGAAGCTTGTGCTGCAACAGAGAGTAAGTAGACTTCACATAACCAAATAGCAACGGACTTCCCTTTTTGAAGTCAGGGAGTCGTCCAGGGAGGGCAGATCAGTGTTCCAAACTTGGGGGCAAGTTAATCTCAGCAGTAAGTCAACACTAGTTCAGCATTGAGCTATCAATCAGGCAACAAAATAGCAATTCCATGGCGGGTCATTGATTTCGTGGAGAACACCCATTTTCACGGAATCCATGAACTCCGCGCATACTGTGAAAAACTTACAGCCTTAACCATAACCACTAAATAAAGATAGTATAAATTACTTAAATTAAATCAAAAGATCTCATTCGGGAAGGCCTGGCTAAAAATGTACTATATGGCTGGGATATTCGGAAATGCACCAGAGGGAGGTGCAAGAGGGTCGCAGTGCAAATACAGTGCGCCAAGGCACATCCAGCACGATATTCAAAGGTTGCGCACGACAGGATGTGCCTGTGCAATGTTGCTGAATATCACAGGGATGTGCCATAGCTCAGCACAGGATGCACCAGGGAGCAAGACAAGAAGCACCATAGTGCACCCAGGGATGCACAGGGGAGGAAATCCATGTAGCACATGAGCAGTAGCCACCAGTGTACAAGGTGCACAGGAGCATGCCCCAGGACACACATGGAAAGGCAACAGGCACAGCAGGTGGCATGCCACAGGGGTGAAAAGTCCCACTGCCAGGGCGCAGAGTGCACCATGTGAGGGGCACGGTGGCCACATGTGGGCACACTGCCCAGTGAGCAGTAGGAGTCAGTAGGTCTCTGACCATATGCTCCCCAGTGGGGCTTAGTGGCAGGGTGGCAACAATGGCTCCTGCTGCACAGCCCCTGGCAGCACCAACAGGGAGGCTGGGGACACGCCACCCGGACCACTGCCAGCAACACACAGGCAAACAGCACACAAGGCACACACCACATGACCTGGAAAAACAGGCCACAGCCACCCCACCCAACCCATGGTGGAACACCACCAGGCACAACCCCTCAACCACCCCAGATGGACAACACAACAGCCAGGCACACCACTGCAGCATGGCTCCACACGCCAGCCACAAACAGACACAGACACAGAAGGGTAACCGAAAACAATGTATTGCAACATGAAAAATGCAACTATTTACATATGCACAAGGGAAAGAGAAAGGAGGGACCACCCACATACAGGGAGGCAGGGGCAAAGGCAAGGGAAGGAGACAAGGGAGGGCAAGGGAGATAGCTCAGGGATGGGGTGAGGAATGTGGTGGATGGTTGCTATGCGCATCCACACCCCACTGCAGGCCATCATGGGCGTTGGTGCTGCCACCTCCACTGGGACAATGCCAGCTGCTGCACCACCTGTAAGGTTGCTGTCATCAAACGGAGTATCTGCTGGAGCAGTCGAGCATGAGGATACAACAAAGGAGTGAACACCTAATGAGTGCATGGCCAGAACGCTGTAGACCGCCCACTGTGCACAGCAGGCATCGATGCCATGTGCCCCTGGGCTGGCAATCTGCCACCACAGTGAGTGCGCCCACACGAGCCTATCCAGTGACCCACAGCCATGCACAACACTGCACACCAACACCGCCCATGTGCAGCACACCACTGCCATGGCAGGCAGGCGACATGGCCATGCAGGCGGTTGGCAGTGGCACAGCCAGGACACGGGTGTAACCACAGCCCACCTGCATTGGCCACCTACATGTGTGATAGCTCAATGCAGTGCATAGGACACCGCAGGCAGTGCACAGCAGGGGAGGCCATGTGCACAGAGGGCCGTGCCCCACCCCCATCCCCACTGCCTACCCTGCACAACATAGAAGCATGTAAATGTGCTTACCTGCATGCTGAGGCACACCCTGAGGCTGTCTAGCTGCCACGTCCATTCAGCCTGCTACCGGTGCACGTCCCCCTGCGGTGGCCTGTCCCAGCCCAGCCGTAGCTCCGGTGAGGCGGGCCCACCTCTGATCCTCAGGGCTTAGGAGGAAAATATGGAGAAAGACACATCAGTACCAGGCAACACCACAGGCCCCCCTGGCAAAGTGTGACACCCTGCGCATCATGCCTGTGGCACGGTGGCACTGGGTAGCCGAAGTGTACCACCACCCCCAACAGGGTGCACTGCCCAAGCCCCACCCAGCATGGCATGCCAATGCACTGCCTTATGGACCGCTGGATGGGAATGGGCCCAGGCGCTGTGCACTTACCTGGCCATGGCATGGCACCCCTCCGGGTGTGTGCCTGTAGTGTCCACAGCCGCTCCTGGTTCCTCCGCTGTAGGTCCCTGTAGTGGTGCCTGCACTGCTCCCCAGTGCAGCGTGCACCTGTGTCCTCCTCAAGACCATCAGCCACCTCCTGCCAAACATCGCTCCGAGGCCTGTTTAGGGGCACCTGACCAAACAGGGAGACAGCATGTGGCTCCACTAGGGCCGAGAGGTTGACCAACTCAACCTGTGACCAGTTGGGTGCTCATGGTGCTGTACAGCGCGTCATGTTCACAGCTCGCTCTGCACAGCAAAATGGCACCCAGCAGCTCACATGCTACACATGCTGCTGATGTGCAGCATGCTCTGCGATGCACTGACAATGCCAATCGCGCAAGGGCATAGGCCACCCATGGGATCAAGGGTCGGGTCACTCATCCTGCACCAAAGTGCCATTGGGCATAACAGGCATGCTGTGCATTAGGGCCATGTGGATGCCACAGTACACGGGCCAATTGTGCATGGGCACCATGGTACCTATAGTGCAGGGGCACCATCGATGTCATGGCGCCACAGCGTCATCGGCTGACAGGCACCTGGGTGCCATAGGCCATACAGCACACAGGCTCCACATGTGCAATAGCAACCGGGCACTGTACTGCCAATTGTGCATGTTGCATAGGCTGCGCTGCTACACGTGCCGGTGGACCGCACATGCACGTGGCACGGGCTGTTGCACATGGCACAATGTTGTGTCATGACTTGTGCATGCACAACCCCATTGCACAATGTGCAACTCCGCGATATTCAGCTGCCATATGCAAATCATCTGAATAGCCTATCTGTGGTGCATCATCTGCATTTGCATGTCATTACAGTTGCGCGACCCTTCATTTCCATGCGATGAGCTATAAAGGTGCCAGGGGAATGCACAGGGTCAGGACCAGTATTGCACCCCTTAGAGGTGAGATACGCGCTGCCGGGCTGGCTGGACAGTGGAACGAGAGGGTTGAGGGATCCCTCCAGGCCATACTATCACATGTCTATCACCACAGAAAGAAGCATGTCCGAGCGAGAGGAGACCGAAGAGCATGGGCCTGCACACAAGTAAAGGCCCAACTTCAATACGGCAGAGTCTGATGCCCTATTCCAGGTGTACCTGGACCAGGAGCCACTCCTGAGTGGCTCCACAGCACCCCACAGGCCCATGCAAGAGCATGGGAGGGCATGGCCCGTGCTGGGAACCAGCAGGCCAGGCACCAACAGTCTGTGCAGGAGTGCAAAAAGAAGGTCAGCACAGACTGGAGGTGGATCAAGGAGAAGGTGCAGCCATCTGGGCATCACGTGCCACCACAGGCGGTGGTCAGCCTGATGTGCCCATCCTCATGCAGCAGGAGGAGTTGGTGGTGGCTACCTTGCGGTGCAGTGAGGTTGAGGGCATGCCCTACGGAGGATTCCAGACAGGTGGCAGTCTATCACTGCATGGTAGGCATGGCTGTGATGGGGGCAGGGTGGCTGGGGGCAGGGGTGGGTGACGGCAACACTAATGCAGCTGTGTTCCCTTTCAGCTCCTGAGTGACTGCATGCAGCGGCAGGGGTGGGGGTGTCCACTGTGGGTGTGGTCCTGGCCCAGGAGGAGTGGCCATCCACCTCCACTGGACACTGTGAGCTGGATTGACTGCAGGTCTGCACCGCTGTCCATTCAGATGCCAGTGGCGCAGTTGTGGACGAGGCCCTGGCTACATTTCAGCATGACATCAGGCATGGTGTCCTGTGTGCTGAGACACAGATTGGGGTGGGATCCACTTCTGATAATGATGACATCTACATCCTGGATAGCAATGTCGTGGCTGCAGGGAAGACACCTACACCACATGCCCGACATGGCAGTGCAGACGGTGACCCAGTGGTGGTTGCCTGCACACTGGACACTGTGGCCAGCGTAGCCAGGGCTGCCACTGGTGTAGCTATGGCTGGCAATGGTACTGTTGGTGGTGCAGCAGCGTCAATGTACCCCTGCGCACAGCGGCCGAAGGGGCGGCAGCAGTGGCTGGACGGTGTTGAGGGGGGGCTTGAAGCTGTGCCTGCCATTGGTGTACCACATGGTATCCAGACCCAGGAGGTACCCACCATGCAGCGCCCACCTTCACGGAGTGCTGGGCTGCGGGGTCGGGATCCACCCATGGGTCAGCACGGTGTTCCTGTGCCCCAGGGTGCCGACCCCTTGGACAAGCACACCCATCTGTTCCAGGCCTCTGCTGAGCAGCAGGTACAGCTTATTGCAGGGGTGTGTGTACTCCATGTGGAGCTGCGCCAGTCAGCAGAGCAGTGGGAGAGGGACTTCACCCTGCTCCTGGCTGAGAACAGGCGTATGCGGGTGGACACAGTCATAGCCATGGATTGGCTGAACACTGCGGTCACGGCCGGACTGGTACCACTGACTGCCCTGGTGTGTGGCCGTCCACCACTCACAACGCAGAGTGCATTCTCCACCCTTCAGGCCTGGCGTTGTGTGACCCCCACAGAGTCGACGCCGGGGTCAGCTGTTGGCATTCCCAGCACGCCTGGTGTGGGCATGTTCGGGGGCCTGCAGACACCTGCATGGACCCGGTCACAGTCCCGCAGTGTCACCCCTGGAGGTCCATCTGTGGCAACCCCTGTGGCGGATGCTCAGCCTGCGCCCACTGTGCATTCCCAGCGGGGCCATCCACGTGTCCGTTGCGGCTGTGCTACTGAGCGGTGGTCCTGACTCACC
The DNA here is from genome assembly GCA_016271365.2 of Neoceratodus forsteri. NCBI lineage: Eukaryota > Metazoa > Chordata > Ceratodontiformes > Ceratodontidae > Neoceratodus > Neoceratodus forsteri. The sequence continues at coordinate 17,790,162 of CM028129.1, read as the reverse complement.
AACCTCCATGTCCGTCACATGCTGATGCTCCATGTGCACATTGGTGCGGTGTGTGTGTGTGCATCCTATGACCATGGCATCCGTGGTTTATGCCACACCCGGCCCATGTGCCCACCCACCTGGCTGTTGGCTGCTGTGGCATGTGCATGATGATGCCAGCAATGTGCCACTTGCCACTGTGCAACGCCGTTCATCATCTGACACACGCCCAGTGCCCACCTCTGGGTGAGGGCATGATGGGTCCTGTGTGCATGTGTACATGCGTGGGTGTGTGTGTGGTGTGCAGGCCTGTGCTGTGTTCTGCATCGGTGTCTGATCACCACACCTGTCCATGCCCCTTTCCACTGACCCTAGCATGGTGCACGCCCATGCCTGCCTGTACACTGTGACCCAGGTGCTGGCCCTGCCTGTGGCCATGTAGACCTACCTGCGCACTCCATAATGCTCCTCAGTGATTGTGTCCCTGTGCTGTTGGGCCATCCTTGTTAGCAGGGGATCTCTTCACCTGGGGGGTGCTGCCCACCACTACCAGGCCCAGCGGCCACATTGTCCCCACTGCTGTCCCCCTCTTCGACCTTGACAGCTATCCCATGGTCAGTGGCCATGTTGTATTGTATACAGCAGGCCAGGAATAGGCCGCAGGCCTTTGAGGGGTGGTACTATAGGGCACCACCAGACCTGTCAAGGCAATGGAACTGAGACTTTAGCAGCCTGAACGCCCGCTCGATGATGTTCCATGTGCTGGCATGTGCCTCATTGTAGTGCTCCTGTGCTGGGGTCGACAGGTGCCGGTATAGGGTAAGCAGCCACAACAAGAGTGGGTAGCTACTGTCACCTGTGCAGAAAGATCTTTGGTTAGCATAGTGGCCTGTGTCAATGCCCCCCCACCATCCTGGCCATACCCCCTGGCACCCATGCCCTGTTGCCCACAACACCCTGCCCTACTGTACCCGGCATGCTGCATCCACAGCATACTCACCAACTAGGTGGCCAGTGGGGATGTCCCCACTCTTGAACCTGTGGCACAGTGCCAACTGGTGCCAGATGAAGGCATCATGTGCTCCTCCAGGCTGTGTGGCACAGAAATTGATTATGCGCCCTCTGGCATCACACACCACCTGGCAGTTGACACTGGGGTAGCCCTTCCTGTTTATATAGGCTTCCCCCTCCAGGCCAGATGGTGTGCGGATACCTACATGAGTGCAGTCGATGGCCCCTAGCATGCCAGGCAACCGTGCCACCCTGTGGAACTCCTGCATGTTTGCTGTATGGTCTGCCTGTGTGCTGGGGAAATGAATGTACTCCACAGCATGTGGCAGCAGTGTGCTGAGGAATTGTGCTAGGAGCTGTGATGCAGCCAACTGGGTTATGCCTGTGGTGTCCCCTGTTGGTCTCTGGAAGGTACCCGTGGTAAGCAGGCACATGATGGCCATGACCTTTGTCTCCATTGACAGGGCATGGCTCCGTCTTGTGGGTGCCTGCATCTCCTCACTGCACAGCTCACAGAGCCACCTCAGAATGGCCTGGTTCAGATGGTACCGGCCCACGATCTCTGTGTCACTATACTGTTCGAAGTTGATGTGACCACGGTACCATCTGTTCCGGACATACCACTGACGGGACCTTTCACGGCCGTGCTGGTCTGCGACATGCCTCCTCACAGCCCTCATTACTCCCTCCATCTGGAATGTGGCACTGGCCATGTCCTGGGTCATACGTCCTCTCCCCTCGGGTGGCACTCTCCTCTGGCCCCACCATCTGTGGGCTGCTGTCTGTCCCCCTGCACTGGGTGCACCCCTGTTTGTGGCCATCTAGCCTGCAGTCTATGGCCTCCACCTCCCACCTCTCCATGGCCCTGTGCAGCCCCTCCTGTGCTGGGTGTCACTGGCACTCACTGTGTGGGGTCTTGCTCCCTGTCCCACGACCACACACACTTTCACTCCCCCAGACTCTGGCTCTTTTAGGCTCCTTGGTCCCCACTCTGTGCCTCTACCAGTCTGCCTCTCACTCTGTGGCTCCCCTTTGGCTGTTCTGCCTGCCCCCTTACTCTTCCACTGTCTGGCTCCCCTGTGCCACACCTTCTTTCCCTCGCTTGCTCCTTCTTTTTATGGGCTCAAGTCTGCTATGCGCAAGTCCCGTTTGCTCCATGTTTGCACCGTTCGCCTGCCATTGAATATTGCATATTCATGGCTATGCCCCCTGCACTTGCACATGCATTCATTACCACTGCACATTGGTGCATTGGATATTGCATGGTGCATCTGCTGCCGCTGAATATCACTTTCAGGCGCATTGGTGCAGTTGCGCTGGTGCATCACTGTTGCACATTGCGCAACTGCTCTGAATATCCCGCCCTATGTCTTTTGGACTATTTTAAAACTGTCAGTGGTCCAGCACACTCTAATACAATGAGATAGAGCATTCCAGGGGTCTGGGGACACAAAAGAAAAACAGTGCGGCCCCTGATGCCTTTCTATGGACTCTGGGAACCTCCAGCAACCCGTTATTGGCAGATCTGAGTGGGCAGAGGGGGTGATAAGGGTGATGAAGATCTTGCAAGTAGCTGGGTCCCAATCAGTGCAGGGCCTGGTAGGTTAGTAAGCTGACCCATAAAGGTGATCCACCAGTGCACTAGCAGTCAGTACAGATAGTGGAGCACAGGAATGATGTGGCATGATCTTAATAAGCTCATCAACAACCTTGCTATTGCATTCTGCACTAGCCACAGTCAGCAGATTTCAACCCATGGTAGCCCTAGATATAGGGTATTGCAGTAATCAAGGCACACGGCTTCAAAGATGTGAACCAAAGTTACTAAGTCACTGCGTGAAATCAGGCACTTGGTTCGAGCGATGTTCATCAGATGGTAAAATGAGGTCTTAACAATGGCTGACACCTGAGATTTGAGCATCAGACCACTGTCAAACACAATGCCCAGATTTCAATGCCTGATTAGAGGTAAACAGTTGGGCATCTCTGAGCTGGAGCCCAGAGGATTGCCCAGGCTGCAACCTCAAGCCCTGGTGACCAGATTCCATTACCAATACCTCGGTTTTCTTTGAGTTCAACATCAGCTAGTTGACACTCATCCTGCCCTGGATCTTGGAGAGGCAGTTGTTAAAAACCGATATCACCCCAACCTGCCCAGGCTCAATGGACAGGTAGAGCTGAGTATCATCAGCATAACAGTGCAAACTTAGCCCATACTGACTTATAATGTCCCCCAGTGATAGCTTGTACACTGTGAACAACATGGGGGACAAAATGGAGCCTCGCGGAACCCCACAAGATGGGGGGAAGTAACACAGAATTTGATGGCAGATAAGGACCGCCTGGCACACCTAGTCTGCCCATTTCCCTACCTAATGGATGAACTACAGATCCTAGTTAACCAACAGCCTACTTCCTCCTACACCCCACTAGAATTTTCTTATGTCTGTCCCATGCATTCTTGAATTCCCCCACTGTTTTTGACTCCATGACCTCTCCAGGAAGGCTGTTCCATGAATCTACAACCCTCTCCATAAAAAATACTTCCTCACATTACCTCTGAGCCGTTCCCCCTCTATCTTCAAATTGTTCCGCCTTATTCTTGCACATCTCTTTTTCAGAAAGATGCTACCCTTGAACTTTGTTGATTCCCTTGAAAGTTTCTATCATGTCCCCCCCCGTCCTTTCCTTGAGGCTATACATACTAAGCTCATTTAGTCTTTCTTTATATGTCTTCTGGTGCAGACCCTGCACCATTTTGGTTGCCCTCCTCTGGACAGCCAAGGTGCCAAAGAATACATTCCTGACACAACACTATGTGACCTGCTTGTGAGGAATGATCTAAACCATCCGAGAACTGTACAAGACAGTCCACAGAAGATCTGCAGGTGCTCCAGCAACACCTCATGGTCCACAGTGTCAAATGCCACTGAGAGATTGAGAACTAAGATGGTATAGCTCCCTCGCCATCAGGAGATCATTTAGCACCCAAACAAGAGTGGTCTCTGTACTATACTTCTTCCTAAATCCAGACTGGGGAAGGCTATAGACATCATGCTCTATTACATGGTCATCCAGTTGTGCAGCCACCACCTTTTCAATAACCTTGCCCACAAAAGGCAGATTAGAGACACGTCTGTAGTTAGCCAGGCAGTATGGATCTAGGGATTGTTTCTTAAGGAGTGGTTCTACTGCCATCTCCCGTGAGAAGGCAGTAAGAAGGGCTGGGGGTATACTGGGATGCATAGGGGAGGCATCACCAGTAGAAAACAGGAAGTTGTTATCCATCGGTACAGACAGTTGGTGAGACCTCATCTGGAATACTGCCTGCAGTTCTGGAGATCTCATCTCTGCAAGGACATATACAGGATGGAGGAATTCCAGAGGAGGGCAACTAAAATGGTGCAGCGTCTGCACCTAAAGCCATATGAAGAGAGACTAAAGGAGCTTAATATGTATGCCCTAGACCAAAGGAGGGAGAGGGGGGTGACATGATAGAAACATTCAATTACCTCAAGGGAATAAACAAAGTCCAAGAGGATAGCATATTTCAGAAAAAGAGATGTGCTACAACAAGGTGGCACAATTTGAAGATTTCATTTCATTTTTTCATTTATTTTTTATACTTGTAAATCTGATGAGCAAAAATTGCCTGTTTTCACAGATGACAAGTTACACTGTTACAAAACCAAAAAAATATATAACAATAATTTACATTAGACAAAATACAAAACATATAATTATTACATAAACATAAAAAATTGTGGTCATCAAGTACATTTAAAATGACTGGTGAGCCATTGCTTAAGGCAAAATTTATAACAGCGAACAGCCTGACAGGCAGACAAGTCCACTGGCACAACATTAAAGAATGAAGGTGCTTGGAACAGAAGTGACCTAAGGCCAATAGATTTCTTAAATAACAGTAGTTTAAAAATAAATCTACTCTGAGATCTGGTTTTGCATGAATGGGAGAGTCTCACAAAAAGGTCAGTGACTAAGGTAGAAAGGAACCCATTTAAAACTTTAAACAGAAAAACTCCCATTTTGTGGGAAATTCTGTTGGTCAAGGCTAAACAGTCTGAAAACAAATATAACTGACAATGATGCATGGGATGAGGAGCACCAATCATAAACCGTAATATTGAATTATAGGTAACCCTCAAGTTATTCAAAACTGTAGTCGAAGTAGAAGAATAAACCATTAAACCATAATCAAAAATACTTAAGAGGAAACTATATGCAAGTAGCTGACAATAATCTGATGTTAAGAATGTTTTTGCACGATATAAAAGGCTAAGTCTTTGGTGGATAATCTTTCTAAGATATGAAATATGTAATTCAAAAGGTAATTTACTATCCAACACTATCTCCAGATATTTTAAATTTTCAATCAACTAAACATTAACCCCCTTCTTATCTTTAATGAAAATAAGTTCAACATCATTTTTACCAGGCCTGCAAGAAAAAATCATGAGTTTAGTTTTATTACCGTTCAGAACCAAATGGTTCTGAACCAGCCAATCTAGAAAAAAAATCTAAATCAGTCTGAACATCATTCAATAACGTACTTAAATCTTCTCCATCATTATAAATAACCGCATCATCTGCGTATAAAATCATGAATGTATTAGTACAAACACTGGGGGCAGAATTAACATAAAGGGAAAAAATAAGGGGACCCAGGATAGAACCCTGGGGCACCCAACTCTGCATAACACTTGTTTTGGAAAAACTACTGCCAATCAAGGTCCTAAAAGTCCTATTTGTGAGGTAGTCAGAGTACCATTTGAGTACCTCAGCTGAGAAATTCAAATTAGAAAATATTACTGGCAGTAAAGAGTAATCCACTAGGTCGAATGCCTTGGTGAGGTCCACAAACAAAGCCCCAACAGAGTGTCCTTTACCAAGGGCACACTGAATGTGACTGGTGAACCTCAACAAGGCCATCTCAGTGTTGTGATTTGGTTTAAACCCATGCTGACAATCAGTCAAAATCTGATATTTTAAAAGGTATTCTAAAGTTTGATCTAGAATAATCCTTCCCAAAATGTTTGATAACGGATTCAACAGGGATATTGGTTGATAGATATAATCTGTGGGTTTCCATTATTCAAAATAGGTTTATTAATAGATGAATTCTAGCACTGAAGAAAAATAAAGTCTTTTAAAGAATGGTTAAAAATCAAGGAAAGAGGGTGAGAATAAAAGGTGATACCTAACCTAATAATTCTATAGTTAATTCCATCAGATCCTACACTAGGCCGAGGATCATATATAAGTATATAATCCTTTACTAACTCCAGTGTAACGGACACAAATTTAAATTCATCTTATGAAAATTTCAAGTCAGCTTTTAATTGACTTTGGCCATCATCTGAAATTCTGTAACTACCAAGATCACCAAAATATTGATTAAAGAATTCTGCCACTAAATTAGAATCACTAACAAGATGGCCATTATGTTGTAGAATAATATCAGACATCTTGTTATCCCTACTAATCAATTTATTTAAGGTATGCCTTGTTTTTTTAGCATCCCCAGAAAAAAAATTTTTCAGAAAGACAATACATTTTTTTTGCAATCCTAACTTTGGATTTGCATTTATTCCTCAGGGCTTTATACATTTGTAAAGTAGCAGGTTTTTTTTTTCTTTTGATATTGCCTCCCAATCTTATCTCTAGATTTCATGAGAAAGACTAACTCATGAGTTAACTACTTTTGTTTATTAGCTCTGATTCTCATTTTCCTTAATGGTGCAACCCTGTTAATAATATCGGAAAAGAGCCTGTGGAATAAATCAAGAAGCAAATCCAGATCCTTAATGGAGTTAAACACTGACCAGTCAAATTCATTACATACAGTCTCAACGGCTTCTAATGTTAAATGAGAATGGTTTCTTGTTTCAATATACTTTGGCAGATTCCTTATTACCCTGGCGGACCAGTTATAGAACACTGGACAGTGGTCACTCAACACATCAGGAAGGACCACAAAATTGGTGATCCTATCAGGGTGAGTGACCACTATCCAATCCAGAACTGTTCCAACACCTATTTTATAATTAGGTCTAGTTTCACTTTCCATAATTTGATGAACCCCAGATCCAAAAATAACTCTGGGATACCATTCTTCAAATCTGAAGTCCAACTGCAATTAAAGTCCCCTAAGAGAATCCATTCCCTATTAGTAGGTAACCCACTACGAAATGTAGTTATTAACTCAGTTCCTAACCCAATTTACTCTGGAGGAATATAAATCAGACTTACAGTAAGATGTTTATCTTGACCAAACAATACATTAATAGATGCCATTTCACAACCTAGGCCACCTAAAGCGCAATCAAGGGTAGTAACTTGGAACCTCTCATGAACATATATCATTACCCATCCCCCTCGTTTCCCAACTCTATCAAATCGATGGTGCTTAAACCAAGCTAAAAACCTTCCCCATCCAAAATGTTATTATTCAACCAGGTCTCAGACAGAGTAATAATGTCAAAGTCATTGCACTCTACCCAGGCCACAAACTGTGTCCATTTAGCCAACAGGCTTTGTACATTAAGATGTACAGTCTTAAGAATAGAACCATAATGACCATGGCTATTAGATGGAATTTGAGCAGTCATAAAATCAAACTCTATGGAACAGGAGGGGCCAGGGTTTGGGTGCACTGAACCAGACATAAGTAATAAAACTAACAACTTCCTGAACCAAACAACTTTTTCAAAAGCAACTTCACATTTCAGCAACCTTCTTTTCTTAACACTAATTTGAACTATGTTATTATTAAATAAAGACCACAATACATCATTGTGCAAATAAACAATTTACAGGTGTTTGAATTAAAATAATCCCCATAAGGATGCTTACCAAAGAAAACACTGGAAATATTAAACTCCCAATGTAATACAGTCAGCATATTCATCCACAGCCTGAAAACGGTGACCGTTATGTCTACAAAGACAACTGCAAAGAGCAAGCCATCCTAATAAGGCCAACATCGTAAATCGTCACTAAACCATTTTTAAAACCACCTTCTAACACACTTTTCAACTGGAAGTGGTGCTCGCTCCACTCACAACGCTCTCACTTGTGAGTGGCGCGTATGTTTAAACCCCTCAAACCCCACCTTCGGCAGTGATGTAGACAATCAGCTCCGCCAGCCCCCTGAATATAATTACTGTACAAGTCCTGTTGTAGTGAGGAAAATAACACTGTCTGTCACTCCAGTGTATTCCTCTGGGCTCCAACTGGGAGCATATAGAGGTACTGACTGCTGTGAGGGGATTCAGTAGCAAATAGAGCTACACCACCTTACAGCATTCAGTAGGATGAAGAGCTACATCCCCTTGTAGCATTCAGTTGCACATGAAACTATACCCCCTTACAGCATTTAGCAGCATATAGAGCTGCACCCTCTTACATTGTTCATTAGGATATCAAGCTATAACCCTTACAGCATTCAGTAGCACATAGAGCTACACCCATTACAGTATTCAGTAGCAAATAGAATTACATGCCCTCACAGCACTCAGTAGCATATAGAGCTACACCCCCCTCACAGCATTCAGTAGCATATCAAGCTACATCCCTTCACAGCATTTAGTAGCATATAAAGCTATACCCCCTTACAGCATTCAGTAGCTCATAGATTTACACACCCTCACAGCATTCAGTAGCATATAGAGCTACATCCCTTCACAGCATTCAGTAGCATATAGAGCTACTGCTTGCTTTGAGAGGTTTCAGTAGCATATAGAGCTACACCACCTTACAAGATTCAGTAGCATATAGAGCTATACCCCTCTTACAGCATTCAGTAGCATGTAGAGCTACATCCCCTTACAGCATTTAGTAGCATGTAGAGCTACATTCCCTTACAGCATTCAGTAGCATATGAAGCTACACCCACTTACAGTGTTCAGTTGCATATAGAGCTACACCCCATGTAGCATTCAGTAACACAGAGAGCTACACCCACTTGCAGTATTCAGTAACATACAGAGCGCTACCATTTACAGCATTTAGTAGCACATAGAGCTACACCCTCTTACAGCATTCAGTAGCACATAGAGCTACACCCTCTTACAGCATTCAGTAGCATATAGAGTGAAATCCCCTCACAGGATTCAGTAGCATATAGAACTATACCCCCTTTCAGCATTCAGTAGCATATGAAGCTACACCCTCTTACAGCATTCAGTAGCATATAGAGCAAAATCCCCTCACACGATTCAGTAGCATATAGCGCTACACCCCTTGCAGCATTCAGTAACATACAGAGCGCTACTATTTACAGCATTCAGTAGCACATAGAGCTTCACCCTCTTACAGCATTCAGTAGCACATAGAGCTTCACCGTCTTACAGCATTCAGTAGCATATAGAGCAAAATCCCCTCACAGGATTCAGTAGCATATAGAACTACACCCCTCTTACAGAATACAGTAGCATATGAAGCTTCACCCTCTTACAGCATTCAGTAGCATACAGAGCGAAATCCTCTCACACGATTCAGTAGCCTATAGAGCTACACCCCTTACAGCATTCAGTAGCATGTAGAGCTACATCCCCTTACAGCATTCAGTAGCATATGAAGCTACACCCACTTACAGCTTTCAGTAGCATATAGAGCTAAATCCCCTCACAGGATTCAGTAGCATATAGAGCTATACCCCATCACAGGATTCAGTAACATGTAGAACTACTGGTTGCTTTGGGAGGATTCAGTTGCATGTAGAGCTACATCCCTTTGCAGCATTCAGTAGTTTATAGTGCTAAATCCCCTCACAGGATTCTGTGGCATATAGAGCTACACCCCCTTACAGTGTTCAGGAGCATATAGAGCTACACCCCCCTCACAGCATTCAGTATCATATAGAACTACTCCCCCTTACAGCATTCAGTAGCATATAGAGCTACACACCATGCAGCATTCAGTACCATATAGAGCTACACCCCTTATAGTATTCAGTACCATACAGAGCTACACCCCTTACAGTGTTCAGTACCATACAGAGCTACACCCCTTACAGTCTTCAGTACCATATTGAGCTACACCCCCTCAGAGCATTCAGTAGCATATAGAGCTACTCCCCTTTACAGCATTTGGTAGCATATGGAGCTACACCCCATGTAGCATTCAGTACCATATACAGCTACACCCCCTATAGCATTCAGTACCATATAGAGCTACACTCTCTTACAACATTCAGTACCATATAGCGCTATACCTCTTATAGCATTCAGCACCATATAGAGCTACACCCTCTAACAACATTCAGTACCATATAGAGCTATACCTCTTATAGAATTCAGTACCATATAGAGCTACACACTCTTACAACTTTCAGTACCATGTAGAGCTACATTCCTTATAGCATTCAGTACCATATAGAGCTACACTGTCTTACAGCATTCAGTGCCATATAGAGCTACACTCCTTACAACATTCAGTTCCCTATGGAGCTGTACCTTCTTACAGTAATTAGTACCATATAGAGCTACACCGTCTTACAGTAATTAGTACTATATAGAGCTACACCCTCTTACAGCATTCAGTAGCATACAGAGCTACATGCCTTACAGCATTCAGTACTATATAGAGCTACACCCTCTACAGCATTTAGTACCATACAGAGCTTCACCACCTTCACCTTTACCTATTGCCTTGTCCATTCTAAACATTGTGTAATCAAGGACTGTCAGGTCCCAGTCTATTTTCTGAGGCCCTAGTTTCTGTGATGTATACATAGATACATAGACAGTGTCAGCAGATAAGGGTCTATGGCCCACCCAGTCTGCCCATTTGAGCTTGTAAGTTCAGTTTATGTTTCCTAGAAGTCCGTTGCCCCTTACCCCTGACCTCCAGAATTCCTTTATGTCTATCCCATGCATTCTTAAATCCGGTGATTGTTTCAGCCCCCACCTCTTCCTCTGGCAGGGTGTTCCACTTGTCCACCACCCGTTCTATGAAGAAATTCTTCCTCACATTTCCTCTGAATCGTCCTCCCTCCAACTTCATCCCATGCCCTCTAGGCCTGGAACATCTTTTTTGCTTAAAAATAGTGTATTCCTGCACCCTGTTCCTCCCTGTGAGATACTTGTATGTCTCTATCATATGCATATGTATATGTATATGTATATGTATATGTGTATGTGACCAATCTCAGTGTATGCCATCATTTCATGGAGCACATTAATTGTATTACCCTGACTCTTGGTGTTAAGGCAGCCCCCTTTCATCCAGCTTCTGATTCCTTCTTGTTTTTTACTTGCTTTCTCTCTTTGTATGTTTGAAATATGTGAACCCAAACCTCTTAGCAAGGCTAGAAATCTAGTAAATTCAGATGCAGAGTAGAAAAAGCTCTGCCCTAAGTTATAACATCACCAGCTGGTGAATTGCAAGAAATAAGAGGAGTCAGGGGGCTCCTGGCAATGTGTGCAGGGTACATCCTAAACCGTGGGACCCTTAGGTTCTGGTTCATGTCCAGGGCTGGTATCAAACCTGCTTTACAGTGCTAACCAGTAGAGTGGTATAACTGTAAATCAATCAGTCAATCAATAAATCAATCAACTAGTCAAAATGTTATGTCTAAAGCACTCTTTCCCAGGGGCATGTAGCAATGTATAATACAGTTCATAATACATAAAATGCACAAATGTTTCATAAAAACATTATTTACATACATATTTTAGAGCATTACTCCCTCCAACCAACAACAAACTCATTCACAAAATGCAGCATTCTTATCAGTAGCTATTATTAACCCTAAAACATAAAATTATACACGGTTATATGCTTGTCCAAATAATAGTGTATTTAGCCCCCTCTTAAAGGTTTCCACTGAGCAGGCCTCTCTTAGATATAGTGGTAATGAATTCCACTGGATGAATGCAGCTACTGAAAAAGCCTGATTTCCTGATAGCCTCAACCTTAACCTGGGAAGAGTTCAGAGGCCACCTTCAGAGGATCAATGGGTGTGATACAGGCAGTGAGAAACCAGGAGATCTTGCATGTAGTCAGGTCCTGGACTGTGTAGGGCTTTATAGGTCAGCAGACCTACTTTGAAGGAAATCCTCCACCACCTTACAGGCAACCAGTGTAGTCCACAGAGAACTAGCATGACATGTTCAAATCTAGGAACACCCATCAATAGTCTGGCCGCTGTGTTCTGCACCAGCTGCAGACATAGAAACATAGAATTTGACGGCAGATAAGGATCGCTTTGCAAACCTAGTCTGCCCATTTCCCTACCTAATGGAAAAGCTGCAGATCCTAGTTAACCAACAGCCTACTTCCTCCTACCCCCAACCCCTAGAATTCCTTGTCTGTCCCATGCATTCTTGAATTCCCCCACTGTTTTTGACTCCACAACCTCATCAGGAAGGCCATTCCATACAACCACTACCCTCTCCATGAAAAAATACTTCCTCACATTGCCTCTGAACCATCCCCCTTCTATCTTCAAATTGTGCCCCCTTGTTCTTGCACATCTCTTTTTCTGAAAGATGCTATCCTGTTGGACTTTGTTGATTCCCTTGAGGTACTTAAAAGTTTCTATCATTTCCCCCATCCCTCCTTTCCTTGAGGGTATACATATTAAGCTTCTTAAGTCTCTCTTCATATGTCTTCTGGTGCAGACTCTGCACCATTTTAGTTGCCCTCCTCTGGACTGCCTCCATTCTGTCTAGGTCCTTGTGGAGATTGGGTCTCCAGAACTGCACACAGCACTCCAGATGGGGTCTCACCAGCTGTCTGTACAGAGGGATAACAACTTCTTGTTTTCTACTGGTGATGCCTCTTTCTATAAATTCCAGTATCCCCCAAGCCCTCCTTACTGACCTCTCACATTGCTTGCTCACCTTTAGGTCATCTGATATGACTACCCCCAGATCCCTTTCTATTGTTGTTGTTAGTATCTCACCTCCCATTGTGTACTCTTCCCCTGGGTTTTTGTTTATAAGATGCATTACTTTGCACTCCTTAGCATTGAATCTAAGCTGCCATACATTTGACCACTCTTCCAACCTTGCCATGTCCCTTCTTATCCTTTCCACCTCACCTTGCGTATCAACCCTGTTGCAGATCTTTGTGTCGTCTGCAAAGAGACTTACTTTTTCTTCCAGTCCCTATGCGATGTCACTTATAAAGTATATTGAAGAGGACCTGTCCTAGAACTGAATCCTGCAGTACCCCACTAGTAAGCCCCTTTTATTCAGAGTGGACTCTGTTTACTTTTACCCTCTGTGTCCTGTTCTGCAGCCAACTTTTTACCCATGCTACCATCTTGGGACCCACTCCCAGGCTGGCTAACTTGTATATTAAATCTTTTGTGTGGGACTGTGTCAAATGCCTTGCTAAAGTCTAGGTAGGCCATGTCCACAGCCCTTCCCTGATCTACTACTTTGGTCACCCAGTCAAAGAAATCTATTAGATTCATCTGACATGACCTACCCGCTGTGAATCCATGCTGTCTTGGGTCCTGTGCCCCTCTGGCCTCTAGGTACTCAACAATTCTCTCATTCAGAAGTGATTCCATCATTTTCCCTATCACTGAGGTCAAACTAACAGGTCTGTATTTTCCTGCCTCTACCCTGCTTCCACTTTTGTGAAGTGGAATCACATCTGCCCTCCTCCAGTCCTCAGGTGCCACCCCATCCTCCCATGATTTGTTAAAGAAGGTAGTCAGTGGTGTCACTAGTTCTACCCTTTGTTCTTTTAGAATTCTGGGATGAATTCCATCAGGTCCCATTGCTTTGTCCACCTTCAATTTTTAAGAGTTCTTTCAGAACTCTTTCTCCTGTGAATGGGCTGGCATCAACCCCCCTATCAAGAGTGTTTCTGTTGTTTAGCTTAGGTACCTCCCCTTCTTCACTTGTGAATACTGAGCAAAAATATTCGTTTAGTATCTCTGCCTTTTCACAGTCACCCTCTGCCCACCCCCCATCCCCTTTATTAAGCCTCACTATCCCTCCCTTGGTCTTTCTTCACTCCCTGATGTACCTATAAAAGGTTTTATCCCCCTACTTAACTGAGTTCGCTAGCCTTTCCTCGGTTTTGGCCTTTGCTGTTCTGACTGCCTTCCCTGTTTTCTTCTGCTTTAACCGATACTGTTCTCTGTCCTGCTCCTTCTGTGATTCATTGTACTCCCTGAATGCTATCTTTTTCTCCCTAACCTTCCCTGCTACCACCTTTGAGAACCACAGTGGTTTTTTACATCATTTTGTTTTGTTTATTTGCTTCACACAAAAACTTGTTGCCTTATTGATGGCAGTTTTGATTATTCCCCAGTGTACTTCCTCCACTCCTTCCTGCCCATTTGCTAGTGCATTCCTTAGGCACTCACCCATTTTGGCAAAGTCAGCCCTCCTAAAGTCCAGGACCTTTGCCTTTGTATGGCTTTACTCTACTGCTCTGTTCATTGTAAACCATACTGTTCAATGGTCACTGGTTCCCAGATGGCTACCCACTTCTACATCTGTGATCCTCTCTCCATCTCCATTTGAGAGAACCAGGTCTAAGACTGCTCCCTCCAGAGTGGAGGTTGTCTCCCAATAGCCTAAGTTATAAGGCATTGTATTAGTCAAGCCTCAACATGTCAAAGGTATGTACTAGGGTAGTCAGATCATCAGGTGAAATCAGTTAATATGTTAGAACACTTGCCATCAACTAATCACTTTGTTGTGTGATTTATTACTGTTCTGACAGAAAGAGAAAAGCAATGCAGAGTACATCTGGCAATGTAAGTACAATGGAGAGAATATACTGTAGTTTGGCTTTCAGTGTTGCAGGAGGACTCTCCAATGAGCAATACCACTTACCCCGAGACATAGAGTGTACCCATGGACTATGCCCAGCCTCATTCAATACTGACACAGGGTAAGCATCATTTGCTTTGACTCCCTTGGCCTGGGTGGCCCTTCTGTTTTGCCAGCCACCTCAGTCATATCACCCTGGGACTTAAGGCTGCACAAAGACATCATGGATGAGGTGTTTTTTGAGTGAAGAGCCTAGCCTGCATTGAGCTCTTGTTCCTGTTTTCTCCCGCTCAGGAGAGGAGTGGTGTGCAATGCCACTCTAGATGGCCCTGCATATGCTTCTGTGCATAAGATGTCAGTCACTGCCACTCCTCTTTTCTCCTTTGTGACAATCCATGGTTGTCTCACCACCCCACACTAGGGACCAGGAAATCACTTGGCATCAAAACCTTTCCTTGCCAGGAAAGAAGAGCTGTCCTCCAGATGTCCTCTCCATCCCTAGCTATGCCCCAGAAATCCAGATCTGCTTCTGAGCACATGATTAACTCTTTTGCCATGTAAGCAAGCAAGCACAAGAGTGCATTCATTCAATAGAAAAGGAGGTGTGCAAGAACAAGGGGGCATAATTTGAAGCTAGAGGGAAGATGGCTCAGAGGTAATGTGAGAAAGTATTGTTTCATGGAGAGGGTTGTGGATGCATGGAACAGCCTTCTTGAGGAGGTTGTGGAGTTAAAAACAGTGGTGGAATTCAAGAATGCATGGGCCAGGCATAAGGCAAATCTAGGGGGTGGAGGTTGGAAGAAGTAGGCTGTTGGTTAGCTAGGATCTGCAGCTTATTCATTAGGCAGGGAAATGGACAGACTGGGTGGGCCAAGAGGTCCTTATCTGCTGTCAAATTCTATGTTTCTAATAGAGGGCACCTGGCCATGGAGTATGATATATTATGTCAGTCATCTTCTATATCCTTTCTCAAGTCACTGTTCATGAAATGGGTGCTGGGGAGGAGTTGGAGGATGGTACTGCTGTCAGGGTGGGGGGCAGGGGAAATATTTGTTAGCACAAAGAGTGCTGAAATAGTTCAGCCAGCGGGGAGGTGGACAGGTTATACCAGTTGTCCCTCATTGGAGTTATTTTTTGACAATTACACTTAAATTACCAAATTGGGAGTACTAGGGGAGGACAGTGGAATTGGGTTGAAACTGAGGGTGAGGAAGGGAGCTTGTATATGTGAAAGGATCTTTCTGGGAAGGAGGGTGGGGGGCTTTTTCTTTGTCTTCTTTAAAACTGTATTTTCCAAATAGGAATAGGCAGAAATAGTGCCACTATTAGGTATTCAGATACAGATAGTGAATAAAGAATTTATCATTTGTGCTATTTAGGAAATATCACTTGTAAGTCACACACTCCTACTAACAGATATGATCAAAAAAAAACTATTGCATATTCCTATGGCAAATTGTTAACACAATATGAAGGAAAGTGAACAAGTATTACTTGTGGAATGCCATAGTGCCCGATCAGTCGAGCCACGGGAATAGAGTTCTTTGATGCTGCATCGCCGATTATAGCAGCTAATGGCTGTTGCATGTGACAGGAATAATTTGGAATGTAGTGGGATCGACCACTGACTAACTGCATCACACCTTCTATAGCTTTTGACACAACACCACAGGAATCATAGATCTCATATCCCAGAGAGATGTTTGGGAGAAAGTCAGTGTTCAGATTAATCTCTTCAACTGCAAACACCATGGCATGAAGGAACTGGTAGATATTGAATCTGAAACTGTTAATGAAAAGAAGATTTATGAGATACCATTACTGGGTGAAGAGCAATGTGTACAGATCCATGAAAGTAAAAATCAAAATATAATTTACAGTGTTTCACAATTTATCTGGACACCTTTAATTATAACCATGTTAACATTTTGTGGTTTTCAGAGCCCCACTTTGTTTGGATGTGTGTTACACTTAATTAAGCAACAATATATAATATAATTCTCAATGTCATATACACATGCCATCCTTGATATATTCTGTCACAAAGCTGACAATTTTTTGTCTGAGTTTCATATCCACACAATGTTATAGTTTCTGCTCACTAGTAACCACATGCCATATAATTTTGTACTGTAGTTTTAATTCCTTCCAGTTGTACTGATTAGTTTAAATGTATTTGTGAGGGGAAATGAGATAAAGTGAGTTGCCAGAGGCATGCCAGAGGACTTATGAGAGTGACTACAATAACATTGTCCAGTACTACAGGATTACCTGGCCAGTTAATGGGAGAGCCAAAAAACAAAACAGTCCTTTTATGTTACAGGAGAGGTTCTAGCTAAGGATGAAGCAGTCATGCCCACTGGAGGTAGGACAAATGATGTCTTCCTTGGATTACACAACCCCATGAAGTCCAGATCAGACTGGTTTCCCAAAAGGCTCAGGCTCTCAAGACACAAAGAACTGGCCTTGAAGTGATGTCATAGGACATGTGTGCAATGGTGGGTAGAGACTGTTTTTTGGGAACTTTCTTATCCTGACTTTTGTGATAAACAATTTAGTTAGGTTTGGAACTCTGAACAGTTAACATCTAAGGTTCAAATATGCCCTAATTCACCAAGGTATCCTGTGTGGTATGCTCTTTCTTCACTGAGACAATTAGGAAGTCTAGTAAGACTTTTATGTGTCTTTTATTTTTCTACCATTCTAAACATTTTCTTTTTATCTATGTGGGATTACTGCTCCCCACTGACTTAGTAGTGTATCCTGTATTACAGTTGTACAGTGGTATCACCAGCAGAAGAAAAGAGGTAGTGATAGCACTGTGCAAATCATTAGTGAAGCTTCATCTGGACTACAGTTTCAAGTTCTAGAGGACACATCTTCACAAGGCCATAGACAGATTAGAGACAGTTCAGCAAAGGGCAGCAAAAATGGTGCAGGGCTTGCATAAAAAGTCACATGAGGGGAGACTGGATGACCTCAATATGTATATCTGGGAAGATAGGGGAGAGAGAGAGGAGATATGACTGAGACCTTAAAATATCTCAGTGGTGTAAGTGTGGTTCAGGAGGGTGGCATCTTTCAGAAAAAGAGATGTTCTAGAAGAAGGGGACATGACATGAGATAGGAAGAGGTAGACTAAGGGTAATCTGAAGAAGTATTTTTTCACAGAAAGGGTAGTGGATGCATGGAACAGCCTCCCTGCAGAGGTGGTGGAGGAAAATTTGTACAGGAATTCTAAAATGCATGGGATAGGCATGCAGGAAACTAGCAATGGGAAGGAGAACAAAGCCAGAGATAAAGTAGGGCCTGTGATTTGTTGCAGCAAGTAGATAAAATAGGCAGACTGGATGGGCCTTGTGGCTCTTATCAGCCATCAGTTTCTATGTTTCTATGTCTAAACATCTTGAAGTATTATATTATTTTTTATATACTTCATGTCTCTGTGACTGAAGCGTTTGAGGTAGAGATACAATAACTGGGTTACAACTGTACTGTATTTCTGTCTTTGCAGAGAAGGCTATGGTTACCATATTTTGTTTCTAAACTGAGGTGTTCTCAGCCATGACAGAGAGGGATGGGTTGTTTGCACTTTGGTAAGGAGCTCTGTATTGTGTGAGCAGTGGTTATGATGAGATTCAGACATAGAGATACCTGAGGAAGTGATTGTGTTGAGTGGTGGCAGCTACTTAAGTACCCTTACGGGCATCTGAAGGGTTTGAGAAAGTTGGTAATGTAGGCTGAGTCTGGGAGATACCAGTCTGGTACACCACTATGAAGCACTTATTCTGCTTTAACACATTACATCATGCTTTTTAGAACATCCCTACATCTGTCTTCGAGGCAGCAGGAGATAAATGGGAGTTAGAAGTCATTGTTCACCTGGGGACAAATAGGGTTAGGGTAATTCAGGGTAACTTCAGGGAGCTGGGGAAGGGCCTCAAGCAGGTGACATGCACAGTGGCTTTTGCCAAACATAGAAACATAGAAGTTGATGACAGATAAGGACCGCAAGGCCCATCCAGTCCACCCATTTCTTTCTCTACCTAATGAATGTGTCATAGGCATTTGCTCTGTCAATGGCCTATCTATTCATACTCATCTGTATTTCTCCCTTATGCCTGTCCCATGCCTGTTTCAAGCCCTGTACTGTATTCATATCCCCCACTTCCTGAGGTAGGCCGTTCCATGCATCCACCACCCTTTCTGTGAAAAAGAACTTCATCACATTACCCCTTAATCGGCATGAGATTAATCGGCTTCCCTCTAATCTCATGTGTGTCCTCTTGTCCTGCTATTTTTCTTATATTGAAGTATGTTAGACTCTTTCACCTTGTTAATGCCCTTAAGGTGTTTGAATGTTTCAATCATATCACCTCTCACCTGTGTACAGCAGAGGAAAGGAAAAGGTACTTCTCACCAAGGCATTTAACAACTGGTTGAAAACATGGTGCATGGGGGAGGCTTTGGCTGCTTTGGGAATGGAGGTCAACCTGGCAGGGTATGGGTCTCTATAGGGGAGAGGGGCTGCATCCCTTCCAGGAAGGAGACCACAGTCCTTGGGGAGAGGCATAAATGCTACTTAAATGACCACTTAAACTAGATGGGGATGATGTTGTATAAGTAAGAGAGGCAACAATTGCTCCCCCACATGATGGAACATCAGGTAGGGAGGGCACAAGTGGAGAAAACTGCGCTATGGCAGGGACACAACAATACAGGGGTGAGGATAATACAATGGAAAAGGGGTGTAAACCAGAGTAAAAGATTAATACAGACAGGTAACAGATAAGGTGAAGAGATAGATGAGAGGGAGCTACAGGGAACAGCACAGGAAGAAAGAGGGGAAGCGGTGAAGCAGGCAGGAAGGGGAGTAAACTCTGGAGAGCCATATGTGCCGATGCACAGAGCCTGATAAAGAAATCTCTGACCTGGAAGCCATCACAATGGGCGCTAGCCTAGAATGTGGTGGCCATAATGGAGTCATGGTGCATTGAGCACCTCAACTGGAGATGGACTAAGTAGATAAAATTCACTTTGCAGATGAATTTGTGAAGTTGGTGAAATTCACAAAGTGCAAAGGGCTGACATCACAAAGTTTTTGCAAGGCAAAGTTGCCGTTTTTCTAGGAAAATTGACTTAACTTTGCCTAACTTTGCTACTTTTATAGGCAAAGTTGTGAAGTGGGAACTTCATGCAGCCATTCATGAAAATGAATTTTACAACTTCTACAGAACTTTGCCACCGAAGACAAACTTCATAACATCTCTAACCATGACTGGGACATGGCCATGCCTAATTGGCGAGGTGATACTGCACTATACTGCACATGACAGAGAAACTCAAGACCATGGAAATATATGGACATCCAGAGGAAAAGCAAAATCTGGAGGCACTGTGTGCCATTCTAGAGATGGGCTCTTGGGGTGCAATCCATACTGGGGTGATGTATAGTCCTCCAGCACAGGTAGGGCATTTAGATAAGGCACGTTGTGAAGCCACCATCAGAATGGCAAATACGGGGAGGTGCTATTAGTTGGTGATTTCAATCTGCCAGACGTGGAGTACAGCCTGTCAACTATTGGTTCAGCAATGAGCAATGCCAGTCATGACTCTCTTTAAGGGGTTTTACTCAGGCAGCTAGTCAAGGAACTGACTAGAGACAGAGTAGTGCTGGACCTGGTGCTTACACACAGGGCAGCTTTGCAGATGTCACACTGGGCAGTCTCGTAGGTACCAGTGATCACCATACAGTGTTTTATATCATAAAGAAAGGAGCAGAGACAAACCACATAAGGGAAAGGGGTCCAGAACTTTAGGAAGGTGAACTTTAAATAAATGGAAGACTGCCTCAGAACATAGAAACTGACAGTAGATGAGGACCACTTGACTCATCCAGTCTGCCCATTTTCACTGTGATTGCTTTTGCTGCAGACCCGCCTTACTCAACAGCACTGTCCCATCTACCTCCTTCCTTTCCTTTATGATTCACTTGTGCCTATCCCAGGCTTTTTTAAATCCCACCACTGTTTTCACCCCCACTGCATCTACTGTAAGATTATTCCAGGCATGCACCACTCTTTCTGAGAAGAAGTATTTTCTCACATCTTTCCTGAACCTACCCCTCCTCCAACTTCATATCATGATCCCTTGTTCTAGAGCACCTTTTTCTCTGAAAAATACCTCCCACCTGTACCTTATTCATCCCTTGAGGTATTTATCGGTCTCAACCATATCCACCTTCTATCTCCTCTCCTTCTTGGCATACACATTGAGCTCCTTTAGCCTTTGCTTATCTGGTTTTGATGCACACTCTGTGCCATCTTGGTAGCCCTCCTCTGGACCACCTCTACTCATTCTATATATTTCCTGAGATGTGGTTTCCAAAACAGGACACAGTACTCCAGATAGGGTATTACCAATGTCCTATATATGGGCAACAGCACTTTCCTCTTCCTACTGGTAATACCCCTACATATACATCCAGGCATCCCCAGTACTGTAGCTCTCCCAATTGCCTGGACCCATTGTCTGGTCACCTTTATGTCATCCAATATGATTACCCCCAGGTCCCTTTCCTGCTTGGCCATTGCAAGTATCTCTCCCCATTTAGTACTCCTTCCCCCGGTTTCTGTGACCCAGGTGCACTCTTTTGCACTTTTTTTGCATTAACCCTTAGCTGCCAAACTGTTGACCACTCCTTCAGCCATTTTAAGTCTCTTACCATCCTTTACACTCCCCCCCCCCGGGATGGGTACAGGCACAGTGGTAGTAAACAAAGAGAGACATCATTAAGGCAAGGCAAGTTTATTTATATAGCTTCCAATCCCAAGGCTCTGGTGCCTAACAATACATATCACAAATATATTAAAGCAACATTAAATAACAAAGCTATGAGTCATTTAAAATCAGAAATTCAGGCCAAAGCTTAAAGTAGAAAAGTGAGTTTTTAATGGTCTTTTAAAAGCAGCCAGAGAAGCAGAACTGCTCACTTTGCAGGGAATGGAATTCCAAATGATTGTAGCCACAACAGCAAACACCCTGTCGCCTAAGGATTTTAGCCAAGATCTAGGGACTCGCAGGAGTTCTGTCTCCTCTGAGCAGAGGGCATGACCAGGAGTGTATGGAGCCAGGAGATCTGTCAGGTACCCTGGACCAAGACCATGGAGGCCCTTTTATGTCAACAAGCGCACCTTTTGAAGTTAATGCACCACTGAACTGGCAGCCAGTGGAGAGCACGGAGAAACAGCATGATGTACTCAAACTGGGAGGTGTTAGCAACCAGCTGGGCTGCTGCATTCTGAACCAGCTGCAAGCGAAGCATCAGCCTCATGGATAATCCAAAGTATAGAGCATCACAGTAATCAAATCTAGATATGAATGAGGTGTGCACCAGTGTTGCAAGATCAATCAGTTCAAGATAGGGCTTGATCCAGGTGATGTTGCAAAAATGATAAAAGCTACTGTAGACAACAGCTGACACCTGGAACTGCAGAGTCAGCTTGGAGACCACAAAGATTCCCAGATTCTTCACCTTATCTACAATGCAAAGGGCCACATTATCCAACAAAAGAAGGGCAGTGCTACCACTTGTTGCTGCTGAACCAGACCGGCACAGTTCTGCCAGTAACACCTCTTTTTAAAATGGAGTAAGCCTAAGCCAGCTGACCACCATCCTGTCTTGGATTTCTCTTCGGCACTGACTCGGTTCCAAGACAACTGTGCTGTAATCAGGGGCACAAGACACATACAACTAGGTGTCATCATCATATCAATGCCTTGCTGTGATGTCTGGTGATCTCCCCCAAAGGCAACATGTATACAGCAAATTAAATGGGGGACAGAAGTGCACCCTGCCGGCCCGGTGGCACTGAGGGTTGAGGCGCTGGACGCCACACCTTGCGCCACGCCGCCGACCCAGGTTCTGGAATGGACTCGGGTTGCTGGGGGTCGGAGGGGCGGAGGAGGATTGAGCGTCCCAATGGATGCTCTCCTCCTCCAGGGGTGGGTTCCTGGGGTGCTGTATGCACCTGATGCTCTGGGGGCCAGTGGAAGCACGGGCACCAGGGCACAGGCGTCTGAGAGCCAGGAAGGGGAGGACACCTAGGGCACTTGACAATGGCGTGCATCAGCACGCCATCTGTCTGGACATCAGTCCTGCGTGCCGATGTCCTCAGTGGGTAGAGGGAGAAAAAATTGGGAACCCCCCCCCCGGCAGTCCTAGATGAAGACGGCTCCACCCAAGACCACCAAACCCAGAACAGACCCCAATGTGCAGAAGGAGGGTGGAAAAAAAAAGAGGCACTCTAGGGGCAGATCCTGGGGGTAAGTGGCGTAAGGGGATGAGCAGTCGTAAGGAGTGGACACTGGGGTAGGAAAGGAGGATAAAGAGAAGGGTTAAAAAAAAAAAAAGTGTACCCTGAGGCACACCACAGCTGAGCACAGCACTGCTCGATGTAAAAGAGCCAAGTACAGTCTGTTGTATTCTGCCAGACATGTAGGACTCAATCCACTGCAACACCATTCCTAGTGGCAAGGCAAACAGCCTCTGCATAAAGGAAGTCAGTAAAAGCATAAGAAAGAAGAGACTGTTACGCTTCCCTAGGAATGTGGTTGAGATGGTGATGGAAAAAAGAGTGGCAGTCAGAAGGTATAAAGAAACAGAGAGAGAGAGAAGGAGAGAGGAGTATACCAAGTAAAACAGAGGACATCAGGCAAGGTGGTGAGGGGAGAAACTACACAGACAGAGGAAAGGATATTCAAAGGGGTAGCAAGGGGGTTAAGACTTTCTTCAGCTACATTCAAAAGGAAAGCAAGGGGAAGGATACTGAGGATTAGAAGGGTGGAAGGGGAAGGATACTGAGGATTAGGAAGGTGGAAGGGGAAGGATACTGAGGATTAGGAGGGTGGAAGTAGAAGGATACCGAGGATCAGGAGGGTGGAAGGTGAAGACTGTGCAGAAGAGGATCAAGAAAAAGCTGCCATCCTGAATAGATACTTTTGCTCAGTCTTCACAGTGGTGGAAGGGGGGACTAGAGTTTACCAGGCTCTGGTGAATCCGGGTGAGGATTGGAGGGAGAGTCTTTGGGGCAAATGGGAATTGGAGGTGGGGGTACAGGTCCCAGAGGTGGGATGGAATAGAGCCTTGAAGCAAGAGTGGAGGGTTACAGCCTCGCCGGAGTGGAGGGAATTTAGTTGGAAATGCTGGACCAGATTCTTGCATACACCTTCTATCACCTGCCACTTCACACCCAGGGGCTCGGCTCAGTGCTGGAGGGGCTGTGGCCAGACTGGATCCCACTACCACATTTTCTGGGACTGTACAAGAGTCAGGAACTTTTGGGAGGGGGTTCATTTGATCCTTATGGGGATTTGGGGGCTCCCTGGTGCCCAGAGAATTTAGGCACCTGGTCTTGGGACTGGAGGTGCAGGAGCTGCAGGACCCCAAGGCCCAGATGTTACTTATAATGATGTGACTCACAGCCCTGAAGGAAATTACAGTTAACTGGCTGAACCCCCTCCACACCTTCATTAGAAGCATGGGTACAAAGGGTGGACAACATGGAGAGAATGAAAAACCTCACAGCAAGGCTCAGACTTTGGTAAGAGAGACATACTGAGATATGGGGTAAATGGCTAAATAATCCCAGATGGAGGGGGACCGCATGGAAAGACTGGTGGGTCTCCAGATCCCATAGCCCATAGAGTATTCCATAGGGGACTTAGCTAAACAATTCCCCACCTGCAGGGGTAATGACTACTAGGGGGTGAGCAAAACAGTGAGAAATGGGGGCCCTAAAAAAGTGGAAACAAATTCAGAAAGGAGCAAAAGAAGAGGACACACAGAGACCAGTACAAAATCTGATTCTATATTGTTTTTCATTAGTTTTATTTGTTACAGTTATTCTTTTTCAAGCTGAGAGAAAAGTCTTTGAAGATATGTAGACTGTCACATAAGACATACCTGTGGGCAATACAAAGTAAAAAAGGAGGTTTTAAAGAAGAAGGCAGAATGTACAGAACTAAGAACAGTCGAAACAAATACAGAGCATTGAATAAAATTATAGGGCCTTACCACCTAATAGGAGAACCAAAAAATGGGTATTATTATAATAGGGCAAGTCATAGCTACCGTATCTGACTTAATTGCAGCTGAGGTACTTTTGTTGTTATTTTGGTGAAGACTGCATGAATTGTATGAGTGTTAACACTCACTTTCTTCAATAAAAATAAAAATGCTAGCAGGACTGCAACTAGATTTCACTGACATCAAAACATCCGCGGAGACACTTACAAAAAACACAGAAGGAGGCCGGCCCGGTGGCGCTGAGGGTTGAGGCGCTGGATGCACCCTCGCTCCAAGCGCGACCCGGTTGGGAGTGGACTCGGGTCGCTGGTGGGCCGGCCGGGGGGAGTTAGGCTTGAGCGTCCCACGACGGCTTGCCTACTCCGGGGTGGGTTAAGGCTATAGCCCAAACACTTATCTGACTCCGAGCGGAGGTTCGGAGTACTGCAAGCCCCCAATGTTAAGAGGAAGGGCTGCCGACAAACAGCGTGACGTCGGCGCTCTGCGCCTTGACGTCAAGGGTCCTACCTTGTAGGTGGTGGGAGAAAAAGTGGAAAAACGCCTGCCATCACCGGGAAGATGGAGCCTCCGGAGACGTGCCCTCGATGTGCCTTCGCCCGCTCGATGGCCCCCGGACTGACGAAAGTTGATTGTTGGGGTAAGGGGGCTCTGCCCCATCCCTGCTCGGGGGGTAAAACCAAAGCTCTATGGGGTTCCTGTGGGGTCATACGGGCAGGGTGGAAGGCAGAGGGATGTCTACCTTGAGGCTCCTGAAGGGTCGGGGATGGTAGGCAGGAAGGTGAATAAATAGTAATTTCAAAAAGAAAAACCAAAAAAAACACAGAAGGGCTTTCTACCAGGATTGACTCAAATATTTGTAAAATCAACAAACTAACTTGATCGGCTATGTTGAGCAGCTAACCCAGCAACAATGCTCCCAAATCGCTTATCTTTTGGATAAAGCTGCTGATCTAGAGAATAGAGGTCAATGCAATAATATAAGAATTTTAGGGGTTCCTGAAGGGCTGAAAGGTCTAAACATGACTGCGTTTCTGCAGAACTTCTTGCCTGGAATTCTAAATTATCAGTGGCCATGGCTCCTCGAGATAGAGAGAGCACACAGATCACTGAGACCAGGGAACAAAAATGGTAAACTAAGACCGAGTATTGCCTATTTACTTTGGTACACTTCAAAGGAAGAAGTGTTACATATTGTCAGAAGAAAAATAAACATTGAGTGGATGGGAGAGCGCATCACTATTTTTCAGGACTTTTCCACAGAAATTGTGAAGAAAAGGAGGTCTTTCATGAGGTCAGGTAACAACTGCAAAGGTACGGTGTTTCCTACTATTTCAAGTACCCGGCTACTTTGGTGATACAATGTGATGGGGATAGGTCTGTTTTGTGTGACACTATTGGTGAAGCTTGGACTTTTGTTAAAGGCTTTCAAAACTCAACATCCTTTGCTAAAAAACTGCCACTGTAAATACCAACGAAAATCTCAATTCAAAGATAGCACAAGATGCTGTTAACCCTGTTCATGCATCAGCAAGCCCTCGAGCTCCTACCAAAAAGGTATATGACTGGAATGTTGGGTCCTTGCCCAATTGCTCTGAAGTGGCTTCCACCCTGCAACCTTCCACTACCCATACCTATGCTGCTCCTGTTAACGTAGTAAGCACTGTACCAAATGTACCTGGAATTCACAGGAAATCTAGATCTGCTGCTCGACCATCAAATATCCCACAACCAGCTGTCTCCATTCCAAATCCCAGGAAAAGAGGAAGAAGTAAACATAGCCTGCTCTGTTCTTATTCCCTGAGCATCTCTGGATCAGAAGGCAGGCTACGCATTGATGCCACCCAGGATGGGTCCTACACTGATCCTTACTCCCTGGAATCAACATGTATGCAAGAACTAATTCAATGTGATGCAGTCTTGCTGTTGTGGAACTTCCTGAGGGAATTGCATTATCATCATATGCCTTGCATGCTATACTCCCAGAATAGCTGCTCTGATTTTAAGCTCACATCACAGAGCAGCTTATCTGCTTGAAAATGTTCCTGGAGCCAACTGCTGGTGCCCTAAATGTGGTAATGTGAGTTTATGTGTTACAAGATCACTACCGTTGTACTGCAGCCGATTTTTACAACAATTTCATGAAGGAGCTGGTTCTTCACTTATATTCTCTGCTAATAAGCTAATAAATTTACAGAATACCAGCGTTATAGTATTACTGATTTTTAAGAGCGTTGCTCTGGATGAGTGTTGTTGTTTATTAGGAACCCCTTTGACTTGCCTCTTCCCCTCACCCCCTGGTAGGATGTCAGGACAGCGATATTAATACAGCAAAGTCCACCACAGTGACAAATCTCACCAGGTCAAGATTTGTCACTGTGGTGGTCTGCTGCATGCCAACACCGCAGGTCCCAGTGTTTCGTCCCCACCCTGAACCAGCTCTGACTCAGAGTTGATTATTTAGAGGTGGGGGGGATGTGGGGGGCAAAGCTCCCACCAGAAAAACACTTCATTCTGATGGGAACAATGCCGACTGTCGGTATTGATCCCATCGTGCAGGATGTCAACGACATTGTTGTTTATGTCCTGCCACGGAACCATCTGGCTGTCACCGTCCTGTCTATTTTTCATGTTTGTTGTACTTTGAGTACTGTGTCTGAACTGACTGAGCATGTAACAAATGTGGGATGTTTTTCAGATATTTGCTCTATGGTTTGTTTTATGATAACTTCCTTGGGGAGTTAATACCTTTAACTATATGCTGCCTAATTAGGTATTTTTTTGGTCTGGCCTGGCTGAAGCTGTAAAAACAATTTTAAGTTGGAATGGATAATTGTGATATGGGCCCTATAAATATTGGTTCATATTTGCTTTATCAGCAAGCGGCGGATGATCCAAATCCTAAATTTAAAAAAGATATGCTATTGCTGTCAGTACTTCTGTCTACCTTTCTCCCTTCCCCCTTCTTCTCCTGGTTGTGTCATCCTTGTACTCATCACTTATACCCACCCTATTCCTGAGGTGTCTTGCGGGCTCCTGCACTCATCTTTAATTAAATCATATGGTTAACCATGCATTGTACACCTGATGGCTCTCCTTTGGTTCTCTGTATAATTTATGTCCTTTTTTTAATTCAATATACTTTATTACATTTTTAGAGATTACACAAACAAACATGAACACAAAAAGCATTAAGTCAACAGTATTATAAAATTCTAACAAAAAATACATAACAAAAAATATTAAGGACAATAATGATTAATAAAATCTCCCTCTCCCTCCCCCCATCAGTGACCTACCTAAGAAAAGAAAAAGATCAATACAGGGAAAGGCCTCTATGAGTAATAAATATAAGCCTAGGTACCCCAGAGAGAAAGTAAAGTATACCGAGATTTCCACGTATCCTGGAAGGACTGGGGTCTCTTCCTCATAGCTGCAAAATGTTTTCCTAGTTGGAGGGCCATCAAGATTTCTCGGTGCCACTCCAAGACTTTTGGAAGTGAATCCTCTTTCCAATGCTGCAGGATGACCAGTTTTACAATGGCAGCGATCAATGTCAAGTGAGCTTTCCTGATACATAGACATAGAAACATAAACTTTGATGGCAGATAAGGACCGCTTGGCCCACCTAGTCTGCCCATTTCCCTACCTACTGTGTAAGCTGCAGATCCTAGTTAACCAACAGCCTACTTCCTCCTACCCCTCACTAAGATTGCCTTGTGTCTGTCCCATGCATTCTTGAATTCCCCCACTGTTTTTGACCCCACAACCTCCTCAGGAAGGCAGTTCCATGCATTCATCACCCTCTCTGTGAAAAAGTACTTCCTTACATTGCCATCCCCCCTCTATCTTCAAATTGTGCCCCCTTGTTCTTGTGCATCTCTTTTTCTGAAAGCTGCTACTCTCTTGGACTTTGTTGATTCCCTTGAGATACTTGAAAGTTTTTATCATGTCCCCCCACCCTCCTTTCCTCAAGAGTATACATATTAAGCACCTTTAGTCTCTCTTCGTATGGCTTCTAGTGCAGACCCTGCACCATTTTAGTTGCCTTCCTCTGGACTGCATCTATCCTGTCTATGTCCCCCCAGAGATGGGGTCTTCAGAACAGTATGCAGTACTCCAGATGGTGTCTCACCAACTGTACAGATGGATAACAACTTTCTGTTTTCTACTGGTGATGCCTCTCCCTATACATCCTAGTATCCCCCCAGCCCTCCATACTGCCTTCTCACACTGCTTACCTGCCTTAAGGTCATCTGATAAGACTACCCCCGGCCCCTTTCCATTTGTGTTGTTGTTAGTACCTCCCCCCCATTGTGTACTCTTCCCTTGGGGTTTTGTTTCCCAGGTGCATTACTTCGCACTTTTTTCCATTGAATCTAAGCTGCCATATTTTTGACCATTCCTCCAAACTGGCCAAGTCCCTTCTCATCCTTTGCAACCTTTCATGTGTATCAACCCTGTTGCAGATCTTTGTGTCATCTGCAAAGAGGCATACTTTTCCTTCTAGCCCTTCTGCAATGTCATCTATAAAGACGTTAAAGAGGACTGGTCCCAATACTGAACCCTGAGGTACCCCACTAGTAACCCCACTTTCTTTAGAGTGTACTCTGTTTACTGTGACCCTCTGGGTCCTGTTGCCCAGCCAGCTTGTTACCCAGGCTACCACCCTGGGACCCACTCACAGGCTGGCTAACTTGTTTATCAATCTTTTGTGTGGGACTGTGTTGGATGCCTTGTTAAGTACAGGTAGGCCATGTCCACAGCCCCTCACTGATCTATTACTTTGGTTACTCAGTCAAAGACATCTATTAGATTCATCTGAAATGACTTTCTTGCAGTAAATCCATGCTGCTTTGGGTCCTGTGCCCCACTGGCCTCTAGGTACTCAACAATTCTTTCTTTCAGAAGTGATTCCATCATTTTCCCTACCACTGAGGTCAAGCTAACAGGTCTGTAGTTTCCTGTCTCTGCCTTGCTCCCACATTTGTGAAGAGAAATCACATCCACCCTCTTCCAGTCCACACCATCCTCCTTGATTTGTTAAAAAGAGTAGTTAGTGGCGTCACTAGTTCTCCCCTTAGTTCTTTCAGAATTCTGGGGTGAATCCCAGCAGTCCCCATTGCTTTGTTCACTTTGAGTTTAGAAGTTCCTTCTGTGAATGGACTGGTATTGCCCCCCATCCAGAGTGCTTTTATTGTTTGGTTTAAGTACCTTCCCCTCTTCTTTTGTGGATACTGAGCAAAAATATTTGTTCAGCATCTCTGCTGTTTCATAATCACCCTCTGTCAACCCCCTCCCCTTTTTAAGCCTCACTATCCCTCCCTTGGTCTTTCTTTGCTCCCTGATGTACCTATAAAAGGTTTTATCCCCTTTCTTAACTGAGTTGGCTATCTTTCCTTTGGCTTGGGCCTCCGCTAGTCTGACTGCCTTCCCTTCTTCCTTCTGCTTTAACTGATACTGCTCTCTGTCCTGCTCTTTCTGTGATTCCTTGTACTTCCTGAATGCTGTTTTTTTCTCCCTAACCTTCCCTGCCACCTCTTTTGAGAACCATAGTGGTTTTTACTTTGTTTTGTTTTGTTTATTTGCTTACACAAAGGCTTGTTACCTCCGTGATGGCAGTTTTGATTATTCTCAATTGTTCTTCCACCCCTCCTTCCTGCCCATTTGCTAGTGCATTCCTTAGGCACTCACCCATTTTGGCAAAGTCAGCCCTCCTGAAGTCCAGGACCTTTGCCTTTGCATGGCTTGACTCTATTGCTGTGTTTATCATGAATCATAGTGTTCTGTGGTTGCTAGTTCCCAGATAGCTACCCACTTCTAAATCTGTGATCCTTTCTCTGTCTCCATTTGAGAGTACCAGGTCTAAGATTGCTCCCTCCTGAGTGGGTTCCAATACTGGCTGTCTAAGGCATGCTCGCTGAAGGGCACTGAGAATGACCCCGCTTTTGGATGTGGCTTCAGCAAATGTGCTTCAGTTAACATCTGGCATATACAGGTCCCCCATCAACAATATCTCCCCTTTATCTGCCATTCTTAGGATGCCTTCTATCATTTCCTTGGCCATTCCTTCCCCCTGAGATGGGGGTCTGTATACAACACCCTTGCAGATTGTGGTGCCATTGCCTGTCTCCAAGTTGACCCACAGTGCCTCCTCTCCTCTCCTCTCCGTTTACCCTTTTGTTCTGTTGCTTTGATTCCTTCGCTTATGTACAGAACTATCATCTTCCTCTTTTACCCTCCCTGTCCCTCCTGTAGATAGTGTACCCTGGTATGTTTACAACCCAGTCATGGTTCTATGTGTACCATGTTTATGTGACTACCACGATATCCAGATTTTCCTCTTCCATCAAGGCCACTAGTTCAGGAATCTTGTTACCCAGACTTTGTGCATTGGTAATCATTACTCTCCATTTTCTTATAGCTTTACCTCTTGTAGCCCCATCCCTGCCCTTACTGGCTTTGTCTTCTCCATTTACCCCTCTCCTGCTCCCTATTGACCGTTCTCCCTTGGTGTTTACCTCACTAACTACCCTTTGGGGGGAGGCTGGGAATTCCCTGCTTCCTATTAGTGCTTCCCCCCCTTGGCTAGTTTAAAAGGGAGGCAGTATAGCGCAGTGGTTTAAGGCTCTGAGCTGCAAATCTGGTGACATCCAGCAGACCAGACCTGGGTTTGAATCCCACAGCTTCCACTTGCAGACTGTGTGACCCTGAGCAAGTCACTTAACTTCCCTGTGCTCCCAGGTCGCACCTGTAAAAAAGCTCTCACCTTAGTGTGCTAGTCCTGGTTAAACAACTAACAAAAGCCTACCAATGAAGCATTTAAACCAATCACCCTGGAGACTGGTTCCCTTCCTGGACAGATGCAGACCATCATGCCAGTATAGGCGGGTATCCTTCCAGATGGAACCCCAGCCCCCAGTGAAGCCAAAACCCTGTGCTCTGCACCAGTTTTTCAATCATTCATTGACTTACATGGTGCAGAGTACCCTCACCTCACCCATGCCATAGACAGGCAGCACCTCCAAGAAGGATACTATATGAGTTACTTGTCTAAGGACCCTCCCCAACTCCAAAAACTCCTCCTGCACTGCTCTAATCCCATGCCCAGCCAAGTCCCTAGGTGGACAATGATGTCCATCTCCATCTCCAGGGCAACATAGAAACATAGAAACATAGAAGTTGACGGCAGATAAGGACCGCAAGGCCCATCCAGTCTGCTCTCGTGATCCTGAGAATTTGCTTCCTGTCTCTTCAAGCCATGGTGCCTGGCAGGAACCTTACTTCACTTTCTCCTGCCACCTCCAGTTCTATCCCCTTAAAAATAGAGTCCCCACCAGGAGCTGCTTCCTTTCCCTGTGGTGTACTGTACCACCTTCCCGTGGGCCTCCCACAGTTGCCAGCAACCTCCTCGGTCTCCACTGTGGGTGCCTCCATAGGGGACCTATGCTCCACCAGAATGGAGTATGAATTGTGGAGCGGTACATCTGTAGGGATGTGCCTCTGTTCCACCACCCTTACCCTTCCTAAGCCCTCTGCAGATCAGGGAGGGTGATGGGGTGGAACAGAGATACATGATTACCAAAGGGAAATATCATCATTAAACAGCTTTCTGGAGTGAAAAGAGTCTCCATTCCCAGTAGTGGATCCAGAGGTTGCTGAATAGAACTCCAGAATGCCTGATCCTTGGGACACGCCCATATGACATGATGGAGAGAGACGCCGGTCTCTTGGCATTTATTACAAAGTGGAGATGAAAGTTTGCCCATTCTAAACAATTTAGCAGGAGTGTAATATAAATTGTGCATTATATGAAATTGTATAAGGTCCTGTTTAATATATTTGTACAAATTATGCCACAAGACTTGCCAGAACTCACCATCAACCGGTAGTTGAAGCTCTTGAACCCAGTAGTAACAAAAACCCAAGGGGAGGTGTGAGTCTAAGGGTTGAATGTGCTTTCTCTAGGACACATACTGCATTTGGTTGCTCTGCCAGTGGCAAGAGGGAAGCTACTACCCCTGGAGGTGCCAGATTCCAGGGTTTAGGACCCAGAAAGGAACATATTACCTTTCTGAGTTGCAGTTATTTAAATAGATCTTGTCTCTTTAAAATTGGGCTTGCAAGTTTGGTATGGATATTAACTCGTCCCCCTGAAGTAAGTCAGCTAGTTTACAGTTACTTTCACAGATCACTTAGAAGAATTGGCAAAGAAACTTAGACAAAGATTTGGTCTGTTCTTTAGGATTAATAATCTCCTCACAAGAAATGCTAAACTGAAACTGGTTCAAACTACCTTTCTTTCCCTATTGGATTATGCAGACTTTCTATATAGTCAGGGACCTGCAGGTACCCTAACCAAACTCGATATGCTTTATCACAGAGCCATAAGATTTATCACGGGTCTTCCATACTCAACCCACCACTGTGCATTGTACACGGCAGTGGGATGGTCATTCCTTGCTTACAGACGGCAAAAAAATGCTGCGGTTTGGACACACAAAGCTATCTCAAATAAACTGCCCCAGTATATCTCTGTCTGTTTACCTTTGTGCACCTCTGGGGAAGTATGCCATGAGAAGCACCTCATATATCTACCTTTATGTTTATAAAGCAAAATCTCGCATTGGCAGAGCAGCCATCAGCTTTGTGCTCCCTCTACTGTGGAACAAGCTGTAAAAAACTTTGAAATTAACTCACCCCATCAGCCTAGCAGCTTTTAAATCTCTATATCTACATCATAATAAGGAGTCCTGTGCCTGTCTACCCTAAATAGTGACTCCTATAAGTCCAAGCACACTCTGATTACTACTGTTAAAAGACTGATCACATCTTTAATCGACTCTTCCCTCTCTTCTTTTTCTACCCCCATATCTGTCCCTTCCACATTCCTTTGACCCTGGTTATAGCTCTAAATTCTCCATACCGTATCACTATATATCTTTTTATATTAGGTTTAATTTGTGTTCGGTGCACCTGATAGGTATATTTCTTTACTTTTATTAAAAATTGTGTCCTACCCAAAACTAGCTGTATCTTCTGTTCCAAACATATACTACTGTAAATGCTACCTGCTGATACTTTGTATATACTGTGTTATTGTATCTCACTTTATTTGTTTTATTACTATTTTCTTGTGTGTTGCATCCCATGTATATTGTCACTTGTTCCTTGTTAACAAACCCAGGTCCATCTCAAAAATGAGCTTGCTCAATGGTGATCGCCTGGTTAAATAAAGACTTTGATTGATTGATTGATTGATTGATTGACAGTTCTGCAATTGTGGACAAAAAGATGGTGGAATACTCCGATGACCTATTTGGAAGTGGGGGTTATTAAATAACAGTTGATTGGTTCGTTTGGACCAGGACAAGGACACATATGTTTGGAGTTGGAGCCAAGCTTTAAGGGACCATTCTATGGGCATGGAGTGTAGGACCCAAGGAAGCTGAGAAGGTCACAAATAAAGCAGACTGGCTAAGGAGCAGCCTGCTTTAGATTCCATGGCTATTTCAATCTCAATCCAAAGTGGAGTATATCTGGTAGAGCCAGGTTACACTGCTCTGGAGTCCCACCTATATAATGTGCTTGCATGTTGGGTCCCATAGTACAAGAATATGGAAAGTAGGGATAACTCTCCTCTTCTCATCTTGGGAGTCAATAATTTAATATAGGCTCAACAGACCACTGAATTCTTCCAATGGACAGTTAAACATCCTTTGAAGATGGGTAAACCAAATTTTAGGGCGGTAAAAGCTCAACATTTTCAGTGGGTGCAACAAATGTGGTAAGAGATTCATTTTAAGAATACTAATCCACCCACATAAAGACAATTAAGTGCAGACCATCTGTCTAGATCTAATTTAAGAACAGACAATAATTTGGAGAAATTTTCTTTAATTATGGTTGGGACAGAGTGAAAAATTGTTATACCAGGTATGTCAGTAATCTTGGTTCCCATGAAAGGCCCAAGTCAAGGATGCTAGCTTTGTCTACCCTACAGTTAAGGGAGGATACTTTAGCCTTTTGGAGGTTCAATTTATAAAAGGAGACTGCAGAAAAACTAGCTATCTCCTGAAGTAAATTCGGGAGGGTTGTTTGAGGGTTCTCCAGATGAAGAAGAAGGTCATATGCATAGGCAGAGAGGGTATATCACCTATTCCCTAACAAAATGCCCTGTAGAGTAGGTAAACTACACAAGCTCTATATCAATGACTCCAAATAAAAATTAAAAATAAGGGGGGATAGCGGGCTACCATATTGGGTGCAACGCTGCAAGGGGAAAGGAGATGATAAGCAACCATTGTACCATATCCTGGCTGATGTAGTAGAGTGCAGGAGTCAGACCCAAGTTCTAAAGACTGCAGGGACACCAAAGTCACACAACATTTCAAACAATTAGTTCCAAGCCACCTGGTGAAAGGCCTTTTTGTCATCTAGAGAAACCAAGGCCACTGGGGACCTGGCCCCCCGACACAGAAATCAAATGGAAAAGTTTCCTAAGGTGGTCTCCAGAAAAGCAACCCAACATAAAACTGACCCTTTCTTGACCAATGACTGACCCCATCACTGAGGCCAGACGAGTGGGCAAAATTATGGAGAGAATTTTCACATCCAAATTCAGGAGGGAAACTGGGCGATAGTTCTCAACAAGGAAGGGATCCTTACCTGGCTTTGATATAAGCATGATAAATGCCTCAAGAAATAGCAGGTCACTTAATCCTTTTATAAACCAAAAATTAAAAATGTCTACTAGAAGTGGGGCTACCTGAGAAAGACATGCTTTATAAAAGTCATTGGTCAGCCCTTCTGGTCCTGGGACTTTGTCGGGGGGTAGTTGCCCAATTACCTTTCCCACTTTGGCTAAAGTGACCGGGGAGCCCAGCTGTGCCATTGAAGTTGGGAATAGTGTTGGGAGAGGGACAGAGTCTAAATAGGTTGACATTGCATCCGCTGAAGGGTTTACCTTTGGGTCTACTGCATAAAGGTCTTGGAAATAGGCACCAAACATCATGGCCATCTTTCTGGGGTTAGTTATAACCATAGCATCAGGGTTGGCATGTAATCCTGGAATAAATGTGGCTGTTTCATCCTAACATAAATGGAAAGCAAGTTTTCCTGCTTTTTCTCTAGATTCAAGATATTTTAGTCTGGTGCGATGCAAGGCAAGTTCGGCCTTTTGGGCCAGGATGTCAGCATATTGAGCTTGTAAAAAATGTAACCTAGCCCATTTAGCATCTGGGGAAGAACAGGTCAGAGAATATTCTAGGTGGCTAATTTCCTGCAGGATCCTCTCTAGTCGATCCCTGCCCTTCCGTGCCTGGATGTCTGAGAGACAGATAAACGTTCCCCATTGGGCGCACTTAAGTGCTGCCCAAACCATGTCCACTCTGTCCACCGAACCTTTATTTGCATCCAAGAACATGGTGATAAAGTTCTGGATGTAGGCTAAAATGTTGGGGGTTTGCAATAAGTGTGCGTTAAGGCACCATAAGATATCACGGCATTCCCCAGAGCCTAATAAATATGTAATGTTAATGGGGGAAAAGTCAGAAAGTACTCTTGAGTGAAAATGTGCAGCTAGAATACCTGGTAAACTGAGAGAGCTCACAAGAAAGTAGTCAATTCTTGAGGAGGTTTCATGGGGAGGGGGCAGGATAACAAGTATACTGCCTGGCTGCAGGATTAAGAATTCACCAAAATACCTACTAGCCCAGCTCCAGTGGTTAGATCTCAGAAAGCCCTCTGAGCCAGGGTCAAACCAACCCTTT
The DNA here is from genome assembly GCA_016271365.2 of Neoceratodus forsteri. Classification (NCBI taxonomy): domain Eukaryota; kingdom Metazoa; phylum Chordata; order Ceratodontiformes; family Ceratodontidae; genus Neoceratodus; species Neoceratodus forsteri. The sequence continues at coordinate 17,753,554 of CM028129.1, read as the reverse complement.
TAGTATCCGATCGGTCTAAATCCGACTGAGGTACCAAATTCTAGTCCCCACCCAAAAATATAGGCAGAGAAGGGTCGGACACTAAAAGGGGAATAAATTGGGCATAGAAGCAGGGTGAATCAATGTTTGAGCCATAGACTGAGCCAAGAATAACTTGATGAGGGCTAAGTACACCTCAAACTATAATATATCATCCTGTAGGGATCCGTAACTCCTGCGTTACTTGGAATGGGATGGACTTAGCTATTAATATAATAACACCCCCTCTCTTGGTGGAAATACCAGAGCCATACTGGATCCGGATCCTACCCAATCTCTCCTAAAGAGGGGAATTTCTTCTCTACAGAGATGAGTTTCCTACAAATAGGCTATCCCTGCTTTTAGGTGTCTCAAGTGGTGAAGAATCATGGCACGTTTGCACCTGCCCTTCACTACTTTGACATTCCAGCTAACAAAAGTGCATGGTCCACTCATTCAGGGCCTTTGTCAGTCCCTACTGTCCCCCACCCAGCAATTCTATATTCATTACCTGCTTGTTATACTGAACCCCCCCCACGCCCCCACCACTAAACTGCCGCCTTGGTTCAGCAACCTATTTTAACCCTGCTTTCTCCCTTCCTTAACAGGCTACCTGCTTCACGGTGTGGAAGCACCTCCCTGGTGACTGACTGCAGCCACAGCCACACACTGGCCACACATCCAGGCCACCCAGCTTTTTCGGCATACAGCCCTGGGAGAACACAGGGTAAGATACGGCAACATTCCCCAGCATTCAGCATCTCTCCGATTGGCCGAGGACCTTCTGGAGGTAGCCGCTATTGGCTGTATGATCTGTAGCTCCTGTCCCTATTGGCTGAAGCTGAATATCGGCTTCTTTAACTGCCAGGGACCAATATTAGTGTAAATATAGTAATTGTGAGGGGGATTTTCACCCCTCCCTCCCACCTACACCCGCCTCCTTAATTAAATACACCTTCTTCCCGCCCACCTTCTGCTAGGTACCCTCCTATTGGCACAATAATGAACTGCTGGACTTTAATTGGTGCTTGAACAAGGCAGTCAGGGATCCTCTTTTGGTACAGCCTTTTGCCTAATTTCCATAGTGGCTGACCCTAATTTTTTTTTCTTCTTCTTTTTTGGCCAGTATGCAGGGTGTGAGGTCTACTTTCTGCCACCTAATTGGCCCGCTCACACTACTACTTATCTCTGGCACTGTCCCTATGCAAAGCACTAGCATAAACTGGGGCCACAGTACCTTCTATTCTCACCTTAACATGGGCTATAATCGTATGTACGGTACTGTGCTCATCTCAAACCAATTCCCCCCACTTCAACCAGCATGTTTTATGCAACACCTCCTTCTCTTCTCTGCCCAGGTGCTCCTCTTTGCCTCCTTGGGGGGTGTCCGGCACCAGTCTACTGTATCCTCAATGCTATCTTTTCGCGCTCACAGGAAGAGCCAAACGAAGACCTTCAAACTGACTCTGATTGCTATTAAAAATATTCTACTGATCCTTCTAATCTGCTCTGGTGACATTGAACTTAACCCGGACCCACCCTCTACTATCCCCTCCCCTTCAGATATAACAAACCTAAAAGGGCTAAAAATTCTGCACTTAGATGTCTGTAGTCTCATAAGAAAGCTGGACCTTATCCAAACATGGATAAACCACACTACCCTTGATGTTTCGGCTATCTGCGAGTCATGGCTTAAACCCTCAACCAAGGACACTGAAATAAATATACCTTCTTACAAAGTCTATAGAATGGACAGACGGACCAGAGGGGGTGGAGTTGCTATATATGTAAATGATAAGGGCTGTGTTGCTATCATCAGCTCAATCTCTGAGCCTAAAGAATATGATAGTCTATCAATTAAATTACAACTGTCACCCTCCCAATCCAGTCAAATCAATGCATGTTATAGACCCCCATCTGCTGGCTTAAAGGTCGTTCAGCACCTGAACTCCCTACTCAACTCTGCATCTCCAGAGGTTATAGTTGTAGATGATCTAAATCTCGATTGGTACGCCACCTGCGATCTCGATTGGTACGCCACCTGCGATCTCGATTGGTACTCCACCTGCGCTAAGCCTCTCAAGGAGCTAAGTGATACCTTTGGTCTCCATCGACTCATGATGGAACCCACCCGGCGAAACACCAAAAATCCAGCCAACAGCTCCCTATTCGATATAATATTGGTTAACAAGCCTCATCTGTTCCCTCATGTGGGAGTGCTTTCTAGCGATCTCGGTGACCACTGCATTGTTACATGCATAAGGTCCCTGCCAAAAATGATCTCCTCCTCCTCCAGATACATCCAAAAAAGGTGCAGATGGAATTTTGACATTTCCACCTTCCTTACTGACCTACAGCATTTTAATTGGCAAGAGTTCTATCTTGCCACTTCCTTTAGTGAAGCATATAATATTTTCCACACTATCCTCATGGACGCAAAAAAACGATATGCCCCACTGGTAAAAACCCAAACAAAGAAAATCTCTTGCCCCTGGTTTTCTTCCAACCTTAAGTCGGCTCTTTCGCAGAGGGATGCCTTATTGAAAAAGGCATGAAAAGCTAAGTTTCATGCCAACTGGGTCTCCTTCAGAGCTGCCAGAAGTCAATGCATTAAGCTTGTAAGGGCTGCCAAGTCTAGTTACTATAACACCAAACTGAATGCCTCTACCCTCAGCCCATCCACCTTTTGGAAGACCATTAAGGAAGTTGAAGGTCATAGGACATCCAACACCTGTCCATCCAAGATCTCCATCAACAGTGTAATGCTCACAGATAAACATGGTATATTGAATGGGCTAAACAAGCACTTCACCACAGCTGGATTGGCATTTGATTCCTCCCCTGCTAATGCCCTGAGAGACTATCTCTATGGGCAGTACAAGACACCCTTCCCCACCACAAAGGCTGTGCTGTCCTTCTCCTTCAGCCAGGTATCTCTGAAACAAGTCGAAGACATGTTAATCAACCTAGACATTAGAAAACGTGCTGGTGCTGACTTCATTGACCCGTACTGTTTGAAAATCAGCTACCATATATTAGCTGTCCTATAACCCACATCTTCAATCTGTCCCTTATGCAGAGTTCCCTTCTGCATAGCTGGAAAACTGCTCATGTTGTCCCATTATTCAAATCAGGGGACCCTCTGGATCTTAAATAACTATCGGCCGATCTCTCTGCTTCCTACCTAATCCAAAATGTTGGAAAAGATTGTCAGCCTGCAGATTAGAGACCACCTTAAACTACATAACCTACACACCCCTATACAATCTGGCTTCAGACCTCAATATAGCACTATCTCTGCACTTGCAAAAGTTGCCAATGACTGGCTGAATGCATTGGACAATAAACTCTATGTAGGTGCCCTATTCTTGGATCTAAGCAAGGCATTTGACACTGTGGACCATGCCCTCCTGCTGGTTATTCTCCATAACTTTGGTCTGGACTGTACTGCCCTCAAATGGTTCGAATGCTACCTGGTGGGATGATTGTAGCAGATTAAGGTAGAAGGAGACTTTTCCCCTATGAAAACCCTCCATAGAGGTGTACCGCAAGGCTCAATACTGAGCCCCCTCCTTTTTGCCATCTATGTAAATGACATCCACACTGGCATCCATCTTGCTGACATCCACTTATTCACAGACAACACTGTATTATACATTTCCAGACCTACCCCTGTCGAAACATGGTCAGACCTCCCACTTGAATTTAACCACCTACAGAACAACTTATAGCATCTTAAACTACTGCTTAATGCCAAAAAAAAAAAGTTATGCTCTTCTCTCCTTCTCAGAGGTCTACCCCTACTAATGTGGTGGGTGGGAAAACCTCAATTACTACTCTCCTTAATGAATGTCTGGAACTGGTACATAAATTTAAATACCTGGGGATGTGGACTGACTACAAATTGTCCTTTCTTGACCATATTGAAGAAATTTCCAAAAAACTTAAACAGAGACTCAGCATATTCTTCCATATTAAGCACTTGCTAACATTGGAAGCAAGAACCAGAATCGTACAATCCACCTTCCCCCCCTTACTAGACTATGGGGATATTCTATATGGACAAGGGAACCTCACACCTCTAAAGAAGCTTGTCATCTTATATCACCGGACTTTAAGATTCATATCAGGAGCCCCCTATGCTACACTCCCCTGTTCCTTATATGCCCTGGTCGGCTGGACCTCCCTTGGCATAAGGCAATAAAAAAATGCCGCAATCTGGACCTACTGTGCTATCATTAAGAAACTGCTCTTGTATATCTAGGACTGCCTCCCTATTTGTAGCCTTGGTTTGTATGAGCTAAGAAAATCCACCTGTATCACTCTTGTTATTCCCAAACTCAAAACTCATTTTGGCAAATATTTAATTAGCTACTCCCTTCCTACCCTATGGAACGAGCTCCAAAAAGCACTACAAATTGCCTCTTCACTTCCCCTGGCTACTTTCAAAACTTTACTAGCCAGGACAGCCACAGAAAATTGTAAATGTGCATCATAAAACCCCTATGCTAACACCTTTTCTTCCTTCCTCTACCTATGTCTTCTAGTCAGGACTGTTACAGAAAATTATAAGTGTGCTTCACAAAATGTCCACTGGTCAAGACTGCTACAGAAAATGATAAGTATGCTTCATGAAATCCCTATGCAATCACCTTTCATTTATTCCCTACCTCAGGTCCACACCACTATGATTTCTCACTGCCTTTTACTACCCTTATAAGTGATCCAGCATACCTACTTTTTCTGGCCCACATATTTACAGTGCCTCAGACAGCTATTGCCCTGGGCTCTTACGCTATGATCCAGATCTGTTTCTCAACCTTCAGAGGTGACCTTTCCTCCTTGCTGACCTTTGACCTGCTGGCCCTGGCTTGACATCCTGCCAGTCAGTTTTAACACTATCAGTATAGACTGGTACAGCTAGCTATTAGAATTGTTTGAGTATTTTGTGAATTGTATTTTTCTTTAAACCAATTTGTGTTTATCTTAACCAATCTAGCCAATAGAATGTCTGTCATATTCTGTTTTTGTATTTTGCTTCAACGCATCTGTATATATCCTAATCAATCTGTATAAATGGCCAACTGCATGTTGTTATTGTTTGGAATATCTACTCTATGAGGTTGTGTTGTTGTATACTCCAGTGTTATTCTGTCTCTTATGTAATTATTACCAGGTCTCTCTTGTAAATAAGTTCTTCTCAATGATGTTTTGCCTGGCTAAATAAAGATTGATTGATTGATTCTATCCTTAAGTCCATTCCAGTAGCAATTGATAGAGCATGGTGAACTTCCATCAGCATAAACGTACTATTCCCAGAAAGGTAGTATGGCCTATGATTAAGTTGTAGACAATTAATCCCCTTCTCCCTCACTCCTGTTACTTCCCACCCAAACCCCTCATCCTTCTTCCTCCCCAAAAACTTATTACGAGCACTTCTCTCCTTCCCCTTAAAAACTCACAGTCCACCCCAAAAGACAACTTCAGAACTTTTGAACATCTGTAAAACTACCCCAGGTTCTAATAACCGATCTACTAAGATATTCATAATTTCTGTGATTATCATTTCCAGCTACCCAATTAAACCATATCCTTTAGAACTCACTAACCAACTCTGTTAGGTAACTCAGTAATAACCTAGTAATTTTCCAGTACAAGAATTTCAAAATTTAAAACAAGGATTTATACTGATTGAAGAGTTTAAACTCATGGGTTATTGCATCAAAGTCCTGTGCTCTCTTATTTCCAGTATCACAGATGTTATAAGCCTCCTAATAATATAATAACACATAATTAGCGCTGAACGTATTAATCCATCATTTAAATTATTTATGGATGGTGTGTGCAAAACATAACTACAGATGCAAAACCTATCCATCCTTATTTAGCAGCAAAAACAGAACCAAAACCACATTAGATAGTTAGAATTCAGGCTGAGGGTGATCACGTGATGGCGGTCTGAGAAGCAGCAGCGCACCTCTACAGCTCTGCTTACTTCCAGCAAACAATCTTGTTCAAGTTAATACATCAAGCTGATATATCGCATTCAAAGGGACAGTTACCTGCAGGAGATACTCCGGGTGCTGGACTGTGAACAGAAAATGGAGGTTTATATGAAAAAGGCTCCACTGCAGCACCTACTGCCTCCCACGCCAGAAAAAGACAAGGCCACTAAACGTCCCAAGCAGCAGGCCTCCAGCTCACCTAAATCTTTACCTGCACAGATGGCACTCTTAGAGGAGAGGTTTTTAGAGATTATGCAGCCTATGCAAGATACTATTTCTGCCATGTCGGCAGATCTGCCACAGATTAAACTTTGGTTAAATCCTTAACGATTCAGGTGGGGGACTCGGAAGCCAGAATCGTTTCCTTGGAGAAAAAAATGGGAAAACCAAACAGGAGGCCACTAACATAAACAGGCGATTCAAGAAGCTTGAAGGAAGCTAGAGGACTTAGAGGGGTGCAGTAGGAGCAATAACCTCTTAATAATTGGCATACCAGAGAAGGAGGAAGGCAACTCCCCGATTCAATTTCTGCAAAGATTTTGTTAAAAAATAATCAGACCATTGCCAAACAAAGCGGCATACATCATCGAGAGGGCTCATCGTGCCTTGTGCCCTCCACCTGCACCATACTCCCCACCCAGGCTTCTTATCTTCAAATTGCTCAACTTCTTGGATAAACAACGTATCCTGGCTAAGGAACTCCAAGAAGTGCAATGGGAGGGCCAGAAAATCCACATCACACAAGATTTACCACAGTCTGTACGAGCTAAAAGGCAAGAGTTACGCCCGACTGTAACAAAGTTAATTGTGACTGGAAAGCCATTCCATGTTAAATATCCAGCAATCTTGCAAATTAAAGATAAAGAACAGTGGCTGACATTTGAGACTCCTGAACAAGTGATGCAAGAGCTAACAACCCTGTTCCCAGATCTGTTTAAGTGAAGTGGACTTGGGCATTCTACCTTTCTGATGTGTTTCAGAGCCGAAAAAAGTAAGATGTGAAGTGTTTAAGTCGACTGAGAAAATCTGAGAACATTTCTCCTTTTCTTTTTAGTATGCCTTCTAAAGTAACTTGATGGATAATTTCAGCTTAGGCCTGAGCATCGGAGCCCAGGGCAACGAATCCCAGTAACTCTCTGGTAGTTTCCCTTAATTGTGTTAACACGAAGCTACAAAGCCAGAGAATGGTCCTGAGTGGTGATAATGATTCAGGCACTACCTCCTTGACTCCTGTAGTGATGTAATCAGGAATGAGCTGGAGTGGATCTGGTCTGATCTGATCGGAACATTTTACTTCTGTTTGGAAACTTGCAGTCTATGCCAGAGTTATTAAGTACCTTGCGCCTCTCATCAGGATAGGGGCTATCCTTTGTATAAAGGGGATAAGTTTGTAATCCCTTGCAATGGTTCCATCATCTGTTTTATTCCAGAAGGCTAAACAATTGACAATACCCCTATATTGCCCTCATTTTGGGCTCTGCTGAAGACCTGTAAGCTTTCAGACTCCCTCATGCATGGGGCGCTGATCTCCTTCCCTTGCTTCCAAACATATCACAAGGTGCCAGACAAGCACAAGTTAAAATTTATACAGACCAGGGAAGCTTTCACTTCTTTTATGGGAAATACACCCTGGTCAGCCTCACCCAATATAGAATTATTTTCAATATTGTAAGTAGCGGACCAGCCTCACTCTGTTTCTATGGTGTATAAGAAGTTACAAACACCGGATTTCCATCTGCCTTCAGGTATTTGTAGTTACTGGACCCAGGAATTATCTTTACCTGAAGATTCAGATGCATGGAGGAAGCGCTGGCAAAATAGTTACAAGTTTGTTAAACAAGACAGGCTTCGCCTGGTTCAATGTAACATCATGCATAACCTACATTATACACCTGTGAAACTCAATAAAATTGCTAAAATCCCCCTCCTCTAATTGTACATGGTGTGGAGGGGCTGAAGGGACTTTGTATCACATGCTGTGGTATGGTAAACTCACCCGACAGCGGCAGTTCAACAGCGAGGTCCACCACAGTGACTACAGTGCCATGCCGCTGTATGGGGATCTGCTGGAACCGGGCACTGTCTGTCAGGGATCCTGCACCCCCCCAAATCAGCTCCAACTCGGAGGTGATAATCCTTAAGTGGGGGGTGCAGGGGGTGCAGCCCCCCGCGTGGGGGGTTCGGGGGCAAAGCCCCCCTTAGATAACACAGCCAGCCCCTAGAAACTGGCAGCTGACTGCAAAATGCGGTCGACCTGCCGGTTTCGCTGTCGGGGCGGTCGACAGGAAAATTGTCGACCATCCATGGTGGATCCCTGAGGAACTTCCCTAAAGCTCAGGTCTTCTGGCAATCTGTCAAAAGAATCCTGGACCCATTATTGAGGTTAGATACCTTGTTTACCCTGGAAGCCTGCTTACTGAATCTTTTTCCCCATGGAACCCTAGAACTAGGAATGTGCACCTTGCCCTGATAGCTGCAACTGCTAAGCTAATTATAATGAGGCATTGGAAAGTGGACTCCCTGCCCCCAGTTATGGAGTGGCGTAGAGAGATACTTCTTGCACTGCAACTGGAAAAAACATATTGCAACGATGCACAATAGGTTTAAGGCCTTCCAGAACATGTGGGGTCCACTTGATACCTTAATGTCTATATGGAAGCCTTAATTCACCTTTCAGGGTCCCTTCATTAGGGTGATAACCTCAAACGTAACTATATGAAAATAACACTTGGTTTGGGGTGGGAGAAGGAGGAGGGTGGGGCTGAGGGAGGGTAGAGTAGTATGTAGGATTGTTGTTTGTCTCATAGATTGTTGTAATTGTAATTGTAAATGCAGTCTCACTGGCATGTGTTATGATCCTTAACTGTACTCCCGACTGCTTGAAAAGGCAATGAAGAATAATTGATAATAAAAAGGAATTCAGGCCAAAAGATCAAGCAACAGCAGAGTCCTACATGGAGCTTGACATGCTTGTCCAGGTATAAGAGGACTCGGGGATCTAAGATAACCATTCGAGAGCCTGGATTGATTGGCCAACCAACTTGAGCAATTTTTCATTACAGTGTGGGGGAGGGGGGCAACCCGTCCCAAAGGCTGGGAATATCGGGGCTCAAAATGCAGCTAAATATCCCCTCTCTGACCTCAGTCGAGTCCTAACCTGCAGGCCATACAAGGTAAAAGAAATGCAGACCAAAAAACACCCCTCACAGGGACAAGGACCGGTTTAGTTTGCCATCGTGCATCTTATTTCTGAGAGGGGGAGATCCACAGTGGAATACTCAGTTTAATCTGTAGCGGAGTCTCTGGGTACTCTATAAGCTGAGAGTTGGTCCATGTTGTGGTCCCTGAGCATAGATTGTGAGGGTCAGATATCCCACATCCAAAAAACCTTTTTAAATGTAGGAAAGCAAAAACTTACTATGTCCCATAATGACTCTTTTGGCAGTCGCAAGACAAGGTGATAATGAAGCTTCACCTAAAATGGTCAGGAAGCAGGGTCTTGAGCTCTGATGCTGCTTGTGCGGGAGTTTTGAAGGATTTCCATTGATCTTCATGTTTTATTTGAAGAGTGGTGGGTATCGAATCCTGTAAGGCTTCCCTGCCTCTATTAATTTCGAGACAATACGGTGCAGCTCCTACCTCTTGACTCGAATTGACTGGGGAAGATCTTGAGCCAGCTACAATCAATGGTCTTCCCAACTGAGTTATTTTAATCCCCTGACCTTGGATAGGATATGCTGCTTGTCCAAATAGTTAAGTAGGGGATGTGGAGGGGCTCCTGCAGGAGGTGGTGGGTGTAACGATCGGTGAGTTCATTCCACAACATATGTGGCACCATTCAATGAGGGGCCTGCCATCTTGACACAAAATTCCTGAATAAAAGTAATTGGATTGGTACCTTCCTCGTTCTCTGGCAATCCAAAAAAGAATTGGTTTATTTCGCCGACTTCATCCCTCGAGGTCTTACAGCTTATCCTCAAGGTGACGGAGCTTGTAGCACCATGTGGACATGTCAGGGACTATCTTTTCTCTTCATTTCTCCACCGAGATTATTCATGTCTCTCAGTCGGCCACTCTCACTGAAAGGGAATCAACCGACGTGTGCAGATTTTGCAGTTCTTCCATTAAGGCAGAGACAGTTTCTTGAAAGGACTTCATAGCATCCATGTAGCGCTTCTCAGTTAGAACAGTGCCTGTTGATGGAGGCTTGATAGTGGCTGTGTGCTGGTGTTTGGGCCTCTTTGCATTCTTATCTTTTTTGGGCGTCAGAGACGGAGTGTGACGCAGTGGAGTATTCTTCATTCCCACATCCATGTCTTCAGGTAAAACCAGCAATGATCACCTAGAAGCTGTGCAGAGTAAGTTAGCCATCTAATTGAGACAAATTCTTGCTGTAAAAATGATTAGACAATATTAAAATATACTGGTTTAGGTGGGAGGAGCGGGGAGACGCTGTTGTCTCTTAGGCAGCCATCATGTGATCTCCATTTATGTCCTTTGTTTCAGAAGTAACTGGCTTGCTCTGGAGAACTCCCTTTCACTGTCCCTACTGTTACTGTACCCGACCCACCTTGGACTAAACAAGTTCAGTAGAGTACAGGTCTTGCAGTAGACTTCACCCTGTTGCTTTTACTCTACTGGGTTGTTACTTAACTATAAATTTGTACAACTGCTTTACATATGTGTGTATGCTAGCCAAAGTTTCATTGTCTTACTATTATTTTGTTGCTATTACAACCTTACAGTTTATAGGATTTCTATAGGTTGGTTTCAGCTCAGCTAAATCACCTATCAATAATAGTTTTTTTTTCTCACATATGCAATGTTCTTTTTGGGTTTCTACGTTTATATAAGAATAACTGCTTATTTTATATACAGTTCTAAACAGTATTTTAAGATTACTACTACTACTGTTACATCTGCTAGCTATAGTTTGCCCCTAGAGGGGTAAATATGCATCCCTATAAAACTATTTCATGGAATGTCAGTGGGTCAGGGTCCCCCATCAAAAGAAAGGAGATGTTATCTTACCTTAATAAAAAATCATGCTGATGTTGCCCTGTTGCAGGAAACTCATCTTGATGTGACTGAATCAGCTAAGCTTGCCAGATCTTGGGTGTCACAAGTTGAATTTAGTGCATATGATAGCAAACAAAGTGGTACTGCAATTTTGATTAGGAAGGGAATTACTTTTGTTAAAATTTCTCATATTGCTGACCCCAAGGGCAGATGCCGATTCTGGTGGGCTTACTTGATGGTGTTCAGCTGGTGTTTTCCAACGTGCATGCACCTAACACAGGTAAATCTGCATTTTCTGACTAAATTACCAAGCTACTTGCCAACTTCATGGATCACAAATTAATATTGGGAGGGACTTTAATGAAGTTATAGACCCTCTGCTGGACAAGGTCCCTCCTAAGCTAGTGTTTTCATCCACTAGAGCCGGTCAAACACTTCATTATGTGGTAGAAGTGTTGTCTCTGTCTGATGTCAGGAGGTTGAGCCACCCTCAAGGCAAAGTGTATACTTTTTTTTCTAATTGACTAAATACAGGAAATACAGTAAAATAGATTACCTTTTTGTTGCAGTAGATCTTGCAAATTCTATTCTGCACTCTGAGATTGATAATATAATCTCAGACAGTGCCTTAATTTCTTTAAATATTGTTTTGGGCACTGGATGACCAAAGGAGTTCTGATGGAGGATGAATACCTCCCTTATGCATAATAAGAGATGTATTCCCTGGGTTGCTAAAGAGACAAATGACTATTTTGTTGTCAGTGATAATGGGGAATTTAGTTATACCTGTCTATGGAAGGCTTATAAAACCTATATCCGTGGCAGGACAATAAGCTTCTCTGCCATGGCTGGATTAACCGGTATGCAACTTATGCCATGGTGTAGGGCCCCGAGGTTCAGGAGGGCCCCCACTGTTAACTGATTTGCAGTTACTTTCTTTAATTCCGTCAGTACTGGCTGACCACTGACAGGCCGAACTGCCCAAAAAGCAGCCCCCTCCTTAGAGTCAGTCAGCCCCCCACCCCACTGAGTCAGCCTGGTGAGTGATGACCCCCCCCTGCAGCCGCTCTGAGCAAGCAAGCCTCTTAGTTTCTCCAATGGCTGCTCCAGCTTCACCTCTGATCCACCCTGACCCCATCACACACAACCAATCATGTCCATCAGAGGTTCTCTGGAGGTGTGGCTACTGGGGAGCAGGAATCAGTGCATGCGTGTGTGTGGCATCAGGGCGTGTGGCTGGGCAGTGATGAGGAGTAGAGGAGAACAAGAGAGAGCTGTGGCAGTCAGTCATCGGTGCCGGTGGTTGGTCTCGTGTATCAAAGAAGAAGAGTCTCTGTCTAAAGACACAAAAGTAGAGAGTCTGAGCAGGCCACGGGGGGGGGTCACCTGGAGTCGGATTCGGCTTCAGTGCAGTGTCATGTGCTGCTGCCATTTTCAGTGTAGCCACTAGCCAGGGTCAGTCAGTGCTGCTACTAGTTGAGCCTTTGGTCCTGCTGTGACTGTGAGGAGTTCTCCCATGCCAGGCCGCGCTGCAAGGCTGAGTCATGTCACCGCTGCTTGTGTGATCTTGAGGAAACAATCAAGAGGACAGACTGGACTCATCACATTCAAATCAGTCAGGCCAACCAGGTATGTTGTGTTGACTAGTCGTCTGCGTGCTGCAGTACCCAAGTCATTTGTGCTGCAGAAATAACTAGTTTTATTGCATTTGAGAAACAAACTAAGCTGTGGTTGACTCTGGTCATGGTCTGTCTGTGAGTGTTCAGTAACTTGAGTATTGTACTGATGAGTCTTTAATAAGATTTGAGTTTGGCACCGAGTGGACCATGGGGTGCTAATAAGTCACCTGAGGGGAACTAACTTGTGGACTTGCTATTGCTGGCACAGTTTTGTCTTGGTTTGGTTTGAGTCATATACATTACTGGGAAGTTGCAGCAGGTTGCTCTAGGAAACTTAATCTCTGAAGTGACTGCAGTCACCACCTGCAGGTCCTGCAGGGTTCTTAATGCACAGTCTTTTGACACAACTCTCTTTAGCTGCTTTGGCGTCTATGACTTGGAGTAGGGGCAAGGATGTGGTAACTTAGCATTGGCAGCAAAGCAACTTTTAAGTTGACAACAAAACTATAAATGACAATGGAGATGGAGGAGAGGAAACAGTGGGAGAACAGACAGAATTGAGGACAAAGATAGCTGCACAGAGGGTGATTGTGGCAGATGCATTGTGGAGGCAAGGAGCTTGAGCATGTCTCAGGTTTTGAGCTCGAAGGAATCTTGAGCAGGGAAATAAACGGAGGGAGCTGTGAGCCCCACTAACTGCTTCAATACATGTTTCTTTTTTTGGTTTTGGCAGAGAGAATAGGTATTCAAGGAGGCACATGCAGGGAGATCGTGGCAGTTATGATCCCCATTTTTATTAATTTATTGATGTGGAATTTGAATTTGATATCTGGGAAGGCAGGGCACACTAATTTAAGTCTAATGTCCAGGTGTGTCTCAATGGAGGAAAGAAAAGTGGAAGAAAAGTGGATCCATAAATAATCCATAATTATTAATAACAAAAATAGTGACAAGGTACAGTAGTGACAAGGGAAAAACAAGATGAGTTACAGGTAACTAAAAAGTAAAAATTTACAAAATGTTAATATTGTACTGATAAAATGCTTCTTTGTGCAGTAATTGGTCATTCTGAATTGTGTTTATAATCAAGGACATGTGACCTGGCAAGTCATGTGGCATAACACATAGCATTATAAACCACATCCTGCTTGAGTACCCTGGTCGTTACCGCCTTGCCGGCTCGGCACTGCAGAAGAGTGGGATGTTGGTATTTAGGGGCCACATAATATGACTTGGAGTAGGGCCCCCACATCTATTAATCTGGCCATGTTCTCTGCTTCCAGGAAAAGAGAGGAGGCCAAGTTACTGGAGGACTTGTAGATTAAACTTAAGTCTTGAAACTTGGGCAAGGACTTCGGGTACATTAGATCAGTCTCTACTATATGAAATCACCCTGGTTACATTTGATATTAATAAATTGTTCTCTGAGCAAGCCGAGTATACACTTTTTCGTACTAAACAGAGATACTGGGAGTCAGGGGTAAAAAGCAGAAAAAGTTCTTGCCTACAGGCTGAAGAAGCTACAGGATCAAAATATTATCCCTGGAATTCAAGATGTAACAGGAAGGGTAGGTAAGAGGAGTAAAGAAGTTACCAATGTATTTAGAAAATGTTATTCCCAGATTTATGCCCACAAGCCCATTAATACTGAATTGATACCATCTTTCTCTCCTCCATTTAAACCCTAAGCTAACAAAGGATAGGCAAGAACACCTCAATAAAGAGTTGTCCCTGGAAGAGGTCTTCTGGGCCATTGACTCCTCACCTAACGGTAAAACTCCTTGGCTAGATGGGCTCCCTGGGGAATTTCACAAACTGTTCAGCACTAAATTATCTACACATCTTATCATAGAATCTTAGAACTTGATGGCAGAAAAGAACCCCATGGTCCAGCTAGTCTGCCCTTATTCCCCTATTAGACATTCTGCCTCCCCCTTGAGAACCCCCCACTGCCCATAACCCGTAATGCCTGTCCCAAGCCTTCTTGAACCTGGACACTGTCTCCATCCTACCCACCTCTTCTGGAAGCCTGTTCCAGGCATCTACCACCATCTCCACAAAGAAATGCCCCCTCACATTACCCCTGAAGAGTCTCCCCTGCAGTGTCAGGTGATGCCCCCTAGTAGTGGCATCCATCTTCACTTGGAATAAGCACCCTGGTCCCCCTTTGTTTATCCTTTTTACCTATTTGAAGGTCTCAGTCAAGTCCCCTCTCTCACTCTCTTTTGATCTCCAGTGTGTATAGCCCCAGCTCGCTGCCTTTCTGTTTATATGGTTTTCCCTTCATCCCTTGTACCATCTTGGTTGCTCTTCCCTTAACCCTTTCAATCAGGTCTATGTCCTTATGCAAGTAATGCCTCTGGAACTAGACTCCGTACTCTAGGTGCAGTCTTACCATAGCTTGGTACAGAGACACGAGGACTTCTCTCCTCCTGCTGGTGATTCCTCTGCCTATACTAGCCAGCTAATGAATATGCATCATAAAGCTTGGGTTCAGGACTCTCTCCCCTATAACACTTACCCAGGCTTTAGTCACCCTTATACACAAGAAAAACAAGGATTCCCTATGCTGTGATAGCTACCAACTCATATTGCTGGATGGTATGGGTGACTGCCTCCTTCTGCAAGCTGCAGGAGCTGCTTTGAACCCAGTGGCTGTACTGCACTGACTCTCCTGCCTCTCGGCCTACAACCAGGCATGCTGCCTGGTACGGGTGACTGCCTCTTCCTGCAAACTGTAGGAGCTGCTTTGAACCCAGCGGCTATTGGTATGGGTGACTGCCTCTTGCTGCAAGCTGCAGGAGCTGCTCTGAACCCAGCGGCTATTCTGCACTGACCCTCCTGTCTCTCAGCTTACAACCAGGCATCCTGCCTGGTACAAGTGACTGCCTCCACCTGCAAGCTGCAGGAGCTGCTCTGAACCCAGTGGCTGTTTGCACTGACTCACCTGCCTCTCGGCCTACAACTAGGCATCCTGCCTGGTAGGGGCGACTGCCTCCTCCTGCAAGCTTCAGGAGCTGCTCTGAACCCAGCGGCTGTTCTGCGCTGACCCCACCTGCCTCTCAACCTACAACCAGGTACAGATTTTGAAGAGCAGCCCACAGCTACCAACAGGATTGAACTTGGTGCTGTTTGCCTTTCAGGCCATTTGGCTGGACTACTACTGCTCCTGCGCTCTGATTAGGCATAACACCATTTTGCCCTTCTCTTATTGGCTCTTGACTCTACCCTTCCTGAGCTGTCTCTTTTTAATACAAGAACTGCTAATGCTGAGTTTACCAGTACCACCTGTTCAGTGGAACAGGATTGTTAATTATTCTAGCTTGTTGATTTTTACTGCTTAGAATAGTTAATAACTGCAGTTTGTAGATGTTACCTGCATAGAGTATTTAGACTGTTTGCATTCCACTCCCACTAATCAACTATAGACACCTGCATTATTTTTCCCCTGTCCTACTCTACGAATACTGTCTGTGTCTAAAGTGGGCTGTAAGGCACCCTAAGGACTCAACTGCTTGAATTATTGCTTGATCTTTATTGTTCTAGTCCCTGTGTCCAATTCTATTTTTCTTTTTTTTTTTCCATTAACATTTTATTCAGTTTTAAGCAGAGACAGCACTTCTGAGACAGAGGCATACCAGAATGTAAACAAAATGTAACAATATCTCATTACAATCAGAGTATTACAGTTTCTCTGCCAAACCCAGCCCCATACCAAAAAGCCTGGAGTACCCCAACCTCCCCCACCATTCTATCCCCTCCCACACACAAGGCACTGGACCTAATTACCGCCAAGTGGGGTATGTTTCCACCTCATAATGAATAAATAGTATAGAACGGGGCCCAAATCTTCTCAAATCGGGGTATTTGATTATGTAGGGTAGATATCATCCTCTCAATCCTGAGACATGCAAAAAGTTCTGCTAGCCATTCAGAGTAAGAAAGCCCAACATTATCTTTCCAATGTCGAAGAACTAATTTTTTAACTATGATTGAAATCAATGCCATGTAAAATTTCCTATTCCTGACCGGGAAACCAGACATATCCCCCAGCAGACATACCTCAGGTCTAAACATATCTTCCAAACCCAATAAAGGATCAAGTTTACTCTTAATTTCTGACCACAAAGGGACAATTTTCGGGCACTCCCAAAAAATATGTAAGAGGTCCCCCTTACCCGCGTTCCACCTATAGCACTTAGGATCTTTTAACAAATTCAGATCCGCCAGTTTTTGAGGGGAGTAGTAAATGTTATGTAATATTTTAAACTGTATAAGCCTCAATTGATCCTGCCTAATAAACCTATGACATCCATGCCAAATCTCAGACCAATCTAGAGTAATATCAGGAAACACCGCAGCCCAGTAAGAACAAGGGGCAAGATTCACTGAATAGGCCCAGTGAAACAGCACTGCGTAGATCTTTGAAATGGTCTGCGGAATTCCTATCAGTGAACGTACATCTGTCAGAAATGAAATCCGTGGGGACTGAACAATCCCATTTCCAACCTTCTGAAGTAGTAAATGACAAAGTTGATATATTTTAAAAATATCTTTGGTAGATAGGTTGAATCTGTCTATCACTCCCAAAGCAGAGATTAAACCCCCTTCTTCATTAAGAAAGTCCCTCAAACAACATTTATCAGGCAGCATCAACCATTCGGATCTGATGGTACTGTCTCCTATCATAAACCGTGGATTCCCCCTAATCGGTTGATCCCAGTCTTTGACCTGATCATATTTTAGAAAGCTGCAAAGCTGATTATGAATTTTTAATGACACACCTATCGGGGACTTCTTCTGCAATAGGGGAAGCGCCTTGGGAGTTAAATAAAATAAAGCTTCGGGGGCAATACCAAAGTTTTTAATAAGATTCATTTCTAAATTCACCCATAAAGGAACATAGCATGATGTTGACGACAAGTCTTTATATAAGGCCCATCTGCCATACTTACTCAGCTGAGCTGACCAAAAATAGAGATCAAAATGGGGCAACCTCAACCCCCCAAGTGACTTAGGGGCCGCTAACTTTTGGTAGGCCATTCTGGCCTTTTTGTAACCCCAAACAAAATCAGCTATCATCCCGTGGTATTTTTTAAACCACGACATAGGAAGCCAAATATTTAACATACTCAAAGGGTAAAACAGCCTAGCGAATATATTCATTTTAACTATGTTTATCCTCCCCCAAAGCGAAAATGGAAGTTACGCCCACCTTTTGAGATCTAAATCAATAGTGTGAACCAGGGAATCCAAATTTAACTGACGCATCCGCACTGAACTCCTCGTCAAAGAAAGACCCAAATATTTAAAGGAGTCAGAATTCCACCCTAAGCCTAACTCAGTAATTTCCTGTTTAAAAAGTTTATTATTGAGGGGATAAACCACCGTTTTATCCTGATTCAATTTATAATTGGCCAAAAGACTAAAATTATCTATTAATTTTAACAAATTTGGAATGGACCTACTAGGTCTAGAAATATAGACCAGGAGATCATCTGCATATGCAGTGACTTTAATAGAATGATCCAATATTCTAATGCCTTCTATCTCTCTACTACTAACTATACTTCTTATGAGAGGCTCTAAATATAGATTAAATAAAAGGGGGGATAAAGGGCATCCTTGTCTAGTACCAACATATAACTGAAAGGGATTTGAAATAGCCCCATTACAAGTGACTCTAGCGGAAGGGCTTGAATACAGTGCTCCGATCCACCTAAAAACACTTAGGAAGCCAAATCTCCTCATAGCAGCAAATAAAAATCCCCAGTATACCCTATCAAAAGCCTTCTCGGCATCCAAGAAGACCAACGCTATCGGGAGGTTGGTCCCCTCGGAAACCGAGAAGACATGTGCCAATGTCCTGAAGTGATCAGCTGAGGACCTACCCTTCATAAAACCCACCTGTTCATTACCTATTAATTTAGGTAATATTCTGTTAATTCGATCAGCTAACAATTTAGCCAGGATCTTAATATCATAATTCAACAAAGAGATAGGCCTGTAACTGGCTGGTTTTTTCAGGAGGTCTATTCGGCTTGAGAATTAAAACTATAAGCGCCTCTGAGAAAGTCTTATCAATCTCCTGCCCAGAAAGAATATACTGAAATAACCTGAGAAGCAGAGGAGCCAACTTCCCAGAAAACTTTTTATAAAAGTTAGACGAAAACCCGTCTAGACCCATGTTTTATCTGCAGGAAGATTCCTAATGGCTAACTCTATCTCCTCTTGGGTAATATCCACACCGAGAGAAAACCGGTCGGATTCATCCAATGTAGGAAGGTCTAGACCTTCCAAAAAAAGACAAGATCTCTAAGTTAGTAGGTGGGAGCTCCATATCCTTATATAAAGTTTCAAAATATTGTCGGAAAACCTGGACAATTTCTTCCGGAGAAGTCCTAACACAACCTTCATCTTCAGATAAAATCGTTCAATCAGTTGGGAAGATTCGAGTTGTGCAATACGTCTAGCCAGAAGTTTCCCAGATTTTTCCCCCTGATCAACGTAATTGGCTCTCATCTTGATTAAAGCTAACTCTGCCTGCTCCCCTAAAATTTTAAGATAGGCATCTCTCACATTAACTAACTCCTCTTTATCTTCCTCCCGTGGATAAATGGAGATGTTGGATTCTAAAGACCTGATTTGTGTCAGTAAATCAGCCATGATACGCTCTTTCTCTCTCTTCTTTTTAACAGCTAGACTAATTAATATTCCCCTCATGTAAGCCTTAAATGCCCCCCAGAAAATATCCGGATGGACAGTATCATTTAGATTGTTTAGGGTAAACTCGTCTATTTGCTCCGATAAAAATTTAGCCATCTTAGGTACCCTTAAAATCTGATTGTTCATCTTCCACCTGTTCCCCCTTTTCAGGAGAGATGGAAAAGCAATAGATACTGCCACCGGAGCATGATCTGAGATAAGGCCAGCTACAATATCCGAACCTAGAACTCCTCTGAGAAGGGATCGGGAAAGGAGTATATAATCAAGCTGAGACGCAGTCCCGTGGACTGGGGAGATAAAAGTGTACTCACTAGACTTTGGGTGGAGGACTCTCCAGACATCCGCTAGTCCTAATCGGCCTAGCAGTTCCCCAGTAGCTCGGGAAGCAGGAGTATGATATGTCTGAGATCTGGCAGATCTATCCATCAGGGGATCCAAAGTTAAATTAAAGTCCCCACCCAAAATCATAGGGAGCTGATTAAATGGTAAGAGAGCCTTTAACAGACTCACCACAAAATCCTGACTGTCCACATTGGGACCATATACCGAACCAATCAAAATCTCAGTATTCTGCAATTTCCCTTTAACTAACACATATCTACCCTCCTTATCGTGGACCACTTGCATTGGAGTAAAAGGTATTGATCTATGTACTAGTATCATAACACCTCTATCCTGCGTGCTACCCTGAGAAGAGAAAACCTCCCCTATTTGTAACCTCCTCATGGAGCTAGCCTCCACTTGGAGTAAATGTGTTTCTTGTAAAAACACCACTTTTGCCTTCACAGCTTCAATATGCTTCAGAATCCTATACTGCTTAAAGTTTTAAGCCGTGCCCCTTTGACATTCCAAGTAAGGAATTTAACAGCTATGTCTGTCCCCATTTTTGCTCACCTGAGCTCGAACATAATGTGACCACCCTACTGCGGTATAAAAATAACTAAAACCTAACGCCTTGTAACCTCCCCCCCAGTGCCTTGCAACCTATATTCCCACTCCATAGACCCCCCCAATAACCACCCTCCCAAAGCCAAACCAAAACACCCAACCACTCCCTCCCTCCCCCTTCCCCGGACCTTCTCTCTCCTCATGGCCCATGACAACAGGACACACAGCTCGTTCCCCAGAGCACCCTCCCACCCATCCCCTGGCCTTGTAACCCAAGCCCAGTTGGAATTACCCCAACAACTTATTTATCCGATATATTCTGGCTTACTAATACAAATTACCCCAAACTCTGAAATTCTTGTTACTTACTTTCCCATACTTAATGCAACCAAGAGAAAGCAAAAGTAAAAAGGAAAAGGCAAAGGAAACCTATTACTAATCTAGCAGAAATTGCACCCCAAATAACCGATATAATCCATACCCATAGCTTCGAGAAACAGAAGTAAATTCCATATAGGGAGACCCACATTACATATAACTTCCCCAAAAAGCGCTAAAATGCAAAAACCAAACCAAAATTAAGTAACAAAATCCATGCTCAATATCGGAATAATAAAACTAATGCAGATCATTGGCACCCTCTTGTGGCCAGTTTATAAAACGCAAAAACAGTCCTTCTTCCAGGATAGTGTAAAACTCCATCGCAAGTGGGGTCAGGTCCAATGCCCAAATTAATGCAGTGCAAAATGAGGAGCCACCATTTGCATCCCATGGTGAAATCAGAATCCATAAAATAATATCAGGGACGAACACCCAAAAAAATACACAACGTTTAAAACAAGAAAGGAGAACACTCTTTTAACCCCTTATTTAAATCAGTTATTCTGGATTACAGCGTTCAGCTAAAACAACAGAAAAAAAAAAAGAAGCTTGTCACAATCATAATAGTCCGGAACCATAGTCCCAAAAATAAAGTCCCAACTTCTTCCTCAGTATGTGTAATCCCTTCTTCTTCTCTCCAGACCGCTCAGGGAACCTTGAACAAGTTAGGATAGGCCACCTGCAATGCAGCAGTAGCAGATTCAAGAGAATCGAATGCCTTCCACACATCCTCGATAAGAACCTGGAATTTCGCCGGGTAACCCATTCGGAACTTGATGTCAGCCGCAATCAATATTTTAACCAAAGGATGAAAAGCCGCCCTTTTTCGCCTGATCGAAAATGGAAGGTCTTGCGCTACTCTGAATTTGGTGCCCTCCCAGTACAGTTCTTTGTTATCCTTAGCCTTGGTAATAAAAAGCTTCCTTTCCTGATAATTCAGGAAACGAAATGTAAAGGTCCATGGTGGCCCATTGGGAGGGGGTAAAGGGTGTAAAGCTCAATGAGCCCTTTCAATTATATAAGAGGACCCAAATGGAGAGGGTCCAGCTACCTTTTCCACCAGCTTTTGTGCAAACTTAGTAGCATCCGGACCTTCCGCTTTTTCAGGTAGTCCGATGACTACCACATTATTTCGGCGACTTCTGCCTTCCAAGTCTTCAACTTTCAGTTCCAGCTTGTTAACTTTCTGTTTCAATAAATTCAACACCGAATCTGATCGCTCTTTGTTCCCTTCTAGGGATTTGATTCTCGCCTCATTATCGGCAGCTTTCCGGGTCAAGTCTTCAAGTGCAGTAGTGATATTTTTAATTTCACTCGCCATGTCGTTCATGTTGACTTTAAATGGGCGAAACTCCTCGAGAAATCAAGATAATGTGAGGGGCTCATCCTCCGAACTTCCATCACCGGAGCCCTGCGCCAACTGAGAGGACGAGACCTTGGATTTTTTAGAGGCCTTCTCGGGGGTCGCCGGGGGTGTATGTCTCGTCGGCGGTTTCCGCATTTCTGCCTCCATGCGAGGTATGGATACAGATTCTTCTCTCTGTTGAAAAGCACAATTAGCTCTTTTAAGCAGTTCAACGGGGTTAGAAAATCCCAGAAAAGGACGGGTAGTCGGAGCTCTCGGGGAAAGCAGCTACTCCGCGCTCTGCATCACGTGACTCCCCCAATACTATTTTTCTTCTGAACTATCAGATCACAGTTCCCGTGTGCATACTCTCTCTCTCTTCCATGTCCTGTGTTTTTTTTGTTTTCCTGACTTTGCAGCTAGCTACGGTAAGCACCCTCCCACCAAGTGTAACTGCTTTTTTGTGAAGGTGTTGTTCAGCTGCATTAATAATCTGTCTGGTCTGCCCTGAAAACCTCCCCCTGCCATTATCTCCTTGTCTGCTTGGGGCCGAGGTTTCTAGTGCTTATTGTCCCTGTTGGCCTTAAATTAACAGACCCTTCTCCATTCCACAGGCATCCTACACAGTACAGGTGACTGCCTCCTCTTGCAAGCTGCAGAAGCTGCTCTGAACCCAGCATTTGTTCTGCTCTGACCCACCTGCCTCTTGGCCTGCAACCAGGCATCCTGCCCGGTACGAGTGACTACCTCCTTCTGCAAGCTGCAGGAGCTGCTCTGAACCTAGCGGCTGTTCTGCGCTGACCTGCCTGCCTCTCGGCCTACAACCAGGTTAACATTTTGAAGAGCAGCCCACAGCTACCAACAGGATTGAACTTGGTGCTGTTTGCCTTTCAGGCCATTTGGCTGCACTACTACTGTTCCTGATCTCTGATTAGGCATAACACCATTCCCCCTTCTCTTATTGGCTCCTGACTCTACCCCTCCTGAGACCTCTTTTTAATACAAGAACTGCTAATGCTGAGTTTACCAGTACCAACTGTTTAGTGGAACAGGATTGTTAATTTTTCTAACTTGTTGATTTTCACTGCTTAGAATAGTTAATAACTGCAGTTTGTAGATGTTACCTGCAAAGAGTATGTAGACTGTTTG
This sequence comes from Neoceratodus forsteri, assembly GCA_016271365.2. Taxonomy (NCBI): domain Eukaryota; kingdom Metazoa; phylum Chordata; order Ceratodontiformes; family Ceratodontidae; genus Neoceratodus; species Neoceratodus forsteri. Next base: position 17,730,404 of record CM028129.1, on the reverse strand, counting down.
CATTGTTCTTCCACTAACCAACTATAGACACCTGCATTCTTTTTCTCCTGTCCTACTCTACAAATCCTGTCTGTGTCTAAAGTGGGCTGTAAGGCACCCTAAGGACTCAACTGCTTGAACTAAAAGGTGATCGTTATTGCTCTAGTCCCTGTGTCCAATACTATTTTTCTTCTGAACTATCAGACCACAATTCTTGTGTGCATCCTTCCTCCACTCCATGTCCTGTGTTTTTTTTTTTTCTGGCTTTGCAGCTAGCTACAGTAAGCACCCCCCCCCCAAGTGTAACAGCTCTTTTGTGAAGGTGTTGTTCAGCTGCATTAATAATCTACTGTAGCTGCCCTACCCTGAAAACCTCCCCCTGCCGTTATCTCCTTGTCTGCTTGGGGCTGAGGTTTCTAGTGCCTATTGTCCCTGTTGGCCTTACATTACAGACCCTTCTCCATTCCACAGGCATCCTTCCTGGTACGGGTGACTGCCTCCTCCTGCAAGCTGCAGGAGCTGCTCTGAACCCAGCGGCTGTTCTGCGCTGACCCGCCTGCTTCTTGGCCTACAACCAGGTACACATTTTGAAGAGCAGCCCACAGCTACCAACAGGATTGAACTTGGTGCTGTTTGCCTTTCAGGCCATTTGGCTGGACTACTACTGCTCCTGCGCTCTGATTAGGCATAACACCATTCTCCCCTTCTCTTATTGGCTCTTGACTCTACCCTTCCTGAGCTGTCTCTTTTTAACACAATAACTTCTAATGCTGAGTTTACCAGTACCAACTGTTTAGTGGAACATGATTGTTCATTTTTCTTGCTTTTTTTTGTTGCAGATTATACTTCAAAGCCACTAGAGGGCAATAACTCTTGGAGGTTGCATTCCTCTTCCCACTGCTCTCCCCTAACACTTCTTTTCCTGGGTCCTTCTTACCTAAAGCAAATTACTACACCCCTAACAAACCATAGTCTATCATCCTACTGCTGTGCCAGAGAGACTACCACAATTATGGGTATCGGAGTGCCCCCTTATACCGACACTGGGCCACTGCCCCCTTATCGCCACTTGCTGGGCTCCCATTGTTACGTGGACCACCCAGGCTCCTACTGATCACTCTTACTTTCCTACTTTTTGGACCTCTCAGCCCTCCCCTCAAGGTTCTTCTACCCACACCTCCCACCCCCATGAACCATCACCAACTGCCACCCACAGTGCTACTGCCCATCCCCCACCCCCTCATATATCTCCCTGCAGACATGCACCACCATCAGCCTCCATGTTGGATCACCTTCCTATCCTTTCCAACCCTTATCACCCTGGCTGCCCATGTACTACCCGCACTATATCTAGGCGGCAGCTATCCTTGACAATAAGGCAACGATCTTTTGCTCTCCTCTGAGTCCTTGCCATGCTCCTACTAATTTCAGAAAATGTTCATCTCAACCTAGACCCCATCTCACCCAGCCCTAGCCTCTCGCACCACGGGCTTAGAATAGCTGCAATGAACATTTGCTTACCTAAAAAGATGGCAGGTCTCCATTGCTGGATACTGCAACATCAGCCAGGTGTGCTAGCCCTCACAGAAACCTGGCTTTCCAAAAAAACACCTGACTCCTTGGTCGCCCTCGCTGGCTTCACCCTTCACAGAGCTGACAGAGTGGGAAAACATGGTGAGGGGTGTGCTGTGTACATCCATGACTCCATGATATGCCATGCCCTTCCAACACCTCCACTAAGCAGAATAGCGCAGTGGTTTAAAGCTCTGAGCTGCAAATCTGGAGACCTGGGTTTGAGTCCCACAGCCCCCACTTGCATGCTGTGTGACCCTGAGCAAGTCACTTAACTTCCCTGGGCTCCCAGGTTGCACCTGTAAACAAGCTTTCAGCTTATTGTGTCTCACCTGATTAAACAATTGGGAACAAAAAAACTAGACCATGGTGCCCAAGACTTATCATTGAAACTTACTCCAGATCTCTCCAGAGCCCCTGTAATTCTTACTGTCACATATGTCCCCACAAGAAACCAAGCTCCTGTTATACAATCCCTTGCTAACTACATCTCCGGCTTCCCCCCCAAAATGGAACGAATCATAGTTGGAGACTTTAATGTGAACTGGCTTGCCAGTTCTGCTTCCCACCCCAAGGACACCTTTGCTGCACTGGATCTGACCCAGCTGGTCAGCCAGTCTACCAGGGTGAACTCTACTAATGGCTCTAGCACCCTGATTAACCTTCTCCTTACCAACCGGCCCCACAGAATCTCTGACCTGGTGATCCTTCCGGACTCCCTAAGCAATCATTCACCCATCCTCTTTTCCTGGTTGTGTCTTCAGCAGAAGCTCAAACCAAACTATATTGCCCAGTGGCATCTCCAATCCGGAGGCCTCACAAAACTAAGAAAATACTTAACTCTATGGGACTGGTCCCCAATCTCCCGGGCCCCTACTATAGATGCCCTTGATTATTTCACCTGTTCTTTTAATAAAGCAGGTGAAATCTATGCCCCACTAACAAAAGTGCAATCCAAGAAACGTAATATCCCCTGGATCACGCCTGCACTGCTCCAACAGCGAAAGCACAGAGATGATCTCTGGCATAAAGCAGTCGCATCCGGCACACAGGCGGACAGGCAAGTCTATAAAGTGGCTCATAACAGATGCACTTGGGACATAAAACAGGCCAGATCGGGCTATTACAAAATCACCCTTGCCTCCTCCTGGGGGACTGCTCTGTTCTGGGACAATATCAAGGAACTCAATGTCAAATCCTGGCACCTCCCACAACTAACTGTCAACAATGTCCCTACCACAACCCGCTGGCCATTGCCAACTGCCTCAGCTCATCATTTTCTGACCTTACTGCAGTACTCCCAAATAACTTCTTTGACCCCACTACTGCAACCCCACCCCCTAACACCCAGCATCCCACCTTCCATCTCAGAGTGATCTCTACAAATGAGGCAAGACCTTATCTCATTAAAGCACTCAGTGGTTCTTGCCATTGCAAATATTCTTTTGATATGAGAATCCTACATCTAGTACTAGATACAGTCCTCTCCTCACTGACTGACCTCATTAACCACTCCCTAAGGCTGGGGCAGTTTCTGGCAGCCTAGAAGACTATCACAGTCACCCCGATACTGAAGAGTGGTGACAGCACCTCCCTCAATAAACTACCATCCCAAATCCATTCTCCCACCACTCTTGGAAGCCCTCAAAAATAGTATAGCTACCAACTCACTGAGTACCTACTTGCTTATAACCTACTTTGCAGGGAGCAGCATGGCTTCAGATCTGGGCACAGTACAACTACGGCTCTCACTGAGTTCTCTAATTTTATTCACTCTGCCCTGGATAGAAAACACCTAGCTGGAGCTGTCTTCATTGACCTGTCAAAGGCCTTTGATACAGTCTCCCACCCCTTACTCTTAAGCACACTCCGCCACATAGGTCTGTCCCAAGTATCAGTCTCCTGGTTTACCAGTTACCTCAAAACTAGATCACAGTGTGTCAAAATAAACAACACCCTCTCAACCACCCTGCCAATCCACTCTGGGGTTCCCCAGGGCTCCATCCTTGGTCTTCTATTATTCAGCATCTACCTAAACACTTTGCCCAATTCCTGCTATGACAACCTACTACTCTATGTGGATGATGCAGTTCTTTTTGCCTCGCACCCAGATCCCACAGTATTGTAGTCCTCCCTCCAACACACATTTAACCAGACTTGAAAACTGGTTCATAGACCAAAGACTTGTGGTCAATGTAAAAAAGACAAAGACCATGCTCTTTGCCCACTGACAGAATAAGGCTAAGAATGCGCAGCCAACAATCCTCTCCCACTCTCTTCTTCCTCTAGAGCAGGTCCATACATATAAATATCTGGGCCTTACATTTAATTCCAGCTTATCCTTCCATTCACACATTGACACTCTATCGTCTGCCATAAATGTCCGTATAGACCTATTGTATCGGCTCAAGGATTGCCTACCTCTGGTAGCCCTTAATCTAGCTGTCACCTCCTCAGTCCTCTACCTAGTCAATTATGGGTTCACTATCTACTCAGCTGTGAACCAAACAGCCCTTAACAAAATTCATCTGACCATAAACAAAGCATGCAGACTCCTCTCTGGGGCAGACAAGTGTACCCATACTTGTACCCTATGTGTCCTGACAAATCTCCTTACCCTGGATGAAAGGTTATTTTATCAAGCATGTCTCCTCACAAAGAAAATACACCTGAGGCTTACCCCATTGGGGGGTTTCTGCCTCTCTCCTACCCTCCCACATCTCGGTGAACACCCGCACTGCCAACAGACAGGTGTGGTCCATCCCAAGGGTTTGAACCTCCTTAACCTAAAGGTCATTCCCACACAGGGCTGCAGTTTGGTACAACAAACTCCCCTCTGATGTCTCCTCCATCTCCAAATTAGGACCTTTTAAGTCAGCCCTCAACAAGCACATTCTCACTTCATGGTGCTGCCAGTGTACCAGATAGTGCCAGGTCATCTATCATCTTAAGGGACCACCCCACCACTGAGCTCCTACCAATAGGGCTAACAAACATTATCTATTCATAATGTCTCCTTTTACTGCTCTCACAATATATCTGTCTAATTATCTACTTCACTGTAAACAGCAAACCTGCTAGTCCCTCCCTCTATCAGCAAACTTATTGTTCTCTTGAAAACTGTTAAATACAGCTCTCGGTAGCACGTTCAATGCAATGTATAGCTGATCTTGATTCTGTAATATTGTGTATCCCCCCAAAAATGGGGGTTCCTGAAAAGTCTTCCTTGAACTTGCCTAAATGCTCACTGCCAGGTTGGTGTTCGGTGCTATAGCTGTTTAAACGTTATTGCTAAAGAGTGTCTGTGTAGCTTCTATGTACTGTCCCTTTAAGGGCTGCCTGTTTGCAGTAATAATTAATCTGGGAGGGGGACTGAGTGTTTTCATGCTTGAGTCCTGCTTGGCTGCCTGCTAATCGCCTCCGTTTCTGCCATCGCTCATTGTGCAGAGGAAGCCCTGTTAAAAGGTGTAACTATTTGCTGATTATTTGTTAAAGCAGTGATCATATTGTAGTTGTTCTAACCTGCCTTATTTGCAGCAAGGACTGTTCTGTTTAGCTCCACCATTTTGGTCCCAAACTGCCGAATTGGATCAATCAGTACTTTGGGACTCCAAAATGGAGCCTGCAGTTGAAGGGAATATGTGGAGCAAGGCTCTGGGAATTGTAGTTTTGGACTGTTGGTGCCTTTTTACACCTATAGGGGGAGCATGTTGTGACTGACAGCTGAATAGGCCAACTAGACCTTTTTGGATCTGAGGAAAATGCCCAGGCTGCCTGCTGTAAAGGCAGATCTAAGTTGGGAACTGTGAGAACAACAGCTCGTTATAGTCCGAGCAGTAGTCTGCATAGTAGTTTGCGTGGGAGAATTGTGGAAGGCCTGATATCTGGCCTACTTGCCTGTTTTCTGCCCTGAGAGAAAAAAAGAGGATTATTTCATGGACTAAATCCGATATTGAGAGCACATAGGAGCCACTGAAGTGTGACCAGGCTCAACCTGTAGAAGACCGAAGATTTTGCTGAATGCGATTGGCCTGTCAGGAACTCCAGCTATTTCTGAGCTCCCGGTGTGTGCAAAGATTTGCGATTGTGACCGGGGAGCAGTGTGTCTGGTATTGTAAAACGCTTTACATATAAATGTGCTTTTTGATGGCAGTGGGACGTGCTTTGTTTCCCCACTGTGCAAACTATGTGCTGCTTGCTAAAAACTGTAGCCTGCCCAAATGGACTGAATCCGTGGTTAACTCCATGCAGCTGGACCTTGCCACGAGGGCCCTACCAAACTACTCCACTGCACAGAGAAGAGCCATCAATGAGAGACCTGCTCGAGGATCAGCCCCCTGCTCCACGCTTAAACAGGAATGATGCCTCGGTGAATCGTGTGGGCCCTGCTTCTCCAGGCACTCCAGAGAATTCACTTGCTGTCTCAATTTTCATCCATCCTGTGTCCAGTCTTGGGTATCGTAAGTAACCATCAGGGTAACTCCCTGCAACTACAGTTTAATTTGAGTGTGTCATCTGATTGCTTTGCTATTTCTTTTCCTTCACGGACTGAGTCCTCTGGCTCTGGATTACAAACAGTGTGTGGTGCAAGTTGTGTTTTTTTTTCATCACAGAGCTCCGACCAGCTGCAACGGCGGCCTACCCCGGGCAATGAACCTGGCTAGCCCACCTTTCCTCCAGCTGGGTACCCAGAGAGTGTAACTGTGTTAGGGACTCTGAATGCATGAACAGCTGTGTGATTGTTAGAGTATTTAAGCTAATTAACCTGATTATGCCCCTCCCTTGTTCAAACCCCCTGAATAAATCAGATCTACTTTTTTTCTGCATTCAACCAGACTGTGGTCCCAGTTTGTGTTCAAAGTGTTGTACTGTTGCCATTTGCTCTGTCTAACCTTGTTTTACAGGGGGTCCCCAGGGTCGAATCGGAGGAACCAGCCCTGGTGGTAAGTGCAAGTTGTGTGGGTATTTGCAAGGTATATTAGGGGTATTGTGAAAGTGATTATTGTACAGTGTTTAGGCTGCTAGCAGGGGAAAAGGGGGGGTTATAGTGTCCCAGAGAGCTGTGCCCTGGTTAGCCTGACCATTACCTACCCTGACCTCCGGGTGGAGGCACCCATTTCAGAACTCAGGCCCCTTAACCTGCTATTAGTCCAGCAGACAGGGGTAGTAGCCCTTGGGATAGCACCACCTAGGGGTTACATCTTGGAGGCACTGCTGGGATGAGTACCTCCCTAGTAGCCAGAATTATGAATTACTGTCAAACACAAATGGCTACTAAAACAGAAGTGGCCATGCACCAGTTGGTGGGGTGGTGTACAGGACAGGAGATTGACCCTTACAATGCCCTGCTTATATTGGATATTCATCTGGGCATTAGTAAAGACACAGTAGAAGGTGTACTTTCCAAAGTTGAATGTTTAACAAATGCTGTGGTTGTGGGGCGACAGGCTGATTTGACCACCCAAACTTTCATGGCCCTAGTAGAGTGTAGTGATCCAGTGGACAGTTCCAAAGTGCCACAGACTATTGCCCCAGAAGGAGCCCCAGCCACCTGAAGAGTGATAACTAGAGACAGTAAAGACCCCAGGGAGGATGAGCTCCCCCCACTATCTGAGACTTTTGAGGAGAAATTTGCTAAGCTGTTGCCGGAGGAAGAGAAAACCATAGAGGAATTTAAGAAACTATTCCTGCCACCTGGGGGTGTCCCTTCACCAACACCCCCTCTCACTCCAGCACCTGTTACTGCCCTCCTTCTGGGCCTGTGACAATGCTGGCCCCTATATCTGTACCTGCCATCAATCATGACTCCTACTGGAGGTTGAGAATCTTCTCAGGCACCCTCCCCACCCCCCGGGGGGAGGATGACTGGGAGACCTGGATAGACTATGTTGCCCCTCTAGTACTTGAATGGCAATGCTCGGAAGCAGAGAAATGAAAGAGGTTGAGTGAGAGCCTCTGAGGTCCTGCCCTGGCTACCATTTGTGCCAAATGGGCTAATAACCCCTAAGCAACTGCACAGGACTCTCTTGATGCATTGGAGAATGTGTATGGGAGCCCGGATTCAGATGAGGACCTGTGGTGGAAAGTAAGAAATGCCCAGCAGTACTCAGGGGAGCCATTGTCTGTGTATGTACCTCGGTTTGAAAAGCTGCTGCAAGAGTGCCTCAGAAAGGGTAGTTTGCCATCAAATGGATTAGATCGAACTAGGCTGGACCAGATCCTTAAGTCTGCTCCATTTTCAGAATTGTTACTGCTTCAGTTGCGCCTCGCCAACTGACTGGAATCACCCCCCCTCCTATGATGAGCTAATGAAAGAAATTTGGGGGGGTGGAGCAAAGGTGACCCTGTGGGGAAATTGCACTAATATCTGCTGCTACTGCACAGTGACCCACAGTGATCAGGCAAGTGACGTTCAGGGGCAAAGGTCGGCACCTAGAGAGCACTCTGAGAATGTAAAGGACTTCCCGCCCTGGGACCAGTTTTGGAAAGACGAGCTACTAAAGGAAGTCTGAGAGTTGAAGGCGGGCACCTCTGCAAGGGTTTCCCCTGTGGAACAAGACTCTGGTTCCTCTCAGACCATGATTGCCATGGGGGTGGGGGTGCACCCTCTGGCATCCTGTAACAGGGATAGCTCCCAGGTTGAAATCATTGAATTGACTGCCACCCTAAAGGAACTATTGAGACACGTTGCACCCCTCTCACTGCTGCAAGCAAATGATGGACCCCGATCCCTTGCTACTATTTCAGTTCCTCATGCAATGTTCCTTCCAAGGATGACCCAGGGGTCTATCGTTTGTCACAACTGTAGAAAGGATGGCCATATGAAGAGGGAATGCCAGTCTCAGAAGAACTTAGAGAAAGTGGTGAGCTGGCTTCAAGGTGAGCTTCGGAAAATGAATCAGTGGTTAAGGAGTGCTTGGAATGACCACAGTGAAGGCTTGGGACCCCCTAACTTAAACTCCTTTGTGACTAAATCATCCATTCAGACCCCTGCGGCTATTCCTCCAGACTGGTTTAAGATAGTGGGTCCTTTGATGGAAACAACTGTGGCTGTGAATGGTATTCCTACTTGGGCTGTGTTTGACAGTGGGTCGCAAGTGACCATTGTATTTCAGGACTGGTATGACAAACACTTATCTGCTGTGCCATTACAATCCTTGGAAGGCCTACATGTGTGGGGACTGAGCGACAAGTCTTATCCCTACCTAGGATATGTCCACCTCTGGTTGTCATTTCCTGCAACTGTAATTGGTGTAGAGGACCAAGTCGAGATGCTGGCATTAGTGTGTCCCCCTACTGGACTGTATGATGGGGTTCCCCTGTTAATTGGGACCAACACCCATATGTTTAGGAGTCTGGCACAACTCTGTCACAAGAAACAAGAGTGATGGACTGGGAGGGCCCTAAGAATTCCGGCTCTGATCAAGAGGGTCTATGATTTGCAGCAGAAACCCGAGGAAGTAGACCAGGATGAACCGGTAGGGGTCATGTGGATGAAGGACCCCGATTCAATGATACTGGTCTCTCATGCCCAGTGTACCATTCAGGGGGGGTCCACCTCCAGAAAGATGTCAAGAGCAAGATACTGAAGTTGGATGCGCCAGGCAATGGAAAATTGCCGGAAGGATTATTAGTCAAGCCTAGCATCTTGCCGGCTCGTGCTCATGTCTGCGCATGATGAGTGATGGTCCAGATTCACAGTGTGTCAGATCGGGAGATCCAGGTGAACAGAGGATGCACCCAGCTACGATACACTGTCCAGACACTGCAATATTGCACAGCAACAAGCATCCAGGCGAGACAGATAGAGTGACTCCTGACTTGTTTGACTTTGGTGACTCCCTGTTGCCCGCCAAATGGAAGACTAGAATTCACAAGAAGCCTGCCCAGAGAGGCCAGGTGTTTTCATTGAAGGAATGGGATGTGGGATGTGTCTGGGGTGTGAAGCATCACATACGCTTGCATCATGAATGGCCCTTTTGAGAAAGGTCTCGATGCTTAGCTCCAGCAGACATAGATGATGTGAGAAGACACCTACAGGAAATGCTTGCAGCTGGTGTGATACAAGAATCCAGGAGCCCTTATGCTTCACCTACTGTGGTTGTGCATAAGAAGAATGGGTCTTTGAGAATATGCATGGATTATCAGACCCTGAACCAGCAGACCATCCCCAATCAATACACCATGCCACTTATACAAGATGCCTTGGACTGCTTGAATGGGAGCCAATGGTTCTCAGTGCTGGATCTTTGCAGTGGACACTACCAGATTCCGATGGCCCCAGAAGACTGTGAAAGACAGTCTTCATTTGTCCCTTGGGGTTCCACAAATTCCTGAGAATGCCACAAGGGATATCAGATGCCCTGGCCACCTTTCAGTGGCTGATAGAATGTGCAATGGCAGATATGAATCTGCTGGAATGCCTGGTGTACTTGGAGGATGTCATTGTGTTTGGAAGCACTTTAGAGGAGCATAAGAGTCGGCTGTTTAAAGTACTGAATCGACTGGAAGATTTCGGCCTCAAACTGTCCATTGACAAGTGCCACTTTTTCCAAACCTCCATGAAGTATGTGGGGCACATAGTATCTACAGAGGGGAGAGAGACTGATCCCAGTAAAGTTGAAGCTTTGACCACCTGACCCCAGCCCCACAATCTGAAAGAACTACAATGCTTCCTGGGGTTTTGTGGCTACTACCGCAGGTTCATAAAAGACTATTCCAAGGTGATTAGCACACTCTTCAATCTCACCCAGGGTTACCCTCCCACAAATCGTAAATGCAAAAAAGGGGCCACTCCAGGACCAGAAAGAGTATACTACTGCCCAGGTGAACTTTTCAGGCCCCACTGAATGCCTGACTGTGAAGCAGCTTTCCACAAAATCATATACCAGCTCACCCATGCCCTCATCCTCGCCTATGCTGATCCCACCAAACCCTATGTGCTACATACTGACGCTAGTCTGCAGGGTCTAGGAGCTGTGCTGTATCAAGACCATGAGGATGGTTTGAGACCAGTGGCATTCACCAGTAGGAGCTTGACCCCATCAGAGCAAAACTACCCTGTGCACAAGTTGGAGTTCCTTGCATTAAAATGGGCCATTGTTGACCAGTTTCATGATTACCTCTATGGGGCAAAGATATTGGTGAGAACTGACAATAACCCGTTGTCCTATGTACAGACATCAGCTAAGTTAGACACCACTGGGCACTGGTGGCTTTCTGCATTGTCAACATATGATTATGCTGTCGAATATAGGCCGGGCCTGAATCATATTGATGCTGACGCCCTATCCTGGAGGCCCACTTCCAAGAGTAACTGGGTCAGGCTGTCTGAACCTGACATCCAAGAATTGTGCCAAAATTTTGATGGCAATGAACAGATGTCTACGGACACAGTGGACTGCTTAGTAGATTGCTTGGGCCCATCTGACACCTGCATACCAGCTGTGTATTGACACTTATTTGCTCTAGATAATAGTGCACTACCTCAATTTGGCCATGAAAGCATTCAAAGGGCTCAATCCCAAGATCCTATGATTCAGCCAGCACTTGACATCCTTCGTGCAGGAAAAGATGTGTCCCACTTGCGTTCCTCTGATCTGCGAACTGCTTTATTGTTTAAAGAAGGCCCCAGATTGAAGCTGATTAATCAATTGTTGTATAGAGAAACAGTAGATTGGGGTGGCCAAATAGACAAGGAACAATTGGTTCTGCCCACAGCCTTCAGAGATTTGGTGCTGAGGTCCCTCCACAATCATATGGGCCACCTTGGTATTGACCAAACCCTTGACATAGTACAATCTTGATTCTACTGGCCCAAAACGGGAGCTGATGTTGAACACCATGTAAGAACTTGTAGTTGCTGCCTGCAGGGAAAGGCCCTGCCTCAGAGGGCTGCCCCCCCTTGTCAACATTACTACCAGCTCCCCAATGGAACTAGGATGCATAGACTTTTTGAATTTGGATTCTGACCAGAGAAATATTGGTAATGTGTTAGTGGTTACTGATCATTTCACAAGGTATGCACAAGCTTTTCCCACCAAAGATCAAAAGGCATCTACCGTGGCCACGGTGTTAGTGGAAAATTTCTTTGTCCACTACGGAGCACACAGTGAATTCATTCTGATCAAGGTAGAGACTTTGAGAGTCAATTAATTAAAGAAATGTTCTCTATATGGGGGGGTGCAAAAGTCAAGAACCACCCCTTATCACCTGCAGGGGGACCCATAACCAGAATGCTTTAACCGCACCCTGCTAGACATGCTAGGCACCCTTCATCCAAAAGACAAGCATAAATGGAGCCAGCAGATTAGCACCTTGGTACCAGCCTACAATTGCACAAAAAATGATGCTACTGGGTTCTCTCCCTACTGTCTCATGTTCTGGAGAGAGGCCCGACTGCCTGTGGATGTATGCTTTGGGGTCTCTCCAGATGGGGTCTGAGCTGAAAATTATCTGCAATATGTACAAAAACTGAAAGTTCAATTGAATCGTGCTTACCAACTGGTCCAGACAATGACTGCTAAGAGAAACTTGGCTAACAAAGAGACACATGATAAAAGAATAAAGGCCCAAGAGCTTCGACCTGCAGACCATGTGTTGTTGCGAAATTTGGGACTGCATGGTAAACATAAAATTGCTGACTGATGGCACTATCTTTCCCACATAGTAGTAGGCAAGTTGGATGGTTTACCCATGTACAAGGTGCACCGTGAAAACAACTCCAAAGCTGTCAAGACCATGCACTGTAACCACCTACTACCTATTGGCCAAGTTATGATTGAAACTGAACCCCCTGAGATTGTTCCCCTAGACCAGTGACTCATGTTGTTGAAAAACAAAGACAGAGTCGACCTACCCCAGTGGTCACAGACTTAAGGTTTTCTCCACAGCAAGCTCAGAAAGATAGTGAATGTCAATCCACTTCTGATGAGAGCGAGTGCAACTATGCCTATTACCCCTCTTATGAATTGAGTCAGCTGTTTCAAGGTAACCCCATGATTAACTGTGGGGATGAAGCCGGGCCTTCTGGACTGCCTAACCCCCCAGCTTCGTCCTTGGAGCCAATGCTTCCTGAAAGGAAAGCGCAAAGCAACGCGTCTGAAGATGCTGAGTCTCTCTCTATGTATGGTGGAACTGTATGATTTGACCAGGAAGGGGGCTGAGGGTATGAGTCTCTCTGCTGACATGTCAGAACTTGAAGAATGCCATGAAAGTGCTGACAATTTCTTTTTAGTACCAGAGTGCTTTCCAAGTGAGCAAAGTGTTGTAGAAATAGAGCTTACAGAGCAAGGAGCTGACAGTGCTCCAAGCTTGGACATTTCTACCCAGGCAGAGGCACCCCTCACAAGTGATGAAAGTCCCACGACCAGTACTTAGAGTACAGAGACTGTTGCTGTTCCCCCCCCAGAAGGACTGGCCAAGCTGTCAAACCAGTAGTACATTTCAGTTATGATTCTCCTGGGAAGTCAGTGGATTTGCACCTCAATTTAGTCCACAAGGGGGCTTATGTGTCTCAGAGTTCACTGCCCAAACTGAGTCACAGTGCCAATTCCCGGTTGATTGTTCTGCCCTCTAGGTATGGTGCCCCTACCCCATCTAGCCCCAAGTTAGCTGATAGGGAAGGGCCCCCTCTCACATTGTTCAATGTACAGGAAGTCATAAGCTGATTTTGTATAACCGTATGTGTAAATTACCTGTGTGAAGTATGCAGGATATAATTCAGAATGGATATAGTAATGTGAACCATAGAGAATGTGTATAGTAAAGGTTAAGTATGTTAACTGATGTATAAAATGTGATTTGCATAACATGTTAATGGTATAGATGTATGGTATAGTTAGCACTTGCAATTATAGTGATGGTACCGACTTGACGCGGACGCCAAGTTTTCTCCAGCCAGGGAAGGGTGTAACCCCCCTAAAAATGGGGGTTCCTGAAAAGTCTTCCATGAGCTTGTCTAAATGCTCACTGCCAGGTTGGTGTTCGGCACTATAGCCATTTAAATGTTATTGCTAAAGAGTGTCTGTGTAGCTTCTATGTACTGTCCCTTTAAGGGCTGCCTGTTTGCAGTAATAATTAATCTGGGAGGGGGACTGAGTGTTTTCATGCTTGAGTCCTGCTTGGGCTGCCTGCTAATCACTCTGTTTCTGCCATTGCTAATTGTGCAGAGGGAGCCCTGTTGAAAGGTGTAACTGTTTGCTGATTATTTGTTAAAGCAGTGATCATATTGTAGTTGTTCTAACCTGCCTTATTTGCAGCAAGGACTGTTCTGTTTAGCTCCACCATTTTGGTCCCAAACTGCCGAATTGGATCAATCAGTACTTTGGGACTCCAAAATGGAGCCTGCAGTTGAAGGGAATATGTGGAGCAAGGCTCTGGGAATTGTAGTTTTGGACTGTTGGTGCCTTTTTACACCTATAGGGGGAGCATGTTGTGACTGACAGCTGAATAGGTCAACTGGACCTTTTTGGATCTGAGGGAAATGCCCAGGCTGCCTGCTGTAAAGGCAGATCTAAGTTGGGAACTGAGAGAGCAACAGCTCGTGATAGTCCGAGCAGTTAGTCTGCGTAGTAGTTCGCATGGGATAATTGTGGAAGGCCTGATTTCTGGCCTACTTGCCTGTTTTCTGCTCTGAAAGAAAAAAGACGATTATTTCTTGGACTAAATCCGATATTGAGAGGATGTAGGAGCCACTGAAGTGTGACCAGGCTCAACCTGTAAAAGAATGAAGATTTTGCTGAATGCGGTTGGCCTCTCAGGAACTCCAGCTACTTCTGAATTCCCGGTGTGTGCAGAGACTTGCGATTGTGACTGGGCAGCAGTTTGCCTGGTATTGTAGAACCCTTTACATATAAATGTGCTTTTTGATGGCAGTGGGTTGTGCTGTGTTTCCCCACTGTGCGAACTGTGTGCTGCTTGCTAAAAACTGTAGCCTGCCCAAATGGACTGAATCCGCGGTTATCTCCATGCGGCTGGGCCTTGCCATGAGGGCCCTGCCAAACTACTCCACTGCACAGAGAAGAGCCATCGATGAGAAACCTGCCCGGGGATCATCCCCCTGCTCCATGCTTGAACAGGAATGATGCCTCAGCTAATCGTGTGGGCCCTGCTTCTCCTGGCACTCCAGAGAATTCAGAGTATTTAAGCTAATTAACCTGATTACGCCCCTCCGTTGTTCAAACCCCCTGAATAAATCAGATCTATTTTTTTTCTGCATTCAACCAGACTGCGGTCCCAGTTTGTGTTCAAAGTGTTGTACTGTTGCCATTTGCTCTGTCTAACCTTGTTTTACAGGGGGTCCTCAGGGTCAAATCAGAAGAACCAGCCCTGGTTTTAAGTGCAAACTGTGTGGGTATTTGCAAGGTATATCAGGGGTATTGTGAAAGTGATCATTGCACAGTGTTTAGGCCACTAGCAGGGAAAAAGGAGATTCCAGTGTCCAGGAGAGCTGTGCCCTGGTTAGCCTGACTATTACCAACCCTGACCTCCAGGTGGAGGCACCCATTTCAGAACTCAGGCCCCTTAACCTGCTACTAGTCCAGCAGGCAGGCGTAGTAGCCATTGTATAACTGAAAAAACTGTAACCTTTAGCTGCCATTCTATGTCTATATGTATTAAGTGTTTGTATTTGTCTTTTCTGATGCAGAGCCTTTGTAAATGAATCTTTGAGTCAAAGGTTGTAATCCTAACGTCTGTTAAATAGAATAAATACATAAGAATTCTGATTATTAAATTTTAGCTAAAGTCTTAACAGCTAGAATTGGAATTATAATATGTGATCTGGTTGGTAAAGAGCACTTGGGCTTCATTCATGGCAGATCTGGGGCAGAGTGTGTTAGAAGGTTGATAAATGTAACATGGCATGCTAAAAAACTAAGAATCCCTAACTAGTGTTCTCCTTAGATTTGTTTAAAGCATTTGATTCCTTGCCTTGCGACTACATGCGCCTTGCCTTGCAACACTTTGGGTGTGGAGGTAATTTTAGCTTCTGGGTTTCATTGTTATATAAAAACTCCTCCGTTCAGATTCTAACAAATCATATAAAATCTAAATCTATTCCCTTGGCCTGTGGAACCAGACAAGGCTGTCCCCTGTCCCCTTATCTGTTTATCCTTGCCATCGAACATCTGATATTGATGTACACCCAGAAATATCAGGTTTTAAAACATGAACCTTTATTCATAAAACATTTGCATTTGCAGACTATTTGCTTTTAACTCTATCTAAACCAGTACAATCATATAAAGCTCTTAAAAGCTACTCTCTGATTTGGCTCCTGCTCAGACCTCAGCGTTTATTGGGGTAAATCCCAAGCCCTCTGTCCCAACCCTAAACCCTTTATATTGAGGAATCCAAATGAAATTTTTGAAAACAAATGGGTTAAGATCAATTAACATATTTGGGTATACAAATTTCCTCAGATCTAAATTCTTTGGTTGACAGGGAAGAGTTAATGGGGGGGGGGAGCAGCTGCAGTCTAATGGGCTGAAGTATTGCACACTCGAGCAGACTAGATAGACCATATAGCCTGTATCTGCTGGCAATTTTGTATGTTTGTATGGCATAAACTACCTCCCTTTACTCAATACCATAGAACAGACCTCACCCATTGGGGCACCTTAATCTGGGGTAAACTTAACTTGATCAAAATGATTATTGCCTCGAAAATATTCTGTTTTAAAATATCACAATATTATTATCCCAAAACCTTTTTGACAAACTAAACTCAACAATAAGGGCTTTCCTCTGGTATTCCATAATGCCAAGGTTTTGTCTTAATAATCTTCGGGCACCCTACGAACTAGGAGGATTAGGCCTTCCACATTGGGAATGGTACCAGTGGGTATTCATGTTTAAATAGACTGCTGTCCACTTACAATCCCAATCTGAAATCACTACTCACCTCCCTTTATGGGTGTTATTGGATACAGCTCTGCTAAAACCATACTTGTTAACTGACTGTATATACTTACCCACTCCCTTAAATCTTAACAATAACCCGTGCTTAAGTAATACCATTAGGGTAATCAGGTAGATCAAAAAGGCTTTTAGTGTTGGCCCGTCAGTGCAGTGGTTGGATTTCTGTCTGCTACACTGGTGACCCGGGTTCAGGAATGGACTCGGGTCACTGGAGGTCTGGCCGGGAGGAGAAGGAGAGAGCAACCACCAAGAGCTCACCTTCTCCTGGGGGGTGAAGGGGATGTAGCTCAGTGTCTGCTGACCCCTGGCAGAGGCCGGGGGTTCAGTACGACTTCCAACCCACGATGTAGGGGAAGAGACAGACATAGGCGCCAGCCTAGATGTCATGGCACATCTCTCCTCGGAAGAAAAACATAGAAAATAGCACCCTGGCCGATCAGATGACGGCCTCCCCGGATCCGTACTATCGGGCTCCCGGACCTCCATCAGCTGCCTCAGCAGTACCCAGGCTCACTGGATTCATGGCCAGTAAGGCTTATGCCCTACAAAGGTAAGGGGCTCTTCTGATGAAGGGATACATCGGGGATACCTGAGCTGGCTGCGATATGGGGTGGTGGGGTCGGGAGTGCTGGAGCGGGAAATCCATGTAGGGGCATAAAAGGAAAACTGGTCAGGTACATGGGGGGGCGATAAATACAATAATACAAACAAAAAAGGCTATTAATCCAGCCTCTATACCCCTGTTATTAACACCCCTCTGGTCTAGTCCTGGTTTTTCAAGGGGTGGTGCCTCACTAATTAATAAAGCCAGGTCTCAAGTGGACATTAATCATGTTAGTGACCTTTTGCATAAGGGTTTAGCCACATTAATGTCATTTTCAGAACTAAAGGAGAAATTTTGTCTCCCCGGTTTCATTTTCAATGCTACTTACAATTAAGACACACTTTCAAAGCACCTCTGTGACTAAGATTTATCTGTGCCCAATAATACTGAATAGGATCAGTTGGGGAAAATATGCCCACTCAAAAAGGAAACCAGTTTCATATATAAATTTCTTACTTTCTCTCACATCTCTCCACCTCTCACTTCCTCTGCCAGACAGAAATGGGAAAAAGAATTGGGAACTGAAACTGATGAGCAAGACTAGAGCTTTGCCTGGGACTATGCCTATCATGGATGTAAGGACCTCCGAGGTAATCTCACTCAATGCCAGATTCTACGTCTGACATATATGTCTTCTTCAAGGCTTTTTGAAATGGGTGTTACTCCCAATTCATGTTGCTGGAAATGTAATTTCAATAATGCTAAATTGCTACATATGCCGTGGGAGTGCCCCAAACTTAAAGACGTCTAGGTTAAGGTGATAGAATAATAATAATAATAATAATAAATAATTCTTTATTTGTACAGCGCTTTTCCAATTCCAAAGCGCTTTAGAGCTTAATCAATTTAACACAGACATTAAAATCCAAAATCTCAGACATTGATAAAAGATCATAATCAGAATACAATTCAGTTATCTAAAAAGGCCTTTTACCAGAGAACGGTTTTTAGTCCTCTCTGAAATAATAAGCTTTATTTGTTTGAAATGCAATTCAAAATTATCAAAGCACTTTTACAGAACATGAAACAATAAATAATTAAAACAGGTTAAAATAACAAATATCCACAGATTAATAGACAGGGTATGCAAGGGAAAATAAAAATGTTTTAAGAGCAGATTTGAAGCTCTCCATAGTCAGCCACCCCCTTATCTGGGGAGCTAAAGAATTCCACAGGGTTGGCGCTGCAAAGACAAAAGCACGGGTGCCAGAAGCCTGTGAAGCCTCCCTCTCCACAATGTTACCTAATACTCCACTCATATTTATTTTAGGAACCTTTCCATATAATACCATCCTTACATATACCCAGATGTTATGGATCTCGGTGGCCTCTGTGTGTACTAAAAGATTAATACTCAGATATTGGAAAGACCCAAGGGTGTACTCCTTTGCTGAATGGCCCAATATGATGAGTCAGATGGCTAATGAGAGAATTTCTTGCTTGCTCTCCGATAGGTTGAATAGTTTTCTGGATATGTGGGGCCTTTTCTTCAGATAACCACCCACTCAGTTGCTAATCTAAGTGCACAAACTTAAGTTGCTGAATCTGAGTTTGGAATTAATATCTAACAGGCATTTTTAATACTTTCAATGTGTGTGTTTCTTCAGTTCTTGTTTTCTCTGGTTAATACTTTTTTTTTTGCTTAGTTAAGAGTAGAACCCATTTGTACTGCTTTATTATTAGTTGAACAAAGTATAGTTATAAGTGTTCCTGATGGTTTTAACTACAAGTGTAAATATTTAATAACTGATTTAGAATCCTTTATAATGAGTGTCACAGCTTATATGTGTAATTTTGATACACTATTTGGTTTACTCTTTCTTTTACAAATACAATAAAATGTATTTTGGGTAATAAAAAGAGATGTGTCACCATTATTTTTAAAATTAATGTGTGTGAGACATTTCTTGAACTGTGTGAGACATCTCTAAAACTTCTATCTTACAAACCAGAGACAAGGCTTAAACAACAAGGGACAAGTAACTAAAATCAGGGACATAACCGATAATCAGGTTTCCCATGTACCCGAAACGGAAAACCCAATCAAATTAAACCCAGCTTCTCATAATACTGTCATGATTATTCCAGTGACACATTTTGTCCATTCTTGTTGAACTGTGCACATATCTTTTCAACTTTGCTGGAACGAGGCACTTACATTTTGACTCTGACAACACACAACTACTCACAGCCACAGTGTCAATAAACAAGTTCCAGCCAGAGCCAATAGGGCTATGAAGAGCTACCAGGTGACCAAAGTTACACATGCATGTAGAAATTATTCAACACTCAGCTGTAACTTGGCCATTTTTTGGAGGTGATGCACCGAATTTTCAACATGGCCTTTTTTGGACCCCTTCTCATGGACAGTGCCAGTGTCATTTTGTTCATTTGTCCTGAAAGGTGATTTCACAAAGCAAACATGCTATTCTGCACCACAGGTGCAAAAACATGTTTTAGTCAGGTTGTGGAAAATGATAGCTGTGCTATTTTGAAGGAGGTGTGCAAACATGGCAATGTAAAAAATGTGGCGTGAAAATATAAAAATTGGCGATGTTAGGAGCATGCGTAGAAACTGAGCAACGCACGCACGTAACGCAGTCATTTTTTGGAATTTTTCCACCAAATTTGCAACATGGGCATTTGGGGACACCCCTCATGAACAGTGGCACTGTCATTTCATGACTTGGTCCTAAAAGGTGATTCCACACAGTGACTGCAAAATCACCTTTCAGGACCGAGTAGCAAAATGACAGTGACAGTTTTCATGAGCTGGGGTCCCAAGAACCCCATGTTGAAAATGTAGCTGACAGGCAGTCCTATGCTGCCGCCCGCAACCAGTGCACCTGGGCCATCCGCAAAGCAAAGGCGGAATACTACCAAGCCTCTCTTACCTCCTCCTGGGGGAACCCCAGGTGCTTCTGGGACAACATCAAGCAACTGAATTGTCACTCCCAGTCCCCTCTCCTTCTCTTCTCAACATCAATGGTACGTCTCCTCTGACCCTGCCCTCATTGCCACCCACCTCAATAACTCCTTTACCGACCTTAGCTCAGTACTTCCTGGTAACTTTTCAGTCCACCTCCTCCATCTGTACCACCACCCATTGCCGCCCTCTTTCCACCTGCGTCGTGTCACCATGCAAGAAGCTAGGCCTTACTTGCTAAAAGCCCTAAAAGGTAACACCATTGGTAATGACTCACTTGATCCCTGCCTTTTTTTACGTCAGGTCCTGGATCAGGTCCTCTCACCTATTACGTGCATTTTCAACAAATCACTCTGTCTCGGACAATTCCCCTCTGCCTGGAAGATTGCCACAGTTACCCCTGTCCATAAAGGTGGTGACAAGACTCTTCCGGGTAACTACCGACCCATCTCAATCCTCTCCCCCATCTCTAAGGAGTTAGAGAAAATTGTGTCGTCCCAAGTCTCTGACTACCTCTGTAAGTACAATGTTCTCTGCCCTGAACAACACTGGTTCAGAGCAGGTCATAGTACCAATACAGCACTCCTGGAATTTTCCAACTTCCTCCATGCCTCCTTGGACTCTGGTGCCCTGGCTGGTGCTATATTCATTGACCTGTCTAAAGCATTCGATACCGTTTCGCATCCTCTTTTGCTCTCCACCCTCGACCTAATAGGCTTTGCCTCAGGACCTATTCCTGGTGCACCAGCTATCTCTCTGCCGCTCCCAATGTGTGAAAGTCAACGGTACTCTCTCTGAAACATGCCCCATTCGGCTGTGGGGTGCCGAGGGCTCAATTCTTGGACTCCTACTATTCTCACTTTTTAACTCCCTACCCAGCAGTTGTACGGGTAAGATGCTTCTCTATGCTGATGATGCTGTTCTCGTTGCCTCCACAATGACCCCATGCTGCTACAGAACTCCATCCAACTAGTCTTTGACTCTGCAGCTACCTGGTTCACTGAGCACCGACTTGTTATCAACCTTAAGAAAACAAAAACGATGCTCTTCTCCCACCCCCAAAATAAGTACAGCAAGTTTCCCTTAGCTGTCCACTCCACACCCAATCTCGTCATTGACCAGGTGCAGTCCTATAAATATCTTGGTATAACCTTTGGCCCTGCACTTTCATTCCATGGACATATATCTGCCCTAAATTCTGTCGCCAACTCATGGCTAGGCATTCTTTACCGGCACAAGAAATGCCTCCCTCCTGGTGCCCTCCGCCTGGCTGTCACCTCCTCTGTCATGTCTCTCATTGACTATGGCCTTCTGGTCTATGGCTCAGCAGATCAGACTGCCCTCAACAAGGTTCACCTCACAGTTAATAAGGCCTGCAGACTTATCACTGGTGCTCCCAGACTCACTCACACATGTGAGCTGTACACCCTGGCTACCCTACTCAACCTGGAAAGGCGACTCATGTATCAGACATGCCAGCTCACCTTTAAAACCCCTAGGTGACTATCCCCCATAGGCCTATCCAACTCCATTCACCGTATGCACCGACCTGATCACGCAAGAGCTTGTCAAGAGGCCACCCTAGTTATTCCGAGAGCCAGGACCTCTCAAGGTCAGAGGGCATTCCCCCACCGTACACCCACTGGTATAACTCCTCCCTGCCAGTGTCTCAAACGCACTAACCTTAGCTTGCTTTAAGCCCAGGCTCAGAAACTTCCTGCTTAGCTCTCGCAAATGCAACTGCCGCTAGCCTAGTGTAAAAAATATATATATATACTCTGTTTGACAATGCTCACTGAGCGGCTCCCTCTTCCTTTCCCTACTAATTCCTCCTCCCCTATCTCCCTCCCTTCTACCCCCACCAGCTGTCCCCCGACCATAAGTTTTGCACCTTATGTTATCTTTTGCTTCATTGGAGATTGTATTCTATTGTAACAAAATTGTAATTGAACTGTAACTTTTTTGTTTGTAAGTACTGTGTCCCTTGTACTACTGTTCTGATGTCCTCTTTGTGATGAGGTATCTTTGTAAATGAGCCTCTGGCTCAAAGGTTTCTAAACTGATGTTTAACTAAATAAATAAATAAAACTTTCAAATATGGCTGAGATATCAGCATAAGTTGAAAACCCTATTGAATGGCAGTATAGCATGCTTACCTTTGGTTCTTCAGTTTGTGGCTGGTCTTTGCAGAGTGCAGACATGTCCCGGTCCAAAGAAGATGATGCGCCGAGCTCCAGATGTAAGTATGGGGTAAGGCGTGTGTGGGGAGGTGGGTGCCCAGTGGAAGGGTGGGGAGGGGGTAGGAGGACTGCAGGGATGATGAAGGACCATTTTCTGTTTTACAGGGAAAATAAATTTCAACAACAAGGGACAGGGACCATTTTCTATTTTACGGAGAAAAAAACATTTTGGCACACTGGAGTGGACTCTCAGTGTGGCACATGAATGAGGGGGTCATAAATGATGCCAACATGGGGATTGGGCACTCTGATGTTGGGAACATGTTTGGGCACCGTGGGGTGGGCTCCCAGTGTGCCGCATGACTTGGGAGAGGGGGCACAGAAAACTCTTTGCTGACACTGGGGTGGGCTCCCAGTGCGCCAGTTGAGTTGGTAGGGGGGCACAGAATGAGATGGAGCTGGCAGCTGGCATTTTTCATTTGCAACACGGTGGCACCCGCAGAGTTGCACGTGCTCATGAATCACATGCATGCACTGTCCATGCACAGGAATGTGGAAGTAACAGCCAAAATAGTGTGGCTGTTATTCCGCAGTGGCCGATCATGGCGGAGGGGTTTAAGCTCTGTCGGGCTTTTGGAAGGATACTTCCAATTGTCCAATGGAAGGTTCCATGATGGGCTATTTTTACAGCTACAGAATGATTGCAAAATGGCGGTAGGCTCCACCCACACCCCATAAAAAGCAAGGGTCCAGTGTGTAGAACTACATAAAAAAGCAAGGCCCAGAAGGGCCAGTTTTTTCCTCTCTTTCTCCTCATGAATACAGAGTATGGCCTCAAGAAATCCACCACTCACTTCAACTGCTCTTAGCAACCTGAAAGCAACCCTTGTTGCACATACCTGGGCCTGCTGTCATGGTGACTAATTGCTGTTTCTCAAAGGTCACTTACTGCTATTAACTTCTGGATAATATATATGATGGGATTAGCCCACCCCTCCTCCCTACGGATGTGGTTCCAGTTTGCGTTTTCTGCTTCCATGGGATGCACTTAATCCACCACATTGTTCACGTCACTGAATTTAGTTTTGTTAGTGAAAACCAGAGCTCCAAGAAAACTGCACTACATGAAGCCGTACAGTACCATACTGTACCTGTTAATAAAATTGAATCTGATGCCCTGAAAACCCAATGAGTTTCACTTTGTCAGCCAGATACTGGTGTGTGGGGGGGGGGTGGCTAGACTACCACCAGGGAACTTAACAATATAATGTGACCCCCACAAAATGAAATGCAGCCTCACAGTTTTGTGTTTGAGATAACTAGAGAAACCAAAAGCTGTACTATTTGAGTGATAAGTTATCAGCTGTCACTTTGATACATAGGAACATAGGAACTGTGTCGGCTGATGGGGACAGCGAGATCCATCCAGTCTGCCCATGTTTCTGCCCCCCTCCCTATTTACACTGCACCCTGATGTGTCCACAATGTCTGTCCCATCCGAGTTTGAACTTGCGTACTGTCATGGATTCCACCAACTCCCGAGGTAGGCTGTTCCATAAGTCTATGACCCTTTCTGCAAAGAAGTACTTCCTGAGGTTACTTTTGAACCTGCCTCCCACTAGACATAAGTTGTGCTGCCTTGTAAGCACATCCCTGTTTCGCTGGAAGAGGTTTCCTGCTTGTGTTGTGTTGATTCCCTAAATGTACTTAAAAGTTTTGATCATGTTCCCTCTGTTTCTTCTCTGCTCAGGGGTGTAAAGACTTAATTCCTTGAGTCTTGCGTTGTGTGGGTCATGACGCAGTCCATGCACCATCTTTGTAGCTCTTCTCTGTGCTGTCTCCTGGTGGTCAATATCCTTTTTGAGGTGGGGCCTCCAAAACTGACCACATTACTCTAAATGTGGCCTCACCAATTACCTGTAGAGAGGAATGATAGCCTCACTCTTTCTACTTGTAATTCCCCTACCAATGCATCCAAGGATGCCACTCACCCTCTGTGCTGCCTTTTCACACCGTTTTCCAACCTCTAAGTCATCTGCAATGACTATTCTGAGGTCTCTTTCTGTCTTTGTTTCCTCTAACCGATGCCCTCCCAGTGTAAACTTTATCACTGGGTTTCTTTTTCCTATATGCATAGTCTTGCACTTCTTGGCATTAAATTTCAACTGCCAATCCCTGGTCCATTCCTCCAGTTTTTTCAGGTATACTTCCATACCTTTTGCTCCTTTCTGCGTGTCTAATCTGTTGCAGAAATTTGTGTCATCTGCAAACAAGCAAACCTTCCCCTTCAAGTCGACTGTAATACCCCTATAAATATGTCAAAGAGGATAGGTCCCATCACAGAGCCCTGTGGAATGCTACTGGTTACTTTGCCTTCTCTTGATAGTGATCCATTGACAAGTACTCTCTGCATCCTATCTTGTAGCCAGTTGTTGATCCAGTTCACTTCCTTATGACCGACTCCTGTATGCTCAAGTTTGCTAGCTAGCCTTCTGTGGGGGACAGTGTTGAGGGCTTTGCTGAAGTCTGGGTACGTAACGTCCACTGCCCCTCCCTGGTCGACTGCTCTGGTGACCCAGTTGAAAAAGTCGATCATACTGGTTTGACAAGAACATCCTGCTGTGAAATCATGTTGCCTGGGGTCAATCTTTCTGCTATCCTCCTGGTACTTCATTATCCTCTCCTTTGGGAATGACTCCACTATGTTTCCTACCACTGTGGTCAGACTGACCGGTCAGTAGTTTCTTGCCTCTTCCCTGCTTCCACTCTTGTGTAATGGTACTACTGTTGCCCTTGTCCAGTCCTGAGGTATTTGACTTTCCAGTGACTTGCTGAAGAGCTCAGCCAGTGGTGTGGTGAGTTCTTTTTGAAGCTCCTTCAGTACCCTAGGGTGGATGCCATCAGGCCCCATTGCTTTATCCACCTTGAGCCTATTCAGTTCTTCTAGGACCCTTTCCCTTAAAAAGGGTCTTGTGTCTGCTTCTGTGATATGTACTGACCTACCTAGTGTAGGACCCTCCCTGCTGTCTTCTATTGTGAAGACCGAGCAAAAGAAATAATTTAGCAACTCTGCTTTGTCTTCGTCTGTCTCTGCCATCTTGCCTTCCTTTGTTGCTAACCTGACTATTTCCCCCTTACTCTTTCTTTTTCCCTGTATATATATGAAGAAGGTCTTGCCTCCCTTCTTGACCCTTTGTGCTATTTTCTCCTTCATCTGTGCTTTTGTTCTCCTAACTGCTTTTCCTGCCTCACTCAGCTTGTTTTTGTATTCTTCTCTATCTAATTCACTTTTAGTTTGTTTATATTTTGCAAAAGTCCTCCTTTTTTCCTTAATTTTGGTTGCAACTTCCCTGGTGAACTAGAGTAGATTTTTCTTTCTTTAGAATTGGTGATCTGCCTAGTGCATGTAACTGTAGCTGTATTTAAAGCAGTTTTTTAAGGCCTTCCAACAGTCTTCTCCATCTTCCAAGTCCACCCTGCTGTGTTCCTGTGCACTGGGACATGTATAGTACCCTCTGCTATGCTGCATGGTGTACTTCTGCTGCTGTGACCCACCTTACCAGCAACCCCTGTGCATGGTGTCTGTGCCTGATGGTCTCCTGTGTTGCGTGTGTATCTGGTGCTTCCAAATATCACCACGTGTGCTCTGTCTGTGCACCTCATATGCTTTGGCCACTCTCTGGCTCTTTGGCCCTCTGACCAGTCCCTGCCAGACTGTTCACCTGCATCCTTTGTGCCACTGCAGTCTCTCCCTGCCGCTTCTGTGTCCCTTGCTGACTTGCCCCTTATTCAGTGTTGTCTGCTCCAGGGTGCTTCTGAGCATCCTGGTTGTGCTAGGGCATCTCAGGTTGCACAACGGCACTCGAGTGGTATTCACAGTGGGGATGTGCATAGTGCATCTTGCAGTGCATCCTTCTGTGAATACCACTGTTTGGGGCTGGTGCATCTCATTTGTTCTGGTGCATCTCATTTGTACTGAGCACATCTGCTTCGTGAATCCTGCCCAAGGGGTTGACCTTGAGATACATTTTGACCTCCATAAGCTTGTTAGCAGAACTGTCAACAGCGGACTAGTCAGGTACTGAATGCTCTATTTTGCTGCACCTGTAGGCTGGCCTTAGGAAAGAAATTGACAAAGTTCTGGTACACTTTGTGAGAAAACAGAAGATTAATTTACACCAATGGAAGGCAGAGTTTAAACTGTCAATAAAAGACACCTCATAAAAAGAGAGTAAAGTTTTTGTTTAGAGATGGAGATGGCTAGAAATTTTAAAGAATCTCTCAGATGAAGGACTTTGTGTTTGTTTGTACTGACTATATGAAGACCTATTCTGTACAATTTTATGGTTTTGTTTCTTTGTTATAAATAAAATGCTACTAGTGAATTTTATAACTTTCCCTGGTTTGCCTATGCTTCCTGATGTATACAGCTGCGATACACTTCGTAGTGGCAGTAACCCACTGGGGCTATTTCTACATGTTATATTTCATTTGTACTACCTTTTTTTTTTTAGTCTTTGGTAACCGGTTAAGGCCCACTAGGCACAAGTGCCTGTTTTCAGTGGAAACCTGGGAGCACTGGGAAGTTAAGTGATTTACTCAGAGTCACACAGTATGCAAGTGGAGGTTGTGAGCATCAAACCCAGGTCTGGTCTACTGGATGTACCAAGCTCATTCACAGCTCATTACTCTAACCTCTAGGGTATACCACCAACCCCTTGTGAGGTTTATATGTTTTGCATTACTTTTATATTGTTTCCTCTCATTATTTTGAATGGAGACCCCTTTTATAAGTACAATAAGACACTCTGGGGTGATGGTTGTCATGTGTTAAGCACTTCTTGGTGCTGGAGGCACTCAGTGCAATCATCTCATTCCTCACTACTCACTGGGTGTGACAACTCATGACAACCACTGTCCAATTTGTCTTATTGTTTACTGAATGTGTAGAAATGTTAACCTAAGACTCCTCCTGTGATTGTGGTCACCTGATTTTTATGGCTGTGGGCGGAGCCTGCAGCCATCATACTGTAGCTGGTAAAATGGGATACCAAAGCACAAGAAATAGGAGTTTTTGGTGTATCCTTCCACAAATCAAAATCACTATGCCAGTTAAAGGAAATACTCCCCTCTTTCTATTCAGTACACCAGTTCTGGCCCTATTTTTTTCAGTTTGTTGCAATAGCATAAGCATTGCTTGAAAGTTACTTTCAGTGATAGAGTGAAAGTGTTTTACAGTCTGACAGCCCTGTTGTAAATCTACTGCATGCAGTCTCTCTCTTGCTTGCCATCTCTCTTTATCTCTACAGTATCTAAAATGAAGCAGTGTTGATGCTGTTGTAAGAGGAGCACAAATGAAAAGCAGGATTGATGCTTACATTTCCTGGCTCCACAAAAGATCTTGAGCCAGTAACTGATGCAGATACCTGGTTGACTCAATCAGTGTATACAGTACAGTTACCTCCACCCAATCATCTTCTGCCACCAAGAATAACCCAGGCATGGATATACCACCACTCAACAGCCGCTGGACAGTGGCAAATCATTTTGGTATGACTCCTCTTCTGACACTCTTAACAGGTTATGTCACATGCCAGATAAACTGCAAAACACACTGCACTCAGTCCAGCACAGCAAGATCACTACCAAACAACTTAAGAAATACATCTGTAGACTTGCAACTTTATTGCTGCTCTCAGGAAACATCCATCCCAACCCTGGCCCCCAGTGCAACAAGCAGCCAATCAGAAGAACTCGGGTTCAGTCACCTTTGTTTCACTTAACATTTGCAGCCTCCTCACTAAGTTTGACAGCTTTCAAGCTTGGATCTCGCAAAACACAACCCAGATGTGATATCCATCATGGAGACCTTTCTCACTCCAAAAATACCTGACACTTCTATTATGATCACAGGCTACACAGTCTTTAGGCAATATAGGCTATCTAAGGGAGGCGGCGGCTGTGCAATCTACCTCCGAGCCGACTTGCAGGGTATTGTTCTACAGCTACGCAGCACTAGGGAAGACTTGCAAGCCCTTGCCATTAAAGTCCCCCTTAGTTCACAGAATAGGGCCCTTACCCTGCTGTCAGTCTATATACTGCCCAGGCATACCTCATCTGGCTTTGACTCACTGATGAGTTGCTTAGACACTCTGAGTCTAAATACAGAAGTTATCATTCTAGGGAATGTCAACATCAACTGGCTCTCACCTGATGCAAACTTTTTCAAAGATTCTGTCTCATCCATCCACTTCACCCAACTTGTTGAGCCAGCAACAAGAGTAAACTACAGGACTGGGACTAGTACCATTCTAGACTGGGTGCTAATCAACCTTCACGCATCACAAACACTGTCATCCTTCCAGAAGCCAATAGCAATCACTCTCCCATTCTGTTCCAATGGTTGTATAGGTTCACCAAACCCTCCACAAAAAACTTCACCAGCAGGGTTCTGCTTAAGGATCATCTGGAGCTTTTGAAATCTGACCTCCTCCATCTTGATTGGGCTGAAGTCTACTCCACCAGCAATGTTGATGCTGCTCTGGAAAATTTATCTCTCTCTTTAATGTAGAAAGAGGTAAACATGCCTCATTTAAAACATGAAAAATTCATGGCCCCTTAAATCCCTGGATCACCCCTCAACTAATTGAACAACTCTGGGACCATCTATGGCACAGGACCAGAACAATGGGCAAGCCACCTGATGTACAAGCATACAAAAATCTAGAAATGCCTGCACTAGGGACATCCGTGTTACCACAAAAAGTAACACTAGAAGGAAGCCCTCTCAAGATCTTGGAGTAACGGGGAAAAATTCTGGAGCAACCTAAAAGAAATCAGAGGAAATTACCCCAAGATTGCCCCTGCTATGCTAAACATCAACGGTGTCCCCACTTTTGACCCTAGGATCGTTGCAAGTGTTTTCAATGATACATTCATTGACCTTAGTGGTGTTCTTCTGACCGACTTCTTCTGCACCAGTGAGACAAATGATCTACATCTAAGCAGCGACCATGCTCCCATGCAACCTACTTTCTATTTTAAAGTCACCACACAAAACAAGGCCAAAAAATACTTCCTCAAGGTTCTAGCAAAAAACTCGGAATAGTGATAATGGTCTTGATATTAAATTCATTGCCCTTGCTCTGGATGAAATCCTGACTCCACTTACTCACATCATTAACCTTTCCCTCAGGTTCTCGCAATTCCCACAAGCATAGAAATCTGCTGTAGTGATGCCAGTACACAAGAGTGGGGACTGTACACTACAAGGGAATTTTAGACCCATCTCCATCCTACCACTGCTGTCTAAGGCACTGGAATGGATAGTTGCCAACCAGCTGGTTGACTACTTGGACAAATATCATCTCCAATGCCTCCAGCAACATGGGTTTCATCGGGGCATAGCACTACAACAGCACTCGTGGAGTTCACTGGTTTCCTACATAGCTCACTGGACCAGGGTCACCTTGCTGGTGTGGTTTTTATCGACTTAACTAAAGCCTTTGACACAGTACACCATGCCCTCTTTCTTGATCAACGTACAGCTATCAGCCTCTCTGATGGCACTGTTAACTGGTTCAGCAGCTACCGGAACAACTGATTGCAGCAAGTGAAGATAGGCGACGTCCATTCTGACAGCAGGCTTGTCCGATCAGGAGTACCTCAATGGTCCATTTTAGGGCCGCTTCTGTTTAGTATCTTCCTCAACACACTCCCCGCCACGTGTCAAGGCCATATGCTGCTGTATGCAGATGACGCCATCATTTTCACCAGCAACCCTAACCCCAAGACCCTCAAAGCTCAACTCCAGCAACAATTTCTGGAAGTTGAAAGTTGGTTTAGGAACCACAAACTAATTATGAATTATAAGAAAACAAAAACAATGTTGTTCTACAATCATCAAAGTAAACACAAGATGTATCCCTTTAATATTTGCAGTGCCTTGGGCTCTCCACTGGAGCTCATCCTGCCATTTAAATATCTGGGAGTTACTATCGACAGCACCTTGTCCTTTACCCCACATATTGACAATATTGCCAAATCAGTTAGTTCTCGCCTTGCGATACTCTATAGACACAAATGCTGCCCAACTCCAGAAGCCCTTAACCTGGCCATACATAGCTCGGTTGTTTCTTTAGTTGATTATGGCCTGGTCATCTACGGAGCTGCCTCTGACATGGCCCTCAGCTGAATCAAGATAGCTGTAAACAAAGCCTGCTGCCTTCTTACTGGTGCTGGGCGCATGACCCACACTTGCAGCCTGTACTCCCAAGTGAACTGCCTTCAGCTCATTCACAGGCTCATGTACCAAACCTGCCTATTAGCCAAAAAAGTTAGCCTTGAACTAATGTCACCGGGGGTACTGAAGCTCCTCCCCCTCAAACAATGTAAGACAAACCAGAAGTGCAGAGCGTCAGTTCTTTAGGATCCCACAATGCTGTGTATCTGTTAAACAAAGGTCTTCTGCACACCAAGCTCCACTCTGGTTCAACACCCTCAGCAATGATGTAACCGCAATCACCACCCTGGGCTCTGTCAAGAAGAAGTTGCAGCAACATTTAGTTACCAATGCCAGCTGTGATTGCTTCCACTAACCTTTCTCTAACCAGAACCTAGCACTTAGTTTCCTTTCCGACTTTACTTGCTGCACTTCATCCTCCATTCCATCACCAACTTTGCCCACCTTCCTTCTCTCCTCCCTCTCACTTCGACAGTACTTCTCTCCACATACCACTAACACCGCTCCTGTCCCACCTCTGTGCCCACTCCCACCTTCCCTTCACCCTAGCTCTCCTCCCCAATGGCTTGCTGCACTTCATCCCCCACGTGCCCCACTACCTTACTTCCACCCTCACCACCTTTTCCCACCCTCCTCCCCATTTCTTGACTCTGTTTTCCTTCTTACTTCCCTTCCTTTGCTGCTCTTGACTATTTCTTTACCCCACTTTTGTTGCCCAGTCTTACACGCCCCCTGCTCCCCTTCCCCATTGCCCAATCACAAATGCCCCCTCACCTCCTCCTTCCTGCCATCACTACCTCCCCTCACCTCCCCTACACCCCTCCACTTGTACATCCCTTTGTTTAAATACCACCCAACTGAAAACTTTGCCTTTGTCCTTTCACCCACTGTCCCCCCACCCCCACCTAGTTCTCTCACTTTCCCTATATTCCGCTCTTATCCTGTGTTCTGTCTCCATCTGGCCTCACTATTTGATTCCCCTAAACTTCCATCCTTCTTATTCTGCCCCCAGTCTCTTACTCTTTCATCCCTCCCTCCTTTCCCACCCCTCCCCTTGGCCACCTGGGACAACTTCCTTCCTTTCTCCTCCTGTTCTACCTAATGACAAGGCCCCCCTGGGCTGATTCTCTCCCCCATTTCCCCTACTCCTGCTGTCCAGCCTCTACCCTCCAGCAACATACATCCCGCTCCTCCCCCAATTGTTCTTTCCCTACCTACCAGCACCTCGCACCCCCTTTGTGTCCCATTTTTGTACGATAATTGTTTTGAATACTGTGTATCGCCTTCCCTTGTTGTAACAATATGCTGTAATTAGATGTTGCCAGATGTTTAGCCTACCTACCATGACAGTTTGATTTTGTGTCCTACCTATTTCTCTCCATGTTGTAATTTTTGTTGTGGGCTTGCAAGCCGCACAGTTCATTGCCACTATGTAATCCGACTTGACGTGGAACCTATGTAAAAAGTTTAATGCTCAATTAGTGTCTTCCAAGATTTTCATAAATAAATAAAAAGATTTTGGTTGCTTGCAAATATCCTGTTATAGCTTCATGTCAGCAGTTTTTCAGAGAGAGAGAGTTTTACAGACTGACAGCCCTGTTGTAAACCTGTCACATTCTCTCTCTCATGCTTGCCTTTACAATGTCTTTATACAGGATAATGGAGGTGAGATGCAATATCTTGGATCAGATTTTCGAATGGGGGAGCAGGGCTTGCGTCCAGCCCTGTGCCATGGGACATGGAGCATGTTCCTCGCTTTTCTTAATTGAGGACCAGTTGGTTGTTGGAAAACCAGCGTTCTGGTAACAACGCTATTTTGGAGAGTGTTATAAGGCTGTGAGGTTCAGGGTGTTTGGAATAAATGACTGCATCATTGGCATATAGGAGTGTGTTGGCTGTCTGACAGGCACCGGGCAGTTGATTTATGAAGAGGTCAGATAGGACTAGGCCCACGATTGAGCCCTGGGGGACACCAATAGTTACTTCCCTGGTGGACAAAGATTTATCAGTCGTCACATGCTAGGAGCGATTGATGAGATAACCGGGAAACCAGTTAGCTGTGTTCTGTGATAAATCCAAGCCCAAGGAGTATGTTAAGAACAAGCTTGTGATTTACCAGGTTCAAGGCTTCAGTAAAGTTAGTATACTCTATATAGCTCTGAGGAGGTCACCATTGTCAAGAGCCTATGAACATAATTGGTGTATTACAGCAATGCTGTGCTGGTGCTGTAGAACTTCTGGAAGCCATGCTGCTATACACACTGGACACTGTATTTTTCAAGGTTTGTGACAGTTGGTCAGAGACTATTCTCTCAAGGGCCTTGGCTATGGGGAGGGAGAGAGGTAGAAATGGGTCTGTAATTGGCAAGGCTGGTGTGATCTCCACTTTTGTAAACTGGTGTAACCAGTACATTTCCACTCCTTGGGGAACTTCAAGTAGCTCAGGGATAAGTTAAAAATTCTAGAGATGTAATAAGAAAATTCCTCTACCGCCATATCAACCAAATCAGTCCCACACCTAGGTTTGCCAAGTACTCTACCAATGAATTTTGAGGTATGTTTTGCTAAAACAGCCTGAAAATAGAATTTAGGGTACCCTAGTTCTGAGCCCTCCATCTGGGAGGATTCGAGACCAGGTTATAAAAAATAGGCTGTTGCGGCGAGAAAATGGATGAGTGCCACCGTGCATGCACACTCTGCAGGCTAGCACATTCTTGGTGCACCTGTAGCTAGGTTCATGTCTCAGCCCCTCTTTAGAAGGACAAATGTTATCTAGGGCTGGACAGTGACTCAGTCAGCATCAGGAACTTGGGCCAAACCGATGGTGACCAAACAGGCCAAACGAGACCTCCGCCAGCTCGGCTTCAGCTCTGGTCAGAGTTTATAGCTTAGTAGTTAAAGCACCAATATGAACCATGAAACTCTGACAGCTACCCACCACATACTGTCTGTGAGATTGTTTTGACAAAAGGCAGGTATCTCCCAGAATACTCTCTAATCTTGCTTCTGTTTCTGACACACTGTGCATAAATTAGTAAGAGTAGTAATTTATATTTCTCAACAAGCACAGGCACCGCTGTGAATGTCTCTTAGTTAAGTAATGAAAAAGAAGAAGCCAGGAATGCAGAAACAGCACCAGGTCAGAGCAGAGGGCAACCAGTCAGAGGCAGCCAGTCAGCCAGCTACCATTTCAAGACTGCTACTATGCCCACTTACTACACTCAGGGGAAAACCAGAAGTAGTCTACCTGCACTGAGATCAACATGGTTAAGGCATATTTACCAAAAATTGCTGCTTAGAAAAGAATGAGAAATTGGCATATAATCCTGTAACATTTCACCCATTAATCTCCTTCTTTCTCCATTAATCTCTCTATATGTTCTACAATCCTACTTTTAATGTTACAGATTTCCCCACCCTGATAGTGCTATGCCCACTCCTATGCTCCTCACTTTTAGCACTACCTACTTTCACCCGCCTTCCTCTTGTATCCCATCCTTCCCTTCCCTTATTTAATTCCTCTCCATTTCTAAGCTCCACTACCCATTACCTGCCCACACCCACTGTCATCTACTTCGTCCCCCCTCTGACACATTCCTTACAATACAATTATGTATTTAATTTGCTATCTACGCATTCTCCTGACCCGAATTCATGATCCCTTTATTATTTCTATACACATGTAAATATATGAAATCTTGTCAATGTATCATGCCTATCCTCACATATGTTATGTGTTGGCATCCTTAATGACTTGTATCACCTCATCTTTTATTGTATTTCTTGTATTGTCCTATGTTTATGTAAATGACCTTGACCTAACCAGGTCCATCTTGCAAATGAGCACTGCTCAATGATGTTTGTCTGGATAAATAAAGATTTTGATTGATTGATTGATTGACTATGATGATGAGCAAGACCCAGACCAGATCTCTAGTTTCTTAATAGTCTCCTCCTGAGTCTGATTTTTAAAGGCTGCATGGTCCAAGCTCCACAGATGCTATGTCATCATGAGATTTGTCTAAGAGCTCTGTAGAAGCAAGTGACCAGACTGCTGTCTGGTGCGCTGCCACAGTGCTCCAGCATAGTTTCCAGTGATTCTGTCTATGCAGCCCTTCCCCTCTGCGGGCCACATAAACACATCCCCTTCCAAGCGCACTACTTTTCCTTTTTACAATTGCAGAAGTGATGGTGACCGTGTTCAACATGGCAGCATTGACTCAAACTGTGCATGTGTGAGTATCACACATACATAGTCATGTCAGCACTGCCATGTTGCACACGGCTGACTCTTGAACAAATTGTGCATGCATGAGTATCACGGATGCGCAGTACTATAATTGCTGCAGTATTAGTTATTGCTACCTCTGGTGCCATATGATCACCGCATATTCTTACAATGCTCTTTCAACCCTTAAAAGCTCTCCACAGCCATATCGGCTCAGACCAGAGTTTGTTTAGAAATGTTAGCCTAAGCCATCCTCTTGGGGTTAGTGTCTGAATATTTAGAAATGTTAGCTTAAGCCATCCTCATGTGGTTATTATTACCCAAATACAGTGGTTGTTACAGTGAAGTTTCCCGATAATGAGGTATACCAATCAGTACCACTCCCATCAGTGTGGTAGAGAGCTCTCTGTGATGCAGCAGAGGTGTGTTAGGCAGGTGTCATCCTGTTACTGCAGTGTTGATGCCGAATTCCAGTGTTTGTTTAACTGCACTTCCTCATGTAACCACTTGATGGCTATCTTGAGCCATCACCACAGTACTGCTGTGCTTACAGTGTAGCATTTTCTCTTCCCCCAAAATAACCTGCAGTTGGCATCAGATGTTCTTTTTTTTCTCCCGGAGTACCAGCACATACAGGTATTTAAATTTTTTTTTATTCCCTGTTAGTCTAACAAACTCTGCCCCAAAATCACTGAAGTGCCGTTTGTTTACAGTATATTGTAAGCATACCTGGTGGACTAACACCCCACCCCACCCACCCCTCCTGTTCTCCTTTTGACATAAAACTACAGTATGCTTCCCTGGTGATCTAACGGACCTTCCTCACTCACTTCAGAGCTCCTATTGAAGTAAAATGTATGCTTCTGTAATTAGTGTCTGTTGCCCCCCAAGCCATGAAGATACAGAAATCACAGAGCAGGATAAGGATGTATAAACAAAACAAAACAAAAATCAATACACAAGCAAGACACATAGGAAAAGATGTACTGCATTTATTTCTACTCCCTGAATTGCCAAATTACATACAGATGTAACAATCTTCGCAAACAGCCAAAGACACAGTTAAAAAGATATCATTGCCAGCTCCATTTTAAAGTGACACAATGGTTAATAATGGGAACTGATGGAACTCTGTCATAACTTCTAAAAACAGGCAGGCGTAGGTGATCGTTTCTCACTCTAGTGCATAGCACATCATATCAAAGACTAAGTATGTGCTTCTCAACTTTGTATTACAAAAAAAAATCTCGCTTTCTATGTACAACCATCAGATCAAATACACTATGAAGAAATAACCAGCTGCTGACCATGCTCTTTCTAGCTGACTCCTCAAGATAGCTGTTAGGAGCTGTCTTCTCTCCATCACTGACCCTTGAATGCAAGATCAGCCTCACAGACAATGATCTCAAATCAGTCTGAGTACTATAATGTGAGCACTGTTCTCTGCTCAAACTACTCATATCCCCCATCCACAAATATTTCTGTGATCAGGGCTGGCCAAAGGGACTGGCACAATAGGCGGCTGCCCAGGGCACCCTTCAATAGGTGGTGCTGAAAATAAATCATGATGTATCTTTTTTTCTGTTGCAGTGGCCCAAAAGCAAACATGCAGGAAACAAACCTGTAGAATACATAACAGGTGCCCCGCCAGCACTCCGTGCACTGGACCAAGTGCACCTGCCATTAGGGTGCCAACTTCCAAGGTTCGCCACCCCTTCCCTTAGGTCCACCCCCCCGGAGTTGGAATCTTTAGTTGGGGGTGGGGGGCATGGGGTGTAGACCCCCCACAAAAGAATATGAAGTCACGGTGAATTCCCTGGTGCCCTGATAGTGGGTTCACATGGACTGGAGCATTCACCACCCAGAACCTAACAAGTGTCAGTGGGGGAAGTGAAGATTTATTCTAGTGTGGCTATCAGGTCCATATCCATGCCTGTGCCCTCCTGGCCCTATTGCCCCATGACAAATAGACTTTTTATTTTCCCAAAATAGCCAAAACATCTCCTATTGGAACCTCTGCTGTATGTTGCATGATGCCAGCGGCAGACAAGAAGCAGGTGAGTGCAAATTCCTTCTGAGCCCCCCATGTCTGCAACACACCTAATTGTTCTTATTACTTTACATGATGAGAAAGGCTGAGTGTACGCTCATAGAAGTATAGGTCTGCAGGCAGCAGCAGTTTTGCAGGTAGCTTGCAGGATAGCAATTGAGGGCAAGTGCAGAGTGGCTGAGTAGCTACAGCATGTGCTCTGCTACACTCAGAGTGTTAGGGCAGCTCAGACTGTATGTAGGGCAGGACTACAACAGAAGGGCACTGTACAGCTGACAGGTGCTGGAGCTGGCCTGCTGATGGCCATGTATGTGGAGTGGTCTTAGGGTTATGGCAGCTGGGGCATCGGTTTTCATCCATGGATGGGCAACTGACAGCACTCACTCACTACACAGCTGTGTGATGGCTGGGCCGTTCTGTACAGTGGGACTCCCAGGTTGAGACCTTTGAAAAGAGTGGGATTAAGGGCTAAAGAAAAGGTCACCCCTTCATAATTCTGGCCAGAGAGAATGAGCTAGACTTGCACGAACAGGATTTCTGACCAGGAGAGGAGACTGGCACCTGAGATGAGAGTCAGGGTGCAAGCAACAGGCTCAGCAGCTGGGAACAGATCCAGTGGTGTGTGGAT
Organism: Neoceratodus forsteri; assembly: GCA_016271365.2. Lineage (NCBI taxonomy): Eukaryota > Metazoa > Chordata > Ceratodontiformes > Ceratodontidae > Neoceratodus > Neoceratodus forsteri. The sequence continues at coordinate 17,693,073 of CM028129.1, read as the reverse complement.
TTACTGATCTGTCAGACAGCCAGCAGAAACAGCTATAATCTACAACTCTTCACTGTATCACCTATGTGCATTGTTATTAAAAAACAACTGGAAATTGCTAGCATTTATTAAATATAGTTGATATTAGTCCATGGCCCTAGTTGGCATTAGTTGATATTAGTCCATGGCTCTAGTTGATATTAGTCGGTATTAGTCTGAGGCTCTAGTTGGTATTAGTTGGTATTAGTCTGTGGCTCTATTTGGTATTAGTTGGTATTAGTCCATGACTCTAGTGGGTATTCGTTGGTGTTAGTCCATGGCTCTAGCTGGTATTAGTCCATGGCTCTAGTTGGTATTAGTCTGTGGCTCTAGTTGATATTAGTCGGTATTATCTGTAGCAATAGTTGGCATTAGTCCATGGCTCTAGTTCCTATTAATTGGTATTAGTCCATGGCTCTAGCTGGTATTAGTCTGTGGATCTAGCTGGTATTAGTCTATGGCTCTAGTTGAAATTAGTTGGTATTAGTCTGTGGCTCTAGTTGATATTAGTTGGTATTAGTTTGTGGCTCTAGTTGGTATTAGTCCATGGCTCTAGCTGGTATTAGTTGGTATTAGACCATGGCTCTAGTTGATATTAGTTGGTATTAGTCTGTGGCTCTAGTGATATTAGTTGGTATTAGTCTGTGGCACTAGTTTTTATTAGTCCATGGCTCTAGCTGGTATTAAATGGTATTAGTCCATGGCTCTAGCTGGTATTAGTTGGTATTAGACCATGGCTCTAGTTGATATTAGTTGGTATTAGTCTGTTGCTCTAGTTGATATTAGTTGGTATTAGTCCATGGCTCTGGTTGATATTAGTTGGTATTAGTCTGTGGCACTAGTTCATATTAGTCCATAGCTCTAGTTGGCATTAGTTGGTATTAGTCCACGGCTCTAGATGATATCAGTTGTTATTAGCTTGTTGCTGTAGTTGATATTAGTTGGTATTAGTCTGTGGCTGTAGTTGATATTAGTCTGTGACTCTAGTTGGTATTAGTCCATGGCTCTAGTTGGTATTAGTTGGTATTAGTCCATGGCTCTAGTTGATATTAGTCTGTGGCTCTAGTTGGTATTAGTAAATGGCTCTAGTTGGTATTAGTCCATGGCTCTAGCTGATATTAGTTGGTATTAGTCTGTGGCTCTAGTTGGTATTAGTCTGTGGCTTTAGTTGTTATTAGTCCATAGCTCTAGTTGATATTAGTTTGTATTAGTCTGTGGCTTTAGCTGGTATTAGTCCATGGCTCAAGTTGGTATTAGTTGGTATTAGTCCATGGCTCTAGTTGATATTAGTTGGTATTAGTCTGTGGCTCTAGTTGGTATTAGTCTGTGACTCTGGTTGATATTAGTTAGTATTAGTCTGTGGCTCTAGTTGATATTAGTTGATATTAGTCTGTGGCACTAGTTGATATTAGTCCATGGCTCTAGTTGATATTAGTTGGTATTAGTCTGTGGTTCTAGTTGGTATTAGTCCATGGATCTAGTTGGTATTAGTTGGTATTAGTCCATGGCTCTAGTTTGTATTAGTTGGTATTAGTCCATGGCTCTAGATGATATTAGTTGTTATTAGTCTGTGGCTGTAGTTGATATTAGTTTTTATTAGTCTGGAGCTCTAGTTGGTATTAGTCCATGGCTCTAGTTGATATTAGTTGGTATTAGTCTGTGGCTCTAATTGGTATTAGTCCATGGCTCTAGTTGATATTGTTATTAGTCTGTGGCTCTAGTTGGCATTAGTCCAGGTTTCTAGTTGATATTAGTTGGTATTGGGCCATGGCTCTAGTTGGTATTAGTCTGTGGCTCTAGTCAGAATTAGTCCATGGCTCTAGTTCCTATTAATTGGTATTAGTCCATGGCTCTAGCTGGTATTAGTCTGTGGATCTAGCTGGTATTAGTCTATGGCTCTAGTTGAAATTAGTTGGTATTAGTCTGTGGCTCTAGTTGGTATTAGTCCATGGCTCTAGCTGGTATTAGTTGGTATTAGACCATGGCTCTAGTTGATATTAGTTGGTATTAGTCTGTGGCTCTAGTTGATATTAGTTGGTATTAGTCTGTGGCACTAGTTCGTATTAGTCCATGGCTCTAGCTGGTATTAAATGGTATTAGTCCATGGCTCTAGCTGGTATTAGTTGGTATTAGACCATGGCTCTAGTTGATATTAGTTGGTATTAGTCTGTGGCTCTAGTTGATATTAGTTGGTATTAGTCTGTGGCACTAGTTCATATTAGTCCATAGCTCTAGTTGGCATTAGTCCACGGCTCTAGATGATATCAGTTGTTATTAGCTTGTTGCTGTAGTTGATATTAGTTGGTATTAGTCTGTGGCTGTAGTTGATATTAGTCTGTGACTCTAGTTGGTATTAGTCCATGGCTCTAGTTGGTATTAGTTGGTATTAGTCCATGGCTCTAGCTGATATTAGTTGGTATTAGTCTGTGGCTCTAGTTGGTATTAGTCTGTGGATCTAGCTGATATTAGTTGGTATTAGTCTGTGGCTCTAGTTGGTATTAGTCTGTGGCTCTAGTTGTTATTAGTCCATAGCTCTAGTTGATATTAGTTTGTATTAGTCTGTGGCTTTAGCTGGTATTAGTCCATGGCTCAAGTTGGTATTAGTTGGTATTAGTCCATGGCTCTAGTTGATATTAGTTGGTATTAGTCTGTGGCTCTAGTTGGTATTAGTCTGTGACTCTGGTTGATATTAGTTGGTATTAGTCTGTGGCTCTAGTTGATATTAGTTGATATTAGTCTGTGGCACTAGTTGATATTAGTCCATGGCTCTAGTTGGTATTAGTTGGTATTAGCCTGTAGTTCTAGTTGGTATTAGTCCATGGATCTAGTTGGTATTAGTTGGTATTAGTCCATGGCTCTAGTTTGTATTAGTTGGTATTAGTCCATGGCTCTAGTTGATATTAGTTGGTATTAGTCTGTGGCTCTAGTTGGTATTAGTCTGTGACTCTGGTTGATATTAGTTGGTATTAGTCTGTGGCTCTAGTTGATATTAGTTGATATTGGTCTGTGGCACTAGTTGATATTAGTCCATGGCTCTAGTTGGTATTAGTTGGTATTAGTCTGTGGTTCTAGTTGGTATTAGTCCATGGATCTAGTTGGTATTAGTTGGTATTAGTCCATGGCTCTAGTTTGTATTAGTTGGTATTAGTCCATGGCTCTAGATGATATTAGTTGTTATTAGTCTGTGGCTGTAGTTGATATTAGTTTTTATTAGTCTGGAGCTCTAGTTGGTATTAGTCCATGGCTCTAGTTGATATTAGTTGGTATTAGTCTGTGGCTCTAATTGGTATTAGTCCATGGCTCTAGTTGATATTGTTATTAGTCTGTGGCTCTAGTTGGCATTAGTCCAGGTTTCTAGTTGATATTAGTTGGTATTGGGCCATGGCTCTAGTTGGTATTAGTCTGTGGCTCTAGTCAGAATTAGTCCATGGCTCTAGTTCCTATTAATTGGTATTAGTCCATGGCTCTAGCTGGTATTAGTCTGTGGATCTAGCTGGTATTAGTCTATGGCTCTAGTTGAAATTAGTTGGTATTAGTCTGTGGCTCTAGTTGATATTAGTTGGTATTAGTCTGTGGCTCTAATTGGTATTAGTCCATGGCTCTAGCTGGTATTAGTTGGTATTAGACCATGGCTCTAGTTGATATTAGTTGGTATTAGTCTGTGGCTCTAGTTGATATTAGTTGGTATTAGTCTGTGGCACTAGTTCATATTAGTCCATGGCTCTAGCTGGTATTAAATGGTATTAGTCCATGGCTCTAGCTGGTATTAGTTGGTATTAGACCATGGCTCTAGTTGATATTAGTTGGTATTAGTCTGTTGCTCTAGTTGATATTAGTTGGTATTAGTCCATGGCTCTGGTTGATATTAGTTGGTATTAGTCTGTGGCACTAGTTCATATTAGTCCATAGCTCTAGTTGGCATTAGTTGGTATTAGTCCACGGCTCTAGATGATATCAGTTGTTATTAGCTTGTTGCTGTAGTTGATATTAGTTGGTATTAGTCTGTGGCTGTAGTTGATATTAGTCTGTGACTCTAGTTGGTATTAGTCCATGGCTCTAGTTGGTATTAGTTGGTATTAGTCCATGGCTCTAGTTGATATTAGTCTGTGGCTCTAGTTGGTATTAGTCAATGGCTCTAGTTGGTATTAGTACATGGCTCTAGCTGATATTAGTTGGTATTAGTCTGTGGCTCTAGTTGGTATTAGTCTGTGGCTCTAGTTGTTATTAGTCCATAGCTCTAGTTGATATTAGTTTGTATTAGTCTGTGGCTTTAGCTGGTATTAGTCCATGGCTCAAGTTGGTATTAGTTGGTGTTAGTCTGTGGCTCTAGTTGGTATTAGTCTGTGACTCTGGTTGATATTAGTTGGTATTAGTCTGTGGCTCTAGTTGATATTAGTTGATATTAGTCTGTGGCACTAGTTGATATTAGTCCATGGCTCTAGTTGGTATTAGTATGTGGTTCTAGTTGGTATTAGTCCATGGATCTAGTTGGTATTAGTTGGTATTAGTCCATGGCTCTAGTTTGTATTAGTTGGTATTAGTCCATGGCTCTAGATGATATTAGTTGTTATTAGTCTGTGGCTGTAGTTGATATTAGTTTTTATTAGTCTGGAGCTCTAGTTGGTATTAGTCCATGGCTCTAGTTGATATTAGTTGGTATTAGTCTGTGGCTCTAATTGGTATTAGTCCATGGCTCTAGTTCATATTAATTGGTATTAGTCCATGGCTCTAGTTGGTATCAGTCCATGGCTCTAGTTGATATTGTTATTAGTCTGTGGCTCTAGTTTGCATTAGTCCAGGTTTCTAGTTGATATTAGTTGGTATTGGGCCATGGCTCTGCTACATGACTCTTGTGGATTTGAGTATCCTGTATACATCTTACGACTTTAACATCACTTACACACAAACAGCAGTTTTGTATTACTTGGTAAATGTGCAAGACTCTTGTGGATCATGGTCCGGTGTTCATAATTTCATATTTCAAACAGTGACTGGACTATCTTGGTTCATCTAGAGAAGGTGCTGTTTTTGTTGCTGTACGGTGTTTGCATAAGGAATCAAAATTTAAAAGAAAGAAAATTGATTCCTGAGAAGGGTGGTGGAGTGGGGTTGGCTAGAAATACCTGTTTGCATGAATGACACTTGGGTATGCTGTTCCCCTCATAACAAGTTGAAGATCACTTCCTCATGAAACAGTGATCTCTTGTCCAGCTTTTTTTAGTGTTTAGTTTCTTTTTTGTTTCAGTTTTGCAAGTATGTGTTATGCACTTATGAATGTTGTTTTTGGCACCCCATATTGATGGGCACCCTAAGCAGCTGCCTAGTTTGCTAATCCATACAACCGGCTTCCTCTAGAAAATAATGTTTTCCCCATGTCTAGTTTTGTCCTACTGTTGCAATCTTATAAGGAAGTCTCCATGTACAGCTACTGTACCCACAGCCTCAATTTAAAAAAAATCCTTAACATTCAAGTACCAATCTTTGTTTTATTCTGTAAACTACAGTACGTTCATATACCATCACATCTTTTATAAATTTTTTTTACACCAGAAGAAACGCACTAAGCTGCAAGTGTGTTTACAGGTGTGGCTTGGGAGCACAAGCAAGTTAAGTAACTTGCTTAGGGTCACACAGTATGCAAGTGGGGACTGTGGGATTCAAACCCAGGTCTGCAGGTTTGCAGCTCAGAGCCTTAAACCATTGCTCTATACTGCCTCTATTCTTGTGATAGAGGTAATGTCTAAGCTTGCCACAAGGAAATAACCAAGGTCAGGGCACAGAAGGCTGCAGATAACCAGCCAAACTTACGATAAATCAACCCTCCCTGTGTAACCCTACTTGAACACTCTAACTTCTCCATATAAAAAAGTATTTTACTTATTCAGATTTTACTTATTTGAAATGTATGTTTTGAGAAAAAGATATGGGAAATTACAGGATTTATTCTACAGTCATTTGTGATTGTGGCTTTTGTATTCTAGAATATTTGAAATATTGGTTTGTCCCAAGTATAAAATCCCAGGTTGAAATGCAAGGTGACACACCTGAACCTGATGGACTATGTAAATCCTATTTATATTTTGTTTTCTACAAAATTTGCTAAGTCTTCTTTATCCACCCTGACAGCCCGTAATGAAATTTGATATAGTGCCACTTGACTACAGCGTGAGTTTCAGGAAATTTAAAACCCAGTCATTGTTGCACGTAGTCTCTCTATCCCTCCAACACCACCAACCCCCCACTTTACTGCATAAAATTCATTACAGTTTGAACACAAAATGTCATGCAACAACCTGAAATAAAAGTTAAGTTAAAAGTTAAGTTTAAAAAAAAATGTTTGTGTGCTGCATGTAAGGCAAAACACATGGGACAGGGGGAAAAGACCCAGTTACAGCAGTTAAACATATTAGCGTCTGCAAAATATTATTCCAGGCTTGCCCATTGGATTGCAAATCACTCCAAAGCAACTATCTACTATATAACTTTATATATGTTTTTCCATGTATTCCTCTATAGTTCCAAGACACTCTCAGTCCTTGTAAGGAGACCTACATTTGATTGTAACAATGGGCATTTTTTCTTTTATTGGTGCTCCTTGCCATTTAGGTGACCCTGAATTTTTCAGTCTGGTTATTCTTCAGCAAAATAAATTCAGAAAAAGTCTCAAGTGTACACTCTTCCTATGATTTTTCTTTTTTGGGGTGTGTGTACAGAGATGTTTCATATGTGTCTTAACATCTGCTAAATGTTTCACATACTGTACATGGCAGCAAAAACATTTTATGAGATAGATCTGAAAAGAGCTACAGTATGTATTGGTTTCTCACACATACATCGTTTTGCAGTTTACTATGCTTGTAGCTGTGTTGTATTGATTTGTCATGAAGGATCCACACATAAAACAAAGAAGCGATATTCAGCTTTATTTACTGTATCTGTGGGCGTGATCGCATTGCCAGATGCTGCTTAACTATGTTCACTACCAAAGTATGGTGATTCTACACAGCTGAAAGGGTACTGGTCCCACCACAGGAGTTGAGGAGTAGTGGAACCTGTTTTGTTGCAGTATGTGTTTATATCAGAGGTAAGTGCTATTTCAAGTTGTGCCTGGGAGCAAGGAATAGTGATGCATTTGGAACTGGGGAGTTCCATCTGTATTACTTTCATACCCAGTGTGAATCATGGGAGACCAGAGATCACATACTATCTTGGTATTTCTGGATCTCTCCTCAGCTTTTGACACCATGGATCATGGGGTGCTGCTGGATTGCCTGCTTGCCATCTGTGGCCTGTCTGGTATGGTCCTCAAATTGTTCCACTCATTCCTCATGGGTAGATTGCAGAGGATGGTCTCTGGGATTTATTCCTCTGAGGCAATCTCTCTGCCTTGTGGGCTACCGCAGGGTTCCATGCTGTTCCCTATGTTGTTCACAGTGTATACGCTGCCATTAGGAGGCACTGTGAGACAGTATGGGCTGGGTTTTCACTGTTATGCAGATGATACACAGCTCTACCTGTCCTTTTCATCCAACCAGGATAGTGCACTCTCGGTCTTTAACAGCTGCCTGGCAGACATCCAGCACTGGATGAATACCTGTTAGCTAAAACTGAATTCCGACAAGACTGAGGGGTTGGTGGTGGACTCTGGTACCCAGATAGGGTGGTTGGGAATGGGCTGTCCCTCAGGGCTTTGGCTTAGGGGGTCCCAGTTGCCAGCCTCTGAACAGGTACAAAATCTGGGGATAATACTTGACGATGGTCTAGTACTTCATTCTCAAGTGTCAGCCGTGGTCAAGTCCTCTTTTTTCCACCTGAGGAATATCACTTGGATTAAACATCTAGTTCCATTTGGCGACCTCCCAACCTTGATCCATGCCTTTGTGACTCCACACTTTGACTACTGTAATTCCCTTTACCTAGGGCTTCCGGGGTTGATATCTGCCACTTATAGCTAGTGCAGAATGCTGCGGCCAGGCTGTTGTCTGGATCATCTTGATGCAGTCATATTACACCTGTGCTGTGTGAACTGCATTGGCTGCCAGTTCAGTGCTGGATCACTTTCAAGGTAGGCTTGCTGACCTATAAAGCCCTACATGGACAGGGACTAAGCTAATTGCAAGATCTCCTGCATTCTTATTGCTCCCTCTGACCACTCTGCTTGACCAAAGATGGATTGCAGAGATTCCCAGGGTATGATTAAAAACGTCTGGATCGAGGGTCTTTTCATTCGCAGCCTCAACCATGCAGAATTCTCTGCCTTGTCTGATACAGGGGTGCCTGACAGTGGAGAGCGTCAAGACTGCCATGAAAACATATTTTTTTGAGCTCGCTTTGGTGCTGTCATATAATTGGGTTCTTTATTACTGAATTGTGCTATATATTGAATAATGCATTTGAATGTTTTATGGTTTTTATTGTTGTTTATTGTGCAGCACTCTGATACATTGTGAAGAGAGCTATATAAATAAAGATTATTATTATTAATAGTATTACCATATGGATTTTGCCCCTAAAATATTTTTCAAGCTATGAAGGAATTCATTGGAAACATTTTTCTTGTTAGGGGGTGTTGCTGGTCTGCTTTCCCAAGTTTAAAATGGCATTCATTTTCCCTAAATACACCATGCAGACAGCAGTGTTTTTTGAAGCAATTATGCCTATCCATCCCCAGCACATCCATCCCCCATCCCCTATTCAGTTTCTTTTAACAATGTAAGTGAACAGCTACTGCACCTGCCTCTCCACACTTTGAATGGAACTATGAAGTGTTTAGCATATGACTGTGCTCACATGGTTACACCCTTTTGTTGAATCCAGCTGAAGCTGTTGACACTTTACACCCACAGCACGTTGATTTTATTATGGATTTTTGCTTTAACGTCTGGATTTACAACACATTTTATGTGTGGGAACACCTTTCCCATGGGGGTGAAATGAGGGACAGAGCAAGACTGAGAGGTAGACTCAGGGTCAGTTGAGAGGTATGTCCTTTGCACACTGTCTAGGAACCCATTTGGAGTCATATTACACTTTTGGGGGGTAGAATGTGTCAAAAGCTTCAGCTGGATTCAGCAAGAGGGTGGAACCATATGAGCACATTCATATAAACACGTCAAAGGTCCATTCTAAGTGTGGAAAGGCAGGTAGCTGTTCACTTACATTGTCAAAAGAAATGGTGGGGGATGGTATTTGGGTGGGTGGGGATGGGGTGATGGGGTTGGGGTGGATGGGGTTGAGATGGATGGGGATGGGGTTGGGGTGATGGGGTTGGGGTGGATGGAGATGGGGTTGGGGTGGATGGGGTTGGAGTGGATGGGGTCGAGTGATGAGGTTGGGGTGGATGGGGTTGGGTGGATGGGGTTTGGGTGGATGGAGATAGGGTGGATGGGGTTGGAGTGGATGGGGTTGGGGTGGGTGGGGAAGGGGTGGATGGGGTTGGGGCAGATGGGGATGGTTTGGATGGGGTTGGGTGGATGGGATGGGGTGGATGGGGTTGGGGTGGGTGGGGATGGGGTGGATGGGGTTGGGGTGGATGGGGATGGGTGGTTGGGGTTGGGGTGGAAGGGCTTGGGGTGGGTGAGGGATGGGGCGGACGGGGTTGGGTGGATGGGGTTGGGATGGGTGGGGATGGGGTGGATAGGGTTGGGGTGAATGGGGTTGGGGTGGATGGGGATGGGTTGGGGTGGATGGGGTTGGGGTGGGTGGGGATGGGGTGGATGGGGTTGGGGTGGATGGTCATCATTGCTTTAAAAACACTGCAGTCTGCATGGTGTTGGGCAAAATGAATACAATTTGGAACCTGAGAAAGCAGACCAGCAAACCCCCCCAACAAGAAATGAACTCTTTCCTTCCAGAGATTGAGACTCCCTGACCATTAAAAGCTGGGGCTGCAAAATGAAAATGTCCCTTTTACGTAAAAAACAAGCAAGCTAGGACAAAGGGACAAGCAATAAGGAAGAAAAACACAAGTAGCACTGGTTTCTATCCCAGAAATAGTTACTGGTTCATTCACAGTATGATAACCTCAAGGTCTCAATGCATGTTGTGGTTTATACATCCTAAATATTTTCAATCAATTTAGATAGTTTTCTGTATTCTTAATGAATTATATCTAATATTCCTCAAACATAGATATCTTAGCAAACACTGTACTGATTTTTATAGATGATGGAAAGTGTTCATAGGGTCACCAATATTAGGACATTTTCATGGAAAAACCTTATGGCACAGATATTCAAAAGGGTTGCACATGGCGCAACAGTGTTGCACCATGCACAACCCACTGATGCGCCCTGGCACGATATTCAAATGGGAAAAGTGCACTGTACAAATCCCGATGCGCCGGAGTGCATTAGTAATGTATGCAGGCGCAGGTGGGTGGGGTGTGCCCATGCATACTCTGCACAGCCCGATATTCAGCGCAGGATGTGCGGAGCCATGCATGCACAACCCCTACCTGCATCAGCACAAAGTTGATCCAAAAAAAAAGGAACAACAGATGGCCATCCATAGGTGAGCTGCCATATTGCAGGGCACAATACGGTAGCCGCCACCTGCGGGTGGCCACCCGAGCTCTGGCTGCACCTCTGTGGTGGTGTTCCCCCATGCCCGATTGTGGGCATCAGTAGAAATGGAGATCCCCAAACACCCTGGTGGTCCAGTGGACCTGCCTGCCTGATCGTGGGCTTCAGTGAATTAAAATAGATCCCCAAACTCCCAGGTGGTCCAGTGGACTGCTGCCCGCCCGATCGCGGGCTTCAGTAGAATAAAATGAGATCCCCAAAATCCCTGGTGGTCTAGTGGACCACTGCCAGCCCGATCACAGGCTTCTGTGAATTAAAAAAGATCCCCAATATCCCTGGTGATCCAGTAGACAGCTGCCTGCCTGATCACGGGCTTCTGTGAATTAAAAAAGATCCCTAATATCCCTGGTGATCCAGTGGACCTGATTGCCCAATCGCGGGATGAAGTAGAATAAGAAGAAACCCATCATCTTTGGTGGTCCAGTGGACCCCCTCCCACCCGCCCACTGATCCCCACTGCCCATTCCCCCAAGTCAGTGGTGGGCAGCAGCACCCACCTGCCTACTGCCCGCTGCCCACCGACTGCTGCAGCCTGTCGGTGTGCTGTACCCCATTGGTCCACAGTTGAGCCAATGGGCGTGCAACCATCGCGTACTACACATTCACATTGAATGTAGTAGCATACGCCGCACCCATTGGCTCACGCCAGGACCAATGGGCATACAGCTCTAACACCCGGTGTCAGTCAGTGGGCGGTGGGGCGGCAGGTGGGTAGGATGCTGCCGCCCGCCACTGACCGGGGGGAGCGGGCAGTGGAGATCAATGGGTGGGTGGGGAGGAGGGGTCCACTGGACCACCAGGGATGATGGGTTTCTTCTTATTCTACTTCAGCCCACGATCGGGTAGTCAGGTCCACTGGACCACCAGGGATATTAGGGAACCTTTTTAATTCACAGAAGCCTGCAATCAGGCAGGCAGCAGTCTGCTGGACAACAAGGGATATTGGTGATCTTTTTTAATTCACAGAAGCCCGCAATCAGGCAGGTAGTGGTCCACTGGACCACCAGGGATAACATGGTTACTCTTCTATTTACTTAGCCCACAAGTGGGCGTTCCACTGGACCACCAGGGATACAGTGATTATTCTGTTTTGTACTGCAGCCCATGATCGGGCTGTGGGGCACATTGCCGTGCTGCAGGGGGCATCAGTCCCCGATGGCTGCTGCCTGGCAGGGTGACAGGTGCAAGTCGTCGGGGATCAGTGCACCTGCATGCAAATGGGGCCATAATGACATGCAAATGGCCCCATGTGTGCCTTGTATACATTATGGCCCCATTTGCATGTCAACTTTTGAATATTGCGGGCACTGCGCCTTGCACAATGGAACTTGTGCTAGCGCATCCACATGCTCCACTCTGGCCACTGGCGCTGGTGCAGTGCCACTGTGCCATGTGCACTGCGGGTGGCCAGGGTGTGATATTCAACGATGCTGAGCCATGGCGCAGCTCCATTGAATATCGCCCAGTCCACACCCCTGTGCAGCCAAGTTGCACTGTGCCCAAGCTTGTGCCACAGCCTGGTGCAGTTTAAATATCTGGGCCTATGTGTTTATGAGTTAATGTGCCAAGAGCTCCATCTGCAGGGTTGGCAGTTTACCCTAATGGCATGAAAGAAGCACAATGTACTACACAAGGCAGAGTTCAGTTTCTGACTGCTCAGAAAATTCTGGATCAGATAAACAGCAGTTAGGTGATTTGACCGAGACAATCTCACTCTTGGGGGGGGGACTGATTCAGCAAATAAGCAGCCATACCTCCTTATTCCCACCAAATTACTGTGTCAACAGAGGGGTATGTGAGTAACCTTTAATTTATTCTCCAATACCATGAATAATTGGGGACTGAATAACAATTATTTTGCTCTAGTCATGGTATTCATATCTGGGGAAAGTAAACAGTTAAAAATGTATTAAAAAAATCATACAACTCCATATCAGCATGTGGTGGGGGACTGATAAGGCATGGTGGTAATACAGGCGCGTGCTCTGAAGTGCAAGGACCCGCAGTTAGGATTCACTAGAGCATCTGCATGGAAGCCCTCCTCCTGGGGGGAGAAAGAGCACAGCAGTTCCATGGACTCAGTGACCACTGGAAGAGGCTTGGAGGAGGCACTGCTGCCAGTGTGGGTGAACACGTGCTGCCCGGTGCCCCTCCTTAATGCATATATTATTTATTTATTGAATTTTGTTGACTAGGTAGGCCCACTGAGATTAAATCTCTTTTTTGGGGGCAACTCAGGGTGGTAAAGATGGTAACCAATTGAAATTGATTCAGATTAAGCTGTTTGTGGTATTTTTAAAGTCACAATAATATGCTCTCACTTTAAGGGAGGTGAGTGCGGAAACTTGTGAAAAAAATCCCATTGATGGCAGGATGATGAGGGGACAACATTATGATGATCCAAGTTTGCCCTTAGTATGCCAGAAAGGGAGGCAGACCCTGTCTCCCACTAACCAGGGCCAATTCCACAGCTCCTCCCACAACCCTTGGTGGTCTCTCATTCTCCCCGGGCTCTCTACTACCCAGTAAATATGTAATCTCTCAGTACAAGTGGCACTGGCACAGTGTCAAGCTTTGATTGCATCTTTTATTATCCTTACCTACCACCACCCCACCCCTATGGGCTATTTCATTATGTAGCCTACAACTGGGGTACACAGTAATAGACAGTATATACAGGTTACCTGCCATTAACTCCCCTACCAAACCACAGTATGTTCCTTCCAATGTAATGTGCTTCTGTCTGAGTGACTGCTGACCATACTGGTTATTGGAGAAGATGGGGGTATGGGACTTGCTAGGGCCACATGGTGAGAAGGGGCTTTTATAATTTTGTCTTTTTAATTAATACAAGTAATCAATACCCATCTATATATTCCACAGACTATACATGAACACCTTTAATCAATAATAAGCACATACTGTAGGCAGCAGCTTGTACTGTGCTACCAGCAGGAGGGAAAGTTTAATGATTGTCTGGGGAAGGAAAAATACCGAATACATAAAGAAAAGGGTGTGACACGAAGACAGCCAGTTCTGAGTGCTCTATCATTTTTATAATATAAAAGAAATGTGGTATTGAAGTGTCTGCTGAAAATGCCAGTGCACTTGGAGTGACCTCACTCACTAACACCCCCGATCTCAGTATGTGAGATGACACACCACACAGGAATTAGATAAAAATCGAACAACTGCAAGGCCAGGAGTTAATTACAAGCTAAAAGATTCCTGCATCAGAGATATCCTGTTTATCTAGTTTAGTTATAGCTGGCCTAGTGGCAGGAAAGAAATTATCCATTTTACAATGTTTACAGGAAAGAAAAGCAGGGTATGACACCTCCATGTGAAATCATATGGCTTTGAAGTCTGTGAAGAGCAGAAAGACCCTTTTACATCAAAGATTTATTGAGGAATGGAGTTATGCTGAGGTCACAGGATCTTACTGCCTTATAAGGATATCCTGTTTCCTATAGAGATTTTTTTTTATAATACCCTGATAGGGAGGAGTAAAATGACTTCATCTGAAAAGGGGTTGGAGAAACCAGCTTTAAAACTATGATTCTGTGTTCATAGAGGGACATTTTGTTTGAAACTCTGAAGAAAGCAACATTCAGCACTATTAGGAGATAAGTATTCTGTGGTAGGCGATTTACTCTGCACTTTTAAAACTGTTTTGTTTAAGTGAATGGTATGTTTGTGATAAGAGTTCTGTATTCACTGTTTATCTATTTATTTCCTATTTTAAAGTAAAGATATATTTTAAAAACAGAAACTGCTTGATGTGTCTTGAACATTTCTTTGTTTTAAGTGAAGCTTAGATGAGTTTAAAGTTGACACTGTGCATGAGCTTATTGGGGTACCAAACTGGGAAACAGGTAAGAGTTTTCTCTAGGTCTTGCATAGAGTTCAAAAAGGGTTCAGTGTGTAATACCTGGTTAGGTGCCTGTAGGCAAAGATATCTGGCCTCCTGAAGACGGAAATTATCTGAGCCTGACAACTGGGTATGCTAACAAGAGGTTAACAAGTTTGAATCCCTCCAGAACTTGGGACTAAGGTGACTCGAACCCACAAAACAGACAAGAGGGTTACCTTGTACTGTTATCTGTTCACAAGACTACACTCAGAGGTTGGCACTTTGGGAGTAGAGGGCTGACCTGCTGAGTAGGTTTGTGACAAAGGGGGACTTCTGAGCCTCGGAAAGCACTGGTTGTGTGTCCATGCCTCGGGGAAGGGCCAGAACTATGCATGTTTTCCTCATCAAACACGATGTTGGACTGGGAAGGTCAACGCAACCCTAGCCTGGAAGAAAATAAAGAACAAGCCCACATTTATCATTACAAGAGCTAAAAAGTGCGACTGCTCTGATACGGAAAATCATCCAGGTTTGATTTTTGCACTGATATTATTTGTCACAGCAATTCCTGGGTGGATTTCTTTTTTACTGTAAAATTAAAATGGTTGTTTGAACATGTGGCCAGTTTCTAGTGACTGTCTCAGCAATTGCTACTCTGCATTCATGACTTAGACCACAGGTGAAAGTCTGGCTTTTTAGGATTTATTTTTTAGGATGCATTGTAAATAACAGTAACTGCGCATTGCTGAAAATATCTACCACCCCCACAGTGGCCTCAGCTCCCAATCAACATGGATAACTACCAGTCAAAATACAACCAAACATCTTTCTTCTCTTACTATTAATTGACAAAATATAGTTGATATCAAAACAACTGCACTTCTGCATCCCCATCCTGATTTGCAAGGCCCCCACAAAATATTTGACCCTAACAGGCTCTGTAAACAGTGTGAAATGTAATCATCATGCTGTAGATTATTAAAATTATTTTTTGGCATACAGTAGATCCATATAAAAATAAGGAGACATGATTATGCTGGATAGCCATTTTCAACCGTATGACTACTGTCAACATATTATTAATTTATATTTGGGTTTTGACCGCGATGTGAACTTAACTTGCACATACTGCAGTCATACAGTAAGTCTGAATCCCACTGCATCCAGCTGAGTTATGTGTGACTGTGAGCACATCAAAACCAGCTGCGATGAGGATCTGGTGGTGAGATTCAAACTTATGACTGCAGAATGCGCAAGTTAACTTCACATTGTGGTCCTGTTCCAAATATTAATTAGCAATATTTTTGCTGTAATCCTATGATTGACTAAATCCACGAGATAACCAAGGTACCCACAGCAGTGTACGCAGAGTGGTTAAGACATTTTCTGATCAACTTTAAGAGATGACAACATTTAACATGGACAGTTAGAGCAGTGTCTCAGAGCTATAGTGTGTGTCCACATGCATATGGTAAGATATAGTTCTGGCATAATACATATGTAAGTGAGGACACTAGAACTGTACAAATCATTGAGTGCTGCCACTAGAATGCACATTGGATAGAAATGCCACTTTTGAAATGCTGTTTGGAAATTTTTCTTCCATTATGTGGAATTCTAAAAAAAAATTACTTTTTAAACGGCTCAAAAATATTCAATTTATTATATAATTAGGCATATGGAAACTGTATAGGTACAGTAATTTACATTACTCTCTGAGTATTATTTCTTTGTTTATGCCAACTTTTGATTAGTAATCCTCAGTTTAAAAATAAATCTCTATCTAAATTTCAAAGTTAATTTCTGAAAGAATTATGCAGAATTAGGCAGAACTGTAGAGATTCCTCACATTTTACTGAAAGCAAAATGAACCCAGACAGACCGTCTTAGGGTAGCTGGTTCATTCAGCTGGGGTGTCAAACAGACGAGGCATACTGATGAGTCCTGGTAGGACGAAACATGTGTCTATGTCATCTGTTAGCACCCTTTGCAAACTGTGTGAGAGGCCTTTTGGTACCATGCAATTCTGCTTAAAGTTGAACCAACATAACATTCTATGATGATTTGCATATGCAGCCCATGATGCTTTGCATTGTGTGGGCATGTGTGATTTTGTATTTTAATAGAACTGTGACTGAAAATGTATACAATATCTCTGATTAGAAACCTTTTTTATTTAATATGAAGGCAATGGATTCTGCCATTTAGGGAACATTGTTTAACCAGCAGTAGCACACTAAGCTGAAGCTTGTTTCCAGATATGACCCGGGAGCACAAGGAAGTTAAGTGACTTGTGCAGGATCTCACAGTATGCACTTAGATGGCTGTGGGATTCAGACCTAGATCGCCAGACCTGCAGCTCAGAGCCTTAACCCACTGCACTATACTGCCTCTGAAGTCAGCAAAGTCTATTAACCCAATTTTCAATCATTGCACACATGGTGCTGTTGTAATTATAAGTGGTTCTTTTGTGAAGGGAAATGCTTTGTACTGTTCATTTACAATATTGTACATTAGGTGCAGAATGTTTACCAAGTGACTAGTACGGATTCTTTAATCTCATATCCCATCTAGTGGACCAACCTACAGCACGGCATGTTAATTTCTGCATTTTGTTGCACATTATAAGACCCCATTCTGTGGCACATACCATACCATGTATGTTTAAAATTCTTGAAATGGATAGTCTTAAAAAAACTCCAAAGGTCCCATGATATGGGCTTTCCTGACAAATTTTCTTTGTACTATTGGAGTTGCAGATTACGTCCAGTACTTAGAAAATAAGAAGCACGTCATACATACATTTTGTAACATCCCCGCCTCACTCCACACCTTGTTAGAATTTTTAAATGTAAATACTTTTCTGTTTTTTCCTGTACTATGGAAAACAGAAACTAGGGTACTACTGTTCATTAGGGTATGCAGTGTTGAATTAGGTAGGGGAAAGGAGCATATTAGCTGGACCACACATTCATTATTTTCTGTCTCCTTTAACTATTCTGTATTTGACTTCTCATAGTATATATTGGATCCTAAAGCAGGGAAGAATTAATATACCAAGTACTGCACCTAGAAACATGGCTCCTGCAAATCCATAAATCAGTACATCCTATCTGAGAAAACATCAAAGCGATCTGAGTTTGTAAATCACGGTGAGCAGCTCTCAATTCCAAGAGACTCAAACAACAAGATACCCACTAACGGGAAGTGTAAGAGGCATCACAGAACTGACAGCACAGTTGGGGGGGCATACAAAAACTGACTGATGAGCTAAAAACAGTGACAACATTTTCAAAAAAACAATGCTTTATCAGGAGCTAGAATCCATTTTATTTAGTGCATTGAATTACACTCAAAACAGAACACTTTTTATTATATAAATTTACACAAAAATGAGTCTGATGTGAAACACTACTAAACAGAAAAGCAAAGCAGATCATTACTTAAACAAATGGCATATGAGATAAACTGAGTATCCTCATTTTAATCTTGAAGTGGCATTATGAGGTACTGTATCCTGACTGATAACATCACTACGGGTTTAGGGTGCTGGATGGAAAGCTGCTGACCTAACATCGCAGGTAACAGTCCTGTGTTTACAGGACTGTTATACTAGTGGCAAAAAGATCAACAGTAGTGTGCAGAAATGAAATATGGACTCCAGAGACACCTGCTGGATAATCGGACAGTGACAGGTAAACTGTATGTGTAAAAGTGCCACCTGGAGCATTTTACCTGCTGGAAAGGGAGACATCACTTAATTACATAAAGCAAGAACTACCGCATACCACCAACAAAGCCATACCACATATGAATACCACAAGGACTGTCACTGCCTTACTGTCGCATCAATTAACACTGCTACTGCTGCTGCTAATGCTACTGCAGCCACTGCAATCTACCTCCTTACCAAGAAACTTCACTGTAACAACCACTGTATATAGAAATGCTAGCCTAAGTCATCATCTTGTGGTTATCAGTACCTGAATGTTCAGAAATGTTAGCCTAAGACATCATCTTTTGGTTATCAGTTCCTGAATGTTTGTAAGTAGTAACACAGAACATAGAATGTGACAATAGGTAAGGGCCTCTGAGCCCACCCAATCTGTCCATTTTTATAACCTTCAGTTTTGCTGCAGACCCCACTTTGGACCTGTGGTGGTGCAATCTCTTCTCCTCCTTTCTTACCTCTATGATTTCCATGTGCCCATCCCAGGCATTTTTGAACCCCAACACTGTTTCTGCCCCCTCTCCACCTCTGCTGGAAGGCTATTCCATGTATCCACCACTTTTTCTGTGAAGAAGTACTTCCTCACATCCCTCCTGAATTTACCCCTTTCCACCTTCATAGCACTCCCCCTTGCACTACAGCACCTTTTTAACTGAAAGGTAACCCCACCTGGGCTGGGATAGTTTGCCACAGTTTGCAGTGGGGGAAGAGCAGGCACAGCAGAGGATAGCAAGAGCACAGTTTGGAGGGAAGTGAACTTTAACTTTTTGTTTCTTTTACCAGCAAGGGCATAAAAAGGCAAATGTTGCTGCTGTTTAGTGTGAGGGGGTTGAGTGTCTCGTGAGACAGGGGATAGGCCTGAACCCACCATCCCCCATCCCTCTCTCCCAAGCTCGTCTCTATTTATAGTGAGGCTGCTGCCTCCTAATTGGAGGAGAAAGAGACTTCTCTAACAATCACAGGTATCGATGTAATATTATGGTCCAAACTGTGCAACAGAATTAAAGGAAGATATCATATCTTAATGGTATCATGTTAGGATATAGTACTGGATTGGGAGCATTGGAACCAGATAAGTAAAGAGTACAGGGGTACCAGCAGATTGGGGGGGCAGGCTTCAAGGGCCGAGGTAGGAGTGGGGATGGGTGCTGGGTTAGGGAGGATGAGCAGGGGCAGCGCATGAGGGGAATTAATAAGGATAGGTAACTACAATGGATGTGGGGCTGCCATCTTCTTAAAGATTGCATGGAGGTCAGGGGGTGCTTGGTGTGCAAGCAGCTTGTGCAACTAAAGGAGGAAATTGCATGGCTGAGGAGGGAGCTGTGTGGAAGAGAGGTAAAGAGATGGAGAGGCAAGTTTGGGAACAAGAGACCATAGGAAGGCATACTCAAATGGCACAGACTGCAGGCACAGAATGGAACAGGTAGGGAGATCAAATGGGCCAGCACCACCGTACTCTCATGAGCCACTAGAGGAAGGGGAAAAGGGCTGGACCATGGTCCAAAAAAGGGTGACATGGACCTGGGAGGGAACAGAACTGGAACACTCAGTACAAAGGGCCAGGTACAATCCTAGGAGAGAAGAGAGAGGAGAGCAACAGGTTCTCTGTGCTGGTTAGTCTGAAGGAGCTGGAGAACAGGAATTTCAAAAGGAAGGTAATAGCAAGGGAGAGGAGAAATACAACAGAGGTTATTGGCCTGGCTGATGGCAAGGTCAGGGTGTTGGAGGATACAAGTAGCATAGCAGAGGCTAAGGAGGGGTGTGGGATGGAGGAGGCATTAGGGAAGGGTGAGAAAGCAGATGGTGGGCAAAGGTTGAATGAAGGTGGTAGTGTTGGTAAGGATGGAGGGCCAGGAGGATAGACAAGAGGGGTGAGCAGTCTGGATGACAGTGGGACAGCTGGTGATATGACATGGGTGGGGGTCAGGAGTACATCAGAACTTAAGAAGGCTTCAGGGAGGAAAGAGAAATAGGTAGAGCAGGAGGAAATGGGGCCATGTGGAATGAGGGCCCGCATGGGAACTGTGGCCTGCAAAGGGGAGGCCAACCAGGAGGTAACTATGATGTAGTAGAAAAGTTCATTGGATTTGGAGACCAGGATATAGGAGAGGAAGGAGAGCACATGGACCATGGGAGACAGGAGGGAGGGTAGAAGTGCTATGCCAGTGAGAGAAAAGAGACACTCACTGGAGATAGCACAATGGAGGAGGCAGAGACAACAGGGGACAATGACAGTGCTGGAGGGGTGGGACAGTGGATAAGAGGCAGATTATGGGTCAGAACACTGGGGCTGCAGGCATCAGAACAGAGGATCCTCATATTGTGTAACTCAATAGTTAAAGATATTAGGTGAGGGGGCAAAGGAGCAAGGAAGAGTTCTGTTTGGGAGGAATGCATGTCAGATATGATGTCAAGTAGAGTAGGACTGCATGTCATTAAATGTGTGAGAAGGCAGGGGTGTAAAGCCCCACATAGTGGTGCACTTCGGCACTAATGATCTGGAGTGCAGCACAGTGGAGGAAGTGCAGGATAGTTTTAAGGAGTTGGGCAGGTTGTGCAGCATCAAGGGGAAAACAGTCACATTCTCTGAGATCCTACCAGTACCCAGGGCAAGCACAGCCAGGAAACAGAGGATTATAGAATTTAATGCATGGCTGGCAGAGTGGTGTAGAACTATGGGGGCTGGATTAGTAGGGGGTTAGGGGAACAACATGGGATAACAAGAACCTCGACTTAACAGATAGGCTTCACCTGAACAACGAGGGTTTCTGTGTCCTGAAACAGAAATTTGGGGAGTTCATTACAGCCAAATATAATTTAAACTGACTAAGGGAGGGAGGCTTATTACTGGACAGAGGTCAAAAGGAGAGGGAGGCAACATACTCCCCCCCAGCTAGCAAGGAGGAGAAGGGGGGCAATCAAAACAAGGAGGAGGTAGAGGAGAGGGGAGTATTGAGGTATACCAGGGATCCAGCTTGAGGGTGCTGTCACTAAATGCAAACAGCTTAGGGAACAAAATACCTGAGCTCCAAGCATTAATGGCAGAAGGGGAGGTGGATATACCTGCCTCACCGAGACATTGTCCAACCAGTATCATGACTGGGACATCATGTTACTGAGATACAGACTGTATTACAGGGATACGACAAAAGGGAAGGGTGGAGGGAGGCTTTATTTATGAAGGAAGGGATAATGAGCAGTACGGAGGAAGGAGGCAAGGGGAGGTCAGAAGCCATATGGGTTCACCTGCAGAACAATAAAGGTAAAAGACTCAGACTGGGGGTCATGTGCTGACCACCCTCACAGTCAGAGGGCATCGATGGAGAACTGGCAGATGAGTTATGGAAAACACTGTGGAAGGGGTGGCACTGTGGTGGTCGAGGATTTCAGTCTACCAGGAGTGGACTGGAAAACCATGTCTGCACATGTACTAGGGAGCAGGTCATTCTGGAAGCCTTCCAGGATGTAGTCCTGTCACAAAAGATAGAGACACCTGCCATAGGCTGTGGGTGTATTAATGGACATGGACACAGTGATGAGGAGGCAAGGCTTTAGACTGTCAAGTCAAAATGTTTATTCATCAACTCAAAACAAAATAAGTAGCTTTACAGCAGACTTTAAATGAGAAAGAAATCAAAAATCTATAAACAAAATACACCAAGCACTCTTGTTTCAAAAGGCAATACAAGCAGAAGCTGCCCTGGAACCAAATAGAGTCCAGGTCTGAAAAGGTGAAGACCTTCTCACTTTGGGTCAATACCTAGCTGATCCCATACGAATCTGAAGGGGTTACCACAATAAGCTCCCTTTTATACCAGAGAACCATCAGGTGACCACCTTTAGCTCCACCTCCAAACATCTTGCATAAGCAAAAGCTTTACAACATGCATTTATTTACTTTTACATACAGGGAAAGTCTATATATCTATATTCAAGTACATACATATCACTGAAATGCAAGTCTGGCTAACAAGCTTCCTGAATTAGTGGCCTTGATGGAGGAGGAACATCTGGATATTGTGGTAGTCACAGAAACATGGTAAACGCAGAACCATGACAGGGACATAAACATACCAGGATACACTATCTACAGGAGGGACAGGAAGGGTAAAAGAGGAGGAGGAGTAGCTCTATACATAAAGGAAGGAATCAAAGCAACAGAACAAAAGGATAAACAGGGAGGAGGAGAAGAAGCACTGTGGGTCAATTTGAAGACAGGCAATGGCACCACAATCCACACAGGGGTTGTATACAGATCCCCCCCTCTCAGGGGGAGGAAATGGACAAGGAAATGATAGAAGGTGTACTTAGAATGGCAGAAAAAGGGGAGATATTGCTGATGGGTGATCTGAATATGCCAGATGTTAACTGGAGTGCAGTTGCAGCAGCCACTTGTAAGAGTGGGGTTATTCTAGATGCCCTATGGGGGCATGCCTTAGACAACTAGTATTGGAACCCACTTGAGAGGGAGCAATCTTAGACCTGGTTCTCTCAAATGGAGATGGAGAGAGGATCACAGATATAGAAGTGGGTAGACAATTGGGAACTAGTGACCATCGAACAGTTTGGTTCACAATAAACACAGCAATAGAGTCAAGCCATACAAAGGCAAAAGTACTGGACTTTAGGAGGGCTGACTTTGCTAAATGGGTAAGTGCCTAAGGAATGCACTAGCAAATGGGCAGGAAGGAGGGATGGAAGAACAATGGGGAATAATAAAAACTGCCATCACAGAGGTAACAAGTCTTTGTGTGAAACAAATAAACAAAACAAAACGATGTAAGAAACCACTATGGTTCTCAAAGGAGATGGCAGTGAAGGTTCAAGAGAAAAAGAAAGCATTCAGGAAGTACAAAGAATCACAGAAGGAGCAGGACAGAGAATTGTATCAGTTAAAGCAAAAGGAAGCTGGGAAGGCAGTCAGAACAGCAAAGGCCCAAACTGAGGAAAAGATAGCCAACTCAGTTAAGAAGGGGTATAAAACCTTTTATAGGTACATCAGAGAGTGAAGGAAGACCAAGGGAGGGATAGTGAGGCTTAATAAAGGGAAGGGGAGTAGGCAGAGGGCGACTGTGAAAAGGCAGAGATACTAAACAAATATTTTTGTTCAGTATTTACAAAGGAAGAGGGGGAGGTACCTAAACCAAACAATAGAAACACTCTGGATACAGAAGTTGATACCAGCCCATTTACAGAAGAAAGGGTTCTGAAAGAACTCTTAAAACTGAAGATGGACAAAGCAATGGGGCCTGATGGGATTCGTCCCAGAATTCTAAAAGAACTAAGGGTAGAACTAGTGACACCACTGACTACCGTCTTTAACAAATCATGGGAGGATGGGGTGGTACCTGAGGTCTGGAGGAGGGCAGATGTGATTCCACTTCACAAAAGTGGGAGCAGGGCAGAAGCAGGAAACTACAGACCTGTTAGTTTAATCTCAGTGATAGGGAAAATGATGGAATCACTTCTGAAGGAAAGAATTGTCGAGTACCTAGAAGCCAGAGGGGCACAGGACCCAAGGCAGCATGGCTTCACAGCGGGAAGGTCATGCCAGATGAATCTAATAGATTTCTTTGACTGGGTGACCAAAGTAGTAGATCATGGAGGGGCTGTGGACATGGCCTACCTAGACTTTAGCAAGGCATTTGACACGGTCCCACACAAAAGATTAATATACAAGTTGGCCAGCCTGGGAGTGGGTCCCAAGATGATAGCCTCAGTAAAGAATTGGCTGGAGAATAGGACACAGATGATAATAGTAAATGGAGTCCACTCTGAAGAAAGGGGAGTTACTAGTGGGGTACCGCAGGGTTCAGTATTAGGACCGGTCCTCTTCAATGTCTTTATAAGTGACATTGCAGAGGGACTGGAAGGAAAAGTATGTGAATCAGGGGATGGCAGTGGACATGGCCTATCTGGACTTCAGCAAGGCCTTTGACACTGTGCCACATAGAAGACTACTACACAAACTGGGGAATATGGGTGTGGGCAGGACAGTAGTGTGGTGGGTAGGTAACTGGCTGGGTGGCAGGACACAGAGGGCGGTGGTAAATGGCTGTCACCCCACAGAGGGAAGAGTGACCAGTGGGGTACCACAGGGATCAGTGCTGGGACGGTCCTATTCAACATCTTCATCAGTGACATCTGGGACCTAGAAGGAAGAATTTCACTGTTCACTGATGACACAAAGCTCTGTAACAGAGTAGACACACAGAGGGTGTAGACAGAATGAGAAGGGACCTGCAGAAACTTGAAGAATGGTCAGGGGTTTGGCAGTTGAAATTCAATGCAAAAAGTGCAAGATAATGCATATGGGGCACAAAAACCCTGGCACAATATATCAGTTGGGGGGGGTGAGGATATAGCAAGCACCAAACAGGAAAGGGATCTTAGGGTTATCATCTCTGATGACCTCAAGGTAGGAAACAGTGTGACAAGGCAGCAGGTAAAGCAAATAGGATGCTGGGATGTATAGGCAGGGGCATCACCCAGCAGGAAAAGGAGGTCATAATTCCGCTATACAAGACACTAGTGAGGCCCCACCTGGAGTACAGTGTACAGTTCTGGAGACCATACCTATGTATGGACATAGACAGGGTAGAGAAGGTTCAGAGGAGGGCAACAAAGATGGTGCATGGATTGCATCACAAGTCCTATGAGGACAGGTTGAAGGAACTGAACATGTACTCCCTGGAGGAGGAGGAGAGGGGATATGATAGAGACATACAAGTATCTCACAGGGAGGAACAGGGTGCAGGAATACACTATTTTTAAGTGAAAAGATGTACCAGGACTAGGGCATGGGATGAAGTTGGAGGAGGACAATTCAGAGGAAACATGAAGAAGAATTTCTTCACAGAGCGAGTGGTGGACAAGTGGAACACCCTGCCAGAGGAAGTGGTGGGGGCTGAAACAATCATGGGATTTAAGAATGCATGGGATAAACATAAAGGAATTCTGGAGGTCAGGGGTAAGGGGCAACAGACTTCTAGGAAAACATAAACTGAACTTGCAAGCTCAAATGGGCAGACTGGGTGGGCCATAGGCCCTAATCTGCCGACACTGTCTATGTATCTATGTATGTCTCTTTGCAGATGACACAAAGATCTGTAACAGAGTTGATGCACAAGGTGGGGTGGAAAGGATGAGAAGGGACTTGGCAAAGTTAGAGGAATGGTCAAATGTATGGCAGCTTAGATTCAATGCTAAGAAGTGCCTGGTAATGCACCTGGGAAACAAAAACCCAGGGGAAGAATACACAATGGGGGGTGAGATACTAACAACAACAAAAATGGAAAGGGACCTGGGGGTGATTATATCAGATGACCTAAAGGTGGGCAAGCAATGTGAGAGGGCAGTAAGGAGGGCTGGGGGATACTGGGATGCATAGGGAGAGGCATCACCAGTAGAAAATAGGAAGTTGTTATCCCTCTGTACAGACAGTTGGTGAGACCCCATCTGGAGTACTGCGTGTAGTTCTGGAGACCCAATCTCCACAAAGACATAGACAGGATGGAAGCTGTCCAGAGGAGGGCAACTAAAATGGTGCAGGGTCTGCACAGGAAGACATAAGAAGAGAGACTTAAGGAGCTTAATATGTATAGCCTCAAGGAAAGGGGGGGGACATGATAGAAACTTTCAAGTACCTCAAGGGAATCAACAAAGTTCAAGAGAGTAGCATCTTTCAGAAAAAGAGGTGTGCAAGAACAAGGGGGCACAATCTGAAGATGGGGGGGCGGCTCAGAGGTAATGTAAGGAAGTATTTTTTTCACAGAGAGGGTTGTGGATGCATTCAACTGCCTTCCGGAGGCAATTGTGGAGTCAAAAATAGTGGTGGAATTCAAGCATGCATGGGACAGTCATAAGGCAATTCTAGGGGGTGGGGGTAGGAAGAAGTAGGCTGCTGGTTAACTAGGATCTGCAGCTAATCCATTAGGTGGGGAAATGGGCAGACTGGGTGGGCCAAGTGGTCCTTATCTGCCATCAAATTCTATGTTTCTATGTTTCTGTTTTTTAGTCCCCTAAGATCACCACCCTGTCTCCTTCCTGACCACAAAGGCTTGAGCCACTGAAGCAAGTTAACATCATTAAACAGCTGGGTGTCACCCTTAATAGCTCCCTTTTCTTACACTCAACATACAGAACAAATTGTTGAATCAGTCAACAGCAGACTAGGCCTGCTCTACAGGCACCGCTCCTACTTGACGGACAAGGCCCTCGCCCCTGCAGTAAATAGCTCTGTTCTCTCCATTGTGGACTACGGACTTGTCATGTGTAGCACAGCATTGAACACTGCCCTTAAACAAGTAAGAACAGCACTCAACAAGGCCTGCAGGCTAGTCCTGAGGGTGGATTCCCTCATGCATGTATGTGATCTCTATGCCCAAACAAAATGGCTAAGCCTACAAGGGAGACTTTAGTACTAAGTCTGCCTCCTGGAGGAAAAAAGCCCTCCTAGGTCTGACTTCAAAAAACATCCAGAGGATACTCAAACTAGCACACAATTCTCATTGGACCAGAGGCAAGGAAAAGAACCCATTGCACATCATGTTTTATCGCACTGCTTTGGCCCAAAGGGCTTTCTCCTATAAGGCCCCAGATTTGCTCAGAAAGCTTCTGGCCAACATCCTAAGCTACTCCAAACTTGGGCCATTTAAAAGAGAACTCAAATGACACCTTTATGACCGAGAGAGATGTGATTGCTCAGACTACCCCCCCTATGTATTTCCCCTTTCCTTCATTTTTCCCTCCTTCCAGGATCTTGGCTAAGGATATCACTTACCTCTCTCCATGCTACATTCACTGCTCATTGCACTATACACCCTGTCCTATCCCCACCACTAATTGTAATCCACCTCCCAACCTTCATCTTACCTAACCAGCCCACCAATTTAACTCTGGTAATGTTTACTCTTTTTACCCACCTTGTCTTTTCCCCTCCCAGCATCTCTTCCTTCCTCACCTGACCTTCCTACCGCTCCCTTAATGAAAAGCCTGTGGTACCCACCCCCTCTTCACTTACCCATACACCCCCTCTGCACTTATCACAATATCTTTTCCTGCTCTATCCCTCATAGCTACCCCCAGGTGGCTCCCCACCTCCCTACCACTCTCTCTCTCTCTCCCTCTTTCTCTACTTTCCACTCCCTTCCCTCTTGTACATTAATTCCTCATTCATTTTTGTTTTGCCATTAAGTTGCCTGTTTTGTTGTACTTTGCTGTCCATCATAAATACTGTCTTGTATTATTAATTACCCACTGATCCAGCTAGGTTTTTCCTTTTCATCCCATTTTACTCTTATTCTTATGTTAATATTACCCACATGTTAAGGTACCATTTACTATAATTGTTGTACCTGTTGTTATGTTCTCAATCTGACATGGAACCTTTGTATATATTTTACTGGTGCGGTAGCACCAGTATATTAGGGTTGATGAAGGTGTTTAATGTTAAAGGCCAATTCGTGCAGCTTAATAACTTTGGAACAATTCACTGGATTTACACAAAATTTGACATGCTTACTCCCTAGAGGAAGGTCTCTTGAAGTGTTAAATTTTATATGGCTCTGTTGTGTGGTGTCTGAGAAACAGAGTGTTGACATTACATAAGGTTTTGTGATTTTTTATGTTTTTTTTGTCCACATGTATCTCAGGAACTGTTTAAAACTGTGGTCTGTAATTTTCAGAGTAGAAAGTCTTTGCCTCACAAATGTGCCTTTTGAAGGTTTGGTGAAGAAATCTGAATTAATTCATAGATGTTAAAGTGAAAGTACTTTTCGCACACTGTCATCCAGTTTTACATACTTTGCACCTTAATAATTCTGCAACCCTTAAACGGATTTGCATTCATAAACTTTGGCGGTGTTCTCTCCATGTTCTCTCCATTTGGTAAATTTCATGTGAATCCATTATGTTTTGCTGAGACACTGTCTCAAACATCCTTAAATGTTATTATAATTTTCACAGTCTTCCAGTTTTGCATATTTGCACCTTAATAACTTTAGAACCCTTCAACAGATGTGCATGAAATTTTGCATGCATAATCTCAGGGGTATGTCTGTGCATGTGATAAATTTCATTTGAACCTCTTGTGCAATTAGTGTAATACTGTGTCTCAAACATCATTAAACTTACAAGTTGTTTTCTATTTTTACTAACAGTCTTCCAGTTTTGCATAATTAGTACTTTATTAACTCTGGAGCCCTACAACATATGTCCATACAATTCTGGATGCATAATTTTGTAGAGTTGGATTGTTCATGTATTTTTCAAACCATTGGAATCGCTTGTGTGATTTTGAAGATACTGGGCCAGATATTCAAAACTTTGCGCTGGGCGCAAATCGTCTGTGCAGGGTTAGCACCGGGTTAGTGTGGGTCCACTATATTCTAAAGGTCAAATAGGGCATGCAAAATGCATTAGTCTACTAGTGCTGGACAAAATTATAATGTATGCAAGGAGCAAACTGAGGGGGCATGTACATGAATACAGACTCAAAGCTATATTCAGCAACTAGAGCAGAGCAAAATTTTTTTGCGCAACTTAGTGCAATATTTTGGGTGCAAATTACCACCCAGGAAAAGGTAGTCTTAACTCTGGGCAAACCAGCTTTGTGAGACTTTGTGGCTTTGCATGGTTTTGTGCAACATTTGCGCAGCTTTGTGTGACTCTAACCAGTAAGTATGACACACAGAAATAAGCCAGACATAGAGGAAACATACTGCTCACTGATGGCATCCCTATAATACCATCATCTGCCACCAGTCCCAGCCATGCCAGGGAGTAAGTGGTGGCCCAGCTCCCGGTGGACACCATGGTAGTGCAGCCATACAGCACACACCTGCAGACCACCCTTCAGTGGTCATCAACAGATGCCAGCACACACACATATGCAGCACTGAGGGCATGGAGGGTATTGAGGGGAGGGTGTACAAGTGGGTAGGTTGCACCACAGGCTGGATGCAGCCATAAGGCTGGGACTAGGTACGCAGTGTACATGGGCCAATGCTGGGAATACTCCAACACCAGTGTGTCTGTCTGATGGTATGTGCCCCCCCAGACACATACCGCACATCTATACAGACACCACAGCACACACAGCCAGCCATGTATATGTCACTGGGAGCATCCCATGCCAGTGGTGCAGCATCTGTGGGTCACACAACAGCATAACAGTAATGTTCACTGTCAGTACACACCTGCAAGTTAAGCCTGTCATTGTGTACAGTGCAGAGGTCATCACTGCCCTACACACTGTAGGCACTGCTGTGTCTCTCACACTACTGGCCCCCTTGCTACTGTAGTGTCTGTTGTGCACTGTAGCATGAACTACAGTTTGACAATTGCATGCAGCACCACCACCTGTGCCTGTGCTCTGTAGTCCCCTGGGGCACAATATTCTATGGTATGCTGTACAAATGTAGCCTGCAGCTACCACCATGCACTGCCAGACTGACCTACAGGTGCAGCTGTGGGCAGAACCAGCCAGCCCATGTACTTCCAGACTGATTTACAGGTGGAGCTATGACACCCTGCAATAGTGCTGGGAAAACTCCATGCAAATCAGGTCATAATGAGATGCTAATCTGGATGTTTGCCCACAGACTACCTAAGTAGACTCATTTGCATGTCACTTTTGAATGTATCAAAGTTTTGTCCCAGACAAACGTGATTGTGCTGGGCAAATGGCTTAGCTTTGCACTAAACCTGCACAAATGTGTTTGCACCATGCAAACAGTTCCAAAACATTGTACATTTTTGCACACTGTAATTTCACATGCGCTGCTGCTTGCAGCTTTACTGGCTCAACTCCTTTGCTAGCTCACAAATTGGCCACATAGTTCACCTCTACCTTCCTTCATGTCACTGTGAATTGGGACGCTGTTGTGGTTTGCATTTCCTGGTTGCTATATTCAGAGCTGTCTTCTTCCTGGGCTATTTTTGCACTGCACTCTCAGCCCAGTTTGCCTGGCTTCTTCAGCATGCTATATTCAGCAGGTTTAGCAATGGGGCTATCCCTTTTGAATACAGTGAGTTATTGGTTCTTGGCTAATTTAGCATGCTGGACAGTGCTAATTTAGCCCTGGGGCAAAGTTTTGAATATCTGGCCCACTGTATCTCAAATATTCTTAAATTGAGATGTTTTTCTCATTTTCACAGTCATTCAGTTTTGCATAATTAGCATCTTAATAACTGAAACCACTAAATGGATATGCATGAAAGTTTGCATGCATAATGTTGCGAGGTAGGTCTGCTGATGTTGCTAATTACATTTGAATTGCTGGTGTGGTTTCTGAAATATTGTGTCTTAAACATCCTTACATTTACGCGTTTTTCCATTTTTGAAGTCTTCTAGTTTTGCATACTTTGTACTTTAATAACTTTGCAGCCATTTAATGGATGTGCATGAAATTATGCATGCATAATCTCATGGGGTAGTTCTGTTGATGTGGCTAACTTAGTTTGAACAGGTTAATTGTGACATTGTTTGACAAAAGAACTAAGGTACTGCCATGATTTATGACACTACTTTTCCAGATATCTCTGTTTCTTTGTCACTTCATAACTAAAACACAGTTTGTGCTTTTTGGGCTGAAATTTTCAGAGTATAAAGGACTTGCCCCAAAGATGTGCCTTTAGCTGGTTTGGTGGGAAAATTTTACTGTCCGGTAGAGTTTTTCCACTTTGAAGTTTCAGAATTTCCCTCAGGGTAACATTGTAATGAGTTCATATACTTTTCAGATGCTATATCTCAAAAACGCTTCAAGATACAGCTTTGGTGCTATGCATAATTTAGTACACCTTGGGTGTACTAAGTTATTCTGCATGTTACCAGGCCCTGTTTCAAACTGTTGGTGAATTGTTATTTTTTGTCTGCACACCATCCCCTCTCATCTGCCTGAACACCCATCTCCAACCCCGCTCCCCTGGACTTACCTTCCTCTGTGGATACACCCTGGCTAACCCCCAGGGCAGTGCCATAGCACCAAGTGGACCTGTGAAGGATGGAACAAGGTGTTGCTGGGGGGCATCCCTCAACATTTCCTCCCTGGCTTACTCCCCCAGGGTGGGGTTCAGGGCTGGCTGGGGCCACAGACTCCAGAACTGGTCAATGGAGAGAGAGCCAGAGGGAATGATCAGGGCTAGGGTGGGCATCACTTTGGTGGTGCACAATTTTGTATTGGTGTTTCCCTGGGTCAGGGACATGCAATGATATCCCTCGTCTGCCCTACCCTACTCATGTAATGGTGCCAGCATGGAGGTAGCCCAAACTTCTGCCAGAGGTCAACATTGTGCCAGACACTCTACCCCTTCCCACGGAGAAGGAGATCAGTCCCAGAGATGCTTAATGCTTCTCCCCTGGCCAGCCCTCCAATGTCCCAAGTTTGTTCCTAAACCTGGATCATTGACATTGCAGATGGGCACCCTGCCTCTCCGCCAGTAGGCTAGCATTCTGTTTGTGAACTGTGATGAATGAGGCATATGTGACCTATACTGTGGCATGCATTATCAATATGGCAGCAATACTGCTTTGCAGGGCACAGTGGTAGCACAACACACTAGCCACTGATGGGAGCACAGGTCCCCGAGGGCCCTGCACTCACGCACTCACATGCACATGAGGGACAATTACAATAAGCATGGATGGGAGAACAGGGCCTGGAGGGCCTTGAGCCCCCACCTCTAACTTTGGACTGATGGGAGCACAGGGCCCAGAGGGACATATGCTCCCACATGGAAATGAGGGACAAGTACAATTGGTATGTATGACAGCACAGGTCCCTGACACTCACTATGGACTGATAGGAGCACAGAACCCAGAGGTCCCTGTGCTCACACATGGAAATAAAGGACAATTACAAGAGGCATGAATGGGAGCACAAGACCATGTGCTCCTACTGCTTCCATAATTAAACTCAAAAAGTAAGGAAATTCTTTGCAAAAAAAAAACTTTGTAAATGCACCATTAGGGTTGAGGCATCAAAAATAGGGAAATATGACCTCAGGGCTCTAACCCTTACACCCACACCATTCTCCTATATTATATCATCTCTGCTTCCTTACACATAGAATGAGGTGAGCATTAAGGTCAATGGCCCCAAGTCACACTCTAATGACTATTGGTGTGTGGAGGCTGGGGCTGTGGTGTGGTGGCATGTTTGGTTGGGGGGTGGGGTGTTAAAGTTGTGAACTCTAACAACACATTTACATACTTTTGTCACTTTTAGATGAACCCTAACTGATGGATTTTACAAAGTTGTTTTGCAATATACTGTGTGTGTGTGTGTGTGTGTGTGTGTATATATATATATATATATATATATATATATATATATATATATAGTATAGATAGATAGATATATATAATAGGGGCATGGTCCAGCCCCTATATTTAGGGTTGAGAAGGCACGTCTATGTTAAAGTCAACATTTTGCACGTTAATAACTTTGGACCCATTCAAAGGATTTGCCTGACATTTGGCTTGCACAGTGGGGCATAATAGATCTCCTGATTTGACAAATTTCATTTCAGTTGGACTTACAGTCTTTGCACACTAAAACACTGAAAAATGCAAAATTACCCATTTTTGGAGGCAGCTTTTGGGATTTTGTCCATGGCTCTGCATGGCCATTGTGTGGCATGTCACTTTGTGAGATGGCTCATCTGAAGGAGCTTGGCTACCTGAACATGCCGCTTTTCATTTGGTGAAAAAGTATTTAGGCATTCAAAAGTTATACCACTTTTAATTTCCCATTATAAGTCAATAGTAAAATTTTTAGATGGTTGTTTTGTGAACAAAGAATGGGGTTCTGGCCATCTGGTCCCACCTGGCGGTCAAAGAATTTGTAGCCCCGTGGTTCAAGAATCTTTGTCCCTGAGAATTCTTTGACCGTGAGGTCTGCCATCTTGTTTTTGCTTTTCAAACTGTAAAAATTCAAGTATCTCAGCTCAGGGGCCACTCCTGTAGTAAACCGTGGATGGGTTTTACTCAGGGGGCATTGTTCTGTCAAGCCATGCCTTTGTTTTGATGTAAAATGGTCAAAAAATAGAGTTATGACATTTTAAATTCTTTGATCGCTGCTCGCTAACGATCTTTTTATTTGCAAGCCTGCAAATTCTTTGATCGCGAGCTTTTTTGATCACGATCTTGCATCATGAGGTAAAAATACATTTTTCTCAGCTCAGGGGTGGCCTAGGGACACACGTGAGGGTGGGTTTTGTTCAGGGGGCTTCGTTCTATCGAGGCACGGCAGTGGTTTTATTCGATTCTGCCTAGAAGTCAAATTTCATCATTTTTTATTCTTTGATCACGAATGTGCAATTCCTGTGATTGCGAGCCTGCAAATTCTTTGAGCGTGAGATTTTCTGATCACGATCCTGCATCGCGAGGATGTGACCAGAAGGCCCTTTTTAAAATTCAATTTTCTTAGCCAAGGGTGGGATAGGAACACAAATGTAGATGGGTTTTGCTCAGGGGGCTTCGTTCTGTCGAGGCATGGTGGTGGTTCCATGTAATTCTGCCTAAAACTCAAGTTTCAGCATTTTTTATTCTTTGATCATGAGCCTGAAAATTCTTTGATTGTAAGATTCTTTGATCGCAATCTTGCATCGCAAGGGAGGGACCAGATGGCCAGATTTTATAATGCATTACATAGGGCAATTTCACCAATTTTTAGCTTTAAATATCTCAGAAATAGTTTGGTCTTTTTACTTGAAATGTGGAGGGTGTTCTCAGCATGTCCTGTAGAAGCCCATAGTTTTGTAGTTGTAACAGGGTGTGCCTTGAAACAACTGAAAGTTGCATGGGATATACTATATTGAACTTGAAATCTGCAACAAATCTCACTCTTGCTTAAATCTGAGGGAGGTGTTCTTACTTTACATTCTTACATTGGTATTGCTTTGTGTTTACTTATTTTAGTTTTTAAATCAGGAAGGGGTTTGCAAAACTGCTTATCTTGTGAGTAACTTTAGAAGGCTTGAAATAACTACATATTTTACTTTCCTTTGTGGGTAACTGCTAGACTGTCTACAAGTATTCTGTGACAGTTTGCATCACAATATTTTTAATTTACTGGTGGCTGAGTACTTCTAATAGCAAAGGCTGCAGTTTGTTATTTGAATCAAGACAGAGCCTCAGGTGGGAGAAATTGTCTTCACAAAGTGTTGCACTGAGTCAGAGAGGCCTGCATCATAGCCTATTGTTCTGGCTGGAATCTCCCAGCATTGATCAATTACTATAAACTACTAGTGTTACACAGTTTCAGACAGAAGCCCATCTTCTTGTAGTTGTAACAGGGTGTGCTTTGAAACAACTGAGAGCTGCATGGTATATACTATATTGGACCAGAAATTTACAATTGTTCTTTGGTTTGTAGCAGATTCCTCAGAAAAGCTAATATTCTTCAGGTGGAGGCTACTTCTAACTGAAGGGTGAAATAAGAAACTTAGAATTATAAAGAATGACAGTCTTGCTCTCAGCAGAGGGAGGTGTACCTTACTTTACTTGTTACAATTGTTATTATTGTTTTCAGTGCAGGGACTTGCAATACTGCTTTGCAGATTGGGAGTTTAGACACAGAGGGATTTAAATACTGTTTACTGTGTCTGTCCTTGTGCACAGCAGACTTGTTTTGGGGCTGATTGCTTTCAGAGCACAATTCACCAGGCTGTTTTGGGGCTGGGGAGGTTTACCTGTGTCTGACTTGGATGTCTGGATTTTTCTCTGTTTGATTAGCAGGATATTTTCTCTGTCAAATTGTTGTGTAGGGCATCTTGCTGACTAGAAGTTCAACACTCATCGTAGCGGTGGGTCAGAGCTTTTAGCTGATTGTTTCATGAGGGCACAGTTTAGGCCCAAACCCACCCACCCCTCACTCCACCCACCCCTGGAAATATTTCCTTTATACCTGAGGTTCTGACATCATTTCCTCAAGAGGGCAAGGTGCATATCACTGTCATATCCTTTCCAGCACACTACACTGACAATATATGCATGCACATTGTATAATATATATATTTATATATAACAAACCAATCACACAAACACAAAAAAAGAAACAGGATAAACAAGAAGGTAGACAGACATGTGGGGAGTAGTGCAATGTAATGGCTGTGGGGCAGTGGTTTTCCAGGATTCTTTCTGGAGGCTGAGAAGCTGCCCTATTTGCAGACAACTCTCTGCCCTGAGGAAGGAAGGAAGCAGCCCTTCTTTAGGCCACACTGGACAGTAGTAAGGGAACCTCCCCCATCCAGGGAGCAGCAAAGTCACCACCACTGCCTCAGAGGTTGTGAAGAAAGCACAGCAGTTGGAATACAGTGGGCTCAGGGAGGGTGAGGGTGGTGGAACAGAGGCACATCCAGTCAGTTGTACCACTCCACAATCCATACACTATACTGGGGGAGCATAGTTCCCCTATGGATGCACCCACAGAGGAGACTCAGGAGGTTGCAGACAACTGTCACAAGGGAGGCCCACAGAAAGGAGGCAGAGGACACCACAGGAAAGGAAGCAGCTCCTGGTGGGGGACTCAATTATTAGGGGGCTAGAACTGAGGGAAGCAGGAAAATCTGAAGTAAGGTGCCTGTCTGGTGCCATGGCTTGGAGGAACAGGGAGTGCATCCTCAAGATCATGAGAAGAGCTACACAAGAGACTGAGCTGGACATCATTGTCCACCTAGGGACTAATGACTTGGCTCAACATGAGATTAGAGTAGTGCAGGAGGAGTTTGTGGAGTTGGGGGGCCTAAGACAAGTGTGGAAGACTAGGTTTGTTGGCCAAGGCACCAAGCTTCACCTGAACTCTTTCCTTCAGGTTGCTTGAAATGACAGAGCAAAGAACCTTAACTGAGCAAGGGAAAAGATTAAGACTTCTTTTGGCTAGGCAGATTAACTGTGTGTTATTTTTATTTGTACACACAGGGATTGTTACTGTTTGTTGCTAACATTTTATTGCTTTATTTTTCTCTGATTCAAATTGTTGTTGCTGGGTATACCTTCTGCTGCATTATTACAAGGTGTGCTTACAGGTGTGTGCTAACAAATTATTGCTGTAATCTTCTGATTCAAATTGTCTTTTGCAAAGTATATGTTCTGTTACTGCTTTATTTTTCTCTGTAGCAAAGTGTTTCTTTCAGGGTATATGTTCTGTGAAATTATTAAAGGTGGTGGGTGCTTTACAAATTTTACAGTTTTATCTATCATTAGGATAAGCTTTCAGGGCTAATGCATTTGTTGCTGGATTATTGTTTCTGCTCTTACCTTCTTTCTATCATCCATGGTTCTTCTTTTTTGGCAGGGGAAGGGTCCAGCCACCCACCCCCATCCCCAACCACCCTACACTACACTCCTTTTATAGGGTAGCACAATCATGACATTTCCTGTGGCAAAGCAGAAAGAGGTGGATCAGTGGGGTATCCACACAATTACCTCATTTAAAGGGACACTAATAATTTAACTTGTTATAGCAAGTTATACAAAAACAAACAAACAAAATCAAACTTTTGCTTTCATTTTCTTCCTTCTAATTACTCTGACCAGGGTATAAACCCAACAACTTATCTGGAATGGATATCATTAGATGCAGGTACTGCGGAACACTTTCCAGAAGGGCAGTTTTACAGGATTTAGGACACTGTCCTACATGCTGGGCCATTGGAGATCTAAGAGCTCAGCTCCAGGCAGCATGGACAGAGATTGCGGGCCTCAAATTGCATATTCAAGAGGAAAGATATTATAAGAACTACCTGCCATATCCCCAATATCCAAAAGAAGCACCTCAACTGCAGAGGGTAGTTGGTCTGGGAAGTTGGCAAGTGGTTAGGAAGGGCAAATCAGGTGTCCCATAACTCAGTGCTCTCCAACATGTTACCTCCACAAACCATATAAAAACCACAAACAGGTATCTGCCTCTATCTCCAAAATCAAACAAAGAGGCAGAGGACACTGCAGAGCAGGACACTGCAGTACAAGAGCTAACACAACAAAACTCACCCAAAACAGGAACCAAAACCAAAAAAGCAAAAAGGAAATCCACAAAATTTCTGATCATAGGAGACTCCATGATTCGGGGAGTTGATAGTTATCTCCAGCCAGGGGTAATGGTCAGATGTCTCCCAGGTACATCAGTGTGGAGAGACACTGACTGCATTGCTAAAATTTTTCAGGAAGCAGGAGAAAATAATGTCCTGCTACACATAGCGACTAATGATCTCACCAGCCAGTCAGTTGTGGAGATCAAGGAACACCTGACTAGGCTGGGTGACAAACTATCATCCATTTCGTTTGACATCTCCTTCTCTGAGATCCTGCCAGTCTGGGAGAGGTGGCAGATGGACAGAAGGTCAGAGAATGGGAAATATGGGAGCTAAACATGTGGCTCAAGGGCTGGTGCCAGGAAAAAGGACACAAATTTGTAAGGAATTGGCAACAGTTTTGGGAGCAAAAGTTCTTTAAATTTGATGGACTGCATCTGACTAAGGAGGAAGTCAGTATATTGGGGCAGAAGTTTGATGTCTTTGCAGAATATTTAAACTAGCAAAGGGGGAGAGGGAGGCTGCACCCCATATATCGAATGGGAAGAGCATCCCTCCACCCTCAGCTAGCGGCCAAACAGGAGTTCAGCATGTTTGCAGTTCATTTGCATCACCAGGTAAGGAAAAGTAGTAGTAGTAAAAGTTTATTTTTATACAGGTAAAGATGGTTTACAACATCATTGGGTCACAGATCCTTTTTCAAGATGTACCTGTTTTCTTCATAAGTTTTTAAAAAGCACTTAAAATCACTCCGAACATTTAAACTACTTACTTATTACACGGTTTCACTAGACAAACATAGTTTATAAAAAAAATCACATTTCCATGTAAGACATTTCCTTCAGAATCATTTTTTACAGTTTATGATGTTATGTCTCCCAAAAAACTTCTTTCACCCGTTACACATACATCTTATTTGTAACCCTTTATCAATTGCCCTCATAAAAAGTTCAGATTTTTGAATCTGCTTCAATTTCAAATCAATAGGTGCACACAGATTTATAACTTTCATACCAAAGGTCATTTCACCATATTTATTATTTATTTTAGGCATTACATATTTACTTCCCTCTTTATCTCTTAGATTATGTTGATGATTATGCTTTAAAGATGGAATTTATCCATAAGATACTTAGGACTTTGCTTATGATCTACCCCATGTATTTGTTTCAACCATTTTTGGTCCCTTTTTTGTTCTAGATTTTCCCATTTTAAGATTTAAACATTTCACAATGGTGAGTATAATATTCACAATTTAGTACAAAAATTAGCCAAATTGTTATAAAGGCCATGTATTGCCCTCAGATTTGATTTATTAGACATACCATATATACAGTATAATCAATTGATTTACTATATCTTTCCTCGTGTGATAGTCCAAACAATATTTAGATCTCCGAAAGGCCCCTAATTTGTTATTTGTTTTATTAACAAGATTTTTTATATGAGTATTAAAACTCAGACTACTATCTACAATAATCCCTAAATACTTATATGACTCAACCTGGTTTAAGGATTCATTTTTAACTGTTTTGATTAAATTTTTGGAAAAATTATTTTTATTTCTTCCTATACTGTGAAATACCATTGAATTTGTTTTTTTACTATTCTGTACCAACCCTGATCTATATAACCATGCTTCCATCCTACTAAAGTCATTCTGAAGAGTTTTCTCCATTTCTTGAATGGTAGTTCCTCTAGCCAGCAGAACAGTGTCATTTGCATACATACTCAAAATTGAATTTTGTACCACTGTTGGGAGTTCATTTACATACATTAAGAACTACAAAGGGCCCAAAATCAAGCCCTGGGGGACTACCCTACTAACAAAAGCTGGTTTAGATGAAATTTCATCAACAAAAACTTGTTGAACTCTGCCTCACAAGTAAGAATCAAACCAGGTAAGAGTTTCACTATCTAGTCCCAATTCCTTCATTCTCCCCAACAATTTACCATGGTCTATGGTGTCAAAGGCCTTGGAGAGATCCATGAACACCGCCCCCACCGATCCTCCCCCCATTTAACTGGGAAGCGATGTTATCAATTAAATTGGTGAGTGCGGTGTCCATGGAATACCCTTTATGAAATCCTGACTGGCAAGGAGACAGCAGAGAGCCTGTTTCCTAGTACTTACTCACCTGCCCCCTTACCAGTCCCTCCAAGACCTTTGACAGACACGACAATAGCAAAATCGGCCTATAATTTGTTGGTTCCACTGGGGAATTACATTTATAAATTGGTACAATCTTTGCCTGTTTCCACAGGGTTGGAAATTTATTTTCCATCAGACTTCAATTAAAAAGTCTTGCTAAAACGGGAGCAATCACCTCCAGAGCTCTTTCAGAAACCTATTCTCTATTTTATCCAAACCAGAGGCTTTATTTAATTTAAGCTTTCTTAATTTTCTCTTTACCTCTTTACAGGTTATTACTTTAAACCTGAACCTTATTTTATTTAATGGCCACTTATTCCCTTGGCCTCCTTCTATATAGGGCTGCTTTGGAATTTCTATGTCAGGTAATAAGACAAAATATTAATTTAACCTTTCTGCAGACTCAAATGTTGATAATAAAATATCCCCTTCCCTGATTTGGATAGGCTGTCTATTTTCCACAGCATTTTCAAATGATTTTATCAATTTCCAATATTGTCTTTGATCATTACTATATTCTACCTTAGTTCTATAATACTGTTTTTTTTGAAATTTTAATTTCTTCTTTAAGCTTATTCTGTTCCCTCTTATATTTAATCCAATCATCAGGGTCCAGAGTTTTATTGGCCTTTTTCCATAACTTATTTTTATAATGTATACTATATTTTATCTTATCTGTAATCCAAGGAACATTTACCTTTTTACAGACACCAGTTTCAAAGGGTGCAACCTTATCACAGGCCTGTACAAACATTTTAGAAAAATCCTCAATGGCCCAATCCAAATCAGGGATTAAGAACAACCTGTCCCACCTGTATTTTCTCAATTCATACAAAAAGGCTTCTTTACTATATCTTTTAAAATTTCGATGCCTTACTTTCTTTGGGACTAAATTTACAGATATTTCCTTCTTATTTTTCATTTCCATCACACATACAGTAGAGGAATGATCTCCAAATATAGGTTGCTTCACTTCCATAGAAATAACTTTAATTCCATCTGAGGAAAAAAATAAATCCAATACATTCCTCTCATTTATTATATCTGTTTTCCTAGTAGAAACTGCGATGTTTTGGTGCAGATTTAATAAATTGAAACTTGTCTTTATGGCGTTACCCCTTGGTTTATTCCATGTTGCATTAAAATCACCTGCCATTAATAAATCCAACCCCATTGTATGTTGTTGTATTAAATGATCCAATTTATCAAAATCCACTATTTTAGCTTTCGGGGGAGAATATACTAAACTCAAAACCATATTTAAATTCTTTATTAATACTAACAAACATTCTACCATCCCTATTTCTCCTGAATATATCATCACAGTTTCACCCAACTCCCATTTTAAATATATCAACAACCCCCCCATTTCCCTATCTCTCCTATACATAGTATATCCCTGTAACTCAATTTCCCTTCCACTTATATTTGAGGTCAACCAAGTCTCTGTCAGAGCTATAATTTCAGGACACTCCAAAGTCTCCCAAGCTCTTAGCATATTTAATTTATTTTTTAAACTCCTTGCATTGTCATAAATTACTTTAAACAGACGGGGGGGGTGCAGGATTTATTTCGATATCCCCTCTCATCAATAGAATAAGACAGACATTTGTTTGTAAATCTTGTTTCTTAAAATGCATAAATATTCTACATTTATTTACCCCCACTATAGAGTCTCTTATAAAGGAAAAATAATTCCTTCTCCTGGAACCCATATACTGTATTTTATTACACTGGAATCCCTTCCACAGATGTCTTAAGTAAACTACAGGAATCAAATCCTCCTCATTTTGCACTAGTTCATTGTTTCAAAACACTGGGTATATTACCAAGCAAGTTAAAAGAAAACAAGACCACATTTTTAGAACCCCCTTTTCCCAAATACTCAAAAAAAAACCTAAGGAGGAAAAATGTCCAGCCCCCCCATATGACACACATGGGAAATGCCAGACCTCACCCAACAACTAACACACCAAAATCTGGCCAATG
This sequence comes from Neoceratodus forsteri, assembly GCA_016271365.2. NCBI lineage: Eukaryota > Metazoa > Chordata > Ceratodontiformes > Ceratodontidae > Neoceratodus > Neoceratodus forsteri. The sequence continues at coordinate 17,651,713 of CM028129.1, read as the reverse complement.
GAAAATCATGTACTCAAATGCTCACAGTCTGGGAAACAAGATCCCAGACCTGCAGGCAATAATGACAGAGGCTAAACTGGACATAGTAGCAATTAGCAAGACGTGGTTTACCAGCAACCTCACTTAGGAGACTTCAGTACCTGGCTATGTACTGTTCAGAAGAGACCAAGGTGCAAAAAGGGGGGTGGAGTGGCCCTGTATGTCAATAAAAATATCAAAGCTACAGAAAATTCAGAATATACATAAGGATCCAGAAGAACTGTTGGTCACCCTTGGAAAAGGAAATGGGACAGCCATAAGAACTGGGGTTGTCTACAGGGCCCCAGACCATGGGGAGGACATAGACACATTACTGTTAGAAGGTATACAAAACATGACAGCTAAAGGGGAGGTTCTGATAATGGGAGACTTCAATGTGCCAGATACAGATTGGCCAATACCAACAGGAACATCTGCGAGAACTAGACACATGGTGGATTTCCTGCAGGGGGAAGCCCTCAAACAACTGGTACAACCCAGAAGAGACAGGGCTATCCTAGATCTAGTACTGACTAACAGGGAAAGGATCACAGATCTCCAGGTAGAAGGTCACCTGGGTGCAAGTGACCATCACATCGTATGGTTCAATTTGGCCATTACAACTACATCATCCCATTCCAAGGCAAAAATTTGGGATTTCAGAGGTGCTGACTTTGATAAGATGGCCAACAGAGTTAAGCTAGCCCTGGTAAAAAGAAATACAGGTGAGGTAGTACAGGCAAAATGGACAAGCATTAAGGATCCAATACTTGAAGCAACATCCCATTGTGTTAGAGAGAAAAGGAAGTGCAAAAGGAGAAAGAAACCACTTTGGTTCTCAAAAACAGTAGCAGATAAGGTCAGAGCCAAAAGGCTGACCTTCAGGAAATATAAGGGAACACAGCGGGATGAAGATAGGAAGGCATACCAACTTCCTTAAGGGAAGCAAGGAAGGCAGTAAGGCAGGCAAAGGCCCAAAATGAGGAAAAACTAGCACAGACAGTAAAAGAAGGTGACACAACTTTCTATAGATACATTAGTGAAAGGAAAAAGTCCAGAGTGGGTATTGCTAAGATCAAAGGAGATAAGGCAGCATGTGAGGAGGAGGACCATGTAAAACCATCTATCCTAAATAGATACTTCTGCTCAGTATTTGCTAAAGGGAAGGTAGGCAGGGCCCACAGCTCAGCACCAAGGACACGGGGGGAAGGAGATGAGCACTAGTCCCATCACAAAAGAAAGGGTCCTACAAGAGCTTGATAAGCTCAGGGTGGACAAGGCAATGGGATCTGATGGCATACATCCCAGGGTACTAAAGGAACTAAGGGTGAAACTAGTAGAGCCATTATCAGAACTGTTTAATGAGTCTCTGAGCACAAGAGAGGCCCCAGAAGACTGGAGAAGGGCTCATGTGATCCCACTCCACAAGAGTGGTAGCTGGGAGGAGGCAAGGAACTACAGACCAGTCAGTCTTACCTCAGTAGTAGGCAAGATTATGGAGACACTTCTTAAGAAAAGGGTAGTGCAACATCTGGAATACATAGGCGCACAGGATCCAAGACAGCATGGGTTTACAAAAGGATGATCCTGTCAAATTAATCTCATAGATTTATTTGACTGGGTAACCAGGAGTGGTGGACCAAGGGGCAGCAGTTGATGTCACCTACCTTGACTTTAACAAAGCTTTTGATACTGTTCCACATAGAAGATTGATTAATGAGTGGGGCAAGCTCGGGGTGGGTCAGACATTGGTCATCTGGATGGCAAACTGGTTGACAGGCAGAAAACAGAGAGTGGTGGTAAATGGTATACAGTCAGAAGAGATGCAAGTCGCAAGTGGGGTACCTCAGGGATCAGTCCTGGAGCCAGTTCTCTTCAATATATTCATCAGTGACACTGCAGATGGACTGGAGGGTAAGGTTTGTCTGTTGGCAGATGACACCAAGATCTGCAACAGAGTAGATGATCCAGATGGGGTGGGCAGAATGAGAAGAGATCTGGATAAACTAGCAAAATGGTCAGAATAATGGCAACTGGGGTTTAATGCAAAGAAGTACAAGATCATGCACATAGGGAAGAGAAACCCTGAAGCCACCTATTGGCTGGGAGGAGAGTTGCTGGCAGTCACAAGAGAAGAAAGACTTGGGGATTATCATCACTGGTGACCTGAAAATCATCCAAGCAGACCACTAAAGCAGTAGGTAAGGTAGGGGGAAGTTATGGTGTATTAGTAGGAGTATCACAAGTCAGAAGAGGGAGGTAATAATCCCTCTTTACAAGACATTGCATAGGCCCCATCTGGAGAACTTCATGCAGTAATGGAGGCAACACCTTCACAAGGACATTACCCAAATTGAGGCAGTCCAGAGAAGGGCAACAAAAATGGTGAAGGGACTGCATCAGAAAACATATGAGGACAGATTAATGGAGCTCAATATGTATACCCTAGAGCAAAGGAGGGAGATAGGTGATATGATTGAAACATTCAAACACCTTAAGGGCATTAACAAGGTGAAAGAGTCTTACATGTTTCAATATAAGAAAAATAGCAGGACAAGAGGACACAGCATGGGATAAGAGGAATGCCAATTAAGGGGTAATGTGAGGAAGTTCTTTTTCACAGAAAGGGTGATGGATGCATGGAACGGCTTACCTCAGGAAGTGGTGGATATGAATACAGTGCAGGACTTCAAACAGGCATGGGATTGGCATAAGGGGGCAATACAAATGAGTATGAATATATAGGCCATTGACAGAGCAAAGGCTGATAGCACATGCATAAGGTAGAAAAAGAAATGGGCGGATTGGATGGGCCTTGTTGTCCTTATCTGCCATCAACTTCTATTTTTCTATGTTAAGTAGCACACACACAGTATCCTTCTCAGAGGTGCTGCCTGTCTATGGCAAGGGTGAGGCAAGGGTACTTCACACCATGTAATTCAGTGAATGGTTGAAAAAATGGTGCAGAGCAGAGGGGTTTGACTTCACTGGGGACTGGGGTTCCACCTGGAGGGATACCAGTCTATACTGGCAGGATGGTCTGCATCTGTCCAGGAGGGAACAAGTCTTCTGGGTGTTTGGTTTAAATGCTTCATTGGGAAACTCTTAAACTAGTCAAGGGGGGAGGCACTGATAAGCAGCAGTGAATTCCCAGCCTCCCCCTACAAAACTGGGTACTAAATGAGGTAAAGACCAAGGTAGAAAGGTCAGTAGGGAGCAGGACAGGGTAAATAGAGAAAGCAAAGTCAATGAGGATAGGGATGGTGCTATAAGAGGTAAAGCCAACAAAAAATGGAGAACAATGAGTACCAATGCCCGTAGTCTGGGTAACAACCTTCCTGAATTAGTGGCCTTGATGGAGAAGGAACATCTGGACATTGTGGCAGTTACAGAAACATGGTACACAGAGAACCATGACTGGGACATAAACATACCAGGATACACTATCTACAGGAGGGACAGACAGGGTAAAAAGGAGGAGGAGTAGATCTCTGTGAAAGGGAAGGAATGAAAACAACAGAACAAAGGGTAAACAGGGAGGAGAGGAAGCACTGTGGGTCAATTTGGAGACAGGCAATGACACCGCAATCTTCACAGGGGTTGTATACAGACCTCCATCTCAGGGGGAGGACATGGACAAGGAAATGATAGAAAGTATCCTTAGAATGGCAGAAAAAATGAGAGATATTGCTAATGGGGGATCTGAATATACCAGATGTTAATTGGAGTGCATTTGCAGCACTCACTTCTAAGAGTGGGGTCATTCTAGATGCCCTACAGGGGGCATATCTTAGACAACTAGTATTGGAACCCACTCGAGAGGGAGCAATCTTAGACCTGGTACTTTTAAATGGAGATGGCAAGAGAATCACAAATTTAGAAGTGGGTAGCCATCTGGGAACTAGTGATCATTGAACAGTATGGTTTACTATAAACACAGTAGTAGAATCAAGCCATACAAAGGCAAAGGTATTGAACTTCAGGAGGACTGACTTTGCCAAAATGGGTGAGTGCCTAAGGAATGCATTAGCAAATGGGCAGGAAGGAGGGGTGGAAGAACAATGGGGAATAATCAAAACTGCCTTCACAGAGGCAACAAGCCTTTGTGTGAAGCAAATAAACAAAACAAAATGATGTAAGAAACCACAGTGGTTCTCAAAGGAGGTGGCAGAGAAGATTAGGGAGAAAAAGAGAGCATTCAGGAAGTACAAAGAATCACAGAAGGAGCAGAACAGAGAATTGTATCAGTTAAAGCAAAAGGAAGCAGGAAAGACAGTCAGAACAGCAAAGGCCCATACCAAGGAAAAGATAGCCAACTCAGTTAAGAAGGGGGATAAAACCTTTTATGGGTACATCAGGGAGCAAAGGAAGACCACGGGAGAGATAGTGAGGCTTAATAAAGGGGAGGTGGGGTGGGCAGAGGGTAGCTGTGAAAAGGCAGAGATACAAAACATATTTTTGCTCAGTATTCACAAATGAAGAGGGGGAGGTACCAAAACCAAACAACAGAAGTATGCCGGATGTGGGGATTGATTCCAGCACTCTGGATACAGAAGTTGATACCAACCCATTTACAGAAGAAAGGATTCTGAAGGAACTCTTAAAACTGAAGATGGACAAAGCAATGGGGCCCGATGGGATCCATCCCAGAATTCTAAAAGAACTAAGTGCAGAACTAGTGACACCACTGACTACCCTCTTTAACAATTCATGAGAGGATGGGGTGGTACCTGAAGACTGGAGGAGGGCAGATGTTATTCCACTTCACAAAAGTGGGAGCAGGGCAGAAGCTGGAAACTACAAACCTGTTAGTTTAACCTCAGTGATAGGGAAAATGATAGAATCACTTCTGAAGGAAAGAATTGTCGAGTCCCTAGAGGCCAGAGGGGCACAGGACCCAAGGCAGCATGGATTCACAGCAGGAAGGTCATGTCAGATCTAATAGATTTCTTTAACTGGGTAACCAAAGTAGTAGATCAGGGAGGGGCTGTGGACATGGCCTACCTAGACTTTAGCAAAGCATTTAACATAGTCCCACACAAAAGATTAATATACAAGTTGGCCAGCCTGGGAGTGGGTCCCAAGATAGTAGCCCGGGTAAAGAACTGGCTGGAGAAGAGGACACAGAGGGTAATAGTAAATGGAGTCCACTCTGAAGAAAGAGAGGTTACTAGTGGGGTGCCACAGGGTTCAATACTAGGACTGGTCCTCTTTAATGTCTTTATAAGTGACATTGCAGAGGGACTAGAAGGAAATTTATGTCTCTTTGTAGATGACACAAAGATCTGCAACAGAGCTGATACACAAGATGGGGTGGAACGAATGAGAAGAGACTTGGCAAGGTTGGAGGAATGGTCAAATGTATGGCAGCTTAGATTCAATGCAAAGAAGTGCACAGTAATGCACCTGGGAAAGAAAAACCCAGGGGAAGAGTACACAATGGGGGGGTGAGATACTAACAACAACAAAAATGGAAAGGGACCTGGGGGTAGTCATATCAGATGACCTAAAGGTGGCCAGCAATGTGAGAAGGCAGTAAGGAGGGCTGGGGGGGGATACTGGGATGCATAGGGAGAGGCATCATCAGTAGAAAACAGGAAGTTATCCCTCTGTACAGACAGCTGATGAGACCCTATCTGGAGTACTGCGTGCTGTTCCGGAGACCCAGTCTCTGCAAAGATGTAGACAGGATGGAGGCAGTCCAGAGCAGGGCAACTAAAATGGTGCAGGGTCTGCACCAGAAAACATATGAAGAGAGACTTAAGGAGCTTAATATGTATAGCCTCAAGGAAAGGAGGGAGAGGGGGGACATGATAGAAACTTTTTAGTACCTCAAGGGAATCAACAAAGTCCAAGAGGGTAGCATCTTTCAAAAAAAGAGGTGTGCAAGAACAAGGGGCACAAATTGAAGCTAGAGGGGGGACAGCTCAAAAGTAATGTGAGGAAGTATTTTTTCATGGAGAGGGTTGAGGATGCATGGAACAGCCTTCCTGAAGAGGTTGTGGAGTCAAAAACAGTGGTGGAATTCAAGAATGCATGGGAGAGGCATAAGACAATTCTAGGGGATGGAGGTTGGAAGATGTATGCCATTGGTTAGCTAGGATCTGCAGCTTATCTATTAGGTAGGGAAATGGGCATACTGGATGGGCCAAGAGGTCCTTATCTGCTGTTAAATTCTATGTTTCTATGTGAATTACAGTGTTTACATGTTGGAGAATTTTATTTGCGCAGATATTGCGTCACGCAATTTACGTGTTGCGGACAGTGTTTTGCATTGTGCTGGTGTCTTGAAATTAATAGGATACTTAGTCTTAGTGTCATGGATGTAGTTTTCAGTCATTGTGCCTGTAAAATGTTAACAGGTGCAGAATTCTGCATCTCTGAAGAATGAAAGTCTCATTTATATGTTATATCTCGGACACAGTTTGTTGTTTTACATTGAAATTTGGAGGATGTTGATGGTGCACACATGTTTACAAGCTTCTGGGAGCACAGGGTCCAAAGGGCCTACACTCCCACCTAGTTCCATAGGTTGCTGGGAGCACTGGGCCCAAAGGGTCCAAACTCCCACCAAGTTCCACAAGTTATTACTTTTCTATTCTTTATAAAAAAGTCAAGAAATTCTATGCAAAAAACTGCGTTAATGCATCATTTAGGGTTAAAGCACAAAATGTCAGGAAATTAAAAACCTTTTTGGCTGCCCCTTCCCCCTGCACCCGCCTATCATCCAAAGACTGACAAATGATGGGGAGTGTCATTGGGGTCGTGAGGCCTAAATGTCACCCCATTCCATGTGTAATCAAATTAACAAAGGATAGCAAAATGGCATGATATTTAGGCAGCATCAGTGTTCATGATGTGGGGTTCCAAAAAGCCCATATTAAAAAATTCTCAATGCCCTACATGGGGCATACCTCAGACAGCTAGTAATGGAACCCACTCGGGAGAGAGCAATCTTAAACCTGGTACTCTCTAACAGGGACAGAGAGAGGAACTCAGATCTAGAAGTGGGTAGCCATCTGGGAACAAGTGACTACCAGTGTGGATCACAATAAACACAGCCGCAGAGTCAAGCAATACAAAAGTGAGGGTGCTGGACTTTAGGAGTGCTGACTTTGTCAAAAATGGGAGCGTGCCTCAGAAAAGCACTAGCAAACAGGAAAGAAAGAGGGGTGGAGGAACAATGGGGAAACATCAAAACTGCCATCACAGATGCAACAAACCTTTGTGTGAAGCAAATCAACAAAAGAAAAAACACTATGGTTCTCAAAAGAGGTGTCGGGGAAGGTTAGGGAGAAAAAGATAGCATTCAGGAAGTATAAGGAAACATAGAAGCAGGACAGAGAATTCTGCCAGTTAAAGCAGTAGGAAGCTGGGAAGGCAGTCGGAAAAGCAAAGGCCCAAACAGAGCAAAAGACAGACAACTCGGTTAAGAAGAGGAACAAAACCTTTTATAGGTACATCAGGGAGTGAAGAAAGACAAAATTAGGGATAATGAGGTTTAACAAAGAGGATGGTGGGTGCTCAGAGAGGGACAGTGAAAAAGCAGGGATACTGAATGAATATTTCTGCTCAGTATTCACAAAAGAAGAGGAAGGGGAGTTACCTAAACCAAACAAGAGAAACACTCTGGATAGCGAAGTCAATACCAGTCCTTTTACAGAAGAAAGGGTTGTGAAAGAACTCAAAAAACTGAAGGTGGACGAAGAAATGGGGCCTGATGGGATTCTCCCCAGAATTCTAAAAGAACTAAGGTGAGATCTAGTGACACCACTGACTACCCTTTTTTTTTCCCCATATTATGCTTTTTTCCTGCTGGCACCCCTTGCCCCACAAGCGGGCTCACCCTGGGCTCAGTGACCCATACCCTCACCAGAGGATGCCCCCCCTCCGAGTGGGGCCGCCAAGGCAGAACTGAAGGTGGCTGGAGGGTCGGGCACCAAACCATGGCTTATACACGGGGGCGGCAGATTTTTGTGAGTAAATTCCCCTTGGAGCTAGGGACTTGCAATTATGCTAATGCTGAGGCAAGCGTCCATCCCAGCTCCACCCATATTGTGGTACTGTACCTTGCTCCCTAGCCTCCACCATGGGGTGAGTGACACCGGAACCAGCTCCCCTACCCTCCTAGGAGATGGAGAGCAGTTCTCCGGACACTCAATCCTTCTCCTCCGCTGTTCACCCCTTGGCAGTCTGTTATCATTCCTGAACATGGGTCACCATCGTGGAGAGAGGTGTGGTGTGCAGTGCACTGACTACCCTTTTTAACAAATCATGGGATGATGGTGCGGTACCTAAGGACTGGAGGAGGGCAGATGTAATTCCCCTTCACAAAAGTGGAAGGAAAGCAGAGGCAGAAAACTACAGACCTGTTAGCTTGACATAAGTGGTAGGGAAAATAATGGATTCACTTCTGAAAGAAAGAATTGTTGAGTACCTAGAGTAACCAGAGACCATTGGGGCACAGGACCCAAGGCAGTATGGTTTCACAGCCGGAAGGTCATGTCACTCGAATCTAATAGATTTCTTTGACTGGGTGACCAAAGTATTTGATCAAGGAGGGACTGTGGACATGGCCTACCTAGACTTTAGTAAGGTATTTGACACAGTCCCATGGAAAAGATTAATATACAAGTTGGTCAGTCTGGGGGTGGGTCCCAGGGTGATAGCCTGGGTAAAAAATTGGCTGAAGAACAGGACACAGAGGGTAATAGCAAACAGAGTCCACTCCAAAGAAAGGGGGTTACTAGTGGGGTATCACAGGGTTCAGTACTGGGTCCAGTCCTTTTTAATGCCTTTATAAGTTACTTAAACAAACAACAGACTGTTGCCGAGCCGCAGCTTCCCATATGGCAGTTTAACCACATCTCAAAAGTACACGGATGTCAGGTGTGGAGCTGTGACCAGGTGTTGCTACGTGCGTCTGAGACTGTGGAGTAGTCTCAGATTGCAGGGCTACATTACTAGTTTTAAATTTTCAACAGATGTGCTATCTAAGATGGGAGCTGTTTAAGTTTGTAGCCTTCCGGTCAATCTTACTGCATCACTGTAGTCTGTGGCTGCCTCTTTTCTGCTGTTTCTGTCTGTTGCAGGTACGCTGAAAACAACGACGGTGGAGTGAGCAGACCTAGGCTTCAGGCAGAAGCCTGCTCGGGATGGTGAAAAAGTAAGGATTGGTTACAGCCTTATTTAAATGACTTTTAAAAGAATCATAGAGCTCCAGCTGCTGATTTTCCTGCTCCTGCTCACTCAATGTTTGTGTAAAGGAACGTATTCATCTCTGGAAAGCTTTGAGTGTTCTGAGTGTTAAAATGTGGCTATTCTGTATATTTTTGTTTTTGTTTAAGCATGGGTTTATTGGTATAAGTGTGTGTGTATGTTTCTCTTTTAATCCTTTTACCCAGTCAGTTTTATATTTTTATTTTTAGTTGGTAGTTGTAAGCCAGTAAGCTGGCTAGTAGTTATTAATGTATCTGGTCCATAAATCAGGAAAGCTATTACATCATTAACTAATAATCGGGTATTTAATTTTCTCCTTATTAGAGATTTTGGCAGCTCCATTATCCTCATGCACTCCTCACTTGCTCTTAATTACTTAAGTGTTCTCAATTTCGTTTGAGTCTGCTTCACTGAGGAACAAATATAAATGTGCACGAGGGGACTTGCAGGTATAATTACACACTCTGCTTCCTCATAGTCAGAGCATCCGCAGCAGTGTTGAATGGAGGACCTGTGCTAATACCATTTATTCCACTGAGCTTTCATGGTTTTTGGGAATGTTATTACTATGTGTGCTGAGAGCTCAGCAATCTCTTTTGTTATATTTAAATTCTTGGTTTTGCACATTTGAGCATAGTATCCAGATTTCTGGTCTTGGATACAGGACGGCTGTTATTTGTTAGAAGGAGCTGAGCTCTGTGAAGATGTAGTTAATTGATATACTTCTTTGGTATTTATGGAAAAACGCTGGATCCGTGGCTGCTTGGTTTATTTTACACTGAAACTACGCTGGGTGACTTGTGCAATTATATTCTCTGAATAAGATAGTAGAAGAAAGTAACATATATCTGTATTTGTTTCTTAGAAGTTTATTGTGTAAATTATTTTTAGACCCTCTTTTTTTATATATTTAAATATATAAATTAATTCCTAAAGAGTTTGTTCTTGATTTAACAGTGTCGCTGACAAACAGACCTTCTGGGATTACCGCTGACACTATCCTTTCTGCAACAGTTCTTTTCTTATCTCATTTGTGGAAGAGAGGAAGGAGAGGAAAAATAAAAAGGTGTGTGGGAAGAGATCTTGCTTCTCACTGAAGATTTCTAATGCAGATTGGACTGAATAAATAAAAAGAGGGACTCTGTACTGTTTACTGGGTGACTTGTGACTTTTGTCTCTCAATATTATTTAATATCTGCTATATTGTTGTGATTTTATAGGTATATCAGGGAGCAAAGAAAGATAAAGAAAGGGATGGTGAGGCTGAATAGAATGGACAGTGGGTGGGCAGAGAGGGACAGTAAAAAAGCAGGGATACTGAATGAATACTTCTGCTCAGTATTCACAAAAGAGGAGGAGGGGGAGGTGCCTAATCCAATTAACAGAAGCACTCTGGATGGGGGGTGATCCAAGTCCTTTCACAGAAGAAAAAGTTCTGAAAGAACTCCTAAAACTGAAGGTGGACAAAGCAATGGGGCCTGATGGAATTCACCCCAGAATTCTAAAAGAATTTAGGGGAGAACTAGTGACACCACTGACTACCATTTTTAACAAGTCATGGGAGGATGGTGTGGTACCTGAGGACTGGAGGAAAGTGGATGTGATTCCCCTTCACAAAAGTGGGAGCAAGACAGACAGGAAATTCCAGACCTGTCAGTTTGACCTCTGTGGTAGAGAAAGTCATGGACTCAGTTCTGAAGGAAAGAATTGTTGGGTACCTAGAGGCCAGTAGGGCACAGGACCCAAGACAGCATGGATTCACAGTGGAAAGGTCATGTCAGATGAATCTAATTGATTTCTTTGACTGGGTGACCAAAGTAGTAGACCAGGGAGGGGCTGTGGACATGGCCTACCTAGACTTTAGCAAGGCATTTGACACAGTCCCACACAAAAGATTAATAATCAAATTAACTAGCCTGGGAGTGGGTCCCAGGGTGGTAGCCTGGGTAAAACATTGGCTGGACAACAGGACACAGAGGGTAATTGTAAATGGAGTCCACTCTGAAGAAAGAGGGGTTACTAGTGGGTTATCCCAGGGTTCAGTACTGGATCCAGTCCTTTTTAATGACTTTATAAGTGACATTGCAGAGGGACTGGAAGGAAAAGTATGCCTCTTTGCAGATGACACAAACATTTGCAACAGGTTTGATATACAAGGAGGCTTGAAAAGGATGAGAAGGGACTTGGCAAGGTTGGAGGAATGGTCAGAAGTGTGGCAGCTTGGATTAAATGCAAAGAAGTGCAAAATAATACACCTTGGAAATAAAAATCCAGGGGAAGATTACACAATGGGGGGTAATAACAACAACAAAAAAAGGAAAGGGACCTGGGGTAATCATATTACATGACCATAAGGTTAGCAAGTATTGTGAGAAGACAGTAGAGAGGGCTGGGGGGATACTGGGATGTATAGGGAGAGGCATCACCAGCAGAAAACAGGAAGTTATCCCTCTGTACAGACAGTTGGTGCAACCCCATCTGGAGTACTGTGTCCAGTTCTGGAGACCCCTTCTCTGCAAGAATATAGACAGGATGGAGGCAGTCCAGAGGAAGGCAACTAAAATGGTGCAGGGCCTGTAACAGAAGCCATATGAAGAGAGACTAAATGAGCTTAATATGGATACCCTTGAGGAAAGGAGGGGGACATGATAGAAACTTTTTAGTACCTCAGTGGAATCAATAATGTTCACTTGGGAGCTTAAACAGCAGGATGGTAGGAAAGAGGGCTGCAGTTATAGTCTGTTTTAACTGAAATATTTGAGTAGTTTGTAAGTGAAATTAGTTATATGTGTTAAAAATTATTACCTTGAATTAGAACTGGTACTTGGGCTGTGATATTGTAACTTTGGAGATAGTTGTTTGGCAGGGATAATTAGAGGGAAATTTAAATGTGTTTGCCTGGTGCTAGGGGGAGGGGACATTAGCTGCAATTACCTTGTCTTTAAACAGGAATTACCTTGGATTTCATTGTTCACTTGGGAGCTTAAACAGCAGGATGGTAGGAAAGAGGGCTGCAGTTATAGTCTGTTTTAACTGAAATATTTGAATAGCTTGTAAGTGAAATTAGTTATATGTGTTAAAAATTATTACCTTGAATTAGAACTGTTACTTGGGCTGTGATATTGTAACTTTGGAGATAGTTGTTTGGCAGGAATAATTAGAGGGAAATTTAAATGTGTTTGCCTGGTGTTTGGTGAGAGCTCTCCCACCCACCCTGTTTTGTATGCTTTCTTAAATACTGAAAAGCCACTGGGGGTTGGGATTGAAGGGCTGAGTATTTCTGTTTGGGACTGAAATTCGAAGCAACAGGAGCTGGTGGGCCTGTGACATCATACGGTACCTGATGTCTGCTTACACACACTGTTAGTGGGACCGAACACACACTGGACTGTATGTGTTTGTGAGACTTGGGAACTTTATTGGTGGGGTTGAAATTGGGTTTGTAAATAACTACAGTCAGTAGAGAGAGAAACTGTACTCCAGTGGAAAGGGACTGAGAAAAGGGTGTGTGCTATTATAAACAGAGGGGGATAATCAGGGTGGCCATATTCCACCATGGCAGGCATCTTCGGAAGGGTTGTAGGCTGCTCAGGCTGTGGGATGGCAATAATTCTAAATTGGGTCTCGAGAGAGAGGGAGGCTGCCCACTCTGTAGACAGCTATCTTGTATCAGGAGTGAGGTATATTGGTTAAGGAGTAAGCTGTGAGGGCTGGGGGGGTGTCCAAGGATAAGGGGTGTGGATATGGGCAGCAGAAGGGTGGGGCTGAGGGGAGGCTGGGGCAATGCTCTGAAATTACAGGACGTTATGTTACAGCAAGCAGGAGGGGGGATATTAGGGACAGAGGACCCTTAGATAGGGAAGTTGATGCTAAGGGAAAGCACACAGGGTGAACATTCTGAATACAAAGAGACTAGAGGGGAAGAGTCAGGAGGGGCTGTTGTGCGAAGCCTAAAACAGCAGACTGTGGGAAGGGAGCTCCTAAGGTGAACATGCAAGAGAGGAAGAAGAAGGTCAGTTTAGAGATGCAGTCAGGGGAAACTCGGTTACTTGATGGAGGCTGACATAGAGTGTCACAAAAATGGGAAGCTACTACAACCAGAGGGGGAGGAAGGGTGGAAATGAGGAAACTTATACAGAGGCTGGGGAGGGAGTTGATACCATAGGGCATCACAGACCAGCTGTGGAAAGGATAGACATAGTCCCAGAGGAGAAGGGAAACATATATGTTAAGCAAAATGGGGAGATGCAAACATATTCAGACATGAGGGAGGAGAGCATGATTGGAGAGAAACTGGGAGACAAGGAGGTGGGAGAGGAGCACCCCTTCAGCAGGGAGGTCAGTACCAAGGATGGGGCCATAGCTAAAGGGGACCCACAGAGAGCCTCTGGAGGCAGGGGTACTATTACAAGGGGGGAGGATGGTGGTATGGGGGAAGGGGAAACCATCAGGGCCAGGATAAATGGTTCAGATAAGAGAGGATTAAAGGGGACACCTATTCAGAGGGGGTTTGAGTTAAGTGGGCAAAATAACGAGGGAGGCAGAAAGGGGAGGTTGACAAGGGGGTCTCTAATAAGGCAGGAAGACTCCCATGAAATTGAGATCATGAATAAAGGGGAGGAAGGGGGGCTGAGAGGGCATAGTGGAGGTAACCATAAGGATGATGGCGGTGTTAAGGTTCTGTTACTGGGAGACTCGATGATTAGGGGTATCCATTGGGAGGGACAGGGGGGTGGATGCCATAGCCAGGTGAAGGTAGTGAGTATCTCTGGGCTGACAGTGTACAGAGCAAAGTTCATGGTGTATGAAATGGTTAGGGATTGTGGAGGGAACAGGATTCCTGGTGCATTTGGGAACTAATGATCTAGAGGAAATAGTGTTTTGGAAATCAAGCAAGGTTCCAAGAACTTGCCAGAGTCTGTCGGGATAATGGATGCAACATTTCCTTTTCGGAGATATTGCCAGTACCAAAGGCCTCAGTGGAGAAAAAAATGAAGCTCACAGAGGTTAATGACTGGCTCAGAAAGTGGGGTGAAGAGAATGGGTTGGGGGTGTTAGGGAACTGGAATGGAGTTTGGGAGGATAAGGGACTATATGCCAAGGACAGGTTTCATCTTGCCCCATTAGGGAAGGAAGTCCTTAAACAGGGATGGCTGACTACATACAAGGAAGGTGGGGTTTAAACTTGCAAGGGGGAAGGGATAAGGAGGGCTGATCAAGCCTCTCCTCCAGATGAGGGAGTAGCCTCAAGCCCAAAGGGGGAGGGGAAAGAGACTGGAGGTGGAGGTTTCAGGAGAAGCAGGGGAGGATGGAAGTATAGGAATCTGGGTGGGGTTGACAAAAGAGGATCAGGGATCAGGGATAAGGGGTGGGGGTTGGTGTTAGTAAATGCCAGGAGCTTGGGAAACAAGTTGCCAGAGTTCCAGGTCATGCTGTTCGAGGGGAGGGTGGATGTGGCAGCAGTCACGGAGATGTGGGCCAACAAAAACCATGACTGGGACCTAAATGTACGGGGGTACACTATGCTTAGGAAGGATAGAAAGGAGGGCAGAGGGGGTGGAGTGGCTATGTTCATTAGAGATGACATAGAAATTGCTATGGTAGAAGAAGCAGAGGGAAACGTGGAGGCCTTATGGGTCACCTTACGATCCCCAGCAGGAGATAAGGTCAAGCTGGGAGTAGCATATAGGCCCCCCGGGATGAGTTCTGTTCTAGAGGATGGTTTGCTGGACAACATCATTGCCCAGTGTGGTCCAAAAGGGGAAGGAGTGGTGTTGATGGGGGACCTTAATATGCCAGGTACAAACTGGGGAACCATGTCCTCTAAGGTGGCCAAGGAGCAGAGGCTGCTGGATGGCTTCCAGGATGTGTTCTTAACACAGCATGTGATGGAGCCCACAAGGGAGGGGCATGTCCTGGATGTGGTTCTGGCAGATGGGGATCTGGTAAGGACATGGTTGTACAGGACCCTGACTGGGAGTGACCACAATACTGTCTGGTTTCAAATAAGCATGGGGGAGTGGGGGAGATCTAGGACACTGGCAGTGGACTTCAGAGGAGACTTTAGGGCATGGGAAATATTTTCAGGATCACTTGAAGGGGATTACCTCAACGACAAATGTGGAAAGGAGATGGGAGGTCATAAAACGGGGACTTCATGAGGCAGTCAGGATCTACGCTAAGTTGAAACGTAAGGGAGCAAGGTCACATAAACCATGCTGGTGGTCCAGTGAGGTACAGGTAGCAGTCAGAGAAAAGAAGGCCTACAAAAATATAAAACAACAAGAGGGATAGGGATAAGGAAATGTACCAGCTTGCATCTAGAAAAGTCACCCATATGGTGAGGGGAGCAAAGTCCAGTAAGAGCAACAGGCTGGCACAGGATACATGGAGGAAAAGGGTTCTTCCAGTACATTGGGGAGCGGAGAAAAACTAAGGGCCATCTCAGCAGATTGAGATCAGAAGGAGGGTGGGTGGAAGAGGCGAGGGACCAGGCAGAGGTATTTAACGAGTACTTTGCCTCTGTGTTCACTAGGGAGGGGGATGGGATATCTACAAAGCAAGGCACGAAGGGGATAGAAGTGGCAGGGAGTGGGATCAGGGGAGCAACAGAAATGGAGCAAGAGGGAGGGAAAGGTACCCAAGGGGTGTCACATCTGGATAAGGATAAAAAGACCAGTAAGGTGGAGGGGATGGATGATGCTATCTCCGCCAAAAGGGTGTGGTTAGCCCTCAAGGCCCTAAAGAAAGACAGATCTCCTGGGCCAGATGGCATTCATCCGAGAGTGCTATGGGAATTGGCGGACATACTGGCTGCACCCCTGGCAGAGCTTTTCAGCAGGTCACTTGAGACAGGGAGGGTACCTAGGGATTGGCGAGAGGCACATGTGGTACCAATCCATAAAGGGAGGTCGAGGGAAGTACCAGGGAACTATAGACCCATCAGTTTGACCTTGGTGGTGGGAAAATTAATGGAGAGTATACTAAAGTAACGATTGGGGGTGTACTTGGAGGAGGTGGGAGGTCTGGATAGTGGGCAACATGGGTTTGTGCCAGGTAGATCATGTCAAACCAACCTTGTGGAGTTCTATGAATGGGTAACATCAGAACTGGACAGGGGTAAGCCTGTGGATGTATTATTCTGGACTTCAGCAAGGCGTTTGACCTGTCTCTACAATGGTCTGGGTGGAGAAACTGATGGGTTAGAGTAGGCCCTTTGATGGTCAGATGGATTGAAAACTGGCTAGCTGGATGCATTCAGAGAGTAGTGGTCTGTGGGGAGCTCTCGAACCCTAGAGAGGTAGGTAGTGGGGTACCACAGGGCTCGGTCCTGGGTCCGATCTTGTTTAATGCATACATATCGGACATTAGGGAGGGTATAGGGTGTGAAATGAGTCTATTCATGGATGACTCCAAGATGGGAGCAGTAGTTGAGGGAGAAGAGGGGAGGTTGGCCCTGCAAGGGGACCTGGACACCCTGGAAAGCTGGGCTCACACATGGAAATTAAATTTCAATATCACCAAGTGCAAGGTGTTGCATCTTGGTCGGGGAAACCCTAAACACAGGTACACCCTGGGAGGGGAGGCGCTGGAGGCCTCAATAGGGGAAAAAGACCTAGGGGTCATGGTGGATACATGTATGAATAACTCTGAGCAATGCAGAAGAGCAGCTAGCAGGGCAAACAGGATGTTGGGATGCATTGTAAGGGGGATCACCTCTAGGAGCAAGGAAGTGATTCTGCCACTGTACAATGGACTGGTTAGACCACACCTTGAGTACTGTGTACAGTACTGGAGACCACACTTGAAGAGGGACATACAGCTCCTGGAGAGGGTACAGAGGAGGGCAACAAAGATGATATGAGGGCTAGGGGATTTGACTTATGAGGACAGACTTGAGGAGCTCTGCCTGTTTTCATTGGAGGAGAGGAGAGACAGGGGGACATGATTGAGGTCTTCAAGTACCTCAAGGGAATAAATAGGGTAAACATGGAGGGGATCTTTAGACTAAAGCAGGGAGGTATCACCAGAGGGCATGGTTTGAAGTTGGAAGGTGGAAGGGTGAGGTGGGAAAGAGGAGGAGGTTTTTCACTGAGAGGGTGGTGGACCCTTGGACTGCACTGCCTGGTGAGCTGGTTCAGAGATCCACAGTGGAGGGCTTCAAGAGAGGGTGGGACAGACACAGAAAGTGGATGTATCAGATGATGGCCTGTCCTGGGGAGGTGGGGATGGATGATAGGAGTTTCTGGAGCACAAGGGATGGGAGGTTCTCGGCACCCAACTAAGGATCTAGGTTTGAGCAGACTCGATAGACCGTAAGGCCTAATCTGCTGGCAAATAGTATGTTAGTATGTTAGTAATAAAGCCCAAGAGGGCTGTATCTTTCAGAAAAAGAGATGTTCAAGAACAAGGGGACACAATTTGAAGATAGAGGGGGGATGGCTCAGGGGCAATGTGAGGAAATATTTTTCAGAGAGAGGGTGGTGGACACAGGGAACAGCCTTCCTGAGGGAGGTTGTGGGGTCTAAAATAGTGGGAGAATTCAAGAGTACATGGGACAGACATAAGGCAATTCTTGTGGGGGGTGGGAAGAAGTAGGCTGCTGGTTAACTAGGATCTGCAGCTTATCCTGTAGGTAGGGAAATGGGCAGACTAGGTGGGCCAATAAATCCTTATCTGCCATCAAAGTCTATGTTTCTATGTTTCTATTTGTTATCATTTAATAGATCTGTACCCTCAGATTTTATTTGATTTTGAATAGTGTACTAGTGCAATAAAAAGTTTTGTCTTATTATTATAGTATTGACCAGTTAATTATCATTATGCCTAACAATACAAAAATAAATATGACAAATAAGAAGAAAGTAGAGAAAGGTGTAAAAGGTCTAACAAAAGTAAAAAGAATAAATGTGAGATATTTAGTCCTATGTCTAATGCAAAGGGTAGAATACAGGGGTGGATCCCTCGAAAATTACTCACTTTCTACATCCAATGGTTAATACAATACAGTTAAGGGGTAATAAGGAAATTGTAAGGGATTTTAATCCCTCCTGTACCTCATCCCCTGTTAAAGATAATTATATAGAAATACAAGCCTCCATACATCCATTATTAGAAACGATAAGAAATTTAGAGGGATTAGGAACAAATCCTGAGGGGAAAAAAGAGAAGTAGCATTGTAATCAGTCAAACGGTAATAAGTGACCTAGAGTTACATATGTCAGCTCTAGACAGACTGCCTGAAAATGATGGCCTGAATGAAGACAAATAGGTGAACCATGAAATAATTGTAAGACCATCTTCAAGACCTGAGTGCTCTGCTAAATCAGTAGGACAGGGTTCTTATATGAATGGATTTGAATCCTTTCTGACCCCATATATGAATAGGGATTCTTCGGTTTCCCCTGTTAAAACAAGAATGGGAATTTAAATAATTATGGTAGATTAAAAATACTGGATAAATCTGGTTCATGGTAACCTCTCAAATGTAAGAAGGGTAAATATATCTAGAAATGAGCCTTTAATTGATTTTAGTGATTTAGGGGAAAGGTAGGTTTTGACCCCTAGTCAGTTTGACCCCTCCATGCAGGGATTGGGGTGGGAGGAGGGTTCTTGATGAGATATGGAAGGAAATTAAATTTTGGAATGCTCAGCTCTTAGAAATGGTAGCTTTATTTAAAGCATTTATTGAATTTTAAGCTGAAAAAATGCTATATTGGAAGCAGTAAATGGTCATAATAACTGTTTAAACTAGGAAGATCTAGAGTCAGTAAAAGAAGGAGAGATGGTTTGGGAAGAAATAATATAATAGGGACTAGGGAGAAAACCCAGGCGGACTCCACACAGACTCCTACAGCGACTGAAGAGAACTGTAAAATTAATAGCACATTGAATAAGAATAAGAACCATGAGAAATCAATAAAATATCACTGAAGAAATTGCAGATAGAGAGCTAATAGAAATAGATCAACTAATTTTAGAACTCAAACAAAGAAAGAAAACATTTGAAGTGGAAAACAAGCCAAAAAAATAGACTACACTAAGGAGTGAATTAAACAAGGAGGGCCAATCAAAGCCTGAAAGGGAGGTGAAGTATATACATCAGCTGACCTCATTGCCAGTAATATCTAGTAAATCAAAGGATAAAGGAAGATCCCCTAAAAAGGTAATGTTTACTGAAGTAGTGCAGGAGGAAGGATAGAAAGAAATTAGGCAGACCTGTCCACAAAAAAGAGAAGTTAGTTAAAACAGGAGAAATATTACCTACAATTTTTTATTAAGGGGTACCTAAGACTAGGAAGGAGAACTCCTATTTACTAAAATTGTCTATATATAATCTTGTAAAAGGATGGGTAAAAAGATTGGATGGCAGGATTTAAAGACAGTTTACAGGTATTAAGTTAGTCTATACAAGGGTTGGATTTGTGTGGTATTAAAAATACGGAGAAGAGGAGATGTATTTTGAATGACAAATACATTTTTTGGGATGTAGGAATAATATTAGATACCACAATTAATTGTGAAAGTGAGAAAAAAATGAAGCTGAATGAGGTAGGAAAGGTGAGGCAACATAGGGTTTTAGATAAATGATAAATATGAACACTAAACAACCTCGTACTACCGCATATATGAAACCGGTAGAGATAACCCATAGTTTAAAAGGAGAGGAAACTGTGAGATTATTAAGGAGAGGAAGAACTCAGTTAGTAACACGAATTAATAATAGTATGGTCATAGAAATGGAAAGTGATAGTGATGCTCAGCAGAATATATCAGATAATACCCAAAATGGGAGTGACGGTGGCACAAACAGTACAATAAGCATAACAGATGATTCTAATTGATGGAATAAAAAGGGTAAATAAGGGAAACTGTGTTACAGTTATGAGCTGGAATACACGTGGAATGAAAACCAAACTTTTGGAGAAAGACTGTTTAGATTCGGTTAAAAATTATAATATGATGATCCTTCACAAAACTTGGATTGGCAAAGGGGAGAAAGTATTAATTGAAGGGTTTAATTCTTGGACTATCCCAGCGTAAAGAATAAAGAAATTCAGAAGATTGAAAGGAGGTTTTGCAATCCTTATTGATACTAGAATAGGCTGGGATGAATTAGAAACAAGTATGTGTAATGAATATATTTTGTACTTAGTGGTTTGTATTGAGGCCAATGTATGGGTATTGTTTAATATTTATATTCCTCCAGGGTTAAATTATATTAAATATCAGTCTATACTGCAGGATATAAGTGATTCCTATACATCAGTTAGATCTAGATGCCCCATAAGCATGATTATTATCGCTGGGGACTTTAATGCACATATTAGAACAGGGCTAGAGGAAACCATCATAGAATGAGGTATTGATGATGCACTGACTATCCCCATAAGACAATTTGAAGATAAGCTTCTTACAAAAATTGGTAAAAGGCTGCTTACATTTTTTGGTGAAGCCAGTCTGAGAGTATTAAATGGGTATATAAAGGGGGACTGGCAGGGTCAAATCACATTCCTACTGTAAGAGGTGGAGGGGCATTAGACTTGTTTTTTTTCTCTTTTAGATATTTCCTGAAGAAGACCTAAGGTCGAAATGTAGATTTTTAACTCTATTTTCTATTTTCAGTGTGCATTTAATATAACCATTTTGTTTTGCTTTTAGACCACATGCTGACGCAGTGCCTTGTCTTTGTTTTTTTACAATTAGATTTATTTGCCATCTCTGTTAGTGATCATCAATTTATTAAACACTTTATGGTGTATAAAGCTTGGAAAAGTGACCACTATCCGATAATATGTACTATGGAAACTCGCTTTAATAACCCAAGTAGAAATAAGGTGCTTGAAAGGGAATCTAATCAAAATATGTGCATAAAATATGGAAAGAAGATTCACTGGAATGAATATACAGAAGGGCTAATAGATGATATTATAGATGGAGAAGAAATCAGAGCTACAGTTGATATATTGTTTTCCCAAGATATGGGGGCCTCTGTAAATAAAAATAATATAGTATATAACTTTGATTCACTTATAAGTTTGTTGGAGAAAAAGTTGGGAGAGAAGAAAAGACCTGTACTTACTGATAATACTATAGGCTCAGTAAATCTGTGGTTTGACTCTGATTGTTATAAAATGAGAAGAGATCCAAAGAATTGCCAAAATAAGAGCAAGAGCCCCCACAAGTTTAGTACTTACAGTACAGCAATAAGGTTGCTTAAAAAAGAATAAAGGCAGTTAATATTTAATAAGAAAAAGATGTATAAAGCCACACAATGGGGGTGACTACAGGACAGTATTGTAAATAAAGACTCCAAAATGTTTTGGGCGCTGGTGGTATATGGCTATCATGAAAACAATATCTGTTATAATACTCTAGGCCTAATTACAGAGAATCGATAGGTTGCTTATTTTAATGGGATATATAATAGGCAGGATGGAAGAGATAATTTGCCAAACTATGGATATATAATGATTGAGCAAATAACAAAGCATTGTGTATTCCCTATTGCTGAAATAGAAGTGAAGTAAGCGATACTGGCACAGGAAAAGAATAAGGCAGCTGGTGCAGATGGAATCAAGGCAGAAGTTTTTTTATTAAAGCCATATATTGGGGCAAACATCTTGTCCTTTATGTTTTAATTTATTGCTAGCTGTTTAGTACTCCCTAAATATTGAAATAAAGGAATTATTATTACCTTGTTTAAACAAGGAAATAAGCAAGATCCAAGTTACTACAGACTGATTACATTACTTCTTGTGGTGCAGAAGATTTTTTCCAGAATAATTCTGGAGAATTTAGAGACATGGGTGGAAGAGAATGGATTAATATCTAAATTCCAGTGTGGTTTTAAAAGAAATCATAGCACATTGGGTCTAATTTTTACTTTGACTTATTTGCTAGATAAGTATTTGGGGGAAGATCAGGCATATTATATGTTGAATTTCTTGATATCAGAGCAGCTTTTGATTCAGTATGTAGATTAAAATTATGGGAAATGTTGGAATCTATGAATATTGATCCCCAATTATTGTCAATATTGAAACTACTTCATACAAGTACCACAGCAGAGGTTAGATATACAATGGATGGAGCATTAACTAGAAAATTTAGTGTAAAAGATGGCATAAAGCAAGGTTGTATTCTTGCCCCACTTTTATTTAATTTATATATTGATACATTAATAAAAAATGTTCAAAAAATTGACACCTTCCCCCAGTAATAATGAATGAAAAAATTCAGGTATTATTGTATGCAGATGATGCAATTTTTGTCTCTAGAACTCCCCTGGGATTAAGAAGAGTACTTTCTAGTATTATGAGTTCTTTGGAATCTTGGGATTTAACATCTAAGGCCGGATATTCAAAACTTTGCCCCATGGCTAAATTAGCACAGCTTAGTGGGCAAACTTAGCCCGGCGCACAAAGTAAGCCATATTCAAAAGGAATAGCCCAGGGCAAACAGCTTCTGAATATAGCATGGGAATGAGGCTGGGAAAACTGGGCTGGGAGTGCAGGGAAAACTTAACCCTGGAATAAGACAGCTCTGAATATGACAACCAGGAAGTGCAAACCACAGCAGCAACACAGTGCACAGCAATGTGAAGGTAGGTAGAGGTGAACTATGTGGCCAATGTGTGTGCCAGCAAATGTGTGGACCCAGTACAGCTGCAGGCAGAAGCGTATGTGAAAGTGTAGTGTGTAAAACTGTAAAATATTCTCCGAACTGTTAGCGCAACGCTAACACGTTTGTGCGGGTTTAACACAGAACTAAACCATTTGCCCAAGTGCAAACACATTTGCCCAGCGCTAAACTTTGCCATATTCAAAAGTGACATGCAAATGAGCCTACTTAGGTAGTCTGTGGGCAAACATCCAGATTAGCATCTTATTATACCCTGATTTGCATGCAGGTTGCCCAGCGTTACTGCAGGGTCCCACAAAGCCACCTGTAGGTTGGTCTGGAAGTACAGGGGCTGGCCAGGTATGACCCCAGCTCCACCTGTAGGTCAGTCTGGCAGTACATGATGATAGCTGTAGGCTACATGTAAACAGTACAGCATAGCATAGCATATTGTACTGCAGGGGACAACACAACATAGGCACAGATGGTGGTGGTGGTGCTGCACGCAGCTGTCACACTGTAGGTCATGCTACAGTGCACTGCAGACACTATAGTAGCAAGGGGGCCAGTAGTGTGAGGGACACAGCAATGCCTATGGTGTGTAGGGCAATGATGATGATTGCAATATACACTGTCTCAGGCCCAGTCTGCAGGTGTTTACTGAGAGTGGACATTACTGTTACGCTGTTGTGTGACCCACAGATTCTGTACCTCTGGCATGGGATGCTCACAGTGACATATACATGTCCAGTTTTGTGTGCTGTGGCAGTTGTACAGCTGTGTGGTATGTGGCCGGGGGGATATATATTATCAGAAAGGCACACTGATGTTGGGGTATTCCCAGTACTGGCCCATGTGCACTGCATGATGTGTCCCAACCTTGAGGCCACACCTGGTCTGTGGCACAGCCTGGCCACCCATATACTCTCCCCTCAACATTCTCCATGCCCACAGTGCATGTGTGGGCTGGCATCTGTTGGAATCCACAGAAGAGTGCTCTGCAGATGCGTGCTGTATGGCCACACTCCCATGCTGTCCACTGGTGGCAGGGTCACCACTTACTGCCTGGCATGGCTGGGACTGGTGGCAAATGATGGCATCATTGTGATGCCATCAGTGAGTAGCCTGTTTCTTCTATGTCTGGCTTTGTCTTTGTGCTATATTTATTTGTTAGGGTTGCGCAAAGCCATGCAAAGGCCATGCAAACACCTGTGCAAAGTCACAATGTCACACAAAGCTGATTGCCCAGGGTTAAGACTAGCTTTTGCTGGGTGGTAATGTGCACCACACTAAGTGTCATGCTAAGTCATGCAAAACCACTTTGCATGGCGCTAGTCACTGAATATAGCATTATGCCTGTATTCATGTACATGCCCCCTCAGTTTACCCCTTGCATACATTATGATGTTGCCCGGGGCTAATGCAGTTTGCACATGGTGTTTGGCCTTTTGAATATAGCAGACCCACGCTAATCCGACACTAAACCTGCGCAATTGGAATTTTCCCAGCGCAAAGCTTTGAATATCTGGCCCTAAATATTGAAAAAACTAAAATGATGATATTTAGTAAGAACAGGAGAAGTATTGTAGACAATGAATGGGTTGTTTTAGATAAAAATAAAATCCAGATTGTAAGGAAAACTAAATATTTGGGGGTAACTTTTGACTCAGGGGTATCCTGGAGACAGCAGTTTTTGGATTTAAAGGCTAGTACACAGAGGGTTAACAATGCTGCATTTTCTTTTGCAAATAAGTTTGCTAATAACTCATTTATTGCAATGATAAAGTAATTTGTGGCAAAAACAATAGGACAAGTGCTTTATGGTAGTGAAATTTGGGGTTTGGGGGTATCCAAATACACAATGCAGAATACTGAAGTAATTCAAAGTACATTTATATGAAATTCCCTACATCTACCAAGAGACTGTCAGACGAACTTCTTGAAATTAGAGACCGGAATGCTTCCCATTAATACAAGAATACAAATTAAAGCAATTATGCTATGGAAAAGAATAAATTTGATGGGGAATTTGCGTTTACCAAAGTTGTGTTGGCTGGAAACTTTAAAGTTAATGGAAGTAAGAAAAGAGATGGATAACTGGTTTACCAGAGTATATGAGTTTACAAAAAAATAGGTCTTATAAATACATTTGCAGTACCAAATGCTGATTTATATGCTAGTGAAACTATTATTAGATTGCAAGATAATGCCAGGCAATTGGATAAGGGAAAGCTTAACAAAATAGAAGTTGGGAAAATTTACTCTACCCTGAAACAAGACTGGGGCATTGAAACTTACTTAGTTAAATGTGAGAGTGTATGGCATAGGTAAACACTGAATGCAGTGAGATTGACTTGTCTGGGCAATCTGCATTTTGATGTAGGAAAATATTTAAGGTGTGCAGCCCTGAGTCAATGTAACTGTACCTATGTAACTATAGATATAATGCATTCTATTTTTGAGTGTCAGAAATGGGTTACAGAAAGAAATTGTTGGCTAACTCCCTTACTGCCAGAATTCAGAGGGAAGGTGGTTCCAGAAGTAGTTGTTCAATTATTAAAATTAGATCAAGTTAAGAAAATGTATGCTCTAGCAACATTTTTTCAAGTAAAAAAGCTCTGGAGGTAATATTGTAAGATAAAAGATCATTATACCTGTATGGGAAGGATTAGATGAAATCTTATCATTGTATTAAATTATTGTATTTTTATTTGTGTACTATCTGTTTTTAATAATATTTGATGTAACAAATTGTTTGAATTTTATACATCTATAAATAAAAAATCTGAAAATCTATACAAACTTAATGTTTTCTGTATTTTTCTCCCTATATGATTTAAGAATTATATATATTGTATGCATTATATGCATTGTGTTTGTGATTTTCATTAGACTTAATTTAATAAAAGTTTCCCTATTCTTTAAGTGACATTGCAGAGGTACTAGAAGGAAATGTATGTCCTGTAGCTGGGTGAAGGGTGTTAATTGTCTGGCCTCTGACCTCAGCTACGTGATAACTGGAGGTGGGGCTTAGTCACAGTTAAAGCAGCAAACAGAAGTTCATCTTCTCAGAAGAAGCCAGAAGGTGAAGGAAGGAAACATATTCAATTCAATGCTTCAGAGTAACTGGTAACTGGTATTTTTCTTTTAAACTTAGATTGTAGGCTTGTAGTGACACTATACTTTCTTTCTGTGTTGTCTTTACTTATAATTGTTTTTTGGGCTGTTGAAAATTTAAAAATAGTGGTGGTGTAATTCTGTGCTGTCTTTAATTGTTGCAATTGCCTCCACCCCTTCCCCCAACTCTTAATTATATGCCCTGATAAATCTGATTGACAGGAGCTAAACACAGGGTATAGTAAGAGGTGTGAAGTAGGAGGGCATAAGGGGAAGAAGACCACCCTCAGCACGACAAGTTTTTGACTCATTTATTTATTTATTGGTTTCTTTTTCCTTAAAAAATATATATCTGAGGATCAGTTACAGGATTTTTAGTACTGTAACAAATAAAAAGAGAACTAAGAGAGCTTCAGTAGCAGATGAAGTAGTGGAATTGCAGTATAATGTGGGGAGTGGTGCAATGCAGTGGCTGTGGGGCAGCCATATTCAGGCAGACCTTCTGGACACTGAGGTGCTGCCCTATCTGCATGCATCTCTCAGGGCTGCTGGGATGAGGTAGCCAGACTTTAGAGCGGAAGTAAACTGGGTCAGGAGTACCATCACCCCTGTCCAGGAACCACCCAGTCCAATGCAGCTGCCTCAAAGGATGCCGAGAACGAGGAGCACTTGGATGACAGTGGCCCAGAGGTTAGAGCAGTCAGGCAGAGGCACATCCCAGATCCTATTCTTTCAAGAACTCATATGCCACACTGGCAAATGAGGACAACCAAACAGAGGTACCCAGGGAAGTGGAAGGTAAGGATGTGGAGGTTAGCCAAGGAGGTGACCTCAGTGGGGAAAGCAGTGGACCCCAGAGGAGGAGGAAGAATCCTGGTGGGGGACTCCATCATAAGAGGGATCCAGCTAGGAACACAGGAGGGGGAGGACAGGGAGGTGAGGTGCCTACCAGGTGCCATGGCATGGAGGGATGGAAGGAAGATACTGGGGATCACTGGGAAGGCAAGACAGGAGGGTGAGCTGGATGTCATTATCCACCTAGGTACTAATGACTTGGCAAATGGAGAGCCAAAGGAAGTTCAGGAAGAGTTTAGGAAACTGGGGAGGGGTCTCAAGCAAGTAGCTACTTCTGTCACTTTCTCAGAAGTACTACCTGTGAGAGGCAAGGGAGAGCATAGGAGTGCATGCACCAGGAACTTTAACTCATGGTTGAAGAACTGGTGCTGTGAGGAAGGGTTTGGATTCATTGGTGACTGGGGACCCGTCTGGAGGGATGGAGGTTTGTTCAAGCCTGACGGCCTGCATCCATCCTGGAGGGGAATCCAAGCACTCAATGATAAGTTTAAATGCTACATTGACAAGCATTTAAACTAGCAAAGGGGGGTGGCAGGCCAGCAAGGATGATACCTACTTGCTCACCCCCCACAGCTAGTAATGGAACCAGTGAACCAGAGGAGTGGCTATCTCTGCAAAGCAGTGTGCAAAAGATGGAGATTAGTGTCCAAAAGGTGGATAAGCAGAAAAGGGGCAAAATTCAGCAGAAGGGCAGACAGCAAGGAGAACCAGGGATAAATGACAACCAAGGAAGGGGCTGGAGTAGAACAGTGAAGCAGTCTAGGGAGGTCAAATCATGGAAAGCCATGTGTGCAAATGCCAGGAGCCTTAGCAACAAGATGGAGGCTGTCATGGTACAGTCAGACCTGGACATTGTGGCCATCACTGAAACCTGGTGTAATGATAACCATGACTGGGAGATGGCCATACCTGGCTACAACATATTCAGAAGAGACAGAGCAGGCAGGAAGGGAGGAGGAGTGGCACTGTATGTGAAAAATGACATAAGGGCCACACAGATCCAGGAGGAACAAATGGGGAGAGATACTGTGGGTTAAGCTGGAAAGGAAAATGGGGCCAGCCATCCGCACAGGTGTGGTCTATAGACCACCAGCCCAGGAGGAAGAAACAGATAGGGAGCTGATGCTAGCCATCCAAAGGATGGTAGACAAGGGTGAGGTAGTACTGGTTGGAGACTTCAATATACCAGACGTGGACTGGAGCATCCCAGCAGCAGCATCAACTAGGAGCAGATTTATCCTGGACTCCCTTCAGGGTGCCTTCCTCAAGCAACTGGTCATGGAACCAACTCGGCAGAAGGCAATACTGGACCTTGTGCTCACGAACAGGGACAGCTGGATGGGGGTAACAGTGGGGAGCACCTGGGTAACAGTGACCACCAGTCATTGTGGTTTGAAATCACAGAAAGAGCAGAACAAAACCACACAAAACACGTATCCTGGATTTTAGGGGGGCAGACTTTGGGAAAATGGGGAGATGCTTGAAAGAGGCATTAAGGGGAATGGGACAGGAATCAGGGATTGAGGAACAGTGGGCAGTATTTAAAATGGGGATTATAAGAACAACAGAATTATGCATTAAGCAGGTTAGCAAGAGGAAAAGAAAGAGGAGACCATTATGGTTTTCCAAAGAGGTAGCAAAGAAAGTGAAAGCCAAAAAGATTGCATTCAGGCAATACAAAATGACACAGGCAGAAGGGGATAGGGAGAAGTACCAGGAGAAACAAAGGAAGGCAGGGAAGTCAGTAAGGGAAGCCAAAGCTCAGACAGAAGAACACATTTCAAAATCAGTGGTTAAAGGGGACAAAACCTTTTACAGGTACATAAGTGAAAAAAGAAGGACAAAGGGAGGGATAGTGAGACTGAAGGGGAGGATGGGGAGCCGCGTGGAGGATGACAACAGTAAAGCTGACATATTGAACAGGTATTTCTGCTCAGTCTTTACTAAGGAAGAGGGGTAATGGGTCTGAAGAGGAGTACAAGGGGTGAGAATGGTGCAGAAATGGACACAAGTCCCTTTACACGAGAAAGGGTCCTGAAGGAACTGGAAGTAATAAGAGCTGATAAAGCAATGGGGCCAGATGGGGTGCACCCCAGGGTCCTTAAAGAACTAAGAGAGGTGGTGGCTGAACCTCTGGCTATCCTGTTCAGCCAATCACTGGAAACAGGGGAGGTACCCAAAGACTGGAGGACAGCAGATGTGAGTCCCCTTATACAAAAGTGGGAACAAAGAGGAAGCAGGAACTACAGACCAGTCAGCCTCACCTCGGTAGTGGGAAAGATCATGGAAGCACTACTGAAGGAGAGATTGGTGGAACATCTGGTTGTCAATGGACTACAGGACCCAAGGCAGCATGGTTTCACCAGGGGAGGTCATGTCAGACCAACCTCATTGAATTTTTGACTGGGTGACTAGGGAGGTGGATCAGGGAGGGCAGTGGACATGGTCTATCTGGACTTCAGCAAGGCCTTTGACACTGTGCCACATAGAAGACTATTACACAAACTGGGGAATATGGGTGTGGGCAGGACAGTAGTGTGGTGGGTAGGTAACTGGCTGGGTGGCAGGACACAGAGAGTGGTGGTAAATGGCTGTCACTCCACAGGGGAAGAGTGACCAGTGGGGTACCACAGGGATCAGTGCTGGGACGGTCCTATTCAACATCTTCATCGGTGACATTGCACAGGATATAGAAGGCAGAATTTCACTGTTCGCTGATGACACAAAGCTCTGTAACAGAGTAGACACACCAGAGGGTGTAGACAGAATGAGAAGGGACCTGCAGAAACTTGAAGAATGGTCAAGGGTTTGGCAGTTGAAATTCAATGCAAAGAAGTGCAAGATAATGCATATGGGGCACAAAAACCTGGCACAATATATCGTTGGGGTGAGGATATAGCATGCACCAAGCAGGAAAGGGATCTTGGGGTTGTCATCTCTGATGACCTCAGAGGGAAACAGTGTGACAAGGCATCAGGTAAAGCAAATAGGATGCTGGGATGTATAGGCAGGGGCATCACCAGCAGGAAAGGGAGGTCATAATTCCGCTATACAAGACACTAGTGAGCCCACCTGGAGTACAGTGTACAGTTCTGGAGACCATACCTACGTAAGGACATAGACAGGGTAGAGAAGGTTCACAGGAGGGCAACAAAGATGGTGCATGGGTTGCATCACAAGTCCTATGAAGACAGGTTGAAGGAACTGAACATGTACTCCTGGAGGAGAGGAGGGAGAGAGGGGATATGATAGAGACATACAAGTATCTTACAGGGAGGAACAGGGTGCAGGAAAACACTATTTTAAGCGAAAAAAATGTTTCGGACTAGAGGGCATGAGATGAAGTTGGAGGAGGACGATTCAGAGGAAACATGAAGAAATTTCTTCACAGAACGGGTGGTGGACAAGTGGAACACCCTGCCAGAGGAAGTGGTGGGGGCTGAAACAATCACGGGATTTAAGAATGCATGGGATAGACATAAAGGAATTCTAGAGGTCAGGGATAAGGGGAAATAGACTTCCAGGAAAACAAACTGAACTTACAAGCTCAAATGGGCAGACTAGGTGGGCCATAGGCCCTTATCTGCCGACACTGTCTATGTATCTATGTATCTATGTATCTATGTCTCTTTGCAGATGACACAAAGATCTACAACAGGGTTAATACACAAGTGGAGGGGTGGTAAGGATGAGAAGGGACTTGGCAAAGTTGGAGGAATGGTCAAAAGTATGGCAGCTTAGACTCAAAGCAAAGAAGTGCAAAGTAGTGCTCGCACCTTGGAAACAAAAACCCAGGAGAAGAGTACACAATGGGGAGGTATTAACAACAACAAAAATTGAAAGTGACCTGGGGGTAGTCATATCAGATGACTAAAGGGTAGGCAAGCAATGTGAGAAGGCAGTAAGGAGGGCTGGGGGGATACTGGAATGTAAAGGGAGAGACATCACCAGTAGAAAACAGGAATTTGTTATCCCTCTGTACAGACTGTTAGTGAGACCCCATCATTGGGAGTACTGCAAGCAGTTCTGTTGACCACATCTCCACAAGGAAATAGGATAGAGGCAGTCCAGAGAAGGGCAACTAAAATGGTGCAGAGTCTGCAACAGAAGCCATATGAAGAGAGACTAAAGGAGCTTAATATGTATACCCTTGAGGAAAGGATGGAGAACGAGGACATGATAGAAACTTTTAAGTACCTCAAGGGAATCAACAACGTCCAAAAGGGTAGCATCTTTCAGAAAAAGAGTTGTGCAAGAACAAGGGGACACAATTTGAAGATAGAGGAGAGACGGCTCAGGGGAATGTGAAGATATATTTTTTTACAGAGATGGTAGTGAAACAACCTCCCTGAGGAGGCTGTGGGGTGAAAAACAGTGGGGGAATTCAAGAATGCATAGGACAGACAAAGCAGTTCTGGTGGGGGGTTTGGAAGCAGTAGGCTGCTGATTAACTAGGATCTGCTGCTTATCCAATAGGTAGGGAAATGGGCAGACTAAGTGGGCCAAGAGATCCTTATCTGCTGTCAAAGTCTATGTTCCTAAGTTTCTATGGTGCAAAAATATCAAAAACCACCCAAGTTACATGTGGTTGTTACAATTTTCCTGCACACGTGTGCAACTTTGCCAATTTTTAATATTTTCACTCCAAATTTTCTATAGCCATTCTGCCACACCACCTCATGAACAGTACAGCAGTCATTTCTGACATCCTGTCTGAAATGTGTTCTCATACCTGCGGCATGGAATGAAGCTACCTCAAAGAATCACCGAATATGTAGTGAGTGATGCACAGAGGTGGAGCAACATCGAGCAGTATGAAAGACAAATGTTATTTTCATGAGTGTCATTATTAGTGATGTGCAATGTCCCAAGGCTTTGTAAATGAAGCCAACCAAAATAACAAACTTTGCATTTTGTAACTGCAACCCATGTTATTGATGACCTACTGTCATTGCACATGGACGTGGGCACAGTGCAGACACATGAGGTTATGCTGCTGCAATCTGCAGACTTCGTGGTGGTATCCAATGATGAGGTAGGGAACCTACTACTGTGGACACATATACATGCTACTTAGATGGAGTTGGGGGTTGTGTCAGTGGAAATGTGTGAAACTGCATGTGTTAGAGGGAGATGTGTCACCAGCAGAAGGAGGGAGGTGTTAATGCCACTGCACAGATCATTAGTATGCACTCATCTGTACTACAGTGTCCAGTTATGGAAGCCACATCTCTGTTTGGACATAGCTAGGTTGGAGACAGTTGACAGCAGGGCAAGAGAGCCTACTCCAACAGTCATATCAGGAGTGACTAGGAGGCCTCAATATGTATAGTCATGCAGGGATATATGATAGAAACCATCACATATGTGGAAGGCATAAATAGGGTACCAGGTGGTAACATATTTCATAAAGGGTGATGTTCAGATGTAACCCTGGGACTGCATGGCCACTGCCAGAGGAGCCCACTATGGGGCTCATTAGACTGAAGCATAGAGGAAGGGTGCAGAGGAACAAAATAAAGTATTACATATTTGCAATAAATCTCTCAGGCTCTTAAGGTGAGTGACTGGTAGGGTTATTCCAGACCTAAACTCTGATACAGGGCCACAGTGATCCAGACCACACAAAGATGCCATTGTTCACAACAGGCTGTCCATTCTTAGACAGTGTATTAGTTTGTCCCTTATCCAAATATCTTTATCCCAATCCTACCCTATGCCCAGCCTATGTCGTTCCTTCATGGTTTCCACACAAAATTGCCATTCTGCTTACAGGTAACACTGATGTGATTCTACTTACCCCAAGGGATTGGGCAGTTATACAGGAATGAGGTGATATGCCATGAGTTTGCAAAAGGTAGCCTAAGGGGTGGGGCAAGTATTTCTGCAAAGGATGAGTGATAGTTGCATGTAAGTCTATTCATTTATTTTCTCTGCTTTCAGACTGTCACCTGCTGTCAGCACTGCAAGCACAGCACATTGTACCAAATAATCAGGACACAAACAGAAGACACCTTGGTGAGCAGTGCAACAACACAAACAACTGAAAGATTTGGCACAGATCAAGGTATGCAGTGGCCGGAGTTTGATTTCAATTTCCATGATACTGTGAAAAAATTGTACGATCACCATCCATATGCTTCCAGGATCATTCCTGAAGAAGATACTGTGGTCCAAGTACCACCAAATATTTCTGCAGAGTCCAGCTCAGTGCACTGACAGTTCATCAGACAGCGATAGTATGGGAGATGATGATGATGATGACGATGAACAGGACTTCAACGATCGAGCTCAGGACAGTGATTATGTTCCAGATTCAGATGAGAGTGATTCAGATGCTTCAGACTCTGAAGATGATCCTGTTGAAAATTTACATGCCATTGACAAATGTTTGGTGTACTTGTCCAAATTAGATGACCTTTTCCAGTTTTGTTTCCTGTGCAGGAGCCCAGTTACAGGAAAGGACAATCATTGCAGAGACACAATAATCACAGTAACAGTTATGTGCCACCTCCAATCACTTTTGGTGGTGTAGTGCTGCATGTAATGGAGATGCTGCATTACTTAGGGAAATGGTCTCGTCAATTGTCCATAATGTTGTGGGCATGCATAAGTGGTTTGGTAACAAGAAGTTCCACAGGTGTGGACATGCCAAGCTGACAGCCAAGGAAAGAGCTAGAAAATTATGGATTAGTCCCAGATCAGTAGAGTACACCATGGTGCAGTCTGTTATATTTAATAAAAAATTTATCAAGGATCTTGGAAAAGTGATTACATTTTGTCATGCTGGTGGCCTGGAGGTGTTCCATTCACTGCTCCTAAAATACTGCCCTAAGAGACAGCACTTCTGTTTTGGTGGAATGATGGCATAACAGCGGCTGGTGGCAATGAATCACAATGAGAATGTAGACTGCCAGGAAGCTGTGACTGCAGAAGGGAAGCAGCATTTCCGCGTTGTCAACCCAAAGAGCCAAAAACAAGTGGGTAGCCAAATGTGTGCAGAGCACAAAACATGAGACACCAAAGAGAATGATGACAGCTGTTCTGAAGAGCAGGGAAAGAAGTGATGAACCAACACCACCAATGAAGAGATACCTGTCACGGAACATTTCAAACACAGTAAGACCACCAAAGGATGAAGTTATTGAGAAGCATAGCTCACAATTCAAGTGACACAAACATTCATGTGAACAATGCACATATTCCAAATAGGGGTACTGGAGATACTGGTGATACTGGCACACAGGATTGGTTCTTTCCATTACCGATGGCCATGTCCTAGGCATAGCATGTTGAGAACAATATACTATTTGTGACACCGTCCTGATTTTTTTCTTTTAGTTCTATTGACCTGGTGTTAATGTTTAGTGTAGATGTGTACACAACAATGTCCATAAAGTCCATTACAAGCTGCTGAAGTAACAGATATTGACTGTTTAGTAAACAGTTTCTTGTTTTAGGTGTGATGCACAGGTGGTTTGAATCATCTATACCTGCCAGAAGTCATGTGTAAACCATATGGTCTATAAAGCCCAGTGTAGTGAGTTGTGGTAAGAAATAGTAAACATTGTACATACAGTTGGTTTTCTATTTAAAGTGTGATACACATGTGATTTACATCACCTGTTGCTCCCCAAAGTCTTGCTTATACAATCCGTGTGAGCATCTTTCATTGATGCACACTTGTTTATGTTGTTTGCTTTTGAATCTATGCACACAAATTATAAATACAGACAAGGTTCATTATTGAAATATTCAAAATAAACAACTTTTATCAGCATGTGTTGCTTGCACTGCAATATGCTAACATCACAGCCTTAGAAACACAGAAACAGAAAAATTGTCACCAGATAAGGATTGTTGAGCCCATCCAGTCTGCTGCCCCAAGGCCGTACATTAGTTTGTCATCCTATGACCCTAG
This sequence comes from Neoceratodus forsteri, assembly GCA_016271365.2. Lineage (NCBI taxonomy): Eukaryota > Metazoa > Chordata > Ceratodontiformes > Ceratodontidae > Neoceratodus > Neoceratodus forsteri. The sequence continues at coordinate 17,616,960 of CM028129.1, read as the reverse complement.
CAGGTCAGTGGTCTACCATACTCTGTGTGCAGACAAATGTAATCATACTTTCTATCCAACTACAAGTACCAGCTGCCATTGCATGGTTAGAGTGATGCAGAGAAAGAACAAAGCAGGAAAGAGAAATAGGGTTATAAGACTGATGGATGTGGGTAGAGAAGTAGTTGCAGAGTCGATTTACTAGCAACCAAAGCACAGCAAAACAGAAACAATTACCAGTAGCTTTTGCAGCACCTGTGAGTTACTAGGCTGCTAATACAGCTAAAGAATAATCACGTTGTGAGAACCAATGGAATGTCACATAAAAACTTGACAGAGTGAGTGTTCCGGGTGTCTCTGTCTATGTTCCAGACTGGACAATGGTCAGAGTCATCTCCATCTGCAATCCTCACAACCACTGGCAATGGCATAAAACAACATTCCACACTGGCAATGCGCACTGTAGCAGGGTCTCATGCAGGTGAACACATGCTACACATTTCAGCAGGTTCGCATGCAGGTGAACACATGCTACACTTGCTTCTGACAGAAATGTATGAGTGACTTTACCACCAGTCCCTAAAAGCTGGCTTCATGGCTAGTAATACGGGGTCAAACGTTCTTAAATGTATCAGCAATGGTAGCTTTGTAAGGGTTCCCTGCATGGCCCACAGTTTAAATCTTGTGGTACAGGAATTTCCAAAGTGTCCAGAAATCAAGCAAATGCTGAATGTTGCATGCTGCATGCTGCATCTGTGATCTTGACTCTAGCTCCTGGACCAGGCAGTATACAAGATGCTTTAGAGCCATACCCACCAGCCTTCCCTATGGTTGACCTTGACTTGGGAGCAAAACTGGGTTACCAGTAAGCCAGGAAAATCCATTGTCCCGGTGACACAGATCCGGCCTGTATGCACAGTTCAGTAAATACCCAATGCACCCACACTTCTGCTGTACTGGATGGTGTTGTGGTGAATGTGAACTAACTACAGGCACACTTTGCTAAGTGTGGTGTACAATCCAGGTGAAATGGCCAACAACGGGTGTGATGTCAACAACACAGAGGCCAAGGTAGTAGAAGGACCAGATGTACAAAGTGATATCAGCGGACAGAATTGTATATGACAGATATATAATTCAAATGAGTGTCAAACCATGGGCTATGCTTCACTAGCTAACAGACAGCAAACTGACATTTTTTTTGCAGCCTGCAACCCCCCTCCCCCCCCCCAAAAAAGGTAAGGATCCACATTTAACATGAATGGTGTATTCCTTGACTGTAAAAGTAGTCCTGAACTAAATTCTCATAGAGCTAGTAGGGCTCTGATATTGTGTTCAATGCAGTGTATGATGTATGAGGTAGGATTAAAAAACTGGTCAGCTGAACTGCAGAGAAATGGTGCTTATATGGGCTACCTTATGTTGCTCCCTATAAGAATGTAATGGTATGCTGGCTGAAGAGCAAAACCCCTATGGTGAAATGCCCCACAGCAACAATTTTGACAAGTTTTGGAATTGTCATCGTGGGGGACCTGCAGGCAAAATTTCACCCTTTGGCCAAGTGATGCCCCCCTTATGAGTTAACTCTGACTTGGAATAACAATCATTAGTAGGATGGGTGCCAGGAGCCCAGCCCCCCCCGCATGGGGGGGTTTGGGGTGCACAGCCCCCGATTGAAAAACACTAATGTCTGTCAGGTGAAATTTCACCTGCCGACATCGGGGATCTCACTATGCTGAACCTCGACAACACTGTTGTTGCATTGGCTTAGGTAAACCGAATATAACAGAAGGGAATGCCACGGCACACTTTGGTTACCGAGCATCATGTGGGCTGCAGTTCCATTAGATTCCATGCAGTTGCACTACTGCTGCAAACTGCAATTCACAGGTAGCCTGCCTGTATGACATGCCTTGATGTGTTGTGCACTATTGCCTTTGTGAGTATTCAACAGAATTGATGCATAACCTCTCCACCCAAGATTTCAGAAATGCGTCCTTTTACTACATGTAGGCTGCAGTATGTAGCAGTGCAGAAACTTAAGGAGTGCCAAAAAAGGACACCGCATGCCACTATCACTGGGGCACTTGACGTTTGGTGAAGACAGCTGCTGGAGTGGTAGAAACTTCACATCAAGGGAGCCCATACAGGTACGCTAGCTGTGGAGTGCAGTATGCCACAATGAGCGTATGTTCAACAAAACAATTTGTGGAAAAAAGAAATAGCACATCACAGGACAGGTACCCATGTGTGCTACACTGGGCTACTTAGAGCATGAGACCTGCTAGCACACGTATGCAAAAATGTGTGGAATGCAATCTTGAGATGCATAGAATGAAGCATGAGAGCAGAGAACATGCTCACTGTAACCCTGTGAGACTGCATTCCGTGCTGTGAGCTGCCTCCCACCCTTTCACAGAACAAAATGCCCACACCAAGGTAACCAAGCAAGCAAGGTGAATATATTTTGTATTTCTCACCAGTGATTAGGTAGCCACAACTCAATAGTCTGTATAGATTATGCATTGCTATGTGACACAGGATTGAAAAGTCTGGAATTCAATGGCACACTTGTGTTACTATCATGGGGTTTGCTACTTTATTAGCACATTTGACAAACTAAGTGCAATTTTATAACAGATAGGTTTCCGACATCTCCATGACACTTTGTTTCCTTGCCATTCCTGAATCAGTACATGTGTGCGACTAGCAACATTGGTTTATGGCAGCTATGAAAAATGCATCAAAACGCTGTCCCAAACTAGCCAGCCTGCATGTGCTGCTTTGTTGTGCAGTGAAGGAAGGCTTGTGTGAACCTTAGACATAGAAAGAAAGACAACTGGGGTAAGAAAAGGAGCACACTGTCCCATCTAGTCTGCCCTATACCCCCCACTGAACAGCACCAGATAGTATCACGTACAGGCAAGTGAGTCAGAGTTCATATCTAGAATAGTTGCAAGCTGGTAATTTGTTGGGAAGGAAAATAACATGCCCAGGTTGGCTAATGCATAGGGTTAGGTAGATTCCAAAGGGGAGCAGTAATAAGGAAGCAAATGTATGAATAACATCATGGGGTCCACACACATATAACATGAATTGTGGAGAATTCAAATCTCAAGACTGATGCATTGAATAGGCACTACCATGCAACAGTCAGTTTCACTGCTACCATGTCAGACTGTAGTAGGAGCAGTGTTCTGCTGCACACTGATGAAACTCAATGTGCACAATAAAAGGGCACCTGGAATAGACTACACAGCTCGACAAGGATTACATCCCTTTTTTGGAGGGGGGGTCCCATATCATAATATTGCAGAAAGGATTGCAAACTATGGTTCACTGAACTACAAAGCGACACTGTACTGCAGCATGCAGTTTCCTAAACTAGCTGCCTTAGTACTGCACTCCATAACAGAATTCCATACCACACCTGGGTTACTGTCATGTGGTGTGATGCCTCAGTATACTCAGAACCTTTGCAGCATTTGCCGTTGTATTATAAAGCCACATAGAACATGCTGAGCCTAGACTCATGATCTAGCATGCCTGTATGAGCTACCTATGGTGACTGTACTCATTCAGCAATCTAACAAATTATCACTAAACACAACGTGCTCAGTGTGTGTAGGTAGGCAAGACACTTAGCTGACTTCCAAAATGAGTAGGGAGTTCAGTAAATGAATTCCACATTGTTTGTTATGGGACATATGAAGGCAAAGTATGGTGAGCTGAAACTCTTATTATTGGCTGCATTATTACAAGGCTACTGATCAGAGTGCCACAGCATGCCGGGCTTACTGCCCTGTGATGTGCTACATCCTTTCAGGCTGAACAATGTTTTCAAAATACAGCAAATGGGGAGGCAGTATAGCGCAGTGGTCTAAGTCTCTGAGCTGTGAACTTGGTGACATCCAGCAGACCAGACCTGGGTTTGAATCCCACAGCTTCCACTTGCATACTGTGAAACCCTGAGCAAGTCACTTAACCTCCTTGTGCTCCCAGGTTGCTTCTGTAAAAAAGCTTTCAGCTTAGTGTGCTATACCTGATTAAACAACTAAATAAAAAAAAAAAATATATATATCGTTTATTGGCACATAGGAAAATAGAGCCTGCATGAAGTACCGAGCTTGCATGCAAGTTTGTGAAGCCTTGTTGTGCTGTGCACTACTGCCTAGGTGAACCTTGGGAAAAATAGCTGTACAATTTACCTCTATTTGTTTCCAAAATGTAGCTCTTCAATGGTGACGCAGTCAGTTGTGTCAATTTTGTAAAATTACATGCTTCAATAAAACACAATAATGACAGCATAATGACAATATGACTTTCTCAAGTGCCAATTGGTGCACGGAGTAGGTTCAACATACAGCACCGCAAGGCAGCATATACATGCAAGTAAGATCGGGAGTGAAGTGTGTTGATATTTTCACAAACGACTTCACAACCTGAGAAACAATATACAAGGAAATTGTATGCTGATATGGAGGAGCCTAATAAGGCAGCCAACATAACAACATTTGCATTACGTTACAATGTAAATTGTGGTCAGATTGAAGATCGCTTAGAGTGTGTAACATGCCAGTGGGTGCCAGATATGATATGAGATGCACTGTGAGCTCAGTGTTGCGAGCGTCCACCCAAAAAAGTAAAACAATTCAACATAACAATGCCAACAGGTGAAGGCACTACATCTAGCAGACTTTCATGCAGATTATAGAGATTTAAATGTCACTATGTACAGGGTATGGTGCAGTGCATGCTTGGTAGAATTGATAGATTCAGGTGGATGAAAAAGAACAGTAATTCTACAGACTGCCTTATTACGCTGCAACAGAATGGAATGGATTGGGCCACCTTGCTGACTGTCATCAGGTGAGCCATTCCATTTTATGGAATACATTTTAACAATTTTCAGCAATTCTTTTGTCACTTGCCATCTGGCACAGTGACTTGCTTCCACATGACCATGACCAAGGTGTGCCTACGCATTCCAGTGTGCTGCATTCCGTTAAGAAGCAGAGTAATAAAAAAAGGTGTTCAGTATAATGCACTTTGCTATGTTGTTCCAAATAATTTTTCCCTCCATTCTCCCCAAGAATTAACTTTTGCAGATGGAATAATTGATATGGATAGACTGCAGACGGTCAACTTATGCTTTCCCTCTGGCTGTGTGTGACTGCACTCTGGGTACGAACTACAATTGGCAGAACTACACTAAAATGCATAACATGGGAGACAGTTTTAGTAGACATGTTGGGCAGATGAGTACACAATTGTTTCACATTAATGATATCATAAAACTTGATATTTGTCCACTGGCACACACAGTGACTATGAGAATAGAAAGAAGAGAAAATGTACATACACACTGTGAGTGGCCAGATACTTCCCCGTATGGAGCATCACTTCAGGGGTAGCAGGAGTCAGAAGAATTCCCTAGGGGTCATTCAATGTGTAAAATGGAAGAGGGACAGCCATATTTATTAAAAGTCAATATTTTAAGGAAAGGGCTCAACTTTCACGTTGGTTTGCATTGCGATTGTAAAACTGCTTTTGTTAGTGACACTGCAGTGTGATTTGGAGGATGTGGACATTTTCCTTTAAGATATGCACCCTTACCAAGTACCTGGGGCCAGGCATTCAAAACTTTGCCCCAGGGCTAAATTAGCACTTCCCGACATGCTAAATTAGTCCTGAACCAATAGCCTGCTATATTCAAAAGGCCTCTCCCCAGTGCTAAGCCTGCTGAATATAGAATGCTAAGGAAGCCAGGCAAACGGGGCTGGGAGTCCAGTGCAAAAATAGTCCAGAAAATAAGACAGCTCTGAATATAGCAACCAGGAAGTGCATACCACAACAGCAACACAGTGCACAGTGATGTGAAGGTAGGTAAATGTGAACCATGGTGTCAATGTGTGTGCTAGCAAAGGAGTGGATTCATTAAAGCTGCAAGCACCAGCACATGTGAAAGTCTGCAGAAATGTACTATGTTTCCAAAACATTTGTACGATGCAGAAGATGTTTGCGTAGCGTAAACATTTGCCTGGGCCAAAAATGCTGCTATATTTAAAAGTGACATGCAAATGAGCCTACTTAGGCAGCTTCTGGGCAAACATCCAGATTAGCATCTCATTATGTCCTGATTTGCATGCAGTTTGCCCAGCACTATTGCAGGGTGCCACACCTCCACCTGTAGGTCAGTCTGGAAGTACAGGGGCTGGCTGGGTCTGCATATAACTCCACCTGTAGGTCAGTCTGGAAGTACAGGGGCTGGCTGGGTCTGCATATAACTCCACCTGTAGGTCAGTCTGGAAGTGCATGATGGTAGCTGCAGGCTACATTTGTACAGAGCTGCATAGAATATTGTGGCCCAGTTGACCACACAGCATAGGCATAGCTGGTGGTGCTGCATGCAGTCATCAAACTGTAGTTCCTGCTACAGTGCACAGCAGACTGTACAGTAACAAGAAGGCCTGCAGTGTGAGGGACACATCAATGCCTGTGGTGTATTGGGCATCGATGACTGCTGCACATTGCACGATGACAGACCCATTTTGCAGGTGTGTACTGACAGTGGATATTACTGTAATGCTGTTGTGCGACCCACAGACGCTGAACACTGGCATGGGATACTCACAGTGACATATACATGGCTGGCTGTATAAACATGTGAACATACAAAATTGCCAGCAAAAATAGGCCTTACTGTCTGTTGAGTCTGCTTGAGTGTGCAGCTAACCCCTCATTTCACAGCTGCTCTTCCTACTTAGAAACATAGAAACATAGAATTTGATGGCAGATAAGGACCACTTGGCCCACCCATTCTGCCCATTTCCCTACCTACTGGATAAGCTGCAGATCCTAGTTAACCAGCAGCCTACTTCTTCCTACCCTCACCCCCTAGAATTGCCTTATGACTGTCCCATGCATGCTTGAATTCCACCACTGATTTTGACTCCGCAACCTCCTCCAGAAGGCCGTTCCATGCATCCACAACCCTCTGTGTGAAAAATACTTCCTTAAATTACCTCTGAGCCACCCCTCTATCTTCAAATTGTGCCTCTTGTTCTTGCACACCTCTTTTTGAAAGATGCTACCCTCTTGGACTTTGTTGATTCCCTTGAGGTACTTGAACATTTCTATCATGTTCCCCCTCTCCCTCCTTTCCTCGAGGCTATACATATTAAGCTCCTTTCATCTCTCTTCATATGTCTTCCGGTGCAGACCCTGCACCATTTTAGTTGCCCTCCTCTGGACAGCTTCCATCCTGTCTATGTCTTTTCGGAGACTGGGTCTCCAGAACTGCACACAGTACTCCAGATGGGGTCTCACCTCCTTAGATTTACCCTCACCCTCACCCTGTCTCATCCCTTCTTGAAACTGCCCACTGTCTTACAGGCCACCACCTCCTGTGGTAGAGTGTTCCACTTGCCCACCACCATTTCTGTGAATAACTGTTTCCTTACCTCCCTCCTGAATCTTACCCCTTCAGTCTGAGACTGTACCCTCTTGTGTCCCTTCCTCTTAAGTGAAAGATCATCTTTGTTGCTCTACACTCACCCCCTCCAACAATCTGGTATCCTTCCTCAGGTACGTGCACCAGAACTGCATGCAGTACCCCAGGTGTGGCCTAACCAGTGACCTGTACAGGGGAAGGACTATCTCCCTACTTCTGGAGGAGATTCCCCTCGCCATGCACTCCAGCATCATGTTAGCCTTCACTGCCACCTTTCTACACTGAGCAGAGTTGTTCATGCTCCCCATTGTAAGTACCCTCTAGGTGCCTTTCCTCCATGATGCTACCCAACTGTACCCCCCAGATGATAGTCCATCCCTTGGTTTTTTGCTCTGAAGTTCAGTATCTTGCGCTTCTTAGCACTGAAACCCAGCTGCCATGTTTCTGACCATTCTTGCATTTTAGTTACAGTAGGTCACCCTGTAGCCCCTTCCATCACTCAATGACATCAACCACCACCCCCATTTTGGTGTCATCTGCAAATAGACTGATCTTACTTCGGAACCCATGTGAGATATCAGCTATGAATAACCCAAACAACAGCGGTCCCAGTACAGATCCATGTGGCATCCCGCTTGTCACTGCTCTTGGTGCTGAGAGTTCCCTTCCTACTACCACCTTCTGCTGCCTACCACTTAGCCAATTCTTTATACATTTCATCGTCCTCACTCCTGCCCCCACAGCTTCCAGCTTTCGCCCCAGTCTTCCATGCAGCACAGAGTCAAAGGCCTTGCTGAAATCCAAATACACGACATCCACTGTAAGGCCCTTGTCTAGTTCCTTTGTAATAGCTTGGCAGAAGACACCAGGAGAAAGGACTGCTGTGTGACTGAACTTCTCTACTGGGACTATATTGCCCTCCTTCCCTCCCCTCCACCCAAAGCTAGTTCTATTTTTATAGGCACAGGATTTGACTGACAACAGGAACTTCCTGTTTAGGGGCAGGAAGTGAGTGATCACAGAACCACCAAGGACCCACCATCCTAGAAGGGCAAGAGTAGCTCTCCGGCCCCCTCTAGCTGCTGGAGGTCTGCCTCTGAACAAGTAAGTGGTCTACTGAGAAATATAGGATATTCTTGTCTCAGAACAGGACAATCAGGAGCTTAAAGGGCACACAGGCAGAAAGTAAGAGAGAGATAAAAAAACAGAGGAAAGAGTAAGGATTGCAAACAGTTAAGGGGCCAGAAATAAGACATGATTGGAGTGGTGCAGTCCAGTGGCTGTGGAGCAGCAGTCTTCCGGGAGATGTTCTGGAGGATGCGGTGTTGTCCCATCTGCAGGCACCTCTCTGGGCTGAGGGAGGAGGCTGCTCATCTCCAGGCTGAGTTGGCCAGGATTTGTGGGACCTCCTCTTCCATCCAGGGACCACCAGTGCCACTGCCGCTGCCTCAGAGGTTACCAAGAAAGAGGAGCGTTGGACCACAGTGGGCTCAGGGAGGGTGAGGTGTGGAACAGAGGCACATCCCTCCAGTTGTACCTCTCAACAATTCCTATGCCATGCTGGCAAAGTGTGGTTCCTCTATGGAGGCACCTACAGTGGAGACCAAGGAGGATGCTGGGAACCTCCACAAAGGAGACCCACAGGAGGGTGGCAGGGGACCCTGCAAGGAAGGAAACAACTCCTGGTGGGGACTCATTGTTAGGAAGGTAGAACTGGGAAAGGAAGGGGAGAGGGAGGTAAGGTGCCTGCCTGGCACCATGGCTTGGAGGGACAGGGAGCGAATCCTCAGGATTGCCAGAGCAGCTGCACAGGGGAGGGAGCTGGATGTCATTGTCCACTTAGGGACAGATGACCTGGCTAAGAAAGGGATTAGAGAAGTGCAGGAAGAGTTTGTGGAATTGGGGAGGGGCCTTAGTCAAGTAGCACGCACAGTAACCTTCTCGGAGGTGCTACCCACCTATGGCATAGGAGAGGCTAGGGTGTTCCGTACCATGGGATTCAATCAGTGGTTGAAAACTGGTGTGGAGCTCAGGATTTGGCTTCATTGGGGACTGGGGTCCACCTGGAGATGAAGCCTATACTGGCATGATGGGCTGCATCTGTCTGGGAGGGGAACCAGGATCCTAGGTGATAGGTTTAAATGCTTCATTGGCAAGCTTTTAAACTAGCCAAGGGGGAAGGCACTGGAAAGGAGCAGGAAAATCCTAGCCCCCCCATACAATCATGGTAGTAAGTGTGGCAAACACCAACATGGAGGTGTCAATAGGGAGAAGGGCAGAGGTAAATGGAGAAAGTGTCAAAGGCAAGAAAGACAGGGATGGGGCAAAAGGGGGTAAGGCCATCAGGAAATGGAGGGTAATGAGTACCAATGCCCGTAGTCTGGGCAACAAGCTCCCTGAGCTGGTGGCCTTAATGGAAGAGGGATGCCTGGATATCATAGCAGTCACAGAAACATGGTACACAGAGAACCATGACTGGGATGTTAACATACCAGGGTACATAACCTACAGGAGAGACAGGCAGGGGAGAAGAGGTGGAGGAGTAGCTCTCTATGTAAAGGAAGGGATAACAGCAACTGAACAAAAGAGTAAACAGGGAGGAGAGGAGGCACTGTGGGTCATCTTGGAGACTGGAAAGGGCACCACAATCCGCACAGGGGTTGTGTACAGACCCCCATGTCAGGGGGAAGGAATGGACAAGGATATGATGGAAGGCATTCTTAGAATGGCAGAGAAAGGGGAGATACTGTTGATGGGAGGAGAAGAAGAAGAAGAAGAATCAGCATTTATATAGCACTTTTCATACATCCAAAGTGCTTTACAAGCAATGCTAGACTGGTAGTGAAGTGACTGAATGTGTGGTGGCGGCCATATCGCACATCATCACCCACACACAGCCTGGATAATTGCATGAACTGGTTTATGGGAAGGGGAATGTTGGCCAGGACACCGGGAATATTCCCTACTCTTTGCGAAGAGTGCCCTGGGTTCTTTTACTTCCACCTGGACACCCACCAGGACAACACCAGGATGGGCAGAAGGGACCTCGGTTTAACATCTCATCCGAAGAACAGCACACCCCAGCAGTACAGCACCCCCCAATACTGCACTCAGATGCCAGCGATTTTTAGGTGCAAGTCCAATCCCGGTGTGGGACGAGAACCCACGACCTTCTGGTCCAGAGGCGGATGTGCTGGAGACCTGAATATGCCAGATGTTAACTGGAGCACATTTGCTGCAGCCACATCCAAGAGCAGGGCCATTCTTGACGCCCTACAGGTGGCAGGCATTAGACAGCTAGTTTCGGAACCCACTCGTGAGGGAGCAATCTTAGACCTCGTACTCTCAAACGGGGGCAGTGAGAGGATCTCAGATCTAGAAGTGTTGCCATCGGAGACAAGTGACCATCAAACAGTGCGGTTCACGCAACTCAGCTACAGAGTCAAGCTGCACAAAAGTGAGGGTACTGGACTTTAGGAGGGCTGACTTTGGCAAGATGGGAGAGTGCCTCGGAAAAGCACTAGCAAACAGGCTAGAAGGAGGTGTGGAGCAACAATGGGGAATTATCAAAACTGCCATCACAGAGGCAACAAGCCTTTGTGTGAAGCAAATAAACAAATCAAAAAGAAAGAAAAAGCCACTATGGTTCTCAAGAGGGATGGCTGTGAAAGTCAAGAAGAAAAAGATAGCATTCCAGAAGTATAAGGAAACACAGAAGGAGCAGGACAGAGAGCTGTACCAGTTAAGGCAGAAAGAAGCAGGGAGGGAGGTCAGAATAGCAAAGGCCCAAACTGAGGAAAGATAGCCAACTCAGTTAAGAAGGGGATAAACCTTTTATAGGTACATCAGCGAGCGTGAGAAAGACAAAGAGAGGGATAGTGAGGCTAAATAGAATGAATGGTGGTGGCAGAGGGGACAGTGAAAAGCAGGAATACTGAACGAATATTTCTGCTCAGTATTCACAAAAGAGGAGGGGAAGTGCTTAATCCAATTAACAGAAGCACTCTTGATAGGGGGTCGATCCCAGTCCTTTCACAGAAGAAAGGGTTCTGCAAGAACTCCTAAAACTGAAGGTGGACAAAGCAATGGGTCCTGATGGAATTCACCCAGAATTCTAAAAGAATTAGGAAGGAATTAGTGAAACCACTGGCTACTCTTTTAATAAATCATGGGAGGATGGTGTGGTACCTGAGGACTGGAGGAAGGTGGATGTGATTCCCTTCACAAAAGTGGGACCAAGACAGAGGCAGGAAACTACAGACCTGTCAGTCTGACCTCTGTGGTAGGGAAAGTGATGGAGTCACTTCTGAAGGAAAGAATAGTTGAGTACCTAGAGGTCAGTGGAGCACAGGATCCAAGGCAGCATGGGTTCACAGCGGAAGGTCATGTCAGATGAATCTAATAGATTTTTTGACTGGGTGACCAAAGTAGTAGACCAGGAGGGCCTGTGACATGGCTATCTAGACTTTAGCAAGGCATTTGACACAGTCCCACACAAAAGATTATTAGTCAAATTAACCAGCCTGGGAGTGGGTCCCAGGGTGGTAGCCTGGGTAAAACATTGGCTGACAACAGGACACAGAAGGTAATTGTAAATGGAGTCCACTCTGAAGAAAGGGCGGTTACTAGTGGTACCGTAGGGTTCAGTATTGGGTCCAGTCCTTTTAATGTCTTCATCAGTGGCATTGCAGAGGGACTGAAGGAAAGGATGCCTTTTGCAGATGACACAAAGATCTGCAACAGGGTTGATACACAAGGAGGCGTGGAAAGGATGAAAAGGGACTTGGCAAGGTTGGAGGAATGGTCAGATGTATGGCAGCTAGGATTCAATGCAAAAAGTGCAAATAATGCACCTGGGAAACAAGAACCCAGGGAAGAATACACAATGTGGGGAGGTAGTAACAACAACAAAACAGGAAAGGGACCTGGGGTAATCATATCAGATGACCTTAAGGTTTGCAAGCAATGTGAGAAGGCAGTAGGGAGGGCCGGGGGTATACTGGGATGTATAGGGAGAGGCATCAGCAGCAGAAAACAGGAAGTTGTTATCCCTCTGTACAGACAGTTGGTGAGACCCCATCTGGAATACTGTGTCCAGTTCAGGAGACCCCATCTCTGCAAGGACATAGACAGGACAGAGGCAGTCCAGAGGAGGGCAACTAAAATGGTGCAGGGTTTGCAAGAGAAGCCGTATGAGGAGAGACTAAAGGAGCTTAATATGTATACCCTTGAGGAAAGAAGGGAGAGGGGGGACATGATAGAAACGTTCAAGTACCTCATGGAATCAACAAAGTCCAAGAGGGTAGCATCTTTCAGAAAAGAGACTTGCAAGAACAAGGGACACAATTTAAAGATAGAAGGAGGGTGGTTCAGGGCAATGTGAGAAAGTATTATTTCACAGAGAGGGTAGTGGATGCATGGGAACAGCCTCCTGAGGAAGTTGTGGGGTCTAAAACTGTGGGAGAATTCAAGAATGCATGGGATAGACATAAGGCAATTCTTGTGGGGGCAGGAAGATATAGGCTGTTGGTTAACTAGGATCTGCGGCCTATCCTGCAGGTAAGGAAATGGGCAGACTAGATGGGCCTAGCGGTCCTTATCTGCCGTCAAAGTCTATGTTTCTATGTTTCTATGTTACCCAATCATAGTACTCAATGAGGTTGGTCTGGCAGGATCTTCCCAAAACAAACCCATGTTGATGCCCATCCTGGGGTCCATTGTCCTCCAGAAAGGTCACCAGCCTCTCTTTCTGGATTCTGTCCATGCGCTTCCCCACGATTGATGTGAGTCTCACTGCCCTGTAGTTTCCTGGTTCATCCTTTGGGCCACTTTTGTGGATGGGCACCACATGGGCCATCTTCCAGTCCTGTGGAATGCATCCCATGTCCAGGGAGGTATTGAATAGGTCTACCAGTGGCCATGCCAGAACCTCAGCCAGCTCCATAAGTACCCTAGGATGAATGTCATCTGGCCCAGATGCCTTGTCCACCCTCAGTGCCCTCAGTCCTTCCAGTACATGGTCCTTAGCAATCCTCGCATCTGTCACTCCCTTTCCCTCTGCCTACCCCACCTCTCCCTTGTGGTACCTGCCCCACTTTCTCTCACATGAATACAGAACAGAAACTATTTATTTAATGCCTCTGCCTGATCCTTCCCTCTCTCCACCCACCACTGGTCCCTTTTTATCCTCGCTATTTGGTCCTTGTTGTTCCTTCTTTCCCTTATATATCTGAAGAAATATTTTTCACTGTTTTTAATACCCTGTGCCAGCCTCAGCTCCCTGGAAACCTTGGCTGCTCTGGCTAGTTTGATGGGCCTCTCTGGATTTCTTCATGTACATCTCCTTCTTTTCTCTCCTCCCTGACTTTTTGAACGTCTGGAATGGCTCTCTCTTGGACCTCACCTCCTCCTTCACCTCCTGAGTAATCCAACTGGGCTTTTTTCCCTACCTTTCTAGCTCTGTGTTCTAGTACAGGCCCCTGTAGCCTCCACTAGCCCCTTTTTTTATGACATCCCACTTCTGACATATGTTCTAGCCTGTTTGTATCCCCTCCAGGTGCCCTGCTAGAATTTCCCCCATGTTTTTAAAGTTGGCCCACATATAGTCAATTACCTTTGTGCCTGTACCCTCAGCTTCCCTCTCCATGTTGAGTGTGAACTACACTGAGTAGTGATTGCTCCCTGCCAGCGGGTCCTCCACCCCCAGATCCCATACCATCTCCCCACTGGACAGTACAAGGTCCAGAGTATTTCCTATTCAAGTTGATCCATGAACCAACTGTATCAAGAAGCTGTCCTGAAATGACTGGCAAAATGAAGGGCTGACAGTATAGCCTAGAGGTTAGAGTAACAATCTGTGAACGAACTTGGTACATCCAGCAGACCAGACCTGTGTTTGATTCTTACAGCCTCCACTTGCACACTGTGTGACTCTGAGCAAGTCACTTAACCGCCCATTGCTCCCAGGTTGCCCCTGAAAACAGGCACTTATGCTTAGTGGGCCTTACCCAGTTACCAAAGACTAAAAAAAATTAAAAAAACTGTTTGTAACAGGACTTGCTCCCTTGCATTTGTGGTGGTTGGGGTAATCTAATCCATCCCAGGCTTGAAGTCCCCCACCACCATTGTGTTACCCTTTCTGCAAACCCTTTGGATTTGCTCAGCTAACTCCCTGTCCAGGTCCTGCAGCTGAGCTGGTGGTCTATAAATTACCCCATCCTCCATGTCCTGACATTTGAGTCATGAAAATGCATCCATAGGGCCTCTGTCCTGCCTTCTTCCCCCTCATCCCTTGCACATCTTGTCCTCTCCCATACTTAGATCACCAACCCACCTCTCCTTGGTCCTACCATTGCTGAATATCCTATACCCCAGGACCATCAACTCCCAATCCTGGTACTGGGTGGCCCACGTTTCCATGATGGCTACAATATCCACCCTCCCCTCTGCCAATAGGGCCTGAAACTCAACTGGCTTGTTTCTGAGGCACCTCACATTCAGTGATACCACTCTCCAACCCACTCCCTTCCCCACCCTAAACCTTCTCCTTAATTTTTTCTCCTCCGTGTCCCCTCCTCTTTGCCTTGCTACTTAACTAGGGGGTATGCTTGTCAGGTCCCCACTCCAGGATCCCTGTCTAACAGCCGACCAATCGCCATCCCCCCTTCCTAGTTTAAATCCATCTTTGTATCTGCGTATTCCTCTATCTTCTGCTTCAGTACCACTTTCAGGTTTAGTCTGTCCCCGGTGTACAGGTCATTCCTGTTCCAGGTTCTACCCCAGCCACCCACCAAGTCATACTCCCTTGAGCGACACCATTCCACAAGCCAAGTATTAAACTCATCTATCCTTCCTTTCCTTGCTGTATTCATGCAGGGTACTGGGAGTACCTCCGAGAAGGCCACCAGTCCCCCATTTCCTCACATAGCCTTCCCAGTTCCTTGATCCTCTCCCATACAATGCCAGTGTCCTCACTGCCAGACTGTTCGTACCCACATGCAGCGCAACATAGGGTCTCCTCCTTCCTTTCCCTGCACATTTAAGAAGAGACTGCCTGCCTTGTCGGCAGTCAGCCAAGGTATGGATTCAACCTAGATTCAGATATGCCTTTCCCCCTTACTGCCCCATCTGATCCCTTCAGTATGGAATCCTCCAGCACTAGAACCCACCTTCATACCTCAAACCTCCCCCAACTGCTTCTCTATGTACTCATTAGTAGACTCCCCCTTACCCTGCCTTTTAGTAACTCCATCCAATCCCCCTGTACCTCCTCCAACCTCTTCTCCTGGCCTGCATCCCCTCTCCCAATGCTCCCTCACCATCTTCCCTCTCTCTACCCTCTACCCTGAGTCCCCATCCCTAACCTGCTATGTCTCCGGCACCTATCTCACCAGCATTGCCCTTCCCCCCACAACCAGTCCAACTGAGTCCCTGTCCCCCTTCCCTCCTTCCTCTGTCCAGCTGCTGTCACCTGGGCTGTCCCTACCCCTATTCCCTCCTGCCCCATCTTGGAGATCCAGCACCTCCCCCTCCACCATTTCTACCAACTCTGCAAACCTGTTACCTGTCCTCTCAGTGTTGCTGAGTCTAGGCTCCTTCCTCCCTCCCTAAAGCTTTCCTCTGGTACTAGACCCTTTAGTCATCTTGACATCTCTCCCCCTCTTCCCTGTCTCTCCCTCTTCAATGTGTTTTCTTCTATGCCTTGGCACCATGCTACCTTGTGCTGGAGGCATCCTGCCCCAGCTCCCATCCTTTCACCCTCTTCAACTCCTTACTCAGCCACTGCACTTTTCCCTCCAGCCTCCTCAACCTATGACAAATTGGACACCCACCTAGCTTCCATGATATGCTCATCCAAACAGCCACCCCACAGCCGTTGCAGCCTGCTTTTCTTCTCATGCGGACCTCGGTAGCATCTTGCTGCTCCCAGTATCCTTCCCCATTACACTGTCCTCATCCTCCCTTATTTCTGCAATGTCACCCTGAGGCACATCTTCCCTCATCTCTCTCTCCATTTTCATACCTCTGTGCTGCCCTTCCCCCCATTGCGCATTAAACTCCTTAAGTGGTGTCCATACACCCTCTTCAGTTTATAGTCCCTTCCTATGCTGCAGTTTTCCCCTAAGACCCTGGTTCCTGACTATTTCCACCCACTCAACATACCAGTACAGGTTTTTCAGCTACATTAATCCTGCAGCCTTTACTCCTGTGTGTTTCCACTCCAGCTATGTGTCTCCACACCCTGTGGCTTTCAGACTTCTGGCCAGGGTATGAAATGGGCTGCACCTGGCAGTCCTGTCCATGAATGGTAGGGTAGTGCCTCACCTACAAATGTGCAATACTCTGGGGTGGAAGGGATGGGGAGGGTGGGATTAGGGCCTTACCCTAACTCTCATGAGAGTTAATCAACTCTGACCTTTCCCCACCAGGCCTCTCAATCCCCACACAAAAGTACAAGGCCAAACACAACTTCCTGTGTGTGCTGTGGTGTCTGTATAGATGTATGGTATGTGGCTGGGAAGGGGCACATACCTCAGACAGGCACACTGGTGTTGGGGTATTCTGAACACTGGACCAGTTGAACTGCATGGATTGTCCCAGCCATGTGGCAGCATCCAGTATGTGGTGCAGACTGGCCACCTGTACACCCTTCCCTCAACACCCTCCACACCCTCAGTGATGCATGCATGTGCTGGATTCTGTTGATGTCCACCGAAGGGTGGTCTGCAGGTGTCTGCTGTATGGACACATTGCTGTGATGTCCACTTGGTGCCAGGTCACCACTTACAGCTTAGCATGGCAGGGACGTTGGCAGATGATGGTATCATAGGAGGTGCCATCCATGTGCAGCATGTTTCGTTCATGTCTGGTTTCTTTCCATGTTTACTATTTACTGGTTAGGGTCATGCAAAGCCATACAATAGTCACACAAAGATGTACAAAGCCACAACGTCATGCAAAACTGGTTTGCCCAAATTTAGGACTACCTTTTGCTGGGCTATAATTTTTACCATGCAAAGTGTCACACTAAGTCGCACAAACACACATTACGTGGTGCTAATGCACTGAATATAACATTGTGCTTGTATTCATGTACATCCCCCTCTTTTTGCCCCTTGCATACATTATACTTTTGCCCAGTGCTAATGCAGTTTGCCCATGCTATTTGACCTTTTGAATATAGTGCATTCATGCTAACCCGGCACAAACCTTGTGCAAACGGTTTGCGCCCAGAGCAAAGTTTTGAATATCTGGCCCCTTCTCTTTAACATATCCTTTTGTGGTTATCTATTCCTGAATGTTTGGAAATGTTAATGTAAAGCATCTTCTTGCTGTTGTTACCCAAATGTTTGGAAATATTACCCTTATTTTTTATTATTTATTTGAAAAATTGGTAACTTGGGAGACACTCTGAGCCAAGGCTTGTTTCCAAGTGTGACCCAGGGTGAGGGAACGGTGGAACAAGCAGTGATCAATACAAGTATCAAAACAACAGATCACAATATTATATAAAGATTAAAATAAATGATGAACACGTGCACCCACAGAATTACAGGGCAGAAAACTGCCAGCAATAGTAGAATTAGGAGCAATGACCTGGATGGAAAAAGTTTTATCCAACAGAATATCAGTAGGAAGTGAAACAAGAACAGGTGGGGAGTAATGGAAGACGGAAGGGATCCTAAGTCATCCTGCTGCGGTCATTAGTACATAAATGCTAGCTTACGCAGTCCTCCTGTGGCTATTAATGCCTGAATATTTAGAAATAATAGCCTGAGACATCTTTTGTTTGCCAGTACCAGAATGTTTTGCAATGTTGTCTAAGGTATCCTTGTGTGGTTGTGGTTATGGTTATCTGAATGTTTAGAAACGTTAGCCTAAGACATCCTCTTGTTTTTATAGACACCTGAAGGTTTAGAAATTTTAGTTCAGTCCATCCTCTTGTACTTATCACTACACAAATGTTTAGAAATGCCAGCCTAACCCTAACTCAGTAAGTTTCCCTGAATATTTAGAAATGCTATCTTAAAGCATCATCTTGTAGTTATCAGTTCCTAAATGTTTATGACTGTTAGCCTAAGACATTCTTTTGTTTCTATGGTTACCTGACTGTTTAGAAATGTTAGTCTAAGATATCTTCTCGTGATTATTTATTTAAAATTTTTGACAAGGAAAGGCACACTAAGCTGTGATAGATTTGTTTCCAGGTCCATCCTGACGGGCGCTTTACATGGAACTGTTTTATAGATCAATGTCAGCCATGGCACTGGGGAAACACCACTCTTCTTTGATAACTGCCATAGGATCTTTTACTTTTACATGGACAGAGACCAGAGATGGCCAGAAAAGACCTCGGTTTAACATCTCATCCGAAGGATAGCACCTTACCAGTGCATCACCCCCTCATTCTGTGCAACAATGTCAGTTGCACGTATTACTCCAAGTACCTGGTGTGGGGCTAGAACCCACAACTCTTCTATCTTCCAGTCCAAGAGGTGAACATGCTCCATACTGAGCCCCTGACACTAATAAGATGACCCGAACATTTAGAAATGCTAGCCTAAGACATTCTCCTGAGGTTATCAGTACCCAAATGTTGAGAACTGTTAGTCTAAGACATCCTCTTGTTATTTACCTGATTAGTTAGAAATGGCAACCTAACATCTAACATATCTCCTTCTGATTATGCTTTCCTGAATGTTTAGAAATGACAGTCTAACATATTATCTTGTTGTTATGGTTACCTGAATGTTTAGAAATGTTAATCTAAGCATCCACTTGTTCTTATTGTTACCTGAATGTTTAAAAATGTCAGCCTAACATCTAACGCATCTCCTTCTGATTATGCTTCCCTGAATGTTTAAAAATGCCATCTTAAGACATCATCATGTGGTTATCAGTCCCTGAATGTCTAGGACTGTTATCCTAAAACAATTTCTTGTTGTTAGCCTAAGATATCTTCTTTTTTCCCTTATTAATATTTTTTATTTTCAAATAAGATTTACAACATAAGATCACAAGCACGTATATGCAATAATCAGTGCATAAATATACATAAAATTAAAAGTGCAATTCAAATTAGCTAAAATGAGCAATAATAAATTATATGTTCTTGTCTATTTTTTTGTTGCTATTAAAGTTTTTTATTTTCCAAAAGTTAACTGGGTCACAGGAAAATTTCAAGTACAATCATGTGTGCTGTGCTGGAGGCAATCTGCGCCACATTGAAAACTGGAACAGTAAAGAGAATTTTAATCAAGTTTTGCTCTGGAGAAGCTCTAACCTCCTCAGGCTTCCAACATCTGCCTTGTTAGAGGAGGGGAGAAGGAGGTTCATTTTGGCAGCTATGTGTTTTTATTAAGAAAACAACTATTCATACCTGAAGCAAACTGGAGATCATCTCTAAGAGGTGATTCTTGTATGCTTCCCAGAGTGAAATACTATAAACAGGTTCCATAGGAGAGCCCGTGCAAAAAAACAAAACAAAAAAAAAACAAGAAAACAAAACACATCATGTACCTTGAAGGAAGTATTTGGTATCGTGAAGAAATCAGGAAGTGTATGTTTGCCTAGTAACATAGAAACATAGAAACATAGACTTTGACGGCGGATAAGCACCACTTGGCCCACCCAGTCTGCCCATTTCCCTACCTACTGGATAAGCTGCAGATTCTAGTTAACCAACAGCCTACTTCCTGCCACCCCCCACTACAATTGCCTTATGTCTGTCCCATGCATGCTTGAATTCCCCCACTGTTTTAGACCCAACAACCTCCCCAGGAAGGTGGTTCCATGCATCCACCACTCTCTCTGTGAAAAAAAAAATACTCACATTACCCCTGAGCCATCCCCCCATCTTTAAATTGTGCCCCCTTGTTCTTACACATCTCTTTTTCTGAAAGATGCTGCCCTCCTAGACTTTGTTGATTCCCTTGAGGTACTTAAACATTTCTATCATGTCCGCCCTGTCTCTTCTTTCATCAAGAGTATACATATTAAGTTCTCTCAGTCTCTCTTCATATAGTTTCTGATGCAGACCCTGCACCATTTTAGTTGCCCTCCTCTGGACTGCTTCCATTCTGTCTATGTCCTTGCATAGATGAGGTCTCCAAAACTGCACACAGTACTCCAGATGGGGTCTCACCAACTGTCTGTACAGAGGGATAATCATTTCTCTTTTTCTACTTGTGATGCCCCTTCCTATGCATCCCAGTATCCCCTGGCTCTCCTTACTGACTTCTCACATTGCTTACCAACCTTTAGATCATCTGATATGACTACCCCAGGTCTCTTTTCATTTTTGTTGTTGTTAGTACCTCCCTGCTATTGTGTACTCTTCTCCTGGGTTTTTGTTTCCCAGGTGCATTACTTTGCACTTCTTTGCATTGAATCTAAGTTGCCATGTGTCTGACCATTCCTCCAACCTTGCCAAGTCCCTTCTCATCCTTTCTACCCCCCTTGTGTATCAACTCTGTTACAGATCTTTGTGTCATCTGCAAAGAGGCATACCTTTCCCTCCAGACCTCTGCAATGTCACCTATAAAGATGTTAAAGAGGACTGACCCAGTACTGGAGCCCTGAGGTACTCCACTAGTAATCCCCTTTCTTTGAATGTGTTCTATTCACTATTACCTCTGTGTCCTGTTGTGCAGCCAGTTTGTTACCCAGACTACCACCCTGAGACCCACTCCCAGGCTGGCTAACTTGATTATTAATCTTTAGTGGGACCGTGTCAAATGCCTTGCTAAAGTCTAGGTAGACCATATCCACAGCCCCTCCCTGGTCTATTACTTTGGTCACCCAGTCAAAGAAATCAATTAGATTCATCTGACATGACCTTCCTGCTGTAAATCCATGCTGCTTTGGGACCTATGCCCCGCTGGCCTCTAGGTACTCAACAATTCTTTCTCTCAGAAGTGATTCCATCATTTTCCCTAGCACTGAGGTCAAACTTACAGGTCTATAGTTTCCTGCTTCTGCCTTGCTCCCACTTCTGTGAAGGGGAATCACATCTGTCCTCCTCCAGTCCTCAGGTACCACCCCATCCTCCCATGATTTGTTAAAAAGTCTGGTCAGTGGTGTCTAAGTCCTCCCTTAGTTCTTTTAGGATTCTTGTAGATGGAGACTGCTACTGCCATTGTTTGGTGTGTAGACTGGGCCTGGTGAAACAGACTCTTGAGGGGGTGGTGGTTTCTCACCCAATCCCTTCTCTTGGTTTCAGAAGCATTAGGAAGGGGTCCCAGAACTTGGTATACTAAGGCAGCATGTTTACTATCACATGGGACATGCATGGTAAAGCGGCCTGTTGGGCCAAGGCATTCATCACCTCCTGGGCTGTGGGGATATCAGACATCCTCCATTTGCATTGGATCTATTGCTTTGTGAGCATACTAATAATGTCAATCCATTTTTGCTCCTTGAGGGTAAAGGATGTTGAGTCACCTTGAAGGCCCAGCAGGAGGGCCTCAGGCATTGGTGTGAGGGGCTTATGTTGAATCTGGGATCCTAGGGAAGACACATGCTGCCATGGAGGCCTGATCTGCAGGCATGTCCAGAGTATGTGCAACAGGTCCCCTTTCTGACACTGACACATCCAGCAGTGATCATCAGGTAATAGCTTCACTTGGTGCAGTACTACCAGTGTTCTGTACCAGGACTGCATAATTCTTTTCTGGATTAGTGCACTATGCAGGTCCATGTAGACCCTGTATGCCAGCCTCCAGCTAGCTGCCCAATATTGTCCTGCAATTTGAATTCCAAGGGCTAATTACCATTTGGCCTCAGTGGCCTGAACTTGGGAAGGGATCTGGGTTCTGAGTGCTGCATAGATTGCACTGGAGCAACCTTTGGAAAGGGAGAGCCAGCGTCATAGTGGGCATTCTTTCTGTGGTTTCATGGACCGATGTCTGACAGATATTACATCATGGCACTCCTAAGTTGAAGGTTATTTCCAATGATCTACAGTAGAATCTTGAAGCACCCCCGGAGGCCCTGAAATGTGTCCACTGGGTGGGTGCCTGGCATGTACTGATCTGCCAGATACAGTATGCCAGCCTTGGTCCATGTTGGCCATACTATAGGTCCTCGGTCAATTCTGATCTCAGAATTACCCCAGAGTGGTGTAAAATCAATAGAGGTAGGGTCTGTCTTCAGGTGTTTGTGAGTTCTCATCCAGCATTCTGTGGAGATGCTGATGGTGGGGTGTAGTTTTAGCTACAGGGGAGGGTTATTGTATAGAAGTAAGAGTAAGTTGGTCACCCCACTAGCTACCAGCTCCATGCCCAGCCACTGTGATGCTTCCTCATCAGGTGCTGCAAACCATTTCTGTGTTTGCATCATCTGAAAGGCCCATTTATAGCCTTCAAACCATGGCAGGCTCCATCTTCCTACAGTCCAGTAAGCTCTGACCTTGTTTCTACCATATCATGTATTTTCCCCTCCCAGATGAAATACCCCAGGAGATTGTCTATCCTGTTGAGCCATATGGGGGGAGACTCAGGGGAAGATGTGAGAGTACATAAAGGAGCCTGGGAGTGGTGATCATTTTGATGACTGCTATCTTCCCTGCTAGGGTGACCTGGAGGAGTATCCCTCTTTCAAGCTCAAGATAGATACTGCCTATTAAGGGTTTCAGGTTAGCCTCCCATATTTATGGAGATGTGGAGTGATTAGGATCACTAAGTAGGTGATGCCATCCGGTTCCCACCATAGGTTATGGGCAATGACCATCTGGGAGGTGCAATGGTCATTTAGAGGAAGAACCTCTGTCTTGGTCTAGTTCAACTGGATCCCAAAGAACAGCACAAAGTCTAAAATGTATGTCCAGGAGAGTAGGGATTGACATTCAGTGTCTGCAAGGGGCAGGAGGAGACTGTCCGTGTACATAAGAGTTGTGTGTTCTATGTCCCAGATGTTCACTCCCTTAACCCCAGGGTCCTGCCTCAGGGCTGCAGCCAAGGGCTCTACAGCCAGTACAAAAAGTAAGGGGAAGTGGGCAGCCTTGGTGGGTCCCTCAATCTAAGGGTATATGGGGGGACAGCTAGGCATTCTTCAGGACCTTTACCGTAGGAAGATGGTATCTGGTGTCTACCCAGGCCTGGAACCCAGAACCAAAACCAATGGTTTGTAGAACCACTCATATGAAGTCCCACTCCAGGGAATCAAACATTTTTTCAAAGTCCAGGGCCACTGCTTCTGCTGGGTAGGGATTTAGCAGCATGCATCAGATTAAGGAGGGAGCAAAGGTGATGCAAGCTATACCGTCCTTGTACAAACCTGACTTGAGAGTGGTGAATGAACTGAGGGAGTACAGAATTCAGCCTAGAGGCCAACAATTTAGCGAGGACCTTGCTGTCCACATTCAAAAGGGAGATTGGCCTGTAATGTGAGGCTTTAAGGGGATCTTTGCACTTTTTTGGGAACCACCTCCTGAAAGGATGGGAGGAGGGAACCCTACTCCAGGGCACCTATGTAGACCTGGAAGAGAACTGGAGAGACTGTGTGGTGTATAAATTGCCAGATTTCTAGTGGAAATCTGTCCCCACCAGGGACCTTGCCAGTTTTCAGTGACAGCAAAGTGAAGGCCACCTCGTCCAGTGTTATGGGGTGTCTAAAGCTGCGGATTGCTGGCCGGTCAGCATGGGGAGGTTTAGCCTTTGCAGGAAAGGGACAGCACCTGTGGAATTGGGGCTCTGGAGGATGTGTACAGATGGCATAGAAGTCCATCAATTATGCTGTTTATTTTCTCCGGCGTGATGTGGGTCTGTCCAGTGCCATCTGCCAGGCCCACAATGTATTTATCCACCTGCTGTTTCCTCAAGCAGTATACTAAGATTTTGCCCCCTATTTTCCTGGCCTCCTAGTATTTGTGTTTTAGCTGAAGAATTTAAATCTCTGCTTTCCTGGTGACCAGCTCATTTATGTGTAGCCAGATACCTGTTACTTTGAGCCCAGCTTGGGATGTGTGCTGAGGAATGGGGGGGCCTTGACCAGATCTTCCCCCTCTTTCAGTGCCTTTTCCAGTTCCTTGAGATGCTGTTTTCTTTGTTTTTGCTGGTTGTGCACATATCCCATTAATGCACCCCTAAGTGTGGCCTTGAAGGCCTCTCAAGTATTACCCTCAGTGGTGTCAGAAATGGGATTTTCTTTGAAGAAATGAGTGGCTTCATTTTGTAGCCTGGGTGCAAAGTCTGGGTCACTCAGCAGAAAGGGATCCAGTCTCCATGTGGGGGAGTGGTAGATTGTGGGGCTGTGTGCAAAGGTAAGCTGGATCAGGGCATGATCGAAGGTGATTATGGGGTGTATTATAATAATAATAATATTTATTTATAGGGCACTTTATCTATAACTAAGGCACCTCACAGTTTAAAAACAAAACAAACATCAATAAAATTAACATTAAAATAACAATACACCCAAAGAAATAAAGAAAAAGTCAACTGCTGAATGGCTGGTGCCACAAATAAGTTTTTAGAGATTGCTTGAATCTCTCCACAGTTGGGCACTCCCATAGCCGATGGAGTAGAGAATTCCAAAGGGTGGGAGCTGCATACATAAAAGCTCTCACCCCAAAAATTTTTAAACATACCCTTGAAATCTCTAGCAACCCCTCATCGGCCGAGCAGTGTGATCGTCCAGGGCAATAAGGGACCAGAAGCTCTTTCAGGTAATCTGGACCCAGTCCGTGTAGGGCTTTGAAAGTCAGTCAATAATAGTGTCCAAAGCGGCCTTTGTGATATCAGGGGGCATCAACCAGAAATGAATATGGCTGTATGAGTTGTGCACCAGGGATTGGTAAGTGTAATCCCTATCCCTGGGATGGGAAGCCTGCCATATATCAGTTAGGGCCAATTCTTGCATGAGGAGTGCAAGAGCCACTGTGTCTCTGGAGTGAAGTTCTGCATTTGTTTGGCTTCTCTCGACAAAGGGGTCTATTGTCAAGTTACAATCCCCCCATCTGCATGGGGGTGTTACGCTATGACATCTCCTGTATCATCTGGGCTAGAGTATGAAAGAGACCCGGGGAATCTTCATTGGGTCCATAAACACTCCCTAGAAGCAGTGGGCCCTCCGGAGTGTCCACCTTTGCTGGGACCCATCTTCCTTCCTCATCCCTCACCACATTCTTAACCATCCACTGAAGTTTTTTATGCATAACTATTGCCTCCCCTCTTTTCTTCATAGGGGCTGAGACATTTACAATCTGACCCACCCAGTCCATTTTTAATCTCCCGTGGTCCTCCCCACTCAGCCTTGTTTCCTGCAGGAATGCCAGATCCACCCTCATTCTCTTCAGATGGGTGAGCACCTGCCTCCATTTTTTGGGGGTGCTTAGGCCTTGAACATTCCATGAGAAAGCAGTAATATCACCCATTAGGGTCTAGGAGGGATGGCAGTGCTTTACTGAGCTTTGGACAATAAGAAAAGATTGCAGGGTGGGCAACTGGGACTCCAGATAGGCCCAAAATGTGCCATGTAAGGCTGGGGCCAGGATCTGGTAGCTGCAGTGAGTAACCTAGGGAGAGGTCTCGAGCCAAGCAACATTCAGTTTTGAGAGCATCAACACATTCACAGTAGCTGTAATCTGGCAGTAGCAGAAATAAACACTTTACAACACTAAAACTACATACTCTTGCCATGTGGCAAATCCGTTTGGGTAACAGAGGTATACGTAGGCATCAGCTATCCACTGGAGGCCTACCTCTAGTCCCTGAGTACAAATACATGGAGATACCCTTTGGGAGGTAGACAGAAAAGGAGGTGTCCTCCTCCTCATTGTGGGCATTGTAGTTTGCCACTAACCATGTGGCAAGTTACGGGATACCTATAGTTCCTGAATCAGATTCTCGAGGTAGGGGGGTCTGGGTTCAGCTCACCCCACACCCACCCAGCCAGCATGTGTGTCCACTTGGGGGGGTCAGAGGTCCAATACCCAGTGGGAAAAAGAGATGGGTATGTGCCATTCATGTCTCTTACTGCCTCCCTGAGTTGTCACCATTTCGACCAGTCATCCCCTGGCTGGGTGGAATCGGGTATTTATCTGAGGCATTCTTGGTCTCTCAGGGGTGGTTGCAGAAGCTGGCCTCTGCAGAGCTTCCTATTGTGCAGACAGATGGAGGGATAGGAGGGGGGGCTGGTCAGCATAGTGGTGGATCTGGAGTATTAAAAGCTACAGAAGATTTTCACCCCCCCACCCCTCCTCTGGTTGGCTGTCCAGGCATGGTCTGTAGCCACAGGCTTCTACACAGCAGTTCAGTAGGTTTGGACTTGGTAAGGCAATGGGCAGTAATAGGAGAGATAAAGAGGGAAAGGGGGCTGGGGAGCCCTGTCATATGATCCACAGCCAGCCACTGCGGAGGTCTGTGAGTGAAGGCTTCATGTTGGGAATAAAAAAGGAGGAGGGATCCATGCCATCCAGGGGGACAAAGCTGTGGGGACCATCGACTCAGACCTTGACACTCACTAAACCACCTTCACACTGAGTTCTATGAAGCAAGAGAAAAGAGGGCTAGCAGGGAAAACCTGGGGAGGGAGCTGTAATAGGCCACAGTACGGCACAGTGTAAAACAAGTTGACACCATGGGCTAAAAGAGATAGGCTCCAAACTCCCCACACCCCCACTCAGATGCACCAGCAGTGAAAAAACATTACAGCACTGCAATTGTCCAGAAGGGAAATGTCTCCCTGATTACTTATCTGGAGGTCCGGGTAGGGGAAATCTGGTTGCGATGGTGATCATCAGCCTGGAGATGTAGGCCTCTGCTTCTCTGAGTCTCCTATCTGCCCATCCAACAATGGCTTCTGATGCTGGGCTGGTCTTGCCAGGTGGTAGGGGACTTGCTGAGGGAGGCAAAAGGATCTGCCCAGGATATGGTTGGTGGTTCCGGGTTGGGGCTAGGGAGGCCATGAGTTGAGCATGAGCCCTCAGAAGTCTTCAACTAGGATCTGGAGTGGTGGGTTTCAGCACATTGTAGGGATTCTGCGATGTGACGTCTTCCAGGCCTCCTGGTGCAGCTGTGTCCATCATTCGTTAAGCTGGGCTGCAGCTGGGCAGCCTCTCAATTGGATAGTTTCTTCTGTTGTGACATTGGGAGGACTGCCACTTGTGATGGCTTCTAGCCGGGAGCTCCTAGGTGTCTCCCAGTGGTGGGGTCCACTTCAGCTTGTTGGAGCTTTTAAGGGTGACATTCTGTCCAGACCGCTATTAGTATTAGAAGGAGGACTCTGCTGGGCAGCGTGGCGCAGTGCTTCCCCTGGCCAGTTTCTGTTAAGAAAGTCCATCAGTGCATCAGGGGAGGCGAAGGAGTATGGGACCCCATTGTGCTCTACATGCACTGTGGCTGGGTAGTGCTGAGGAAACAGCAGGCTGATGTGGTGCATGAAATGCTGGACCTCCATGAAGGCTCATCGACAGCTGAGGAGATCTTTAGAGTAGTCCAGATAAATGTTCATTTTATGCGATCTCCATGTAAGGTTTCACATTTCCCTGGATTTGGCCGTAATCATTTCTTTATCCTGGTAGTCCAGGAAGTGGGCAATTATCATCCGTGGCCTGTCGTTCTCCTGTGCCATTAAGGTGAGGGTGCAGTGGACCCTCTCCACCTGCACTGGGTGGCCAGGATCCAGCTGTAGTATCTCTGTAAGTGCTATCTGTAGTAAAAGCTCAGTGCATCAACCCTCCGCTCTTCAGAGGAAATCCTAGGTTTGTGAGTTCTTCAATTTTCTTTTTTATTACTACTTTGTTTTTACAGCTACGTCCCAGCTTGCCCACCACCCCAGCGCCATCACCCGGCATTACCAGGGCTTACCTTATGCCCCACCTGGGAGCGGTGCCTGAGAGGAGTCAGGCTTCATCCTGCCTGCTGGGATATTTCCTCCATTTTCACCCAGGGCCCCAGGAGTAGAAACATGCTCGTGAAGGTGCAAATGAGAACTTCTGCCCCAGTAAAGACCCTTTCTGCCTCCAATCGACTATGCCTAGGCACCATCTAGCCTACACTGTCTCCTGGCCTCCACCAGGAGGCAGACAGTAGCTGAGGGATGCCACCTTCCTTCCCCAGACAGGAGAGCTGCCGAAACATCTCCATCCAGCTCAGCCCCCCCCTTGACGACCTCTGATGGCCCATGTTCGTTCCTGAACCTGGGTTGTCAGTGTGATGCAAGGTAAGGCATCCAGTGCCTTAGCCCTCAGTACCACTGGACTGACGAGATTGTCAATTTTCTGCTATAATTTAAGCAAGGTGACCTGATGCTCGAAGAGGGTGGTGGCATGGTCATGCAGGTGACCTTCGGTGACTGCGATTCGGCTCTCATTTTGGAAGAGCTTGGCCTCTATTCCCTGGAGAACTTGTGCAGAATGATTAGAGGCCAGTGTTATACTTGGCCCATTTGGTTGAGAAGTTGCCCAAACATTCGCTCCACTGTGGCTGGGTCCCACATTTTTGGAGGTGATGGCTGATCCATTTTTAGTGTCTATAGATAAAAAAGATATAGGATGCCCTTTTTTCTATTCTATATGGCTGGACTATCTTACTATATGGCTTTAAATATCAGACAATATATTAATAAATCAGCAAGACATAAGTCCAAAAATTCATAAAAAACTTTAGTATTCTATTATTCTTCTTTTAACTTTGCAACAAACTTTGTTCAACCGGCTACAGTTTCATAGTTTCATACCACTTCTTCAGGCCAATATTTTTGAAACAGTGCTTTTTCTAAACATAAACAAACAGTCATGAAATATCTCATAATTACAATCCTTTGATTCTTATACATTCTTATACTGTATATTCCTTTTATATCCACTAATTCATATTGTCCACCATCCCAACATTCAAATTCCTAATTTTAAAACATTCATTATATGTTTCCATAAATGTGGCTTATATCATTACTCTTAAGGAACTGACTTATGAATTAATTACATTCTTATTAGAACAACCTTTTCCAATCCACATTTACCATACCAGTTATTGTTTTTTATCCTTGTTACAGCTGGGATCCCATGATTCTTTCAAAATCAACCTTAATGGTTTATTTCTAGCTAAAAACAAACTTTGTTTTAATGTTTTGTTAAACATCTTTATATTATTCAATATGTATAAATTATTTACTTAAAGACTTACTTGTTAATCTTAGCTTTCATTTTATGGTCACTTTATATCCAATGTTCATATGTTTAGACTTCTTCATGTATAACTTCTTTTAATTTTAAACCTTTATATTTAAACAACATATTTTTAGTTCTTCTATAAAACAAATAAACTTCCTTTAAGTTCTCAAAATCATTTTTTTACTCTCTCAAAATCATTTTTACTTTTACCTTAGAGATTTAAAACTCCGGTCCATTACATATCTTTGTAACCCTGTTTTAGGCCTTCTCTGTGCTTCTAAAGAGAGTACACACATTTTTAGTTCATTATAGAATTTCTTTATGTAAAGTATGTTGTGTTGCCTGCTAGTTGTCTGTAAAGTCTTTACCTGTTTGGTTACTTGCTTCTTCCTTCCCATTTTATTTCATTTTCTATCTCAGAGTGCTCTAAAAAGAATAGTATACTGTAATTTGATACTGCTTTGCTTTTTAAACTTGAATAAAAGATTTTAGATTGCTAAACACCATTTTTACCTTATTGCAAATGCCATTCCTGGCTTTTTTGTCAGTAGCGAAGGGAGTAGTCCATGCCTACAGTCATGCGCGATTTAAAAAGACCACGAAAATGGCAAGAGGGACCTACGTCACCTTATGACATCATCTCATATTCCTAATAGGATGGTGTCATGTTGTTAAGGTGAAGTAACCTGAACTCACCTGTGGCAAGGTGGTAGATGTTATAAATATACACCTTGCATTGAGGTGGTTGGTGGTTCACCTCTTGCCTTCGGTTTTTCGCCAAAACCTATGTTATTATTCAAAATACATTTGTAGTATTAAATTTGCTTCTTAAATGTTATTCTTTTATATTTGTACTGTTTATTGATTCATATCTTAACTTTATATGCGGTAAATAAAAGCCGCTAAAATTGGCTGGGGGGACCCTATTTCACCTATTGACTTCACCCAATATTATAAAGGGTGATGCCTAAGGGTGGAAATATAGGTGAAAAAACCTGATCCTACCAATGGCCAAGTGGTATAAAATGGTAAAAACCACTTGGGCATTTAGGTGGTGGGCGGTTTGACCCCAGCCCTTGGTTTAATGTTGAAAATATTTTTTCCTTTCTTTTAGATTAGAATTAATCTCCGGGAATTGTAGTTATCCTTTAAAATATTAGATTCTGAATTCTATTATCTATATGGATTACATTTTTATTTATTAATTCTTACATTATTTAAACTGCAAAGATGGCCATAAGGGCACTCTTTACCTATCTATTACACCCTATGGTATGTTAGGGTGGTATCTAGATATTAAGATGTTAAAATAAGGGTAAAGTTGCCCTATCCAACATGTGCTTTGGTTGAAATTGGTGTTAATATCCACTTACTGGTAAGGTGGTTGTCTTGTACTACCCTCTCCTTCAGCTTGTTTATTCTCCTGATGGAACCAGCTTGTTTTTGTTCACCTTGAATTGTTTAGAATTACTTTATAAGGCTAAAAAATACCATAAATGCAGATTATTTTAACCTTTCTTAAAAAATAATTTTCTTATTTGTCGACTGTTCTTAAAGTCAGTTCCTTTACATTGTAATGATTATTATCCACTTAGCTTTTTCCCCTCAAAAACTCTATATTCATAAATCAATACATTCTCCTGAAAAGCTCCTCTCGAGCCACACTGTTGGAAGATTATTCTAGAATATACAATTTATTTGTTATTCAAATTATACACAAAATTCTGTTCCTCTGCTTAAAAAATCTTTTTATATAAACGTCCAACAGTGTTTACAGTGTAATTATATCTTTATATCTAAATATACAAATATTAGCAGTATTCCTCATATGACCTTATGTTAAACATTTTTTTGAAACTTAAGGTTTTCTATATTCTTTCAATAGCTCAATGCTATAGCTGTATAACTTCCTTTCCTTTTTTACATATATATATTTACTGGTTCTAATCCCACCTGTGGTTAGTGGTTCAAATCCCACCCAATCTATTGCTATTTATTTACCAAAATAAATTCCAATTACATGATTCATTCATTCCAAATCTGGAATTGGTGCTATTCATTGTATAGATCCAGTATACCTCTTTTCTTAATAGTAATTCATCGCATGAGACATTACGTCCTATTGGTCCACATACCATTTTGAGTCCCCAAAACCTTATCGAAGCTGGTGAATGGCTCTCACTATTGAAATGTTTTGCCACTGTAGATTTCTCATCCTTAAGTTGGAAATCACTCTTATGTTCACTAATTCTTACTCTTAATTCCTGTGTTGTCTTTCCTACATAAAGTTTGTCACATGGACATTGCAATATGTAGATTACATGATGTGATTTACATGTTATATGCTGTACTATGTTGTACTTTTTATTTGTGCAAGGATGTTCAAAAATACTTTTTTCATTGTGTTGTTACAGTGGCAACATTGTCCACAGGGATAACTCTCATTTTTGAGAGGCCCCAATATTAACTGTTTGCCTTGTTTTAAAGATACTGTACATCCCTTTTTATACGTTGTGTATGGACTAACTTATCATGTAATGTAGAATTTTTTTTAGGTGTTATCAGTGGTCTCATTTCAAATTTTATATTATATCTATCCCCTGATTGTAAAATATACCAATTGTCTAACAGTGTCCCCTTTATTTTGTAACTCAAATTGCTATATGCTGTGGAAAACACTATTCTATCCTTATTCTGATTTCTTTCTTCTTTTTTAAATAATTACTCCATTGGTATTTGTTTTACTTTTGAAACTGATTCTTCTATGTTCCATTTTTTATATCCTCTTTGTTGAAATCTTTTCTTCATTGACTCGGTTTCTTCACTAAATACTTCTTCTGTGGTACTGTTTCTTTTTGCTCTAATTATTTGTGATTTGGAGATACTTTGTTTTAGTTTTGGATCATGATAGCTTGCATAATGTAATAATGTGTTTCTATCAGTCTCTTTATGGTAAAGTTTTGTTTCCAATTTATTGTTATTTTTAGAGATTAATAAGTCTAGAAAAGTCACTTGTTGTTGGTCATATACTAATGAAAAAGTTAAATTTTCATCCCTAGTGTTTAGATGCATCTTAAATTTTAATAATTCTTCCTCTGAACCCTTCCATATTAGTAACACATCAGCAATAAAGCATTTCCAAATGATTATATTTTTGTGAAATGGATTTGTTTCTCTACTTAGAATATGTGATTTTTCAAAATTCCACATATATCAGTTGGCGTAAGAAGGTCCCATAGTACTTCCCATCGATGTGCCATGTATTTGTAAATAAAACATACCTTTATCGGTTTCTGGAAATTTGTTGTTTCTTTTTTGTAATATATATTTTAATGATAACACACCATCCTCATGTGATATACTTGTGTAAAGATCTTTAACATCAAGTGATACCAGCCACAAATCTTACAAATTCATTTGATATTCATTTATTTCTTTCAATATTTATATTTCATGGCTGGTATCTCTGATGTAGGTATCCATTTGTTTTACTTCATGTTGTATAAGATAATCTACATATTTCGAAAGAGGCTCCAAAATGGAGCCTATTCCTGATATTATGGGTCTTCCTGGTGGTTTTTATAGATTTTTATGTATCTTAGGTAACACATAGAAAATTGGTATTCTGGGTTTTTTATTTATTATCATATTTGTTTCAGTCTCTGTGCACCATCCTTGTTCTAATGGTTCTTCCAAGAAATCTACTATTTCTTCCTTAATCTCTTCTGTTGGATCATATTCTAATTTTAAATAATTATCCACATTTTCAAGCTGTGTAATACATTTTGTTTCATAGTCCTGATAATTCCATAACACTATACCTCCCCCCTTTGTCTGTTGGTTTGATCACTATTGTGTTATCATTTTGTAGATTTTTGAGGGCTTCCCTTTTTCTTTTAGTTAGATTATTATATTTTGAAAATGTTGGTTCTTTCTCTAACATGTCTTTAATTTGTTTATCTACTACCTTAATGTATGTTTCTACTACTTCTTTGCCTTTAGGGGGTGTGAAATTTGACTTTATACCTAATGTTTTTCTTAATTCTTGTTTTCTTGTTTAGGGTTCTTCTGGTCTATCCTGGAACCAATCTGCTAGCCTTAATTTTCTGTAACATTTCTGTAAATCCACTTCCAATTGAAAATGATCTATTCCTTTGGTAGGTGAGAAAGAAAGTCCTCCGTTTAGGACTTTTATGTCTGTATCCGTAATTGGTCTATTACTTAAATTGAATACTGCTAACAAGTCCTCTGTCTCCCTCTGTTGATGTATATCCCCCTCCGCCTCTTCCTCCTCTGCCTCCTCTTCCACCTCTTCCAACTATCTTTGTTTTGTATTGGCTGGTAGTTTGCCAGGTTTTGTCCCTCAAATTGTATCTTCTGCATTCCATCTGTTCCTGTTGGTTCCCTTGACCTTGTTCTTCCTCTGCCTGCTGTTGTTCTCTTTCTAAAAAAACTTCTATGCTGTCTCTCTTGTTTTGTCTATCATAATAGTTAAATACATAACTATCACCACTGTCTGAGTCAGTTTGATATTCCCAAATGCCTGACGAGTATTGGTTTCCCCTATACGTTTTTGTTTAACAAACCAATTATATACCTTGTTATCTCTGTAATCCACAATATCTCTTTTGAATTTTCTTATTTTTTGTTGTTTTATGTATTCTTCATAATTTTGTAAGTCTTTTTAATTTTTTCTAATGTTGTAGTAAATTCTTGATGTTGTACCCTAGATTTATAGTCTTCCTTAATAGTTTGAATTTCTGTTATTAATCTATTCCTTTCCTCCATTATTGCTTCAATAAGAGATAACATGAAATCTATTGAACATTTATTTTGTATTCCTGTCCATTTCTCATTTAATTTGGATGTCATAAATCCTAAATTGGGTTCTACCAATACCCTTAGGTCTCATGGAATTCTTCTGTTTTTTATATATTCACCTAGTGATAAAGCATGCCATTCTAATCTTACATCTTTTTGTTCCAAGTGATATATTTCGTTTAATAAAGGTTTTTCACTTATAACATCTTTCCAGGTGTTTTCTCTATTTAATAAACTTAATACTTGTTCTTGTTCTTCTAATGTGAATTGGTATGTGTGGATTGCTCCTTCTGCTGTTTGTTGAAATTCCTGGAAAGGTTCTTGTCTTATTCCTGTTCCTCGTGATGTATCCATGTTTTATAAAGTATAAATAACTTCTATGTATCCAAGGGTGGAGTGATGTGATTGGAAGGTACCAAAAGATGTTATATGGTAAGGGGAATATATCAGAGGATGGTGGGCACTTTTTATATGATGCTGAAAAAATATATGTAGTTTACACTAACTTACAAATAGGGCCACTACATCCTAAAGGTCTGCCAACCCCTTCCCATTTAATGTGTATAGATAAAAAGATATAGGATGCCCTTGTTTTCAATTCTATATGGCTGGACTACCTTACTATAAGGCTTTAAATATCAGACAATATATTAATAAATCAGTAAGACATAGGTCCAAAAATTCATAAAAAACGTTAGTATTCTTTTATTCTTCTTTTAACTTTGCACCAAACTTTGTTCAACCAACTACAGTTTCATAGTTTCATACCACTTCTTCAGGCCAATATTTTTGAAACAGTGCTTTTTCTAAACACAAACAAACAGTCATGAAATATCTCATAATTACAATTCTTTGATTCTTATACATTCTAATATATTCCTTTTATATCCAGTAATTCATATTGTCCACCATCCCAACATTCAAATTCCTAATTTTAAAACATTCATTATATGTTTCCATAAATGTGGCAATATCATTACTCTTAAGGAACTGACTTACGAATTAATTACGTTCTTATTAGAACAACCTTTTCCAATCCACATTCACCATACCTGTTACTGTTTTTTATCATTGTCACTGCTGGGATCCCATGATTCTTTCAAAAATCAACCTTAACGGTTTATTTCTAGTTAAAAACAAACTTTGTTTTAATGTTTTGTTAACCATCTTTATATTATTCAATATGTATACATTTTTTACTTAAAGACTTACTTGTTAATCTTAGCTTTCATTTTATGGTCACTTTATATCCAATGTTCATATGTTTAAACTTCTTCATGTATCACTTCTTTTAATTTTAAACCTTTATATAAAACAACATATTTTTAGTTCTTCTATAAAACAAATAAACTTCAAGTTCTCAAAATCATTTTTTTACTCTCTCAAAATCATTTTTACTTTTACCTTAGACATTTAAAACTCCGGTCCATTACATATCTTTGTAACCCTGTTTTAGGTCTTCTCTGTGCTTCTAAAGAGAGTACACACATTTTTAGTTCATTATAGAATGTCTTTATGTAAAGTATGTTGTGTTGCCTGCTAGTTGTCTGTAAAGTCTTTACCTGTTTGGTTACTTGCTTCTTCCTTCCCATTTTATTTCATTTTCTATCTCAGAGTGCTCTAAAAAGAATAGCATACTGTAATTTGATACTGCTTTGCTTTTTAAACTTGAATCAAAGATTTTAGATTGCTAAACACCGTTTTTACCTTATTGCAAATGCCATTCCTGGCTTTCTTGTCAGTAGCGAAGGGAATAGTCCATGCCTACAGTCATGCGCGGTTTAAAAAGGCCACGAAAATGGAAAGTGGGACCTACATCACCTTATGACATCATCCCATATTCCTAATGGGATGGTGTCATGTTAAAATTAAGTAACCTGAACTCACCTGTGGCAAGGTGGTAGATGTTATAAATATACACTCTGTATTGAGGTGGTCAGGGGTTCACCTCTGGCCTTCGGCTTTTCACCGAAACCTATGTTATTATTCAAAATACATTTGTAGTTTATCGATTCATATCTTAACTTTATATGCGTTAAATAAAAGCCGCTAAAATTGGCTGGGGGACCCTATTTCGCCTATTGACTTCACCCAATATTATAAATGGTGATGCCTAAGTGTGGAAATATAGGTGAAAAAGCCTGATCCTACCCATGGTCAAGTGGTATAAAATGGTAAAAAACACTTGGACACTTAGGTGGTCGGCAGTTCACCCCCAGCCCTTGCCTGGGTGAAGTCAATAGGTGAAATAGGTCCCCCCCCAGCCAATTTTAGCTGCTTTTATATACCACATATAAAGTTAAGATATGAATCGATAAACAGTGCAAATACAAAAGAACAACATTTAAGAAGCAAATTTAATACTACAAATGTATTTTGAATAATAACATAGGTTTCGGCGAAAAGCCGAAGGTGAGAGGCAAACAGCCGACCACCTCAATGCAGGATGTATATTTATAACATCTACCACCTTGCCACAGGTGAGTTCAGGTTACTTAAGCAATAAGGTATGACCAGTTGTTAGATTAACAGTTCTGTAATCACCCCTAGTGTAATGTGGCACAAGGCACAGCCGAGTGCCATATGTTCTAGTGATTAACTGACTGTTAATCAACTCCCTGGAGTGCCTTATTGCTATTATAAAAATGTTTTCCAAAAGAAAAGTGTTAAAAGTATCCTTTATGAATGTTTTTCTCATTTAGAGGGAGATTTTTAATAAAATAGTTCTTCCACCAGCAGTTTAAGAATGCTGGTTCAAAATCAGAATGCATCATTCCACACATTCAGCAGTGCTAGAGGATGGAATGCTGAAAGGAAGAATCCATGTGCCATGGTGATCAGGCTGTACATGACAGTATAACATGGATTAATGTAAGGCTGTTGGAATCCTAACAACCAATCAGATTGCAGCATTTCTGAGAGCCTTTTTATAATTCACCTTAACAACATGACACCATCCCATTAGGAATATGGGATGATGAGGAGTCACGTGATGCAGGCCTGCAGATAACTGCCTTCTACCATAGCTCCAGCTCTCCGACCCTTTCAAATCAATATTTTTGCGATCAACCCGACACCCGATGATCAGAGTGAAGCTTAAAACCCTCAGTAGAGACTCAAACTCAACCTGTGCTGCCTATTAAGCTCTGAAAGTGATGCATTCCAGGAAAAACAACACCAGACATACACCGCCAGTCTCACCCGAAAAGGCCCCGAAGAAAGCCAGGGCCTCGGGGACTGAACAGGAACAAATATTAGCGGCGTACAATGAGGACCTGCAACCCCTCACTTTGCATCGCTTTCTTCTAGAATTCTCCCCCTTTAAAGACAGCATGGCAGAGTTAACCGCAGAACTCAGATCACTCACCGGAGCTGTGGAGGATCTGCAGTGAAGATCCGCAGATGCAGATGCAAGGATCAAGTCGGTGGAAAGGTGGACTGATAAAATGGAGGCCGAGATGGTATCTCTCCATCAGAAACTGGCCAAAATGGAGCTGAAGATAGAAGACCTTGAGGGCGGCCGGAACAACGCGGTCCTCATTGGTCTCCTGGAGGGTGCTGAAGGAACCGATGTGATCTCTTTTGTACAAAAGCTGATCGAGAAGATAGCCAGGGCTTCCCCCTTTGGCACCTACACCATTGAGCGGGTGCACCAGGCTCTTCACCCCAAACCCCCACCCGGAACCCCTCCTTTCCCGCTGATCTTTAAATTTTTGAATTACCTCGGACGTCAGCATCTCTTTGCCAAAATTAAAGATCTAAAGGAGGTGCTCTTTGAAGACACAAAGATCAGGCTGGCACAAGATCTTCTGGCTTCATTTAGGCAGTGGAGAACCCAGTTCCATCCCCTGGTCTCAAAACTTGTTGCCACCAGCATAAAATTCCGTATGTCTTATCCAGCCAAACTAGGGGTGTGGATATCAGGTGCCTGGGCTACATTCCACGATCCAGTTGCTGCTGATAAGGCTCTCACCAATGCCTTCCCCAAGCTGTTTAAAGGTTCCTGAAGTTTTAGAGATTGCGAGTGACTGACTCCTGAGCCGCCAGAGCCGACCGAACTTTGGGATTGCCTTACTTGATCTCCTGCAATGCTTTCTCATCTCTTGAGTCCCCATCCAGCTGATACCTTATGCTCTGCATGTGTATATTAAGTGCCTATTCCCCATTCTATGGCTCACCAGTGACTGCTCTGGCTCCTTTATCCCTGTGGCTACCCCACTACATGGTCCCCTAACTCAGTAATCTCCTCCTGCAGGCTTCTGTCTCCTGGGACCTAATCGTTATCCTGCTCAGTCATCCTCGATGAGCTATGTGGCTGTTTTCTACCATCTGGTGCTGGCTTGTGACATCCCATAGCTACGGCAGTACTGATCGACACTATGTCAGAGTATCCCCGGTCAGATATGCAGGATGGCTCGGTAATGCTCTGCTTCCCCTATTAGGCTCCTCCTGTACAGAACCTTGTTTGCTGGGACCATCGACTCAACGTGGGGTGCTTCTATTTCCTACTATCCAAACACACCACTCTGAAACTAATACAGTCTCTCCCCAGCCCTTTCGAAGATACAACTTACCGAGCACACACAGATCTGAGTGGATTGCATCTTATTCTCACGGGGGTCTCGGCCCCCTTGCACTACAGACACTGCTCACCATTTCAGCTGGACTCCTCTCACTCACTGTTTCCTGAGACCGCCGGACTGTATATCATCCACTGCATAGTTCTCTGCCACCACTCCTATCATCTCTACGGGGGCTATTATACTGTTAATTTGCATTTTTTATGCTCACGTTCTTGTTTATGATTAGAAAGCTCAGTTACAGCCATTTTCACTAGTTTAATGCACAAGACATCAGCATTGTTCCTTAGCTAACTTTTGACCAGGTTATCCTTTCCTAGATTGGTTCAATTAGCTGACATTTTGTACTGTAGTTTTTGCTGATGTGTGCCATTCTTGCAACTGTTAATACTGTTAATTGTTGGGACTTTATCCTGAACATCTCTAATTATGGGGTTACTTTTTGCAACAACTCCCATAATCAGTTATCATAGCATATTACAAAATGTTTCCGCTATGGGGTGGTCGATTGGGTTTGGGGGCTGGGGGCGGAAGGGATAACTAGAGGACTTGCTGTTCACTGTCTGTTGTTATCATGGGGTGGGGAGGTTGGGTTTTACCTCTGATATTACTGTACATGATTTTCACTTTTTCATTTAGGATATGTGGGGGGGGTGGAGGGGCAGGGAAGGGCTTGTCTGGACCAGACCCTTTTCAAAACCAAATCCATCAACGGATTGGCAGATGCCTTCTTTTTGCAGTGCAGCCCATATTTCCCAGTATATACAACCCTGAACACAGATGGGTAGCTTGAATTTTTTTTCATGGAATGTTAAGGGAGTCTGACAGAAAGCTAAGCAGTACCAGGTCTGCAAGCATCTCAGACTCCTGAAATCTGATATCTCATTCATCCAGGAATCTCACTTTTTGACCTCAGAAGAATTAAACAGGAAGAAGCAACAGGTAGGCCAGGTTTTCTCTGCCCAG
Source organism: Neoceratodus forsteri (assembly GCA_016271365.2). NCBI lineage: Eukaryota > Metazoa > Chordata > Ceratodontiformes > Ceratodontidae > Neoceratodus > Neoceratodus forsteri. The sequence goes on along the minus strand of CM028129.1, from coordinate 17,577,047 downwards.
GGCTCAAAACAGAGCTGTGGGGTCATGATACTTATAGGTAGACATTTTCCCTTTATCTCAAATAGAGTTATAAAAGACACTCATGGGAGATACATTCTGGTCCAGGGTAGAGTTTTCAATATGGAAATCTTGCTGGGAAGTATATATAGTACCAACTTCGATTCTCCGGAGTTTTTCGTAGATCTCATAAATAAATTAATCCCTTTCATTAACACACCGATGATTTTGGGAGGAGACTTCAGTGTGGTCACTGATCCTAATATGGACCATACAGAGTACAAGCCCAAAGGCTTATCGCCAGCACAAAGGGCTCTTCCGAGACCTCTGGGACAAGGCCGGATTACACAATGTGTTGCGATTATTACACCCCTCTGAAAGAGGCTTCACTTACACATCTCCTGTTTATAAGACATCCACCAGGACTGATTATATACTGATCTCGCATCATCTGATCCTGGGTGTGGTTGGTTCTGATATACACTCCAGCCTGCCCTCTGACCACTCACTGGTCTCATGTCACCTCTCTCTATTGGACGTTCCTAATAAGAACGGCCATTGGAAGCTTAACAACCAACTCTTAAAAGACCCAGAAATAGTGAAACATATCAACAGCCATATTACTCAATACACTTCAGCTAACTTAAACTCCACGGGTAAACCTGATATCGAGTGGGGGACCCTTAAGGCTTACCTCAGGGGTCTTTTTCATTGGGGTGGCCTCAAGAAGAAAGAAGCTAAAAGAGCAAGAACTAGTCCAACTTCTCAGACAGATTAGGGACATTGAAAAAAATCTTTCCCCACACACCTCGGAACAGATCTTATTAGATTTGGCCAAACTCAAAAACACCTATATGGAACACCTCAGAGAGAAAGTCGAATACATGATCCTCAAAACGAAAGTGACATACGTCGACCAAGGGGAAAGAGCGGGCCATCTACTGGCAGCCCGCGTCAAGCAGGAGGAATCCACCAGATATATCCCCACCATCTGGGCACATGACGGCCCCCTGCTGGTGGACCCTAAAGGAATCACCTCCGAATTCCAAATTTTTTTTCAATCCCTATACTTACCGATGACTAATACCCCCTCTAACACGGAGCTGGATCACTACTTAAGGGGGTTGCAAGTCCCCACACTTACAGCTGAACAGTGTGCCGCACTATGTACTCCCTTAATGGAAACAGAAATTATTGGCGTGATCGACAGTCTCCCCAATGACAAATCTCCTGGGCCTGACAGGTTCTCCCCGAACTTCTATAAAGTGTTTGCAAAGACCCTCACTCCAATACTTCTTCCTGTTTTCCAGCAGATCCTTGATGGGTCTAGCACAGATATTTCACTTTTTGAAGCCATAATTGTTCTCATCTTGAAACCTGGTAAAGCCCCTGAAAATGTAGCAAGTTACAGGCCAATCTCGCTACTCAATCAGGATATCAAGATTCTCAGCAACCTGTTATCAATCAGACTGAGTGCCGTGATCCCAGGTCTTATTGGTGCAGAACAAGTCCGCTTCATGGTGAATAGACTGGCCAGTGATCACATCAGAACACTGGACCATGCCTTCACGGCGTCCAGGGATGCTGTATTCCCCACAGCGTTGGTTTCCCTGGACACCGAGAAGGCATTCAACAGAGTTGATTGGAATTTCCTATTCCGGACTTTGAACACTTTTGGTTTTCCCCTAGAGTTTAAGAAGTGGATTCAGGCCCTCTACACTGCCCCGACTGCCAGGGTCTTCTGCAACAGGTGCTACTCCGATAGGTTCCCCATCCTCTCTGGAATGAGGCAGGGATGCCCCTTATCCCCACTACTTTTCAATATTTATCTCGAACCCCTTATACGCTGATTGCTGGCTGATCCCAGGAGTCAAGGTATACCAGTACAGGAGATAGAATTAAAAGTTTTGGCCTATGCTGACGACCTGCTCCTCTGCATCTCATACCCCAAGAAGTCCATCCCATTCCTACTCGAGGTTATCAGTGAATTCAGCTCATTATCAAACTACAAGCTCAATGTTGAGAAAATGGTAGTTTTTCCCCTTAATCACAGAGTGATGAGGAATGAGGTCAAGGCCGTGGGCCTCTCCTGGGATAGGAAAACAGTGAAGTACTTAGGTATCACATTTTCAAGAAATGTTTCTCTCATGCGTAAATTTAATCTCGATTCCTTACTAAACTCCATTGTTCAAGACTTGAACAGATGGTCCCTTCTCCCACTCATGATCTGGGGCAGGATCAGCCTCATCAAAATGAATGTATTCCCTCGGCTGCTTTAACCTCTCAGTCTCCTCAATATCTGGTTACCCCACTCATGGTTTAAAAGGGTCCACAACATCTTCGCCAACTTCATTTGGGCTGTAAAGGACACAGGCTGGCCTATCACAAGCTTGCCACCCCAAGCTTAAAGGAGGCTTGAGGTTCCCCTACGTTGGTCTTTATTACTGGGCCAGCCATCTAAGCAAATACCTAAGGTGGCTCTCCCCCCTAGATCCTGGCCTCTCTGATAAGTACACACCCTTATGGGTTCATATAGAGTTATCCCAAATCCGTAGGGAGCACCTCTCTCCATCAGCCTTGATGTTTGTCCACCCCAAAAGTCTCCCTAAGTCTTGGCTCGGGTCTCCCATTGCCAACATCGGTGAAGGCACACACTCAGCTCTGCACAATTCTCAAATATAACCAATGTGGAGACTTGGAGCAACCCCTCATGGGGAACCCAAACATTAGATTGGAAGGGAAAACTCTCTCCCCAGCCTGGATCCCACAATTCTGGGAGGTCAAACTCAGTTATTTCTGGGCCGGGGCAGAACAAAAGTGGGCCTCCTCCGGTGGACATTTTAGAAAAGTCAGGCCTGCCCAACTCCAAAATTTTCAAGTTATTTCAATTACAACACCTTTTGGTAAAAATCTTCGGAACCCATCTCCCGTCCACTGGAGCATCCCCCTTCTGGTCCAAAATGATACAAAGTGTCGGCCTTCCTCATGCAATTTCCAAAATATTCAAAACCTTGTACAACCATTTACACCCTGGCCCCTTCGGACCTAAGACTTTTTGGGAAACTCTCTTACCAGGGATTCCCTTCAGGTGGGAGACACTCTAGTGGGGTTGTCACCACTATATTACTCAGGACAGACTCTGACTCATACAGTTCTGTATTTTGCACAATGTGTATTATACTCTCCAGAAGATTGATAAGTTTGACAGTAGGCAGTCCGCCACCTGTCTGAGACATGGCCAAGGTGACAGCAATTTAGTACATATTTTCTGGTCCTGCCCCAAAGTAGCCCCCCTCTGGGAGCAGATTAGGGCGTGGGCAGACCTCCTGTTAGGTCTAGATGAGTCTTTTTCAATCAATGCTTGTCTCCTTGGGAACTACTCAGAAATCTCCATAAAGGCATACAAATATCATGTCGCCCTCATAGCCATGACAGTTAAAAAGTTAGTACTAAGGCATTGGAAGGACAACGAGGCTCTATCATATTGTAAGTGGTTCTGTCTCAGAGTCGAGAAAATGATTTTCAGCTTGCGAAACAAATTAAGCAAATTCAACGATATATGGGCCTCTTTCCTTGCACTTTACTTTTAGCATTTGCCACAACCTTATTACAAAATAAAGTTTTGCTAGCCACATCATGGTTCCACACTGAGTAGCCTGGTCTGGATAAGCGGGGCTATAGGGGGCAGGGGGAAGGGGGTGGTGGGGGGACAGAGGGATTGGGGGGGATTTTCCCTTTTTTTTTCTTTTTTCCTTTTCGCTTTTGTTGTTTATTGTGTTTTGTCTTACTTCCCAATGTACATGTCTCTTCTAAACACATCTGGTTCTTATTGTCTGTATGCTGGAAACTCTAATAAAGATTTAATGTAAAAAAAAAAGGAATATGGGATGATATCATAAGGTGACGTAGGTCCCTCTTGCTGTTTTCACGGTCTTTTTAAACCGTGCATGACTGTAGGCAGGGCCTACTCCTTTGCTACTGACAAGAAAGCCAGGAATGGCATTTGTGATAAGGTAAAAATGGTGTTTAGCAATCTAAAATCTTTTATTCAAGTTTAAAAAGCAAAGCAGTATCAAATTACAGTATGCTATTCTTTTTAGAGCACTCTGAGATAGAAAATAAAATAAAATGGGAAGGAAGAAGCGAGTAACCAAACAGGTAAAGACTTTACAGACAACTAGCAGGCAACACAACATACTTTACATAAAGAAATTCTATAATGAACTAAAAATGTGTGTACTCTCTTTAGAAGCACAGAGAAGACCTAAAACAGGGTTACAAAGATATGTAATGAACCAGAGTTTTAAATCTCTAAGGTAAAAGTAAAAATAATTTTGAGAAAGTAAAAAAATGATTTTGAGAACTTAAAGGAAGTTTATTTGTTTTATAGAAGAACTAAAACTATATTGTTTTATATAAAGGTTTAAAATTAAAAGAAGTTATACATGAAGAAGTTTAAACATATGAGAATTGGATATAAAGGGACCATAAAATGAAAGCTAAGATTAACAAGTAAGTCTTTAAGTACACAATTTATACATATTGAATAATATAAAGATGTTTAACAAAATATTAAAACAAAGTTTGTTTTTAACTAGAAATATACCGTTAAGGTTGATTTTTGAAAGAATCATGGGATCCCAGCAGTGACAAGGATCAAAAACAGTAACAGGTATGGTAAATGTGGATTAGAAAAGGTTGTTCTAAAAAGAACATAATTAATTCATAAGTCAATTCCTTAAGAGTAATGATTTAAGCCACATTTATGGAAACATAAAATGAATGTTTAAAAATTAGGAATTTGAATGTTGGGATGGTGGACAATATGAATTACTGGATATAAAAGGAATATATAAGAATATATAAGAATCAAAGGATTGTAATTATGAGATATTTTATGACTGTTTGTTTATGTTTAGAAAAAGCACTGTTTCAGAAATATTGGCCTGAAGAAGTGGTATGATATTATGAAACTGTAGCCGGTTGAACAAAGTTTGGTGCAAAGTTAAAAGAAGAATAAATGAATACTAAAGTTTTTTATGAATTTTTGGACTTATGTCTTACTGATTTATTAATATATTGTCTAATCCATTTTTAGACCATAGGCCCTTTTCTGCTCCAGGTGTATTTTCTCATCAACACCTCAAAGATCCGCAGAGTGAGAGAAAAAACTGATTTGTTTTTTTTTTCCATACTCTTGACAGTGTCCTGCACAACTCAGTATGCATTATTTCCAAAATGTTTGATTTTAAACAGATTTTTTAGGATTTAGCCCACATATCTGGAGATCTATGTCTATGGCTATGGCTGCCATCTGCTTCTGTGCCCCTAGTGGCAGTTTCATTCTTTTTTTTTAAATAAAAACAATAGGTTTAGCATACATTATTTCCGAACATATTGACAGTAATCACTGATAATCAATTTGCAAAACATACTCCTTGTCATACTTTCATGTTGCAACAGTTCCCCTAAAATGAAATATTTAAGGAGATTAATTTTCTTAAGAGACATAGAAAAGAAAAACTTTTAGTGATCAGAAAAAGTGAACAATCATACTAAGTAGTACAGTATAGAATGCAAAGAGAAACACAAAGAGACAGGGTGGAGTGTGGAAGAGAGACAAACCATGTCCAGTGCATATAATGAGTTTTCACAAGGTGATGAGTTTGCTTACAGCATCCCAGTAGTTCAAAACATTTTTCTTCCCTACCATCATACCTCTAGCAAGTTTTCACGTGTTATATTCTCAATGAATGTGTTCTTCCATTCTACTATAGATGGAGCCTTTAGTTATATCCAGTACTTTAAAATGCAATTTTTAATTACAGTAGAAAGCAAGGCTATCATATACTAAAGTTCCATTGTTTTGAATGAATTATGATTGAAAATTCCAATTATGCATACTATTCATGTGTTAACTGAGGCTTTTGAAAATGCATTGTTTAACCTGTTGCCACAACAGTTTTATTTGAGGACTTTCCCAAAACAAGTGTCTCCCAGTTGCATTTGGGCTATTACACCTAGGACAATTGGCATTATTACTAAGTTTCATCTTGAGCATTTTATCTGGGGAATAAAATAAATTGTGTAAACATTGGGTTATTCTGTTATTAACAAGTAAAAATGTCTTAAATGGAAAACCCCAAATGTGTTTCCAATTCCATTGTTTTACTTCTTCTCCCATTGTATTTGCCCATTTAGAAACATATTCTTCTGCTGTGTTTATAATCACAGAACATAAATAACTATAAATTGATGTGACTGTGGGTTTCAATTTCATGACAGCCAAGGAGTTTCGAGTCTTTTCACTCGTCTGGGTTTTCATAGTGCCTCTAATCATATGGTATTCAGCAACATCTAATGTGAGCTGAGAGCTTTTAATCAAGTTGTCAGGTAGTACAAAATCCTGAGCAACTGTGTAGATGTCTTTAAAGCTGGTGTCTCCAAATAGATCCCAATACCTGCCTTTTTCAACACATCACCTTGTTTTGCAAATGTTTCTAATTTAATTTTTATTTATTTTTATTTTATTTATTTATTTCAATTGCAGATTAACACCTCTGAGCCAGGAAGGCTCTTTTACAAAGGTTCCATGTCAAGTGGACAAGAGACAAAATGTACATAAACAGGTTACAGAACATTCAGAGTACACAATTGGTTACAGGCTGTACAGGTAGCAAGCACATATGCCAATAACAGTGTCAGAAGTGTTACAAGATGTTGGAGTACAATTTGACATTCTAAACTGGTCACATTAAAAACCAGGAAAAGGAGTCAATCTGTTAAGAACCACATAGCAAGGTGGTAGCAGCCTGAGTGGGCTTTGTCATAGTAAAAGGAAATTGGGGTTAGCGGAAGAGTAGGGCTGGGGGAAGCCCACAAGAAGCCTTGTCAGTGAAGGGGTGGAGAGAAAGGAGTGGGGAGGAAGGAAGGGGAGGTAAGCAGAAGGGTGATAAGTTATAATACTGATTAGAAACAGGTATTTATTAATTGCATTCACATAGGTTCTTTTGGGCAAAAGGGTTAGCAGTTCTCTTTTAAAGGGTTCAATTTTTGTGTGCTCCATGGTGGTAGGAGGGAGTTCATTAAACCAGGTGGGCCCATGGAAGGAGAGAGAATGCTGTGCAAGGCTGGTTCTTTAAAAAGGTTCATGGAGCACACCCTTAGCCAAGCTCCTGATGATGTTTGAGGAGTTGGAGCACTGGAACAGAGCTCCAGTGGAGTAAGGAGTGAGTCCAAGAAGGGCTTTTTTGCCTATTAGGCAAGCCTGATACTTCACTCTTAGGTGTAAGGGGAGCCAACCTGTAGAGGTGTAGAGGGTGCAAGTATGGGTTCGGGGTTGAGCCTCCAGGACCAGGCAGCAAGCCTTGTTGACTAGTACTTTTACTCAATTTAGGGTGGAGTCTGTGGCAACACTGTAGATGATGTGGACACGGTCAACGACCGACAGAATGGAGCTTCGAGTGACTGGGCTTAGAGCCTCAGAGCATCAGGTGTCATGGCTTGTCTGTATCTATACAGGATTCCTAATTTAATATTAGTGGATTTGACTACATGGTCTATATGGTGTACGAAGGAAAAGGTGTCATCACTATGTACCCAGAGATATTTAAATGTGGAGACTTGTTCAATGCCATCTCTTTTATTTATTTTTTTAGTTGTTTAGTCAGGTGTCCAGCATTCCTTTTGAAATATGGCAATGTTAGGTGCATAATTTTGGTTTTTTTATAGTTTAGAAGAAATCTGTTTTGGGTGAACCAGTTCTTGAGCACAGCAAAGGAATGCTGTAGGTTTTGTGCTATTTCTGATGTGTGGCTGCCAGGCACTGAGATAACTGCATCCTCTCCATACAGCAGCATTGTAGTGGGACAGGCTTTGAGAAGGGAGTTAATAAAGAGGCCAAAGAGAAGTGGCCCTAAGATCGAGCCTTGGGGAACCCCAAGGGTTACCTTTTTAAGTTAGAAGGTTACACCCTCTATCTTCAGACACTGAGTCCTTTGCGAAAGGTAGCTGTTAAGCCAGGAGATGGAATCTACTGACAGTCCCAGGGTCCTCAGGTATCTGAACAGGATTGGTGGTTGACTGTGTCAAAGGCTTTGGTGAGGTCTATGAATATAGATCCCACCATTTTTCCCATGTCAAGGGCTTCATAGATGTGAGAAGTAAAGTCGATTAAAGCTCTTATGGTGCTGTGTCCGATACAAAACCAGTGCTGCTTTGGGCAGAGCAGATTGCACTTGTTTAAGCATTCAGTTAGCTGGTCTGAAACAACCCTTTCTAATGCTTCAGACAGAGGTGGTAGTATTGAAATTAGGTGGTAGTTTCCCAGGTTAGTTCTGTCCCCCATTTTTAAACACGGGTGACCAAGGCAGTCTTCCACCTATCTGGGAAGATTCCAGTGCACAAGAAGATGTTGAAAAGTAAGGTTAATGGAGAGGAAAGTTCATCCAACATGAAAGTTAGCAACTTCATGTCTAGTGAGTCATTCCTGACCCTGGTTTTGTTTAGGACTTCTTTGACATATTTAATGGTCTGGGGCGTAGTTATTTGCCTAAAGTAGAATGGTGAGTGGCCTGGTTTAGGGGTGAGAGGAGGGTTTGGGGCGATGGAATCCGTTGCTGGCAGGGTATGGAGAAATTCAGGGGGGAGGACAGAGCTGAGGTCTGTGAAGGTATTACTGAAGGCATTGGTCAGGCCAATAGGTTGCAGTAATGGGCCAGATGTGGTAGCTTTGGTATTTCTTACTTGCCTAGTGCACTTATTCCCTAGCCTCTTTGTAAGCAGCAATGTCAGATTGTCTGTTTGTCTCCCTGGCAATATACCAGAGGTTGTCCCATTGTTTCATCTGGGCAATTAGAGGGCCAGTGAGCCAGAGGTTAAAGGCTCCTTTTATTTTGCCAGTTCTGACAGGGGCAGATATGTCACAAGCCTTGTTAAAGGTTCATATGAGATAGACAAGGGCTTTATTAGCCTCACTGCAGCTAGCTAAAGGGGAACAGTCTGCTTCCTTCAAATACCTCTTAAAATTGCCCTCAATCCCTTTTTTGAGGAAGCAGTTTTTGTTGATCCATGGGGGGGGGGTCTTTAGGGCCCTTTTTAGTCCAGGAGTATAGTACCAATGAATGATCACTTAAGGTGTTGGGCAGGACAGTAACATTTTTGATATGCTAAGGGTTGGTGACAAGAAGCCAGTCTATGAGTCTGCATGTGCCAGTGTGGTAGTTCAGCCTTGTTGCCTGCATTACCATCTGAGTGAGATATAGGCCATGGATTCAGTCCCTCATGGTAACAGAATCCTGGGCAAGCCAGTTTGTGTTAAAGTCCCCTAGGATGACTTGCTCACAGTCTTTATTTATTAATTTATTTATTTTATATTCTCTTTTTATGCCCCCTTCTCTTGCCACGGTGCTTCCTTACCTTCGGGAGTCTCCTACGGCCTTTAAAGGTCCCTGCTCATCTGCCTGTTCCAGGTGCACTCATCCCCCCCTTGCTGCCTTGGTTTGACCCCAAGGTGGGTACAAGGTGGGGCCCCCTTCCTCCACCCTGAGCATCTGTGTTTTATTGGGGATCCATCGCTTGTACTGACAGGGGCCCTGAGATCGGTGCCTCAAGCTCCATCTACGGGGAGCACCGCGGGTCAATTTTTTCTGCTGTTTCACCCAGCCCACAGGATGTCCACACTCAAGGAGAGCCTAGGAGTGATGCACATCACAATGTGCCAACACTCTGGCTCCTGGCAGATGTCCTTCCTCCCTACTACATGTAGCCTTTTCACTGCTCCTCCACCTGTGGTCACCCAGGTGGCAGTATCACAGTCGGACTAGCATCCCACCCCACACGGAGAAGAAGAGCAGCCTTTGAGAGTTCAATCCTCCTCCCCCCGCTGTCTCTCCAGCTCAGGTTGCTGGTGCCATGAGCGGTAGCCCTACCGCTGCACAGGTGGGCCAGATGCTCGCAGTCTTTATTGATCTTGCTAAGGTGGTTGAAGAATAGGTCAAGTCCACAGGTTTTCTTGCTGGGGGGTATGTAGACAGAGGTCAGAGACATTGTTTTGCCTTGTCATCCTTGATGGAGAGAAGCTGGGCTTCAATAGAGTTTACACTGAGTGCATGACCTGGCCACTTATTTTGTTACCCAGGTAGACGAAACACCCACTACCATGCTTGGCTTGTCTATCTAGCCAGAAGGAGATGTATCCATCAAGTGAGATGTAGGAATCAGGTATTTTCTGAGACAGCCAGGTTTCAGTGAGCGAGATAATGTCTGGTTTGTGGACAGCAAATCAAGCCTGGAATTATGGTAGTTTGGGTAGGAGACTCCCAATATTAACTGATGCAATTTTTAGGTATCAGTTGGTTTTGGGATATCCAGTGTAAGGAGGTCCAGGTTCGGGGTGAATATTCCCAGAAATCAGTAACAGTATAATGATCATCCTGGAGAGGTAGCGCTTCCACTAAATTTTAGTGATCCAGGACTTTCTGTGCCTTGTATTGTCCTGGTTTGGTATCTGCTGTTTAGTGGTATATGTGCACTTCAGATTTAGATTAGGATTTCCCCAGAGTGGCTGTTGAAGCAAAGTTGATAATTCCAACTTAAGTAATTGGGTAACCTATGCAATTAGCCAGCCTGAATGTGTTATTATAGCATTGTTTATTATCATGGTTTGATATGCAAAGAAAGATACTGATGTTTTTATCTTTTACAATGTCTTCCTCAATCCACAGCCACTACAAATCATTCACTCTATCTTTAAGCCATTGATTGATGTGTTACAATCTGGTAGTGGAATAATACAACTTAAGTTCTGGTGCTCTTAAGCCTCTATGTTCATTCTGTCTGGTTATTTTAAAATATGCTTGCCTGGGTTTTTTTGTTTAGGAATTCATTAGTTTTGTTGTGTAATGTAGTGAATCATGAGGTGGGTATAGTCCGGGGCAACATAAAAATTAAATGCAATGCTCTGGGTAATATTAACATTTTATCTGAGTCTAACCTACCTCATAGTCCTAAAGGAAGGTTATTGCATTTCTTTAGGTCACTTTCAACTTGCATTATGAAATTAGATATGTTGGTCAAAACAGTTCTCTTTATTGTTTTATATACTTGATACACACATAATCTATGTATTCAGGTGCCTAGGCAATACTCAATTCTTTATCTTCATTAGTTGGGATGCCCCCATTTAAAGAGATGAATTACATTTTTTTTATTCAGTTTGTATCCTGAAACCGAACCGTAGTTGTTAATCATCTTTAAGACAGTTTTAATGGAGTAAATGGGGTCTGAGAGTGTCAGAAGTATGTCATCTTCATAAAAGCAGCAATTGAGTGAATTGTTACTGACCTGGCTCCCTTTTATTTGGTGAGAAGCATTGATTTGGAGAGTCAAAGGATTGAGTGCTATGTTGAATAAAAGGGGTTGAGTGGGCAATCTTGTTTAGCACCTCGTTCCACTTTAAAAAATGTTGAGATTTTCTTGTTAGCCATCACAGCAGCAGAAAGATAATCATAGAAAAGCTTTACCCATATTATGAACTCATCAATTATAGTATGAGCTTTCATATCCACATAGACAAAGGTTTTTTCCTCATCTAGCACTATCAAGGCAGTAGGGTTTTTGTTTCTATATGTTATGGACATTATGTGAAAGATCTTCCTAGCATTATCTAAAGTAGGTCTCTTTTTAATGTATCCAGTTTGTTCAGGACCACTAATTTTGTTCATGTCCAGCATCAGTCTGGAAGCTAAGATCTAGCTATGATTTTGATGTCTGCATTCATAATGTTGATGGGTCTATACTTTTTATGATATGTTTCATCTAGTCCTGGTTTGGTGATTAATGTAATGATACTTTCTTGCATGGATATGGTTAGAGAGCCAATATATTTTGCTTCATGGAATACATTAAATAATAGTAGTGAAATAATATCCAAGAAAGTTTTATAAAAATGTAAAGGAAATCCATCTATACCTTGGGTTTTGTTTGGCTTTGGCTCTTTAATGGCTTGCTGAATATCTTCAGTGCTTATTTGTTGATTAAGTATGTCTTTTTCCCGATTAGAGAGTTGTGTTATATTAGTGTTATTTAGGAAATTATCAACATCTCTATCTGAGCTGCCTGATGTATTATTCTTGTATACACAGTACTGGTATAATAATCACAAAAACCCAATGCCTCTATTGACTCTACTGCCTCTACTGACCCTAGCCCCTCATAGGTGCTAGTTATCATACCTTTTTCCCTTCCCCTACTCTCTACCCCTTTTTCCCTAGCCTTCACACTCCCCTTGCAGGGTTATCAGCATCCTGAAGGGGTCCTATAATGTCTAGGCTTGCCTCTTTGTCTTCCCCCATCTACCTATCCTTGGCCTACCAGGTCCCCTTGCAGGGTCCGCAGCATCTTGGAGGGTTCCTTTAGATCAGGCCTCAGCACCTCCCAAGCTGTTATTTCTCATTCCATCCGTCTCACTATCCTTCTATAATTACAACATCTAATAACAGGTGTTTTACAATTGCCTGAAATTCCATGCCCCCTTGCAGGGTTCATCGTATCCTGAAGGGTTCTCTTTTTGGGTCAAGCCTTATTTCCCCACCTAGGTGTTAATCACACTTACTCCCTCTCTCTCTCTCTCTCTCTCTCCCTCTCTAATCCCTAATAATATTCTTCAAGTGAAACTACCTCTGGCTGGAAGCTGCAATACTGAACATAGGATTTGCAAGAAAGCGAGTTGTGCTCACAACAGAGGGAGGTGAATCTTACAATTGTCTTTGGTTTGTAGCAGATATTCTGCAGCTGGAGGCTACTTCTAACTGAAAGGTGAAATAAGGAACTTAGAATTATCTGGAAAAGACAGTCTTTCAAGCAACAGAGGGAGGTGGATTTAGCTTTACTTTTGTTACAATTCTTAAGATTTTCAGTGCAGGAAGAGTTTAAACCCTGGGCTAAGAATTTGTCATAAGTCCTGAAATAAGTGCAGGTACAGGTTGTGTATTTGACCAAGACAGTGCCCTAGGGGTGGAAACTGTTTTTTGTGTTTATCTGTGTGTGTCTTAAAAGGCCAGACCAGACTTTGTCAGGAAGTGCTTACATCATAGCTACTTATCAGTCAATAGCTTTGGTAACAGACATGAGAACAATAGCATTATAAGCAAGTGTTTTACAGCAAACTCATCAGAACAGCTAATATTTTTCAAGTGAAACTACCTCTGGCTGGAAGCTGCAATACTGAACATAGGATTTGCAAGAAAGTGAGTTGTGCTCACAACAGAGGGAGGTGAACCTTACAGTTGTCTTTGGTTTGTAGCAGATATTCTGCAGGTGGAGGCTACTTCTAACTGAAAGGTGAAATAAGGAACTTAGAATTATCAGGAAAAGACAGTCTTTCAAGCAACAGAGGGAGGTGGATCTAGCTTTACTTTTGTTCCAATTCCTAAGATTTTCAGTGCAGAAAGAGTTTAAACCCTGGGCTAAGAATTTGTTATATGTCCTGAAATAAGAGCAGGTACAGGTTGTGTATTTGACCCAGACAGTGCCCTAGGGGGTGGAAACTGTTTTTTGTGTTTATCTGTGTGTGCCTTAAAAGGCCAGACCAGACTTTATCAGGAAGTGCTTACATCATAGCTACTTATCAGTCAATAGCTTTGGTAACAGACCTGAGAACAATAGTATTATAAGCGAGTGTTTTATAGCAAACTCATCAGAACAACTAATGTTCTTCAAGTGAAATTACCTCTGGTTGGAAGCTGCAATACTGAACATAGGATTTGCAAGAAAGCAAGTTGTGCTCACAACAGAGGGAGGTGAACCTTACAATTGTCTTTGGTTTGTAGCAGATATTCTGCAGGTGGAGGCTACTTCTAACTGAAAGGTGAAATAAGGAACTTAGAATTATCAGGAAAAGACAATCTTTCAAGCAACAGAGGGAGGTGGATCTAGCTTTACTTTTGTTACAATTCTTATGATTTTCAGTGCAGGAAGAGTTTAAACCATGGGCTAAGAATTTGTTATATGTCCTGAAATAAGTGCAGGTACATGTTGTGTATTTGACCCAGACAGTGCCCTAGGGGGTGGAAACTTTTTTGTGTTTATCTGTGTGTGCCTTAAAAGGCCAGACCAGACTTTATCAGGAAGTGCTTACATCATAGCTACTTATCAGCCAATAGCTTTGGTAACAGACCTGAGAACAATAGTATTATAAGCAAGTGTTTTATAGCAAACGCATCAGAATATCTAATATTCTTCAAGTGAAACTACCTCTGGCTGGAATCTGCAAAGCTGAACATAGGATTTGCAAGAAAGTGAGTTGTGCTCACAACAAAGGGAGGTGAACCTTACAATTGTCTTTGGTTTGTAGCAGATATTCTGCAGCTGGAGGCTACTTCTAACTGAAAGGTGAAATAAGGGGCTTAGAATTATCAGGAAAAGACAGTCTTTCAAGCAACAGAGTGAGGTGGATCTAGCTTTACTTTTGTTACAATTCTTAGGATTTTCAGTGCAGGAAGAGTTTAAAGCACAGCTGACTTATTTTGGGGCTGACTGCTTTCAGAGTACAAACCACCAGGCTGTTTTGGGGCTGGGAAGGTTTACCTGTGTCTGACTTGGATGTCTGGATTTTTCTCTGTTTGATTAGCAGGGTATTTTCTCTGTCAAATTGTTGTGTAGGGCATCTTGCTGACAGGAAGGCACTCATCGCAGCGATGGGTCAGAGCTTTTAGCTGATTGTTTTGTGAGGGCACAGTTTAGGCCCAAACCCTTCCCACCCCACACCCCACCCACCCCTGGAAATAGTTCCTTTATACCTGGGGTTCTGACATCATTTCCTCAAGAGTGCAAGGTGCATATCACTGTCATATCCTCTCTAGCACACTGCACTGACAATATACAGTAAGCATACACATTGTATAATATATATGTTTCTATATAACAAACCAATCACACACACAAAAAAAAGTAGATAAACATGTGGGGAGTAGTGCAATGTAATGGCTGTGGGGCAGCAGTCTTCCGGGAGTCTTTCTGGAGGCTGAGATGCTGCTCTATTTGCAGACAACTCTCTGCCCTGAGGGAGGAAGTTGCCCATCTTCAGGCCACACTGGACAGCAGTAAGGGAACATTCCCCCAGGCCACACTGGACAATAGGAAGGGAACCTCCCCCATCCAGGGTGCACCAGAGCCACCACCACTACCTCAGAGGTTGCAAAGAAAACACAGCAGTTGGACCACAGTGGGCTCAGAGAAGGTGACGATGGTGGAACAGAGGCACACCCAGTCAGTTGTTCCACTTCACAATCCATACACCATTCTGGGGGAGCATAGCTCCCCTATGGATGCACCCGCAGAGGAGACTAAGGAGGCTGAGGACAACTGTCACAAGGGAGGCCCCTCAGGAAGGAAGCAGAGGAGACCACAAGGAAAGGAAGCAGCTCCTGGTGGGGGACTCAATTATTAGGGGGATAGAACTGGGGGGAGCAGGGAAAACTGAAGTAAGGTGCCAGCCTGGTGCCATGGCTCAGAGGGACAGGAAGTGCATCCTCAGGATCACGAGAACAGCTGCACAGGAGTCTGAGCTGGACATCATTGTCCACCTAGGGACAAATGACTTGGCTCATCATGAGATCAGAGCAATGCAGAAGGACTTTGTAGAATTGGGGAGGGGCCTAAGACAAGTAGCACACACAGTATCCTTCTCAGAGGTGTTGCCTGTCAATGGCATGAGAGGAGCAAGGGTACTTTGCACCATGCAGTTAAATGAATGGTTGAAAAAATGGTGTGGAGAACAGGGGTTTGGCTTCATTGGGGATTGGGGTTCCACCTGAAGGACACCAGCCTATACTGGCAGGATGGTCTGCATCTGTCCAGAAAGGGAACAAGTCTTTTGAGCAATCAGTTTAAATGCTTCATTGTCAAGCTTTTAAACTAGTCAAGGGGGGAGGCACTGATAAGCAGCAGGAAAATCTCAGTCTCGCCATACAAAACAGGGTACTAAATGAGAAAAAGACTGAGGTGGAAAGGTCAGTGGGGGATGATGCATCAGAAGGTAAAGCCATAAAAAAATGGAGAGCAATGAGTACCAGTGCACATAGTCTGAGTAACAAGCTTCCTGAATTAGTGGCCTTGATGTTGGAGGAACATCTGGATATTGTGGCAATCACAGAAACATGGTACACACAAAACCATGACTGGGACGTAAACATACCAGGATACACTATCTACAGGAGGGACAGGGAGGGTAAAAGAGGAGGAGCTCTTTACATAAGGTAAGGAATAAAAGCAACAGAACAAAAGGGTAAACAGGGAGAAGAAGAATCACTGTGGGTAAATTTGGAGACCGGCAATGGCACCACAATCTGCACAGGGGTTGTATACAGACCCTCTTCTCGGGGGGAGGAAATGGACAAGGAAATGATATAAAGTATACTTAGAATGGCAGAAAAAGGGGAGATATTGCTGATGGGTGATCTGAATATGCCAGATGTTAACTGGAGTGCAGTTGCAGCAGCCACTTCGAAGAGTGGGGTTATTCAAGATGCCCTACAGGGGGCAGGCCTTAGACAGCTAGTATTGGAGCCCACTCGAGATGGAGCAATCTTAGACCTGGTTCTCTCAAATGGAGATGAAGAGAGGATCACAGATGTAGAAGTGGGTAGCCATCTGGGAACTAGCGACCATCGAACAGTATGGTTCACAATAAACACAGCAATAGAGTCAAGCCATACAAAGGCAAAAGTATTGGTCTTTAGGAGGGCTGACTTTGCCAAAATGGGAGAGTGCCTAAGGAATACACTAGCAAATGGGCAGGAAGGAGGGGGTGGAAGAACAATGGGGAATAATAAAAACTGCAATCACAGAGGTAACAAGCCTTTGTATGAAGCAAATAAACAAAATGAAATGATGTAAGAAACCACTATGGTTCTCAAAGGAAGTGGCAGTGAAGGTTCAAGAGAAAAAGAAAGCATTCAGGAAGTACAAGGAATCACAGAAGGAGCAGGACAGAGACATGTATCAATTAAAGCAAAAGGAAGCTGGGAAGGCAGTCAGAACAGCAAAGGCCCAAACCAAGGAAAAGATAGCCAACTCAGTTAAGAAGGGGGATAAAACCTTTTATAGGTATATCAGGGAGTGAAGGAAGACCAAGGAAGGGATAGTGAGGCTTAATAAAGGGGACGGAGGGTGGGCAGAGGGTGACTATGAAAAGACAGAGATACTAAACAAATATTTTTGCTCAGTATTTACAAAAGAAGAGGGGGGGTACCTAAAACAAACAGTAGAAACACTCTGGATACAGAAGTTGATACCAGCCCATTTACAGAAGAAAAGATTCTGAAAGAACTCTTAAAACTGAAGGTGAACAAAGCAATAGGGCCTGATGGGATTCATCCCAGAATTCTAAAAGAACTAAGGGTAGAACTAATAACACCACTGACTACCGTCTTGAACAAATCATGGGAGGATGGGGTGGTACCTGAGGACTGGAGGAGGGCAGATGTGATTCCCCTTCACAAAAGTGGGAGCAAGGCAGAAGCAGGAAACTACAGACCTGTTAGTTTAACCTCAGTGGTAGGGAAAATGATGGAATCACTTCTGAAAGAAAGAATTGTCAAGTATCTAGAGGCCGGAGGGGCACAGGACCCAAGACAACATGGATTAATAGCGGGAAGGCCATGCCAGACAAATCTGATAGATTTCTTTGACTGGGTGACCAAAGTAGTAGATCAGGGAGGGGCTGCGGACATGGCCTACCTAGACTTTAGCAAGGCATTTGACACAGTCCCACACAAAAGATTAATATACAAGTTAGCCAGTCTGGGAGTGGGTCCCAAGATGACAGCCTGGGTAAAGTATTGGCTGGAGAATAGGACACAGAGAGTAATAGTAAATGGAGTCCACTTTGAAGAAAGGGGGGTTACTGGTGGGGTACCGCAGGGTTCAGTATTAGACCAGTCCTCTTCAATGTCTTTATAAGCAACATTGCAGAGGAATGGAAGAAAAGTATGTCTCTTTGCAGATGACACACAGATCTGCAACAGAGTTGATGCACAAGGTGGGGTGGAAAGGATGTGAAGGGACTTGGCAAGGTTAGAGGAATGGTCAAATGTATGGCAGCTTAGATTCAATGCTAAGAAGTGCAAGGTAATGCACCTGGGAAACAAAAACCCAGGGGAAGAGTACACAATGGGGGGTGAGATACTAAAAACAACAAAAATGGAAAGGGACTTGGGGGTAGTCATATCAGATGACCTAAAGGTGGGCAAGCAACGTGAGAGGGCAGCAAGGAGGGCTGGATGGATACTGGGATGCATAGGGAGAGGCATCACCTGTAGAAAACAGGAAGCTGTTGGCCCTCTGTACAGACAGCTGGTCAGACCCCATCTGGAGCACTGTGTGCAGTTCTGGAGACCCAATCTCCACAAAGACATAGACAGGATGGAAGCTGTCCAGAGGAGGGCAACTAAAATGGTGCAGGGTCTGCACTGGAAGACATATGAAGAGAGACTTAAGGAGCTTAATATGTATAGCCTCGAGGAAAGGAGGGAGAGGGGGGACATAATTTGAAGATAGATGGGGGGAGCGGCTCAGAGGTAATTTAAGGAAGTATTTTTTCACAGAGAGGGTTGTGGATGCATGGAACGGCCTTCTGGAGGAGGTTGTGGAGTCGAAAACAGTGATGGAATTCAAGCATGCATGGGACAGTCATAAGGCAATTCTAGGGGGTGGGAGTAGGAAGAAGTAGGCTGCTGGTTAACTAGGATCTGCAGCTTATCCATTAGGTAGGGAAATGGGCAGACTGGGTGGGCCAAGCGGTCCTTATCTGTCATCAAATTCTATGTTTCTATGTTTCTACTCCAGTCTCCTGTCCCCTTGAAGGGTTTCCTCGTACCCTGAAAGGGTCTCTCCAGGACATGACACTGCATTATCTGTCATCTCATCCTCTCTCACCTTCACCCCTTATTTCACAATAGCACTTGTTCATGCATTACCATTGCACTTATTAATTCCTCTCTCAAATTACATATGTATGCAACACTGTTGTAGCCACTGTCAGTGGCTCAGTAGGTAGCACACTCACCTCTGAGACTGGGAGATCTGAGGGCTGTGGATTCAGTTCCCACATCTGGCACTTGGGTTAATATCACAAATCTGACACTGTAGTGTAGCATAACAGGGGTGCTGCACTTATGAGGGGCTGTCTTTCAGGTGAGATGTTGAACCGAGGTCCCATCTGCCTGCATTGGTGGTAGTTCAGGTGAATGTTAAAGACCCCATGGCACTTATAGAAAAAAGCAGGGGAAAATGTTATTAAACAAAATATGTACAGCATTTCATTCTTAATACATAAATGATATCACACACTCATAGCATTTGTTACTTAAGTACAATAAAAAACACAAAGAATAATATCCTCCACTACTCCTTATTTTCTGATCATAGTGAAATCTTTCCATAATTTAACAAAGTAAAAAACAAAATATATGATGTCTCTTATAGTCATTATATCTCCCATTCATCCTAAACCCCACCTTATCCTCCAAAGAAGAAGCCCCTCCCTTCCTTCTCATACCCATTTCCTACCTTAAGTGACTGGAACATCACTATCTGTGACCCAAGGCAAACATTTCCATAACTCTAGTAATGCTGTACATCCTACCTTGACTTTCTCAGTCTCATAGACCATCTGTAAGTCTTGCATAATTTTATTATATAATTCTATATATGACCCTTCCTTCTGCTGCAATGTGTACCCACACCTCATAATCCAAATATTCCATTTATAAATTACCATAATCACCTGCAGCGTACTGTTGTTCCATTTTACCCATTTCTTGTCAAACATGCCATACATACGATTTTCATAGGTAAGAGAACTAAATACTCTCTCCCCAATATGTTGCTAAAAGATCCCAAAATTCTCTAATAAAGACACAATGAAAAATCAAATTATGCATAGTTTTCTCTTGCTGAGTGCTTTGCAATCTGCTACACATTCTTTCCACTGACTTTTTATGTTTCTGATTACCCTTCATATTAATTTTTTCATGGCACACCAGCCAATGAAGATGCCACATCTTCTCTGGAATCCTTTTGTTGTTTAGGAATGCCTTTAAGTTTTCTTTTGCCACTAAAGGACACTTTACAAAGACTTCTGTCTCCCCACAAAGAGAGGAAACTAACCCATGGCATAACTGCTTTCTTGGTACATCTATAATCTGCCTAGTTGTGACCTTCCACTGCTTCAGCCTTAAAAAAGAACATCTGATATACTTTCGTACTAATATCAATTTTTTGAAAGTCCTAAGAGTCTGAGTTTCCCACGGTCTCTTCTAGTTTCTACATTTATCAAGTGACATGACTTCCCACCCACTTGCTTGTAGTGTAAGTATTGGTCTGATATTACAGTACATAAAGAAAGTATTAAAAAAAATAACTGGACTAGGCATATTCAAGCCACCTTGTTTTAACAGAAGATATAAAATGTGTCTTTTAATTTGGGTTTAGCCTGCTTCCCCTGCAGGCTTGGAAGAAAATACTCAATAAGGTTGTTTCCATATTTTTTGTTGGTGGAAAAATATAACTAATGTATAAAAAAAATTGGTAAGAGGTTTGCTTTAATTAAATAGGCCCTTTTTTTACTGAATCTCCACCTGTTCCATTGCACCAGTTTGAGTTTACCTATTTCTAATTTCTGTTCCCAGTTGATTTCATCCAAGTTACCCATTCCAAAAGTGATTCCCAAAATATTGATGGGGTCTAGCTTCATTTCCGCTCGGCCTATTCTGTCTGTTTCCTGTAAAAGATAATTAATTATCTGCCCCACACATTTATTTAGATTAAGCTCTGCCCCTGAATGCCTCCCAACCTCTTTACAAATTTCCAATACCCTTATAACTGCTTCTTTCTCACCTACCATAATATTCATGTCATCAGCAAAAGCTATTACTTTCCATGGCAATAGTTGTCCTTTCACTAAAATCGGTGGTATAGTCACATCAGCATTTATTTTGTGTAACATGGGGTCAATGAAAAAATCATAAAGGATAGGGCTTAAAGGACACCCCTGCTTTACACCCCTTTGTAATTTTATTATGGGCCTTTTCCATCCATTTACTACTGGTATCACTGTCGCCATGTTGTAAATCACTTGAAACCAGCCAATTATAATTTCTGGAATCTGATAATGCCTTAAAACTTCCCAAAGAAAAGAAAAGAATGACTAACCTGGTCAGGTGCTTTTTTCTGGTCCAAAGAAACCAAATATCCATCTATTTCCCCTAATTTTGAAAATTTTACTATCTGTCGAATTAATATTATGTGATTCTGAATATTTTTACCGTTAATGGCATAGAATTGTGCTGATGAAATCAGCCCATCCCTGCTGACATCAACCTTTTTGCTAGATTTTTTGTTAATAATTTAAAATCAGAATTAAGGAGGATTATCGGCCTCCAATTATTTAGATCTCTATTATCTCCTTTCTTATACACATAAGTAAGGACCCCCATATTCATATATAGTGGAATTTCCCCATCTGCTAGCATAATAGTAAAAGCCTCTTTTATTTCTGAAGTAAAATCCTCCCCCATCAGTTTTAACAACTCATTAAGCACACCATCAGGTCCTGGCGTTTTGTTATTTGCCAGTGTAGAAAGCACATCCATTATTTCCCATTCCTCAGTAGGTTCTCTCTCTCTCTCTCTCTCTCTCTCTCTCTCTCTCTCTATCTTCCAACTCTGGAATTTCTAAATGCTCCAGTAGTACCTTTAAATTCTCCTTACCACTTTCCAATGGGCCATACATTTCAGAAGAGTACTTAGTAACCAATTGCATCATTCCCAAATTGCATTCTATACTCATTCTATACTCATTCTGGGTATACCGTGGTGCACTGCCCCAGAGTGGAGCACAGGGGTGGCGGTGTAGCCATCTGTTTTAGATCCAGCCTGACCTTCACCGTGCACCCAGTGAGAGCCTCGGGTTCTTTTGAATGTGTGGCCATCCGGGGAGGACCTGATGCGGGCTGCAGGATCTTTCTCATTTATCGCCCTCCTGGGTCGATGGGAGAGTTCCTGCAGGAGGTTGCAGATTTCGTCGCCGTTGCATCATTGGAATCCCCCAGATGTGTTTTTCTGGGGGGATTTCAATGTCTGGTTCAACGATGTGAATCATGGACCTGGTTATGAACTTTCCCAGATCATGTCCTCCCTTGGTCTGACGCAGGCAGTTACTTTACCAACTCATCGGGATGGCCACATGTTGGACCTGGTGTTCTCACTGGGACTTGATATTAATGATCTTAAGATCAATCCAGTTCTCTGGTCTGATCATTGCACGGTCCAGTTCACACTTGGGGCTCCCACCATAAGCCCTTCCCCTGTTGAGATGATTCACTGTCGCCCTTTACGGGGTTTGACCCCCTGAGGGTTTTCTAGAGAATTTGTCTAGAGTGGGTGATGCATGCAAGGGAGGTGCTGTGGTCAGAGTTGACACCTATAATGAGGTGCTATCCGACACCATAAACTCCCTTGCACCTGTCCGTGTATGACCCAGGACTTCTTACCTGAGGTCGCCATGGTTCGATGGTGAGCTCAGGGAGATGAAGAAACTGGGTCAGAGATTGGAGTGCTGCTGGAGGAGATCCCATCTGGATGCGGACAAACTGGCCCTGCATGCCCATTATGTTGGGTACCAGGAGGCAATCAACCGTAAGAAGACAGTGTTTTTGTCTGGGGAGATTGCTGCCGGAAGGAACCGACTGGCCTCACTCTTCCGGACCATTGATAGACTTTTACATCCTGTCTGTCTACGGCTCGGGAGGGTTTTTTCCAACACTGATTGTGAGGATTTCACTCGGTTCTTTTCGGATAGGGTGTCTGCAATCCAGCGGGTGGCTCCTTCAGCCAGCAATGATACAGCTGGCAGTGATCGTCTGATATGTTCTGAGTGCACTCCGTCTGGTTGGGGAGGATAGTGAAGTTATCGAGGTAGCAACCAATGTGAGGCACACCTTCTGTGAACTGGACCCGGTGTCAACGCGTTTTTTAATGAGATGCGTTGACTCTGTTGGCCCGGTGTTTGCCATGATTGTACGGTGCTCCCTTTACAAGGGTGTCTTTCCGGATGCCTTGAAGGAGGATCTGTGAGACCCTTAAAGAAGTCATCTTGGACCCGGAGATCAGGGCAAATTACCGTCCAATCTCTAACCTTCCATTTTTAGGAAAGGTTATTGAGAAAGTGGTAGCGCTTCAGTTGGAAGAGCACCTCATATCTCATGAGTTGTACGAACCCTTCCAGTCGGCTTTTCATGCCAGACATAGCACCCAAACTGCACTTGTTCAGGTGCAGAATGACCTTCTCAGTGCTAGAGATCGGGGAGACAAGACAATTCTTGTTCTCCTCGATCTCTCATCAGCATTTGATACTGTGGACCATTGTGTGCTGCTTGCTCGCCTTGGGGACCTATGTGGACTCACTGGTAATGTCATCAAATGGTTTGAGTCCTTTCTTACTAACAGGAGTCAGTGGGTTATGATGGGAAATTTCTCATCTGCACCCAGTCTGCTTCTTTGTGGAGTTCCTCAGGGGTCAGTATTGGCTCCAATATTGTTCGCAGTGTATATGCTGCCTCTGGGTGGGATCATTAGGAAATATGGCTTGAGTTTTCATTGCAATGCCGATGATACTCAGCTATATTTTTCCTTTGCCCCAGGAACATCCAATGCAGTGGATGTGCTTAATATCGGTCTGACCGAGATTAACGACTGGATGGCCTCCAGCTGGTTGCGGCTGAACCCGATAAGATGGAGGTATTAGTGGAGTCGAACAGAGTTCATGATGGATGGCCTCTGACACAGAAACTGGGCTTGTCCTAGGGTCTGTGCCATTGAACCTCCTCTTGGGTGCGAAATCTTGGTGTGATTCTGGACAGAGATTTAACCATGGAGGCTCAAATATCCTCTGTGGTTCGTACCTGTTTTTACCATCTCAGAAACATTGCCAGAATTAAATACCTTGTTCCGCCTCTGGACCTCCCTACTTTGATACATGCCTTAGTCACATCTAGGCTTGATTACTGTAACGCGCTCTATCTCAGGGTCACGGGAGGATCTCTCCGCAGATTGCAGCTGGTGCAAAACACAGCTGCCCGATTGTTGACCGGGCAGCAAAAGTTCTGTCATATTACACTGGTTTTGCGTGAATTGCACTGGCTGCCAGTCAGGTGGAGAGTCCTCTTTAAGGTGGGTCTTCTTACCTATAAGGCCCTACACGGACAGGGCCCTGGTTACCTGTTAGACCTTCTGTCACCTGCCTTCTCCTCGTGCCCTCTTCATTCCTCCAGCGAATGCCTCCTGACCATTCCCAGAACTAGGCTGAAATCAGCCGGTGATAGAGCATTTAGAGCCTCGGCTCCTGCTCTGTGGAACTCCTTACCAACTATGGTCAGAGAGGCTTCATCGGTGGATGTTTTTAAGGCCCAGCTAAAGGCCTTTCTCTTCTCTAAGGCATTTAATGAAATGCTTAGATAAAGATCTATAGTTAAGGTTTAGTTCTGTAATGATTTGTATTTATGTGTAAATTTATATATTTATTATGTTAAAATGCCTGTTTTAATGCTTTGTACGGCTCCCAGAGCCTCTAGGATTGGGCGTCTTTTAAATAAATTTTGCCTTGCCTTGCCATTCTCTAAGTAATCTGTTAAATCAGTCATTTCCTTAGCTTTTGCTTTTTTAACCCTTAGGCTGCCAATAGAATTGGAATGTATAGGAATTTTGGACTGATATACTGTATCAGTCCGTGGCCCTGTAAGGGTTAATACAATCTTCAAAATGACATACTATTTCTGTCCTCCCCCTTATTCCAAATTGCTGTTGATAGTAAACAGCTTTTACCTTCCCTTCATGTTACACTTTCATTTGTTTCTTCACATCATTAATCTGCTCCATCACTTATTGGCCCATTTCATACGACATTGACAATAAGTTTTGCAATGTTTTCCTATTTTGTAACTATCCCAAATACTGCTTCTTGCCCCTGTTCCTACCCGGTTACTTACACAGCTTCTGCATATCCACCTTGGTGTTCTCCCGTCATCTACTAGGTGAGTCAAACATAATGAAAACAGACTTTCTAGCTTGAATAAATGCCTCTATAGTACTTAAAATGTGTAGGTCTGCCACCAGGGAGATGTCCCACTTCCAAAATCCAGGCCCCCTTCTCACCCCTAGAGAGGATCCCAGTTTTATTTTAATTGTATTATGGTCAGAAAATTCAGCCGGAATTATTTCTGCCTCTGCTATAGGGATATTTCCTGAGATAGAAATATAGTCTATCCTTGAGGCCAGATGCCCCTTATGAAAAGTTGGTATGCCCTTTTTTTCCCACACGTAAAATGAATCTTGTAATTTTGCTTTTTTCATAATATCAGATAGCATACTCGAATCACAATACTGTTTAGAGGTGTTGGCTTTATAGAGCAATTAAAATCTCCTGCCAGTATTGTCAATTGTGCCGTGTATAGATATGACTGAATGTGTTGCAGCAATTCACATCTGGCCACTTTAGTTTGCAGAGCACAATGATTAATTAGTCTATACTGTACAGTTCGCACAAGCACATCTAATATTAAGATGCTCCCTGGTACCAAATCATACAATTTTAACACCTTCACTTCTGACATTTTTACAAGAATGCCTAACCCAGTGCACTGCTCTTGTCCTAATGACCAAAATGACATGCCATGATACCAGTCTTTCACTGGTCCCGCTACCTCTTTAATTATGTGGAGATGAGTATCTTGTAAAAACTGTATACCAAATTGCAAGCACGCCAAACAGGAAAATACCATTCTTCTTTTCCCTGTATTTTTAATGCTATTCACATTTATTTTACAAACTGAAAAAAGTTTCACACATTTCTCAATGTGGTTTTTTTTATATTTCTCCTTTCTTCTACCCATTCCTTTATGTTTGTTTTCATTCTAGCCTTTCTCTTTACCAGACCCAATGGTCTACCTTGTTTCTCCATGTCCGTAGTACCCTCCAGGATAGAGGATGCCACTGAGGAATCATCTGAGTTCTCCTCCGAGTCTTCAGACTGTAGTATTTCATATTTATTCTCTAAGATAACTGCTTTCTGTTTTGCAACAGATCATGTAGAAAATACTTTCCTTGGTATGTCAAATTTGTGACTGCTTCCCTGGGCTTGCTCCTCCGAGCAATGAGGGGGGAATGGGGGAAAGGAAAGGGAGGGATTTGATGTGGGTGGTGGGGATGGGGATGGGGTGGGGGCACCACCTCATTCATGTCTACATGTTTCCCTGTTCCTACCAACCCCTCAGTCCTCTGTAATTCGTCTTCTTTCACTGGGTCTTCCTCCTTATTGTGCTCTGTTCTACTAACTGCAATCTGTACTCTGCCAGGGACTAGTGGATGTGGGGGCAAAGGGCCTGTCTTTATATTCATAACCACAGTATCTGCCTCTTCATCCACAAAAGCTGCTTTCTTCCCAAGCTTGTTTTTTCTGCATTAAAGTAATTAAAAGCCATTGCTCATCCCCATCAGCTTGTTCCCCAACATTACGTGCTGATCTCTACAATGTTGAAAAGTATGCCCCACTTCATTACATAAGTTGCACTTACACTCATTTAGACATTGAAAACCTACGTGCCACAATTCCTCCCATATTGAACATCTCTGTTTATCACATACACTGCTTAAATGATCCTCAGACCCACACTTGTAGCACATTTTCGGTTGGCCCAGATAAAATAAAATCCCCTGTCCCTTACCAGAAAGATAGAGTTTGGTAAATGAGCCACTCCTGTGTCAGTAGATTTCAACAGTACTTCCACCCTCCATCCACCCATCCAGAAGTTTTCTGTGTCCATAATGGCCTCTGGATCCTCCATTACTGTACATTTCTGTTTCAACCAAAAAGTCAGATCACTCATGCTAACACCCTCATTCCTGAACAAAACCATAATGGTTTTTGAGCCAGTTTTGTCAATGGAAATGCCACAAAAGGTGCCCATAATGGAGATTTCTTCGAGCCATTATATTTAACTCAAACCTCTCTAAACCAAGGGAGGTTTTAAAACTTACATCGAACATTGTTTCACTTGAGATATGTATCAGCGCATATATCTCATTAGCGAAAAATTTCATCAAGTCTTTCAGCAGTATTCTCCCCACAAAAACCCTATCCGGAGGCTCCGGCATTCCTCCCACATACGTAAGTCTCACTGCATTGTGCTGTTTTGCAGGATATATAGGCATTTTAAACAATGAAGAAAATGTTTGGGGTTTTTCTGTGTTCAGTTGATTCAGTGGCTCTAAAATTGGACCCTGAGTATTTTTAGACTGTACATCTACCTTTATTGCCGCATTTGAATCAGTTGGCATTTGTTCTACATTTTTAAACTTTAACTGTGGATTCTGGGTCAATTGCAATTCTTCTGGCAATTCCAGGCCATAATATTTATTTATTTTGTTACTTTCTGCATCAAGCAGTTTTGGCATAATGTCTGGGTTCCTCGTTTGTATAGGAGTTGCTCCAGACACCCACTGACCTGTAACTTGATTCCTTTCCCAACCAGACTCATTAAACTCTTTGTCTACTGCCTATTCTGCTTCCATAGTCTTGGCTTCCTTATGTATGAGGCCAGACGTATTCAAATCAGTCTCCACTTTATCCAACTCTTTCCCCAATGTTTTTATGCTTCTCTGCAGTTTGCTCCTGTGCATTGAGGCTTTCTCGTCTTCTTCCAGCTCCACCTCAGCTGCCCAGCTGATTGGCCTGTTCTTTGATGTTGATGCATCACAGCTACGCATCTGAGCCTTCTTGACAGTTCTCCCCTGTCTTTCAGACTGTAAATCCAGCAGTTTTTTCTCCCACAATGCTCGATGAAATATAAGAGCTCTTTCCTCTCTCTCCTGGTGAATCATGAAACGTATCTTCAGAACTCTCATTTTTCCCTTCACTTTTCTCAGGAGTTTGAATCTCACTTACTGCAGGTAATTCAAATTGGGCTTCAGGAGTAATTTTTTCCTTTTCGTCCATAGCATCTTCCTGTTGTTTCTCGGTACTCACTTCCACTGTTTCCATTTCCACCTCTGTGTCTGCAAACAACACAATCTGGTCTTGAGTTGCTCTCAGTTCCATTTCCACCTCCTTACTAGGCTCTTCTTGGTCAGCCATCTTGGCTCTCCTCCAAGACCAACCAGCGGTTCCCCTACTGCTCAGCAGTGGAATTTCCCCTATGTCTTGGCCAAATATCCCTCATTTACAAACAAAAGTACCATCAACAGCTTAATCTCAGCCTAGTCTTAATCTCAATTTAGTCTCAGTTGTTTACCATCTGTATCTTCCTCCCAGGTCACCCCTGAAAAAGGGACTTCTAGGCCCAGTGGGCTTACCAGGTCAACAAAAATCTAAACAAAAAAAACAAATAAACCACTGCCTTAATTAATTGTTTGCTATGTTGATCTTTGGGCAGACTAGTTGGGCCAAGGGGACCTTATCTGCCATCAAAGTCTATGTTTCTATGTTTGTAACTTTTTTATAATTATTATTATTTATCCTCCTGTGACTGCCTCTCTACACCCCAGCTGTACTTCTCACAGCCCATCAGCTGGAATCTGGCCGCCGTCCATCCCACCCGGGACAGCTGGCACCCCTATAGCCCCTGCGGCTTACCCACCACAGTGGGGTGGCAGGGAGCTCCCTAACTCCCCACCCAGATGGATCCAGCTTGGGGTGCCAGCATCCCAATGAACACTCATGGATGGCCATCAAGCCATAGGAGGCACCACTCTTTTCCCTGTTCCAGGATTCCCTGAGTCGGTGGGTGTGCAATGATGCTGGCGGTTGGAAGCGTGCACACGTCTGCCTGCACCCACGTCTAGGCACCTGCCCCCTGACTCCACCCCTAAGTACGGCATTCACCTCCACCTCCCAGCCTCCACCAGGTGGCAGTCTGGCACCAACTGTCATGAGCCCCCACCCCGGAGAGGGAGAGCAGTCCTTTGGATGCTCAATCCCTCTCCTCCCCTGCCAGCCGCCAGTGACCTGAGCTCACTCCCGAATCCAGGCATGGTGTGAGGTGTGGCATCCAGCTCCTCAACCCTCAGTGCCACCGGACCGGTGCTATGTTTGTAACTTGAATATAATATATCTCATCCTTATTGTACCCCCCCAGGTCACACCAGGAGATGAGTAACCTTTTGCTCAGTGTGCCTTCCTGGTGAAACATTTCAGTAAAATAAAGTAAATAATAAAAAAGATTATTAATTTCTGTAAGAAATGTAATCACTACAGTACATCTGTCTCCTCATTTTTACGTTCGCTTGTGCGCATGCGCAAGGAACGTTTTGGGAGAGTAGCACACTTTGGATGTGTGCCTCTCCCTTTCAATCCACTGCTCCGTTGAGCAGGCGTGGCGGTCCTGCACCAATGGGTGCGGGAGCTGTGTATGACAGCGGTGGTCTTCGCTTCAAAGAAAGCCACCACTGTCCTTACAGAGGCCTGCGATCATCTGCCCCCCATGTCCGCCCCCCAAATCTTTGCTGCCTACGCTGAGAGCCCACCCAGCATGGCAAAGTCCCATGTTGTTTGCTGACAGGGTGCCCAATCCCCGCCGGCTCCTTGGCTCCCCAGCCATCTTCTGCCATGCTGGGAGCCCACCCCAGCATGGCAAACATCCCACGTAGTCTTTTTTTCATCTGTAAACCAAAAACGGTCCCACGGTGCTTCTCCCAGTCCCCTCCAACAACCCGCACCCACCCACTGTGCACCCAGCCTCCTCACACCCCCCCAACCCCATACTTACCTCCGGAGCATGGCACGATGATCTTCGGTGGACCGGGAACACGTCTGCACTCTTCAAAGCCGACCGCGAACTGAGGAAATGCCGGTAAGCTGTATAATGGGCTAGATAGGGGGTTTTCAACTTTATTGCATATCTCAGGCATTTTTTGGAATTTTTGCACCAAATTTTCAACATGGAGTTTTTGGGACCCCTTCTCATGAATGATGTCACTGTCATGGCATTATTGGGGCCCAAAGGGTGATTTTGCAGTCACTGCGCGAAATCACCCTTTGGGCCTGAATAACGCCATGACAGTGATATTCATGAGAAGGGGTCCCAAAAACCCCATGTTGAAAATTTGGTCCAAAAATTCCAAAAAATGACTGTTTTACGAGCGTGCAGTGCGCAGTTCCTACGCAGGCTCGTAAGTTCACAAATTTTCAATATTTTCACTCCAGATTTTCAACATTGCCATTTTACCACACCTCCTTATGAGCAGTGCAGCTGTCATTTTTCATATCTTGCCCAAAACGTGTTTCCATCCATGTAGCGCACAATGGCGCAGTCAGTGTGTGAACTCAGTGTATGGGACACATTAAGAAAATCACAGTGTCACTGTTCATGAGCAGAGATCTTAAAATGGCTATGTTGAAAATTTGGTGAAAAAATTCCTACAAATAACTGTTTTATGAACGTGCATTGTGCAGTTCCTACACACGATCGTAGGTTTACGAATTTTCAATATTTTCACTCCAGATTTTCAACATTGCCATTTTACCACACCTCCTCATGAGCAGTACAGCTGTCATTTTTCACATCCTGCCCAAAACATGTTTCCACCCATGTAGCGCTCAATGGCGCAGTCGGTGTGCGAACTTAATGTATGGGAAACAGTAAGAAAATCACAGTGTCACTGTTCATGAGCAGAGGTCTTAAAATGGCTGTGTTGAAAATCTGGTGAAAAAATTCCTAAAAATGACTGTTTTACGAGTGTTCATTGTGCAGCTCCTATGCACGCTCGTAAGTTTGTGAATTTTCAATATTTTCACTCCACATTTTCAACATTGCCATTTTACCACACCCCCTTATGAGCAGTGCAGCTGTCATTTTTCACAACTTGCCCAAAATGTGTTTCCGCCCATGTAGCGCACAATGGCACAGTCGGTGTGTGAACTCAGTGTATGGGACACATTAAGAAAATCACAGTGTCACTGTTCATGAGCAGAGATCTTAAAATGGCTATGTTGAAAATTTGGTGAAAAAATTCCTACAAATAACTGTTTCAAGGGCGTGCATTGTGCAGTTCCTACGCACGCTTGTAAGTTTGCGAATTTTCAATATTTTCACTCCAGATTTTCAACATTGCCATTTTACCACACCTCCTTATGAGCAGTATGGCTGTCATTTTTCACATCCTGCCCAAAACATGTTTCCGCCCATGTAGTGCACAATGGCGCAGTCGGTGTGCGAAATCAATGTATGGGACACAGTAAGAAAATCACAGTGACACTGTTCATTAGCAGAGGTTTTAAAATGCCAGTGTTGAAAATTTGCTGAAAAAATTCCTAACAATGACTGTTTTACGAGCATGCGTTGCACAGTTCCCACGCACACTCGTAGGTTTGCGAATTTTCAATATTTCCACTCCAGATTTTCAACATTGCCATTTTACCACACTTCCTTATAAGCAGTACAGCTGTCATTTTTCATATCCTGCCCAAAACGTGTTTCCGCCTATGTAGCGCACAATGAGGGTAACAAAAAGGTCATGCTGAAAATTTATTGTTCAAATACCAGCAATCGCACAGGGCATTAGGGTAAAGCACCATACGTGCCAAACACCACTGCAAATACCTGCAAGCGAACATTCGGCATTGACAAATGCTTATTAAGGATAGTATATGTTTTCTATTGCTATTTTGTTTAAGATGCCTAGCTAATATTTTCTGGGCTTTGTGACCAGAATATACAAAGTTCATTTTAGTTTTTGTTATTTGAAAATCTGCCTCCCTTCATACCATCGCTTCATATTCTAACTTATATTTTAGCCCATTTCTGCCATAAGTCTTCAGAATAAGTAATATCTAACAGATTTTGTAAGTTTTTAAGTATGTCCAATTGTTCTTGAGGTATTAGTTTATTCTGCCTTTTAACCCTAGACACCAGACTAACAAGCCTTCCCCTTGTGAAGCATTTAAATGCTTCCCATGTAGTAATCCAAAAAATGTCCTCAGGGTCATTGAACTGTATGAATTCAGTGTATTCTTTCTTGAGAGGATCCACATGCTGTGTATTCTTCAGAACAAAATTGTTCAACATCCATCCACCTTGTTTATTTCTTAGCACACCTCATTTAAAGGTAGTTGACACGGGTGAATGATCCAAGATCATAATGGGGTACATCTGCAGGTGTGTTATATTCTTTACATGATTTCAAGGTATAAAAAATAACCAGTTCTTCACTCTGTCCTATGACTAGGAGACAGGAAGATATATTCTTTTAAAGTAAGGTTAAAAATCCTCCATGAATCTTTTAGTCCCAAGCTCTGTATTTTTTCTGCTATTTTCCGATCTGATTTAGTTAATCTATATTTTTTATTAGCTCTATCTAATGCCGGATTAAAAATACAGTTCAGATCTCCACCTAAAAAAACCTTACTTTTTGTGAAAGTGGTGATTTTATCTCTGCATTCTGTGAACAGTTCATGTGAAGTGCTCGAGGGCCCATAAATATTAATTAGTACAACTTCTACACTGCTTAATATTCAAGGTACTATAAAATAATATCCATTAGGATCCAGAATTCCATTTAGTACTGTAGAAGTTAGCTTCCTAGATATAAGTAACATTACACCTGTTTTTTTGTTGCTATTTCTTGCACTGAAAACCATGCTCATCCCTTCTTTCCTAACGAGATCTTTTTCTGAGTTTTTAAAATATGCTTCTTGCAGGAATACTACATATTCTTCAATTTTCCACAGCTGTCTAAGAACTTGGTGCTGCTTGCACTTTTCATTTAGGCCACGTACATTCCAAGTAACAAACATGAGTAAACTAGCCATCTATAAAATTGTATATGATTTCCTTATAGAGAGATACTTACTTTCCTGTGAATCTCCAGTTACTGTGCTGCAGGATGTATGTAACCCAATAGAAGTGTACTTCACTGTCTGCCCATCACCCAAATCTTCAGACATGACTCTGAATGAGTTTCTCGCCCCACACCCCAAGATGAAAGAGAAATAGTGAGAAAGTGACAGTAAAAAGTACAGAAAAGGGGAAAAAACAGAGACAATAAAGCAGAATGTACCATTTGGTTTATCTACCCAACCCACCAATATACATCCCACCTCTTTATCTATTGTCTCAAGGAGTGAAGAGGTTGGTCTCTGGCAACACACTTGGAAACAAATATATTTATTGTAGTATCAAAGTTTTCGAGATCTGCAGTGTTCTCCTCATATTTAGTTTTTATGGTAAAAAGACTAGGACTCAGGCTTATCATATTAATAATTGATTTAAAGTCTGTAGAACACCCCGGATGCAGCCTAACCAGTGAGTCTGTGTCCCTCCATATCGCTTTATATTTGCTTTCACTTCAGTCCATCTAACTAAAGTGACTGCGCCTGCAGCTGCACCCGATAAGCCTAACCAGTGAGCACTGTGTCAGCATTAATCTAATTATTTGAGGGAGCAACTACGTATACACCAAAAACATAAATTCTCGACCCAGAAGAAGCTCAGAGTTGTGGTTGTCATATGTCATGAATTACTAAACACAGACATGTGTAGTAGTCATGCTATCAATGAGAACACCCAGAACAATTATTTATACAGAAAAATTACTATTGGTTTATGTAACAGAAGGAATCTAAGGACAGAGGATAGTTACAATCATGAAGAGAACACATGGAGATAACACTTACAAGCCATCTCACCACTTTAGCTCTGCACAGCTAAATAAATAAATGAGATATGTGTATATCTTTTGTCCCACTGGATTGTACCATTGTCATTAAAAGCTGTTTATAACTGCAAAACATCATTTTTGAAAAGCAGAATAATTCACCTTTTCCCTTTTTTTAACAACATCTTTTATCAAGGTGACAGGAATATTTATAAACAAATAATAAGTGTTCCATCAGATTTTATTAAAAAAAGGAAAGAGATTCAGCTAAACATTCAGCTTATTGCATTTGTCCAGTGTAGGATAAATGTACTATAAGTTTTTCCTAAAAAAAAAAAAAAGAATGTATTTATTTATACCATTCCTGTTGTGTGCATACCCCAATATACAAATATACAAAGTCCCTAAACTATTATCATCCTTTAAAAAGAGCTACTACTTCATTTTTTTGTAAATGAAAATAGTGTTATGCAAGATCAGTTTAGAAGTTTAAAAGGCATGCAGCATATGAACTATCATGACAGACACATGTTAAAATAAGTCTCTCAGCATGTGAAGTCAACATTACTGAACAACTTGGGTAAGTCTTTCTTTAGTCCTTGTTTTGTTGCTTTATAGCTGGGGTACGATAAAGTTCTTCCTTCCAGAAACCAACTTTTAAAGATGGTAAGATGCAACAAATCATATTTGATATGAGCATCTCTCAGTACCTTTTTGATGGGTCTAAAAGCATTCCTTTTTTGAATCAGTTCTTGTTGTAGATCACTCCAAAAACACCAATTTATGCCCCTCATAAAAAAATTCCAGGCTTGTCATGAAGCATGTATTGCACATGTACTTTTTGTTGAAAGTTCAGAAACATAATTATAAAAGCTCTGGATTTCTCTTGTGGAGATGGACATGGTCTTAGAGATCTATGAGTCCTTTCTAAAACATCATGTTTAGTGTCATTTTGGGGACCTGCTACTATAATTAGGATTTTATTAATGAAATCAGTTGTGTTGAATCCCTCCAGCACTTCAGGAATTCCTTCTATTCTGATGTTATTTCTCCTGTTTCTTGCTTCCTGGTCTTCTATTTCACTGGTTAACTTAACTATTGCTTGAGAACAGTCAGTTATCTCCCTCTGTTCTTTGGCAGCACTGCCTTCCAGGCTACATATTCTGGTTTCTGCATCTTTAATCTTTCTTGTATTGACCTGTACTTCCAAAGAGAGATTAGCTATACCAGATGTCAATTCAGTATAGCAGTTTTTATAGCTGAGAATTCCCCCATAAAAATCTACAAATGTTGAGTAGTCAAAGGATGCTAGACCTTTGTTGGTGCTTCCTCATACTCATCTGATTCCATTAATGGACTTTTAATTGATGTTTTTTCTGCAGTTGGAGGCAAGGGTACATTATAATCTTGTACCTCCTGAGGTGTTGTTTCCATATCAGACTTTGTCAGTAAGCCATGAGACTAAGATGTCTTCCTCACTGCATTATTCCTTTGCTTTCTGAGAAAACAAATGACACCTACAGCTTATATTTTAGTGATTGCAACTATTTTGGGTTCAATTTAATTATAATTTACTTTCCTTTAAGTCTGATTCCAAAATTGGCAGCTAAGTGCTGCCAGAGACCTTATAGAGCCTAACCAGATGCGACCATCCTTTCTCAATGACATTGAATCAGCCTAAGATATTGTCTCATGATTAGTTATTTATTTTAAATTTTTGAGCAGGAAAGGCACATTAAGCTGTGTCAGCTTGTTCCAGGTCCATCCTGGGGGTACTTTACATGAACTTGTTTTATTGATCAAGGAATGTTATCCATGACACTGGGGAAATGCAGCTTTTCTTTGATAACTGCTATGGAATATTGTACTTCCACATGAACAGTGACTAGAGATGGGCAGAACGGACCTCAGTTTAACATCTCATCTGAAGGATGGCACCTCACCAGTGCATGACCCCATCATATTGCACTACAATATCAGTTACACATATTACCTCAAGTGCCTGGTGTAAGGCTAGAACCCACAACCTTCCTATCGTCCAGCCCAAGTGGTGAGCATCCTCCATGCTGGGCCACAGGTGACTTGAATGCTTAGATATGTTAGCCTAAGGCATCCTCTTGAGGTTATCAGAACCTGAACATTTGAAAATGTTAGCCAAATACATCCTCCTGTGTATATATCAGTACCAGAAGGTTTAGAAATGTTAGTCTAAAACATTCTCTTGTTGTTATGGTTACCTGAATGTTTAGAAATGTTAGCTTAACACCTCATTGTGTGGTCATCAGTACCTAAATGTTTAGAAATGTTAGCCTTAGACATCCTCCTGTGTATATCAGTACCAGAAGGTTTAGAAAAGCTAGCCTAAGACATCTTCTAGTTGTTATGGTTACCTAAATGTTTAGAAATGATAGTCTAAGACATCTTCCTGTTGTTATGGTTACCCAAATCTTAAGAAATGTTAGCTTTAATCCTTCTCTTGTTGTTATAGTTACCTGAATGTTTAGAAATGTTAGCCTCAGACATTCTCTTGTGGTTACCACTACCTGAATGTTTATCAAGCATTTGTAAATGCCAAAGGTTTGCTAGCTGGTATTAGCACTGAAAATGCAGGAGTTAGACAGATGCAGAATAGGAATGGCAGTGAAGTACTGAACTTCACACCAACCCCACCTCCATCCTGTAGAGATGGACAGGCATCGGGGTAAGTGTTTGAGTCGTTGCCCATGACATTCATGCTATGTCACCTCACGCTATTCTGCAGACACTGACATGTGTTGAGGTGTGTCTTGGGGTGTTTGGCTTTACAGTCACCCCATTCCATAAGGACATACACTGAAATGGGTGCAGCATAGCAGAATGGGGTGAACTCTGGGGTCGAAGAGCCCAAGGTACACCTTCATGGCT
The DNA here is from genome assembly GCA_016271365.2 of Neoceratodus forsteri. NCBI lineage: Eukaryota > Metazoa > Chordata > Ceratodontiformes > Ceratodontidae > Neoceratodus > Neoceratodus forsteri. Next base: position 17,540,442 of record CM028129.1, on the reverse strand, counting down.
GTCACTGAGTAGGGTGTGGGGGTGGGATGTCATGAGCAGTAAAGTCGGCAATCCAAAGGTACACCCTGATGCCTGTCAGTCTGTACAGGGTGGGACGTTATGATTAGAAACCCTAACGTCCCGGGCATTTGTCAGTATTTGCACTACAAATTTTCAACATGGCCTTTTTGTGACCCCACCTCATTAAAGCATTTGGGACCTCTTCTCATGAAGAGTGGCAGCATGATTTTGTCAATGTGTCCTGAACTTTGAGTTCCAGCAATGACTGTGCCATTCTGGCCACATGTACGAAAACACAGATCAGGCAGGATATGAAGAATGACAGCTGTACCATCCATACGGAGATGTAAAGAGATGGCAATGTTGAAAATCCATAGTGGGAATAGTAAAAATGCTTGCACTTCTGAGCATAAGTGGAAACTGCACAATGCATGCTCATAACACAGTCATTTTATGGACTTTCCTCCCCAAATTTTCAACATAGGCATTTTAGGACCTCTGCTCATGAACAGTGTCACTGTGATTTTCTTAATGTGTCCAGAACACTGATTTTCCACAGCGAGCATGCTGTTCTGTGCCAGAAGCACAAAAACACATTTTGGCCAGGATGTGAAAAATGACAGCTATACTGTTCATAAGGAGGTGTGGAAAAATAGCAATGTTGAAAATCTGGAGTGAAAATATTGCATATTTGTGAAGTTATGAGTGTGTATAGCAACTGTGCAATGCATGCTCATAAAACAGTAATTTGTTGGATTTTTCCCACCAAATTTGCAACACAGACTTTTTGAGAGCACACCTCATGAACACTGGCACTGTCATTTTGTTAATCAGTCCCAAAAGGTGATTCCGTGCAGTGACCACAAAATCCCCTTTTGGGACTGAATAATGCCATGACAGTGGCTGAATTCATGAGGAGGGGGACCAATAACCCCATGTTGAAACTTTGGTGCCAAAATTCCCCAAAATGCCTGAGATATGCACCAACGTTGAAAAAACCCTATTTGTGCCGTTATGCAGCTTACCGGCATTTCCTCAGCTCATGGTTGGCTTTGAAGAGTGCAGATGTGTTCCTGGTCCATTGAAGATCATCGTGCTGGGCTCTGAGGTAAGTATGGGGTGAGGAGGGGTGTGGGGAGCAGGGTGTACACAGGGTGGGTGCGGATTGGGGGAGGGAGCTGGACAAACCACGAGGGATCATTTTCTGCTTTACAGGAAAAAAAACATTGCGGGACATTTTGTTTTTTACAGGGGCATTTGGCATGCTGGGAGTGGGCTCCCAGTGTGCCACCTGAGTATTTATTTGGGGGGGCTGTAGCTGATGGGGGATTGGGAACCCCCTTAGCACAAACCCAATATTTGGGGGGGACTTATGGCAACAAGGTGCGGCTCCTCGGCAAATTACACTGGGGGAATGAAGTCGACGGGATCAGGGCCCCTGTTGGCAAAAAAAACTGGTTTGGGGATATAGATGCTGAGGGGACTGGGCACCCTCAGCACGGGGGGGTAATATTGTTTGTGAACATGGTGGTGGCTTGCCTCTGCGTTCACAAACAATATTACAATAGGCAACATTCAGCCCAGCAATGACGGGTCACTCCCTCATTGCAGCAGAATGGCTGGCACTGCAATGACGAGGCAGCCCCTGATTGCTGCAGCAAAAATGTTTCCACTTGATGGCACATTTGGAGACCAGTGTCATCAGCACGCTATGCCTCCATTGGTCCAACAGTGCCAAGCCCCCAAATGCAGTGCCTCCATTGGCTGTCACAGTGCCGCACCTCCACAACCCGCTTCTCTTCTAAGCTGCCACATAATGTTTCTTGTGCATGCATGCAAGCAAACATAAAAATGAGAAATGTTCATGTAAGATATCTTCTTCTGGACAAGATTACCTGATTGTTCACATATATTCATTTAAGACATTCTAATGTAGTTGCAATACCTGTATGTTTAGAAATCCTAATTAAAGACAGTATCTTGTAGTTATTGTTACCTCAGTGTTTAGTATTGTTAGCCTAGGGTACATCCTTGTTCAGTACAAGTCACATTAAACTGTTCCTCCAACTCACTGGTTTAGCATTTTTCAGTGAGTTGCTTAGTGTGTGCACTGCTCACTGCAAGGAATTAATAAAAGTTACCAAATGGCATTTATCTAACTGCTAATGTCAGCATACTTTGCAGCTGTCTCAAAATGTTTTATATGGGGCCAGTCCTTTTTAATGTCTTTATAAGTGACATTGCAGAGGGACTGGAAGGGAAAGTACGTCTCTTTGCAGATGTCACAAAGATCTGCAACAGGGTTGATATGCAAGGTGGGGTGGGAAGGATGAAAAGGCACTTGGCAAGGTTGGAGGAATGGTCAAATGTATGGCAGCTTAGATTCAATGCAAAGAACTGCAAGGTAATGCATCTGGGAAACAAACACCTAGGGGAAGAGTACACAATGGGGGGGGAGATACTGACAACAACAAAAATGGAAAGGCACCTGGGGGTAGTCATATGAAATGACCTAAAGGTGGGTCAGCAATGTGAGAAGGCAGTAAGGAGGGCTGGGGGGATATTGGGATGTGTAGGGAGAGGCATCACCAGTAGAAAACAGGAAGTTGTTGGCCCTCTGTACAGACAGTTGGTAAGACCACATCTGGAGTACAGTGTTCAGTTCTGGAGACCCCATCTCTGCAAAGACATAGACAGGGTGGAGGCTGTCCAGAGGAGGCCAACCAAAATGGTGCAGGGTCTGCACCAGAAGACATATGAAGAAAGACTAAAGGAGCTTAAGATGAATAGCCTCGAGGAAAGAAGGGAGAGGGGGGACATGATAGAAACTTTCAAATACCTCAAAGAAATCAGCAAAGTCCAAAAGAGTAGCATCTTTCAGAAAAAGAGATGTGCAAGAACAACGGGGCACAATTTGAAGATAGAGGGGGGATGGCTCAGAGGTAATGTAAGGAATTATTTCTTCACAGATGGTTATAGATGCATGGAATGGCCTTCCTGAGGAGGTCGTAGAGTCAAAAACAGTGGTGGGATTCAAGGATGTATGGGACACACATAATGCAATTCTAGTGGGGGGTAGGAGGAAGTAGGCTGTTGGTTAACTAGGATCTGCAGCTTACTTTGTAAGTAGGGAAATGGGCAGACTAGGTGGGCCAAGCGGTCCTTATCTGCCGTCAAAGTCTGTGTTTCTATGTTTCTATCAATGTATTGCAATGATGAGTCCACTACTTTAACAGCCCATAAAAAATGTTTAACTCATGAGCTGGAGCTCAATTTCAGTACTGTGCACCATGTTAAACAATCATCCAGGTCCCAAGGTATTGAATTAAATATCTGTACTGTGCACATTAATGTTTATTTTTATGTGGTGTTGCACAGTATATCACCATTTGGAAACTAACACATTTCTCTACTGTTTTTACAATAGGTGGGTCAGTCCAACATAAAGACACTTTTTTACTTCACCCACCTACTCCTGACTACAGCACAACTTGACTGTGTCTCTGATTTTATTTCCCTGACTCCCTTACCTTACTTAGAGTTATTAATTACTGTACTGTAGCAACATTTTCATACATATTTTATAGTATATAGTACAGTGCTCTGCAGTACATAACATTATTTTACTTTCAGAGCTGACATGGAGAGCAACCTCAGATGTCTGAGAGATGGGCCGCTGCAGAGTGCAGTACCCAGCACATCTCTTACAGTAGAAAGCAGCACTGTATGGACCCTCAGTTAGGTACAGTTCATGAAAACCATGTGAAATAAATAAATACTGAAGATGTGACAGTGCGGGTATACAGTATCAATTAAATAAAGTGTATCATCATCTAGTGTAGCTACAGTACTGTACAGCACTGACTTCTGGGTTGCCATGTTCTTGACGGGACTCTCCAACCCATTGCTAAAGCCTCTAACTCTCCTTAATTACTACAGCACTATACAGTCTGTAAGTAAATACAATCTAAAAATACAGAATAAATAGTATAAGCAGTCATTGGGTCAGTGAGAGGCATGTTACAGTGGTGATCAGCGATCGGCATTTGAAAGTACTGTACAGTGCTGTAGACGTGGGGACATTGATAAACTACTACAGTACATTTCAAATGCATTTGAAAATAGGGAGTGAAATTAATTTACAGTTGCTGAAAGTGTATTGCATGTACACTGCATAGGAGTTGATGATTGATTGAATTAGAGTTTATAGTTTAAGAATTTTGAGTTGCCACTGCATTTTCAGCACAAAATACAATGCTAGAACAGAGAGTTGGAGTAACAGTTTAATGTGACATATACTGCAGTTATCAATGTCTGATGGTTTAGAAATGTTAGCCTGAGCCATCCTCTGGCTATTATGATTACCTGGATGTTTAGACATTTAAGCCTTAGATATCCTCCTGGGGATATCAGTACCTGAAGGTTTAGAAAAGTTATCGTGATGTATTCTGTTGTGGTCATCAGAACCTTCATATTTAAAAATGTTAGCCTAAGACCTCCTCCTGTTGTTACACTTGCCTGAATGTTTAGAAATGTTCACTTAAGACTTCCTCTTGTTATCTGCAACTGAATGTTTAGAGATGTGAGCCTGAGACATTATTTGTGTTATGGTTACCTAAATGTTTACAAATATTAGATTCCAGTGCATCATTATATTGTGGTTATTTATACCTGAATATTTAGAAATGTTAACCTAAGACATCATCGTGTAGTCATTATTGCCTGAATGTTTAGAAATGTTAGCTTACAACAGTTTCCTGTGTTCCTCTTGTGATTATGAGTACCTATATGTTGAAGCTTAAACAACCTTGTCTGGCTACAAATGTCACATTTTATATCAAGTAATACCTGTTGCACAGTGCATGATGACTGAGGTCAGAAATCGTCTTTGTGTTTTAACCACAAAATTAAAACAATCAGTACAGAAACCTAAGATTCTGTTGCAATGATTGATAGGGCATTATTTGTTATTAGATGGATGTGTTTCTGTGTAGATGTCAACCATATAAATCATTTGATATTATTGTACTACTGTCATGGACATACTCATTTCGATAAACATCATGTGTCTCAGTAGCATTCTCAAATATGGATCAAGAACACTCTCCCCCTCTTTTTTGGCATAACTACAGACTCAGTAAATAATACTGAGTAAGTTTAAAAATGATTTGCCTTACGTTTCACATTCTGTTGGTTTTTGTGGCTCAGTGAAAACTATTTCAGTAGATGCCTTTGGAAAATGTATTGGAAAAAGTCCACCAATTATGATTCTTCCTCCACTTCCATAGCCATTAGCTTTAATGATCCTTAACATGCACCCTGCCCAAGTGATGCAGTAGAGTGAAACAGTGATTAGCATGTTTAAAATACTATGATGCAACATAATCTTAAAGTGGAAACTACGTCCTCAAGAAAACCTGTTAATGTTCCTCAGAGTAGGGAATGGTTCATCCAAGAACTTCCTTCAATTTGCAAATAATGCACAGTTCGTCAAAAGAATAAAATAAATATAATCATACTAATATATAATCATTTCTGTCAATGATAATGTAATGCAAACGGAGGAGCAAACAGACTTTTAAACTGGAAATGTAAAGTCAGTCATCAGGAACATATAACAATGCCATTACTTTGGTGCTGTAAATTGTCAGAAGTAGCACATTCTGCACTTGAGAGTTTACTCTGTGATGCAGTCTTGTTTTCCTCAGTTCTGTATAATGCCACGTCTGAACTTTGATTGCATCATGTACATACATGAAATGTTACTGTCTGCAGTCGACTCTGAAATAATCTCTGCACATACAATACCTCTTCTTATTTAAATAGTTTTAGTAAAAATCATTACGTATCGAGCAGGACAGCTGGTCAATAACAGGTTGCAACATAATCCTTTGAGAAAGAAATGTTTTGCTGTTCATAAATGAGAACCTGAATTTATTTTTGTCTAGAATTGTACCTGAGAGACCCCAGAAGAGCAGTTCCAGTATACAGTCAATTTTATGTAAAATACTACCTTTCCTCTCCCTCATCAAAAGGGATGCAGTATGATGAGATCCCACAGTAAGTGCTATCTTCATAATACTCTTGTGTAAATGATGCTTTGCACCTGAGCTCCTTTACATCATTACAAACCATCTGGAGCCAGATTGTCACAAGTTACAGATACAGATCCAGCTGAGTGCTCCAAATTTGTTTTTGCCTGTGTCTGACCACATACTCAATATAACACTGTAAGCTCAAAGACTGGGTCTGTGCCCACGTTAGCCTTCAGAATTACACCTACATGTACTCTGTCCTGTAACAAGAGGGCATGAAATGAGGCTGAAGGGTGGAAGACTCAGGGGTAATGTTAGGAAGTACTTTTTCAGTGAGAATGTGGTGGAGCCATGGAACAGCCTTCCAGCAGAAGTAGTGGGGGCAAAAACAATATGGGGGTTCAAGAGTGCATGGGCTAGACATAAGGGTATCCAGGAGATGTGCAAAGCAAGAGAGCAGCAGATCAACTAGGATCTAGGGCTGCAGCCGTGAGCAGGAAAATGGGCAGTTAGGCGGGCCACGTGGTCCTTATGTGCCAATAGATTCTATGTTTCTTTGTTTCTGTGTCCTGTTTGCAGCAATTTGCATACAGACTGACTCTTAAACCATCTAAAAGATCTAAAAGATTATTCAACATGTTCAGGAAGATACAGATGGAGGTCTGCTGTAGAAAACACTAGCAGGAGAATGCAGATGGATCACTTTAAAAACCTGGATCAGTCTTTCTCCATGTTTTATAGCCTGGTTTTCCTTCTCCTAGACAGCCCACTTTAGGGTAGTAAATACTTTCCATTCTTGAAACAAGTGGGGGCAGTACATTACAGCCTGGTCCTCCTCCTCCTCCTAGACAGATCCATTGGGTAATAAATTATTTCCCTTCCTGTCGTGCAAGTGGGGCAGTTTATTATAGCTTTGTTCTCCTAATTCCAGACAGATCTACTGCAGGGTAATGAATACTTTTCCTTCATATCACAAAAGTGGGGCAGTTCCTTATAGCCTGTTTCTCCTAATTCTAGACAGGCCCACTGCTGGGTACATGTCCTTCCTGTCACACAAATGGGGACAGTGCATTACAGCCTGGTTCTCCTAATTCTAGACAGGCCCACTGCAGGGTAAGAAATACTTTTTCTGCTTGTCACAAAAAGTGGGGTAGTTCATGTACAGCATCCTGATCCTCCTCCGCCTTCTAGACAGGTCCAATGCAGGGTAATAAATGCTTTCCCTTCCTGTCACACAAGTGGGGCAGTACATTTCAGCCTGGTTCTCCTTTTCTGTTGACAGGCCCACTGTAGGGTAGTAATCAAATCATCATTCTCAAATCATCAAATCACTCTTTATTTATATAATGCGCCTTTCTTAAACCAAGGCGCCTGTACAATATAGCGTAAAACAATAAATAATTAAAACAACATTAAAAATATTCAAAAATCATTATAAGCTTTACTAAAAAGATAGGCTTTTAAAGCTCCTTTAAAACTTTGGACAGTCTAGCAGTCTCGCACCTGATGAGGTAGAGAATTCCACAGGGTTGGGGCCATGAAACTAAAAGATCTGGCCCCAGAAGTTTTTAAACGAACCCTGGGAATCTCTAGCAATCCCTCATCAGTGGATCAGAGAGAACAGGGGGGGCAGTAGGGACAAAGGAGATCTTTCAGGTAAGCAGGTCCCTGATTGTGTAGGGCCTTATAGGTCAGCAGACCAACCTTGAAGGTGATTCACCTGCAAACTGGCAGCCAGTGCAGTCCACAGATCACAGGCATTATATGTCTGGACCTAGAAGAACCAGTCAACAGCCTGGCTGCCGCATTCTGCACTAGCTGCAGGCAGCGAATCTCAACCCCCGGTAGCCAAAGGTAAAGGGCATTGCAGTAGTCAAGGCGGGAGGTAACGAAAGCGTGGACCAAAGTAGGAAGATTGTTTGGAGGAACCAGGTGCTTCACCCGGGTGATGTTCCTCAGATGGTAAAAAGAGGTTTTGACATCTGCTGACACCTGAGATTTAAATGTCAGACAGTCATCAAACACAACACCCAGGTTCCGCACCTGATTAGAGGTAGTCAGCTGGACACCCCCAAGCCATAAAAGCGAGGGCGATCCAGCCAACAAACCCACCTCCCAGCAATCCTGGTCCACAACCAACACCTCATTTTTTTTTGGGTTCAACTACAGCCAACTCACATTCATCCAGTCCTGGATTTTGGCAAGACAGTTGTTAAAGACCAAAAAGGCAGCATCTTGGCCGGGCACAAAGGACATGTACAGCTAAGTATCATCTGCATAGCAGTGAAATCCCAGACCGTACCACCTAATAATCGCTCCTAACGGCAGCATGTACACTGCAAACAACATGGGCAACAAACTGGAACCCTGCGGTGCCCCACAGGATAGGGAGACTTATGCCGAGGAGAAAATCCCGGACACCACCCTCTGAGTCCTACCCTCGAGGTAAGATCGAAACCAGCTGAAGACTGTACCAGACAGTCCACAGATAGATTGAAAATGTTCCAATAGCACACCATGGTCCACAGTGTCAAATGCTGAAGACAGATCAAGAAGGAACAAGATGGAACAAGTCCTTTGATTTCTTGCTATTAGGAGGTCATTTAGTACCCGAACCAGAGCTGTCTCGGTACTATGCCTTTTCCTAAATCCGGACTGGAGAGAATCATAGACATTGTGGCTGGTCAAATGTTCATCCAACTGCAATGCGACCACCTTCTCAATAACTTTACCCACAAAGGGTAAGTTAGAGACAGGCCTATAGTTTGCCAGACAGTCCGGGTCCAAGGAGGACTTCTTAAGAAGGGGCTGAACCATAGCCTTCTTAAGAGGATTTGGAAATTCCCCCTCTCCAAGGACCTCCAGACTATCTAAGCAAGGACGGGACAAATTTTATCCACACAACCCACTAAGAGACGTGTGGGGCCTGGGTCCAAAACACAGTTGGTCGGGCGCAGTGATTGGATGATCATCACAATGTCATTGATTGTGGGGAGGCTGAAGTCAGACCACACAAACTGGGTGTCCGACATCTCCTGCTGACCATCACAACTCCCATTGGAGAGGGTCAAGCGGATATCAGATCTGATTGTGGCAACCTTATCTGAAAAGAATAGAGCAAACTCCTCACACCATTCTTGAGAAAAAGCTCTTCTGGGCTGAAGACAGATTGGATTGCACAATCTGTCTACAGTCCGGAAGAGCTGAGCTGGTCTATTCTGTGCAGCAGCAATCTCTCTGGACAGAAATTCTGCCTTCTTACAAGAGATTGCGGATTGATAGACCACGTAGTGGTCCATCAAACTAAGTTGTTCACAATCCAGACCCGACCTCTGCCAGCACCTCTCCAACCTTCGTCCAACTCTCCTCAACTCCCTCAGGGTCTCATCGAACCAAGGAGACCTGGGGCAAAAAGTGAGAGGACGAACATGAACAGGAGCAATGGAATCCAGGGCCCCTGCCACCACCTTATTATAGACAAGTACCAGATCTCCTGTATCCATGCATTCTCTCGGTAAGCCCGATAGGTCCAGCACCACCATCAGGTCATCCAGGGATACACCCCTTAAAGGGCGGTACCAGACCATTTCTATAGGGGCTGACCTACTAGGGGTGGCCTCAAAACTGAACCCAATGGAGTGATGGTCCGACCATCCAACTGGTTCCACCACCAAGTCAGATATCTCCATCCCCAGAAGGAACACCAAATCCAATGAATGACTGCCAATATGGGTCAAGGAGGAAATAATCTGTGTGAAGCCCAGTGAAATCATTAACTGGAGGAAGTCTTGATCAAAATGCGAGAGTTCATCATCAACCCAGGCATTGAAGTCCTCCAGAACCAACCATCTGGGGGGACCCCAATGTCAGGTCGACAATGACATCTGTGACTTCCCACAGGAAAACATTCTCATCACCTGGTGGACGGTATACGAGAAGTATCCTGCGCCCCACACCCTTGACTATGATACATTCAAAGGATTTGGTAGTTCCCACTGGTACCTCCACTAGGCCCAGTTCTGATCTAAAACATATAGCAACACCCCTGCCCCTACGATCCACCCTCGGGCGGTGTATCACTGAGTATCCAGCTGGAACTGCTGCCGCCAAAACTGGTCCAGCATTCTCATCCAGCCAGGTCTCAGTGATGCACGCCAGGTCAGATGTCCCAACAAAATCAGCTATAATAGCCATCTTGTTTTTAATAGACCTGGCATTGCACAACACAGCCTGAGTAGGATGAGCCTCCAAGGATGACCGTGCTACCTGCTGACTACAATCAGAACCCTTGGGTATGGGTACCAGACAGGGAGGACCCCTTTCCTGGGCCCATTTTGCCCCAGGGCATCTCCTTGTCTCCACTATCCCTATCTGCCCACTCCTTTCCGTTCCCCCTCCAGACCCAGCCCTCGTCCTCCTCCTTCTTCCAACAATTCCCAAAGCCCTACACCGTCTAAAGACTTCTGGCGGTAGGAGAGGACAAGAAAAGGGATGAAGGTCCCTGAGCCTGGAGGGGGAATAATTCCCGACTGTCCTTGTGTTAGCCCAGCACATAATTAACACAACAAATAAACAATTCTAATTAGAAAATTAACCCACCTCTTAAAGCTTAAATAAATACAAAGCCCTATATAGTGATTTAACAACAAAATAAAATACAATTTAAGAAAACCAAACTAACCTCAAACTATTGATTTAAGGGCTCTCACCCCCTAAACCCAAACAAAGAAATATAATCAAATACAACAAAGCACTAATTAAATTCCCCCTCCCCACCCAGTCCTCTCACCACTGGGGAGAGAGGACAATACTCCCAATATCAAACAAACAATAACATAAACTATAAATCTAATAAACAAATAAATAACTAGATACAGAGTCCTCTCACCACCCAAATATCCAAACAATAAAAATATTACAAACCAATTTCTTCAGTCCAAACTAAACACCTATAAATTAAAAAGGGCTAAAATCTGAAATCAAATGTTCATAATAGTCACAGTTTCACCAAGCACCAGGTCGGTCAGTAAACAATTCACCCCTCTCACAGGTGAAAACCAGTTCAAAGCTGTAATACGCTGCAGATCGCTCTTATTAAATTTAAAATAAGTCAAGAACTTATCTCTCCAAAAAATGATGACAATAATTCAGGTTTTCAAATGAGCTCTCACTTTCATTTGAAAAGCAGCAGACCTCAAACAGAAGTCTCAGATTCTAAAGCACATAGGAGCAGTCTGTAGTTAAAGTTCACTGTGCAAAACCAAAGAGCAGAGAAAAGTCCAAAAATCGTGTATCCAAACTGTAATTAAATTAAAAACTCATGATAAGGACCAGAAACCATGGAGCAGAGGAAAATCAATCCAGGATACCCAGAAGAAGAAAGTTCAATTCCTTTGCACAGCCAGCTAGTTAGTAACAGACAACGCTTCCAATACCAGGTAGCTTTTGGGATATTACACGGCTTCAGGCAGGTCCCCACCCCGAACCTGATACCTCTTTCCAGATCCGCTCACCACAATGGCTGCCCACCAGCTACCGAGTGGTGAAAGCAGAAGAACTGCAAATACAGCCGCCCTATGGCAGCGGCACCACAGCTGACCACTGGCTCAAGGTCAGGGTCAGGGAAGGATTTCCACCTCAGTCCTCCAAAATCTCTTCCAAGTTCAGTACAGCAAAGAAACACTCCTCACTCCTCGCTGCTCACCCAAATCTCTTCCAGGTTCAGTGCAGCGAATAAACACTCCTCACTCCTTGCTGCTCCTCACTGCTCACCCAAAGCAATCCAAGTTATGTCGCGCTACTCCTCAGTCTGCCTCCTCAGTCCTACTCTGGGGCTCCTCTTTCTGCTCCAGTTCCTGGTTCAGTTCCAGGTTCCTAAACACCCTCAATCCTCGAACCCATTATTCAAGGGAGACAAACACAGTTCCAAATCATGAAAAAACGAACAATAAAATCAACCAAACAAAATGGGACAAAACTAGATTAACGAATGAAATAAACAACTAAAATAAACTAAGAAACAAAGCTCAAACTCCTGCTCTTGAGGGCTAGCCCGGCATGGCCGCCGTCTTGGATAGCCAAAGGAATAAGTAAGTACTTTCCATTCTTGCACAAGTGGTACAGTATATTATGACTGTCCTCCTTCTAGACAGATCCATTGTGTGGTAGTAAGTACTTTCAATTCTCACCATAAGTGAGGCTGTGCATTATAGACCAGCCCTCCTTCTTCAAGGTAGATCCTTTGGGCTCTCAGTACTTTTTCTATCTTGTCACACAAGGCAGAACATGCATTTCAGCCTGGTCTTCCTCCTCCTAGACAGATACAAGGGGCAGTAAGTACTTTCCCTTCCTATCACAGAAGTGGGACACTGCATTACAGCCTGGTCCTCCTCCTCCTAGACTGGCCCACCTCAAGATAGTGAGTACTTTCCCTTCCTGTCACACAGATGGGACAGTGCATGACAGCATTGTCTTCCTCCTGCTAGACTGACGCACTGCAGGATAGTAAATACTTTCCTTTCTTGCCACCCAAATGGGACAGTGTATTACAGCCTGGTCTTCCTCCCCCTAGACTGGACCACTACAGGACAGTAAATACTTTTCTTTCTTATCGCAAGTGGGGCAGTACATCACTGACTGTTCCTCCTCCTCCAAGACAGATCCTTGGTGGAGCTGTAAGTACTTTCTTTGCACTACTTGACATATTGCTCCTCCTCCTAGACAGGCCCACTTTAGGGAAATAAGTACTTTCCATTCTTGTAACAAGTGGGCAGAACATTACAGCCTGGTTCTCCTTCTCCTTAGACAGATCCACTACAGGGTAGTAAATAGTTTCCTTGTTGTCACACAAGTAGGGCAGTACATTACAGCCTGGTTCTATTTTCCTCTAGACAGACCCACTGCAAGAAAGATCCTCAGTGCAGTTGTAATATAGAAACATAGAAACTGTCAGCAGATAAGGACTGCCAGGCCCAACCAGTCTGCCCATTCATCCTACCTGCATAAGTGGCATGTGACCCTACTTGTTCATCAGTTTTAGCTTTTCCTTCACATTGCTATGGTTCCCTTATTCCAGTCCCATGTATGTTTGAGTCCTACTACAGTCTGCACTGCTACCACCTCTTGGGGCAGGCTATTCCACACATTCACCGCCCTCTCAGTGAAGTAATACTTTCTCACATTTCCCCTTAGGTGACCTCCCACCAATTTCATGTTGTGCCCCTAGTCCTAGCACACTTATTACACTGAAAGATATATATATATATATATATTTTTTATTTAGTTATTTAACCAGGTGAGACACACTAAGCTGAAAGCTTTTTTACAGGTGCATCCTGGGAACACAGGGAAGTTAAGTGACTTGCTCAGGGTCACACAGTATGCAAGTGGAAGCTGTGTGATTGAAACCCAGGTCTGGTCTGCTGGATGTCACCAGGTTTGCAGCTCAGAGCCTTAAACCACTGTGCTATACTGCCTGCATTTTCCTGTCCTAGCACATTTCTTTCACTGGAAGATATTTTCCCATGAACTTTATTGATGCCCTTAAGGTACTTGAATGTTTCAATCATATCATCTGGCTCCCTCCTCTGCTCAAGCATGTACAGTACTTACTGAGGTCACTCAATCTTTCCTCATAAAGCTTTTGCTGTAAACCCTGCACTTTCCTAGTCTCTCTGCTCTGCACTGCCTCCATCTTGTCAATGTCCTTATGAAGGTGTGGCCTCCAGAACTGTACACAGTACTCCAGATGAGGCCTCTCCAGGGTTTTGTACAGTGGAACCATTGCTTCTCCCCTTCAGCTCATAATATCCCTTCTGATACAACCCAACATCCCATTGACCTTCCCTACTGCCTTGCCTGTCTACCTGATGGACATCAAGTCACCATGATAATGACCCCCAAGTCTTTTTCGTCCCTGGTAACTGCCAGTGTTTCTCAACCATCCTGTAGCTCTCTACAGGGTTCCTGCTCCCCACTTACATGATTCTGCACTTCTTTGCATTAAAAATGAGTTGCTACACTGCAGACCATCTCTCCAATCTTTCCAAGCCTTTTCTCATCCTGTGTATTCCCTCTGGAGTATCTATCCTGTTGCAGACCTTTATATCATCCACAAACAGGCAGACCTTTTCACCCAGTCCAGCTGCAATGTCGCTTATGAAGTCATTGAAGAGGACTGGCCCCAGAACTGATCCCTGTGGTACCCAGTTGGTCACCCTCATTTCTTCTGACTGCATTCTATTTACCAATACACTCGGTTTTCTGTCTTGCAATCAGTTTCCTACCCAGATGACCACCTTGTGGCCCATCTCCAGACTGACCAGCTTGTTGACCAGTCTTTTATGTGGAATGGTATCAAAGGCTTTGCTGAAATTGAGGTAGGCGATATCTACTGCCTCCCCTTGGTCCACTACCTTTGTCTCTCAGTCAAAGAAATCAATCAGATTAGTTTGACAGGACCTTCCTGCTGTGAATCTACGTTGCCTCAGATCCTGTGCTCCTATGGATTCCAGATGTTCCACTATCTGTTCCTTAAGGAGTTGTCTCCTTGGTCTTTTCCACTGCCAAGGTTAGATTAACTGATCTGTAGTTCACTGCTTCCTCTTTGCTGCCAGTCTTGATGAGGGACAACATGTGTCCTTCTCCAGTCCTCATGGACCTCTCCAGTGTTTAGGGACTCATTAAACAGGTCTGTCAGCAGGATTGCCAGCTCTATCCTCAGTTCCTATGGGATACTGGGATGTATGCCATCTGGACCCATCACTTTGTTCACCTTCAACTTGCAAGTTCTTCCCGGACCCTCTCCTCTGTGAAAGGACCAGTGTCTACTTCCTTTCCCTCAGGGTCTTTGATATCTAGCTGTGGTCCCCATCCCTCTCCTTCCACTGTGAAGACTGAACAGAAGTACTTATTTAGGACTGAGGCTTTTTCTAGGTCCCTCTCTACACAATCCACCTTGTCCCCTCTGAGTTTGGCAGTCCCCTACCCAATCTTCATTCTTTCACTAATGTACCCGTGGAATGTCGTTCCCCCATTCTTGACTGATTGAGCTATTCTCTACTATGTTTGTGCACTGGCACTCCTCACCGCCCTACCTGTCTCCCTTAGACAATTCAGGTAAATTTCTATTTTCTCATCCCTTTGCATCTCCTTATATTTTATGATGGCCATGCTTTTGGCCCTTATCTTTTCTGCTACTGCCCTGGAGAACTGAAGTGTTTTTTTCCCTCTCTCCCTTTTGATTCTCACCCTTACACACTGACTTGTTATTCCAACAATTTTCTCTTTTATATATAACCATTTCTCCTCAATGACCCCTCCTAATTCCCTCCTTGCCAGTTCTTCCCTAACCTGTAATCCCATCCTGGCACAGTGAGTCTCTCTGAAGTCTAATACCCTTGCGTTCATATAGGTTGACTATATCACTGTGTCCAGTTTTATTTAATTTATTTATGTAAAGATTGGTAACTAGGAGAGGCACACTTATCCGAGGATCATTTCCAGGTGTGACCTGGGGAAGGGGAAGTATGATGAAGAAGTGCAAAGTACAAAGCAGAAATACAGAGAACATTGGTGCAGGGCACTAATGCAAGTGTACATGCTGATAAGATTAATTTGTGCAGCAAAGCAATAGGTAGTTACAAGGACACGTTGCATCAGGCAGGTACAACTTAGAGCAAAACATAGGGGATTATCAAGAGTGCTATTGCGTCAGGCAGATACATAAATAGAACATACCATTTGGGAATACTATCCAGTTATATACAGCTCTGTTGTGGGGTACCTCTGAGTGATGGTGGAGTTATGCCATGGTGGGTCCAGTAGAGGGTTGTTCAGGCTGTAAGCATGAACAACATGGGAGAGGGGAGAGATAGAGGGTACATTTAAAGAGAGCTAATGAGGGCATCACACACTGTGAGGCAGGCAAGGAGTTCCACTCATGGATGGAAGTGGAAGGACAAAGCAGCCTTGCCAGAATATTAGTGAGGGCTGGTTAAGGAAAATGGAGTGAGGGTCTTGGAAGCAGAGCCTGAATGAGTGGATGTGGAGGTGATAAGAGGGAGGCAAGGTAAGGGAGGAGCAGGCTGAATCAGTACTTTGTGGAGATAATAGAGCTATGGAGAGTTTGGTGGGAAGTAAGAGAAGAGAGTTATAAGGAGGAGTAAAGGGTGCAGTGGTGGATTCTGGGGGGACATTCACAGTGAAGTGGCAGAAGGCATTGAATAAGACATCAAGCCTGGAGAGGGTGGACACCAGGGCAGACCTGTACACAATGTCAGCATAACCACACCATGGGAGGATAGTCTTGGTGAGGAGGATCTGGCAAACAGGAAGGAGAGAGCATCTTTGACTCAGTCGAGGGCCCTGAGTTTAGGGCAGAGTTTGGAGTGGATATAGTTGATATGGGTTGTGAAATTTAGGTAACTGCTCAGCCAGACTCTTAGATATTTGTAGGTAGGGACCATATCCAGAGTTTTACCATCCAGGGTGGAGAAAGCAGAGAGTGAGTGCAGTTTGGTTAATTTCTGGGTGGTGCTGAAGTTTATGGAGATGGTTTGGGAAGTGTTAACATTTAGTTGGTTTGCCTCAAACCATTTAAGAACACAGGTGAAGTCTGACCAAAGCTGGGAGGTCACATCAGAGGCAGAGGGGCCACAGGGAGGAGTTTCCTCCCCCTTTTAGTGAGAGTGTGGTCCTTTCCTACAAATTAGACAGGGTATAGTACAAATTAGCTAGGTATGTACAACAATTCCACAACTGAACTCATCGCTGTACTTTGCTGTCCTCATTACATTGGTAGTCCCTGGATATTAACCATATAAGATCTTGGCAGAAAATAATTTAATAGTTAACATGTTTTCTTTCCAAGTCACTATATTAATGAAATATCATTTGAAAGAGACAATTGGACTTCTGAGGACACCAAAAAGAACAGTTCATGTAAATAAAATTAATCTTCCTGTTATTAAAAATAAACATGGAGAAAGAACATTGTGATACTAAGCAGCCAGATATTGGAACACCTTACCTTATTCGGCCTGAACATCCCCATTATTTGACTTGTATGATCAGAAGATGAATAGTTTGAACCAATTTAAATTATCATGCAATTAGTACATGCTACTTTAAGGTTGTGTAATTCAGGCACAAATAGAAATTCTTATTTATCTCAGGATTAATGATAACCAAAGCTCTGTCATCTCAATCATAGACAATGGCTTAATTATCTATGGCTCTGCCACTACCACCACACTGAGGCGCATCACAACCATCCTAAACAAGACCTATCGACTGCTCACTGGAGTGCAAAGACGTACTCATGCATGTGAGCTCTACACTGAAACAGGATGGCTGCAACTCTCAAATCGCATAAGGTGCCTCACATGCTTGATGGCAAAAAAATCCAACTTGGGCCGCTCTCCGCCATGTATCATAAGACCTGCTTTGCCCGAATACCAGCATCCGCCCCACCAGAAGATCGGAACACCAGCCTCTCCAGGTCCCCAGATGCCAGACCACACAGGGCCAAAGATCTTTTGCCTATCGTGCCCCCAGCTGGTACTAGCTGGTGCTAGCCCGCACAGGGGTTGTATACAGACCACCTTCTCAGGGGAAGGAAATGGACAAGGAAATGATAGAAAGAATACTTAGAATGACTGAAAAAGGGGAGGTATTGCTGATGGGTGATCTGAATATGCCAGATGTTAACTGGAGTGCAGTTGCAGCAGCCACTTCAAAGAGTGGGGTTATTCTAGATGCCCTACAGGGGCAGGCCTTAGACAACTAGTATTGGAGCCCACTCGAGAGGGAGCAATCTTAGACCTGGTTCTCTCAAATGGAGATGAAGAGGATCACAGATGTAGAAGTGGGTAGCCATCTGGGAACTAGCGACCATCGAACAGTATGGTTTACAATAAACACAGCAATAGAGTCAAGCCACAAAGGCAAAAGTACTGGACTTTAGGAGGGCTGACTTTAAAATGGTGAGTGCCTAGGAATGCACTAGCAAATGGGCAGGAAGGAGGGTGGAAGAACAATGGGAAAACAAAACTGCCATCACAGAGATAACAAGCCTTTGTGTGAAGCAAATAAACAAAATGAAATGATGTAAGAAACCACTATGGTTCTCAAAGGAAGTGGCAGTGAAGGCTCAAGAGAAAAAGAAAGCATTCAGGAAGTACAAGGAATCACAGAAGGAGCAGGACAGAGAACTGTATCAGTTAAAGCAAAAGGAAGCTGGGAAGGCAGTCAGAACAGCAAAGGTCCAAACCGAGGAAAAGATAGCCAACTCAGTTAAGAAGGGCATAAAACCTTTTATAGGTACATCAGGGAGTGAAGGAAGACCAAGGGAGGGTAGTGAGGCTTAATAAAGAGGAGGGAGGGTGGGCAGAGGTGACTGTGAAAGGCAGAGATACTAAACAAATGTTTTTGCTCAGTATTTACAAAGGAAGTGGGGAGGTACCTAAAACAAACAGTAGAAACACTCTGGATACAGAAGTTGATACCAGCCCATTTACAGAAGAAAGGGTTCTGAAAGAACTCTTAAAACTGAAGGTGGACAAAGCAATGGGGCCTGATGGGATTCATCCCAGAATTCTAAAAGAACCAAGGGTAGAACTAGTGACACCACTGACTACCCTCTTGAACAAATCATGGGAGGATGGGGTGGTACCCGAGGACTGGAGAAGGGTAGATGTGATTCCCCTTCACAAAAGTGGGAGCAAGGCAGAAGCAGAAAACTACAGACCTGTTAGTTTAACCTCAGTGGTAGGGAAAATTATGGAACCACTTCTGAAGGAAAGAATTGTTGAGTATCTGGAGGCCAGAGGGGCTCAGGACCCAAGGCAGCATGGATTCACAGCGGGAAGGTCATGCCAGACAAATCTGATAGATTTCTTTGACTGGGTGACCAAAGTAGTAGATCAGGGAGGGGCTGTGGACATGGCCTACCTAAAATTTAGCAAGGCATTTGACACAGTCCACACAAAAGATTAATATACAAGTTAGCCAGCCTGGGAGTGGGTCCCAAGATGACAGCCTGGGTAAAGAATTGGCTGGAGAATAGGACACAGAGAGTAATAGTAAATGGAGTCCACTCTGAAGAAAGGGGGGTTACTAGTGGGGTACCGCAGGGTTCAGTATTAGGACCGGTCCTCTTCAATGTCTTTATGTTTACGCTGCAGAGGGACTGGAAGGAAAAGTATGTCTCTTTGCAGATGACACAAAGATCTACAACAGAGCTGATGCACAAGGTGGGGTGGAAAGGATGAGAAGGGACTTGGCAAGATTAGAGGAATGGTCAAATGTATGGCAGCTTAGATTCAATGCTAAGAAGTGCAAGGTAATGCACCTGTGAAACAAAAACCCAGGGGAAGAGTACACAATGGGGGTGAGATACTAACAACAAAAAATCAAAGGTACCTGGGGTAGTATATCAGATGACCTAAAGGTGGGCAAGCAATGTGAGAGGGCAGCAAGGAGGGTTGGGTGGATACTGGGATGCATAGGAGAGGCATCACCAGTAGAAAACAGGAAGTTATTATCCCTCTGTACAGACAGCTGGTGAGACCCCATCTGAGTACTGCATGCAGTTCTGGAGACCCAGTCTCCGCAAAGACATAGACAGGATGGAGGCTGTCCAGAGGAGGGCAATTCAAATGGTGCAGGGTCTGCACCGGAAGACATATGAAGAGAGACTTAAGGAGCTGAATATGTATAGCCTCGAGGAAATGAGGAGGGGGACATGATAGAAACTTTCAAGTACCTCAAGGAATCAACAAAGTCCAAGAGGGTAGCATCTTTCAAAAAAAAGGTGTGCAAGAACAAGGGCACAATTTGAAGATAGAAGGAGGCAGCTCAGAGGTAATTTAAGGAAGTATTTTTCACAGAGGGTTGTGGATGCATGGAATAGCCTTCCGGAGGAAGGTGTGGAGTCAAAACAGTGGTGGAATCAAGCATGCATGGGACAGTCATAAGGCAATTCTAGGGGTGGGGGGTAGGAAGAAGTAGGCTGCTGGTTAACTAGGATCTGCAGCTTATCCATTAGGTAGGGAAATGGGCAGACTGGGTGGGCCAAGCAGTCCTTATCTGCCATCAAAATTTATGTTTCTATGTTTCTATGTTACAATGCCCTGAGCTCGCTCATTACATCCTCCACGTCACTAGGAGCTTTCAAATCTATGCTTTACTCTCACCTCTCAGCCTCTAGCTCCTGTGACTGCCTTGACTAATGATTCTTCCCTTATGGCTGTTTTTTTTTTTTTTAATTCAATATATTTTATTCATTTTAATTGACATCAAAAAGAACACACACATTATTACAGTATGAAGAACCATAACAAAATAAAGATACAATAGGAACTTATGGCTGTTTTTACTGTTTTTCATCCTCCTCCTCCTCTGCTACTTTCTTGACAGAGGCATCTGAGTACCTCTAACTACTCTAAGTTGGCTCCCCTCCCCATATCTTCTCCTACCATTCTCACCTAGACCATTCCTCCAATGTTTTGTTTTTTTCCTGTGATGTACTGTATTATACTGGCTTATTGAAACCTTTATAATTTGCTGACCATTCTATCTAACATGTTTTGTTTGTTTGTACATTGATGATGTGGAACCTTTGTAAAAGAGCCATTGGCTCAAAGGTAATAATTCCTAGAACAATAAACTAAACTAAACAACCTGAAAGTTACAATGTAATACTTGGACATCAATAATAATCTTGATTAGCTTTTATATAATTTGCACTAGGATGATTTATAGTATTTTGTTTGTTGTACTTTATGTCCTGTATGCATGTATGTAGTGCATTTTATATTTTTATTTATTTGCACCAGTACAACCCCAGAAATGCACCCTGGGGCAATATTTGAAAAGAGGAACTATGCAGCGCAACTCCTGGTGCGCCGGGGTGCAAAGATAATGTATGGGGAACATCTCCATGGGGCTTGCCCATGCATATGCAGCACATCCCAATATTCAATCCTGGATGTGCGGCACATCTGCCAGCACATCCTAGACATTTGCCACATATCTGGGCACAAAGCTGAGCCTGTAAACAATGGCTCGACTACTAGCTACCCGTAGGCATGCTGCTGTATTGCAATGTGCAACACAGCAGCTGCCAGCTATGGGTGGCAACCCCCTGAACACAATTCACAAGCAATCACATATTTCCCTGGTTGTCTAGTGGTACCCTCCTCCTCTCCTGTACCTCCGATCACCCGTAAAATTAACAAAAGAGTTCCCTGGTAATCTAATGGTACCCCTTCCCCTCCCGTACCTCTGATCACCCATAAAGTTAACAAGAGAGTTTCCTGGTAGTCTAGTGGTAACCCTCTTCCCTCCCATTCCTCCTACCTCCCATAAAGTTACAAACATATTGACCTGGTGGTCCAGCGACACCCCCTCCCTGCCGGTAACTCCAATCACCATTGAAATGTAAATGTCCAATACCTGGTGGTCTAATGGCACCCCCACCCACACAGGACCCCAGCCCACATAGCTCCCCGCCCCATCATCAGTGAGCAGCAAACCCACTCACATACCTTTGTGGTTGCCTGCCGAATGATTACTTACAGTATCAGCTGCAAACCCACTGGTACACACTGTGGACCAAAGGGCTTGCGTTGCATACTGTAATAGTCATTCACAACTTTGTGAATTAATAATTTTACACATTTTCAGTATTCAGTGGTCCCACACCTGCAGCATAGCGAGACATAAAGTCTGCATTCTTGTGCTGTGACCCAGATCTATGTTTGACAGTGAATTTATAGGGCTGAAGAGCCAGGTACCATTGCATTATCCTTGTGTTTTTGTCCTTCATCTGGTGAAGCCAACAAAGAGGATTAGGGTCAGAGACGTAAAAACGCAGTGCCTCGAAAGCCCATTTCACTGCCCGACATTTCTTTTCTGTTGTGGAATACCTTTATTCCCAGTCATGAAGCTTCCTAGATATATATATAAGACAGGATGCTCTTCACCATTAGAGGTGTGACGTAACACTGTTCCAGTTAACATGTCTGAGGTGTCAGTGTGGACCTTGAATTCTTTAGAAGAATCAGGACACTTCAAGCTCAGGGAAGAACACAAGGCAGATTTTATTGTCTGGAATGCTTTTTCACTCACAAGGTCCCACTTTACAGTATTTCCATATTTCTTCTTTGTTGGGTTGGTTAAGAGGGTTGCTATCAAAATTAAATCAGGGATAAATCTTTGAAAATAACCTTCAAGCCCCAGAAAAGACAGAACCTGTTTCTTTGTCTAAGGAACAGAACACTTAGGTACAGCCTCTGTCTTGATTATCTCAGGTTTCACCTGCCCATTACCCAATAGAAACCCCAGGTATCGGGTGTCAGTCATGGATACTGCTCATGTAGTTGGGTTGGTGGTTTACCCTGCCCCTTGAACAGTTTTAATCACTTCAGAAACCTGTTTTAGATGTGTTGGCCAATCTGGACTAAATATCATCATGTCGTCTAGGTAGGCTGCAGTATATTCAGCGTAGGGGAGCTAACAGCTGGTCCATGACTCTCTGAAATGCAGCAGGGGCACTGTGGAGACAAAAGTGGATTGTTACAAACTCATACAGCCGGTAGAGAAAACTAACTTTTCCTTAGATGAATGACACAAAAGAATTTGCCAATACCCCTTTGTTAAATCTACAATGGCTATATACTTGGCATTTCCAATTTTATCTATAAGGTCATCAATCCTTGGTATCAGGTACCCATCAAATTCTGAAACCTGATTCACCTTATAAAAATCAAGGCAGAGCCTAATACCCCCCTCCTTCTTATGAACTACAATGATGAGGGATGCCCATGGGCTTTTTGATGGCTCTATTATGCCCATGGACTTTTGTCTTTTGAGTTTCTCATTGTACCTCTTCCCTTACCCATCCAGGAAGTCTATATGGTTTTTGTCTGATAGGGAGTGATGAGGTAGGAATATGATGTTCCACTCTGACTACCCTCCCCAGGACTTTCATAAAGGAGGGGCATACATTTGAAGGACTTTTCTTTTTTCTGCCTGTTGTTGCTCTAGGCAAGGGTTAATGTATGCTTCCTTTATGCCTGACTTGGTCCCTTTCTTTAACCTACTATAGGCCAAATCCATCTCATAAACTACCTGCTTGGACATTACTATCATGTCAACCTGGGGTTCAGGTTTATCTCATCATTTTTTTAAGCAAATTGGCATGGTACAATTTCTTTCCAGCCCACTTGTCAGGGATTTCAGTCTCATAAGTAACATTACCCACTCTCTGGAGAACCTTATACAGCCCATGCCATTTCATTAAAAGCTTGTTCTCGGTGGCAGGTAGCAACAGTAAGACTTTATCCCCTTCCTGGAAGTCTTCATCCTGTATCTTTTGGTCATAACACAGTTTTTGCTTACCTTGGGCTTCCCTGCAATTGTGGTGAGCTACAGCAGTGTATTTTATTAGCTTTTCCAGAGCTGGGTCATATAATCTGTAATGTTACATTGACTAGCACTACTTCTCTCTTCCCAGTATTCTTTCACATCATCAAGAGGTCCTCTCGGGTTGAGCCCACACAACAGTTCAAAGGGGTAATACCTAGTTGAAGCTTGAGGGACCTTTTAGTATACAAACAGAAGTAGAGGAAGGTACCGGTCCCATTTCTTACCCCTATCACAGGCAAACTTGTGGATCATCCACTTGAGCATTTGATTAAAGCACTCAACAAGCCCATAGATCTGAGGGTGATAGGGGATGTTTGACAGCTACCACTCTCAGAACATGGTACAATTCTTTGAGGAGGGCAGAGTGAAAGTTACTACATCTGTTTGTTAATATCTCCTTAGATACACATAGTCTGCTGACAAGTTTAACCAATTCCTCTGCAATTCTTTTCAGTGGTACTTTATTTAATTCTAGGATTACAGACTTTTGAACCAAAAGGTTCATTTACAAAGGTTCTACATCATTGTATAGAATTGAAAACTGACAATTGTAATACAATTAGTGGAACATGAGTAACGGTCAAACACAGACTGTAAGCGTAGGTATACAAGACAATAACAAAATACAACAGTGTTGGAGAACTTATTTGTAAGGTTACAATTAATGTGTGATGCTAAACAAGGGAACAAGAAGGGGGCAGATGCTAAGACTTATGGGGAAAAGGTGGCAGTAGATGCAGTCAAAGGAGTGACGTTGTCATGAGGTGTAGGAGGTAGTAGTAGTAAGTAGAGTGCCCGCCGGTGGAGGGGGGGAGGATATGAGTGGGAGAAAGGCTAAAGGAAAGATAAGGGGAGGAACTAAGATGGGGAAGAGGTTAAGTGAGGAAGAAGGGGTGGAAAAGGAGTAGAAGTGGAGTAGGGGAAAATATGTGGGGAGTGGAAAAAGGGAGAGAGTGAGGGGGTGATGCTGGGGACAAGTAAAGGAGGGCAGTGGTGGGGGTAGTAAGGGCAGAAAGTTGAAAGAAAGGAAGAGGAGTGTGGGGGAGGGAAAGACGGGGTGTAAGGAAGGGTAAGGAGGTGGAGATGGTAAGGGTATCAATGAGAGGAGGTTGGAGGAAGGGGAGAGGTACGTGGGGGAGCAGAAAAAAGGGGGTGTAGGGGTAAGGAGGTGGAGAGTGAAGGATGGGAGAGCAAAGAACGGAGGTGGGAGTAAGATAGGGAGGACAGGCCACAAAGCCAGATGCTCAGAGTAGGTTAGAGGGTACAGCCATAATTGCTGAGTTTAGTGAGGTATTGACGCAGGTACTGCTTAAAAGGTCCTAGCTTTTTCTCATTGGTTATGGTTCGGAGAGGAACGGCTTTGGGGTACCAAGTTGTGTAATCACATACCACTAAGATAAAGCGATTACCCTTCAAACTCTTCACAATTGGCCCCATGATGTCCATAGCCACTCTTTCAAATGGGGTGGTCACTAGGGGGAGGGGTTCCAGAGAGACCATATCTCTTTTGCCTATTTGTGTCACTTTTTGACATTCCTCACATGTCCTACAATAATTGGCCACCTGTTCATGAATATTAGGCTAAAAGAATCTTTGCAATAACCTGGACAAGGTCCTGTCCTTCCCCACATGACCAGCACAGGGGATCTCATACCCCAAATACATCAGCTGTTCCCTATACATTTGGGTTAACACCAATTGTTCAAACTCCCCCCCTGTCTTGAGGTCAGTAAATACCCTGTACAAAATGTTGTCTTTTACTAGCATTTGAGGTGGCCCTACTGCTGTACTCTTCCCCACCTACTGTAATAAATGGGTTAGAGTGGCTTCACATTTTTGATCATTAGCAATAGTACACTTATGCAAAGGTAACATTACAGCTGGATCACATTGGCCCTTATTCTTTCATATTTTTTTAATACCCGTTTGTCCCTTTTTGTTTTTCTGTGCTTACCAGGAGGGCCCACCACATCTCCTTCAAAGTGAAACATATCCCTTAATAGTCTTTCCTTCTCACTCTGGGCCCTCATGGTGACTGCTGAGAGCTATTCATTTTTGGTCAGTAGAGAATCAAATTGGGGAAAATCATGGCCAGTGACTACTGATACTGTAGTCCTGGTGCCAATCCTGCAGGCACTGAGTTAACATGCCCTTGAATGTTCATTGTAACCTCTGCCATAGGGTAGCTGTGTTTATCTCCATGAATGCACACTACCTCCATAGGGGCCCCAGTTGTAATAGGAGAGTGAATGAGACCAGGGTGGATCAAGGTGTATTTACTGCCGGAGTCTATTAGGCTTATTACCTTTTGTCCATTCCCCTGAATTTAGTCAGATAATGCCCCCAGTTCACTAAAGCCAATTGGGTAGGCTCTCTCCTCTCCTCTTCTAGGGAAAAATCGAGCAATATGCCGCACCACCTTATAATAATGACATATTACATCAGCACTTTCACACTCCCTTGCTTTTCATCAGTTTTACATTAGGTTTAGCAGAAGATTGTCTTACTAGGGAGGGAGCCTGGCCAGCAGTTGGTTCATTGGCCCTGTAGTTCTGTTTGATGTTGTGCTGGGCAGATAGAAAGTCCTTGGCCAGAGTGATGGTTTACTGGTGAGGGAGCCTGGCCAGCAGTTGGTTCATTGGTCCCGTAGTTCTGTTTGATGTTGTGCCGGGCAGATAGAAAGTCCTCAGCTAGACTGATGGTTTACCAGTGAGGGAGCCTGGGCAGCAGCTGGTTTGTTATCCCTGTAGTTCTGTCTGGTATTTTGCCAGGCAGATAGAATGCCCTTGGCCACAGTGAGGGCTGCTTCAGTTGTTTTGGGGTTATGCTCCTTCACCCATAACTGGACATCTCCAGGTAAAATCTGAAGGACCTGAACAGTGACCAGAGTCTCAATGAGGTCCATGACAGTCTTCCCCTCCAGCTGTAACCACTTTAAACATAACTCTCACAAACTGATGTAAGTCTCTCAGGGTGTGAAAGAAGTTTGATACCTCAAGGACCGGAACCACTGTCAGTAGGTTTCTGCACTGATATTGTACCTGCATAGGATCTCCTTCTTGACCAGTTCATAACTGTCAACATGCCTAGCTTCCATATTGCTATAGGCCAACTGTGATTTTCCCATCAAGCTGGGGGCTAGACGTACAACCCACTGCATTACGGGCCACCCACAGGCTCTGGGCACCTGCTCAAATGTTGTTAAATAAGCTTCAATATTATCTGTAGGTGATATCTTTGAAGTTTAATCTCCCTAGGGCTTAGATCCCACCTGTTACTGTTGGCCATGATCACCTGAATGGCCTTCAAGGTCTCCGTCCATCTTTGGTATTGCCCTCTGTGCTCTCTCTCTCTCTCTCTCTCTCTCACTCACTCCTGAAGGTCCATCTCCCTCTGTTTTTCCATCTCTACCTGGAGGACAGCCAGCCACTTCACCAGCTCTCTGATATCTGAGGTAGCCTCCTCTACTCACTCCTCTTCTTCTCCCAATGACTGAGATGCATATCAAGCTTAGTTTTAAGTCTGGCACTGGGCTACAGCCTAGGCAGGAACTGCTCTCCAGATTTCTCCACCATTGACTGGGTCTGGGTACCCTCTCTGGATTTTGGAAGCTCCACATTTGCCAGCTTCTGAACCATGGTTCCTCACTGAGAAGTTTCCTGGATATCTGGTCAGACATTAGTGTTGCTTAGATGGTGCTTTTGTGGATCGTACTACTATCTGTCAGATAGTGTTGGTATCCTGACTTGGATCTTACCAGATATCCTGCCAAAGACAGATGCAGGATCCAGGGTCAGATAGTGATGGATCCTGGTTAGAATTCAGGATTCTAGTCAAGATCCATGGATCCTAGGGCAGATAGTTAGGATACAGGGCCAGATAGTGATGGATCCTGATTAGGATCCAGGTATCCTAGGAGGATCCACAGATCCTAGGGCAGGTAGTTAGGATCTGGGGACAGATAGTGATGGATCATAGTTAGGATCCTGGTATCCTGTTAGGCTCCATGGATCCTGGGTCAGATAGTTAGGATCTGGGGACAGACAATGATGGAGCCTGGTTAGGATCCAGGCATGGGTAAGTTTACAAAAAGGGATTACCAAAGTGTGACATGTGGGTTAATTTTTCAGATCCACACTAGATCAATTTTAATAAGCTTGGTGAGACACTGTGACTGAACAGTCAGTAAGGAAGCAGATTATGAGATAACTTCATAGCAGGAATTTGAGAAAAATCACTCTTTGTGTGTTTCAGGTGCAATGCGGACACCAAATGCTGCATGTGCAATAGTGGACACAACAGGCGTAACTTGAAAAAAAAAGTTGCTCTTCTTTTTACTTTATTTTACTAAGCATTTCAAGATACTATGACTCAAGACTGAAAAAGGGACTATGTTGTGGGATAATGCCATATGAAACATGAGAGAAAAGCACCTTCAGTGTTGCACAGGCAACGGGGACACAAAATGTTGCACTGGCAACAGTGGACACCACACAACTGTTTAAATTAAAAAAAGCATTGCCTGTACCCTTCTTTTACCAGTATCCTGCAGTACTTTTAAGACCCCATCCCAAAAGAAAATCACCCACTCAAAAAAAGCTGAATGCTTTTGCTGAACATTTGGGAACATGTAGAAAATGCAATTTGCTTGGACATCACAGTTGCACTCATCACGAATAACTTTGAGTGAACCAGAAATTTTATATGCATTGAAAAACTAGGGTGAAAAGGTTTTCATTAACAAAAGACAACACCCAAGGCAGTTTTCAACATACATTTACTGAAGTGAAGCTAAAATAAAGTCAATGGAATGTACTGTGACTTTTCGTGTCACATTTGCTATGGAGAATCTGTGACATTTGGAGCAGGACATGAAATACAGATAAAATGGGCACACCTAGGTTTCTCTAGCTAAGAAATGTATCTGTACTTGTGGCTACCTTTTAAACTTACTTATCATGACTGCAGTGGCTGTTGTTAAATTTTTTTAAATCAACAAAGTATTGGGCACCTTGGTACCCCCATTTTATGAACTTACCTGTATCCTAGTTAGGATCCAGGGCCAGATAATGATGGATCCTTGTTCGGATCCAGGTATCCTAGTTGGTAGGATCCGCGGTAAGATAGCACTGCTATTCTACCACAGTAATTATCTGGCCAAATGAGAGGTATTTGCTGGTGTCCTGATTTCTAGGATACTGTCTGAGCAACACTATTAGATACTGATGTCAGTGTCCCCCTGTATGCCTGGACCACTGATGATCCCACTTTTGACACAACTCTGTGGCCGGGTGAATGGGATCAGGAAACACAGGACTCCAAAAGTGAGGCAAAAAAAACACACCAATGTGTGACTTCATTTACAGAAGCAAAATAAATAAATAGAAATATGTACACAGCTAGGCCCCCACGGTGTAGGCCCCACCTTCTGTGTCTCCGAGGATCTGACAGTCCTCTCACAACCTCTAATCTGAAGATTCCAAAGGACTTGCATTTATACAGCATACGGCATCACATGCTCATGAAGATCCGCCTCTATTCTATTACATATAGTTTTCCTGCGCTGAACATTAATAAAATATAATGAAACAAGGTAAGGTAAACTGTAACTATACAGCACCTTTCAGATACCGAAGTGCTGTACAGTACCACAATAAAACCACACAATCATGTCAATAAATAAACATAAATGTAACAAAAATACAACAGATGACTAAATAGGTTAAAAATCAAGTTCCTGAAAAAAACAACTAAAAGCAGTCTGAGAAAAGCTTGTTGAAAAAGTCAGGTCTTTAAATTAGT
Organism: Neoceratodus forsteri; assembly: GCA_016271365.2. Taxonomy (NCBI): domain Eukaryota; kingdom Metazoa; phylum Chordata; order Ceratodontiformes; family Ceratodontidae; genus Neoceratodus; species Neoceratodus forsteri. Next base: position 17,511,175 of record CM028129.1, on the reverse strand, counting down.
TTTGAAACTTTCGATGGTCAGACACTCTCTTAATCAATGAGGTAGAGAATTCCACAGGGTAGGCACTGCATATGAAAAGGCTTGGGTGCCAAAGGTTTTCAAACACACCCTGGGAAGCTCTAGCCATCCTTCATCAGTGGATTGGAGGGGACTGAGGGGGCAGTAGGGAGTTAGAAGATCTTTCAGGTAATTGGGTCCTTGTCTCTGTAGGGTTTTAAAGGTTAGTAAACCAACCTTAAAGGTGATTCACCACTGAATAGGCAGCCAGTGCAGTTCGTGCAGCACAGGCATAATATGACTGGCCCTAGATGTGCCAGTCAAAAGCCTGGCTGCCGTGTTCTGCACTAGCTGCAAGTGGTGAATATAGAAACATAGATGTTGGCAGCAGATAAGGATGGCTAGGTCCATCCAATCTGCCCATTTTTTCTGCCTTATTAATATGCCATAGGTCTATACTCTGTCAATGGCCTATCTATTCATACTCATCTGTATTGCTCCCTTATGCCTATCCCATGCCTATTTGAAGCCCTGCACTGTATTCATATCCACCACTTCCTGAGGTAGGCTGTTTCATGCATCCACCACCCTTTCTGTGAAAAAGAACTTCCTGACTTCCCCCTTAATCGGCCTCCCTCTAATCTCATGCTGTGTCCTCTTGTCCTGCTATTTTTCCTATATTGAAATATGTTAGACTCTTTCACCTTGTTAATGTGCTTAAGGTGTTTGAATGTTTCAATTATATCACCTCTCTCCCTCTTTTGCTCTAGGGTATACATATTGAGCTCAGTTACTCTGTCCTCATATGTTTTCTGATGCAGTCTCTGCACCATTTTGGTTGCCCTTCTCTGGACTACCTCCATTTTATTAATGTGCTTGTGCAAGTGTGGCCTCCAGTATTGCACACAGTACTCCAGATGGGGCCTAACCAGTGTCTTGTAAAGAGAGATTATTACCTCCCTCTTATGACTTGTGGTACCCCTAGTAATACACCCAAACATCCCTCTAGCCATACGTACTGCTTGGATGATTTCAGGTCATCTGTGATGATGATGCCCAACTCTCTTTCTTCCCTTGTGATTACCAGTAACTCCCTTCCCCTCCCAACCTTTAGGTGGCTTCAGGGTTTCTCTTCCCTGTGTGCATGATCTTGCACTTCTTTGTGTTAAACCCCACTTGCTACACTTCTGACCATTTTTCCAGTTTATCCAGATCTCTTCTCATTCTGCCCACCCCATCTGGACCATTTACTCTGTTGCAGATCTTGGTGTCATCTGCAAATAGACAAACCTTACCCTCCAGTCCATCTACAATGTCACTGATGAAAATATTCAAGAGGACTGGCCCCAGGACTGATCCCTGTGGTATCCACCCCAGGTAGCCCTAGGTAGAGGGCATTGCAATAATCAAGACAGTTGGTGACAAAGGCATGGATCAGGATAGCCAAGCATCTGGGGGGGGGCCGACCAGGTGTTTCACCCTGGCAATATTCCTCAGATGGTAAAAAGAGGATTCAATGATGGCCGACACCTGAGATTTCAGAGACAGACCCTCATCAAGAGTAATGCCAAGGTTCTTCACCTTGTCTGAGGTGGCCAGTCAAACATCATCAAGTCATAGGCCTGATGGTTACCCAGCGTCCAAACCTACCCCCAGCTGACACAGGTCCAGGACTAACACCTTAATCTTCTCCAGATTCAGTCTCAGCCAGCTGGCACTCATCCAGTCTTTGATTTAGTCGAGACAGTTGTTGAAGACAGAGACTGCCCCCACCTGTTCGGGTAGAAAAGATTAATACAGTTGAGTATCATCTGCATAGCAGTGAAAACTCAAATCGTATTGTCTGATGATATCTCCTAATGGCAGAATGTACACTGTGAACAGCATTCAATGCAAAGAAGTGCAAGATAATGCATATGGGGCACAAAAACCCTGGCACAATATATCAGTTGGGGGTGAGGATATAGCATGCACCAAGCAGGAAAGGGATCTTGGGGTTGTCATCTCTGATGACCTCAAGGTAGGGAAACAGTGTGACAAGGCAGCAGGTAAAGCAAATAGGATGCTGGGATGTATAGACAGGGGCATCACCAGCAGGAAAAGGGAGGTCATAATTCCGCTATAGAAGACACTAGTGAGGCCCCACCTGGAGTACAGTGTACAGTTCTGGAGACCATACCTAGTAAGGACATAGACAGGGTAGAGAAGGTTCAGAGGAGGGCAACAAAGATGGTGCATGGATTGCATCACAAGTCCTATGAAGACAGGTTGAAGGAACTGAACATGCTCCCTGGAAGAGAGGAGGAGAGAGGATATGATAGAGACATACACGTATCTTACAGGGAGGAACAGGGTGCAGGAAAACACTATTTTTAAGCAAAAAGATGTTCCAGGACTAGAGGGCATGGGATGAAGTTGGAGGGAGGACGATTCAGAGGAAACATGAGAAAGAATTTCTTCACAGAACGGGTGGTGGACAAGTGGAACACCCTGCCAGAGGAAGTGGTGGGGGCTGAAACAATCAAGGGATTTAAGAATGCATGGGATAGACATAAAGGAATTCTAGAGGTCAGGGGTAAGGGGAAACAGACTTCTAGGAAAACAAACTGAACTTACAAGCTCAAATGGGCAGACTGGGTGGGCCATAGGCCCTTATCTGCCGACACTGTCTATGTATCTATGTATCTATGAGTGACAAAATGGAGCCTTGTGGAACCCCACAATACAGAGGGAGGGTGTCAGAGGAATAAATTCCTGGGACAACCCTCTGAGATCTGCCTGTGAGGAAAGAGTTGAACCACTTAAGGACTACACCCACTAGTCCACAAAGAAAGTACAGGTGCTTCACAAGCACACCATGGTCCACAGTGTTGCATGCTGCAGAGAGATCAAGAAGGACAAAGATGGTGTGCGCCTTTTGGTCTCTCGCTATTAGGAGGTCATTCAATACCCAGACAAGGGCTGTCTCTGTACTGTATTTCTTCCTAAATCCTGACTGGAGAGCCTCATAGATACTATGAGATCCCAAGTAATCCTACAGTTGTATTGCTACCACCTTTTCAATAACCTTCCCTACAAAAGGCAAGTTAGAGATAGGCCCATAGTTAGCTAATTGGTTTGGATCTAGGGAGGATTTTTTCAGGAGTGGTCAAATGACCACCTCCTTAAGGGGATCAGGAAAGACCCCCTCTCCAAAGAACCCTAAACAATTTCAGCTAGGATTGGGCAGAAAGTATCAACACAACCCCTTAGTAAAGAGGTTGGGCCTGGATCCAAACTACAGCTAGTTGGATGCATACCCTGGATGATTCGGATGATATCCATGTGTTCCAGCTGGCTGAAGTCTGACCAGGTAATCCAGATGCTTGTCTCCTTCTGCTGATCAATGCAGTCCCACATAGGGAGTGCCAGACCAGTGCTGGCATGGATGTTGGCAACCTTATCTGCAAAAGATTTGAGTGAGCTCATTGCACTCCACCTGTGACAAAGTTCGTCAGGGCTGCAGACAGATCAGATTGCATAATCTGCCTGCAGTCCAGAAGAGCTGAGCCAGTCAGTTTCTAGCAGCAGAAATCTCCCTTGACAGGAATTCTGCCTTCTTACGGGTGATTTCTGATTGATAGATTTTATAATGCTCTATCAGTCTAAGCCTGCCAACATTCAAGCCAATCTTCCGCAAGCCCTCTCCAGCCTTCATCTGGCTCTCTGCTTGGCTCCTTCAAGGAACCATCAAATCAGGGGTTCCTTGGGTGAAGAGTGAGCAGGTGAACTGGAACAGGTGCAATTTTGTCCAGGGCATCTCCCACTGCCCTATTATATGCCAGAACCAGATCCCCCAGACTCATGCATTCTCTCAACAAACCCAATAGATCTGACACCACCATAAAGAATTCAGGAGTAATATCCCTTAAAGGGCAGTACAGGATCATCTCCACTGGGGGGGGCAGGCCTTTTAGGGGGAGTCCTGAAACTAAACATGTTGTGATGGTCAGACCAACCAACTGGTTCCACCCCCAAATTGGTAATTTCCATTCCCAGGAGGAACACCAGACCCAACAAGTGACCCTTTACATGGGTGGTGGAGGTAATAACCCATGTGATGCCAGCATTGACATAAGCTGGAGAAGACTCTGTCCAAAATGCAAGAGTTCATTGTCGACCCAGGTGTTGAAGTCCCCAGTTTAACGCCATGTCAATGAAGAAATCTGCAGACTCTTTTAGGAATTCTCCACCATCGCCTGGTGGATGGTAAATGAGGTGTATCCTAAACCCCATACCAGCTCCAAGGATACACTCAAAGGGCCTGGTGGTCACCACTGGTACTTCCACAAGGTTCAATTCCAGCTTAAATGTAATGGTAACATCCCCACCCCCATGACCCAACCTCGGACAGTCTCTCACCAAGTACCTGACTGGAACAGCTGAAGCCAATATAGGGCCAGTGTTTATATCCAGCCAGGTCTCGGTGATGCAGGCCAGGTCAGTTGTTCCAACTGAGAAGCAATAGGGTGTATTTATTTCAGCATACTTTTATAATGTCAGCAAAATAATGCATTTTAAAGGGGTTTTGAATAAATAAAACCTTTTAGCAGTAAAATGCCCCCTTTAGTCCCACCCCCCCACTCATCTGAGATTGGCAGAGACTAACAATAAAAATAACATCAAAACAGGGGCACTGGACACTGGTGCCAGAATGGTTTGAAAAGTGGTAGAGCCAAGGATGTAAGGGTTAAATTCTACCCTATTAAATACATTAACATGATTGCAAAAATGGATAGGACCACTTATAAAAGTGGTAGGGCCATGGCCCTGGTGGTCTTCCCCTGTTCCAGCACCTACAGCACTGGCCACTCAAGACTGAACCTGAAGGCTGCTGCACAGGTACCTGTAAGTCTACAAAAGCAAACTGCACTTTCCTAAGAACTTTTAGTATTTCTTAGAACAAGTACAAGCACTAGTACTTTATTCAGTACTTTATGACAGAATTCTGTTCTTGTACAGTAGCATTTGCATATTCTTGTTGGTGTTAGTAGGGTTAGCATTTTGCATTGTTTAGGGAGTAGAGACCACACCCCAAACCAGAAGTCATTTTTGCTGCTTTCAGTTGGTTTCTGAGGGCTGTTGATCAACTGGATTCTATAGTGGAAAACAAATGGCAGCTGTCTTTATGAGAAAGGGGCTTTGCTAGCTGCTCAGAGAGAAAAATAATTTAAAAAGCATTTTGTATGGGAGGAATTTTGGCTCCCTCGCCAGGGCTACGGAACATAATGTGAACTTCTTAAACAGAACCCTGTCCTGACCTCCAGGCTCTACAGTACATACACCAGATTATTTTATTTATGTTCCAGGGCATTTTGGAGCAGGTAAGGAGCTGTTTATATTATAGTATTTTCTTTAATGTGTGCAACTACACTATAGCATGGAGCAGTTTCCCTACAGCTCACTGCTCCATGTACTGCTCTATTTTATATCAGCAGCAACAGGGAAAACAACCAAAGAGTAGGGCAGCATAATCTGTCAAGGGGAAAACCGTCACCCTATATTCCCACATGGTATGTAAGGGTGCAGCAAGGATGCAGCAGCGTTCCAGTGCTAGGCATGCCACAATACAGAGCTTCAAAGCTGCACCTTGCTAACTCCCCTCAGCAATCAGCTCAATTCTTAGGGGCACAGATAAATAACTCTGGACCCTAAAATCTACATGTACAATAGCTAAGGGGATATACAGCAAGTTGTTTCACAGGTTGAGGATTGCATCACTGGTGCTGAGTGTGCCCAACTGGCAGGGAGGAACATACCCAGAGATGGAAAAGGAAATATGAAAAAAGAAATTGAAAAAAAAATGTAGGTGGCCAGCCTACAGGACAGAAAAGGACAGTACAAGACAGGAAGATGCTGTTGCAACAGACTTATGTAGGACAAAAAAGAAGATAGGAAAGAGTCCCTTAGGTCCCCTCTCCTTTTTGCCAGGGTAGGGCACAGCTCTACCACACTTCTCTGGTACACCTCCTTAGTCAACCAAAGAAATGTATGAAATGATCTCCACCCCCCCCACCCCCACTTGCATCAATGCTGCTGGTTGTCCTGCAGCCCTTTCCAATCCAGGTCCTCCATCAGTCTCTTCTTCTGCAGGGTCTTCAGCTTTCCCACCATTGAAGTAAGACTGAGTGGTCTGTAGTTGCTAGCCTCCTCATTGCTACCCACTTATGCAGAGGTACCACATGGGCCTGCCTCCAGTTCTCTGGTACTACCCCTATTTCTAAAGAGGTACTGAACAGTGTTTCCAGAGGGGCAGCTAGCACTTCTCTCAGCTTCTTTAGGATCCTTGAGTAAATCTGAGCCAGCCCCATTGCCTTATTTGCCTTTAGGGCTTCCAACCCATTTTAGACTCTGCCTTGCCCAAAAGGGACTAGTGTCCACTTGTCCCACCGCCCTGGATCTTCCTACTACACACTGGTTCATCTCCCCACCCCCACTGTGAAGAGTTTGCTGAAATATTCCTTTAAGTCCAGAATTTCAAAACTGCCTTGAAAACCTATTTGTTTCTGCTAGCTTTTCCTGATTTCAACTCTTGCTGTACCATGGACTGATATATCAGTCCAGAATTCCTATACGTTTTAATTCTGTCTCCATCCAAAGGGTGAATGATAGTTAGCTTCTACCATTTTGACTATTTTAGGCCTGTCTGATAGTTAGCCTCTGCTATTCTGGCTATTTTTTAAACTTCTCATTTTATTTTATTTATTATTGTATCTGTGATTTTATTGTTTATTGTACAGCAATGTGGTCTCCTGGAACAGTGCTTATAAATAAAGTTGATATTGACATTAAAATTGCAGCTCTCTCCTGATCCTCTTCTGCACAGTCCCTCAGTCCCCATACCCTCCTCATTCTCATTATTGCTCCCTTTGCCTTTCTTTTGTTACTCACTGGCCTAAAAAGGTCTTGTCCCCCTTCTTCACTTTCCTGGCTAGTTTCTTTTCTATTTGCATTTTAGCTGCCCTTTCTTTGCTGCCTCCATTTGCTTAGTCAGATATACCTCCTGCTCCTCTTCCATCTGTGTTCCCTTGTAGTTCCTGAAGGCTTTCTTTTAATCCTTCACTCCCTTTGCCTTCTCCTTGGAGAACCACAGTGACCTCTTTCTTTTCTTTCTGTTACAGACCTCCTATAACACTCAAGTGTCAGCAGTAGTGTGGAATGACTTTTATCATCTGTCAAACATCAGCCTGGCTAAATCCCTTATCACCCTCAGGGATCTGGCTACACTGGTGCACATCTGTGACTTCAAGCCTTGACTACTGTAATGCTCAGTATTTTGGGATCAGTAGAGGTGTGCTGTGATGCCTGCAGTTGGTGCAGAATGCAGCTGCTGCTAGCTTGCTGACCAGCTTTCCAGGATGTGTCATGTCTCCCTGATGCTGCATATGCTGCACTGTCTTCTGGTTAAGTGGCATGTCTCCTTCAATTTTGTGGCACTTACTTTTACTCAGCCCTAATCCAGGAGTGTTCTGTGGAACACTAGACTCATGATCACCCTTCTGAATGGTCAATGGGTGGGCCAGAAGATTGTGAAGGGAAGTTGCAGGAGCAGCTAATTGATGTAATCTATGCAGGTGGGCAGAAGAGTGGCAGAACAGAACTGCATTTGGATAGGAATGCTGGGGGAATTTGTTCTGAGATAAGCTCTGGAATAGAGCAGTGTCAGAGAGAAAATGACTACTCTAATAGGTGCAACAAGAGATTTGGTGTGGGAGGATAAGTTTTGAGTTGGTTGAGATGGATACATTCACTCACCACCAGATACACTGTCTTACACCTTTACTGCTACCTTCTCCACCCAAACCATCCCCACTCCTGCTTATCTAACCAGGAGGTCATGTCTGAGTTAGAGTCACTCAACAGCACTGCAAGAGCAAATCCTTTTGGGGGCCGAAGAGGCTCTCCATTATGGTGAGTACTCCAAAGATGTTACAGATTTTCTATAACCAAGGATGTAGGGCTGCTTAAGTGGTACTTCTTCTCTGTCAAGAACAGCTTGAAAAGCACTATGACTTTTTTTTTCTGTCCGAAGGCTAACTGCATCTCACATAGTCCTCTGCCAAGTAGAGTCCAGGCTGCTCGGTCTACATCTTCTCTCAATCAGGCGGCAATGTGACCAGCAGAGAAATGTTCTTTGGAACAGCACTGATGATAGTTACTAAAGAGAGGTGACAGGAGGAAATGAAAATGCCCCAAGGCAGCCAGAAGTGTAGTAACATTACTTGCGGTAACTAATGAGTGGGTGGAAGGAGCCCAACAAACAGTTTCAGTCCTGTGAACAAAAAAATAAAAGCCCACACTCTATATTGCTTTAAAAATAAATCTTCAATGGAAATGATGTGAAGCATAAAAGTATTTAGAGCTAACACCATGTCTAAAAGCCAGTAAACATGTTTATGTATCTAACTCTGTTTGCACTTAGGAAATCTTATGGTGCAAGATGGCGGCCATGCTGAACTGACCTCTAGACTGCAGAACAAAAGCAGTGTATTTTATTTAGTTATTTTAACCACTTAGTTATTTATTTTATTTTAATTATCTGAGTATTTTGTTTTGGTTTTGCATTAGTTTTAGCGATAGTTTTAGCCTTCGTTTAGCATAAGTAAGATAGGGCATTTATAGTGAGGTAGTTACTGTTAGGTCATTTTTTCGGAAGTTAGGTGGCAGAGAAATTTGAGTTTGGATCTCTGGTGTCACTATATTTGAACTGTTGTCACTCTGTGATTTCTCAGAGCATTTTCTGTTGATCTGGCCCGAAGTGTTGAGATGGAATAATAGAGGCCCTTACCCTTCTGGCCTGGTCAGAGCTGGTGCCGTTGTACTGTCAGGAGGATTGAGGGAGCTACATGCCTTGGGGAGAGCAGTGAAGGAGTGGATCCCATTTGGACTAATTTTGCAATGGAACTGTGATCTGGGAGCAGGATCGGGTGTGTGTTGTTGCCCTGGATTGGACGCTGGACTGCTTCGTCCCCAGCTGAAGTGCTCCTGTGGATGGATTTGTGCCTTTCTTTGAAATGGGAGCTTTTTCACTGCTGGACTGGCTGGAGTTGCATGGATCTCCTGGGTTTTGGAGTGACAGCTTGGTTTGCAACCCACATAGGGTTTGTGAATGGGGCTTGCTGGAGGGTTAGTCCATTGATTCTGCTACTCCCAGGCTCCCTGGTGAGTCAGTCGGTGGGCTGATTTGAACAAGAGTCGAGCTGTTGGGCTGCTGGTAAATCAGAGGGGCAGTCATCTCCAGAGCACTGGTGGGATCTTGCAGTCTACTAGACATTTATTCCTGGAGTTTGAGCCGGAGAACTGGAAATCTGTAAGGAAGAAACTGAATTAAAGAACCTGGACTTGTGTTCTGCATGGTCTGATTTTTTTTTAATTTCTTCACTTTGGGCTGGATTATGTTCTGTTGTGCTGTAATTGTTGGGAATGGACATCAGTTCTGTGACTGTTTGTGGACAGTGTCATGCTTGTGACTGTTGGGAATATGGAAATAATGATGCCATGATGATGGGGTGTAGTGCTGTCATTGTTGGGAATGGGGATCCATTCTGTAACTGTCTGTGGACACTGTCATCCATGTGATTGCTGGGGATATGGGTATAGTGATGTCATGGTGATGGGGTATAGTGCTGTGATTGTTGGGAATGGGGATCAGTTCTGTGACTGTCCATAGACAGTGTCATTTGTGTGACTGTTAGGATATCGGTATAGTAATGTCAAGGAGGTGGGGTGTAGTGCTGAACTTGTTGGGAAAGGGGATCTGTTCTGCGACTGTCTGTGGACAATGTCATTCATGTGACTGCTGGGGATATGGAAATAGTGATGTCACAGTGGAGGGGTGTAGTGCTGTGATTTTTGTGAATGGGGATCAGTTTTGTGACTGTCTGTGGATAGTGTCATCCTTGTGACTGCTGGGGATATGGGTATCGTGATGTCACGGTGATGGGGTGTAGTGCTGTGATTGTTGGGAATGGGGATCAGTTCAGTGACTGTCTGTGACAGTGTCATCCATGAGACTTTCAGGGATATAGGTATAGTGATGTCAGGGTGGTTGGGTGTAGTGCTGTGATTGTTGGGAATGGGTATCAGTTTTGTGACTGTCTGTCGACAGTGTCATTCGTGTGACTGTCAGGGATATGAGTATAGTGATGTCATAGTAGTGGGATGTAGTGCTGCAACTGTAGGGAATGGGGATCAGTTCTGTGACTGTCTGTGGACAGTGTCATCCATGAGACTTTCAGGGATGTAGATACAGTGCTGTCACGGTGGTGGGTGTAGTGCTGTGATTGTTGGGAATGGGGATCAGTTCTTTAACTGTCCATGGACAGTGTCATCCATGTGACTGACAGGGATAAGTGTATAGTGATGTCATGGTGGTGGTGTGTAGTGCTATGATTGTTGGGAATGGGGATTAGTACTGTAAGTGTCTGTGGATAGTGTCATCCACGTGACTGTCAGGGATATGGGTATACTGATATCACGGTGGTGGGTTGTAGTGCTGTGATTGTTAGGAAAGGGGATCTGAACTGTGACTGTCTGTGGACAGTGTTATCCATGTGACTGTCAGGGATATGGGTATAGTGATGTCATCTTTTTGGAGTGTAGTGTTGCGATTATTGGGAATAGGGATCAGTTCTGTGACTGTCTGTGGTCGGTGCCATCCATGTGACTGCCAGGGATATGGGTATAGTGATGTCATGGTGGTGGTGTGTAGTGCTGTGAATGTTGGGAATGGGGATCAATTCTGTGACTGTCTGTGGTCAGTGCCATCCATGTGCCTGTCAGGGATCTGGGTATAGTGACGTCACGGTGGTAGGATGTTCTGCTGTGATTGTTGGGAATGTGGATCAGTACTGTGACTGTCTGTGGACAGTGTCATTCATGTGACTGTCATTGATATGGGTATAGTGATGTCAATGTGGTGGGGTGTAGTGCAGTGATTGTTAGGAATAGGGATAAGTTCTGCATCTGTCTGTGGACTGTTTCATCCCTATGACTGTCTGAGATATGGGAATAGTGATGTCATGGTGGTGGGGTGTAGTGATGTGATTGTTGGGAACGCAGATCAGTTCTGTGACTCTCTGTGGAAAGTGTCATCAATGTGACTGTCGGGGTAATGGGTATAGTGATGTCATGGTGGTGTGGTGTAGTGCTGTGATTGTTTAAAATGAGGAACACTTCTGTGACTGTCTGTGGAAAGTATCATCCATGTGACTGTCAGGGATATGGGAATAGTAATGTCATGGTGATGGGGTGTAATGCATTGATTGTGGGGAATGAGGATCAGTTCTGTGACTGTCTGTGGACAGTAACATTCATGTGACTGTCAGGGATATGGGTATTGTGATGTCACAGTGGTGGGGTGTAGTTCTGTGATTGTTGGGAATGAGGATCAGTTCTGTGACTGTCTGTGGACAGTAACATTCATGTGACTGTCAGGGATATGGGTATTGTGATGTCACAGTGGTGGGGTGTAGTTCTGTGATTGTTGGGAATGGGGATCAGTTCTGTGACTATCCGTGGATAGTGTCATCCAAGTGACTGTCGGTGATATCAGTATAGAGTTGTCATGGTGGTGGTGGGGTGCAGGGCTGTGATTGTTGGGAATGGGGATCAGTTCTGTAACTGTCTGTGGACTGTGCCACCCATGTGACTGTCGGGGATATGAGTATAATGATGTCATCTTGGTGGAGTGTATTGTTGTGATTGTAGGGAATGGGGATCATTTCTATGACTGTCTGTGGACAGTATCATCCACGTGACTGTTAGCGATATTTATATAATGACGACATGGTGGTGGGGTCTAGTGCTGTGATTGTAGGGAATGGGGATCAGTTCTGTAACTGTCTGTGGACAGTGTCATCCATGTGACTGCCAGGGATATTTGTATAGTGATGTCATGGTGATGGGGAGTAGTGCTTTGATTGCTGGGAATGGGGAACAGTTCTGTGCCAGTCTGTAGATAGCATCATCCGTGTGACTGTCGGGGATATGGGTATAGTAATGTCATGGTAGTGGGGTCTAATGTTGCAATTGTTGGGAAAGGGAATCCATTCTGTTACTGTCAGTGGACAGTGTCATCCATGTAACTGCCGAGGATATGGGAATAGTGCTGTCACAGTGGTGCGGTGTAGTGCTGTGATTGTTGGATATGGAGATCAGTTCTGTGACTGTCCATGGGCAGTATCATTCATGTGACTGTTGGGGATATGGGTATAGAAATGTCATGGTTGTGGGGTGTACAGCTGCGATTGTTGGGAAAGGGGATCCATTTCTTGACTGTCTGTGGACAGTGTAATCCACATGACTGCTGGGGATATGGGAATAGTGATGTCACATGGGTGGGGTGTAGTGCTGTGATTGTTGGGAGTGTGAATCAGTACTGTGACAGTCTGTGGACTGTGTCATCCATGGGACTGTTGGGGATATGGGTATAGTGATGTCATTGTGGTGTCGTGTACAGCTGTGATTGTTGGAAATGGGGATCAGTTTTGTGACTGTCTGTGGGCTGTGCTATCCATGTGACTGTTGAGGATTTGGGTATAGTGATGTCCTCCTGAAGGGGTGTATTTTATTTTATTTTATTTTTTATTTATTTTATTTAAACAGCAGTTTGGAAAACCTTTGAGCCATAGGCTCATTTACAAAGGTACCTTGTCACAGTAAGACAAACCAAAATACACAGTATAGCAGTACAACACATAAGTATAACAGTAAAATTAAGACATAGATACAAACAAGCTGGTACAGGTAGGATGGATGCAAACAATACCAGAGTTATGTCGTCCTTAGCAGCTTAGTAATAAGCTTTGTCATAAGTATTGAGTACGGCTTTGACTAGTGGCAGTTACAGCATCGGGTGTTAATAAGGTGGTTACGTAAGGAAGTTTTGAAGCACGATATAGTTGGAGCTCGAGATGGAGGGGGCAGTGTGTTGAACCAGGAGGGGCCCTAAAGCTGAAGGCTCTTTGGCCGTGAGAGGTCCTAGCTCTAGGGGATAACAAGAGAGGTTTTCCCAGAGGTCCGAGTATGAACTAGTGGGACAGAGCGGCGATGGTGGTGGTCAATCGTGGGGAAAGCCCAAGGAGGGTCTTTTGTAAGGGTACAGGTAAGATATTTGAGGCGCCATAGAGATCAAGTACCAGCGCTTAGCATACAGTAGACAGGTGTGTGTCATCCCAGGTGCTCCAGTAAAATAACCTGCAGGCCTTATTCAGAGAAAAGGATTTTTATGGAGTGCGGTCTGATCAGCAGCACCATACACTGGCAGTCCATAGTCCACTAGGGACAGGATAGAGGAGGTGATCTAGTCAAGATCCTCCGGGAGGCAGTGTTTATACCGATGTAAGATGCCCAATCGGATATTAGTGACAGTGGCTAGGGCAGCGATGTGTCCATGGAAGGAGAGGGAGGGGTCAAATGGATCCCTAGGTATTTATAGGAGCAAACTTGTTCAAGTGGGAATGAGGACCCAGAGTGAATGAGGAGTTTGAAGTTGCAGGACTTGTTTTGGGGATGAGTGAAGAACATGGTTTTTGTTTTTTTTAAGATTTATCACCAATCTATGTTCCTTGAACCAGCCCTCGGCTTCAGTGAAGGACTTCTGCAGCGAGTCCTGGAGGGCAGTAGGTTACGACTTGAGGCAAAGATGACTGCATCATCAGCGTACAATAGAATGTTCCCCGAGCAAGAGCGTGGAAGGGTGTTAAGGTAAAGGGAGAATAGTAAGGGGCCCAGAATGGAGCCCTGGGGAACCCCAGAAAAGATGGGACAGATGTCTGAGTAGGTCCCATTAATTTTTACACGCTGTGAGCGGTCAGACAGATAACTGGTGCACCAGGAGATAGGCTCAGCAGCAAAACCAGAGAGACTAAGGGCATCAAGAAGGAGGGGGTGGGAGACAGTGTCGAAAGCTTTCGAAAGGTCAATGAAGACAGCACCAGCCAGAGAACCAGTGTCTAAGGAGGAGTGGAGAAAGTTGGAGAACTCTAAGAGGGCTGTGTTGGTACTGTGGCCCACTCGGAAGCCATGCTGCTCAGGACAAAGGACATTGTAGGTGGAGAGGTAGTCAGAGATTTGAGAGGCCACCACTTTTTCCAAGGCCTTGGAGAGAGAGGAGAGAATGGAGATCGGTTGATAGTTTCCAGCCACAGTCCTATCACCACCTTTAAAGATAGGGGTGACAGTGGTGACTTTCCAGGCAGTTGGAACCTTCCCCAGGCAAAGAGAGTGGTTTATGAGGCATGTGATCGGGGTAAGGACTGTGTCTAAGACCAGCCATAGGATACACGGATCCAGGGTGTCACTGCCTGTACTATTACACTTGAGGGCAGTGACAAGGTGTGGCCTAAGTTCTCGGGTAGAAACACGGCAGAGGAGAAAATAAGGGCGAGAAAGATTTACGGCAGGTGCTGGGGGAGGAGGGTCAAAAAAATTTGTAGGGAGGATAGGGCTAAGGTCAGTGAATGAGGTGTTGAGGTGGTTGCTGATGAGGGCTGGGTCTGAGGAGATCATCACCATTAATGTTGATCTGGGTGGGGGTGTGCACTCCCATTTATCTGTTTAATGTTATCCCAGAAGGTTCTGGGATTCCCCCATGAGGCGGTGAGTGAGGACCGATAGTGCTCAGACTTGGCCTTTCTGATGGCCTGAGTGCACTTGTTTCGGGCTCAGCATATAACCGCCTGTCATTGGGCTGGCCAGTCTCAATGGCACGGTGCCATAGGTTGTCCCTATGTTTGAGCTGGTGGATCAAAGCTGGGGTAGCCCAGGGGGCATTCTTCCTTTTAGAACGGCTGGTCAACACTGGGGCAAAGATATCACAGGCATTATTAAAAGTTTGGGTAAAGAAGGAGAGAGCTGTGTTGATGTCAGGAGTTGCCTGTGTAGGAGACCAGTCAATTTGGGACAGAAGTTCCTTAAGTTTTATCAGTCCACCAGGTATTAGACGCCGCCAGCATGTGGACTGTGCTATGGGTTTGGGGACTGAGGTTGACCAGTGGAATAGAATGGGGGAGTGATCGCTGAGAGTGTCTGGGAGGACTTGTACATTGGGGATCTGATTAGGGTGGTTGCTGAGTACCACATCAAGCAGGGTACTGGAGCCTCTCTTGGGTTAGTCCTGGTAGGTGGGTAACTATGCGTTAGGTCTATTGCAGAAAAGGAGTCTCGGGTAGAGGAGGAGGAGGGGCTGAGCCAGTTGACATTTAAGTCATCCACCAGAATTTGATCAGCGGAAGGAGGTAGAGAGGTAAGGTATTCTGTAAGAGAGGAATGGCCTGCATTTGGTCCCTGGGGGCACGTATGCAGTAGTCAGATAAAGGGTTCCTTTAAAGGGTCAGGGTTAGTTTCAGCGTAGCGCCTGGGCCCTGGAGTCAAGGATGGGAGTGGGCAGGGCTAGTACGGGAGAGATCTTGACATAAATAGCGATCAGCCCTGCCTCCCAACATGGTTGGACCGGAAAAGGGTGAAACCAGGAAGGGAGACTAGGGAGTCAGGGGAGAATTTTGACAGCCAAGTCTCAACCAGGGTGATGACATCAGGGTTAATTGACATGACCAGGCATTGTAGTGAGTCAAACTTTTTTAGGAGGCTACAGATATTCATGGAGACCACGCATAGGCCTGTGGTGCGAGTTGGGGAGCTCCTGGGAACCGGGCCAGGGTTTGGATGAATGTTCCCTGACAGGAGTAGTAGCATGACTAACACCCTGGCTGGGAGATGGTGAGGTTTTCCACGATTCACATGAGTGGGAGGAGGGAGGCAAGGAGCAGGAGGTGGGCAGGAGGTACAGGAGGGAAAGCAAGAATAAGAAGACACCCAGATGTGCCTGAGGTGAAGAGAAAGCTAGGGGGAGGGTAGGGGAATGGGGCACACAGAGGTCCCAAGGGGCAGGAGAGGAGGTTCAGGAGCAAGGGAGGGAGGGTGCAGGGCACAGTGTGAACTAGCAGATGGGTAAGTGGGTAAGTGCACTGCTAGTGGGGATAGGCACAGGCAGAGCGTGAGGCAGGGCCAATACATTGTGGTGAGCAAGATCCCAGGGAAGTAGTGCTGTACAGGTAGGAGTAGGAAGTAGTGAGGGAGCATAGGTCCCTCTAGTGGCCAGCGAGTATAACCTGCAAATGGGAAAGTGGGGAGATAGGTTCTGGCAACAGGACGATATCACCGGATGTGATGTCACGGGTGGATCCTTAAATTGACAGCCGCCCTGGGTGGGAGGGTGGTTGGCGGGCGGGCAGACGGCGCAGTGCCGCGGGCTAGCACCCTCTGCAGGTGTCCAGACGAAGAGAAGAGGCTCTCTTTACCTCGAAAGTTATCAGGCTGGAGATTTGGCTACCTCAGCTACTCAGGTGAGCTGCTTGTGCTTCAGTTGCTTGATTGTCCCTAGTGCCTAGCTTGGGGGAGCTGCCTATGTTGTGGAGAAAACAAAGCCTCTCATTACTATGCAGCAGGAGAATATGTTGTGACTTACACAAAGGAGCTCCACTCTAAGCAAACAGGGCTATTCTAAAATGAGGTCACACTAGGACCCAGCTAACCTAATGCCTTCAGTAACAAGCACAATTAGCTCAATACCACCATATTAAACAAGTCTGATCTATATTAGCTGCTTGGTATATCTGGCTTTAAGATGAAATCAGCAGTTAGCTCCAAATACCACCACATTAAACAGGTCTGATCTATATTAGCTGCTTGGTATATCTGGCTTTAAGATGAAATCAGCAATTAGCTCCAAATACCACCATATTAAACAGGTCTGATCTATATTAGCTGCTTGGTATATCTGGCTTTAAGATGAAATCAGCAATTAGCTCCAAATACCACCATATTAAACAAGTCTGATCTATATTAGCTGCTTGGTATATCTGGCTTTAAGATGAAATCAGCAAGGCAACTCTAGAAAAGCCAGTGAGTCCCTAGCTTTACACTTCAGCAATTAGTAGCACAAAGAGAATCAAATAACAAGCCCACCCAGTGGTGAACAGGAACAAAGTTCATAAAATATAAGCGTTCATCAGGTAGCACCCCTCTGCAGGCATCCAGATGAAGAGAAGAGGCTCTCTTTACCTCGAAAGTTATCAGGCTGGAGATTTGGCTACCTCAGCTACTCAGGTGAGCTGCTTGTGCTTCAGTTGCTTGATTGTCCCGAGTGTAGTGTTATGATTGTTGGGAATGGGGATCAATTCTGTGACTTTATGTGGATAGTGTCATTTGTGAGACTGTTGGGGATATGGGTATAGTAATGTCATGGTGGTGGGGTGTAGTGCTATGATTGTTGGGAATGGGGATCAGATTTGTGACTGCCGGGGTTATGGGTATCGTGATGTAATGGTGATGGGGTGTAGTAGTGTGATTGTTGGGAATGGGGATCAGTTCTGTGGCTGTCGGTGGACAGTGTCATTCATGTGACTTTCATCGATATGGGTATAGTGAAGTGGTGGTGTAGTGTAATGCTGTCATTGTTGAGAATGTGAATCAGTTCTGTGACTGTCTGTGGAAAGTATCATCCATGTGACTGTCGGGGATATTGGTTCAGTGATGTCATGGTGATGGGGTGTAATGCATTGACTGTTGGGAATGGGGATCAGTTCTGTGACTGTCTGTGGACAGTGATATCCATGTGACTGTCGTGAATATTGGTATAGCGATGTCACAGTGGTGGTGTGTAGTGTTGTGATTATTGGGAATGGGAATAAGTTCTGTGAATGTGGAAAGTATCATCCATGTGACTGTTGGTGGTATGGGTAGAGTGATGTCACGGTGAAGGGGTGTAGTACTGTGATTGCTGGGAATGGGGATCAGTTCTGTGACTGTCTGTGGACAGTGTCATCCATGTCACTTTTGGGGTTTAAGGGTATATTGATGTCATGGTGGTGGGGTGTAGTGATGTGATTGTAGAGACTGGAGATCAGTTCTATAACTGTCTGTGGACAGTGTCATCCTTGTGACTGTCAGGGATATTGGTATAGTGATGTCATGGTTGTGGTGTGTAGTGCTGTGATTGTTAGTAATGGGGAACAGTACTGTGATTGTCTGTGGACAGTGTCATCCATGTGACTGTTGGGAATATGGGTATAGTGATGTCATGGTGGTGTCGTGTACAGCTGTGATTGTTGGAAATGGGGATCAGTTTTGTGACTGTCTGTGGGCTGTGCTATCCATGTGACTGTTGAGGATTTGGGTATGGTGATGTCCTCCTGGAGGGGTGTAGTGTTATGATTGTTGGGAATGGGGATCAATTCTGCGACTTTATGTGGATAGTGTCATTTGTGAGACTGTTGTGGATATGGGTATAGTAATGTCATGGTGGTGGGGTGTAGTGCTATGATTGTTGGGAATGGGATCAGATTTGTGACTGCCGGGGATATGGGTATTGTGATGTAATGGTGATGGGGTGTAGTATTGTGATTGTTGGGAATGGGGATCAGTTCTGTGACTGTCTGTGGACAGTGTCATCCATGATACTTTCAGGGATATAAGTATAGTTATGTCACGGTGGTTGGGTGAAGTGTTGTGATTGTTGTTAATGGGTTTAAGTTCTGTGACTGTCTGTTGACAGTGTCATCCATGTGAATGTTATGGATAGGGGTATAGAGATGTCATTGCGGTGGGGTGTAGTGCTGTGATGGTTGGGAATGGGGAAGGTTCTGGGTCTGTCTGTGAAAGGTTTCATCCATGTGACTGTGGAGGATATGGGTAAAGTGATGTCATGGTGGTGGGGTGTAGTGATGTGATAGCTGGGAATGCTGATCAGTTCTGTGACTTTCTGTGAACAGTGTCCTCCATGTGATTGTCGGGCTTAAGGATATAGTGATGTAATGGTGGTGGGGAGTGGTGTTGTGATTGTTGGGAATGCGGATCAGTTCTGTGGCTGTCGGTGGACAGTGTCATTTATGTGACTTTCATCGATATGGGTATAGTGATGTGGTGGTGTGGTGTAGTGCTGTCATTGTTGAGAATGTGAATCAGCTCTGTGACTGTCTGTGGGAAGTATCATCCATGTGACTGTTGGGGATATTGGTTCAGTGATGTCATGGTGATGGGGTGTAATGCATTGATTTTTGGGAACGGGGATTAGTTCTGTGACTGTATGTGGACAGTGACATCTATGTGACTGTCGGGGATATGGGTATAGTGATGTGGTGGTGTGGTGTAGTGCTGTCATTGTTGAGAATAGGAATCAGTTCTGTGACTGTCTGTGGAAAGTATCATCCATGTGACTGTCGAGGATATTGGTATAGAGATGTCATGGTGATGGGGTGTAATGCATTGACTGTTGGGAATGGGGATCAGTTCTGTGACTGTGGACAGAGATATCCATGCGACTGTCGTGAATATTGGTATAGCGATGTCACAGTGGTGGTGTGTAGTGTTGTGATTGTTAGGAATGGGAATAAGTTCTGTGATTGTGGAAAGTATCATCCATGTGACTGTTGGTGGTATGGGTACAGTGATGTCACGGTGAAGGGGTGTAGTACTGTGATTGCTGGGAATGGGGATCAGTTCTATGACTGTCTGTGGACAGTGTCATCCATGTCACTTTTGGGGTTTAAGGGTATATTGATGTCATGGTGGTGGGGTGTAGTGATGTGATTGTTGGAAATGCAGATCAGTTCTGTTACTGTCTGTGGACATTGTCATTCATGTGACTGTCGGGGATATGTATATAGTGATGTCATAGTGGAGGGGTGTAGTGCTGTGACTGTAGGGAATGCAGATCAGTTCTGTGTCTGTCTGTGGACATTGTCATCGATGTGACAGTGGGGGATATGGGTATACTGTAGTTATGTCATGGTGGTTTAGTGTAGTGCTGTGATTATTGGGAATGGGAATCAGTTCAGTGACTACCTGTGGACAGCATTATCCATGTGACTGTCGGGGATATGTGTATAGTGATGTCATGGTATTGGGGTGTAGTGCTGTGATTGCTGGGAATGGGGATCAGTTTTTTGACTCTGTGTGGGCTGCGTAATCCATGGGACTGTCATCGATATGGGTATAGTGATGTCATGATGATGAGGTGTACGGCTGTGATTGTTAGGAATGGGCATCAGTTCCTTGACTCTCTGTGGACAGGGTCATCCATGTGACTGTCGGGATATGGGTATAGTGGTGTTATGGTGATTTGTTTTAGTACTGGGATTGTCGGGAATGAGGATCTGTACTGTGACTGTCCATGGACAGTGTCATCCATGTGACTCTTCTGGATATGGTTATAGTGATGTCATAGTGGGGGGTGTAGTGCTGTGATTGTTGGGAATGGGGATCAGTTCTCTGACTGTCTGTGGACTTTGCCATCCATGTGACAGTCAGGGATATGGGTATAGTGATGTCATCTTGGTGGGGTGTATTGTTGTGATTGTTGGGAATGGGGATCAGTTCTGTGACAGTCTGTGGAAAGTATCATCCATGAGACTGTCAGGGATATGGGTATAGTGAAGTCATGGTGATGGGGTGTAATGCATTGTTTGCTGGGAATGGGGATCAGTTCTGTGACTGTCCGTGAGCAGTGTCATCCATATGACTGTCATGGATATGGGTATAGTGATGTCATGGTGGTGGGGAGTAGTGCTGTGATTGTAGAGACTGGAGATCAGTTCTATAACTGTCTGTGGACAGTGTCATCCATGTGACTGTCAGGGATATTGGTATAGTGATGTCATGGCTGTGGTGTGTAGTGCTGTGATTGTTAGTAATGGGGAACAGTACTGTGATTGTCTGAGGACAGTGTCATCCATGTGACTGTTGGTGGTATGGGTACAGTGATGTCACGGTGAAGGGGTGTAGTACTGTGATTGCTGGGAATGGGGATCAGTTCTGTGACTGTCTGTGGACAGTGTCATCCATGTCACTTTTGCGGTTTAAGGGTATATTGATGTCATGGTGGTGGGGTGTAGTGATGTGATTGTTGGGAATGCAGATCAGTTCTGTTACTGTCTGTGGACATTGTCATTCATGTGACTGTTGGGGATATGTATATAGTGATGTCATAGTGGAGGGGTGTAGTGCTGTGACTGTAGGGAATGCGGATCAGTTCTGTGTCTGTCTGTGGACATTGTCATCGATGTGACAGTGGGGGATATGGGTATACTGTAGTTATGTCATGGTGGTTTAGTGTAGTGCTGTGATTATTGGGAATGGGAATCAGTTCAGTGACTACCTGTGGACAGCATTATCCATGTGACTGTCGGGGATATGTGTATAGTGATGTCATGGTATTGGGGTGTAGTGCTGTGATTGCTGGGAATGGGGATCAGTTTTGTAACTGTCCATGGACAGTGTCATCCATGTTACTGTTGGGAATATGGGTATAGTTAAGTCATTGTGGTGGGGTATGGTGCTGTGATTGTTGAGAACTGGGATAAGTTCTGGGTCAGTCTGTGGAAGATTTCATCCATGTGTCTGTCGGGGATATGGGTATAGAGATGTCATGGTGGTGGAATGTAGTGATGTGATTGTTGGTAATGCGGATCAATTCTGTGACTGTCTGTGGTCAGTGTCATTCATGGGACTGTCATCCATATAGGTATAGTGATGTCATGGTGATGGGGTGTAATGCTGTGATTGTTGGGAATGGGGATCAGTTTTTTGACTCTGTGTGGGCTGCGTAATCCATGGGACTGTCATCAATATGGATATAATGATGTCATGATGATGAGGTATATGGCTGTGATTGTTAGGAATGGGCATCAGTTCCTTGACTCTTTGTGGACAGGGTCATTCATGTGACTGTCGGGATATGGGTATAGTGGTGTTATGGTGATTTGTTTTAGTACTGGGATTGTCGGGAATGAGGATCTGTACTGTGACTGTCCATGGACAGTGTCATCCATGTGACTCTTCTGGATATGGTTATAGTGATGTCATAGTGGGGGCTGTAGTGCTGTGATTGTTGGGAATGGGGATCAGTTCTCTGACTGTCTGTGGACTTTGCCATCCATGTGACAGTCAGGGATATGGGTATAGTGATGTCATCTTGGTGGGGTGTATTGTTGTGATTGTTGGGAATGGGTATCAGTTCTGTGACAGTCTGTGGAAAGTATCATCCATGAGACTGTCAGGGATATGGGTATAGTGAAGTCACGGTGATGGGGTGTAATGCATTGTTTGCTGGGAATGGGGATCAGTTCTGTGACTGTCCGTGAACAGTGTCTTCCATGTGACTCTCATGGATATGGGTATAGTGATGTCATGGTGGTTAATAAAGTGTCTGATTTCTATATCTTCATTTCTTGAAATATTCTGCTTTTTTTAATCCTATAAGTATTATTACAATGGACACAATGTCCATATGGAAAATTGCCCTTAATATCTAAAGCTGACATGATATTTGATGGTCTATTGTCTGGTATGGAATGCACTGTTCTGGATAAAATGCTTGTTAATGTCCAATTCCTTTTGGCTGCCACCATAGGGGCATTTAGGAATACCTTCGAGCCTATAATAGCGGCTCGCAATACGTCCCAATGTTTATGTATAATCCGTTTCATAGATGCAAAAATATCATTATACGTAGTAGAGAACACAAATCTCTTATCCCCCTGCTCCCTTCCAACTGGGACTTCTCTTGGTCCATCTGTTTATTTAATAAACCCTCTCGATTAGCCTCACTGATCCTATCATTGGCTTTGTTTAGAGTCTATTCTTTATACCACCTAGCTCTAAATCTGTCACTCATATCTGCTTCAATTTCTACATATACATCACTATTACTGCAGGTCCTCTTGGCCGTCACTAGTTGAACATAGGGTATGGACTCAATTAGGTGATGTGGATGAAAACTATCTGCTCATAAAAGGGATTTCCTGTCTGTGGGTTTCCTATAAATTTTTCTTTCTAATCTGTTAATTCCCTTGTATATAAGTAAATCCAAGTGTGGCACCTCATCTCTGTTACTTGTCATGGTAAAAATTAAGTTTTTTACTTCTGGAATTCAGGTACTGGTTAAATTCCAAAAGTTCTAATTCTGTACCTACCAAGAAGGCAGGCAGTATAGCACAGTAAGGCAGGCAGTATAGCGCAGTGGTCTAAGGCTCTGAGCTGCAAATCTGGTGATATCCAGCAGACTAAACCTGGGTTTGAATCCCACAGCTTCTACTTGCATACTGTGTGACCCTGAGCAAGTCACTTAACCTCCTTGTGCTCCCAGGTCGCTCCTGTAAAAAAGCTTTCAGCTTAGTGTGCTATACCTGGTTAAACAACTAAATTAAATTAATTAATTAAGATACAAAAGATGTTGGCAATAAAGTGATGAAAAACTCGAATGTACTGTAAATAAGTATTCTCTTCATAAAACACATATTTATTCTCAAAATTATTCTTATAAATTAGTGTAAGAGGGGGCCATGCTTGACCCCATCATTGTATCTTGTATTTGAAGGAAATACTCCTTTTCAAATTGAAAAACATTTTGGTTTAAAACTAATTCTGCCATCTTAATAAGCATGCTATTAGGTGGTTTGTCCTCTGATCTGTACTTACCCAATGTATTGACTAATACTTGCCAACCCTCCTGATGAGGCATAGACATGTACATTTTTTTCAAATCCCATGTAACTAAGATACATTCGTTCATTTGTAAATCAGATTGATTCTAATTTTCAATTAGTTTCATAAATATCTGAAGAATATTTGGTGTATGTTCTAGTCTGTTCAACTATAGGTCTGATAAAATAATCAGTATAGATTGAAAGAGATACCTAAACTGAATTTATACCAGATACAATGGGTCTACCTGGGGGGTTAAGTAAATTTTTACGTATCTTAGGAAGTATATAGGACATGGGTATTGAGAGTGATTATTTAAATAAAGCATTATGCTCCCATTCAGTAATCCATTCATTTTCATAAGCAACTGTTAACAAGGTATAGACTATTTATTTAGTTGTTTAACCAGAAGTAGCACACTAAGCTGAAAGCTTTTTTTACAGGTGCGACCTGGGAGCACAGGAAAGTTAAGTGACTTGCTCAGGGTCACACAGTATGCAAGTGGAAACTGTGGGATTCAAACCCAGGTCTGGTCTGCTGGATGTCACCAGATTTGCAGCTCAGAGCCTTAAACCACTGCACTATACTGCCTCCCTATACTATAGCCTTTACTTGCTGGGTTGGATCCCTTATTAACCTTAAGTAGTTATTTTGGTCATTTAATAACGTCTGGCAGATCTCTGTATATTGTACATAATCCATAACCACCCCTCCATCTGCACTTATGATGACAATATCTGGATCATTCTCCAAGTTTCTAAGCGCTCCATATTGTGCTGCAGGTAGATTAAACTTGGTTCTCCTATCCATTTGTTGCTCTTGTTTAATAGTCTTGTCCACATCCCTAGTGGCCAGTGAAATATATGTCTCTATATTGTGCACCGTTCCTTGAGGGTAAAACATAGATTTTAAATTCAATTTTTAACTCAGTTCAGTTTTTTTTTATTTTGTGTTGTTATATCCCTACTAATTGGTTCCACTAAGGTATCAAAATGGTGTCTAAGTTTTACTTTTCTTAAAAACCTCTGTAGATCCAATTTGAGTTCAAACTCATTAAGAGGGCTATGTGGGCAGAAAGACATACCCCTAGACAAAACTTCAATTTCCTGACCTGTAAGTACTCTTTTTGAGATGTTATATACTAGTTGGTCTTGTGTGTCTGTTACCGTAATGTTTTCTTGTCTGTCTGTCCTGTCTGGAGTCTTTTTTTCTTTCCTTCTGTCTTCTGTGTCTGTGTGCTGTCCTGTCTCTATGTCTCCTGTTAGGAAGCCTGATGCCTCATTTAACTTGTGTGGTTTTCAGGTATTGTGGGTATATTGGTACCCTCTGTTGCTAAGATACTGTCTCCGACCCCTGTCCCAACCCCTGTATCTGCCCCTTCCAAAAAAAGCCTGCCCCCAGTACCTCCCTCTGGTCTGGACCCCCACTCTCTGCATTACTGCCAGATGTATGTCCTGAAGATTCTGATTCTAAGTCATGTCTCTGTACTATATCTTGAATAGCAGATTTCTTATATGTATACATTTTGTTCTCTTTATAATCATTCAAATCTTGTTTGAACTTTCTTAGTTTTACTACTCTCAGTTCCTCTTCAGATTCATTTAGGTGGGCAGTCACTTTATCAACATATGACCTATACTCATCTATGTTGTACTTTTTTTATTTCTGCTTCATTTGTAACTATATCTGATTCCATCCTAGATAATTCTTTGGTAATAGATTCAATGATCAACATCATGAAATCCCTCAAACGTCTATGCCTCACCTCATCCTATTCCATGCCCAATTCAGGGTCGATATATCCTAGATTGTTTTCCACAAAGAGTCTTAGGCCCCTTGGGATCCTTTTTGTTTTAAATAATGTGACATAGTTAATACACACCACTCAAGCTTAATTTGCCTCTGCCATAGGTATTCATACTGATTAGTCACAGATCTCACTGGTGTTGTACCCCCAAATTCTCTATTAGTTTTGAAGCCTTGTAGAATCCATTGTTCTTCTGTTTCTGTGATGGATATGGGTAGAGATCTATTATCTGCAATTTTATCAAATTCATCAAAGTTAATCATGTTGTAGACCATCTTAAATCCCAGAAGTAGCCCAGAGAGGGCAGAGTCCCACCCATGCAAGGTAAATAGTAAAATAAGAGGAAGTTCAAAGTTCCATAAAGGTACTCAATAGACTCTTATGGAACCACCAGTGAGAGAAAGAGTCCCAAAATGTCCATTGTAGAGTAAAAAATCTGAGATCCATGTCCCCCTGGGTATTCACATCTGCCAGAGGCCCACAAGCATGAATAGAAAAAGTCCCAGTACAGCCAACCTTGATAAAAGCAAAAATAATAAAGATTTTGCATGGCTGCCAACCAAATATGTCACAAAAGCACTCAACAGGTCAAGCCCTCTGCTCCCACAGTGCCAACCTCAGAGCACAATAGTGTGAACAGGTAACAGACAGGGTGATCCTCCTGTCTGCTTTTGGGTCTGAATCACCTTTAGTCTCAAGTTCTGGGGGGATTCAAACTGTGAACCTTATGCTAGCATACCCAATGGACAGGCTCAGATATGTACCCTCTTCAAGGATTGTAATACAATCTTTCACCTGGGGCACCCAACCAGGTTTCCAAAATTAACTATTTTGACTCTATAAGAGACCTTAGGTACATTATTACCTTTTACCAAGCTTAGTAACACCATCAAGCCCTTGAACAGTGTCAGACTTAATTTCCATTCAGCAATACGATGCAAAAAAATGACTGAGGAGATCCAGGCAGTATCTTAAGAAAATGTTTACTAAAAATTGATACAAACAGTACAATCAAATATGGAACAAATACATCACCAGCAGAAAACAGGAAGTGGTTATCCCTCTGTACAGTCAGTTGGTGAGACACCATCTGGAGTACTGCATCCAGTTCTGGAGACCCCATCTCTGCAAGGACATAGACAGAATAGAGGCAGTCTAGAGGAGGGCAACTAAAATGGTGCAGGGTCTGCAAGAGAAGCCATATGAGGAGAGACTAAAGGAGCTTAATATGTATACCCTTGAGGAAAGGCGGGAGGGGTGAACATGATATAAACTTTTAAGTACCTCAGTGGAATCAACAAAGTTCAAAAGGGTAGCGTATTTCAGAAAAAGAGATGTACAACAACAAGGGGAAATAATTTGAAGATGGGAGGATAGCTCAGGGGCAATGTGTGGAAGTATTTTTTCACAGAGAGGGTGGTGGACACATGGAACAGCCTTCCTGAGGAGGTTGTGGGGTATAAAACTGGGATAATTCAAGAATGCATGGGACAGACATAAGGCAATTTTTATCAGGGGGTAGGAAGAAATAGGCTGTTGGTTAAATAGGATCTGAAGCTTATCCTGTAGGTAGGGAAATGGGCAGATTAGGTGGGCTAAGTGGTCCTTATCTGCTGCCAGAGTCTGTTTCTATGCTGTGGACATGATTCATCCTATAACTGTACTTCAGCTAGGCCCTTGACTCAGTGCCACATGGTAGGCTGACATCACGTAGAACAACTTAGGAGCAGGGCAAAAACTGGTTATATGAGTCAGGAGATGAGCTGGTTGAATGATAGACAGCAGAAGGTGGTAGTGGGGAGAGGCGATGTACCTGAGCCCAGGGCAGTAACAAGTGGGCTCCCACAAGGCTCAGTGCTGGGACCAGTGCTGTGTAATATTTTCATTGCCAGTATAGCAGAAGGGATAAAAAGTAAGATTAGTCTCTTTTCTGACACCAACATCTGTGTGGAAGTTGATGGAGAGGAAGGCGGTGCAGTACTCCAAGATGATTTGGCAAAACTGTAGGAATGGTCTAATACACAGCAACTTGGGTTCAATGCCAATAAGTCATGCACCTGGGAGCCAGGAACCCTGTGTCATTGATGGAACAGACAGTGATCAACCCTAATTCTCCAATGGATATTTGTTCCTATTAATGGAGAGTTCACCTGCCCATTAGTGCAGTGGTCACTTATTAATGTTATTGTGTGTACTGTGTTTTATTTTTTAGAAATAATACAGTTTTGGGGATTAAGCCTTGCCCAGAAGATCTGTAACTGAACAGATATTATGAAAATGGCTTAAAAACAAATATCAAATTCCTTTTTAAATTCTTCAGTCCTGGCACCTGCAAAAATAAGCATGCCAGAATCACAAATGTTGCCAGCTGTGGGTCCTCTGCATGGCAATACTAACAAATCATCAAGTAGTCAAACTTTCCCAGCTGTTCCTATGGGGGAGGTTCCTACTACCACCAGTAGTTCATCTCAGTCAGTAACTGCAGTCGTACAGCCTCAGGAACTACTGGATCAGCCCTTTCAACCAAAGTGGGACTACAATTTTCCTGCAAGAAGCTTTGGGACTGAAGAATTCAAATGAGTATGTCAGTCTGCTTGGTTTGCAAAACAGCTGTGGCTCCACTATGTAAAAAAGTGGTTGTGTTCTTTGTTTTACATGTTTATAAGCAAAAAAAAAAAAAACTGATAAGTGCAGGTATAAGGCATGAAGCTACTTTTGTAAGGGATGGCTTTGCTAACTGGCACAAAGCATCCAAAAAGTTCAAGGAGCATGAAAGATCACAGTTTCACATAGAAGCAGTAACAAAGATCACTGGGCTGGGTTGTATACCCATTAATGTGATGCTGTCTGAACTTGTTGCCAAAGAACAAAAGACTGCAAGAACAGTGTTACAGATTTCATTTGGATCAATTAAGCTCCTTGGTCATGAAGGACTGCCTCTTAGAGGCTATCAGAATCTTGATGGAATACTGTGGCAGGTAATGTTAGAGTGAACTGGCAGTGAGCCTAGTCTAAGAGAACTGCGGCACCAACAAGACTACTGGATGTCGGACACCATCCAAAATGAGATAATTGAAATCTTTACTCATGCAATACAGTAATAGGTAGTTTCAAAAGCCCTAGACTCTATAGTGAGAGAGGCCCTCACTATAAAGGTCTTTAAGAGTTGGCTTAAGACCTTTTTATTTGTGCAGGCTTTTGGAGTTTAAGTTACGTTTGATATTTTAATTCTAATGTACACGGTATGACATACTGTATAGTTTATGTGTGGCGCCCAGAGCCTTCGGGATTGGGCGTCTTTTTAAATAAAGTTGACTTTGACTTTGACTTAGACAGTCCATTCTATGGACTTGGACTGACTGCTGATGGAACTACTGATATAAGTACATGTGAACAGTTTTCATGTATCCTACAGTTTGTGGACAAAGACCATGATGTACAAAACTATTATCTAGGATCTTACAATGCATCTGACTCTTATGCAGAAACATTGTTTATGTGTGTTAAAGACATCTTTTTGCGATTAAATTTGCCCCTGCAATGTCTGTGGGGTTATTGATTTGATGGGGCTAGCAACATGGCTAGTAAATTCTCAGGTGTACAAACTCAACTAAGAAAAGTTTGCCCAGATTCACTGTTCACTGTAGTAACCATTCACTGGATCTTGTTTTACAAGAGGTGGCCCAGGAAGCACGTCTTATAGCAGACACATTAAACTTTGTTCAGGACATCTCAGTTCTCATTCGAGTATCTGCAAAGTGTAAAAGCATATATGAATCTGTATTTGGCTATGGGGAACCTGTGTGCAACATCTTAAGTCTTTGCCCTACAAGATGGTGCATTAGGACAGTGGTAATCACCCGTGTTTGTTCTGCTTACAGTGCACTTCTGGAGACACTGTCAGCACTTAAGCATGATAACACTATCAGAGGTGAAACAAGAGTAAAGATTTGTGGACTTTTGAAACATGCTAAAAGTACAAGAACTTACTTGGTTTATTGTGCTGTGAAGCCATATTTGGACCTTGTGAAATGGTGGCAAAAGGCCTCCAGAGTGTAACTGCTATTGCAGTTGGAGCAATGGAATCTGTGAAAATAACAGAACGAATGACAGTACTAAGGGAGGATGCAACTGTTCGAGAAATAATTAATGAAATGAAAACCTGTGCTGCCAAGAATGGTCTGAAGATTCCACAGACTACTAGGGTAAGCAGAATACAGCTTGCTTCAGACAGACCACAGAGTCAGAAGAAGTAATGTCTGAAACTCATGAAGTGATGTGGAAGCGGGAATTTTACAAAGCCTTAGATCTGGTAAATGATTAATTACAGCGTCATTTCAATCAGGATGGCAAGAAGACTGCTGCACAAAGGGAGACAATTCTTACTAATTCTGCATGTGACTGGATACTCGCTGCAGATTTGGAAGAACTTCACTTTCCTCAACAATTCAATAAACCCATGCTTTATATGCAGTTAACAATGTTGGGTGACAGTTTTATTTTTATTTATTTTATTTTAGTCTTTGGCAACCGGGTAATGCCCACTAGGCACAAGTGCATGTTTTCAAGGGTGACCTGGGAGCACTGGGCGGTTAAGTGACTTGCTCAGAGTCACACAGTATGCAAGTGGAGGTTGTGAGAATCAAACTCAGGTCTTGTCTGCTGGATATACCTAGCTCATTCACACCTCATTCCTCTAACCTCTAAGCTATATGGCCATCTTAGAAACATAGAAATATAGAAACATAGACTGTGACGGCAGATAAGGACCACTTGGCCCACCTAGTCTGCCCATTTCCCTATCTACAGAATAGGTTGCAGATCCTAGTTAACCAACATCCTATTTCTTCCTACCCCCCACAAGAATTGCCTTGTCTGTCCCATGCATTCTTGAATTCTCCCACAGTTTTAGACTCCACAACCTCCTCAGGAAGGCTGTTCCATGTGTCCACCACCCTCTCTGTGAAAAAAATACTTCCTCACATTGCCCCGGAACCACCCCCCCATCTTAAAATTGTGTCCCCTTGTTCTTGCACGTTTCTTTTTCTGAAAGATGCTACCCTCTTGGACTTTGTTGATTCCACTGAGGTACTTAAAAGTTTCTATCATGTCACCTATCTCCCTTCTTTCCTCGAGGCTATACATATTAAGCTCCTTTAGTCTCTTCTCGTACAGCTTCTCTTGCAGACCCTGTACCATTTTAGTTGCCCTCCTCTGAACTGCCTCTATCCTGTCTATGTCCTTGCGGAGATGGGGTTTCCAGAACTGGACGCAGTACTCCAGATGGGGTCTCACCAACTGTTTTTACAGAGGGATAACAACTTCCTGTTTTCTGCTGGTGATGCCTCTCCCTATGCATCCCAGCATACCCCCAGCCTTCCCAGCTTCAATGAGTATATTGAAAGGAAGAGTTTAAAAAGTATCCCAAAGATTGTGGAATTTTTTGGAAGTCTTCAGACACAAACAAGAGAACTCTTTAAGATTTTTTTTTATTGTTTATTGTTAAAAGGTTGTATAAAACATATGTTTGTTACATCCATAAAAGACATATCATAAATATGACATATAAATACCAGCACCATACACATTATTCAATTAACAAATTACAATCTTGTGGTATAAGACTTATTGCCATTCAGTCACATAAGAAATTTTGCAAACCCATACATATATTTAATCTCATTCATTTTTAACATTACCCTAACATCAATGTATTGCCTCCCAAATAGTGGAATTAGCCATTTCCTTCTTTTATCTTGCCATATTTCACATTTAGTTAATATGTGCACTACTTCAATATCATTTTTATCAGCACAATTACATTTTGTTATGTTCAATCCATACAGTTTGTTATGAAAATTGAAGAACGAGTTACACAGGACAGCCAGCCTCATCCAACACAACAAATTTTTATGTTTATAATTTTTGCATTTTACCAAATACTTCTCTAGTCCCCAATTAATTTTAATACTGGAGTATAGCCCCACTGAGTCAAACTCATGTATCTTTCCCAAATCTTCTTGCATCACAATATCTCTTAGCCTTATGCTTACTTCCTTTACAAATAAATCAGTATTATTAGCTACATTCCCATTCCTAATATCTACGAGGCCAGCCCTTAATAACTCTTTGTTCAATTTTTCAAACCAACCATTATTTATCCCATAAGCCCATTTGTTTATAAAATCATTCCAACACTGCCTTGGTAATCTACCATCTTTCATTTTCAGTATTTTACCAAACCATTTAGTAGCACAAATCAAAATATTCGTTTTTGTAGGAAATGACCCGGTTTCTAATCTAATAAAACCAACTGGGCAGTCTCTGGGTAAATTCAATATCGATCTCATAAATTAAATTTGAATTACTTCTATGTTATACTTCTCCATATAAAGCCCCAGTGTTTCACTACCATAAAGCAACTGATTAATACATTTAATATCAAATGTTTTATTTAAGGCCACAAATGAATTATTAGCAAATTTATAAGCAAAGTTTTTAATGGCACTAGAAGTTTTAGCTGCATTAGATTTAACCTCAGCCATATGCTGCAACCAGGATACTTTTTTATCAATAATTACTTCCAAATATCTATATTCTAAAACTTCCTCAGTTTTACAGTGCCCAATTTCCCATACTTTGCTATGTTTCTTATTTTTTTGTCCACATGCCATAATTTTAGATTTATTTACATTCAGTTCTAGATCTAGAGCACTCAAAGAAATCATAACATTTAACATTGCTTTACGCAGACCAGCTGCCATTGAAAAATTACTATCGCATCATCTGCGTATAAAAGAATTTGAATAGATACATTATTTATTTTAGAAGCAAAAGTATCAATCAGATTAATATTTCTTACAAGTGTTTCTATATAAAGATTGAAAAGTACCGGTGCCAATAGACATCCCTGTTTGACACCACAAACAACTTTAATTTCTTTAGACAATGCCCCGTCTCGGCCATATCTAATGCTTGCTGTAGTGTCTGTATGCAACATCTTTGAAATGGCTAACAAGTGGCGGTCAATCACCAGGCTGTCCAATAAATTCCATAATTTATTTCTATTTACTTGATCAAATGCTGATTTAATATCGATGAAGCCAACATATAAAGTTCCTTTTTTATTCCTTACATAGATATCGAATAGATAATTAAGTGTAAAAATCAAATCCATGGTCCCACATTTCTTTCTAAAGCCACACTGAAATCTTGAGATATATTCGAATTCATCAACCCAAGTTAACAGCCTATCTAGAATCAATCTAGAGTAGATTTTCTGTGTAACAGGAAGCAATGTTATAGGACGATAACACTTCGGATCCTGTTTATCCCCTTTTTTAAAGAACGGTACAATTATTCCCTTATTCCAGGCTTGAGGTAAACATAGAGTAATATTTATGTCATTAAACAATTGTGTAAGTATAACCGCCCAAAGCTCCAAATTATTATGTAACAGCTCTGCAGGAATACTATCACCTCCTGCCGCCTTATTTCTTTTTTGTGCACTGATTGCAAATGTTACTTCCTCTATATCGAATTTAAATAAAAAATTATAACAAAAATTCCTTGAACTTTCATTAGCTTCCTTATTTTCATTACAATCTACCCTAGAGCAATTATAAATATTCCTGTAATGTTTAACCCAACTGTTTTCTGAAATCGTACCTACAATACTATATTGCACATTTTCTTTATTGTATCCATAGGCAATTAGAGCCCAGAATGCCTTCATGTCTTAATTCATAACACTAGCTTGAAGTTCTCCCCAAAGGTATCTCCTGTAATTTGCCTTTTTTCTTTTACTGCAGATCTATATTTAGCTTTCAACAAATGAAAGGCCCTCATAATATCTATCATTGGTTGTTTAAGTCTTAATTTGCCTACTGTCTTAATTTCATTCCTTAATATAATACATTCTCTGTCAAACCATTTATGTTCTACATCCCTATTCTTTGAATTTGCTATACTTTTTTGATTATTTAAAGTATTAACAATAATAGCTATCAACTCATCATAGATCATAATTCTTTCATCCCCTTTCACTATACAATTAGATGTAAATTTGTGTATTATATTTTTTACTTGTCCATCATTAACTAACTTATCCAAAACTTGTTTTGTAAAGCCATTCCACTTAATCCTTTTACCATATGTAATACACATAAACTTATCTGCATCATATTCCTTTCTCTCATCTTTTATTACTGCTAAATCAGCATGAATTTTACATATAATGGGGAAATGATCACTATCCCAAAGCCGCATCACTTTAAATTGTTCTACTAAGTTATAGTCAAAAGCTTCAATTAAGCATAAATCCAAAACACTCCCACCTCTTTTTTGTCAAAAATGTAAATTCTCCATTTCTATCTTCTTTTGCTCTTCCATTTAATACTCTAACGTTGTATTTTTCACAAAACTGAATAACTTTCTTGCCATAATTTGACACACTTATCTGTTTGGAAATTCTGATTGGTATATTCAGAGCATCATCTAATTACCAATCCCATGATTGCTCTTCTAGCAAATTCCCTATATGGGCATTAAAATCTCCAGCCATAATTATTTTTAGGCCTATGAATCGACATTTAACCGATTCCACCCTACTTCCTATCAGATTCATGACCGACTCATAGTCCTGTAACTTTAACTTTGGAGGAATATAAATGTTAAATAAAGCCCACATACATACATTGTGTGCTATAATAATATACATTAAGTACTCAAAGGACACACCAGCCTCTAGCACTCTATACTTCATAGAGGTATCTATTAAGATCATTAAACCTCCTTAGGGTCTGCCACACTTCTTATCCCTTCTGGCATCCACTGCCCATGAAGTATAGCCCTCTAATATATTAGATTGTCCCCCCTTAACCAAGATTCCTGAAAAAATAAAATAGGAATCCTTTCAACCCATTCCTTACATTCTTTACATAATAATTTTTCTTTCAAGCCCGCCACATTCCAGCTTAGTATATCTGCAGAACCAGTGACTGCATTGTCCATCTCTGGTCAATTTGTCAGTTCCTGTGTGTTTAACATACTCTCACTGCTAACCATACTTACTGAAACAACCAATTCCATCAAATCATTTCCCTCAGGTTGATCCTCTATCTCTAAGACAACTGAGCTGTTGACCCTGTTCCCCAGTTGTCTTCTACCTCTTTTATTTTAAGCATCTTCTTTCTCTTTCCCTAAAATATGCACAGTCTCCATAGGGGCCATATAACCAGTTATCCTTGGTTGTCTGTAGCTATTTTCCACCTTATCTTTCTTGACGTTGTCACACATTCCTCTTTTATCACTTTTATTTCCATGTCTTATCTGTTGTTCCTGCCCTTCTCTTATAGTAATATCCAGTAGAATCCCCATTTCTGAGAATTTCTCCTTTTTTGTCAAAATCCTTTTCCTTTTAATCCCATCTTTGAGAACTATACAAATCCATCCTTGTGCTTTACTGGTCTTATAACAATATGTTGATCTTATATCTTGCCAATTCACCTTATGTCCCAGTATACTTTTAAGCAGATTATAGACTGCCAGTTTCAATGTATAATTATTCTCATTTCTTGATTTAGGCAGCCCATGCACAAATATTGTTGGCAATAAATCTCCTTCAGCTATTCTTTTATCTTTTTGTTCTGCTAATAATTCATCCCCTTTACATTGAGTCTTTCCTTTAGATCTCACTTTATTTTCCATGGCTACTTCGTCTTTACTAGCTCTATCCAAGTTTTCCTTATCTTCCTTTTTTTTCCTTTATTTCCTTTCTTAATTTGGCCTGGTTTATTATTTTCCTTTTTGGTTGCATACTCCCATTAGTTACTGATTTGCACCTTGCTTCTTTAAGCTGTTTTCTCCTATTGTTTAAATCTTGCACTAACAAATCTATTTCTTTAATTTCTTTTGCTGCAATTTCATTTGTTATAGCTTCTATTGATTTGGTCGTGTTTTTATTTACTGCGTTATTTGCATTATCTATGCTCTCTCCATTGGATGACCACCCACTTTCATGATTATTATTATTATACTCAGCCATCTCAAGTCTAGCTATGCATTCATTTATAATTTCTTGTTTTCTACCCTTGCTGCCATTACCACCACAGTCACAGTTTTTGTTACTATTACTATTAATGTTTTTAACATATATATCCATGAAGACATGAAAGAGAGTGACCAATTCCAGAAGTTGAATATTGCTAAAATGTTGCTGTTTCTTTAAATCCAACAGAATATTATGCAATGAAACATTTCCATCATCTTCACCTTTTTCATTAGATTTACCCAATTGACTTGTATTTCCATCCATCTGCTCTATTATCTGAGCTTCACAGTCATGTGTCTCTTTTTCGTGCACATTACCTAATTCATAGTTAGGCAACACATTAGTATTATACTCCTTAATATATGGTGATAGAAAGGATTCATGCTTTTCTAGAAAAGTTCCATTATTAACATCCTGGTTTTCCACACCCTGAGTAGGATTAGGGTTTGAACTTAACAGGCATATTGGTTCCTTGGTTATACAATCATCACCCAAGATTAATTTCCCTTTATCCTTTAACAGGCAATTACTGGACAGCCACTCATTATGCTCCTCATTTTCTCTATTAATGATAACATTTTGTCCAGTATCTTTTTCTATACTCTCTTCTACATCATCCAAATCAGAGACATGTAATTCGGGGCCAAAATCACTTATCTTTTTTTCCATTTTATGTATTCCTGCTATTTGTATCTCATCCTCCAATTTTCTAATGTAATTCATTAGAGGATAAGTACATGCATGAACCTCCTCTCTCAGTATTGATAAAGTAGATGCAGGAGATGATGTTATTTTAGGGTCAAACATTTTCCTTATAACTTTCTTATTCCCTCTTAACTCAATATGCTCTTCTGGATAATTTAAAAAATGTCTGATTTTATTCAAGTCCCCTTTTAACTTTGTCTTTTGTTGAGTTTTTTTCTTTTCATTCTCTGATTTCTTTTTCCCTCTTTTCTGCATAATTTTATTTGCAGTATTTATAATATTCATAAAAATAGCTATAGATCTACTCAGTAACCTTAGAATCTATAGCTACTCATTTTAACTAGGAGAAAATATATCAGAAGCAAAAAAAATTAATCAAACATCCAACATATATAATATTATGAAAAATAGCAGCAAAGGCAAGTTCCAAGTTCCAAAATGTCTTGATCAGTATCCAAGTTCAGTATACAATATTTCTTATCCCTTCACTACAGCTTGGGAGCCCTTAAAACTAGTCATACAAGCATACAAATATAAGCTCTAAATTAAGAGCACACATAAAAGGGCTAATAGTTAAAAGTTTACTTAGTGCAAAGCTGAAGCACTCAACACAGTCACAGGGTTGCTTATTGCTGCTTGTAGACAAATAATCCACTCTGGTTCTTCAGGAATAAATTCAAAGGATGTTTACCAGAATACTCCAAAGGCTCTATAAACCCTTTTTAAGTGACACTCCAGTCCATTTGATATCCACTCTCACGGAACGGGTATTTGGAGAAAAAGATGCAAGCAGACATTTTGCAGTTCACAGCTTCACATAAAAATAATAAGCATCAGGTGTCTTCATTCCACTACATAGAGGAAAAATACAAATGCTTAGCTTACATAGCCAAAGGCCCTCGAAAAGCATGCAAAGAATCAAAAAACAAGATCTAAAATAAAGCAATAAGTATGTTTCACAGAAAGATTATGAATGCTAACTGCTGTTACATGAATCCAGGCTCATAAAAGTTAAAAATCATACATCTCACAATATTAACTCTATTTTATAATTTATTGTTTAACTTACTTGTTTTAAGGGGTATCAGTTTACGCTAGACTATTGGTGCAATCTACTTCTCTCCCGCTGAGGCTCATAAGGAGTATGAGGACAGCAGGTAAAGCTTAGTATTCAACAAAGGATATACTATCGTTACAAGCAGCATGCACAATTTACGAACTTTGCTGCTTGCTTACTTGCTTGCTTACTGACCACTATAGCATCAGTATTTAAAGCCAACTCGAATAACGCTGTGGTAATCCTCTGCCCCATATGACAGGGGCAGCTTACAGTTCCCCTGTGGCATCCTGAATGATTGCCTAGCTGTTACCTATCAGTTAAATACACCTGGCGAGCCTGGATTACTCAACACAGCTAATTAAAAAATGGCACGAAAATTTATCACACACATGATTAAAAAATAAAATACTAACAATTATAGATCAATAATAAAACTACTATAGTTAAAAATGTTTAAATCCTAGTAAGAAACTTAAAAACAAACATTTATAAGGCCTAACATCAGGGAGAAAAATAAAAAAAATAATCACAAAGCAGCAAAAAATCTCTTCTCTAAATGCTACAGTATAAAAGGGTTCCTTAGTTTTACTTAGCTAATATTTTTATTTCAGTATTTAAACCAGGATACTTTCCATTTTGATTAAAAGTTCAGGGTTTACTTCAAACGATAGCAAACGATAGCGTAGATCATGGACCATAAATCCTATCTCCCGTCCCAGCCACCCGACCAGCTTCTCTCCCCTTTTGCACCGCTTATGCCTGAATCCGTCAGTTGGTAATCCTATTGCAGAAGGGAGAGAGGGACAAGAGCAAAATACTAAACCACAGAGGTGAACGGCAATAAGATGAACTGGAAAGACTACAGCGCTGATCAGGCAACAGGTAGCATACCTTTTGTAAACTTAAATGAGCTATGTAGCCCTGCTGCTTGCACCTACTCCACAGGTACAAGCACACATAGTCATCCACCTCATATCTCTCTCTCTCTCTCTCTCTCGGTGTGTGGAAGTTAATTCACCTGGATGTAGTCCATTGTGGCTTTCACTAGCAGTCCTTGGAAGTGTACCGGTTTGCAGTTCAGTCAGTCAGTCTAGATGAGTAACGGCAGTAGCTCCTTCCTCCTGGAGTTCTGTCTGTCTGCATAAACATTTAATTTTAATTTTACAAGTACTCAGAAAACCATATTACAGCAGCAGTCACACAGCAGGAGTGAGGGTAAAAGATGTAGGATACTTCATTAAACTTTGCCTGCATTTACCAGTGTCAGTTGCAAGGTCTGGGTGATCTTTCTTTGCCCTCCCCTGTCTGAAAATGTGGGTCCACAGCAGAATGAGCCAGAAGAGGTTAACAGACCTTGGTCTTATGCACATACATAGTTCTGGACACACTAGAAGTCAGTTCCTTGCTGAAACACTTTGTCAGTATGACATCTGAGTGCAATAAACTTTTGGAGCCTTCTAACTGTCCTTCTCTACAAAGTAATGTATTACTATATGAAAAGTACAAGTACACATTTGGTTACTTTCCGAGTTCACTTGCGAGTCCTTTTCAAGGGGTAGGGGAGTCATAACAAAAGTGAGCTTTTCCTTCAATAAAAGTCTCAAAATTCACCACAGAGCATCTAAAACCCCAGACCCCTGGAATTTATGCAATGCAGCCCACTTATAAGTACACTGTATTTGCCAAAAAATGTGTTCTTATATACAGGCTGTTCTTATAGACAGGCTACCAGTTTAAATGACTTGTCTGCTACAGTCTCATATTTTTCCACTAGATGGTGGTATGTGAGCATGAAAGGGAGCAATACTAACAAGCAACATAGTATAGGAAAACTGTTTATTTGTATTTCATAAAAGACCACTTATTAAAAAGCATTAAAATCCACAAAGAGAACTTCAGAAAGTAAAGCATTGAATCAAGCATTTGATATTGTGAAATAATCAGTGATTTTTTTCTGTTGCCAGGCATGTCTTAGTGAGAGTTCATTGATATATGCATCTAGTGTGAAAGGTTGTGAGATCAGTGCTTTGTTTGCTTAGAATGTAGGGCCTTAGCTTGCTCATGCATTCGTGGACCTTAACTTCACTTGCAGCGGATGGTTATATGCTGTCAAAGGGGCTTCAGTCCTTATCTAATCTTCCGTCAGTTACCTCCCTCTCTTCTTCTTTCTTGGTTACAAAGTCCTGAGTGATCTCCTCCTCTGTAATTGACACTGCAGTCTACACCTCGGCATCTATTTCAATGTATGATGACATTTCTTCTGGTGAGAGTCCAAGTGCCTGCACGGTCTCCTCCACAGCAGGGGTACTTGCAGGCTAGCAGGTGAATCCTGCTTTTACAAAGCAGTTGTGGATAGTCTCTGCTTTAACCTTCTGCCAAGCTGCATCTAGCATTTGTATGCAGTCTAAAATGTGTATCTCCCTTGCTGGATCTGGTGCCCTTGCTGCCCTGTCCCTATCAACAGCAAGCAACAGTTTCTCCACACTTTTTTTCTGATAATGCTGGCGATATCGATTCTCTATACACCTGGATCTCTAAGATGCTCAATGATGGTGAGCTTTTGCGCCAGTGTAAGTGCAGTTCTCTGTTCTCCATGCTGGTGCTGATTCCTGAATAAAACACAGAGTGAAGTAAAGCACTATTTAACTTCATGTATATGGCTAAGTAAAATGTTAATTAGTGGCAGTTAACACATAGCCGCATACCAGTAAGGTGCTAATCACTCCATTCATGTTATAAGTGTAGCTGTCAATTTCCCTCACAGCTGATAGTATTCTCACAGTACTCTGTCACACACAAACTCACTTATTTTGCACCTCTAGCTCAGAAAAAGTGTTGTTCTATCCAATTTGATAGTGATTATAACTGGCTTTAAGCCCATAGGAATGTATTGCAAAAAAAGGGACATTTATGTCAAGTTCTTATAAACAGAATGTTCCCATGTCTGATGTTCCTATAAGTTGGCTCCACTGTATAAAAATATTTCACAGTACATTACAATATTGCACATGGGGTGGGTGATTGATGCCTTTGAGTGTCAGTCAGTTGCCCCCCACATTGGCAGCTTCAGATTCAAAAGGCCAGCTAGAGAGCTCCACCATCCTGAATATGGGGAAAAAAATGTTTCCCTTTAAATCAGGGGCAGTGAAGACATAGCAAAAGTGAGCTTTTCCTTCAATTAAAGCCCCAAACTTACCACAGAGCATCTAAAACCCCAGAGCTTCTAGGGGCTGCCACCAGCATTATTTTGTGTTCTCAATGAAATTGCTCTCAGCACCCCCAATATAAAAATAGTTCCAGTGCCTATGCTTAGAAATGGCAGAATATCCCAGGTTTGGAAGAGATTTTTCAGAAATGTACACCCTTTGTGAACTACACACAAAAGAAGATCTACAGGCTATCCTGGGGAGTCATAACTGAGGGAGGTGCACTACAGGCTTTGTGCCTCTTCCAGACTTTCTAGGAGGGGCAGGCACAGGCTCTGTACTTTCAACATTTGCATTTGGGTTGCTCAGTCCCGGCTCATTGATTGTCAGTAAGTCTGCTTCTGAAGAAAGGGCTGCCTTTGCACTGGTTACCTGTTCTGGCATGGAAGCATTTTCAGCTTCTGGTTCAAGTTCAGCAAACTCA
This sequence comes from Neoceratodus forsteri, assembly GCA_016271365.2. Lineage (NCBI taxonomy): Eukaryota > Metazoa > Chordata > Ceratodontiformes > Ceratodontidae > Neoceratodus > Neoceratodus forsteri. The sequence continues at coordinate 17,470,402 of CM028129.1, read as the reverse complement.
CTTATATTGTTCTGTTCTGTAATTCCAGGTTCATCATTATGATAAAATTCTATGGAACTTAAATCATGTAATACTTGGCTAATACTTTCAACATCATTATCTTCATCAACGTTATTGTCCATAATATTGTCAGAATCATTGGTGGTAGTTAGTTCTGAACTGTCTGGTATGTCACTAGCTATACTTTTTATTTCTGGCTCTCTTTGCTTGGGCTCTACCAATTCTACAAGACACAGAGCTGCAACTACATCAGAAATCACACTGTACACCTCACTTTCAGAGGGCACAGCAGCTGTGGGGAGGCTGGAGAGTTAGTCCTGAGGTTCCAGCTTCATCTCTAAGATTGCATAGGGGGTTGCCTTCAAACAACTGACTCATTTCATAGGATGGATAATAAGGGGCTGCACAGTCACTGTTATCAGTTTAGGATTGACAATCAATGTCATTGTGGTCATGACTGATGGAGGGCCTTGAATGTTTAACAACTGGTGAGGAGAAGAACTTTCTTTTTAGCTGTAACTCTGCTTACAGACCCTGGATGGGCAGTGTCATGTGGTGGAGAGACTGATAATCTGCTTGATTGGTAATAAATGATTTCTGTGCATTAGCTTTACAGCTTGTGGATCATTTTCTGGAAGCACTTTATTGACTGGCAGATCCTCCAGCTTGCTGATGTTAATGTTGGGGGTGTGATGCTACTTGTCTGCAATTTTATGTTTTCCATGTAGTCCTAAATTCCTTAACAAAACTCTGTCTCTGGATTGCAATTCTTGGGACTTGATGCATCTGTCCTGCCTTTCTTTGTTTGCCAAGTTTCTCTTTGCAGCCATGGTATGTGCTTATTAGTAAGCATGATTTATTATTATTTATTTATTTAGCTTTTGTTGTTATTTAGCTTTTGTTGACTGGGTAAGTGCACTAGACAAATCCTGCCTATTTTCAGGCACGACCCGGGGGAAGGGGGATACAGATGAATGCCAACTGACCTTGAACCAGATTAAGCTGTTGGTGGTATTTTAAGTGAATAAGGGAAATTTGGCCAGGACACCGGGGAAATTCCCCTACTTCCTGCTTCCTGTGAGCAGGGGGGACCCATTTTCTGGTGGGACCAAGATGGCGGAGGAGGAGGATGTCTGCTTGGTGGGAGAGCTGGCCTCTGCTCCCACAGTGTGCAATGTGGAGGCTGACCCTTTGAATACTCAAGATATGGATTCTGATATGGAGTTTCACGATGCAGTGGTTCTTTGGGAGGATACAGCAGTTGATTTAAGGAAAAAAAATTTCAAAGGACTGGAGAAAGGAAATGCTTGAAAAGGAATCTTTGGATGCAAGGTTCAAATCCAGCTTGGAACCTGACGACATGGATGCACTTAATACCTGCAATATTGCTCTCCTGAAACCGAGGTGTTTAAACTGAGAAAATACAGGACTGCACTTAAAAGAAAGCTCCGTGGAGCATGGTGAGTCTTTGCAACATTGTTTTATTATTTGAAGCACTACTGAAACAGACAACTGGCTTTTACAATCTGCTTTTACCCGCTTTAAAAATGTGCAGCAAAGTGATTCCTCTCTACACAATCAGTGTGTTACGAGTAAGGGAGAAGCAAGCAGTTGAGCACTCTATGGACTTTGCACTGGCGCTCAGCCGCTCAGCCTGAGTTGTTAACTCTGCAGCAGGTAGAATCGGGGCTTGACAGCTGCAGCATTGCTCCATAATAATATGGCTGACTCGGTTCAGTCGGAAGTCCTGGCAGGGCGAGACCACTCTCTTTATAGCCCAGCAGCTACGTGGGAAGTTCCTGAAGTAAAATTGACTGTTAGTAAAGCTGCTAACAGTACTATAGAGGTTAGTGAGTGCATTCAGCCCGCTATAGTCTGACTGCCCTAACAATTGAAAAGCCAAAACAGAGTCCCCAAAGGAAGTACAATAGACTTTGTCTGCATCAGAGCTAAAGCAGTTTGAGTCTGCATGGTTAGACAAATCAGCTGGATTCGTTTTTAAAAGCATGGGGCTCAGCATAATGTAGTTTATCAGTCCTCAGCTGTTTCCCAAACTGGAGTTACTGAATTCTTCTTTCAAAAAAGAAATACCTCTTATAAAATCTGGTCTACAAACACATAATGTTTCAGAGCTCTGGTCCCTGATAAAAGCACTCAAAGGAGCAGGTTGAAGCAAAATGCAGCAGGCATATGGAAGCCTGATCCTACTTGGGACTCTGATTATACCCTCTCACAGCATTCACCAGAGTGGAAACTGGACTTACAACAGCAAAAGCTGGAGCAAGATTTGCAGGACAATAAAACTGTTTAGAGGTAGAAAAACTTCCACTGAGAGCTACATCCCTGGAGTCACAGATATCTTTACCTTCCTCATTGAATACAGATTTGGTAACACCTTGCAGGAGCCTATTGCTTCTTCTCACACGCCTCTCCAACGGAACGTGCCTCAGAAACCACTTATGTCTGAATTATTTTCTAACACTAAAAAGAAGCAGCACCTCGCCGGAATGCAGTTCGTATTCAAGATAAAGGGGTTTGGAGGATCGACTGAGATAGACACTACGGGGAAAACCTTATTAAAGAGTCCTTGCATTTTACCCCAAAAGATGTGTATGCATTTATTAATATCTCGAGAGGATAATTTTGACATCAGTTTTAGGACACCACATGCATTGGACTTATTCTGGGATAGGTACAACCAGGTTAAATTCTCTCCTCTATGGACCCCTTCTTAGTGATTCCTTTAACTAAACCCCTGATAAAACATGTTACGGCCATGTTTAGAAATGAGGGGTTCATGTGGAAGATATATCATTTTGGTTGTCCTTAAGTGTGAAATTTTAAGTGGGCCGAACCTATCCTAGATTCTGAACAGTTTTGGACGGGAGGATGGAAATACAAAACTAAACTGAGGCAATCTGAGACAGGGTAGTCCATATTCCCAATTCCTTTCTATTAGGAAAAGACAGAGGGTTTGTTTTTATAGTGGACAACCCCGGCTTGCTACAGATGTGGGGCTAAAACACACCTCTCAAGTGTTTGGACCAACCACGTTGTGACAACTGTAGGGAGGTTGGACACAACTATGTATTGTCACAATCAGCTCAAATGTGAGCTTTGTGAAGAATCTGGCTACTCTTTTGGGTTTGCCCTTGGGCTGCAAAAATAAAACATCCTGTATAAATTCAGAGCTTTTAATTCAGCAAGCTCAGGATGCTGCACAATTTCCCCTCCTAGCTCACAACCCCCTACCTGTTTCTTCTTCTCAAACCAAAGTTCAGACCCTTGGTGTAGTACCCCCATTGACAAATCCTTAGGAATAGCAGACAAGGTGGAACAAATTTTTGGTTATGGAAGTCATTAAAAATCAAGTATGGGCCTACCTGAGCTTTTGGATTTCCCTGTGTGTTACTCTGAGGTTTCGTGTGGAGACTTCTGAGGAAGCATCTAAGGCTTTAAATATTAGGCCTTCACTACCCCAACGCAGATCATCTAGGCATTTGCATCCCAAACCCCCCACCTTACTCCTCCCATAGAGACTAGCAACTCTTATGCTGCATTGTTTACTCCTTGGGGAGATACAGAGATGGAATTAGGAGATTCAGACTCCCAAAAATCTTCCACTCGATCTCAGCCAGTGGATAACTACAAAGAAAAGAAAAAAAAAAAGAGAAAAAAATGATAAAGTAGTTCTTTTTTTTTATATAAAGCTTAATGCAGTGGTCATGGGGCTCTTTGAACACTCATAGTTTGCTTAATATAGTTAAGAGGCAAGCCCTTTTTCACTATATAAAAAAACAAAATTTATCAGTATGTTTTTTACAGGAAACCTGGATGTACTCAGCAGAACAACTCATTACTTTCAAACGGGATTGGGTGGGGCCTTCCTATTGGTCCTTTGGAACTGATACAGCAGATGGTATTGGGATTTTATTCAATACTTATTCCTTTAAACTTCATAATTTAGTAGATCTTATTCCAGGGAGAGTCTTGATATTAGATGGGAAATGGCATGATATATGCTATCGATTTATTAACATCTACAATCCACAGACAAAAGCTGGTAGAGTTTCTTGTTTAAAAGCTGTTCAACCCTACTTGGTGACATCAGTTAAGGTGCTTTGGGAGGTGACTTTAATTGCACAATTTCTGACTCACCTAATCAGAAGAAAAGAAAATTTATTGTGATTCTCTACATGCTAGCTAATATAGTTAAAATAGCAGGTTTATTTAACTGTATCTCCTTTCCTCTCAAGGGCCAAGGTATTCATTTACGAAAGGGAAATTGTTTTCCTAATAGACTACATGTTTGTCCTCATAATGTACAACTGGATTCCTTTAAGATGATCCACTGTGAATTTTCTGATCATTTATTACTTTCTTGTAGTTCATTATCTACAGGTTCCTGAACGTAGGCAGCTCAGGTGGAAACTAAATAACACTATGTTAGATATACCATATATACAGTCCGGGTGAAACATATTCTAGCAGCCAGGTTGTCAGTGGCTTTTTTTTATGAGGATTTAGGAGATTGGTGGTTAACAACTAAGTTCGAATTATGTAATTGGTTTAAAAGGCAAGGCAAAACAAAAATTTTAAGTTTTTGAGATATTTGTCCTTAGGCAACAACTGCAGAAACTTATGACAATTGCATATGTCTCTCACTTAGACTATTCAGACCAAATTAGTAAAATAAAGGAGGAAATGAGGAATTTCCAATATGATAGAGCAAAACCCTACAGGCTATTTTTTCTAATAGCATAAAAATCCCCCATTGGGGACCCTTTTGAAACCTGTAAAAATCTGAAGGCTTCTTCTAATATTGATTCTTTTGCAAAACTTGATGGCTCTTTGGCTACCAGGTTGTTCAGCTCAGAGAAACAATTATTGGGCATTTTGAACTCTAGACCCTCTCTTATTACAGAGGCAGAAATGCTTTCATATCTTAAAACATCTAAGCCCCCCCCCAGGTTAGCAGAAATCTCAACATTATTGGATCCAATTACACAAGAAGAAATAATAAAAGTAATTAGGAATTTGAAATTAAACATTTCACCTGGTAAGGATGGCCTTTCGAATAATCTGTATAAAGTTTTTTCAAAGGAATTGAGTCAATGCTTGTATATTTTATTCCAGTATTTTATGGAAACTGCTGTTTTCTTTCCCTCTTTTTCTGAGGGATTGCTGATTTACTTATTCAAATCTGAGACAGACAAAATATTAAAATTGGTGACCAATTACCTCTTAAATTCAAATTATAAAATCTTCACCAGTATTTTGAATAATCGGTTAAAAATTACCAGATGGGTAATTTCTCCTTACCAGTTTAGTGGGATACCTAATAGACAAATTCAGACAGCCTTAATGATCATAGAGAAGTTATTGAACATCTTTCTGAAGTGGAGTCACGAATTGTATGATGGTCGCTGATTTGGAAAAAGGCTTTTGATAGGTATATTTGCTTTTTTATTTCTAACGTTAATACATTATGGAGTTCCATTGCACATTGTTAATATAATTAAAAAATTATATGAACATAATATTGTGTTCCCCTTCGTGCAAGGTCAGACGGCAAAATGTTTTCAGTTACATACTGGAGTTCTTCAAGGTTGCCCTCTTAGCCCCCTACTCTATATCTTTTCTTTGGATCCCCTACTACAAAAATTAACTACTGTTCCATTGTGGCCAGGTATTTCTGATGGTACGGTTAAGGACAAACATCTTCTGGCACAGGCCTATGCAGATGATTTGATTGTATATTTCGCAGATCATTCATATGTGCACATTTTTTTGACCGCATTTGAGGCTTTTTCGAAAGTTTTGAATGCAAAAATAAATGTGCACAAAACAAAAGGTTTATTTATCAGAGCAACAGGTCATAAGGAAGTGTGCAGGGTGGTATCCATTTTCCAGAACTCCTTAAAGTTTTGGGCATACATTTTGGCCCCCAGAACATACCAGTTGAAAATTGGGATATAGCCCTACAAACAGTGGAGAATAAAGTCAATAGATGGAAAAAGTGGAAATTGTCCAAACTGAAACGCATACATGTTATCAAACAGTTCTTTTACCATGTGTTCAGTATGTAGCTATGATTTTTCCGCCCCAGTGCATCTAGAAACTAAACTGTATGGTTTATTCTTTCAAATGGTTTGGGGTAATAGATTAAACCCCATTAAAAGAAGCTATACATATTTAAGTAAAAACAAGGAGGTCTTGGGATGGTGGATCCAGTGATTTTGCTCACTTTTATTCATTATGTGTTCAGTGAAAAGTGGCTTACGATTAGAAGCAGGGAGTAGGGATAAATGGATTTCAGATCATTGGACAAATACTTTAGAAATTGGCTTTCTTTGGCTCCAAAATAAATCTCACATTTATATTCCACAGTATTTTAGACCAGCTGCACAAAATTATATAAATGGAAAATAGAGAAAGAGACAATTCTGAGTAATAGCATGAAAGAATTTTATCAGGTGGTAATGGTAAATTTACTTCCCTTTAGAGCCATGTTTTAAGAATTGTCCCTTCTTCTTTGAATCCTAAAGTATTGGCCCAACTTAACTGTCGAGATTGCCTCAAATGCAATGGGAAACACAGTGGCTAATATTCTATGGTCGCTTAAATGTTAGGGTAATGCTAAGTATAAAGCCATTGAAGAAAGGAAATGTCCTTACTTGGATTGTATAAATATTGAGGAATCGATGGAGCATTTTCTTTACACTGTTCCTATGCAAAGGGTTTGTGGGTTTATTTATGGCACTTTGGGGTTTTAAGTGGTTGAATTTTCTTACTATCAAATCTTGGTTTTAGGGTTTATCCAGAGACTCTTTCTGATTTTCATGAAGAAACACTGTCATTATTTTTTGGATGTTTACGTTATTATTTATGGCAGGCAAGGTGTCAGTGGGTAATATATCAAAGAAAATGCCTTATTTTTGTTTTTAGTATTTTGGTTTCACAGGAACTCTCGAGGATTTACGCTTGGATGCTCAAGGACAGTACAGACTCAGTTACTAAAATGTGGAAAGGGTTTTTTCATTTTATTAAGTTCAAATAATGTATAAAAATAATCTGATAATTACCCTGATTATTGTATAAGTTTGTTAGATTAAGTTTTTGGCTCTTACTTTGTATAATTGATTACACTGAGTTGTTCTAATTATGTTTAATAATACAATAAAAACTCCCCTACTCTTTTCGATAAGTGCCATGGGATCTTTTAACATCCACCTGAACTACCACCAATCCAGGCAGATGGGACCTTGGTTTAACGTCTCATCAGAAAGACGGCACCTCAGAAGTGCAGCACCCCTCTCATGCCGCACTACAGTGTCAGTACTAGGATATTAACCCAAGTGCCAGATGTGGGAACTGAACCCACAGCCCTCTGATCTCCCGGCCTCAGAGGCGAGTGTGCTACCTACTGAGCCACTGACACTGTGAACTGGGCCTTTAGATTTTGTACATACTGAAGGTAATTATCTGCTTTAATCCCATCCAGGGACACTCTTTAACAAATTTCTACTGGCAACCTGGCTTCCTGACCAAACATTAAGTGATAAGGAGAGACTCCAGTAGCGTCAGTACTAGTGCAGTTATAAGCATAGACTAAGGTTCTTGTATGTTGGCTCCATTTAGACTTGTCGCAAGGATGTAGTCTGCCAAGCATGTCTAATAATGTTCGATTAAATCCTTCAGTCTGTGGCTTCCCTTGGGGGGGATTGCGTATGGTTTGTGACTTTTGCATCCCCCGGAGTGAGAGCATTTCCTCGATCAAACAGCTTTCCAAATTTCTCCCTTGGTCAGAGTGGATTCTCTGGGGTGCACTATAATGGACAATGAATTTTGCTATCAGAACCTTTGCCACAGTGGACGCTTTCTGTTTTTTTGCTAGGTATGCCTGAGCATAACATGTAAAATGATCAGTCACCACTAACACATTGCCAGCATTCTTTTGATCTATTTCAAGACACAAGAAATTAATACACACAAACTCCATGGCCACACTGGTAGAAATACTGACTAATGGTGCAGCCCTCTGAGGCTGGGCTTTTCTCTGTAGGCAACAGCTACAAGTTCTAATGCGAGTCTCTACCTCAGGAAGTGGTGGATATGGATACAGTGAAGGGCTTCAAACAGGCATGGGATAGGCATAAGGGAGCAATACAGACCAGTATGAATAGATGGGCCATTGACAGAGCAAAGGCTGATGGCACATTCACAAGGTAGAAAAATAAATGGTCAGTCCTTATCTGCCATCCACTTCCATGTTTCTATGATTCGAATCCCCATCTTTGGCCAGTAGAAGTGAGCACAGGCCAGATCAATAGTTCAGTCACTGCCTACATAGAAACATAGACTTTGACAGCAGATAAGGACCACTTGGCCCACCTAGTCTGCTCATTTCCCTACTTACAGGATAAGCTGCAGATCCTAGTTAACCAACAGCCTATTTCTTCCTACCCCCCACAAGAATTGCCTTATGTCTGTCCCATGCATTATTGAATTCTCCCACAATTTTAGACCCCACAACCTACTCAGGAAGGCTGTTCCATGCATCCACTACCCTCTCTGTGAAAAAATACTTCCTCACATTGCCCCTGAACCACCCTCCTCTATCTTTAAATTGTGTCCCCTTGTTCTTGCACGTTTCTTTTTCTGAAAGATGCTACCCTCTTGGACTTTGTTGATTCCACTGAGGTACTTAAAAGTTTCTATCATGTCTCCCCTCTCCCTTCTTTCCTCAAGGGTATACATATTAAGCTCCTATAGTCTCTCTTCATACGACTTCTCTTGCAGACCCTGCACCATTTTAGTTGCCCTCCTCTAGACTGCTTCTATCCTGTCTATATCCTTTCAGAGATGGGGTCTCCAGAACTGGATGCAGTACTCCAGATGAGGTCTCACCAACTGACTGTACAAAGGGATAACCACTTCCTGTTTTCTGCTGGTGATGCCTCTCCCTTTGTGTCCCAGTATACCCCCTGCCCTCCCTACTGCCTTCTCACATTGCTTGTTAACCTTAAGGTCATCTGATATGATTACCCCCAGGTCCCTTTCCTTTTTTGTTGTTGTTACTACCTCCCCCCATTGTGTAATCTTCCCCTGGGTTTTTGTTTCCCAGGTGCATTATTTTGCACTTCTTTGCATTGAATCCTAGCTGCCATACTTCTGACCATTCCTGCAACCTTGCCAAGTCCTTCATCTTTTCCACACTCCTTGTGTATCAACCCTGTTGCAGATCTTGTGTCATCTGCAAAGAGGCATACTTTTCCTTCCAGTCCCTCTGCAATGTCACTTATAAAGACATTAAAAAGGACTGGACTCAGTACTGAACCCCGGTACCCCACTAGTAACCCTCTTTCTTCAGAGTGGACTCCATTTACAATTACCTTCTGTGTCCTGTTGTCCAGCCAATGTTTTACCCAGGCTACCACCATGGGACCCACTCCCAGGCTGGTTAATTTGACTATTAATCTTTTGTGTGGGACTGTGTCAAATGCCTTGCTAAAGTCTAGGTAGGACATGTTCACAGCCCCTCCCTGGTCTACTACTTTGGTCACCCAGTCAAAGAAATCAATTAGATTCATCTGACATGACCTTCCCACTGTGAACCCATGCTGCCTTGGGTCCTGTGCCACACTGGCCTCTAGGTACTCAACAATTCTTTCCTTCAGAAGTGATTCCATCACTTTCCCTACCATAGAGGTCAAACTGACATGTCTGTAGTTCCCTGCCTCTGTCTTGGTCCCACTTTTGTGAAGGGGAATCACATCTGCCTTCTTCCAGTTCTCAGGTACCACACCATCCTCCCATGATTTGTTAAAAAGGGTAGTCAGTGGTTTCACTAGTTCTCCCCTTAATTCTTTTAGAATTCTGGGGTAAATTCCATCAGGACCCATTACTTAGTCCACCTTCAGTTTTAGGAGTTATTTCAGAACCCTTTCTTCTGTGAAAGGACTGGGATTGACCCCCCTATCAAGAGTGCTTCTGTTAATTGGATTTGGCACCTCCCCCTCCTCTATTGTGAATACTGAGCAGAAATATTAATTCAGTATCCCTGCTTTTTCACTGTCCCCCTCTGCCCACCCACCGTTCATTCTATTCAGCCTCACTATCCCTCCCTTTGTCTTTCTACACTCCCTGATGTACCTAAATGCCCCATCTGGTCATGAAGGGAATGCAGAACCACATTCTTGAAAACTGTAGATAGTATTAGTTGTTGCTTGATAATTTGACCTTGTCAGTTATGGATTCCTCTTTAAAACAGTTTGTCACAGAACTTTAACTTGGGCTCTTCTCTTAACAGCAAGGCAGTTCAGGGATCTGAAGAATGAAGTTTAGGCACATTTTTCCCAGCATGAATAGCATCTAATGCAGGGTTGATCACAGGGTCTTGGGCCTCAGCCCACTTAATATTGTCAGAAGTATGTTGGGCAACATGCTGAAATCCAATGCTGCAAGATGACAGTAGGTTGCAGGAATACAAGTGTCAGGAGAGCATAGACAGTCCACACGCAATCGACTGTTTCAGGAGAGGGATGCTCATCCTTACTGAATTTTTGACAAAGAGCTTTAACAGATTGTTCAGACATCTCACCCACTCCAAATGAGCATCTCGTCTCGTAGACAGGGTGTCCGCATCAATACAGTTCAAGCCAGAGTGATACTCTACTGAATAGTTATAGGAGGAGAGTGCAGATAACCAATGAGGCCCAGTGCCATCCAGCTTAGCTGAAGTCTGGACATAGTTGAGGAGAGTATGAGTTTTTACTAGAATTTTTTCTCCATAAAAATATTCATAAAATTGATCTACAATGGCCCACTTCAAAGCAAGGAATTCAAGTGTGTGTACAGGGTAGTTCTTTTCCAATGGGGTTAGGCTCTGACTTGTAAATGCCACTGGGCATGAACCTTTCTTATATTCTTGATACAGAACAGCACCAAACCCTTTCAAGCAGAAGTCAGTCTGCAGCACATAGTGTTTGGCAGGGTCTTCATATGCAAGTGCAGGTGAGTTGGTGAGTGATATTATAGAACTCATCCTCACACTCTTCAGTCCACCGGGCCCAAAAATGTTAATTTGTGCAAAAATAGACCTTTTCCTCCTCCTCCTTGACTGGACTTCTCTTGTATGTCTTGTTGGTGGGTGGGTAGCCCTGAGTTACATAACAAAGGATGGATGACTTTGGTGTAGACTTTTATGAACTGGCGATAATAATAATAGAACCACAAGAATCGATGCAGTTCTTTATGATTGCTAGGCTGGGACTAGGTGGTCAGAGACTCCACCTTACTTGGATCTGTTTGGATCCCTTCAGCCAACACTGTATGACCAACATATTTCATAGACTTCTGGAAAAACTGACACTTATCAATGGATAATTTTAGTCCAATGTCTTCAATCAGTCTAGAACCTTGAACAGATGAGCCATATGTTCCTCAGTGGTCTAGCCAAACACAGTGACATCATCTAGGTAAACAAGGCATTCTAATAGGTTCATGTCTCCTACAGCTCACTCCATCAGTCACTGGAAGGTGGCAGGTCCTCCCAAAATTCCTTGAGGTGTACATTGAAATATATGGAAACCCACAAGGCAGATAAAGGCTGCCTTTTTTTCTCTATCTTCGGGAGCCATTGGCATCTGGTAATACATACCTGCTTCAAAGATCCAGCATAGAGAACCACTGTCTCCCATTGAGGCAATCCAGTGCATCCTAAATGCAAGGCATAGTGTATTGGTCCGGTATAGTTTTTTAATTCAAAGTCTGATAGTTCACATACATCCTCACCGAACTAATCATATTTCAAACCACCATGATCAGTAAAGCATAGTGGCTGTGAGACTCTTGCATAATGCCAGCTGCAAGCATCTCCTGGAGGTGGCATCAAACATCATCGATGTCCACTGGGGCTAGGCACCAACATCTCTCATGGAAAGGTCAATCATCATGTCGCCTTATGTAATGTTCAGCCCATGTGATGCATCCCACATCCCATTCTTTTAAGGAAAGCACTTTGCTCTTCTGGGCAAATTTTCTACTGATCCTGCTCCTTCATCCTTCAGGGATGGGGGACTCTCCAAAATCAAACAGGCCAGAGAACATCCCATCCATCTCAATGGTGCACTTTTTGCTAGGCAGCACAGCAGTGTCAGCACAATATACAGTGGCCAGGGTGTAACCTTGATTTACCCTGATATCCCTGTTGGACATATTCTGGACTTGAACCCCCATGCACTGGGCATATACATGAGCCTGAGATGGGAGGAAGCTAGGCTTGACCAATGATCCCTCAGGGAGTTCCAAATAAACACAAGTGCTACTCAAACTCCACTGAAAGCATCCATCATGACAATTTTCTGTTTTAACTGCTAATTTATTTAATCAAATGGCAGTTTACAGATATCTGTAAGGCAATACAATGTTAGATAATCACATTTGGATCACAGCAAACAAATGACCCCTGTGCTTCAACGCCTAGCCTTCCTTAGGGAGCATGATTCAGAGTGTTCAGTGCTATGCATTTATTGACTAAATCAACACATACATCATTTAAAAAACAAACAAAAAACTTAACACTTAGAATCTTTTTCTATTAAAGTAATATTGCAGATCCAGCTGTCTCATTTGTGGATGAAGTTAAAGCACTAACACCACATTTATGTAAATAGGCAGCTCCAAACCTGTTTATGCATTTTAACATTAATGCCTGCTTATTTACATATGACAAAGCTAAGGCTTCTTTGATTCCTAATATGTAGGGACCAGCCGAGCTGGTACCCCTGAGAGTTCAGAGTGGTGGTGCTAAAAGCAAACATCTCTGACTGCTGCCGTAAATGGGCCTGCAGTGCATATTCATTAATGAATACATCCTAGATAATATCTCATTCAATAATTATCCAGATTTTACCTGTGTGAATAAACCTGTCATATACTTCAGTTTGCAGCAGCGTCATCCACAGAACTGGCCAAACCAAATGTTTAATCTTAATTATGCCATGTTGGTTATGTTTTGAGCTTTTATTATTTCACTTTTTTATCTTTCACTGACTGTTATAAAAATAAATATCAATGCAGTTCCTTAAACAACATGGTCAAGACAGCAAAGTGAGCGTCAAAAAGAAAGAAAAAAGGGAACAGACTTGTGGGTGCATAGATACCAGTGGTTCCAATTAATTCATGGCCCTCCAACCAGAAAACTTAGAGATAGAGGTTTCAGCTATTGCGTATACATTATTATGATAATGATTCATAATAAGCTATTGCTTCATAGGTATCACATCAACTTACAATATTTAGAGACTTAAGGAACAGTTTCAAAAGATATCTACTGACAATGATGGGTTGAAGGGGAAGGGGAAGAGAAGGATGGTAAGTAGGGGGAGACAGACTATTAATAGAGCCTATGGTTATTTTTTTCCTTAAATAAGGCTTTAAATCCTATCCATCATTCAAACCTTTTGGTTTCACAGTTCCCAGTGTAAAAATCCAGTAGTGTTCCCTAGCTCATAGAAGGTCCTGCCTGTTGCCACCTCTGTTTGGACTTTTTACATGCTCCATGCCCATAAATCACAGGCTATCTGGTTTGCTGTTATGTATCTCAAGAAAATGTCTCCCCACAGGGGTATCAGATCTCTGATTAATAATTCAGCAAACATGTACCTGCACTTGCTCTTTTAGCATCCTTACTGTTTTGCAAATGTAGTACTTATGGCAGCTACACCAGAGAATGCATACCACAAAACTTGTAGTGCATATAATAAAGTCCCTGATCTGTATTTTCTTTCTTGTCACTGAAATAAAGTCCTTGTTAGCCTCCATGTGGTGACAACTATTGCAATTATGCACTCATAATTCCCAGCAAGTCGAACTGGCATCTAAGTTGTCATCCCCTGTGTTTTCCTTTTAAATTGACTGTGGGCCAGCTTGTCTTTGATAGTTGCTTTTTTCCTAACTGTAATCCCAGGGTGAGGTTCTACTGCTTCCCTGAGTATACTGTCACTTATTAAGACTCCTCAATTTACTAGGAGGATAGGACATAAGGGGACCCAAGGTCCATTGAGAATGTCCCCCATAACAATGGGTAATTTATACCTTAATTTGTCTAGAATAATACACCTTATCTAGCTGTTTTTTAAACATTTCAATATTATTTATATCTACTAAATTTTGTGTTAACCTATTCTCAACCATAATTGTTCGTACTGTGAAGAAACTATTCCTTCTTTCTATGTTAGCTTTTGGTATTACTAATTCTTTATTATGTGACCTCAGATTTCTCCTAATGTCACTAAACTGAATTCCACAATATGCCCTAAGATGAGGTGAATTGAGGATTTTACACAGGAATAATAAATCTCCCATCTGTCTATGAGCTAGAAGTCTATGTAGTCCAGTACGCTCAAGCCTCTCCTTATAGGATTTACCATACAGATGTGGAATCATTTTAGTTGCTGACCTTTGTACACCTTCTGCCAACTGAATATCTTGCTTTAGAGAAGGTGACCAACCTTGGGTTCCATAATCTAATATTAGGTGAACATAACGTCTATATATAGGGATGATTAACTGTTCAGTTTTACATGTAAACACTCTTTTTATTCTGTTGACTAGATGTTTACCCTTTGCTGAAATAGACCATGGTCTTGTGATGTCAATTTATTATTTCTTTTTCCAGATTAGGTTTCCTATTTGTCCAGATTTGTTATTGAATTCTAAAGAAAATGTTATAGGACCACCCTCAGGAGGTACTTTGGGCTCCTTTTCTCGATCGCTATGTATTAAAAGTTCCTCCTGTGTTTTGCATCTTATTTTTTGGAATGCTTTCTGTAACACATTCTCTGTGTAACCCTTTTGCCTAAATCTCTGTAATCATTTCTCTGACTGGTTCATAAAGTTCTCACCCCCTGTGCAGTTCCTTTTAATTCTTAGGAGCTGCCCATAGGGTATGGAATTCTTTAATTTGATTGGATGTGAACTTGTATGATGTAATAATACAGCTATCCTCTGAGAAGCCTTTCGTACATCTCTGTACTGGTTCCAAAGGTCAGAACATGTTTTGGTAAATCAGCTTTATAAAATGGGTACCAATTTTCCTCACCTCTGATTGGTCAGTATGTCAATTTTGCTGTGTCCTTATAGAGCCATAAACTCACAGCTGGCACTACTTCCATGTGACCAGGCAGCACAGCTTCAATATCCCTAACCCCCTGACCACTGAATAGCCAATAACAGCCATTTTGCTTTCTGACAGAAAAATCCCTCACTAGCCTGGCATTTGACAGCTGTCAACAGAAACAATGTCTGACATACCTTCCTCACAGTTCCAGCTGGACTTAGAAAAAATAATAGACACATTCCAGTATGATGCTGAACCAGAGAAACAACCAGGCAAATCACCTGCAAAGAAAAAGAAAAAAGTAAAATGTGAGTAACATGTAATTTTATCAGCAGAAGAACTGTCAAAACTAGAAGAACAAAAAGATGAGGAGAACACAAAAAATGACTCAGTGGGCTATAAATGTTTTGAATAACTGGGCACATGACAGGAATTAAACATAAACTATGAACAAATACAAACTGATGAACTGTGTCAGATCTTAAGAAGATTTTATGGAGAGGTTCGTCAGTCAGACGGCAAAGAATACAGCCTCTCTAGTCTACTTTCACTGAGAGCAGGAATCAATAGACATTTTAACTCTCCTAAAATAAATCGCAGTATTAACATCTTCACACATCCAGACATGATCCCTGCCAACAATATCTCAACAGCTGTCAGCAAAAAATACCGTAGTGAACATAAAGACACAGCAGTTCACCACCCTGCTATTAGTGCTGCCGACCTCAGCAAACTCAAAAACTCAAGTGCCCTGTCTACAGAAACCCCAAGTGGCCTTCTTAGGAAAGTGTGGCTAGACATCCAACTTTGCATGGCTAGAAGGGGTCGTGAAGGACTCAGTCAATTAAAGCCAGAAAATTTTACAATTAAACAAGACCAAACCGGAGCCGAATATATTACTCTCACTTTCAATGACCGTACTAAGAATCATAAACAACTTGAGCCAAACAGAGAGCAATACCGCAGGTACATATACGAACTACCTAATAACAAATCCTGCTCAGTTGCTTCCTTCAAAAAGTACCTTTCGAAACTGCCACCAGACCTGCCAGCATTTTACTTACATCCACGGAGATTAAAAACAATGACCTATAACACCACAGACATCTGGTATTCAAGACAGCCTCTCGGTGTTAATTACCTCTCAAATCTGATGCCCCTACTAAGCACAGAAGCCGAGCTTAGCTGCCAATACACTAGTCATAGTGTACAAGCCACAGCTGTACAGCTACTCTCAGAGGCTGGACTCGATGCCCGTGAAATTATGTCTGTCACAGGCCATTGGTCTGAGTCCAGCCTCTGCAGCTACTGGGCTGCAAGTGAAAGCGATTGGCAGAAATGGAGCAGCATTCTAACTAACACAAATACTACTCCCAGGTCTCCAACCATCAGAAAACCGGACTTACAACCACCACAATGCACCTCTGATGTCCACGAGCAATGATCACCTCCATCCTGCAGTAGAGACCAACGATCACCTCCATCCTGCAGTACATCCCTAACGAAAACCGCCACTCCAAGTGCAGCAAATGAAGAAATGGCAACCGGAATTTAACCCTCTGCCGAAAAGCAACTTTGCACAACCCAGGAAGCACGTTCTGATGAAGTTCTCCAACAAAACACTGCAATACAAATCCAGCAGTTCAGCAAGAGCACTTCCTCTGCCCCGTTCATCATCCAGAACTGCTATATGGAAAAAGTGGAGTTCATCCACTTTTCAAAATAAGTTAGTTGCACAATCTATTTAAGTCAGTAAAAGTTGCACTTGCAGTTATTTAACAGAACATCACGTGCAGCCTGTTTTTTCTATTTTAAACAGTTTGACTTTCAGTTACACTTATTTTAACACTGCAGCCTGTTCGTTTATTTGAGCTGTTATTTTAAACAAGTAGTTAACAGTTTTCACTTATTTTAACAGTGCAGCCTGTTCGTTTATTTGAGCTGTTATTTTAAACAAGTAGTTAACAGTTTTCACTTTTAATCCAGTGTCACTTAACTGTTCAGTGATTGCTAATGAATCAACTTAGGAACTATTTTATCTTCTTTTTAAGACTGTTGTCAAATAAATATGTTCAACTTTAAAACCACACAACTCTGTTTCTACTTTTTTTTTTTTAATTTAGTTGTTTTACCAGGTATAGCACACTAAGCTGAAAGCTTTTTTACAGGAGCAACCTGGGCGCACAAGGAGGTTAAGTGACTTGCTCAGGGTCACACAGTATGCAAGTGGAAGCTGTGGGATTCAAACCCGGGTCTGGTCTGCTGAATGTCACCAGATTTGCAGCTCAGAGCCTTAGACCACTGCGCTATACTGCCTCAGTATTTACAAAAATACAGTGCCCATTTTATAAGTGGAATAAGACACTCCAAGGTGTGGTTTATGGCTTGATAAGAGCACTTCCCAGGTGCTAAAGTCACTCGGCGCAAGCGCCTCGTGCCTCATTATGCACCTGGGGCGTGCTCTTATCAAGCCGTAAACCACACCTTGTCATGTCTTATTCCTTACATAAGCCGCACACTCCCAGCATTATGGAATTCCTTACAAGAAATCATGAAGCTTACAATCCCTGTGAAGCTGTCTTTCTTTAAAACCCTGTACTTGCGCACTTTCAGGGAGACATGTGATTGTTAACATTGATGGCATTTAAATTCCTATGACTGCTCTTATTTTCTGAGACCTGTCTACTTCTCATTGGGTATGAATTCTTCAACCTTTCTCTACTTCCCCTTTCAGTCTGGCATGACCTATTCTATATTCATGCCAAGAGGCGAGGTTATTCTTGGAAAGTGTAAGACTTACCTCGACCATGTATCCCTGAGAATTGAATTGCACTAGGACAAATTTGTCAATTAGTTCTTCTGATAGCTGTAGTATTGTTATTACATTACATGATCTCACACTTTGTGATCACATTTGCTATGTTACCTCTGTATACACTTATGTACATATATTATCACTGTATTTTCACCAATACAGATGTAACTCTCTATTGTGTCTCCTACTATGTGTTTATGTTTGCAATGCTCACATCTATTTTAATTTTTGTACTATATTCTTTTTTACTGTATTCTCTGTTGTTTTTGATGTATTTCACTTATGTGCCTCCCAGATCCACCTTGCAAATTACTTTTTTCTCAGTGGTGTATTGCCTGGTAAAATAAAGAAACTGATTGATTTATTCATTGATTAAGGAGTTAGTGGCCATGTTTTTTTCTGTATACCTTTGTTAATACCATGCCAGTTTCCTGGACCCCCTTTATGGTTATGTCCAGAAAATGAATTTGTTCCATACTAGTTTGTGAGGCAAATCTTAGATTCCATGTGTTGTTATTCAGCCAATCCACAAAAGGTTATTACCTCACCTTCCTTTCCCTCAAATATGCATAGGCAATCATAAATGAATCTGCCCCATTTCTTAATGTTCCAAAAAAATGGGTTATTGATCTGATCAAACAATACCTCCTGTTCCTATAAACTCATAAAGAGGTTGGCATATGATGGGGCCATCGATGTCCCCATGGCCATTCCACAGGTTTGCTTATAATATTCTCCATTGAACTCAAATAAATTGTGTTCAAGCACAAATTTCAGGGCTGATGTCACAAAAGGCACAGGTATTTGCCCCCAGCATTGTGTTTCTTCAGAAAAAATTCTGCTGCTCTGATACCATCTGTAGGTTGGATGGAGGTATACAATGCCTCAGTGTCAATGGGTACCCAGTGGTATCCCTCCTGCCATTTAATCTCCTTAAACTTTAAAATGGTATCACTGGCATCCCTTAAATAAGAGGGGAGATTTTTCATACATGGCTGCAAATATAGGTCAATGAACTCACACAATGGTGAAATTAAAGAGCCCACCCCAACACTACGGGCCTCCCTGGTGGGCACGTTATGCTTTTGTACACTTTGGGGATGGCATAAAATGTAGGCATTATTGGATTTTCATTATATAAACATTTAAATTCATTATTTGAAATGATTCCACCCCTTAATGCAGTTTCCAGTAATGCATACAGTTCTTTTTTTAATACTGTGTGCTGGGTTGCCCCCCAGTTTTCATAATTCACCTTCCTTAATAAGACATCAACCATTTATTTATAGTCCCGGGTGTTCATTACTATCAGGTTGTCACCTTTGTCTGCTGGCTTTACTGTGATGTTCTGATTACTCACTATTTCATTTAAATCTACAGTTTCTTTCTTGGACAAATTGGTGCAACAGACTTTCCATTATTTGTTAGAATTTCTCTGATATTATGTGTGACTGTCTTTTTCGAAAATTGTAATATTGTTATTCTGGATTATGGGACAAAAGTCAGATTTACTTCTGAAAATTAAATCTGTGTAGGTTTGAAAGTCCCAACCATGTAAATCTTCATTCAAACCAGTAGCAGTCACTTGTTCTTCCAAGAAGAGCTCACTCAGAGCATTATGATCTATTTTATTGATCTCGCTCTCCTGATTGTCTCTTGTTACATCTTCCTCTATGGCTGCTAACAAAAACTCCAGATCCTCAGTCTCCTTCACATTTGAAATCACTAGGAACCCCATACTGACTCTTTCAGCTTGTCTTTTCTTCAGTTCAAAATAATATCTCAGCTTTATTTTTCTAAATAATTTTTGTAAGTCCACAAACACAGCAAACTCATTGATTCAGGTGCTAAGTCCTTTGCTTAGAACCTTGGTCTGGATTTTTGTCAGTTCTTGTTCTGAAAGATCTATTATTTGTAGCTGGATATGTGAGCCATTACCTTCAGAACTTTTTTTAAATTTCTTACTCCCACATCCTCTTCTCCCTCTTCTGGTCCCTCTATTTTCTTTTCTTCTGCTTGGTCTAAAAAAGATCCCCTTGTAGTAGTCTTAGTAAGATTGTTGGAACCTGTTTTGGGCTGTATTAGTGTTTCACTTTCTTGTCTTTGATTCTTATTTCTTCTAACTCTAGATCTCCCTCTGCTTCTTCTAAGGGATCTTGGTATTTCTACTTGATTTGATGCTGTGAAAGCTGTGCCTGCTTCATAAGCTTTACTGTTTCTTATAAGTTTGTACTTTTTCCTTCGTATCACCTCTTGTTCATGTTTTAATATTCTGTTTCTTAAATTCCTGTCCAACTGTAAGAACTCTATGATTTCTGAATTTTCTGACTTGCGATTTTGCAGCCTTAAGTTCTATGCTTAATTCTTCAAATTTTTCCATATCTTCTTTAATCACTAATTTAGTGTATTCTACTGAAGCATTTTCTAAAATTGGCAGTCAAGCATCTTTGTTCCTAAAATTATCTATTCCACTAGAGGGAGTTTTATTCACCTGAAGCCCTTCTGGTACTTTCCCTCTTTCCAAATAGGTCTCAAGAGTAGAAATATTGTACCTCACATTTATTTATTTTTTCAATGGTCTTTCCTGCTTTATAAACTCTGTTTTTATATCTCCCTCACCTCCATTTGACCAGTGCCCCCTCCAGCTTGACACCCCAACAGCTACACTTGAAAAAAAGACCATTACAGTGGCAGTTGCTATAATGGTCTGTTTTCATGTGTAATCATCTACCAGTTTTCTGCCCCCTCCTTGGACCAACTCTGAACTAAAGTTGATAATCCTAAAGTCCGGCAGGGTGGGGGGCACAGCTCCCCACAGAAAACACTCATCATTTGAGCAGCACAATACCTGTGTTGGTATTGTGCTATCGCTGTGTTGGAGGTTGGTATTTTCACTGTCAACCTCCCTTGGTGCTTCCCCATTTGACACACCTTCCTCTGTTCCTGGCCCACACAACACAGTTTGGCTTTCGTGTGCTCATTTTGCTCCTGCAAATTAGGTGAACAATGTAAACTGAAGGTGTCATCCTGAGCACTGGTTCCAGCCAGTTCATTCACACCTGTGTTTTACTGCTTAAGCTGAAAGGCGTGATTGCACTTTGGCTTCTTTAAATGTATCTGTGTGTTGTTTAAAAAGTGTCTGTTAAAATAAATGACTTAACATGACCTCTTCAAAAATGCTGTTCCCAGTTAGATGTCTCAATCGATTCTTTCAACCACATTACAGCTACCACTTTTTCCCTGCAGTAATTTGATTACACATACACTTTCAGGCCTTTTATAAAGTATACATTTACCTTGTGTTTAAAGCAAGCAAAGCAAACTTTATTTATATAGCGCCTTTCAAAATCAAGGTGCTTTACGTAATATAAAATCACAATAAAAACAAATAATATTGTAAGTTATTTAAAACAATCAGTTAATCAGGGAAGGTCAAAGAAAATAAATACATTTTCAAAATTGATCTAAAACTGCTGATGGACAGGCATTCTCTTAATTGACAAGGAAGAGAATTCCACAGGGTTGGTGCTGCAAATGAAAAAGCATGAACTCCAGTTGTTTTAAGACAAACCCTGGGAATCTCTAGCAATCCCTCATCAGTGGATCAGAGATGGTGATTAGGGAAGTAGGGAGTCAGGAGATATTTCAGGTAGCTGGGTCCCTGTTCATGTAGGGCTTTAAACGTAAGCAAGCATACCTTGTAGGTGATCCGCCACTGAACTGGCAGCCAGTGCAGTTTGCACAGCACAGGTGTGATGTGACTTCCTTCTTACAGGTGATTTCTGATTGATAGCCCTTATAATGTTCCATCAATCTAAGTCTGTCAGCATCCAGGCCGAACTACTGCCATGCTCTTTCCAGCCTTTGACCAACCCACCTCAACTCCTTCAAGAACCCATCATACCAAGGGGACCTTGGATGAAGAGTGAGTGGTTGAACATGAACAGGAGCAATCAGGTCCAAGCATCTCCCACTGCCTTATTATAGGCTAAAATGAGATCCCCTGGACTTGTGCTTTCACCCAGCAATCCCAATAGGTCCAGCACCACCATCCGGGGTAACTCCCCTTAAAGGGCAGTGCCGGACCATCTCCAAAGGGGTAGGTCCATTTCAGGGCCCCAAAATTGAACCATATGGTGTGATGATCAGACTAACTGACTGGTTCCACTCCCAAGTCAGTGATCCCCATCCCCAGGAGGAACAGCAGATCCAATGAGTGACCCCCTATATAGGTAGAGGAGGTAACTACCTGTGTAAGGCCCAGCATTGTCATTAACTGGAGGATATTTTGACCAAACTGTAAGAGTTCATCATCAACCCAGGCATTGAAATGCCCCAATATTATCCATCTGGGAGACTCCAACACCATCTTGACAATGAAGTACACAATTTCCTGCAGGAATAAACCCCCATCGCCAGGTGGACAGTAGATGAGGAGTATCCTACAGCCTACACCCTCACCCATGATACACTCAAAGGAACTGTTACTGTATAGAAATGCATTCACCCTATGCCACCAGGCTGTGAATTTTTTGTCTGATGCACTGTACTTATCTTTAGCCTATTCTAAGTATGTTTCTACTGCTCAGCTGTGTTAATTCTTGACTGCTTGTTCAATGTCACCTGGCTACTCAGCTTGATCCTGTGTAATGTATGATTGTATCTTATTGTTATCTGTTGGGACTTGTCCTTCATTGTACTCTCCTGGGTCGTACCCGAGTATTAGAAATTTGAGTGTTTCTGCTCCCGGGTGTGTGTGGATAGATTTGTGTTTTAAGAATGTGTAGGGAGGGTCAAAAGATGGTCAGGCAATATTGCCCCACAAATACCAACCCCAAATCAATAAGAACCACAAAATACTACTTGAACAAAAAACAACAGTGGAATATAAAAAACAGTCACATAATGCCGAAAGACCACAATTTAATATCAATGTGATAGCACTGTCCACTACATGCAGTATTAGATCTTCAGTAATTCAACGGAGCATGTCACAACTCCACAAAAATGTTCTGAGAAGAAAGGGGGAACTTGCACCACCCCTTTACTAAAATTAAGTCCAGACAACGTGGCCCTCTCACTACCACATTCAGAATTTAACTTGTAGTTAAACTAAAAAAGTGGCCCTCTCACTTCCTCCCAAGTAGATTATAGAATTGCACAGATCCAGTCAAACATTAAAACAACCGGTTTAGATAACACTTGCTGCATCCAGTGAACAACATCCAGCAGATAATGAGTTCACATCCAGCTTCACTCAGCAGGTTCTTGAGAAGTCAGTTTTTTACACAGCAGGATCTTCAGAAATGGGCAGAGAACTTGAGAAAATCAGATCCTAGGCAACTGATTTAAGTTGCCCGACTCCGCTCGACCCCTAAGCAGACCCCAAAAATCCAGCAGACTCCCCCCACTTAGGCTGTCAGGAGCATGCCCAACACTAGTCAGACAAGCCCCAACAGCCCCAGAAGACCTGCGAAGAGGCCCACCCTCCAGTCGGCATCACCAGAACACCCCAGGGAAAAGAAAAAATTAGATCCAGGAGCCACCTCAGGGCATGGCAGTTTGGCTCACCCAGTCCACCACAACAAGCAGACAGATCCCCTCAGCTTGAATCACTCTCAATTCACAATTTGAGATCCAAACAGGCAGCTCCAATAAAATCCCCAGCAATTCACCACCAAATGTCTCTGCTTCATACTCCAGGAGCTCCAAGCATTCCAAACACACTGTCAAGTGGAAATCCCACAGGGTTCAACTTCTTGGCCAAGAATCCTCTGAAGACCTGCCTCTCTCCTCACCATACAGTAGTGCAAAGTAGAAAAACCCAAAGGGGAGCTCCTATGGGTGCACCTGCTGGCTGGTAAATTGATTAACTTGCAATAGCAAGTTAATCTCCAAAGAGTAACACAGTCGATAACTAAGCGAAAGCGACCACGACTCAAAAATTGTGATTATAATTATGCAGCAAACAATAAAATCAAACACAGAAATTAAAATAAAAGTCACAAAATAAAACAACTCCTGAGCACCTAAGCTACCCTCGACGGCTGGCCCAGCATGGCCACCATCTTGTCTTGTCTTGACTTTGAGTGCTTCAGTGCTCCAGTCAATTTACACCTCCCATCTTTGCTGTGTTAAAAACTTGAATAAATTCTCTGTGGAGACGTCCTCCAGTTTAACTTTTTCACTGGTCCTGCCACAAGTAGTTTCAGGCAAGAAATCCAAGAGTTCAAAAGACATGGAAACTATACTGCGTGGTTCATTCAGAGAGGCTGGCTTGGTGGCGCAGAGGGCTAAGGCCCTGGATGCCTTACCTCTCACCATGTTGATGACTCATGTTCAGAATAAGCACAGGCCATCAGAGGTTGGCAGGGGAAGGGCATGGAGCTGGATGGAGCAGCTGAGAGGCAGCTCTCCTCTCTGTGGAGGGAAGATGGTAGCCCTCAGCTCTTGACTGCCTCATGGTGGAGGCCAGGGGCAGTGCAAGCTAAAGGGAGTGCCGGGTGCTAGGCCAATGGGTGGATGGAAGGGGCTGTCACTAGAGTTGTAGTATGCTTGCACACCTCCACACACATGCATCTTTACTCCTGGGGCTCCGGGGTAACTGGGAGCATCTAATCCTGGGGCCCTGGAGTAACTGGGAGTTAAAAATGGAGGAAACATGTATCTGGATGCAGGATGACACCTGTCCTCCACAGTCTCCACTTCCAGACCGGGCATAAGGTAAGCCCCAATAATTCCAGGATGTCGGGGCTGGTGGGGGGCAGTCAGGCTGAAAAGGGCAGTCAGACAGTGATAAATAATAATAAAAAATATCCCTCAGGGAGTTTCCCTTCTTCTGGAGCATCCAGCATGAGGATGTTGTTTTTGATGTCTTTTTTAAGTCATACTTTTCCACTGATAGTGCACTGGGCATTGGGGGGGTGGGGGTAACACAAGAGATTCCAGATCCTTTTTCTATACCACTCCCACTGGCTCATCTTTCTCCACCTCTTTGGTTTGCATCTGTAAGTCATATGCTGTGTTCACATTGGGAATGTGTAGGGCCTTTCCAGTCGACTCAACCCTTTTCTCTTGGCTGAGCTGGGTTAACTGGCCAAACATATAAGCATTAGTTCTGATCAACAAAGGGATAGCACCATACATTCCTGTCAGTAGACATTCCAGAGACAGCATCTCCAGTTGTTCATCCACATCGGCAGTAGGGAAAGACAACCAAATTCGCACATACCATTGTAAGGATAAGATTTATTGCTCAGCCCCCACACATGCAGTCCCTTGAGGGGAAAGAGCGGGATATCAGATAGGTGTTGGTCGTACCAGTCTTTAAACACAGTAGTGATCTGCGAGCCACTATCTAGCATAGCTCAAGTGGTGATAACAGTAACAGTAACAGTAACAGTAACAGTCACAGTCACAGTCACAGTCACAGTAACAGTCACAGTAACAGTACCAGTCTTTAAACACAATAGTGATCTGTGAGCCACTATCTAGCACAGCTGGAGTGGCGATACCAGTAACAGTAACAGTAACGGTAACAGTCACAATAACAGTACCAGTCTTTAAACACAATAGTGATCTGTGAGCCACTATCTAGCACAGCTCGAGTGGCGATACCAGTAACAGTAACAGTGGTTCCCATGGATGGGCCCACCATTTCAGACCAATCTGGTGAAGTCTGTTTTGCAAACTGGCCCACAGCAGTTTTAGAGGAAAAAGATTTTCAGGGTGGGCCTGGCTGGAATTTATATTGCTCTGCTGAACCAAGTTAAGCGGCTTGGCTGTGACTTTCCACAGGTTCTAAGGGGAACTGCAACTACATCAGGTGTGCCCATCCTTTCCACACCTATAGCAGAACACCCTTCCTCTGAGGTCACCAGAGACTTATGGTGGTTGGGAGCTGGAGTTCTACTCTCTTCTTTTGGTTTGAGCTCGGGCTCCGTTCCTCCACAGTTTCACCAGGGGAAGGAGGATTGTGTGGCATGAATGAGGTCCCCCACCAGGGTTCGCAGTTGTTTGTTTATTTATTTATTTATTGAAATGTTTCAACAGGAGGGCGCACTAAACAAGTTGCTCATCTCATGGTGTGACCTGTCTCATCTCTTCCATCAGTTTAGAATCAGTTCAAGGTTCAGTGGCAAGGGCATGGGCTCCCACACCCATGTGTGGTGCCTCACTACCAGACTCGGTCATAGGAGGGCAAAAGCTAGAGTTTCTGGCCACCTTGGTTGCAGCTAGCTGGCTGGCTCTCATTTCCTTTAATTCTTTGAACAATTCTCTGACTTGCTGTGTCTCAAGGGGTTCTTCCATCTTAGTAGGTCAGTCTGGGGCCGTGGCAGTGCTTGCAACCCCCACATATGGTTCCCAACCATCTTCATCTTTCTCAGCCTTCCGGATCTCCTTCATTAATCACTAACTGAAACACCCCCTTCGATGTGCCCACTGCAGGATCCATTCAATTCAGGTGACAAAAGCAGACAACTTCTCATTTTTCCACTGTTTAAGAGACTTGAATTTCCACATCAAATTCTCCCTGGACTCTGTGCTGTCAAACACCCCTTCTAAAGTAGATAAATACTTACCTGCAATGGCCTCCAGGTTTCTGGACCAAAGGAACCAAATGGCTTCCAGTGCAGGACCCCTCAAACTTTCTATGAGTCTCTTGAATTGTTCTCCTTCTAAGCACTGACCCTCCTGGATCAGGGGAGTGGCATAGTCCATCCAAGTCTCCAAGTCATCTTCCCCCATGAGCATGGGAACCACACGAGAAAACAACTGGAGCCTGCGATAGGAGTTCAGATGTATGGAGGGTGTCACAATGAGGGACTCTACAATAGTAGGAGCTACAGGGGAAGATGGGGATGCTAACAGAGACTGAATAGTGGTATCCTCCTCAGAATTCTTAAGAACTTTCCATAAATTTGTAACTGTCTGCACCTCAGCAGCTAGACGTCTTAACAATTTATCCTTAAATCCCTCCACCATTGAGGACCCTCCAGGGGAAGATGGGTTGCTAGTACTTGAATGACTCTTCACCCCTTCTGGGATCCCTCTGTTATGATGGCAGTGGGAACTGTCTCGGGATCTATGGGGAGGCTACAAGAAAAGAGGGCCCCCAAGGTTTTGGCAAATAGATCTGAGTCCCTCCCCCAAACTTTAATCTTTCCCAGACACTTAACCTTCCCCACAGTTTCTTCAATAGTTTCATTAGTGGTCCCCACATAGATGTCGAGTAGCAATATGGCATGGTGTGGGTCCACCCCTTCAGCCTCACTCCACCCTCTCACGTGGTACATGACCAGCTTGTGGGGGGAAATTTTCCACTTAGGAGTGATGGGGCCTCCATCTCAAAATTTTCAGAAAACAGTCACCTGGTTGAAATTCTGGTTTTTAACCACTAAAGGGTGCTGGTCCCAGTAATGCCTCCTAGATGTAACCCCTAGGTGATGCTATTCTAAGGGCTAGTATCACTACCTGTATAGCCATGCACAGTTGAGGGGCCTAAGTTCTTTAATTCGGTGCCTCCGCCCAGAGAAATGGTATTGGGGTTGCTTATCTGCCTTGGTATACCTCTCTGGGAAGCTATAACCAGCCCCCACCAACCCTTGTAGAGGCCTACAAAACAACACAACAGTACAGTCACAGTCAATAGGCAGCAGTAATAAAGTGCTCACACCATCGTCACTTACCATCAGGATTGGATCTGCAGCAACTGCCCTGGAGACCTCCTAGAATATAAGGTTAGCAATGCAGCAATGAAATCTTAGCACTATAACGCAATTAATAATATGCACACTGGCCAGGTTAAGTGTGAACAAAGACAATCAGATTTATTTAGGGACATTGAACAAGGGAGGGGTGTGAACCTAGTAGAATGATTAGAAATCTGATTTGAATCAGGGTTATCTGGCATGCACTCCAAGTCCTGATTGAACAGTTCAACAACATTGGCTACCCAGTATGTCATGCAGGCTAGCCTGAAGCATTGCCCAGGGTGGCTAGCATTGCAGCTGTTGTTGGGGCCCTTAGGAAGGAAAGACAGTTAAACATGCACACAACCCAATTATTTGTAATCCAAGCTGGATGGCTCAATCCGTTGCAAGAACTCAACTGAAGAAATAGTTATATGGTCCCACATTGATTTTAAATTTAATTGCAGGGAGCTATCCTGACTTGTACACATGCTACCAGAATCTGGATTCACTGCAGGCAAGATGAAGATTTTTTGGTAATGATGTGAGAAGACCTGGGGAAGCAGGGCCAACACTACTCATCTCCAAGTGGTTACAACCTGCTCGATGTTGTTGGGCACGGGGCCGAACCCCCAAGCTGGTCTTTCACTGAGTGAGTCTCTGGTGCAAGAGAAGTGGCCTAGGTTGAGATAGCTGGGCCCAGGCAGGATGAACATTTCAGGAAATGTCCATGATCTTTTGCTGGTGAAGCCCACAGCTGGTATAACAGATTTGACCGTGGGGAACCAAATCACGACCCACGAAACACATTCAGCACATTTAAATCACTAACTTCTCTAATTAACAGTTCAGATATAGTTCAGTTGCAAATGACAGCTTCACTGTGCAAATCATCCAGTCTAAGTAGAATTTGTCTCACAACTGGGCCAATCACTTCAGTAGCAATTCTTCAGTCCAAATCACAAGCTGCACTAAACTTCTTTGGTACTTCTGCTGCAGTTCCAGTCTGGAAATCAGATGGATCTGATTTCTGCAATGGCAGTTCAATGCAAGAGAAACATGGCAGGGAGGCCAGCAGAGTCTCTTCCCACCAATCCCCCAACACTCCTTCTGGGAGCAGCTGCTCAAAGGCTCAAGCTGTTCACTCCTCAACCTCCAACTCTAACTGATCCACTGTCTCCTGGCACACCAGGAATTTCCTTTGTAGTCCAAAAGGTCTGGTTGTCTGAGAGAACTGTAAGTCACCACAACGGCTCCCCCTCAAGTCCATTTAGGTACCAACACTTCAAACTAAAAAAAACTACAGAATTTCCCTCCCACAGGACCCCTGGGGACAGTCTCCATTTTAGGTCCCAGTGGTTTGATTTTTCCAGTTACTGGAAGTCCAGGACCTGACATCAAGGCTCTCTGACTGGTGACAAGCCCTAAATCACTCGGACCCAGCCCAGACTAATTTCTACATAAAGATTAGCTAGTCTCTTAAAGGGACAGGTGCGAAGGCTCAATATGGCACTCTCACACAAATAGATAGTTACTAAAGACAGGACACCAGCCTGACAGTGGGCATTTACGAGCCCAGGAAGAAATTATAGTAAGCCCCAATTTGTAGAGGGGGTCTACACACAGAAACACAGTTGACGCTTGGAATAGTCTGCCACTGGTTGTAGTGGGGCAAGCACAATGGAGGAGTTTAACATGCCTAGAACAGGCACAAGGGAACCTTGATGGGGGGAGGGAGTGATGAAAAGCCATTGATTACATAGGGTCAGTGGCCACATACAGTGTATAGGGCCAATGGGCAGACTGGATGGGACTAGTGGTCCTTATCTGCCAACAGTTTCTTTGTTTCTATGTGTCTAGACTTAGATATGAATTGTTTTTGGAATATATTGCTGTTGCTGTCTTTCTAATTTCCCCTTTACATGTTTTCTGCTTATTGATGTTTATAATATTCTGTAATTCACTTATTTGTATCTTATTACTATTCTGACACCTAATCATTTGTTTCATAGTGGGTGAGTAATTTAGTCTGGTGGGTGGGTGACTGCTAATTCTTACCCATTTAGTATGATAACTTAACAGCCTGTTTCACATAGAAATATATTACTACTAATTACTATTCCTCAAACTGATTATGCCTCTAGATGTGCTCAGCTAATTCTCTTCACTGCAATTGCTCCGGAGGAGGTTGTGGAGTCAAAAATAGTGGTGGAATTCAAGCATGCATGAGACAGTCATAAGGCAATTCTAGGGGGTGGGGGCAGGAAGAAGTAGGCTGCTGGTTAACTAGGATCTGCAGCTTATCCATTAGGTAGGGAAATGGGCAGACTGGGTGGGCCAAGCGGTCCTTATCTGCCGTCAAATTCTATGTTTCTATGTTTCTATGACATGTTGTTGCGTGTCTCACACGATAGTTGCCCCTAGCACTTGCGGTTCCAGTTTGCACTTTTAATTTTTTCCTGACCTTGTATCAGACACGTCTTACTGCACTGCATTCAATATCACATTATACTAGGGTGGCCTGATTTTATGTATGTAAATGTCATGTAACGTAGTGTCTGAACTAATCCATGTTATTGTAATTGCATTGTTTTTCCACTTTGTATTTAACTGCCTACTCATGAATTACTGTACTCTGTATGTGTGTGTGTGTATATATATATATATATGTACCCATTCCCCCAGGATGCACCATGGAACTAGCAATTTGTTCAGAGTGCTTTTATGATGAAATTTTTCAATAAATAAATGAAAAAAAACATGACGTATGGACAATAAGAGGAAAGGAAGGAGCTGTGACAGATACAGTAACCGAAACTGTTTTCATATACAGTGGGATCTATATCAGGCCACAGTTATTAAGATCTTGATAGGACAGTTCAGATTTTTTTTTAAGCTCTACAGATTTTTCATGTTACTGATATGAATACAGTTCTCAGCCTAAAGATATCACTTTACTGATTTGTCCAGAAAGTGTTTTTCAAATCAGTTTATTAATATTGACTTGATCAAGTTAGGAAGGCTTTTCAGTTCTTTAAGATGCAATGGAATCATGGAGATTCTGTTTTGGATGCTTAGTACATCTGTCTATACAAGGTGTGCAGGACAGCATATTTAGAATTTGTGAGGCTGAGTCCAGAAACCACATTTTCAGAATTTGGCAGACTGCGTCTGGACCCCACATTTTCAAAATTTGGCAGGCTGAGTCCAGATACCACATTTTCAGAATTTGTGAGGCTATCAAGATCCCTCATTTTCAGAATTTGTGAGGCTATGAAAATCCCTCATTTTCAAAATTTGTAAGGCTGAGTCTTTTTTTTTTTCATTTTTTTTTTAATTTTAGTCTTTAGTAACCGGGTAAGGCTCACTAGGCACAAGTGTCTGTTTTCAGGGGTGACCTGGAAATGCTGGGTGGTTAAGTGACTTGCTCAGAGTCACACGGTGTGCAAGTGAAGGTTGTGAGACTCAGACTCAGGTCTGGTCTGCTGGATGTATCAAGCTTGTTCACACCTCATTCATCTAACCTCTAGGCTATACTGCCAACCCCCGAGTCAGAAGCCCACTTTTTCAGAATTTGGGAGGCTGAGTCTGGATCTCACTTTTTTTAAGAATTTGGGATGCTGTGTCTTGATTCCACATTTTCAGAATTTGGCAGGCTGAGCGGCTGAGTCTGGATCCCACATTTTCAGAATTTGGGAGGCTAAGTCTGGATCCCACTTTTTCAGAACCAGAATGATAAAAACTGGATGTAAACTTGAAGTTCATGAACTTGTGAATATGCTCAAAAGTTCCCTACTGGGTATGTGTCACCACAGGTGCCACGCTCATAATGTCCTTGCTATCTGTTACCAGTCCCAGTCTGAACTGAATAATGTGACACTCGGTGTTATTTGGGGCTCTTGTTCAAACCACTGTAATTACATCCATACCCATAAGTATAGAAAGATGGTATCCAGTGAACAAGGCAACCAAAACTGTGTGCCTACAAAAATGATGACTCAAATACCGCACCTGTGTTTACACCTAACTAGCGGGAAGGGGTGACCAGACACTGGGGTTAGCAAAATACCACAATGGGAAAGTAGCAGGTATAAGCATGCTCACACATGCAGGGAGAAGATTTAGGGAAGGGATGGTATGTGGGAGAGGGTGTGGTGGGCAGCTGCCGAGCTGGACTGCTACCATGGTGGGGAGGGTGGTTGGCTGGGAGGCACAGGGTGCAGGGTTCAGGTTTGGTGCAGGGTGTTTTTTTCTGCCAGTAGGTGGCTTTACATTTATTTAAGTTTTTCACCCCATGACATGCACCCCTTGGAGTTGAGAATCCCTAAGTAGGGGGTGCAGGAAGCAAAGTCCCCTGCATTAAAAATAAGACCCGTAGGTCTCAGGAGCCATTTTTGTCTATGCTGCGAGTGTGCATTGTCGAAATTAATTTTTGGAGATGTACACTTGCTGTAATGGCAGTCTCTATTCCATGATCACCATTATGACATGGAACCTAGACAGACATACTTGAGAGACATGGATTGTAATTTCTATTTGAGAATAATGGGGCTGTGCACCTCAAGTATTGTCCGATATACTATCCACCTGCCTGATCCTTTCAGATGCTTTCCTTGCGAGTCCAAAGTAGGAGCATAAAAATAGCTGAGCCTACCTCTTGCCTCTTGAGTGAGGTTTCCTACATGGAATCAGTGATGAGCTGTGATAATCATTGGTCCTTATAAACAGTTTCCTATCATTCAATGTTTGTATTAGAGGCTATAAAAGGAGTGCTATTAAGTCCTTTATTTTTGACTCTGACATTTAAAGTGCAGCACATTGTATTGTAACATGCTGATAGATTTAGTACTCAATTTTCTTTAGAAAATGCCCTAATTTTAACAAAGAAATGTAAAATAACAGTAAAGCGCCCAACCATGGTAAACTATATCATCCAAAATGCTTTGTAATTTTTATTACTTTGTTCAATGGGAAAGCTGACTAGGACTCAGTCCTATGTTAAGTGTTGTCCCATGGTAGGAGGAAACAATGGAACACCTAGGCCCCCATATTCAAAGGGGTGCAACACAATTCGGGAGAAAAAGAAGATGTGCCGCACATCCCACACAATGTGCTGCAGCATGATATTCACTGGGCAGTGCTGCGTCACCCAAAGGTGACTGCGCCATGGCCCACAGAAACATAGAATTTAATGGCAGATAAGGACCGCTTGGCCCACCTACTCTGCCCATTTCCCTACCTAACGGATAAGCTGTAGATCCTAGTTAACCAAGAAGCCTACTTCCTCCTACCCCCCCCACTAGAATTGCCTTATGTCTGTCCCATGCATTCTTGAATTCCTCCACTGTTTTTGACTCTACAACCTCCTCAGGAAGGCTGTTCCATGCATATACAACCCTCTCTGTGAAGAAATACTTCCTCACATTACCTCTGAGCTGTCCCCCCTCTATCTTCAAATTGTGCCCTCTTGTTCTTGCACATCTCTTTTTCTGAAAGATACTACCCTCTTGGACTTTGTTGATTCCCTTGAGGTACTTGAAAGTTTCTATCATGTCCCCCCCTCCCTCCTTTCCTCGAGGCTATACATCTTAAGCTCCTTTAGTCTCTCTTTGTTTGTCTTCTGGTGCAGACCCTGCACAATTTTGGTTGCCCTCCTCTGGACAGCCTCCACCATGTCTATGTTTTTGTGGAGATAGGGTCTCCAGAATTGCACACAGTACTTGAGATGGGGTCTTACCAATTGTCTGTACAGAGGGATAACAACTTTTTGTTTTCAACGGGTGACGCCTCTCCCTATGCATCACGGTATCCCCCTAGCCCTTGTTACTGCCTTCTCACATTGCTTGCCCACCTTTAGGTCATCTGATATTTTTTGTGTGTGTTTTATTTATTCAGTCTTGGATTACAATACCTTTGAGCAAAATACAGCTCTTTTACAAAGGTTCTATGTTGTAAGGGTCAGAGTGCATACATTGTGGGTTTAGGAGTATCTAGCTAGGTGAATTATACTAGACAAAATACATTGAGAGTTGGTAACAGAGGATTTTAACACAAGGATTATTCAAGTAATGGGAGATGCCGAGATGGCAGTGTCAGGTACAAGATGGAAATGGGCATCCAGAAGGGGAGTGGGTGGGCAGTGTGGGGGTGGGGCATGATGACTAGTCAGGGGGGATGGTGGAGGAAAGTGCTAGGTATTGCAGAGCCATGGGGAACTGGGGGGATAGAAGGACACCCGCAGGATGGGGAGAAGGGGTAATAACCTGGTGATGAAATCACACTATGGTAAGGAGTTAAGGGATAAGGAACAATTAGCAAGTGCAGTCACAGGAGCTTTTCTTTGGTAGGTGTTGTCTTAGCTTGGTCTTGAAAGAACCCAGTCTTGGAGTGGTGGTAAGGTCAGTGCCAAGGTTATTGAGCCAGAGCGGAGTCCAGTAGGCAAATGACCTCTGCCCATGGAAGGTTCTGCAATGTGGGGCGGAGACAAGCTAATGATCAGAGTTCCTGATGTGAAGAGAGCCTGTGAATAAGCTTAGCAGGTTTTTGATTCCAGGAGGTTCTAGGCCAAGTAATGTTTTTTAGGCTAATAGGCAAGCTTGGTAGTGTATCCTGTTTTCAAGCTGTAGCCACCCCACTTGCTCATAGAGGTCACAAGTGTGTGTTAGGCAGGAGGAACTGGTGAGCAGTGTGCAGGCTTTGTTGAGTGCTACTTCTATTCTATATAGTAAGGTGGTAGTAATAGAGCTGTACATGACCCGTCCATAGTTGATAACAGAAACAACTGAGCTATGGATTGTGTTTTTTAGGGCTCCAGTGTCAGGCATCTCTTGTACCTGTGCAAGAGTCCAATTCTTATGTTGACTGTTTTAGCCATGTTCTTAATGTGTTCTTTGTAGGAAAGGGGGCGGTCAAGCATAACCCCCAGGTATTTAAAGTATTCCACTTGTTCAAGCGTAACTCTTGAGCAGTTAGTGATGTTTAGGAATGTTGATTTGTGCTTGCTTGTAGCACTGCTAAAAAGGATTGCTTTTGTCTTTTTATAGTTCAGTACCATCTTGCATACTCTGAACCAGTCTTCAGTTTGTTCATAAACCAGCTGTAGCTAATTTTTTTAGGGCGTGAGGGTCCTGATGAGAAGTAAAAATAACAGCATCATCTGCATAGAGTAGCATCTGTTAGTCACATGATTGAGATAGATTATTTATGAAGATGCTTAAAAGAAGGGATCCTAGAATTGATCCCTGAGGAACCCCGCAGTGAACTGACAGGTGCCCAGATGAGGGGTTTCTAATCTTTACCTGCCGGGAGTGATCAGCTAGGTAGCTTTTGAACCAATTTGTACCACACATACAGAGGCCTATAGAGGTGAGTTGTTGAAATAGTAGAGATTCACTGACCATGTCAGAGGCCTTTGTTAAGTCAATAAAGGCCGCACCTAAAAGGTTACTCTGGTCCAGTGAGCTATGTATACAACTGGTGAATTCCAGAAGAGCTATGGTGGTACTGTGTCCTTTCCAAAATCCGTGCTGTTCTGGGCACTGGATACTGTATTTATCAAGGTATTCCACCAGTTGATCTGAAACTATGCACTCCAGTGCTTTTCGACAGTGGTGGAAGGATAAAAATAGGCCTGTAATTGGCATACAGTATCCAGTCACTGCTCTTATGTGTAGGAGTTACCTGGGCTGACTTCCAAACTTGGGGAATTGAGCCAGTTGCAGGGATAAGTTCAGCAGCTTAGTAAGGGGAGCTAAGATTTCTTCAAGCATCAGGGGAAATAAACTTGAGGTTGAGTGTGTTGGCGCTTTTCGTAGAATTTCCAAGGACCTTACGAATGTACTTTCTTGCTTGATTGTGGTTGATAGTTTTGAAATAGAAAGGAGGGGGGGATGGTTGAGTAGGTCCTAGGCTTTGGCTTGAAGTGAGGCTGGATTTGTCAAAAAAATTACCGGAAGCACACTGCTAAGGTCAGTAAATGCTTTGTTAAAAATATTGGCAACTGTCAGTGGATCAAGGGTAGGGGCACCATCAATGTTGAGCATTTGTGGAGCCTCTTTCTTGACTTTCCCTGTTACATCTTTTAAGTTGTTCCAAAAAGACTTGCTGTTGCCCCATAAGGTTTTTAATGCTTTCCTGAAATGGTTACTTTTAGCAAAGCTGATGACCTGGGTGCAGACATTCCGTAGTCTTCTGTATTCCTGGAGCTTAGGTTGCTTGCTAGAGTTCTTTGCCCTGTGCCACAAGTTGTCCCTGTTTTTTATACGGCCTGTTAAGTCTGGTGTGATACAGAAGCTGTTTCTTCTTCAGATTTTTGTCTTTAGTACTGTAACATGGCAGTCACAAGCAGCATTGAATTGTTTGATGAAGTACACAAGTGCAGTGTCCATATCCTCTGCTGTGTCAGGAGGGCTCCAGTAAGTGTTGTGTAATTGCTCCTAAGGTAATCAAGGTGACTCCTTTTTAGTTTTCTATTTGAAACTGTTAGAGGGGGGTGTTGCATTGAATTTGTTGTTCCAGCTGCAGGAGACCGGGGAGTGGTCACTAAGTGAGTCTGGGTGGACTGTTACATTGGAGATATGATATGGACAATTTATGAGGATCCAGTCTAGCAGTGCGCTAGTTTCAGTTTTGTAATTGGTTCTGGTGGGAAAGCACAAGAGTTGAGAAAGATGCAGCACAGCTACAGTGTCCTTACATGAGCCAGTCGGGGATGCCAGCCAACTGATATTGAAGCCCTCTAGAATGATGGATTCAGAGTCAAGGTGCTGACATCTAATGACCTCCATGAGTTCTTCAGACCCTGGTGATCTCACTTCTGGAGAGATGTATATTGAGAATATAGTAAGTGCTTTATTGTGGGCCCCTAGCAGAATTTTTATGGGGAGAATTTGTGCAGAACTGGCAAGGCAGGGTAAAGGAAGGGAAAACCCCTTGATAGAGCCTTTAATGTATAACGCACATCCTCATTCTCTTTTTGAGATCCTGTCATTCCTGAGTAGTATGTAACCAGGCATTGAGACAGCAGAATCTGGTGTTTTTGGAGTGAGCCACATCTCAACGACTGAGAGTACATCAGGGATGTGTTATAAGACCCAGACTTGCAGGCAATCTATCTTTTTGAGCAGACTGCAGATATTTATGTTAGTGAGTATAATTGTTCCTTCCTTAATACTGTTACTTGGCAATGAGTCCTGAGCTGGGCCAGGATTTGGGTGAACATTGCCAGATATAAATAGGAGCAGAAGGATGAGTCTCAGTAGGTAAATGTTTAGCTGTCTTTAACAGAGCTTGTGATTCTTTTGCTGCTAAGTTAAGGATCATTTATTGTTGTGATGCATGTAAAGGCAATGGGAGTAAGGCAGGTATAAAAAAGGCAGGGGTCAGAGGAGGTCAGGGGCCTTTGAAGCCATATGGGGAGCCAGATGAAATGGCTAAGGCCTGGTACTGTGGTGTAGGTTAAATCCGTGATGCAGCTAAGAGTGTAGTGCAGTGCTAAAAGAATCCTAATGGGAGTTCTAGGCCCTTGCTGAGTATCAGTGTGGTGCGTGTGCCCACATAGTGCAAGCAGGTACATAGTCAAGAGGGATTGTTGCCGAGATTTCATTTCTAGTAATATGTCAGGGAACAAGGAGAACCTTGAGGATTTTCCTGATACCACCAGGGGGCTGAGGAGTATGGTACCCACCCAGATATTGGCTGGTTACCACAGACTAACCCTAGGCCCCAGGTCCCTTTCCATTCTTGTTGTTGTCAGTATCTCACCCTCATATGGTGCAAGAAGAGGGGGCATGCCCACAAATGTGCTGTGCATTGGTATAATTGGCAGGCAGTATAGCGCAGTGGTCTAAGGCTCTGAGCTGCAAATCTGGTGACATCCAGCAGACCAGACCTGGGTTTGAATCCCACAGCTTCCACTTGCATACTGTGTGACCCTGAGCAAGTCACTTAACCTCCTTGTGCTCCCAGGTCGCTCCCCTAAAAAAGCTTTCAGCTTAGTGTGCTATACCTGATTAAAACAACTAAATAAAAAAAAAAAAATAATAATCAATGGGCATATGCCCTGCAAGGGCTTTAACTGTGCTGCACACAGATAGGGCAGGGAAAGCAGACCTAAATCCATCAGCTTCCCATGGGCATGCTGTGGAAATGCAGCCCAGTGCACAGCAGCCTGTCAGCCCCGGCAGAAATGTGAATCCCCACCACTGCCCCATCCCCAAGCACCATAATAGTGACAGTGCTCCACCAGCCCATAGTGTAAGGCTCTCCTCCCAGGCCCCATCCTCCAATGACCATGCTTCCCCTCCCAAACCCTGATCCCCATTCAGGTTGGGATCCCCTCCTGAACCCCAGTCCCTGTGCATAGAAGGATTGCCTGCTGAACCTGTAACAATAATGCAGGGTCCCCAGCCCCCCTATCCAGACCATGACACACACCACCAGAATATTTTCATTGGGGTTATTGCCCCAACCCCATCATGATAGGACCCCCACCCTGCACCCCTCAACCCTCATGGAGCTGGTGACTGACTTTGTCCTCCACACACCACCACCGTCAGTTTCCAACTGCACTACCATTGGTCTGGTACTATACATAGGATGCTCCCAACCAATCAGTATGAACTATGCACAGTACCAGTCCATCAACAGTTCAGTCTGTGGCTGGCCATGATGTTATGTGGAGGACAGAGCCAGTTGCCAGCTCTGGAAGGGTTGGGAGTGCAGTATGGGGTCCTGTCATGATGGGTAGGGGGCCACCGGATTACCAAGGATACAGGGTTTACCAAGGCATCCTGTCAGAGCTGAAAGGGATGCTTGCCTGCCAGAGGATTTGATGTGTGGGATATGACCTCGTTGATCAAGACATGGGCGGGTGCCACTATACTGTTAATGGGCCAGGAAATTGGGATGTTTAGTATGTGCTATAGTGTGATGGGGCAGGGAGAGGGGTACACTTCACTGTTGGATTACTGGGGGTGGAACACAATACAGTCTCATGGGTGAGGGCTGGAAAGAGGTTCCATGGGAACACCATGGTGGGCAGGGCATCCGTACAGCTTGTCCATGATCAGAGCTGGG
This sequence comes from Neoceratodus forsteri, assembly GCA_016271365.2. Taxonomy (NCBI): domain Eukaryota; kingdom Metazoa; phylum Chordata; order Ceratodontiformes; family Ceratodontidae; genus Neoceratodus; species Neoceratodus forsteri. The sequence goes on along the minus strand of CM028129.1, from coordinate 17,431,695 downwards.
AACGACTGCCCCAGTGCATTCCCCCAAGTGCAGACATGCTAATGGGTGCATAATGAGCATGCATGGTGTCCATTTACACCATGCATACCCAATGAGCTCATTAGCATTTACTGGCTAAATATATCACTCATGGGGTCATGGTGCATCCAGGCTTGTGCCATGCATTCCTAACGGTGGTCTTCAGCACTAACCCTGGTTGTCCTGCATGGGACAAGGCAGCTGTCCACTCTGGTCTGTGCTTCCAGGGTTGGATATTTGGACATTGTACACAGTCAGTTATGATTGTGCATACTGTTTGAATATACCCCCAGAGCTGACCAATGCTTCTGTTGTGCAAGATGCATCTTTGTGTGTGTGCTCAAACACAGAAACCTAGAATTTGATGGCAGATAAGGACCACTTGGCCCACCTAGTCTGTCCTTTTCTCTACCTAATGGATAAGCTGCAGATCCTAGTTAACCAACAGCATATTTCCTTCTAACCCCCACTAGAATTGCCTTATATCTGTCCCCTGCATTCTTGAATTCCCCCACTGTTTTTCACACTACGAGCTCCTCAGGAAGGTTGTTCCATGCATCTACAACCCTCTCTGTGAAGAAATACTTCCTCACATTACCTCTGAGCTGTCCCCCTCAATGGACCAGCTCTGAATACGTCCCCCCTACAGTTTAATACAGTGTATTTATGCCACAGGAAGTTTGATGTCTAGGGTCAGTGAACAACATGCTGTAATTAACATTCCAAGAAAGTCCTTGAGTAACTGATTAAATAACAGATGATCAGAATTTTTGGTGTCCTAAAGCTGATACTCTTCTGCAGGAAGAGGCACCAGTTATAATGACATTGGAATTTAAATGAAGATATGTAGACTGTACTATAAAGAGCATATTGATGTGTCCATGTTGGTGCCAGCAAAGTTCTTTCTGTAATCTAAGTTATTTTTATGTTTGCTTGCCCACATGCGCAAGGAACGTCTTGGGAGAATGGGACACTTTGGAGGTGTGCCCCTCCTGTGCAATCCCCTGCTCCATTGAGCAGGCATGGCGGTCCTGCACCAATCGGATGCGGTGCTGTGTATGACAGTGGTGGTCTTCTCTTCAAAGAAAACCACCACTGTGTGCTTGCACCACGTCACGCCCCCCACCTCTTTGCTGCCACACTGGGAGCCCACCCCAGCGTGCGGCAAACGCCCCGTAGTCCCGCCGAAGGGGTGCCCAACTCTCGCCGCTCCATGACCCCCAGTTATCCTTCTGCCATGCTGGGAGCCCACCCTAGCATGGCAAACGCCCCATGTCAGTTTTTTTAAAACCTGTAAATTAAAACGGTCCCACGGCGCTTCTCCTGGCCCTCGCCCACAACCCGCACTCCACCCACTGCACACCCTGCCTCCCCACACCCCTCACCCCATACTTACCTCCGGAGCTCGACGTGACGATCATCGCTGGACCGGGAACACGTCTGCACTCTTCAAAGCTGACCGCGAACTGAGGAAATGCCGGTAAGCTGTATAATGGGCTAGATGGGGTTTTTTCAGCTTTGTTGCATATCTCAGGCATTTTTTGGAATTTTTGCACCAAATTTTCAACATGGGGTTTTTGGGACCCCTTCTCATGAATTCTGTCACTGTCATGGCGTTATTCGGGCCTGAAGGGTGATTTCACAGTCACTGCGCGAAATCACCTTTCGGGCCCGATTAATGAAACGACAGTGCAAGCATTCATAAGGTGGGCTCTCAAAAAGCCTATTTTGAAAATTTGGTGGAAAAATTCCTAAAAATGACCGTTTTAAGAGCGTGCGTTGCGTATGTTCCTACCAGGCTCCTCAGAAGTTCGAGAATTTTCAATGTTTTCACTCCAGATTTTCAACATTGCCATTTTACCACACCTTCTTATGAGCAGTACAGCTGTCATTTTTCACATCTCACCCAAAACGTGTTTCCACCCATGTAGCGCATAATGGCACAGTTGGTGTGCTAACTCAATGTATGGGACATATTAAGAAAATCACAGTGACACTGTTCATGAGCAGAGGTCTTAAAATGGCTATGTTGAAAATTTGGTGAAAAATTCCTAAAATGACTGTTTTTATTTAGCTGCAGCGCTATGCAGTTCCCACGCACGCCGTAAGTCATGGATTTTCAATATTTTCACTCCACATTTTCAACATTGCCATTTTACCACACCTTCTTATGAGTAGTACAGCTGTCATTTTCACATCTCACCCAAAACATGTTTCGCCTCATGTAGCGATAAATGGCGCAGTCTAGTGTGTGAAATCAATGTATGGGACACATTAAGAAAATCACAGTGACACTGTTCATGAGCAGAGGTCTTAAAATGGCTGTGTTGAAAATGGTGGCACTTAAAAATGACTGTTTTAGCGCAGCATTGCGCAGTTCCTACGCACGTCAGGGTTTGCGAATTTTCAATATTTCCACCCAGATTTTCAACATTGCCATTTTGCCACACCTTCTTATGAGTAGTACAGCTGTCATTTTCACATCTCATCCAAAACGGTTTCCACCATGTAGCGCACAATGGCGCAGGTCAGTGTGTGAAATCAATGTATGGACACATTAAGAAAATCACCGTGACACTGTTCATGAGCAGAGGTCTTAAAATGGCTGTGTTGAAAATGTGGTGAAAAATTCTTAAAATGACTGTTTTACAAGTGTGTGTTGTGCAGTTCCTATGCACGCTCGTAAGTTTGCGAATTTTCAATATTTTCACTCCAGATTTTCAACATTGCCATTTTACCACACCTCCTCATGAGCAGTACAGCTGTCATTTTTCACATCCTGCCTAAAACGTGTTTCCGCCCATGTAGCACACAATGGCGCAGTCGGTGTGTGAACTCAATGTATGGGACACATTAAGAAAATCACAGTGACACTGTTCATGAGCAGAGGTCTTAAAATGGCTGTGTTGAAAATGTGGTGAAAAATTCTAAAATGACTGTTTTACGAGCGTGCGTTGCGCAGTTCCTACGCACACGTAAGTTTGCGAATTTTCAATATTTTCACTCCAGATTTTCAACATTGCCATTTTACCACACCTCCTTATGAGCAGTACAGCTGTCATTTTTCACATCCTGCCCAAAATGTGTTTCACCCACGTAGCGCATAATGGCGCAGTCGGTGTGCGAAATCAATGTATGGGACACATTAAGAAAATCACAGTGACACTGTTCATGAGCAGAGGTCTTAAAATGGCTATGTTGAAAATTTGGTGAAAAAATTCCTAAAATGACTGTTTTATTTAGCCGCTATGCTATGCAGTTCCTGCCAAGACGCCGTAAGTTCGCAAATTTTCACATTTGCACTCCAATGACTTCCAAATACCTAAACAGCATATAGAAGCAAGCAACATTCGGCATTGACAAATGCTTGTACTTCTTTGTCACTGATTTTTTTAAGCCATGTCCAAGTGCCAAATACCACTGCAAATACCTGCAAGCGAACGTTCGGCATTGACAAATGCTTGTTTATATCTAATTTACTATTTAGGATCTTGTGATTATCTTGCTTCTTAAATGCTTATTGTGAAACATAGACTTTGATGCAGTTAAGAACTGCTTGGCCCACCCAGTCTGTCCATTTCCCTACCTAATGGATAAGCTGCAGATCCTCGTTAACCAACAGCCTACTTCCTCTTACCCCCAACTAGAATTGCCTTATATCGGTCCCATGCATTCTTGAATTCCTGCACTGTTTTTGACTCCACAACCTCTACAGGAAGGCTGTTGCATGCATCCACCACCCTCTGTGTGAAAAAAATACTTCCTCACATTGCCCCTGGGCCATGAGGGAGTATTTTTCATAGATATTTCTAATTCTTTTTCCAGGGTAAATCAATTATTTGTATATTTTACTATTACAGATCTTATTTGAACATATTGAAATATTTGTGAACTTTTCAGGTTAAATTTATTTTGAAGTTGAAAAAAGATAGTAGGATAAGTTCTCAACTACTGTAGCTGACTGATTTTCCTGATCCCTTTATTAATCCAGGGGCAGGACTTTGAAAGCATTGTGCAGGGCTTGCACTGAGCATGCCACCACAACACTGAGGTGCACTGCAGCCACACCCCGTTTTATAATCTCAGCCGCAGACTCCCTCAGTTGCATCAGTTTCCACGTTTTACAACAGCTTCACCAAATATCTAGTGGAAGCTCCCCAAAAAAGCCCTGGGATTGCCACAAGCTAGACCACAAGCAGTTGGTCTACTCTGCTGTAGTTGGACACAGGATAGAAAATCCCAATCGCTGACCAGGAGAATGCTGCAAACCTGGAGTGCCCTGATATATTCAGTGCACTTTCTGCTTGCGGCATTCCCGCTAGTTTAAAAATCAGGACCCAGGATGTTATACATTTTTCTGTAAATAATACGTGGTACTCATTAGATTTAAGCAGGGAGTAGGCTGAAATCTGTTTTTTATGCATATATTATTAACTTTTTTACAAATGTTAAATGTTGACATGTGTTCCTTTTCATTTTCTTCTACCCTTTTCCTTTTTTGGTACATAGTATTTGGCTCATTTTAGAAAGTTATGTTTGTACTTTGCAATGAACCCCAAATGGTGTGTAGTCCAAGAACTGTTTGTGAATCTGGCTTATAGCTGTGGAGACAAGCTAGTGGAGGTGAGGAAGTTTAAGACCAGCTTTTATATGTAAGTCAATTAGCATCTTGTAGTTAACAGAGCTCTTTTACCTCACCAAAGAAACTTTGATATTATTTTATCTAGTCTGGAGAAGAAAACAGTTTATTTCAGTTGGGGTGGCCTGGAATAAATATAGTATTCTCAGCAAGATATACTTTTAATGATCTGCACTTAGTCAAGCAGCATTAGAGGTAAGTCTATCTATTTACCTCAGTCCTATATAATGGCATCCAGTAGTGGGTCATAATTATGTTTAACAAATAAATCAAGATTATTGGACAGCTGCATGCCAATATATTTTATTTGGGAATATGAAACTTTAAACGGATGCTCTCCCTCTGGTATGTTTATAATTCCAGGTTTAATTGCCGAAGCCTCAGTTTTTGACAAGTTTATTTTTAGTCCAGATAGTTGTTCATATTGTGAGATTGTGCCAGATAAAAATAGTACCATATTTCTTGCTGCAGGTTCCTTATATCATCCATACACAAATTAAATCTTAATTATGTATCAATATAGTAGCCTGTTAATGAGATTTATGGATAATTTCCCCATGCAATAAATAGCATTATGCCACAGGCCCATGGGTCCATGACATGTACTGTAGGTATGTAGGCAAACCTAAGTTGCTGTCCCCGGGTAGGCAGTTATGGAAGGGGCATGCACCCTTTCTGATGTTGAGCCCATGGCCATGCACGCAGCTATGCATGTGAGTTTTCTACTAACATGCACACTCAAGAATATCTAGGTACTTAGTTTTCCTTGCATTTTATTTCATTCGTTTCATTTTCTGCTGTTATCTATACATTTAGTTCCAGTGTGCACTAACATTCTCAGTGTGCAGTGGGCACAGTAATTCAAATGATATACAGTACAGCCAGCCAGGATATACCACAGTACATTGCAGTAACTGACATGCCACAAAATACTGCATGACAAAAGGGCTTACCTGTCATTGAATTACTCCATTCCCTGCAGCATTCTGCAATAATTCTGCAAAGTACTGCATTGCATCCTTTCCGGACCCACTGTATATTATAGGCATTCAACCTACATCCATTACAGTTCTTCTATTAAGTTTTGTTATCAGTAACTATTTTAAAAAGGTTTGTGCAATATGAAAAAAATTACTTATCATAGTAATGTTGTTTCTTTTAATGGAGTCTTGCTGTATTCTGACTAAATTCATTTAGCCTAAGCACTTCAACTGTTCCAGAGAGGAAAGGGTTAACTGTATGTCAAAGCATAGAACATTAAGCTCAAGCTCAGTTTTCAAACCTCTGTCTCTGGTACATGTCAGTGTAACCATCAGATTCTTACAAGCACTATACTAACTAATTATAGCCTATAGAAACTGTTTTCTTCCAACTTTAGGCAAAAAGACAACAAACTCCTGGGTTCAAAAGACTGAAGTTGAGAAACCAGAAAGAATTTAATGTAGATAGTGAAAAATAAAACCAATGAGAAACAAAACCCCAACTAGCCAGGAGGGGTATAAAGTACACCTCTGGGGTGCAACACTGTACCTGGCAACCAACATCCCAAAAGAAAACTAGATTCTGAGAGGGGAGGCATGGAGGGAGGTCAGAATACAGCAAGACTCAGAAGAAACAACATTACTATGGTGAGTATTTTTTTTCTTCAAACAACATGAAGTCTTGCTGTATTCTGACTAAATGCAGACTACCAAGCAGTACCCCCCCCCCGGAGGAGGGAGCACAGAACCTATTTTGGGAACAGGATCTGCAATACTGCTGTACCAAACCTAGCATCACTTCCAGCCTGAATGTCCAGAGAGTAATGTTTGGTGAAAGTGTGAACTGTTTTGCAGGTGGCTGCTTTACAAATTTCCACTAAGGGAATGTCCCTAGCTGCTGCCAAGGAGGCAGCTGTACCTCTGGTGGAGTGAGCCCTCAAGCCTGAGGAAGTCTCTTTCCCCAGTTTTGAATAGCAGAATTAGATGCAGGAGACAATCCACCTGACAATAGTTCTCTTAGTGGCAGGTTTATCTTTTCCCACCTCTCCATAAGTGAGAAACAACTGGGAGCAATCATTTCTAAGGGTCTTGGCATGTTCTATATAGTAGCTAAGAGCCCTTTTCACATCTATAGTGTGTAGTCTACACTCTCCTGAGGAGGAATGGTCACTGAAAAATACAGGCCACAACATAGACTGATTCAAGTGAAAGTCCGAAACCACTTTGGGCAGAAACTTTCTATTTGTCTGAAGGACCACCTTGTCCCTATGGAATGAAATTAAGTCAGGTTCCACTGATAAGGCCTATAGTTCACTGATTCTCCTGGCAGAAGTAATGGCTACCAGAAACACAGCCTTCCAAGTCAAGTACTTAAGCTCAGCTGAAGACAATGGTTCAAAGGGAGGCTGCATAAGCTGTGCAATACAGATATCCAGGTCCCAGACAGGAGTAGGTTCCCTAAAGTTGGGGGAGTAATATGAACCAGACCATTAAAAAAACTTAGTAAATACTGGATGGGAGACTATAGAAGAAACCTTCCCTGCAGAAAGGAAGTCAGACACAGCTGACAAGTGAACCTTAAGAGTGGCTGGTCAGGAGCCTAGGCTAGTAAGATGAACTAAATAATCCAGAACAGTGGCAATGCCTGCTGAATCTGGCTGACTGTCCCTCTGGGAGCATCAAATGCTGAACCTCTTCCATTTGGAATTGTACATTTTCCTAGTAGAGGGTTTCCTACTTGCCTTATGGATATCCAAGACTGGCTGCGAAAGATGCAGGGCTACATATTCTAACTCCTCAAGAGCGAAGCTTTGAGTCCGAGGGAATGAAGATTGGGGTACAGTATTCTCCTCTGAGAGGTGGTCAGCAGGTTGTACCTCCTGGGAAGACAAAGAGGATCTGTCACTGACAGGGACAACAGCAGGGGGTACTAAGGTTGTTTGGCCCAGTCTGGGGCCACTAGAATCACTGTACAGGACTGAGACCTGATTTTTACTGAGACTCTAAAAATCAGAGGAAATGCATATAGAAACCAGTTCGACCAGTCCAGTAGGAGGGCATCCTGGGGAACAGACCCCAGATTAGGAGGCCTGCAATGAAACAGAGGAAGTTGATGATTGTCTGGGGCTGCAAAGAGATCTATCTCTAGAATGTCCCATCTCTTGAAAATGTTCTAAGGAACTTGAGGATTCAGGGACCATTCATGGTGACCTTGATAGATTCTGCTGAGTGCATCTGCCAAAACATTGTCCTTCCCTGGTAGATGTACTGCAATCAGGGAGGCGTGAAGAGAGTAATCCAAGGACCACATTTTCATTGCTTCTGTGCACAAGGCCATGGACCGAGTGCTCCTCCTGCTTATTGATGTACCTCATGGTTGAGGTGTTGTCTGTCCTGATCTGCACCACTTTCCCTTGAACTGTCTTTAAGAATGTCTGCTGGGCAAGAAAGACAGTTCTGAGTTCTAAAAGGTTTATTTGCATGAGGGACTTCTGCTGAGACCAAGTTACCTGGGCAGTCAGCTGACCCAGATGATCTCCCCACCTCAGCAGGAAAGCATCTGTAGTGAGAATTAGAGAAGGAGTGTGACTTAGAAAGGGGACACCCTGCCTCATGTCGTCCTTTTCCAGCCACCATTGAAGAGCTGGACTGGGATTAACTTGGTAAGAGGATCCCTTTTCTGCGACCACAAGGACCTTAAATGGATCTAGATGTCCCTCATCTGGAACCTTGCTCCTTGCACCACCACTGTGGAAGCTACCATGTGGCCTATAAACTGTAGGAAGTGTCTGGTTGGCTGAGACATCAGTGGGTGAAAAGATGAAGCCAGAACAGAGAGGGCCCTTACCATTGAGAGAGGAAAAAAGGCCTTTGCCTGAACAGTGTCCAGCTCCACTCCTATAAAAGTGAGAAGCTTGACTGGCTCTAGAACAGACTTTTCAAAATTTAAAGGAAAAACTAGAGACCATAGCAGCCTCTGAGTGACCTCTAGGGCTGACTTGACTTGGTCTGAGGACTGGCCTACTAAGAACCAGTCATCCAGGTAAGGGAATACACAAATGCCCTGCCTTCTGAGAAAAGCCACCACTACTGCTAGACATTTTGTAAACACTCTTAGGGCAGATGTTAAGCCAAAGGGCATTGCCCTGAACTGGTAATGGCCTGAGGGCAACTGGATCCTGAGGTACCTTCTGTGGGAGCCTCTGATGGACATGTGAAAATAGGCATCCTTGAGATCCATGGAAGCTAGCCAGTCTCCTGGTCTCAAAGAAAGAAAGATTATTCCCAGAGTCACCATTTTAAACTTTGGTTTTGTGATGTGCCTGTTCAGGTAGCATAGGTCAAGGATGGGTTGCCACTCCCCTGTCTTTTGTGGGGTAAGAAAGTATCTGGAATACAGTCCCTTTCCCCTGTTCTGTATAGGTGCCCTCTTCACGGCTTGCAGGAGCAGTAGAGAGGAGATTTCTGTCTCTAAGGCAGATGTTTCCAAAGGTGTGACAGAACTGAAGGATTTTGCTCTCATTCTAGGGAACCATTTGAAAGAAATTGAGAGCAAGTCCCAGCTTACCACTTCCAGAACCCATTTGTCTAAAGTAATAGACTTTCAGGCTTGGAAGTAGTAAGCCAGCCTACCCCCCACTGGAACTACGGAGGTGACCCGAATTGACATATCAGAGTGTGTGCTTGGCAGGGGCCTTAGACTGAGAAAAGGATGTAACTCTGCTCATCCCCCTCCTACCTCATCCCATAAAGAACCCCCTTTGCTGAAAAGCAGCAGAAGAAGAGGCCTCAGCTTTGTAGAAAGGCCTGTGAAAAGGCTTGCCCCTGCCAGCCCTAGACTGCTGCTTCTGAGGAGTGATTTCTCTTTCCTTAGCCACTGCACTCCTGCAGGTGGTTCTATATTCATCCATCTTTTTCATGCAAGCCTCTGTTTGTTCTCCAAAAAAGAGTTACCAGTGACAGGAAAATCCATCGCCTTAGTCTGGGTATCCTATGACCAACTGGTACATCTGAGCCAAGCAAATCTCTGCATGGAGACAGATGTAGCCATGACCCTAGAACGAACATCATTAGAGTCCACAGCAGCACAAAATTGGAATTTGGATGCCTCTATGCCACCTGCAGCCACCTTCTTCAACTTCTTGGCCAGCTTGGGGGCATTCTTATCCAGCTCCAGGACTGTATCCCACCTGGATTTTTGGTACCTGGATGTATAAGCCATATAGGCAGCCTGCCTGAGTCCCAAAGAGGATGCCAAGAACTGTTTCTTGGCCATGGCATCCACTTTCCTAGAATCCTTATCTGGGGGTGTGTGAAGCCAAGGGAATGTTAGCCTTGTCACAGGCTGCAGCCTGCACTGCCCCAACATGCTGCAATATGCAACGAAGAATCCCGTACCAGGACCTGACAATGTGTACCTCCTGTCCATCTTTTTATCCACAGGAGGTATAGAAGTAGAGACTTGTAACATTTTTCATGCATTTTTCCCCAGAAACTTATGCAGAGGGATTGACAACCTTTTAGACTCTGAAACATCCATCATCTCCACATAGTCAGGTTCTTCTGGATCCTCCTCGACTTCCACTACTGGAAGTGGGAGAGTTTCAGACTCAGAAAGCCTGGGAGGAGAAATGTTAGAAGGCCTGTCTAGGGAGATGTCAAGCTCTACTGGCTCATCTAGGCCTTCATAATAATCATCATCATCATCATCATCCTCTGGAGAATGTTCTTTTCCTTCCCAGCTGCCCTCATAAAATGCCTCTGGATCATAATCCAGTGGGGCAGAGTCTGACCAAACCGACCGTCTGGTAGTCGGAGCCGGTTCGGTCGAAACTGAGCAAAGCGATTGAACTATTGTGATCTTGTGATCACCTTAGCAATCTCCTCAGCGGCTGGAGTATAGGGGAAGAATCCGAACCGGCTGATTTGTGCTTTTTCTTTGCAGGAACTGATTCTGCCAAAATGGATCTCATTTTGCCCGAGGAGGTATCATCCAGGTCAGCCGACATGCCCTCAGGTTCAGTCAGAACCGAACTGGGCTGGCCATCCGGGTCAGCAGACTGCTCCATCTCTCTTTCCTTCAGCCTACTCAACCTTTTATCCAGAGTGGCATTAGGAAAGTTTTTACATATTTGGCAGTCTGATTCAAGGTGGTCAAACCCCAGATAATAAACACATACAATGTGGGGATCAGCCTTGGCAAAGGCCTCCCCACACTCTGTACAGTGTTGAAACCCAGTGGAACTGGTTTTCTTTTTGGGTTTCTCAGACATGACCTTAGAAAAGTTACTTTTTATAGCCTTCAAGTCAGGTAACACAAACTTATTGGTTTCAACTGTGTCACAGGTTGTTTAAAAATAATGGGAAAAAAATAATTTTTTTGGAACCGATAAGGACCAGGCACCACAGAAAGATTGTAAATAAACAGAAAATCAAACAATTGAATCAGTTCCCAACCGGACTGACCGGGAAGAAACCAAAGGAAAACAATTTCCAATAGAAAATACACAATATCTACCTAGATACACTACCTATACCAAGACTTGACACCAAAAAACAAATAAAACAGTTGGAAAAATGACCGATTTACTAGAACTGAACTAAAGCAGCAAAGGAGGAATTTCCGGAGGGTCTTCACAGTTAGGCGGAGTAAAGAGTCTGACGGTTATACTGAGATGTACCAGAGATAGAGATTTGAAAACCGAGCTCAAGCTCAACGTTCTATGCTCTGGCATAGAGTTAACCCTTTTCTCTCCAGAGCAGTTGAAGTGCTTGGGCAAACTGCATTTAAGTCAGACTACAGCAAGACTTCATGTTGTTTGAAAAGTAAATGGTTTATTGTGTGACTCAGTAACTTTTTTTGAAACATCAAGTGACTCTCCTCTTTTTTAGTTTAAAAATGGCAATTTTCTTAGCATAGTCCATTGGAGGAAATATGCTTTCTGGTTCTCAGAATGATGATCTCAGGTACTCTGAGAATACTCACAGAAAAAAATTTCTGGACTGGTACCCCCACTTTGGGGGCATGCCCCCGAACCCCTCTTTTGTTGACAGTATATATCTGAAAGATCTTCTGGTGCCTTACTGCCCCGCCTGATCACTCTGCTCGGCCAACGAGGGGTTGTTAGAGATTCCAAGAGTGAGTTTAAAATCTTCTGGTTGTAGAGCATTTTCTTATGCTGTATCCACTCTTTGGAATTCTCTACCATGCCGGTTAAGGGAGTGCACCTCCATGGAGGTATTTAAGAAAAATTTAAAAACTTACCTGTGGCATACTTGGAAGATTAATGAAATCTGATTGCAAATATTGTGTTTTGATTGTATGGAAGATCTTATTGTTTGTTTTTAACATGTGATGTTGTTATGAAATTATTTTATTTATGTTTTTAATTGGTATTGTATGTTGTGGTTTTTGACATGATAGCACCTTCATATTCTGAAAGGCACTTTAAAAATAAAGTTATTATTATTATTATTATGGGAATACTGTCAACATTACAGCCTGAATCCACCCCTATTATCAGCAAGTCAACACTGGCACTGTCATTTAGTGAACAAGCAGTTTTCCCTCATCAGTCACAAAGAACGGTACATCATGATCACAGTACACATTGTGAGACAGAGAGAGAATGCTAAGGCAGAATGGGCTCCTACAGAGAGGCACCAGGCTACGGCACAGTTCAGTGGTTCCATGGGGTGAGGGATGCACACAGAGAGAACAGGGCACAGGGGTGGACAGCCCCTGGGAGCTGGGGGTGCTAACTGCATCCTAGCCTGTCAGAAGCATGACCTGTGCTGCTGGCTCCACGAGCTGCTTAAACATTTATTTTAGCCTCATCCCCATGTCATGTCTTAGTGATGTGTTCTTCCATGGGGGGAGGGGTTGGTCTCTTTTGTCTACTGAACCCAAATCTCATGAAGCCCTTATAGGAAACACAAGCAAAATGGTGAGGAGAGATGCATCTGACTATTGATGGACCATAAATAGTTAACTTTTATAGTTCAGCACACTGCGTGGTGTCAGGCTTTCCTCTTCCAATGGCACCAGCCAGCCATCTGTAGCCTTGGCAATGGTTTTGTGATGTTGCTGTCTAAGGCTTCATTGCCTGTGTTCACTGCCGCGGTCGTGCCTGTGTATAATTGGCACTGGGTGCAGCTCATCGTTTGAGTTATTTTTTCTGTTCCTGTGCATGATGGCAGCAGCAGGCAGCATAAACAAGTGATCACTGCCTTCATATACATCACCCCTCTCAACAGCTGGATGGGAGATGAGCCTTGAGTGAACTCTCTGGGTGGACCAGGATGAGTCAAGGTTCAGTGGGTGTCAGGTCCAACCTCTGAGCCCTGATGAGGTGGATGATCTGGATTACCAGTAAGTCCAGCAGATCACTAAGCTCCTCTTCCCCTGAGACTCACGTCTAGGTAGGTGACACAAGGCAGCAAGGTGAATGGACCACTGGAGCTGAGGGTAAATGATGGCCATGTGATTGACCTGCACTTTGTAGTCTGGGCATTGGCTGGCAGTGTTAATGGGGCCAGTGGCTGAAGTAGCAGGCAGCAAACTTTTTTCATCACTCAAAAGTGACCAGGTCACTGTAGCATTGGGGTCCCTGGAGTGGTCCCAAGGAGAAGGAAAGTGGATGCAGTGCACCATCAGACTTGCCCCATAGCTGGCAGTGTGGTGGCCTGGACTCATTAAGAGAGGAGAGAGGAGAGGGGACTTGGTCTAGTCCTGGCAAGTCAGCAGTGTGAGAGGGAGAAGAGGGGTTGGGTCACATTGAAGTTCAGGGAGGCTTGGGGGTTGATGGCACCAGTGAGAACTAGAAGTAAATGAAGGCCAGGCACCTAAGGCTGTGAAGAAAAGTGGAACAGAGGTGAGAACTGGAGCAAGCAGCACTGCAGGTGCAGCAGCAACAGCACAAATGATTATTGCATGTACTGTAAGAAGTGAAGAATCCCATATGTGACAGTCTGTCAAAAGTATCACTCTGTTCTGGTTAGTAGTTTTGGTAGTAAAATATTTTATTCATAAAATCCAGTCACGAATACTGATTACTCAGATGGCCCAAGACCCATTTACAGTGGGGCTGTGATATTACGGACTCCATTGTAAATGAACAAAATTAAACTTGCATATCTTCATGAAAGTTAGGATTATATACTCTGTTTTTAGAAATTAAATTTATCATATTCTACCCCTACTTTACTCATCTCTTTATGCACTTTTCTTCTCCACACCTGTCTAGTTCCTTGCATACCACACATTTTGCCTTGCCTTCTCTTATTTATTTGTTTGTTTTTATTAACTGGGTGAGGTGCACTAGCCAAATGAATGACTATTTTCAGAAATGACCCAGGAGGTTATAAAGTAGTGGTACAGAAATACATGACAAATCAGAAGCAGTACAGAAACAGTGACAAAACTCATTGACTTGAGTAACTCATAATACAGCAGGCAAAGTGACACCTCGAGGAACGTTTGCAAGCCCCATCCCTCGGACCCAGGAGCAGTTCATCTGCAAAAGGGTCCCCTTCAGACACCTCGGGGGAACATTTGCAAGCCACCCTCCCTTGGACCTAGTGGCAGCTCATGTGCAAAAGAATCCCGATTGGACACCTTGGGACACATTTGCAAGCCCCCTGCCTCAGACCCAGCAGCAGCTCATCTGCAAAAAGGTCCCCTTTAAACACTTCGGAGTATGTTTGCAAGCCCCCTCCCTTGGACTCAGCAGCAGCAGCTCATCTGCAACAGGGTCCCCTTCAGACACCTCACGGCACTTTTTTAAGCCCCTTCCCTCCAACCCAGTGGCAACTTATCTGCAAAAGGGTCCCCTACGGGCACCTCAGGGCACGTTTGCAAGCCCCCTCCCTTGGACCCAGTGGTAGCTCATCTGCAAAAGGGTCCCCTTCGGACATCTCAGGGCATATTTGCAAGGCCCCTCCCTCAGACCCAGTGGCAGCTCATCTACAAAAGTCTCCCCTTTGGACACCTCAGGGCACATTTGCAAGCCCCCTCCCTTGGACCCAGTGACAGCTCATCTGCAAAATGGTCCCCTTAGGACACCTCGGGGCATGTTTGCAAGCCTCCTCCCTCAGACCCAGCAGCAGCTCATCTGCAAAAGGTAGCCAGCTGAACCAACTCAGGCGCCTGCCACTATTTTAAAAATCCTGAGTGTGCAGAAGATTAATTTGATTCAGTGTTGCAGCTGTTCCACATTCAATTAATTGGAGCTGCTTCACATTTTAACTACTCTGCTTATGCAAGCTTCTTCTCTGACTTAGGTTTTTTATCACACCCTTCCTCCCTTCCCCCACCCCAACACCTTATAAAATAGTCTTTAAGTCCAGCTAGCCCCACCCCACTTGGACTTCTGAACCAATTACTATAATTAACTTTACCCTGCTTAAAGGGACAGTTGCATCTCATCTCACTGAACCACACAAGCACAATTTCTGCTACTGTGACGAGGAGACCCACCTATCTGGCTTACCATCAAATATACTTCTAACTGCATATCCCTTAGGGCCTGTCATTCCCTTTAATCTCTTACTTTATAGCTCTCCTAATCTCGTATTCATCTTGCTTCCTATTCTTCTCTCTGCCCAAGACACTCACCTGTCACCTTTCACCACTGACTCTCCTCAAATCTTTCATCCTCTAACAATTACCTAAACTGTCCTCTTGCCTGTCCCCCATTCATCCCTTCTACTCAACATTAACTATGTTTTCCCACCTGGCACTAGTCTTTATTTTCTTCCAAAGTATAGCTAAGAATTCCACCCCTTTGGTTATATCACTGACTGATCTAGCATCTATAATCAATCCCTGCCCATCATGCCAGGTGGGAAGGAACTAGAAGGGGAAGGATCAGATTTGTTACAGTACAGTAGCTTCTTGTTGTTTTTACATTGTTTCTTGTGGATTTTACTTGGTAGAAGGTTATTTCTTTTCTTTCTTACTGCTTCTAAGGGGCTAGCAGGGTATTGTTTTGGGGCTGTTGGAATTTTGAAAACTGTTTTGGTGGCTATAAGTGGGCTCATTTGTTTGATGTTTCACTGTGTAGGAGGCTGCAATTGTAGAGGCCTGTTTCTTTTGGATTTAAAACCTATTTGGTGTGATTTAACTGGGACTGTTTCTTTGAATCAGAGACCTATATCTTCTAATTTGAAGCCTATTTTGACGTGTTGTTGGTTAAGTTGTTTGAATTGGAGACCTGTTTCTTTTGGTAGCAAACCTATTTTGGGGGCTTTGAGTAGAATTGTGATTCATTGTTGCTGGCTTCACTAGCTGCAAAGGTTAGTACATAGTGGGGGAAGGGTGCTAATGGTCTGACCAGGGGCCTCAGCTACTGATTGTTTCTGGAAGACTTGGGTTGGTCCCACCCCCCAACCCCTCACCTCACCCACTCCTGGTCCATGATTTCCTTTATACCAGGGGTTCTGACATCACTTCCTCAAACAGGCAAAGGATATGCACCTGTCATAGCAGAAGCAGACATCCAGGAAAGGAACAGCAGTGAGTGAAGAGATGACTGCTCTCTCAATGGAAGGGAAGTAAATGCAAATCTAGGAACTTTCATTGTTACTTCTTCGCATTGATATTGCATTTGGGAAAGGTGGAGTAGGAGTTTGAAGAAGGTTGTGCAATGGCTACTTAAAGTCTCTTTTTGAGTTTGATAGGAAGGATAGGAATATAAAAAGCAGTTGCTCAATCTTTCTAAACGTACAACAAAGGAGGTAAGGGAAATTAAGAAAAGAAAATGTTTTGCACTGGTTGAGGAGGGAGAGGGGAGACTTGGGGGGGTGTTTGGTATCCTGCATCTGGAAGGGTGGGGGGTCGCTGGTGGGCAACGACAGCAATGGGTAGGGTGGTAGGCTGCAACAGCTGCGGTGCACCAATCTTTCTAAAAATTGCCTGGAGTGTGGGAGGATGTTTAGTGTGCAACCACATAGAAAAACTCAGAAAGGAGATTGAGGGCCTGCAGGAGGAACTAAGACAGGCAAGGCAGACTGGGGCTGGGTTTAGCCCAATACTGGAGGGAGGAAGAAGGGGAGATGAGGGAGGGTGATTTAAGCCAACAGTGGTGAGGACAGGGTCAGAAGAAGGGAAGCAGAGACAAGGGGGCCCAGGCCAGGAAGAACGATTGCCGGGGAAACCAGGTCAGGAGACAAAAGACAAATGGAAGGAGGAGATAGGGACTTGTGAGGGGAGGTGAAGAAGTGGCAAAAGTCATGGAGTGAAAAGGAGAGAACAGGTTACTATGAAGAGAGAGGGAGCGGGCATTTGTGAAGGGTCTTCAGAAAATAGTTTTGCACTGCTAGAGAGGAAGAAGGTGGAGGAGGGAAATGATGAAATTAGAGGAGTAATTGATAAATACCTGGACCAAACTGGAAAGGGGGGAAGTTCTGCTGGGAGAATTGCAACAGGGGCAAAAGGGGGAAATAATGTGCAGGAGGAAGAAGAGGAGCTGGAAATGAGAGAGGGAGATGAATGGAAGCAAGCAGGGAGTAAGGGTGGTGGAATCTTAGTGCTGGGGGACTCAATACTAAGAGGAGTCAGGTGGGGTAGCAAGGGGGAGAGGCATAGTCGCATTTGGGTGGAGGCCATGCCAGTAATGACAGCAGAACAGGTGGGACAATCTGTTCTGAAATATGCTAGAAGGGGTAGGGACAAACCTCATTTAGTTATACATCTTGGGATAAACGACCTGGCTGACAAGACAATAGATATAGTCCAGAGGAGATTTGAGGAACTAGCACAGTTATGTGAGGAGGCAGGAAGATTAGTAACTTTTTTGGAGATGCTTCCAGTGCCCAAGGCAAGCACAACAAGAAAGTTGAGAATAGAGGAATTTAACAGATGGCTAAGAACCTGGTGTTGTGCTAAAGGGTATGGGCAGTTGGGGGTGGGAGGACCTGGGAGGACAGTAATCTCTATGCCAAGGACAGACTACACTTGAGTAAGGAGGGAAAGAAAGTGTTGAAACAGAGGATGGAGGAGTACATAGAGGAAGTAAGGAATTTAAACTAGGAGCGGGGGTGGCAATTGGGCGAGAGACATGTAGGTTGGGAAACCATATGAGCTAACCCCCTGTAACAGTGACAAAGGACAAACGGCAAGTACTAGTGGTGATGCTAGTAAAGGAGGTCAGGATGGGAGGGGGGAAGGGTGGAAGGTGGTTACCCTTAATGCTAGGAGCCTTGGGAGGAAAACTACAGAGTTACAGGTGCTCATGGCAGAGGGAGAGGTGGACATTGCAGCCATTAGAAACATAGAAACATAGAATTTGATAGCAGATAAGGACCGCTTGGCCCACCCAGTCTCCCCATTTCCCTACCTAATGGATAAGCTGCAGATCCTAGTTAACCAGCAGCCTACTTCTTCCTGCCCCCACCCCCTAGAATTGCCTTATGACTGTCCCATGCATGCTTGAATTCCACCACTGTTTGTGACTCCACAACCTCCTCTAGAAGGTCGTTCCATGCATCCACAACTCTCTCTGTGAAAAAATACTTCCTTAAATTACCTCTGAGCTGCCCCCATCTTCAAATTGTGCCCCCTTGTTCTTGCACACCTCTTTTTTTGAAAGATGCTACCCTCTTGGACTTTGTTGATTCCCTTGAGGTACTTGAAAGTTTCTATCATGTCCCCCCTCTCCCTCCTTTCCTCGAGGCTATATATATTAAGCTCCTTAAGTCTCTCTTAATATGTCTTCCGGTGCAGACCCTGCACCATTTTAGTTGCCCTCCTCTGGACAGCTTCCATCCTGTCTATGTCTTTGCGGAGATTGGGTCTCCAGAACTACATGCAGTATTCCAGATGGGGTCTGACCAGCTGTCTGTACAGAGGGATAATAAGCTCCTGTTTTCTACTGGTGATGCCTCTCCCTATGCATCCCAGTATCCACCAAGCCCTCCTTGCTGCCCTCTCACTTTGCTTGCCCACCTTTAGGTCATCTGATATGACTACCCCTAGGTCCCTTTCCATTTTTGTTGTTGTTAGTATCTCACCCCCATTGTGTACTCTTCCCCTGGGTTTTTGTTTCCCAGGTGCATTACCTTGCACTTCTTAGCATTGAATCTAAGCTGCCATGCATTTGACCATTCCTCTAACCTCAAGTCCCTTCTCATCCTTTCCACCCCACCTTCTGCATCAACTCTGTTGCAGATCTTTGTGTCATCTTCAAAGAGACATACTTTTCCTTCCAGTCCCTCTGCAATGTCGCTTATAAAGACATTGAAGAAGACCAGTCCTAATACTGAACCCTGCGGTACCCCACTAGTAACCCTCCTTTCTTCAGAGTGGACTCTATTTACTATTACTCTCTGTGTCCTATTCTCCAGCCAGTTCTTTACCCAGGCTGTCATCTTGGGACCCACTCCCAGGCTGTCTAACTTGTATATTAATCTTTTGTGTGGGACTGTGTCAAATGCCTTGCTAAAGTCTAGGTAGGCCATGTCCACAGCCCCTCCCTGATCTACTACTTTGGTCACCCAGTCAAAGAAATCTATCAGATTCATCTGGCATGACCTTCCCACTGTAAATCCATGCTGCCTTGGGTCCTGTGCCCTTCTGGCCTCTAGATACTTGACAATTCTTTCCTTCAGAAGTGATTCCATCATTTTCCCTAACACTGAGGTTAAACTAACAGGTCTGTGGTTTCCTGCTTCTGCCTTGCTCCCACTTTTGTGAAGGGGAATCACATCTGCCCTCCTCCAGTCCTCGGGTACCACCCCATCCTCCCATGATTTGTTAAAGAGGGTAGTCAGTGGTGTCACTAGTTCTACCCTTAGTTCTTTTAGAATTCTGGGATGAATCCCATCAGGCCCCATTGCTTTGTCCACCTTCAGTTTTAAGAGTTCTTTCAGAACCCTTTCTTCTGTAAATGGCAGGTATCAACTTCTGTATCCAGAGTGTTTCTACTGTTTGTTTTAGGTACCTCCCTCTTCCTTTGTAAATACTGAGCAAAAATATTTGTTTAGTATCTCTGCCTTTTCACAGTCACCTCTGCCCGCCCTCCTCCCTTTATTAAGCCTCACTATCCCTCCCTTGGTCTTCCTTTGCTCCCTGATGTACCTATAAAAGGTTTTATCCCCCTTCTTAACTGAGTTGGCTATCTTTTCCTTGGGCCTTTGCTGTTCTGACTGCCTTCCCAGCTTCCTTTTGCTTTAACTGATACAGTTCTCTGTCCTGCTCCTTCTGTGATTCTCTTGAACCTTCACTGCCACTTCAGAAACATGGGCCACCCAATACAATGACTGGGGCCTGTCTGTACCAGGATACAGGTTATTTTGTAGGGAGAGGGTGATTGGGAAAGGAGGGGGTGTGGCACTATATGTGAAGGAAGGACTGAAGTGTGTAAGGGAGAAAGGGGAGGAGGGTAGTATGGAGTCAATTTGGATGCAAATCCAAGATTCCAAGAATAGGATTCTTAGAATGGGAGTGGTGTACAGGCCGCCATCTCAGATGAAGGAGTTAGATAGGGAACTAGCGGGACAGATCTGGAGGACCTGCAAGAAGGGTAGTGTGGTGATTGTGGGGGACTTCAACATGCCAGTAGTGGACTGGAGTACCCCAACAACCAGGAACAGAAGGAACAGGTACTGCTGGATGCCTTCCAGGACAGCTTCCTGCTGCAAATGGTCAGTGAACCAACCAGGTAAGGGAATACCCTTGAATTTGTGCTGGCAAATGGGGACTTTGTGAGAGAACTTACAGTGGAGGAACCACTGTCAGGGAGTGACCACAACTCAGTATGGCTCACATTGGATATGGGCAAGGAAGGAATGGAATCTGGCACAAGAGTGTTGGACTTCAGAAGGGCCAACTTTGGGAGGATGGAGGAAGTGGTAAAAGGGTACCTGGCCAGAATTCAATCTAGTATGGACACTAACCAGAGGTGGGAGCTCATGAAGCTGGGGATAGTGAGGCAACCAAAACCTGCTGCAAGGCCCAGAGCAAGAAGGCTAGGCTAAGAAACTGAGCTGGTTGAGCAAGGAGATCATGGAAAGGTAAGGAGGAAAGAGCTGCCTTTAGGAGGTACAAGAAAACAGGAGAGGGGAGGACAGGAGGAGTACTTGACAGAATCGAAGGAGGTGACAAGGGCAGTAAGGGAGCAAGGCATCTACGGAACTCAGGCTGGCACAAGGCATTAAGAAGGGGGAGAAGGACTTCTTTAGGTACATCAGGGAGAAAAGGAGCTGTAAGGACCACATAGTAAGGATTAGGAAGGAGGGGGATTGGGTGGAAGCAGGGTGCAATAAGGCAGAAGCACTAAATGAGTGCTTCTGCTCAATATTTACTAAAGAGAAGAGGGGATGACACCCAAGGGGGAGAAATGGCAGAAACAGGGGGGGAGGGAGTGACAGATGAGGAAATCATGGAGGGCAGAGTTCGGGAGGGTTTGAAGGCACTGAGGGTGGATAAGGCACCAGGCCCAGATGGCATCCACCCCAGGGTACTGAAGGAGCTGGTAGAGGTCCTTGCAGGGACTTTGGCAGACCTATTTAATGCCTCATTACATTGGGGGTGTGTACCTCAGGACTGGAGGATGGCTCATGTGGTGCCCCTCCACAAGAGTGGCCCCAAGGATGAACCGGGAAACTACAGACCAGCGAGCCTCACATCCATCATGGGTAAGCTAATGGAGACCATCCTGAAGGAGAGGCTGGTGGCCTTTCTAGAGGCCAAAGGACTACAGGACAGCAGATAGCATGGCTTCATATGGGGCAGATCCTGCCAAACCAACTTGGTGGAGTTCTATGACTGGGTAACTAGGCAACTGGACAGAGCCATGCAGTGGATGTCCTGTATCTGGACTTCAGTAAGGCATTCAACTTGGTGCCACATGGAAGGCTGGGAAGTAAGTTAGTAGGCACAGGGGCAGGTGCAAAGCTGGTGAGATGGGTAGGGAACTGGCTTCAGGAAAGGCAACAGAGGGTGGTGGGTGGGGAGCTCTCACACCCAAGGGTAGAGATGAGCAGTGTTCCACAGGGTTCAGTGTTGGGACCAGTGTTGTTTGGGATATTCATTGCAGACATATCATTGGACATCAAGAGCAAGATCAGTCTGTTTGCTGATGATACCAAGATAGGAGCAGTGCTGGATGACCTAGGGGGATGGCAGGGGTTGCAGGATGATCTGGCAAAGCTTGAAACCTGGTCAGACACCTGGCAACTGGGGTTTAATGCCAAGAAGTGCAAGGTGCTGCATTTTGGGATGAAGAACCCAAGGAGGATTTACCAGCTGGGGGGAGTGCAGCTAGCCCAGACAGAGAGGAGGAGGAGAAGGATCTGGGGGTGCTCATTACAGGGTCAATGAACAACTCAGCACAATGTAGGAAGGCAGCTGCAAAGGCTAACAAAATGCTGGGTTGTATTGCAAGGGGTATATCCTCAAGGAGGGAGGAGGTGATTCTGTCACTGTATAGGTCATTAGTTAGACTGCACCTGGAGTACTGCGTGCAGTACTGGCACCTGTATCTGAAGAGGGACATTAAGTTACTGGAAGAGGTGCAGCGCAGGGCAACAAAGATGATCAAGGGACTGGGGGACTTATCATACGAGAAGAGGCTGAGGGAGTTGAACATGTACTCACTGGAGGAGAAGAGGGACGGGGGACATGATTGAAACCTTTAAGTACATGAAAGGAATAAACAAGACAGGTAGAGAGGGGCTGTTCAAAATAAGGGAGGGGAGGGACACCAGGGGCCATGATATGAGACTGGAGGGAGGATGGTTCAGGAGGGAGATGAGGAAACACTTTTTTACAGAGAGGGTGGTGGCTGGGTGGAATGCGTTACCTGCAGAAGTCTTATCCAGTAGAACAGTGAACTGCTTCAAAAGGGGATGGGACAGGACAAGGGGGAGGGTCAATGAAGGGGAAAGGTGGAAGGAAGGGGCAGCTGAGAATAAGGGGTGCTAACTGCACATTCGAGCAGACTTGATAGACCTCTAGGGCTTTATCTGCTGGCAAATGTCATATGTTTGTATTCCACCCTGTGCAGTGGGTTACAGCAGCTCTCACTCATGATCAAATTACAAGTTATCCTCCTCAGGCTACCAAGGCATCCCTGGGTATTTTAACATCCCCTCTTTCAATCATGACACTCTTGCTTGTAGCTATAGTCTGTCCCTTGTGTCATATGCCCACTCTGGCTATCATGTTCCATTGGTTCTCCAGGAGCAAGCACTAATAATAATAATAATAATAATAACATTTATTTAATTAAGTGCCTTTCAATGTCTCAAGGTGCTGTACAGCATAATACAAAAACAAACACATATTCAGATACATCCAATATAAAATCAGAATAAAACAGGAAACACCTTTTCCCATAAAAAAGTCTTCAGTGCCTGCTTAAAACTCCCCACCGTCCTGCACTCCCAGAGCTGATGGGGCAGAGAATTCCAGAGGGTAGGTGCCACAAATCCAAAGGCACGAGCACCAGATGACTTCAAATTTACCCTCAGAATCTCCAGCAACCGCTCGTCAGCCGAGCGGAGCTGTTGCAGAGGGGTGTAAGGCACCAGGAGCTCTTTCAAGTAATCAGGACCCAATCCATGTAGGGCTCTGTAGGTCAGAAGACCTACCTTAAATGTGATCCGCCACTGTATTGGCAGCCAGTGCAGAGCATTCAGCACAGGGGTGATGTGAGATCTTCTAGAAGCCCCAGTCAACAAACGTGCTACTGCGTTCTGCACTAGCTGCAAGTGGCGGATATCAACCCCAGGAAGCCCTAGATAAAGGGAGTTACAGCAATCAAGGCATGATGTCACAAAGGCATGGATCAAGACAGGCAGGTCACTGGGTGGAACAAGGTGCCTAATCCTGGCAATGTTCCTAAGATGGAAAAAGGCCAGCTTGACGACTGCAGACACCTGATGCAGAAGGGTCAGACCAACATCATACTCCACTCCCAGGTTACGCACCCATTCAGAGGTGAGGATCTGGTCCTCCCCTCAGGACTAAACCTGAAGGAAACCCAGTCCTCAATCCCTCTACCCTATGACCTGGGTCCACAACCAAAACCTCAATCTTTCCTGGGTTCAACCTTAAACCACTTAAATTCACCCAATCTTGGATTTCTGCAAGGCAGTTGTTCAGTACCGAGATAGCACCAGCCTGGTCAGGTGCAAAAGACAGGTAGAGCTGGGTATCATCAGCATAGCAGTGAAACCTCAGCTCATACCATCTTACAATGTCTCCGAGGGGTAGCATATATACTGCGAATAACATGGGGGACAGCACTGAGCCCTTAGGCACCCTGCATGGCAGAGAGAAGGCCCTGGATGAAAACAAACCTGAGACCACTCTCTGCATTCTCCCTGCGAGGAAAGATGAAACCCATATGAGGACTGTACCTGACAGCCCACAGATGGACCTCAGGCGTTCAAGCAGAACCCCATGATCCACAGTATCAAAAGCTGATGATAGATCAAGGAGAACCAAGCTAGAAGGGTGTCTCTGATCTCTCACCATCTGGAGATCATTGAGCACCCGAACCAGAGCAGTCTCAGTACTATGCCTCTTACAAAAACCAGATTGGAGAGATTCGTATAAACTATGGATGGTTAAATGGTTATCCAATTGAGCAGCCACAACTTTCTCAATATCCTTCCCCACAAAAGGGAGGTTAGAGAAAAGCCTGTAGTTTGCTATGTTCTCTGTGTCTAAAAAAGCTTTTTTCAGAAGGTGGATCACCACCTCCTCCTTCAGGGAGCTAGGGAACACTCCTGTATCTAAAGAGCACCGGATAATCTGAGCTAAGACCAGGCCGATGATCTCGCCACAACCCAAAATCAGGGAAGTAGGGCCAGGGTCTAAACTACAGCATGTGGGATGCATCTTCTGGACAATCCTCATAGTATCTACAAAGTCCGGCAGGTCAAAGGCTCTCCAGGAAACTCCAGGCTCTGTGACAGGGCACTGATCAATGGCAACTCCCTTAGAGTGAAGTTGGAGGCACTCCCTCCTGATGTCTTCGACCTTATTCGCAAAGAATTGAGCTATCTCATCACAATCAGTTTGTGTAAAATCTCGGAGCTGCTGACAGGCTGGGTTGCCCAGTCGGTCAACAGTTCTGAAGAGTTGGGCCGGTCGATTCCGTGTAACAGAAATTTCCCTGGGCAGGAAATCTCTAGCAAAATAAGGTGGTCAGCATCAGCAGCCGTCTTCCTCCAATGACGCTCTAACCTACACCCCGTCCTCCGCAATCCTCTCAGAGCTCCATCAAACCACGAAGCGCTGGGGCGATGTGGAAGGGGGCGAACACGAACAGGCACAATCTGATCGAGGGCTGCCGATATGGCCCCATTATAGGCACTACCAACTGCTCAGGATCAGTACAAAACTTGTCCAACAACGAGAGGTCAATAACCGCCATCAGGTCTTCAGGGACCACATCCCACAATGGGCAGTTTCTGACTAACTCCACAGGGGCCGACCTACCCAGGGGGGCCTCCAAATTGAACCCAACTGAGTAGTGATTGGACCAACTGACTGGTTCCACCACCAAATCGGAGGCCTTGATCCCCAGGAGGAAGACCAGGTCAAGACAGTGTCCTCCCTTGTGTGTAGCTGAGGAAACAACCTGTGTAAAGCCCAGAGATGTCATCTGCTGGAAGAAATGTTGACCAAAAAGCTAAGATTCATCATCGACCCAGGCACTGAAGTCGCCCAGAACCATCAGTCTGGGTGACTCCAAGGCCATGTCGGCAGCAAAATCTGCTGTTTCCTGCAGAAAAAGCTTCTCATCACCTGGTGGATGGTAAATGAGGGCAATCCTGCACCCTACACCAGCTACCACAGTACATTCAAATGACCTGGCCTCCTCAACTGGCACACCAGTTAGGCCCAATTCGGTCTTGAAACAGACTGCCACTAACCCAGATCTGATCATTTTTACTGAATCCTGGCTTAAAAGTACTATCTCTGACCAGCAGATCTCACTTCTTTCCTATAACCTGTTCAGAACAGACAGACCCATGACGGGTAAGGGGGGGTAGTCATCTACAACAAATATCACTTAAATGTCTCCATGACCAATGCCGTGTCCAAACCCAAAGAATTTGAGTGCATGACCATGAAAATCTAAATATCCACAGTCAAAGCTCTTAGCATCATAGTTTGCTGCAAGCCCCTCTCAATGGGTCTTGAGCTAACCTCAACCCTTAAAAGCTTGATCGTGCCCATAAACAATGAGATCATCTTTCTAGGTGAGCTCAACCTTTACTGGCTCTCGCTTAAGGCATGTGTTCTGAAAGAACTCTGTGATCAGCTTGGACTGTCCCAACTCATTACGGAGCCAACAAGGCTCAACTCCAAAAATCATGCAAATATTGGATGATGTTATCACAAACCTGTGACAGGGTAGAATAGGACCCTGTCCCATTTGTTAGGGTGAAAGTGTAAATGCAAGGATCTGTATTCTTTCCTTTTCTGTCTCTTCTGTCTGGTTGCACAACCAAATTTTCCTGTGAGACCTTCGGACTTGATCAACCCAAACAATCTTGAAATCCTTTGCCTCTCTCTCTCTCTCTCTGTTTTCTCTTGCTGCTTCCCTCCCTTGCGTATCTATATCTAGTAATATAAGAATATATGAGAATCAGTGTATGGAGTGAAGCTGATATTGAGATCTCTTTTGTGTGAAAAAGATGTTTTGTGTTACTGTTGAAATGTGTATCTGTTTATAATGTGAGAACTGTAAAAAGCTAGAGGTCATTTGAGTGCAAATGCCTGAGCCTTTTGCAAAGGCTGGAGGTACCTCAGGAAGGTATCAGTGTGCTAAGCAGCTCCTGAAATTGACAAAGAACAGGATGCTTACAAAGGATTGGGGTTGAAAAAGACTGATAAAAACAGCTAAGCTTGAGTTGCAAGACAGATTTGTTCCACAAGAAAGATTTTTTACAAGATATTTTATTTTGCTCCTGTATATAGTTATTCTGAACAAGTTTATTTTATTTTGTTATTGAAACTACAAATAAACAGTTTTATGGAATTTTACAAGTGCTCCGGGTTTTCTGTATGCTTTCTGACCTATGCCGCTATGATAGATGGTGTCAGCCTAAGTGGGATTTAAGCTGTGCATACCCTAAGACAAATTTGTGTGTGGGTACTGGACCTAGTACCAGGGAAGCACAGAGGAAGGTATGGATTCTGCAGCAGCAAGTCTAGGAGTGGTTACCAGGAGAATGGCAGCCAAACTATTTATTTTATTTATTTATTCTAGGATTACAAGTACCTTTGAGCCAAGGCTCTTTTACATAGGTTCCATGTCAGAAATAACAAACAACAAGGAAGAAACAGTGAAATAACAGTAAACAATTCATGTACAACAGTGCTATTGAAAGAGGTCAATTATAGGAAGAGTAAGGTGTAGAGGAGGAGGAGAAGTGTAGGTAGTTAAAAGAGGCAGCTATAGTAAAATGATGACCATAGCTAAGATGCATGTGCCCACAAGGAATGGGTAGGGCCAGGCACCCGGGGGTGGCAGAGAAACAGGGATGAGAGGAGAGGGGGAGGATGAAGATGCAGCCAGAGGCATTAGTTGAAAAATAAATGGGAAGGAGTGATAGAAGAGAAAAAGGGGCAGGGTGAAGGGGGGAATAAGTGCTATAATGGGGCAAGGAGAGACTAATGAGGTGGTATGAAGACCTGAGATTTGAAGTGGTGCCTCTGGAGCTGAGGGAAGGGGACTGGGGAGCCTGGGGTTAAGCAGTATATAAGTTAGGATTAAAGCTGTGTAGGTCATCATCTAGGAGAGGCAGTCACAGGAGCTAGAGGCAATGAGATGGGCCCAGAGCCTGGTTTTGAACAGACCTAGTGTTGAGGCAGAGGAGATGGTATGGCTGAGACCATTCATCCATAGAGGAGCCCTATAGGTGAAGGAGCATTGGCCCTGCGTAGTTCAACAGTGAGGAACTTGTAGAATCTGGGTTGTCGAGCTCCTGGTGTTCTGTTGGTTGGTGTTTTGATGTAACAAGGCAGTAACACTGGGGGGTGTGAGGCCAAGGTTGATTTTTCCCACCATAGCATATGTGAGATACTTTATATGGTTGGAGAGTTGGAGCCATCCGGATTATTCATAAAGGTGTGCGTGAGGCAGTGGGCACCAGTTGTGAGTCGGCATGCTTTGTTAAGTGCAGTTGTCATACACCAGAGGGCGGACGTTGTGGCAGAGCCGTAGATAATGAGGCCATAATCAATAATTGACACCACAGTACTCTGGATGGCAATCTTCAGGGCCCCTGGGGTGAGGTACTGCTTGTGTTTGTAGAGTAATCCAAGGCATGTGCTGGCAGCTTTAGCCACACTGTCAATGTGAGCCGTATAGGAGAGATTGGGGTCAAGCAGAATCCATAGGTATTTGAAAGAGTAAACTTGTTCGAGGACAGTCCCCTGCTTCGTGGAGATGGCAAGGAGGTGTTGCTTGTAACAGTTATGTGAACTGCAGAATAGCAATGACTTGGTTTTCTTGTGATTGAGGACTAGTTTATGATTGGAGAACCATGTTTCAATGGCACTGAATCCAAGTTGGAGGCTGTGTTGTAGTGGTGAAAGGTCCTTGTGCATAGAAAAGACAACATAATCATCCACATACAGGATGATTTGTTCTGAGCAGGATTGTGGTAGGGAGTTTAAAAAGAGGCTGAAAAGGAGAGGGCCCAGTATGGACCCCTGAGGTACTCCGGAGCAGACAGGCAAGGTGTCTGAGATAGCACTGGCAATTTTTACTCTTTGAGAGTGGTTGTCAAGGTAGCTTCTGAACCAGTGGGCTGAGTCCAGTGTGAGACCAGCAAGGAGTAGTTGGTCATACAGCAGCCGATGATGGACCATGTCAAACGCCTTCGAGAGGTCAATGAAGACAGCCCCTGTAACTAGCAGAGACAGAAGTGCAGTCTGAGATTGTACAGCCAGCACAAGTCATGGAAAAAGAACAGGCAGTGGCAGAACCTGAAAGCCTGATGAACTTTTTGAAATGGTGGGCTGTACAACAAAAAGAGACTGAGATGCAGAGAGAAAAAAAATCAGTGGCTAGAAGCATTGAGGAGAGAAGAGCTGCAGCAACAGGAGCAGCAGATGAGAGAAGAGATGCAATGACAGGAACAATGATGGCTGGATACCTTACAAGCTATCAAAGGCAGAGGATCCAGCACAGATCCAGATAAGCAACAAAATGCAAGCAACCTAAAGGCCATTAAACTTACAAAGCTGTGTCCCCCCAGATGATATTGAGGCATACCTGACAACTTTGAAAGAGTTGCCACAGCCTGCCAGTGGCCAAAGCAGCAATGGACAATCAGACTGGTACCTTACCTGACAGGGAAAGCCCAGCTTGCCTACAGCAGTATGGACATTGCACAGTCAGAAACTATGACCTGGTGAAAAGCGAAATCTTGAAAAGGTATGACATCTCTAGAGAGACCTACAGGAAGAGATTTTGAACTCTGCGGTACAACTCAGTTGACAATCCTCGAGAAGCCTTCACCTGACTCAGAGAACTCCTGATGAAGTGGATCCAACCAGAAAGCAAAACATCCCACAGATCATTGACACATTTGCCATGGAGCAATTCATCATCTTGCCTATAGATGTACATCTGTGGGTAAAGAAACACGACCAGAGAATGGGGAAAATGCTGTTTCTTTGGCTGAAGATTACCAGATGGCCAGAAAGACACCACAGCGAGGTTACAGCCAAGCACTAGTAAGAAACTCTTTTACCCATTCAAATTCCAAGCCTGCTAAGAACTCTGGTGGGGTAGCAAACGTGTGCCAAAAGACATTATCTGCTATAACTGTAATTAGCCAGGCCATTTTGCAAGAAACTGCTGTAATAAAGAGAGTGGCACTGGAGCAGATTTGTCCTTGGCAAATTGGGGCAAGTACCTAACAGATGTGAAGGTGGGAAATTAGACTGTAAAGGGACTCACTGATTTAAGAAGCAGACAGACCCTAGTGCATGTTAAAGTGCTGGGAAAACACTGTACAAAGGGACCAAGTACTGGTGTCATCTGCATCCATGGGGATACTCGATACTATCCCACCACCCAAGTGACTCTGACCATTAAGGGTGTGTCACACCAAATGAAAGTGGGGACAGTATCAAAGCTACCTGTACCTATGATTATTGGAAATGACTTTACAGGATTTACTGAATTGATCAAAGAGGGAGTAAATCCTGATGTACAAGCAGCTGTGGTGACAGGAGCTCAGGCAAAGAAATTTCAGATGGTGGGGACACTTTTCCTTTCAGTGATTTTGATTCAGATTTGTTTGAGCACAGCTCCAAGATCTGGAAATCCAGGAAAGAAGAGCAAAGCCTGAGAAAATTGTGGCAACAAATGACTGATGGACATGAAGGGTTAAAATATGAAAATGCTGAAACTAAATTGATGACTGGTTGTAATTTTCTTTCAGAGCAAGCTAAGGATGTTTCTTTCCAGGGTTATTTTAAGCAGCTAGGGGTGAAACCAAAACAGGGTGGACCAATGTTTAAAAAATGTAATAGGTTACTGTACATAGTTTAGGTTAAACCTCAGACACAGGAACAGACAGAACAATTGGTTATACCACAGAAGTACAGAACAGAATTGTTACAGATAGTACATGATAATCCTATGGCTGGTCACTAAGGGAGGGATCACACCCTTGCCAGATTGCTATATAGAGTTTACTGTCCAGGAATTCGTGAAGATGTTGCTGTCTGTTGTAATTCCTGTGCTGAGTGTCAGAAAGTAGCCCAAGTCACTAGAAAAGGCAAGGTGCCCCTACCCTTAATAGATCTGCCTTTTGAGAGAATTGCAATGGATGTGGTCGGGCCTTTAGACAAAAGTAAAAAGGGTAATAGATTTATCCTGGTAGTATATGTCTATGCTACTCGATACCCAGATGCAGTTCTAATGCGCACTGTTACAGCCCCAAAAATGTCAGCAGAGCTAGCCAAAATGTTCAGCAGAGAGGGCATACCTAAAGAAATTATTACTGATCAGGGTAGTAATTTTGGTGCTGCACTGCTTAAGAAACTGTACAGACTGCTAGGTATCACAGCTATAAGAACCTCCCCCATCATCCTCAGACAGACAGTCTTATTGAGCGTTTTAACCAAACTCTAAAATGCATGTTAAAAAGGTTTGTAAAAGGGGAAGGGAAAGATTGGGACCATTACTTGCCTTACCTACTTTTTGCTTATGGAGAAGTGGCACAGGCATCAACAGGATTTTCACCCTTTGAAATGTTATATGGTAGGCAGCCGAAAGGGCCACTGGATGTGATAATGGAAACGTGGGAAGATAACTCCATTCAGAAACAATCTAAATCTTCTTATATGTGTGTCCTAAGAAAGAAACTGGCAAAATATGTTGAAATTGCCCATAGTAATCAGGAAGAGACTCAAAACCAGCCGAAGGTATATTATGACCATGGGGTAAAAGAAAAGGTTTTCTAGCCAGGTGAAAAGGTTTTGCCACTGTTACCTACAACAGAAAATAAGTTGTTAATGAAGTGGCAAGGGCATGATTAAGTTCTTAGATGTACTAGCACTGTTAACTACGAGACTGAGACCCCCGACAAAAAAAATCCTACTAAGATATACCATGCTAACCTCCTCAATAAATGGGTTGAAAAAATGCCAAAAACTGCTTTGCTAGTTTTACCAGAAACTGATAAGGAAGGTATTGATGTACTGTAGCTTATGATAGAGTAGAACAAACTGTAAATGCTGATTCTGTAAAGGTAAATGTTTCATTAACCTCAGAGCAAACTGTAGACATTCGTAATGTGCCAAAGACATTTGGCAGTACTTTTACCATGGTACCAGGCTGAGCAAAAGGGGTTGAGACATAATAGTAACAAAGAATGCTCATCTTATTAGGCTGAAGTCATACAGGTTGCCAGAGCTGTTAAAAGCTGATGTGGTTAAGGAAATACAAAAAATGAAAGAATTGGGTATCATTGAGGAGTTGAGGAGTGCTTGGTCATCTCCCATGGTAATTGTAAACAAAAAAGAAAGGGGTGTTAGAATCTGCCTTGATTTCAGGAAATTTAATCAAGTGTCAGAATCTGACAGTTACCCTATGCCCAGAATAGATGATTTGGTGGGCAGACTGTGGAATACAAAGTATATCAGTACCCTCAGTCTCACCAAGCGTTACCAGCAAATACCTTTAGCGAAAGAATCTGCAGATAAAACTGCATTTACCACCCCTGTAGGATTCTATCCGTTAATCAACATGCCTGTTGGTTTACATGGTGCTCCAGCTACATTCCAGCCCCTCACACTGGTTATTGTGCTGCGTACCTGGATGATGTCATGGTGTACAATCCAGACTGGAAAAGTCACATGGAACACCTACGAGCAGTTATCCAGGCTATCAAAAATGCAGGTCTGACAATTAATCCTACTAAATGTGCATTGAGCATGCAGGAAACTAGATATTTGGGCAATGTGTTGGGAAATGGAGACGACAAACCAGAGATTTCTAAAATAGAAGCTGTATCTACCTAAAACAAAGAAACATGTCAGTTCATTTTTAGGGCTGGCTGGTTATTATTGAAGATTTGTTCCTAATTTTGCTGAGCTGGTCACTTCCCTCACTGAACTCACAAAGAAACGGTACCCAAATAATGTGAAATGGACTCCAGAGTGTGATGAAGCTTTTCAAGCCATAAAGGCTGCATTATGTTCAGCACCTGTTTTAAGAAGCCCAGACTTTGAGAAACCATTTCTGTTACAGACAGATACATCTGAGGTTGGCCCAGGTGCTGTCCTAAGTCAAAATATACATGGGAAAGAACATCCTAGTCTGTATATAAGTAGAAAATTGCATGACAGAGAGAAAAAGTACTCCACTATTGAAAAGCAGTGTTTAGCAGCAAAATGGTCTATGGACTCCCTCAGATTTTATTTGCTAGGAACTGAATTTGTTCTTGTAACTGATCACAATCCTCTCTGTTGGCTTAACTAGATGAAAGACAAAAATTCCAGAATCACACAGTGGTACCTGGCACTGCAGTCAAAAAGCTGTCCCCACAAAATTTGGCATACAGCTGTATTCTATAATAATCTTAGTGATCGCAATATCGCAGCATGCACCAGAAACCAGGATAAGCCCACCTCTTCCTTTACATTTGTCACCAAACACAGCTTCTGCAAATTCAACTTTTAAAACTATATTTTGGATCTAAAATATATAAACTGGCAAGATCTTTGTCTCATCAAATCAGTGGACAAGGCGGTCACCTTTCCTAATGTTACACTGACTCAGCTCACCAATAAACATACCCCTTTCATTATATCCAGGGTCCATAAACATTCCCGTTCCTGGTTCGTTCCAAACATAAAAGCTGTGCTGCACAACCATGATAAACTTTGGGCCCGTGCGAGGTACACAAAGAATTTAGCTGACTGGCAGGCATTTAGAACTGCCAGGAATGCTTGTGTTAAACTAATACGATCTGCCAAAGCAGATGTCTATGTAGAATCCCTTGAAAATGCCAAAGGCAACTCAGTCAAGATCTGACAAACAGTCAAGACAGTTGAGGGCCACAAAGCAGCCCCATACATCCCCACCAAGTTACTCATTCTGTGGATGTGTCCATCTGCCGTCAGAGGTCATATCTATGGTGAGTGACATGCACTGTCTGAAGTAAGCGTAATGCCACACACATAATATAGTACTGTAGAATACTATCCCCCTTTCACTCACATGTATGACATCATGTCAGGACCATCACCCTACACCCCTAACCCTCCCTAGCCAGCAACTGGCTCTGCCCTCTGCACACCACCATGGCCATCTGATCGATCGACTGACTGCACTGTCATTAGCCTGGTACTGTACACAGGATGCTCACAATCAATGGGAACAACCTTTGTACAGTACCAGTCCAATGACAGTGCAGTCGGCAGCTGGTCGTGGTGGTGGTGTACGAAGGGCAGAGCCAGTCACTGGCTCTGGGAGGGTTGGAGGTCCAGGAGGTCCTGTCATGATGGGGTGGGGGCCACTACACTATGGAATTGGTTGAGGGTGTGTGTGCCATTGTTCAGACATCAGGGAAGGGGTCCAGGGGTGGTGGTCCCAGCACATAGGTTACAGGTGCAGGAGGGGTGCTTCCATGCACAGGGACTGGGGTTCAGGAGGGGTTTACAGACCATATGGGGATCAGGGTCTGGAGGTGATGCACAGTCGATGAGGGATGTGGTCTGGGAGGGGGGCCGTACACTACAGGCTCATGGGACTCTGATGCCATTATGATGCGTGGTGATGGGGGCAGGGGTGGGAATCCACAGTTGTACAGTGACTAGCAGGCAGCCTTGCACCAGGCTGAATGTCTGCAGCCTGCCTGTGGGTGGCCGCCAGATTTCAGTCTGGCTTTCCTTTCCTATCTGTGCACAGCACAGTTCAGGCCCTTGTGGGGAACTTGCCCATTGAATATGCCCTTGGATGGCACATTTGTGGGCATGCCCCCTCTCCTTGCACTGTTTGTGGTCTCTGTGGGTCATGGTGCATTCTCTTTTGGGTGACACAGTGCCACCCATTGACTATCACGCTATGGTGCAATGTCAGGAATCCGCAGCCCTTCTCAGTTTCCACTGTGTTGTTCCGCACATCCCCTTTGAATATGGGGGCATTGATATATATTCAGGAAACACAATTTAGCAATTAGAGTGAAATGAGGCCGACAATCAAATGCCTTCCTGAAGTCTAGAAAAAACACATCACATGGAATTCTTCTGTCAAGGCTTGAACTCACAGATACATAGAAATTTAGTAGATTTGTTATACATGAATGACCCTTTCAGAACCTGTCTCGATTATTACATTCTCCTGGTATGGATTGCTGCTTTTCCTAGATAATGCTTCCCATTACTTTGCCTATTATATGTGTAAGTATTATTGGTCTCTAATTATCCGTGATCCCACAACATGTAGTAAATAGTGAGAACATGCTGATGTTTAAAAACA
The DNA here is from genome assembly GCA_016271365.2 of Neoceratodus forsteri. Lineage (NCBI taxonomy): Eukaryota > Metazoa > Chordata > Ceratodontiformes > Ceratodontidae > Neoceratodus > Neoceratodus forsteri. Next base: position 17,397,091 of record CM028129.1, on the reverse strand, counting down.
GATGGATCATCACATGGGAAATAGAAAAACACATTATCTTGTTTAAATGCATACATCTACCCCAAGTGTGCTAAGGTGGTGAGTTAAAAAAAGGCCTATGGTTTCCTAAAGTCATATTAACCTATGAGCCTTAATCTCCCTTCTTATAATAAGCATTTATCAATGACAAATGTTGTCTTGCTGGCATTGGCATTGGTAGTGCAAGAGTTAGAGAGATTCTAAATAGGAATGGCAGTGAAGTATAGAACCGACATCAACCCCCCGCCCCACCCTACAGAGACTGACAGACACTGAGGCGCGCCTTTGGGTCATCAGCTGTAATGTTCATGTCATTTCACTTCACCCTACCCTGCAGACTCTGACAAGTGTCATATTGTGCCTTGGGGTCATCGGGCCTTATGCTTACCCCATTCCATAAGGAAATAAGTTGAGATGGGTGCAATATAGGAAAATGGGGTGAACTTTGGGGCTGAAGAGTCCAAGGCACACCTTGATGCTTGTCACTGGTTGCAGGGTGGGGGTGGGGTGGAATGGCATGAGCATTACAGCCGACAATCCAAAGGCACACCCCTGATGCCTGTCAGTCTCTACAGGGTGGGATGTAATTGTTAGAAACCCAAAACCCTAACACCCTGGGCATTTGTTGGTATTTGCACTCCAAATTTTCTACATGGCCTTTTTGTGACCCCATCTCATGAATGCATTTGGGACCTATGCTCATGAACAGTGGCACTGTGATTTTGTTAATCTGTCCTGAACGTTCATTTCTCACAGTGACCACACCATTCTGCTCCAGATGTGCGAAAACACATTTTGGGCAGGATGTGAAAAATTACAGCTGGTACCGCTCATAAGGAGGTCTGAAGAAATGGCAATGTTGAAAATCTGGAGTGAAAATATTACAAATTCTTCAGGTTACAAGCATGCATGGAAACTGCACAATGAACGCTAGTAAAATAGTCATTCTGTGGAATTTTGTCTGAAAATTGTCAACATAGACATTTTGGGACCTCCGCTCATGAAATGTGTCACTCTGATTTTCTTAATCTGTCCAAAACACTGATTTCCCACAGCGACCGTGCCATTGTGCACCAGATGTGCGAAAACACATTTCGGGCAGGATGTGAAAAATGACAGCTGTACTGTTCATAAGGAGGTGCCAAAAAAATGGCAATGTTGAAAATCTGGAGTGAAAATATTAAAAATTCTTGAACTTACGAGTGTGCTTGGAAACTGCGCAATGCACGCTCATAACACAGGCATTTGTTTGGAATTTTTTCACCAAATTCCCAACATAGGTTTTTTGGAAGCCCACCTCATAAACAGTGACACTGTTGTTTCTTCAGTCATGTCCCAAAAGGTGATTCCATGCAGTGACTGCAAAATCACCTTTTGGAATTGAATAAAGACATGAAAGTGACAGAGTTCATGAGGTGGGGTCTCAAGACCCCATATTAAAAAATTTTGAGCCAAAAGTCACAAAAATGGCTGAGATATCCACCTAAGTTGAAACCCTCCCACTGATGCCATTATACAGCTTACTGACATTTCTTCAGTTTATGGTTGGCTTTGAAGAGTGCAGATGTGTTGCCACTCCACTGAAGATCATCACACCGGGCTCTGGAGGTAAGTATGGGATGAGGGTGTGGGTGGAGAGGTGGGGTACACATAGGGTGGGTGTGGGTTGGGGGAGGGTGCACCAGAAACAATGAGGGACTGTTTTCTCTTTTACAGGTTAAAAAAAAAAACATCGCGGGAAGGTTGTTATTTTTTTTTTTTTACAGGTTTGTATTGGCACACTGGGGTGGTCTCCGAGTGTGCCACTGGTGTTTTTTGGGAGGGGGACTGAAGCAGACAGGGATTGGGCCCCCTATCAGCACAGAAAACGTGCCTGGGTTTGGGGTGGCGCATGATGCCAAGGGGGATTGGGCACCTCCCTCAGCAGACAAATTAAAATCGGAGGACATTATGCCGATGGGGATTGGGCTTCCCCATCGGTAAATGAAGTGGTGACTGGGCACACCCGACATTGGCTTTCAGGCAGGACTGTGAGAGGTGTTCAGTGATAGCCTCTGCCATGTTAATTGAAATGTTACACCAGACAAGGCATGCCCTGTAATGACAGGTCGCTTTCTCATTGCAGCGCCAAAAATGTTTCAAGTTGGTGGCATGCTTTTGCAGTGCTGTCATAGACAGTGTGCTATTTCATTGGTGCCACAGAGCCCAGTCTGAAAAAGCGGTGGTGCCATTGACTACAACACGACCACACCTCTAAAACCTGCTACTCCAAGCTACCACAATATGTAGTTTGTACTTGCATGTAGGATAACATAAAAAGGAATCACATTGGATTTTTCCAATCCATAGGAACTCGACAACCAATGAGCACATACTCTTTCCTGTACATGCTCCAGTACAGTTTAGTTAGCAGCTGGCCATGACAGGGAGAAGAGGGCTGTACCAGTCACCAACTCCAGTCAGGTTGGTAGAGGAGCAGGGTGGTGGGTCAATAGCTAACGGGGTGGGGGCCTTTAGACTATGTGGGGATGGCTCTATTGTTACATGGTTTGGGGCTTGGGGACAGGGGATGTCCTTTAGCTTCACAGTGATCAGGGCTTAGGAGGGTGGAATGTTCCTGTTATCACATATGTAATTGGGGCCTGGGGGGTGTTTCTGTTATGTATGCGATTGGTGCTTGGGGGGGTGTTATTTATTTACAAGGCATCAGAACTGGGAAAGGGGGATGTCATTTCATTTAGACAGTGATCGGAGCTAACATGGTTCACTGGGTCACCAGGGATACTTCATTTTGTTCACCTGTGGGCGATCGAGGCTTGGGTGAGCGGGGGCTAGCCCAGCACAGTCTACCCAGTGGAGCCATGAAAATCTGCACAAATAGACATGCATAAGGTCTCTTAGCACAATGCATGCCCAATGAGATCATTTGCATGTTAGGGCTGAATATTGCCGATGGGAGACGCGGCGCATCCTCAGCCTGTATGGTGGTTATCATGATGTGGTAGTAACCCACACGGCATCTGGGTTATACTCGGAGCATAACTAACTGCTTCCAATTAGCACAGATTTCCTGTCCCCTTTAAAGAGACATGGGAATGCAATAGGCTGTGAGATTACTGGCAAACACTGGCTGGCATGTGGGCAATCTGCATATGGAACCTGCAGGGAAGTGTAGGGGAGATACATACTGTAGAACATAATGCACAACTGATAACACACCCAAGTGGTATTAAACAAAATGGGTTTGTTCCCCCACACAAAAGACTGAAGGTTCCAGTCTGAAGATCCAGACCTGTACCACATACTGTGGTCTTGTGAGACACTGAAGGCATTCTGGGATGGAATTAAGAAATTATGTGAGCAACCCCTGCAGATGCACATACCTTGGTTCCTGCAATGTTGTCTTCAGGGAGAAGGCAGTAAAGCCAAGATGTGGGGTATGAGGCATTAAAATGGTTGCAAGCATCCCTATTATGTGGGACACATTTGATACCATCTGAGTGGAGATACCCCTTTTCCCTGATCAGGAACAGTGGGCTGCAGTGATGTAGGTGGAGGGGGTGTTCAGGTGTTCAAACACCCCCTGAAGTTACACTGAATTCTTGTTCAAGCCACTGACCTCTCAAGTGCACTGCATTGTGCGGGAGATCACCCATTTGCCCCCGGTTGTTAAACTTTGTCAGCAGGCCATTTAAATGTGTGTGACCGAGTCCTCCTGGGCTAACTGGAATGGGTCAGAAGCGAGCATATGGCAGCAGTGAGCATGGCATGAGGCTGATGAATGGCAGAGAGAGTCACTGGGTTGGTCACTCTTGGCAAGTCCACTTCTCTCTTTCTGTCAGAATAAGCCAATCAAAAGGGTGCACCTTGAATTTGCTGGTGGCTCTTTGATTCAAGCATAGTATGCACTGCCGCACGGCTCAACACACAGAGGGGTGAAGAGTGGACTGGAGGAGAGGAGTGTGAGAGTCACTTGGTGCTGGAAGCCTGGAAATATTGCCAAGGCTGGCAAATGCCAGATTTTGCATTGTGACCCTGCTGCCCTGACTCTAAGCTAGACCATTATTGGACAGTCTGTTGGTTGGTCAGACCCAGATCTCATTGGCACCACCAGGCCAGAGGAGAGCCTCAGAGTCCCCATTAGGCCACAAGCAAACAATTTAGCCCTTTGGCTCATCCGTGGTCTGCTTTCATCAGCTCATTGCGGTTGTGGCCTGCCTGGTTGCCAACTTATGTCCATGTGGCCTATGAGACCTCAGGAGATGTGAATAAATTAAGGAGTTGCTGTAGGTTTGCTCAGTGGAGTGGAGAGAGTTTGACTTGGCTTGCAAAGAACTTCAATGCTGGGGAGTGTGGACCTGTGGATCAAGTGCCTGCCAGCTGCTGTGTGCACTGCTTGTTCAGAGCTGTGAGGTAGGAGATGGTGGGATGTGTTGACTTAATGTCCTTGTGTAGGTGTGGCCTCCAATACTGTACGTAGTACTCCAGATGGAGCCTAACCAGTGTCTTGTAAAGAGGGATTATTACCTCACTCTTATGACTTGTGATACCCCTACTAATATACTCCAACATCCTTCTAGCCTTACCTACTGCTTTAGTGGTCTGCTTGATTTCAGGTTATCTGTGATGATGGTCATGACTAAGTCTCTTTCTTCCCTTGTGATTGCCAGCAACTCCCCTCATAGAAACATAGTAACATAGACTTTGATGGCAGATAAGGAATGCTTGGCCCACCTAGTCTGCCCATTTTCCTACCGACTGGGTAAGCTGCAGATCCTAGTTAACCAACAGCCTATTTCTTCCTACCCCCCCACAAAAACTGCTTTATGTCTGTCCCATGCATTCTTGAATTTCCCCACTGTTTTTGACCTCATGACCTCCTCAGGAAGGCGGTTCCATGCGTCCACCACTCTCTCTGTGAAAAAATACTTCCTTGCATTGCCCCTGAGCCATTCCCCCTTCTATCTTCAAATTGTGTCCCCTTATTCTTGCACATCTCTTTTTCTGAAAGATGCTACCCTCTTGGACTATGTTGATTCCCTTCAGGTACTTAAAAGTTTCTATCATACCCCCTTCCCTCCCTTCCTCAAGGGTATACATATTAAGCTCCTTAAGTCTCTCGTCATATGTCTTCTGGTGCAGACCCTGCACCATTTTAGTTGTCCTCCTCTGGACTGCCTCCATCTTGTCTGTGTCCTTGTGGAGATGGGGTCTCACCAGCTGTCTGTACAGAGGGATAACAATTTCCTGTTGTCTGCTGGCAATGTCTCTCCCTATACATCTCAGTATCCCCCAGCCCTCCCTACTGCCTTCTCACATTACTTGCTAACCTTTGGGAAATATGATATGACTATCCCCAGGTCCCTTTCCATTTTTGTTGTTGTTACTACCTCCCCATTGTGTACTTTCCAATACATAGGCGGCTAAACCGGGAGGCCTAGACCAGCCTCCACCCCCCCACTCCTATTCCTGGGTGGGCCACGCATGTATATTGGCCCCTGACTTTTTTGCATTTTTTTTTATTAATGTATTTTATTAATGCTTACATGGCCTGTGTATATTACTCTCAATCAATACATGCAGCACAGAAATTGAAATTTGAGTTGTGCGGTACCATCAGCTGCTTATGCACACTAATTGTATATCAATATTATGAAGGTAATACAATCCATGCAGTTTATCTGCCTGCCAGGTTACTATGTAAGTTTAAATATAGAATTTGTTTATTGCTTCTCCTAGTATTGCTATGGTGACAGCTGCAATCGTCAAGTAATAGTGGAAGTGGAGAACCAATAAATAAATTTGTCATTCAAGTTAAAGAAATATCAGCACACAGCAGCCACTAGTTAGAGCAGGAACACAGCATACTGGTAGTTAAACAGAGTTGGTTGGCAAGTAGTAGAAGTCTCAGACCTTGAGTGACTGAAGTAATGAAGTCATGGTGATGGCCTGCCTTTTTACACTAAAGTATTTGTACATCTGTTGTTTATTTAGAGTGGCATGGTTCCGATTTGTGTTTGCTGTGTAATATTTTTAGTTATTTGTGGGTAATCAAAGTACCAAATCCCGAGTGACTAAGGTAAATTGTTGAATCCTACCATTTTCTACAATAGTACGATTTGTACTGCCACTGCTGCTTATTAATTCAGAGAGGTTTGGATTAGCTTTGCTGGCTAATTTAATTTTGTTTTCTTTGTGGGTAATCGAAGTGCCAGATCCCAGGCTGAGTGACTGAGATAAATTGTCAAATTCAGCCATTTTCCATAACAATCTGATCTGTACTGCAGACCGTACTGTTGTGGAAAACACGTGGATTTGACAACTGATCTGTCACTCATCTGCTGCCTATTAAATAAGAGCGGCTGCCTAGTATCAGTTTTTTTTATTTGCAGGTGTGTGTACACAGTGGCTTCATGTGGCCTTGGGACTTACTCTTATTATTTTAAGCCCTCACCCATTCCACACACTGTGTTTCGTGCTCAGCGCATGCTTAGCTGTAACAGGAGCTCATTTGTGTGACTCGATTTTTGTAATGTTTATGAACTATAACCTATTCGCTGTGGATGTTTTGGTGGGGTTACTGCAGCAAACAACTCCATCTGACGCACTACTGAAGGACTAAAATGTAGTGATTATCGATGGTGCTGGTAGGTGATTAGCAAGTGTGTTTGCTAATAGATATGTGTCAGTGCCACTCTGGAGTGAGAGGGGCTACCTTTCTTCTAATTAAGGAAAACACAATCGGACACGATTGCTGGTTTTGAAGCACCCTCTAGCCTCCATCTTCCTCTTGAGGCACACCGTGTTCATTGACGCCAGCTGATGCAATGTTCCTTCCTGTGTGGCAGCAGCCTGTAAATGATGACTGTGCTGGGTATGGGTAGGGTGAGCAGGAGTCTAGGACAGACGTTGACACCAGCTGATGTAATGTTTCTTCCTGCGTGGCAGCAGGCTGTAAATGATGACTGTGCTGGGTATGGGTAGGGTGAGCAGGAGTCTAGGACAGACGTTGACACCAGCTGATGTAATGTTTCTTCCTGTATGGCAGCAGCCTGTAAATGATGACTGTGTTGGGTATGGGCAGGGTGAGCAGGAGTCTAGGACAGACGTTGACAACCCAGTTTTGACATGAATACTGTCCAGAGTTTTCTAATATCATTGTAAGTGTATCTATGAGTTTACTGTTTCCACTGTGGTGTACTTCAAAAAGAAAATCTGAGATGGAGACAGTTTGCAACTTTTTAACTGTAGCTGTTATATATGCCCATTAAATGTTAAAAGCTCCTCCTACCCTCTGAATGTTGTGTGTGGTATCTGGTAGGAGTTTTTTTCTTCAAACGCTGATGGAGTTAGGAAACTTGTGATTTATTTCTTAATGTCACTGTCCATTTTCTTGTCTCTTCACTGCCTTTGTGCTCTCCACCCTTTCCCCTTCTATTGATCAGCTTATGTTGATCATGCCTATTGACCACTCGCTCCCAGTCTGGTCTCAGAATGTAGGTACTGTATCTTTAAATTAAGAGGGGCATGGAGGGAGTGTGTGTTAAGAAATGAATTGGATCTGAGACATTGTTGAAGCTTATCAGTTTGTCTTCTGCACACATACTATAAAACACTCAACCTGGCTAGGCTGGCATTGCTGGTCTCTCCTGGTACAAAAGTAATGCAAGCAATATCAGGTGACTGTTGCAGGGGGGATTATATGCATTATATAGCATTTGTGCATGCTGGTTACAAGAAGGAATGTTCTGTGCAGACCGTTCAGGGTAATGAGTCTAGATTATTTAAGAACAAATTCTTGACATGACATAGTTTATTTTTATAAAGTAAACTCTGTGAAAGATAAAACAAAATGACACCAAAACACTTCACAAAGTGCAAAATTTTCTGGGGGCTGCCCTGCCTTTTCAGTGAAGATTCTTTGCCCCTCCCACATTGACCTTAGTTGAACTGCCCTGCTCCAATATTTTAATCTTTATTAAATAGTCCCTCCCAACCTATAGTTGGCTTCAGGGATTCTCTTCCTATGTGCATGATCTTGTACTTCTTTGTGTTAATCCCTATTAGGAGGCAGTATAGCACAGTGGTTTAAGGCTCTGAGCTGCAAACCTGGAGACCTGGGTTTGAATCCCACAGCCCTCACTTACATACTGTGTGACCCTGAACAAGTCACTTCACTTCCTTGTGCTCCCAGGTAGCACCTGTAAACAAGTTTAAGATTAGTGTGTCTCACCTGGTTAAAAAAAAAACAGTTGCCACTTTTCCAAACCACAACTCACCATCAGAGACTCAAACACCGGTTTCCAACATGACAGGTAGGGATACTCATCACTATACTAACGAGGACTACAGGGAAACTCAACTGCTCCAGGTACAGGAAGGCATTAGATGAAAATGATTGTCCCTCTGAGAACTACTTGTTAATACAGATTAAAGCTTTGGAGAGTCATAATGATAATTTGAGCAATTCCTTGTCTAAAACAAAACCAGATATGATACAAATATGGGGTATACAACCCCCAGAATAGACAAGGGAATATATCACATAAACAAGGGAATTATCTTGAAGACTTTGATAATTTTATCACACCTTTTATGAATAAAGTAAAGACAGCTAACCCTGAACCTAATAGAAAGGCGATGGCAGAGATTCAGGTACACGCTGAGGCATCAATCCAGTCTCAGGAAAATGAGACCCTTGCTTTTAGATGAGTATCCAAGACAATACTTTGATTAGTAAGCAGTTAGGAGAAATTAAAACAGTTCTTGTCTGCACCAACCTTTCTTTAGGAGGCAATTATGAAAGAGTTGGACTATCAAAAGAAACAATTGGATGATCTTAAGTCTTCAGTTTACACCTTTATTAAAGAGAAAGAAGATGCAAAATGAAACAAACTCTGGTTAGAGCTACTACGGTTGCTAATACAGTAACTTTATAAATGTGTTTCAGGGGATAAAACATAAAGATGAACTGCTGTAGTCAGCTCCTTGTGAAAATGTTATTTTTAGTAGAGTTCAATCATTTATCTGGTTGATCACATGTTTCTCGTGTATAAAATGTGAGCAGCAAGTGCATTTCATACTATATGGGAAGTAGAGGGAGCTCCACACCAAGGCCTTCAAGTAATGGCAGAAGGAATGGTGCAGAGGGGAGCGGTGTGCCTACTGTGGGGATTATGGGCCAACCTGGAAGGGTAAGTGCCTATACAGAGGTGATGGCTGGCTTCCATCAAGTGGAGAACCATAGCCCTCAAGACATTACCAATAAACAAAGTTTAATCTACTATAACAGATGCTCGCAGCCACAGTACAGCAGCCACTTTTCACTCACACACACACACACAAAACCAAGCAACAGTGACAGAGAGTGAGAGTAAGAGAGAGTGAGAGCGATAGATAATGAGAGCAAGAAAGAGTGTGAGCAGTAGACAATGAGAGATTGAGAGAGCAAGAGAGGTGAGAGAGTGAGGTAAGGTGACAGAGACAGAAAGTGAGGGCACAAGAGAGAGAGACAGAGAGAGAGGGCAAGAGAGAGACAGGATGAGAGAGGACATGAGAGAGGATGAGAGAGACAGCGGGTGAGGATAGGGCAAGAGAGGATGAGAGAGAGAGAGCGTGAGAGAGAGAGAGGGTAAGTGAGAGAGAGAGAGAGAGAGGGACAGAGGCCAAGAGAGAGGGTGAGGGGGTGGAGGGGTTGGGGAAGATTCTTGCATAAAGAGTTGCTTGACAATTAAAAACAATCTGTCTCAAGACGGAAAGCTATAAGATGCCACATGTTTCTCTTCCTATAAACTGTACTGTAAATGAATTCTGACATTCTGCAAACTCTGCCACCATATATGACAGTATGTGCGGTGTTTTTCCCGGCTAATGTTTAAGTGAAATGCTATGTAACTTCGTACACAAAGTGCCTAATGCTTACAATGTATTATGTTTTAGGATACAGCTTGAATTTATTGTTCAGCTTTTTTATTATGCGATTCTTGGTCAATGTACATATTGCTTTTGGTGACTCACACAAGCACAGAATACCTCTACTGTGCTGATTGCTTCTCTTCCCTTTGGCATGTTACACCATGAGTGGTACACTACATCTATAGCACCTGTGTTAGGCTAGATTACGTTGCCTTAATATGTTTTGGAATTTTATTCCTCATCAGTATGACTAGTAATTGTTTGCTCATGTCTAAGTGCAATGTTTATTTCATCATGCAATGAGGGTGTACACAATGTTCAATATTAATATCTGTTTATGTAACATATTGTACCTTTTAACATCAAACTATAAATTATATCATCATCATCAACTCACTAGGATCCCCACTTGAGCTGGTTGATTCACACAAATATCTACCTGTCACGTTGACATGTCCCTCACCTACCATGAACATATCCAACAACTGTCCTCCACTGCAAACTCCAGACTCGAGCTTCTGTACCATCACAGGCATTGCCATCCCCAATGGCCATCTGCCTGCCCATTACCTCTTCTGTCCTCTCCCTGGTGGATTACGGCATTGTCATCTATGGCACTGCTCACCTCACTGCACTGTGACATATCAAAGTCACTGTCAACAAAGTATGCAGACTGATCATGGACTGTGACAGATGAACACACTCCTGTGATCTTTACATGTTTGATGAATGCTTGCCATTTGATACCCAGCTTAAGCAACATACTTGCCTCCTGCCTAAGAAAATCCACCAGGATCAAGCCCCACCAGGTCTGCATAGCCTTATCCAACCCACCCCATTTGTCAGAACCTCCCATAGTTCTACTGGGACCTCTGTGACAGGGAGCTCCTGCCACTCTTGAGAATCGACCTTTTCTTAAATCTGTTGCAACAGTTCTTCTGTTTCTTAGACTAATCTATCTTTTACAATTTCTAGTCCATAAGGTTGGCCACCTATAGGCCCCCCTCCCCTTTCTTGACTATGCTATTTTGTCCTCTTTAATTTTCCTTTTCCCTCTTAGGGCCCTGTACAGGGAGGTTATCATGGTGACCTCCAGATGTATGTAAAACAGGTTGTGTTTATCATTGTTGGATTTAGTATGTAATAGCAGTATGTCATAAAATACTTTGATGTATATACCTTATGTTTACGAAACCTGTAAATGTTGAAAACACCATGGCACTAGATGTTTTTGGTAATGGTAAAAAGTACTAGGCTACTATTATAGAAATTAAGTTAGTTGTGCTATTTAAAATGCATGTAAATTGTTGCAAATTGAACAAGTCTGAAATTTCAGGGTGATCTGCATATATCCCATGATGCATTGTACTTTGGAAGCACATATGATATTATATTTCCTTGAAACTTGATTTGTTGCCAATGCCCTTTGGGGTAACCCTTTTACAGTGATTCTGCATTGAGGTTCTTTGTCAATAGCTTGTTTTGTTTTGTTTTCTTTTTTGAGCCCCCATTACCCAAGCAAACAAAGCCCACTTAGGGATGAAGGGTTTTCACTAAAAATGTTTAGATCAGAGATCAGTGTCAGTGGGTGCTGGCTAAGTGCAGAACAAAGACATTCATAGTCTGTTGCTGCAAACTGATATACTGAAGAAGGAATATGACATTGCTGAAGATTATTTCCTGCATTTTAAATAAACATCACACAGGGATTATGTGTTGAACATGAAGTTCAGTGTTTGGTGCATCTGTTATCCCATAGCCCCTCCACAACCTCCCTGCTACTTTCCCACTGCTAAACTTCCCTTAGTCAAAGAGACTTTTTATACAGAGCCCAACGCCCCCCCCGTCTGCCTGGAGCCCAGGATTGGTTCCTTTCAAGACCAGTCTCAAAGCTCATCTGCTAGAATCTTCAGCCTGTGACTGTCCCAAACCCTCACTTCCTCCTGCTCCCCCCCCTCTTAGTGGGGCTCTGTAGTATACCGCTACCTGATAACTGTTATGCTATATATGGAAAACAATATGGGCTGGATATTCAGACTGTGCCTGGATGTAGTACAAGCCTGGGTGCAGTACAACTGGGCTGCGCCGGGGCCAGGACCGTGCGATATTCAATGGTGATGCACCATGGCTCAGCATCGTTGAACATAGCAGGGGGTGTGCATGCACTACGCCAATGCAAGTGGCAGAAAGGGAGCAGGGGGATGCACCAGTGCAAGTGCAGTTGCGCTAGATGCATCACCCACGATATTCATCATGGGGCATGCAAATAAGGCCATAATGAATACAAGGCACAAATGGGGCCATTTGCATGTCATTATGGCCCCATTTGCATGCGATGCATTGATCCACGGTGAGTTACGCCTGGTACCCTGCCAAGCTGTAGCCATCGGGGATCAACACCCTGCCGTGCCAATGCAGCCCACCTGCTCCCATACACCCGATCATGGGCTTTTGCACAAATGACAGATCCCTGATGGTCCAGTGGTAACCCCACCTTCGCCCAATAGCGGGCTGATGTGTATATAGAGCCTCCCTGGTGGTCCAGCAGTAACCCTCCCCATGGCCTGGGCAGCTGCGCAGTGCATGCATCTCAGGGCCCAGTGTTCTCTCCCCACTCACTCACTGAGGTCCCCGCCACCAGCACCCCCCCATCATTGACTGGTGGCAGCACTGCCCACATGCCACCAGATTGCCGCCGAATGACAGCATATAGTACAATCTGTGTGGACCAATGGGCATGAAGACCATACTGTACTACCCAGGCCCTGTACAGTATGTGAATGAATGCATTCATTGACATATCGGACCTGGGTAGTATGGTATGGTCTGCATGCCCATTGGTCCATGCAGTGGACCAATAGGCATACAGATCATACTAAACGCTGTCATTCGGCAGGCAGCCGGGTGGCATGCAGATGGGTGCTGCCGCCCGCTGATGACAGGAGGGTGTTGGGTGGTGGGGACCCAGTGGGTGGGTGGGGGGGTACCACTGGGCCACCAGCTTATGCATACTTGGCACAGCGTCCCACTTAGGGCGATGTGGGGGTTACTGCTGGACCACCAGGGAGGCTCTTTTTACACATCACCTCATGATTGGGCAAAGGGAGGTTACCACTGGACCACCAGGGCTCCTACATCACTATGAAAGCCCGCGATTGGGCAAGAGGGAGTCACCACTGGACCACCAGGCTCTATCATTACAAGAGCCTGCGATCGGGCAGGGGGGTCCACTGGACCACCAGGGGGGATGTGTGCCTGGCAATGGTGTTATGGATCAGTGGGTGGCCACACATGGCTGGCGGCTGCTGTGTTGCGCCCTGCAATACAGTAGCCCACATGTGGGAGTCCCCGACTTGTTCCCTGTTTTTTCAGGCACAACTTTGCACCCCTGTGCAGTGCAATGAAGGGTTGAACCAGCATATGCGCTGCATATCCTGGGCTGAATATCAGGATGTGATGCATATGCATGGGCATGCCCCCTGCAATTGTGCCGCATACATTACCGATGTGCCCCAGCACATCGAGAGTTGCGCATCACATCATTCCCATTTGAATATCGCACCGGGGCGCATCGGTGGGTTACGCATGGCGCAACCCCTTTGAATATCCAGGTCTATGCGTATTCATGTATTACCTAAATATTATGCATATTAAGGATAACGCTGGTTCCTCCTCTCCAAAAGCCTATTGTTCTGTTGGATTGCTATGTGTGTCTGTGCTTGAGGAGGAAGCACGGACAGCAGAGCTGCTCTGCTTGTTTTATTTTTATAACAGGTATGCCATCGAGTATCTAAGTGTGTGCAGCCTTACCAGACCATCTTATTGCTTCTTGCCTTCTAGTGCTGTCAGTTTTTGTTCTCCGTTCTTCTTTTTTGCACCCAGAAGGAGAGCCACACTTCTTGATGAGTGCTGGGCTGGAGCTGAGTGCATCTAAGAGGCCCATTGGAAGTGCTCGGACAGAAGAAGAAGAGCAGTTCAATGTTTTTCTGATCGACATCCTTCTAAGTAAGGGAAACACTAGGGAAGTGCTATACCCACTTTGTGCTCTACTCAGACTACTTGTAGTGAGCTGATAGTCATATGCAGAATTTTATTTGACAGGGTTGAGGAGTGTTGTTTTGTTTGTTTGTACTGCATGGGTGTTACAAGGGGGTTTCACCCTGTGGTACAAAGTATATTGTTGAGGCACATGTAAATTGTAGTGGTAGATTGCTTAACATAGAGGACCAGATATTCAAAAAAGGGTTACACGCATGCTAACAGGCCAGCGCATGCACCCAAAAAACGCGCCATTCTGCGATATTCAGAAGGCCAGTTGCGCCACCAAAACATGCTGAGCAACAGCAATGGAAATGAAGGCATACGCGAACCGAGGCGGGTCCATGCATAAAGTCAGAATGCGACATCCGAACACTTGCGCAATGTGCAAGAGTGGCTCAGCCGGAAGTTGCGCAGTACCGGATTTGAGCCAAAATAAAAAGGCTCAAGGAAGCGGCGTAAGAACCCTAGCAGGCCGCAAACTGGGGGAGACAGAGAGAGAGAGAGAGAGAGAGACAGGAGCTGGAAGGGCAGAGAGGGACAGTGGGTCCAGGAGGACAGAGAGGCCAGTGGGGGGTGCCCGGTGCAGTGGAAGCAGCAGTGGGGGCAGCGGGGGTAACACAGGAACAGCAGCCGGGGGGGCAGAAGCCAGGGAGATGGACAGTGTCAGCTTCCACATGGAAGCTGTAATGAGGGGGGTGAGACACCATGCTGCAGGGGGACGTGGCCGCGGAGGGGCCCGTCGGTGGTATGCCCCAACAGGCGGTATCGTGCCCGCATCAGCTTCGAGCTGTACACAGACGTCGAGATTGTGGCCCGGTACCACCTGAACAGGGCAATACTGAGACAGCTCTGTGAGCTGTGCAGTGATGTGATGCAGGCACCCTCACAACGGAGTCATGCTCTGTCCGTGGAGACCAAGGTGACAGCCTGCATGTGCCTGCTCACCACGGGCACCTTCCAGAGGCCGACAGGGGACACCACAGGCATTACACAGTCGGCCACATCACGCATCCTCACCCAATTCCTCAGCGCACTGCTGCCTCATGCTGCGGAGTACATCCATTTCCCCAGCACTGTGGCAGAGCATACAACAAACATGCAGGAGTTCCACAGGGTAGCATGTATGCCTGGCATGCTAGGGGCCATAGACTGCACCCATGTGGCCATTCGCACGCCACCTGGCCCCGACGGCCAAGCTTATCGGAACCAAAAGGGCTTTTCCAGTGTCAACTGCCAGGTGGTGTGTGATGCCACTGGGCGCATTTTCAATGTCTGTGCCACACACCCTGGCGGAGCACATGATGCCTTCATATGGCACCAGTCTGCACTGTGCCATCGATTCAGAGTGGGAACATCCCACGGGTCATCTAGTGGGTGAGTACACATGTATGGATTGCAAACTCTGTGCAAGGGTGGAATGACACAGGTGCCATGGTAGTGGCACAAAGGATAGGGGCAATATGGACCTGACATGACACTGATCTCCACTATCTCCTCACAGGTGACTGCAGACACCCACTCCGTCCCTGGCTGCTCACACCGTACAGGCGCCCCACGACCCCAGCGCAGCTATGTTTCAATGAGGCACATGCCACAACACGTAACATCATAGAGTGGGTGTTTGGGATGCTCAAGGCACGCTTCTGATGCCTGGACACCTCCGGCGGAGCCCTACAGTACAGCCCCCAAAAGGCCTGTGGGATATTCCTGGCCTGTTGCATCCTGCACAACATGGCCAAAGACCATGGGATAGCCGTACAGGTCCAAGAGGGGGACAGCGATGGGGACGCCAGTGGCACCGGTGATGTGGGTGATGAGCAGCCCTCCTAGGACGGAGGAACCCCCGACTGACCCGGCAGGCCCAGCTGCACCGGGTCACCATTGCAGAAGAGCACTAGGCCCAACACAGGTAAGTCAAGGGGACATGTGCAGGCAACACTGTCCATGCGCAAACCACAGGCACACAGGGGAACACACCGTGCATGAAGGTCAGGGGAGTTGAAGGTTCCAGGCATACCAACACACCATCAGAGAGGGGTGAGCACTCATATGGACACACACACACACCAGGCAGCATACATGGACAGCAGCACAGCACTGCGGAAATGACATTGCCAACACACAGCACCACCGACCACCCCCACCACCTGGACTGTCCACGACGTGGTGTCAGGACCTGGGCACCCTTGTACCTTGGTGTACAGTGCAATGCAGGCATCATCATGCACACGCACCTGTGGACAGCAGTTGAGAGTGTGCAGGTGGTCCTGGGTGTCAGCCAGTGAGCAGAGCACCCAGCAGTGCACTGCCCACCATGACACACATTGCACACAGGGCAGCACCAGACAGGGCCTGCACTGGGAGACAGCTCAGTCAGGTAGCACTGTCCCACGGCCACCACGGATGCGTGGGCGGCCCCGCCGTGGCCCAGAAGCACTGGCAGGCTGAGCAAGGGCCACATCGGGTGGCACTGGTGCACCACCAGGGGTCCCACTGCACGAACGCAACCTTGCTCGCACAGGGGTCTGCATCCTGCCAAACAAACTTGCACCAGGGGTGCTCGGGATGCCCACAGTAGAACCCGGCGTCGACAGGCCTGGTGTCACACGACGCCGGGAATGGGGAGTGGAGAGCACACTGTGTGGGGTGTGTGGTACAGAGACACCTGACTGTGTGCCCAATGCGTCCACGACAGAGACCACTGCCTGGGTCAGCCTGTCAATGGCGGCGGTCACATCCATCCGCATACAGTCCCGAGCACACTCCCTGCTGTGCCACTCCACGGACACAGACAGTGTCTCCACAGACCTTGCAACCCGCCTCTGCAGCTGTACTGATTCCTGCAGCAGGCGGGTGTGTGCGTACAATGGGTACTGTGCCCCAATGGCATCGTGACCCCCAGGGTGTGGATGGTCCTGGTGCACAGCACCGCTTGAGGGTGGGCACTGTTCACCAGGACCAGGTATGGGCGGATCAAAGGGCGGTGGACATGTGCCACTGCTTGACACTGTACCCCCAGACCTGGTGTGCAACTGCTGCTGCCGCCCCTCCAACTGCTGAGCCCCCAGGTCCACCTGTTCCACCTCCATGCTGACAACAGTGCCAGACACCTGCACAGCCACCGGTGCTGCCCCACCGGTGCTGACAGGCACAGCCTGGGACTGTGCCAGCATGCTGGTACACAGGTGTGAACCAGGAAGGCCCAGGGGCACGTGCTGGCCTGCCATGTGTCCGTCATGGGACACACACCTATCACTGCCCATTGCAGGCCTGCTATCATCAATGGTGCAGGTGCGTGCCACTGCCATAGGCACAGCATGCTGGCATACCTGCATGCCAGACTGCTGTGACACAGGCTGTGCACCCCCTGCACCTGTATCACTGACACCGGAGTTGTTGGCCCAGCGTGCATGCTGCTGCAGTGCCTGCAGGCTGGTGGCGGAGGTGGATGGTCCCTCCTCCACGTCCAGCAGGTCTGCATCACTGTCTGGACCCACCACCACCACCGTCTCCTGAAGACGAACAGGATCTGTAACAGAAAGAGAGTACATGTGAGTGCATGTGAACAACAGCCCCCCCCCAACAACACCACCATGTCATACTGTGCAGTGATGGGCTTCCACCTGTCTGGAATCCTCCACCTGGTACACCCGCAATGGCACTCAGCTGCATGGCCGCAACCAGTGTCTCCTCTGTAGGAGTCAGCTGCAACATCACTGGTGGACCCCCACCAGTGCCAGCACGTGCCGCCCTGAAGGCTGCCACCTTCTCCTTCAGCCTCCAGCGGTCAGTCCCCATCTTCTTCTTGCATTCCTGCACGGAGCGCTGGTGGCTTCCGTGCAGGTTGACGGCCCGAGCTACCCCCTCCCATGCAGCTGCACGTTCCTGAGGGGTGCCCCTCCATCCACTCACTAGTGGCTCATCCTCCAGGTAGGCCTGGAAGAGGGCCTCCATCTCTGCCGCGGTGAAGTTCGGCCTCCTCCTACGCCCACCGTCCACACCCTCAGCTTGGCTCTGGTCAGTCATGGTGATCTGTATGGGTGGAAGTGGACACCTGTCACTGTGCAGTCGACAGCATTTCCCCATGAGCATAGCTGCCGGCCCGGGGGGGCGGATGCCCCCCATGTTTCCACTCCGCATGGCAGATACTGATCGAAAGGGTGCCCTTTGTCCCTTTCTAAGTGCCCCTTACATGCTCAACCCCCTCAGCCTTTATCATCCTCCGGCACCCCTGCCCATGAGCATTGTCCTGAGCATCACACAGCATGTAACTCACCTCTCACCTGCAGTAACCAAATCTGGCCAGCACAACCCACTGTCACATTTTTATAGCACAACACATGCAAATGAGGTGTGGCACTACTTTAATGACATGCTAATCGCGCCACTGCGCCTTTGAATGGCTGATTGAATGATTTGCATATGTCGGCTGAATATCGCGTATTTGCGCTTTGCGCAATATGGAAGGTCCGGCTGAGCCAATGGCACATGTTTGTGGCTGCGTGCTACACTGCATTGCACATGCCCAGACAGCTTACGCATGCGTCTATCATGCTGCAGACCTGCTGAGCACGATAGGCAATTCAGGCCATGGCCACCATTGTGCCAGTGGCGCTACAGCACTGGGCACTATATGGCGCTGTGGCACTACTGCGCGATAGTCCACTGTGGCACTGGTGCTCAGCTTGGCAGTCGTGCAGGATGCCTATACATCCTATGGTGCTGTGCGTAGCCTTGCGTCATTGCCGTGACCTTGTGTATGCCCTCTGCCCTCTGCCCTCTGCCCTCTGGCACTGTTCACATGCCATGTGTACGTCCCTATTGCGCTGTCTGGTGACAGCGCCATGTAAAGTGACGGCGCTGTTCGAACAGCGCGATTGGAGCCTGTGGTGGTCTATTGCGCAACAACTCCACGTGGGGTCATGGCGCAGCAGGGCGCCATATTGCCTGCTGTAAAGTTGGTGCCATGGCTAGGAGGAGGTGGTGTCCTGGAGCCACGTAAGTGGCCAACCTGGTGGCCCTGGTGGAGCCCACTGTGAGGCACTGTAGTGGTGAGGCCCCTCACCATGCCTAGGAACCCATGTGTGGCGAGCCAACTGGCCTGGTGGAGGTCACTGGCCGGGCAGGTCTGCTGAGCAGTGCCGGCACGGTACAGTGACCTCCGCCGGAGGGAGCCGGAACTCTGACAATGCTGCGCTGCCGTCAGGGCGGGCATGGTGCCTAGCCAGGTGAGTGTACCATCTATGCACCTATATTCTCTGTAGGGGTGTGTGTGTGCTTGGGTGGCTGTGCAAGGTGCCGGCTCGACACGGTTGGCTGTGTCAGTGTGTGCAGCTGTGCGATGGATGGTTATGGCTGTGTGGGCAGGCACTCTCACTGGGGCAGGGGGCACTCTGCTTTTGAGTCACACTGATGTTTGTCTCAACATATGTCTCCCACAGGCCGGGATCTGAGGATGCAGGGCCGGGATGAGGAGGGCCGTGCCAGGGCCCCAGTGGCAGCAGGAGTCACTCCCCGGATGCAGCAGCAGCAGCCGCAGCAACAGCAGCAGGGTCAACAGCGGCAGACAGAGCTGCTTGAGCAATGTGAGTATCATGACTTCATGGATGCTATTGCATGCTGCGGGGGGGGAAGTCCACTAGCCCTGCACAATACAACCATGCAGGAAGGGGATGTCATAATTCCACTATACAAGACACTAGTGAGGCCCCACCTGGAGTACAGTGTACATTTCCAGAGACCATACCTACGTAAGGACGAGAGTGGTCAGGGAAGGTTCAGAGGAGGGTAACAAAGATGGTGCATGGCTTGCATCATGGGTCCTATGACAACAGGTTGAAGGAACTGAACATGTACTCCTGGAGGGAGGAGGGAGAGAGGATATGATGGAGACATACAGGTATCTACGGGGGATCAGGGTGCAGGACACACTTTTGAAGTGAAAAGATGTTCCAGGACTAGAGTGCATGGGATGAAGTTGGAGGAGGACGATTCAGAGGACACATGGTGATGGACTGTCTTCACAAAGCGGGTGGTGGACAAGTGGAACACCCTGCCAGAGGAAGTGGTGGGGCTGACACAATCATGAGTTTCAGACTGCAGGGGACAGAAATGAAGAATTCTGGAGATCAGGGGTAAGGGCAACAGACTTCTAGGAAACAAGTGAACTTACAAGCTCATATGGACAGACTGGGTTTGCCATAGGCCCTTATCTGATGACACTGTCTATGTATCTATGTATGTATGTAGAGCACGGCACAGGTGACATGCATCACTGTGCAGTATCACAGCACGTCTGTGTATGCGTCACTGGTGGTCCAGGCATGCACTGGGCACATAGCTGTGTAACTGGCATCGCACCACGTTGCCACGTCACTTGCCAGCCTTGTTTGTACTGTGATGGACATGGGCAGTGTGTGTGGGCAGTGGTGCGCATAGCTGGTGCTGCCTGTTTGTGATGGCCATGTGCATGTTCACTGTGGGTGGGTGTACGCCATCACAGGTGCGGGACATTGGGCTATATGGCTTGCAGGTTGGGTGGTGTTCAGGGTTGTGGTCAGTCACAGCCATTGACTGTGTTACCATTTTCCTAAGCCTCGAGGTTCTCCGGCGCATTGGGAGGGATGTCAGAGCGAGACAGCTGCTGGAGGACAACCAAGCCATCCTGCAGTCCATCCATAGGCATGGCCTCGGAGGAGGCGGCATGGGACGGGCCAACACCAGCCAGGAGGCAGGCGGCCGTGGGACCATAGATTGTTTTACCCTTCCCACTTCTCCCATCCCTACCACCCTGCCTTCCCTCTCCAAGTTTGTAATCCCTACCCCTGACCAACCTGACCTTGTACCCATTCCCCCTTGTAAATAGTTCTGTTGATTGTTTTGTACTTTACTCTTTGATAATACATTTTATTTTGATATGAATGCTGTGTTGGTCTCTGATTTGCAGCTGGCTATGGTTGCTCAGTTGCAGTGGTGTACAAGCCATCTGGGGTGGTATGGTCCTGGGTACATGTGTGTGTGTGTGTGTGTGTGTGTGTGTGTGTGTGTGCATGGGGAGGTATCACCAGCATGGCATTGACTTTCTGTTGGTCTTGCCGTCTGCTGCCACCCACTGCTGGGTGCACAGGGTGGGTCTGGCTTGTATGCTTCTCTGCAGCACGGGGTTGACGTGTGCCAGGGGGGATGCATGGTGTTTCCTGCAGTGCCAGTCACTGCACATGGGTGGTGTCTTGGGGTCATGGTGCAGGGTGTGCTGTGCGTACGGGGGGCTGATGTGCACTGTGGTTGTCAACCCCCTGTGTGTGGCACTCTCCGCCTGCCAGTGGTTGTGCTGGGGTGTCATGGCTCTGCTATGCTTTGTTGGCTTGTCCCCATGGGCACGTGGATCATCCGTCCCACCCCCAGTGATGCTGTGTTTGGGGTGTGCAGGTGTGGTGTGGGTTCTGCAGTGTGTTCCTGTGCCCATGTGTGGCATGGCTGGCGGTGGGCCCCAGCTTGCCTCCCTGGATGTGCAGTTCCATTGCTCTGGGGGGGGCTGTGCTTGCGCTATGGCAGCTCTGGAATGCTCAGCTGAGCTTCCCTGGTTGCTCCATAGCGCAACATTTTGGCTCAGCTTCTCCTTCCTGGTTGCTCGATGGCGCAGTATGTGCGATATTCAGACGTTGGTTGCTTGCGCAATTTGCTCTGCTCCATGTTTGAATATCGCACCTGTTGCGCATTTGCGCAACTGGTTTGTGCTTGCTCCTGCTGTTGCGCTAGTTTTGAGCGCAGTTTGAATATCTGGGCCAGAGAGTTCTTTTTGACTTACTTTTTATATTAGAGTTGTAGAGTACTTAAATGTTTGTGCCATTACACTCCGCCTGATCACATAACTGATATGTTTAAATTGTGCATGTCTTTACCTGGCATCCAGAAGGTCTGAGAATCATCATGGGAAAGACACGCAACAGTAAACTCAAGAAACTTCTTTTTGCACATTGTAGAAATTTTCATACAACAATGTTATAGCTTTTAAAAAAGTGTGTATGTAAAGGTACAGCCAACCAGAGTAAGATTGTGATTCGAGTGTGTCTGGGTACCCAGAACATTTTTTTAGTGGACTTTCTGGAAAAGGAAATTTAAAAAGTCAAGCCCTTTATTCATCATGTTTCAAATGTTGGAGTTTGGTTTACCCCCTTTATGTTCGTTTACTAAATGCAAAAAGGAAGTAATTAGGGAACTTCTGGTAGCACCTACTCCTCAAATTCCAACTACATGCATTAGAAACATAGAAACATAGAAGCTGACGGCAGATAAGGACCGCAAGGCCCATCCAATCTGCCCATTTCTTTTTCTACCTTATAAATGTGCCATCGGCCTTTGCTCTGTCAGTGGCCTATCTATTCATACTCATCTGTATTGCTCCCTTATGCCTATCCCATGCCTGTTTGAAGCCCTGCACTGTATTCATAGCCACCACTTCTTGTGGTAAGCCATTCCATGCATCCACCACCCTTTCTGTGAAAAGAATTTCCTCCACATTCCCCTTAATCGGCCCCCTCTAATCTCATGCTGTGTCCTCTTGTCCTGCTATTTTTCTTATATTTAAACATGTTAGACTCTTTCACCTTGTTAATGCCCTTAAGGTGTTTGAATGCCTCGATCATATCACCTCTCTCCTCCTTTGCTCAAGGGTATACATATTGAGCTCTGTTAATCTGTCCTCATATGTCTTCTGATGCAGTCCCTGCACCATTTTGGTTGCCCTTCTCTGGACTGCCTCAATTTGGTTAATGTCCTTGTGAAGGTGTGGCCTCCAATACTGCACGCAGTACTCCAGATGGGGCCTAACCAGTGTCTTGTAAAGAGGGATTATTACCTCCCTCTTACGACTTGTGATACCCCTACTAATACACCCTAACACCCCCCTAGCCTTACCTACTGCTTTAGAGGTCTGCTTGGATGATTTCAGGTCATCAGTGATGATGATGCCCAAGTCTCTTTCTTCCTTTGTGACTGCTAGCAACTCCCCTCCCAGCCTATAGGTGGCTTCAGGGTTTCTCTTCCCTATGTGCATGATCTTGCACTTCTTTGCATTAAATCCCAGTTGCCACTCTTCTGACCATTTTGCTAGTTTATCCAGATCTCTTCTCATTCTGCCCACCCCATCTGGATCATCTAATCTGTTGCAGATCTTGGTGTCATCTGCAAACAGACAAGCCTTACCCTCTAGTCCATCTGCAAGGTCACTAATGAAGATGTTGAAGAGGACTGGCCCCAGGACTGATCCCTGAGGTACCCCACTTGTGACTTGCATCTCTTCTGACTGTATACCATTTACCACCACTCTCTGTTTTCTGCCCGTCAACCAGTTTGCCACCCAGTTGACCAACTTCTGACCCACCCTGAGCCTACCTAGCTTATTTATCAATCTATGTGGAACAGTGTCAAAAGCTTTGCTGAAGTCAAGGAAGGTGACATCAACTGCTCCCCCTTGGTCCACCACTCTGGTTACCCAGTCAAAGAAATCTATGAGATTAGTTTGACAGGACCTTCCTTTTGTAAACCCATGCTGTCTTGGATCCTGTGCCCCTATGGATTCCATGTGTTGCACTATCCTTTCCTTAAGAGTGCCTCCATAATCTTGCCCACTACGAGGTAAGACTGACTGGTCTGTAGTTCCCTGCCTCCTCCTGCTACCACTCTTGTGGTGGGATCACATGAACCCTTCTCCAGTCTTCTGGGACCTCTCCTGTGCTCAGAGACTCACTAAACAGTTCTGCTAATGGCTCTGCTAGTTCCACCTTTAGCTCCTTAAGTACCCTGGGATGTATGCCATCAGGTCCCATTGCCTTATCCACCTGAGCTTAGCAAGCTCTTGTAGGACCCTTTTCTTTTGTGAAGGGAGTAGTGCTCACCTCCTCCCCCGTGGTCCATGGTGCTGAGCTGTGGGCCCTGCCCTACCTTCTCTTCAGTAAATACTGAGCAAAAGTATCTATTCAGGATAGATGCTTTTACATGGTCCTCCTCCTCACATGCTCCCTTTTCTCCATTAAGCTTAGCAATACCCCCTCTGGACTTTCTCCTTTCACTATGTATCTATAGAATGTCTTGTCACCTTCTTTTACTGTTCGTGCTAGTGTTTCCTCAGTTTGGGACTTTGCCTGCCTTACTGCCTTCCCTGCTTCCCTTAGGGCAGTTTGGTATGCCTCCCTATCTTCATCCCGATGTGTTTCCTTATATTTCCTGAAGGCTAGCCTTTTGGCTCTGACCTTTTCTGCTACTGTATTTGAGAACCAAAGTGGTTTCCTTCTTCTTTTGCCTTCCTTTCTGTCTAACACAATGGGATGTTGCTTCAAGTATTGCATCCTTAATGCTTGCCCACTTTGCCTGTACCCCTCACCTGTGTTTCTTTTGCCAGGGCTAGCTTAACTCTGTTGGCCATCTTATCAAAGTCAGCTCCTCTGAAGTCCCATATTTTTGCCTTGGAATGGGATGATTTAGATGTGTAGCCAAATTGAACCATACCATGTGATGGTCACTGTCCCCAGGTGACCTTCTACCTGGAGATCTGTGATCCCTTCCTTGTTAGTCCGTATTAGATCTAGGATAGCCCTGTCTCTTGTGGGTTGTTGTACCAGTTGTTTGAGGCCCTCCCCCTGCAGGGAATCCACTATGAGTCTAGTTCTGGCAGATGTTCCTGCTGGTATTGACCAATCTGTATCTGGCATGTTGAAGTCTCCCATTATCAGAACCTCCCATGTAGCTGTCATGTTTTGTATATCTTCTAACAGTAATGTGTCTATGTCCTGCCCCTGGTCTGGGGGCCTGTAGACAACCCCAGTTCTTATGGCTGTCCCATTTCCTGTTTCCAGGGTGACCCACAGTTCTTCTGGCTCCTTATGTGTATTCTGAATTTCTGTAGCTTTGATATTTTCATTGACATACAGGGCCACTCCTTCCCCCCTTTTTGCACCCGGTCTCTTCTGAACAATACATAGCTAGGTACTGAAGTCTCCCAAGTGTGGTTACTGGTAAACCACGTCTCACTAATTGCTACTATGTCCAGTTTAGCCTCTGACATTATTGCCTGCAGGTCTGGGATCTTATTTCCCAGGCTGTGAGCATTGTGTACATGATTTTCCATTGGCCAGATTTGTGTGTGTTAGTTGTTGGGTGAGGTTTGGCATTACCTCTGTGTATCGTATGGGGAGACAAACCTTTTTTCTTACCTGGTAATGCAAATGAACTGCAAACATGCTGAATCCCTGTTTGACCACTAGCTGAGGGGAGGGTGTTCTTCCCATTCGACATATGGGGTGCTGCACCCCTCTCCCCATTTGCTAGTTTAAATATTCTGCAAAGACGCTAAACTTCTGCCCCAATGCACTGACTCCTCCTTAGTCAGATGCAGTCCATCAAATTTAACGAATCTCGCTCCCAGAACTGTTGCCAGTTCCCTACAAATCTGTGTCCTTTTTCCTGGCACCAGCCCTTGAGCCACGTGTTTAGCTCCCCTATCTTCCCTTCTCTGACCTTCCGTCCATCAGCCCCCCTCTCCCAGACTGGCAGGATCTCAGAGAAGGAGATGCCGAATGAAATGGATGATAGTTTGTCACCCAGCCTGGTCAGGTGTTCCTTGGTCTCCACAACTGACTGGCTGGTGAGATCATTAGTCCTTATGTGTACTAGGACATCAATGTTTTCTCCTGCTTTGTGAACAATTTGAGCAATGCGGTCAGTGTCTCTCCATGCTGATGTACCTGGGAGACATCTGACCATTACCTCTGGCTGGAGATGGGTATCAACTCCCCGAATCATGGAGTCTCCTATGATCAGAAGTTTTTTGGATTTCCTTTTTGCTTTTTTTGTTTTGGTTCCTGATTTGGGTGAGTTTTGTTGTACTAGCTCCTGTGCCACAGTGTCCTGCTCTGCAGTGTCTTCTGCCTCTTTGTTTGATTTCAGAGATAGAGGCAGATACCTGTTTGTAGTGTTTATATGGTTTTGGAGGTAATATGTTGGAGAGCAGAGAGTGATGGGGCACCCAATTTGCCCCTCCTAACCACCTGCCAACCTCCTGGACCAACTACCCTCTGCGGTTGAGGTTTTTCTGTTGGATGCTGGGGAAATGGTGGGTGGTTCTTATAATGTATTTCCTCTTCAATATGAAATTTGAGGCATGCAATCTCTGCCCATGCTGCCCGGAGCTGAGCCCTAAGATCTCCAATGGCCCAGCATGTAGGACAGTGTCCTAAATCC
Organism: Neoceratodus forsteri; assembly: GCA_016271365.2. NCBI lineage: Eukaryota > Metazoa > Chordata > Ceratodontiformes > Ceratodontidae > Neoceratodus > Neoceratodus forsteri. The sequence goes on along the minus strand of CM028129.1, from coordinate 17,370,880 downwards.
TGTAAGACTGTCCTAAATCCTGTAAGAGTGTCCTAAATCCTGTAAGACATTATTTCTTGGTTTGATAATGAGTGTCGTAATGCTGAAAGGCATCTAAATTGTACTGTGACATTTATTAAAAGGTCTGACCTGAAAAACAAAAATAAGTATCTTAATGCAGAAAGGGGAAAAATATAAGCAAGTCTCAGTAAGGAAACAGAAGGACTACCAGAGAAAGCAGTGGGACAAAATACTTTCCATTACAAATAATCAAGACTGTCAGTCTTATTGGCTACTGGTTGCTAGAGGCATGAACAAGCTAAAATTTCAGATTGATTCCTATATCAATCAATCAAACTTTATTTAACCAGGCAAGTTACATAATTGAGCAAGCCCATTTTCAACAAGGTCCTGGACACATAGGACAAATTCATATACCTATGACTATCTGGTTGTAGCATTATTCAAATATTGTTTTTGATCTGGCAGTAGGCAGACCCAAAACCTATATTAAATCAGACATGTTTGCACTAAAATTGATAACATTCAAAGAAACTTATTTTTCTGTTGCACAGTTAAAGTCAAGAAAAGTGCCAGCTCCAGACTTTTTCCCCTCAGAAGTTTATATAACAGCTCCTTCTCTTCAGACTGGGATATTAACTAGTTATTTTAACAACTGCTGTATGCAACTGAATTTTCCCCAATCAGGGAAAGGAGCAATCAATATCTCAATCCATAAAAAGGCCGACAAAGCTAACCTACTTATGTATAGGCCAATATCACTCCTGGATGTTATGATCAAGATCTTTGCCAAAATTATCTTAGAGAGGCTCAACGCGGAACTAACTCGACTAGGTGGACTTTCTGATTTCCAAGCTGGCTTTGAGGAATATTCTGCCACTGACAACTGTTTTATTTTAAATCACTTATTTGAGAAATATGTTAAACTTAGAAAACAAAAGATTTATGTAGCCTACATTGATTTTAGGTCTGCATTTGATTAAATTTCTCGGCAAATGCTCTGGAAGGAAATGACCACTGAAGGTGTTTCTCCTCACTTAATTCATATAATTAGCAAGCTGTACACTGACACTTGGACATTAGAGTAGGAGCCTCTAACCAATTATCATATCCCTTTCCCACTAACCAGGGAGTTAGACAGGGGTATGTTCTTGCTCCCCTTTTATTTTGTTTCTATATTAACAAACCGCTGGTTATGTTAGAAAATTCATCTTCTGATTCTCCTAAGTTCTTAACAAGAGAATGTCCAGTTCTGGCTTTTGCTGATGATCTGATTTTGATTTCTTTGTCCCAATTGGGTTTATCTAAGAAGTTAAAATTACCAAATGACTATGCTATCGAATATGACTTGAAAATAAATGAGTCTAAGAGCCAAATTATGATTTTTGGCTCTGGAACCCAGACTAAAACCTGGCAAATGAGTGATAAAAAACTTAATACTGTGAAACAGTATAACTATCTGGGTTTAAATTTTGCCCCAAATGGCTCATGGTCTAAACATGTTAACCAATTAATGACTAAACTAAAACAAACATCTAGTTCTTTATTTCTTTATTATTTATTTATTGAATTTTGTTGACCAGGTAGGCCCACTGAGACTAGAAGTCCCTTTTTCAGGGGTGACCAATTGAAATTGAACCAGATTAAGCTGTTGGTGGTATTTCTAGTGAATGGGGGAAATTTGGCCAGGACACCGGGAAAATTCCCCTACTGACCTGCAGGGGTAACCTCTGGCCGAGATGAACACTCTTGCTAAACCTCCTGTTGAGATAGATGTGCGAATGGTAGTAAAGCCAGCCTCCTCTACTGCCTTACAGTGTGCTGAGGCTGAGAGCTTCTTTGACACACCAAATACTTTGGATGCAGCTCCAATGTCGCCGGATGAGTCTGTTAAGGGAACACTGACTGGGCAGAATAAAAATGACTCTGGATCTATTTTGGGTGAATTTCTGATGCCAGCACAGACTTCAGTTGTTCAGCATGCCCCAAAATCTACTTCTGACACAGAACTAGAAGCTCAATTGCACAGAGAAGAGCAGGTTTTCCTGCTCCGACAAAAGGAACTAGAGGAAGCTATTTTCTTAATGCGAGCCACCACAACTGCACCTGAACTACAAGCTGCCATGGAGCCTCTCCCTAGCAACCTTCAACAGGCCCTGTTGCTATCCTTTGGCATACCTGGTAATCTGAAACCAGTGCTGGAGGCATCACAGGATTCACAAGCTCTGCAGTGAATGACTGAAGACCTGACTGCAGTTTTGGCAAGTACATGTACTTTTTTTACCTTTAATGGTAATAAGGCTAATTTAGGCTTTGCACTTGACTTGTCTGAAGTTAGACCCGAAAATGGTAAACTGAGTATTGACTTTTCAACTCCAAAAACCAGAACTGCTGATTCAGGAACTCCGCCTTCTTCTTGGTCTGTACAAACAGCATTATAGGGAGCAGGCTGGGAAGAGACTGAGACAGGTCAATGGGTTTGGTTAATCTCCCATCCATGTTACAGGGGAACCCATGGATATAACATCAATGTCACCAGTTTGTGATAAATCTGCATCTCAGACACCTACCATTACATCTATTGATTCTGTTAATCCTATTTTAAATATTATGTCCCCATTACATATCCCTGAAGATCTGCAACTCACACAGAATCCAAAGCTTAATTTGCCAGCCCCTGTTTCTTTACAACACATGGATACCCGTACCCCCATCCCTTAGGGAGAACCTACCCCAGAGTGTGTTGGTGCATCTCGAGAGGAACCTCAAGCTCGTCCTTCAATCACTAATGAACAATAAGAACAACATTCTCACAGGTCCTATGTGTCCATTTTTAGGGAACCTGTCTACCCTGCCAATTGACATAATGCTATATGAATAATTTATAGAGGTGGTTTGGAAGTTTTCCCTGATCATACCTTTGTGGCCAGAATGCTCTTACTAACATCCATGAACTATGCTGCCAACAAGATATACGCTCTCATACATGTTTGCGGGGAACAGACCTTTGACAAAAGCTTTAACCTTAACAGTGATTTACAAACATTTTGGGGAACTTTATCTCCATTGAAAAACAACGCCTTTGTGGGCACCGTTTGAGTCTATTCCTTTAACCAAACCTGCCAACCGAACAGTCACAGTCCTCTTCCATAATGAGGGGGTTAGTGTTATGGATCTTCTTTACTGGCTCAAGCAATGATGTGGTGTCCTGTGGAACCCAGAAGCAGTTTTTGATGGCAGAAAAATCTGGGCTGTGGGTTGGAAAGTATGGGTTGTCCTATGCCCTACAGTGACAGGATTACAACACCTGCCAAACATTTTTTTTCTCAGAAGGGACAGAGGGGTGCTGTTTTATCAATGATAGTCAAAGGCCTGCTACCGCTGTGGAGATACTGGACATATTAGTTTGATGTGTGACAAATTAAAATGCACTTTATGCGGGGATTTGGGGCACACTAGTGGGCATTGTAGAAATTAGTAACTTTGCAAATTATGTGAAACAAAAAGTCACTCGTATCATACTTGTCCCGGGACAGCACACAACCAATCTGATAGTGAGGAGCAGATGTTGCTTGTTGCTATAGTACAGTGGTCTAGAGGAAGGTCCTTTCCAACCCCTCCACCCCAAGCACAGGAAGAAACCTTAGGAAGAAACCAGCAGGGTGACCAGAGAGCACAACCATAGACACACCTAATCAATTGAAGTTGACCCCAGCCACCCCCTCCTTAGTTCACCAGGCTGAGAGTCTGGAAGAACCCCAAGCAGAGCCAGCTTCAGTTGTTGAAATGCCTCCTCCCCTCCTCACAAATAGGCCCAGACCCTGGTAAACCCAAGCAAGCCACTAGAAGGAGACAGAACTGGTCACAACGCAATAGTAAGGTTTTTAAAACTCCTGGAATTCCGGTGTCAAATAGGTTTGAGGCTCTCACAGACACCCCTGAAACCTCAGGTAATGAATCTGATGATTCTTCTCTTCTCTCATCAAAACAAGATGGCAGTTCTGACAGAGAAGAACTGCCTGCTGTGCCCCCCAATCTGACATGCATCAACCTTCCAAGGATAAAGCCAAATTAAAAGATACTAGACAAACAAGGAGCTCCTCAAAGCAACCACCTTGACCATGTTGTCTCTATACTTTTTGTTAGCTTCCTGTCATGTTACCCATGGCAAATGATTTAGCATTTTATTCTAAGAATGTGAACAGTGTTAAAAATCATTGTAAAAGACAGGCTGTGTTCTCGCACAATAAATCACTGGGGTTTAGCTGGCCCACCAGCACAGTGGTTGGAATTCCGCTTGCAGCGCCAGTGACCCTGGTTCAGGAATGGACCCGGGTCATTGGAGGGCTGGCCAGGGGAGAAGGAAGAAGCATCCTATGGATGGCTCTCCTTCTTCGGGGGGGTGAGTGGGGAAGTGTCCGGCGCACTGAGGACTCCTGGCAGAGGCCGGAAGACACTCACGCTACTGGTGCTCATCACACAGGAAGGCAGGGTGGATGCAGGCATCATTTGCATGTCCCTGCCTCCACAGAACATAGGAAAAAGAAGAAAGCATGCAGAGTTCACTGTCTACGTGAAGCCCTCCTTGGGGCTTCGATTAGCCGCCACCACCACAATCCCCTGACCAGTCATTAGTCCCACGGCATGGATAGGGAACCATTGCCTCGGCCCCGCCCTCTGGGGGGTAAGCCAGGAGTAACTGGGGAATGGAAGTGGCAATAGGTTCTGGTGGAAGCTCCGAGGGCTGTGACCAGGGCAGATGAATTACAGTGGACCTGCCAAGTAAAGAAAGAATAAAATAAAAAAATCACTGAGTTTGGGGATTTTATATTACCGGACACCAGACTACACTCCCTGACTGATATTAAGGAAGCTGCCCAATTATGGCATGCAGGCCCATCATATTGGTCTATAGGTCCAGATACATGTTGTGACTTGGCAATATTGTTTTCAGGTATTCCCTTCAACTGATGAAACTCCTCTATCCATCTCTCCTTGGAGGATACTTTTCCTCAAAGTTTTAAATTAAAAGGACTCTTTATAGAATTTTGAGTATATATGAACCCCAGACTAAGTCAGATAGGACAGCTTTATTTCAAATCCTGCAACCATATTTGCATTCCCCGCAGAATGTCATTCTTCGTGGGGATTTTAATTGTAGCATCTCTGTAGATGATAGAAGGAAACATACACAAACTAAGAACTTGTTTTGTTATATGGCCTCTTTAAAACAAATGGTTAAAAATGCAAAGCTGAAAGATACACATTACTGTACCTCAGGAACTGTTGAATCTTTACTTTTAAGGTTCCCTTAGGTACAAGAATTGTTTTTTTTCTTTGTTACATCAGCCTTGGTTATTCAACAGGCTGAGGTGCTTGTATCAGAATTTTCTGACCATAAGATCGTAGGCCTTAAATTGGGTAATGAGAACAGCTCCCCCTATGGGCCTGGGACATGGAAATTCAATTCTAAATTGTTAGACACTACGGATATTAAACAAGAAATGTAATTTTTTATTGAAGCTAGAAAGTCTGTGTTCAACCTTTATGAGGACCTTCCTATATGGTGGGAGAACACCATTGCAAATTTGACATGTTAAACTCTACAGAAAACATAAGAGAAATACGATATATCACCAATATCTTCAGTATGGAGTGCAACTACAAAAACGTTTATCCTTATCCCACATCACAGGCCAAAAGTTTACAGTTCAAATACAAGACATTAAACAATGAATGACAAAATCTCATCTGATGCATGCACAGAATGTATAAAATCAGCAGAGATTTCAACACAGGGTAAAACTAAATTTACTTGCCCTTTTGAACTTTGTACCAAAAATGCTACACAAAAACATATGGACAATTTATAGGATGATAATAATGTTGTATACTCAGATCCCTTGGACGCGAGGAAAGTAGTAGATGCCCGTATGCAGCATCTGTTTTCTGAACCTTCCTTAGCAACTACTGATTATCAGGTGTTGTTACAGGACTTACAAAATCCCAGATGTAAGGAAGAACACGTTGCAGTGTTAGTACAAGACATAAGGCCGGATGAGGTACAGCTTGCCCTAGAGTCCTCAGTGAATAACAAATCACCTGGGAGTGATGATTTAACTAATGAACTGTATAAATATCAATCAAACCAATCAAAATCTTTATCCAGGTGGGCACCATTGAGCAAGGCTCATTTGCAAGGTGGACCTGGTCATGAATACATCAAAGTACAGTACAGAAGCACGTATACAAAAAGCAATAATATAAAGGAAGAAAAAGTATATACAGTGTATACAGTACAAAGTTGAAATCAATAAAAAAAAGCATTATTTTACAATTGAAGAAGTCAGCAGATGTACAATCAACCATAAGCATACAGGGGTTATAAGCAGAGATCTTTTGAGTGAGACAGCCGGCAACTACACGTATAGGGGAAAGAGGCCATGTATGGGGTGGCAGGTTAGAGAGGTAAAGAAGAGGAGGGATATATTACCTACGCCTGAGGGAAAAATTGGGCTAAAACCACAGAAAGCGACGATGGCAGTCATGTACTTGTTTATTATGATAATGAAGGAGGAGGGGTAGGTAATTGGGACACTACTATGGATGGGGTGGGTCTTTAGCCAGGCTGGAGTGGACAGAGAAGGGTGGGTGCAGCAGGAAGAGTTAATAGGGAAAGAGTGAGAGCCAGGGGTAGAAACATGACGAGCATCAGGATGGAAAGGGGGAGTTGCAGAATTAGTGGGCTAGCAGTGAGGAAAACATTTGCAAGGTGCTTTCATGTAGTGATCATTGAGCAACTTGAAGATATTCAGGCTAACAGGGCAGCTCAGCTTCAAGTTCCTTTGTAAACCATTCCACAATGTGGGTAAAAAGAAGCTTAGAGCAGCTTTGCTGAAACGAATGTTGACTCTTGGAACTTGGAGGGCAATTAGGGAATAGCTCCTTAGAGCGTAGGTGCCTAACACACTCCGGGGAATACAATCTGAGACATGAGAGGAGCTTGTTGGTCACCGCTCTGAAGGCCCATAGGGCAGCGTTTCTATTCCTTCTATAGTGAAGAGAAGTACAACCTATCAATGAGTACAGGGAGCAGTGGTGTGTGGAAAGTGGAAGGCCAGTAATGAACCTGATAGCTCTGTGGTAGAGGGTGTCCAACTTAGCCAGTGCAGAGGCAGTGCAGTGGCTGTAGAGCAAGTCCGCGTAATCTATTAAAGATAGGAAGGTAGCTTGAACCAGTTGAATCTTGGCCTCCCTTGTGAGCAGGTGGTTAATTCTGTAGAATAGTCCTAATCTTTGCCTTAGTTTCTTCTGTAGTTCTTCGAGATGGTCGGCGAAGGAAAATTTATGATCGAGCAAAACTCCTAGATATTTGAATTTAGCTACATACTCGAGTGTTTCTCCAAGAACAGTGATAATTTGTGGGATAGCCCCCCCTCCAGCAGGAATTGCTGCATGCAAGGAGGGGGAGAAGAGCATGGCTTTTGTCTTTTTCGCATTGAGCAAAAGCTTTTTGTTTATGAGCTGGTATTGTAGAACATTAAATTCAGCTTGGAGGTCTTCATAGGCTGCTTCCAGCATGGGACGACTCAAGTACAGTACAGTGTCATCCACTGATAAGTGGATGTTGGCTTTTTTGATGGGGTCATTGATGTTGTTAATGTAGACTGCAAAGAGGAGGGGACCAAGGATAGAGCCCTGGGGCATGCCCCTCAGCATAGGTTTTAATGGAGAAAGATCACCTACAGCTTTAACCTGCTGTTTCCATTCTCCGAGGTAGTCTTCAAACCAGCACATAGATTTATGGTCCAGGCCTAAGGTGCTTAGAGAGGAAAGAAGCAGGCTGTGATTGACTGTGTCGAATGCTTTACTAAGTTCCAAGAAAATGGCACAGACATGCTTCTTGTTGTCAAGGTCTAGGAGCCAATCATTGATCACCTTAGCTAGGGTTGTTATGGTGCTGTGCTTTGCTCTGAATCCAGACTGAACTGGGTTTAATAGGCTTCTGGATTCTAAGTATACCCCTAGCTGGCCACACACTATTTTTTCTGGTAATTTAGACATGATGGGGAGGAGGGAGATCGGTCTGTAATTATTTAGATCGCAGGGGTCACCTGTTTTTAATAGAGAGATGACATGGGCTATTTTCCATTGAGGGGGGAGGGTACCCTGGGAGAGTGACATGTTGAATAGGTGGGTGATTGGCACTGCAAGCACATGGTAGGCGCATTTCAGATAGTATGGCTCTATGAAGTTGGAGCCTGCTCCCTTCCTGGTGTCCAGTTGCAGCAGTAGGTCTTCCACCTCTTTTAGAGAGATGGACAGGAGGGAGAAGGGCTCCTTGGTAGGGGGGGACTCATGGGTTGGTGGGCCCTGACCTGTGCACAGGTCATTGGCAGGGGAAGTATCAAATGCTAGCCCTGCTGTTGCAAAATGGTTATTGAGGGCTTCCAATATCTCCGATCGGTTAGAGAGATAACGCTGCCACCGGACTTAATTTCTGCTGGAATGGAATTACCAGGTGTGTGTCCAGACATGTCTTTTAATGTTTTCCAGAGCTTTGAAGGATTTATTGAGGCAGAGGCTAGCTCCGAATGATAGTAGGCAGCCTTGGCTGCTCTGACTAACTTGGTGCACTTGTTACGTGCTCTCTTAAAAAGACACCAATCTGAGTCGTTCTTGCTTCTTCAGGCTTTTTTCCATAAAGTATCCCTTTCTAACAGGGAAGCTTTGAGCTCAGGGGAGAACCAACGGCAGGTATTGCTCCTGACCCGCTCCTTAACCAAGGGTGAATGCTTATTTAAAGCCTCACTTAAAATATTGTAAAAAATAGCATAGACCCTGTTAACCATTTCGGCTAGGAAGAATTCCTGCCATCGTGGTGAATGTTTCAAGTCGTGGACGTATGCAAACAAATCGAAGTTGTGTTTGCACCTCTTGATAGAGAACTTTGCCACAGACTGTGGGTTGTGCATGGATCTAATGGTGGTGATTATACAATGATCGCTGATGTCTGAGAAAAATGTTCCAACATGAGAGAACAGATGTGGCTTGCTAACCAAAATTACATCTAAGAGAGAGCTGTTGTTAAGGTTCTTTTTATTTGGGCGAGTAGGCTCGCCAATGAGTTGCACCAGCCCTAGACTGTCACAAAAGGATTTCAAGGGAGCTGATGCACTTGATGGCCAATTATAGTTCAGGTCGCCAAGAATAATGGTTTCCAAGGAAATGAGCCCCAGTACAGAACTGAGGTGAGACAGGAGATGAGGCCCCACAGAAGGGTGCCTGTAGCAGCCTATTACACAGAGTGCACTGGAAGGAGAAAGTTCAATCTTTATGGTCAAGCACTCAAATTCTTTGGGGGAGGATGATGCATCTATGCTTGCAGCTGAGTATTTGTCCCTTATATAAATTGCCACCCCACCTCCTCTTGATTGCCTATCCGCTCGGAAGAGTAAATAATTTGGGATGTTGATTTCATTGTCTGGGGTGGCTGGCCTAAGCCAGGTCTCAGTGATCACTAAGACGTCAGGTAGGGGGTGGCTCACCCAAGCCTGGATAAGGGTGAACTTTTTCAGCAAACTACAGGCATTAAGATGCATGAAAGACATTTCTTTGATACCTGCCAGGTCTGATGGAGAAGCAAGGGTGTCTAATGGTCCTGAATTGAGTTCGACATTGCCTGAGCACAATAGTAAAAGAAGCAGGATTCTTTTTAAGGCAGCGAACTGTAATTTGTAAACACTATTTTTTGGGCGATAGGGGTGGTGGTGTTGATGGGTAGGCCTGTACCCACTCCTGGTGTTATACTGGCCTAGTGTTGCAGCCACTATAAATATATTGGTCACCAATTATTGGTAGAACTGACAAAAGTCTTTACATGTGTACTTCAGACCCATTCTCCTTCGCTGAGAATGATGTGTGGAATGGTGATTTTTTTGTATATAAGAAAGGCGACAGAAGGGATATACAAAACTGGAGGCCCATCTCTCTCTTAAATACCAATTTTAAACTGATTTTAATACTAAAATATTAAATACTAGATTATTGAAGGTGGCAGGTTATTTGATTACACTGGTACAATCTTGTGCAGTACCGGGTAGAAATATCACCGATCATATGATTTTGGTGAGAAAATTAAGTACGGAAGGCGGGGGCAGTGCATGGAGTAGCTATTTCATTAGACCAGAAAAAGGTGTTTTATTCTGTTAGTCATGGTTTTTTATGGAGTGTTTTACAGCACTGTGGCATTCCTAAGGAATTCATTGCTTGGCTGCAGGGTCTATACAGGACAGCAGTAGTGATACCAGTGGTGCATGGCTTGAAAGGGGCCATGACTAGGGTAGGTAGAGGAGTCATGGTTGCCCACTAAGCTCCCTCCTCTTCATCTTTTGTATTGATCCCCTCTTACAAACTTTAAATAATTCAGTTGTACTACAACATATTTTGCCAGATAAGACTCTCCGAGTGGCAGCCATTGCATATGTGTATGATTTATGCATCCTAGTGCAGGATGCACACGCTGCATCAGTGGCTATTCAGATCTACCAGCAGTATGGAAACTTTGCTGGAGTGCATCTGAATATCGATAAGTATGTAGCTAAAGTTCTGACTAATACTGATCAAGGACCACATACTTTTGATGGGATACAAGTCACATTAGATCCAGTACTTATTTTAGGTATTTTATATGACTCAGAGCATGATTCAGTAATGAATTGGGATAGTAAACTGCAGTATGGACTTCAAATGGTGGCAGGGTGGAATAAATGGAAGTATAGCAAAAAAAAAAAGAATTTACCTCATTAAAACATTTCTGTTGTCTGTTTTTGTATAGCTTATCCAAATTTATCCACCCCCTAAATCATTAGAAATGCAGATTTTGAGTATATTTTTTCCAGATGGTTTGGGGAGTCGATTGAATCCCATTAAAAGGAATATTACACACCTCTCTATCTCACAGGCATACTTGGGATGATAACCCCGATTGTTTTTTTCTTCAGTATTTTTTTATTTGCCGATATTAAACCCCTTTTAGTCTATGGAGGTCGGGCCTGGGATTCTCTACCATGTGGCTCCTGCTTATCATGGTTGTCACAATGGGAGCAAGGGAAGCTTGCCACTATTAAAAAGTCCTCCGAGACCCCTGACTATATAAGAGATACCCTCCAAAAGTTTAAGCAATGGAAAATAACAAGCTCTATTGTGCTTACTAAATGTAGAAAGAAGCCTACAAATGGGTACAATACATTTTTTCTACAGAACCAATGACATTTCCAAAATGCCCTTTAATATACACTTCTTCATTACTTCACTTGATGAAAGAAAGCAGAATCCCAGATACGATGTGGGACCTTCACTGGTTGGGATCCCATGAAAAGATAAATGTTAAGCCTAACCAGAAGCACAAACAGCTAGCAGACAGATACTGTAGTAGATTACAGTGTTTCCAACAAGAAGAAACACTATCTCATTTGTTGCTTTTTACCTGTTCCTGTATTCCAGGATTCTGGGCCTTATTGGCTGTTAAATGGGACACAACCTGGTTTGCTAACATATCATATGAGGCTCCTATGTATGGGCATTACAAGAGGGAAGCATAAAGGTGGAATACTAGCACATTGCATGTAGTTTTGTTAACCATTAAATGGTTCTTCTGGAATGCTAGATCCCTGTTTACATTTCAGCAAAAACTGTGTCTCATGTTGAACTTATTGCTAAAATTAAACATGATATTAATGACATTTATATAAAAGAGGCTAGAATTTCCCCACATACAGTATTACAGGCTTAGTGGGGTAATATGCTGTTGATTACAGACAAATGTACCAATCACTTACTCAGATGGTGCTTTCTGATAGTCCAGTCAGAATACTTAAGGGTGTCCCTCTTTAGATCACCCTTAAATTTTGGGTATAATTTGTTTCTTATGATTACTGATGATGAATTATTTTATTTCCTTTTCTGTAGCTTAAATCAATGTGGCTTTATGGTCTCCTTTTCCCATGCATTTAATGGGACACCCATGGTATTCTTTGCTTTACTCTCCTTTATTTTCATTTCATTTATTTAATGACTGTTAAACCTAGGAATTCAGTAATACTGATTCCAGAATGATGTTAATTCTGCTGTTTTCTATTTTGTTTTTTTGTATTCTGTTTTGTAACCCTATGACTCACCTACTGTATGTATTATGGGCCTAAAAGGATGCTCTTGATTTGTACTGTATTGTTTGAATTCACCTTTAATAAATTCCCCAACTCCTTTCAAGAAATGCCATGGGATTTTTAATATCCACCTGAACAACCACTGGAACAGGCAGATGGGACCTCGGTTTAACATCTTATCTGAAAGACAGCACCTCAGGAGTGCAGCACCCCCCGCATGCTGCACTACCATGTCTGTATTGGGATATTAACCCATGTGCTTGGTGTGGGGCTATAACCCACAGCCTACTGATCTCCTGGTCTCAAAGGAGAGTGAGCAACCAACTGAGCCACTGACTGAAGTTCTTTAAACTTATTCAATGAAACATGTGGTGGCAGATCACTTAGATCACTTTTATAAGCAGCTAACTCAAAATATAATTCACAATTATTATACAGCATAGAAGTTTGGGACATAACAAGATATGAATCTCTGGAAGTACCTCTCATGAAATTATTTAGAACAAGCTGAGGTCTAGGTCCTTCTGTACCTGCATCTCTAATTAGAGCTGAACTTGGTATTGTAGGTTTGAAAGCCCTCATCCAGACTAGGATGATAAACTACTGGTTAAAATTGCTTCACAAAAATCAAAATTGTATTTCTTCCATGTGTCTCAAGAAGAAATACTCCTGGGGTGGGATATTCAAAGCAGTTGCACAATGCGCAACAGGGTTGCACCTGCGCAACTGCGGAAATGCACCAGAGAGCAATATTCAGCAGCAGCAACTGCGCAGTGCAAGTGGCCATGCGCCAATGCGCAATGGTAATATATGCATGCGCAAGTGCAGGGGGCGTAGACATGAATAAGTGGCGTAGTGTGATATTCAACACCATACTGATGGTGCAAGCTTGGAACAAATGGGAAATGTGCAGAGCACACTTGAGCCCACAAAAAGAGGGAGCAAGCAAGTGAAAGACACTTGCGCCAGAGGGGAGCAGGAGAGAGGGTGATAGAGAGGACAGGCAGAACAGCAGGGGGGTGCAAGAGAGGGACAGAGGCAGTGAGAGAGTGAGACTGTGTGGGAGTGTGAGTGTGTGTGTGTGCGTGTGGGTGAGACAGTCAGGGAGGCAATAGTGTGTGGGTGGGCCTGTGACACTCAGCACAGATGGGGCAGCACAGGTGCACTGGGGGGAGGTGGGTGCCACAGCCCACAGGCCACCAGCCAGGGGCAGGAAATGCAGGGGTGTGCCCTGCATAGCAGGAGATGGAGCAGCACACAGCCGGGGGGCTGGAGGAGTCAGCCACCCGAGGGGGACAGGACAACAGATGCCATGGCCAGTGCCTGCTTCCAGATGGAGGTGGTAATGAGGGGTGTGGGGAGGCAGGAGGCAGTGTGGCACGACCATGGAAGGGCCTGTCAGTGGTATGCCTTGAACAGGTGGTACCATGCCCGCACCATCTTCGAACAATACAGTGACACGGAGATTATGGACTATCACCTGAACTGGGTGATTCTGAGGCAGCTCTGTGAGCTGTGCAGTGAGGAGATGCAGGCACCCACTAGATGGAGTCATGCCCTGACGGTGGAGACCAAGGTTACAGCTGTCATGTGCCTGCTCACCATGGGCACCTTCCAGACACCAACAGGGGATACCACAGGCATAACCCAGTTGGCCAAGTCATGGCTCCTCACACAATTCCTCAATGGACTGCTGCCACATGCTGCAGAATACATCCACTTCCTCAGCACACAGGCAGGGTGTACAGCGAACATGCAGGAGTTCCACAGGGTAGCATGTATACCTGGCATGCTAGGGGCCATTGACTGCACCCATGTTGGCATCTGAATGCCACCTGGCCAGAGGGGGTAGCCTACATCAACAGATAGGGCCACCCCACTGTCAACTGCCAGGTTGTGTGCGATGCTGGGGGTGCATAATCAATGTCTGTGCCACACACCCTGGAGAAGCACACAATGCCTTCATCTGGCACAGCTCAGCACTGTGCCATAGGTATGAGAGTGGGGACATCCCCACTGGCCACCTAGTAGGTGAGTATGCTGAGACCACTGGCAGCCTGGCACAACAGGGCAAGGGGTGGGGGCTGCCGGAGCAGGGGCACCACAGGGTGTGGCTGTGAAGGCTGGGGGTGCAGCAACACAGTCCACTATGCAAACCATATCCCTCTCCACACAGGTGACAGTGGCTACCCACTCTGGCCCTGGCTGCTCACCCTATACCAGTGCCCGTCAACCCCTGCGGAGGAGTGATACAATGAGGCACATGCCAGCACATGGAACATCATCGACCACGTGTTTGGGCTGCTGAAGGCATGGTTCCATTGCCTGGACAGGTCTGGTGGTGCCCTACAGTACAGCCCCTCAAAGGCCTGCAGCCTATTCCAGGCCTGCTGTATTCTGAACAACATGCCCACCGACCGTGGGATAGCTGTCAAGGTTGAAGAGGGGTACAGCAGTGGGGATGACATGGCTGCCAGGCCACATGGAGGTAGGCAGCCCCCCAGGCAAAGGGAACCCCGGCTGACCCGGATGTCCCAGCAGCACTGGGCCACGATTGCAGAAGAGCACTACGGTGCATGCAGGTAGGTGAACATGCCCCCATGCACGAAATGGTGACTGTGGCACAGTGCACAGGCATGTGTGGAGGAGCCCTGTGTCTGGGATGGCTGGAGGGGAGGCATGGCCAGGCATTGGGTGGGACCCCATGGCAACATGCAGCACAGCACACCCCACCCTCACACACCTACCCACACACCCCTGCACATACCCACACATGCACACTGGCACCCTCAGTCACGTGGCCAGACGCTGGCACCAGGCACGTGTCAGACGCTGAGCCCCAGTGCACAGTGGCAGTCAGCGCTGTGCTGGCATCATCATGCACATGAGTCACTGGCCAGCATCTGGGTGGGTGTGCACATGGCCTGTGTGCGGTGCCACCCATGGATGCCACGTCCGTGGAATGCATACGCACACACCACATCAATGTGCACACAGGGGGGCAGCAGCAGACTGCAGACAGGGAGGTGGGCTGTTCAGGACTGCCGTACAGTAGCATGGCAGCCGTGGACACATGGACAGCCCTGCTGAGGCTGCCCAGCAGACTCAGGCTGTGTGACAGCCACAGGGGGTGTCTGTGACAGTCCTGCAGGGGTGTTGCTGCAAGACCGTGAATGAGACGTCGCATGGGTCTGCAGCCCCTGCACAGGCCCACTCCAGGCATGCTCGGAATGGCTACAGCAGATCCTGGCATCAACACCGAGGGGGTTGCACAGTGCTGTGACCGAGGGGTGGAGAATGCACTCCACGGGGTCTGCGGCAGACGGTAACGCACCATGGTGGAAAGTGGTGCTAGGCCAACCTTGACCACAGTGGTAAGCCGATCCAGGGCTGCAGTTATGTCCTCCTGTAGTCTGTTTTTTTCAGCCTGGAGCTGCACAATGTCCCTGTCATGCTGCTCTGCAGCCTGACGCATCTTGGCGTGGAGTGCACGCACCCCTGCCATGAGCAGCACCTGTTGCTCCACAGAGGCTAGCAGCAGACGGGTGTGCTCGGGCAATGGGTTGGTGCCCAGGGGCACCTGGGGGATGTGCTGACCCACAGGTGGCATTCGATCTTGCTGCCCAGCCCCCCACTTAGGTGGGCGCTGCACAGCAGGGTCCTTATGGGGCTGAACATTCACCGGCGCACCATTGGCGGCCGCTGCACCCAGCCACCCCAACGTCCCCGTCCGTCTGCCGCTGCTACCCTTCCAGCCACTGTGTGCCATGCAGCACCTGTGAGGTTGCACCACCTCCGCCAGCACCGTCAGCTGGCACCACTATGCTGGTGCATGTGGTGACACCTGGGGCAGTGGCCGGTGGCCTTACATCTGCCACCAGGGTACTGCCTGTTCTGCCGGGGAGGGTAAGTGATAGGGGTACCTCCTCCTCATTGTCAACACTGCTGACCAGGATGATGGTCACATCATCATCGATGTCGGATCCCACCCTGATCTGTGTCTCTGCACACTGTAAGCCATGGCTGGCATCCCACTGGAACACAGCCAGGGCCTCGTCCGCCACCACGCCACAGGCATCCGGCCAGACAGCGGTGTTGGGCTGCAGGTGATCTGGCCCCAAGATACCAGTGGAGGTGGTAGGCTGGTCATCCAGGGCCAGTCCCGCCCCCATGGTGGGCACCACCACCCCTGCCACAGCATGCTGGCACTCCAGTGCTGAAAGAGAATACAGTCGCATTAATGCTGCTGTCACACAAGCCAGCCCCCCCACCCACCACCCCCTGCCCCAGATGCTGCAGTACCTACCAGGCAGTGATGGGATACCACCTGTCTGGAAGCCGCCACCAGGCACCCCCTCAATGGCACTGCACGGCATGGTGGCCACCACCATCTCCTCCTGCAGCATCAGCTGTGGCACATTGAACTGACCACCGCCCATGGCTGCATGTGTGGCCTGGATCGCTGCCACCTTCTCCTTTATCCTGCACTTGTCGGTGCCAACCTTTTTCTTGCACTCCTGCGCAGACCGCTGATGGGTGTCCTGCTGATTCACAGCCACCACCTCCCATGCTGTGGCCCTGGCCTGTGGAGTGCCTGACATGCCACTCAGCAGAGGCTACCTGTTGAGGTACTCCTTGAACAGGGCATCCATCTCTGCCTTGGTAAAGTTGGGCCTATGCCTGCATGCAGGCCCACACTCCTCACCGTCCTCATGATCGGTCATAAGGCATCCTGTGGGCAATGACAAGTGGTCAGTGTCTGCTGTAAGCCACACCACCCACCCAATCCACTGTCCCATCTTTCTCCCAGCGATGTATCTTACCTCTGAAGGATACAATATCGGTCCATGTCCTGTGCTGTCCTGCAGCACCTTTATAGTGCATCACATGCAAATGGGAGGATGCACAACTGTAATGAGATGTTAATGTCCCCGCTATGCCTCGGATAGGCTGATGAGCTAATATCCATATGCCAGAATGCTGACCCTTGGCACCAGGCTTGCCCTTTGCCCCTCAGGGTGCCCTGCACCACATGCCAGTGTGGCCAGGCACGTATTGCGCATCCCTGGGGATGTGCTATTGCCGTCGGCAGCGCATCTCCATCCGAGGTGCGCATCCCTAGCACGTGGAGCTTGTGCACTACAGGGTGCAATTTTGAATTGCCTACCAGCGGTACAGCAATGCTGCTCTGCAGCAGTGCCAGGGCTCTGAATTGGACCCAGGTAGAGCTAGTCAACCTTGTGGCTCTGGTGGAGCCCCACAGAGGCAGCTTGTTTGGGCAGGTGCCCCTTGCAAGGCCAAGAACAGAGGTGTGGCAGCAGGTGGAGGAGGAGGTCAAGCAGGCCACCAGTGTCCAGCGCACCAGTGAGCAGTGTCACCACCGCTATGGAGACCTGCAGCAGAGGGACCTAGAGAAGCTCCAAACACTGCTGGCATGCATCCGAAGGGGTGCCATGCCACGGCCAGGTAAGTGTGCATCGCTCATGTCTGTGCCCATCCAGTGTTCTGCAGGGCTGGCAGGGTAGCATTCCATGCTGGGGGAGGAGGGTGCTGGGGCTGGGTGCCCTGTAGCCCAGGGCAGCACATTGTGTGTGTGCTGTGCCACCGTGCTGTGGCTGGGCTGGGCCGGGGAGCATGTTGTGCTGGGGGGGACATATGGTGATGCTGGGTGCTGATGTGTTCTTCTCTATGTTTCCATCCTAGGCCCTGAGGATCGGAGGAGGGCCTGACTGGCTGGCACTGTGGGTGGGCCAAGGGGGGCCAATGCAGGGGTACCACCACAGGGTGCAGGCGTGGGGCGGTGCTGGACCTGCACATGGTGACAGTTACTTACTACATTGTTGTGCAGGGTGGGCAGCGGGGTGGGGTGGGCCATGGCCCCCTGTGTGCATAGCCATTACAGCTGTGTACTGCCCATGGTGTCTGTTGCGCCATGCTGTGGCCATCGCACATGTGTGTGGCTGCCACAGGTGGGCTGTGCGTGCATCCAGCTGCCAGCTGTGCCGCTGCCATCCTGCCACTGTACCACGTCACCTGCCTGCCACTGTGGTGGTGGATGGCCCATGGGTGGTGTTGGTGTGCAGCATTCTGCATGGCTGTGGTATGCCGGGTTGGTGGCACGTGTGGGTGCACCTACTGCGGGTGGCTGGGTGCCGTCCCAGGGGAGTGTGTCACCACTGTCCGCTGCGCATGGTGGGTGGGCTAGGGTGTTCTGGACATGCACTGATACCGTGTTCCCTTCTTTATCTTAGGTGTCCATCAGCCAGCAATTAACACCTGTCTCCTGAGGAGGATCCTGGAGGTGACCACTGCCACGCTGCAGGTGGCAAGGATGCTGCAGAGGTCATTCCACAGGCAACAGTGCCAGACAGCGGTAGGGCGAGGCTGACCATAGGGCCCATTGGACTGCGACCCTTCTACTTCTCTGTTCCCTCTTCCCTTGCCCTCCCTTCTCTCCTTGTCTAGCCCTGACCCCTATCCCCTTACCTCCCTTCCCTGACTTTGCCTTTTTGTACATAGATTCCCCATTCCTAGTTCCTGTCCCCTGTTCCTTGTATATATGTATATTTGTGGTTTATATCTGTTATTAATACATTTTATTATGGTTACCCATCTGTGTCCGGGTCTGCTTCGCAGCTGGAGTGTGCAGCTTTGCTGCAGTGGTGTGCATAGTGGCTGTGTGGTGCACCTGAGGTGTCCAGGGGGTTGAGCATGGTAGTGTTCACCCATTGGTCAGTGGCTGTGCCCTGGGGTGGCTGTGGGCTGTCTGTTGTGGTTGTGTGGCATGTGCATTGTGTGCTGTTTGCCTGTGTGTTGCCGGCTGTGGTCCAGGTGGCATGGTGCGTACCTTCCTGTGGGGGGTTGCCGGTGTTTTTTTCACCCATGGCCATTGGTGCCACCCTACCTCTGTGCACTGCTGTGGTGCGCATGGGCAGGGGCCTGCTGCATCCCCATGTGCACTGGGTGGTGTTCCATTGTGTGCTTGCCGTGCCTCACTTCTGGCACCCTCAGCACCCTAGTGGCAGCACATTCCACCCCAGTGGCTTGCTCCTTGATGTGCCTGTTGCCAGTCCATATGTGTCCTGACACATGCAGCTCAGCCTCTTGCACATCCCTGGTTGTGCTATTGCGCATGTTGGGTTGCTCCCTGGCATAGCTCTGACTGCGCTATGGTGCATCTGTGCAATATTCAGCCATGTTGCACTGACACATCCTTTGAATATCATGCTCAGTGCACCATGGCACAGTGGATTTGCGCTGTGCAGGTCTTGTGCCAGCCTCTGGCGCATTTCTGAATATCCAACCCCTGGTTTAACCAGAACCTACAATTCTCAGGGTGGCTTAATAATATTTTTTCTATTTTATAAGACAACAACTTGTTGTTTTTGATGAATTATGTAGCAAAAGGGATTGGTGCTAGTCTCAAATACCAGAAGTTTATTACCATGAAAGTAATGGAAAACTATAAGTTAAGGGCTCTAGGAAATAATCAGCAACTCCACATGTTCCAATGGTTAGCACAGTTTGATATAAATCATCATTATGGTATTACCTGGATGTCCTCACTGATTTTAATCAAAGGAAATGTTATACTCAATATTGTATGGAGTTCTTTCCAAGTAATGTTTTAAAAGCTAGATACAACCATATAACATGATAGCAGTGCAAGACATTGTGAATGCGATGCTTATGCTAATGAAGGCTTAAAACATGTTATAACTTGGGTTCTGAAAATACTATCTTCTGAGTCATCCAAACAGGTCACCTGACCATTGATTAATTCCCTAATATACCCACAGCTGCATGTTCACAGGACTTTATTTTACTATTTCTTTAGGTAAACCTCTAACATAACATTGCCCATGTTATAAGAGGATTAATCCACTCCAGGGTATTGGTTTACTAAGCATTAATACATGCCTGGGTGGTTGAAATCACTCGGCTTCACCTCGTGACTCCAGTCCCACCAGGCATGGATTAATGCTCAGTGAACACATACCCTGCCATGGGTTATTACCTCCTTTTTCTAGTTTGTCACTGGTATGACAAACCTAGGTCTAAGTGGCTTGTTCCACTTTTGCAAAATATTCAGGCAAATGGTGTACAGCAGATATTACAGATATTATTCATAAGCAATGATGAATTATTTGAACTACTGCCTTTTGCTTAAAATTAATTTATAGAATTCATATCAAGAAAGGACTCTAGCTAACCTAGAGGGTCTCTTTGTACTTCCTATATTTGTTTTGACAAAATGTTTGCCTAAATTTCTACTTGCACACATTTGTATTTGTACCAGGTTTTAATATTGGAACTGTTTGTATGTAATGACTATTTTAAACTGCTGCTATCTATGTGTTGGACTCCCTGTGATCCCAAGATTTTGTATTGTGATTTTGTGTTAATGATCTGTGACCGAACAATAAACTTATTACTACAATTGTTCCGTATCCCCCATCAGTGTGGTTTGTG
Source organism: Neoceratodus forsteri (assembly GCA_016271365.2). Lineage (NCBI taxonomy): Eukaryota > Metazoa > Chordata > Ceratodontiformes > Ceratodontidae > Neoceratodus > Neoceratodus forsteri. The sequence goes on along the minus strand of CM028129.1, from coordinate 17,350,241 downwards.
TATTGTCTTTCTTCCATGATCACTGTATTTATAATATCATATCATTTTTGTACGCACAATTTCCATTCCTTGTTTTCTGTCTTGTTTCTTTTACCTGAACACAGTAATGCTTAATACTGCAGTAGCTCTGCCCTGTTTTAGCTGCCAAATGTATAGGCATTACCCCGTGCTCATTGTATTTATACTCTGTATGATTGTTCACCCACATTTATTCTATGTATGTACTGTATGAATGTCTGTTTTATTCTGATGTGGAGCCTTTTTAAACGAGTCTATGACTCAAAGGGTTGTAATTCCAATTTCCCAAATAAACACATAAATAAAATGAGGTATATGCAAGTCCTTATTGTTGTTTGATGTGGAGCCTTTTTAAAGGAGTCTATGACTCAAAGGGTTGTAATTCAAAATGTTATTAAATAAATAAATAAAATAAATATATGTGCTTCATGAACCTGTTCCACACAAGCAGAAAGCACCTCTTCCTGTGCTGGCAGCAGCGTGGTGTGGCTGTACTGTATTAACAGAATGGGTAATATAAGTAAAGGAATGATGTCCATATCAGTATTGTGGGTATGTCCGGGTCTGAAGCGAAACACTACTTTATATTGAAGCATGCTATGGGTAAAATGAATTATCACAAACAACATAGCACTCGACATTTTCCAAGGGATAACTGTGACAGGATGGTAAAATGTTGATTGGATCAGCATGGGTATGGATGTGGAACCAAAATGGGCCATAAAGAATGGATTAATTAAAAATACTCTGGAGTGTGAAAAGCAAGAAAGCTTATCCCAAATACCACAGATGGGTGGGCAGGTAGATGGAAAGGGTGGTGAGGGACATACAGGACACCTTTAGAAAGTGAAAGCGTACTGTACTCTGAAGCAGGGGAAGAAGGATAGGGTGTAGTTAGTTGCTAAATCAGGAGAGACAAATAGAGTGGTGAGGGATTGAAAAGGAGGAGAGAAGGGACACGTGGGATATGGTGGAGACATTCAAATACTTGAAGGCCATAAACAATGAGGACCAACAGCATATTCAACCTGAGTAAGAACAATTCCATGAGGGGACATACCCACAAATTGCGGGGGGCAGGTTCAAAGGGGACATCAGGAGAACGTTCTTCACTGAGAGGGTGGTACAGCCATGGAATAGGCTGCTGGAGTGGGTGGTGGGGTGGATACAGTGGAGAACTTCAAAAGGGCCTCATACATGCATGTGGGACTGGCAGGCAGAGTGCAGGCCACAAAGGGATGGAGGAAATCTTGCTGGGGGGAGGTATTATGGGCAGACTAGATGGACCTAGAGGTCCTTATCTGCTGACAGCCATCTATGATTCTATGAAGAAGGATACAACAAGTTTAGTGGGTAAAAGTGGGTAAGAACATTTTTAGGTGGAATAACAGTTTTATATTGCCATTTAAAAAAATGGGCAATAAAGATAGAGCCATCAACAGCCCAATGTGTAGCAGATACTTTGTAAAATATATCGATTTCATACTGATTTTTGTTTGGTATTCTATCAGTGTTGTATATGTATAGTAATACCCCAATGCATCTATCCATGCAGAAACATGAGTGGGTGTGATACAGGGGCAGTCAGCTGTGCATGGACTATGGTGCACAAACAGGCACCTTGGGGTAACTGCCAGGAAAATTGCCTGCCACATGGATTAGAATCTATACACTTATAACAAGTTATGGCACTAAGTTCAAACCCCCAATGAAATGCATTGTACCACATACCTGTTTCCTCAGTTTGTAGTCCTGTTTTGAAGAGGAAAACATGTTTGCAGGCTACAGAAGATTAGGGTAGTGGACCTCCCCATGTGTAAGTATGGGCTTGGGTGGTGGAGAGGGGGGATGCTGACTGGGATGATCTGGTATGGGGATATAATGGCACAACAGAAAACAATGGACGGTTTTCTGACTTTCAGGTGTAAGGGGGAAAAAAGACTGTGCATTGCCGTTCATGATACTAAGGGGACTGGGCACCCCCAATGTTATTGTAAGAAAACAAACAGGCACTGTAAGGTAGGGACATGTAACTGTGTAATCCCAGGGCTCCTGTGGCAGTGGGAGCCTGGGCAACCATCATCTGGCTAAGCAGGCAGTTTTTCTTGCTTTATCCCGGGGGCATGGCTTATCCCGATTTCCAGGTTTATGCCCCCCAGTCAGTGGTTCAACATGCTGCTGTACTACTGGCCTCCATCAGAGGTCAGTAGGTGCCGGACTGCATCCCCATCCACCCCTGGGAGAAGGCAAGCAGTCATTGGATGCTCAAGCCTTCTCCCTCCAGCCAGCCTTGTGGCATCCCGGGTCTATTCCTGAACCTGGGCTGCCAGCATTACAAGCACAAATCCAAGCACTGTGCCAATGGGCCCACTTCCATTTCTAACAGAGAGGGCCTCAAAGGCAGGGTCTGCCCTAGCTTTAGACTCCTACTGCTTAGAGCATCTAATTAGGAGAGAAAAGTTTTTGGTTTTTTTACTTCTCCATTCAAATTGCCTAGTCAGACAGTTTCTGTAATCAGGTCACCTGTGTACTGCTGTGCACCACAGCCTATCAGCACTTACCCCACACCAAAACCATCAGTCCCACTACTGAGCAGCACTACTATTAACAGGTATTGGTCAATGCCAGTGGTGTTTGCTTGCATATTTTCAAAATGCGAATGCGATGTCAATGTCAGTCTGATGATTGTCAGCCTGGAGGAGCTGACTTTATTCTTTGTCATGTGGTGTGGTGGCCAACACTCACGAAGTGATCACTTCTCTCCTTGACATCCAGGCATTCAGTGCTGTATCTGGCAGCTATGAGGGGATAACCTTGCTCCATGGTCTCTTTTCTTTTATTATAACCATTATAATAATAATAATGCTTTATTTGTTATGCACCTTTCAAATATCAAGGCGCAGTACAGTAGGACAATAAAACACCATAAAACAGAGTCATCATCGTAAAAGCAATACACATCAGCAATCAACGCTACCATATGCTTTGACCCAGAGAAAAGATTTTAAAGCATGTTTAAAACTCCCCACAGTCATGCACTCCCTAATCCAATGGGGTAGAGAATTCCAGAGGGATGGGGCCACAAACATAAAAGCATGGGCTCCAGCGGATTTTAAAGTTACCCTTGGAATCTCTAGCAACCCCTCTTCAGCTGAGCGGAGTGGTCTCACAAGGTGGTAAGGAATCAAGATCTCTTTCGGGTAGTCAGGGCCCAGTTCATGCAGGGCTTTGTAAGTCAGTAATCCAACTCTGAAGGTGATCTGCCACTGAACTGGCAACCAGTGCAGTTCCCGCAGCTCCGGTGTGATATGGGAAGATCTAGGAGTTCCCACCAACAACTGGGCTGCAGAATTCTGCACCATCTGCAGGCGATGAATATCAACCCCCGGAAGCCCAAAGTACAGTGAGTTGCAGTAATCTAAACAAGAGGTCACGAAGGCATGGATTAATGTTGGCAGATCACCGAACAGAAGAAGGTGCTTAATCTTGGTGATGTTTCTTAGGTGATAGAAAGATGACTTAACCACAGCTGACACCTGAGTCTGAAGTGTCAGCCCTGCATCCAACATCACCTCAAGATCTCACAGCTGTTCAGAGACCTGTAGCTCGGCACCCCCAAGAAATAATCCTGGTGGGGAGCCTGCCTCAAGTCCCCCTATCCGGCGATCGGGGTCCAAAACCAACACCTCCGTCTTCCCAGAGTTCAACTTCAGCCAACTGGACCTCATCCAATCCTGGATTTCATGGAGGCAGTTATTAAATACTGAGACTGCTCCTTCCTGGTCAGGGGCAAAAGACAGGTATAGCAGGGTATCATCAGCATAGCAATGAAACCTCAGCCCATACCGTCTCACAATGTCTCCGAGGGGAAGCACGTACACCGCAAACAACATGGGGGGCAGTATTGAGCCCTGAGGGACCCCACAAAACAAAGAGATGGGATTAGAAGAAAAAAAACTGAAACCACCCTCTGAGTCCTTCTGGTGAGGTATGAAGTAAACCATCTGAGGACCACCCCAGTAAGCCCACAAATGCATCTCAGGCACTCAAGCAGAACCCCATGGTTGACGGTGTCAAATGCTGATGACAGATCTAATAGTACCAAAATGGACCATTTTCTCTGGTCTCTCGCCATCAAGAGATCATTGAGCACCCGAACCAGTGCAGTCTCAGTACTATGCCTCTTTCTAAAACCTGATTGGAGAGGTTCATAGATGCTATGGATGGTTAAGTGGTTCTCCAGTTGGGTCGCCACTACTTTCTCGATCACCTTCCCACAAAGCGGAGATTTGAGATAGGCCTGTGGTTAGCAAGAGAGTCTGGGTCAAGGGAAGCTTTCTTCAACAAGGGTGTCACCACCACCTCTTTTAAGGAGCAGGGATATTCACTCAAGTTGAGGGAACACCAGACTATCTGTGCCAGAACCAGGGCGATAGAATCACCACATCCCATAATGAGGGATGTAGGGCCCGGATCTAAACTACAGCATGTAGGGCGCATCCCCTGTGCAATCCGCATAACATCCATGATTTCTGGGCGGTCGAAGGTACTCCAGGAAAATGCAGGGGAGGTGACCAAGCCCTGATCACTAGCAACTCTCATAGAATATGTTAGGTGGATCTCCTACCTAATGTTGGCCACCTTATCAGCAAAGAACCGAGCAAGCTCATCACATTGTTATTGTGAAAATGCTCTTCGGAGCTGTAGGCAGATTGAGTTGCGCAATCTATCCACAGTTCTGAAAAGCTGAGCTGGTCAATTCTGAGTGGCAGAAATTTCTCCGGACCGGAACTCTGCCTTCTTACAAGAGATTTCTGACTGGTAGAACCCATAATGTTCTAACAGTCTAAGGTGGTATGTATACAGACCGGATTTCCGCCAACAACATTCTAACCTGCATCCTAGTTGCCGCAACTCTCTCAAGGCTCCATCAAACCACGGAGTTCGAGGTCGAAGGTAGAGAGGGTGCATATGTACTGGAGCAGTAAAATCCAGGACCAAGGAAATTGCATTATTATAAGCCAACACCAATGCCTCTGCATCATTGCCATGCACAGGAAATTGTGATAGGTCAAGGACCACAGCAAGGCCATCAGAAGTAATATTCCATAATGGACGGTACTTGACCATCTACCCAGGGGTCGGCCTACAAGGGGTGCCAAAATTGAAACTCACAGTGTAGTGATCAGACCAACTGACTGGTTCCACCCCCACGTCAGAAACCTCGATCCCCATGAGGAAGACCAAATGAAGAGAATGGCCACATTTATGTGTAGCAGTGGTAACCACCTGTGTCAGGCCCAGTGACTCCATTAACTGGAGGAAGTGTTGTCCAAATTGTGAGAGTTCGTCGTCGATCCAGGCATTAAAATCACTCAGGACCATCAGTCTGGGCAACTCAAATGCCATGTCAACGACAAAATCCGCCACTTCTTAAGCAATTGCTTCCCATCTCTGGGTGGACTGTCAACAGCACATTCAAATGAAGTGGCCTCCTCAACTGGAACACTAATGAGTTCCAATTTGGTCTTAAAACAGACCGCAACTCCCCTACGATCCAACCTCAGGCGATGTATCATCGTATACCCGGCTGGAATTTGCGGCCTCAAAAATTGGGCCTGCATTGTCATCCAGCGAGGTCTTGGTGATACAAGCCAGATCTGTCAACCCAGCAAGATCAAAAATCATGGCAGTCTTGTTCTGGACAGACCTGGCATTGCTCGGGTTGGACAAAACTCCTGGGCTGCCCCGACTTCCTGCCCATCACCAGCAATGGTGCCCTTGGGTATGGGGACCAGACAGGATGGCCCACGCTCAAAAGCTCCACTTCGCCCCTGGGCATCTCCTGGGCTTAACCACCCTAATGAGAGCGTCCCGCTCTTCCAGGAGGGCATGGAGAGCAGAGGCTGAATAGCGCATGACAAGGGGGGTTAACAGGCGGACACATATCCCAAGCCCACAACCTAACTGTACACTCTAAGTCAAACTAAACAATCTAAAAACAATAATATAGTACCCCTAAAATTCAGCCAATCTTTAATTTCACCACCCGTCCCACAACTAAATAACTATACTTACTACAAAAATACCAAATAACTAACTTAAGTAACTTAACATATAAAAACCTAACTTCCTACCACAACCTAAATTCCACCCACAAGTATTCTCACTACCTGGGGGACAAAATATAGAAAAAAACAATTTTAACACACCCAGGCTTCACACTTCCTAGTGCTACTGTAAAACACAAAACATGAAAACAGAAGTAATCCGAACAATTACCCTCCAAAGAAATCTCTCACAAATATCAGTGGGGGATGAACTAATGGATACTTAACAAATAAATAAATACACATACAATGCAAAATAATAAACTAAACAAACCATAATAAATAAAAATAAACAATTTGATAATCCACCCTCCAGATAAACCTCTCACATTTATCAAAATGAGGGTGAGATTAAAGGTCTTTACTAAGCCTTCTCACTGCTTGAACTGATTTCCAAACATAAAATGCAAAGCATAACAGCAGGAGAAATTCAAGCTGGCAATATGCAAAAATTAAAAAGTACTTGCTGTCCAAAAGAGTTCAAGGAACAAAATCGTCCAACAACTGCTTTCAGTTCGTCGCTGACAAAATTCATAATACCAAGGCAAATATCCGACAGAGTCAAGAAATAGCAAATCCCAGGTTTCAGTTTCAAAATATCCTGGAAAGATCCTCCTAGGGCCCATAGATTTCTTCAGCTGCTAATAGGGGAAAATATCTCAGAGGATCAATGGCACATCACTACAACCATGGGCAAGCCAGCCCGCCGGTTGACCACCCCATAAGTCTAGGAGAGGGGAACAGAACACCGATCCTCCGACCGGCCCCATTCCCCAACCCTGCGAGTGCCAGAAAACCCCCGAGAGCCCCAAAGGAGCCCACAGTTCCAACAGCAGGCAGGACCAGGTCACTCAGTACAGGTGCAATAAATGCCACAAACACAACGCCAGGATCAGCAGAAAGTACAAGAAAGTAGAAAATCAGTCCTGACAAGCACACATCCTTCATAGACGACAGGTCCCAATTAAATCTGGCAGGGATAGGGACAAACACTCCTAAAAGTGATCGAAGTAGTCCAAGAGTCTGAGATTCAGAAGTCTCATACAGGTATTGGGTGAAGTAAAAATGGACAGCAAAGTTAATCCAGGGCCAAAAGATCACATTAACCCTCCAAAAAATCACTAAAACCCCAGAGTGAAGAATCACTGCCAAAACGGGCAAACTGGGGGAGTTTAAAAGTGGACCAAGCCCCAAAAGCACATAGGCACACAAACAAATGCTCAAATCCACTGAAGTGGAGGCCGAAAACAGCAACTGCCATGTTCCCGAATGTTTGAACGGCCCGCTAAACACTCCAGGGAATTAAAATGAATCCACGGAGCAGCATCAAACTAAGCGGGTTGTACCGAGCGCTTAACCGGCTCTTGACCATGGTAATTAAAACAGAAAAAATTTGGGCTTAGACAGTGAACACATGGCAAACAACATCACCGAAAGCAAGTCAAATAAAATAACATAAATCAAAGCAAAAGCAGAGCGGACGGCTAACCCAGCCTGGCTGCTGCCATCTTGAGATATATACACATATGTATAAGGCATACAGACAGAATTTAATGGTGATAATTGCCGCCGAGAAAATGCGACAGACAAAATGTTAAAATTAAAGGCAGTCACCAGTAGAAATGGTCGTGGAGCAAATGTAGCTTCTGCGATGAAAGACCAGCGACTGCAATGACTATCTCACGATGCGACTTGTTATCCATAAAAGGGGATGATTTAAGTAACCTGGAATCACCACCTCCCCAAGTATAAGCCTTGTATTACAATAACAAAGTCTGCTACAAAGACCACAATTTTTCTCAACTGAATAAAAACCATGGTTGCTTTAACTACTGGAGTTCCCTTTTTCAATATTTTCTCAAAATATGTGGTTATTTCATAATTTCTCTGAAGCCCAATATTGAAATAGGGAGCTCCTGTCACAAACCCTTAGCCATACAGACTCTCACAGGTCCTACAGGTTATGATCAAACTTTTTACAGGAGCCAGATGTAGTGCACTGACTTAACAGTGTGGTGTTGGCTGCTTTTCCATGCTGGCTGGCTTTTCATGTAACAAAAAAAAAAGACTTTATCACATCAATCCACAGAACAGAAAAATAAGAGGTCATTTTGAATCCTGTAAACTAAGGGCTTTTGAAATTGAAACTCATCAGAATTTAGGCATCATTGGGAGTGGAATTTGAATCACTGCACTCTGTCCTGCTCTATTACTTTTTGAGCAACTATGAAATTGGACTTCCCTAAGTTCTTCTCCATTGTGGCTCAAACGACAAACAATTTGATTTCACTGCTTTGATTTTACGGTTTGTTGATGCTTCTTTTGCAGGAGAGCTGTTTTTTATATTTCCTCTGCAGCCCAATATTGAAAAAGGGAGCTCCATATTATGGAACGTGCTGTGATGAGCAACAAAGGGAAATTTAGGGTGCAAGGATGTAATCTTGATGTGCGTCAATTAGTCTGGTGCGCTTAATGTGTGGTGAAATTTCGCCCGCAAATTACCATGTCAGCAATAAAATTGATGGTTCTTATTTGTCCCCATGATGTAATGTCAGCATTGTTTTGACTGTGACATTATATCCGGGAATCGATCGACCTCACATGACATATACACACACCTCCTCAAATGCTCTGTCTCAGCAAGATGAACTAGGGGCCTAAACTTCAGCTTAAAAGTCTGTTTCCACAAAACCTCCCAAGGACAGCATTCTTTTGAATGCAGTGCCCCAACCTGGCTAATCTCTCAGTGTTTAGCTGAAAACTGCAACCAAGCTGAGTCCATTTCAATCCCAACTCAGAGCGTCCCTTGCCCTAGACAGCATTTGTGACTACAATACCTCGCACCCCTTCCCCCTCACTTGTTCTTCCCTACACCCATTACACCTTTACCATCCCCAATGCCTCTGTCTGTCCTCTGATCCCTCACAGACTCCTCCCCCTCTCCTCCCCTCTCCACCTCTGCCACCCTTTCTTACATCCATCTACACCTCCTCTTCATACCCTCTCCTCCTACTTTACTGGACTGTAAGTGCCCTCCTCCCTTTCTTTCTACCTCTTCCCTCTCTCCCACCCACTATCTCCTCCACTGATTGCTCCTTCCTCCCTCCCTTCCTCCCTACCTCTTCCCTCTCTTATTCACCCACCCATCCCTATCTACCCCAACACACTTCCTCCTTCTCTGCCACCCACCCCTTCACTTGCCCCTCCCTTGTTCCTCCAATCCATGCCATTCACTTGCTCTTCTTCCCTGTCCTCCCTTTTTCTCTCTTCCCTCTCCATCACTAGCACTCTCCCCTCCCTCATCTCTCCCAAGCTGCCCTCCACCCCCTATCCTCCACCTCAACTTGCTGTCCACCCTCTCTGCTTCAACTCTGCTGGTGGTCCCCAGCTTTTACCTACCTCAGTAGCACCTGTTTCACCTATGCTAAATACCTTGACAACAGAACTGCTTCTCTGAAACAATTCCTGGCTGCCTCTTACCTTATTGCCAATATTATGATATGTTATCAAATGTGACCTTGCATGGTTAATACTTGTCCTGTAAAATTCTCCTCCTGCTAATTGTGTATACCATATGTGTAACATTAAGTAAATGTGTTGTTTGTTTATATCTTCTGTTAACTTGATGTGGAACCTCTGTAAATGAGTCACTGACTCAAAGGTACTTCTGAGATTGTAATAAATAAATATTTGTTTTTTAGTGATACCCGATCATTAGGGCTACAGGTGGGCAGAGCCTGCAGCCCTCTTGCATCAGCTCTAAAAATTAGCTACGAGATTCAGACTGTGGAATACTTCCTTTGGGGTTTTCAAATGATCTTTTCAGGTCTTTGTAGCCCTTCAATTTAACCCTTGCAGTGCTGCAGATTGAACATATGTCCAGAGCTCAGTCAAAAAGGTTAATTCTAGTTCTTTCAGCAGCCTAGGGATTAAGAAACAAATATTCTGGACAACCACCTCTCCTCCCCAAACTTGTAGTGCTTCAGTGAGTACAAGAAACACATGTTTTCTTTTAAAACCAACTTGATAAACAGCATTTTAGAGCTAATGCAAGAGGGCTACACATAGCAATCTTGCTGTCTGTAGCTGTAAAAATAGAGTTCCATGACACGCATGTTTGAGTTTTCGGTGATCCCTTCTCCAACTTGCCAGTTAAAGAAAATAATCTTTTTGTCTCTGTTGAGTAGATCAGTTACAGCACTGAGAATGGGAGGACTGAGCTCATGTCCCAACTCATCCTGCTGTTACACAGGGACAAGCAAAGAAATGAGGAGCGCCCACCTATACAGAAAGCACCAGGAGCACAAAAATGTTATTCAAAGTCACAAACTGGGCATGCATGAGTATTATGCATGTGCAGTTCTGTAATTACAGCAATATCAGTTCCATCTGACTCTGGAGCAGTGAGAACGCTGCATATTCTTTTCAATGCCCTTGCTGCTCCTAAACGCTCTCCACAGCTGCATTAGCCCAGTGCTGGCAAAAGCTAAGGGACGGGCAACACTGGGGACCACTTGACTGTCTTCATGTTCATAGTAATTAATTGGCAGGTCATTTTAGTAGGCCATTGCCTTCTGGGACAAAACATGCTTCCTAATGTTACCCCTTAACTTTGCCATCTGTGACCTTCAGAGCATGTCCCTGTGTCCTCCTGGAGAATATATCTATATGTTCAATACTCCTGAGAATGGGAGGACTGAGCTCATGTCCCAACTCAGCCTGCTGTTACACAGGGACAAGCAAAAAAATGAGGAGCTCCCACCTATGCAGAAAACACCAGGAGCACAAAACTGTTATTCAAAGTCTTTTATTTAACTGAAGTGCATAGTGTACCCACACATAGTGTGCATAGAAACCCAGATATTGATGGCAGATAAGGCCCACCTGGCCTACCTAGTCTGCCCATTTCCCTACCTACTGGATAAGCTGCAGATCCTAGTTAACCAACAGCCTATTTTTTCCTACCCACCTCAAGAATTGCCTTATGTCTGTGCCATGCATTCTTGAATTCTCCCACAATTTTAGACCCCACAACCTCCACAGGAAGGTGGTTCCATGCATCCACTGCCCTCTCTTTGAAAAAAAATGTCCTCACATTGTCCCTGAGCCATCCCCTTTCTATCTTCAAATTGTATCCCCTTGTTCTTGCACATCACTTTTTCTGAAAGATGCTACCCTCTTGGACTTTTTTGATTCCACATGTCCCCTCTCCCTCCTTTCCTCAAGGGTATACATATTAAGCTCCTTTAGTCTCTCCTCGTATGGCTTCTCTTGCAGCCCTGCATCATTTTAGTTGCATTCCTCTGGACTGCCTCCATCCTGTCTATGTCCTTGTGGAGATGGGGGTCTCCAGAACTGGATGCAGTTCTCCAGATGGGGTCTCACCAACTGTCTGTACAGAGGGATAACAACTTCCTGTTTTCTACTGGTGATGCCTCTCCCTATACATCCCAGTAACCCCCTAGCCACCCCTACTGCCTTCTCACATTGCTTGCTAACCTTAAGGTCATCTGATATGATTACCCCCTGGTCCCTTTCCATTTTTGTTGTTGTTACTAGCTCCCCCCATTGTGTACTCTTCCCCAGGGTTTTTGTTTCCAAGGTGCATTATTTTGCACTGCTTTGCATTGAATCCAGGCTGCCATACTTCTGACCATTGCTCCAACCTTGCCAAGTCCCTTCTCATCCTTTCCATCCCCCCTTGTGTATCAACCCTGTTGCAGACCTTTGTGTCATCTGCATAAAAAGTGGTGGCTGAGCCTTTCTGCAATTAACAGTTCTCCTGACCCCTGCCAGGCATCATTACAGTAATTCCCTCTGATGATGCCTGCAGAGGACAGGAGAAGTGTTACTTTTAAAGCGGCTCAGCCATCACTTTGTTATGCTCACTGTGTGTGGGTGCACTATGCACTTTAGTTATATAAAGAACTCTGAATAATATTTAACAATCTTGGTGCTGTCTGCATATATGGGTGCTCCTCGTCCTTTTGCTTGTTTTCAGTTGTATCATTGCTGAGCACCATATTACTTGTCCCAATGCTCTGAATCCATTTTGCTTTGTTCCACAGGGAGAGGACAGTAATAACTACTAGCAAACATAAATGTGGATACTATCTGTTAGATCCTTCCAGGTATTCCTGTTTTGAAAATGCAGCTTCCCCTTAACAGTGGTATCTAAACAGAAAGCACACCAGCAAATGTCTTTTGGTTTTTAATACTAAACACATTCTCTTTACTGCTACAGCAAATGTAAACACTGGAGGAAATATGAAGAAACTGATAGAGGGAAGCTTACAAAGGATGTCAGTTGGCATTTTATGTGACTGTATAAATATTCAGAACTAAATAATGCTACATAAATGTACTGCCCACTAAACAAGTGGCAAGATAGAATGGGTGGGTGGGAGGTAATGATTAAAACTTTTCAATGACAAAAAAAAAAACAACTAGCAATGCATTCCCTAGCTTTGAATACATTTTAAATGGGGTGGTACTATATTATACTTTGAACATTCTTGTGCTCTATGATTCCAGTACATCTATTAAAACAGCAGTGCAACAAGCCGGTTACATTTTTGATCAATACTTTTTTATGCTGTTTTACATTACCACTTACCTTTGGACTTGCATGATGATGCCCTTCTTTCCACAGTTTGTCTGCTTTAGTACTTGTTTAATGACTGAAATAATAAGAGGAGCACTCATTTTAACCCTTGCTGTGCCACAGACTTATATATCAAGATCAAGCTCCTTTGTTCGTGGTCGTTCTCGTGGCTCTGTTGGCGCGCTGAGGAGGACTCTTGCGATTGGCTGCTAGGGTCGGCGATGACTCGGAGGGCATTTAAAAGGCTGCCCTGCTTCAATTCTTCAGATTCCCTGCAATGGACTGGGGTGGGTGGGCGACTGGCTGCATCGGACCCCCCCCTCGAGATCGCTTCAGCTCGTTTGCCAGGGTCGAGGCGCCGGCAGCTCCACAAAGCTGGGCGGACCTCCCCTGGACCTTCTGCCTGCTCCCACAGTACAAGCCAGCAAGTGGAGGGAAGATCAAGCTCCTTTGTCGTTTTTAATTTCCACGCCCACCACTGTGTTGAGTGGTGACCTAAATAGGCTGCTATCGAGATCGAACCTGCCCAGGCTCTGACTCTCCCAATCTAATTCCCTTACTCACTTCACTAGGAGGAGCTACCTTCCCACGTCACCAGATCACTACTCCCCAAGCTACGCTCGTCTGCTATGACTTACTGCTGAGATTCTCCCTGGCTCTCTCACTCCTGCCGCCCAGGTATTTTGGAGTGTGTCCTGCTTTTCCCCCTTTGATTTAGCCTCTCAAATAAGCGCTAGTCAATCCTCAAGTAACTTTCTCATGCCAGGCACGTCGGAGTGCGCCCTGTTTTTCCTCCTGTGACTGATTCCTCTCAAATTAGCGCTAGTCTAACCTCTAAATTGTATTCTCCTGCTGGACAATTTTTGCCTGACTTTTTGCTATAATCTCCAATGGTAGCAAACTTAACTTGTCTCTTTCTGTCTCCAACTGTTGCTGTGCCTAAGGTCATTATGTACTGTTAGCCTTGGATAGTCTTATTCTAGCTGCTACAAATCTAATCTTCTGCCTACTGTCTTCCACTGTCACTGTAGCCAAAGGGCTTTTCATAACGTACCTTAAGGACTTATAACATTAGCCTGTGGAAAATAATACATAAAAACTAAGTTCTGTATTTGCAGCCTAACTGTTAGTCTATGATATTGCTGATCCTACACATTATAGGTGGTACTGTGTTGTAAGCTCTAATCCTGCTTTCTTTTGCAAGACAAAGTGTTGCCGTAGGATCGCATGCAACCTAGCCGCTAAGTGACTCCTGCCAGTTTTTTTGTTCTTCTCTCCCGAGGCAGGAACCGCATGATGTACCCCTACTGGCGTGCCTGAGTTAGTGGTTTCTTCACCAAAGGACCTACGCCTAGTACTTACTTTCTGGGAACCTGTTACTAAGGGCGTGAACTGCTCTTGCTATATGTATCAGACTGGGTGCTGAACTTACCTCTGTGCACTAGAAGTGGAAGTGCTGTACTAGGGAATTAGACATAGGCTCTACCGCCTGTAACAAACCCTTGGCCTCCAGGCCCTGCACTTGCTATCATGGTGAGAAGCACAGATAAGCCCCATCATGCCCCTCCCAACTGGAACAGGGCATTATCCTGCTACAATTACATTCTGGTCAACTGGGACTGACTCCCTCACCAGAAATGCCTTCTGCCCCCACGACACCCGTGGGGGGTCAAGAGAGGGGATGATCGGACACTTTTCATGTCCCTCCCCAAGGTGTAACTTACTTCTCCTAGCAGCTCATGAATTCTCTAGGAAAGGGGTCCTCTACAGGGTCCTTCTCTTTAGTAGGAGCCCAACCCCTTGTCAGGTCATCCTGTCCATACCACCTCCAACCCTCACTCTCCTGAGCTCACTAGCTGCCCTTCTACTAATGGCAGGAGATATCCAGCCTAACCCTTGCCCAGAAACAACTAATGTCTCTATCTCCTCCCCCCCCTTGATAAGGCTTGGGATGGAGCCACGGGTCTGAGGTTGGTGCACATGAACATTTGTAGCCTGAGACTGAAGATCTCAGAGGTACAGGCATGGCTGGCAGTCTACAAACCGGATCTATTAGCGGTCTCAGAGACTTGGCTAAAACCCCACATTCTGGATCATGAAGTAGCAATCTCCGGATACGTCCTTTTCAGAAAGGATAGACCCTCCCAAAAGAGGGGGCAGTGTGCTAATATATGTTAAGGATACTATCCCTTCCTCCCTCGTCAGGCTGCCCCTTGACATGTCCCTGGACACTGAAGCATTTATCGTACGGCTCAAAATAGGTGGGGCTAAACACCTCACTATTGGCTGCGTATACAGCCCCCCATCCAATGCTCTCAGCTCTCTGGATGCGCTCCTGAAGAGCCCAGTGGTTGACACTGCATCTGAGATTATCCTATTGGGTGACTTCAATTTAAACTGGAGACTTGAAGTGAAGTCTGCCATCAACGAAATTGTACATGACTCCCAACTTGCTCAAATTATTACCCTACTGACCAGAATGAACCATAAATCAGGTAGGCACTCTACAATAGACTGGGTCCTGACCTCATCCCCAAGTAATGTAAAGCTGGCCGGGATCCTGGGAGATGCCTTGAGTGACCATTCGCCTATATTTGCCATTTGGAAGAATAATGCTATCAAAGTCCCTCCTAGATCTTTTACTACTAGGGACTACTCCAACTTCCACCCTGACCAGCTCATAGGCTACCTAAATAGCATTGACTGGAACCCCATAAGACACCTACCTAACCTGGAGGAAGCTGTTAAATTTTTCCAAGCCACCCTTACTAGAGTCACTGACCTCGTTGCCCCTGTGAAAACCCATAGGGTTAAGGGTAGCTGTTATAAGTGGATCTCACCCCCCCTGAAAGCCCTGATGTCTACTTGGGACAAAGCATGGAAAAAGTTCAGGAAAACAAAGTTTCCTGTGGACTTTGCTAGCTACAGGGCTCTCAGAAACCAATGCAAATTGGCCATAAAGAAAGCTAAGAAAGAATATATCACCAATCTCCAAAAAACTAACCTGGGAAACCCCAGATACTTCTGGTCACACATTAACAAACTCCTAAAAGGACATACAAAATCAACAACTGGCCCGATCCTGGCGAACGGGCAAGTACTCGAAGAGGCGCCACTCATCGCAGAGGCCCTAGACGGTTACTTCACAAACCTGGATGCGTACAAGGTGGGTCCCTTAGATAACAAGAACGAACCTAATAGGCACCTGCCCCTTGAACTAGACTGCCCTCTGTTTCATCTGCAGCTGGTTAGGGAAAGGGAGGTTCTGCTCATCCTTAAATCCCTGCGGTCGAGAGGCACTGGGGGCCCCGATGGGAGCCAGACTCGAATCCTTAAGGAGGGTGCCCCAGCATTAGCCAAGCCACTAACTTGGCTGATAAACCGGTCCTTTATGGAGGGGTCTGTCCCTGAGCCATGGAAGCAGGCCCTAGTGATCCCCATTCACAAGGGAGGGTCCACCGAGCCTATTGGGAACTACAGGCCTATCTTCTTGTTGTGCGCTATAGCGAAAATACAAGAGAAGCTAGTCTACTCCCAACTACTTGAATATCTGGAAACACACCAGGTAATCTCTTCGTCTCAGCACGGCTTCAGAGCCAAGCATGGGACGGACACTGCACTAACCAAATTTTCGGCAGAAATCCTGTGCAATAATGACTCAGGGGTCAGCACAGGCGTGGTCTTCATAGACCTCTCTAAAGCATTTGACCTGGTAAACCACAACCTCCTTTTACAAAAAATGTGCTCTCTTGGCCTGGACACACATGCCCTTGGATGGTTTGCAAGTTACCTCACGGGCCGTACCCAGAGGGTCAAGTGGAAGGACAATGTCTCCCAGTCGGCACCACTCAAAGAAGGGGTACCTCAGGAGTCAATACTTGGACCCCTTCTCTTCACTTTGTTTATAAATGATCTGCACTTACATTGCTGGAGCAGCAGCGTCATCCAATATGAGGACGATGCTGTCATTTACAGAGCCTCCCCTAACTTAGGAGAACTGGAGAATGCCCTTCAAGAGGACATCCTTCAGATGGAGGACTGGCTCACTCGGAACAAAATGGTATTAAATACCAGTAAAACTAAGGCGATGTTGTTCGGGCCCAGATCCTTGGGTACCGAGAGGTCGCTGCTCCTTCAGCTGCAGTTCAGAGGGGGTGATAAACTTGAGGTGGTACCTCCACTAAATACCTGGGTCTAACCCTGGACCAAGGCTTCACCCTAAAAAATCATGTTGACCAACTCACCAAAGCCATACATGGGAAACTCGGTATCCTCTACAGAATAAAGGACCAGATTATCCCTGAAGCCAGAGTTGCCATCGCAATTAGCGTCCTTCTCCCCAAGTTCACTTACGCGGCACCTGTTCTCCAAGGCATGGCCTCTATGGAACTTGGCAGGCTCTAGACCTTATACAATAAGATTGTCTGATTTGCCACATTATCACACCCTAGGACCCACCACTGTGAGGCTCAATCTAAGCTCTGCTGGCCGTCATTGGAAGCCCGCCTCATCTACCCAACACTATACCTCACATTTAAGCTTCTGGGGCCCTCACCTCCCCCCTAGTCTCAAAGGACTAGTTAGGGTCAAATCCAATCTGAGGAGTCTCCGTACCTCAGGTCAAACTCTCCTTGTGGTCCCCAAAACAAAGACCAAAGCTGGGTCCAGGTCCTTTGCTTTCACAGCCCCTTCCTACTGGAACAAACTCCCACTGGAGGTACGGGAGGCAGGGTAGGGCCCCTGCTTCCGGTCTAAGCTCAAAGCACACCTGCTTGACAGGAGCACTTGCCAATGCCTAAGGAACTGACCTAATGGCACGGCCCCTCCCTCACAGGGAGGTGAGTATTCTTGGTACAACTTTCCCCCCTCCCATCTAGCCCTAAAAAAAGGTAATCTGTTTCTCTGGTTATTTCTTGTCGTTATCTCGTACACTCCCTAGTTTACCTGACATAAGCATGAATAACGTCTTATATATGCCTAACTCTTCCCATACGCTCCCTCGCCACCTATTGGATTGTTAACTCCATTAAGTCTTTCACTGTTAAACAATATGGAATTTGCCTAATGTGTGTCTTTCACTGCTAAACAATATGGAATTTACCCAATTTGTACTGCTCTGCTTACCTGTATGTACTTTCTGCTTACCTGTATGTTATTTTTAACCCCCAGGTCACCCCTGAAAAAGGGACCTCCGGGGCCCAGTGGGCCTACCCGGTCAACAAAATTCAATAAATAAATAAATAAAAGTCCCCAAATTCATATACATTCTAATTATTTCTGCAGCCTAAGGGTTAATAGGGTTCAGACCAGGTCTTCATCAGCATTTTCAGCTGTTTTTGTCCATCTGTCCTTTATACATCACTTCTGCTGTGACCAAAAGTAATTGTTGAGCTGCAGGCAGTGCTCTCTGACCTTACAGAATGATAGTTGTTCAACAACAGCTACAAATACTGATGAAAACCTGATCCTAGCCATATTAAAAGGAGCGCTCCTTTTATTATTAAAGACATTAAAAAAGTACTCAAGCAGACACAGATTGTGGAAAGAAGGGTATCATACAAGTGAGGAGGTAAGTGGCAATGTAAAATAGCATAAAATGTATAGGTGAAACATTTCACCAGATTGTTGCACTGCTGCATTATGAGGATATGTTCAATTTTGCAAATGCAGGCTTGTAACTTTGGTGATATTCAGTATTTTTACAACATAGCCATTTTGGTACAGCGATTCATTAATGTGACTACTGTCATTTTTCAACTCCTGCCCAAAATGTGTGTTTGCAGCCCAAAAGTTGATTTTGCAGTCCCTGCACAACATCACCTTTAGGTCAGGAGTTGAACATTTTCTCTGCCCTTCTTTATGAGGCTTTATGAGGTTCATCGCAAGGCTGTGTTAAAAATTAGGTGTCAAAATAGTTAAAAAAAATAATTTTCAATATTTTTAACCCAGATTCCTCTCCTGCAGCCCTTTGGCTCTGACCAGAGTTTGTTTGATGATGATGTGTTACAACTTGATAGTGTTGCAGAGTTAAAAAGACAGAAAGTGATAATAAAAAAGGAAACACAGTGAATGTGTAATTTACAAAGGGTGTTAGTCTCTGAGTTACAGGTTCTATCACAGGGTCCACTGCTTGTTGCCAGCTAGATGTTGTAAAGAAATGTTATGCACTGATGCATGCTGAGACTGCACTTTGCATTTCAGTAATTCTTCAGGCTACTGCGAATAAGAGGACCAAAATCACTTATTCAGACAACTTGATATGTCTTTTTATGGTACTTGCTAGTGTTGCACTTTTAACACGCAGAAGGAAAAAAAAATAATTGTGTGTGATTTATGTATGGGGCATCACTGCTTTATTTATTCAAGAACAGACTCTTCATTTTGCAGCCAGATGGTTGCATTTTGAATTAATGGTGTGCTATTTACAGAACTGTTTGCTATTTACAGTATTATTTGCTATTTACAGTATTAATTTACTATTCACAAATGTCAGTCTGCTGCACATGAGTGAACGAGATGAACTAATGATGTTCTATCCTGTCAGTTATCGCTTTTTTCTTTGAAAGCATAGAAGGTTAAACAAAAAAGGGTGAGAGTTATTATGTGTGCTGTCAGGTGATTACAATAATAAACATAACAAGCATTGGTCAATACCGAACGTTCGCTTGCAGGTATTTGCTGTGGTATTTGGCACTTGGACATGGCTTAAAAAAATCAGTGACAAAGAAGTACAAGCATTTGTCAATGCTGAATGTTGCTTGCTTCTATGTGCTGTTTAGGAATTTGGAAGTCATTGGAGTGCAAATATTGAAAATTCACGAACTTACGAGCGTGCGTAGGAACTGCGCAATGCACGCTCGTAAAACAGTCATTTTTAGGAATTTTTTCACCAAATTTTCAACATAGCCATTTTAAGACCTCTGCTCATGAACAGTGACACTGTGATTTTCTTAATGTGTCCCATACATTGATTTCACATACCGACTAGCCATTGTCACTACATGGCGGAAACATGTTTTGGGCAGGATGTGAAAATGACAGCTGTACTGCTCATAAGGAGGTGTGGTAAAATGGCAATGTTGAAAATCTGGAGTGAAAATATTGAAAATTCGCAAACTTACGAGCGTGCGTAGGAACTGTGCAATGCACGCTCGTAAAACAGTCATTTTTAGGAATCTTGTCACCAAATTTTCAGCATAGCCATTTGAAGACCTCTGCTAATGAACAGTGTCACTGTGATTTTCTTAATGTGTCCCATACATTGATTTCACACACCGACCGTGCCATTGTGCGTTACATGGGTGGAAACATGTTTTGGGCAGGATGTGAAAAATGACAGCTGTACTGCTCATGAGGAGGTGTAGTAAAATGGCAATGTTGAAAATCTGGAGTGAAAATATTGAAAATTTGCAAACGTACGAGCATGCGTAGGAACTGCGCAATGCACACTCGTAAAACAGTAATTTTTAGGAATTTTTTCACCAAATTTTCAAAATAGGCTTTTTGAGAGCCCACCTTATGAACGCTGGCACTGTCGTTTCATTAATCGAGCCCGAAAGGTGATTTTGCACAGTGACTGCGAAATCACCCTTCGGGTCCGAATAACGCCATGACTGTGACAGAATTCATGAGAAGGGGTCCCAAAAACCCCATGTTGAAAATTTGGTGCAAAAATTCCAAAAAATGCCTGAGATATGCAACAAAGTTGAAAAAACCCATCTAGCCCATTATACAGCTTACCGGCATTTCCTCAGTTTGTGGTCAGCTTTGAAGAGTGCAGACGTGTTCCCAGTCCAGCGATGATTGTCCTGCTGAGCTCTGGAGGTAAGTATGGGGTGAGGGGGGGTGTGGGGAGGCAGGGTGTTCAGTGGGTGGTTGCGGGTTGTAGGAGGAGGTGGGGAGACTGCGTGGGACCATTTTTAATTTACAGGTTTTTTTTTGTACTTTGACGACGCGGGACTTTTGCCACACTGGGGTTGGCTCCCAGCATGGCAGAAGGATGGCGGGGTGGCCATGGAGCCGACGGGGCATTGGGCACCCCCATCGGCAGATGACGCAGGACATTTGCCACGCTGGGGTGGGCTTCCTGCATGGCAAAAGGATGGCTGGAGGGGCTGTGGAGCCGATGGTGGATTGGGCACCCCCGTCGGCAGATGATGCAGGACATTTGCCATGCTGGGGTGGGCTCCCAGCATGGCAGAAGGATGGCTGAGGGGGCCGTGGAGCTAATGGGGGATTGGGCACCCCTGTCGGCAGATGACATGGGACGTTTGCCATGCTGGGGTGGGCTCCCAGTGTGGCAGCAAAGATTTGGGGGGTGTGACACGGTGCAAGCACACAGGGGTGGTTTTCTTTGAAGAGAAGACCACTGTTGTCATACACAGCACCGGTGCGGATTGGTGCAGGACCGCCATGCCTGCTCAAGGGAGCAGGGGATTGCTCAGGAGAGGCACACTTCCAAAGTGTCCCATTCTCCCAAGACGTTCCTTGCGCATGCGCGCAAGTGAACATAAAAAGAGACAACACGCTTGCACCATAACACAAATAACTCCAATACAGTCTAATCACTTTGATGCAGAATGATAATTTCCTTTCACATGATGACTCTCTGAATGGCTTGGGTACAATAAATGCAAAGTTCAGACAAAGGGGGTCAGTCCTATGGTGTTCTGAAGTTCTAAATATGTGCTAGCTGCATTTGACTTCCTTGTCATACAATGGCATTACACTAGACAATGCACTTACTAGTTTGTGTTACACAGTATAGAGATGCATTGTTTACAATTGATTTAACCTTGTTTTCAGTAAGGTTCTGCTTCTGTCTGTCTATACAGCTGGTAGACTGACTCACTGGGTGATTAAGAGACCTTGCTTGTGTTTACACTGCATGTGAGCTACATTATTAACACATAGTCCAAACGTGCCCTGTGCTGCGTGATTTCCATATCACATTCTAAGCACTTTTATCTGTTAATGGCATGCACAATCTGTAACCAGTTTCTGTCTTGTATTGAAATGCAAAGCTTACAACTCATTTTTGGGATGGGTGACATTTGTTTTCATCATTAATAACCAATTTTGTTCACTCCTTGCAGGCTGTTGCATACCAGTAATAGAGATTCACTGTCACTTCACTTTATATAATATGTGCTTGAGTTAATGACCAGTATGATAGAAAAAAAGCATTTGTTCAATGCCAGCTTGTCAGACAAAAAGTGATTCTTCTCAGTGCAGATGACCTAGGAAGAGCTAATTTATAAACTGTGGCATAGTTCCATATTATTACTGTGTTCAACAGATGTGACAGGATGCTGCATACGAGTGCTTGTTTTGATTTTGCTGTGTTATTGCTTGATAGTGTTGCAGAGCTAAATAGGGAGAAACCGGATCTGCATCTTATCCATCAGGTAGGGAAATGTTCAGACTAGGTGGGCCAAGCGGTCCTTATCTGCCATCAAATTCTGTTTCTATGTAACCGATGTTTAAAAAAAGGAAAAAAAACAGTAAATGTGTAATTTACATAGGTGTCATTCTCTGAGTTAGAAGTTTTATTACAAGGTCCACTATTTGCTGACAGCTAGATGTTGTTAACACATGTTGATATGCACTGATGCATACTTAGACTGCACGTTGTGTTTCACTAATTCTGCAGGCAGATGTGTATGAGTGACAGAATATCACTTATTCAGACAACTAGATGCATTGGTTTTAATTGGTGCTTGCCAGTGTTGTGATTTTAACATACAGAAAAAAATAATTATGAACATATGAACATACAAAATTTGCCAACAGATAAAAGCCTAGGGCCTGGAAATTCAGACTGCGCCAGGCTGTGGCACAAGCCTGGGTGCAGCGCAACTGGGCTGCGCAGGGGCATTGACAGGGTGATATTCAACAGAGCTGTGCCATGCGCAACCCTTCTGAATATCCGGCCCTAGAGATCTATCAAGTCTGCTCAAATGTGCAGCTAGCACCCCTTATTCTGCAGTGGCCCCTCCCTCACCCTTCCCATCCTTTGACCCTCCCCCTTGCCCTGTCCTAGCCCATTTGAAGCAGTCCACTGTTCTAGTGGATACCACTTCTGCCGGTAATGCATTCCACTCAGCTCTCACCCTCTCTGTAAAAAGTGTCTCCTCATCTCCTTCCTGAACCTTCCTCCCTCCAATCTCATATCATGGCCTCGGATGTCCCTCACTCGTCCCTTACTTTGAACAGCCCCACTGTACCTGTCTTGTTTATTCCTTGTATGTACTTAAAGGTTTCAATCATGTCCCCCATCCCTCCTTTCCTCCAGTGAGTACATGTTCAACTCCCTCAGCCTCGTCTTGTATGATAAGTTCCCCAGCCCCTTGATCATCTTTGTCACTCTGTGCTGCACCCCCTCCAGTAACTTAATGTCCCTCTTCAGATACAGGTGCCAGTACTGCACTCAGTACTCAAGGTGCAGTCTAACTAATGATCTATACAATGGCAGAATCACCTCCTCCCTTCATGAGGATATACCCCTTGCAATGCAATCAAGTATTTTGTTGGCCTTTGCAGCTACTTTCCTACATTGTGATGAGTTGTTCATTGAACCTGTAATGAACACCCTCAGATCCTTCTCCTCCTCTGTCTTGGCTTGCTGCACTCCCCCCAGCTGGTAATGCCTCCTTGGGTTCTTCACCCAAAAATGCAGCACCTTGCACTTTTTGGCATTAAACCCCAGTTGCCAGGTGTCTGACCAGGTTTCCAGCTATGTCAGATCATCCTGCAACCCCTGCCACCCCCTATGGTTGTCTACCACTGCTCCCATCTTGGTGTCATCAGCAAACAGATGGGTCTTGCTCTTGAAGACCAATGATAAGTCTGCAATGAATATCCCAAACAACACTGGTCTCGACACTGAGCCCTGCAGAACACCACTCATCACTATCCTTGGGAATGAGAGCTCCCCACCCACCACCACCCTCTGCTGGCTTCCCTGAAGCCATCCCTACCCATCTCACCCGTTTTGCACCTGCCCCCATGCCTTCTAGCATACTTTCAAGCCTCCCATGTGGCACTGAATTGAATGCCTTATTGAAGTCCAGATATTGGACATGCACTGCATGACCTCCATCTGTAATTGAGTGTGATTCATGTGTGGGGTATCATATTCGTTATTTGTTCAAGAACTGTTCTCTCTCTCTCTTTGTCATACTGTCTCTGTTTCTTGCAAACCCTACTATCCCAAATACAAATGCTCCTCCAATAACACCACTGCTTGCTCCCACCACTAACAAAAAACACAAAAGGGGGGCACAGAGGAAATAAAACATGAAAACAAAACTATTAAAAAAACAAAGTGACTGGACTAAAGGTTCGATTTCTTCAGTCATAGTCTATCCCCTGACAACATACTATTTAATATACAGCAGACAAAAGTAAACATTACATAACATCCAGAAAAGGCTTATCATGGTAGAGTAGGAGAGCCTGGCTCCATGACACATACTTTGAAACGGTCTCTAATCAGGTTCTGGTCCTGTCTTGACAATTTGAGTGTTTTGGGAAACCAGTCACTACTCACAGTCAGAACTGAACTCATCAGACTGAAAACAGCATACTGAGCAATTGAAAGGGACACAGAAATAAACAACAATAATGGTACGTGTATTCACACACCAATGCACATAGAAGGCAACACAGCTAAGGGAAACAGATGCAGAACTTGCCTAAAGCTACACCATACAATCTGCATGCTTGTAATAGTTTAATCAAACAAGCTAAAACAGACCTTTATTTTTTATTTTTCCAATGATTTCTCTTCATGATCAGTCAGATGTTTCTCAGCGGTCAATTGTCATATTATAGAAACCAGGCCAGTGTCAGTGGACATTACAAAACTAGACAGACACAAAATTATATTAAAAAATGAAGAATGAGACTGGTATAATCTACTTAGTTATCCCTCAGTAATACGAACTAAATCTGAAGACCAGAATCATGAAAATTTAGCTTTGATCTGTGAACAGTTACTAAGTTAAAGATCAAAGCAGATCTTCCAGGCTTTCTGCCTTCAAATTTAGTTAATATTTCTGATACCAAATCATGACAACCGAGTAATTTATAATAACTGTTCTACTCTTATTTAATGTGTTTATTACTTTTTTTATGTGTTTATTACTGATAGTAACTCACTCCAAGTTGTTGTACACTGTATGCACATGAGTACAGAATGTATGGGCACTACATCCACACATACAGACTGAGATTTTATTTACTTATTCATTTGTTGAATTTTGATGACCCAGTAGGCCCACTGAGACTAGAAGTCCCTTATTCAGGGGCAACCGGGGGGGATACAGATGGTAACCAACTGCAACTGAAGCAAATTGATCAGTTGGTGGTATTTTTAGTGAATGGGAAAATTTGGCCAGGATGCTGAGGAAATTCCCTACTCTTGCAGCAGGGGGCTTTTCTTCCTATGAGCAGGGATGGAGGAGCCCAGTTTGTAGCCAGACAGAGGAGGAGGAGTAAGTGCTGATGTGGTGGGGAGATGGCCTCCTACCCTACATTTTATGCTGATGAGGTGGGGAGATGGCCTCCTCCCCTACTTTTTGTACTGATGTGGCAGGGAGATGGCCCCTTCACCTACTCTTTGTGCTGATGTGGCGGGGAGATGGCCCCCTACTCTTGTGCTGATGTGGCAGGAGTGGCCCCTCCCCTACTCTTTGTGCTAATGTGGCAGGGAGATGGCCCCTTCCCCTACTCTTTGTGCTGATGAGGCAGGGAAGATGGCCCCCTCCCATTCTTTGTGCTGATGTGGTGGGGGAGATGGCCCCTTCCCCTACTCTTTGTGCTGATGTGGCAGGAAAGATGGCCCCTTCCCCTACTCTTTGTGCTGATGTGGCAGGGGAGATGGCCCCCTCCACCACTCTTTGTACTGATGTGGCAGGGGAGATGGCCCCTTCCCCAACTCTTTGTGCTGAAGTGGCAGGGAGATGGCTCCTCCCCTACTCTTTGTGCTGATGTAGCAGGGGAGATGGGCCTCTCCCCTACTCTTTTTACTGATGTGGCAGGGGAGATGGCCCCTTCTCCTACTCTTTGTAATGATGTGGCAGGGAGATGGCCCCTCCCCTACACTTTGTTCTGATGTGGTGGAGAAGATGGCCCCTTCCCCTACTCTTTGCACTGCTGTGGCAGAGGAGATAGCCCCCTCTCCTACTCTTTGTCCTGATGTGGCAAGGGAGAAGGCCCCCACCCCTACTCTTTGTGCTGATGTGGCAGGGGAGATGGCCCACCTCGCCTACTCTTTGTGCTGATGTGGCAGGGGAGACAGCCCACCTCCCCTACTCTTTGTGCTGATGTGGCGGGGGAGATGGCCCCCTACCCAACTATATGTTCTAATGTGGCAAGGGAGATGACCCCTTCCCCTACTCTCTGTCTGATGTGGCAGGGAGATGGCCCCTCCCCTACTCTCTGTGCTGAAGTGGTGGGAAGATGGCCCCTTCCCCTACTCCTTGTGCTCATGTGGCAGTGGAGATGGGCCCCTTCCCCTACTCTTTCTGCTGATGTGGTAGGGGAGATGGCCCCCTCTGCTTCTTTGTGCTCATGTGGTGGGGGAGATGGCCCCTTCCCCTACTCTTTGTGCTGATGTGGCAGAGAAGATGGCCCCTTCCCCTACTCTTTGTGCCGATGTGGCAGGGGAAATGGCCCCTTCCCCTACTCTTTGTACTGATGTGGCAGGAGGAGATGGCCCCCTCCCCTACTCATTGTGCTGATGTGGCAGGGGAGATGACTCCTCCCTACTCTTTGTGCTGATGTGGCAGAGAGATGGCCCCTCCTCCCTCTTTGTGTTGATGTGGAAGGGAGATGGCCCCTCCCTACTCTTTATACTGGTGTGGCAGTGAGATGGCCCCTTCCCCTACTCTTTGTACTGATGTGGCGGAGGAGATTGCCCCTTCCCCTTCTCTTTGCACTGCTGTGGCAGGGAAGATGGCCCCCTCCTGTACTCTTTGTGCTCATGTGGCAGGGAGATGGCCCCCTCTCCTACTCTTTGTGTTGATGTGGTGGAGAAGAGGCCCCCTCTCCTACTCTTTGTGCTGATGTGGTGGAGAAGATGACCCCCTCCCCTAGTCTTTGTGCTCATGTGGCAGGGAGATGGCCCTTCCCCTACTCTTTGTGCTGATGTGGCGGAGGAGATGGCCCCTTCCCCTACTCTTTGTGCTGATGTGGTGGAGAAGATGGCCCCCTCCCCTACTCTTTGTGCTGATGTGGTGGAGAAGATGGCCTCCTCCCCTACTCTTTGTGCTGATGTGGCAGGGAGATGGCTCCCTCCCCTACTCCTTGTGCTGCTGTGGTGGAGAAGATGGCCCCTTCCCCTACTCTTTGTGCTGATGTGGCAGGGAGATGGCCCCTTCCCCTATTCTTTGTACTGATGTGATGGAGGAGATTACCCCCCTACTCCTTGCACTGCAGTGGCAGGGGAGATGGCCCCTCCCCTACTCTTTGTGCTGATGTGGCAGGGGAGATGGCCCCCTACCCTACTCTTTGTGATGATGTGGTGGAGAAGATGGCCCCCTCCCCTACTCTTTGTGCAGATGTGGTGGGGGAGATAGCCCCCTCCCCTACTATCTGTGCTGATGTGGTGGGGAGATGGCCCCTTCCCCTACTCCTTGTGCTCATGTGGCAGAGGAGATGGGCCCTTTCCCCTACTCTTTCTGCTGATGTGGCAGGGGAGATGGCCCCCTCCTCTTCTTTGTGCTTATGTGGTGGGGGAGATGGCCCCCTCCCCTACTCTTCGTGCTGATGTGGCGGGGAAGATGGTCCCTTCCCCTACTCTTTGTGATGATGTGGCAGGGGAAATGGCCCCCCCTACTCTTTCTACTGAAGTGGCAGGGAGATGGCCCCTCCCCTACTCATTATGCTGATGTGGCGGAGAAGATGGCCCCTCCCCTCTTTGTGTTGATGTGGAGGGAGATGGCCCCTTCCCCTACTCTTTGTGCTGATGTGGAAGGGGAGATAGCCCCTTCCCCTACTCTTTGTGCTGATGTGGCAGTGAGATGGCCCCTTCCCCTACTCTTTGTACTGATGTGGCAGGGAGATGGCCCCCTCCCCTACTCTTTGTACTGATGTGGTGGAGAAGATGGCCCCGTCCCCTACTCTTTGTGCTGATGTGGCAGGGAGATTGTCCCTTCCCCTATTCTTTGTACTGATGTGGTGGAGGAGATTGGCTCCTCCCCTACTCTTTGCACTGCAGTGGCAGGGGAGATGGCCCCTTCCCCTACTCTTTGTGCTGATGTGGTGGAGAAGATGGCCCCCTCCCCTACTCTTTGTGCTGACGTGGTGGAGAAGATGGCCCCTTCCCCTACTTTTTGTGCTGATGTGGCAGGGAGATGGGCCCCTCCCCTTCTCTTTGTGCTGATGTGGCGGGGGATATAGCCCCCTTCCCTACTCTTTGTGCTGATGTGTTGGGGAGATGGCCCCCTCCCCTACTCTTTGTGCTGATGTGGTGGGGGAGATAGCCCCTTCCCCTACTCTTTGTGCTGATGTGGTGGGGGAGATGGCCCCCTACCCAACTCTTTATGCTGATGTGGTGAGTGAGATGTCCCCTTCCCATACTCTTTTGCTGATGTGTCAGGGGAGTTGGCCCACTCCCCAACTCTTTGTACTGATGTGGCAGGGAGATGGACCCCTCCCCTACTCTTTGTGCTGATGTTGCGGGAGAGATAGCCACCTCCTCTACTCTTTGTCCTCATGTGGCAGGGGAGATGGCCCCCACCCCTACTCTTTCTGCTGATGGGGCAAGGGAGATGGCCCCCTCCCCTACTCTTTGTGCTGAAGTGGCAGAGGAGATGGCCCCCTCCCTTACTCTTTGTGCTGATGTGGCAGGTGAGATGGGCACCTTCACATTCTCTTTTGCTGATGTAGCAGGGGAGATGGCCCCCTCCCCTACTCTTTGTGCTGATGTGGTAGGGGAGATGGGCCCCTCCCCTACTCTTTGTACTGATTTGGCAGAGAAGATGGCCCCTTCCCCTACTCTTTGTGCCGATGTGGCAGGGGAAATGGCCCCTTCCCCTACTCTTTGTACTGATGTGGCAGGAGGAGATGGCCCCCTCCCCTACTCATTGTGCTGATGTGGCAGGGGAGATGACTCCTCCCCTACTCTTTGTGCTGATGTGGCAGAGAAGATGGCCCCTTCCCCTACTCTTTGTGTTGATGTGGAAGGGGAGATGGCCCCCTCCCCTACTCTTTATACTGGTGTGGCAGTGAGATGGCCCCTTCCCCTACTCTTTGTACTGATGTGGCGGAGGAGATTGCCCCTTCCCCTTCTCTTTGCACTGCTGTGGCAGGGAAGATGGCCCCCTCCTGTACTCTTTGTGCTCATGTGGCAGGGAGATGGCCCCCTCTCCTACTCTTTGTGTTGATGTGGTGGAGAAGAGGCCCCCTCTCCTACTCTTTGTGCTGATGTGGTGGAGAAGATGACCCCCTCCCCTAGTCTTTGTGCTCATGTGGCAGGGAGATGGCCCCTCCCTACTCTTTGTGCTGATGTGGCGGAGATGGCCCCTCCTACTCTTTTGTGCTGATGTGGTGGAAGATGGCCCCTCCCTACTCTTTGTGCTGATGTGGTGGAGAAGATGGCCTCCTCCCCTACTCTTTGTGCTGATGTGGCAGGGAGATGGCTCCCTCCCCTACTCCTTGTGCTGCTGTGGTGGAGAAGATGGCCCCCTCCCCTACTCTTTGTGCTGATGTGGCAGGGAGATGGCCCCCTCCCCTATTCTTTGTACTGATGTGATGGAGGAGATTACCCCCCTACTCCTTGCACTGCAGTGGCAGGGGAGATGGCCCTTCCCCTACTCTTTGTGCTGATGTGGCAGGGAGATGGCCCTACCCTACTCTTTGTGATGATGTGTGGTGGAAGATGGCCCCTCCTACTCTTTGTGCAGATGTGGTGGAGATAGCCCCTCTCCTACTATCTGTGCTGATGTGGTGGGAGATGGCCCCCCCTACTCCTTGTGCTCATGTGGCAGAGGAGATGGCCCCTCCCTACTCTTTCTGCTGATGTGGCAGGGAGATGGCCCCCTCCTCTTCTTTGTGCTTGTGGGTGGAGATGGCCCCTCCCTACTCTTCGTGCTGATGTGGCGGGAGATGGTCCCTCCTACTCTTTGTGATGGTGGCAGGAAATGGCCCCTCCTACTCTTTCTGCTGAGTGGCAGGGAGTGGCCCCTCCCTACTCATGTGCTGCTGATGTGGCGGAAGATGGCCCCTCCCCTACTCTTTGTGTTGATGTGGAAGGAGATGGCCCCTCCCTACTCTTTGTGCTGATGTGGAAGGAGATGGCCCCTCCCTACTCTTTGTGCTGATGTGGCAGTGAGATGGCCCCTTCCCCTACTCTTTGTACTGATGTGGCAGGGAGATGGCCCCTTCCCCTACTCTTTGTACTGATGTGGTGGAGAAGATGGCCCCGTCCCTACTCTTTGTGCTGATGTGGCAGGGAGATTGTCCCTCCTATTCTTTGTACTGATGTGGTGGAGAGATTGGCTCCTCCTACTCTTTGCACTGCAGTGGCAGGGATGGCCCCTCCCTACTCTTTGTGCTGATGTGGTGGAGAAGATGGCCCCCTCCCCTACTCTTTGTGCTGACGTGGTGGAGAAGATGGCCCCTTCCCCTACTTTTTGTGCTGATGTGGCAGGGAGATGGGCCCCTCCCCTTCTCTTTGTGCTGATGTGGCGGGGGATATAGCCCCCTTCCCTACTCTTTGTGCTGATGTGTTGGGGAGATGGCCCCCTCCCCTACTCTTTGTGCTGATGTGGTGGGGGAGATAGCCCCCTCCCCTACTCTTTGTGCTGATGTGGTGGGGGAGATGGCCCCCTACCCAACTCTTTATGCTGATGTGGTGAGTGAGATGTCCCTTCCCATACTCTTTTGCTGATGTGTCAGGGGTTGGCCTCCCCAACTCTTTGTACTGATGGGCAGGGAGATGGACCCTCCTCTCTTTTTGTGCTGATGTTGCGGAGATAGCCACCTCCTCTACTCTTTGTCCTCATGTGGCGGGGAGATGGCCCCACCCTACTCTTTCTGCTGATGGAGGCAGGGAGATGGCCCCTCCCTACTCTTTGTGCTGAAGTGGCAGAGGATGGCCTCCCTTACTCTTTGTGCTGATGTGGCGGGTGAGATGGGCACCTTCACATTCTCTTTTGCTGATAATAGCAGGGAGATGGCCCCTCCCTACTCTTTGCTGATGTGGTAGGGGAGATGGGCCCCTCCCCTACTCTTTGTACTGATTTGGCAGGGAGATGGACCCTTCCCCTACTCTTTGTGCTGATGTGGCGGGGGAGATAGCTCCCTCCCCTACTCTCTGTGCTGATGTGGTAGGGGAGATGGCCCCCTCCCATACTCTTTGCGCTGTAGTGCCAGGGTAGATGGCCCCCTCCCCTACTCTTTGTGCTGATGTGCCAGGGAAGATGGCCCCCCTCTCCTACTCTTTGTGCTGATGTGGCAGGGAAGATGGCACCCTCCCCTTTTTTGTGCAGATGTGGCAGGTAAGATGGCCCCTTCCCCTACTCTTTGCGCTGTTGTGGTGGGGGAGATGGCCCCCTCCCCTTCTTTGTGTTGATGTGGTCAGGGAAGGGCCCCACCCTACTCTTTGCCCTGTTGTGGCGGGGGACATGGCCCCTTCCCCTACTCTTTGTTCTGATGTGGCGGGGAGATGGCCCACTCCCCTACTCTTTGTGCTGATGTGGCAGGGAGATGGCCCCCTCCCCTACTCTTTGTGCTAATGTGGCAGGGAGATGGCCCTTCCCCTACACTTTGTGCTGATGTGCCGGAGGAGAAGACCCCTTCCCCTACTCTTTGCACTGCTGTGGCAGAGAAGATAGCCCCTTCCCCTACTCTTTGTCCTGATGTGGCAAGGGAGATGGACCCCAACCCTACTCTTCGTGCTGATGTGGCAGGGGAGATGGCCCCATCCCCTACTCTTTGTGCTGATGTGGCAGAGGAGATGGCCATCTCCCATACTCTTTGTGCTGATGTGGCAGGAAAGATGGCCCCCTCCCCTACTCTTTGTGCTGATGTGGTGGGGGAGATGGCCCCCTCCCTTACTATATGTCCTAATGTGCCAAGAGAGATGACCCACTCCCCTACTCTCTGTGCTGATGTGGCAGGGAGATGGTCCCCTCCCCTACTCTTTGTGCTGATGTGGTGGGGAGATGGCCCCCTCCCCAGCTCTTTGTACTGATGTGGCAGGGGAGATGGCTCCCTCCCTTACTCTTTGCACTGTTGTGGCAGGGGAGATGGCCCCCTCCCCCACTCTTTGTACTGATGTGGCAGGAGGAGATGGCCCCTCCCCTACTCTTTCTGCTGATGTGGCAGGGGAGATGGCCCCCTCCCCTACTGTTTGTGCTGATATGGCTGAGGAGATTGCCCCTTCCCTACTCTTTGCACTGTTGTGTCCGGAGAGGTGGGCCCCCTCTACTCTTTGTGATGATATGATGGGGATATGGCCCCCTCCCCTACTCTTCCCACTGTTGTGTCGGTGGAAATGTCCCCCTCCACTACTCTTTCTGCTGATGTGGTGGGGGAGATGGCCCTTCCCCTACTCTTTGTGCTGATGTGGTGGGGGAGTTGGCCCCTCCCCTACTCTTTGTGGTGATCGGTGGGGAGATGGCCCTCCTCCTACTCACGCGGACAGAAATGGAGATGGCCCCCTCCTACTCTTTGCACTGTTGTGGCAGGAGATGGCCCTCCTCTACTCTCATGCTGATAGATGGGGAGATGGCCCCTCCCTACTCATTACGCTGTTGTGGCTGGGGAGATGTCCCCTTCCCCTACTCTTTGTGCTGATGTGGTTGGGGATATGTCCCCCTCCCTTACTCTTTGTGCTGATGTGATGGGGAGATGGCCTCCTCCTCCTCTACTCTTCGTGCTGATATGGCCGGGAGATGGCCTCCTCCCTTACTCTTTGTTCTGATGTGGCAGGGAGATGGCCCTTCCCCTACTCTTTGTCCTGTTGTGGTGGGGAATGGTCCACTCCTATTCTTTCAATCCCTGATGCGGCGAGGCAGATAGCTCCCTCCCTACTCTTTGTACTGATGTGGCAGGGCCCCTCTCCTACTCTTTGTGCTGATGTGGCAGGGGGAGATGTTCCCTTCCCCTACTCATTGTGCTTATTGGGTCGGGAGATAGCCCCTTCCCCTACTCTTTGTGCTAATGTGGTGAGTGAGATGGCCCCTTCCAATACTCTTTTGCTGATGTGGCAGGGGACATGGCCCCCTCCTCTACTCTTTGTGCGGATGTGGTAGGGGAGATGGCCCTCTCCCCTACTCTTTGTACTGATGTGGCAGGGAGATGGACCCCTCCCCTACTCTTTGTGCTGATGTGGCAGGGGAGATAGCCCCCTCCCCTACTCTTTGTGCTGATGTGGCAGAGGAGATAGCCCCTCCCCTACTCTTTGTGCTGATGTGGCAGGGGAGATGGCCCCCTCCCCTACTCTTTGGGGTGATGTGGTGGGGGAAATAGCCCCTTTACTCTTTGTACTGATGTAGCAGGAGAGATGGACCCCTCCCATGCTTTTTCTGCTGATGTTGCAGGAGGAGACAACCACCTCCCCTACTATTTGTACTGATGAGGCAGGGGTAATTGCCCCTTCCCCTACTCTTTTTTTTTTTTTGAAATTTAAATTTTATTGATTTAAGCGTACAAAAGAAAAACAATATCCCAAATATATCGGGAAAAACATTATTGCAATGAAACAAACAGAATAAACGAACAACAACAAAAACATCATCCCCTCCACCCCCTTTCCCAAAGAAGCATATCACAAAGAATATACTCAAACACATCACCCCACCCCTCCAAAACCCTCAACAAGACCAGCAGCAACAAGAACCATAAAGACCTAATAAAAATCCAGCAAAGCCCCCCTCAACCCAACTCCCTCCCCCAGGGTGCACCCACCATACAACTCTACAATTATAAAATAAACACAAGCTAACAATAGATCAGAAATCATAATAGGTAACAGTCATAAGTATAGCCACTTCAGGTAACAAAACTTACTGTGCTTAAGCTGACAGAGGAAAAAAAAACAAAACCAATTTAAGCCAGACACAGGGCCTGGAGCTTACCCCATCTCCTCTGAAACAAATCTAAATGCCCTCTGAGACTAGCAGCTAGTTTTCAGATTGGAGATACGATAACATTTCAGTTAGCCAATCGGCAAAGGACAGAACCAGCTGATCCGTCCCAGTGTCTTAGCACCATTTTTTAACAGTCATAGCCACAAAGCCATGTAATATCTTCATTTCAACACTGTCAACCGAGAAAGCTCCCCAAGAACACACACCTCAGGACTGAAAAAGCCAGACAGGCCTAATAAAGGATCAAGATAGTTCTTAACCTGAGACCCAGCGGAGCCACTTTAGGGCAATCCCAAAATATATGAACAAGATTGCCGTCCCTTGCAAACATCTGAAACAGCTAGGGTGAGATACCCTCTTAAACTGAAAGAGCTTAGCTGGGATATAATATAAATTATTAACAATGTAATACTGCGTTGGCAGAAGCCTATCCTGGTATGGGTATCTGTGAGGTCCTCCAAACCCAGACCAGTCAAAGCGGTTCCGGAAAAGATGGCTCCAAACATCCAAACCAACAACACCCTAGGGTAAATTATAGTCCAGAAGAAAGGAGTATATCAAAGAAATAGAATGAGACTGGGAAGCAAGTCTAACCACATCAGAAAGAAAGGGAGAGACTACCGACTCCTAGAGCAGAACCAAATCTCTGGTTAATTAAGTGTCTCAACTGATAAACCTTGAAAATAGACCTACTAGGTATGTGAAACCTCTCAAGGATATCACCAGAGAAAGAAGGAGTTAATGTTAAAAGTTTCCCAAACTAGCCTCCCTAATTTGTGGAAGCCAGTCTGGACTAATCCATGAGTTACCCAGTTTAACATTAGGATTAGAAACAACCGGCTGCCCAAATCCGAAATGGGAGAAATATGAAAATACTTTAAGCATTGCCAAAGACCATAATAGCAGTCCTTATAACATTATCTGGGATCCATTTAGAAGTAATCTAGGGATAAATAAAAGAGAGCATATTTATCAAATTTAATCACAGAGAGGAAAGAGCGTTCCAGTTGAAGCCAGATTGGACAAGATACATCCGGTTCAGCAGAGAACCATCTTCCCAGTTTAGAGAGGTGAGCTACCCAGTAGTACAACAGGAGGTTGGGTAGTCTGAGACCTCCTCTATCTTTAGGAAGAGATAGTTTACCATAAGAGCGCTAACTGCCTTCTTAGACCAAATAAATTGAGAAACAAGCGTGTGAAACTGCTGAATATAAGAGATGGGAAGCCTGAGATTAACCAAGATTCATTGGGTAGAACACTCTGGTAAGGACATTCATTTTGAGAACATTAATCCAACCCCAAGGTGAAATGGGAAGGGCTGACCAACGCTGCAGATCTTATAAACCAATCCTTGAGCTAGTCCAAATTTAGCTCCTTCAAAAGCAAAGGATAGTGAAGAAAAAAATCCTAAATATTTAATGTATCTAGGGCCCACTTCATACCAAAGGAGGAGAACTCAGCCTTGTTGGTATGAACATTAAGAAGGAGGATTTAGGATCTAGAAACATTCAGCCTGTATCCCGAAAAGACCCCAAACCTCTCAATAAGACCTAACACCGCCCTCAAAGAATCCGCCGGATCCATCAGATGCAGAAGAATGTCATCAGCATATGCTGAGAGGACCAACTCCTTTTGGTATAAACTAATTCCTCTGATCTGGGCCGAGGCCTTAATCTTTCTGAGTAACGGTTCCAGGTACAAATTTAATAAAAGGGGTGAGAGGGGACAGCCCTGTCTGGTACCTGCATATAAACGAAAGAGAGAGGAGAATACCCCATTACAATATATTTTAGCAGAAGGACAACTGTAGAACACCGGATCCTATTAACAAAGCAGGCGGAAGCCCATTTTCTCTAGCACAGCCCAGAGAAGCCCCAGTCCACCTGATCAAATGCCTTTTGGCATCAAGAGAAACCAGAACCGCCTGGGATCGAGAGGGATTGGGCATACTGGGAGATATGCAAGAGGGTCCTAAGATGGTCAGCCGCAGATCTACCAGGCACAAATCCAGCCTGTTCAGGACTCAGCAATTCAGACCATACCCTCTTAATACGTTCAGCTAAGATTTTAGCAAGGATCTTCATATCATAGTTCTGAAGTGAGATAGGTCTGTAGCTAGCTGGATCAGTAAGGATCTTGTCAGGCTTGGGAATTAAGACAATAGTCGCCTCAAACAGCGAGGGGTCTACATCCGAGGCTACAGCCAGATAATCGTACAGCTTGAGGAGAGTGGGTGCCAGATCCTTAACAAAAGTCTTATAAAAATTTGCTGAGAACCCATCAGACCCCGGCGTGCGATCAGGAGTGAAAGAAGCAATAGCCCTCTCAATTTCATCTTCCGAAATGGGAGCTAGCAAAATAGCCTGCTGAGTTTCGGATAGGCAGGGAATGTCAATCTCTCTTAAGTAGCTGTCTAAATCAGAAGCAGGGTGCGACACCTCCGGCTTACTGTACAGACCCAAGTAGAACTCCTTAAAAATGTGGGCAATTTTCCAGGGCGCAGTAACAACTTCCCCAGATGGGGAAACCAGAGAAGGAATAAGCCTAGAACTCTCAAGTGCCCAAAGACGCTGTGCCAGGAGCTTACCGGACTTTTCCCCCTGGTCGAGATACTTCGCTTGAGTCTTAAGAAAAGCATACTCCGTTTTCTTCCTTAAGAAATCCATGTATTCGTCCTTAACTACCAAGAGCTGCTTAAGATCAGTTAAGGAGGAAGTTGAAAGGTACTTAGTCTCCAATTCCAGATTCTACCCATCAAAATTAAGGAGTCAACAAGTCCTTTTTCTTTTTAAAGGAAGCTGTTTTAATAAACCGCCCCTGAGAAAACACTTAAGAGCAGACCAGACCAGATCAAATCTAGAAACTGAGTTGAGATTCTCTGCCAAGAATATTGATATCAAGGAGCTTATACTAGAGACAGTCTGCGGGTCCTTTAACAGCTGTGTGTTCAGCCTCCAAACCGAGTCCCGAGAATATTCAGGGGTAAGGGAAAGCTTGATCCAAACGACCGCATGGTCAGAAAGAATAATTGGGTCAATACCGGATAAGCCCAGGCTTGAAAGAAAGGAAACACTAATCAAAACCATATCCAGACGAGATTTGGTAGCATGAGATTGAGAGACGAAGGTGAAAGCCTGGAGAGAAGGGTTGGCAAGCCTCCAGGGATCACATAAACCTAGTAGTGATCTCAGATCTGAAAAAGCTCTGTGGGCTGGAGAAGGTGGGCGTTTATCCTGGGGCTCTCTATCTAAGATCAGTGAGCAGGGAAGATTCCAATCACCACCTAGTATAAATTGAGCCGGGAGGAATCTAATCAGTTTCTCAGTAAGAGACTTAAAAAAAACAGAATCTCCTCCGACTGGGCCGTATATAGATCCAAGTACAACATTCTCACCGTTGAGAGTTCCTTGAACCAACATAAATCTCCTTCCATCCCACAGTCTTCTCCATAGTAAATAAAACCTGTTTTTAATGAGAACTGCAACCCCCTACTATAACAGGAGTTACCAGCAAGATAAGGATAAGAGAAACCTGACCGAGATAATAATTTAATATCAGACTGAGTGAGGTGTCTTCTGGAGAAAAGAATGTCAATTCGCAGTAATGAACAGTGTCGGAAACATCTGAAGACGCTGACCCGATCCCAAAGTCCACGTACATTCCAAGAAGCAATTTTCAGAGATATCTTAATATTTTAAAATACAGTAAACAAAATTCAAATATCCAAATAACCATAGAATTATAAAGAAAAAAGTGTAACCCCAAGCTATACCCATTAATTTCAGTATACTTAAACCCAAAACAAATGTCCCAAAAACAATCCCAACCCACTTTCTTTATAGAACTAAAACCCCATAACCATAAGCGCCATTGAGACATGAAACTTGAGCCCAGCAAGGGAAACAATCAACCACCCATCTAATCCCCTCCCAGCCAAAATCTGTCCTTCAGATATCCACAAGAACCACTCTGTAATAAAATCCCACCACCCACCTTAACTCTGATCCTGAAAACCACATTAGTAAACAATCAAGCCCCCAACCCCCCACAAAATCAACAGAAAATTCAAAACACCCCAAATAACTATTTACAGGGAAGGCCAGGATAAATGTAATAACAGAAAATAATAGATCAACTCTGGCCATCCAAATCCCATTGCGAACCCCTTAGTCCCAGGTGAACAATACAAACAGCCACCCAAGCAGCAAGGATGTACCCATACCCTCAAAACTACTACCCAAATCAGTGCTCTCACAAGGGAGGGGTTAACCAACCCCCCATCTTCAGGCTCGCAATAAGGCATCCAACGAGCAGGCATCCAGAGGCTCGAGCCCCCCCCAATCGCCCCTTGTTGTGATGTGTATGCCATTTTAAAAAGGAAAAAGCAGAAAAGCTTGCTATGGCAAGACACATCAGGAAAACAACCCAGGTGTCAGCAAAAGCAGGAGGCATCCTCAAGATAGGCACAGGATCACCCGCCAACCCAATAAAGAGAGTGCCTCCACTCCACACATCGAGAAGACCAAACTCCAGAGAAAACAATCCGACTTACCCCTCAGCAGGACTGCCTAGTGGAAGAGGGTACTCGGGGAAGGAAACTCGCATCACGGTCATCTCAGCACTGGGGGTGATGTTTCCGAGGGGAACAATAAATGGACTGACCAAAAATGTCCTCCCCCCAGGAAGTCCCAGGGAACGCAACCTGAACCATAGTTCCCCGCCCAGTCAAACTAGAAACACATCACAGTTCCTCCCAGCCAAGCGATGGCCCACCCATCCAGCCCTGCAGCCAAGAGAAAGGAACCAGGTAAGGAAAGGAGAAGGAGGAAAGGAGAAGACAAAGAAGGATCAGCCCACCAGGAGAGTAGACAGAGGATTTACCCGTAAGGAGAAGGAAAAATACACAACCAAATCCCCAACTGGACTAGGCCACCCCGACCCCCAGACTAAACAGCACCATCAGATTATTGAAAAGGCAAATGCAATCGACAGCATAATTAGTCAGCAGCAGAAGAAAATTAAGTCCTTCATCCAGCCCTCTTAAATAGTTCTGGAAGCTTGGAGGCGAGCTCGCTCAGGGCCATTTCTGGTGATGTATAACTAAATACAGAGCCTCCAATCGTGACCCTCAGGGTTGCAGGATAGGCCATCTTGAAGGGAATTGAGGCAGCAAGCAGTTTGGATACCACCGGATGAAAGGCAGCCCTCTTCTCCCTTGTTTCCTTCGGGAGGTCCTGCGCGATTCGCAGCTTGGACGAGCCCCATAAGATCTCCTTGAGCTCTCTAGCTTTAACAAAGACATGCTGGCACTCAATGTAGCTCAAGAACTTCAGGATTATGGGCCGTGGAGAGGAACCTGATGGGGGTCTGGGCCGCAGCGACTGGTGCGCACGTGCCAAATGATATGAAGAACTTATAGGGGAAGGCCCCACTACTTTCACCAAGAACTTCTGCAGAAAAGCCAGGAGGTCAGGCCCTTCCTCCATCTCAGGCAGTCCAAAAATAAGCAGATTATTTCTGCGATTACGTCCCTCAATGTCTTCTGCTTTATTTTGTAGTTTCCTGATTTGCTGTTTTAGGTCACCTATAGCTTCTTCAGACTTATCCTGTCTTTTCTCCATCCTAGTAGAAACAGTCGACAGGTCCCCCCGAAGCGATTTCAGTTCAGCTGCAAGGTCCCTCAGAATATCCTTGATAGGGCTAAGCTCCTGCATAAACTTGTCCTCGGTCAGGGGGAGGGCCGCTAGTGTCTTGTCTTCGGTCCGTTCCACTTTACCCGGACCTTGATTCCGCTGCTTTTTCGCGGCCTTGTTCGGAGAGGCAGGAGGGGTGTGCTTGACTGGGGCCTGCTTCATATCGGCCTCCATCCCTTCCAAAAGACACGCTATTCCCCAGGACCAATAAGAGGAACAACACTTCGTAGTGTAGGCAATCACCTCCGGTCACAATCTTGATAGCTAGCGATCGCTATTACCGAAAAGAAACCGTTAAAACGGCGATGAGAGGAGGGAGCTCCAAGCCAATGCAGCCGTCTAGACGGACGCCATCACGTGACCTCTCCCCTACTTTTTGTGCTGATGTTGCAGGGGAGATGATCCCCTCCCCTACTCTTTGTACTGATGTGGCAGGGGAGATGGTCCCTTCCCCTACTCTTTGCACTGTTGTGGCAGGGGAGATTGCTCCCTCCCCTTCTCCTTGTGCTGATGTGGCAGTTGAGATGGCCCCCTCCCCTACTCTTTGTGCTGATGTGGCGTGGGAGAAGCCCCCCCTGCTCTTTATACTGATGTAGCAGGGGAGATGGCCACCTCCCCTACTTTTTGTGCTTATGTGGCAGGGGGAGACTGCCACCTCCCCTACTATTTATACTGATGTGGTGGGGTAATGGCCCCTTCCCCTACTTTTTGTGCTGACATGTCAGGGGACATGGACCCCTCCCCTACTCTTTGTGCTGATGTGGCAGGGATAAGGCCCCTTCCCCTACTCTTTGTACTGATGTGCCAGGGGAGAGGGCCCCCACCCCAGCTCTTTGTACTGATGTGGCAGGGGAGATGGCCCCTTCCCCTACTCTTTGTGCTGATGTGGTGGGGGAGATGGACCCTTCCCTACTCTTTATACTGATCTGGCAGGGTAGATGGCTCCTTCCCCTACTCTTTGTACTGATGTGGTGGGGGAGATGGACCCTTCCCTACTCTTTATACTGATCTGGCAGGGGAGATGGCCCCCTACCCTACTCTTTGTGCTGATGTGGCAGGGAGATGGCCCCCTCCCCATTCTTTGTGCTGAAGCAGTGGGCGAGAAGGCCCCCTTCTCTACTCTTTGTACTGATGTGGCAGGGGAGATGGCCCCCTCCCGTACTCTTTGTGCTGATGTGGTGGGGGAGATGGACCCTTCCCTACTCTTTATACTGATCTGGCAGGGTAGATGGCCCCTTCCCCTACTCTTTGTACTGATGTGGTGGGGGAGATGGACCCTTCCCTACTCTTTATACTGATCTGGCAGGGGAGATGGCCCCCTACCCTACTCTTTGTGTTGATGTGGCAGGGAGATGGCCCCTTCCCCATTCTTTGTGCTGAAGCAGTGGGCGAGAAGGCCCCCTTCTCTACTCTTTGTACTGATGTGGCAGGGGAGATGGCCCCCTCCCCTACTCTTTGTGCTGATGTGGTGGGGGAGATGGACCCTTCCCTACTCTTTATACTGATCTGGCAGGGGAGATGGCCCCCTACCCTACTCTTTGTGCTGATGTGGCAGGGAGATGGCCCCCTCCCCATTCTTTGTGCTGAAGCAGTGGTCGAGAAGGCCCCCTTCTCTACTCTTTGTACTGATGTGGCAGGGGAGATGACCCCCTCCCCTACTCTTTGTACTGATGTGGCATGGGAGATGGCCCCTTCCCCTACTTTTTGTGCTCATGTGGCGGGGGCGATGGCCTCCTCCCCTACTCTTAGCGCTGATGTGGTAGGGAGATGTCCCCTTCCCCTACTCTTTGTGGTGATGTGGCTGGGGAGATGGCCCTCTCTCCTACTCTTTGCACTGTTGTGTAGGGGGAGATGGGCCCCCTCTTCTCTTCGTGCTGATATGATGGGGATATGGTCCCTTCCCCTACTCTTTGCACTATTGTGGCGGGGAGATGTCCCCCTCCTCCACTCTTTGTGCTGATGTGGTGGGAGAGATGGCCCCTCCCTACTTTTTGTGCATATGTGGTGGGGGGTGGCCTCCTCCTCTTTGTGGTGATGTGCTGGGGGAGATGGCCCCCTCCTCTACTCTTCGTGCTGATATGATGGGGAGATGGCCCCCTTCCCCTATTCTTTGTGCTGATGTGGCTGGGGATATGGCCCTTCCCCTACTCTATGCACTGTAGTGGCTGGGGAAATGGTCCCCTCCTCTACTCTTCCTGCTGATATGATGGGGAGATGGCCCTCTCCCCTACTCTTTGCACTGTTGTGGCGGGGGAAATGGAACCCTCCACTCCTCTTTGCGCTTTTGTGGCTGGGAGATGTCCCCTCCCTACTCTTTGTGCTGATGTGGTGGGATATGTCCCCTCCCCTCTTTGTGCTGACGTGGCCGGAGATGGGCCCCTCCCTAGTCTTTTGTGGATGTGGTGGGGAGATGGCTCCCTCCTCTACTCTTCATGCTGATATGGCCGGGAGATGGCCCCTTCCCCTATTCTTTGTTCTGATATGGCAGGGTGATGGTCCACTCCCATACTGTTTGCACTGTTGTGGCATGGGAGATGGCCCTTCCCCTTCTCTTTGCCCTGTTGTGGTGGGGAGATGGTCCACTTCCCTACTCTTTGTGCTGATGTGGCAGGGGAGATGGCCCCTTCCCCTACTCTTTGTACTGATGTGGGACGGAGATGGCCTCCTCCCCTACTCTTAGTGCTGACGTAGCAGGGGAGATGGCCCCTTCCCCTACTCTTTGTACTGATGTGGCAGGGAGATGGCCATATCCTCTACTCTTTGCACGTTTGTAGCTTGGGAGATGGCCACCTCCCCTTCTTTGTGATGATGTGGCTGGTAAGATCTCCCCCTCCCCTACTCTTTGTGCTGATATGATGGGGAGATGGCTCGCTCCCCTGCTGTTTGCACTGTTTTGGTGGGGGAGATGGCCCCCTCCTCTACTGTTCATGCTGATATGATGGGGAGATGGCCCCTTCCAATACTCTGTGCTGATGTGGCAGGGAAGATGGCCCCCTGCCCTTCTCTTTGTGCTGATGTGGCGGGTGAGATGGCGCCCTCCCTTACTCTTTGTACTGATGTGGCGATGGAGATGGCCCCCTCCCCTACTCTTTGTTCTGTTGTGGCTGTGATGATTGCTCCTCCCCAACTCTTTGCACTGTTGTTGTGGGGGAGATGGCCCCCTCCTCTACTCTTCAAACTGATATGAAGGGGAGATGGTCCCTTCCCGTACCCTTTGTGCTGTTGTGGCAAAGGAGATGGCCCCCTCCCATTCTTTGTGCTGGTATGATGGGGAAGATGGCCCTCTCCCCTATTCTTTGTGCTGATGTGGCAGCGGAGATGGCCCCTCCCCTACTCTTTGCACTGTTGTGGCAGGGGAGATGGCCCCTTCCCCTATTCTTTGTGCTGATGTGGCTGGGGATATGGCACCTCCCCTACTGTTTGCACTGTTGTGGCTGGGGAGATGGTTTCCTCCTCCACTCTTCGTACTGATATGTTGGGGAGATGGCCCCTTCCCCTACTCTTTGCAATGTTGTGGCGGGGGAGATGGCCCTCTCCTCTACTTTTCGTGCTGATATGATGGGGAGATGGCCCCCTCCCCTACTCCTGTACTGTTGTGACTGGGGAGATGTCCCCTTCCCCTACTCTTTGGGAAGATGTGGTGGGGGATATGTCACCCTCCTCTACTCTTTGTGCTGATGTGGGGAGATGGGCCTCCTAGTCTTTGTGCTGATGTGGTGGGAGATGGCTCCTCCTCTACTCTTCGTGCTGATATGGCGGGATATGGCCCCTCCCTATTCTTTATTCTGATGTGGCAGGGTGATGGTCCCGTCCCTACTCTTTGCACTGTTGTGGCATGGATTGCCCTCCTACTCTTTGCCCTGTTGTGGCGGGGAGATGGCCCATTCCCCACTCTTGTGCTGATGTGGCAGGAGATGGCCCCTCTCCTATTCTTTGTGGCTGATGTGGCGGGAGATGTTTCCCTCCCTACTCTTTGTACTGATGTGGTGGGGCATGGCCTCCTCCCTACTCTTAGCACTGATGTGGAAGGGGAGTTGGCCCCTTCCCCTACTCTCTGTGCTGATGTGGCAGGGGTGATGGCCCCCTCCTCTACTCTTTTTTCTGATTTGGCAGGGAGATGGCCGTATCCCCTACTCTTTGCACTGTTGTGGCGGGGGAGATGGCCCCCTCCCCTTCTTTGTGCTGATGTGTCTGGCAAGATCTTCCCCTCACCTACTCTTTGTGCTGATATGACTGGTTAGATGGTCCCCTCCCCTGCTCTTTGCACTATTGTGGTGGGGGAGATGGCCCCCTCCTCTACTGTTCTTGCTGATATGATGGGGAGATGGCCCCTTCCCCTAATC
This sequence comes from Neoceratodus forsteri, assembly GCA_016271365.2. NCBI lineage: Eukaryota > Metazoa > Chordata > Ceratodontiformes > Ceratodontidae > Neoceratodus > Neoceratodus forsteri. Next base: position 17,306,372 of record CM028129.1, on the reverse strand, counting down.
TTTGTGCTGATGTGGTGGTGGGTGCCCTCTCCTATTCTGTGCTGATGTGGTGGGAGATGGCTCCCTCCCCTACTCTTTGTACTGATACGGCGGTGGAGATGGCCTCCTCCTCTACTCTTTGAAATGATTTGGCGGTAGAGATGACCCCCTCTCCTACTCTTTGTGCTGATGTGGCTGGGGTGATTGCCCCTCCCCAACTCTTTGCACTGTTGTTGTGTGGGAGATGGCCCCCTCATCTACTCTTCATACTGATATGATGGGGAGATGGTCCCGTCCCCTACCCTTTGTGCTGATGTGGAAAGGGAGATGGCCCCTTCCCCTTCTTAGTGCTGGTGTGATGGGGAAGATGGCGCTCTCCCCTATTCTTTATGCTGATGTGGCAGAGGAGACGGCCCCTTCCCCTATTCTGGGTGCTGATGTGGCGGGGGAGATGGCTCCCTCCCCTACTCTTTGTGCTGATGTGGCTGGGGTGATGGCCCCTTCCCCTACTCTTTGTACTGATGTGGCAGGGAGATGACCGTATCCGCTACTCTTGCACTGTTGTGGCGGGAGATGGCCCCTCCCTTCTTTGTGCTGATGTGGCTGGCAAGATCTCCCCTCCTCTACTCTTTGTGCTGATATGACGGGAGATGGCCCCCGCTCTTGCACTGTTGTGGCAGGGAGATGGCCCCTCCTCTACTGTTCATGCTGATATAATGGGGATATGGCCCCTCCCACTCTTGTGCTGTTGTGGCTGGGATGTCCCTCCCCTGCTGTTTGTGCTGAAGTGGTGGGGATGTCCCATTCCCTACTCTTTGTGCTGATGTGGCAGGAGATGGGCCTCCCCAACTCTTTGTGCTGATGTGGTGGGAGATGGCCTCCACCCTACTCTTTGCACTGTTGTGGCGGGAGATGGCCCATTCCTCTACTTTCATGCTGATATGATGGGGAGATGGCCCCCTCCCCTACTCTTTGTGCTGATATGGCCGGGAGATGGCCCCTTCCCCTATTCTTTGTTCTGATGTGGCAGGGTCATGGTCCCTTCCCCTACTCTTTGTCCTGTTGTGGCGGGGGAGATGGCGCACTCCCCTACTCTTTGTGCTGATATGGCTGAGGAATGGCCCCTTCCCCTACTCTTTGCACTGTTGTGTCGGGGGAGATGGGTCCCCTCTACTCTTTGTGCTGATATGATGGGGATATTGCCCCCTTCCCTACTCTTTGTACTGATGTCGCAGGGGAGATGGCCACCTCCTCTACTGTTTGTACTGATGTGGAACGGGAGATGGCCCCTCCCCTACTTTATGTGCTGGTGTGGTGTATGAGATGGCCCCTTCCCCTACTCTTTGTGCTGATGTGGTGGGGTAGATGGCCCCCTTCCCTACTCTTTGTGCTGTTGTGGCTGTGGAGATATCACGCTCCCCTACTCTTTGTGCTGATATGGCTGGGGAGATGGCCCCTTCCCCTACTCATAGCACTGTTGTGTCAGGGGAGATGGGTCCCCTCTACTCTTCGTGCTGATATGATGGGGATATTGCCTCCTCCCCTACTCTTTGCGCTGTTGTTGCTGGGGAGATGTCCCCCTCCCATACTCTTTGTGCTGATGTGGTGGGGGAGATGGCCCCTTCCCTACTCTTTGTGCTGATGTGGTGGGGGAGTTGGCCCCTCCCCTACTCTTTGTGGTGATGTGGTGGGGGAGATGGCCCCTTCCCCTCCTCTTTGTGCTGATTTGGATGGGGAGATGGCCCTTCCCCTACTCTTTGCATTGTTGTGGCAGGGTAGATGGCCCCCTCCTCTACTCTTCATGCTGATATGATGGGGATATGGCCCCTTCCCCTACTCTTTGTGCTGTTGTGGCTGGGGAGATGTCCCCCTTCCCTGCTGTTTGTGCTGAAGTGGTGGGGGATATGTCCCATTCCCCTACTCTTTGTGCTGATGTGGCAGGGGAGATGGGCCCCTCCCCAACTCTTTGTGCTGATGTGGTGGAGATGGCCTCCTCCCTACTCTTTGCACTGTTGTGGTGGGGAGATGGCCCATTCCTCTACTTTTCGTGCTGATATGATGGGGAGATGGCCCCTTCCCCTACTCTTTGTGCTGATGTGTTGGGGGATATGTCCCCCTCCCCTACTCTTTGTGCTGACGTGGCGGGGGAGATGGCCCCCTCCTCTACTCTTCGTGCTGATATGGCCGGGAGATGGCCCCCTCCCCTATTCTTTGTTCTGATGTGGCAGGGTCATGGTCCCTTCCCCTACTCTTTGTCCTGTTGTGGCGGGGGAGATGGCGCACTCTCCTACTCTTTGTGCTGACGTGGCGGGGGAGATGGGCCCCTCCTCTACTCTTCGTGCTGATATGGCCGGGAGATGGCCCCTTCCCCTATTCTTTGTTCTGATGTGGCAGGGTCATGATCCCTCCCTACTCTTTGTCCTGTTGTGGCGGTGGAGATGGCCCTCCCTACTCTTTGTGCTGTTGTTGCAGGAGATGTCCCTCCACTACTCCTTGTGCTGATGTGGCAGGGTGCTCCCTCCCTTCTCATTGTGCTGATGAGGTGGGGGAGATGGCCCCTTCCCCTACTCTTTGCACTGTTGTGGTGGGGGAGATGACCCCTTCCTCTACTCTTTGTGCTGATGTGGCAGGGATATGGTTTCTCCCCTGCTCTTTGCACTGTTTTGGCGGGGGAGATGGCCCCTTCCCCTTCTTTGTGCAGATGTGGCTGGGAAGATGTCCCCCTCCTCTACTCTTTGTGCTAATATGATGGGGAGATGGCCCTCTCCCCTGATCTTGGCACTGTTATGGCAGGGGGACGGCACCCTCCTCTGCTGTTCATGCTGATATGATGGGGAGATGGCCCCTTCCCCTACTCTTTGTGCTGATGTGGCAGGGGAGATGGCCCCTTCCCCTTCACTTTGTGCTGATGTGGCGCAGGAAGGGCCCCTTCCCTACTCTTTGTGCTGATGTGGCAGGGATGGCCCTCCCTACTCTTTGAGCTGATGTGGTGGTGGAATGGCCCCTCTCACTCCCGGTCTGATCTGACGGAGATGGCCCCCCTCCTACTATTGTTCTGATGTGTCAGAGAGATGGCCCCTCCCTACTCTTTGTGCTGATGGTGTGGAGACGGCCTCCTCCCCTACTCTTTGTGCTGATGTGGTGGGAAGATGTCCCTCCTCTAGTCTTCATGCTGATATGCCCGGGAGATAGCCCCTTCCCCTACTCTTTGTGCTGGTGTGGTGATGGAGATGGCCCTCTCCCCTACTCTTTGTGCTGATGTGGCAGTGGAGAAGGCCCCCTCCGCAACTCTTTTTGCTGATGTGGAGGGGGAGATGGCCACCCCTACTTTTTGTACTGATGTAGCAGGGAAGATGGTCCCTTCCCCTACTTTTTTTGCTAATGAGGCAGGGGGAGACTGCCCCCTCCCCTACTATTTGTACTGATGTGTCAGGGGAAATCGCCCCCTCCCCTACTCTTTGTGCTGATGTGGCAAGGAGATGGCCCCTTCCCCCATTCTTTGAACTGATGTGGCAGGAGATGCCCCTCCCTACTCTTTTGCTGATGTGGTGAGATGGCCCCTCCCTACTCTTTGTACTGATGTGGTGGGGGAGATGGCCCCTTCCCTTCTCTTTGTACTGATGTCACAGGGGAGATGGCCCCCTCCTCTTCTGTTTGTACTGATGTGGCATGGGAGATGGCCCCTCCCCTACTTTTTGTGCTGGTGTGGTGTATGAGATGGCCCCTCCCATACTCTTTGTGCTGATGTGTTGGGGGAGATGGCCCCTTCCCCTACTCTTCGTGCTGATGTGGTGGGGTAGATGGCCCCCTTCCCTACTCTTTGTGCTGTTGTGGCTGTGGAGATATCCCGCTCCCCTACTCTTTATGCTGATATGGCAGAGGAGATGGCCCCCTCCCCTACTCTTTGCACTGTTGTGTCGGGAGATGGGTCCCTCTATTCTTCATGCTGATATGATGGGATATTGCCCCTCCTACTCTTTGCTCTGTTGTTGTGGAAATGTTCCTCCCAACTCTTTGTGCTGATGTGGTGGGAGATGGCCCCTCCCCTACTCTTTGTGCTGATGTGGTGGGGGTTGTCCTCCCTACTCTTTGTGGTGATGTGGTGGGGAGATGGCCCCTCCCTACTTTTGGTGATGTGGTGTGGAGATGCCCCTCCTCTTCTCTTCATGCTGATATGATGGGAGATGCCCCTCCCCTACTCTTTGTGCTGATGTGGTGGGATGGCCCCTCCTACTCTTTGTGCTGATGTGGTGGGGCAGATGGCCCCTCTCTCCTCTTTGTGCTGATGTGGATGGGAGATGGCCCTTCCCCTCCTCTTTGCACTGTTGTGGGTGGAGAGATGGTCCCCTCCTCTACTCTTTGTGCTGATATGATGGGGAGATGGCCTCCTCCCCTACTCTTTGCGCTGTTGTGGCTGAGGAGATGTCCCCCTCCCCTGCTGGTTGTGCTGAAGTGGTGGGGGATATGTCCCCTTCCCCTACTCTTTTTGCTGATGTGGCGGGGAGATGGGCCCTTCCCCAACTCTTTGTGCTGATGTGGTGGGAGATGGCCCCTCCCTCTTTTGCACTGTTGTGGCGGGGAGATGGCCCATTCCTCTACTTTTCGTGCTGATATGATGGGAGATGGCCCCTTCCCCTACTCTTTGTGCTGTTGTGGCGGGGAGATGTCCCTTCCCTACTCTTTGTGCTGACTTGGAGAGATGGGCCCCTCTAGTCTTTGTGCTGATGTGGTGGGGAGATAGCCCCTCCTCTACTCTTCATGCTTATATGGCCGGAGATGGCCTATTCTTTGTTCTGAGGTGGCAGGGTCATGGTCCCTCCCTACTCTTTGCACTGTTGTGGCATGGAGATGCCCCTCCCTACTCTTTGCCCTGTTGTGGCGGAGATGGCCCTCCCCTACTCTTTGTGCTGTTGTGGCTGGGAGATATCCCCTCCCTACTTTTGTGCTGATATGGCTGAGAGATGGCCTCCTCCCTACTCTTTGCACTGTTGTGTTGGGGGAGATGGGTCCCCTCTACTCTTCGTGCTGATATGATGGAGATATTGCCCCTTCCCCTACTCTTTGCGCTGTTGTGGTGGGAGAGTTGTCCCTCTCCCCTACTCTTTGTGCTGATGTGGTGGGGGAGCTGGCCCCTTCCCTACTCTTTGTGCTGATGTGGTGGGGGAGTTGGCCCCTCCGCTACTCTTTGTGGTGGTGAGGTGGGGGAGATGACCCCCTTCCCTACTCTTTGTGCTGATATGGTGTGGGAGATGTACCCCTTCTCTTCTCTTCTCTTCTTGCTGATATGATGGGGAGATGGCCCCCTCCCCAACTCTTTGTGCTGATGTGGTGGGGAGATGGCCCCTTCCCCTACTCTTTGTACTGATGTGTCAGGAAGATGGCCATATCCCCTACTCTTTGCAATGTTGTGGCGGGGGAGATGGCCCTCTCCTCTACTTTTCGTGCTGATATGATGGGGAGATGGCCCCCTCCCCTACTCCTGTACTGTTGTGACTGGGGAGATGTCCCCTTCCCCTACTCTTTGGGAAGATGTGGTGGGGATATGTCACCCTCCTCTACTCTTTGTGCTGATGTGGGGGGAGATGGGCCTCCTAGTCTTTGTGCTGATGTGGTGGGAGATGGCCCCTCTCTACTCTTCGTGCTGATATGGCCGGATATGGCCCCTCCCTATTCTTTATTCTGATGTGGCAGGGTGATGGTCCGTCCCCTACTCTTTGCACTGTTGTGGCATGGGAGATTGCCCTTCCCCTACTCTTTGCCCTGTTGTGGCGGGGGAGATGGCCCATTCCCCTACTCTTTGTGCTGATGTGGCAGGGGAGATGGCCCCTTCCCCTATTCTTTGTGCTGATGTGGCGGGGGAGATGTTTCCCTCCCCTACTCTTTGTACTGATGTGGTGGGGGCAATGGCCTCCTCCCCTACTCTTAGCACTGATGTGGAAGGGGAGTTGGCCCCCTCCCCTACTCTCTGTGCTGATGTGGCAGGGGTGATGGCCCCCTCCTCTACTCTTTTTTCTGATTTGGCAGGGAGATGGCCGTATCCCCTACTCTTTGCACTGTTGTGGCGGGGGAGATGGCCCCCTCCCCTTCTTTGTGCTGATGTGTCTGGCAAGATCTTCCCCTCACCTACTCTTTGTGCTGATATGACTGGTTAGATGGTCCCTCCCTGCTCTTTGCACTATTGTGGTGGGGAGATGGCCTCCTACTGTTCTTGCTGATATGATGGGAGATGGCCCCCTAATCTTTGTGCTGATGTGGTGGTGGAGATTGCCCTCTCCCCTACTCTTTGTGCTGATGTGGTGGGGGAGATGGCTCCCTCCCCTACTCTTTGTACTGATACGGCGGTGGAGATGGCCTCCTCCTCTACTCTTTGAAATGATTTGGCGGTAGAGATGACCCCCTCTCCTACTCTTTGTGCTGATGTGGCTGGGGTGATTGCCCTTCCCCAACTCTTTGCACTGTTGTTGTGTGGGAGATGGCCCCCTCATCTACTCTTCATACTGATATGATGGGAGATGGTCCCGTCCCCACCCTTGTGCTGATGTGGAAAGGAGATGGCCCCTCCTTCTTAGTGCTGGTGTGATGGGAAGATGGCGCTCTCCCTATTCTTTAGCTGATGTGGCAGAGGCGGCCCCTCCCTATTCTGGGTGCTGATGTGGCGGGGAGATGGCTCCTCCCTACTCTTTGTGCTGATGTGGCTGGGGTGATGGCCCCTCCCTACTCTTTGTACTGATGTGGCAGGAGATGACCGTATCCGCTACTCTTTGCACTGTTGTGGCGGGGAGATGGCCCCTCCCTTCTTTGTGCTGATGTGGCTGGCAAGATCTCCCCTCCTCTACTCTTTGTGCTGATATGGCGGAGATGGCCCCGCTCTTTGCACTGTTGTGGCAGGAGATGGCCCCTCCTCTACTGTTCATGCTGATATAATGGGATATGGCCCTCCTACTCTTTGTGCTGTTGTGGCTGGGAGATGTCCTCCCCTGCTGTTTGTGCTGAAGTGGTGGGGATATGTCCCATTCCCCTCTTTGTGCTGATGTGGCAGGGAGATGGGCCTCCCCAACTCTTTGTGCTGATGTGGTGGGAGATGGCCTCCACCCTACTCTTTGCACTGTTGTGGCGGGGAGATGGCCCATTCCTCTACTTTCATGCTGATATGATGGGAGATGGCCCTCCCTACTCTTTGTGCTGATATGGCGGAGATGGCCCCTCCTATTCTTTGTTCTGATGTGGCAGGGTCATGGTCCCTCCCTACTCTTTGTCCTGTTGTGGCGGGGAGATGGCGCCTCCCTACTCTTTGTGCTGATATGGCTGAGGAATGGCCCCTCCCTACTCTTTGCACTGTTGTGTCGGGGAGATGGGTCCCTCTACTCTTTGTGCTGATATGATGGGATATGCCCCTTCCTACTCTTTGTACTGATGTGCAGGAGATGGCCACCTCCCCATTCTTTGAACTGATGTGGCAGGAGATGCCCCCCTACTCTTTTGCTGATGGTAGGAGATGGCCCTCCCTACTCTTTGTACTGATGTGGTGGGGAGATGGCCCTTCCTTCTCTTTGTACTGATGTCACAGGAGATGGCCTCCTCTCTGTTTGTACTGATGTGGCATGGGAGATGGCCCTCCCTACTTTTTGTGCTGGTGTGATGTGAGATGGCCCTCCCATACTCTTTGTGCTGATGTGTTGGGAGATGGCCCCCTCCCCTACTCTTCGTGCTGATGTGGTGGGGTAGATGGCCCCCTTCCCTACTCTTTGTGCTGTTGTGGCTGTGGAGATATCCCGCTCCCCTACTCTTTATGCTGATATGGCAGAGGAGATGGCCCCTTCCCCTACTCTTTGCACTGTTGTGTCGGGGGAGATGGGTCCCCTCTATTCTTCATGCTGATATGATGGGGATATTGCCCCTTCCCCTACTCTTTGCTCTATTGTTGTGGAAATGTTCCTCCCAACTCTTTGTGCTGATGTGGTGGAGATGGCCCCTCCCTACTCTTTGTGCTGATGTGGTGGGGTTGTCCCTCCTACTCTTTGTGGTGATGTGGTGGGGAGATGGCCCTCCCTACTCTTTGTGGTGATGTGGTGTGGAGATGTACCTCCTCTCTTCATGCTGATATGATGGGAGATGGCCTCCCCTACTCTTTGTGCTGATGTGGTGAGATGGCCCCTCCCTACTCTTTGTGCTGATGTGGTGGGGCAGATGGCCCCTCCTCTCCTCTTTGTGCTGATGTGGATGGGAGATGGCCCTCCCTCCTCTTTGCACTGTTGTGGGTGGAGAGATGGTCCCTCCTCTACTCTTTGTGCTGATATGATGGGAGATGGCCTCCTACTCTTGCGCTGTTGTGGCTGAGGAGATGTCCCCTCCCTGCTGGTTGTGCTGAAGTGGTGGGGATTGTCCCTTCCCTACTCTTTTGCTGATGTGGCGGGAGATGGGCCTCTCCCAACTCTTTGTGCTGATGTGGTGGGGAGATGGCCCCCTCCCCTACTCTTTGCACTGTTGTGGCGGGGGAGATGGCCCATTCCTCTACTTTTCGTGCTGATATGATGGGGAGATGGCCCCTTCCCCTACTCTTTGTGCTGTTGTGGCAGGGGAGATGTCCCCTTCCCCTACTCTTTGTGCTGACTTGGAGGGGGAGATGGGCCCCTCCCCTAGTCTTTGTGCTGATGTGGTGGGGAGATAGCCCCCTCCTCTACTCTTCATGCTTATATGGCCGGGAGATGGCCCTATTCTTTGTTCTGAGGTGGCAGGGTCATGGTCCCTTCCCCTACTCTTTGCACTGTTGTGGCATGGGAGATGGCCCCTCCCCTACTCTTTGCCCTGTTGTGGCGGGGGAGATGGCCCACTCCCCTACTCTTTGTGCTGTTGTGGCTGGGGAGATATCCCCCTCCCCTACTTTTTGTGCTGATATGGCTGAGGAGATGGCCTCCTCCCCTACTCTTTGCACTGTTGTGTTGGGGGAGATGGGTCCCCTCTACTCTTCGTGCTGATATGATGGAGATATTGCCCCTTCCCCTACTCTTTGCGCTGTTGTGGTGGTAGAGTTGTCCCTCTCCCCTACTCTTTGTGCTGATGTGGTGGGGGAGCTGGCCCCTTCCCTACTCTTTGTGCTGATGTGGTGGGGGAGTTGGCCCCTCCGCTACTCTTTGTGGTGGTGAGGTGGGGGAGATGACCCCCTTCCCTACTCTTTGTGCTGATATGGTGTGGGAGATGTACCCCTTCTCTTCTCTTCTCTTCTTGCTGATATGATGGAGATGGCCCCTCCCCAACTCTTTGTGCTGATGTGGTGGGGAGATGGCCCCTCCCTACTCTTCTTCACTGATGTGTCAGGAAGATGGCCATATCCCCTACTCTTTGCAATGTTGTGGCGGGGGAGATGGCCCTCTCCTCTACTTTTCGTGCTGATATGATGGGGAGATGGCCCCTTCCCCTACTCCTGTACTGTTGTGACTGGGGAGATGTCCCCTTCCCCTACTCTTTGGGAAGATGTGGTGGGGGATATGTCACCCTCCTCTACTCTTTGTGCTGATGTGGCGGGGGAGATGGGCCCTTCCCCTAGTCTTTGTGCTGATGTGGTGGGGAGATGGCTCCCTCCTCTACTCTTCGTGCTGATATGGCCGGGATATGGCCCCCTCCCCTATTCTTTATTCTGATGTGGCAGGGTGATGGTCCCGTCCCCTACTCTTTGCACTGTTGTGGCATGGGAGATTGCCCTTCCCCTACTCTTTGCCCTGTTGTGGCGGGGGAGATGGCCCATTCCCCTACTCTTTGTGCTGATGTGGCAGGGGAGATGGCCCCTTCCCCTATTCTTTGTGCTGATGTGGCGGGGGAGATGTTTCCCTCCCCTACTCTTTGTACTGATGTGGTGGGGGCAATGGCCTCCTCCCCTACTCTTAGCACTGATGTGGAAGGGGAGTTGGCCCCTTCCCCTACTCTCTGTGCTGATGTGGCAGGGGTGATGGCCCCCTCCTCTACTCTTTTTTCTGATTTGGCAGGGAGATGGCCGTATCCCCTACTCTTTGCACTGTTGTGGCGGGGGAGATGGCCCCCTCCCCTTCTTTGTGCTGATGTGTCTGGCAAGATCTTCCCCTCACCTACTCTTTGTGCTGATATGACTGGTTAGATGGTCCCTTCCCCTGCTCTTTGCACTATTGTGGTGGGGGAGATGGCCCCCTCCTCTACTGTTCTTGCTGATATGATGGGGAGATGGCCCCTTCCCCTAATCTTTGTGCTGATGTGGTGGTGGAGATTGCCCTCTCCCCTACTCTTTGTGCTGATGTGGTGGGGGAGATGGCTCCCTCCCCTACTCTTTGTACTGATACGGCGGTGGAGATGGCCTCCTCCTCTACTCTTTGAAATGATTTGGCGGTAGAGATGACCCCCTCTCCTACTCTTTGTGCTGATGTGGCTGGGGTGTGCCTCCCAACTCTTTGCACTGTTGTTGTGTGGGAGATGGCCCCCTCATCTACTCTTCATACTGATATGATGGGGAGATGGTCCCGTCCCCTACCCTTTGTGCTGATGTGGAAAGGGAGATGGCCCCCTCCCCTTCTTAGTGCTGGTGTGATGGGGAAGATGGCGCTCTCCCCTATTCTTTATGCTGATGTGGCAGAGGAGACGGCCCCTTCCCCTATTCTGGGTGCTGATGTGGCGGGGGAGATGGCTCCCTCCCCTACTCTTTGTGCTGATGTGGCTGGGGTGATGGCCCCTTCCCCTACTCTTTGTACTGATGTGGCAGGGAGATGACCGTATCCGCTACTCTTTGCACTGTTGTGGCGGGGGAGATGGCCCCTTCCCCTTCTTTGTGCTGATGTGGCTGGCAAGATCTCCCCCTCCTCTACTCTTTGTGCTGATATGACGGGGAGATGGCCCCCCCGCTCTTTGCACTGTTGTGGCAGGGGAGATGGCCCCCTCCTCTACTGTTCATGCTGATATAATGGGGATATGGCCCCCTCCCCTACTCTTTGTGCTGTTGTGGCTGGGGAGATGTCCCCCTCCCCTGCTGTTTGTGCTGAAGTGGTGGGGGATATGTCCCATTCCCCTACTCTTTGTGCTGATGTGGCAGGGGAGATGGGCCCTTCCCCAACTCTTTGTGCTGATGTGGTGGGGAGATGGCCTCCACCCCTACTCTTTGCACTGTTGTGGCGGGGGAGATGGCCCATTCCTCTACTTTTCATGCTGATATGATGGGGAGATGGCCCCTTCCCCTACTCTTTGTGCTGATATGGCCGGGAGATGGCCCCTTCCCCTATTCTTTGTTCTGATGTGGCAGGGTCATGGTCCCTTCCCCTACTCTTTGTCCTGTTGTGGCGGGGGAGATGGCGCACTCCCCTACTCTTTGTGCTGATATGGCTGAGGAATGGCCCCTTCCCCTACTCTTTGCACTGTTGTGTCGGGGGAGATGGGTCCCCTCTACTCTTTGTGCTGATATGATGGGGATATTGCCCCCTTCCCTACTCTTTGTACTGATGTCGCAGGGGAGATGGCCACCTCCCCCATTCTTTGAACTGATGTGGCAGGGGAGATGCCCCCCTCCCCTACTCTTTTTGCTGATGTGGTGGGAGATGGCCCCCTACTCTTTGTACTGATGGTGGTGGAGATGGCCCTTCCCTTCTGTACTGATGTCACAGGAGATGGCCCCTCCTCTTCTGTTTGTACTGATGTGGCATGGAGATGGCCTCCCTACTTTTTGTGCTGGTGTGATGTAGAGATGGCCTCCCATACTCTTTGTGCTGATGTGTTGGGAGATGGCCCCTCCTACTCTTCGTGCTGATGTGGTGGGGTAGATGGCCCCTTCCTACTCTTTGTGCTGTTGTGGCTGTGGAGATATCCCGCTCCCCTACTCTTTATGCTGATATGGCAGGGGATGGCCCCCTACTCTTTGCACTGTTGTCGGGAGATGGGTCCCTCTATTCTTCATGCTGATATGATGGGGATATTGCCCCTCCCTACTCTTTGCTCTATTGTTGTGAAATGTTCCCTCCCCAACTCTTTGTGCTGATGTGGTGGAGATGGCCCCTCCCTACTCTTTGTGCTGATGTGGTGGGGTTGTCCTCCCTACTCTTTGTGGTGATGTGGTGGGAGATGGCCCCTCCCTACTCTTGTGGTGATGTGGTGTGGGATGTACCCTCCTCTTCTCTTCATGCTGATATGATGGGAGATGGCCTCCCCTACTCTTTGTGCTGATGTGGTGAGATGGCCCCTCCTCTCTTTGTGCTGATGTGGTGGGGCAGATGGCCCCCTCCTCTCCTCTTTGTGCTGATGTGGATGGGGAGATGGCCCTTCCCCTCCTCTTTGCACTGTTGTGGGTGGAGAGATGGTCCCCTCCTCTACTCTTTGTGCTGATATGATGGGGAGATGGCCTCCTCCCCTACTCTTTGCGCTGTTGTGGCTGAGGAGATGTCCCCTTCCCCTGCTGGTTGTGCTGAAGTGGTGGGGGATATGTCCCCTTCCCCTACTCTTTTTGCTGATGTGGCGGGGAGATGGGCCCCTCCCCAACTCTTTGTGCTGATGTGGTGGGGAGATGGCCCCCTCCCCTACTCTTTGCACTGTTGTGGCGGGGGAGATGGCCCATTCCTCTACTTTTCGTGCTGATATGATGGGGAGATGGCCCCTTCCCCTACTCTTTGTGCTGTTGTGGCAGGGGAGATGTCCCCTTCCCCTACTCTTTGTGCTGACTTGGAGGGGGAGATGGGCCCTTCCCCTAGTCTTTGTGCTGATGTGGTGGGGAGATAGCCCCCTCCTCTACTCTTCATGCTTATATGGCCGGGAGATGGCCCTATTCTTTGTTCTGAGGTGGCAGGGTCATGGTCCCTTCCCCTACTCTTTGCACTGTTGTGGCATGGGAGATGGCCCCTCCCCTACTCTTTGCCCTGTTGTGGCGGGGGAGATGGCCCACTCCCCTACTCTTTGTGCTGTTGTGGCTGGGAGATATCCCTCCCTACTTTTGTGCTGATATGGCTGAAGATGGCCTCCTCCCTACTCTTTGCACTGTTGTGTTGGGAGATGGGTCCCTCTACTCTTCGTGCTGATATGATGGAGATATTGCCCCTCCCTACTCTTTGCGCTGTTGTGGTGGAGAGTTGTCCCTCTCCCCTACTCTTTGTGCTGATGTGGTGGGGGCTGGCCCCTTCCCTACTCTTTGTGCTGATGTGGTGGGAGTTGGCCCTCCGCTACTCTTTTGTGGTGGTAGGTGGGAGATGACCCCTTCCCTACTCTTTGTGCTGATATGGTGTGGGAGTGTACCCTTCTCTTCTCTTCTCTTCTTGCTGATATGATGGGAGATGGCCCCCTCCCCAACTCTTTGTGCTGATGTGGTGGGGAGATGGCCCCTTCCCCTACTCTTTGTACTGATGTGTCAGGAAGATGGCCATATCCCCTACTCTTTGCAATGTTGTGGCGGGGGAGATGGCCCTCTCCTCTACTTTTCGTGCTGATATGATGGGGAGATGGCCCCCTCCCCTACTCCTGTACTGTTGTGACTGGGGAGATGTCCCCTTCCCCTACTCTTTGGGAAGATGTGGTGGGGGATATGTCACCCTCCTCTACTCTTTGTGCTGATGTGGCGGGGGAGATGGGCCCTTCCCCTAGTCTTTGTGCTGATGTGGTGGGGAGATGGCTCCCTCCTCTACTCTTCGTGCTGATATGGCCGGGATATGGCCCCTTCCCCTATTCTTTATTCTGATGTGGCAGGGTGATGGTCCCGTCCCCTACTCTTTGCACTGTTGTGGCATGGGAGATTGCCCCTCCCCTACTCTTTGCCCTGTTGTGGCGGGGGAGATGGCCCATTCCCCTACTCTTTGTGCTGATGTGGCAGGGGAGATGGCCCCTTCCCCTATTCTTTGTGCTGATGTGGCGGGGGAGATGTTTCCCTCCCCTACTCTTTGTACTGATGTGGTGGGGGCAATGGCCTCCTCCCCTACTCTTAGCACTGATGTGGAAGGGGAGTTGGCCCCCTCCCCTACTCTCTGTGCTGATGTGGCAGGGGTGATGGCCCCCTCCTCTACTCTTTTTTCTGATTTGGCAGGGAGATGGCCGTATCCCCTACTCTTTGCACTGTTGTGGCGGGGGAGATGGCCCCCTCCCCTTCTTTGTGCTGATGTGTCTGGCAAGATCTTCCCCTCACCTACTCTTTGTGCTGATATGACTGGTTAGATGGTCCCTTCCCCTGCTCTTTGCACTATTGTGGTGGGGGAGATGGCCCCCTCCTCTACTGTTCTTGCTGATATGATGGGGAGATGGCCCCTTCCCCTAATCTTTGTGCTGATGTGGTGGTGGAGATTGCCCTCTCCCCTACTCTTTGTGCTGATGTGGTGGGGGAGATGGCTCCCTCCCCTACTCTTTGTACTGATACGGCGGTGGAGATGGCCTCCTCCTCTACTCTTTGAAATGATTTGGCGGTAGAGATGACCCCCTCTCCTACTCTTTGTGCTGATGTGGCTGGGGTGATTGCCCCTCCCCAACTCTTTGCACTGTTGTTGTGTGGGAGATGGCCCCCTCATCTACTCTTCATACTGATATGATGGGGAGATGGTCCCGTCCCCTACCCTTTGTGCTGATGTGGAAAGGGAGATGGCCCCTTCCCCTTCTTAGTGCTGGTGTGATGGGGAAGATGGCGCTCTCCCTATTCTTTATGCTGATGTGGCAGAGGCGGCCCCTCCCTATTCTGGGTGCTGATGTGGCGGGGAGATGGCTCCTCCCTACTCTTTGTGCTGATGTGGCTGGGGTGATGGCCCCTCCCTACTCTTTGTACTGATGTGGCAGGAGATGACCGTATCCGCTACTCTTTACTGTTGTGGCGGGGAGATGGCCCCTCCCTTCTTTGTGCTGATGTGGCTGGCAAGATCTCCCTCCTCTACTCTTTGTGCTGATATGACGGGAGATGGCCCCCGCTCTTTGCACTGTTGTGGCAGGGAGATGGCCCCTCCTCTACTGTTCATGCTGATATAATGGGATATGGCCCTCCCTACTCTTTGTGCTGTTGTGGCTGGGAGATGTCCCTCCCCTGCTGTTTGTGCTGAAGTGGTGGGGATATGTCCCATTCCCTACTCTTTGTGCTGATGTGGCAGGGAGATGGGCCTCCCAACTCTTTGTGCTGATGTGGTGGGAGATGGCTCCACCCTACTCTTTGCACTGTTGTGGCGGGGAGATGGCCCATTCCTCTACTTTTCATGCTGATATGATGGGAGATGGCCCCTCCTACTCTTTGTGCTGATATGGCGGGAGATGGCCCCTCCTATTCTTTGTTCTGATGTGGCAGGGTCATGGTCCCTCCCTACTCTTTGTCCTGTTATGGTGAGAATGGCCCCTCCTACTCTTTGCTGCTGTGTGCCGGGGATGGGTCCCTCTACTCTTTGTGCTGATATGATGGGATGTGCCCCTTCCTACTCTTTGTGACTGATGTCGAGGAGATGGCCACCTCCCATTCTTTGAACTGATGTGGCAGGGGAGATGCCCCCCTCCCCTACTCTTTTTGCTGATGTGGTAGGGAGATGGCCCCTTCCCCTACTCTTTGTACTGATGTGGTGGGGGAGATGGCCCCTTCCCTTCTCTTTGTACTGATGTCACAGGGGAGATGGCCCCCTCCTCTTCTGTTTGTACTGATGTGGCATGGGAGATGGCCCTTCCCCTACTTTTTGTGCTGGTGTGATGTATGAGATGGCCCCTCCCATACTCTTTGTGCTGATGTGTTGGGGGAGATGGCCCCTTCCCCTACTCTTCGTGCTGATGTGGTGGGGTAGATGGCCCCCTTCCCTACTCTTTGTGCTGTTGTGGCTGTGGAGATATCCCGCTCCCCTACTCTTTATGCTGATATGGCAGAGGAGATGGCCCCTTCCCCTACTCTTTGCACTGTTGTGTCGGGGGAGATGGGTCCCCTCTATTCTTCATGCTGATATGATGGGGATATTGCCCCTTCCCCTACTCTTTGCTCTATTGTTGTGGGGGAAATGTTCCCCTCCCCAACTCTTTGTGCTGATGTGGTGGGGAGATGGCCCCTTCCCCTACTCTTTGTGCTGATGTGGTGGGGGAGTTGTCCCCTCCCCTACTCTTTGTGGTGATGTGGTGGGGGAGATGGCCCCTTCCCCTACTCTTTGTGGTGATGTGGTGTGGGAGATGTACCCCTCCTCTTCTCTTCATGCTGATATGATGGGGAGATGGCCCTTCCCCTACTCTTTGTGCTGATGTGGTGGGGAGATGGCCCCTTCCCCTACTCTTTGTGCTGATGTGGTGGGGCAGATGGCCCCCTCCTCTCCTCTTTGTGCTGATGTGGATGGGGAGATGGCCCTTCCCCTCCTCTTTGCACTGTTGTGGGTGGAGAGATGGTCCCCTCCTCTACTCTTTGTGCTGATATGATGGGGAGATGGCCTCCTCCCCTACTCTTTGCGCTGTTGTGGCTGAGGAGATGTCCCCCTCCCCTGCTGGTTGTGCTGAAGTGGTGGGGGATATGTCCCTTCCCCTACTCTTTTGCTGATGTGGCGGGAGATGGGCCCTCCCAACTCTTTGTGCTGATGTGGTGGGAGATGGCCCTCCCTACTCTTTGCACTGTTGTGGGGGAGATGGCCCATTCTCTACTTTTCGTGCTGATATGATGGGAGATGGCCCCTCCCCTACTCTTTGTGCTGTTGTGGCAGGGAGATGTCCCTTCCCTACTCTTTGTGCTTGACTTGGAGGGATGGGCCCCTCCCCTAGTCTTTGTGCTGATGTGGTGGGAGATAGCCCCCTCCTCTACTCTTCATGCTTATATGGCTGGGAGATGGCCTATTCTTTGTTCTGAGGTGGCAGGGTCATGGTCCCTCCCTACTCTTTGCACTGTTGTGGCATGGGAGATGGCCCTCCCTACTCTTTGCCCTGTTGTGGCGGGGAGATGGCCCTCCCCTACTCTTTGTGCTGTTGTGGCTGGGAATGTCCCTCCCTACTTTTGTGCTGATATGGCTGAGAGATGGCCTCCTCCCTACTCTTGCACTGTTGTGTTGGGAGATGGGTCCCCTCTACTCTTCGTGCTGATATGATGGAGATATTGCCCCTCCCTACTCTTTCGCTGTTGTGGTGGGAGTTGTCCCTCTCCCCTACTCTTTGTGCTGGATGTGGTGGGGGCTGGCCCTCCCTACTCTTTGTGCTGATGTGGTGGGAGTTGGCCCTCCGCTACTCTTTGTGGTGGTGAGTGGGAGATGACCCCTTCCCTACTCTTTGTGCTGATATGGTGTGAGATGTGCCTTCTCTTCTCTTCTCTTCTTGCTGATATGATGGGAGATGGCCCCTCCCCAACTCTTTGTGCTGATGTGGTGGGGAGATGGCCCCTCCCTACTCTTTTGCTGATGTGTCAGGAAGATGGCCATATCCCTACTCTTTGCAATGTTGTGGCGGGAGATGGCCTCTCCTCTACTTTGCGTGCTGATATGATGGGGAGATGGCCCCCTCCCCTACTCCTGTACTGTTGTGACTGGGGAGATGTCCCCTTCCCCTACTCTTTGGGAAGATGTGGTGGGGGATATGTCACCCTCCTCTACTCTTTGTGCTGATGTGGCGGGGGAGATGGGCCCTTCCCCTTCTCTTTGTACCTATGTTTCAGAGGAGATGGCCCCTTCCCCTGCTTTTTGTACTGATGTGGCAGTGGAGATGGCCCCTTCCCCTCCTCTTTGTGCTGATGTGGCAGGGAAGATGGCCCCCTCCTCTACTCTTTGTACTGATGTGGCAGGGAGATGGCCCACTTCCCTACTCTTTGTGCTGATGTGGTGGGGGAGATGACCCCCACCCTAACTCTTTGTGCTGATGTGGCAGGGAAGATGGCCCCTTCCCCTACTCTTTGTGCTCATGTGGCAGTGGAGATGGCCCTCTTCCCTACTCTTTGTGCTGATGTGGCAGTGAAGATGGCCCCTTCCCCTACTCTTTGTGCTGATGTGGCAGATGGAGACTACCACCTCTACTACTATTTGTACTGATGTGGCAGGGGTAATGGCCCTCTCCCCTACTTTTTGTGCTGATGTGGCAGGGGAGATGGCCCCTTCCCCCACTACTCATCGTGCTGATGTGGCAGGGAGATGGCCCCCGCCCGTACTCTTTGTACTGATGTGTCGGGGAGATGGCCCCCTCCTCTACTCTTTGTGCGGAAGAGGTCGGGTAGATGGACCCTTCTTTACTCTTTGTACTGATTTGGCAGGGGAAATGGCCCCCTCCCCTACTCCTTGTGCTGATGTGGTTGGGGAGGTGGACCCTTCTTTACTCTTTGTACTGATGTGGCAGGGAAGATGGCCCACTCCCCTACTCTTTGTGCTGATGTGGTGGGGGAGATGGCCCCCTCCCCTACTCTTTGTGCTCATGTCTCGGTGGAGAGGGCCTCCTCCCCTACTCTTTGTGCTGATGTGGTCCGGGGAGATAGCCCCTTCCCCTACTCTTTGTGCAGATGTGTCAGCGGAGAGGGCCCCCTCCCCATCTCTTTGTGCTGATGTGGCAGGGGATATGTCCCCCTCCGCTACTCTTTGTGCTGTTCTGCCAGGGAGATGGCCCTCTCCCCGACTCTTTGTGCTGATGTGGCAGGGAAGATGGCCCCTTCCCCTGCTCTTTGTACTGATGTGGTGGGGAAGTTTTCCCTCTTCCATTCTCTTTGCGCTGTTGTGGCGGGGGAGATGGCCCCTTCCCCTACTCTTTGTGCTAATGTGGCGGGGGACATGGGCCCTTCCCCTACTATTTGTGCTCATGTGGCAGGGAGATGGACCCTCCCCAACTGTTTGTGCTGATGTGGCAAGGGAGATACCCCCCACCCCTACTCTTTGTACTGATACGGCAGGGAGATGGCCGTCTCCCCTCGTCTTTGCAATGTTGTGGCTGGGGAGATGGCCCCTTCCCCTTCTTTGTGCTGATGTGGCAGGGGAGATGTACCCTTCCCCTACTCTTTGTGCTGATATGATGGGGACATGGCCCTTCCCTACTCCGTTTGCAGATGTGGCTGGGAGATGGCCCCTCCTACTCTTTGTGCTGATATGATGGAGATGGCCCTCCTACTCTTTGTGCTGATGTGGCGGGGAGATGGCCCCTTGTCTCTTTGTGCTGATGTGGTGGGGAGATGGCCCCCTCCCATACTCTTTGTGCTGATATGGTGGGGAAGATGGCCCCCTTCCCTACTCTCTGCACTGTTGTGGTGGGGGAGATGGCCCCTCATCTACTTTTCATGCTGATATGATGGGGAGATGGCTCCCTCCCCTACTCTTTGTGCTGATGTGGCTGGGGAGATGGCCCCCCCTCTTAGTGCTGATATGGCCGGGAGATGGCCCTTCCCCTACTCTTTGTTCTGATGTGACAGGGAGATGGTCCCCTACCCTATCCTTTAGCCTGTTGTGGAAGGGGAGATGGCCCCTCCCCTACTCTTTGCTATGTTTTGGTGGGGGAGATGGCCCCTTCCCCTACTCTTTGCACTGATGTGGCAGGGGAGATGCCCCCCTCCCCAACTCTTTGTGCTGATGTGGCAGGGAGATGGCCCCCTCCCCTACTCTTTGTACTGATGTGGCAGGGGAGATGGCCACATTCCCTACTCTTTGTACTGATGTCGCAGGGGAGATGGCCCCCTCCTCTACTGTTTGTACTGATGTGGCAAGGGAGATGGCCCCCCCTACTTTTTGTGCTGGTGTGGTGTATGAGATGGCCCCTCCCATACTCTTTGTGCTGATGTGTTGGGGGAGATGGCCCCCTCCCCTACTCTTTGTGATGATGTGGTGGGGTAGATGGCCCCCTCCCCTACTCTTTGTGCTGATATGGCTGGGGAGATGGCCACCTCCCCTACTCTTAGCACTGTTGTGTTGGGGGAGATGGGTCCCCTCTACTCTTCATGCTGATATGATGGGGATATTACCTCCTCCCCTTCTCTTTGCGCTGTTTTTGCAGGGGCGATGTTCCCTCCTACTCTTTGTGCTGATATGGCGGAGATGGCCCCTCCCTACTTGTGCTTATGTGGCGGGGAGATGTCCCCTACTCTTTGTGCTGATGTGGCAGGGGTGGGCCCCTCCCTACTGTTTGTGCTGATGTGGTGGGAGATGGCCCTCCCTACTCTTTGTGCTGATGTAGCAGGAGATGGCCCCTCCCTGCTTTTTGTGCTGATGTATCTGGAGATGGCCCCTCTGCTACCCTTTACTGTTGTTGCAGGGAGATGGCTCTCTCCTACTCTTTGTGCTGATGTGTTGGGGGAGATGGCCCCTTCCCCTACTTTTTGTGCTGATGTGGTGGGGAGATGGCCCCTTCCCCTACTCTTTGTGCTGATGTGGCTGGGTAGATGGTCCCTTCCCCTACTGTTTGTGCTGATATGGCAGGGGAGATGGCCCTTCCCCTTCTCTTTGCACTGTTGTGGGAGGGGAGATGGGCCCCCTCTACTCTTCATGCTGATATGATGTGGATATGGCCCCCTCCCCTACTCTTCTCGCTGGTGTTGTGGGGGAGATGTCCCCTTCCCCTACTCTTTGTGTTGATGTGGTGGGGGAGATGGCCCTTCCCCTACTCTTCGTGCTGATATGATGAGGAGATGGCCCCTTCCCCTTCTCTTTGTGCTGATTGTGGCGGGGGAGATGGCCCCCTCCCCTACTCTTTGTTCTGATGTGGCAGGGGAGATGGCCCCTTCCCCTACTCTTTGTACTGATGTGGCAGGGGAGATGGCCCCCTTCTCTACTCTTTGTGCTGATGTGGCAGGGAGATGGCCCCTTCCCCTACTCTTTGTAGCGATGTGGCAGTTGAGATGGCCCCCTTCCCTACTCTTTGAATTGATGTGGCACAGGAGATGGCCCTCTCCCCTACTTTTTGTGCTGGTGTGGTGTGGGAGATGGCCCCTCCCATACTCTTTGTGCTGATATGTTGGGGGAGATGGCCCCTCCCTACTCTTTGTGCTGATGTGGTGGGGAGATGGCCCCCTCCCCTACTCTTTGTGCTGATGTGGTGGGGAGATGGCCCCTTCCCCTACTCTTTGCACTGTTGTGGCAGGGGAGATGGGCCCCCTCTACTCTTTGTGCTGATATGATGTGGATATGTCCCCCTCCCCTACTCTTTTTGCTGATGTGGTGGGGGAGTTGGCCCCTCCCCTACTCTTTGTGGTGATGTGGTGTGGGAAATGGTCCCTTCCCCTCCTCTTTGTGCTGATGTGGATGGGGAGATGGCCCTTCCCCTACTCTTTGCACTGTTGTGGTGGGGGAGATGGCTCCCTCCTCTGCTCTTCATGCTGATATGATGGGGAGATGGCCCCCTCCCCTACTCTTTGTGCTGATGTGTTGGGGGATGCGTCCCCCTCCCCTAGTCTTTGTGCTGATGTGGCTGGGGAGATGTCCCCTTCCCCTACTCTTTGTGCTGATGTGGCTGGGGAGATGGCCTCCTCACTGCCTTTTCTCCTTTTGAGGCTGAATTTGCTGACACTGTAGAAGATAATGTAATTGAGATGTTGGATGCCTCTGTAGATTCTAAAATTAATTTGTCTCAGATTGAAAAAGAAGCCAAAAGTTTATATCAAGTACTAGCTATCAAAATTGTTACAGTTTTTGATATTCTAGAGAAAGGGAGAGAGTTAAGGGGTCTGTCTGAAGCTAAATTATTGGTGAAGATACAAAAAGAAGTAATACAGAAAGAACTGTCAGAGATAAGATCTGTGGCTCCGACTGCAGATGTTAATGATTCACCGAAACAACTGAACAGTGACGTGGCAGATCTTCTGACTGCTGAGAAACAGCAGATAGAAGCCATGACAGACTCTCAGAACATGGCTGGCAGCTGTAAACAAGTAAATGTTGTATGCCTAGAGTCGCAGAATTTTCCTGAGTTAAATGAACCAAGCAAACATGAAAGGAATTCCACTAAACGACTCGACATTTCCCGCCCACCGAAAGTAGCATCTTTACAGAACTCTTTGTAGAAAGGTGCAGAGAAATCCAGGAAAGTAATTCAAAAACAAAACAAATTTTGCAAAGCTGCCTGCCAAACCTTTAGGTGTCACTACAGAAGAAAATTCTGAGGATTGTACAATAGAACAGGACTGGTCACCTGCCAAAGCCCTGCAACGTGCAGGGTGGACACAAACAAATCAAGGAAAATGGGTCCCTGACCCAACTGATTCAGAAGTTTTATGGTAAGCTGCAGTATCCAAACAAACCCTCCCAAGGAGTGCTGCAAGTAACGATACCACACAGCGAGAAACAGCACTGATTTTGAATATAACCCTACAGTTATGGGCCCAACGACAGCACTAAAGAAGACTGAACTGATATAACAACAAATAACGGTGTTGGTGTTCTAACTCTGATCACAGAGAGGGTCCCTCTGATGTTGTATTGCAGAATCCTGATAGAAGGGAATGGCTTAACCCAATATTTCGGCTTGCAGGTTTGTATCAAAATAAGGGAAAACCTACTCTAAGAAAAACTGCAGTTTGTTTGATTTTTAAGGTGGGGCTTAGAGAACCCTCTAGATAGGTTATACATTGCAAAAAAATGCTGTTAAAAGATTCTCTGCTTTTTTTTCTGCTGAGATTTTTGTGCTAATCCACATAGGTAATAGGAACTATGACACCAGTTTTAAAACTGTTACTAATCTTGATAGGTTCTGGAACCATTATCAGACATTAACAAATTTCTCAGTTTGAGTCCCTTTTATGTCCATTTCACTCACAAAACCCGACATAAAGCATATTATAGTTATGTTTGGTAATGGAGGGGTTAATGGTGAGGATATCATCTATTAAAAAACAAATTATACGTAAACTTAAGTTATTTTCACTACTGAAAAATTCCCCCATGAATACAAATAATGAACTATTAACTCAATACAGGGAATCTGTCAAAATTCTTAAAAAATTAACATTGGAAGCCAAAAGAAACCTAGAATTCCGTATTGCACACACACTAAAGACACACACAAATCACTTTATGCTTATCTAAACAGTAAAAAAGGAAATAATAAAACAATTGGCCCCTTAAAAATAATACAATAATATCCTCTGATTTCATTACAGCCTCTAAGTTAAATAACTATTTTTTATCAGTATTTACTCAGGATTTATCTCCACCCCTCTTTGACAAACTCCCATTAGACAATATAGACTACAAGGTTCTACAGAATGATATCTATAAATTACTATTAGCTGTAAAAAAATCCTCAAGTCCTGGCCCCAATGATATTTGTTCTAAATTCCTCTTGAAAGTTAAAGACACAATAACTCTACTACTTACAATTATCTTTAATAAATCTCTCCAAGAATCTATGGTTCCCTCTGATTGGCTACCGGCAATAGTAACTCCAATTTTTAAACAGGGCTCTCATTCAAAAGTTGATAACTATCGTCCAATCAGTTTAACCTCAATTCCCTGTAAATTACTGGAAAAAGTAATCAAAATACTTTTAGAAAAAGAAATAGAATATTTAAACATCACTGACATAACTCAAGATGGATTTAGAACTGGTTTATCTTGCACTACAAATTTGTGGTCCTTCTATAATTCCATTAGCTTGAACCTCGACTTAAACATTCCTACTGATGTCATCTTATTAGATTTTAGTAAAGCCTTCAACAAAGTGTCACATGCTAGTTTGATCAATAAACTTATTCACTTAGGCTTTTCAGCAACACTAATGTTATGGATAAAAAGCTGGCTGACTAATCGATCTCAGAGGGTTCGGGTCATTATGTCAGACTTGGGTAGAATGATGAGTGGTGTTCCCCAAGGCTCCATCTTGGGACCCACCCTGTGCAATATTTTCATTAGCTATATGAAAATCTGTTCAACTAACATTCTTATGAAGTTTGCAGATGATACCAAGCTAGGAGGTGCTGTTCATAGAAACATAGAAACATAGAAGTTGACGGCAGATAAGGACCGCAAGGCCCATCCAGTCTGTCCATTTGTTTTTCTACCTTATAAATGTGCCATCGGCCTTTGCTCTGTCAGTGGCCTATCTATTCATAGTCATTTGTATTGCTCCCTTATGCCGAACCCATGCCTGTTTGAAGCCCTGCACTGTATTCATAGCCACCACTTCTTGTGGTAAACCATTCCATGCATCCACCACCCTTTCTGTGAAAATAATTTCCTCACATTCCCCTTAATCGGCCCCCTCTAATCTCTTGCTGTGTCCTCTTGTCCTGCTATTTTTCTTATATTTAAACATGTTAGACTCTTTCACCTTGTTAATGCCCTTAAGGTGCTTGAATGCCTCGATCATATCCTCTCTCCTCCTTTGCTCAAGGGTATACATATTGAGCTCTGTTAATCTGTCCTCATATGTCTTCTGATGCAGTCCATGCACCATTTTGGTTGCCCTTCTCTGGACTGCCTCAATTTGGTTAATGTCCTTGTGAAGTGCGCCTTCAATACTGCACGCAGTACTCCAGATGGGGCCTAACCAGTGTCTTGTAAGAGGGATTATTACCTCCCTCTTACGACTTGTGATACCCCTACTAATACACTCTAACACCCCCTAGCCTTACCTACTGCTTTAGAGGCCTGCTTGGATGATTTCAGGTCATCAGTGATGATGATACCCAAGTCTCTTTCTTCCTTTGTGACTGCCAGCAACTCCCCTCCCAGCCTATAGGTGGCTTCAGGGTTTCTCTTCCCTATGTGCATGATTTTGCACTTCTTTGCATTAAATCCCAGTTGCCACTCTTCTGACCATTTTGTCAGTTTATCCAGATCTCTTCTTATTCTGCCCACCCCATTTGGATCATCTACTCTGTTGCAGATCTTGGTGTCATCTGCAAACAGACAAGCCTTACCCTCTAGTCCATCTGCAAGGTCACTAATGAAGATGTTGAAGAGGACTGGCCCCAGGACTGATCCCTGAGGTACCCCACTTGTGACTTGCATCTCTTCTGACTGTATATCATTTACCACCACTCTCTGTTTTCTGCCCATCAACCAGTTTGCCACCCAATTGACCAACTTCTGACCCACCCTGAGCCTACCCAGCTTATTTATCAATCTTCTATGTGGAACAGTGTCAAAAGCTTTGCTGAAGTCAAGGTAGGCGACATCAACTGCTCCCCCTTGGTCCCCCACTCTGGTTACCCAGTCAAAGAAATCTATGAGATTAGTTTGACAGGACCTTCCTTTTGTAAACCCATGCTGTCTTGGATCCTGTGCCCTATGGATTCCAGGTGTTGCACTATCCTTTCCTTAAGGAGTGCCTCCATAATCTTGCCCACTACTGAGGTAAGACTGACTGGTCTGTAGTTTTCCGCCTCCTCCCTGCTACCCTCTTGTGGAGCGGGATCACATAAGCCCTTCTCCAGTCTTCTGGGACCTCTCCTGTGCTCAGAGACTCACTAAACAGTTCTGCTAATGGCTCTGCTAGTTCCACCTTTAGCTCCTTAAGTACCCTGGAATGTATGCCATCAGGTCCCATTGCCTTATCCACCCTGAGCTTAGTAGCTCTTGTAGGACCCTTTTTTTTGTGAAGGGAGTAGTGCTCACCTCCTCCCCTTGTGTTCATGATGTTGAGCTGTGGGGCCCTGCCCTACCTCTCTTCAGTAAATACTGAGCAAAAGTATCTATGTAGGATAGATGCCTTTACAGGGTCCTCCTTCTCACATGCTCCCTTTTCTCCATTAAGCTTAGCAATACCCTCTGGACTTTCTCCTTTCACTAATGTATCTATAGAAGTCTTGTCACCTTCTTTTACTGTCTGTGCTAGTGTTTCCTCAGTTTGGGACTTTGCCTGCCTTACTGCCTTCCCTGCTTCCCTTAGGGCAGTTTGGTATGCCTCACTATCTTCATCCCGCTGTGTTCCTTATATTTCCTGAAGGCTAGCCTTTTGGCTCTGACCTTTTCTGCTATTGTATTTGAGAACCAAAGTGGTTTCCTTCTTCTTTTGCACTTCCTTTTCTGTCTAACACAATGGGATGTTGCTTCAAGTATTGCATCCTTAATGCTTGCCCACTTTGTCTGTACCCCCTCATCTGTGTTTCTTTTGCCAGGGCTAGCTTAACTCTGTTGGCCTTCTTATCAAAGTCAGCTCCTCTGAAGTCCCATATTTTGCCTTGGAGTAGGATGATTTAGATGTAGTAGCCAAATTGAATCATACCATGTGATGGTCACTGGCCCCAGGTGACCTTCTACCTGGAGATCTGTGATCCCTTCCTTGTTAGTCAGTACTAGATCTAGGATAGCCCTGTCTCTTGTGGGTTGCTGTACCAATTGTTTGAGGCCTTCCCCCTGCAGGGAATCCTCTATGTGTCTAGTTCTGGCAGATGTTCCTGCTGGTATTGACCAATCTGTATCCGGAATGTTGAAGTCTCCCATTATCAGAACCTCCCCTTTAGCTGTCATGTTTTGTATATCTTCTAACAGTAATGGGTCTATGTCCTCCCCCTGGTCTGGGGGTCTGTAGACAACCCCAGTTCTTATGGCTGTCCCATTTCCTGTTTCCAGGGTGACCCACAGTTCTTCTGGCTCCTTATGTGTATTCTGAATTTCTGTAGCTTTGATATTTTCATTGACATACAGGGCCACTCCTCCCCCCCCTTTTTTCACCTAGGTCTCTTCTGAGCAATACATAGCCAGGTACTGAAGTCTCCCAAGTGTGGTTATTGGTAAACCACGTCTCACTAATTGCTACTATGTCCAGTTTAGCCTCTGACATTATTGCCTACAGGTCTGGGATCTTATTTCCCAGGCTGTGAGCATCTGTGTACATGATTTTCCATTGGCCAGATTTTGGTGTGTTAGTTGTTGGGTGAGGTTTGGCATAACCCCTGTGCGTCGTATGGGGAGACAAACCTTTTTTCTTACCTGGTGAAGCAAATGAACTGCAAACATGCTGAATCCCTGTTTGACCACTAGCTGAGGGGGGAGGGGTGTTCTTCCCATTCGACGTATGGGGTGCTGCACCCCTCTCCTCATTTGCTCCCAATGTAGCTAATATACAGTCAATATTAACTGATCTTGCAACAATTGAACACTGGGCTCTTACCAATAAAATGGACTTTAATGTATCTAAATGTGCTGTTTTACATATGGGGAAAATAACCCTAAACTGGTATACACACTGAACAACATCAACATTAAGGTTTCCTGTCTTGAAAAAGATCTCGGGATCCTAGTAAACAATAAACTTACCCCATTTTCTCATTGTAACAAAATTGCTAATCAAACCAATGCTCTTCTTAGAAGGATTAACTGTACATTTGTTTCTAAAACTGAACAGTGCATCATTACTTTGTACAGATCACACATTAGACCCTACCTTGATTATGGCTCCCCTTTTTGGAGTCTTTACCTCATTAAGGATATAGACAGAGTTGAGAGGATTCAGAATAGAGATACAAAAATGATTCCTCATTTAGCACATCTGGATTATGAGTCCAGACTATGAAAGACAGGTTTGCATTCCCTTAAATTGAGAACAACAAGAGGCGAATTACTACAACTTTTTAAGATTATTAAATCATCCATTTTGATGAGGCAATGTGGCATATCACTCTCTTCAAGAAAAATTGGACCAAGGCTAAATAACAAACAATTGGATATCGTTAAATGTAACAATAATAAAAGACAAAATTTTTTCTCCATAAGAACTCCCCGACTATGGAATACTCTCCCACAAGACATTGTTGATGCAACTACCATTACGACTTTTAAGACGAAACTTGATAATTGGCTAACCAGATAATATCACAATAATGATCCACAGGACAATCTCGATGGGCTTCGGCTTTCTTTTGTCCTTTTAACCAAGTAACCAAGTAATACCAAGTAATATCATGCTTTGGCTTAGACAAAGATACTAAGTTCTAGAGAGACCACAACCAATCTTAGACAACGAACACATTTGTAATGGGTGTGGAAAATTAAAGTCAAATTGTGTGTCACTAATAATGGCCCAGTCCACCGGCCTAGCATGTTTTATTTGAGTAAAGATAGAGGAAGTTTGTTTTATATTGGCCAGCCCAAGTCATGCTTTATGTGTGGGTCAAGGGCACATTTAACCACGGCTTGTGATACACAGAGATCTAATCACTTTGTGGATTATGGACACTCTGCTCCAAACTGTTTGAATGTATTCAGATGCAGCCTTTGTGAGCAGACGGGCCATGGTTATGGTAAATGCCTATGGGCATCTCACAATTGTGATGACTCCCCTTCTCCCGCTCCCACCACTGTGAACTCTATCACTCTCTAACCTTCCTTACACTGTCTCACAGATGCAGCTCACAATGTGCCAACTAACCTCCAAATTCTGGTTCGGAGTGCTCCCCTACTATCTCTCATCCTCTCTCTCCACTCCATCTCCCCCCACCTACTGTCTTGAATGTAATGGATGCCCACACCTTGACGGTCCCTCACTGCTCCACCTTCATTGGTCAAATTGGTTTCACCCATCGCTTCCCTAAAATCTGGAATTCCCTCCCCCCTGAAATATGACACTCCTCCTCCAACTTCTCCCTTACCTCTGCCCTACACAATTACCTCTTCTTCAACTGTTCCTGCTTTAACCCTCCTTAATACTTATCCCCAGTTTCTGCCTTCCTACCCTGAACCCCCCCAGCAGGGTTCTCAACATCCTGAAGGGGGAATCAGGAAATGGCTACCCCTTCTTCGCATGTTCAGTTCATGCCCTTCCCCCTCTCTTCACCACCTGCCCTTCTGGGTTACCTGTGTGCACAATCTACCCCATCCTTTTTACTCTAGCAGCTCTTGTGTACTACCTCCAGTCTGCTCCTGGCACTCACATGCACTATAATGGTTTTGTATGATTTTGGACATGTATTGCAATTTACCCAATGTTCCACTACTGTTTATTGTATAATACCTTGTGTTCCAACTGTTGCATAATCTTCATTATGCAATGGCAAGAAAGAATCTTGGACTCTCATTGGTCAGTGTCAGACTGGACCCATTGTGTTATCCTGGCATAACACCACAGATCTAGTCCCAGCACAGGGATATCAGAATGCCCCATCAATAACAGAATTACTACACTTTCCATCAATCCCCGATCTTCTCAACTGTGACTGACTTTAAAGCATTCCCGCTCTTGTAGTTGCTGTAGCATACACATACTCCAAAGCCATGACATTGTCAGCATCATTAGTTTCTGTTGCTGGCAACAAACTCCTACCCTCAGTTTATTTCTCTGAAGAAAAAAATATTTTTAAAAGAAGAAAGAAAGCCGTCATCGAAAATGGCATTTCAGGTCACACAGCTGTAGCAGAAGCACTGTAAAACAACTATGCTAGTCACACTTTCCACAGACCGCTCCCTTCCTTACCACCACCTAAACAATACAAACACACACACACACACTCTCTAAAATAAATACAGGCATACTGTAAACAGAAAACCTGTTGGTGTGCCTCTAATTGGCACCGAAGAACCATAAGTAGGATCCCCATTGCATTGCTGAGCACTCTGCAGTTCTGATTCTCTCAAAGCCACCAAAAACATATGTAATGAGAAGACTCACAGGCACCAGAGTCAGATGGTGGTCTTTGGAGGCAATCTCTATTAGCCATGATCCTGACAACTATGGGGGGGGGTGTAAAGCCACATTTTCTGGAGGCTCAGATTTCCCAGAGGTGCCGGCAATAAAAGTCAGAAATATGCAGGACACAGACCCCAACAAAGAAGAAGAATAAGAATCAGCATTTATATAGCACTTTTCATACACAGTATCCCAAAGCACTTTGCAAGCAATGCTAGACTGGTAGTGAAGTGACTGAATGTGTAGTGGCAGCCATATCGCACATCATCACCCGCACACAGCCTAGATTCATGGGAAGGGGAATGTTGGCCAGGACACCAGGAATGCTCACTGCTCTTTGCGAAGAGTGCCCTGGGTTCTTTTACTTCCACCTGGACACTGACCAGGACAACACCAGGATGGGCAGAAGAGACCTCAGTTTAACCTCTCATCCGAAGGACGGCATACCCCAGCAGTACAGCATCCCCCAATACTACACTCAGTTGCCAGTGATTTTTAGGTGCCAGTCCAATCCCTTTCGATGAGAACCCATGACCTTCTGGTCCAGAGGTGGATATGCTACCAACTGAGCTACACTAATCAAACTAATTAAAGCAGTGAGTTTCACAGCAAAGAAACAAGGCACACAGAAAAGAACAAAAACACTGAAAGGTGGGACTCAGGAGTGTAAAGCCACAGTGACAACACAGGAGTTCCACCTGCTGGCCAAAAGAAGAAATAGGCATTATTTTATTTTAAAAGTACACATACACATTAGAAAAAACACCAAAATATATACTTATAAGGGTAATTCTTCATCTTTTTTCTTCTGTTTAACTCAGGAACCATTGTATAATACGAATAATGCATTCCAGGATGTGTGTCATGCTGGGATAATGCCATGCCTGGGATGTTGGATGCACTCAGCCTGCAACATCATGCCCAACCACCCCACATGTGGCGTTATCCCAGCATGACTCACACTCTGTAATGCATTATTCCTTTAATGTTGTATTGCTTGTACTACCCATATAATATTGTTACTGGTCATCCTTCACAACCCTATGTAACCCCTTCTACCCAGGTCACACCATGAGATGAGCAACTTGTTTTTCAGTGTGCCCTTCTGGTGAAACATTTCAATAAATAAATCAATAAATGAGTGTCCTTCTCATGAGGGTTTAATAAACAAAGCCAAGCAGGTTCAGGCCCAGAGAGTAGGAAATCTGAATAACACCACAGTAGCAAGGAATGTACCAGATTCTGCTCCTATGGTTGAGTTAACTGAACAAAGGGTGCATGGCTCCCCCTCTGTTCAACCTGATAATAACCCCTCCCGAGATTGTGTTGCCATTGATACCAGAGCCTAGTGCTCAGCCTGAGGTCACAATAGAAACCTTTAGTGAGACTGAGACTAATGTTGGAAATATTCCCAATACAGACATTGAAATTCAACCCCCCCATGGAACCAAAACCCACCTCTTAAAAGAATCACTGCCAAAAAGGAACAGGGTAGATAACGACATAACTGAAAGAAATAAAGTAATATGGGAATGTAGGAATTGGGCAATAAATATGCCCATTTGCTTTTGGATAAACAGGAAGAAGAATCAGAAGGGGCAGATGCAGATACCTCTTCTAAAATGTCCTCTACCTCAGAGATGACTTTGGATATAGAAGGAGGAGGGCAAGAAAATAAGTTATGAAGGACCAGACATAGAAGAATGGGGAAAACACCTTGTTAGAGACCTTTTGTTTTAAATCCCTGTGTTCCATTTCTCCTCCTATTTACTTCCTTAGATGAACTCTCTTACCATATCTACTAACAACGTAAATAGTATTAAGATCCATAAAAAATGCTAGCGGTATTAGGGGCTTTACATAGTGATAGGTGTGACATTATATGCTTACAGGACACTAGATTAAAAACTCAGTGTGAATTATATCTAGCTAGCAGACTGTGGCATAAAGAACCATCCTTTTGGTCCATAGGGGTGGAATTATGTGACGTGGCAGGCATTTTGTTTACTAACACAAACATTTCAGTAACAAGATTAGTGGATATTGCTCCAGATAGGGCTCTTCTGTTAGATATATAGTTTAGGATCACAAACATATATGCACTCCTCAAACAAAAGCACTTAGAACTTCCCTGTTCAGGCTAGTTCAACCCTATCTACATACATCGAGATTAGTTATTTGGGCAGGGAATTTCAGCTGCAGCACAGACAAAGCAGATAGAGACAGTAAAACAGACAAAACATTTAGTGATACTGCAGCATTAAAGGAAATTTTAGCTACAGAAAATTTACAAGACACATATAGGCAAGTACATTCTACTGGTAGCAATACATTTTTATGTTGCTTGCATGCATGTGCAAGAAACATAGTGCCATCATCGGAGATTTCGGAGGTGTGTCACCTCCTCCTCCAATTCAGTCAGTGTGCTGGCAGGTGCGGCCTGTAAGCCAATGCATTTTGGAGCTGTCTGACATTGTGCTCAAATGCAGTAACACTCTGATTGAAAGAGGGAGCTACGTTTCAGTGAGCACCGATAAGATATCAGTTGCTCATGCGCAGCTCCCTCCCAGACACACGCAGGCGTGCGCACCCCCTCACGCACTGTATAGCCTACGGGGTGCCCAATCCCCGTCGGCTGAGCTGCTCCCCCCCAGTATTAGGTGCCACGCTGGGAGCCCACCCCAGTGTGGCAAGCGTTCCTTTGGCCGACGTGGGTGCCCAATCCCCCGTCAGCTGAATGCCCCTCCATCCTTGTGCCATGCTGGGAGCCCACCCCAGCGTGGCAAATGTCCCACATAGTCATTTTTTTTTTAAACCTGTAAAATGAAAACAATCCCGTGGCGCGTCTCCCAACCCCCCTCCACAACCCACACCCACCCACTGTACCCAACCTCCCACCCCCTCACCCCCATACTTACCTCCGGACCTCTGCTGCGATGATCTTGGTGGACCGGGAACCGTCTGCACTCTTCAAGCCGACGCTCGAACTGAGGAAATGCCGGTAAGCTGTATAATGAGGCTAGAATAGGGGTTTCAAGCTTTGTTGCATATCTCAGGCATTTTTGGGAATTTTTGCACCAAATTTTCCAACATAGGGTTTTGGGACCCCTTCTCATGAATGATGTCACTGTCATGAGGTATTGTTCAGGCCGAAGGGTGATTTCGTGCAGTGACTGCGAAATCACCCTTCGGGCCCGAATACCACCATGACAGTGACATCATTCATGAGAAGGGGTCCCAAAAACCCCATGTTGAAAATTTGGTGCCAAAATTCCAAAACATGACTGTTTTACGAGCGTTGCGTTGCGCAGTTCCTACGCAGGCTCGTAAGTTCGCGAAATTTCAATTTTTTTTATTTATTTAGTTGTTTAACCAGGTATAGCACACTAAGCTGAAAGCTTTTTTACAGGAGTGACCTGGGAGCAAAAGGAGGTTAAGTGACTTGCTCAGGGTCACACAGTATGCAAGTGGAAGCTGTGGGATTCAAACCCAGGTCTGGTCTGCTGGATGTTACCAGATTTGCAGCTCAGAGCCTTAGACCACTGCGCTATATTGCCTCTTTTTTCACTCCAGATTTTCAACATTGCCATTTTATCACACCTTCTTATGAGTAGTACAGCTGCCATTTTTCACATCTCACCCAAAACGTGTTTCTGCCCATGTAGCACACAATGGCGCAGTCGGTGTGCGAGATCAATGTACGGGACAAATTAAGAAAATCACAGTGACACTGTTCATGAGCTCAGGTGTTAAAATGGCTATGTTGAAAATTTGGTGAAAAAATTCTAAATAATGACTGTTTCACGAGCGTGCGTTGTACAGTTCCTATGCACGCTCGTAAGTTCGCGAATTTTCAATATTTTCACTCCAGATTTCCAACATTGCCATTTTGCCACACCTTTTTATAAATAGTACAGCTGTCATTTTTCACATCTCATCCAAAACATGTTTCCGCCCATGTAGCGCACAATGGCACAGTCGGTGTGCGAAATCAATGTACGGGATAAATTAAGAAAATCACAGTGACATTGTTCATGAGCAAAGGTCTTAAAATGACTATGTTGAAAATTTGGTGAAAAAATTCCCTTCAGATGTTCTGCAATATTACTAATGGAGACATTGAACAGAAATGGCCCCAGGACCGATCCCAGCAGCACCCCACTGGTCGCCCCTCTCGCTAGACTGCATACCATTTGCCACCACTCTCTGCCTTCTGTCTGTTAGCCAGTTTCTAACCCAGTTTACCACCCTTTCCCCCATGTCCAGCCTACCCAGCTAGTTTATCAGCCTCCTATATGGGATGGTGTCAAAGGCTTTGCTGAAATCAAGGTAAGCGTTGTCCGCTGCCCCACCCTGATTCACTTCCTTTGTCACCCAGTCAAATAAATTAACCAGATTTATCTGACATGATGTCCCCACTGTGAATCCATGTTGTCTATGGTCCTGGGTTCCGATGGCATCTAGATGCCCTACTATCCTTTCTTTAAGCAATGTCTCCATGATCTTCCCCACCACTGAGGTGAGGCTGAATGGCCTATTGTTCCCTGCCTCCTCCCTGCTGCTGGACTTGTGTAGAGGGACCACATGTGCCCTCCTCCAATTCACTCATGTTGAATGACTCAGTGAACATGGCTGCCAGAGGTACTGCTATCTCCCTTCGCAGTTCTGTTAATATCCTTGGCCATATGCCATCTGGTTCCATCGCTTTGTCTACCTTCAATTTAGTGAGCTCCTGCAGGACTCTTTTGTCCACCTCTTCACCCCCTTGGCAACTGCTGTACTGCTGTGGCCCTTGCCCTTCCCACTCTTCTGTGAATACTGAACAGAAAGACACAGTGGATGTCTTGGGAGGAAGGCATGAAACTGTCACTTCCAAATACCTAAACAGCACATACAACCAAGCAACATTCGGCATTGACAAATGCTTGTTTAAAGACCCTCTTTCTACACAGATTGATTTTGTATTTATTTCCACATTGTTTAATCTTTCAGATCTTAAATTACAGGCTGGGGAATTTTCAGATCACAGATCTCTAATGGTTACTTTGCATTGGGTGTTAGCCCAAAGAAGTAAAAAAAATACTCGAACATTGAACTGTTCTTTGTTAGCAGAGGAAAGTTTTATGGCTGCATGGAAAGCAAAATGGCAAGCTAGATTATCTGTTATAGAATTACATAGTGATGCTGCCACCTGGTGGGATGATACTAAACTGTGTTGGAAAAATTTTTTTTCAGTTTAAAACTATGCAAACAGCAAATATTGAATATTTATCATATTTACAGCTTTGATATCAACTATAGAAATTAATTTAATTTTCAGTAACTGAAAAAACAGATTATACATTTCTAGATCATGTCCTAAACTTAACCCCTCTCTATGACAACTGACTAATACTCTTCTCTCCTTGGACTGCCTATAGTAAATGCCAATAACACTGTTGACCTGTTGTAATAAAACTGTATCTACCAACTTTGTTTAAATGTACCCCACTGACTATGTGTGTACTCTGAAACTGTGTTACTGTATTCCACCAGAATCCTCACCTAATGTAAAGTGGTTGATGCACTCAACTCCGGGTCACCCCTGAAAAAGGGATCTCTGGTCTCAGAGGGCTTACCTGGTCACCAAAATCTAAATGAATAAATAATAAATCTCAAACATTAAAAAAACAGATGTTAGAAACACAATATAGCAGAGCCAAAACATTGGAACAAGAAATGAGATTTGGAACATCTATGAACAAATGTTTGCCACTGCCAAATGTTTGCTTGCTGGTATTAGCATTGGAAATGCAGGAGTTAGAGAGATGCAGAATAGGAATGGCGGTGAAGTACTGAACTTCATGCCAACCCCACCTCCACCCTGCAGAGACGGACAGGCATTGGGGTATGCATTTGGGTCATCGCCCATAACAATCATGCCATGTCACTTCACCCTATCTTGCAGACACTGACATGTTGAGGTGTGCCTTGGGGTGTTTCACTTTACAGTTACCCCATTCCATAAGGACATACACTGAAATAGGTGCAGTATAGGAGAATGGGGTGAACTCTGGGGCTGAATAGTCCAAGGCACTCCTTGATGCCTGTCACTGTCTGCAGGGTGGTGGAGTGGGGGTGGAATGGCATGATGATTACAGTCAGCAGTCCAAAGGCACACCCCTGATGCCAGTCAGTCTGTACAGGGTGGGACATTATGGTTAGAAACCCTAACACCCCAGGCATTTTTTGGTATTTGCACTACAAGTTTTCAGCATGGCCTTTTTGTGACCCCACCTCATGAAAGCATTTGGGACCTCTTCTCGTGAACAGTGGAACTGTGATTTTGTTAATGTGTCCTGAACTTTGAGTTCCCACAGTGACCATGCCATTCTGTGCCAGATGTACAAAAACACAGTTCGGGGAGGATGAGAAGAATGACAGCAATAGCATTCACAGGGAGGTGTGAAGAGATGGCAATGTTAAAAATCTGTAGTGAAAATATAAAAAATACTCGAACTTCCGGGCTTGCATGAAAACTGTGTGATGCATGTGAGTAACAGTCATTTAGTGGAATTTTTTCACCAAATTTTCAGAATAGGCATTTTGTGACCTCTGCTCATGAACAGTGTCATTATGATTTTCCTAATCAGTCTTGAACATTGATTTCCCACGGCAACCATGCTATTCTGCACCAGATGTGGAAATGCATATTTCAGGCAGGACATGAAAAATGACAGCTGTACTGTTCATAAGGAGGTGTGAAAAAATGGCAACGTTGAAAATCTGGAGTGAAAATATTACAAATGCGTGAAATTATGAGGGTGCATGGAAACTGCACAACATACGCTCGTAACACTGTCATTTCATGGACTTTTGTCACTGAATTTTCAACATAAGCATTTTAGCACCTCTGTTCATGAACAGTGTCACTGTGATTTGTTTTAATCTGTCCCAAACACTGACTTCCCACAGCGAATGTGCTATTGTGTGCCGGAAGTGCGGAAACACATTTTGGCCAGGATGTGAAAAATAACAGCTGTACTGTTCATAAGGAGGTGTGAAAAAATGCCAATGTGGAAAATCTGGAATGAAAATATTACAAATTTGTGAAGTTATGAAGGTGCATTGGAACTGTGCAACACATGCTGGTAACACAGTTATTTTATGGATGTTTGTCACCAAATTTTCAACACATGCGTTTTAGGACCTCTGCTCATGAACAGTGTCACTGTGATCTTCTTAATGTGTCCTAAACACTGATTTCCCACAGTGACCGTGCTATTCTGCGCTGGAAGTGCAAAGACACATTTTGGCCAGGATGTGAAAAATGACAGCTGTAATGTTCATAAGGAGGTGCAGAAAAATGGCAATGTTGAAAATATTGCAAATTCACAACTTTATGAGTGTGTGTGGCAACTGTGCAATACACACTCATAAAAGTCATTTTTTTCACCAAATTTTCAAGATAGGCTTTTTGAGAGCCCACCTCATAAACAGTGACTCTGTTGTTTCATTAATTGGTCCCGAAAGGTGATTCCGTACAGTGACCACAAACTCACCTATAAGGACTGAATAACACCATGACAGTGACTGCATTCATGAGAAGGGGTCCCAATAACCCCATGTTGAAAATTTGGTGCCAAAATTCCCCAAAATGCCCGAGATAAGCACCAAAGTTGAAAAAAAAAACATATATGCCATTATACAGCTTACTGGTATTTTTTCAGTTCGTGGTTGACTTTGAAGAGTGCAGACACATTCCTGGTCCACTGAAGATTGTCACACTGGGTTTCAGAGGTAAGTATGGTTTGGGGGTGTGTGGGAAGGTAGGGTGTGCAGAGGGTGAGTGCAGGTTGGGGGCAGGAGACACTGCAAGGGACTGTTTTCTTGTTTTACAGGTTAAAAAAAGATGAGAGTTTTTTTTTTTTGCAGGTGTTGTTTGGTACACTGGGGTGGGCTCCCAGTGTACCACCTGCATTTGTGGGGAGAGGGATAGAAGCCAGTGGGGTCTGGGCCCCCCACTGGCACAGAAACAGGTAGGGGGCACATGATGCTGAGGGGATTGGGCACCCTCCCAGCACACAGCAGAAATTGGGGGGTGGTGACATTATGCTGATGGGGAGTGGGCTCCCCCATTGGCAAATTAAACTGGGAAGGGGGACTGAAGCCGACAGGGATTGGGCCCCCCATCAGCAAAGAAAGACTGGTCGGGGGTGCACGATGCTGAGGTGGATTGGGCACCCCCTCGGCACACAACAAATGGGGGGAGCATTATGCTGAGAGGGAGTGGGCTCCCCCATCGGCAAACGAACTGGGTCAGGAGCATGGCAATAGTGGGATTGGACACCTCTGTCAGCTTTCATGGGGCTGTGAGGTGGCGGCAAGCCACCACCATGTTTACAAACAATGTTACACTTGGCAAGGTACTGCCCTGCAATGATGGGTCACTCCCTCATTGCAGCGGAATGGCAGACACTGCAATGATGAAATGGCCCCTAATTGCAGCGATGAAATTGTTTCAACTTGGTGGCACCTTTGGAAACCATTGTCATCAGCACAGTGTGTCTGCATTGGTCTACCAGTGCCAAGCCCCCAAATGCAGTGCTGCCATTGGCTGTCACAGAATGCACCTCCACAACCAACTTCTATCCAAAACTGCCACATTATGTTTCTTGTGCATGGGAGCAAGCAAACATAAAAAGGAATTGATAGATTCTTTCAAAGAATGTAAGAGCAGGACTATTCATAGAGTAATAACAAAGCTAAACACTGAAAATGGACATTCTATTTCCTCACCAGAAGGTATTTTTCATGAAGTGGATAAGTTTTTAACATAGCTGGTGGGTTCTGCTCCTGAAATAACACAGGGAGACCTACAGGAATTACAGCTACCACAGGTAATGACAAAGGATAAAACTGTGTTAACCTCCCCTGTATCTGTAACAGAAGTTAAGCAAGCTATTAGTAGTCTAAACAAGCATTTGTCAATGCCGAATGTTTGCTTGTTGGTATTGACATTGGCAGTGCAGGAGTTAGAGAGATGCATAATAGGAATGGTGGTGAAGTATTGAAGTAACACCAACTCCCAGCCCCCACCCTGCAGAGACTGACTGGTGTTGGGGGTGTGCCTTTGGTTGGTCACACATAACACTCATGGCATTCCACCTCACCCCACCTTGCAGACACCAACACGTGTCACAGTGTGCCCTAAGGTCTTCGGCCCTTATGCTCGCCCCATTTCAAAAGGAAATAAGCTGAGATGGGTACAGTATAAGAGAATGGGGTGTATGTTAGGGCCGATGACCCCACATCACCCCCCCGATGCCTGTCAGTCTGTACAGGGTGGGCATCACAGTAGGAATTCCTAATGTCCTGGGTGTTTGTTGGTATTTTTGTTCCAAATTTTGGCTGGCAGTATAGCCCAGAGGTTATAGTAACAAGCTGTGAATGAGCTTGGTACATCCAGCAGACCAGACCTGGGTTTGATTCTCATAACCTCCACTTGCATACTGTGTGACTCTCAGAAAGTCACTTAACCACCCAGTGTTCCCAGGTCACCCCTGAACACAGGCATGTGTGCCTAGTAGACCTTATTTAGTTACCAATGACTAAAAAAAAAAAATTTTGACATGGGTTTTTGGCAGCCCACCTCATGAACAGAGGCAGTATCATGTTGTTGCTCAATGCCAAAAGGTGATTTCACACAGCGAATGTGTAATTCGGTGCCCCAAGTGCAAAAACACATTTCGGGCAGGATGTGAAAAATGGCAAGGCAAGGCAAGGCAAATTTTATTTAAGAAATGCTCATCCCAGAGACTCTTGGCACCAAACATATTAAACTTTCATACAACAAATCATAATAAATACGTAACAACATGCTATTAAACATAAATATACAATATTCCAATAATTAAAACAAGATTTTGTATAAATACCACCCTCAACAGCAGCAACTAAACTCAGAATGGCCAAAGGCTAACTTAAGCATAACATTCTGAAAACAGGTAAGGGCTATAAAACACAGTCTGGGAACGCCTGATTATACAGGAAGGCCTTGAGGTGGGCTTTAAATACCTCCACAGAAGGGGCCTCCCTAACTGCTGAAGAAAGCAAATTCCACAGGATGGGGGCAGTGACACTAAATGCTCTGTCACCAGCTGTTTTTAACCTCATCCTGGGGATCGTGAGGAGGCCCCTAGAGGAAGAGCTGAGAGAGTGCACCAAGACAGCAGATGTAAGAAGGTCCTTCAGGTAACCAGTGCCCAGGGCATGTAGGACATTAAAGGTGAGCAAACCCACCTTAAAGAGAACTCTCCACCTAACTGGCAGCCAGTGCAGTTGACGCAGCACCGGAGTGATATGACAGTACTTAGCCTGTCCTGTCAACAGCCTCACTGCTGCATTCTGCACCTGCTGCAGTCAGTGTAGGGTACCCTCAGAGACCCCGAGATAGAGTGCATTACAGATATCAAGCCTGATGTCATGAAGACATGCACCAAGGTGGGGAGGTCCAGCGGCAGAACTGGGGGCTTTATCTGGGCAATATTCCTCAGATGATAAAAACTGGTATGGACAATGGATGCCACCTGAAACTCAAGTGTCAATCTGCTGTCAAGAATAATGCCCAGATCAGGCACCCTAGAGGAGGCCTTCAAAGGTACAGAGCCAAGAAAAAGCCCTGTCTCTGCACCAGAGGCCAACCATTACATGCCCTCTGACAAATGTGCTGTTGAGGAGGTGTGAAGAAATGGCAATGTTGAGAATCTGGAGTGAAATATGAAAAAGTGGTGAAGATATGAGTGTGTGTAGAAACTGTGCAATGCACGCTCATAAAGCAGTCATTTTTTAAATGTTTTCACCCAGTCACACACAACTAGACATCCCACCACAATAGTAGCCACACCATCACATACAGTTGTCAGACTAACAGACTGGCTTTTGGTTACAATATTGCATTGTGACAAGCCTCTGTACCACATAAAAGTAGCCAGTCCCACAGAGGTCCATTCACACTAGTACCTGTACTCACACAATATCCCTCACTCACTCAAGCACCCACACCAGCCATCAATTACCCATGTACTCACCGTAACCTTGCACACTTAACAAAATGGGCTCATGTGATCCTGCTCCACAAGAGTGGTAGCAGAGAGGAGGCAGGGAACTACAGACCAGTCAGTCTTACCTCAGTAGTGGGCAAGATTATGGAGGCACTCCTTAAGGAAAGGATAGTGCAACATCCGGAATCCATAGGGGCACAGGATCCAAGACAGCATGGGTTTACAAAAGGTAGGTCCTGTCAAACTAATCTCAGATTTCTTTGACTGGGTAACCAGAGTGGTGGACCAAGGGGGAGCAGTTGATGTCACCTACCTTGACTTCAGCAAAGCTTTCAACACTGTTCCACATAGAAGATTGATAAATAAGCTGGGTAGACTCGGGTAGGTCAGAAGTTGGTCAACTGGGTGGCAAACTGGTTGATGGGCAGAAAACAGAGAGTGGTGGTAAATGGTATACAGTCAAAAGAGATGCAAGTCAAAAGTGGGGTACCTCAGGGATCAGTTCTGGGGACAGTCCTATTCAATATCTTCATTAGTGACATTGCAGATGGACTTGAGGGTAAGGCTTGTCTGTTTGCAGATGACATCAAGATCTGCAACAGAGTAAATTATCCAGATGGGGTGGGCAGAATGAGAAGAGATCTGGATAAACTAGCAAAATGGTCAGAAGAGTGGCAACTGGGATTTAATGCAAAGAAGTGCAAGATCATGCACATAGAGAAGAGAAACCCTGAAGTCACCTATAGGCTGGGAGGGGAGTTGCTGCCAGTCACGAAGGAAGAAAGAGACTTGAGCATCATCATCACAGATGACCTGAAATCATCCAAGCAGACCTCTAAACAGTAGATAAGGCTAGGGGATGTTAGAGTGTATTAGTAGGGGTATCACAAGTCGTAAGAGGGAGGAAATAATTCCTCTTTACAAGACACTGGTTAGGCCCCATCTGGAGTACTGCATGCAGTACTGGGGGCCACACCTTCACAAGGACATTAACCAAATTGAGGCAGTCCAGAGAAGGGCAACCAAAATGGTGCAGGGACTGCATCAGAAGACATATGAGGACAGATTAATGGAGCTCAATATGCATACCCTTGAGCAAAGGAGGGAGAGAGAGGTGATATGATTGAAACATTCAAACACCTTAAGGGCATTAACAAGGTGAAAGAGTCTAACATGTTTAAATATAAGAAAAATAGCAGGACAAGAGGACACAGCATGAGATTAGAGGGAGGCTAATTAAGGGGGAATGTGAGGAAAGTCTTTTTCACAGAAAGAATGGTGGATGCATGGAACTACCTACCTCAGGAAGTGGTGGCTATGAATACAGTGCAGGGCTTCAAACAGGCATTGTATAGGCATAAGGGAGCAATACAGATGAGCATGAATAGATAGGGCACTGACAGAGCAAAGGCCAATGGCACATTTATAAGGTAGAAAAAGAAATGGGCAGACCAGATGGGCCTTGCAGCCCTTATCTGCCATCAACCTCTATGTTTCTATGTTTTTATTTATTGAATTTTCTTGACCCTGTAAGCCCACTGGGCCTAGAAGTCCCTTTTTCAGGGATGACCAGTGGAGGGGGGATACAGAGAGTAAGCAATTGAAATTGAACCAGATTAAGCTGTTGGTGGTATTCTTAGTGAAAGGGAGAAATTTGGCCAGGACACCGGGGAAATTCCCCTACTCTTGCTGCAGAGGGTGCTGAAGCACTGCAGGAGAGTTTAGTGATGCTCAATATGTCCCAGACCATGGATGGGGAAGGTCAGGTTTCTGGAGCTCCAGAGCGAACACATATCCAGCCTGAAGAGAGTTCTCTCATAGATATGAATTCATTACCAGAAGTTATACTGGAGAAACATATGGATTAACCCTTTATGGCAGATGCTGTTGGTGACCTGAATACTGAGGAAATTAAACTTCAAGAGGAGCTGGAGGTAAAGAAAACTCAATTATTGGCTCTAATTTCTACTGCAGAACAGGAATACAATCTCAGCAGATCCAGATTGGAGGAAGAAAGAAAAAAAACAGAAAAGGTCGGTAGCTAGTCCCATATTAGGTACCAGCAAACGTCTACCAATAAATGCTGGTTCTGCCCCAGAGGGAAATGTGGGGATTAATTATGAGGTTTTGACAAATGGAAATGTTTTACCAGAAAATTCAGAAGACTGGTCTCCGGAGGATGCTTTGCAGAGAGCAGGATGGCTATATCAAGGGAACGTTGGGTTCCAGATCCATTGGTACCGATTCCGGGTTCTCCAGGTAACCCAGGCATACAACTGAGCAGTATAGATGGACAAGAGCCTAAGTCCCCAATTGCTTCTTCTGCAACTGTGCATTTTGATAAGGAGGCTCTAGGTCTGGATGCTGCATCAGATGTGGTTCCCCCTTCGCTGGATCACCAGGACTCTGAGGTTCTAAGCAGTTTTTATCAGCAAGAGAACTTTCAAGAGGATTTCCTAGCTATCGCTATGGAAAAGGTAGGAGAGAAGGGGGAAGGTTTGCAGCAAAAGACTGGTTGGGAAAATGATATTAGTTTCTCTAGAGAAGTGTTGTCTGCTGTGCAAGACCAGGAGAGACCTAA
The DNA here is from genome assembly GCA_016271365.2 of Neoceratodus forsteri. Classification (NCBI taxonomy): domain Eukaryota; kingdom Metazoa; phylum Chordata; order Ceratodontiformes; family Ceratodontidae; genus Neoceratodus; species Neoceratodus forsteri. Next base: position 17,263,346 of record CM028129.1, on the reverse strand, counting down.
GTCATATGCTGGGCTTTTTCGTAAGCTTGAAGAAGCAGCCAAAAGGAGATTTCTAGTTCGGATTCGATATGTTGGGAAGGCTCCAATTCCTCCCGATAGACTTCGGGTGGCAAAAACCCTTATTAAAGATCGGATGGGTTTTACCCTATTGATGTATATGCATTTATACATGCACCTGGGGATAGGAATTACGATGTCAGTTTCTGTTTGATGGTACTTTTGGATACATTTTGGAAATTATATTATGAACAGAAAGACTAAGAAGAATGGAAAGAATTATTGGCAATCCCTATAACTAAACCCACTATTAAAACTATAACAGTGTTGTTTAGGATTGAGGGGGTAGATGTAAATAATATTTAAATTTTGTTTAGAAAAGCAATGTACAATCTTTGAACATCCTAGGCCAATCATGGATGGGAATGGATTTTGGAATGGAGGATGGAACTTCCAGGTTCAATTAAAACAAACTGATATGGGGATTCAACACTTGCCAAGTTCTTTTTCTGGGGGGAGGGACAGGGGTATATTGTTTTATGCAGGACAGCCTAAAAGTTGTTACAGATATAGAGCTTTAACTCATTTGAACAATGACTGTGATAGCATAAACTGTTTTCATTGTGGGGTATTAGGACATTCAGCTGCCCAATGTACAGCCCTCCAACCTATAATCTTTGTGGGGGTGAAGACCATGGTTTTCAGGAGTGTCCATGGGCAACCCACAACTCAGAGGAGTCTTCAGATCATGAGATGTTTCTTTCTCAAGCTCAGAGGCCTTATAGGCACGGGTCATAATATGAAATGGTACATCCTCCTCTGCTTCGGCGTAGAGGAAGGGGTGGAAGTAATGTCTCCTCCTTTGGTGGTAGTAGGGAGAGGTCACATATGGGAAGACAGGGTATGGCTGTCCCCCCTTTACCTAAGGTTAATAGTAAAGATAAAGAGAGTTCTGGTGTAGATGTAGTGGAAACCCCTTTTGTAAACCCCCAAGTTTCACCTAGGTGAGTTTCTGTTCAGTTAAATGTACCCTCTCAGGAGCAAATGGAAGTAGTGGACCTCCAGGAAGGCACTTTTCAAGGGAGTCCAGTAATTCCCCCCTCAAGTTTGCTCAGGGCAGAATGTTCAGACTCTGAGCATTCAGTGTTACCCTTATTACCTTTACCCCTTTCCAATAGATTTTCTGCTTTCACTTTGTGGGGGGGAACAGGTTGATAGGGAAGACCCTATGGTAGAAGGTTCGCAGACTTCAAGCCAAGTTTCAGAGTTATTATTAACCCCAGATCTGGAAGTTCAGAACTCACAAGAGGTGGTGTTACAAAAAAGGGTTACAAGGTCAAGTAAAAAAAATATAAATAAACCTCCGTGAAGCTATCAGTTTATGAGTGGCATGTTTAAATGCCAACAATATTAAATCAGAATAAAAACAGAAAATAACTTTTGGTATTTTACAAAATTTAGATTTTGATGTGTTTATGTTGCAAGACACTAGACTTCATACATTAGCTGAAATATCGCAAGCAACTAGACAATGGTGGGGGGGGGTTCTTCCTTCTGGTCAATAGGAATGGAAGCCTGTTGTGGGGAGGGTTTCTGTTTTCATTCTTCTAATGTTAATGTATTGCGTTTAGTAGATATCAATCCTGGCAGAGCATTATTATTATTAGATGTAATTATTAATTCTTTTTCGTGTAGATTGATTACAGTTTATGGTCCACAATCAAAAGCTTTAAGAATTGAATTGTTAATGAAAATTCAGCCATATTTGTTTACTAGCATACAGATTTTTTGGGGGTGTGATTTTAATATAAATTTTCAATTTCATAATGTTAAAGAGAAGCAATATTGTGATAAGACCTTTTTGAAAAACCTGATATTTCAGGCTGGATTGAAAGATTTTCAAGGGAGTGGTATAAGATCTGGCAAAGCCACCTTTTATAGATGTAACCTTTCCTCCCGCATTGATTTCTTATTTTTGAAGCAAACGTTGGAGGTTTCTGAAATTTTTATTTTACCCATAGAAATGTCAGACCATATGTTGATAGGGGTAAATATTGCAATTTCTCCAGTAAGGAAAACTGGTTCAGGGTTTTGGAGATTGAATGTGTCCTTATTAGAAAATCTCATAGTTGTGTCTGCTTTTAAAGAATTGATAAGGGACAAAGAATCTACTATATTCCTACATGACGATACAGGATTATGGAGGGAAGATTTAAAAATTCTTATCGTAGAATTTTTTAAGATTCATGGGAAAGTTCAAGCTGTGTCGAAATACAATGAATATTTAGCATTCAGACATGAATTAGGTGTGTTAATATCAAGGCAGTGTGAGGAAGGGGTGGATCTCAGAGATGAGATTGATTCAGTCAAACAAAATATGAGATCATACCAGTTTGACCGATTATGTTCCCTTCAGAAAGAACAGACTTTTGGTACTCAGGAGAAGGCTGAACGTATCAATCCTTTTGTCAGTTGTCAAAAGCGTAGAGAGAAGAAATTGATTAAATGTCTAAAAACACCACAATGAACACCAGTAACAGATAATGGGTCTATTATGGGGATAATCGCTCAATATGTAAAAGAAATGCTTAGTTCTCTGGTGGAATTTTCTCAATTTACTTCCCAAATTTTACAGGCAGCAGCATTACCACAACTTGCTGAAGAATTTTGTGAGATTTTGATATCCCCTTTTTCAAACTTAGGAATGGATAGGGTAATGCCTAATGAAATATATATATATATATATATATATACAGGGGTTGTATACAGACTCCCTTCTCAGGGGAAGGAAATGGACAAGGAAATGATAGAAAATATATTTAGAATGGCAGAAAAAGGGGAGATATTGCTGATGGGTGATCTGAATATGCCAGATGTTAAGTGGAGTGCAGTTGCAGCAGCCACTTCGAAGAGTGGTGTTATTCTATATGCCCTACAGGGGGCATGCCTTAGACAACTAGTATTGGAGCCCACTCAAGAGGGAGAAATCTTAGACCTGGTTCTCTCAAATGGAGATGGAGAGAGGATCACAGATGTAGAAGTGGGTAACCATCTGGGAACTAGCAACCATCGAACAGTATGGTTCACAATAAACACAGCAATAGAGTCAAGCCATACAAAGGCAAAAGTACTGGACTTTAGGAGGGCTGACTTTGCCAAAATGGGTGAGTGCTTAAGGAATGCACTAGCAAATGGGCAGGAAGGAGGGTGGAAGAACAATGGGAATAATAAAACTGCCATCACAGAGGTAATGAGCCTTTGTGTTTATTGCTCCACCTCCCCCACAGCCCGGCGGGTGACATCACCACTGCTGCCCCGCCACCCGCTAACTGACTATCGGTAGGGCTGCATGCCCATTGGTGCAGAGCTACAGCCAGTGGGCGTGCAGCCCATCTGGCTGACAGTCGACGGGCGGCGGGCGGCAGGCGGGTGGGATGCTGTCGCCCACCGCTGCGGGGAGGGGTGGAGGGGCTTCGTGGTGGGTGGGAGGACACTAGACACCAGGGAGATGTTTGGGGGTTGTGTTGTGACATTCTGCCCGCGATCGGGCTTTACGGTCCACTGGACCACCAGGGAGTTATTCGGGTTGGGGAGGGTTACATTCTGCCCGCGATCGGGCACTGGGGGTTCATATAGGCTCTGCCACGATCGGGTTGTGGGAGATGTGTATGTGTGTGGGGGTTCATGTATGTGTACTGCCCGCGATCGGGCTGTGGGAGATGTGTGTGGGGGTTCATACCTGTACTGCCCGCGATCGGGCTGTGGGAGATGTGTGTGGGGGTTCATGTACCTGTACTGCCCACGATCCGGGCTGGTGGGGGGCACAGGGACCGAGTTGGGGGCCAGCCAGGGGTGGCAGCTGCTGTGTTGCGCCCTGCAATACAGCAGCTCACCTGTGGGTGGCCCTCAACTTGATCCTTTTTTTTTTGGCTCAGGGTTGTGCAGGCGCAGGTTGGGGGTTGCGCATGCACAACTCTGCACAACCCGACTGAATATCGGGTTGCTCAGGTTATGCATGGTTCCTCCCCCTCCTGTTGAGCATGCATTCATTTGCATTGCTCTTTTGCGCAACCTGTTGCCAGTGGAGCAACTGCCTCCTGCTGAATATCGCAGAATGGCTCATTTTGGACTTGCGCATGCGCAACCCTGTTGCGCATGGCGCAACCCTTTTAAATATCTGGGCCATTGAGTTTATATCTCATGGGTCCCCTGAGACTTGCTTACCACTAGAATGGTCTGACTAATTACAGGGATAGGCTTGCAGTTCTGGTGGGGAGGGAGTCTTTTACACCCTGTATACCTGTTCCTGTTACAGCAGTGGGTGTTGTTGTCTCTGCCCCTTCCCTGGCTGACTGAGTTTCCCATACGTTAAAGGCTGCAGGGTGGGTACAAAAATCAGATGGCACTGGATGGGATGCCAATGTTTCTGCCTTGGAACAGACTGCTAAAGTTCCATTGTCTTCTGACCCCTATCTTGGGTCAGACATTCAAGCCACCCCATTGAAAATCATGCCTGGGCAGGTTGTTGTACACTCTGAGACCCCTGCAGCCTTTGGGCTGGGGGACCTCTTATTGTTGATTTCAGAGTTGGAGGGGGATACAGTTATTCCTGTTTTGTGGTCTGCCTCTCCTCCCGCCTCCCCTTGCCCCTCTAAAATCACAACAGGTCTCCCCTATGGATGGGAATTGGGCTGAATCCTCTAGATTAACTGTCCCTGAGGGCTCCTCCATTAAAAGCTACAGCTGATTTGCAGACGGTAAAGCCTTCGGCTTGGACTGCTGGAATATGGGAGAAGCTATTTCCTTCTCATATGAGCACTGCTTCAGAACCAGCCATGAGATGCAATGCAGTTCAGTTAAAGTTTAGAGGTGCAGCCTCAGATGCACCTGATCGGTTATTTGTGGGTCAAGCACTACTTAAGAACAGTATGAAATTCTATGCTTACGAAATTTACGCCTCGATTCATATGCCTGGGGATACTATCTATGACATTAGTTTTGAGCATCCTAATGGCCTGGAACATTTTTGGACTCGATATAATTTACTAAAAACTGGACCAGTATGGAAACCTTTTATTGCCATACCTTTGACTAAGCCTATGTCTAAAACAATTACTATTCTCTTTCTGAATGAGGGAGTCAATGTAGCAGACATTACCTATTGGCTGAAACAGAGGTGTACAGTCACTGGTTACCTTGACTCCATTTTGGATGAGGAACATCTTTGGACAGGGGGGTTGGAGGTTTAAGGTTACAGTCAATCAAGAGCATGGCATAGTACAACATTTACCTAATTGTTTTTTTTTAGGTTGTGATAGGGGGGTGTTGTTCTATCCAGGGAAGCCCAGAGCTCGCTATAAGTGTGGTGCTCTGGGACACCTGAGCAATGTGTGTGAAAAGCAAAAATGTGGACTCTGTGGGGACTTTGGACATGTTGGTGCTCATTGTAGACAACTGCAGAAATGTAATTTGTGTGAAAAGTGGGGTCATAATTTTAGAGACTGTCCCTGGGCATCTCATAATGGGGTTGACCAGTCTGTTCATGCTGAACATGAGGTTTATGTCACTACAGCGCAGAAAGAAAAATTGAAAGTCAGTAATTTAATGGATCAGTTGGCTGCTGGGGAAGAGTTCCCTGTTAAACACCCAGCTTTAAGCCCCCCTTCTGAGTCTGTACTAGTTCCGGTGGTTGTTTCTGACACCTCCCTTGTTTCCTCTACACCCTCACAGAATGTCTCTCAAGATCTAGTGATTTTTGGTTCCCCTTTTGTTCCGGCACAGGAAATTTCGGATCATGATTTAGACATTTCTATGGTGCAAACTGCTGATACCTTGCCTGATCTTGCTGTAGTTCAGGATGTGGAAGAGGATGTAATGCCCCCGCCTGGGCGGGGGGAGGACATACCTTTTAGGACAGTAACAAGGTCCAAGGCTGCACAAACGATTCCTACTGTTATGGACAATCTGGTTGTTCAGAATCCTTTTGACATACTTATGGATGTACAAGATGGTGATGAGGAAAATGAGTCTGAAGGCTCATCAGTGACCTCCTCACTACTTGAAGAACCAGTTGAAACTAGAATGCTTGAGAAGCCTAAGCCAAAGAAACAGAAGAGGAGGAAGTAATGGGATTGTTTGAGTCTTTAGCTTGTTTTTTCCCTTTTTCTTTTGCAGACTGATTTTCTTATTTCTACTATTAATGTGAATAGTATTCACAATTGTCGAAAACGTCTGGTTACATTTGTTAGTTTGCATAGTGCACTAAATCAGATTATATTTTCACAGGATACCAGATTGCACACTATTTCAGAAACAGAGCAAGCTAAACGTGATTGGAGGTGGGGACCATCTTTATGGTCGGTGGGGGAGGTACCCTGTTCAGGTATTGGGATTCTGTTTACTGCTTTGTCTATTTGAATACTGAAGGTTGTAGATCTTGCTCCTGGCAGGGTGATGATTGTGTCTATGCTTCTTGCTGGTTTAGCATATCATCTGATTAATTTGTATGCACCGCAGTCTAAAGCTGATCGAGTGGCTTTGTTTCGCCTTATTGAACCTTATCTCTCCACTTCCAAATTGATTGTGTGGGGTGGAGATTTTAGCTGTGGTTTGTCAGCTAGGGATTGGGCTCGACAGACTCAGAAAGTTTATAGTGATACAAATGCACTGATTAATATTCTAGGTACAGCTGGCCTCAGTGATGTTTATGATCTTACAGGTAAACTTCCGGAACATACCTTTCATAAGGGTAGATTGTCAACTCGTATAGATTTTTGGTTTGTTTCGCCCAGGTTACCTATTGCTGTGGTTAATATAGTACCTCTGGAGACCTCAGATCATGTACAGATGTAAGCTAGGATTGGTTTAGTGCATGATATTTCTTTTGAAAGAGGTTATTGGAAACTGAACACTACTATTTTGAAACAGGAGGTAGTATGGGAAGGGGTGATTGGTTTATTGAATTCAAGACAGGATATTAGTTTTTTATATGATTCCTGGGGAACCTGGTGGGAAGATACTAAAAGAGATCTTAGGAATTTTTTGAAGCAGGTTTCAGGGTCTTTGGCTACTCCCAAGTATTTAGCATATCTGCATCTCAGAGCGCACTATTTAAAACTTTTGCTACAGGCTTGGGATGATGGTGCTGAGTATCATGTCTTGTTGCAAATGATTAAAACACAGATGTGCAGATATCACACAAGAAGGGAGGAAGAGATGGGAAAACATCAGCATTTCGCTACTATGGGGAAAAAGGTGATGGTTAATCCTTATGAGGTTGAACTTTAGGATGTACAGAAATTTACTTTGCAGGCTTTGTTTGGGCAAGATGGAACATTGTATTCTACCCATTCAGGTCTCCAAAAGGTTGTTACAGAAGATATGTATAATACATATCAGAAGGATGCAAGGCAGAAACAGGCCCCTTTGTTGAACATTGGGTCTCTGCCAGAGATTCCACAATATGATTTTGACTCATTATTATGTCCTATTACAGTGGAAAAAATTGGTAGGGCAATAGAGCATTTGTCAGCCCAGACTGCCCTGGGTTTGGATGGCAACTCCAATGAATTTTACAAAACATTTAAGCCCATTTTGGTTGATGTCCTATGGGAAGTATTTCATGAAATTTTGAATGGAGGAGCTTTTCCCTCTAGTATGGAAGCTGGGGTGATGATTTTTTTATATAACAAGGGGGACCCACAGTATCTAAAGAATTGGAGACCTTTAAGTCTCCTCAATTCTGATTATAAAATTGTCACCAAAATTTTTACGACCCGTTTAGCTAGGGTAGCTCAGTATACTATGCTTCCACATCAGACATGTGCCATACCTGGAAGGTGTATTCAGCAGAATTAAATTTTTATCAGGGAAGTAATTGATCAGGGTTTGTCTGGAACTTTAGATGGTTATTTAATGTCCTTGGATCAGGAAACCGTTTTGGATGCTGTAAGGTATGATCATTTATGGGATACCCTCCTGTTATACGGGATACCAATTCCATTTGTTTCTGTACTTCAGCATTTGTATGGAAGGGCAATGATGATGCCATTGCATAAAGGGCACCTAGGGACTCCAGGACAACTTCAAAATTGTGTTAGACAGGGTTTGTCCGTTAAGTCCGTTATTGTATGTTTCTGCAGTTGACCCCTTTTACAGCTTATAGAACTTGATCTACAAATTCAACCTGTCCATGATATGGTTGGGACTGTGTATCCTAAAGTGACCGCATATGCAGATGATTGTACAGTTTTAGTCAGGGATCTGGATTCAGGGCAGAGAGTTTTAGATGTGTTATCAGACATGCACGGTTGTACAGGAATTACACTGAATCTTTCAAAGTGCAAACTGCTTAGGTTAGGTAATGCAGTTGCACCTTTGAGTTTTTCAATTCCAGTTGAGCAGGGAGAGGTTTGACTATTAGGTTTGTTGTTTGGTTCTAGGCAGGCAGAGCAAATGAATTGGGATATGGTTTATGATACTGCACATCGTAAACTTTTGTCTTGGAAATCATGGAAGATGACAAGAAAAAAGAGTTTATTTACTGAAAGCTTACATTTTGCCTATTTTTTTATATGTATCCCATATTTATCCAGTGCCTTTTCATATGCATGCTATGCTGATGGGTTTGTTCTTTTTATTACTTTGGGGGAGTCGTCTGAATCCGGTGAAATGAGTGCACACTTATAGGCCTTGAAAAGAAGGAGAGTTTGATATGGTTCAGCCTTTAGTATATTTGTTTAGTAATTTTTTTTTTTACAGTAATATTTGACTGCTATTGCTTGGGGGTGCGGGTAGTGGTGTTGCTAGTATGAAATGTTGGGAGCCTCAGTTTTTGGAAGCCTGGGGCAGGGGTAAGTGGCATGTTACTGATAAATGCTTACCTCTTTATATACAGTCAGCATTGAAATATGTTAGAGTGTGGAAAATTGTGTTGCATTGGTTTCTAGACACTGATAGGAAGAAGTTTTATAGGACAGTTCTTACACATAGTTTTTTTGGAGGATCCAGTGTTTTTGTTTCCTTCCCACTTTGATTGCCAGTTATTACTGGACAGTATAGTTGAGCCCAGGATACCCTTGAAAATGCAAGATGTGGTCTGGTTATGTGGACACCAGAAGTTAAATGTTAAGGGAAATCAGAAACACAAAGCGCATGATGACAGACTTTGTACGGTAGGCACCTGTAGTGGTCACATTGAAACCATGCAGCATTTGTTTTTTGACTGTTCTAGTTCTCCTGGTTTTTGGGTCTCTGTAGCTGCTTTATGGGGTGTAGCTCAGTTTGAACATATGACGTATGATATCTTGATATTAGGACAACTGGGGGTTGGATGGAGAAAAATGGAATAGAGGTACGGTTTGGGTAATTTTGTCTTGTTTAAAGTGGGTAATCTGGCAAACTAGATGCCTTAGGGTGCTACAACAAAAAGTAATCACTATATGGGATATGTTGTGCCAAGTACAGATGGAATTGGATAAGGTTTATCATTATGAATTGGTTTGTAGGTGTCTTTGGGAAGGGGTGGATTGGGTAGGGTAATGTATCTATGTACTTACTGGGTGCTCTTTATGGTTCTGTATAGTTTTGATTTTTCACTGTCATTTTCTTGTTTACTTATTTTGTGGAGAATTACCTGTTTTAATCTATTATTTTCTTTCGTAGCGGTACCTAGTATAGATTATGTTTTGAATTTTCCTTTTTCTTGCTGTTCTTTCTTTGTATTTTCTACTGAATGTTTGATCTTTGTACTGAACCTTTGTTTTTTTTTTTAACTCTGTATTTTAGTGAAATGTACCTTGATTTTTTCTGTATCTGTTTTTGCTGCACATTAAAAATTTCCCCTACTCTTTTTCGATAAGTGCCATGGGATCGTTAGCATCCACCTGAACTACAACCAATCCAGGCAGATGGGACCTCAGTTTAACATCTCATCTGAAAGACAGCACCTCAGAAGTGCAGCACCCCCCTCATGCAGCACTACAGTGTCAGTATTGGGATATTAACCCAATTGCCAGATGTGGGAACTGAACCCACAGCCCTCTGATCTCCCGGCCTCAGAGGCGAGTGTGCTACCTACTGAGCCACTGACACTGTTTTCAACAATGCCCACAGCAATGCCCTCCACCCTACCATCACTGAGGAACCACAGCAATGAGGTACAGACATACCACAGGAGCAAGGGATGGACCCAGTTGAGTGGAATATGTGATGGAAAAAATTGTTCTGTGCCAGTTGATTCAACTGCCCCACCCTCCTCCCTGATCAGAGGCCAGAACAATTTTTTTTCCAACATGTCTGCAAGTCACATCCCCATGACCCTCCGTCACTGAGAAACCAGAGCAACTCTGTTTGACATGTACATTTAAAAAAAACATTTTTCACAGAATATATTTCATGTCTCTTCTCTCCCTCCTTCTCAGACCCACAGTTTTTTTTTCACAAACACCAATTGAATTTCCTCCACTTGAACCCCCCCCAAGTTCCCACCATCCTAGAGCCAGTACAAATTTTTTAAGCCACTTGTCCATCATACCAGAACTACTCCTTGGCTGCCATGCTCCCTCTGAGAGAACACAATCTTTTGTAAACAATTTGCCTCCTCAACCTGTCCCTCCCGGGCTCCCATGCTCCCTGTAAATTTCTTGGGTGCTGCCACAACACCAATAGCATTTCTTCCACCTGTACCCCCTTGCAGTTCCCACCCTTCCACAGAGTTAATACAGATTTTTAAAACCACTTTCCCTTCTTTCCTGGACCCCCCAGGGCTGTCACTCTCCCTCTAAGAGAAGCACACTTTAAAAAAAAAACTTGCACTCTCATCATTCCTTCCTGAGCTTCCACCCTTCCTGTCTATCCCTTGGGCTTCTACCCTGCCTCAGAGGGAAACACAATTTTGTTTCAAACCACTGGTTCCCCTCACCTGGACCCTCATTCCCCATGGGCTTACCCTCCTTCAGCCATCATTAGGCAAAGAAACCAGCACAGACACTGTACCCCCACTGCACAGAGACCCATACAGCAGCATATTATGTACTGTGTAGCAAAAATAATGACTCTATGATCTAGACAATTAACAGCAAACCAGTGAGCTGATGACCTGAGGTACCTGGGGAAAATGAATCTTCCTACTTCAAAGGGGAAGCCATTCTAGGACTTTGTGAAAATAAAGTCAAAGCTATGAACAACTGAACAATGAAAACGCAAACCCAGCTGAAGCTATGCAAACTCTTATTTCTTGTAGTATCAAACTGTTGTGGAATGCAGTGCAGAAATCACATAATAATTAATGGTTTCCTTTTTTCCTATAGGGAAACCATGGCATAATTTGCTATAATGAAGGAGTATTCATTACGACAAAGACGCACATGGTTTCCCTCACTGGGCACATGCACCTGCCACACTTCCTCGCTTCACCGCCATCTCTGATAATGGAACAACTAACAGAACAGCAAACCACCTTCTGGACTAGGTGGTAAGTAGGAAACCTCCCTCAAAAATCTGCCAAAACATTAGAAATTTACCCTCAGGGCTGACCACAAAATTAAATAAAAATGTAAATTACTAATCAGTTTGCCAACTGCAGCCACAGACTTCAACCTAACCAGACTGTGGCTCCACAGCAACATTTTATTTTATATGATTGCTGAGGTGAAAAAGGAAAAAAACAGCAATTATATAAAATAAAATATTAGTCAGGGTGTATAAGACCTTCGCTTTCAGGGTTTATGTTGCATATAGCCCAGCAGGTGTGTGTGTAAACTTCACGTTACACGCCCTGACCCATACTTTATTCTATTTATTAAGGCATAAAGTGCATGAATTGCATACAATGCAGTAAAGTAGATAGCAAGCTTAGAAATACCTGACACATTGCTTCACTGACCCTTCTTGGGGAAAATGCAGGATGCATGCACTGAATTATGTGATTTATGCACAGTGTTTTGTTGAACTATGCTGCATCAAGCCCCCTTTATTTTAATAATAGAAAGGCACCAATACTACCATTGACTAGTTTGTCAGCAAACCCACCCTTCCCCAGCTAAACCCCCTGTGGCAGGCACCCTGACCCACATACTGTTTTTGTTTCTTGTTTAAACATTTTTATTTAAAAAAATAGTAAATACTTGCTGGCTGATGACTTCAATAAATCACCTGAAGATCAATGACTGGTGAGGTTCCATTCCAGATGGATGAGTTAGCTTAGTCAGACTCCAAACAGCAGCCCACACAAGTCCTCCAACAATCATAACTTGCCACTAATGTACCTGCCCACAACCAAGGACTCCTCATTCTCCTCAGCCCCTGCCTATCACACATGATATTCGTGGCTGGGTGCTGGCCACCAGTCACAGTCACAGACCCCTTCCATAGTATAAACCAGCAATAAGACATGATGAGGTGTGGGTTATGGCCAGATAAAAGCTCACTCCAGGTGTGTTATAAATTATATTCAACTACTTGCATGGTAGTGTAGGTAATACTTAGGCCACTGCTGGTTACTATGGTCCCAAATCTGTCATTAAGTTACACAAGGCAGGATTCCGAACCCCACCAGCGGTCTCTCAGTGGATTACATCAGTGGCAAAACAATGAAGAACCATCTGATTGGATCAATCTAGGAAACCTTGGGTACTACGCAACAATCCAACTCCATGATAGTCCAGGTGGCCTAGATGGTAAATAACATGTTGCACTAGGCTGCTGCATTCTTGGAAGATTTAAGCTGTAGAGCAGCCTGAAGTTCTACAGATCAGCTGGGTTACACACTTGTAAGCCAAGGACAATAACAACCCCCTTTCTGGGTCACACCAGGTAATTCACAGTGGTTGCACCAGCATTAGAGAACCTGTTCCATCACCAGTATTACAGAACCTGTCCCACCAGTGGTGTACACGGGATGGAAATTGTATAAAACTACTCACTGGGTTACACCTGTCAGCCTAGGGTGTTCCTGAAGCAATCACTAGGTTGCACCTGCCAAACCAGTACAGTACAGAACACCTCACTATGGTTGCAATGGAAAAACTGGAGATTATAGAGTGCTGGATTACACTGACACAGTGCAGAGCCCTCCATGTGTTAACTAGGTAACCAGAGGTGATATAGAACAAAATCTGTCACTGAGTGACACCATGCAAGAGTGCACAGGAAGCTTCCATGCAGTGAATTTCAACCAGGCAGCCCAGACTCCCCCTCCTCTCCCCTCCCTGGCTGGATCTCACAACTGCAGGCAGGCTTGCCCAGTTGGGAACTTTGCAAAGTGAATCGCAGGCATGGAAATGCTCTGGGCTGTAGATGTAAACTACCAGCTGCTGCAGCACCTCACTCCCTCCTCCAATAGTATGAGGCTGGGGCTGGAGCTGAGCCCAGGCTTCCTGTGTCAATGACAAATTCAATTCCAACCCGGCCTGGAAATTCCAGGGACCTATAGCTACTCCAGAGAAGGATCCAGAAAACTGTATCTTTCCTATCTCAGGTGATACAGTGGCTGGCTGCTAAGAGACTCAGGGAACACTGTCAGAGCTGATGCTTAGAGCATTCTGCAACTCTGCAGGCTGCAATTTAAGATTTTTCCTTCTCTTGACCAGCGGAAGTTCTTGGAAGTAACTGGGTGATGGGCACTAAAGTTGGCAGCAACTTAAAGCCAGTCTGACTTGGGCAGCAGAAGACAAATTGAAATTCTGTCCAGCACAGGTCAGAGGATTTAATAACTCCCTCTGTGACATGGACTGCAGACAGTCTCTCTTCTGGTCATCACATGCTGTCTGCTCGTCACAGATCCAGGTGCTTCAGAGTGAAAAAGATTCTCTCGGAAGGAGCATTTGAGTGTAGCTGTGTAGGAGGAGGCAGGAGCCTGGGAGGAGCTGGAGGAGACCCAGTCCCTGCTTCAGCTGCCTACCTCCCTACTGCCTTGGTATGCCACTGCCGAGAGGGTTCAGGGAATGTACCCCTCAGACTGCTTTGTTCTCATCAGGCAGCAAGCTGTGGAGTCCAGAACCAGTCTTCTTTGGTCCACTGGGGCCATCCTTCAAGCAGTGGGGACATTTTCATTTCTCCCACCTCCTCCAAAGTAGGTACACTAGGTAGGTCCCAGGTGCACCTGCATGCCAGGTGTGCTGCTGTTGTGCTGGACCCCTGGCCTGTGCCATTACTGCCACTGAACCACTGACTGCACTGCCACCTATGTTCATTTAGGTGGTAGTATTGCAGTGTGGATAGCAACCCCCCCAGAGGAGAGCATCCTCCAGGACACTCAAACCTCTTTTCCCCAACCAGCCCCTCATGTCCCAGACTTGTTCCTGAACCCTGGTCATTGGCTTCATGGGTGGTAGTGCTACCACTGGGCTGACGGGCCAGCCCAGCAGTCCCGTTTTCAACTATACTTGGGACTTGCTAAAAAAAAAAAAGGATCATTGGAACTGGAGCAGATTGGTAAAAGATGGACTTGCTTAACTGTCAAAATTTGTGCTACTTGTTCCTGGTGCAGTTTTTACTAATCTGGCCCTGTCCAGTTCCAGAGATCTGTTTTTTACCAAGTTCCTAATCTTGGGGTACAAATCTAGTTTGCCAGCATTCTAGAGCTGTTCCCCCACTGTCAGAGATACTGATTTCCCCATTTTCAGAGTTAGCCACCCCAATATTTACCGTTTTCTCCAGACTGTGTTTCTGAAATGCAGTTACATCTATGTCCCACATATGGGCACCTGGCAGGCTTAGAAGACTACTTAGAACCCGAACTCAGAAGCTGTACCCATTTATAATTTCCAGCTCTGATGTATCAAATTCAGCAATGAGGGATGCCAGTCCTCCATGAACAAAGGGTTTCCAGTTCAGGTAACACATTTTTGGGTAGGTGGGTGCTTCTGCCTGGGTTGCCTAATCTAAGGCACTGGTAGTGTGGGGGTATTAACGCATGCAACAACTGCTATTTTCCCATAGTGAGAGTGAATCCTACCGGTGCAGGTAGCCTATTTTTGCTCCTCTCCTTGATCGGCCTATCGCTGCTCTCTCAAGTCGAGGGTGCACTGACATTAGGGCCACCTGCAGCTGCTGCCATGGAGATGAGGATTCCACTCACTGGACCTGCCACTGGTCTGGGACCATTCTCCTTCCTCATGTGACACTACAATGTGAAGGTAGCAGTGTCCCATAGCAGGAGCGATGGATTAACATCATCATACCAAACTCAGGGCACCATGCCAATGGGTAACAAATGTCAAGGGTGCCCTGGTGGGGTGACAGACCTGCTGTGGCTTGATATTAAAGGTTGGCTGGTGAAGCAGAGACAGGAGATGACTTGTTTGGAGGTTTAAGCTATTGGCAATTTTGTAATTAGGGTCGGGGAGCACTTGTGGCAGAGCTTGGCTCTCATAGCTGAACAGTGAGTCTCAGCAGCTCGGCTGCTGCCATTTACTTCAGCTGTGCATAGGGATTACTTTTGATATTTGACTTTATGCTATTTTTCTATGTTTGCAAAAAAATAAATATATTGTTTTACATTTTAGACTTGTTTCTGTTATTGATGGTACAAGAAGACAAACGCAGACCCTCCAACATTTCACCGAGCAAAATAGGTAGCTGATTTGGAAAGGTGACCATGAAGTTGCATTTTCACCCCAAGAGATTACTTTAAAATGTAAACAAGGATGGTGATCTTTTGACAATATGGAGACCCTGCCTTGTGCAGAAGCTATTACAAGGCACAAGCAGGATAGGTCCTTCTGGGCTTTCATGGACTTCCTACTATGTATGGTTCTGGAACAGGAGGGATATGTCATAGTATGTTTAGAAAAGCAGTTCCATTTTTAAGAAAGGGATTTGAAATTGCCAAACCACATCTACAAGCAGCTGCTAAAAATGTCACAAAGGATGTTGTGGGGCATGTGACTAGCGCTGTTGCTCAAACGATGTCAGGAGGTGATAAGACCACTCAGTGTGGTTCAGGGCTGATTGTGGTCAAGAGAGGTAGAAAGAGAAAGCGCAGAGTACTCCCTTCACTTCTCATCAGACCTCCCCACTACTTTAAAAGGCATGTCTTAAAATGCAAAATGTCACATAAAAGAAAGAGGTCAAAGTCCAAAGGACCTTCAATGGGATGTAAAAAACATAGAGATCTTTTCTAAAAAAACATGCTTTCATGCATTGTGGTTCTGAAGAATGCACAAAATCAAAACTGGACTTGTTTGCAGTTTCTCCCACAAAGACAAGCATTGAAAAAAGCATTCATGTAGAGATACAAAATCACACATGACCCCACAATGCAAAGCATCATGGACTGCATATGCAAATCACCCCAGAATATTATTCTGGTTCAATTTTAAGCAGAAATGCATGGTGCTGAAAGGCCTCAGACACAGTTTGCAAAGGGTGTCTGCAGAACATTTATGTAGAGATACCCCCTCTGGCTGCCCTTTCAGAAAATTCATTGATTTAATTTTATATAGCAGGAAATGGTTACAACTATTTGGATCTCACCAATACATTTCTTTACCTGGTTTGTAAAATCACTGATGAGGATGGTGGTGATATACCTGCAGCAGCCAAAGTGGGTCTTATACACTACCCAGTGGCTGTCATTTTCATCCAGCTGGATGTGACTGTCGGTGATCGGCTCATCAGTCAGATCAATAACTCTTACCCCTACAGGGCAATCATAGAATCTGTGCTGAACTTCAGTGAAGAGACCCTTTCTACACAATTCACAGCAGGATTAATTTACAAAGACACCCCGGGGGAAACATGAAATCACAGACTGAGCCAGTGACAATATAGGGTTTAATAAAAGAAGCTACTTCACACATCTCAATAGAGGGGTAGAGCTGCTGGGACACTTGCACACAGACTTGTTTCTTTTTCAAGAGAAACTGATGCTGAATGGCGTGATTATTAAAATTAAACTGACACATAACAAGGGCAGCTTTTGCCTTATGAGCAGAGGTGCTGAGCCTTATAAGCTAAAAATCATGGCCGCCTCTCTGTTTGTCAAAAGGGTTAAAGTGACCACCGGAGTTCATCTGGGCAACTCGGAAGCCCTGCTGACCTCCAATGCTAAATACACTATAGACAGAATGGAGATGAAAGTGTTCAGCTTCCCAGTAGGCAGCAGGTTCTGTAACCTAGATAATTTGTTTTTGGAACAGTTACCAAAAATGATGGTTGTGGGATTTGTTGACAATGGTGCTTTTAGCAGTTCCTACACTCAAAACCCCTTTAACTTTAAACATTATAATACTTATTTTGTGGCTCTGTATCTGGACAGTGAATAAATCCTCACTAAGCCTCTGCAGCAGAATTTTAGAAATGGAAATGCTGTGAATGAATATTTTAATCTTGTACAGGCAGAGGGGGGAAAAACATGAAAGAATGACAATTACTTGTCAACCATCAGGAATTTACTCAAGGGTACACACTGTTTGCCTTTGATCTCACTCCGGACAAAGAATGTGCTGATCTTTTCTCATTAATTAAAACTGGGAACCTCAGAGCAGAAATCAGATTTGCAGAAGCCCTTTCACAAACAGTTAATATTGTTGGCTATGCTGTGTTTGATAATGTCATTTAAATAAACCAGAGAAGAAATGTCATTTTTAATTATATGTGATAAACAATAACAAAATGAACATAAAGCAGCTGGAAAAAAATGTAATAAATGACTCCCACATCTGTGACTGCTTTCTGGGTGTGTTTCCCTATGATCTGCTTCCTAACAAGAGACTGAGAAACATTCTAGCAGCACTAGTCACCAATACTGATCTCCATGACCTCCCTGGACAGCTCTGGTTAGCTGTATACATTTCAGAAAATGGGGCTGGGGAGTTCTATGATGGCTATGGTTTGTATCCTGACAATTATG
Source organism: Neoceratodus forsteri (assembly GCA_016271365.2). Classification (NCBI taxonomy): domain Eukaryota; kingdom Metazoa; phylum Chordata; order Ceratodontiformes; family Ceratodontidae; genus Neoceratodus; species Neoceratodus forsteri. The sequence goes on along the minus strand of CM028129.1, from coordinate 17,245,495 downwards.
CACAAAGGATTGGAGTCTTTTTAAACAGAAATGTAAAGACCATTCTATACCAAAACACACAGTTGCAAGGTACCGTCTCTACCACATGTGGATTCACTGCATTTTTTTCTTACATCACAGATGTAAAGGACTTTATTATGATCAAATTATTAATAGGTACTGTAATGATTTGCTCAAAAATGATGCCATGGTAACTAGTTTTGTATGTCACCCTTTCAGACATCTAAACATGTTAGGGCCTGTATCAGTGGGAGAGCAACATGTTCAGAGTTGTCTGTCTTGTAATGAATTTAAAATATGCAGTCACTTGTAACTCACAAACATCATTTTATAAAATCATATATACCCTCATGATCTCTGTGTCTTTGTCAGTTTTTTCTGGGGTACATGTGTTTGAAATTTTTCAATTATGTAATGTCTTCAATAATGACACCATATGTAAAATATTAAAAGGTATTTATTGTAAAACAATGACAGATAAAATCATAAACAAGATACAGAGAACTAAAAGCCTCTTGTTAAAGATGCACATTACATGTTACATATCACTGAGCTAGGATTATGATATGCCCTTTTTTTAAAAACATGATTACATACTAAAGGTGAGGTAGGCTAACATGCGTTAGTATACACACCTTTTGTAAAAAAATACTACCATATTCAATATGAGGTGGGATGATAACATACAGAAATATAAGTACCTTTTAAAAAATGCTAATGTATTCAATATGAGCTAACATTATAACATACATCATTTTTAATACCTTTTTGTAAAAAAAAAACACATGCCAAAATAGTGCACATCAGTCACAAAGGTGTATAATATTCACATTTATACAGAGAGCCAGGCAGGTTTCTTAGACATTTTTAATCTTTTGGGTGTCACTGGCCAAGTGCTATGTGGAGAGGGTTCAGGAGCTTTTACATCGGCTGTTTTTTGACTTTCAACATATCTCCTGTTTGCTGAAAGACCAAAGATGGATGTGAATGTGTTAGTCTCTGCCACCATTTTGACAAACACATCCCACCCCTTTGGCTTTTTGTGGTCAGGTATAGCGTAAGTGGCTATAGCAGCCCTTACCAAATTGACCGTATGAGACCCAGAAACAACACTACCTTTATACATCAGTTCCCCCATGTTATTCCAAAAAAGAATATTCTTGTTCTTTGCCATTTGCTTTAGTAATATCTCAGTATTTATTTTAGACCTTTGAGAAACAATGTTCAAAATGTCTTTTTACATCAAACTCATGACAGAAAGAGTCTCAGTAGGGGGTTGCTGGGAAACTGCCTCAGTCTCAGGCATGTGTAAGGACAAACTGGTTTTAGCCTGTTCTCCATGATGTACTAGAGTGAGGTAACATTGCAGCACTGCAGAGTACAGCTTAGATTTGTCATGATCGGATAAATCAGTCTATAATAGTATGGATCTCATTTCGGTATCCAAGCTATAAGTTGTGACTTTTCTCATATCCTCACCAGGATAGTTTGTTTTCATGCAGTCTAATTGCTGTTCAGGTATCAGATACATTTTCTGAGTAAAAGCCATTATCTGTTAGCCAGCAGTCCTGTCATCAAAAGAATAGCAATTCCCAACAACGTCCCAATGAATCCTCCTGTCTGGTTTGCAGTCTGTTTTTTTTAAGGCACTTTCCTGTTACTTAAATTTTTTATGACTTTACCCCTTTTTCTCAGAAAAGCTTGCTATTTAGCTGACAATGGTATATTTCCTTTCAGGGTGTTTAAAGCAACCTCCGTGATGGCGGATATCAAGTCATAGGAGGCTGAGCACTAAATAGCTTTTCTTAAATGGGGAGGTCCTCTGACAAGAAACTTTAAAACAGAGAGGTTTCTCTGAGTTTTTTGACATTATGACAATACAGCATCTTGTATTTCTAAAACCAGAAAGTGTTTTTTTCAAGATGTATGCCACAGGCCAGTCACGGGGAAACAACCAACTGCGTAGCCTGAATTCATCTGGTGTAGCAGCTCTTAAATCAACCAATTAATAGCCTTAAGGTTTTTTTGTGGAATCTTCAAAAGCTTCTAAAAAAAATTTGGTCTGACTGGGGTACATCTGTCTGGCCAATATTTGTATCTGCAGCTTGTCTTGTGTGTTTTTAAAGAGGACCATATATTTGGCATTATGCGTGATGTTCCAGCTTGTCTTGCCTTGACAAAATACATTCTGTACAATTAGAAACATCGTTAACTGTTTATGATGGCTGTACTTGGTAAACCCATACTTGACTTCACTATTTTGACAGGCAGAGTCCATTAAATCATCTATAACAACAACATTCACCTTCCCTGGTGGAAAGAGATCATCATCAATGAATGATGCTGGTAGACCCTCCACAAATTTAATCTGCAGAAACTTTAACATCAATTCATTGTACAAAAGTTGCTAACAGCTACCGATTGTGGTGGGAAGGTGGTTCAGGTGGCCCAGGATGTTCGGACAACTCAGGCGGTGTTGTGCAATGCCAGGTCCATCAAGAACAAGACTGCAATTATTGCAGATCTTGTTGAAATGGTGGACCTGGCATGCATCACTGAGACCTGGCTGGATGAGAACTCTGGCCCCAATTAGGAGGCTGCAACTCCTGCCGGGTACCCCCAAGAGGGGGTAGAAAAGATGAGAAGGGACTTGACAAGGTTGGAGGAATAGTCAGACATATGGCAACTTAGATTCAGTGCAAAGAAGTGTGAAGTAATACACCTTGGAAACAAACACCCAGGAGAAGAGTACACAATAGCAGAGGAGGTACTAACAACAACAAAAATGGAAAGGGACCTGGGGGTAGTCATATCAGATGACCTAAAGGTGGGTACACAATGTGAAAAGTCAGTAAGGAGAGCCAGGGGGATACTGGGATGCATAGGAAGGGGTATCACAAGTAGAAATAGGGAAGTGGTTATCCCTGTATAAAGACAGTTGGTGAGACCCCATCTGGAGTACTGTGTGCAGTTTTGGAGATCTCATCTACACAAGGACATAGACAGGATGGAAATAGTCCAGAGGAGGGCAACTAAGATGGTGCAGGGTCTGCAGCAGAAACCATTTGAAGAGAGACTGAGAGAGCTTAATATGTATGAAAGGAGAGACGGGGGGGACACGATAGAAATGTTCAAGTACCTCAAGGGAATCAACAAAGTCCAGGAGAGTAGCATCTTTCAGAAAAAGAGATGTGTAAGAACAATGGGGCACAATTTAAAGATAGAGGAGGATGGCTCAGGGATAATGTGAGGAAATCTTTTTTCACGGAGAGAATGGTGGATACATGGAACAGCTTTCCTGAGGAGGTTGTTGGGTCTAAAACAGTGGGGGAATTCTAACATGCATGGGACAGACACAAGGCAATTACAGTGGGGGGTTGCAGGAAGTAGTTTGTTGGTTAACAAAATCTGCAGCTTATCCAGTAGGTAGGGAAATGGGCAGACTGGGTGGGCCAAGTGGTCCTCATCTGCCATTAAAGTCTATGTTTCTATGTTACTCAGTGATACACCGCCTGAGATTGGACCACGGGGGGGGGGGTATGGTCTGTTTTAAGACCAAACTTAACCTCATGAGTGTTCTAGTTGAGGAGGCTGAGTCATTCAAGTGTGCCATTGTAGCAGGTGTAGTTTATCAGATCACCCTCATTTATCATCCACCCGGTGATGAGAAGCGATTCCTTATGGAAATGGTGGACTTCGTCATCGATATGGTGTTAGAATCACCCAGACTGATGGTTATGGGTGACTTTAATGCCTGGGTTGATGACTTACTCTCGCAATTTGGTCAGCACTTCCTCCAGTTGATGACATCTCTGGGCCTCACACAGGTGGTTATCACTGCTACTGATAAACACAGGCACATCCTTGACTTAGTCTTCCTCCTACGGATTGAAACATTGGACTTGGGGGTGGAACCAGTTAGGTGGTCAGATCACTACACCGTGGGGTTTAGTTTTAGCACCCCCTTTCATAGGCCTACCCCTGTGGAGATGGTTAGGTACTGTCCTTTATGAGATATAAGTTCTCATCGCCTAGCTTCAGTGCTTGACCTCTTGTCCTTCTCATTGGCAAGCAGTGACTCCGAGACCCTCACGACGGCCTATAATTTAGCCATCTCGGCGGCTCTGGATTCCACTGCTCCAGTCCATATTCATTCTCTCTCCCTTCACCCTCGATATTCTTGGTTTGATGGGACTTTTAGGGAGATGTGGAGACTTGGATGAAGATTAGAACATTGCTGGCTGAAGTCCGCCCTTGATACTAACCACCTTAGATTGATGGACCATTATCAAGACTATCAATCAGCAATCACCCGTAAGAAGGCAGAATTCCTGCCTGGGGAGATTGCTGTTGCTCAGAATCAACCAGCTCAGCTTTTCTGAACTGTGGATAGACTGGGCAACCCAGCTTGTCCACATGTTTGGAAAGCCTTATCGCAATTAGAGTACAACAAACTTGCTTGATTCTTTGCTAATAAGGTGGCTGATATCAGGGCGATACTTCAGCCGGCACACTGTATGGGCATTGCTCTTGATTAGCATGAAGTCTCTGCATCTCGGCCTTCTTGGAGTACCTTCAGCTGACCGGAGTTCATGGATGTCATGCAGATCATCCAGGGTGTGCTCCCTTCGTGCTGTAGTTTAGACCCTGGTCCAGCTTCCCTAATTTTGGGTTGTATTGATGTCATCAATCCTGTCCTTGCACAGATAGTCTGGTGCTCCTTGGAATCTGGAGCGATTCCAGCTCTCTGAAAGAAGCTGTGGTGACACCACACTTGAAGAAAGCTACCTTGGACCTAGACTGCTATGCAAACTACAGACCTATCTCTAACCTCCCGATTTTTGGGAAGGTGACTGAGAAAGTAGTGGCAGCACAACTGGAGGACCATTTGACCATCCTTGACATCTATGAATGGCTCCAGTCTGGTTTTTGAAAGAAACATAGTAATGAGACAGTGCTGGTTCAGGTGCTCCATGATCTCCTGATGGATAGAGATCAGAAGAGCTGTTCCATCTTGGTTCTTCTGGATCTTTCATCAGTATTTGACACCGTGGACCATGTGGTGTTACTTTGTCACCTGAGGCACATCTGTGAACTGTCAGGAACAGTCCTCAGGTGGTTTTCATTGTTCCTCATGGGTAGAACCCAGAGAGTGGTGTCTGGGATCTTTTCCTTATACCCTTTTTCTCTGTCGTGTGGGGTTCCTCAGGATTCAGTGCTATCACACATGTTGTTTACACTGTACATGCTGCCCTTCAGAGACATTGTAAGAAGGTTTGGGCTGAGGTTTCACTGCTATGCTGATAATACCCAGCTCTACATTTCTTTTGCACCAGACCAGGATGGAGCTCTCTTGGTCTTTATTAACTGTCTGAAAGAAATCCATGAGTGGATGGATTCCAGCTGGCTGAAGCTGATTTTGGAAAAAACTGAGGTGCTGGTTGTGGAATCAGGTCTCTGGATGGGGGTTATGGGTTGGTTCACCCTCGGGACTTTTTGTAGGTGGTATTTGACTCCTGACCTCTGAACAGTAGTGTAACCTGGGGTTAATTTTTGATGAAGGGCTAACCCTGCATTCACAGGTGTTGGCTGTCATCAAATCTTCTTTTTATCATCTCAGGAATATCACCTGGATCAAGCATCTCATTCTGTCTGGTGACCTTCCTACTTTGGTCCATGCCTTTGTGTCCTCCTGCTTAAATTATTGAAACTCCCTCTACCTAGGACTTCCTGGGATAGAAATCTGCCACCTGCAGCTAGTGAAGAATGCAACTGCCCAGCTTTTGATGGGATCTGCTCAGTCCTGTCATATTATGCCAGTGCTGTATGCTATGGACTGGCTGCCAGTACAGTGGTGGATCACCTTTAAAGTTGGTTTTCTGACTTTTAAAGCCCTACATGGACTGGGCCAGGATTACCTGAAAGAGCTCCTGGTTAATTATTGCCCTGGATGAACACTCCGCTCGGCTGATGAGGGGTTGCTAGAGATGCTAAGGGTGTGCTTGAAATCATCTTGGGCAAGAGCATTTATGTATGCAGCCCCTACCCTTTGGAATGCAATACCCCACCAGTTACAGGAGTGCACAACTGTTGAGGAATTCAAGCAAGCTTTAAACCTTTTTTGTAGCACCTGGCATTCAGTGACTGATCTTCCTTTTGATGAATGGTGTACTGTTATTTTAATGTTAATTGTACCGATATTTGATCTGTTTTAAAATTGTTAGGTGCCTTGGCTATAGATAAGGCTCCTTATAAATATATTTATTATTATTATTATTATTAGCTGCAAAACCATACAATATTTTCAGATTTATGTGATAAAGTGGTATCATAATTTTCCAACAACTGCTTGTTGAAGAAGCTTTTTCCACTGTTAGATGGGCCGGCCAACAGACAAGTAAAAGGATGCTGCAACCTGATATCCATTTTCAGTCCTCAGTATCTGTAAGGAAGTGTTCTGAAATCTGATTGTAAAACTCGTTTATCATAAACTACTCTTTCGGGTCTTGGACAGCGTTCTTGTTTCAAGGGACCACTGCTTTTTGTTTCTAACTATGCTGGGTTGCATCACTGTGACTTCTTTAGATATCTGTGACACTGAATAATCAAAAAACAGATCTTTTAAGCTGTCAAAATTAACGTGTTCACAGTTAGCTACAATACAAGATGAAGCCTTTCACTTTAATGATAATTTGTCCTCCGGACTGCTGGTACCCATCTGTCTTGGGACCTGAAGACACAAACTCACTGATGTGCTCATCTGGAGGAAGCTCACTAGTCAGTTCCCCTAAATAGTCACCTAGAAGGGAGTTCCAGTAACTCATTCTAGACACAAAAATTACACAGTGTGTGTCATGATACAGACACATGTCCTGTAACTTATTTAGCAGTTTGTAGAGTTCTAGTCTGGCATACGCAGTGGTGAAACTAGCTATGAATATGTTGACATTGTTAGAATTTGGGTAGTGGTCTTTGTTATATTTCCAACATAAACACGCTGTTTCATCATCAATGAAACAGCATGAGGCCACATCATAATAGGGGGCAAACACATACTGGAAAAGCTCATCAGTGTCATACTAAACTGGTAGTGGGCAAATTAACTCACTGTCCAAATTTACTACAAAGAGAATTTAAGAACAATTTAGATATCTGTCTGTTTGAGGGGTTAACAGCTATGTCAGCAGGGTTCAAATACACATTCTCTCTTTCAAAATACTACTGTATCTATGTGGCATTATCTGCTTCATTATTTACCCATGAAGGAAAACCAGATGCCTCTTGCTTGCTTTTCAGATGCCGCTTGATATAGTCTGCAAACAGTTCTATTGATGTCTCTCTAAAATGCCACACTTCATAAATTTTTAAGATTTTGTACCCTTTTTCCAGTGCCAGGTTTAGTTGCATGGTACAGTAGGTATCAGTCAGTGCCCTTCATTCATCATTGTGTGTGCTCTGTGTCTGAACTTTGTCTTCTGAGCATGCACAACATAATGTAAATACAAGTTATTTTTCCAATCCTGGATGGCAGCACTGGGAAAAAAAGACCTCTGGGGGTAAAACTTTTATTTTTGCCTAACCAAAGTACTGACACATGTCAGCAAAGTTCTCTTAAAGTGATGGCAGGTGATCCACTGGGTACTGTTTAGTTTTGTTGACAAAAGGTTACAGGCTGGTAAAATCATAACAGCAGATTGTCTCATTGGGCTGTATCTTATAGTACAGAGAAATGGCATTTGTTCATCCCTCAAACAGTGACTTTCTAGGTTTGAGAGGTTGGGGTAGTTCTCTGTCCCTCACAAAATCAGTCAACCCATGATCTGTGGCCAACATTTCTCTCCACTTGCATTCCCACAGGACTCTAATGACAAACCTCTGACTTTTTAAAAAATGAACCTTGTACATGGCTTGATTGAATGCCTGCCCAAAAGTCATACCTGTCATATGATTTTGATCTTTTTTACAGTAAGATATGTTGCAAAAATTAAAAAAAAAACATTGAATTCAAAGGCAGTGGGAACCCCATTAATTATCATGTAACCATCAAGAAAATATGGCCCCACTTTAAATTCCCAACCCTGCAGTGCGTGCTGAATAGCAATGTTTCCTTTCTCTGCTATGTACATTAACCACTGTATCACAAGTGTAGAGAACCTCTTTTTCAGACCATGGTAATTATCTGGGGGGAGAATTACGAGTGTGTGTTCTTTCAAAAACAAAACCTGTATGTGGTCATGCAGACAGATGCTATGGTCATATACTGAAAGGGATCTAAATAAACCTCTTCATACTCTAAAATGTCACCATCTGACTGTTTTAAAACCTGCATGACTGTCATGTGCATCACTTCTTGTCTAAATTTGTCACCGGCTTTTCAAATAATTTCAACATTGAACTGACAACAGAAGTGCAGCTCTTTTTTCAGATCAAATTCTTTATGTTGGTTGACTAGGTACCACTGCATGAACTCTGCTTTTTCTCTAGTCAGATTTTATGGAGTAGATTATATGATGCCATCAGGCCGGGGACCTACATGGTATTCATTAGATTGGTGTCAAAAAAATGTGGAAAGTACCCTTTAGTAATCTCATTTTCAAAGTCAAATGCCCTTGGGATTTTATGCAAATGCATAGGCATGAAACACAAGGAATCAGTAAATCTAAGGTATAGTGCAGATAACATCACAGAGAGCAACGTTCCTCCTTGTGTGAGCAATTTGATACTAATTTTTTCCTTGACCAGCTGACTAATGATAAAATATCTGTCATAGCCTTTGGCACTGTGAGCTATAAATATGTAATGTTTGAATGATGTATCTATAAAGTGGTTAGAATCAGAAATTTGCACTGTGATCAGTTTAGTCCCCATAAAGTTGGCTGGTGCAGTGAGACAGAGGCGACCAACCCCAAACAAACTCCAAGAAAACACAATCTCCACTGCATTTGGACGTATAAAGTCACAGATGCCAAAAGAAATTCAAAAGTGCTGAATTCATTTAACAAATTGGCACAAACGGTCACAGCAAGAACTTCACAGTACAAACTCCCCAGTGCTTCGACTCAAAACAAGTCTTCCTCAGGAGGTGGGGTTTGCTTGTAATGAAAAGTCTTATATACACACAAAACAAGTGCAAGCAATAAAATGTAATTAAACATTAAAGTTTGAATTGCTTTTTCCTCCATAACCACTATTTTATTTATTTATTTAGATTTTGTTTACCAGGTAAGCCCTCTGAGACCAGAGATCCCTTTTTCAGGGGTGACCCGGGGTTGAGTAAAACCAACCAATTTACATTGGTATACAGTAAGACAGCTTCAAAATATATATCCAGTTTGTACAGGAGGCAAGGGAACAGTAAAACAGTGTCAGAGAACATACAGTATGAAACAGAGACAGTGCACACACATTGCCAGTGGGGTACATTTGCCTACAGATTTCAAAATACATACACAGTTTGTACAGGAGGCAGGAGAACAGTAAGACAGTGTCAGAGCACATTCAGTAAGAGATAGAGCCAGTGTACGTACATTGCCAGTAGGGGTATAATTGCCTACAGAGACATTAGTCTTTAGAGGTTAGCTAGTCCAGAGGAAGCAAGGAGTTTTGTCTGTTGCCATTTTAGTGGGGTGAGGTAGGGTGAAATTATCTAGTGGTTGCAGCAACAGTGGCTCAGTTCAATGAGATAGACTTTAAGACCAGCCTTGAATGAGGGAAGGGAGGGTATGTCAAGCAGGGAAGAGGGGAGCGAGTTCCAGAAGTGTGGGGCTGTGAACTGGAAGGAGCACTTTCCTTGGTTGGTCCGGATGTGGGGTTTGTTCAGGAGCCGACTGGAAGTAGACCGAAGGTTATGGAGGGAGACTTTAGGGGTGAGCAGATCGCTAAGGTGAGGCGGGTGGTGCATGGAGAGGAGTTTGTAGGTAAGGCAGGCAGAGGAAAAGGATAGTTTATGCCTGAGTGTTGGCCAGTGAAGGTCCTCGAGAGCCTCACAATGTTGCCTCCTTGGGGAGGAGTGGGTTGTGAAACGAGCAATGCACTGGTTGAGGGTGGAGAGCTTGTTTAGCTCGGTCTTTCTGAGGGACTGTAGTAGTGGGGAGCCATATAGCAATGAGGGAAGGAGGTTGCAGTTGGCAATGGCTCATCCTGCTTCTCCAGAGAGGGAGTTTCCTAGGTGGTATAGGAGGCCCAGCCTCAGATTGATGGATTTTGTTAAGGCATCTATGTGGGGTTTGAAGGTTAGCTCTTGGTCAAGGATAACCCCAAGATACCTAAACTGGTCAGTGACCTCAACACGCTTTCCTAGGGCTGGCGATAGCTGGAAAAAACCACTTTGGTCATTGCCTAGTCGTTGGGTCCCGAAAAGGACAGCTTTTATTTTCTCCTCATTTAGTTTTAGGTGGTTGACGGTGAACCATGTTTCAAGTTTTGTAAGGCAAGCTTGGAGTTTGGTTGCGATGACAGAGGGTTGGGGGGTCACTGTGGTAGATTACAGTGTCATCCACATAGAAGATTAGGTTGCAGGGTGCACAAACCTCTTCAAGGTCATTCACGAATAGTGAGAATAGTAGGGGGCCCAGGATGAAGCCCTGGGGTACCCCAGAGGTCACAGGCCTTGGGTTATATTGGACGCCCTGCCAACGGACAGTTTGTGATCGGTTTGTCAGGTAGCTTGTGGTCCAGGAGAGTGAGAGCTGATCCATGCCAAGCAGTTGTAGCTTAGTAAGGAGCAGTTTATGGTTGACCAAGTCAAAGGCCTTGGAGAGGTCAATGAATAGTGTGCCCATAGGGGTGCCTTGGTCCATGGCACTGAGTATGTCCGATGACAGTCTGATAAGGGCAGTATCAGTGCCATGGCCTTTCTGAAAGCTGCGCTGGACTTTGGAGAGGAGTAGGTGTTGTTCCAGCTAGTCTTGAAGTTGATCATAGACTAATCTTTCCTGAATTTTTCCCAAAGGGAAGAGCAGAGAGATAGGCCTGTAGTTCTCCACCCTGTCCCGAGTTCCTTTCTTATGGACTGGGACAATGGTGGCAACTTTCCATTTACTGGGGACCGTCCCTTCTAGAAGGGATCTGTTAATGAGTAGGGCAATGGGGTAGGCTATGGCCAGTGCTGCAGCCTTCAACAGCCAAGGTTCTAGCTGGTCATTCCCAGTGAACGAGTCAGGGTTAATTTTGCAGAGGAGTGGCAGTACTGTGCTGGGGTCCACTAGTTTCAGGTGGAATAATGGACGAGGAAGCACTGTGTCTGGGCGGGTGAGTTGGGGGGGTACTGGCACTGTTGGGAAGCAGCCTGTGGGGTTTGCAAAGGATACGCAGAATGCTTCAGCCACTTTGGAGGGGTCATTGGTAAGTGAGTTCCCAGCTATGACCGATGCATCATGTTCCCGTGTGCGGCCTTTAAGGAGGGAGTTAATATGGCCCCAGAATTTCTTTGGGTATCTCAGATTGCCTGTTTGGGGGTCTCTGAGGAATTTTGATTTGGCCTGTTTTGTGGCTTTTTTAAACTTATTCCTCAGGAACCGATACTTCTCCCAGTCTGAATTGGTGCCAGAAGATTTGTAGAGCCCCCATGCCTTGTCACTGAGCCGCATGGTGTGTTTTAGCTCAGGGTTTAACCATTTGTGGCACTTTCCCTGAACCCTGAGTTTTTTTCCAGGGGACATGTTGGTTGGCTATGCCCAAGAATGTCTTGGTGAAATATTCAAGGGCCGTGTCTATTGTGGGAAGGGAGACAATGGGACCCCATTCCACTAGATGGTGCTATAAAATAATACAAGCACCCACATAAACTACAACTGCTAAATAACTGTAATCTGGTTATACTAAATACATAATGGATAATTGTGGTTAATACCTTACAAAATAAAATCCCTTTCAATTTTATGTCATTAACCCAAGCAAATTACTGTCATATGCACTAAAGACAAATTTAGCCCTAATAGTGTTATAGATGAAACTCTATAATTAAAAAAAAAAATTATAAAAAAGCAAAACAAAATGACCAAACCACTCTAAGAAGCCATAGCAACAGTGGCACATTCATGAGGCAACTCTCATTGTAATGAAGGATTTTCACTGAGTCCTCCTGGAAATGGAGTCCAAAATATCTAACTGGAAAATACAGAGGGTCAGGACATCAAGAAAAAGTGTTGAAAATCTGAAAGGAGAAGGAGAAAGAGAGAAAATCAACATTCAAAAGAAAAAACGTATCTGATTTAATAGTTTGAAACACAAATTATTTACTTTTTAGTCAAAAAAGGTTTGACATCACATCTATTATTCATTCCTTTTGGTTTTACACTCTCCAATCTATAAATCCACCTTCTTTCACATTGGAGTAGCAGTTTTGATCTGTTTCCTCCATTCTTTGGTGGTGGTATCATCTCAATCCCCACAAAATTCAAATAACTGGAGTTAGAATTGTGTGACACAGCAAAATGTGTTCCTACTGGTGTGTCTTTCCTACCATGTAAAATGGAACATACATGCTCCTGTATTCTTAGTTTCAATGGTCTTATTGTTTTCCCTATGTAAAGAAGGTTACAATTACACCATAGGACATACACCACATAAGTGTTATCACAAATGATGAGTTCACATATACTAAATTGCACATTCTCCTTGCACAGATGTCTGAAAGTTCCTGCATTATTACTATATCTACACACATTACATCTCATGCACTTGTAAAAACCTACCGGGCATTTTGGTAGCCATGTAGATTGTTCTGGTGATTCATCTGTAACTGCTCTGCTATGTACAAGTTTATCTTTCAGGTTTTTGGATCTAGTAAAAGTTATTCGGGGTTTATCCCCCACAGTTGAACCAACCACTGGATCACTCTGCAAAATTGGCCAGTTTTGATATATTATATTGCCTATTCGTCCTGCTACGTGATTATACTCTGTGATGAAAGTGCATGGTGTCTGTTCTGTTATGTTCTCTTTTTCATCATGTAATAGGGACTCTCTATTGATTTTATCAACCTTTTCTGTCATTTCTTTCAGAAGTTTACCACCATACCCCCTCATCTCAAACCTTTCCATTAACTCATCAGCTTGAGTTTTGCAATCTTCCTCATTGCTGCAGTTTCTACGAATACTCAATAACTGACCATAGGGTATGGAATTCTTCAACCTAGATGGATGTGCACTAGTGGCATGCAATAGGGAATTAGTAGCAGTCAGTTTCCTATAACTCTTTGACCTCACCCTGTGATCTGAGACACTTCCTGAAATACTTAAATCTAAAAAATCTAGTTTTTCAATACCCATAGGGTATGTAAACCTCAAATTCAAGTTGTTATTATTAAGCCATTGTACGAATGCTGGTATAAGATCCTTGTCCCCACCCCAGATACATAATATATTGTCTATAAAGCAGTACCAGCCTTTAATATGCATGTGGAAAGGATTTGTTTCTCTGTCATAAATAACAATATCTTCCCAGTAGCCCAAAAACAAGTTTTCATAACTTGGGGCCATCGCTGCACCCATTGCCATGTCACATTTCTGTCTGAAGGACTGACCCTTAAATTCAAAATAATTATGTGTGAGAGTGTAATCAATCAGTTCCACACTCAATTCCTTTGGGATCTGTTCAGAATTTAACATTTTTCCTAACCAGTACCTAATGGATTCAATGCCATGTTCATGGCATATGGAAGTGTGCAAGGACTCCACATCTGTGCCTAACCATGTGAAGTCTGACTCCCAAGTGAGGTCTTTCAATATTCTCAACAAATATTTACTATCGTTGATGTATGATTTAAGGTTCTGAACCTTAAACTGTTTTACAAAATCAACAAATTTCCCCACATTTTGCGTAAACAAATCACACCCTGACACAATTGGTCTGCCTGGAGGATTATGCAAATCGTTATGAATTTTAGGTAACGCATAAAAACATGGTGTTACCAAATTTTCAGGCCATAAATATTCATATTCACTGTCTGAAATATCACCCCTACTCAAAGCGTTCTTTAAAATGGAAAACAAATCCTTCTTTTAAGTCAGGATTGGATCCATTAACAGTTTCTCATAGTTATTTAGGTTATTTAATAGTTCCAGTACCGTAGCATCATATTTCATCATACCCACAACTACAATATTTCCCCCTTTGTCAGCTGGCTTAATTACAATATTGTCCCTAGAAAGCAAACCCTGTAGAGAAGACCTTTCTTTTCTTATTAGATAATAATATCTGGGGGAGGGGCGGCTGTTCAAAATTATTTTACCTGCCTATCTACAGTTTTTTCAAAACTCAATATAGCTAAATTGTTGCTGTAAGGATAAAAGGTGGAGCCAACTGTAAATCTAGACTTCCTAAGTTTGTCCAAACATCCTTTTATTTGTAACAAATTGTTACCTGGCATTGTTTCCACAGGAGTCTGGACGTCACTTGCGTCAAGATTATCATTCATTAGTTCATCCAATATTTGTGAGTTGCTGAATTCAGTACTAGAGTCTCCAGATATTCTAGTACTCACATCTAGTATCAATTCTCTGTTATCACTGTTTAAATCCATAGCTGCTTGAAGCGCATAGTCCAAGTCCTCATTTGAGTTAAGCAAATGAACATCTTCACAATGCCCCATTTCTCCTTTCGCAGTCGGCGTTTTAGAGAAGAATAACTTCAATCTGAGTTTGCCATAAAATTTGTGAAGGTCCACAAAGGCTTGAAATTCATTAATAACCTGTGTAGGAATGAAACTAAGGCCTCTTTCTCATAATGACACTTCTGTTTGATCAAAATTACATTCAGACAAATTCACGATTTGTAGCTTATTTCTCTCTTCTTGGTTCTCAGTGTACATTCTATTTCTCCTGCTTGTTCTTCCACCCCTAGACACAAGACTTAAAATGAAATTAAATAAGTTTGAGCAGGAAATCATAGCCAAAATGAATAAGAAATAAATTAGAGATCAGAACGACTACGAACAGGGACATATTTTAAAGTGGCCAAAAAAATCACTCTGTGGGTAGAGGTAGATCAAGAGTACTCTTTCAGACACCTGACCAGTCGAGAGCTAGATGAACATTAAAGCAAAGTAACAATAACCAGGGGAGGGGTCAGAAATCTTTTTTAGATCAAGACCAGCGACTGACTGAAGGAAAAGAAAATGAAGAACACGTCATGGCAGGAAGGATGGAAGAACAAGCAGGAGGAATAGAGCGTTCACTAAGAACCAAGGAGAGAGAAATAAGCTACAAATCATGAATTTGTCTGAATGTAATTTTGATCAAACAGAAGTGTCATTATTAGAAAGAGGCCTTAGTTTCATTCCTACACCGGTTATTAATGAATTTCAAGTCTTTGTGGACCTTCACAAATTTTATCGCAAACTCAGACTGAAGTTATTCTTCTCTAAAACATTGACTGCAATAGGAGAAATGGGGCATTGTGAAGACATTCATTTGCTTAACTCAAATGAGGACTTGGACTATGCGCTTCAAGCAACTATGGATTTAAACAGTGATAATGGAGAATCGACACCAGATGTGACTACTAGAATATCTGGAGACTCTAGTACTGAATTCAGCAACTCACAAATAATGGATGAACTAATGAATGAGAATCTTGACGCAAGTGACACCCAGACTCCTATGGAAACAATGCCAGGTAACAATTTGTTACAAATAAAAGGATGTTTGGACAAACTTAGGAAGTCTAAATTTACAGTTGGCTCCACCTTTTACCCTTACAGCAACAATTTAACTATATTGAGTTTTGAAAAAACTGTAGCTAGGCAGGTAAAATTAATTTTGAACAGCCACCCCTCCCCCAGATATTATTATCTAACAAGAAAAGAAAGGTCTTCTCTACAGGGCTTGCTTTCTAGGGACAATATTGTCATTAAGCCAGCTGACAAAGGGGGAAATATTGTAGTTGTGGGTATGATGAAATATGATGCTATGGTACTGGAACTATTGAATAACATAAAAAACTATGAGAAACTGTTAATGGATCCAATCCTGACTTGTAAGAAGGATTTATTTTCCATTTTAAGGAACACTTTGAGTAGGGATGATATTTCAGACAGTGAATATGAATATTTATGGCCTGAAAATCTGGTAACACCATATTTTTACGCATTACCTAAAATTCATAAAGATTTGCATAATCCTCCAGGCAGAACAATTGTGTCAGGGTGTGATTTGTTAACACAAAATGTGGGGACATTTGTTGATTTTTTCCTACAGCTTATGGTTCAGAACCTTAAATCATACATCAATGATAGTAAAGATTTGTTGAGAATATTGAAAGACCTCACTTGGGAGTCAGAGTTCACATGGTTAGGCATAGATGTGGAGTCCTTGTACACTTCCACATGCCATGAACATGGAATTGAATCCATTAGGTACTGGTTAGGAAAAATGTTAAATTCTGAACAGATCCCAAAGGAATTGAGTGTGGAACTGATTGATTACACTCTCACACATAATTATTTTGAATTTAAGGGTCAGTCCTTCAGACAGAAATGTGGCACGGCAATGGGTGCAGCTATGGCCCCAAATTATGCAAACTTGTTTTTGGGCTACTGGAAAGATATTGTTATTTATGACAGAGAAACAAATCCTTTCCACATGCATATTAAAGGCTGGTTCTGCTTTATAGACAATATATTATGTATCTGGGGCAGGACAAGGATCTTATACCAGCATTCATACAATGGCTTAATAATAACAACTTGAATTTGAAGTTTACATACCCTATGGGTATTTAAACACTAGATTTTTTAGATTTAAGTATTTCAGGAAGTGTCTCAGATCACAGGGTGAGGTCAAAGAGTTATAGGAAACTGACTGCTACTAATTCCCTATTGCATGCCACTAGTACACATCCACCTAAGTTGAAGAATTCCATACCTTATGGTCAGTTATTGTGTATTCGTAGAAACTGCAGCAATGAGGAAGATTACAAAACTCAAGCTGATGAGTTAATGGAAAGATTTGAGATGAGGGGGGTATGGTAGTAAACGTCTGAGAGAAATGAGGGAAAAGGTTGATAAAATCAATAGAGAGTCCCTATTACATGATAAAAAAGAGAACATAACAGAACAAGCACCATGCACTTTCATCACGGAGTATAATCACATAGCAGGATGAATAGGAAATGAAATATATCAAAACTGGCTGATTTTGCAGAGTGATCCAGTGGTTCTGATAATGGGAGACTTCAACATGCCGGATACAGATTGGTCAATACCAGCAGGAACATCTGCCAGAACTAGACTCAGTGGATTCCCTGCAGGGGGGAGGGCCTCAAACAACTGGTACAGCAACCCACAAGAGACAGGGCTATCCTAGATCTAGTACTGACTAACAAAGAAGGGATCACAGATCTCCAGGTAGAAGGTCACCTGGGGGCCAGTGACCATCACATGGTATGGTTCAATTTGGCTACTACATCTAAATCATCCCATTCCAAGGCAAAAATATGGGACTTCAGAGGAGCTGACTTTGACAAGATGGCCAACAGAGTTAAGCTAGCCCTGGCAAAAAGAAACACAGGTGAGGGGTACAGGTAAAGGTGCAAGCATTATGATGCAATACTTGAAGCAACATCCCATTGTGTTAGACAGAAAAGGAAGGGCAAAAGAAGAAGGAAACCACTTTGGTTCTCAAATACAGTAGCAGAAAAGGTCAGAGCCAAAAGGCTGGCCTTCAGGAAATGTAAGAGCACAGCGGATGAAGATAGGGAGGCATACCAAACTGCCCTAAGGGAAGCAGGTAAGGCAGTAAGGCAGGCAAAGTCCCAAACTGAGGAAACACTAGCACGAACAGTAAAAGAAGGTGACAAGACTTTCTATAGATACATTAGTGAAAGGAGAGAAAGTCCAGAGGGGTATTGCTGCTTAATGGAGAAAAGGGAGCATGTGAGGAGGAGGACCCTGTAAAGGCATCTATCCTAAATAGATACTTTTGCTCAGTATTTACTGAAGAGAAGGTAGGGCAGGGCCCACAGCTCAGCATCATGGACACAGGGGGAGGGAGGTGAGCACTACTCCCTTCACAAAAGAAAGGGTCCTACAAGAGCTTGCTAAGCTCAGGGTGGATAAGGCAATGGGACCTGATGGCATACATCCCAGAGTACTTAAGGAGCTAAAGGGGGAACTAGCAGAGCCATTAGCAGAATTGTTTAGTGAGTCTCTGAGCACAGAAGAGGTCCCAGAAGACTGGAGAAGGGCTCATGTGATCCCGCTCCACAAGATTGTTAGCAGGGAGGAGGCGGGGAACTACAGACCGTCAGTCTTACCCTCAGTAGTGGGCAAGATTATGGAGGCACTTAAGGAAAGGATAGTGCAACACCTGGAATCCATAGGGGCACAGGATCCAAGACAGCATGGGTTTACAAAAGGAAGGTCCTGTCAAACTAATCTCATAGATTTCTTTGACTGGGTAACCAGAGTGGTGGACCAAGGGGAGCAGTTGATGTCACGCCTACCTTGACTTCAGCAAAGCTTTTGACACTGTTCCACATAGAAGATTGATAAATAAGCTAGGTAGGCTCGGGTGGGTCAGAAGTTGGTCAACTGGGTGGAAAACTGGTTGACGGGCAGAAAACAGAGAGTGGTGGTAAATGGTATACAGTCAGAAGAGATGCTAGTCACAAGTGGGGTACCTCAGGATCAGTCCTGGGGCCAGTCCTCTTCAACATCTTCATTAGTGACCTTGCAGATGGACTAGAGGGTAAGGCTTGTCTGTTTGCAGATGACACCAAGATCTGCAACAGAGTAGATGATCCAGATGGGGTGGGCAGAATGAGAAGAGATCTGGATAAACTAGCAGAATGGTCAGAAGAGTGGCAACTGGGATTTAATGCAAAGAAGTGCAAAATCATGCACATAGGGAAGAGAAACCCTGAAGCCACCTATAGGCTGGGAGGGGAGTTGCTAGCAGTCACAAAGGAAGAAAGAGACTTGGGCATCATCATCACTGATGACCTAAAATCATCCAAGCAGACCTCTAAAGCAGTAGGTGAGGCTAGGAGGGTGTTAGGGTGTATTAGTAGGGGTATCACAAGTCGTAAGAGGGAGGTAATAATCCCTCTGTACAAGACACTGGTTAGGCCCCATCTGGAGTACTGCATCCAGTATTGGAGGCCACACCTTCACAAGGACATTAACCAAATTGAGGCAGTCCAGAGAACGGCAACCAAGATGGTGCAGGGACTGCATCAGAAGACATATGAGGACAGATTAACAGAGCTCAATATGTGTACCCTTGAGCAAAGGAGGGAGAGAGGTGATATGATCGAGGCATTCAAACACCTTAAGGGCATAAACAAGGTGAAAGAGTCTAACATGTTTAAATATAAGAAAAATAGCAGGACAAGAGGACACTGCATGAGATTAGAGGGAGGCCGATTAAGGGGGAATGTGAGGAAATTCTTTTTCACAGAAAGGGTGATGGATGCATGGAATGGCTTACCACAAGAAGTGGTGGCTATGAATACAGTGCAGGGCTTCAAACAGGCATGGGATAGGCATAAGGGAGCAATACAAATGACTATGAATAGATAGGCCACTGACAGAGCAAAGGCCGATGGCACATTTATAAGGTAGAAAAAGAAATGGGCAGACTGGATGGGCCTTGCGGTCCTTATCTGCCGTCAACTTCTATGTTTCTATGTTTCTATGGTTGGTTCAGCTGTGGGTGATAAACCCTGTATAACATTCACTACAGCTAAAAACCTGAAAGACAAACTTGTACATAGCAGAGCAGTTAGAGATGAATCACCAGAACAGCATACATGGCTACCAAAATGCCCGGTAGGTTTTTACAAGTGCATGAGATGTAATGTGTGTAGATATAGTAATAATGTAAGAACTTTCAGACATCCGTGCAAGGAGAATGTGCAATTTAGTATACATGAACTCATCACTTGTGATACCATTTATGTGGTTTATGTCCTATGGTGTAGTTGTAACCTTCTTTATGTAATAAAAACAGTAAGACCATTGAAACTAAGAATACAGGAGCATGTATGCTCCATTTTACATGGTAGGAAAGACACACCAGTAGGAACACATTTTGCTGTGTCACACAATTCTAACCCCAGTTGTTTGAATTTTGTTGGGATTGAGATGATACCACCAGCAAAGAATGGAGGAAACAGATCAAATATGTTACTCCAATGAGAAAGAAGGTGGATTTATAGATTGGAGAGTGTAAAACCAAAAGGAATGAATAATAAGTGGGATCTCTAACCTTTTTTGACTAAAAAGTAAATAATTTATGTTTTGAACTATTAAATCAGATAAGTTTTTTCTTTTGAATATTGATTTTCTCTCTTTCTCCTTCTCCTTTCAGATTTTCAACACTTTTTCTTGATGTCCTGCCCCTCTGTATTTTCCAGTTAGATATTTTGCACTTAATTTCCAGGAGGTCTCAGTGAAAATCCCTCATTACAATGAGAGTTGCCTTATGAATGTGCCACTATTGCTATGGCTTCTTAGAGTGGTTTGGTCATTTTGTTTTGCTTTTTTATAATTTTTTTTTTTAATTATAGAATTTCATCTATAACACTGGTAACTATTAGGACTAATTTTGTCTTTAGTGCATATGACTGTAATTTGCTTGGGTTAATGATATAAAATCGAAAGGGATTTTGTTTTGTAAGGTATTAACCACAATTACCCATTATGTATTTAGTATAACCAGATTACAGTTATTTATCAGTTGTAGTTTATGTGGGTGTTTGTATTATTTTATATCACCATCTAGTGGTTATGGAGAAAAAAGCAATTCAGACTTTAATGTTTAATTACATTTTATTGCTTGCACTTGTTTTGTATGTATATAAGTCTTTCCATTATGAACAAACCCCACCCCCTGAGGAAGTCTCATTTTGAATCGAAGCACTGGGGAGTTTGTACTGTGAAGTTCTTGCTGTGACCGTTGGTGCCAATTTGTTAAATAAATTCAGCACTTTTGAATTTCTTTTGCATCTGTGACTTTACAGGTCCGAGTGCAGTGGGAATTGTGTTTGCTTGTATCTATAAAGTGCCTGACAAAATCTTTTACACAGTCATCTCCTTCAGATGCCCAACATCTGCTATCATCCAGTTGCTTGGCATAGACCTAATTTGGTGTGTGTGTTCCTGTTTCTTGCCTTGCCTCAAAATCAAACGCTATATATTTCTCAGAGGTCTTCACTTGTTTCAGTGGAAACATGTAACACAAATGTTTGTCAGCAGTCATAAGAGAACCACATCTAGGACATTTGCCCATTTTACATTTTTGATTTCCTTTGTATATGGCAAAACATTCTTCACATAGCTTGCTTGATTCTCAGGGCACCATGCCTAAATCAGCTTTGGTTGTGTGCCTCTCCAGACAATCTAAGGATCTACAGATTTTTTTTTTACATTTTGGGCATTTTACTGGCAATCTGTTCTGCACAGGCTGGATCACAGCACACCTTACACAAAAGAGTGCATGAGTGATGATTTTTGTGGCTGAAGGCTGATTGACAGTATTCATAGAGATATCTGGCCCCTATAAATTTCTTGACATTTGTGACACTGTAAAAGTGATTGTTATGATATAATACAAACAGTGTTTTAGGGTAGCTCCCAGACCCTATTGAAAATGTTTGCCAATTTTCTTCATCATGATATAGAACCTTAACAGTTATTCCTAAAAATTGTTCAAATTGTGGCACATCACTGAAACTGGCAGGCATGTGTTCTGACAAACCTATCTCAGCATGCAATATTTTAGCCTTACTGGTCAATTGATTGTTGGTCAGGTGTCTGTTTTGGAGTGCAAGTACACTTTCAGCAAAACAAAAAACATTATCTCTGTTGTTTAAATCAATCACGTAATGCCTCTTTTTCTCAATTATTTTGCTATAGAGGATAGAACTCAGTGTACGTCTACTCCCCACCCCACCACCCTCCTGGTTTCTGGTGGTTGTTACCACCAACTGTAAAGAATCATAAGCAATGACTTCATCATTGATGTGTAACATGTCATCTATGTGATCTAAGAATGCACTCGCATTTAACTCTTCAGGGTGTGTTATCGAGAACAGGGGGTGATTTAAAGAGCCAGTACTCAAATGCAATTGTAGAAAATCATGTACCCCTAACTAAGGGATAATGTGGTCTAAACGGTCTTAAATTGCTGATTGCATAGCTTGAATGTCCTGGCTGAATGATGCTAATCTATTCAGATTTGCAAACGTAAATGTCTGATAAAATTCTGTTGCTCTAAAGTTTTGTAGCAAAATGTTCATAATGCCGAATTCTTTCTAAAAAAAACTGGAGGGGGGTGCTGGTTTTCTAATTCAGCATCTGGCTGATTTTCAGCAAGCTGCTGTGATGCCTTATGGTGTAATATGATTTTGGCACACCTTATTTTCTTTCCCAGATGTTCTAGGGTTCTTTTATTTTTATCCCATGTAATTCTTTTCACTCGTCTATTTGTTTTCACTCTTTTAGCACTGATCCCATTTTTATTCAGCCTGTGAGATTTTCTGTCTTGTTACTGTTTCTGAGACAGTTTCAGTTCCAGCGCTTTGATTGTTGGATACATTTCTGCTATCTGATGAGCATGTTTCAGCTCTGAGTTAAATTCCTTAGCTACTCATATCAAACAAAATACATGTTTTATCACAGTACCATTTAAAGAGTCATTTTTAAAAAGTGATGTCCCCTGTAACCTGCCATGATCCACAAGTCCTTTAAACAAGGCGCCAGCTATTAATGGAAACAATGTCAGCAGTGACTTCAGTGCAACAATGTTCCTTTCTTCAATCCTTGGGTGAGACACATCTCTGCCTGCAACCCCTGAGCTGGTGGAAAGTTGTACCCTCTGGTTAAAATTTAAACAAGTGCCATTTACTGCATTTAAACTTTCAGTGCTGGTAGTGGCAATTTCAGTAGGCCGCTGTTTGTTTTCACATACTTCTGAATGTATCTTTTTATGTTGATTGCGCACATGCGCAAGAAACATGTTGTGGCAGGTTTCTGCAGAAGCAGGTTGTGGAGGCGTGGCACTGTTGTGCCTAATGCCCCCACAGCCTGCAAAGGCTTGTCCCCCATCCCCCAATGCTGTGGCACGCTGCTGCTGACACTAGTTCAGCCAGTAGTGCCACAACTTTAAAACAAATTAGCCGCTGCAATCAGGGGCCCCTTCGTCATTGCATCGTCAGCCATCCGCTGCAATGAGGAAGTGACCCGTCATTGCAGGGCTGGATGTAGCATCTGTGGTATTGTTTGTGAACATGGCGGCAGCTTGCCGCCGTATTCACAAACAATATGTACCTCCCCAATGTTTATTTGCCGACGGGGGAGCCCACTCCCCATCGGCAGAAAGGAATCCCCTCCTTTTGTTGTTTGCTGATGGGGGTGCCCAATCCCTGTCAGCAGAAATAAATCCCCCCCTTTTGTCGTTTGCTGACGGGGGTGCCCAATCCCCTGTCAGCTACAGCTGTCCTTCCCAGACTCCGGTGGCATGCTGGGAGCCCACCCCAGTGTGCCCCATGCCCCGGAAATGTGGAAAGCGTCCTACGACATTTTCTTGTACCTGAAAGAAAGGAAACAGTCCCTCGTAGTCTCCCTGCACCCCCCCTACAACCCGCACCCACCCACTGTGCACCCAGCCTCCCCACACAGCCCCTCAACCCATACTTACATCTGGAGCATGGCGCGACAATCTTCGCTGGACCGGGAACATGTCTGCACTCTTCAAAGCTGACCATGAACTGAGGAAATGCCGGTAAGCTGTATAAAGTAATGAATAGGGTTTTTTCAACTTTAGTGCATATCTCGGGCATTTTTGGGAATTTTTTCACCAAATTTTCAACATGGGGTTTTTGGGACCCCTCCTCATGAATTCTTGAACTGTCATGGTGTTACTCAGCCCCGAAAGGTGGTTTCGCAGTCACTGTGTGGAATCACCCTTTGGGCTGATTAATGAAATGACAGTGCCAGTGTTCATGAGGTGGGCTCTCAAAAAGCCTATGTTGCAAATTTGGTGGAAAAAATCCAACAAATGACTGTTTTACAAGCGTGCGTTGCACAGTTGCTATGTGCGCTCGTAACTTCATGAATGTACAATATTTTCATGCCAGATTTTCAACATTGGCATTTTGTCACACCTCCTTGTGAGCAGTACAGCTGTCATTGTTCACATCCTGGCCAAAATGTGTTTTCGCACTTCTGGCACAAAATAGCGCGATTGCTGTGGGAAATCAGTGTTCAGGACAGATTAAGAAAATGACAGAGACACTGTTCATGAGTAGAGGTCCTAAAATGCCTATGTTGAAAATTTGGTAATGATACTCCATAAAATGACTGTGTTACGAGCGTGCATTGCACAGTTGGCACACACGCTTGTAACTTCGCAAATTTCTAATATTTCACTCCCGATTTGCAACATTGCCATTTTCCCAGACCTTCTTATGAACAGTACAGCTGCCATTATTCCTTTCCTGGCCAAAATATGTTTTTGCACTTCCGGCACAGAATAGAGCGGTCGCTGTGGGAAATCACTGTTCGGGACAGATTAAGAAAATGACAATGGTACTGTTCATGAGCAGAGGTCCTAAAATGGCTATGTCAAAAGTTTGGTGATGATAGCCCATCAATGGACTGTGTTACAAGTGTGCATTGCGCACTTTCCATGCACTCTTGTAACTTCACAGATTTGTAATATTGTCACACCACATTTCCAACAGTGCCATTTTTTCACACCTCCTTATAAGCAGCACAGCTGTAATTTTTCACATCCTGACCAAAATGTGTTTTCACAGTTCCGGCACAGAATAACATGGTCACTGTGGGAAATCAGTGTTCGGGACAGATTAAGAAAATGACAGTGGTACTGTTCACGAGCAGAGGTCCAAAAATCCCTATGTTGAAAATTTGGTGACAAAACTCCATAACATGACTGTGTTACAAGTGTGCGTTCAACTGTTTCCACACACCCTTGTAACTTCACAAATTTGTAATACTGTCACGCCACATTTTCAACAGTGGCATTTTTTCAACTTCTTATGAACACTGCAGCTGTCATTTTTCACATCCTGGCTACAATATGTTTTTATACTCCTGTGGACAATAGCACGGTCACTGTGGGAAATCAGTGTTTGGGACAGATTAAGATCGACCGAGTGAGAGGGGGGGAGTGACCGAGCTCAACTGAGCTCTGTCAGGACTGCTGCAGATTTGTTTGTGGCAGACAAAGACCCCAACACAAGAGCTCAGAACAAAAGGGCAGCCTGCAGCACTGGGAGAAACAGAACAAAAGAGCGAGTGAGGGAGGGGGAGTGAGCTTAACCGACGGCCGGTCAGGACTGCTGCAGATTTCTTTGTGGGCAGAAAAGGCATCGAACAGGCATAGGGGCCCAGTACAAAAGCCAGCCTGCAGCAGTGGGAGAAACAGTACAAGTGAGTGAGACAAGGGGACTTAGTGAGCTCAACGGAGCTCTGTCAGAGCTGCTGGGATTTCTTTGTGGGCAGAAAAAGGCACCAATGCAGGCAGGATCCCCATATAAAAGGGCAGCTTGCAGCACCAGGACAAACAGAATGAGCGATGAGAGCTCTGTCGGGACAGCTGTGGATTTCTTTGTGGACAGACAAAGTTGCCAACACAGCCAGGAACTCCATGCAAAAGCGCAGTCTGCGGCGCCAAAAGAAACAGAACGAGCAAGTGACAGAGCAGTAGTGAGTGAGCTCAATGGAGCCCTAGTGTGACTGCTGCAGATTTCTTTGTGGGCAGAAAATGTGGCAATGCAGGCAGAAGCCCAGTACAAAAGGCCAGCTTGCAGCGCCAGCAGAAACGGAATGCAAGAGTGACAGAGGGGGAGTGAGCGAACTCAGTGGAGCTGTGTCAGGACTGCTTCAGATTTCCTTCTGGCCAGAAAAAAGCCACCAAATGCAGGCAGGAGCCCAGTACAAAAGGGTAGCCTGCAGTGCCAGGAGACACAGAACGACCACGTGAGGGAGGGGGAGTCGATGAGCTCAATGGGGCTTTGTTGGGACTGCTGCAGATTTGTTTGTGGGCAGGAAAAGGCAGCAATGCATGCAGGGGCCCAGTACAGAAGGGCAGCCTGCAGTGGCAGGAAAACCAGAATGAGCGAGTGAGTGAGCTCAACAGGGCTGTATTGTGACTGCTGCAGAGTTCTTTGTGGGCATAAGAATGCAGCAACGCAGGCAGGAGCCCAGTAGAAAAGGGCAGCCTGCAGTGCCGGCACAACAGAATGAGTGAGTGAGAGAAGCAGAGTGAGCGAGCTCAACAGAGCTCTGTTGGGACTGCCATAACATGACTGTGTTACAAGCGTGCGTTGAACTGTTTCCACGCACCCTTCTAATTTCCCAAATTTGTAATACTGTCATGCCACATTTTCAACAGTGGCATTTTTTCACAACTCCTTATGAACACTACAGCTGTCATTTTGCACATCCTGTCTAAAATATGTTTCTGCTCTCCTGCCGCACAATAGCGCAGTCGCTCTGGGAAATCAGTGTTTGGGACAGATTAAGATCGACCGAGTGAGGGGGGGAGTGGCCAAGCTCAACTGAGCTCTGTCAGGACTGCTGTGGATTTGTTTGTGGGCAGACAAAGGCCCCAACACAAGAGCACACAGTACAAAAGGGCAGCCTGCAGCACTGGAAGAAACAGAACGAGAGAGCAAGTGAGGGAGGGGGGTTTAACTCACCCAGAGTGCTGTCAGGACTGCTGCAGATTTCTTTGTGGGCAGAAAGGCCAATATGCAGGGCCCAGTACAAAAGGGCAGCCTGCAGCAGTGGGACAAACAGTGCGTGAAATGTAGTGAGACAGACTTAGTAGCTCCAATGGAGCTCTGTCAGGATTGCTGGGATTGCTTTGTGGCAGAAAAAGGGCCAATGCAGACAGGAACCTTATTAAAAGGGCAGCTTGCAGCGCCAGGACAAACAGAATGAGCGATGAGAGAGGGAGACTGAGCGACCTCAATGCAGCTCAGTCAGGACAGTTGCGGATTTCTTTGTGGACAGACAAAGGTGCCAATGCAGCCAGGAGCCCCATACAAAAGCGCAATCTGTGACACCAAGACAAACAGAACGAGCGAGTGACAGAGCGATACTGAGCGAGCTCAACAGAGCTGTAGTGTGACTGCTGCAGATTTCTTTGTGGGCAGAAAATGCAGCAACACAGACAGGAGCCCAGTACAAAAGGCCAGCTAGCAGCGCAGGCAGAAACGGAATGCAAGAGTGACAAACGGGCAGTGAGCGAGCTCAGTGGAGCTGTGTCAGGACTGCTTCAGATTTCTTTCTGGCCAGAAAAAGCCACCACTGCAGGCAGGAGCCCAGTACAAAAGGGCAGCCTGCAGCACCAGGAGACACAGAATGAGCAAGTGAGGGAGGTGGAGTCAGTGAGCTCAACAGGGCTTTGTTGGGACTGCTGCAGATTTGTTTGTGGGCAGAAAAAGGCAGCAATGCATGCAGGGGCCCAGTACAAAAGGGCAGCCTTCAGTGGCACAAAAACCAGAATGACCAAGTGAGTGAGCTCAACAGAGCTGTATTGTAACTGCTACAGATTTCTTTATGGGCATAAGAAGGCAGCAACACAGGCAGGAGCCCAGTAGAAAAGGGCGTCCTGCAGCGCCGGCAGAACAGAATGAGCGAGTGAGAGAAGGAGAGAAGGGAAGTGAGCGAGCTCAATGGAGCTTTGTCGGGACTGCTGCAGATTTCTTTGTGGGCAGAAAAAGGTGCCTACAGAGACAGGAGCCCAGTACAAAACGGCAGCCTGCAGCACCAGGAGAACCGGAATGAGTGAGTGAGACAGGCGGACTGAGCGACCTCAACAGACTTCTGCCGGGACAGCTATGGATTTCTTCATGGGTAGAAAAAGCCACCAACACAGGCAGGAGACCAGTACAAAAAGGCAGCCTGCAGTGCCAGGAGACACAGAATGAGTGAGTGACACAGGCGGAGTGAGCCACCTCAATGGAGCTCTCTCGGGACAGCTGCGTATTCCTTCCTCGGCAGAACAAGGTGCCAACGCATGCACCACCCCAGTACAAAAGAGCAGCCTGCAGCACTGGGACTAACAGACTGAGCCACTGACAGAGGCCCACTGCGCGAGCTCAACAGACCAATGCAATCAACATTCAGCATTGAAAAATGCTTGTTATGTTATCTTTTCCCTGAAGCACACATTTGAACTGTTGACAAACAAACAAAAAAAAAGCAGAGCATCAACCTATCACTTAAGTATTTTAAACATTACAGGAGTATCTATAAAGTAACACTGTAAGGTCTAAAGGGTCTGTAGGTCCATCATGTCTGCCCCAAAGAACTACCAATCAAAGGCTGCCTAGCTTTCATTTACATAATTATGAAGACATCTTGCAAAGATCATTCACACACACTTACACTAAAAAACTGTTAAGACGATATAAATACTAACATACTAAAATGCCAGCAGAATAGGCCTAATGGTCTCTCAAGTCTGCTCGATTTTCAGCACCCGCACTGAGGATGTATTTTAAATATTTTCTCAAACTACAAAGCAGTTAAGCCATAACCCCAACACAAGCTAACCCCATTTTATTCAATCATATGTAGTAAGATAGAGTCCTCTAATAGAAATATAACATTGTATTTATCTGACACACACACACACACACACACACCAGTCAGACAGAGGCTACTTATGTAAAACAATGTAAATGCATCCTATTTTCTTAAACTTGCATTACAAAGCATTTAAGCAAACATAAATACATTTGTTTACTGTCAGCAAACATTTAAATTAGCTCCAACACATGCTAATTCCATTTTACTCAAACATATGTAGTAAGTCAGATGTCCCCTAATAGATATATAGCATTGTATTTATCTGATACATGCACACACACACACACACACACACACACACACACACCCAATCAGATAGAGGCTACTTATGTAAAACAATGTTATTGCATGCTGTTTTCTCAAACTAGCACTAAGGAACATTTAAGCCAATATAAATACATTTGTTTATAGTCTGCAAACATTCAAATTAACCCCCAACACAAGCCAACCTCCCTCAACTACAATCTACAAAGATGTGCTAAACAAAGATTACCCCCACCATTTTATAAAACATATGTAGTAAGACAGATGGCCCCTAATAGATGTATAACATTGTATTTTATCTGTCAAATCCCCTACCAATCAGACAAAAAAAAAAAGCCGACTGGCTTTTAGTTGTAATAACAAAGCATTCAGGTAGATTCATTTTACACATTTTCAGCAACAATAAATACCTTGTGGTTATGGTATTGATACACCGGCTTCCATTATGTCATTATCAGATAGATCTCCTGAATCAGACTAGCTGTTCATGATCATAAAGTTTTCAAAACTATGAATTTCTGGTCTTTGGGACCCTAACTACCTAACTATATACAAGACTCAGCCAGGTGAACTCATGCTTAGTGACTATCACAAGGTTTCTATAAGACAGACCCCATTGATGAATATTACTGATGTCATCTCTTATGACAAGTAGCATGCATCAGCGTGTATAGCAGGAGTTTATTAATATCAGCTATCGTCTCTGTGACCATCACACACACAGCACAAGGTTTCTAGAAGACAGCTCCCATTGATAAATACAGTTATGCCATCTCTTGTGATACATAAGAGACAGTCCCCTATTGATCCTGTATGATGATGTCATCTCTTATGACAAGCAACCCCACATCAGCGTGTATAGTAGGAGTCTATTAATATCAACTATCCTTTATGTGACCATCACACGGATGGCATGAAGTTTCTAGAAGACAGTCCCCCATTGATAAATATAGTAATGTCATCTCTTGTGATACATACGAGACAGTCCCCCATTGATCCTGTATGGTGATGTCATCTCTTATAAAAAGCATCACAAATCAGCATGTATAGTAGGAGTCTATTACTATCAGCTATCCTCTGTGTGACCATCAAGCAGGTGGCACAATGTTTCTAGAAGACAGCTCCCATTGATAAATATAGTTATGTCATCTTTTGTGATACATAGTATGACTAGTATGTGATTTTTATACTGTAATGTTGGGCAGGGCATGTTTAATAGGAACTTTTAATAGGAACTTTCTTAAGTTTCTCAGAGTATAAAAGTCTCCATGAAGCAGTCTACTGGTTTTTCAGTTTTACATAGGTAATGCAGAGCACTTTTTGTTGCTTCCTAGAGGTTAAAACACTCTTAAATACTTTCAACAGTATATTAATATATATTTAATAGAAATATATGCTTTTGATAAACAGTGATCTTTGTAAATTATCTTTTTCAAAGGAAATAGAAAAAATATGTTTAGTTTCTGACATCAAAATACCAGATTTCTGATGTATTCATTTAAAAGAAAATGTATGTAGAGAGTATGGCTGTTCTTAAACAGACTTTAGGATCTGAAGCAGTCTACTTAGAATAAGCATACATTGTAAAATCAGCTTAGTCACTGGACAGACACACACACACACACACATATGCTGTCTCTGCTTTTAAAGTTAGGACTCATTTTCTTTTTCACATTAAAAAAGAAATCACTGTTTTTTTCATAAATACTTACATGCATTGTATTAAAATAACTTTCTTACACAATAGAGAGAAAATGGTCTTACAGCACAGTCCTCTGAGCTTCAAAGCACATTTCACACACACACACAAAAAAATACCTGAGTAAAAAGGCACCCTGCAGTTATCCCACAGATCGACAGGAGGGAGGTTGAGGGAGGGCAAGGTAGTGATGGGTATAAGGTAGGTAATGGTGGGGCAAGAAGAGAGGAGGGGAGAGACTCAAGTTCCAGCCAGGTGATGGGTGCAAGGTAGGTGGTGGTGGGGCAAGGAGAGAGGAGGGGAGAGATTCAGGTTTGAGGTAGGTGATGGGTGCAAGGGTGGTGGTATGACAAGGTGGGAGGATGGGAGAGTTCATGCCAAGATATTGTGGCAGGGGGTCGAGGGAAAGAGGATGGATTCATGTTCAAGCTAGAATGGGGGTGGTTGTGGTTTGAGGTGATGGAGGATGGACTTGGGTTTCAGCTTGGATGGTGTCACAGATGTTCAAAAGGACTGGGGATGGAGGAATAAGGATGATGGGATGTAGAATGGAAATGATGTGTCATTTTCAGGTTCAAGAATATGTAATTTCCTGCATTTCATACATCCTTTCCTGGGGTTTGAGGTAGGACGTCATGCGTTTAGGGTGGGATTTCCTGCACAGAAGGCGGGACGTCCTGTGCAATTAGCAGATGATTCTGATTGGTCCATTTTAGGTTATGCCTACCTGTCAAATGATGTGGCACACACTGATTGGCTGAAATTTAACATTTGATGAGATATATGAACTCTATACTACTCTAGTTCTTTCTTTTTTTTTTGTTGTACCATTTGTTTTATACTATTCATGTGCTGAGAAATTTGATAATGTTATTTTAAGTGTTTGTTAGGCACCTTGGTATTTTTATTATTATTATAAGAACCAAAAAAGAGGTACAAAACACTAAAAAATGTGGAAGAGGGAGAGACACATGAAGGTAGTGAGACAAAGGAGGACAGAACTGCATGGTCTGCCAGCTTTGCTCATCTGCAATCCATTTAGACAACACAGACACATCAAGATCAGAGAGGGAGGAGAGGGCTGAAAACCTCACTGGGGAGGAGGCATACGGGAAGCACAGGAATTTCTTTTTACATAAAAGGACAAGTTGTATCTGTAACCCATGTAATGGAAATAATGTAAGTTTCCAGGTTAACATTGAAAAACAGGAAACATTAATTGCACTGAAAAGTTCAGTTGTTTTATCAGTTGTACCTGGTTTATGTGTGTTTACATTTTTTCCCTTTTTTCCTCTGGGGTGACCACCTGCCCTTGCTTGGTCCCATGGGAGACAGACACAGCCCCTGTGATAGGCAGGTTGTGATGGGACTGAAACTTTGTAGACCCCCCACATCTCTCTCTCTTGTTTTACCGACAGTAGCGAACATATCATTTTATTGAAGTACATGAGACACCGAATGAACAGAAAATCAATCAGTGCTGGAAACACTATTTCACACACCAAGCATGTACAATAACTTGTACATTAGCACTAGGAGGGGACACGTGACACTCATCAGGATCTCACACTCGCACAGCTGCCTGTACAGTGTACTGACCATATGTATCAGAAGAATGTACAACCAATACGGTACCAGTCTGGTAACACTGGACTGGCTGTAAGTTGGATTGTACCTTAGTAATTGACTACAGCCATTCCTTTTCAACAAAAAAATCAGAATACTACTACTTTAAAAAAAATGAAAACAGGAAGACATTAATATTAAGTTATGGGGGGTGACTGTCCCTTTCCTAAACAGTGACTGTAATGAAATACTTGATTGGAGCCTGATTTTGTAGGATTAGAGATGGGGAAATGACTTGATCCTAGAGAATTCACATTTGCGATGCACAAATGATTGGTTACTAGTGGTACACTGTTTAAACCCCTTCAGTAGAGATCCCATAACCCATCCTCCCAGTTATTGACAGTGAGGCTAAATTCAATACTGCCACAGAATTACCACATCAAACTTGTATTGTGCTTTTTCCATGTCGCAGAATGGGAGCATCACTAATGCTTTCACAGGCTGCCATTACTCAGTGTGTTCAAGTTTGTGGGAGCAGGCATAGGCCGAGGCTATTTTTTTTTTGTGAGTTTCCATTTTACTGCCTTTTTTTGTCACTTTGGGGAATTCTAGGCAGTGCCATGTAGCAAAAAATAAATAAATGAATACATAGAGAGTAGCAATGGAGCACTGAACTGTAAATTACCAACCTGCTTGCTGTCACACAAGAAAAGATGAAGTCAAAGATGCAGAAAGACTGGGTCTGGGATTGGGGGAATCGCCTGGGTATCATGGCAGCAATGGTTTAAATTTTTGTCAGGGGAATTGGATGGGAGAAGCGTGACTCTCCAGTGGCTAGTCTACTCTGGCTTACCAGCTAGGTTATGCAGAGTAATGCCAGAGAGCAGAACAGCCCGAGAGTTGATGATATAGAAGGGGCAACTGGCAGTGGCAAGCCATGAGATTGTGAGTTGGTTGGCTCATTTTCTGATGTTCTTGGCTGGCTCAGTGAAGTTGCTGTCTCCAGAACCAATGAAGTCTCTCTCTCTCTCTCTCTCTCTCTCTGAACCATGCATGGCATGACTCAAGACAGAATGGGAACTACTCTGGCTGGCTTGTGGGCTACAGTGAGAAAATTACAGAACTGATTGGCAAAGGGCATTGCAGAGCAAAGAAGCATGTGGACAAAATGTCCAATTATTGCCCTGCAGCCTCCACTAGATGGTTTGGTAGTGCACAGGTGTCAGTATGTCTGTCACATGGTTCACACACCCTCCCTTGCAGAGCCACAGGACCAGGGCTTAGGACCCATGACATTTAAACTGCAGTGCTTCCTGGGGTCAGCATCGGTGAGGCTACAGCGAGCAGGCAGCCCTCTGCCAGTGGTGTCAAAGTAAGGGCAGCACAGTGCCAGACCCAATTCATCCACTCGCTGCTGAAAGTGAATCCAGAGTCTTTGCAGGAGGGAAGAATAACATTATGCCACAAAATACTGCAACAATCGGGATGCCTTGCATCGCAGCATCAGCTTCTCCACTACATGCAAACAGTTTGGCATGGTGTGAGAGGCTAACACTGCAATGATGAAGTGCTCCTTGATTGAGATGGCAAAATTGTTTCAAGTTGGTGGCGTGCTTGCAAACTAGTGTCACCACCAGCAAACACATGCATTGTTGACACACAGCCAAGTCCACAAAAGCAGTGGTGGCATTGGCCACAACAGTGCTGCACCTCCACAACCCACTTCTCTCCTAAGCTGCCACAACATGTTTCTTGTGCATGCATGCAAGCAAACATAAAAATGATACAGCCCCAGGAACAGATGGGATCAGGTTAGAATTATATAAAATCTTTATAGAGGAATTGTCACCAGCTTTAGAAACAGTCTATAACAGCATGTTTAAGCAATAAGGCATGACAGGGTGTGTGTTATTGTTGTTATTGTGTAATAACATCACTCCTGGGGTGGGTTGAAGCATGAGGCAAAGCTGAGTGCTTCCACCACCCCAGGAGTGATGCTATTACACAATAACACACATCCCTGGAATACCTTATTGCCATTATACAATGCCTTGTTTGTTTGTTTTTAAAAAGAACAAAGAAAAAATACTTTTACATGCATGTTTTCTTTTATTTTTGTGGGTGTAGGTGTATTTCTTTAAAAAAAAGTCTGGAATACATCTTCCACCAGAAGGTGGAGCTGTTGCCAACATGATCATATCTGCTGAGTCCCCAAGCTTTGTCTTGTTTTTGGTGCCACAAGTCTCCCCTGCACCCTTCTCAGCGGTGTCTTCCATATAATAGTGGATGTTTGTTGAGGGGACAGTGCTTCACATTTTCTTTTTTTGAAATTAAGTCAGTGTGTTTAAGTGGCTGCTGGCATCTTGTGACAAGTGTACAGCATGGCTCTAAAATGCGTACATGTGCTCAAACCATCTCAGCACAGCGAGGGTGAAGGAAGAGCAGTTGTTTTTTACAATGTTGGGTTTCTTTTCAATTGTATTTTTTAACTGGCAAATGATCTTCGGGTGACCAGGCGGCTGACGACGAACATCCCTGTCTGAAGTCGGTTATGCGAACAATCAAGTTGCATGGTGTGGCTGTTGCAGGTACTGAACAAGTTGTAGTTTTACACAGTAGCAGGCAGCACTGTGTTTATCTAAAAAAATTACTGTTTTTCTCTACGTTAGATAGATTTGTGTAGGGGAGATGACTTTATTGTGATAGGCAGGAATTGGGGAGAGGCTTTTGTACAATAGAGCCGTGGGCTGTGAGAGTTTCAGGGCATTGCTGGCTTCATTGTGACTTGTGTCATGAGTGAGGGATTTCTTTAACTGTTCTCTGGTCAGTTGTATGCCTGGGCTTAATACAGTGATGTTGTAGTTCAATAACATCACTGTCCAAGGCACACACTGACCAATCAGGATACAAAAGATTCTCTTGCCATTGTATAATACAAGATAATGGTCTTTTCCACACCATGAATATGACATACGTAATTATTTTACACAAAAAAGGTGCTAAGGAGGATCTTAAGAACTGGAGACCTTCAAGTTTGCTAAATATGAACCTCGAAATACTTAGCAAAATCTTTTCAAATAGAATGGTACAGGTTGCAGAACATTTAATTAGTCCAGAATAAACTTGTGCATTACCATAAAGGCAACATAATGATAACCTTATTATGTTAAGACAAATATTCTATAAAGCTTCTACAGATGATCAACAAGATTATATCTTAGGGATGGACCAGGAAAAAGTTTTTGATAGAATAGTTTATGACTTTTTATTTCAAACTTTGATAGCTTTTGGATTTCTAGACAAATTTATTATTTGGTTACAGTTAATGTATAATAATGCTAAGTGTATATGGAATATAAATGGGTGGCTTGGAAAGGAAGTGAGAATATGAAGGGGGTCAGCCAAGGGTGTCCCCTCAGCCTTCTCTTGTATACCTCTAGTATAGACATTGTATTAAGGAAAATTGATTCATGGAATAGCTGTTGATGCAATATTAGACTGAATAAAAACATTTGCTTATGAAGATGATTTGGTGCTATGTTTGGCCCCAACCACAGATGACAAAGCCTTATTAGATACTTGCGCTGCATTCTCTGCACAATCCGGTTCTAAAATAAATTATGAAAAAAGTTCAGGAGTAATATTAGGCAACACCCCAATTCCAGATGAAGGACTGATGGGAAGCATACCAGTCACTAGGGGGACAATTTTTTATACTAGGTGTAGACTTTGGAGGTGATAATTTAGGAACACAGAATTAGGATAAGTGGTATGAGCAAATAGGTTAGTAGGAAGTTGGAAAGGGCAACAATTATCAAAAAAGAAAAGAATACTACTTATTAAGACCCTGTTGATACCTATCTTTCTTTATGTTAGTTATGTTTATCCTCCCCCTCAAAATATGTTTGTGGCTTTCTATAACATATTTTTTCAAGCATTATGGGGAAGCCATTTGAACCCCATAAAAAGAAAGATTACATATAGGACAATACGGGGGGGGGGGGTAGGCATGATATACGCCATAGCCTTTTTTTGCAGTATTCCTTATTCATATAATTATGGTAGTGCATTAAAACCTGGGTTCATGTTATGGAGGGAATGTGTATTAGGTTGGTTAAGACCTTGCTGGGATGCATGGGATAGATTTAAAACAAGTAGGTTACATAGGATACCTTCCCTACCAGGGTATGGAACAGATTAACACATGGTCAAATGGGAAATTATGGCAGGACACACACAAACATTAGGTAGGAAGAGCATATATATGCAGATTATTGTGAAAGAAAGAGAATAAATAATACAATTTCCAGAA
This sequence comes from Neoceratodus forsteri, assembly GCA_016271365.2. NCBI lineage: Eukaryota > Metazoa > Chordata > Ceratodontiformes > Ceratodontidae > Neoceratodus > Neoceratodus forsteri. The sequence continues at coordinate 17,209,081 of CM028129.1, read as the reverse complement.
AGTCCACAACATAGAATGTATGGGCAACAGTGAACAACAACAGTGTCGTTCACTTTGAGAGGTTGTCATGACAACTGTTAAAACCTCGAAAGCGAAGCTCGAGAGGTTTGAGGGTGTCATTACACCTCAAGAAGTGAATGTCACTGTTGTTGTTCCCTGTTGCCCATACACTGTCTTTTATAGTGTATGGGCACCAGAAAATTGCTATCGGGACAATAAATTTAGGTTATGCTACTACTTTCTCTCCTATACGCTGGCACTGGAAGTAAATATATTCTTATGTTGAGCCCAAAGGTGGAGTTAAAACACAACATTCAAGGAATTTTTATCTATCCGCAATTTGCGGGATGTCGAAAATACTACGGATCTCTCCCTCTTCCGCAAGGTGAGATTTTAACATCCTCACATCCATATCAGTTTTTTTATAATCCACTTGTTTTTTTGCTCCTCAGTAAAACATTTGCAGTCCATGCTGTCGGGCCTTTTTACCGATGGTGAGATGGGATGGGGGTATTTAGTGCTATGCTGCAGTTTAAGGCCTGTTATTTGCTCCCTACTCATTTCAACTGGTCAAACTGTTGTGCGGCAGTTTAAGCTTTAGAACACAGATGCTTGTGACCGCACAATCTAGTTCCAAGTTGTTCTACCATTGATGTGACATGACATCGATAGTATAACGGCAGCTGGACGTCACGTCGATGGTACAACAACACTGGTGAAAGATGGATTTTACCACACAATGACGTTCTAACATACGTTATATAAGGTTAGGTATAATATAAACAAGTTTAGCCTTAAAAGATTACCAGACTTTGTCTGGGATTCTGTATGGATGAGATTATTCAGAAAGTTTAATCTCAGAAGTAAAAATAAGCACAAACAGGTGCAAGAGAGATATATTATTTAAGGCACACATGTATTTGAGTAATGGAAACCCAGGTTTGTTTGTTCCTGGAATGTGCATATGTAAAGTAATTTTGGCCTTATATAGCAGATATCTGTAAGGAACCTCTTTTTTCAAGTGTAACCTATCCACAGTAGATGTATGGGGTATTTGTGGGAGGACTGGGAAAGTATAATGCTGACACTTTATATATTGTGTGTGCATTAATAAGATAATATTTATGTCACTCCAGATGCAGCTGGACAACTCAACAGAAGCATGAATCATACAGAGATTCTGAGGAATGTACACATAGCAATACAGAAAGTGCTCAGATGGTGTACAATTTAAAAAAGAAAAACTGAAAATGTTTTGAGTTAACTGTGAACGTAAGACTAAACCATTATAATGATGTAAAATGTATTTTTTATGAAGATTGTATATTTGATGTTATTATTTTTGGAAAACGTTTATTTGTTATTATTTAATGTTATTTTGTGGTGTATTGTATTGCTTGATGTCCTAACTTAATAAAAAATTCCCCAACTCTTTTCAAGAAGTGCTATGGGATCTTTAACATCCATCTGAACAACCACCGGAACAGGCAGACAGAACCTTGGCTTAACTTCTCATCTGAAAGATGGCACCTCAGGAGTGTAGCCTCCCCCTCATACTCAGATTTCTCTGTTTGAGAAACCAACCAAAGGCTTTACAAAATTATTAGATTTAAACCACTAGATTAGCAATAGAAACATAGACACATAGAAATTGTTGGCAGAAAAGCTAGGCCATCTAGACTACCTGTAGGCCCAAAACATTGATTTTACCACTGACCCTATGTGATCAATGGCTTTTCACCACTACCCCCCAGGCTTCCCTTGTGCCTGTGCCAGGCATGCTTAAACCCCTCCACTGTGCTTGCCCCCACTACCTCCTGTAGCAGATTATTCCAAGCCACAACTACCCTTTCTGTGTAGAAAAACTTACTCACACTACCTCTTAATCTACCCCTTTCCAATTTCAAATTGCACCCCCTTGTTCTAGTATTTTTTCTACATTGGAAAAGGTCCCTTACCTGCATATTGTTAATGGCCTTGAGGTGCTTGAAAGTTTAAATCATGCCTCCCCCCGCTGTCTCCTCTCCTCCAGTGAGTGCATACTGAGGTCCCTTAGTCTCTCCTCATATGTTTTGTGCTGTAAGCCCTACACTATCTTTGTTGCCCTTCTCTGGATAGTCTCCACCTTATCTATGTCCTTGTGCAGGTGTGGCTTCCAGAACTGCATGCAGTACTCCAGTAGGACCAGGATGTATTCTAAAATCTCTCATACCTGCTTGTTGTTTGCATGTGCTGTACGTGCTGTGGTCAGGGCACCATTCTGCTTCTCTTCATGTTTGATGTCAACATAAAAACATAGAATTTGATGGCAGATAAGGACTGCTTGGCCCACCCAGTCTGCCCATTTCCCTATCTAATGGACAAGTTGTAGATGCTAGTTAACCAACAGCCTACTTCCTCTTACCCCACCCCCTAGAATTGTCTTATGTCTGTCCCATGCATTCTTGAATTCCTCGACTGACTGTGACTCCACAACCTCCTCAGGAAGGCCATTCCATGCATCCATAACCCTCTTCATGAAAAAATACTTCCTCACATTACCTCTGAGCTATCCCCCCCATCTTCAGATTGTGTCTCCTTATTCTTGCACACCTCTTTTTCTGAAAGATGCAACCCTCTTGGACTTTGTTGATTCCCTTGAGGTACTTACGAACATACGAACATATGAAATTTGCCAGCAGATAAAGGCCTAGAGGTCTATCAAGTCTGCTCAAATGTGCAGCTAGCACCCCTTATTCTGCAGCTGCCCCTCCCTTCCACCCTTCCCCTTCATTAACCCTCCCCCTTGTCCTGTCCCATCTTCGTTTGAAGCAGTCCACTGTTCTACTGGATACCACTTCTGCAGGTAACGCATTCCACCCAGCCACCACCCTCTCTGTAAAAGTGTCTCTCATCTCCTCCTGAACCTTCCTCGCTCCAGTCTCATATCATGGCCCTGGTGGCCCTCCTCCTTACTTTGAACAGCCCCTCTGTACCCATCTTGTTTATTCCTTTCATGTATTTAAAGGTTTCAATCATGTCACCCTGTCTCTCCTCTCCTCCAGTGAGTACATGTTCAACTCCTTCAACCTCCTCTCGTATGATGAGTCCCCCAGCCCCTTGATCATCTTTGTCGCCCTGCGCTGCATCCCCTCCAGTAACTTAATGTCCCTCTTCAGATACGGATGCCAGTACTGCACGCAGTACTCCCAGTGTGGTCTAACTAATGACCTATACAGTAGCAGAATCACCTCTTCCCTCCTCGAGGATATACCCCTTGCAATACAACCCAGCATTTTGTTGGCCTTTGCAGCTGCCTTCCTACATTGTGCTGAGTTGTTCATTGACCCAATGAGCACACCCAGATCCTTCTCTCCTCTGTCTGGGCTAGCTGCACCCCCCAGCTGGTAACTCCTCCTGGGTTCTTCATCCCAAAATGCAGCACGCTTTTTTGGCATTAAGCTCAGTTGTCAGGTGTCTGACCAGGTTTCAAGCTTTGCCAGATCATCCTGCAACCCCTGCCATCCCCCTAGGTCATCCACCATCAGGCCAACCTTGGTATCATCAGCAAACAGACTGATCTTACTCTTTGATGTCCCGTGATATGTCTGCAATGAATATCCCAAACAACACTGGTCCCAACACTGAGCACCTGTGGGACACTGCTTTGTCACTGCCCTTGGGTGTGAGAGCTCCCACCCACCACCACCCTCTGTTGCCTTCCCTGCAGCCAGTTTCCTACCCACCTCAACAGCTTGCACCCGCCTCTGTGCCTACTAACCTCCATTCCCAGCTCTCCATGTGGCAATCGAATGTAATGCCTTACTGAAGTCCAGATACAGGACATTCACTGCATGGCCCTGTCCAGCTGCCTGTTACCCAGTCATAGAACTTGACCAGGTTGGTTTGGCAGGATCTGCCATGTGTGAAGCCATGCTGTCTCTGCTGTCCTGTAGTCCTTTGGCCTCTGGGAGGCCACCAGCCTTCCTTCAGGATAGTCTCAATTAGCTTACCGGCCGATGGATGTGAGGCTGACTGATCTGTAGTTTCCGGTTCATCCTTAGCCACTCTTGTGGAGGGGCACCACATGAGCCATCCTCCAGTCCTGAGGTACACACCCTGAATGTAGTGAGGCATTAAATAGGTCTGCCAAAGGTCCTGCAAGGACCTCTGCCAGCTCCTTCAGTACCCTGGGGTGGATGCCATCTGGGCCTGGTGCCTTATCCACCCTCAGTGCCTTCAAACCCTCTCAAACTCTGCCCTCCATGATTTCACCATCTGTCACCACTTCCCCCCCACTTCTGCCATTTCTCCCACCTTGAAAGTTTCTATCATATCCCCTCCTCTCCCTCCTCTCCTTGAGGGTAAACATATTAAGCTCCTTTAGTTTCTCTTCATATGTCTTCTGGTGCAGACCCTGCACCATTTTAGTTGCCGTCCTCTGGACTGCCTTCATTCTATGTCCTTGCAGAGATAGGTCTCCAGAACTGTATGCAGTGCTCCATATGGGGTCTCACCAGCTGTCTGTACAGAGGGACAACTTCCTGTTTTCTACTGGTGATGCATCTCTTTATGCATCCCAGTATCCCCCCAGCCCTCCTTACTGCCCTCTCACATTGCTTGCCCACCTTTAGGTCATCTGATATGACTACCTCCAGGTTTATTTCCATTTTTGTTGTTGTTAGTGTCTCACTCCCCATTGTGCACTCTTCCCCTGGGTTTATATTTTCCAGGTGCATTACTTTGCACTTCTTAGCACTGAATCTAAGCTGCCATGCATTTGGCCATTTCTCCAGCCTTGCCAAGTCCCCTCTCATCCTTTACACCCCACCTTGTGTATCAACCCTGTTGCAGATCTTTGTGTCATCTGCAAAGAGACATACTTTTCCTTCCAGTCCCTCTCTAATGTCACTTATAAAGACATTGAAGAGGACCAGTCCTAGTTCTGAACCCTGTGGTACCCCACTAGCAACCCCCCTTTCTTCAGAGTGGACTCCATTTACTATGTCCTGTTTCCCAGCCAATTTTTTACCCAGGCTACCATCTTGGGACCCACTCCAAGGCTGACTAACTTGTATATCAATCTTTTCCGTGGGTCTGTGTCAAATGCCTTGCTAAAGTCTAGGTGGGCCAGGTCCACAGCCCCTGCCTGATCTACTACTTTGGTCACCCAGTCAAAGAAATCTATTAGATTCATCTGACATAACCTTCCTGCCATGAATCCATGCTGCCTTGGGTTCTGTGCCCCTCTGGCCTCTAGGTACTCAACAGTTCTTTCCTTCAGAAGTGATTCCATCATTTTCCCTACCACTGAGGTCAAATTGACAGGTCTGCAGTTTTCTGCCTCTGTCTTACTCCCACTTTTGTGAAGGTGAATCACATCTGCCCTCCTCCAGTCCTCAGGTACCACCCCATCCTCCCATGATTTGTTAAAGAGGGTAGTCAGTGGTGTCACTAGTTCTACCCTTAGTTCTTTTAGAATTCTGGAATGAATCCCATCAGGCCCCATTGCTTTGTCCATCTTCAGTTTTAAGAGTTCTTTCAGAACTCTTTCTTCTGTGAATGGGCTGTTATCAACCCCCCTATCGAGAGTGTGTCTATTGTTTGATTTAGGTATCTCCCACTCTCAATTTGTGAATACTGAGCAAAAATATTTGTTTAATATCTCTGCCTTTTCACATTCGCCTTCTTCCCACCCCATCCCCTTTATTAAGCCTCACTATCCCTCCCTTGGTCTTCTTTCTCTCCCTGATGTTCCTATAATAGGTTTTATCACCCTTATTAACTAAGTTGGCTATCTTTCCCTCGGTTGGTCCTTTGTTTTTCTGACTGCCTTCCCTGCTTCCTTCTGATTTAAGTTATACAGTTCTCTGTCCTGCTCCTTTTGTGGTTCCTTGTACTTCCTGAATGCTATCTTTTTCTCCCTAACCTTCCCTGCCACCTCCTTTGAGAACCATAGTGTTTTTTCACATTGTTTTGTTTAGTTTATTTGCTTCAAACAGAAGCCTGTTGCCTCAGTGATGGCAATTTTGATTATTCCCCATTGTTCTTCCACCCCTCCATTTTGCTCATTTGCTAGTACATTCCTTAGGCACTCACCCATTTTAGCAAAGTCAGCCCTCCTAAAGCTCAGGACCATTGCCTTTGTATCGCTTGACTCTACTGCTGTGTTTATCATGAACCATACTGTTAAATGGTCACTAGTTCCCAGATGGCTACCCACTTCTAAATCTGTGATGCTCTCTCCATCTCCATTTGAGAGTACCAGGTCTAAGATTGCTCCCTCCTGAGTGAGTTCCAGTACTAGTTGCCAAAGGCATGCCTCCTACAAGGCATCTAGAATGACCCCGCTCTTTGATGTGGCTGCAGAACATGCACTTCAGTTAACATCTGGCATATTCAGATCCCCCATCAACAATTTCTCCCCTTTTTCTGCCATTCTAAGGATACCTTCTGTCATTTCCTTGTCCGTTGTTGTCCCCTGAGTTGGGAGTCTGTATACAACCCCTGTGTGGATTGTGGCACCATTGCCTGTCTCCAAGATGTCCCACAGTGCTTCCTCTCCTCCCCATTTACCCTTTTGTTCTGTTGCTTTGATTCCTTCCCTTATGTAGAGAGCTACTCCTCCTCCTATTTCACTCTCCCTGTCCTTCCTGTAGATAGTGTACCCTGGTATATTTACATCCTAGTCATGGTTCGGTGTGTACCATGTTTCTGTGACTGCCATAATATCCAGATGTTCCTCTTCCATCTAGGCCACTATTTCAGGAAGTTTGTTACCCAGACTACAGGCATTGGTACTCATTACTCTCCATTTTTTGATAGCTTTACATTTTGTAGCCCCATCCCTGCCCTTACTGACTTTGCTTTTTCCATTTACCCCAGTTCTGCTCCCTACTAACCTTTCTACCTTGGTCTTTACCTCATTTAGTACCATCTTTTGTAGGGTGAGGCTCGGAATTCCCTGCTGCTTATCAGTGCCTCTTCCCATTGGCTAGTTTAAAAGCTTGCTAAAGAAGCAATTAAACTGATCACTCAGGAGAATGATTCTCTTTCCAGACAGATGCAAACCACCATGCCAGTATAGGTGGGTATCCCTCCAGGTGGAACCCCAATCCCCAATGAAGCCAAACCCCTGTGCTCTACACCAGTTTTTCAACCATTCATTGAACTATATGGTGCAGAGTACCCTCACCTCACCTCACCCATGCCCTAGACAGACAGCACCTCCAAGAAGGATTCTGTATGAGCTGCCTGTCTAAGGCCCCTCCCCAACTCCACAAACTCCCCCTGCACTGCTCTAATCCCATGCATGGCCAAGTCATTTGTCCCTAGGTGGACAATGACATCCAACACCATCTCCCTTTCAGCTGCTGTCATGATCCTCAGAATCCGCTTCCTGTCTTTACAAGCCATGGCACCAGGCAGGCACCTTACTACACTTTCCCTTGTCTCCTCAGTTCAATCCCCCTGATAGTTGAGTCCCCCACCAGGAGCTGCTTCCTTTCCCTGTGGTGTCCTATGCCACCTTCCTGTGGGTCTCCCTTGTGATGGTTGTCAGCAACTTCCTCAGTCTCACCATGTGTGCCTCCATAGGGGAACTATGTTAAACCAGAATGGCGTATGGATTGTGGAGTGGTATGTCTGAAGGTATGCACCTCTGTTCCACCACCCTCACCCTCCCTGAGCCCACTGTGGTCCAACTGCTGCTTGTTCTTGGTAACCTGTGAGACAGAGGTTGTGGCCCTAGTGTTCCCTGCATGGGAGAGATTCCTGTACTCCTGTCCAGTTTGGCCTGGAGATGGGCAACCTCCTCCCTCAGAGCAGAGAGTTGCCTGCAAATAGGCAGCATGTCAGCCTCCAGAAAGTCTCCTGGAAGACTGCTGCCCCACAGCCCGTACATTGCAATACTCCCCACATGCCTGTCTTCTTTCCAGTTTAGCCTGTGTACATTTTTTTTTAATTGTGTGTATACTTTTACTGTCAATGCAATGTGCTATGCTGATAAGGATATGACAATTATGTGTCCCTAAAGGAAATCACATCAGAACCCCTGGTATAAAGGAAGTGACTTCAAGGGGGAGTGGGCCTAAGCTATGCCCTCCAGACACAATCACTTACAAGCTGTGACTCACCGCTATGATGAGTGTTGACCTTCCTTTCAGCAAGACACCTTGCACAATGAGTTCAATCAATCAATCAAGTCTTTATTTAACCAGGCTTTCATCGTTGAGCAGAAGCTCATTTGCAAGATGGACCGGGGTGGAGCATGAACAATTGTATATACAGGTCAACACAGGTATTTACAAGGCAATACAGATAATACTCTTTACAGAGAGGAAGAAAAAGAAGCTCATATGTACATAGAATTATACAGATATTGTACAGATTACACGGTATTTACATACATAGAAGTGTCTATAGGAAGATAAAGCAGGTTATCTAAGGTTGCAGGAGGAAGTAACGGAAGAAAAAAATAAAAATAAAATATACACAGGTAGAGGTGAAGGTAGGGGAAGAGAGAGGGAAGTAGGGGAGAAAGGCTAGGAGGGCACGGTGCACAGAAAGGAGCTGGTAAAGCTGGATGTAGAGAAGGTGGATGGAGAAAGGAGTATGTGAGCCCGGGATTGAATGCTATAAAGCACGGGCATGGTAGGATGTCACAACCCAGGGTAGTGAGCCCCTATCCGAGGTGGGAAAGGAAGAATAAGGGATGGACGGGCCTAGTGTTGATAAGACAGGGGATAAGAGAGAGAACAATTAGGCTGGTGAGGAGCAAGCTGGGGGTCAGTACTTAAAATTGGGTCTAGGCGTATATATACCAGTGCAGACACCTGTACTGGTCTGAGTGGTGAAGCAGTTATATACTTCTCTGATTGTATGGAAATAAAGCATCTTGAAAGCATTTATACCAATTAGAGTGCTTAATTTGAGGGTTTTTGTAGATCGTTCCATAAGGTAGGTAGCACGAAGCTTATGGCTGCCCTGCCGAAGCGGGATTTTGCTTTGGGTACTTTAAGTGTAATAGCTGAGTAACTTCTAATCGTATTTCCCAATTATACTCAGGGGAAGACAGCAGGAGATATAGTAAGGCAGCTTATTAGAGATGGCTCTATAGGTCCAGAGAGCGGCGTTTCTGTGGCGCCTGAACTTTAGTGATGTCCATCCCACTGCCGCATATAGGGTGCAGTGATGTGTGTCAAAGGGGAGTCCCATTATAAACCTCAGTGCTCGATGGTAGAGTGTGTCCAGTTTAGCCATGTAAGAGTTGGGGCATTGGCTGTAGAGGAAGTCAGCGTAATCAACCAATGATAGGAAAATGGATTGGACCAGTTGTTTCTTGGCATCTCTGGTGAGAAATTGGCTGATTCTAAAAAACAGTCCAAGCCTTTGCCGAAGTCGTTTTAGCAAGTCCTCGATATGTTCAATGAAGGAGAGTCTTTGGTCTATCCAAACTCCCAGATACTTGAATTTTGTAACAAATTCTAGTTTTCACCTAGAACTGTGGTAATTTGGGAACTGTCCCACTGGACACAGGGTTAGCTGTACGGATAAAAGGAGAGGACCATCGCTTTAGTTTTTGGCATTAAGGAGTAGCTTTTTGGAGGAGTTGGCTTTGCAAAGGTTGAATTCTGACTGTAGGTCATTGCAGGCAGCTTCCGTGTTGGGCGACTCACGTGAGAACTTTATCATCTGCAAACAGATGGATGTTGGCTTCTTTTATACAGTAGTCGATGTTGTATGTAGATTGCAAAAAGTAAGGGCCTAATATAGAACCTCGAGGTACCCTCTTGCAGAGTTTTAGGGGACAGGCCTCCTTGACTTTAACTTGTTGAAGGCGCCTGTAAGATAGTCAGTGAACCAACGCAGAGAGAGGGGTCCACACCTATGGTTTGAAGGGTGGAGAGGAGCAGACTATGGTTGAGGTGTCAAGCCTTGCTTAGATCAAGGAAAACAGCACAAATAAGTTTTTGCTCTCAAGATTACGCTGCCAGTCGTTAGTAACTTTGGCGAGGGCTGAGATAGTGCTATGTTTAGCTCTGAACCGGACTGCATAGGATTTAGCAGTTCCCTAGACTCAAGGTGAGTCCTCAGCTGTGCATTTACAATTTCTCTAGGAGCTTGGACAGGACCGAAGGAGGAAATTGGCCTGTAGTTATTGAGATCACACAGTCACCTGATTTGAACAGTGGTATGACATGTGCTGTCTTCCATATAGGTGGTAAGGTGCCCTGAGACAGGGATAAGTTAAAAAGGTGGGTGACGGGTATTGCTAGTACGTGGTATGCAATTTTTAGGAAGTAAGGGTCAAGGGAGTCAGCCCCAGCACTTTTTCTAGTATCCAACTGAAGCAAGAGGTCCTCTACCTCTTTCAGTGTGGCAGGTTGAAGTGAGAAAGGCAGCGAAGCTATCGGAGTTTCAGGCAGTTGGCTGGCAGTCTGGGAGCAAAGTATGTTTGCAGGGGAGTTATCAAATGCCATGCCTGCAGTAGCAAAGTGGTTATTGAATGCGTCAAGTATATCCATCTTTTTGGTTATAGTCAAGTTGCCAGAGGTAATCTTGGTCGGGAGTGAATTTCCTGGGAGTGGCCTAGCAGATCACTGATGGTGTTCCAGAGCTTGATTGGGCTCTTTGTGCAGAGTCGAGTTCGATTTGAAGAAGGTGGCCTTGATTCTCTGATTGTTTTGGTACATAAATTCGTAGTCTCCTGAACTGGTTCCAGTCCTCTGCAGTGTTCAGTCTGCGTGCTTTTTTCCAGAGCTTATCTCTTTCTAGAAGCAAGGACTTGATCTGAGGGGTGAACCATTTACAGGTTTTGGTCCTAGTTCGAACTTTAATAAGGGGAGCATACTTATTAAGGGCCCTTGATAGAATGTTGTGGAAGATATTGTAAGCTGACGTAATCGTTTTGGCCAGGTAGAAATCTTGCCACTCAGGGGAGTACTTAAGCTCGTTTAGGTAGGCATGTTCATTGAAGCTGCACCTGGATCTCTTCATAGAGAACTTGCTGATAGGTGCTGGGTTGTTGGTGGATCTTACTCGCGCAATAAAACAATGGTCGCTGGCATCTGAGAAGAAGACATCAGCGGGAGAAGAGATGAGGTTTGCTCACCATTAGCGCATCCAAAGTGTGTACTTTTACTGGGGTCTTCACGTTTGGCATGTTGGTTCAGTAAGTTGCGTCGAGCCCATGTTCATCACAGAAGGATGCAAGGGGCAGCTGTGTTAGAGAGCCAGTCAAAGTTGAGGTCTCCTAAAATAATAGTTTCTGGCAGCCCTGTCCCAACTTGTCCTTAGATATGACACAAGCTGTAGGCCAGCAGACGGTGGTCTGTAGCATCCTATTATGCAGAGTGCAGTAGTCTGTAATTTCCACTTGAGAATTAGGCATTCAATTCGCTGGGCGACAGATGCCAGGATAAGCAGGAGGCAGAAAATTTGTCTTAACGAGAGCTACCCCTCCTCCTCTGGCATGCCTATCAGCTCTGAACAAGGCATAGTTGGGTATGTTTACTTCTCTATCAGTGGTGCTGGGTCTAAGCCAAGTTTGGAAATCACAAGTATGTCAGGAGAGGTATGATTTACCCAGGTTTGTATTAAGGTTATCTTTTTAAGGAGGCTACATACGTTAATATGCAAGAAGCTTATTCCTTTTAAATTTGCTAGTTCTGCTGGCAAAGCAATAGCTTCTGGGGGGCCAGGGTTGAGTTCTACGTTGCCTGAACAAAGCAGGAGGATAAGTAGGATTTTTCTAAGAGGGCTAATTATAAGCTTGTAATTCCTGCCTTTCTCCCATCTAGTAGATCTGATGTTTTTAGGGACTGGAAAGTAGCCACCATAGAAGAGCTGATCTGTTGTAGCAAGAGCTAGTACCCCTACCACAATAGGTGGGGAGGAGATAGAAGTCTGCGTGGTGGGAGGTGGGCCTTGTGGTGGGGGAGTGTTATAAGTACTACTGGTATGTGTGGTCCAAGAGCAGGGTTCGAGGTATTGGTACTTGGAATCACGGAGGCAATTAAAGGATAAGTTGCCATGTGGTATACAGCACAATGTGCCATTGTAGACCAAACATGATGGTAGTTCAGGTGTCAATGCTGGGCAGCTGGTATCACAGAAGAAGGGGCAGTAAAAGGAGCCATATAGGGCCCGACATGATGGTACCTCAAAAAGGAGCCACTCAATTAGCCCAGGGGCCAGTGGGGTTGCTGGATTAATGCAGCTTATCAGTAGCTTTCCGATCCAGGTTGACCCAAATTTGATAGCATTAAAGATATTTAGTGGTGAAGGCACAGCCAAGGAGAGCCTATGTGCTTTAGTAAGGCGAGACCCTGAGAGTTGGATCCCGTAGGCTGGATAGAAGAGGGATCACGAGCTAAGTCTCTATTGGTGGGGCACCGCGCCAGGGACGTGGACTAATATTTTGGCAGGAGCTACTGTATTTAATAATCAGCTGGAGGTGGGGAGGGGGGCGGTCGAAAAGCTGGGCGGCAGTCGCCGGGTATCTTGTGGCCTTGGGTCCGCGGTCTTTAACAGAGAAAAATATAGGTCCCGATCCTGCCCTCTCCCCAGATGCAGCCCAGCAACACAAGCGCTCCCTTCTGGAGCATGACATGCTAACCGGGTGCTTAGAGGTAAATAATCTACCTCCTGTACTAGGACCCTTGTGAGGGGTGTTAGCCCTTCGACGTGCTGCACACATCAACTGCCCTGCCCACCCCAGCCACCCACCGGCATCCCTTAATTTATAGGCCCTCCCTCTTGATATCACTTCCTGCCTGCTGAAATACTAAGTCCCCACTTTTCCATTTGCAGGTTATACCTGCCAGCCACCAGAGGGACCCTCACACTCCCACCTCAGGCTCCACTACCAGTCTTCCTCCCCCCCCTTCCTGGAACCTCTCTAACCTCCTGTGCCACTTCTCTCCTCTGCAACCCACACCTACGTCTGCCCACACCTCTCCCAGCACCTAGCCCCACAGCCTGCCCTACATCCCGACCCCTAACTGCACCTCTGAACCTACACCCAGTGACCACTAGGAGTCGCTACTTCTCACTCTGTTTTTGGCCTCAACCCAGCCTGCACCAGGCCCCTAGAACATGAATCACTGCACTCACCCAGACACTTTTCTAGCTGCCCTGGCAGAGACTTGAACCTTGTTCTCTGGCCAGCAGAGTCCGTATCACTACCACTAATCCAAAGTGGTATCCACGCTTTCTGGAAGACAACCTAAATACTTCTACCTTCTACCCCACTGCTACCACAAGAGCCATGTTAGTCCACCTCCTCCTAAAATGCCTCCCCCTCATCTACCTTCTAGTACCCTTGTCCCGCCAGCCAGTCATCTCTCCTGGCTCACTGGTACCAGCACTAACAATTCTCCCTGACATAGTTCGATCTCACCTTACACTGTCCATGCGCACTGGCCCACAGCACCCATCCCCTGGGTACCTCCCCACCGCCTACCTACCCAGGCTCCTTCTGGCGGCTAATCATTCTCATCCTCCCAACCTGGCAAACCCTACCCATCCCCTGTTCCCTGAAGGTCCCCTCTCCATCCTCACATACCTGTCGGAAGCCCACACATCACCACTCCCTGGCCAGAGCCATGGTCCTCCTTCAACTCATAACAGGCAATATACATCCTAACCCAGGACCTACCCAGACCAACCCAGGGCACTCTTCACAAAGAGTAGGGAACACTCCCGGTGTCCTGGCCAACATTCCCCTTCCCATAAACTGGTTCATGCAATTATCCAGGCTGTGTGTGGGTGATGATGTGCGATATGACTGCCACCACACATTCAGTCACTTCACTACCAGTCTAGTATTGCTTGTAAAGCACTTTGGATGTATGAAAAAGTGCTATATAAATGCTGATTCTTCTTCTTCTTCTTCTACCTGTCTATAATTGAGGCATAGCTCCCTATGCCCTGACAATGCCCGCTGGGCGGCATCCTCACCACACCTCTTTTAATCCTCACCCATTGCTGTTCGTACTGCTATTGTCCTGCTGCTTGCCCTTCCATCGTGCAAGAATGTGCCATTGTAAGCAAACTGGCCTATCTGTTTACCTGGTGTAGTCACATGTGCTTGCTAACTATATAACCCATATGCGGTAACCAAAAGTCTGTTATGTATTTGTCCTCAATGTGATGAAGTACCTTTGGAAATGAGCCTCTGGCTCAAAGGTTGTAAACCAATGTTCAAATAAATAAATAAATAAATAAAATACCCAGCAAAGGAAAAAACAGAGAAAAATCAAGCAGTTCAGCGTAATACAAGTACTCCTCCCCTGACCCTATACAACCTGGTGTTGTGTGCTCTGAAAGCAATCAGGGGAACACAATTCACCCCACCTGAGACCCTGTCTGGATTCAAATACACAAACTGCAGCCTTTGCTATGACAAGTAATCAGCCACCAGTAAATTATTTAAAAATAGTTTGATGCAAACTGTCACAGAATGCTCGTAGACAGTCCAGTTACCCACAAGGGAAAACCAAATATGTAATATTTCAATCCTTCTGAAGTTACCCACAAGATAAGCAGTTTTGCAACCCCATGTCTTGATTTAAAAACTAAAATAAACACAAAGCGATACCAATGTAAGAATGTAAAGATCAGTGACAACCAGTTTACACTTTGTAAAAAAAAAAACTAACAAAGGCTGAATTCAGGTCCCAGTGTCATAAGTAGCGTTTCCTGAAAACTACATGTTATTTGGTTTTGTGGTTTGCTTTAAAATAGCATGTGTTAACTTGTTCTGCCCTAACTGGAAACAGTCAGGCTGTGTCTGTCCCTCTGACTGAGCCTGGGAAAGTGATGACATCATATTGGACTAGACTACAGCTTCAGCAGTGTAAGTACCTGCTTGACTGATGAGCTGTTAACTTCCTAATTAGAACAATCTGTGAGGTAATTGTTTACTGTCCATGGTTTTTACAAACTCAGTTTCTGGTGTTTGTACAGATGATTTAGCTGAAAATCCACATGCTGTTCTTCTAAAGAGATGATCATTTGAGTTTCAGTGCTGAATTGAATTAGTATGCATTTGAGAAGTCAGCTTATCTGTATCACAGCTGCTGCCAGTTATTTCACATCAGAAACTCTGTTTTGTTTTCTAGCTACTACACTGTGTTGTTTATTTAATGGATATAAAGTAAGTCTAAAGTTTTGTTAGTTCATACACGTACTTTGTCTGTTTAATGTAGTCTCAATAAATAGGTTAATGTAAGAACATTATTTTCCTCTCAGATTGACAGACAGGTGCCTGCCACACTCCACTATTTCAGGCACATGTACTTTATGAACTCGCACATTTCAGTTTGTTGATGGCTTATGAGTTACAATTCATCATGTGTATGTATAACTAGAAACACTACATGGCATCCTGATGCCCCATCTCCTACCTACAGTTGAGACAGCAGTGCTCTGCTGCCCCATGTCACCTGCCCCACATGCCCTCTGTCTCCTGCCCCAAATTCGGGGATGCTGCACCCTGCTGCCCACTCTCTTGTCCCATAGAGTCAGGACTACTGCACCCTGTTGCCCCATGTCTTGCCTGAACAATCAGAGCCTCAGCACCCTGCTGCCCCCTGCCAAAACAGTTCAGGTTACTGCACTCTTCTGCAGCCCTTTGTCCTCCACCCCCTCGATCAGAGCCACTGCATCCTGTTTCCCTTGTTCCTGACATCACAAACTGTGCAGTTCTATACCCTAAAATCCCACGACCCCTGCTTCCACATTTGGGACTGCTGCACCATAATGCCTATGCTACCAGAGGTGGGCCTTTTATTGTATCCAGCTACCTACATCCATTTTCCCAAATGGGTAGGGCTGCTGCACCATGAGCAATCCCACCCCACAACCAGGGCTGCTGTGCCCTGCTGCCCCCCCATATTCTGCTCCACAATCAAGACTTCTTCAGCATGCTGCAGTGTGTCTCCTGCCATCATAGCCAGAGTTGCTGTACCCTGTTCCTGTCTACACAGTCAGGGCTGCTGTCAGTGTTAGGTAAGTTACTTTTCCTATTACTTTCTATTACTTTGGGAAACTTGTTCCAGGAAGATCTGTGCAGTCACTAGCATAGATGGAAGAGTACTAGAAAACGTAATGCAACTTACAGTTATAGTGACTTCTTTCTTTTTATACAAAAACAATATAAAAGTAATAAGTAACTGTAACAGATTACATTTATTTGAAAGTAATAGGTTAGTTACTAGTTACTTTTAAATAAATATCAGTTACAGTTACATATTACTTTGGAATAAAAAGAAAGAAGTAACTGTAAATGTAAGGTGTATTACATTTTCTAGTACTTCTCCATGCTTGCTAATAACTACACAGGGCTTCCTAGAACAAATTTCCAAAAGTAATATGAAGTAATAGAAAAAGTAACTTACCCAACCCTGGCTGCTGTGCCCTCTTACACCCTACAGCTCAATTCCTCCACAGCCCCTTGACTCCGCAGTTAGGGTTGCTGCACCATGCAGCCCCCTGCCACCAATGTCATATTTGTTGCTGCACTGTCCGAAAGAAAAACACGCAAAAATGCTTTCCTCTTGTGTTATGGTGGTGAAGGACAGAGGACATTAGGGAGCAAAAGTCCCAACTGTTTCATCAGGAGACAAGGGAGGCTTTAGGGTATAGCAGCCCAAACTGTGGGACAGGATACAGCAGCCACACCTGGCTGGGACTGACACAACTATGGGGGCAGAGGTTGGGGGAAGCAAATGTCCTAAACCTTATGACACATGGCAATATGATGCACCAGCCCTAACAGTAGATGCAAGGGGCTCTAGGGCACAGCAGGCCACAGCAGCACTGCCTGACTAATCAGAAACTGGTTGCAACAGCCCTGGCTGTGGTAGTAGGGGACTATGAACAGCATGGTGCAAAAGCCTTGACTGTGGGACAGGACACAGGGGGGCATCAGGGTACAGCAGCCCTGACTGTGGGATGGGGTGCTCATTGTGCAGCAGCCCTGTCCATTTGGAACATTGGATGTTGATTGCTGGGTGAAGCAAAAGCCCCACCTCTGGTGGCATGGGGCAGCACAGTGCAGCAACCCCAACTGTAGAGGCAAGATACAATGGATCCCAGAATGTATCAGAGCTCAGCAGCCCTTACTGTAGAGAAGAAAACAAAGGGCAACAGGGTGAAATATCCCCAACTGTGGGTTTGGGGGACAGTGGATAGCAGATTTCAACAACCCCAGATGTTCTGGCATGGGGAAGCACGGTGCAGCAGCCCGGACTGTTCAGGCTGATGGTGGGCAGCAGGGTGCAGCAACCCCAGCTGTGTGGGAGAAAACAGTGGGCAGCAGGGTTCAGCAACCCCAGCTGTGTGGGAGAAAACAGTCGGCAGCAGGGTGCAGTGGCCTTGAATGTGGGCCAAGAGACAGAGGGCTTGTGGGGGCAGAGGACATGGCATCAGAGTGCAGCTGCCTCAACTATGGTGCAGGAGACAAGGAGCACCAGGATGCTATACACTGCTTCTAGTTATACATTGTGGGCCAGATATTCAGACTGCATCTGGCAGTGGTGTTTAAGTGGAGGCGCAGTGCTACTGAGATGTGCTGGGGCTAGGACAGGGTGATATTCAAAGGTGATGTGCAAAGACACATCACCCTTGAATATGACACTGAATTCACCTGGCACACGAACAATGCGCTGTTGCATTCCTCAGACAGGGTGGATGGGAATGCTCCAGCACAAATGCAGTGATATTCAGAGTTCAGTATGCAAATGGAGACATAACATATACAAGACATAAATAATAATAATAATTTTTATTTATAAGGCGCCTTTCTAATTTCAAGGCGCCGAACAATTTAAAACAATCAAACCACCATTATAAAATTCCATAAAACTTAATACAGTTAAAATCAAATCCAATAAACAAATCAGCTCTCTAAGAAGGCCTTTAGCCAGAGAAACATTTTCAATCCAATCTTAAAATCCACCACAGAAGTGCATTCTTATAACCGACGGGGTAGAGAATTCCAAAGGGTGAGAGCAGCATATGAAAAAGCTCTAGCACCAGAAGGTTTCAAATTCACCCTTGGAATCTCTAGCAACCCCTCATGGGCCGAGTGGAGCAATCACTCAGGGCAGTAAGGAACCAGATTTTCTTTCAGATAGGCTGGATCCAGACTGTGTAGGGCTTTAAAAGTCAGTAAACCAACTTTAAAGGTGATCTGCCACCGTATTGGCAGCCAGTGCAGTTCTCACCGCACCGGAGTAATATGGCAGGATCTACTTGAGCCCACCAAAAGCCAGGCTGCAGCAATCTGCACTAGCTGCAGGTGATGGATTTCAACCCCTGAAAGTCCCAGATACAGGGAGTTGTAGTAGTCCAGGTGCGAGGACACAAAGGCATGGATCAAAGTTGGAAGGTCGTCAGATGGAACCAGATACCTAACCCTGGCGATGTTCCTAAGATGGTAAAAGGAAGTCTTGATGACAGCAGACACCTGTGACTGCAGTGTCAATCTATCATCAAGAACCACCCCCAGGTTATGCACCCATTCAGAGGGTGGGAGAGAAACACCGCCAAGAATAATTCTAGAGGGGGCATCAACCCTTGACCCCCACATCCGATGACCTGGGTCCACAACCAATACCTCTGTCTTTTCTGAGTTCAACTTCAGCCAGCTAGAGTCCATCCACTCCTGGATTTCTTTCAGACAGTTGTTAAAGACCGAGAGAGCTCCATCCAGGTCGGGTGCAAAAGACAGGTATAGCTGGGTATCATCTGCATAACAGTGAAACCTCAGCCCATACCTTCTTACAATGTCTCCGATGGGTAGCACATACACCTCAAATAACATGGGTGACAGAACCAAACCCTGTGGCACCCCACACAACAAAGCAGTTGGGTCCGAGGAAAAGACCCCAGACACAACTCTTTGTGCTCTCCCCAAGAGGAATGAGGTGAACCATCTTAAGATGGGTCCCGATATTCCACATATATGCCTCAGGCAGTCCAACAACACCACATGATCCACAGTGACAAAAGCTGAAGAGAGATCAAGAAGGACCAAGATGGAAAGGCTCTTCGATCTCTTGCCATCAGGAGATCATTGAGCACTCGAACCAGCGCTGTCTCTGTACTATGTCTTTTATGAAAACCGGACTGGAGGGGTTCATAGATGTCATGGATGGTCAAATGGTCCTCCAGTTGAGCTGCCACTACTTTCTCAATCACCTTCCCAACAAAGGGAAGGTTAGAGATAGGTCTGTAGTTTGTGAAGCAGTCTGGGTCCAAGGTAGCTTTCTTCAAGAGTGGTGTCACCACCGCCTCTTTCAGGGAACTAGGAAAATCACCTGATTCCAAGGAGCACCAGACTATCTGCACAAGGATCAGTCCGATGATATCACTATAACCCAAAATTAGGGAGGTCGGTCCAGGGTCCAAACTACAGCATGTAGGGTGCACACTCTGGATAATCCTCATGACATCCATGAATTCTGGCTGGATGAAGGAACTCCAGGAAAATTGCGGCATAGTGATCTTGTACTGTTCCAGAGCAACCCCCATAGAGTGTGTTGGTTGCAACTCCTCCCTGATATCAGCCACCTAGTTTGCAAAGAATCAAGCAAGCTCATCGCACTCTAACTGCAAAAACGCTTTCCGAACTTGTAGACAGGCTGGATTGCACAGTCTGTCCACAGCTCGGAATAGCTGAGCTGGTTGATTCAGCAACTGCAATCTCCCTGGACAGGAACTCTGCCTTCTTATGGGAGATTTCAGATTGATAGGCCGAATAATGGTCCATCACTCTAAGGTGGTTGGTATCAAGAGCGGACTTTTGCCAACAATGCTCTAACCTTCACCACTGTCTCTGCATCTCCCTCAATGTCTCATCAATTGTGTAGGGCATCTTGCTGACAGGAAGGCACTCATTGCAGTGGTGGGGCAGAGCTTTTAGCTGATTGATTCGTGAGGGCACAGTTTAGGCCCAAACCCTGCCCACCTCTCACCCCACCCACCCCCTTGAAATAGTTCCTTTATACCTGGGGCTCTGACATCATTTCCTCAAGAGTCCAATGTGCATATCACTGTCATATCCTGTCTAGCACACTGCACTGACAATATAAGCATACACATTGTATGATATATATTTCTATACAACAAACAAATCACACACACACACACACATATATACACAAAAAAGTAGACAAACATGTGGGGAGTAGTGCAATGTAATGGCTGTGGGGCAGCAGTCTGCCGGGAGTCTTTCTGGAGGCTGAGATGCTGCCCTATTTGCAGACAACTCTCTGCCCTGAGGGAGGAAGTTGCACGTCTTCAGTCCACACTGGGCATTAGTAAGGGAACCTTCCCCCAAGCCACACTGGACAGTAGTAAGGGAACCTCCCCCATACAGGGAGCACAAGAGCCACCACAGCTACCTCAGAGGTTGCGAAGAAAGCACAGCAGTTGGACCACAGTGGGCTCAGGGAGGGTGAGGATGGTGGAAAAGAGGCACACCCAGTCAGTTGTTCCACTCCACAATCCATAGACCATTCTGGGGGAGCATAGTCCCCTTATGGATGCACCCGCAGAGGAGATTAAGGAGGTTGTGGACAACTGTCACAAGGGAGGCCCACAGGAAGGAGGAAGAGAACACCACAGGGAAAGGAAGCAGCTCCTGGTGAGGGACTCAATTATTAGGGAGATAGAACTGGGGGAGCAGGGAAAACTGAAGTAAGGTGCCTGCCTGGTGCCAGGGGCATTGCTAGGGTGGACCTCCGGAGCTGGAGCCCCAAATGTTTCAGTGTTGAGCACTGTGTGCAGCATTGCAATACTGTACTCAGCTGCTATTAGGTGGCTGCAGGCTGGGCTGCAAAATCATTCTGCATGTGTTATTTCTGTTTTGTTAAAAGAGGACGGGAAGTGGGTCTGGGAACTATTAAAAAAAATTTTCAGGGCCCCAGATGAAACATTCAGGGCTTCAGCCCTGGAGGCTCAGCCCTAGCAATGACCCTGTCTGGTGCCATGGCTTGGAGGGACACTAAAGGGAAAAATAAGGAACTTAGAATTATCAGAAAAGGCAGTCTTTCAATCAACAGAGGGAGGTGGAGCTTGCTTTACATTTGGTACAATTACTAAGATTTTCAGTGCAGGAAGAGTTTAAACCCACAGGGGCTGAATACTGTGTTCTGTGTCTGCTCTTCTGCACAGCTGACTTGATTGGAGTTAGTGATTGACTGTTCACATTGCCAAACATGTAATACTCTGAGTTATTCACTGGGCTAAGAATTTGTCATAAGTCCTGAATTGAGAGCAGGTTACAGAATGTGTATTGGATCCAGACAGTGCCTACGGGGTGGAAACTGTTTTTTTCTTTTGTTTATCTCTGTGTGCCTTAAAAGGCCAGGTCAGACTGTTTCAGGAAGTGCTTGCATCACAGCTTCTTAACAGCCAATAGCTCTGGAAGAATCTTACAGACCTTGATAACAGTACAAATTTTAGCAGGCTCATCAGATAACCAAATAGTCTTCAGGTGTAGCTACCTCTGGCTGGAAGCTGCAACACTGGACTTAAGATTTCCAAAAAAAGCAAGTTGTGCTCACAACAGAGGGAGGTGAACCTTACAATTTAAAATTGTCTCTGGTTTGAAGCAGATTCTTTAGGAAAGTTAATATTCTTCAGGTGGAGGATACTTCTAACTGAAGGGTGAAATAAGGAACATAGAATTATCAGAAAAGGGAGTCTTTCAATGAACAGAGGGAGGTGGAGCTTGCTTTACTTTTGTTACAAATGTTAAGATTTTCAGTGTAGGAAGAGTTTAAACCCACAGGGGCTGAATACTGTGTTCTGTGTCTGCTCTTTGGCAAAGCTGACATGATTGGAGTTAGTGACTAACTGTTTGCATTGCAATATTTGTAATACTGAGATTATTCACTGGGCTAAAAATTTGTCATAAGTCCTGAACTGAGAGCATATTTCAGCCTGTGTATTGGAACCAGACAGTGCCTAGGGGTGGAAACTGGTTTGTTTTTCTTTTGTTTATCTCTGTGTGCCTTAAAAGGCCTTGCCAGACTGTGTTAGGAAGTGTTTGCATCACACCTACTTAACAGCCAATAGCTCTGGAAGAATCTTACAGACCTTGATAACAGTACAAATTTTAGCAGGCTCATCAGATAACCTAATAGTCTTCAGGTGAAGCTACCTCTGGCTGGAAGCTGCAACACTGGACTTAAGATTTGCAAGAAAGAAAGCTGTGCTCAGAACAGAGTGAGGTGAACCTTACAATTAACAATTGTCTTTGGTTTGAAGCAGATTCGTTAGGGAAGTTAATATTCTTCAAATGGAGCATACTTCTAACTGAAGGGTGAAATAAGGAACATAGAATTGTCAGAAAATGTAGACTTTCAATTAACAGAGGGAGGTGGAGCTTACTTAACTTTGGTTACAATTGTTAAGCTTTTCAGGGCAGGAAGAGTTTAAACTTCCAGGGGTTGAATAATGTGTTCTGTGTCTGCCCTTCAGCAAAGCTGACTGGATTGGAGTTAGAGATTGACTGTTTGCATTGCAATATTTATAATACTGTGAGATTATTCACTGGGCTAAAAATTTGTTACAAGTCCTGAATTGAGAGCAGGTTTCAGGCTGTGTATTGGAACCAGACAGTGCCAAGGGGTGGAAACTGGTTTGTTTTTCATTTGTTTATCTCTGTGTGCCTTAAAAGGCCAGGTCAGACTGTTTCATGAAGTGCTTCCATCACAGCTACTTAACAGCCAATAGCTCTGGAAGAATCTTACAGACCTTTATAACAGTACAAATTTTAGCAGGCTCATCAGATAAACTAATAGTCTTCAGCTGTAGCTACCTCTGTCTGGAAGCTGCAACACTGGACTTAAGATTTGCAAAAAAGCAAGTTGTGCTCACGAAAGAGGGAGGTGAACCTTACAATTTACAGTTCTCTTTGGTTTGAAGTAGATTCCTTAGGAAAGTTAATATTCTTCAGGTGGAGGATACTTCTAACTGAAGGGTGAAATGAGGAACTTAGAATTATCAGAAAAGGCAGTCTTTCAATCAACAGAGGGAGGTGGAGCTTGCTTTACTTTTGTTACAATTGTTAAGATTTTCAGTACAGGAAGAGTTTAAACCCACAGGGGATGAATACTGTGTTCTGTAACTGCCCTTCGGCAAAACTGACTTAATTGGAGATAGTGATTGACTGTTTGCATTGCAATATTTTTAATACAGTGAGTTACTCACTGGGCTAAACATCTTTCATATATCCTGAATTGAGAGCAGGATACAGGCTGTGTATTGGACCCAGACAGCGCATAGAGGGTGGAAGTAGTTTTTTCTTTTGTTTATCTCTGTGTGCCTTAAAAGGCCATGCCAGACTGTGTTGGGAAATGCTTACATCACAGCTACTTCACAGCCAATAGCTCTGGAAGACTCTTACAGACCTTGATCACAGAACAAATTTTAGCAGGCTCATCAGATAACCTAATCATCTTCAGGTGAAGCTACCTCTGGCTGGAAGCTGCAACACTGCAGTTGAGATCTGCAAGAAAGTGTGTTGTGCTCACAACAGAGTTAGGTGAACCTTACAATTTACAATTGTCTTTGATTTGAAGCAGATTCCTTAGGAAAGTTAATATTCTTCAAATGGAGCATACTTCTAACTGAAGGGTGAAATAAGGAAGTTAGAATTATCAGAAAAGGTAGTCTTTCAATCAACTGAGGGAGGTGGAGCTTGCTTAACATTTGTTACAATTGTTAAGATTTTCAGTGGAGGAAGAGTTTAAACTCGCAGTGGCTGAATACTGTGTTCTGTGTCTGCCCTTCGGCAAAGCTGACTTGATTGGAGTTAGCGATTGACTGTTTGCATTGCAATATTTGTAATAATATGAGTTATTCACAGGGCTAAAAATTTTATAAGTCCGGAATTGAGTGCAGGTTACAGGCTGTGTATTGGACCCAGACAGTGCCTAGAGGGTGGAAACAGTTTTTTCTTTTGTTTATCTCTGTGTGCCTTAAAAGGCCAGGACAGACTGTGTCTGGAAGTGCTTACATCACAGCTATTTCACTGCCAATTGCTCTGGAAGAGTCTTTCAGACCTTGATCACAGTACAAATTTGAGCAGGCTCATCAGATAACCTAATAGTCTTCAGGTGAAGCTACCACTGGCTGGAAGGTGCAACACTGCCCTTAATATTTGCAAGAAAGCGTGTTGTGCTCACAACAGAGGAAGGTGAACCTTAACATTTACAATTGTCTTTGGTTTGAAGCACATTCCTTAGGAAAGTTAATATTCTTCAGGTGGAGCGTACTTCTAACTGAAGGGTGAAATAAGGAATTTAGAATAATCAGAAAAGGGAGTCTTTCAATCAACAGAGGGAAGTGGAGCTTGCTTTAATTTTGTTACAATTGTTAAGATTTTCAGTGCAGGAAGAGTTTAAACCCACAGGGGCAGAATACTGTGTTCTGTGTCTGTCCTTCGGCAAAGCAGACTTGATTTTAGTTAGTGATTGACTGTTTGCATTGCAATATTTGTAATACTGTGAGTTATTCACTGGGCTAAAAATTTGCCATAAGTCCTGAATTAAGAGCAGATTTCAGGCTGTGTATTGGAACCAGACAGTGCCTAGGGGGTGGAAACTGGTTTGTTTTTCTTTTGTTTATCTCTGTTTACCTTAAAATGCCATGCCAGACTGTGTCAGGAAGTGTTTGTATCACATCAACTTAACAGCCAATAGCTCTGGAAGAATCTTACAGACTTTGAAAACAGGACAAATTTTTGCAGGCTCATCAGATAACCTAATAGTCTTCAGGGGTAGCTACATTTACCTGCAAGCTGCAACACTGCCCTTAAAATTTGCAAAAAATGAAGTTATGCTCACAACAGAGGTAGGTGTACCTTACAATTTACAATTGTCTTTGGTTTGAAGCAGATTCCTTAGGAAAGTTAATATTCTTCAAATGGAGCATACTTCTAACTGAAGGGTGAAATAAGGAAGTTAGAATTATCAGAAAAGGCAGACTTTCAATTAACAGAGTAAGGTGGAGCTTGCTTAACTTTTGTTACAATTGTTAAGATTTTCAGTGCAGGAAGAGTTTAAACTCACAGGGGCTGAATACTGTGTTCTGTGTCTGCCCTTCGGCAAAGCTGACTTGATTGGAGTTAGTGATTCACTGTTTGCATTGCAATATTTGTAATACTGTGAGTTATTCACAGGGCTAAAAATTTGTCATAAGACTTGAATTGAGAGCAGGTTTCAGGCTGTATATTGGAACTAGACAGTGCCAAGAGGTGGAAACTGGTTTGTTTTTTATTTATCTCTGTGTGCCTTGAATGATCAGGTCAAACTGTGTCAGGAAGTGCTTGCATCACAGCTACTTAACAGCCAATAGCTCTGGAAAAATCTGACAGACCTTGATAACAGTACCAATTTTAGCAGGCTCATTAGATAACCTAATAGTCTTCAGGTGTAGCTACCTCTGTCTGGAAGCTGCAACACTGTACTTAAGATTTGCAAAAAAAGCAAGTTGTGCTCACAAAAGAGGGAGGTGAACCTTACAATTTACAATTGACTTTATTTTGAAGCAGATTCCTTAGGGAAGTTAATATTTTTGAGGTGGAGGATATTTCTAACTGAAGGTTGAAATAAGGAAATTAGAATTATCAGAAAGGGCAGTCTTTCAATCAACAGAGGGATGTGGAGCTTGCTTTACTTTTGTTACAATTGTTAAGATTGTCAGTGCAGGAAAAGTTTAAACCCACAGGGGCTGAATACTGTGTTCTGTGTCTGCCCTTCTGCACAGCTGACTTGATTGGAGTTAGTAATTGACTGTTTGCATTGCAATACATGTAATACTGTGAGTTATTCACTGGGCTAAGAATTTGTTATAAGTCCTGAATTGACAGCAGGTTACAGAATGTGTATTGGACCCAGACAGTGCCTAGGGGGTGGAAACTGTTTTTTCTTTTATTTATTACTGTGTGCAATATAATGCCATGCAATACTGTGTCAGAAAGTGCTTGCATCACAGGTACCTAACAGCCAATAGCTCTGGAAGAATCTTACGGACATTGATAACAGTAAAAATTTAAGCAGGCTCATCAGATAATCTAATAGTCTTCAGTAGAAGCGACATCTGGCTGGAAGCTGCAACACTGAACTTAATATTTTCAAGAAAATGAGTTGTGCTCACACCAGAGGGAGGTGAACCTTAACATTTACAGTTGTCTTTGCTTTGAAGCAGATTCCTTAGGAAAGTTAATATTCTTCAGTTAGAGGATACTTCTAACTGAAGGGTGAAATAAGGAACTTAGAATTATCAGAAAAGGCAGTCTTTCAATCAAAAGAGGAAGGTAGAGCTTGCTTTACTTTTGTTACAGTTGTTAAGATTTTTAGTGCAGGAAGAGTTTAAACCAGCAGGGGCTGAATACTGTGTTCTGTGTCTGCCCTTCTGCACAGCTGACTTGATTGGAGTTAGTGATTGACTGTTCGCATTGCAATATTTGTAATACTGTGAGATTATTGACTGGGCTAAAAAATTGACATAAGTCCTGAATTGAAAGCAGGTTTCAGGCTGTGTGTTGGAACCAGGCAGTGCCTAGGGGTGGAAACTGGTTTGTTTTTCTTTTGTTTATCTCTATGTGCCTTAAAAAGCCATGCCAGACTGTGTCAGGAAGTGTTTGCATCACAGCTACTTAACAGCCAATAGCTCTGGAAGAATGTTACAGTCCTTGATAACAGTACAAATGTTAGCAGGCTCATCAGATAAACTAATAGTTTCAAGTGTAGCTATCTCTGGCTGGAAGCGGCTACACTGGACCTAAGATTTGCATAAAAGCAAGTTGTGCACACAACGGATGGAGCTGAACCTTACATTAACAATTGTCTTTGGTTTGAAGCAGATTCCTTAGGGAAGTTAATATTCTTCAAATGGAGCATACTTCCAGCTTAAGGGTGAAATAAGGAAGTTAGAATTATCAGAAAAGTTAGACTTTCGATCAACCGAGGGAGGTGGAGCTTGCTTAACTTTTGTTACAATTGTTAAGATTTTCAGTGCAAGAAGAGTTTAAACTCACAGGGGCTGAATACAGTATTCTGTGTCTGCCCTTCGGCAAAGCTGACTTGATTGGAGTTAGTGATTGACTGTTCGCATTGCAATATTTGTAATACTGTGAGATTATTGACTGGGCTAAAAAATTGACATAAGCCCTGAATTGAAAGCAGGTTTCAGGCTGTGTGTTGGAACCAGGCAGTGCCTAGGGGTGGAAACTGGTTTGTTTTTCTTTTGTTTATCTCTATGTGCCTTAAAAAGCCATGCCAGACTGTGTCAGGAAGTGTTTGCATCACAGCTACTTAACAGCCAATAGCTCTGGAAGAATGTTACAGTCCTTGATAACAGTGCAAATGTTAGCAGGCTCATCAGATAAACTAATAGTTTTAAGTGTAGCTATCTCTGGCTGGAAGCGGCTACACTGGACCTAAGATTTGCAAAAAGCAAGTTGTGCACACAACGGATGGAGCTGAACCTTACATTAACAATTGTCTTTGGTTTGAAGCAGATTCCTTAGGGAAGTTAATATTCTTCAAATGGAGCATACTTCCAGCTTAAGGGTGAAATAAGGAAGTTAGAATTATCAGAAAAGTTAGACTTTCGATCAACCGAGGGAGGTGGAGCTTGCTTAACTTTTGTTACAATTGTTAAGATTTTCAGTGCAAGAAGAGTTTAAACTCACAGGGGCTGAATACAGTATTCTGTGTCTGCCCTTCGGCAAAGCTGACTTGATTGGAGTTAGTGATTTACTGTTTGCATTGCAATATTTGTAATACTGTGATTTATTCACAGGGCTAAAAATTTGTCATAAGTCCTGAATTGGCAACAGGTTTCAGGCTGTGTATTGGAACCAGACAGTGCCAAGGGGTGGAAACTGGTTTGTTTTTCATTTGTTTATCTCTGTGTGCATTAAAAGGCGAAGTCAGACTGTTTCAGGAAGTGCTTGCATCACAGCTACTTAACAGCCAATAGCTCTGGAAGAATCTTACAGACCTTGATAACAGTACAAATTTTAGCAGGCTCATCAGATAACCTAATAGTCTTCAGGTGTACCTATCTCTGGCTGGAAGCTGCAACACTGGACTTAAGATTTGCAAAAATGCAAGTTGTGCTCACAACATAGGGAGGTGAACCTTACAATTTACAGTTGTCTTTGGTTTGAAGCAGATTCCTTAGGAAAGTTAATATTCTTCAGGTGGAGGATACTTCTAACTGAAGCGTGAAATAAGGAACTTAGAATTATCAGAAAAGGGAGTCTTTCAATCAACAGAGGGAAGTGGAGCTTCATTGACTTTTGTTACAATTGTTAAGATTTTCAGTGCAGGAAGAGTTTAAACCCACAGGGGCTGAATACTGTGTTCTGTGTCTGCCCTTCGGCAAAGCTGACTTGATTGGACTTAGTGATTGACTGTTTGCATTGCAATATTTGTAATACTGTGAGTAATTCACTGGGCTAATAATTTGTCATAAGTCCTGTATTGAGAGCAGGTTACAGGCTATGTATTGGACACAGACAGTGCCTAGCTTGTGGAAACAGATTTTTCTTTTGTTTATCTCTGTGTGCCTTAAAAGGGCAGGCCAGACTGTTACGGGAAGTGCTTACATCACAGCTACTTCACAGCGAATAGCTCTGGAAGAATCTTACAGACCTTGATAACAGTACAAATTTTAGCAGGCTCATCAGATAACCTAATAGTCTTCAGGTGAAGCTACCTCTGGCTGGAAGCTGCAACACTGCACTTAAGATTTGCAAGAAAGCATGCTGTGCTCAGAACAGAGGGAGGTGAACCTTACAATTTACAATTGTCTTTGGTTTGAAGCAGATTTCTTAGGATAGTTAATATTCTTCAGGTGGAGGATATTTCTAACTGAAGGATGAAATAAGGAACTTAGAATTATCAGAAAGGGCAGTCTTTCAATCAACAGAGGGAGGTGGAGCTTGCTTTACTTTTGTTACAATTGTTAAGATTGTCAGTGCTGGAAGAATTTAAACCCACAGGGGCTGAATACTGTGTTCTGTGTCTGCCCTTCTGCAAAGATGACTTGATTGGAGTTAGTGATTGACTGTTTGCATTGCAATACTTGTAATACTGTTAGTTATTCACGGGGCTAAGAATTTGTTATAAGTCCTGAATTGAGAGCAGGTTGCAGGCTGTGTATTGGACCCAGACAGAGCCAAGGGGGTGGAATCTGTTTTTTCTTTTGTTTATCTCTGTCTGCCTTAAAAGGCCAGGCCTAACTGAGTCAGGAAGTGCTAACATCACAACACCTTAACAGCCAATAGCTCTAGAAGAATCTTACCGACCTAGATAACAGTACAAATTTTAGCAGGCTCATCAGATAACCTAATTGTCTTCAGGTGAAGTTACCTCTGGCTGGAAGCTGCAACACTGCACTTAAGATTTGCAAGAAAGTGTGTTGTGCTCACAACAGAGTTAAGTGAACCTTACAATTTACAATTGTCTTTGGTTTGAAGCAGATTCCTTAGGAAAGTTAATATTCTTCGGGTGGAGGATATTTCTAACTGAAGTGTTAAATAAGGAACTTGGAATTATCAGAAAAGGCAGTATTTCAATCAACAGAGGGAGGTGGAGCTTGCTTTACTTTTGTTACAATTGTTAAGATTGTCAGTGCAGGAAGAGCTTAAACCCACAGGGGCTGAATACTGTGTTCTGTGTCTGCCCTTCTGGACACCTCACTTGATTGGAGTTACTGTTTGACTATTTGCATTGCAATACTTGTAATACTGTGAGATATTCACTCGGCTAAGAATTTGTCATAACTCCTGAATTGAGAGAAGGCTACAGAATGTGTATTGGACACAGAGAGTGCCTAGGGGGTGGAAACTCATTTTTCTTTTATCACTGTGTGCCTTAAAAGGCCAGGCCAGACTGTGTCAGGAAGTGCTTCCGTCACAGGTACTTAACAGCCAATAGCTCTGGAAGAATCTTTCAGACCTTGATATCAGTAAAAATTTAAGCAGGCTCATCAGATAACCTAATTGTATTCAGGAGAAGCTATCTCTGGCTGGAAGCAGCTACACTGGACTTAAAATTTGCAAGAAAGCGAGTTGTGCTCACAACAGAGGGTGGTGAACCTTACCATTTACAATTGTTTTTGGTTTAAAGCAGATTCCTTACAAAAGTTAATATTCTTCAGATGGAGGATACTTCTAACTGAAGGGTGAAATAAGGAACTTAGAATTATCAGAAAAGGCATTCTTTCGAACAACAGAGGGAGGTGGAGCTTGCTTTACTTTTGTTACAATTGTTAAGATTTTCAGTGCAGGAAGAGTTTAAACCCACAGGAGCTGAATACTGTGTTCTGTTTCTGCCCTTCTGCACACCCGACTTGATTGGAGTTAGTGATTGACTGTTTGCATTACAATATTTGTAATACTGTGAGTTATTCACTGGGCTAAGAATTTGTCATAAGTCCTGAATTGAGAGCAGGTTACAGACTGTGTATTGGACCCAGACAGAGCCTAGGGGGTGGAAACTGTTTTTTCTTTTGTTTATCTCTGTGTGCCTCAAAAGGCCAGGCCAGGCTGTGTCATGAAGAGATTGCATCACAGCTACTTAACAGCCAATAGCTCTGGAAGAATCTTACAGACCTTGATAACAGTACAAATTTTAGCAGGCTCATCAGATAACCTAATAGTCTTCAGGTGTAGCTACCTCTGGCTGGAAGCTGCAACAGTTGACTTAAGATTTGCAAAAAAGCAAGTTGTGCTCACAACAGAGGGAGGTGAACCTTACAATTTACAATTGTCTTTGGTTTGATACAGATTCCTTAGGAAAGTTAATAATCTTCAAATGGAGCATACTTCTAACTGAAGGGTGAAATAAGGAAGTTAAAATTATTAGAAAAGGCAGACTTTCAATTAACAGAGGGAGATGGAGCTTGCTTAACTTTTGTTACAATTGTTAAGATTTTCAGTGCAGGAAGAGTTGAAACTCACACGGGCCGAATACTGTGTTCTATGTCTGCCCTTCGGCAAAGCTGACTTGATTGGAGTTAGTGATTGACTGTTTGCATTGCAATATTTCTAATACTGTGAGTTATTCACTGGGCTAAACGTTTGTCATAAGTCCAGAATTGAGAGCAGGTTTCAGGCTGTGTATTGGAACCAGACAGTGCCAAGGAGTGGAAAATGGTTTGTTTTTCATTTGTTTATCTCTGTGTGCCTTAAAAGTCCAGGTGAGACTGTGTCAGATAGTGCTTGCATCACAGCTACTTAACAGCCAATAGCTCTGGAAGAATCTTACAGACCTTTATAACTGTACAAATTTCAGCAGGCTCGTCAGATAACCTAATAGTCTTCAGGTGTAGCTACCTCTGGGTGGAAGCTGCAACACTGGACTTAAGATTTGTAAAAAAGTAAGTTGTGCTCACAGCAGAGGGAGGTGAACCTTACAATTTATAATTGTCTTTGGTTTGAAGCAGATTGAGTCTGCAGAGTGAGGAGAGCTGCGGAAGGCAGCGCCTTGGTTTTAGCTCTGACAGAGAGCTATCTCTGGAGATTGGGTAGTGTATTCTTACCCTTGAAGAAGAACATAGAAGACCAGTGAGTGAAGTGGTAGAGATCATTCCCAGAGGGATGGGGGGATTTCAGGATTCAGGGTCAAGTCCCCTGATCCAGCCTGGATTGTGTTGAAGCTGCCTGAGATTCACCTGCTCTGTGAGTACCCAAGACATTTTATGGGAAAAGCCCTGGGGCACCTGCATTCCTGTGGTGAGTTTTTCTCTGACAAAGGGACTCTGTCAGAGAAAAACTCACCACAGGAATGAAGGTGCCCCAGGACTTTTCCCACAAAAAGTCTGGGGTACTCACAGAGTCTACCTACTATGAGGTTTGAAGAGAGACTAGTCAAGTACAGAACTTTTAGTTTGTTCTGATTTAAAAGCATCAACTAAAGTGGGGGGCTAGTGTAAAGACATTGCCAATGACAGAACTTTTAACTTCAGGACACCCCAGAGGTGTGCGAAGTAGAATGTTAAATATGAAAGACATTTCAAGATAGCATTTACAAGAGTTTTCTGAGAAAGGTGTTATTATCCAGATGAATGGCCGAGTTTAAATTTGGAAGCAAAAGGTGGGAGACCCCCCCCATCTGGAGTAACCATGTTTACCTCTCCGGGTTCAGTTTGTACACCTTTATTTTCTCTCAGTAAGGAAAATACCCAGATGTGGGATTTGGGATTTTCTGTGAGCCTGAGTGTGCTCTTTTGGTGGCTGAGGGAGCCACCACTAACTCCTGATGAAATATGGGAAAGTCTCCTAGTACTGGCAGAGGGTGGCAAGTCATAGGAAGTGGACCAGTTCTGGCCATGTGAGCCATTCCATTCAGAACCAAAGAGTGTTCGCTGTTTCCAATTTATTCAGAACCTGAGGGTATGCTGTGTGTGTGCTGTGTGCCTCAGTAATCTGCATTATCAGTGGGAGTAGCCCTGTGGGGGTCCATCTTCGCTTTGTATTATTCTCTGTGTATGTGAATAAAAGCCACACTCTGGAATCCCAACCTGGTTTGGACAGTATTGTTATTGCTTCCAGTGTCTGCATTTACTTGGGTGCCCCTGACCAGAAGTACAAACCTAGCATAATGCTGAGCAAATGTTTTCTCCCAGGGACCCAAGTTGATGGCCATGCTAAATGGTCCCCCCAGGTGTGAGCCAGGTAGTTGGCACACCTGGTTTGCATGTCCGAGGATGGCAGGCAATGAAGTAGAAGTATTGGTAAACAGAACTGTTCATAGTGGCAATCCCCATCCCTCTCATTGGTGCCATGTGGTGAGAGGAGCAGCCCTGCTAGTTGGACAAGGGGGGCCGGTGGGGGGAGGTTACACCAGTATCCCCCCAGCCCTCACTATTGCCTTCTCACATCACTTGCCAAACTTAAGATCATCTGATATGACTACCCCCAGGTCCCTTTCCATTTTTCTTGTTGTTACTACCTCCCCCCATTGTGTAATCTTCCCCTGGGTTTTTGTTTTCCAGGTGCATTATTTTGCACTGCTTTGCATTGCCATACTTCTGTCCATTCCTCCAACCTTGCCAAGTCCCTTCTCATCCTTTCCACACCTCCTTGTGTATCAACCCTGTTGCAGATCATTGTGTCATCTGCAAAGAGGCATAGTTTTCCTTCCAGTCCCTCTGCAATGTCTCTTATAAAGACATTAAAAAGGACAGGACCCAGTACTGAACCCTGCGGTACCTCACTAGTAACCCCCCTTTCTTCAGAGTGGACTCAGTTTACAATTACCTTCTGTGTCCTGTTGTCCAGCCAATGTTTTGCCCAGGCTACAACTCTGGGACCCAGTCCCAGGCTGGTTAATTTGTTTATTAATCTTTTGTGTGGGACTGTGTCAAATGCCTTGCTAAAGTCTAGGTAGGCCATGTCCACAGCCCTTCCCTGGTCTACTACTTTGGTCACCCAGTCAAAGAAATCAATTAAATTCATCTGACATGACCCTCCCACTGTGAACCTATGCTGCCTGGGTCTTGTGCCCCACTGGCTTCTAGGTACTCAACAATTCTTTCCTTCAGAAGTGATTCTATCACTTTCCCTGCCACAAAGGTGAAACTGACAGGTCTGTAGTTTCCTGCCTCTGTCTTGCTCCCACTTTTGTGAAGGGGAATCACATCTGCCTTCCTCCAGTTCTCAGGTACCATGCCATCCTCCCATGATTTGCTAAAACAGAACTCTGGCAAGCAATCAGACTTCCAGGAATACAGAAGACTACAGAATGACTGCACCTGGACCATCCATTCTGCCAAAAGTAACCATTTTAGGGAAGCATTACAGACATCATGGGGAAACAGCAAGTCTTTTTGGAATAACCTAAAAGATGTAACAGGGAAAATCAAGAAAGAGGCTCCACAAATGCTCAACATCAATGGTGCCACTACCCTTGACCCCCTGACTATTGCCTGCACATTTAACAAAGCATTTATTAACCTTAACAGTGTACTTCCAACAAATTTGTTTGAAGAAACCAACCCAAGCTAAAGCCAAAGCCTAGGGTCCACTCAAACATCCCCCCCCTTCTATTTCAAATTTGTCAACTACAACCAAGCAAGAAAGTACATTCGTAAGGTACTTGGAAAATCCAGGAAAAGCGGCGACACATTTGACCTCAAATTTATTTCCCTTGCACTTGATGAAATCCTTGTTGGCGTGACCTTTATTGATCTAACAAAGGCCTTTGACATGGTCAGTCACTCTCTACTACTTCAACAACACACCTCGATAGGCCTCTCTAACCCCACCATTAACAAGCAGAGATTGGGGCTTTTCAAGACCAAGCTAAGACAACACCTACTGAGAAAAGCTCCTGTGACTGTACTTTCTAATTACTCCACACACACCCACTTCTGATCCCGGTCTCATTCACCTTTCAGGTTATTACCATCTGCTTGCTACTCCTACTTTGTCTTTCTACCCTGAATTGTTCCCATTTTTTGCCCTGCAATACCCTGCACTCTCCTCCCCACCTCCCCCTAAATAGTCATCATGCCCCCCCACTCAGTGCCCCCTACTCTCCTTTCTGGATAGCTGCTTACTGTCTTTTACCTGACAATGCCACCTAGGCTGCTGTTACCTGAATTATCCTAGTGTTACACCATCTCTGTTTCCTATTTACAGTGTATTTTTGTCAATGTTTACTCACCTAGCTAGATACTCCTAAACCCACAATGTATGTATACCCACCCTTTATGACATGGAACCTTTGTAAAAGAGCAGTCTCCCACTCAAAGGTATTGTAATCCAAGACTGAATAAATAAATAAATAAAAATAAATAAATAAAAAGTGTAGTCAGTGGTGTCACTAGTTCTCCCCTTAATTCTTTTAGAATTCTGGGGTGTATCTCATCTGGCCCCATTGCTTTGTACACCTTTAGTTTTAGGATTTTTTTTAGAACCCTTTCTTCTGTGAAAGGACTGGGATCAACCTCCCAATTCAGAGTGCTTCTGTTAATTGGATTAGGTACCTCCCCCTCCTCCTGTTTAGCAAATAATGAGCAGAAATATGTGTTCAGTATCCCTGCTTTTTCACTGTCCTTCTCTGCCCACCCACTGTCCATTCTATTTAGCCTCACTATCCCTACCTTTGTCTTTCTATGCTCCCTGATGTACCTATAAAAGGTTTTATCCCCCTTCTTAACTGAGTTGGCTATCTTTTCCTCAGTTTGGGCCTTTGCTATTCCAACTTCCCACCCTGCTTCCTTCTGCCTTAACTGGTGTATTTCTCTGTCCTGCTCCTTCTGTGTTTCTGTATACTTCCTAAATGTTATCTTTTTCTCCCTAAACTTCCTGCTGTAAATCCATGCTGCCTTGAGTCCTGTGCCCCGCTGGCCTCTAGGTACTCAACAATTCTTTCTTTCAGAAGTGATTCCATCATTTTTCCTACCACTGAGGTCAAACATATAGGTCTGTAGTTTCCTGCTTCTGCCTTGCTCCCACTTTTGTGAAGGGGAATCACATCTGCCCTCCTCCAGTCCTCAGGTACTACCCCATCCTCCCATAATTTGTTAAAAAGTGTGGTCAGTGGTGTCACTAGGTCCACCCTTAGTTCTTTTAGGATTCTGGGGTGAATCCCATCAGGCCCCATTGTTTTGTCCACCTTGAGTTTTAGGAGTTCTTTCAGCACTCTTTCTTCTGTAAATGGACTGGTGTCAACACCCCTACCCAGAGTGCTTCTATTGTCTGGTTTAGGTAACTCCACCTCATCTTCTTTTGTGAATACTGAGCAAAAGTATTTATTCAGTATCTCTGCCTTTTCACTGTCTCCCTCTGCCCACCTCCCCTCTCCTTTATTAATCTTCATTATTCCTCCCTTAACCTTTCTATGCTCCCTAATATACTTATAGAATGTTTTATCCCCATTCTTTACTGAATTGGCTATTTTTTCCTCAGTTTGGGCCTTTGCTATTCCGACTGCCTTCCCTATTTCTTTCTGCTTTAATAGATTACATAGAAACATAGAACATAGAAACATAGAATTTGACGGCAGATAAGGACCACTTGGCCCACCTAGTCTGCCCATTTTCCTACCTAACAGATAAGCTGCAGATCCTAGTTAACCAACAGCTTACTTCCTCTTACCCGCCCCTAGGACTGCCTTATGCCTGTCCCATGCATTCTTGAAGTCCACCACTGTTCTTGACTCCACGACCTCCTCAGGGAGGCTGTTCCATGCATCCACAACCCTCTCAGTGAAAAAATACTTCCTCACATTACCCTAGACCCCTCCATCTTCAAATTGTGCCCCTTGTTCTGCACATCTCTTTTTCTGGAAGATGCTACCCTCTTGGACTTTGTTAATTCCCTTGAGGTACTTGAAGTTTCTATCATGTCCCTCTCCTTCTTTCCTCAAGAGTATACATATTAAGCTCCTTTAGTCTTTCTTCAGTATGTCTTCTGGTGCAGACCCTGCACCATTTTGTGCCCTCCTCTGGACAGCCTCCACACTGTCTATGTCTTTCGGAGATGGGGTCTCCAGAACTGTCACAGTACTCAGATGGGGTCTCACCAACTGTCTGTACAGAGGGATAACAACTTCCTGTTTTCTACTATTGATGCCTCTTCCTATGCATCCCAGTATCCCTCCAGCCTTCCTTACTGCCTTCTCACATTGCTTTCCCACCTTTAGGTCATCTGATATAATTACCCCCAGGTCCCTTTCCATTTTTACTGTTGTCAGTATCTCACCCCCATTATTATGCGCTTCCCTGGGTTCGTTTCCCAGGTGCATTATCTTGCACTTCTTTGCATTGAATCTGAGCTGCCATACATTTGACCATTCCTCCAACCTTGCCAAGTCCCTTCTCATCCTTTCTACTCCATCCTGTGTATCAACCCTGTTGCAGATCTTTGTGTCATCTGCAAAGAGACATACTTTTCCTTCCAGTTCCTCTGCAATGTCACTTATAAAGACATTAAAAAGGACTGGTCCCACTACCAAACCCTGTGGTACCCCACTAGTAACCCTCCTTTCTTCACTGTGTACTCCATTTACTACTACCCTTTGCGTCCTGTTGTCTAGCCAATTTTTTATCCAGGCTACCACCTTGGGACCCATTCCAAGGCTGGCTATCTTGTGTATTAATCTTTGTGGGGACTGTATCAAATGCCTTGCTAGAATCTAGGTAGGCCATGTCCACAGCCCTCCTGATCTACTACTTTGGTCACCCAGTCAAAGAAATCTATTAGATTCATCTGACATGACCTTCCCATCGTGAATCCATGCTGCCTTGGGTCCCAGCCCCACTGGCCTCAAGGTACTCAACAATTCTTTCCTTCAGAAGTGATTCCATCATTTTCCCTACCACTGAGGTCAAACTAACTGGTCTGTAGTTTCCTGCCTCTGTCCTGCTCCCACTTTTGTGAAGAGGAATTACATCTGCCCTCCTCCAGTCCTTGGGTACCACCCCATCCTCCATGATTTGTTAAAGAGAGTAGTCAGTGATGTTACTAGTTCTACCCTTAGTTCTTTTAGAATTCTTGGGTGAATCCATCAGGCCACATTGCTTTGTCCACCTTCAATTTTATAAGTTCATTCAGAACCCTTTCTTCTGTAAATGGACTGGTATCAACCCTGTCTTCAGAGTGTTTCTCTTGTTTGGTTTAGGTAACTCCCCTCCTCTTCCTTTGTGAATACTGAGCAGAAATATTCATTCAGTAACCCTGCTTTTCACTGTCACCTCTACCCACATTCCCTCTCCTTTATTAAGCTTCAGTATCCCTCCTTTGGTCTTTCTTGCTCCCTAATGTACCTATAAAGGTCTTATCCCCTTCTTAACGAATTGGCTATCCTTTCTTCAGTTTGGGCCTTTGCTATTCTGACTACCTTCCCAGCCTCTTTCTGCTTTAACTGATAAAGTTCTCTGTCCTGCTCCTTCTGTGTTTCCTTATATTTCCTGAATGCTGCCCTTTTCTCCTTAACTTTCCTGCCACCTCTTTTTGTGAACCATAGAGGTTTTTCCTTCGTTGTGTTTTATTGATTTTTTCTAAAGGCTTGTTGCCTCTGTGATGGCTGTTTTGATCACTTCCATTGTTCCTCCACCCTCCTTCTTGCTTGTTTGCTAGTGTTTTCTGAGGCACTCTCTCATTTTCCCAAAGTCAGCCCTCCTAAAGTCTAGTACTCTTGCTTTCGTATGGCTTGATTGTATGGCTGTGTTTATCATGAACCACACTGTTTGGTGGTCACTTGTTCCCAGATGGCTACCCACTTCTAAATCTGAGATTCTTTCTCCATCCCCATTTGAAAGTACCAGGTCTAAGATTGCTCCCTCCCGAGTCGGTTCCAATACTAGCTGTCTGAGACATGCCCCCTGTAGGGCATCAAGAATGACTCTGCTCTTGGATGTGCCTGCAGCAAAGGTGCTCCAGTTAACATCTGGCATATTCAGGTCCCCCATCAACAATATCTCCCCTTTTTCTGCCATTCATTTTCTTGTCCATTCCCTCCCCCTGAGATGGGGGTCTGTATACAACCCCCATGCAGATTGTGGTGCCATTTCCTGTCTCCAGGGTGACCCAAAGTGCCTCATCTGCTCCCTGTTTACTCTTTAGTTCTGTTGCTTTGATCCCTTCCTTTACATAGAGAGCTACTCCTCCACCTCTTTTACCCTCCCTGTCCCTTCTGTAAATTGCGTATCCTGGTATGTTGACATCCCATTCATGGTTCTCTGTGTACCATGTTTCTGTGACTGCCACAATATCCAGGCAACCCTCTTCCATCAAGGCCACTAGTTCAGGGAGCTTGTTACACAGACTATGGGCATTGGTACTCATCACCCTCCACTTTTTGATAGCCTTACCCCTTTTAGCCCCATTTCTGTCCTTACTGCCTTTGCCTTGTTTTACATTTAAATCTGTTCTGCTCCCTAATAACTTCTGTACCCTGGCATTTACTTCACTAATCACCATGTTTTGTGGGAGGAGGCTCGGATTTCCCAGCTCCTTTTCAGTGCCTCCTCCCTTGGCTAGTTTAAATGCTTGCCAATGAAGCATTTAAACCTCTCACCTAGGATCCTGGTTCCCCCCCTGGACAGATGCAGACCATCACACCAGTATAGGTCTGCATTCCTCCAGGTGGCTCCCCAGTCCCCAATGATTCAGTTCCCTGTCGTGGTCCTTCTGTGATTCCTTATACTTTTTGAATGCAGCCTTTTTCTCCTTAACCTACCCTGCCACCTCTTTTGAGAACCATAGTGGTTTTTACTCTGCTTTGTTTTCTTTATTTGTTTCACACAAAGGCTTGTTGCCTCTATGATAGCAGTTTTGATTTTTCTCCATTGTTCTTCCACCCCTCCTTTTTGGCCATTTGCTAGTGCATTCCTCAGGTATTCACCCATTTTGCAAAAGTCGGCCCTTCTAAAGTCCAGTATTCTTGTTTTTGTATGGCTTGTCTCCATGGTTGTGCATATTGTGAATCACACTGTGCAGTGGTCACTTGTTCCCAGATGTCTACTGACTTCTAAATTTGTGATCCTCTCCATTTGAGAGTACCAGATCTAGTATTGCTCCCTCCCCGAGTGGGTTCCAGCACTAGCTGTCTAAGGCCTGCCCCCTGCAGGACATCAAGAATGACCCTGCTCTTGGATGTGGCTGCAGTACATGTCATCCAGTTAACATCTGGCATATTCAGGTCCCCCATCAACAGTATCTCCCCCTTTTCAGCCATTTTGAGAATCTCCTCCATCATTTTCTTGTCCGTTTCCTCCCCTTGAGATGGGGGTCTGTATACAACCCCTGTGTGGATTGTGATGCCATTCCCTGTGTCCATGGTGACCCAGAGTGCCTCTTGTCCTCCCCCCTTTACTTTTTAGTTCTGTAGCTTTGATCCCTTCCCTTACATATAGAGCTACTCCACCTCCTCTTTTACCCTCCCTGTCCCTTCTGTAGACTGTGTACCCCAGTATGTTGACATCCCAGTCATGGTTCTCTGTGTACCATGTTTCTGTGACTGCCACAATATCCAATTTTTCATCTTCCATCAGGGCTACTAGCTCAGGAAGCTTGTTTCCTAGACAACGGGCATTGGTACTCATTGCCCTCCATTTAATGTTGGCTTTATCCTTTTTTCCCCCATCCCTGCTCTTATTTCCCTTGTCTATTTTTCCATTTACCCCTGTTCTGCCCTCTGTTGAGCTCTGTACCTCAGTGTTTACCTTACTACCTGCCATGTTTTGTGGTGGGAGGCTTGAAATTTCCTGCCTGTTATCAGCACCTCCCCCCTTGGCTAGTTTAAAAGCTTGCCAAGGAAGCATTTAAACCTATCACTTAGGAGCTTGGCTCCCCTCGTGGACAGATGCAGACCATCATGCCAGTATAGACCTTCATCTCTCCAGGTGTACCCCCAGTCCCCAATGAAGCCAAAGCCTTGTGCTCTGCACCAGTTATGCAACCATTCATTAAACTGCATGGTGTGCAGTACCCTAGCCTCACCCCTACCGTGGACTGGCAGCACCTCTGAGAAGGTAACCGTGCTTGCTACCTGTCTGAGGCCCCTCCCCAACTCCACAAATTCATCCTGCACTGCACTGATTCCCTGCCAAGCTAGGTCATGTGTCCCAAGATGGACAATGATATCTAGTTCCCTCTCCTGTGATTCTGCTTCTGCAATTGTGAGGATTTGCTTCTTGTCCCTCCAAGCCATGGCACCAGGCAGGCACCTTACTTCCCTCTCCTCTCCCTTCCCCAGTTCTACCTCCCCAACAATTTAGTCCCCTATCAGAAGCTGTTTCTTTCCCATGTGGTGTCCCTTGCCACCCTTTTGAGGGTCTCCCTTATGGATGTCCTCAACATTCTTCTTGGTCTCCACTGAGGGTGCCATCATAGAGGAACCTTGCTCTGTCAGACTGGTGTATGATTTGTGTAGCGGTACAACTAGGGGGCTTTACCTCTGTTCCACCACCCGCACCCTCCCAGAACCCACTGTGGTCCAACTGCTCTTCATACTTGGCAACCTCTGAGGCAGCGGTTGTGGCAGTGGTGCTCTTTGGGTGGGGGAGGCCTCCTTAGTCCTTGCCAGTTCAGCCTGGAGGTGGGCAATCTCCTCCCTCAGAGCTGTCAGTTGCCTGCAAATAGGACAGCAGTGCAGTTTCCAGAATGTCTCCTGGAAAACTACTGCCCCACTGCCAGTGCATTGCACCACTCCCCACATGTCCCTTTCCCTTATAATATGCAATATGTAATATATATAATTTTTTTTGTGGTGTGTACTTACCCTTTATGCACTGTGATGGGTTATTAAGAATATGACAGTTCTGCCCCAAGACCTGTTGAGGAAGTGATGTCAGAACTTTGGCTATAAAGGAAATGCCATGCCTGGGGGGTGGGGTGGGGAAGGGTGGGTAGTCCACAACCACAGGTGACTGTTAGAAACAATCAAATACAACACTGCTCCACCACCCTGCTGAGTACTGCCCTTTATAGTAATTCAACTAACCTCCAGTAACTTATTTAAAAATAGTTTAACTACCACAAACTCCTATGCTCCAGTAAATTATTTAAAAATAGTTTCTGTCCCAAAATCCTAGTAGTCAATCCAGCTACCCCCAAGGGACAACTAAAATGCAGTATTCAAACCCTTGTGAAGTTACTTCCAAGATAAGCAGAGTTTGCAAGCTCATTTTTCAACTCCTCAGCCACCTGTAATATATTTAAAAATAGTTTAACTGTCAGAAAATCCTAGCAGACAATCTAGCTACCTCCAAGGGTCTACCAAAATGCAGTATTTAAATCCTTCTGAAGTCACTCACAAGATAAACAGAGTTTTCAAGCCCCTTCTTGGTTAAACACTAAATAAATATGCAAATAAAAAGCAATTACCAAGGGTAGTTAGTTTCACCTCCCTCAGAATTGAGCAAAAGTGCACGTTGTTGCAGATATCAAGTGCAATATAGAATTTCTCTCACACAGCTCACAGCTGAATAAAGAAATAATGCTCTTCCAGGTCAAGAAGATGTGCTTTGTGTCTCTAAATATTGCAGCCACCAGTAACTTATAGTAATCTGATCAAGTCTGGATAGCTCCACCCAGGGCAATTTGTTGACAATGGTTAAGATGCAACCTTTCCTGTTCCAATACAACACTTTGTGGTCTGAAAACAATGAGTGGAACAATTTCCTGCACCTGAGGCTGTGTGTTTCAATTCACACTGCAGGTTTTGCTATGACAACTCCTTAACCACAGTAACTTATTTAAAAATAGTTTAACTATCACAAACTCCTACGCACCAGTAAACTATTTAAAAATAGTTTCTGTCCCAAAATCCTAGTAGTCAATCCAGCTACCCCCAAAGGACAACCAAAATGCAGTATTCAAACCCTTGTGAAGTTACTTCCAAGATAAGCAGAGTTTGCAAGCTCCTTTTTCAACTCCTCAGCCACCTGTAAATTTAAAAATAGTTCAACTGTCAGAAAATCCTAGTAGACAATCTAGCTACCTCCAAGGGTCTACCCAAATGCAGTATTTAAATCCTTCTGAAGTTACTCACAAGATAAACAGAGTTTGAAAGCCTCTTCTTGGTTAACCACTAAATAAATGTGTAAATAAAAAGCAATTACCAAGGGTAGTTAGTTTCACCTCCCACAGAATTGAGCACAAGTGCACGTTTGTTGCAGATATCAAGTGCAATATAGAATTTCTCACACAGCTCACAGCTGAATAAAGAAGTAGTGTCCTTCCAGGTTAAGAAGATGTGCATTGTGG
This sequence comes from Neoceratodus forsteri, assembly GCA_016271365.2. Lineage (NCBI taxonomy): Eukaryota > Metazoa > Chordata > Ceratodontiformes > Ceratodontidae > Neoceratodus > Neoceratodus forsteri. The sequence continues at coordinate 17,166,345 of CM028129.1, read as the reverse complement.
GTTCACATGTATTTCTTTATATATACATCATTTTTGCGTTATTTCCAAGATTTTAATTTGTAAGCAAAAACAAGATGTTTGCCATCATGAATTATACTTTTTCTCAGGAAAAATAAATAACAAACAAAACCCCTCAGGATCGATGTTTTTTATTGTTCGTATCAGAGGGTTAGCTCAAAATCCTACTCAGCACGATCAGAAAAAAATTAAAACACATATAACCCTGGAACCAGTTAACATTTTTTTATGAAACCTTCAAAAAGAACTACCTCAGCACAAGACACTTCTGTCCTGAAAGTTTCATGACAAAATTCTGTACCATTAAGTCTGTAGGTGACAGCAGATAAAACATATATTAAGTTTAGGAAAAATATCCCCACATTTCCAAAAATTGCCATTCTGTATCTTAGAAACTGCACAAGATACCATCACAAAACTTTGCACCTTGAAACTCTCCTGCCAGATCATGAATGCCAAATTTCTGGCTATTCTGTTGAATGCTGTTGAAGCTATTAAGGTGCAAAAATTGGTTTTAATGTTGAACACCTTAATTAACCCTAACTACACTGACATGGTATCATCAATATAGTTAGGGCTGCCTGACAGATTCTGTGTTAAACCCCTAATTTTGCACCTTAAAGGGACACTGTCAACCTGTTTTAAATCATATTATTTCTAGTTAAAATCCCACATTTTATGATTGCTTACCTTCTCCAAAATTCATTGATATTGCTGTTTGTTTTGTCTGTCTACTTGTTTAGTAGAACTGAAATGCATGATAATATATATTTATAAACAACTTTGTTTTGTTTACAATCCTGTAACTTATGTTATTGAATACTCCTTTAACATTAGAAACACCTCAGAACAGTGCAGCCACTCATGCTACAGTAGTCTTCTAAACTCACACTGCATCATGCAGACATATGAAGAAGCCAGCAGCAGAAGAAGGCCATTTGGTTTATCAAGTCTGCTCATATTGCAGGGTCCACAGCTTGAGTTAATGTCCCTGCCCTCCCTCCCCACTCTTCCCATCCTCCCTACCCATGATTCTTAGCTTCTCTATGCCTATCTCAGCCTCTCTTAAAGCTGCCCACTGTCTTCAATGAGATGACCTCTTCTGGCAGCGCATTCCAAGTGTCCACCACCCTCTCTGTGAAGAAGTGCTGCTTAACCTCCTCCTAAACCTCCCACCCTCCAGCTTTAGACTGTGCCCCCTTATGATATGATTGCCACTCAGCTTAAAGAGACTCTCCTTATCAACCTTATTTATCCCTTTCAAGTACTTGAATGTCCCAATCATGTCCCCTCTCTCTCTCCTATCTTCCAGGAAGTACATCTTCAGTGCCCTCAACCTCTCCTCATATACTTTGCCCTAATGACCAGCTATCATCTTTGTAGTCCTCCTCTGTACCTTCTCCAGCAGGTTAATGTCCTTTTTGAGGTGTGGGTACCAGTACTAAACTCCATTCTCTAGATGTGGCCTTACCAGTGACCTGTACAAAGGCAGTATAACCTCCTCTCTCCTATTACTGATCCCCTAGCTATGCATCCCAGCATCTTGTTTGTCTTTGCTGCTGCTTTCTTGCACTGCATGGAGTGCTTCAGGTCACTAGTGATCATCACTCCCAGGTCCTTCTCCTCTTCGGATGCAGATACTCAGACTCCACCCAGGTAATACTCTGTCCTGGGATTCTTGGCTCCAATATGCATAACTTTGCATTCCTTGGCATTGAAGTCAAGCTGCCAGATCCTGGACCACCTCCCCAGCTTTTTCAGATCTTCCAGTAGGTCCCGTATCCCTTCAGCTGTGTCCACTCTCCCACAGAGTTTGGTGTCATCTGCTAATAGGCACATTTTGCCTTTAATGCCATCCCCAATGTCATTGATAAAGACATTGAACAACACCTGCTCCAGCACAGAGCCCTGTGGGACCCCATTGGTTACCTCTCTGGTGCCAGAAAACTCTCCCCCACCATCACCCTCTGCCCCTCAGCCAGTTTTCCATCCATCTGACCATCTTTTCCCCAACTCCAAGATCCACCAACTTCCTGATTAACCTTTTGAGGGGCAAAGAGTCAAGGGCTTTGCTGAAATCAAGACAGAGGATGTCTACTGCTTGGCCCTGTCTATTGTCTTAGTGACACAGTCAAAGAAGTCAATCAGATTTGTTTGACGTGCTCCCCCCCATGAACCCATGCTGACTCTCATCCTGGAGACCATGTTCCTCCAGATATTCCACCAACCTTTCCTTTAGTGTGGTCTCCGTGAGCTTGTCCACAATGGAGGTCAGACTGACTGGTCTGTAATTCTCTGGATCATCCTTGTGACCGTTTTTGTGAAGAGGCACTACATGTGCTGTTCTCCAGTTCTATGGTACCATGCCTGACTCTAGTGAAGTATTAAATAGGTCTGCTAGTGGCCCTGCCAGATCCTCAGCCAGTTCCTTTAGCACCCTTGGATGTATTCTGTCCAGGCCTGGTGATTTGTCCACTTTCAATGCCAGCAGACCCTCCCTCACTCTGTCCTCTTCTATCACTATGTCTGTGTCCCCCCCCACTCCTCTTTTGCCTCCTGAAGGCACTGGTCTGTCCTTCTCCCTGGTGAAGACAGAACAGAAGTATTCATTTAGTATCTCTGCTTTTCCTCCATTATACTCCACCCACTCTACACCTTTCTTATGCCTAAGTATCCCTTCCTTCTTGTCCCTTTTCTCACTTATATAGTGAAAGAAAGCCTTCTTCCCCTTCTTAATTCCTTCCGCTATTTGAAGCTCCTTCTGTGGCTTTGCTTGCCGGACTTCCTTACTTGACTCACTAGCCAACCTTAGGTAATTTTCCATATCCACATCTCTCTAGGTCTTCCTGAATTTTCTATAGGCCAACCTATTTTCCCTTACTGCCTTGGCAACCCCAGAACTGAACCAGCTGGGTACTTTGGCCCTTTTGCTCTTCCCTCTGAGCCTAACACACTCGTCTGTGGCAACCAGTATTCTTTCCTTAATGATGGACCATTTTAGGTCCACCCCCATATCTGCTCTGATGTCCACCATATGGTTCCTTAGAACCTCACCCATTTTCCTGAAGTCCGCCCTCCTGAAATCCAAGATTTTGGTCTTAGTCGGGATACTTTCCTTGCTGATTTCCAAATGGAACCACATTGTGCAATGGTCATTTCCCCACAGTGGCTCCCAGACCATTATTTCCTGTACATGCTCTCCATTTGTGAGCACCAGATCAAGAATTGCCTCAGCTCTTGTTGGTTCAGTGATGCCCTGAGTCAGCAACCCACTCTGCAGTCCTTCCAGGATCACCTGACTCTTAGCACATGTTGTGGATGGTATACTCCAGTCCACCTTGGGCAGGTTGAAGTCCTCCACAGTTACCACCTCTCCTTTCCCTGCCACTTCCAATATTTGTGAGATCAGTTCCCTGTCTCTCTCCTCATCTTGATTGGGTGATCTGTAAACCTCCCCCAACCTCACCTTTCTCCCTCTATTGGACCTTAGCTGAACCTATAATGCCTCCACCTCCCCTTCCTCATGAGGGGCAAGACTATGTTGAGGATATTCCCAAGTACAGGAAAGATGCAGTGGGAGTTGATCAAGGAATGCAAACAAACCTGTTTTGGTGTGGTAACACCAGTTTGGTGGGCAGTCTGTTTTTCAATTTTTAAAAGAAAAAAAGAACCAGAATCAAACTATCAGCTACTTCAGCAATCTTTGGAGAATGCTGGCAATCATAAAACGTGTTTATAAAAATTGGGACACTATGAGGCCTAAGGTGGTTGATAATGTCCCTTTAATGGCGTTTGACTGAAATTTGCAAGTGTTTAGGTTTAGGCTGAGGTTCAATGCAGGGAAATGCAAGGTACTCCACCTGGGGGCCAGAAACCCGGGCCAAGTGTACACCTTGGGGGGGAAAATGCTACAAGTCTCGATGGCTGAGAGGGACCTGGGGGTGGTGGTGGATGTCAAAATGAACAACTCGGAGACTTGTAGGAGGGTAGAAGCCAAGGCCAACAGGATGCTGGGATGCATCGCTAGGGGGATCACCTCCAGAAGGAGGGAAGTGATGCTCCCTCTGTATAACTGCTTGGTGAGGCCACACCTTGAGTACTGCATGCAGTTTTGAGGCCACACTTAAAGAGGGACATTAAACTCCTGGAGAGGGTCCAGAGGAGGCAACCAAATGATATGGGTTGGGACAGGACCTATGAGGAGAGGCTCAAGAGCTAAATATGTACACATTGGAAGAGAAGGGACCGGGGGGACACGATAGAGGTCTTCAAGTACATGAAGAGGGTAAATAAGGGAGGAACAGTCAGGGTGCTTCGAAGGAAGGAGGAAGGGGCCACTAGAGGGCATGGGTGGAAGCTGGAGGGGGGAAGATTCAGGGGAGAAAGGAGGAGGTGCTACTTCACTGAGAGGGTGGTGGAGCCATGGAATGCACTGCCTATGGGGCTGGTGGAGGTAGAGACAGTGGAGGGGTTCAAGATGGGCTGGGACAGGTACAGTGGAAGGGTTCTGGAAACAAAATCCAATGCAGCAAGAATATCCAGAACTGAGAAGGGAGAAGCCAGAGAAGACGAGGGGGGCAGTAAGGTCAGCACCCAGGGTGGGGGCTGACCAATCGAGCAGACTCGAAAGACCGTTAGGCCTGTTCTGCTGGCATTTTAGTATGTTAGTATGTTAGTATGTTTAGGAGGCAAGGTCTAAATTATGTGGAAAGTTTAGTCATGGTGCAGTTTCTGAGATCCATATATATCATTGTCCTGTAGATGTCTAATTTGTTCCCTATACTTAACTTTTTTCTTTTTTTTTTTTGTTCTCATCTGCAGACTGCAAGGAATGGAATTATTTTCCAAAACATTCATGGTGGAAACAGCCTGTACCAAGGCAGTGATTTTTGAAGGTTTTGTGAAAAAATATGAAATAGTTCCAGAATTCTAAGGATTTTAAGTTTTTTTTTTGGATAACCCACTGATATGACCAAATAAATTGGTGTCACGAGAGTGTTTTGCTTTCTCACCATTTGCTTCTTTATGCCTTGATGGCCACCAGCTTTTTGTTTCAAACTAAAAAACATGGAAAATACATAAACATGATTAAACAGCTGAACCTAGCTAAATGGAACCCATTTAGCTAGATTTTGGAGTTCTTTTTTTTAGAAAACATCCAGAAATACAGTACCTTTCCTGGGCACCCCAAAATCCAGAGTGCCCAGCTTAGTGATAGGAACCATTCTCCCACATTTTCTGTATAAGCACAGTGGTTCTTTCTTGCCTTTTGCAGCTGCAGCTGAAGTTGTTCTGCCAGCTTTAGTTGCAGTAGTTACTAGTTAGCCGGTGACTGCGATCTCTGTCTATCTCTGGATCGATCTGTCTGTCTGTCTATCCTGAAACTGTCCAAGATGGCAGCCATGTTGGGCTGACTGTTGGTTAGAGGAGAGAAGACAGCGTATTTTAAGTTATTTTAAGTTGCCTTTATATTGTTTTAAAGTTATCATTTGTAAAGAAAGAGAACAGTATTAGTTATCTTAGTAAGGGACTGTAAGTGAATAAGTTTAGAGCGCCCGTTTGTTCATTTGTTCCTATTTGGTCTGTTTTCAGGCCTTTTGCTCTGCTGGGAATGACAAGTATTGGGTCATATGTAAGGAACTGATGCTGACTTGAAATCTGCTCAGACATTTTTATTCATACAGCTATACTGAAGATCGATTACCTGCCCCTTTCCTATGCACCGCAGAGGAAAATTGTGGACTGTGGCTATCTGAGTGAGGACTCTGTGATGAACGGTTTTATCGATGGAGAGCCTTGGACTGTTGTTTGGCTGCTGTTGCTGAAAATTGGGATTTCTTGTTCTGGCAATCTGTCTGCGCCTGGATGGAGTGTTAAGATCTGCGGACAGGGGGAGAAGCTCTTCCAGGTTGGGATGCAACTGTGGTGTGATCCGTGAGTTGGCTGCTGGAAGGTGGTTGCCAGCTTGGTCAGGGCCAAGGAAGTGGGACAGGTCTTGGCAAGCCTTCCTCACCAAGGTCATCATCTTCAGTCTAAGCAAGGAATTGTTGGATTTGCTCCGGATGTGGCACTACTGGGTCTGGTTGCAACCCATATAGGGTTCAGGGGTCAGCTACTGGATGGTGGTCATGACTTTGGTCTGGTTTGAGAGGTGTGCTGGGCTTGGGAGTTGCTTTCCAGGGCAGGTTGCTTGGAGTATTGGAGAGCGGATCCTGTTTGCAACCCTTAGAGACGATCATGTCATCTGCTATGTAGGTGGTGGCCACTAGGGTTTATCTACTTCAGAGAGTGAATTGAGGCTTGTGGAAGGACTGCCCAGCTTGATCTGTGAATATTGGCAAAGAACATGAGGAGATGTTATTAACTGGAGACCTCAAAGGGAAGATACTCATTGAATGAGATAAGTACTTGATGTGGGTTTTGGGTAGGTTGGTCATTCATCTATGTTTCCTGTAAAGGCAATGAACTGGGCAGTGAGACTGCCAAATATTCTGCACATTTGTTAGAACTGGAAGACACAAAGAACAAGATAATGAGAGTTTCTTGGACTGGTGTTTAATTTTGGTTTCCAACAATGGGAGGTGAGAGCTCCTATGGCCTCTGTCTTAACACTATTTGGGATTTGTGCGAGTCCCTTACTCAAGCAACTGCAAAGAAAGAACTTTTCAAAAAGTTGAACTTTACTTTGTGGACATTTTTAAAACTTTAAGAAAATAAACTCTCCCTTAAGTACATTGTTGTTTGGAAAGGAGGGAGGTATTATTTGATATTGTTGTAAATTATTAAGTTGTTATATTGTGTAGGTGATTTATGTGTGTGGGAGTGTGTGTGTGTGAATTAGTTTATTGCCGGGTGTGAGTGAGCGAGTGGTTCTGTTTTATGTAAGTGCTGTTAATTTAGGAGTTAGCTGAAATGTGCTGGCTGAGGACATCAGTGGTCAGCTACTACTCCCCCACCAGGCTCAGGGATCTCCATCCTTTTGACTGTCCTCCTTTAACATCAGAAGTGTATAGGCATTGCAGGGCACTTAGGGTAGTCAGAAGGGGGAGAAAATGAGGATTAACTGAGCCTGGTGGAGTTGTGGAGAGGGGTGGCAGATTGGGGTGGTGAGGATGAGAAGATGCCCTGGGGTGAAATGGGTCAAGGAAAGGAGTCCACTTTGCCTGGTTCCCATACCCAAGGGCTCCACATCTAGTGGGCAAGGCATTGGGTCTATCTCATCTCCCTATCCTTCTTGGGTGGTGTTGCACATTGCCAGATATATAATTACCAAGAGAGTGGAACAACAGATCTGGCTTGTAACACCAAGACCTGGCTGGATGAGAATGCTAGTCCAGTATTGGAATCTGCAATTCCAGCAGGGTGCTCTGTGATACATTGCCCAAAAAAGGATCGCAAGGGTGGGAGAGTTATCATTTGTTATAAATTGGACCTGGGCTTTGTAGCCATCCCAGAGGGAGAGACCAGATCCTTTGAATGTATCATGGTTGCAGGTGTAGGTTTCAGGATCCTTCTCATCTGTGGTCCTCTGGGTGATATTGTTCAGTATTCCCTTCCATCCCTTCTCTTCCCTCCTCCTCCACTCCCCTCATCCTTCCTCCACCCTTCCCTCCCTCCCCTCCTCTCCTCTCTTCTCCTCTCCTCCTCTTCCTTCCCTTCCTCCCTTCCTCCCCTTCCCTCCCCTCCTCTTCCTCCCCTCCCTCCACTTCCATTCCCTTCCTTCCCTTCCTCCCTCACCCTCCTCTCTCCTCTCCTTGTTCCTCCCTCCCTATCCTCCACTTCCCTTCCTTCCTTCCCTTCCCTTCCCTTCCTTTCTCTTCCTTCCTTCCTTCCTTTCCTTTCCTTTCCTTCCCTTCCTTCCCTCCCATTGCTACTCTTATCCATTTTCAGTTTAGTGCCTCTGATTGCTATCTTTGTTTTTTTAAATAAGGTTTATCTTTCAGCAGCATTTCAGAATCAGCATCACAGTCTGCTTTTCTTTAAAGAGCTCACTGTATACTGCCCCTGCCTGAAGACCTTTTTGATTTTAGTTTAAATAGATTAAATATATGAAATAAAGTACAGCAGGACAAGCTCTGACATTGTTGTGTATCTGTGAATTCAAATATGAAAGCAAGCATTTGTCAATGCTGGATGCTCACCTCTGGTATTGCTGTTGTACTGGATCTAAATTGCAGATCCCTGTGCTGGAAGACTAACATGGGTTGGGATGGGGGCATTTAAAGCATGGCAGCATCAGACATCGATGGACATTTTTATTTTTATAGCCTTTATTTTTAGAACATTCAACTACAAGTAAGGGATTCTTTATTTCAGGTGAAGACACTGGGGATCGGGCACCCCCATTTTCAGTGTTATCAGCAGCCCCCAGAAGCTCAGGGGTTTTAGATACTTGTGGTGCATTTTAAGGCTTACATGGAAGATAAAGCAAAGTTCTGTTGGATCTCCCCCACCCCTGACACCAAGGAAAAAGTATAATTCTATGGCTGGCCTCCGATACCTAGAGACTGCCGCTGGGCCTGGCTGAGAGCAGGACCATTTCCATGATTTTACCAGGGGATCATTTTTTTTCCTTTAAACAGAGAATATGGGAGTCCTCTTCAAGAAATTGCTTATTTATTTATTTGAAGTTTGGTAACTGGGTAGGCCCAACTGAGATGAAAGGTCCCTTTTTCAGGGGTGATCCAGGGAAAGGGAGTCACACAGGGAGGAACAGTGACACAATACAATAAATATTACAGTACATTAAATTTTACAAGGTGAGTATGCACAAACACTATTACAAACCATACATATGAAGAGTCACTGAAACAAAGCAAGAATATCTTACAGGCAGTGAAACTGAGTAACATTAATTACATGCCGGAGAAGGGGTAACAAAAGTGTGGTATAGATACGGTGTACAGAGATACACACATGAGGTGAAGGAAGGAAGGAAGTGGCAGGAGAGGGAGGTACTGACAAGAAGTGTAAGGTGCAAGAAGTGATGGGGTGGAGTGACAGACAAAGAGGAGAGAGGGGGAGGAGAGGTAGAAGGAGGCATGGGGATTGGGGCAGGTAATGTTACACATAGAAGGTGGGAAGAAGATTTATTTGTAGAGTTTCTTAAACTGGGGGAGTGACTTACATGTAAGTAAGCTGTGTGGGAGGTTATTCCAATTTTGCATAGCTGCTGTAGTGAAGGATCTCTTACCTACTGCATGGCTAAGCAGCTAAGTAGATTGGAGAGGCTTGGTGGGGAGGGAAGGTGGATGAGTTTGAAGACAGTGCATAGTACAGGGAAATCCATTTTGGCCTCAAGGGGTGGCCAGCTCAGGGCATTGAGCATATTACAGTGGTGGGCCTGGGCAGGTGCACTGGCTGCAAAGCATGCAGTTCTGTGATAGGCTTGTGTAAGCTTGACCTGAATAGAGGTTTTAATGGCATGGGTTATTGGGGCCTCATAAAAAAGCCCTGGGAGAAGAGTGGACAAGGCGATAGTCTTCCAGGCACCAGGAGTAAGGAAGGGGTCGGCATGGTATAGATGCCAAGTTTCTGATTAGCTGCTTTGATGACATTAGTTGCATGTGATTCAAAGGAAAGAAACTCATCAATAGTCAATCCCAACTATTTGAAGGAACACACTCCTTCTTAGGGAGCACCAGAAGAGGCGTGGATTACCAGGGGGGGGAACTGAGAAGTGATATCGAAGGAGGTACGGCAGAACAATATAGATTTCATTTTCTTGGTGTTCAACACCAACAGATTCTCCTTGAACCAGGATTCCAGATGCTGGAAGTCTTTTTCCAGGTCAGAGATGATGGAAGAAACATCACCACTGGATCTATATAGAATGGCATCATCTGCATATAGATGAAGCCCCACCACAATTCAGAGTCAGTTCATTGATGAAGATTGAGAATAATAGAGGCCCAAAGATTGATCCCTCGGGATCCCACTGGTGACTGGAGATAAGGGGGGAGGAGGTACCAGCCCATTTGTCACACTGGAATCAATCAGCTAAATAGTTAAAGAACCAGACTATAGAATTGGAATCAAGACTGAGAAGGTGGATCTTGGAGATGAAGAGAGGATGGCAGAAAAAAATCGAAGGCCTTTGTAAGGTCTATGAAGATGGCCCCAGTGGCCCAGCCTCGATACGTGGCTTGAAAGATGTCTGAGGTGACCCTCAGAAGAGCAGATTCTGCTCCATGAGACTTTCATGTGAGGTGAGGGCATTGGTCAACTCAAGGTAGGAATAAAGCTGGTTGTATAATAATCTTTCCTGGATTTTTGCAGTAGAACATAAGATGGATAAGGCAGTAGTTCTCAACAAGATTTGTTGGGCCATTTTTGTGGACAGGGACAACAATAGTAATTTTCCATTTGTCAGGGGTGGTCTGGGTTAGGAATGATCTGTTGATTAACTGTGCAGTTGGGTAGGCTAGTGCAGGGGCTCCTATCCTGAGGAATTTGAGTGGCAGGGAGTTGAATCCCAGGGAACTATTGGGGTAGAGACTCCTTAAGAGTTGAAGGACTTCTTTACATGAGGTGGTTTTTATGTGGGGGGGTGACTACCTGAGCAGAAAATTGTGGAACAGGGTATGTAGCTGGTAGGCCCGTCTTATACACATCTAGGTCTGTGAATAAACTGTTAATACCAGTGGCTATCTCCATGGGGGATGATAATGGGGAGCCTTTTAAGAATATAATTTGGGGGATGTTTTGCTTGTTTCCCTTAAGTATGGCATTGATATGAGTCCAGAAACTTTCAGGGTTGGCAAGGTGGGTTTCTTGCATGGATTGAACATAGTTCCTCTTTGATTGATTCATTTTAGCTTTACAGGTATTCCTCAATTGGTGATAGGTTGTCCAATCTGCATGGTGACCACTTCATTTGAAGGTTTTTCAGGCTTTGTCTCGGGAGCAGATTAGGTTCCTTAGTTCCTGAGAAAGCTAAGGGGAGTGGGTACCTTTAGCACATCTTAATTTGAAGGGGGCATGGGAGTCAAGGATGGTAGTGAAGGTGTCTACAAGATAATTTAGAGCTTGATTTATGTCCAGAAGAGTGTTAACTGGTGACCAGTCGACTGAAGCCAAGCTGCACAGGAAGTCAGCCAAGTCAAAGTTAGTTAAATCTCTGGACATAAAGATCTTAAGGAGGTGGGGAGAGTTGTTTCTCTAGACACAGAAAGTGGAGGAGTGATCACTTAGAGTGCAAGGGAGGATTTCGGCAGCCCTGAATTGGGTCTTGTTGTTGGCTAGCATCTAATCCAAAAGGCTGTGGTTTCCAGACTTATATTAAGTCTAGTTGGTTGGAGTAATAGTTGTTCAAGTCTGGCATGATTGGGTCTGGGCCAGTCGAGGTTAAAGTCTCCACAGAGTATGGTATCACTGGGTGGGAGGGTGTCTAGGCTGGAAATGAGATAAGTGTATGTGGAGGAGGCCAGTTTATGGGGAGATAAACACATCCTATAGTTAAATGTTTGACCTGGCCCAGGGTGATTAAAGTAAATAGGTGTTCAATATCAAGGTTGATTCATAAGTCAGATAGTTCATGAGTTACCAGTCTGACCTTAGCATAAATCAATATACCCCCGCATCGCTTATTGGGCTGGTCCCGACAATAGGTGGAGATACCAGGAAATGAGACTTCATGAGGTAGGATAGAAGGTTTTAACCAGGATTCTGTTAAGCAGAGGACATCCGGTTTATAATGTTGGGCCCAGGCCTCTAATTTGGCCATTTTACACCTAACACGTTGTACATTCATGTGGGCTATCTTAATCCCTACTAAGTTAGACCAGGTAGGACATGCCATTGTGTTTAAATGGTAAGTGCTACAAACTTCTCTCAGTGCAGTTTAGCCCTGGCAAGTCATAGTTTTAAATCAAGGATGGAAATGAGAAAGGAAAAGTTTGGCCCATTGGGAAAAGAACCTCAGACCTCTGGTATGCCATTCCAGTACTTTAACCAATAAGCTACAGGCTCACATGATCAGAGTGCCTGAGGATTTCCTTAAATCCACACACACAATGGTAAGTGTTCAAATTTGCAAGTTGTTGCACTTTGAAGGAGTAAACTAAACTCCAGTTTTATAGGCAACCATTATTTAAAAATCAATGCCAGCCACAGTTTATTTCAATGTTTGATCTTTCCTATGTTAATGTACACTTATTTACTACCCTATTAATGTACTTAAATGTTCCATTCTCCACTCTTTCAGCAGCCTACTACAGCATGTGTAACATGATGTGTGTGTGTAGCAAGGGACACACACACACACACACACACTAGCAAAGTGAGCAGTTTCAGGTTTCAGTTTCAGTTCCTGGAATGTTACATGAAAGATAAACCATATTTCTGCTACATCTCACCAAACCCCTGATTCCAAGGAAAAATATAATTCTATGGCTGGCCTCAGGTACCTAGAGACTGCAGCTGGACCTGTATAACCAGTGTGTATGTGTGTGTGTGTGTGTGTGTGTGTGTGTGTAAAATGCTGGGGGGGAGAAGCAGGCAGGCTGAGGGCACATGATAAAATCAGCCATGCTTGCTGAAAGAGCTGATTTATGAATGTGTCTGTCTGCACATTGTTTTGAAGTCCAAGCACTTTCATGCCTGAACAGTGTTATCATAAGGCTTGCTGTTAGTTGGTCAAGCCCCTTGTAAACTGTCCTGAATTGGACAACCGTGACACACCTCTCAAAATCATGTACATAGCAAAATGTTCTACTTGTGCTAGCATGCATGGCGGACATAATGAGAGCCATGAAAAGCCATGTGGTCTTCCAACATATTGCTATAGCTACATGAGATCCTGCAAATATAGTGAAAATATGTTGAGAGTAATTATAACTAGTTCTACAGTATCTGTCTGTCTGTCTCTGTCTGCATGGCCTCCTGGCTGTCTGTATCTCTATCCAGCTATCCATTTATCTGTCTGTCTGTCTGTCTATCTGTCTAGCTATTGTTTTCATTCCCTGTGAATTATACAATGGCATACTGGGGTGCTCACTCTGATACCGCTGACCCTAATCCTTCCCCTCCAGGTCACCCGTCTTTCAAAGAAATCCTAAGGTGGTGACACCGGGGTACCCACTCCTGATGCCACCATAGCATTATACACATACTGGATTGCCAAATCCCCAGTGTCAGATACAATACCTGTTTTAATTAAATCTGTAAAAAACATGCATTTGTCAATGCCGAATGTTGTCTTGCTGACATTGGCATTGGTAGTGCAGGAGTTAGAGAGATGCATAATAGGAATGGCAGTGAAGTATTGAACTGATGCCAACCCACCCCCATGCTGCAGAGACTGACAGGCATTGGGGTGTCCTTTTGGGTGTTGGCCACAGTGCGCATCCCATTTCACCTCTCTTTATCCTGCAGACACCAAGTGTCGCGGTGTGCATTGGGGTCTTTGGGCTTTACCCTCACCCCCCCATAAGGAAATACACTGAGATGGGTGCAGTGTAGGACAATGGGGTGAACTTTGGAGCCAAAGCATCCAAGGCACATCTGGATGATTGTCACTGGCTGCAGGGTGGGGGTGGGGGTGGAATGGCATGAGCATTACGTCCGACAATCCCAAGTCACACCGCTGACACCTGCCAGTCTCTACAGGACAGGACGTTATGGAAGGAAACCCTTATGCCTGAGGCATTTTCACTCCAATATTTCAACATGGACTTTTTGTGACCCTACCTCATGAACAATGGCACTATCAGTTTGTTAGCCGAAAGGTGATTTTTGCACAGCGACTGTGCCATTTGGCGCCACAGGTGTGAAAACATATTTTGCACAGGATGTGAAAAATGACAGCTGTACTTTTCATAAGGAGGTACAAAAAAGTGGCAATGTTGAAAATCTGGGGTGAAAATATAAAAAATTGGTGAAGTCATGAGCGTGCATAGAAACTGGGCAACGCACGCCTGTAATGCAATTATTTTGGGGATTTTTTAACCAAATTTTCAGCATAGGCATTTTGGGACCTCTGCTCATAAACAGTGGCACTGCAATTTTGTTAATCTGTCCCGAAAGTTGATTTCCCACAGCGACTGAGCCATTGTGTGCCAGATGTGTGAAAATACAGTTTGGGCATGATGTGAAAAATGACAGCTGTACAGTGCATAAGGAGGTGTAAAAAAATGCCAGTGTTGAAAATGTAGCATGTAAATATAGCAAATTTGCGTAGTTACAAGGGTGCATGGGAAATATGCAATGCATGCTTAAACACTGCCATTTTATGGGCTTTCGGCACCAAATTTTCAACATAGGCATTTTAGCACCTCTGCTCATATACAGTGTCATTATTTCCTCAGTGTCCCAAGAAGTGATTTTGCACAGCGACTATGCTATTCTGCGCCAGAAGTGCAAAAACACATTTTGGGCAGGATATGTGAAATGACGGCTGTACTGTTCATCAAGAGGTGTGGTAAAATAGCAATGGTGAAAATCCAGAGTGAAAATATCACAAATGCACGATGGTACAAGCGTGCATGCAAGCTGCCAACACACGCTCATAGCACAGTCATTTTATGGAGTATCATCACCAAATTTTCAACATAGGCATTTTAGGACCTCTGCTCATGAATTGTGTCACTGTCATTTTCATAATCTGGCCCAAACACTGATTTCCCACAGCAACTGCGCTATTGTGCGCCGGAAGTGCGGAAACACATTTCGGGCAGGATGTGGAAAATGACAGCTGTACTGTTCGCAAGGAGATGTACAAAATGACAATGCTGAAAATCCAGCATTAAAATATTGCGAATGCGTGAAGTTACTGAGCCTGCATAGCAACTGCGCAATGCATGCTCGTAAAACAGGCATTTGTTGGATTTATTCCACCAAATTTAGAACATAGGCTTTTTGAGAGGCCACCTCATGAACACTGGCACTGTCATTTCATTAATGTGTCCCAAAAGGTGATTTTGTGCAGTGACTGCGAAATCACCTTTCAAGGCTGATTAACGCCATGACAATGATAGAATTCATGAGGAGGGGCCGCAAAAACCCCAAGTTGAAAATGTTATGCCAAAATTCCAACAAATGCCCGAGATATGCAGCAAAGTTGAAAAAACCCTATTCATTCCATTATACAGCTTACCAGCATTTCCTCAGTTCGCGGTCGGCTTTGAAGAGTTCAGACGTGTTCCCGGTCCACCGAAGATTGTCATGCCGGACTCCAGAGGCAATTATGGGGTGGGGGGGGTGAGGGCGGTGTGGGGAGGCAGGGTGAGCAGTGGGTGGGTGCGGATGGGGGGCAGGAGACTACAAGGGACCTACAAGGGACTTCAGGGTTCGGTACTGGCCCCAATGTTGTTCGCAATGTACATGCTGCCCTTGGGTGGGATCATTAGGATGTATGGTCTGAGTTTTCATTGCTCTGCTGATGATACTCAGCTATATTTTTCCTTTGCCCCAGGAACATCCAATGCAGTGGATGTGCTAAACATCTGTCTGACATAGATAAGTGACTGGATGGCCTCCAGCTGGTTGTGACTGAACCCTAACAAGACTGAAGTATTGGTAGTGGAGTCGAACAGAGCTCATGATGTGGAGGTCTCTGACTCAGCAACTGGACTTGTTCTTGGGGCTGTCTCATTGAAGGCCTCCTCTAGGGTGAGTCTTGGAGTGATTCTGGACAGGAACTTGACCATGGAGACTCAAGTATCTTCCGTGGTTTGTACCTGTTTTTTCCATCTCAGAAACATTGCCAGGATTAGGCCCCTTGTTCCGTCTCTGGACCTCCCTACCTTGATACATGCCTTAGTCACATCTAGGCTGGACTACTGTAATGCGCTCTATCTCGGGGTCACAGGAGGACTTCTTCGCAGACTGCAGCTGATGCAAAATGCAGCTGCCCAGTTACTGACTGGGCAGAAAAAGTTTTGCCATATTACACTGGTACTGCGTGAATTGCACTGGCTGCTGGTTAGGTGGAGAGTCCTCTTTAAGGTGGGTCTTCTCACCTTTAAGACCCTACACGGGCAGGGCCCTGGTTACCTGTCAGTCCTCCTGACACCTGCTCCATCTGTCCGTCCTCTTCGATCCTCCATCAGTGGCCTCCTGACCGTTCCTAGAGCGAGGCTGAAGTCAGCCGGTGACAGAGCTTTCAGCGTTGCGGCTCCCGCTCTATGGAACCTATTACCAGCTTTGGTCAGAGAGGCCTCGACTGTAAATATCTTTAAGGTCCGCCTGAAAACATTTCTATTTTCTCAGGCATTTGATGTTTAGACTACATTAGACTATGATCTATTCATAATTTGTAATTTTATTTATTTTTATGTATTATGTTCTTTTAAAATTTGTACGGCTCCCAGAGCCTCCGGGATTGGGCATCTTTTAAATAAATTTGACTTGACTTTACTTGACTTTTTAGTTATAGGGAAGAAAATAAATTACATTATGGGACAGTTTATTTTTTTCAGAGAACTTGGCACACTGGGGTGGGCTCCCAGTGTGCCACCTAACTGTTTTTTGGGGTTGCTGCAGCCAATGGGGATTGGGCTCCCTCGCCGTGGACAATGGGGGTGAATTTATGCTGGCGGGATTGGGCACCCTGTCGGCACTAATGACAGCAGGAGGCAAACCCGAGGGATTGAGGCACCCCAGTGGCATAAGAAATGCGGGGGTGATTTATGCCAATGGGAGTGGGCTCCCCATCGGCTCACAATGAAAGCAGGGGGAGGCAAGAACCAAGGATTGGGCACCCCTTGGCATATAGGAAATTGGGGGGCTGCTGTATGCTGATGGGGAGTGGGCTCCCCCGTTGGCAGATTTCTGCGTCCACAGAAAGCCAGCTGTGGGATTGGGCACCCCGAAGTCGACCGTTGGGCAGCCGCCCGCCATGCTGCTAATGTGGCAGCACGCAGGAAGGGTCTGCTGCGTCTGATGAGCTTTGCTTGGATTGCAGCAGACCTTTCCTTAGATGTGCTCACCACACTAGCATGCATGGTGTGGCACCGCCATGCAGGCTGATTGAGAAATGAGGGATGCACCTACTGATGCATGCACTGCATTCACCCAATAGTGGCTGCACCTCCAAATCTGCACTCTCCCAACATGTTGACTTGCACACAAGTGCGGCAAGCCAATATAAAAAAAGAACAAAGTCCCTCAAAGCCTAGTTAAAAAAAATACCTTGTAAAGACAAAACTGGCAATTGAAAATCTGACCCATCTTCAGATCCCCACCACCACACCCCCCCACTCAGCATCCAATACTCCACAGCCTCTGTACACCCTTACTCTGTTGAACATGTCCCACAGTGTAGCTCTATTCTCCAACTGAAGACACATCTTGTTGCTAGAACATATGGCTGCAATATGAAACAAGATGCGTTCAGAACTGATATGGCTGCTCAGAGTGACAAGAGCGAGTGCAAGATACTCGGATCTCTCACTACACCTGCACAGAGTAAACAATGATTTGATTGACGTGGGCTCTGGATGATCTGTCTGGGATTTCATCAAACCCATTTTACAGCCGATAACTGTTACCTTATAACTGTCAGCTCATTTGCAGACCAGACACTAAGTAGACGTTTGTCACTTCAGTGCAGTTCAGTAAAACTAAAAGTGCAGATCTAGCCCATGAAATAGGGGCTTACCTGATCAGGTCTGATGAAGTTCCAATCGTATTAATGACAGCTGATGGAACAGGATCCGTTGTATTGTAGCCAAAGGCATGGTTTTCGGCAGCAGCCAGAGTTTGCATTGCAGTCTCTTGTCATGAGATCTGTACATTTTACTCGCTCTCTCAGCACTGGTAGCCACCGTACCCAAGATGGCAGCAATGACAGAACTGTGCATGCATGATACTCGTGCAAGCACAGTTTGCACCAGTGGATATCTTCTGCATTACAGCTGTGACTTCCTCAGTTGCAGAAAAAAAGTAGAGCTCTGGGAAGGAGGGGTATTTATGCGACCAGCAGAGGGGGAGGGCCACTTAAACACAATGAGTGGAATGGTGTCTAAGCACTGTGGAAGCACACTGGACAGCGGTCCAGTCACGTGTTTCCACATAGCTATCCCTGCTGACATCTCCTGACTCCTGTATCCCCAAGCCTACCTGTGTTCTGAAGGGTCCTGTTTCATCCATGCCAGGGGGCTCTGTCCCCAGGGAGGAAAAAGAGGGGAGTAATGAACTTCAAGGACCTGCAGGGCAACTGGTGCAGGGGGTTGGGAACAGTGTGTTGTGGGAACTGTGGTGTTGGAGGACACGGCTGCCATCATCTGGCTGCGATAAGTCAGGCATTTTTATGATTGTCACCCCTTCCACCTCCCCATTTATGTGCGACCATATGGGCATCCTGGGGGTGGTGTCATTCGACAATGCATGATCACCCACACCAATTGCACCTCTGCTAAGCCACCATATGGAGCTGCTATGAGTGTGGCTCACAGTTACCCACCGCCTTGGGAGAGAAGTGTGCACTAGACACTCAAGACTCCCTGCCCGCCATCCCCTGCTCCTAATATCTGGGCTTGGGACTTGAACTCAGATCACCAGCATGCTGAGTGGTGTCCCATTGCTTGGCACCAAGGACCAGGCATGAATTTGCAATTTTTAAATAGTTTTACACCAAATTTTTTACATAGCCTTTTTGGGACCCCACCTCATGACCAAGGAAGATGGGAATTTTCAAAACTGGCTTTTGTGGTTGCTGCAAGAAATCACCTTTTGAGCAGAATTTGAACATTTTCACTTACTGGGTTCATGAGGTTGGGTCACAAGATGGCTATGTTGAAATTTTGGTGCAAAAATATTTTAAAATAGCCATATTATGCGTAGATCCAGAAGCACATGGTTTGATACCTTTTATTGGACCAACATAGATGTTAAAAAAGAAAACAATGTCTAAGCTTTTGGACCAACCAAGTTCTTTCTTGGAGTCTGATGGCAGTTGCTCAGTCACATTCTATTAACACCCAGATCATACATTAAAAAAGCACAAAAAAATTTTCATTGGTTTGAAGTGCCTATTTCAAAAAATCACAGATTTACATGGAATGAATAGCATTCTATTAGCTTGCTACTGTTAATTTTTTCAAGGTCAAATGACATACAAATTAGATAAGCTGAACACTCAAGCAGACAAAACCTCTAACTGAAATAATTAATGAATGAGTGTTTTATGAGAATACATTCAAAATTAAAAGCAATACGTTTAGACTTAATACCACACATGTCCAAGTTAAAACATGACAGTATTGTATAATAAAAAAATTGTACAGCAGAAATCAGTGTAAGGAATAAGAGGGAATAAGAAAAATGTACCTTGTATGATTTCTTGTGGATTTTACCTGGTAGAAGGTTATTTCTTTTCTTTCTTTCTTTCTTCTTTCTTTCTTCTAAGGGGCTAGCAGGGTATTGTTTTGGGGGCTGTAAGAGGGTTCATTTGTTGGATGTTTCACTGTGTAACAGGCTGCACTGGTGGAGGCCTATTTCTTCTGATTTAAAACCTATTTGGTGGGATTTGCTTGGGGCTGGTTCTTTAGTTGCAGGGCTTGGAGGGGCAGACACAGGGCTGATACACTCTCTCTCAAGATTCGGTGTAGGTCGAATCCCACCCTCCCCACCCCTCCCTCCCAGAGCTCTGCTAATTTATAGGGGAACACCTGCCCTGTAATTGGAGGAAAAGGCTGCAGGTGCTGCTCATGTAGTTCTAGCCACTGGGGGTTGGATTTACAGGCTGGGAGAGAGGAGCTTAGGGAGTTGTTCACTTCCCTTATAAGTTTACTGTGTTGCACTGCACCTAGTAACAGGGTTACCAGTTTACTGTGGGACTGTATCTAGGATTAGTGGGTGACCTGATTAGGCAGTAGGGGGTGTATCTTGGACTAATGGGGAACTTGGTGGCTCACCCAAGGAAACCTACTTGGAGGGGGATGGGACCACACGTCATTAGGGCCGGCATCTTTGGGAGGGTGGTGGGGTGCACAGAGTGTGGAGCAGCCATGATACTGGACTGGGCTTGAAAGTTCGGTGGTTGCTTAGTGTGCTACCAGCTGGCACAGCTTAGGGAGGAGGTTGCGGGGATTAGGAGACAGCTGGGGGAAGGGGGAGGTATGGTTGGGGAAGGGGCAGGGGATCACCCACGGGGTTGCACCAAGCACTAGGGGCAGGGGCATAGGAACAGGAGTGCAGGAGAATACTTGGGGGTCACAAAGGGACCTTGGCAGAGGGGGCCCAAAAGGAGGACACTACCAAGGAAGCAGGCAGGTAATTGGGGACTCTCACAAAGGGGGGCCAGAGGGACAACATTCGCAGGGAAGTAGGCAGATGGCTGGGGCTGGACAGAAGGAAGCAAGGTGGGGAGGTGGATCAGACCTTACGCTCAGTAACCACTTCAGTTCTCTTCTTCTGCTTGAGGATGAGGGGGGTGATGTAGCCACAACAGGGGTGGTTAGAGATGGAAAGGGAGTAGGGGGCAGGAGGCAGGGGCTGGATAGCAGGAGGCACAGGGGGGAACCTGGAATGCAGGAAATTGGGGGGAGTAGTGAATCAGAGTAGGAGGGCAGGGGAAGAGGGAGGAAAGTGCAAGAAGGACCAGTTGAGAGGAAAAGGCAAGGATAAGGACCAGAAGTACAAGGAGGATACAGTAAAGGGAGCTGAGGGTTTAGGCCAGGGCAGCACGACAAGCAAGGAGAGACTAAACGGAGACAGGAAGGAAGGGAGGATGAGCCAGGCTAGTTTAGCAGATGGGGGAGAAGGACCAGTCGCAAGCAGTGAGGGGGGAGTTAGCGAGGTACAGAAGGATACTTGGGAGGAGGAGAGGCATAGGATCAGAGGGAAGGGGGTGGCCAGGGTAAATAAGGAGGGGCCGGCATGTGGTACCCAGATGGGGGAGGAAAAAGGAGCCAGCTGGGTGGAGGGACTGGTGGAAAGGATGAGGGACATGGAAGGGGGGAAAATGGAGGAAAAGGAGTGGTCAGAGTGCTCCTGTTGGGGGATTCTGTGATCAGGGGTATCAAATGGGATAGGGAAGGAGAAGCCTGGCCAGTTAGAACAAAATGCTTCCCTGGACTAACAGTGCACAGGGCCAAGCACGAGGTATATCAGCTGGCAAAGGATTGTGGGGGATCCCTGGACATACTGGTCCACCTGGGTACAATGACATTGAGGGAAATAGCAAGCTAGAGGTACAGGCAAGATTCAGGGAGCTTGCCAGGGTCTGTCATGACATAGGATGCACAGTTTCCTTCTCAGAAATCCTGCCAGTGCCAAGGGCTAGTGAGGAACACAAAATGAAGATTAGGGAGATAAACCAGTGGCTCAGGGAGTGGTGTGAGGCCAGAGGGTAAGGGTTACATAGAAACATAGAATTTGATGGCAGATAAGGACCACTTGGCCCACCCAGTCTGCCCATTTACCTACCGAATGGATAAGCTGCAGATCCTAGCTATCCAGCAGCCTATTTCTTCCTACCCCAACCCCCTAGAATTGCCTTATGACTGTCCCATGCATGCTTGAATTCCACCACTGTTTTTGACTCCACAACCTCCTCTGGAAGGCCGTTCCATGCATCCACAACCCTCCTGTGATAAAATACTTCCTTAAATTACCTCTGAGCCGCCCCCCCATCTACAAATTGTGCCCCCTTGTTCTTGCACACCTCTTTTTTGAAAGATGCTACCCTCTTGGACTTTGTTGATTCCCTTGAGGTACTTGAAAGTTTATATCATGTCCCCCCTCTCCCTCCTTTCCTCAAGGCTATACATATTAAGCTCCTTAAGTCTCTCTTCATATGTCTTCCAGCACAGACCTTGCACGATTTTAGTTGCCCTCCTCTGGACAGCTTCCATCCTGTCTATGTCTTTGTGGAGATTGGGTCTCCAGAAATGCATGCAGTACTCCAGATGGGGTCTCACCAGCTGTCTGTACTGAGGGATAATAACTTCCTGTTTTCTTCTGGTGATGCCTCTCCCTATGCATCCCAGTATCCCCCAGCCCTCCTTGCTGCCCTCTCACACTGCTTGCTCACCTTTAGGTCATCTGATATGACTACCCCCAGGTCCCTTTCCATTTTTGTTGTTGTTAGTATCTCACCCCCCATTGTGTACTCTTCCCCTGGGTTTTTGTTTCCCAGGTGCATTACCTTGCACTTCTTAGCATTGAATCTAAGCTGCCATACATTTGACCATTCCTCTAACCTTGCCAAGTCCCTTCTCATGCTTTCCACCCCACCTTGTGCATCAACTCTGTTGCAGATCTTTGTGTCATCTGCAAAGAGACATACTTTTCCTTCCAGTCCCTCTGCAATGTAGCTTATAAAGACATTGAAGAGGACCAGTCCTAATATTGAACCCTGTGGTACCCCACTAGTAACTCCACTTTCTTCAGAGTGGACTCCATTTACTATTACTCTCTGTGTCCTGTTCTCCAGCCAATTCTTTACCCAAGATATCATCTAGGGACCCACTCCCAGGCTGGCTAACTTGTATATTCATCTTTTGTGTGGGACTGTGTCAAATGCCTTGCTAAAGTCAAGGTAGGCCATGTCCACAGCCCCTCCCTGATCTACTACTTTGGTCACCCAGTCAAAGAAATCTATCAGATTTGTCTGGCATGACCTTCCCGCTGTGAATCCATGCTGCCTTGGGTCCTGTGCTCCTCTGGCCTCTAGATACTCAACAATTCTTTCCTTCAGAAGTGATTCCATCATTTTTCCTATCACTGAGGTTAAACTAACAGGTCTGTAGTTTCCTGCTTCTGCTTTGCTCCCACTTTTGTGAAGGAGAATCACATCTGCCCTCCTCCAGTCCTCGGGCACCACCCCATCCTCCCATGATTTGTTAAAGACGGTAGTCAGTGGTGTCACTAGTTCTACCCTTAGTTCTTTTAGAATTCTGGGATGTAACCCATCAGGCCCCACCGCTTTGTCCACCTTCAGTTTTAAGAGTTCTTTCAGAACCCTTTCTTCTGTAAATGGGCTGGTATCAACTTCTATATCCAGAGTGTTTCTACTGTTTGTTTTAGGTACCTCCCCCTCTTCATTTGTAAATACTGAGCAAAAATATTTGTTTAGTACATCTGCCTTTTCACAGTCACCCTCTGCCCACCCTTCCTCCCCTTTATTAAGCCTCACTATCCCTCCCTTGGTCTTCCTTTGCTCCCTGATGTACCTATAAAAGGTTTTATCCCCCTTCTTAACTGAGTAGGCTATCTTTTCCTCGGTTTGGGTCTTTGCTGTTCTGACTGCCTTCCCAGCTTCCTTTTGCTTTAATTGATACAGTTCTTTGTCCTTCTCCTTCTGTGATTCCTTGTACTTCCTGAATTCTGTCTTTTTCTCTTGAACCTTCACTGCCACTTCCTTTGAGAACCATAGTGGTTTCTTACATCATTTTGTTTTGTTTATTTGCTTCACACAAAGGCTTGTTACCTCTGTGATGGCAGTTTTTATTATTCCGCATTGTTCTTCCACCCCTCCTTCCTGCCCGTTTGCTAGTGCATTCCTTAGGCACTTACCCATTTTGACAAAGTCAGCCCTCCTAAAGTCCAGTACTTATGCCTTTGTATGGCTTGACTTTGTATTGCTGTGTTTATTGTGAACCATACTGTTTGATGGTTGCTAGTTCCCAGATGGCTACCCACTTCTACATCTGTGATCCTCTCTCCATCTCCATTTGAGAGAACCAGGTCTAAGATTGCTCCCTCTTGAGTGGGCTCCAATACTAGTTGTCTAAGGTATGCCCCCTGTAGGGCATCTAGAATAATCCCACTCTTCAAAGTGGCTGCTGCAACTGCACTCCAGTTAACATCTGGCATATTCAGATCACCCATCAGCAATATCTCCCCTTTTTCTGCCATTCTAAGTATACTTTCTATCATTTCCTTGTCCATTTCCTCCCCCTGAGAAGGGGGTCTGTATACAACCCCTGTGCGGATTGTGGTGCCATTGCCTGTCTCCAAATTTACCCAGAGTGCTTCTTCTCCTCCCTGTTTACCCTTTTGTTCTGTTGCTTTGATTCCTTCCCTTATGTAAAGAGCTACTCCTCCTCCTCTTTAACCCTCCCTGTCCCTCCTGTAGATAGTGTATCTTGGTATATTTACATCCCAGTCATGGTTTTGTGTGTACCATGTTTCTGTGACTGTCATGATATCCAGATGGTCCTCCTCCATCAAGGCCACTAATTCAGGAAGCTTGTTACCCAGACTACGGGCATTGGTACTCATTGCTCTCCATTTTTTGATGGCTTTCCCTTCTGTTGCAGCATCTCCCACTGACCTTTCTACCTCTGTCTTTTACTCATTTAGTACCCTGTTTTGTAGGGAGAGGCTGATTTTCCTGCTGCTTATCAGTGCCTCCCCCCTTGACTAGTTTAAAAGCTTGCCAATGAAGCATTTAAACCGATTGCTTGAAAGACTTGTTCCCTTCCTGGACAGATGCAGACCATCCTGCCAGTATAGGCTGGTGTCCTCAGGTGGAACCCCAGTCCTCAATGAAGCCAAACCCCTGTGCTCCACACCATTTTTCAACCATTCATTAAACTGCATGGTAAAGTACCCTTGCCTCACCCATGCCATTGACAGGCAGCACCTCTGAGAAGGATACTGTGTGTGCTACTTGTCTTAGGCCCTCCCCAACCCCTACAAAGTCCTCCTGCACTGCTGTAATCTCATGATGAGCGAATTCATTTGTCCCTAGGTGGACAATGATGTCCAGTTCAGACTCCTGTTCAGCTGTTCTCGTGATCCTGAGGATGCACTTCCTGTCCCTCCAAGGCATGGCACCAGGCAGGCACCTTACTTCAGTTTTCCCTGCTCCCCTCAGTTCTATCCCCCTAATAATTAAGTCCCCCACCAGGAGCTGCTTCCTTACCCTGTGGTGTCCTCTGCCTCCTTCCTGTGGGCCTCCCTTGTGACAGTTGTCATCAGTCTTCTGTGCGGGTGCATCCATAGGGGAGCTATGCTCCCCCAGAATGGTGTATGGATTGTGGAGTGGAACAACTGACTGGGTGTTCCTCTGTTCCACCATCCTCACCCTCCCTGAGCCCACTGTGATCAAACTACTGTGCTTTCTTTGCAACATCTGAGGTAGTGGTGGTGGCTGTGGTGCTCCCTGGATGGGAGAGGTTCCCTTCCTACTGTCCAGTGTGGCCTGGGAGAAGGTTCACTTAGTACTGTCCAGTGTGGCCTGAAGATGGGCAACTTCCTCCCTCAGGGCAGAGAGTTGTCTGCAAATAGGGCAGTATCTCAACCTCCAGAAAGACTCCCGGAAGACTGCTGCCCCACAGCCATTACATTGCACTACTCCCCACATGTTTATCTACTTTTTTTCGTGTGTGTATGTGTGTGTGATTGGTTTGTTATATAGAAATATATATATTATACAATGTGTATGCTTATATTGTCAGTGCAGTGTGCTAGAGAGGATATGACAGTGATATGCCCTTGCACTCCTGGAAATTATGTCAGAACCCCAGGTATAAAGAACTATTTCCAGGGGTGGGTGGGGTGAGGGTGGGCAGGGTTGGGCCTAAACTGTGCCCTCATGAAACAACCGCCAAAAGCTCTGACCCACCGCTGCACATGAGTGCTTTCCTGTCAGCAAGATGCCCTACACAACAATTTGACAGAGAAAACACCTGCTAATCAAACAGTGAAAAATCCAGACATCCAAGTCAGACACAGGTAAACCTCCCCAGCCCCAAAACAGCCTGGTGGTTTGTGCTCTGAAAGCAGTCAGCCCCAAAATAAGTCAGCTGTGCTTTAACTCTTCCTGCACTGAACATCTTAAGAATTGTAACAATAGTAAAGTTAGATCCACCTCCCTCTGTTGCTTGAAAGACTGTCTTTCTTGATAATTCTAAGTTCCTTATTTCACCTTTCAGTTAGAAGTAGCCTCTTCCTGCAGAATATCTGCTACAAACCAAAGACAATTGTAAGGTACACCTCCCTCTGTTGTGAGCACAACTCGTTTTCATGCAAATCCTATGTTCAGTATTGCAGCTTCCAACCAGAGGTAGCTTCACCTGAAGAATATTAGCTGTTCTGTTGAGTTTGCTATAAAACACTTGCTTATAATACTGATGTTCTCAGGTCTGTAAGACTCTTCCAAAGCTACTGGCTGATAAGTAGCTATGATGTAAGCACTTCCTGACAGTCTGGCCTGGCCTTTTAAGGCACACACAGATAAACACAAAAAAAAGTTTCCACCCCCTAGGGCACTGTCTGGGTCAAATACACAGCCTGTACCTGCACTTACTTCAGGACTTATGACAAATTCTTAGCCCAGGGTTTAAACTCTTCCTGCAGTGAAAATCTTAAGGACTGGAACAAAAGTAAAGCTAGATCCACCTCCCTCTGTTGCTTGAAAGACTGTCTTTCTTGATAATTCTAAGTTCCTTATTTCACCTTTCAGTTAGAAGTAGCCTCAACCTACAGAATATCTGCCACAAACCAGACAATTGTAAGGTTCACCTCCCTCTATTGTGAGCACAACTTGCTTTCTTGCAAATCCTATGTTCAGTACTGCAGCTTCCAGCCAGAGGTAGCTTCACCTGAAGAATATTAGCTGTTATATTAGGGTTGATGGGGGAATATTAGCTGAATATCAGGGTTGATGGGGGACTGGGGGGAGACCTGGGAGGATAAGGAGCTGTATGCTAGAGATAGGCTCCATCTCAGTTTGGAGGGGAGGGGAATCCTTAAGTTGAAAATAGAGGGGTTCATTGGTGAAAAGTGGGGTTTAAACTTGTGAAGGGGGAAGGAATGGGAGAAAAGGCTGTCGAGGGGGTTCCAATAAAGGAGGA
Organism: Neoceratodus forsteri; assembly: GCA_016271365.2. Lineage (NCBI taxonomy): Eukaryota > Metazoa > Chordata > Ceratodontiformes > Ceratodontidae > Neoceratodus > Neoceratodus forsteri. The sequence continues at coordinate 17,139,580 of CM028129.1, read as the reverse complement.
TTCTGTCTCCACCCTGGGGAGCTGGAGGAATGAGGAAGAGGCCGACTATAAAGGCAGACCAGGGAAAACAGAACCCTCATGGGAACATGAGCTGGGGAATGGAAGTATAGGGAAGGGTGGAAGGTAGTCCTGCTAAATGCCAGAACTTGGGCAATAAAATGCCTGAGCTCCAGGCGATGCTAACTGAGGGAGCTGTGGATGTGGCAGCGGTCACTGAGACCTGGGCCACCACAGGACACACAGCTGGGACCTGAACCTGGAGGGTTACCTCATGTTCAGGAAGGATGGGGGGAGGGAAGGGGAGGAGGGGTAGCAACGATAGTCAAAATCTGCATTGGCATAGGGGGAGTAGAGGAGGTGGAGCGAACCGTAGAGGCGATTTGGGTCACCTTGATAACAAGGGGGGGCAAGAGAGTAAAAATTGGAGTATAGACCCCCTGCACTGGTGGAGGAGCTAGAGGAAAGTCTGGTGGCAGATGTTGGGAGACACTGCAGACTGGGCAGGGGAAGGGTGGTGGTGTTGGGGGACTTAAACATGCCAGGAACAGACTGGGAGACTATGACATCCTTGGTGGCCAGGGAACAGAGGTTGTTAGGTGTCTTTCAAGATGCGTTCCGAACTCAGCAGGTGGGGGAACTGACCAGGGAGGCATGGGTACTGGATGTGGTCCTGGCAGACAGCGACCAGATTGGGGGCCTGGAGGTAAGGGACCCGTTGGCAGGGAGTGACCATGCCACGGTCTGGTTCTGCCTTGACCTAGGAGAGGTAGAAGGCTGCACAAAGATGGAGGTAACTGACTTCAGGGGTGGATTTTAAGGAAATGGGAAGGATCCTTAAGGAGCATTTGGATGGGATTGGGTCAGACATGGACGCTGATAGTAGGTGGGAAATCATCAGAAGAGGGGTGCAGGATGCTACTAGCACCTGTGCAAGAGTAAGATGAAAATGTGGTAGGGCCCAAAAACCCTGCTGGTGGACCAGGGAGGTCCAGGAGGTGGTGTGGGGAAAGAAGGCAGCCTATAGGCAATTCAAGTGCTCAAGGAGTGAAAGGGATTGAGGGGAGTACTAGCTGATGGCTAGAAAGGCCACTAGAGTGGTAAGGGTGGCTAACACAAGGAAGGAGCAGAACCTGGCCAGGGAAATTAGGAGCGGGAACAAGGGGTTCTTTAGATACATTGGGGGAAACGAAGGTTGACGGGGCAGATTAGCAGGATTAAAACTTGGGAAAGATGGGCACAAGACCCGGGGGAGCATGCTGATGTACTAAATGAGTACTTCACCTCAGTTTTCACCAAGGAAAATGGGGGTGCTGCATCATACATGGGAGGAGAGAGTGATACTGAAGAGGGGGGGACCCTTACCGATCGGTTGGTCTGGGGAGAGGGGGGAGGCATCACTGGCAAGAGGGGGAAAGGCTAAGCAGGCGGAAGAGGTAGCGGAAGTGGAAATCACAGCAGAGAGAGTGAGGGAAGCCCTCAGGTCCCTTAAGACAGAGAAAGCACCGGGGCTGGATAAATTACATCCCAGAGTGCTGAAGGAACTTGCGGATGTCCTGGTGAAACCCCTGATGGAGCTTTTCACCATCTCTCTGAGGACAGTATATGCCCCACCGACCCACCCCTCCACACACACACATAGATACACAGATTAAAGCACAGTGGAAACTTTGGCAATCCATTTCTGTAGTTAGTCACTACATGTAAATGATTCAACATAAATATTTACAGTTTTCTGTTTTTAAATATCACCTCTCTTCCACTACACTAGGAAACATGTATGACAATTATTAAAGAAAACAACCTCAGGTATTATCGTCTGGAAGTGACTCTGACTAAGGTGTGTCACCACCTCAGCTATGAAGTAAAGGACTGAAATATTTGTAAAATAGAAGAGTGTGTATTTTTTTATTTTAAAAAGTCAGTGTACCACTTGTAGTAGCATAAAAAAAGTTGCAAATATGTCTGCAAAGTTGTAGCAATAGAAATAAAAACAGGTAGGTAAAGTTGATAGAAATAAATTTACTATAATAACCGGGATGTCCTTTTTCCCATAGGGAAACCATGGCATAATTCACCGTTATAAAGGAGCATTTATAACGGTGGACTCACGCCCAGTTTCCCTCGCACTGTGCCTGCGCCCCTACCTCCGAAGGTCTTCCTCCTAGCCACTGTCCGCCTCGTCTTTCCCACTGTGAGCTGCTATTCTAAATGCGGTAAGTGCTGCCTGGCAGGCAGAAAGGAATCAAAATGAGGGACATACCCTAAACATGTTGGCTCTACACAAACATACTAACATACTAACATACTAAAATGCCAGCAGAATAGGCCTAACGGTCTTTCGAGTCTGTTCAATTGGTCAGCCCCCACCCTGGGTGCTGACCTTGCTGCCCCCCTCGCCTTCTCTGGCTTCTCCCTTCCCAGTTCCGGATATTCTTGCTGCATTGGATTTTGCTTCCAGAACCCTTCCCCTGTACCTGTCCCAGCCCATCTTGAACCCCTCCACCGTCTCTGCCTCCACCAGCCCCCTAGGCAGTGCATTCCATGGCTCCACCACCCTCTCAGTGAAGTAGCACCTCCTCCTTCCCCCCTCCAGCTTCCACCCATGCTCTCTAGTGGCCCCTTCCTCCTTCCTTCGAAGCTCCCTGACTGTTCCTCCCCTATTTACCCTCTTCATGTACTTGAAGACCTCTATCATGTCCCCCCGGTCCCTTCTCTTTTCCAATGTGTACATATTTAGCTCTTCGAGCCTCTCCTCATAGGTCCTGTCCCCCAAGCCCCAAATCATTTTGGTTGCCCTCCTCTGGACCCTCTCCAGAAGTTTAATGTCCCTCTTTCAGTGTGGCCTCCAAAACTGCACGCAGTACTCAAGGTGTGGCCTCACCAAGCAGTTATACAGAGGGAGTATCACTTCACTCCTTCTGGAGGTGATCCCCCTAGCGATGCATCCCAGCATCCTGTTGGCCTTGGCTTCTGCCCTCCTACAAGTCTCCGAGTTGTTCATCTTGACATCCACCACCACCCCCAGGTCCCTCTTAGCCATCGAGACTTGTAGCATTCCCCCCCCAGGGTGTACACTTGTGTACAAAATTAAATTAAAAAAAAAGTAAAATGCGGGTGACCGACAGAACATAGAGCACGTGCTGTGACCCAAGCAGACTGCCGCGGTTGCATCAGAATGTCTTTTTTTATTTAATATAGTTGCCGTGGGGAATAAGGACGTCCTGGCAATTATATAAAATAAAGTATGGGTCTGGGTGTGTGTAAACTCGAATTTACACACACCCTCAGGGTTAGATGCTATGCATAAACCCCTTGGGTGTGTGTAAATTTGCGTTACACACCCAGACCCATACTTTATTCTCTATGTTACAGCACAGTACATAGCTAATGATAAGTATACAAATGTGAACATGCAGTTAAGCAAAGGTAGTCTATTTTTTTAAATGTCCTAACCATTGCCTCTTCCTGTCACAGAACACCTGAAATTTGCTCCATCTAACTGTTTTTTTTTCCCACCCTCATTTCCCCCCAGGCATGATGAAACAGCACCCCATTAATGAAAAAGCATTACCATCTCAAAAATAAAGCAACACCAGGACATCATAAAAATGACTGAAAATTGTGGAAAGTATTAAAAAAAAATAGAACAACTAGAAATGTAATTTAAAGTAATCATGAAAGATTGATTAAATAACTGGTGACAGAATGCAAATGACATTAAAAAAATAAAAATAAACAGTGAAGAATGATTGTTAGAATATAAAAAAGTGATAAGCATGCAGTTTGAGAACTGATGTTAGTACCAGAATAAGAACAAAAGCCTTCAATCTGTAATCAATATTTTTTGTTTTTCTGATATAATGTATGTTACCTCCTGTACACTGATGTAAATAAAAGCAAATCATTTGTTTTTCTTGCTAAAAAATTTAGAATGAGCAGTCCACCCAATTTTGTTGAACTGTGAGGGTCTACATACCTACAACAGAATAAAAAGTAAACTGTACAACATTTAAAGCCAGTAAGAAATGAAAAGTTGCAACCTGTTGTAACACTTTGTTCCTGATAAATAAAACATGTAAAGTTTCCCACTGACCTTCTAAATGCTTCCTTAACCAAAAAAAATAGTAAAAAAATGTTAAAAAGGTGTGCAGCTCTTCATGTCATAATCCAATGTTTAGCAATAGAAATCCTGTAATCTTGATGTAGCAATCCGCATGTTGAAAAAAAAGGTCCCAAGAAAATCAACAAAAATACAGAAGTCCACCCCAGAAATAAAATCCAGAAAGCCATAAGTAGAAATCCATAAGAAAAGGTCCTGAAGCTGCCCCATGCCAACCAAGGAGTTCTGTAGCCCGTGAAGGTTCCCAAACCAGGTCCGGTGAAGTCAAATTAAGTAAATAAATCCACGTGCATAGCAAACGCCATCTGCATAAACCTCAACATTTAGAAAATGCCTGCTGATGCAAAAATGTACTCCATTTTCAATGGTGAAGTGCAATCACAGATCCACGTCATCCATATTCGGTCCTCATCGATGCTCCAAGTTGCTGCACGCCGAGTTCCCCACTCTGATGCTACCGTTTTCCTGTGCGGAGCTCTCTATCCTCTTCCTCCGATGTCCAGCTGCCGGCTGAGCAGAAACTGTGCCACAACATCCTGACCATGCCCAGTGTCCAATAAAAAGCCTAGGGAAAAACAGACCACACCCCTCAACCAATCAGGGCACACACTTCCCAAAAACAGTCAGCCAATCCCTTGAAATTAATACCATGCCCACTCTCAACTCAGGGCCAATCAGAGTACCAATTTACAATCCACTACTGCCCCGTTCATATAAAATGGCAGTTTGGAGGAGTTTTAAAGCCAATTTACACATAGTCCCTTTTAAAAATTAATAAAAAAAAAAAATAAAAGCAGAGTTCAGCAAAAATACACCCAACGGTTAACAAAGGGGCCTATTGCATAAATCGAATATGTTGGGCTCTAGTGTTAGATATCTCATTTATGTGTCTAGTGTATCTTGTGACTACTTGTAACCGTCACTCGTGAGGTTACTTGAGGTCATAAGCAATACAGCAACATAAATGAGATATCTAACACTAGAGCCCCACATATCCCATATATATATATATGTATATAAATATCTCCATACATATATATATAAAATAGTGCACGGCAGTGCACTATAGTTAGGGTTGAGGAGCCATTTACATGTTAAACCCCAAATTTTGCACCTTAATAACTTTGCAACCGTTCAACGGATTTGCCTAAAATTTGGAATACATGATCAAGACCTATATGCCTTGGGATCTGCCAAGATTCGTACTGGCTAGATATATGGCTGCGGAGTTATTAAGCATGATCTGCATGTGCATTTACACTTTTTTGGAATTCTACGGTCATGCCCACAGGTCGCACGGTTTTCGCAACCGGTCCAAAATCTTCAGGGAACGTGCGGCCGGGGTCCCTGATGTGCCTTTTGAAGATTTCATGAAAAATTTTCAACGGTTCAAAAGTTATTCAAAAAACAAGTTCCCATTATAAGTCAGTGGGAAAAGTTAACAAAAAGTTTGACAGTGTCACAAATGCAGTTTTTACTTTCACAAATGGCCCTTTTACTGTTGCAAATCCACCATTTTATTTTCAGTTGGTGATCAGAAAAATGCTTGGCATTTAAATGTGAGACCCTCTAGCAACCTAATTCTTTTTGTATTCACCTAGTCGGACCCTGAGGATGCTAGCCAAGTCTTTATTTTGGGGTAAAACACGCCAGAAACATGTTTTTCAAATTTCTGGAAAAAGTACTTTCTCAAAGTACTTTCGCACTTGTGACACAGTCGAATGAATTTGTGAAAGCTTTCGCAAATTGCGACAGTACTTATCTAGGCTGTGGGAAAATGACAGCAATTCTTTGGCACCACGCTGCAAAAGAATGGTTTGGTGTTTTGGGCTGAAATTTGGAGGGAACACAGCTGACATCTCACAGATGTGTCTTTCAGTGTTTAGTTGAAAAAATGTTACATGGTGGCAATGTTACGGTACTCCAAAGTTGACACTTTTTCCCATAGGATAACATTACGGCATCTGATGCATTGCAGCAATCATTTGGTGCCCTGCTGCAAAATAACGGTTTGTTCTTTCAGGATGAAACTAGGAGGGAAGACAGCCAACATCCCACAGATGTGCCTTTTAGTGATGTGGTGAAAAATATTACAGGGAGCCAAAGTTATGGCACTCCAAACTTCTTTTTTTCCCCATAGAATAACATTACGGCGTTTGCCGCGCCTTTCAGGGCCCATATCTCACAAACAGTGCGAGATACGGACTTTTCATCAGAAAAATGCTTAGTACAAAACTAGCCAGGAAAGTCATAAATCATATTACTTTTAAATTTTTTTTTTATATCGTACGGTTCCAGAGACATAAGCAATTTAGTATCCAACTCCTCATTTTCTGCTCCGAGACCCATTATTATGCATACATTCTTTGTACTCACTGTCTTTCTCTATGATGCTCTTGGGGAAAACCAGCCTGTGCGCTTCCATTACTGTTACTGTTGACCTTTCCGCTTGTGGTTCTGTACCTGTTTCACTTACTGTTCACGTCTTCGCCACCATGTGCGTTATCCTTTGCGTTTTTATTTGCGCTTGTGTTTCCATTATTTTTTACCATTTGTGTCTACAGTACTGTTTCTCTTTCTGTTTCACTTTGCGTCACCATGCCCATTGACATTTCCGTTTGTGGGCACCATGTTACTATGTGACAAGGCATCACATGGCGGACCGTTGCCGTCTACGCCACCGTGTGCGTTACCCTTTCTGTTCTCATTCGCGCTTACATTACCATGTGTGCCACTGTTAGCGATTCTGTTTGTGTTGCTGTTCCTGTTACTATATCACAAGGCATCATGTGGCGGGAGCACGGGGCCCCCCACTGCCGCATTACATTTACTATTTCTCATTATCATTCTCAAAAAGAAGGGAGATTAGAGGCAAAAACTCAGTTTAATGCATCAGTTAGGATTGTTCCACAGCGACAAAAGTGAGGAAATTCGGTGTTAGGGTTGAAAACCCCTCTTGGACCACCAGCCCACCCCAACCAGCATTGGGGTGCGCATTGGGGTCTTCGGTCCTAAATCTTCGGTGTAGAGGGTGGAGGTCCTTGTATTGGTCCTTTCCTTATGCTGAAGTAGTTGCTGTCTGGGTATCATGTTGGAACAACTGACTATAAGACCTCCTTAGAGAAGTAATTAAAGGAAAACTGCATGTTAAAAACAGGAAAATATATGTATTTCTACCAGTCTTGAGTTCTTACTTCATCCACAGTGTTTTGTTTCTGCCTAGGCTGTGAGAGGAGTTTTTTCTAACTTTTCCTGGCTTCCCTGGGTATTTTATGACCTCTGGGGGCTGCCATTCAGGTTTGTTTTATTGCATCTTGTCCAGGATAGTCTTCCCAGAGTGCCCTTTGGTTTGATGTCTAATAGCCCCTACAGCAGGCCAGTGTCTTGTTACAGTGTCTTATAGCCACAGCAGAGAAAGAACACTGCAGCCAGGATTCACACTGCTAGACTCTGGGTAAGTATGATAAGTTTCCTAAATATCGGTACCTTATCCAGCTGTGTTCCGCTTAAGGTGTGTGTGTGTGTGTGTGTGTGTGTGTGTGTGTGTGTGTGTGTGTGTGTGTGTGTGCATTTAACTTTCTATGGTATATTGTGCAATAGCATTTTACATTGTACAGGATCCAGATGTTATTAGTGAGGAGTGGAATGCAATGAGTCAGGCTGAGATGTCAGTTTGTGTTACCAACCCCCAAAAAATTACAAATTCTACACACACCACCAATGAAACCCCTGTGTTTGATCCAGCTAAACAGACTTTACAACAAAACCATTTTGCTGCATTTGTGTGTGTCTGAACTACAATGCTTGCATGCACACCACTCAATTTATTATACTGCATACACTTAGAACTGTCAAAAGCTGGGCTAATAGTACTTCAAGATTCACTGTGATGTTGGCAACCATGGCAATGTGTACTGTGCCATCCCATGCAGTGTCAGTGGCTCAGTAGGTAACACACTCACCTCTGAGTCTGGGAGATCAGAGGGCTGTGAGTTCAGTTCTCACATCTGGCACTTGGGTCAATATCCTAGTATTGACACTGTAGTGCAGCATGAGAGGGGTGCTGCACTTCTGAGATGCCATCTTTCGGATGAAACGTTAAACAGAGACCCCTTCTGCCTGGATTGGTGGTAGTTCAGGTGGACGTTAAAGATCCCATGGCACTTAGCGAAAAGAGTAGGGGAATTTCCCCGGTGTCTTGGCCAAATTTCTCTCATTCACTAAAAATACCACCAACAGCTTAATATGGTTCAAGGTCAGTTGCCATTCATCTGTATCCCCCTCCCTGGTTCATGCCTGAAAATAGGCAGGATTTGTCTAGTGCACTTACCTGGTCAGCAAAAACTAAATAAATAAATAAATTAAAAAAATCCCACTAAGCTGGTACCATCCATGCTACCACCTCAATTCCCTTGTGATCTTTTGGCCCCCTGACATGCTGTGATGGCACCAATATGCAACAGTCAATCATAGAAACATAGAAACACAGAATTTGATGGCAGATAAGGACTGCTTGGCCCACGTAGGCTGCTCATTTCCCTACCTAATGGATAAGCTGCAGATCCTAGTCAACCAACAGCCTACTTGCTCCTACCACCCACTAGAATTACCTTATGTCTGTCCCATGCATTCTTGAATTCCCCCACTGTTTTTGAGTCTTTGACCTCCTCAGGAAGGCTGTTCCATGCATCTACAACACTCTCTGTGAAGAAATACCTCCTCATATTACCTCTGAGCCATCCCCCTCTATCTTCAAATTGTGCCCCCCTATTCTTGAACATCTCTTTTTCTGAAAGATGCTACCCTCTTGGACTTTGCTGATTCCCTTGAAGTTATTTGAAAGTTTATATCATGTTCCCCCTCTCCCTTCTTTCCTCGAGGCTATACATCTTAAGCTCCTTTAGTCTTTCTTCATATGTCTTCTGGTGCAGACCCTGCACCATTTTGGTTGCCTTTCTCTGGACTGCCTCCATCCTGTCTATAACTTTGCAAAGATGGGGTCTCCAGAACCGGATGCAGTACTCCAGATGTGGTCTTACCAACTGTCTGTACAGAGGGACATGGACTTCCTGTTTTCTACTGGTGATGCCTCTCCCTATGCATCCCAGTATCCCCCCCTGCCCTTCTTACTGCTTTCTCTCATTGCTTGCTCACCTTTAGGTTATCTGCTATGACTAACTACCTCCCTCCAGGTCCCTTTCCATTTTTGTTGTTGTCAGTTTCTCACCCCCCATAGTGAATCAACGGTGAAGCACCTCCCCACCCATGACCAGTCATGGAAGAACATGCTTCAATACAGTACGTGACCTGTAGATCTACACTTTGTATGATTCGCACACCCAATAATCCATACTGTGTACTGTGAAATATTCCTGGTATGTCACATTGAGATAGGCTTCTAACCCCCTGGCCCGTTAGGCCCAAATAAGCACTGGTGACACCATACAAGCCTGGTGATCTAGTGGCCCATCACCACCAATTGGCAGTTAATGGCCATCATCCCACTCCCCCCATCCTGTGCCAATATGGAGTGACTGGCACGTCTCCCCTCACACCAAAAAGGCAAACCACCCAGAGAATGTACTGTATATACTATGCTCTGTGACAGTTTACTGTGTGTCATACTATAGTAGTGGTAGGAGTGCTATGCCATAAACACCATCTGAGTATGGGATCATGGGGTGAGAGTGGTAGTGTCAACTACCTGCCTGGTGTGGGATGCCACTATACCAGGAAGGGATGGTGTCTTCAGTGCCTATTTGCACATAGCAGGCATGTGTATGGGACCCTAGCTCACTAAGTCAGAACAGGGGTATTTTGCTGCATGCGTAGGATGGTGATTGTTTAGTGGGCAGGTAGGAGAATACCAGGGAATGCCATATACTAAATATATTTCTGTACATTGCAGTACATTTCGGCATATTGTAGCTTGTGTTGGGCCTATTCACAGTGGCCAGACTTTAGCATGCTATTTATGGCTGTCTGGTCTGTGGTGGTGGAGGTGTGCTGTTGGCCAGTGCTGTACCCCTGTTCATGGGAAATGCTAATGCCCCCCACTGCAGCTGTTGTGTCACACCTCATGGGTGCACCAGTAGTGCCAGGAGTATGTCCCATAGAAAATAAGCCAGAGTCCAGGTTGTAGCAACACTTGGAAAATGCTGCCATTTTTGCAGATTGTGTTAGATCACAGAAAATAAGGACCATTTAATGTATAGATCTCCCAGTATGTCACTTACTCACTCTGTTTGTAGCGTGGAACTTTCAGGTCATAACTACTTTTCAGTGGCATGACAGCTTCTATATTAGAAATCAGCTTGTCTGTCTCACAGTTGTCAGTTCAGTGTCCTATAAGCACTGTTCACATCCAGCTATGTTGGAATGGGCTGTTTGACCAAACATCGACTACCTGCAAAAAAAGTAGTCTTCCCCTACTACCCCTGTGCCAGCCTTTTTTTGATACTCCACAGCTCTTTTCTGGCTGTTGCTATTTCTTACTTGCTGTAATATTCTTGTCTTATCCCTCTGTGTTTGCACAACAAACTTTGATCCTGGGTTACGGATAATGTGGGATTAGCTGAATGTTGTAATTGTGCCCGACTGTTCTATGGGAACCCTGCAACGTACCACGGTGCCCACTATCAACAGTTCTTGTGTTCCTTGGGTTAAAAAGTGTCCGATATTCTGTGTTTATAACATGGTTCTCTCAGCATGGGATATGCAATACCTTGTCTGTCCATTGCTTGTTTGAGTGACTGTGGTAAGCGAGATGCATTTTAATTTTGCATCTTGATGACAAGTGAATGTTCTGCATCTGGGCCAATGTTGACATGCCAACTTGTACCAACTTGTAATGTTCTTCTATGTACTTTGATACCGTTCCACATAAAAGATTGATTAATAAGCTGGGTAGGGTTGGTGGGTCAGAAATTAGTCAACTGGGTGGCAAACTGGTAGGCGGGCTTTTTCAAGTGTTGCTATGTCCTGCACTCTGACTTACTTTGTACAGAACAGACTCCTGACACTACTGGTGAACCCATGAGGTGTGACACAACAGCTGCAGAAGGTGGGGCATTAGCAGTTCCCATAAAGAGGAGCACAGCACTGGCCAACAGCACACCTCTAATACCACAGAGCAGACAGCCATAAAATCAAATCAAATCAAATCAACTTTGTTTTTATAGTGCCTTTCAAAACCAAGGCTCTGTTCATAAATCCAAATACATAAAAATAAAATTAAAACAAGAACATTAAAACAGATCATCCATGACTAGGGAAAGCTAAGCTAAATAAATACGTTTTTAACTCAATTTTATATCTATTGACAGTTGAACATTCTCTCAACCAACGAGGTAGAGAATTCCACAGGTTTGGTGCTGAAAAAGCGAAGGCACAAGAACCAGATGTCTTCACTCGTACCCTGGGAATCTCCAGCAATCCCTCGTTGGTGGAACAGAGAGGACAGAGGGGGTTGTAGGGTACCACGAGATCTTTCAGGTAACTGGGTCCCTGATCATGTAGGGCTTTAAAGGTTAGCAAGCCAACCTTAAAGGTGATCCGCCACCAAACAGGAAGCCAGTGCAGCTCGCGGAGCACAGGTGTAATATGACTGATTCTAGAAGTCCCAGTCAAAAGCCTGGCTGCCACATTCTGCACCAGCTGCAGGTAGCAGATATCAACCCCTGGTAGCCTGGTAGTGACAAAGGCATGGACCAGTGTTGGAAGACCATCAGGAGGAGCCAGGTGTTTCACCTGGGCGATATTCCTCAGATGGTAAAAGTAGGATTTGATGACAGTTGACGCCTGAGATTTTAGGGTCAGACCATCATCAGAAATAACACCCCAGTTATGCACCCTATCTGCGGTAGTGAGCGACATACCACCAAGTAGTAAGCCTGATGGTTGTTCAGCCCCCAAACCCACCCCTGGATGACCTGGGTCCACTACCAGCACTTCAGTCTTATCCAGATTCAGTCTCAGCCAGCTGGAACTCATCCAAGATCTGATCTCAGTAAGGCAATTATTTAGCACCGAGAGTGAATCATCCTGTCTGGGCAGAAAGGACATATACAGCTGAGTATCATCAGCATAGCAGTGAAAACTCAGACTGTATCACCTGATGATATCTTCCAATGGCAGCATATACACTGCAAACAACATGGGGGCTAAAATGAAACCCTGCAGTACCCCACAAGGCAGGGAGTGAGCACCAGAGGAATAAATTCCAGTGCAACTCTCTGAAACTTGCCTGTGAGGAAAGAATGGAAACATTTAAGGACTGTACCAGACAGCCCACAAAAGAACTGCAGGCGCTCCAGCAGCACACCATGGTCTACAGTGTCAAATGCAGCAGAGAGATCAAGAAGGACCAGAATGGTACATGCCTTTCGATCTCTAGCCATTAGGAGGTCATTCAATACCCGGACAAGAGCAGTCTCCATGCTGTGCTTCTTCCTAAAACAAGACTGGAGAGTATCATTGACATTGTGAGTTGTAAGATGATCGTCCAATTGCAATGCAGCCTCCTTTTCAATAACCTTACCAGCAAATGGCAGGTTAGAGATAGGCTGGTAGTTGGCTAGACAATCTGGATCCAAGGAGAGTTTTTTAAGGAGTGGTCAAATGACCACCTCCTTGAGGGGGTCAGGAAAGACCCCCCCTCTCCAAAGACTTCCAGACAATGTCAGCAAGGATCGGGCAGATAACATCTACACATTTCACTAAAAGGGTGTAGGGCCTGGATCCAAACCACAACTGGTTAGGCGCAATGTTTGGACGATCTTCACAATGTCAGTGAACTCCAGTCAGCGGAAATCTGACCAGATAGACCGAGTGCATACCACTTCCTGTCGACCACTGCAAACCCTCATAGGAGAGGTTGGACCGATGCCAGACCTGATGCTGCAACATGGTTCGACAAATCCTATTGCCCAACATCCCGGGCTACCAGTTACAGTGCAGGGACAAGCACTTTCTGTTGTGCTACCTGTCCATGGGCTAGCACTGATTTAAATCTTTGCTGCTGCAGTTCTACCTTCCACCAGTGGGGTGCTCACTGCTTCGGCTATCACGGTGGTCATCTGACCTACCAAGCAATGCACCTACTGGTCGGAAACGAGTGGTGAGTGTGTGAGCTTGCCTCAGAGTCAGGAGTAAGCACGAGCGAGTGCAAGCGTGAGCAGCGTCTCATCAGAGGAAAACAGAGGAGGAACTGTCAGACTGGCAGGCATGGGGCCAAATGAGGAAAACAATCTTAAGCTGTAAATCATGCAAAGAATGCCCATTGGCTGCGGTGGTGATTTGGCACATATTGGAGATGAGAGTAAAGACGTGCATTACGTTAGGGCCCCTCATTCACTGTCTGTTGGTGGAGACTAGAGAATACACAAATTACACGGTCCGTTGTTGTGGATATCGGGGAGTGGGGACTGCGAGTGCAACCAGCGCTGCCTTACTTTGTGTGTGTGGAGTGGATTACTCGGGAAAACAAATATAATTTTAAACTGAATTAAGGAGGGAGAGTTGGTGAGAGTGAAGAGAGGGGAGGAGGAAGGCAGGTGCTAGGAGGACTAAGGAGCGGGGACAACGTGACTGAGCAGGCACTGATAACTGCACACGAGTGCATTAGTGCAGCAGACAAGCAAATTTACCTGCCCTGTGCAGTGCCAGTTTTGCCAAAAGTGCAAAATTAATGAAGAGAGTAATCTGAGTGTGCAGGCAGGGTAAATAAAATATTGAGAGGGGTTAGGTTGGGCTTGTCACAGAACTGGGCATAACTGGGTGAAAGCAAACTAAGGACTAGGATATATAAAATAAATTAAGTAGGCAGTATAGTGCAGTGGTCTAAGGCTCTGAGCTGCAAATCTGGTGACATCCAGCAGACCAGACCTGGGTTTGAATCCCACAGCTTCCACTTGCATACCGCTCTGAGCAAGTCACTTAACCTCCTTGTGTGCTCCCAGGTCACTCCTGTAAAAAGCTTTCAGCTTAGTGTGCTATACCTGGTTAAACAACTAAGTAAAGAAAAAAATAATTGAAACAAGGACAAAAGGAAACAAAACAGAAACTTGGGAGGGGGGACAGTCTGGTACTGTCTGCTGTCTGTGTAGCAGGGTGGAAGAGGGAGGGAAGTTGGAAACCCCTGACAACTGAGAACTAGCAGCAGTGTAAAGTGTCACTGACTACAGAAAATAAAAAGGAAGAAAGCAAAGGGCAGGGGACTACTACTGTGGGTGGGGAGCTTTGTGTTGCCCACCAGTAAAAACAGCAGTTTAGCTGCATAAACAAAGAAAAAATAAAATAAGAGAAGAGGCTGGTGGGCTCTTGGGAGAGGAGAGTGCAGATATAGAGATTGTGTGTAAAGGAGTGAAGGAGGAGCTTGGAGAGAGGCGGGGCGAAGGAAAGGACTGACTTGAGAAAGTTAGTAAAAAAAAAAGATAAGAACTTAGAAGAAATAAGCCTATAACTCAAACTGGCTTGGTTGGTCTGTTGGGAGAGATAGATTTTGTGAAAAGGAGTGAAGGACCCAGTGTCCTGCAGCCGGTTGGCTGGCTTTTGGCTTGAAGTACCCAAGAAACAAAAAGAGAAATATAGTAAAAAAATGTATATAAGACAAGTGTAAGTAACGGTAAAATAAAATAAGGGAGCCTAACTGCAGGAAGGGGGGGTGCTGTGCTGGGAGAGAGGAGAGTGAGTGACTGCGTGGAGGAGAGTGTTCTGCAGCCAGTTGCCTGACTTGTTACAGGACAAGACAACTTCCAGTGTATAGAAAAAAAGCATATATCTGTCCCCTGGTGACCCGACCCATGATGAGCCCACACTAACCACCAGTGAAAAAAGGACACACAGACACCAGTGTTTAAAATAAGTTTATTATTATTGGTTCCATTAGTCTTTAAAAAAAAAGTGACCACCAAATTTATATGGACAATATGCAGACGAACAAAGCTAAACAACCAAGTCTCTTGTCTCTCTGGTCAGCAGCAGCACCATCTTTTACGAGACAAACACAGTCTGGTACTACTTCCACAGATAAAAGTCATGAAACTGAATCTGCATCTGTGGGTATAACTGCTGACCAGGTACTTGATGTAAACAGAGAAGCCGTAGTAGCCTTATCTCAAAAGCCCTGTGTCACTTGCTAAGAAACGAAGTTTACCGCTTGATAATGAGGTGGCAGTTGGGAGTAGTAAAGACAAGAAATATGACCAAGAGAAAGGGCCAGACTATTTCAGTGTCATTGGCTGTCCCCTTATAAATGGTTGAGATACGATGATAAAAGGGCTTATGTACTGCGCTATGTGAAAAGTATCCCACTATTGCAGCGCCAGCATTGTCAATAAAAACAAGTGTCTTTGCCACGGGCTCTAACAACTTTACGCTTTGAGTCACTACGTGCACATGAAAATCCAATCCACATGTGTATGCAGAACCAACATATTCTGGAAAGTGGCCAATGAGCAGTATGTTGTGAGATTAGTGACTCACCACTTTACCAAGCCTTTGCACAGTTGGAAGAGGCCACAAAAGCAAAGATGAGATGCCTGTTTAACACAGCGTATTCCATAGCCAAAAATCTTCGCCCTTTCTCAGACATGGAGGGTTCTGTGAATTACAGGAAACAAATGGCATTTAGCTAGGTTCTAATTATACTAACGATAAGTGAGCCAGGGACTTTGCAGTGCTATTTCAGCAGTTATATCCAGAACCCAGATGCAGACTATTGCTAATGTTAAGTATGTGACAGTTCTTGCTGCGGGTACTGATTACAGTATAACTGAGTGGGAAAATGTTTTCTTAAGGTTTGTTGAACCTAATTCAAAACAGTGCATACATTGCTTATCCAAGCTGTGCCACTAGAACATGCACATGCAGAAGGTGTATTCCATGCAATATCAACTGCATTGGAGTCAGTAAATCTTCCTCTCAGTAACCTACAAATGTTAACAATCCAGGACCGCAAATTTTGATGAGGGCCAGTGTCATGATGGGCAAAGAGGAGGAACCATAGCAAAGTTGTGGGAACACTGCCGTCCTGAGACTATGATGCACTGGCGCGTCTATAAGCTAGAGCTGGCAGTTCTCGATGTTAAAAAAAATCCATTTGTAGTCAAAGCTGGAAAGTACTCTCAAGGGAATATTAAAATTTTATCACTATAGTCCCAAAAATAAGAGAGCTCCAAGAAATTGCTAACTTGATGGATACTGATCTGATGCACTTTACTGCAATTAAACAAGTGAGATGGCTTGCCAGTAAGTCACATTAGGTACATGTAGTTCAGATTAACCTACCTACTATTGTACAACACCTACATGCTTCTTTGACTGCTGGTGGTGATGAAAGTTCAAAAACAAAGGGCCTCTTAAAAGAAACACAGAGTGTGCAGTTTGTAAAAGCTATCCATATACTGCAAGATTTCCTGCCAATACTAAAAAACCTGTCACTGCAGTTTCAATGAGATGACATAGTAATATTGGAAGTTCCACAGTTTGTTGAGACCTGCCTACTCCAGCTTATGGAACTGAAAACCATGCCAGGGCAATACATGGCAGCTTTCCTCAGCCATTACAAACCAGAACAGAAATGTATGGAATATGTTGTGACAAAGAGGGGAGGGGCGGAGAAGACTGTTCATTTCCAAGGCCACTGATTTACGGTGATTAAAATAATGAAATTCCATTTTCAAGACTTTAGATTCCGGAATTACACCGGTGATTGTTACTCTAATTTCCGGATTTTACCAGGATTCTGCTATCATTCTTTTAGTATGTGCATAAGTAATCAGAATTAAAGAAGGCTTAATATACAGAGCATTAAACAGAGCAAATTGAAAATAGTACAGGAAGGATTTAAAAGAAAAACACAAGTTTTGTAGATCTACTGATCTGACATAAAATGCCAGATTCCATGAAATCTTTGTTTTTACCGGTCTTCAAGCAGCCCTAATTCCGGAATTTTACCGGATTTTCTGGTAAAAACCGAAAAACAGTGGCCTTGTTCATTTCCCATTCAGAGGCAACTGCCCAGAAATCAATTTTGTGACAGATGAACAACTGCAGACTTTAATAGATGCAGCAATAATGTATATTGACAACAGATTTAAAAATTTCTCAGAGGTGTCTCTCAAATTGTTCAAATGCTTAGATTTTAAGCAGTTTGATCTGCCAAGAGACCAGCTAGCGGTGTTTGGGACCTCTGAACTTTCAAACCTGGCAGAATATTTTCACTTTTTCACAGAGGAGCAGCAGGAACATATAAAGTCAGAGTATGCTGCATTTAAAACAATATTGAAATCTGCCATTGAAAAACCCTATTTGCAGGTGTATACCAGATTACTAAAAGAAAAACCACCCCAGATTATACACATTCTTGACCTGGTTGAAATACTCATGGCAATGAGTGTATCGACTTGCAAATGTGAGAGAGTTTTTCTGTTCAGAACCTAATCAAAACAAAATCAGGACAAGGCTGGTTGATGATTCACTCATAGTCTCCTGCAGATAGCAGTAGAAGGTCCTGAACTGCATGACTTTGATCCGGATCCAGCAATTAACCACTAGCTGCTCTCTGGTCCAGGCACTCGACATGTTCGTGGGCATGCCTTTGCTGCTGATACTTTATCTTCTGGTTTAGCTGCTTCTGCTGCTGATGATCTTCTTGATGCTAGTACTCCTGCTCCCAGTGTCCCATCATCTTCTTCCTGGCCTAGCCTTTAATCACCATTTTATGTTCTTCTCAACCAACAGCCTAGCTGGTTTTGGCTTGTTCTTAACTAATTCTGTAACATTTCTCCAATCTCTTCTAATACAGACTTCTGCCTGGGGTGCCTTAGTGTCCGGCCTGTACTACCCTGGCCTGTATTAACAAAAAAATATATGAAAATATTGTGTTTCCTGATTTATGAAGTTCTTCTACATCTCTCTGTCCATCCTATGAAATAATAGTACAATATGTATAAGCCCTGCCACACAGCCACACCATTTAACTTATTTCTGTTAAGTCGGTTGAATATTTCAATTGAAATGTACTGGACTACCACTCTGAACTCGAGGACTACCATTTTTGTCAAGACCACTTTTCCTGGACTAGCATGAGATTTTAAAATTTGTCAATCCCTGCAGGTATGATGGTTGACAGTACATATCGTGGTGAATGTAATGAGTGACACCACAAAGAAAATCAATTTTAACTCTCCACCCCATATACACTGAATAATCCCTACTACAATTGATGCCCAGCACTTTCCCTAGACATGCAGTTGTCACTGAAATATGCTCTCTAAAAATCTGCCCAGCAGTCAGTGAATGATGGTAACCAAAGTCTACCTGTGGTGAATGTAACTGCAACTCTCATTGTTGCATGCAGTGCTTGTCTTCATGGAATGTAGGACTACAAATGGAGGAGACACATGCAAACAATGAGTTTTAAACCACAACTCAGCTCATAGATACATAGATACATAGACAGTGTCGGCAGATAAGGGCCTATGGCCCACCCAGTCTGCCCATTTGAGCTTGTAAGTTCAGTTTGTTTTCCTAGAAGTCTGTCGCCCCTTACCCCTGACCTCCAGAATTCCTTTATGTCTATCCCATGCATTCTTAAATCCCGTGATTGTTTCAGCCCCCACCACTTCCTTTGGCAGGGTGTTCCACTTGTCCACCACCCGTTCTGTGAAGAAATTCTTTCTCATGTTTCCTCTGAATCGTCCTCCCTCCAACTTCATCCCATGCCCTCTAGTCCTGGAACATCTTTTTCTCTTAAAATAGTGTTTTCCTGCACCCTGTTCCTCCTGTAAGATACTTGTATGTCTCTATCATATCCCCTCTCTCCACCTCTCCTCCAGGGAGTACATGTTCAGTTCCTTCAACCTGTCTTCATAGGACTTGTGATGCAACCCATGCACCATCTTTGTTGCCCTCCTCTGAACCTTCTCTACCTGTCTATGTCCTTACGTAGATATGGTCTCCAGAACTGTACACTGTACACCAGGTGAGGCTCACTAGTGTCTTGTATAGCGGAATTATGACCTCCTTTTCCTGCTGGTGATGCCCCGCCTATACATCCCAGAATCCTATTTGCTTTACCTGCTGCCTTGTCACACTGTTTCCCTACCTTGGAGGTCAACAGAGATGATAACCCCAAGATCCTTTCCTGCTTGGCTATGCTATATCCTCACCCCCAACTGATATATTGTGCCAGGGTTTTTGTGCCCCATATGCATTATCTTGCACTTCTTTGCATTGAATTTCAACTGCCAAACCCTGACCATTCTTCAAGTTTCTGCAGGTCGCTTCTCATTCTGTCTACACCCTCTGGTGTGTCTACTCTGTTACAGAGCTTTGTGTCATCAGCGAACAGTGAAATTCTGCCTTCTAGGTCCTGCACTAATGTCACTGATGAAGATGTTGAATAGGACCGTCCCAGCACTGATCCCTGTGGTACCCACTGGGTCACTCTTCCCTATGTGGAATGACAGCCATTTACCACCACCCTCTGTGTCCTGCCGCCCAGCCAGTTACCTACCCACCACACTACTGTCCTGCCCACACCCATATTCCCCAGTTTGTGTAATAGTCTTCTATGTGGCACAGTGTCAAAGGCCTTGCTGAAGTCCAGATAGACCATGTCCACTGCCCTCCCCTGATCCACCTCCCTAGTCACCCAGTCAAAAAATTCAACGAGGTTGGTCTGACATGACCTCCCCCTGGTGAAACCATGCTGCCTTGGGTCCTGTAGTCCATTGACAACCAGATGTTCCACCAATCTCTCCTTCAGTAGTGCTTCCATGATCTTCCCCACTACCGCGGTGAGGCTGACTGGTCTGTAGTTCCCTGCTTCCTCTTTGTTCCCACTTTTGTATAAGGGGACTACATCTGCTGTCCTCCAGTCTTTGGGTACCTCCCCTGTTTCCAGTGATCGGCTAAACAGGATAGCCAGAGGTTCAGCCACCACCTCTCTTAGTTCTTTAAGGACCCTGGGGTGCATCCCATCTGGCCCCATTGCTTTATCAACTCTTATTTCTTCCAGTTCCTTCAGGACCCTTTCTCATGTAAAGGGACTTGTGTCCATTTCTGCACCATTCTCACCCCTTGTACTCCCTTCAGACCCATTACCCTCCTCTTCCTCAGTAAAGACTGAGCAGAAATACCTGTTCAATATGTCAGCTTTACTGTTGTTGTCATCCTCCACGTGGCCCCCATCCTCCCCCTTCAGTCTCACTATCCCTCCCTTTGTCTTTCTTTTTTCACTTATGTACCTGTAAAAGGTTTTGTCCCCTCTACCCACTGATTTTGCAATATGCTCTTCTGTCTGAGCTTTGGCTTCCCTTACTGACTTCCCTGCCTCCCTTTGCTTCTCCTGGTACTTCTCCCTATCCCCTTCTGCCTGTGTCTTTTTGTATTGCCTGAATGCAATCTTTTTGGCTTTCACTTTCTTTGCTACCTCTTTGGAAAACCATAATGGTCTCCTCTTCCTTTTCCTCTTGCTAACCTGCTTAATGCATAATTCTGTTGTTCTTGTAATCCCCATTTTAAATACTGCCCACTGTTCCTCAACCCCTGATTCCTGTCCCATTCCCCTTAATGCCTCTTTCAAGTATCTCCCCATTTTCCCAAAGTCTGCCCCCCTAAAATCCAGAACATGTGTTTTTGTGTGGTTTGGTTCTGTTCTTTCTGTGATTTCAAACCACAATGACTGGTGGTCACTGTTTCCCAGGTGCTCCCCCACTGTTACCCCATCACACTGTCCCTGTTTGTGACACAAGGTCCAGTATTGCCTTCTGCTGAGTTGGTTCCATGACCAGTTGCTTGAGGAAGGCACCCTGAAGGAGTCCAGGATAAATCTGCTCTAGTTGATGCTGCTGCTGGGATGCTCCAGTCCACATCCGGAATATCACCAACCAGTACTACCTCACCCTTGTCTGCCATCCTTTGGATGGCTAGCATCAGCTCCCTATCTGTTTCTTCCTCCTGGGCTGGTGGTCTATAGACCACACCTGTGCAGATGGCTGGCCCCATTTTCCTTTCCAGCTTAACCCACAGTATCTCTCCCCCATTTTGTTCCTCCTGGATCTCTGTGGCCCCTCTGTGAGCTCCTCCCTCTATGGTTGCTCCTTGGTTCTGATGGGCAGGTTATAACTTTGCAGCTGTCACAGACCGATGGGTAAACATTGGCCTGATGTGACCCCAAGTACAGTGAGGGTCAAAGGTTGCTGTCCCTTTTGTGGGAAAGATAGATCAGGCAGTAACACAGTCAGTTATCACAAGGAGGCAAACTAGGAGAGAAGCCAGAAAATCTTATAAAGTGCTAATAGCACAATTACAGATTTGGGGGCCACGTGGGTGAATGTAACGTGCTGTGACACCAACTGTTACATTCACCACACCAAATACAAAGCTGCATAAATTAAAAATGGAGCATTACAATGGGCTAAAGAGTACAGATAATAAAAAAACACAACTCCATATTAGTAAATGGACTTACTTTAATAATGGAAAACAGTAAATAAAGCTTGCAAAAAGAATTAGTAAAACATGTGTTTTTGCATGCCACACTTTTTCAGGTAAAAAGAGCAGCAAAATGGAGCGGGACACCCCATCAAAATAAAATATGGATACCCTAGAATTCTATTGCTATGTTATTTATCTGCACATATAGCCAGCATTCAGATTTAGTCAAAAACATATGCCTGACAGTTCTTGATTTTTAAAAATGTGGCATGCACTGTATGGTGGGTATTGGTAACCCCATTTCATGAACAGACCCTTCAGTGTGAATTTTATTCAGACTTTTGAATATAGTAAAAGCCAATAAATCAGAAACATAAAGAAAAATAAATAAAATAGCAAAAGAAATCAAATTCAAGCTTTCCAGCTTCAGCACTGCTCTTCGTAGAAACATAGACTTTGGCGGCAGATAAGGACCGCTTGGCCCATCTAGTCTGCCCATTTCCTTACCTACAGGATAGGCTGCAGATCCTAGTTAACCAACAGCCTATTTCTTCCTACCCCACACAAGAATTGCCTTATGTCTGTCCCATGCATTCTCGAATTCTCCCACAGTTTTAGACCCCACAACCTCCTCAGGAAGGCTGTTCCATGCATCCACTACCCCTCTGTGAAATAATACTTCTCACATTGCCCCTGAACTGCCCCTCTATCTTTAAATTGTGTCCCCTTGTTCTTGCACGTCTCTTTTCTGAAAGATGCTACCCTCTTGGACTTTGTTGATTCCACTGAGGTACTTAAAGTTTCTATCATGTCCACCCTCTCCCTTTTTTCCTCAAGGGTATACATATTAGGCTCCTTTAGTCTCTCCTCATACGGCTTCTCTTGCAGACCCTCCACCATTTTTGGTGCCCTCCTCTGGACTGCCTCTATCCTGTCTATGTCCTTGCGGAGATGGGGTCTCCAGAACTGGACACAGTACTCCAGATGAGGTCTCACCAACTGTCTGTACAGAGGGATAACAACTTCCAGTTTTCTGCTGCTGCTGATGCCTCTCTCTATGCATCCCAGTATACCCCCAGCCCTCCCTACTGCCTTCTCACATTGCTTGCTAACCTTAAGGTCATCTGATATGATTACCCCCAGGTCCCTTTCCTTTATTGTTGTTGTTACTACCTCCCCCCATTGTGTATTTTTCCCCTGGGTTCTTGTTTCCCCAGGTGCATTATTTTGCACTTCTTTGCATTGAATCCTAGCTGCCATACTTCTGACTATTCCTCCAACCTTGCCAAGTCCTTCTCATCCTTCCAAGCCTCCTTGTGTATCAACCCTGTTGCAGATCTTTGTGTCATCTGCAAAGAGGCATACTTTTCCTTCTAGTCCCTCTGCAATGTCACTTATGAAGACATTAAAAAGGACTGGACCCAATACTGAACCCTACGGTACCCCACTAGTAACCCCTCTTTCTTCAGAGTGGACTCCATTTACCATTACCATCTGTGTCCTGTTGTCCAGCCAATGTTTTACCCAGACTACCACCCTGGGACCCACTCCCAGGCTGGTTAATTTGACTATTAATCTTTTTTGTGGGGACTGTGTCAAATGCCTTGCTAAAGTCTAGGTAGGCCATGTCCACAGTCCCTCCCTGGTCTACTACTTTGGTACTGCAGTCAAAGGGAAATCTATTAGGTCCGTCTGACACGACCTTCCGGCGCAGACCCATGCTTGCTGGGTCCTGTGCCCCACTGGCCTCTAGGTACTCAACTATTCTTTCCTTCAGAAATGACTCCATCACTTTCCCTACCACAGAGGTCAGACTGACAGGTCTGTAGTTTCCTGCCTCTGTCTTGGTCCCACTTTGTGAAGGGGAATCACATCTGCCTTCTTCCAGTCCCTCAGGTACCACGCCATCCTCCCATGATTTATTAAAAGAGTAGCCAGTGGTTTCACTAGTTCCCCTTAATTCTTTTAGAATTCTGGAGTGAATTTATCAGGCCCATTGCTTTGTCCACCTTCAGTTTTAGGAGTTTGCAGAACCCTTTCTTCTGTGAAAGGACTGGGATCGACCCCTATCAAGAGTGCTTCTGTTAATTGGATTAGGCACTTCCCCCTCCTCTTTTGTGAATACTGAGCAGAAATATTCGTTCAGTATCCCTGCTTTTTCACTGTCCCCCTCTGCCCACCCACCATTCATTCTATTCAGCCTCACTATCCCTCCCTTTGTCTTTCTACACTCGCTGATGTACCTGTAAAAGGGTTTATCCCCCTTCTTAACCGAGTTGGCTATCCTTTCCTCAGTTTTGGCCTTTGCTATTCTGACTTCCCTCCCTGCTTCCTTCTGTCTTAACTGGTACAGCTTTCTGTCCTGCTCCTTCTGTGTTTCTTATACTTCTGGAATGCTATCTTTTTCTTCCTGACTTTCACAGCCACTTCTTTTGAGAACCATAGTGGCTTTTTCTTTCATTTTGATTTGTTTATTTGCTTCACACAAAAGTTTGTTGCCTCTGTGATGACAGTTTTGATGATTCCCAATTGTTGCTCCACCCCTCCTTCTAGCCTGTTTACTAGTGTTTTTCTGAAGCACTCTCCCATCTTGCCAAAGTCAGCCCTCCTGAAGTCCAGTACCCTCACTTTTGTATGGCTTGACTCTGTCGCTGAGTTTAATGTGAATCACACTGTTTGATGGTCACTTGTTCCCAGATAGCAACCCACTTCTAGATTTGAGATCCTCTCACTGCCTCTGTTTGAGAATATGAGATCTAAGATTGCTCCCTCATGAGTGGGTTCTGAAACTAGCTGTCTGAGGCATGCCACCTGTAGGGCATCAAGAATGGCCCTGCTCTTGGACGTGGCTGCAGCAAATGTGCTCCAGTTAACATCTGGCATATGCAGGTCTCCCATCAACAGTATCTCCCCTTTCTCTGCCATTCTAAGAATGCCTTCTATCATATCCTTGTCCATTCCCTCCCCTGACATGGGGGTCTGTACACAACCCTTGTGTGGATTGTGGTGCCCTTTCCAGTCTCCAAGGTGACCCACAGTGCCTCCTCTCCTCCCTTCCTTAGCAGTGCTGCCACAGAGTGGAACAACAAACCGTTACACAGTGTTTCTACTATCTTCTGTGTTATCTGTCTTTCTGCAGTACTTGTTGCCATACTGCTATCTGAGTCTCATCTGGCTATCTGAGTTACTAAGGTGCTTATATAGCAGCAGCTTCTGATGTCACCAGGTCAGCTGATCTGCCCCTACTTTATTTAACAGAAATAAACCTATTCTAATACAGGCAATTGAGTGATCAGCTGGACCAAATCATGCAAATATTTATATAGAAAGCATACATCTTTTTTCGGCATTTGTACACCTTTTTTATCCAAGGTTTAATACAATAATGGCCTAAGGGGCACCTGAGTGTCATAACTCTGCCCCAGGACAGTATTGTGGACTGTCCATGACCTTTCATGTCCCCATAAATAAGCCTCAGTTTGGGCCCGCTGCTCCTTAAGGCACATAGAACTAGAAGGCAACACAGGTAAGAACAGACAATTGACTAGGGATTAATATTCTTTGTACCAAAACTAAAAGACAGCATTTTGTATAACTTCTTGTAATATATTCCTCCTATTGTATCCATAGAAGATTACTTGTGTTAGGTTTTATTTTCGGCAGCTGATGACTTACATTTCATTTGGGCCTACTATCAGGTCAATTAGTTTCACCTAGCTCTACTTCAGGGAACCTACCAAACAAGAGAAAAAGCCTTTTAACATACCCCTTGTTTATTATGCCTTAGTCTCTCAATTAATCTTGAGGGATAAAGGGAAGGTCGCTGTTTCATATCGGAAGCCCTGCACAGCTCCTCACACAATAGTGCCACTGCCGGAGCCTTTCTATCGCTCACTGCAGAAGGGGTGAAGTGCTGCTTGTGAATCTCACTTTCTTCTCCTCGCTGGCTTGCACACCAGTGGTCCTGCAATTGTACAGCTGCTCGGTGCAGCAAGGAGTAAACCAATCTTCTTTTACTGGCACAACAAACAGAAAGCACAGTCTATTACCCTCTGTTGCATAGATACATACATAGATACATAGATACATAGACAGTGTTGGCAGATAAGGGCCTATGGCCCACCCAGTCTACCCATTTGAGCTTGTAAGTTCAGTTTGTTTTCCTAGAAGTCTGTTGCCCCTTACCCCTGACCTCCAGAATTCCTTTATGTCAATCCCATGCATTCTTAAATCCCGTGATTGTTTCAGCCCCCACCACTTCCTCTGGCAGGGTGTTCCACTTGTCCACCACCCGTTCTGTGAAGAAATTCTTCCTCACATTTCTTCTGAATCATCCTCCCTCCAACTTCATCCCATGCCCTCTAGTCCTGGAACATCTTTTTCGCTTAAAAATAGTGTTTTCCTGCACCCTGTTCCTCCCTGTAAGATACTTGTATGTCTCTGTCATATCCCCTCTCTCCCTCCTCTCCACCAGGGAGTACATGTTCAGTTCCTTCAACCTGTCTTCTTAGGACTTGTGATGCAATCCATGCACCATCTTTGTTGCCCTCCTCTGAACCTTCTCTACCCTGTCTATGTCCTTACGTAGGTATGGTCTCCAGAACTGTACACTGTACTCCAGGTGGCATCAGCCTTTCTGTTTTACTGCTGATTTACCTTTACTGAGATACCAAATGCCTTTACTCAGTATAAGGGCATGGTTTAGAATTAAAGCAATACTCCCTTGCAAGGCATTGCAAGAAACTTTGTGTACAGGTGTCCCTGTATACTTTTCTTTTGGTTATTTCTTTATCTGGCCAGAATCTGTTCGCCTTGTATTTAACAAACACACTAAAAGGGGGCTATGGTCTTATGGCTTCAGGTACTAAAAGCAAGTTACTAGCAACCTAAACATGTACATTAGGACCACCTATACCCCTAGGAGGCAACTTCAATCCACCCCATAAACAACACCACTACCAAGGACATAGAAAAGGAAATGAGCAGAGCGAAAGAATAGTTTAAGAAATTATGATGGGAGGCTACCCTACTATAATGGGAAATAGGAAATAGGTCAAGGGAGACCCAGAGGAAAGTCAGGTGCTACTGCAGTAGACTAATAAGCAGGGAAAAAATAAAAGGAGTTGTCCTGGAGTGCACTTTAGGTTCGGGGGGGGGGACTCTGCCACACATGGTTTTGAAAACCTTACTAGTTTTTAAAGTTGCTACTCTTTATTAAAGATTTTCATGTTCTCCAACATACATTAGAAGACATCACAACACATACTAAGCCAGTTATGTTTAAGACAGAAGACATACATACATGTCCCCCCAATTAGGGCAGCTATACACCAACAGTATATAGAATCACATGCAGTAGACTCACAGTGCAAATTCCTTCTAGTGAGGCAACATTATCTACTCTATCCTTTTTACTCATAGCAGTCTGCTGTTTCCAGTGAGGTGTGAGGCTTTTCTAATGTTTTATAATATAGAGCATGTATTGTTCGCACTTGCTATAATCATTTCCAGCTTTAAAGGTATATGAATATCTTTTTGCTCTTCCTTATAGCATGGCACTTTGGAGTCCATCCAGAGTCTCATAATAACTCATTTGCAGTGAGAGAAATAAGGGTTATATGATTGTTTTGTGCTCATAACCGGTGTTTACCATGATTCCCAGAATACTCAATGCTTCTTTAAGACTCAGAAGTGGAACTAGACTATTTCTGATCCCTTTCCAAACTGTTGTATTTGGACACATTCCCATAGTATGTGGAAAAGGCTACCTTCCTCTTCTCCATAGCTGGTGCAGTTCTTATTGTTAAGCCATCCCATTTTCAAAGTTTAACTGGTGTAGAATATAGATACCAGAGAATTTTATATTGCATCAGTCTCAAGCTTTCTGTCTTAATAAATGTGCATAGGTTCTCCCATATGGCCCCCATTGCCTCACACCATTTTCTGGTGGTAAGACTTGGTTCATGTAAGTCCTGGTACCCGCTTCTTCTGAGAGTGTGCAGAGGAAAGTTGGCTACAGGAACTTCACTGGAGCAAGATGTAAAAGAGTCACTGTTGTAAAGGAGTTAGTCAGGCTACCCACTAGCTGCACAGAAGGAAAACCAGCAAAACTGCTTGGAACAAAGATAAGTAAAGTTTTAAAAATATATATTTAAAACAACAAACATACTGCAGCTGTAGCAAACAATCCCCACATTGCATTAACGTTTCACACTGCGACGTGTATTTTGTCAAGGCATGGCCACATTTTGAAAATACTGATCTTATATTGGCTGATCTTAAAGAGATACATTCAGTAATGCTAATTCATAATCTTGTTGTATAAAAGGCAATATTAAAACATGTGACCATTACGTATAGAGTCCCGCTTACACAAAGACATACTGTATTTCATTATTCTACAGGAAGAATTAAATTATTCTACAGCAGGAATAAGCACAGGTATTGAATCACATGTAAATCTAATCCCCCCAAACTAAAACAGATCATAATGTCATTAATTCATACTGAATGTATAGGTAAGCAAACACAATGACTGAGAATATTCCAAACAAATAATGTGTATATAAAAAATATTACATAACAGAGCAATAGAAAGCACTGGTGTTAACCTGCTATATAAATTAGTCTATGGCAATCATCATAAATAATTGATCTTACTTTGAGAGGGCTCTTGCGGTGGGTACTAACAGGTAGGACTAAGCCAGCAGGCATTGGGACCCCACGGAAAATCTTCTTGCTAGCAGTTCCTGGCGGGACGGCCCCCAGATGTCAGATGACTGATGTCACTGAACGTCAGATAAAAGGGGCGGTCCTGTGCCCACCCTCCAGTTCTTTCCCACCGTCGGCTACTGTTCGGTCACCTTGTGGAAGTTCTTCACTCTAGCAGTTCAGCTAAGCACTCTTTTTCTTTATTTTCAGTAGTTTCTTTCAATTTTACATTTTTTGCATGTCGTCCCCTACTCCATCTGAGTTACATAAGAATAAATACGATTTGCGTGGGTTCCAACTCCTGCACAAGGACGGGCTCTCCCTGTACCTCTTCTGCTTAGGCCCAGACCGCCACATTGAGAAGTGAAAATTCTGCCAGAAGTTTAACTCTGCCACCAGGAAAAGAAGGCAGCAGGCCCTGGAAGCCCTTACCCTCAAGCGGAAGATGGCCTCCATGGAGAAAGAGTTGAAAAAGCTCAGGCAGACATCTGACTCCCGAAGGACACCATCACAAGAAACATGACAAGAAGAAGCATAGGGACAGGGACCCAGCATCCACAGCTCTGTCAGTCCCAGTTGGGATTGCAGTCTTAACTGTTGCCTCCCCTTCTGGGGATCTGTCTCCGACGGCCACCTTGGTGGTGTTCGGGTGTGCATCGTCCCCCCCATCGGACTTGTGTTCAGGTCTGACAGGAGCCTCTGGGGCAAAGGAGGCTAGCGCTCCCATCAGACCTCAGCCTGGCAGCATTGGTGTGTCTGATAAGTCAGGTCCTAGCTCCACTGGTTCCCACCTGGACAAGGTCGGTAAGTCACACATTGGGCCCAGTGTGCACCCAGCCGGCGTTCCCCCATCTGGTCCTGATGCCATGCCTGATGTCTGGGGTTTGCTGCAGGGCCCTACTGAGACCCTGCCATCGGAGGCTCCTCTGCCCTCTTTCCCCACAGAAGAGGGCATCGATCGGGAGCCCTCTCCCTTGGTGGAGTTTCATCCTCCATCACCAGAGCCTCCGACGCCAGAGCTGATGCCCGTTCCTGGGGTGCCTCCATCTGGCATTCCGATGACCGGTGACCGGCCTTCGGGCCCTCCATTCGGGCCATCAGGGGCTGAGGACATGGTCTCTCCTTTGGGACCAATGCTTCCCACCCCTCTGCCCAGGGACCTGATGCCTGGTCCATCCACTCCCCTGTCAGGGCCTCCTGCAGGGCCATCAGCGCCTCCAACAATGGGTTACCCAACGCTGGGTTACCCAACACCAGGGTATCCAATGCCACAATACCCAGCACCCTCTTTCCCGATGCCACACTTCCTGACACTGGCCTACCCAGGTCTGGGTTTTCATCTGTCGGGCTTCGGGTACCTGTTCTATGCATATCTGCGTTACCCTCCTCTAGCGCTGCCACCTCCTCAGGTGGATCTGAAGCAGGTCTTGGCCTCCTGGTGGGTGGAAGCCAGGTCCCAGCTGACATCGGAACTGGACTGCCAGCACCGATGCCAGCCCTGATGTCAGACCCCGGTCACCCTCCCCAGGGTCCCCCCACCCCAGTGTTTGTTCCTATCCCAAGGGATTTAATGGCCGGGGGTTTCAGGGAATACATCCAGCCTGTTGACACCTCTAGACAGATAGGCATCACTCTGCCCAGAGGGGATTCCTCCAGTTTGTCTTCTTCAGGCTCTGAGGAAGGCTATCCCTCCAGGTTCGATGTGGATCCACACACACTGGAGGCTCTTAAGCTGAAGAGTTCCCTGAAGTCACCTCCCGATGACCCCTCACTTCAGGATCTTCTATAGAAGATCCAGGCTGCCCAAAACTGGAAGTTGGTGGATCAGGATGTTCAGCGTCAGTGCTTGGCTAAACACCTGGACCTCAGGGAGGCTCCTCCGATGCTTATACCACCTTGGTTGAAGCCCCATGAGGACTTGGTCACTACCATTTGGAATCAGCCTACATCCTTAGCCACAGTGACCCAGAAGGCAGACAGACTTTATCAGCCCCCAGAGGGTAGGGAGTTTCTGAATTCCCAACCCAAGGCCAACTTGGTGGTTATCAGTCTGGTCTTTGACAGGATGGCTAACCCAAAACACTTCAGTTTGGTTCCCCCCGATAAAGAGTCCAAAGTCATGGACCAGTTTGGTAGGAAGATTTTCTCTTCCTCCACTCTAGCATTACGTGCCCTCAACTATGTAGGACACATGGGGGACTTTCAGAAGTCTGTACTCACTCAGCTATCCTCCATATTGGACTCCCTTCCAGAATCTCCTTTGAAACAGGAGTTAGGGCAGCTGGTTAGAATGGCCCGTTCTGCCTGTCAACACATGCTCAGAGCCACATATGGCACAGTGGACTCGACCGGTCGCTTCTCTGCCTTTGCCATTGGCTTGCGCAGATACTCCTGGCTCAGAATCTCTGGTCTGGTGCAAGAGGTCCAGGCAGCGATCATGGACACCCACTTCAGAGGTTCTGTCTTATTTGGGGGTGACACTAAGGACATACTCACCGAGCTTCAGGATAAGGGACAAGCCCTGAGGTCGGTGAAGGGCATGTATCACAAGCCTCAGTCACAGAAGCGTCCCTTTCATTGCCAAGCCAGGACCTAGCACAAATTTTGGCCTCCCGTCACAAAAGAGGGGCCACCACGGCCATCAGGACTCCCCCCGTAAACTGCCGAAAAACTGCAGGAGCTCGCACGGCTTCCCAGCATGCCACCTCCTGACTCCTTGCCTCTCTCCCTCTGTCCGGTCCCCCTGGAGGAGTTGGTGGGAGGGCTGTTCTTCTGCCACCTTGTGGAGTGGGAGAGGTTACTGTCTGACTCTTGGCTGCTCCAGCTGATCGCTTAGGGACACTCAATAGAGTTCCTCAGTCCTCCTCCACACAGACCCCTTCCCACCTCTTCCTACCCCCCCGACCCATCTTCCGCTGGTCCGGGAGAAGATAATTTCCTTTCTGCAGAAACAAATGCTGGACTCTGTTCCCCAGTTTCAAGGGACAGGTTACTATTCCCACTTCTTCTTGGTCATCAAGAAGACGGGGGATCTGAGACCCATTTTAGACCTCAGTTCCCTCAATCTATTTGTGGCCTACAAGAGGTTCAGGATGCTCTCCCTTCAGAGTCTCCTACCTCTCCTCAGGGAGGGTCTGTGGCTCTGCATCCTGGATATGCAGGACACATACTTCCACATCCTAGTCCATCCTGCTCACTGCAGATTCTTCCACTTCTGCTTTCAGAGGGAACACTTTCAGTTCAGGGTCCTGCCCTTTTGGACTGACCTTGGCTCTCTGGGTGTTTACCAAATGTTTTGCATTGGTGGCAGCCCATCTGCACACCCTCAGTGTCCAAGTGTTTCCATACCTGGACGACTGACTGATCGCAGCTGCCACTCAGGAGGACCTGAGACACTCGTTATCCCTAACCCTGGAGGTCTTCTCCAAGCTAGGCATTACGATCAATGTTGCCAAATCCTGTTTGGCCCCCACTCAGCATTTAACATTTATTGGGGCAGTGCTGGACACTGCTCTGGGCAGAGCCTTCCTTAACCCAGAGTGAGTGGAGAATCTTTGCTCCTCTGCTCAATCTTTGGTGGCCCAGAGGCACGACCCAACCCGTCGCTTCCTTCTGGTGCTTGCGCTTATGGCGGCAGCCATTCCCACAGTTCCTCTGGCCAGGCTGCACATGAGGGTCCCTAAATGGTCCCTCAGAGTCCAGTGGGACCAGGTGGAGGATGACCTGGACCAGGAGATTCTAATCTCATCCCCCATGGTCAAGGGCCTCCTTTAGGGGATGTCCCTGGAGAATCTCCCCAAGGTAATGCCCTTCTACCTGGGGCTTCCCTCTCGACCTCTGACCACCAATGCATTGGGGATGGGGTGGGAGACCTACTTGGGTTCCCACCAGACCCAGGGCTCTTGGTTCCCAAAGGAGGCTCATTTTTACATCAACGTGCTCGAGATGAGGACAGTCCTTTACATCCTTCAGACCTTCCAACCCCTTCTTCCTCCGGATCCTCTCATGGTACAGTCAGACAACATGTCTGTCATTTGGTACCTAGATAAACAAGGGGGAGCTCAATCCTACCACCTTTGCAAGGAAGCCATGAGGGTTTGGGATTGGATGGTTCCCCTGGGTCTAAATTTAACAGTGCTCCATGTCCTGGGAAGCCAAAATTGTCTGGCGGATGCCCTCAGTCAGTCTCCAGTGAGTGCACGTGAGTGGGAGCTAAAGCAAGATATCATACTCGACGTCTTCTCCCGGTGGGGAGCACCCCAGATCTATCAGTTCGCATCCCCATTCAACACCAAGCTTCCCGTCTTTTGCTCGCTCATTCCCGGGCCAGACATTTTTTGTCTGGATGCGCTGTCTCTATCCTGGAAAAGCAGATTTGGCTATGCCTTTCCTCCAATTCCTTTAATATCCAGAGTTCTGTGCAAGCTGAAGGGAGAGGGTGTGAGGATGATCCTCATTGCTCCCCTATGGCCACATCAATCTTGGTTCAGCATTCTACACCAGCTAGCGATCCTACCGCCTTTTCCTCTACCCCTCTCACAGCATCTGTTGACCCAGGACCATGGAACTCTGGTTCATCCAGACCTCAAGTCCCTCCATCTGCATGCCTGGCTCCTGCAGATTTCGCTGCCTCCCGCTTTGGCATTTCCTCTGAGGTGGCCAATATTCTAATTGAAGCCAGGAAGCCTTCCACTCAATCCATGTACGCCATGAAGTGGAGGCGTTTCTCCATCTGGGCAGAAGCTCACTCTCTGGAGCCCTTTTCTTGCCCTGTGGTTAAGATTCTGGACTATCTCAAGCACCTTTTTGATTTAAGTTTCAGCTATTCCTACCTCAAGGTTCACCTTTCGGCCATCTTGGCCTACCACCTCCCACTGGGAGATAAGTCAGTAGCCCAGTTACAAATTTCCAAGACCTTCCTGAAGGGAGTTCTTCATCTCAGATCTCCCATCTGTAATCCAGCTCCTTCCTGGGAGACTAATTTTATCTTAGACAAGCTCACACTGCCACCCTTTGAGCCTGCAGCGGAGGTGGAACTACGCTTTCTTTCTTGGAAAACCTTGTTTCTTGTGGCTATCACTTCTGCTTGAAGGACATCTGAGCTACAGACTTTTATGTGTTATATTCCTTACCTTATTTTCCATAAGGATTGAGTGACCTTGAGGACTAACCCCACATTTCTCCCAAAAGTTGTGGCTGAATCCACCCTCAACCAGTCGGTTGAGCATCCTACTTTTTTCCCAGGTTATTTCCAACCCTGGAGAACACCTTCCTCATACATTGGACGTGCATCACATCCTAAGGTAGTTTAGTTTAGTTTAGTTTATTGTTCTAGGAATTATTACCTTTGAGCCAATGGCTCTTTTACAAAGGTTCCACGTCATCAATGTACAAACAAACAAGACATGTTACATAGAATGGTGAGCAAATTATAAAGGTTTCAATAAGCCAGTATAATACAGTACATCACAGGAAAAAAACAAAACATTGGAGGAATGGTCAAGGTGGGAAGGGTAGGAGGAGATATGGGGAGGGGAGCAGACTTAGAGTAGTTAGAGGTACTCAGATGCCTTTGTCAAGAAAGGAGCAGAGGAGGAGGATGAAGAACAGTAAAAACAGCCATGAGGAAGAATCATTAGTCAAGGCAGTCACAGAAGCTAGAGGCTGAGAGGTGAGAGTAAAGCATAGATTTGAAAGCTCCTAGTGACGTGGAGGATGTAATGAGTGAGCTTAGGGCATTGTACCAGCTGGGGGCATGATAGGCAAAAGATCTTTGGCCCTGTGTGGTCCGGCATCTGGGGACCTGGAGAGACTGGTGTTCCAATTTTCTGGTGGGATGGATGCTGGTATTCGGGCAAAGTAGGTCTTGGATACACAGCGGACTGCAGCCCAAGATGGATTTTTTTGCCATCAAGCATATGAGGTACCTTATGCGATTTGAGAGTTGCAACCATCCTGTTTCAGTGTAGAGTTCACATGTATGAGTACGTTTTTGCGCTCCAGTGAGCAGCTGACAGGCCTTGTTTAGGGCGGTTGTGATGCACCTTAGAGCAGTGGTAGTGGCAGAGTCATAGATAATTAAGCCATAGTCTATGATTGAGATGACAGAGCTTTGGATAGCAATCCTCAGCACAGCTTGGGTAAGGAATTGCTGGTTTCGGAACAGGATACCAATGCGCTGGTTCACCATTTTCGCTGTGTTATTAATGTGGGTCGCAAAGGTAAGACCTTGATCAAAGGTAATTCCAAGGTATTTAAATGTTGATACTTGTTCAAGGGTATTTCCTGGGTATGTTTTGATACTAAGTGGAATTTGTATTTTTCTGTTTTGTGGACTGGAGAAAAGCATGGATTTTGTTTTTTTGTGATTTAGGACCAGCCTGTGATCTAGGAACCACTTTTCAACATTGGAGAAAGCAAGTTGCAGGCTCTGGAGTAAGGGTTTCGGGTCCTTATGACAGGAGAGAATCACGGCATTGTCAGCATAAAGGATTATTTGTTCTGGGCAGGATATGGGGAGAGAGTTTAGGAAAAGGCTGAAAAGGAGGGGGCCTAGGATTGACCCCTGTGGAACACCTGAGAGGACCGGTTTTGAGTCTGAGAGAACATCTGAGATTTTTACTGATTGAGAACATTGGGCCAGGTAACTTTTAACCCAGGCATTTGGTCCTTCCGAGAGCCCAAGACTGTGTAGTTGTGTGATAAGTAAGCCATGGTGAACAGTATCAAATGCCTTTGTTAGGTCAATGAAAACAACTCCAGTTTGATATCCTTTGTCCAAGGCAGTGTGAATTTCTCCTGAGAATTCTAGTAGGGCGGTCGATGTACTGTGTCCTTTCCTAAATCCATGTTGCTGCAAGCAGAGTATGTTATACTTGTGCAGGTAGTCTGAGAGTTGGTCAGCCACAATGCATTTGAGGGCCTTGGAGATGGGTGGAAGTATAGATATAGGCCGATAGTTTCCTGGTAGGGACTTGTCACCACTTTTGAACACTGGTGTGACTATAGAAGACTTTCATTTGCTGGGAAATTGACTAAGGCAGAGGGAGAGATTGAAAATTTTGGTGAGTGGGTGCACCACCTCTTCCAGGGTAAGGGACAGAATTTTAAGATCAATAGTATCACTGCTTGCTCTGGATTTAGAGATAGCCTTTTTTATATATTTGTAGACTTCATGTGCCTTAACTATTTTGAAGTAGAAAAGTGGTTGGTCAGGTGAGGCAGTAGGAGATGTTGGTTTTGGCGAGTCCATGTCAGAGAAGAAGTCCAGTGGGAGGACCCCACCGAGGTCAGTGAAAGTTTTATTTAAGGCCTTTGCCATGACCATTGGGTCTAGGGTAGTGGTTCCATCGACAGTCATTATATTGGGAAAGGATTTGGACTGCTTACCCATGATAATTCTGATGTTGTCCCAGAATGATCTCCCGTCACCCCAGGAGTTTGCGAGGGCATTTTTAAAATAGGAGCTCTTCGTTAGTCGGATTTGTTTGGTACATTGGTTTTGTGCCTGTTTATGCTTCTGGATATCTGTCAAGGAGCCTGTGGCTCTGGCTATGACCCAGAGGTGCTCCAGAGCTTTGAGTTGGGCCAGTAGTTTGGCCGCGAGCCAGGGATTTGAGAGCGCTTTGATTTTACGCTTTTTTACTGGTGCGTAGGTGTCACAGGCAGTATTAAAAGATGTGATAAAATAATCTAGGGCTGCATCAACACTAGAGTATTGTATATTGGGGACCAGTCTTGCTGTAAAAGACAGGTCTTGAGCTTAGTAAGGTTTCCATGGGGTAGCACTCTGCTTGAGATGGTTTTTGGAGGTGGTTTTTGGGACTTATTTGTCCAGGTGCAAATCACAGGGGAGTGGTCACTGAGAGAGTCCGGGAGAACAACTGTGTTTTTTATGTGAGCTGGGTGGCTAGCAAGGATCCAGTCTATGAGTGCAAGTTCCAGTATTGGTTTTTCTCTAGTGGGGAGCTCACCATCTGCGTTAGGTTAGCTGCTAGGATAGCATCCTTGAGGACACAACGTCTGATGCGAGCCAATTTTATTAAAGTCACCAAGGAGAAGGAGCTCAGTGTCAGGTGGTTGCGATCTTACAAATTCAAGAACAGTCTGGAGGCGGACCCTGGATCTTTAGGGAGGGATATAGACAGCGCCACAGTAAGCACTTTATTTTGGGCACCAAGTAGTAGCTTGACAGGAGAAAATGCACAGAGGAGTTTGAGGTGGAAAGCAGACAGGGTGACTAGAGAGGTTGTCCTACTGTAACTAGCACAACCCCCCCCCCTTTATTAGTCCTGTCCAGTCTGAAAATATTGTAGCCTTGTAGTGAGATGGCATGGTCCGGAGTGCTTGGTGTCAGCCAGGTTTCAATAATGGCTAGTATGTTGGGATTGTGCTGACTGGCAAAGACTTGAAGGGATGCCAGTTTTGGAAG
This sequence comes from Neoceratodus forsteri, assembly GCA_016271365.2. NCBI lineage: Eukaryota > Metazoa > Chordata > Ceratodontiformes > Ceratodontidae > Neoceratodus > Neoceratodus forsteri. The sequence goes on along the minus strand of CM028129.1, from coordinate 17,102,873 downwards.
GAGGCTACAGATATTTAAGGTGGTGATGGTGAGACCCCCCTCCGTTTTTTGCTAGATTTGTTACCCTGGTAGAAACAGGGTCAGGGTTTGGATGGACACTTCCTGACATCAGAAGGAGGAGGAGCAGGAGTTTAAGGGACATCTGCCACAGCTCAAAGTATGACATGTAACACCTCTGTTTCTTGTTAGTTTGAGTACAGTGTAGTCATTTAGGGTCCCTGCATAGGGTAATGGCTAGGAGCAGGTGTTGATTTGTCAACTTTCCAATGGCGTGAGCTGTCATTTGCACCCAATCCTTTGTAGGAGGGTGCCACAAGTGAAGGTAGGGAGGATTTGCCATGGTGCCAGGTTGCCGGTATCGAGCTTGAATGTTTAGTGTGAGAGGTAGAAGAGACTGCAAATGTTTACTGTAGCAATGGTGAGTATTCCTGAGTGACTCATGGTGAGCTACTGTGGACCAGAAAACTGAATGTTACTGTAGATCAAAGACCCAGAAAGTGTTAAATTCCTGAAGGTGATGAACTTTAGCCTAGGGCATATGCAGGATGTAAAAATCCTTTGTTAGAATCTTCCCTTTTTTCTCCAAAACAGTTGTGAATAGACCTCAAATACAAGCACACATCCTTTAGGAAAGTCAGATGGAAATGCGGATTCAGTGCAGCACTCCACAACCCAGAAACTTGTATAAAAGATTTACTGACCTCACTTGCTTTTTGATGTCTTCCAAAAAAGTTGATTTATGATGAGAATGCCTATACCTGGTGGTGATGTTTTGTAGTTTCTTAGTCCAGAAAATGTTCATAGATGTTATGTACAAGAATGGTCCAGTTCCTCCAAGTAGAAACACATGAAAAAACACAAAAACTAAACTACTGACAGAGACAAACACAAACAGCCAGCCACACTGATGATGAGATGTGCATTACACCAATTGCACGTTGTAAGGTATTACACCAATTGCACGAAAGATTTCAGGCAAACGGATTAATTGTTTGTTTCCTTCATTCCTAAGAAGGAAGGTCGCCCTGTTTTCAAACAGTGTCTCTCCAAATGGTTGGCTAACTGCATTACCTTTTGATACCACAAATACAGTAAGTCCCTTCCAGGCCAGGTGAAAGGGCACTCCATCAGAGGCATGGCAGCTTCTGCCACATGCTTCAGAGGCATTTCTGTGTCAGACATATGTGCTGCTGCCACTTGGACCTCTGTCCATACCTTTTATCAAACATTACAGCTTGGATGTGGCCTCCCGACATAGAACGGGTTTTGGCCTCGTGGTCTTGCAGGGCATTCTGTCAAAGTTTCTCTGCCAGGCCTTTGTAGACAGTTTCTCACTGGTCCTCCTCCCTGGCTTTACTTTTAGATACTGCTTGGGACTCAGTCCTACCTGTTAGTACCTACTTCAAAAGCCATCTCAAAGTAAGATAGTACAGTTACGTAAGAACTTACCGTAACAGTAGATCTTTGAGAGAGCTCTTGCAGTAGGTACTGCATTCCCTCCCTCTGACCCCATCTCTTTTTTACTTTTTCTCCTAGAGACCTCTTTCAGTCTCCTGCCACATGCTGCCTCAGGTGGGAAATTACTGGAGGGCAGGCGCGGGACCGCCCCTTTTATCTGACGTCCACTGACGTTGGACACCTGACGTCTGGGGGTGGTCCTGCTAGGAACTGCTAGCAAGAAGATTTTCCATGGGGCCTGACACCTGCCGACTTAGTCTTACCTGTTAGTACCTACTGCAAGAGCCTCTTTCAAATATCTACTGTTATGGTAAGTTCTTACATAACTACTTTCTGAGTGCACAGTCCTTAAAAATCATCCTAAAAATGCTGGAGAGAAAACATTGAATTATGTCCCAGATGGCAGTGTGGTCCAAGTCTGTACTGCCATGCACTTTCACATTTCAATTTGCCATAGTTTTTGTTTAAAGTTACTGCCCAGTTCCAAAAGATACATTTTCCAAGGTTCAGAAAGTAAAATTGTCATGTAGTCCATGCTTTATTTATTTATTTAAGAGTTTTACTAGGCAGGCATACTGAGGGGAGTACCGCTTGATTTTGGATGCGACCTGGAGGTGTGGGAGAGAGGAGAAGTAAACAGTAGCAAGTACAGTGGAACTGTTTGAGTCAAACTCCATACATTTGATCTGCAGAATAAGCAGAGTATTTACAGCTGCTTAGCCTTCCCTAGAATAACAATGCAAAAACTAAACCATTTATAACCTAGTATAAACCTATAGTCCCTAAAGCCTAGCGTCAGGGATGCAGTGAGATCAAGTTGTAATTGCCCACAAATTACAACAGCACAGTTTATGATGGGAACAGTCAGAGCATTGTTCTTTTCTCTTTTTTTCAACACTACATAAGCACTCCAATATGGGAATTCTGAATTGTTGTAATGTCTTTCTGACATAAAAAGCTTGCCATGTGCAGCTGACCACATAAACTATGGCAGCAGTGTTACAATTTATAAACTGATTTGGTTTGTAGCAGATACCAGTCAGAGGATGTATAAAGGGATGCCCACCTGTACTGATGTACAAAATATACGATGGCCAAATTTAAAGGTACATTGTGGGAGGTGAAGTCAAGCTACTTTTTCCTCCACTTCATGTTGACTGCTTGTGATCTTGTTTGCAATGTTACAGCCCCTTCTGTAAACCATGTGATGACATTTTTCAGTAACCTGTTATAATTTCTACTTTGCATATCGAATGTGGCAGTTCTTTTTGATTACAGAATGCACTAAATGTCTCTGTGGAGTGAAAGTGGTGATACAATTTAAGCGGCCTGTGTTAGCAGTGTCAGTGGCTCAGTAGGTAGCACACTCGCCTCTGAGGCTGAGAGATCAGAGAGCTGTGGGTTCAGTTCCCACATCTGGCACTTGGGTTAATATCCCAATACTGACACTGTAGTGCAGCATGAGAGGGGTGCTGCACTTCTAAGGTGCTGTCTTTCAGATGAGACGTTAAACCGAGGTCCCATCTGCCTGGATTGGTGGATTTTAAAGATCCCATGGCACTTATCAAAAAGAGTAGGGGAGATTTTATTGTTAAAAACACATATAAAAATGTCTGTGGTTACATCTTAGTTATATATCAGTGAATTCATGATCATCATATCATATTACATCAAGTATTCCTGTATAATCCAAATTTTACCTTTTCTTATGACTTACTTATATTTAAACTACTTCCTATCCTTCTCTATTTATTTATATTTAATTCAATAATTAAACCCCTTCCACCTATGTAACACCTTTTGTGATGAATAAATCGATACATCTTTAACATAAACTTTCTCTAATTCTTGTGACACTAAAAGGCCCAGACCATCATATGACATTTTCTTTTGGTATAAAACCCATTGGCATCTAGCCTGCCAAAGACAATATCGAATGCAACAAAAAAAAAAAATAATGTATCCTGATGCAGGTTTTTAAACCTTAAATCATATTTCCCCAACACTAGTATTGCATAGGTCAGGTGTTTAAGCCATTTCATATTCCATTTTTTTTTTTTCCATTTAACTTTTATTAGAACTTTTCCACAAAAAAGGAGACCACATCTGGGAAGAAACATAATATCATAAAAAGAGTGCATACCAATATAGACAGCGGAACATCAGGATGTAGTCCCCACCCCAACCCAGCCCCATCCTCCCCAACCCCCAACCCTCCACCCCATTGCACAGCACTCAGACCTTAACTGACTAATAAACCCAAAATGAGTTATGAAGGAACGGAAAAAAGGTGTATAAGGAACCCCAGATACTGTTAAACTTAGGAAGTTTGTATTGTAGACTAGCAATGGTCCTATCTGTTCTAAGGTTGGCTAGAAATTCATGCAGCCATTCGCCATAAGAAATCTCTATATTGTCCTTCCAATGTTTCAGAACTATCTTTTAGCTGAGGCAGAAATCAGCCCCATATGGTATTTCCTGTTCTTGACACCCACCAGGGACATGTCCCCTAAAATACAAACCTCAGGGGTAAATAAGCTTTCCAAACCCAATAAAGGTTCGAGGTTCTTTTTAATAGACTCCCATAAGACAGATACTTTCGGACAGTACCAGAAAATATGAAGCAAGTCCCCAGATCCCTGTTCTAAAACAAGTGGAAGACGTTGTCAAACCTTGTTCCCATAGTTTTAAAGGGGAATAATAAATATTATGCAAAATCTTGAATTGCATTAACCTAAGCCCATCTTGCGATAGGAATTTATGGCAGGCACGCCAAATATTATCCCAATCGAAATTATGTTCCGGAAATCTTAAGAACAAGTAATTTCTGGGAGCGAGGGTGCTCGGGAATAACCCTTCAATCAGGTTATTATAAATGGCAGATATAGCATGAGGCTTCCCAACCAACGGGGTCAGATTCTTTTCAAAATTACCTGAGACTCCGTCCCTGGTGAGATTGTCAAGTTTCCCCACTAGGAGGTGACGAAGTTGAAAAATTCTAAAAATAAAACAGTGAGGTATTTGATACTTAGTCGAGATTTCGGCAGAGGTGAGCAGCTTACCACCCTCCACAAGCAGATCCTGCACCGACACCTTACCCATGAGTGGAAGCCAGGTATCCCTAATAGGCTTGCCATCTAATAAGAAATTAGGGTTACGCATTAGTGGTTGGGCCGGATCTCCAATGTGAAAATAATTTAGAAAGGAGCATAGCTGCATATGCACCTTAACTGAGGTTTCAATGGGGGAGTTACAAAATATAGCAGGGAGAGCCTTTGTGGAACAATATAATAGGCGCTTGGATTAAGTCCGGAGTTGACAATACAGGAGATTTCTAAACTTAACCATAATGGCGTGTAAGTATTCATCTGTATATTACCTATGTCCTTAACCCAGCAAAGGTATTTGGAGGCATGACTGGCCCAGTAATACAGCGCAAAATGAGGAAGCCTCAGACCTCCAGATAGTTTAGGGTGGACAGTTTGAAATATGATAATCTAGGCTTCTTATAATTCCAAATAAAATTAGATACTATACTGTGCACTCTTTTAAACCGTTTCAGAGGAAGCCATATGTTTAGCATATTGATGGGATAAAATAGACGAGGAAAAACATTCATTTTCACCAAATTAATTCTGCCCCAAATAGAGAGAGGGAAAATCGCCCATCTCTTCAGATCCACTTCAATATCATGCAATACCGGATCTAAATTGCGTTGCCCCAGTCGGGAAATATCCCTGGTTAGTATGAGACCTAAATATCTAATGGACTCTGCATTCCAAGTTAGGCCAAAGGGGGTGATATCATGAGCATATGTTCTGAAGTTTAAGGGGAAGACCACTGACTTGCTAAGATTAAGCCGGTAATTAGCAATTAAACCAAACTTATCAATAACCTCGAGTAGAGTTGGGATGGAAGAGGATGGGTTGGAAATAAGTAACAGCAGATCATCGGCATATGCCAACACCTTCAGGTTGCTCCCCCACACTTGAATACCTTGGATCTTCTGCTCTTGCACAATCCGCCTGATTAAGGGTTCAATGTACAAATTAAAAAGTAATGGGGAAAGGGGACAGCCTTGCCTGGTACCAAGAAAGAGTTTGAAAGGTGCCGAGGTTACACCATTACATGTAATTCTAGCCAATGGGAATTTACATATATTTTCAATCCATCCAGAAAATTGTTGGGGGAAACCAAAACAGTCCATTACCTTAATAAGAAAATAATTATAAACCCTATCAAAAGCCTTTTCGGCATCCAGGGAGACCAAGACCCTGGGGTGGTCGGAGTCCCTGGAGGCCGAGAAAACATGGGCTAAAATACGTAAATGGTCAGCAGAGGACCTACCTTTCATGAACCCCACTTGCTCAGGACCAATTAAGCCAGGAAGAACTCTGCTGACTCTGTCGGCTAGCAATTTAGTAAGGATTTTAATATCTTGATTTAGGAGGGATATAGGCCTATAATTAGCAACCAAATCAACCGACTTCCCTGGTTTGGGCAGGAGCACAATTAGTGCTTCAAAAAGAGTATGGTCAGAAACTTCGCCATCCAAAATGCATTGAAAGAGATGTAATAACAGAGGAGTTAGTTCTTTTGAAAAAGTTTTATAGAAATTAGCGGAAAGACCATCCGGGCCTGGTGTTCTATCTAATGGGAGGGAATTAATAACTCGGCCTATTTCATCTGCGGTAATAGGGGTCAGGAGTTGGATTTGATCCATTTCACTCATTGAAGGCAAATTTATCTCCCTCAAAAAGTGATTGATTGTTTCCTCTGACGGAGGGTCCTTCATAGGTCCTTAAATTCCTTTAAAGTAGTCGACAAATTCACCTAGAATATCCTCTGGGGAGGTCCTGATTGGAGCCCCTTCTGAGGATCGGATGGCTGTTACCCATCTAGAGGATTCCAGCTGTTTGATTCTCCTAGCAAGTAGCTTACTGGCTTTTTCTCCCTGATCTGTGAATCTAGCTTTAGCTCTTACAAAAGCCCATTCGGTTTGTTCATCTAACGCCTTAAGATAAGAATCCCGTAACAGGGTTAATTCCTGTCTATAAGCATCAGAGGAAGAAACAGAGAGGCCCTGTTCTTTATTACGAATCTTAGTGAGTAACTCAGAAATGTGCTTCAGCTTTTCCTTTTTCCTCCGGGAAGCAAGCCCAATCAGAATACTGCGGATAAAAGCCTTAAATGCTCCCCATTCAATGTCTGGCTTATTGGTGGAATATTGATTGAAAGATATAAATTCGGTTATTTGGGAAGAGATGTATTTAACTAACTTAGGATCTTTTAGTAGTTGATTGTTTATCTTCCACCTGTTTCCTGGTTTGGGAAGGGATGAAAAGGATAAAAGGCAATTAACTATGGAGTGATCAGAAAGTGGTCCTGATAGGATGGAGGAGTCTGACACCCCAGATAAAGGATATTTGAAATTAATATATAGTCAATCCTGGATTGGGTGTTATGAACTTGTGAAGTAAAGTAAAATCTAGCATGTTCGGATGGAGCACTCTCCAGATATCACAAATACCCAAACCCTCCATCATCTCCCTAACGGCTTTTGCCCTGGAGTCAACCCTTTCCTAACAGGACAGGACTTGTCCAGTAGCGGATCCATAACTAAGTTCAGGTCACCTCCCTAGTACTATGGGAAGATTACACCAAGGAGAAAGTAATTCCAGAATTTGGACAAAGAAATTTGGGAATCAACATTGGGGCCGTAAATAGAGCCAAAGATAATCTCTTGAGTGTAAGCTGCCTGACCAAATATATCTTCCGTAATTATCCTCAAGTACCTGGATTGGATGAAATGGAACCGATTTGTGCATCAGTAACATCACTCCTTTACTATGGGAACTACCTTCGGATGCAAAAACCTGGCCTATTTGCAGTTTGCATAACTGATTGCTTTCAGCTTTCAATAGGTGGGTCTCTTGTAAAATACAATATCGGCCTGTACATAATCAAGATGTTTAAGGACCTTGTATTGCTTTACTCTATGGCAAAGTCCATGTACATTCCAAGTCACCAGGTTAATATATCTAGCCATTCAGCAAGCTTAAAAAATGCAAATAGCAAAAACAGAATCAGTCCTGTAACCAAAGACCAAGGGAAGACAAAGAGTGCTGTGCAAAGGCCCCACCCCACCCAATTCCCACAACCCTTAAGTATCCCATAACAGAAACACCCTTAATCCCCAACAACCCCTCCACCCCATACCCACCCGAACTGTCAATGAACGTGGTTCCAGTATCATGGTAAACTCTCCCTCCACTCCCTCTCCCAACCAACCCATGATATACATAAAACCAGTTCGCCTCATTATAACCAGAAATAAACCTACCCTCTCTACCTATTACCTACGAATATTCAAAACTGATTCCTACACTATCCCAAGAACTCTGGTCGTAATCTGAAAAATAGTTTGACCTCAATGGCCAAGGAAGAAGGAAAAGAAAAAAAAAAAATCTAGTGAGCCTGTGATATAAAGGTATGGCTAATCTCTTTCAGAATTGGAACCTCATTCTTCCCTTGCAGTAGAGTTCAAGACATAATTATAAAGAATATTCCCCCAGACTAATAGACCAAATTGCCAGTGATTATGATCCCAGCTGATGGGAGATGAAGGTTTCTACAGTGAGAAGCTGCAACCCAGAATAATACCAGTCCTTGTTATGAGAAGAACTGGTTAAGTTGGCGGCCAAATAAGATGTAACACATCTTCATAAAGGGGTAAGGGAGGAAATATAAAAAAAAAAAAAAAAAATTAATTTGGGGGGCGGCTTAAGTATTCACCAATTTAATGGTAACAAGGGATATTGGATAACCAAGTCTCTCAGAGTTCCATGGGATCAGGAATCCCCAAGGTGAAAGTCAGATAAATCTTTATATCAGCCAAAAATTTCCAAGTGGAGCAGAGCTTTGACAACAGATAAAGAAGCCCTTCATGAGTCTTTAAACAAGTCTGGGAAGAGCTGTCTTAAAGCAGGGAGCGCAGTGTCCAGATCTTCGAAGCTATGCCAAGATCCATTAGATAAGACTTGAAGGCGAGCTGGATATTTTACTCGAAATTTCACACTGGCTGCTATCAATTTGGAGACAGCCGGGTGGAGAGACGCCCTCTTCTGGTGAATAGAGAGCGGCAAATCTTGGGCCACCCGCAGCTTAACTCCCTCCCAGGTCAGTTCTTTAAGCTCCTTTACTTTATTTAAAAAATGTTGTCGTTCGAGAAAGTTTAGAAATTTAAACAAGAAGGGACGTGGTGAAGCTCCAGATGGGGGCATAGCTCTCAATGCCCGATGCGCTCTCTCTATAACGTAAGACTGCCCAAAGGGGAAGGGACTGGCAATTTTTTGAATAAAACGCTGAATAAACTTGATCGGCTCCGGGCCTTCTTCTCTTTCAGGGAGACCGATAATAACGACGTTATTGCGGTGACTCCGGCCTTCGAGGTCTTCCACCTTGTTTTCAAGTTTTAGTATCCGCTGCCGCAGTAGAGGTATTTCTGGAGAGAGCTTTTCATACTTGTGCTCAGTTGAACTGATACGGGCCTCAGCATCGGCGGTGCGATGAGTTAAATCTTCTATGGCTCAAGAAACCCCCTTTACTTCGTTGGCCAACTCCTTTATTTCATCTCGGAAGGGCTGGAATTCCTTGAGGAAACCGGTTAGGGTGAGTGGTTCCATGTCAGATGCACCAAAAACTTGTGAGGCAGATTGTGAAGCACCCGAGGCCCTGGCTTTTTTCGGGGCCTTCTCGGGGGTCGCGGGAGGCGTGTGTCTAGGCAAGGAGTCCTTAAATTCCGCGTCCATCTCCGTATTGCAGCTGCCAAATAAGGTATTCTGAATCTCCTTGAGATCGATTAGAGGCACTTGAATTGGCAAAAGAAAGAGAATTTGGAGACTAGGAGAAGGGAGCTATGGAAGGAGCAGCTATCTCATGCTCTGCACCACGTGATCCCCATTTCATATTCCATTTAATGGCTAAGTGGTCCCACAATGCCAGGGTATATGAACATTCTAATAGGAAATGTTCCATACTTTCAGTTTTATCTATACATTCCATGTAGGGACAGTTTCGTTCTTTCAGGACCTTCTGCTTAGCATTCCCCCTTAAGTTTAACTTACCATAAACTGTGACACATAAGTTCTCCTACATTTTGGGGGGTATCCTGGGATGTGTAAGTTGTTTTAAAATTAATGGGTTATCCACCGTGGGGCAATTCTTGAAACTGGGTTCTAAGGGGTATATTTTAGCCAGAATCTCTGTGTACAATTTTTTACTGGAACTGTTTTGTATGGGATCCATACTACTACCCGACAACAAACTTCCCACCACCAATTTCCCAAACAAACTTAGTCTCGACAAGTTGTCATACTGACAAATGTTATCCCAACAAAAACTGCAGATAACATTTTAGAATGGCATGGCGGCCAGAATGGTAACATTTCAGAATGGCACGGCAGCCAGTGTAAACTGTACATATCAAGAATAGACAGCTCAGTTTCATCATTTCATAATGGCATGGCAGCCAGTGTAAATGGCACAGATCGGGAATAGAAAGCTCAGTTCGGCTTACCTGATTACGTTGGATCCATAGTTGAACAACAAATTAAAATCCATTCTTTATTAAAAACATAAAATGCAGAAAACAAATTAAAAGTCAGAATCCCTCTTTGTGTATCTATATGCAGAGATTGTGAGCTATTCCTCATATGTACTCCAAGGATATGCGTGCTGTCCTGTCCTTAATGATATTGCACATTTTTTCTTCCCGCTTGGCATACTTCTTCTTTATGGGAGTCAGTTAACTGTAATTGATAACAGACCCACATCTGCCAAGCTCACTGATAGCTGCGCGTCACTTCTTGGTGAAATAAAACAAGCACAAGAATACAAAGAAAAGCTGAAGAACACCATAACTGCTGCAAGGGAAAACAAATTGCAAGATAAAACAGATTGTTGGGTGGGTGATGCTGTCAGGTGGTACGCTTAGATTGGATGTTTCATTTCAGGAATGTGACAAGTCGGGAAGTAGGTGTTCGGGAAGTTGTACTAGATTCACTCTTTCAAAAGCTTTCTCCTGGTTCACCGACACCAAGCATCTAGTAGCCCCTGATAAATTGAGATGCTCTATTACATCTCTAATAATCTTCGGTGTGTACTGTATTTTCCTATCTGGAAGTCCACAAAACTGCTGTGGTGAAATGACCAATGAAGCATAGTGCTTCAAATGAGTGTTCAACATGTGAGTTAAAATGTTATAGTCCGTGTTCAACAGCACTATAGACCTCCAATTTGAAATGCTAGAGTTATCTCCTTTTTTGTAAAGGTAAATAAGCAAACCCTCTGTGAAGGAGGGAGGAATGGAGTTCATGGAAACAAAATGAAAGTATACTTTTTCTAGACAGATGGCTAATTCCTGGCTAAAAGTTTTATAGAATTTATTTGGAATGCCATCTAACCCTGCCAAGGTCTCATTTTTCAGAGCCTTTATGGTTAATTCTATTTCCTGCACTGTTATTGTGGCCTGTAGCTTGTCAACTTCTTCTGGGAGATCTGGGAGATTTATAGCCTGCAGAAAATCCTATATTTCTTGCTCTTGAATTGGTTGCTCAGGTTCTAGTGATTTATAATGTTGTTTAATTCTTCTATTCCATCGATTGAACTAACTCAGAGCTCATTTGGGGAGACTAAAAAGTCAAAAGTCATGCCCTCGTTGATCTTTTTGCATGCCTTGAAGGGATCCCCAATAGGGAATTTTTGGGTCCCATTATACAACATTGCCTGAATTGTTTCAGCTCTGTTGTACTGATATAGTTTCATAGCTTCCTTGAGTCCAATGATTTGAGTTGAGAAATCATGTTTTGAGCGGTTTGCTAGGGTGTACAATTTCTGCAGATGTCTTCTTAAGGACAGATATTTCAAAAAAATATCATTCCCTCTTTTCCTCCCATGAATTTTAAACCAAACTGTAATATCCTGCTTTGTATCAGACCACCATTCCCCTATGTCTGAGTACAGAAATTCCACCGACAGTCTGGCTGCAAGGAGGTTTCCCATACTCAGTTGTACTTTAGGCTCTGTTAATACCGAGGTGTTAAGTTTCCACCTACCATCCCTTTTGGATGTGCCACCCACATAGTCTAAATGTAAACTTACAAAAAGATGATTGGAAAATTCTACCAGCTCTATATATAAATCTGCCTTAGGTAAGTTGGAGGAAAGAAACATATAGTCAATAGTTGTTTTAGAAGAATGCCTCATATAAGTAAATTTTGGGCCTTCCTTGTGATATATATGACAATCTATCAAACCTGCTATGTCTAGTATCTGTGTTAAAGCATTAGAGTCACAGTACATTTTTTTTCCATTATCTTTTTTCCGTTTTTTCCCTTTAAAAATGCTGCAGTTAAAATCCCCACGGAAAAATATCTTATTCGTGGTCACCAAATAAGGTTGGATGGATTTCAAGTGACCAATTCTTTCTGCTTTAGTTTGTGAGTTATAAATATTTATGAATCGACAATCCATATCCCCCCATAACCCATCCAAAATTAACACTCTGCCTGGGACTAAACCAACCAGTTTCTGAAGTTTAAAGGAATATGAGTAAAACAAAATTCCCACGCCATCTGTTTTGTCCATTCCAAAAGACCAATAAGAGGGTCCCCATAACCATTCCTTTTTAAACATCCAGATTTGCTCCTCAGAATGCTTCCATGTCTCTTGTACGAACCATATGTTCAATTGCTTCCTGTGTGCATATTGAAATACAGCTTGCCTTTTAATCACATTCAATGAACTATGTGCATTCACAGACCCTATTTTACAACCAATCATTAATTAGAAATTACACCCAATTCTGTTTATGACTAGTTTGTTTTTTTATTTTCTTCTTCTTTTTCCCCTTATAGGTACTCTGCTCTGAATTTTGAGCTTGGGGCTTCAAAAGGGATTTCTGAGAATCTAAGTCCCTATTTCCATGTCAGAATCCCCCAAGTTGTAAAAAGGGCAGCATATGAGTTATTTGTTTCCAAAGGAGGTGGGACCAGGTGGGAGATTTGGCCCTTACATTTCTAGTGGACCTTCTGCGAGGTAGAGGTGACTATACAGGTAAAGCAGAATTCCACTCTCTGAGCCTACCAACTCTTCATAGCAGACTGGTGTGAAGAGCTCTAAATCTGGAGCCAATCCAGGCTCTGTTTTTTTGCAGACCTGATGGGCCAGAGGTATCTTCTGAAAGAATTATTAAATCCTCCTCCTTTGGCATAGGAAGAATGAGGGCAGAGGGGGGATCCTGAACAGCTGTGTCTGCCTCTGAGGGTTGTGCAGCTGCCGCATCCTGTGCTTTCTGTATAAGCAAGTCAGGGCTACCACAAGAGACTTTGTTCCATGACACCCATGGGCATTCCCCAAACATGTGGCCATACTCCTTACATAGATCGCACCTGGTGTGGTTTGAGCACTGCATGGTGGTATGGCCTATCTCTTCACAGTTGTCACATCTGGGCCTATCACATGTGCTCGATACATGGGTCCTTGAGCCACATTTATAGCATGCCCTAGGTTGCTCTGCATAAAAGCAGACCGCTCAGTCCATTCCCAAAATAAAAGAGTTTACGATTTGCTCAGTGCCTTTCTCATTTTGTCTTAATTTCACTTTGTACTTCCAACATCCAGTCCAAAATAATTCACTATCTAAAATCACTTCAAGCTCATTCAGAATGTCACACTTCTCTGCCAACCAATATGTGATGTCCTCTACATGGACCCCCTCATTGCTAAACATCAACGTCACATACTTAATCAGTGGTTTGGTCAATGGGATAACAACAAAGGCAGTCCATGTAGGGGAGAACTTAACTTACGCATACCTCTCCCAAAACAAATCCAGAGCGTAGGCAGAGTGAAAGCTGACATCGAAACTGTCTTCCCCCAATATATTAATGAAAGCATAAACTTTCCTGGGGGTAAAATGCAATGAGTCATTTAACAGTATTTTCCCCACATGATATCTGTCAGGCCTGTCTTTAATGCGGTTTACCCATGCCACAGCGACAGTCGGTATGGAGACATCCCCGACAGCAACAGCTGCAGTGCTGACTGTCAGCATTGCAGTGTCAGGGATGCCTCCATGTATCCATCAGGGGCTCCACCCCCCACACCCCTCGGTCTCTAAGATTCTAACTCCGAGTCAGGGGCAAACACCCAGCGAGGCAGTCTCGATCGCCATACAGACCACCACAGCGACTGGTGGATTTTGCCCAATTCCAGTCGCTGTGGTGGTCTTAGTGATCAGAGATTCACTGCAGCAATGATATACGCTTTAAGCCCCCCTTTATATCTAATGTGCACCACATTTCTCCTGAGTGCTGCTTCTTTTTTAACTTTAGCAAAAAGTTCTGATAACAATGTTTTTTTAACTGAGTCAGGGTCCTGCCCAGCCTCAGGCTCTTGATCAGGTGCAGACCCCATACTCCGTGCAGGTTGAGCATTAGATGGGGCTTTTAAATATCCCTTTGTTCCTTCTGAAACACTAGGCCCTTTATTTTGTTCTTGCAGAACTGGTGCCCCTTCTTCCACCTTCTGTGGACTGTCTTTGGAACTTTCTTTAGTCTGTCCATCCAACTTTGGCATCCACGGAGGAGAAGCCTGAGATAAATTAAACATACTGTCCCAAGTGGGGTCAGGCAGCCAAACTCCCCCAGGAGACTGTTTACATCCAGCATCCACCAAGGTCTTCTGAGGGACCAAGCATTGCAGAGGGAGGGGGGTGCTGCCTGCAAGGGCTGTATCATTCTTATTGGATTACAATCAGGAATCACCCCAATGTTTCTTTTGGCCAGTGATATTGGAGCTCTCTTGTCCTTAACTTCCTCAGTTCTTCCAGCTCTTTGATTCCCCTCTTTAAAAGAATAACGTGTAAGCCCTTCCTGCGATTGTCCTGCAGTTTGATATTTTATAATGTCTGATTTACTTGTTTTGCTGACAAGTGCTTCAGGCTGCTTGAAAACAAATCCAGCCATTTCCGATAGAGCTTCTGGGGCCTTGCATTCCCCACCCAGTTCGTCTGTCTTCGGGGGTCCTTTCTGCAAATTTTTTATTTCAAAAGGAGGGAGTTTCTCCACTTTCTCCCCATTTATATTTTATTTCTTGAGGCTTTAGGCACACATCAAACGTGATGCTACTACTGCCAGCCTGCACATCACAGTTTTTAGAGTTTGAGTTGATAGAGGGAAAATGACTCACCTCCCCCTGTCAGGGCGTTTGCTGCTGCTGTGTCATCCTGGCCTTTGACAGGCTGAGTTCTGTTGATGGCAAGGGGAACTTCCAATTGCAGATCAGCTATTTGTGATGCAAGGCACTCGCTCTCCTGCTGGTGCCTTTCTTTTTCTGCTTTTAATGCATTTAGCAGCTCCTGCTGCTTGTCCTCTGTATTTCCTGGTGAGATTGTTTTCTCCTCATTTTCTATGTTAATGCTTAGATCCTCTGTAGGGATATAAACATCTGTGATGTCCTCTGCAGAATCCTCTAAAATCAACGTTTCTTCAAACAAATGTTCCGCCTCTGGCAAGTTCAAGATAGGAGAGGAGGCCTTCTCTTCTATTTCTACAGCATCTGCACCTTCCAGTCCTCCTGGATCCATGGGGCAGCCATCTTGGCCAAAGACCAGGATGTCAAAGGTTCCCCTAGAGGTGAGTAGGGGTGTTTTTATTGAAAAGTCAAAAACTTAAACATAGTGATTCAAAACAAAGTACAGGAGTATGACAGAAATACAGTAACTACCAAAAATGAGCATAAACCAAGAAAATAAATGGAAAGAGATACATACAGAAGCAAGCAAATACGAGGAAAAAAAATCAAGGTGGGTGAAACCACCAGTATTCACAATTGTCCCATAAATGAACATGTTGTGCCCTGGAAATGTGTAAACACTCATAATCGTGTAAAGCATGCACATTTCTTTGAACACAATGGAGAACCTCCAACTGTGTCCACAATACTTGATGGAAAACTAAGTTCCACCAAGACAACCAAATATAATACAACAAGGTCCCCAATATCACATGGAGAGTACTGGGATGGTACTTCAGCCAAACCCCTCAATAAACACCTAAAACCAACACTTCATAAGTCATGGAACCATATGCTGGCATATGCAGAAATTTAGCAAGCATGCCCCAAAAAGAAGACACATAAGGACAGTTCAAAAATAAATGTGATTGTGTCTCCAAAATCCTGTTACAAGTATCCCATGGGCAAAATCATTCGGTAATGGCCTTAGTTTTATGGGAGTTCTGGACACCTAGATGCCAGTGACAGGACAACCAAATAGTGTCCCACATAAACTTTGGGATACGGGGATCAGTCCAATTTAGAGCACAACTCACACTCTGTTCTGAGCCAAAAGGAAAGATCAAAGGCTCCCAAAATGTTTTAACTAAGAGGAGATTATAAAATTCCTTTTTAGAAAAAAAAGCACTTCTTCTCTCATGACATGCCATTGTTTAATTTTGAAAAAAAAAAATAGGAACCAGATAATGAGGTATCCACTCTTTTTTCCAAATAATATGAAAGTGATACTTCCCATCTTCCCAAAGCATAAATAAAGGATGTAAGACAGAGGAGAGATATAAATGCCAGGTCTTACAATGGGGTGGAAAAAGGGGTTTTATATTACAAAAAAAGAATATTAATATTAAAAAATACCACGGGGTTAACCATACTGAGACCGCCCTGGTCAACTGGTAAATAAGTAAAGTTCCATTTTACAGGATTCATTCTATCACCCCACAGGGCTTGAAAAAAAAGACTATAAAGCTTGGACTCAAGATCCAAAGGAACAGGGAAAACCGTACTAATGTATAAAAAAAAGAGGCAATAAGAAAGATTTAATCAAAAGTATCCTTTTCCATTTAGATATTTGCATATGTTTCCATTTACTGATAAGGGCTGAACCTTCATGCAATTTCATATCCCAATTATACTTATCAACATCGGGAGTACCAAAGGTAACCCCCAAAATTTTAATACCATTTCGTACCATGGGAATTCCAGCTATGAAATCCAAAACAGGGCCACCAATGCCTAATTGCAAAGCCTTACATTTAGAAATATTAATCTTAGCATTGGAAACCTTGGAATAATCAGAAAGAAGTTGCTGTAACCTAAATCCAGAACACATTGATTGGTAAAAATAAACAGACATCATCTGCATAAGCTAAAATCTTAATAGGAAGGTGATGATCTAAAGGAGAAATGTCAGAAATATCTGGGACGTAATATTTTCTATAATAAAATATCCAAACCAAAAATGTATAGTATAGTGCTAAGGGGACAACCTTGCCTAACTCCTTGCATGGGAGAAATGACCATACTTCGATACCCATTAATCAACAGCCTAAAAGAAGCATTTTGGTAAATCATCTGAATCCAAGAAACAAGCTTAGCAGGAATGCCATAATGCTGCAAGGCCTGATACAAAAAGGTGTGGGACATACGGTCAAAAGCCTTTTCTTGATCTAAGGAAAGCAGAAAGCCAGGTCTCTGTCTAGTTTTACATAATTCAATGAGATCTCTGATTTGAATCAAATTGTCTGTGATGCCTCTGGTGGGAATCAAACAAATCTGGACACTAGAGATTAATTTGGGTGTGATCAAATTAAAGCGTTTAGTCAGGATTTTAGTTAAAATTTTCTGATCAGAATTAAGGAGGGAAATAGGTCTTCAATTAGCTAAGTCTGCTTTATCCTCCTTTTTATATAACAAAATCATATAGGCCTGAAGCCAGTCCCTAGAAATACAGTTAGTAGTCAAGATCTCATTAAACAATTCCATAAGGATCCTAGACAGTAAGGGCCGAAATGTTTTATAAAATTCAGAACTGAGTCCATCAGGACCAGGACCTTTATTCAGCGGAAGGGTTTGAATGGCAGATTCAACCTCGGGTATCAAAATAGGTTTAGTTAATAAAACCACATTTTCATCAGATAAAACTTTAGGAGGTAAATCAGAAAAAAACCTTCGAAGGAAGCATGAGGGGCTCCTGTAAAAAAGGATTCAAACCGAGATTCAACAAATCATAAAATATGTGGACTCTGATCCAACAAGACCCCATCAGCATTACATAAACTGTCAATGATTTTAGTATTAGTAAACTCCTGATTATATTTAAAAACATCCACAGAACCTTTCTGTAACCGTGTCTGTAGCATTGCGGAAAAAATGACAGTTAGTAAATTATCTATTACAGATACTTAGAAAGGAGATGAACGGAGATGAGGCTGAAGGTGGAAGAATTTAATGATTATAACAATAATCACAGCGAGAGATTACAAGTGGTACATCCTTCATTCTTCAAACTAACAGTGTGTGCTGGCTTGCTTATATAGTGGAAGACAGCACCATCATTTCCTATGGAGTTCAATGATTGGTTTAAAACAAATACAAACATCAACTTAAAAGGCAATTCTCTTTTTAGTACATGTATGAACTTATTCTTGGTAAGCACAAATGTATTGATAGTGTAAATTCTATTACTATATATGGCCAGTAATAGTTGTCGCTACCAGTTACCAAGGTCTAGGAGGAAGAAATAGATTTGGACTTAAGAATGTGCATACAAGCATTTTGGCCTGTCCTGATAATAAACACTAAAGATAGTCTGAAGGGATAATTTGAACACTATTTCTGTGTTTCTGTCTTGCAGACACTTAAGACACCTGTTTGCTATTACTCACATGGTCAGCACAAATATCAAAAGGCACCTTAATATTGCAACTTGTGGCTCAGTTTGACTTGTAGCTTTACAAGTTTTATATGATCTAGCTTCATAGGTCAATATTTGTTACACAGATACATTATGTTTTAGACCAAAATGAGGTTAGTCTGAAATATTGGGACACGCTTCTTTATCCCTTGTTACAGTGTCCCAAAACATTGTTCAGTGATCAAAGACTTAGCCCTGTCATACAAAAATGCTTTAATTTTGATTTTAAGATAGTGGATTTGTGGGAGAAAGGACATTTTTAAAGTAGATTGCAAAGAAAGAAGTTTATAAAGTTGTGTCCTAAGAGTTAAGTAATGCAAATAAGTGTCCGTTGCCTTATGTTTACCATGATATCTAAAAAAGAGCACAAGTCCAGTTTGGTGGCGGACCACCAATCCAAAATAGTATCATAAAAAATGGCTATAGAGAGCCTAGCATGCAGGAGAGTGGAGCAATCCGGGGAAATTCTAGGATCAGTAAGGAGAGAAGTGTTCAATTTCCAGTACCCTCTATCAAGGCGTGTAGTAAGGCCAAGATTTAAAATTACATGCAATTCAGTATGATCAAACAAGGCATTAAACTACGTCCAGGCATCCTGAATCTGCCCTCTACTAGAAGAAAAAGTATAATCAATACAAGTTGAAAGTGTACTTCTAAAATAGGTGTGTCCACCAGTAGAATGAACCTGTCTATAGGAATCCTGTAAATTGGCCATCTGAAGAATAAGGCGAAGAGCAGTGGTATCACAGTATAATTTGTGCGTGGCCCCAATTTTATCCTGTAAATCAAGTGGACAATTAAAATCTCTACCCAAGAGTACAAACCTCCCCGTGTGTAAATAAGGTTGCAACAATTTAAAAAAGAGACCCTATCACTCTTAGTCTGAGGTGCATACAAAGAACCTAGTCTCATAGCAATATTATCATATAAAACATCTAACAAAAACAGTCTACCAGGAACAACATCCATAATTCTAGTAACAGTAATAGCTGAGGTCTTAAATAAAATGCCCACACCAGAACAAGCCTCTTCCACCAGGGACTAAAAAGATCCCCCCCCCAAGGCCAAGCCTTTTTTTGTATATAATATATCCTGGACAGATCCGAGTCTGGTATCCTGTGAAAAAAGAAAATGGGTAGTAAGTAGCTGGAGGGAAGAAAAAAAAGAGTATGTCGTCTCCGAAGATTCCTAAGACTGTTAACATTTAAAGATGCAACATGAAGCTGGAAAGAAGACAGACCAAAGGCTAAATCAAGACCGTTTCTTTCTAGTCCTTTTGTAAGTCTTCTGAGGTTCTGTCTGATCAGGTGCACCTTCACCCTCCGAATTATCCTTGACTGACGATTCTCTAGAGGATAAATCCGATTCATCCCCATCATCCTCAACACTAGTTTGCAAGGCAGCATAACTAGTTCTAGTCATGATCGAGTTACAGGGAGAAATCTTAGACTTAGGCTGGTGTTTGTCCTGGTTCCTCTTCCCACCCACCATGAAAAAGTCATCCTGTGGGAGAGGTGGAGGAGGCATTTCAGGTGGAGAGATAGAGGAGGAGTGTCCATCAGACAGTGTGGTGGAAAGAGCAGGAGGAGAAGTAGGCATCGGAGCTGGAGGGTGGGCCTGAGCAGGAGCGGCTTGGTCATCAGTGATCTCAGAGGTGCACAGTGTAGTAGAAAGCATGGACTGAGCCTTTTCCTTCTGTTTTTGAGCCTCCAGGATCATATCATCCTGATCATAGAAAGACCCTTTAGTATGAGCAGCCCAGGGGCACATCCTATAACAGTGTTCTTGCTCTTCACATAAGTTACAGCGAACCAGGTTCAGACAAAAATTATGAGAATGGCTCACTTCCAGACAAAAATCACAAACTTGAATGTCACAGGCATTACTCAAATGAGAAAGTGAACCACACCTGTGACAAGTTTTAGGCTGTCTGGGGTAAAAACAAAATCCCCTATCCCTTCCAGTATAGAAGCTACTAGGAAGGTGTTCAACACCTGCATATGAAGTTTTCAATTTTGCTTTAATGCACCAACCACCCATCCAAATGTTCTCTGAATCCATGATGAGCTGAGGACGATTAGTAGCCTCCACGCAGCATTTAATCCAATGCAAAACATCCAAAATGTTAACTCCTTCATTCTTAAATAAGATGTTAATGGTTTTCCACGTAGGCTTAGTTAAAGGGATAAAAATGAATGGGGTCCAGACAGGGGAATGTTTCACTGTGTGATACTTCAGCCAAAATCTGTCCAACAAAGTACGGCCTGGTGGCGCTGAGGGTTGAGGCACTGGACGCCACACCTCGCGCCACACCAGCGACCCGGGTTCGGGAGCAAGCTCGTATCACTGGGGGTCGGCCGGGGGGAGACAGGCTGGAGTGTCTGAGGACAGCTCGCCTTCTCCAAGGGAGGGGATACCTATAACGGTGGCGTGACCCTGGTGGAGACTGGGGAGGCTGACGACAAGCCAGGTCTCAAGGGGCTCGATTGGTTGCTAGCGCAGGCCGGCAGCCTATCAGCCCCAGAGGCTGCTCCTTCGTGGGAGGAGTGGGGGGGTACGCTGCTGATGCCAGCGGATGCCTGGACGCGTAGGCATGCAGCGGGGAGAAAAAATGGAAAAATGGATCCCCCACAGAGCCTGGATGAAGGAGCACCGAGCCGGGGTCCTAATGTGCCAGCGCCCGTCCACAAACCAGGACCTGAACAAGATCCCAAGATTTTGGGGGGCCCCTAGACCCGACCCCACCCAGGGGGGTATTCCGTGGCTCAATGAAGGGACCTGAGGTGAGTAGAAAAGGTGCTGGCAGGCGCAGGGCTTCATGGGTGCTCCAGAAGGAACGGCTCTGTGAGGGCAGGAGGGTGTAGAAACAGAAATTAAAAAAAAAAAATCTGTCCAACAAAAAAGGAGAATGAAAGCTGACATCAAATTTGGTATCTCCTGAGGTATGGATTAGAGCAAAAACCTTGGTGGCAGTAAATTGCATAGTTTCCTTACCACCGAGCCACACAAGCCCTATCAGGAGGGTCTTCAAACCCCCCCCATGATACTTTAAATGGACTGCGTTCTTTCGTTTGGCAGGTTCCCCCAAATTATTAAAAAGATCTGACAATTTAAAGGTAGTAGGCTTGGACTTTGGGGCATTCAGATCCAGAGCCTGCTGTGGCAGGGTATTGAGACACACAAGTGAATCTATAATATAACCTCAGGGAGTGGAGGAAGTGTCATGTAGAGGTGGCAATGCAATAGAAGGACCAGGTAAATCTAAAGAAACTTCGGGCCCAGAATGTACAGCAACAGAACCAGAATGAATAGAAGGAGCAGAGATACTTACATGGACACTGTGTTCAGCCTGGCAGGGAATGGCAGAAGCAACTGGAGGTATAGGGTGCTGCTCAGCATTGCGAGGAAGCTCCGTAATGTTAGATGCGGTTGTCGTCTGACAGTTGGAACGTGGAACCATTGCAACCGGGCCTTAAGACTGATGAGAAAAACAGGCAGCAGAACAAACTGGGTGAGCCAAAGGCAATGGAGCAGTGGCTAAAGTACCTGAAGTATGGATGTCTTCAGCAGTTGGGACGGCAGGAGATATCCAGGCAGTATCATCAGCATTATGGATCCAGCCAACATGTTGTAAGGCAGCCGCAGGAGACCAGGGCTGAGCTGTTAGCTGGGAAACTCTCAGAGGTCCTGGAGATGAGCACTGTTGTGAATGCTGTGGAAGGGCATCCAAAGAAAATGAAGGAACATCACCCATGGTGCTTTCAAGGTGAGAGAGCGCTTTTTCCTCAATGTCCAAAAGATGTAAAAGCTTGTCCCTACGAAGTTTAACTGTCAAGATTTGCTCTGCTGAATCTTGGGCTGCACAAGTAGAAGTAGGTCATAAAGGGTCAGGAACAACACTGTGTGAAATCAAAGGCACAACTTCAGGGTCAGGTAAAGGCAGGTTCTCCAGCTTAGTAGAAGCAGGAGGCTCAAGAAAGGATTGGGAAACCTACAAGTCCATATTTTCTTGCAGAATATCTTGAAACAACTGATTCCCCAGAAGGAACAAAGGAGTAGATTCCAAAGTAGTAAGTCCAAGGTTGGAAACATCTGAAACTGCAGTGGCACCATCTGTGCACCCTGCTCCCTGGTCAGCCATCTTGCCAACCAGTAGTCAGACAAAGCTCCCCCAACTGCAAGAGTAGGGGAATTTTTATTGAAAAAGAAGACTCCAAAACAAAGAGAAAACAAGGAAACACAGCTAGAAAACAAGAGAGAAACAACAGGAAACAATTCAAACTGAACAGCAGAAACAGCAAATATCAAAAATGTGTCACCCAATGTTCACAGTTAACCCACAAAAATCTGACCTTGACCATACCCAACATATGAAACTCAGTATTGTAAATTCTCTGTAAAGTCTGTTGTACATTAACAAGAATCTCATCAAACAATATCAGTCTTTGCTGTGAATCCCATAAACATCTAGATTGCCAAACATAAAAATGAAGAATACAGAAAACCAATAATAAAGTTTCAGCGTGATACTTGGACCATTCACCCTACTACATACAACAATGTATAATAAGTAAGAGAGGCAAATAAAGGCTCATTCCACTTGGAAGCTAAAGAGGCCAAAAAAGCCCGAACATAAGGACATTCCAGGAAAAGGTGCTCTTGAGTTTCCAAGAGAGCTACACAAGAGTTCCTAGCACAATACCTATCACTAATTTGTTTGTGTTTGCTAGAATTACCTACAGGCAATTGACCATAGGAACCCAACCAAACTCTATCCCAAACAAAATCAGGCAATCTCCTATTAGAGAAAAACCTGAGAACACTGTCTACTGAGCTAGAAGGACAATCCAGAAAAACCACAATGTCCGTAAATTCAGTAGAAACAACGTGATGATACAATTTCTTTCTATCCATTGTTTCCAAATGAGATACAGTGAAACCCCATTTCAATAAATGCTTAAAGTAGTCTAAACCATAGTTAGGAAAAAAGGAAGCTTAGAAAAAGGGACAAATTTACACAACTTCCCACAACAGTAACCCTTTAGAAAACCAAGCCCATACCTACAAATGCCAATATTTTTCACCAGGTCGAAGGGAAGGGCTCAAATTATAGGAAACAAAGAGACAGACAAAAAAGCTACCGGGTGTAGCATAGCCACTCCACCTTCCTTTATTCTTCTATATGTATAGCCACATTTAATGGGATTTAACCTACTCCCCCAAAAGGCCTGGAAAAACACACTAAATAAAGCGGTTAACAAAGAAACGGGAAGGGAACACGTAACTAATATACAAAAAAATAGGAACCAACAAAGTTTTAATCAACAAGATCCTTTTACGTTTAGCAATTTTCCTTCCTTTCCATCTGGACACAAACAATTGAGCTTTCTCGATTTTCTTCAACCAGTTAGCACGGGCCATGTTGTCAGAACCAAATTCCACCCCCAATACAGTTATAGGAGCTGTACTGATACAAATACCTGAAATACTACCTGACACAGGAACCGGGGTATCCCCTAAAGGGACCCCTCTACTCTCAGCAAAGTTGATCTTACAGCCAGAACACCTAGAAAACAACGTTAAAATATCGTGCACAACAGGTCCTTCTTTAACATCAGAAAGGCAAAGAACCAAGTCATCCACATAAGCCAAAATCTTCACGGGGGGACACCAATGCCAATACGCAGCCCAGCCAGATCTGTAGCATTAACAATCAGGCAAAGTAAAATATCAATAGAAAAGACATACAAAATGGGGTTCAAAGGACAACATTGACGCACACCATGCTTCACAAGAATCAGATTGCCAATCCAGCCATTCACAATAGGAAGAAGCAACGCCGATCTATATAATGTACGAATCCAATCTACAAAACCTGCAGGCACACCATAAGCCTGTAAGACTGAAAATAAAAAAATCATGTGAGACTTGGTCAAATGCTTTTTCCTGATCCAAGCTCAAAATATACCCGTGTAACCATCTAGTCTGTGCAACAGAAAACAGCTCCCGCAATATTAATAAATTATCATACTGGGACCTACCAGGGATGGAACATGTTTGGTGCAGGCAAATCAAACCATCAGCAACCCCAGACAATTGAATCAATAAGACATTACTTAAAATCTTCAAATCAGTGTTTAACAAACTTAGCGTCCTCCAATTTTTTAAATCTTCCTTAGGCCCTTTTTTATACAATAAAGGTACTAAGACCTGATTCATAGAGGATGCCAAGGAAGAATTGGACAACATAGCATTGAAAACATGAACCAGAACCTGGACAAGGTCATCCTAGTATACCTTGTATATATATGTATACCCTTGAGGAAAGAAGGGAGAGGGGGGGACATGATAGAAACTTTTATGTACCTCAATGGAATCAACAAAGTCCAAGAGGATAGCATCTTTCAGAAAAAGAGACATGCAAGGGCAAGGGGACACAATTTAAAGATAGAAGGGGGGCGGTTCAGGGGCAATGTGCAGAAGTATTATTTCACAGAGAGGGTAGTGGATGCATGGAACAACCTTCCTGAGGAGGTTGTGGGTCTAAAACTGTGGGAGAATTCAAGAATGCATGGGACAGACATAAGGCAATTCTTGTGGGGGGTAGGAAGAAATAGGCTGTCGGTTAACTAGGATCAGCGGCCTATCCTGTAGGTAGGGAAATGGGCAGACTAGATGGGCCAAGCGGTCCTTATCTGCTGTCAAAGTCTATGTTTATATGTTTCTATCCTGAAATGCTTGATAAAATGCAGCCCCCTAAACCATCAGTACCAGGAGCAGAGTCCGGGTTCAAAGAAGAGATAGCTTGACGGACTTCATCAGCAGTGATAGCAGCGGACAACTGTTGTTTGTGCAAAGCAGACAACTGAGGCAAATGCAAAGAATCAAAATCAAAAGATGTACAATCAAGACCAGTATCCTTCTGAAAAAGAGAAGTCAAATACTGTTCAACTACAGCAACCAAGTCCTCTGGGGAAGTAACCAAGTCTTTAGTGGAGGATGTCAATTGTGTAACCAGCTGACTACCCATGCAATCCTTACAATCCTGAAAAGGATCCAAAGCACCCTTATGCAACTTTAAACCATAACAGTGTTCATGTTCTAATGATTTAGACCTGTCATATTGGTAGGTAAACATTTGTTTCTTAATATTTCCAACTGGTCCCCATAATCACGTTTCTCAGTCTCAGTCAAAGAAATCAACCTCTGCAACTGATTTCGAAGATGCAAATACTCAAAATAATGAGAGGTAGCAAGAATACGAGAGTGGGCCTGAAAAAAGGACTTCCAATCACGTTTGGTATCCTCCCACCAGGATGCCAAATCATCATACAGCTCAACAACAGAAAGCCTAGCTACCCAGTCCCTTTTCCATGCTTTGAGAACAGAGACATTAGTCAATAAAGAATTGTTCAGTCGTCATAAATTCTTCTTACATCTAACATACTAACATACTATTTGCCAGCAGATTAGGCCTTACGGTCTATCGAGTCTGCTAGAACTTTAGATCCTTAGTTGGGTGCCGAGACCCTCCCGTCCCTTGTGCTCCAGAAACCCGTATCATCCATCCCAACCCCCCTGGGACAGGACATCATCTGATACATCCACTTTCTGTGTCTGTCCCATCCTCTCTTGAAGCCCTCCACTGTGAATATCTGAACTAGCTCACCAGGCAGTGCATTCCAGGGTCCACCACCCTCTCAGTGAAAACCTCCTCCTCTTTCCCCCTTCCCTTCCACCTTCCAACTTCAAACCATGCCCTCTGGTGATGCCTCCTGCTTTAGTCTAAGATCCCTCCATGTTTACCCTATGTATTCCCTTGAGGTACTTGAAGACCTCAATCATGTCCCCCTGTCTCTCCTCTCCTCCAGTGAAAACAGGCAGAGCTCCTTAAGTCTGTCCTCATATGTCAAATCCCTAGCCTCGTATCATCTTTGTTGCCCTCCTCTGTACCCTCTCTAGGAGCTGTATGTCCCTCTTTAAGTGTGGTCTCCAGTACTGTACATAGTACTCAAGGTGTGGTCTAACAGTCCATTGTACAGCGGGCAGAATCACTTCCTTGCTCCTTGAGGTGATCCCCTTGTGATGCATCCCAACATCCTGTTTGCCTTGCTAGCCGCTCCTGCACTGCTCAGAGTTATTCATACATGCATCCACCATGACCCTAGGTCTTTTCCCTATTGAGGCCTCCAGCGCCTCCCTCCCAGGTGTACCTGTGTTTAGGGTTTCCCGACCAAGATGCAACACCTTGCACTTGGTGATATTGAAATCTAATTTCCATGTGTGACCCAGCTTTCCAGGGTATCAGGTCCCTTGCAGGGCCAACCTCCCTCTTCTCCCTCAACTACTGCTCCCATCTTAGAGTAATCCATGAAGAGACTCATTTACACCTATACCCTCCCTGATGTCCGATATGTATGCATTAAACAGGATCGAACCCAGGACCGAGCTCCCCGCGGTACCCCACTACCAACCTCTCTAGGGTTCAGGAGCTCCCGCACAGACCACTACTCTCTGAGTGCGTCCAGCTAGCCAGTTTTCAATCCATCTGACCATCAAAGGGTCTACTCCTAACCCATAAGTTTCTCCACCAGACCATTGTGGGGACAGAGTCAAACGCCTTGCTGAAGTCCAAGAATAATACAACCACAGGCTTACCCCTGTCCAGTTCTGATGTTACCCATTCATAGAACTCCACAAGGTTGGTTTGACATGATCTACCTGGCACAAACCCATGTTGCCGACTATCCAGACCTCCCACCTCCTCCAAGTACACCCCCAATCATTCCTTTAGTATAGGAACCCTAGGTACCCCATCCCAGGAAAGGCAAACAGTAATTGACCTATGGTCAGAAAACTCCCAGACATACAAAGCAACAGTAGAAACATGTAAAATAGCTGAAAGAAAAACAAAATCAGTTCTGGTGGACAGTGCAGATTTAAAAAGAGTGTTACCCCCAGAGGAAAAAACACAGTGGTAAGCATCCTTAAGCTGAGCAGTATTCAGAACATGAAGAAGCTTATTAGAATCACAAAACAACTTAGAGGTTTTCAACCCTCTATCAGAGGTACTCAGAGAACAATTAAAATCACCAGCCCAAAGAACCAATTGAGAAATTTGTGACAAGGTACCTTTGTAAATGAGCCTATGGCTCAAAGGTTTTCCAAACTGCTGTTTAAATAAAATAAAAATAAAAAAAAGAAATATGGAGATAAGGCTGAATGTCCAGTAGCAATGCAACTCACTGAGCCTTGGTATGGGGGGCATAAATGTTAATCAACCTAAATCTTTTACCCCGAAAATTAATATCTAACAATAAAGCCATAGCAGGGCAAATAGCCACCGACTTGGAGACCTTTAAGGCCGAATTAACAAACAAAATCCCAACCCCATCACAAGTGGATTCCCCATTTGACCAGAAGGTAGTGCCCTTAGACCACAGGGTACTAGCGAGTTTAACCTCAAAAGACATTTTCAGTCTAGTATCTTGAATACAAAATCTATCACTGTGATGCTGTTGTAAAAGGGTCAAGGTGGTAACCATTTTCTTATGACTCTTAATACTATTAACATTAATAGTAGAAATAGTGAAAGACGCCATAAAGGGAAAAAAGGAAAAATAGGCCAAAACAAACATAAACATTAAGGGGCTTTAATTACCCTCCGATGCCTAGACCTCCAAAGGGTAGCATCCACTTTATTGACATCACCGTCCTCATCCTCTGAAGCAAAATCAGTAACAGTAGAAGTTTTATAGGAGCGGTCAGAATCTTCCCCCTCAGACTCTTCCCTGGGGGCCAATGCTGCAAACTGATTACCAGCTTTCCAATCATCAGGGGGCTCACTACAAGAAGAGGCCAAGGGGCAGATTTGGACAATATAGTCTTACCAGATCTATTACATTTTTTTGCAGTAACTTTTTTAAACGGCAGAATCAAGGAAGGGGTGGCATACCAGAAGCCCCTGAATCTTCCAAAACTGGAAGTGCAGAGGTAGAAGGTACAGGAGGAATGGGAGAGACAGCAGAAGGCAGAGGGTGAGTAGCTGGTCCCTGTTCATGAGTACCAGGAGAGGACACAGGAAGTTCGGTGTCCTGGACCTCTAATGAAGGCACCACAGGGGGTACCAAAGTGGGTCGGGTGTCCATACCATCAGACGATGCTGTTCTAGTAGCTTGCATATGTTGGGCCACAGTAATTAAACCTTCATGGGAAGGACAGTCATCTCTATTATGGGAAGCCCAAGGGCATTTCACATAACCATGCCCAGTCTGCTCACATAAATTACATTTAAACAAATTAAGACAGGTGGCAGCAAAACAATGAGATCACTGAGGGGTGTCACAAGCTGTATTAAGGTGCGTCCAAGAACCACACTTAAAACAAGACTTAGGTTTGCCAAAATAAAACAAACTGCCACTGTCCTTCCCAAGACAAAAACTGTTGGGAAGGTGGAGAGGCCTGTTGTTGGAGGAAAAAAGCTTCACCCCCAATTTCCAGCCACCATTCCAGATTTGCTCACTATCAGGGATAGGCACAGGTTTATCCAATACATCACATCTCTTGCGCAGCCAGAAAAGAATATCCTCAATATGCACACCTTCATTACGGAACATAATAGTAATTAACTTAACAGCAAGCTTAGTCAAGGGAACTGCCAGAAACAGAACCCAAAGAGGTGAGTTCTTAAAATTGTGATAGGTAGCCCAAAACTTCTCTAAATTAGAAACAGTTTTAAAGCTAACATCAAAATTGGAATTGTCAATATGAATAAGGGCATAGATATCAGAAGAAACAAAGTGCATGGAACCCTTAAGCAATTGTTTAGCAATGTACAATCTGTCAGGCAAGTCCTCTAAGCCTCCTTTATATATCAAATGGACTGCGTTCTTCCATGGGGCAGGCTCACCCTTATTTGAAAATAAGTCGGACAGTTTAAATTGAGAAGTAGATGCAGGGTCAGGAGTAACAGTACGAAGACCCACAGCAGCAGGAGGGTGAGAAAGATCTGAGTTAATGTTGTGCAAACCCAGTACAGGAGACCCTTTCACACAGAAATCATCCAGAAGACTAACCTCAGGTCATACAGTAGGGTCAGGATGGGACAATCGTTTATAATGTTGTACAGCAGAATCATTGGGGTCAGGGATCCAGTTACCATTGGGGTGCCTGAGCCATCTAGCCCCCTCAATAGCACGTTCAGGGGACCATTCCCCCCGAGTAGGGGGAGAAGGGGAGAAAACAGATCCACCCTGAGCAACAGACTCCCCTGGTAAAGCAACCCCGGTCGCCTGTGGCAGTACCGCAACAGAACTGGTGTCCGGCTTGACCCAAAGCTGGAGTTGTAGTGCTCAGCAATGGGGCAACAGGGCCCTTAACAATACAGAACCAGACATACCCAGCCTTTAGAAACCACAGGGGAACAACGTTACAGGAGGCAGGAGGAACATCAACCATGGGTTTCGGCATATAGCTACAGAATGGTCAGGACTGTCAGTCGGTCTCAAGGATCCACATCCTGAGACACTCACGGCCCCGGAACCACACAAGCATCACCAGAGGGAACAGGAGGCAGCGGAGGAAACATGGGGGGAAGACGTATGTAATGCAGCAAGTTCAGACAGCAAATTCATTTTCTGATGCATGCAACATTCCTCTTCCATTAAAAGCTCTGCTAGTAACTTCTCCTTATAAGCAATATCAGCAACTCTATTATCAGCATTACCTCCTGAGAGAACAGGGACGTCACTGCCAGCAGGGAAATCAG
The DNA here is from genome assembly GCA_016271365.2 of Neoceratodus forsteri. Lineage (NCBI taxonomy): Eukaryota > Metazoa > Chordata > Ceratodontiformes > Ceratodontidae > Neoceratodus > Neoceratodus forsteri. The sequence goes on along the minus strand of CM028129.1, from coordinate 17,072,877 downwards.
CAACACGAACATCATCCAAAGTGGAATTGAAAAAGTCCTCAGGTACAGAAAACTCCTCATCCATCGCAGCAGCCTCTAAGATAGTGGGATCAGAGGAGGAGGAGGCCCACTCCTCCATCCCATCAACATCCATCTCCCCTGAAGGTCTCCCAGAAGTGGCCGTCTCCGTCAGACAGCCAAAGTTTCCTCCTCCTGGAGTAGAGAATTTCCCGGTGCCTAGCAAATTTCCCCATACACTAAACCACCAGCAGCAGCTTAATCTGCTTCAAAGTCAGTTGACATTCATCTGTATCCCCCTCCCCAGGTCGTGCCTGAAAATAGGCAGAATTTGTCTAGTGCTCTTACCCGGTCAACAAAAACTAAAATTAAAAACAAAAAAAATAAATAAATAAAAGTATATGTGGGTTATGTGATGACATGTACTCTACAGTATATGTGAATATCTGGGTTATATGTTTACATGTACTATACAGTATATGCGTATATCTGGGTTACTAGTTTATATGTACTATACAGTGTAGATGTATATCTGGGTTATGTGTTTACACATACTCTACAGTATATGTGAATATCTGGGTAATATGTTTTCATGTACTATACAGTATATGTGTATATCTGGGATGTGTGTTTATGTCTACTATGCAGTATATGTGCATATTTGAGATATGTATTTACATGGGCTATACAGTATGTGTATATATCTAGGTTATGTGTTTACATGTACTATACAGAATATGCATATATCTGGGTTATTTGTTTACATGTACTATACAGTATGTGTGTATATCTGGGTTATGTGTTTACATGTACTATACAGTATGTGTGTATATCTGGGTTATGTGTTTACATGTACTATACAGTATATGTGTACATCTGGGTTATGTTATATATACTATACACTATATATGTATATCTGGGTTAAGTGTTTACATGTAATGTACAGTATACATGTATAGCTGGGTTATGTTTTTATGTGTACTATACAGTATACGTGTATATCTAAGTTATGTGTTTACATGTACTATTCAGTATATGTGTATATCTGGGTTATGTGTTTACATGTACTACACAGCATATGTGCATATCTGGGTTATAGGGAGAACCATGACTGGGATGTTAACATACCAGGGTACATAACCAGCAGGAGAGACAGGCAGGAGAGAAGGGGGGGAAGGAGTAGCTCTCTATATAAATGAAGGGATAAAAGCAACTGAACAAAAGAGTAAACAGGGAGGAGAGGAGGCACTGTGGGTCACCTTGGAGACTGGAAAGGGCACCACAATCCACACAGGAGTTGTGTACAGACCCCCATGTCAAGGGGAGGGAATGGACAAGGATATGATAGAAGGCATTCTTAGGATGGCAGAGAAAGGGGAGATACTGTTGATGGGAGACCTGAATATGCCAGATGTTAACTGGAGCACATTTGCTGCAGCCACATCCAAGAGCAGGGCCATTCTCGATGCCCTACAGGTGGCAGGCCTCAGACAGCTAGTTTCAGAACCCAGTCATGTGGGAGCAATCTTAGACCTCATACTCTCAAATGGGGGCAGTGAGAGGATCTCAGATCTAGAAGTGGGTTGCCATCTGGGAACAAGTGACCATCAAACAGTGTGGTTCATGTTAAACTCAGCTACAGAGTCAAGCCATACAAAAGTGAGGGTACTGGACTTTAGGAGGGCTGACTTTGGCAAGATGGAGATGCCTCAGAAAAGCACTAGCAAACAGGCTAGAAGGAGGGTGGAGCAACAATGGGAATTATCAAAACTGCCATCACAGAGGCAACAAGCCTTTGTGTGCAGCAAATAAACAAATCAAAATGAAAGAAAAAGCCACTGTGGTTCTCAAAAGAGGTGGCTGGGAAAATCAGGAGAAAAGATAGCATTCAGGAAGTATAAGAAAACACAGAAGGAGCAGGACAGAGAGCTGTACCAGTTAAGGCAGAAGGAAGCTGGAGGGAAGTCAAAAAGCAAAGGCCCAAACTGAGGAAAAGATAGCCAACTCGGTTAAGGAGGATAAAACCTTTATTAGGTATATCAGAGAGCGTAGAAAGACATAGGGAGGGATAGTGAGGCTGAATAGAATGAATGGTGGGTGGGCAGAGGGGGACAGTGAAAAAGCAGGGATACTGAATGAATATTTCTGCTCAGTATTCACAAAAGAGCAGGGGAAAATGCCTAATCCAATTAACAGAAGCACTCTTGATAGGGGGGTTGATCTCAACCCTTTCACAGAAGAAAGGGTTCTGCAAGAACTCCTAAAATTGAAGGTGGACAAAGCAATGGGGCCTGATGGAATTCACCCCAGAATTCTAAAAGAATTAAGGGGTGGACTAGTGAAACCACTGACTACTCTTTTTAATAAATCATGGGAGGATGGTGTGGTACCCGAGGACTGGAGGAAGGCAGATGTTATTCCCCTTCACAAAAGTGGGACCAAGACAGAGGCAGGAAACTACAGACCTGTCAGTTTGACCTCTGTGGTAGGGAAAGTGATGGAGTCTCTTCTGAAGGAAAGAATTGTTGAGTACCTTGAGGCCAGTGGGGCACAGGACCCAAGGCCACATGGGTTCACAGAGGGAAGGTCATGTCAGATGAATCTAATAGATTTCTTTGACTGGGTGACCAAAGTAGTAGACCAGGAAGGGGCTGTGGACATGGCCTACCTAGACTTTAGCAAGGCATTTGACACAGTCCCACACAAAATATTAATCAAATTAACCAGCCTGGGAGTGGGTCCCAGGGTGGTAGCCTGGGTAAAACAATGGCTGGACAACAGGACACAGAAGGTAATTGTAAATGGAGTCCACTCTGAAGAAAAAGGGGTTACTAGTGGGGTACCACAGGGTTCAGTACTGGGTCCGGTCCTTTTTAATGTCTTTATAAGTGACATTGCAGAGGGACTGGAAGGAAAAGTATGCCTCTTTGCAGATGACACAAAGATTTGCAACAGGGTTGATACACAAGGAGGTGTGGAAAGGATTAGAAGGGACTTGGCAAGGTTGGAGGAATGGTTACAAGTATGGCAGCTAGGATTCAATGCAAAGAAGTGCAAAATAATGCACCTGGGAAGCAAGAACCCATGGGAAGATTACACAATGGGGGGGAGGTAGTAACAACAACAAAAAAGGAAAGGGACCTGGGGGTAATCATATCAGATGACCTTAAGGTTAGCAAGCAATGTGAGAAGGCAGTAGGGAGGCCTGGGGGATACTGGGATGCATATGGAGAGGCATCACCAGTAGAAAACAGGAAGTTGTTATCCCTCTGTACAGACAGTTGGTGAGACCCCATCTGAGTACTGCATCCAGTTCTGGAGACCCCATCTCTGCAAGGACATAGACAGGATAGAGGCAGTCCAGAGGAGGGCAACTAAAATGGTGCAGGGTCTGCAAGAGAAGCCATATGAGGAGAGACTAAAGGAGCTTAATATGTATACCCTTGAGGAAAGAAGGGAGAGGGGGGACATGATAGAAAATTTTAAGTACCTCAGTGGAATCAACAAAGTCCTAGAGTAGGGCACCTTTCAGAAAAAGAGACGTGCAAGAACAAGGGGACAGAATTTAAAGATGGGCAGTTCCGGGGCAATGTGAGGAAGTATTTTTTCACTGAGAGGGTAGAGGATGCATGGAACAGCCTTCCTGAGGAGGTTGTGGGGTCTAAAACTGTGGGAGAATTCAAGAATGCATGGGACAGACATAAGGCAGTTCTTGTGGGGGGGTAGGAAGAAATAGGCTGTTTGTTAACTAGGATCTGTGGCCTATCCTGTAGGTAGGGAAATGGGCAGATTAGGTGGCCAAGCAGTCCTTATCTGCCGTCAAAGTCTATGTTTCTATGTGTTTATGTGTACTATACAGTATATGTGTATATCTGGGTAATGTGTTTACATATACTGTACAGTATTTGTGTATAGATGTGTTATGTGTTTATGTGTACTATACACTATATGTGTATATCTGGGTTATGTGTTTACATGTACTACACAGTATATGTGCATATCTGGGTTATGTGTTTACGTGTACCACACATTATATGTGTATATCTGGGTAATGTGTTTACATGTACTCAACAGTATATGTGTATATCTAGGTGATGTGTTTACATATACTACACAGTATATGTACTTATCTGGGTTATGTGGTTACGTGTACTATACAGTATATCTGTATATCTGGGTTATGCGTTTATGTGTACTATACAGTATATGTGTATATCTGTGTTAAGTGTTATCATGTACTATACAGTATACATGTATATATGGGTAATGTGGTTATGTGTACTATACAGTATATGTGTATATCTGGGTTATATGGTTACGTGTACTATACAGTATATCTGTATATCTGGGTTATGTGTTTATGTGTACTATACAGTATGTGTGTGTGTATATATATATGGTTATGTGTTTACATGTACTATACAGTAAATGTGTATATCTGGGTTATGTGTTTACATGTACTACACAGTATACTGTATGTGCTTATCTGGGTTAAGTGGTTATGTGTTCTATACAGTAAATCTGTATATCTGGGTTGTGTGTTTAAGTGTACTATACATTATATGTATATATCTGGGTTATGTGGTTACGTGTACTATACGGTATATCTGGGTTATGTGTTTATGTGTACTATACAGTATGTCTGTGTATATATCTGGTTATGTGTTTAGATGTACTATACAGTATATGTGCATATCTGGGTCATGTGGGTACATGTGCTATACAGTATATGTGTATATCAGGGTTATGTGTTTACGTGTACTATACAGTATATCTGTATATCTGGGTTATGTGTTTATGTGTACTGTACAGTATGTGTGTATATATCTGGTTATGTGTTTACATGTACTATACAGTATATGTGCATATCTGGGTTATGTGGTTACATGTACTATATTACATGTGTATATCTGGATTATGTGTTTACGTGTACTATACAGTATACAGTATGTGTATATCTGGGTTATGTGTTTACATGTACTATACAGCAGATGTGTATATCTGGGTTATGTGTTTACATGTACTATACAGTGTATGTGTACATCTGGATTATGTGTGTACCTGTACTATACAGTATATGTGTATATCTGGGTTATGTGTTTACGTGTACTATACAGTATACAGTATGTGTATATCTGGGTTATGTGTTTACATGTACTATACAGTATATGTGTACATCTGGGTTATGTGTGTACATGTACTATACAGTACATGTGTATATCTGGGTTATGTGTGTACTTGTACTATGCAGTATATGTGTATGTCTGGGTTATGTGTTTACATGTATGATGCAGTACATCTATATATCTGGGTTATGTGTTTACATGTATTATACAGTATATGTGTATATCTGGGTTATGTGTTTACATGTACTATACAGTGTATGTGTATATCTGGGTTATGTGGTTACATGTGCTATACAGTGTATGTGTATATCTGGATTATGTGGTTACGTGTACTATACAGTATATGTGTATTTCTGGGTTATGTGGTTACATGTACTATACAGTGCATGTGTATATCTGGATTATGTGGTTACATGTACTATACAGTATATGTGTATATCTGGTTTTACATGCACATGTTGATTTGTAGTATGAATGGTTACATAGTCACTTTGCATTTTTCATGGGTGTCTATATTCTCATTTCCCTTGTCTTGATTTTTCCTGAATCCCCCATCTCCCCACACTTGTCACTTTTCTGACTCTTCTTACCTCGCTTTCCAGTCTCTTCTTTATTATTTATCTACTTGTTCACTCCTAACTTTTTCTTATACGTCTTCCTCACCTTATTCCACATCTCTGTGTTTCCTAACTTCTATACTTAACTTGCCTATTTCTACTTTTTCTCCAGATCCAGCTACCTTTTTCATTCTCTGCATAAACCTGTGCTTTCTTCTAGACTCTTTTCTAACTTTTCTTATTTTTTCCTTTATAGATATTTCTAAAGTCCTATGGTTGAAACATTAATTCTGAGTGATTTTACATATTCTAACCCTTTTTATTTTATTACATATATAGATGTATGAAGACAGAGAGAGCAGCACTTCAAAACATTAGTGAAGACATTATTCGGATCATGCTTGAAAATAGGCAGGGTTTTTGCATAACGCACCTACACGATCAACAAAAGCTAAATAAATAAATAAATAATTCTCAGTGTGGCTCACAAGTCTGTGGAGGAATATTGCACTACAGTGCCTAAATAAGTCGGAAGTTCACAAGTCTCAATGCATCTGCCAGAAAAACAAGTTCAGACTTAGGAATGTTGTAGGGCAATGTTTGTGATTCTCAATAACTAAATATCAAAGTAGTATAATACATTCCAGCTCCCACTGAATCTGTCAGAGATGAGGAGTTATTGTTTCTGGGGCACTGCAGGACCATGCTGGTTATTTCTGGTAACTGAATGAGGGAATTATCCAACACCTGCGGCATCCTGTGTCACAAGCATGAATCTCAGTAATGCAGCAGCAAATCATCTGTGATTCAAAGAGCATCACTGAATACCAAAGGATTATTGTCTTCAAACTGTTTAGAGGCTTCCTCCTGTTAAAACAATGGGCTGGATTTTCAAAACGTAGTGCAGAGCTAGGGTACTGCATTGTGCCATGGGACTTAGGTTCTGCCGGTGCACCGAACCACACTGCTGCAACTACACCCAATTTTCCATTCCCAGGCACAGTTGCAACACTCTTCATGATTTACATCAGCTTGTGCCAAATATGTGGTGCAAGCTCCATCTCTGAGGTCCCAGGGAGTGGTGGAGACATGATCACAGTAATGTGGTCTAAGGACCTACGCTCAGTGCAAAGGGTAGCAAATCCAGAATACTGACAGGAGAATGTTGCAAGCTATGTGCGTCATATACAAACAAGGAGGAGAAAGAATAAGTGCGGAAGCTGGGACTTGGCAGTTATGTGTTCCATAAAATATGCACACCACACTCTGGTGTGATTGTTGGAAGTAAATATTTGTGTTGCCACTGGGTTTTGCATTTGAGAAAGAGTAATGTGCCCAGGGACATCCCAGGTTCCAGTTGTGATTGTTGTAAGTTTACTCTATGTGTACATCTGGATTATGTGTTTATTTGTACTATACAGTATAAGTGTATATCAGGGATATGTGTTTATGTGTAGTGTACAGGACAACTGTGTTTCTGTGGCTGTGCAGGGTGAGGCATCGGGCGACATGGCCATATCAGTGGCCATACCGGGAGGCAGAAGGGATTTTGTCGATGTTGCTGGCAGAGAAGGACTGCAGGGGAAGGAGGAGGCTGTCTTGCTGAGGAGTCAATTGGCGCCAAGGGTGCAAGTCTTTGGACTGCAGTGGCTAAGCCTAAAAGCAGGGTGCCTAGCTGTGTACTGTCATCTAAGGAGGGCTGTGTTGCTGTGGCTGTGTGGAGCAAGGCATGGGATGACGTGACCACATCAGCGGCCATACCAGGAGGCAGAAGGGATTTTGGACGCATCAATGGCAGAGAAGAACTGCAGGGGAAGGAGGATGCTCCCTAGCTGTGGAGCCAATTGGCACCAATGGCACAACATCTTGGACTGCAATGGCTGGGCTTAAAAGCAGGGTGCCCAGCCATGTACAGTTGTCTAAGGAGAGCTATGTTGCTGTGCCAATATTTTCTCACCCACCCACCCAGCCACTTCCACTTCCATTTAAATAGGCTAGATGTGATGCCAAAGGTGGGGCTACCATGGATCGGCATTCTTAAGGGGAGTGGTTGCTGGACTATAAGCCAAAGGTGCTAGCAAGGGGAGAAGGGACATTGGCTGCTGTTTTCAAGATGAGTGGATATTGAACTGCCAATGGTGAGTGACTCTGTGGAGGTGTCTTACTGTACTACCAGTTTGGTAGGATGTGCTTTAAAGCTACTAAGTGGTAGATTTGCTATATTTAAAGTTGAGTGCTGAGTTTATGCTTTAAAGTGTATCGTTAAGTGCATGCAAAATGTATGCTTTGCTGAGTATGGGCCATGACTCGGAGCAGGGTTTTGAGAGTTTGGGTGGGCAGGAGAGTGCTACACCTGAATCTAAAGCTGCTCTGGGGCCTTTACAGGATGGGGGCAAGAGTGAGGCAGGGCTGCAACCCACTTGGGCTGGCATTTTTGGTAGGGTGGTGGGGCATACAGGGAGTGGGTCCACCATGATACTGGCCTGGGCTTGGAGAATGGGGGGTGTTCAGTCTGCTGCCAGTTTGCTAAACTTTGGAGGGAGTTATGATGGCTAAGGTGGCACTTAGGTGGGAAGGAAGGGGATGACAGAGACAGTCCTGGAGTGGGGAGGAGACAGGGGCTGGGGGAGTGGAGGGGCTGGTCCTTTGGGTCCTGCAGTTATAGCCAGGTTCATGAACAAGAAGGGTCAGGGGATACCAGGGCCATCAAAGCAGGGAAGATGGGGATGAAGGCCAGCAAGCCATCTGGGGCCAGTGGCCACCCACGGGTTCAGAGTCTCATGCAGCATCAAGGGCAGGGGGGTTGGAATGAAAGGAGTGAAGGAGGGCCCTGGTAGGGGTGGAGTGATGGAGGACCCTGGTATAGGGTGGTGTAAAATGCATGAAGAGAAACAGCTGCTGGCATATGGTTGGGGCAAAGGAACTGGGGGTGGGGTCAAGAGCTAGCAGGGGGTGTTCCTTCAGGGGATAGTAAGTAATTAGGCATAGATCTTGAAAACAAATTCTCACCACTACTTCTAGGGAAGGATAAGGAGGAGGAAGTAGCTGGGTTGGTGAAGAAAAAGGTGGAGATGCATGGGCTGGTAACGGGGGATTGCCAGTTTAGGACAGATGGTAAGTGTGATGGGGCAGCGGGACATCTTCTATGGATGGGGGAGTAGAGGAGTCAGCTAAGAAGGTTCAGAGGGCTGAGGGGTGGAGAGTGGGGAACACCTCAGATTGGACCCAACCTTAGGGGGATGCAGTGGGTCAGGGAGTGCAAGGGGTTGGAGGGTGCAAAGTGGGAGCGCCGGTATAGCCCCACAGTGGGGATTGGACTTGGCAATGGACATAGTACAGGTGGTGTCCATGCAGGCCCAGGAGATGGTGCTCGGTGTTGACAGGGGGCATGGGGAGCTAGAGGACAAGAGGTGCACTGGGGCCAATGGGTCTAATGCTTAGGGTCAGGGTGGCTGGCATCAGGGGGTACTACTGAGGAAACAAATTGGAGTAGGTCAGTGGTTACAAAGAAGGTTCCGGTGACCGAGAAAGCGTGTCACAGGAAGGGAGAGGATGCAGAGGGCCAGGCAAGGAATGGTGCCATTGTAGGCAAAGTTGAGGATAAGGTCAAGATTGTTGGGGAAGCAGGGGTACAGGCAGGAAGCAGTTCTGGGCTAAGCAAGGTTGAGGATAAGGTCATGATTGTAGGGGACTCCATGGTTAGGGTCATCAGCCGAAGGGAAAGTGTGGTAGGAGTAGCAACGTGTGGGTCAGTTGCTTGCCAGGAATGACAGCTGCGGAGGTCATTCACTACATCCCATCATGGGGCAAGCATCAGGATATGAGAACCTACCTGGTGTTCCACTTGGGAATGAATGACCTAGCTAGGCACAGCCTAATGGAAGTTCAAGCGAGGTTTGAAGCCCTATTGCGGTTCTGTAAAAACCTGTGCTTTCATTCACTGGCATTCTCAGAGGTGTTTCCAGTCCCTAGAACTAGCACGGATAGGCAGAAGAGGATAGCGGAGTTCAACAGCTGGCTATCTAAATGGTGTGTGCAGAAGGGCTATGGGGTGGTGGGCCAGTGGGGATCTCTCTGTCAGGATGGCAGCCTCTTGGCCCCAGATAGGCTGCACCTAAATAGACAGGACAAGGAGGTGCTTAAGTGGAAACCGGAAGAGTTCTTTGGTAAACACTGCAACATAAACTGAACCAGGGGGAGGAGATGCAAGTATTACCTAACAGTGCACTCAGCAAGGGGGACAGCTGTTCCCCCCACAGAGGACATGCCAACTGCTTAGGGCTGGATTTGCTTTCACTCACAAGGCAAAGACCATCGAGACAGGGTTGGTGGGGGCTAGGGAAACCACTTACTGGAGGGCCACGTGCACAAACACCAGAAGCCTGGGCAACAAGGTTCCAGACCTGGCAGTGATCATGGCAGAGGAAGAGTTGGACTTAGTGGGAATTATGGACACTTGGTTTCATGACAGACAGGAATGGGACATGAACATCCCAGGTTATATGCTGTTCAGAAAGGACAGGGTTGACAGGAGAGGTGTGGCATAGCACTGGATGTGAGGAAGGGGATGCAGGCATTGGAAACACAGGGCAGGCGGGGGGGACACGGAGGCTCTCTAGGTCTTGCTGGCCACAGAGAAGGGTGAGTTAGTGTGCACAGGAATTGTTTACAGGCCACGAGGACAAACAGTAGAGGTGGATAACCTAATGGTCGAGGAGATACTTAGGATGGTGGTCAAGGGGGAGGTGCTGCTGATGGGAGATCTTAACCTGCCAGATGTGGAGTGTGAATCAATGTATGCATCCTTATCCAAAAGCAGAGCGATTATGTACTCTCTACAGATAGCCCACCTCAGGCAGCTGGTCAAGGAGCCAACCAGGGATGGAATGGTGTGGGATCTGGTGCTTGCAAATGGTGACAGGGTGGGTGAGGTAGTGGTAAGGGATAATCTAGGTAGTAGTGATCACGACATGGTGTGGCTCACAGTACACACATTGGCCTCATGCCACTGGACCAATGTGAAGGTGCTGGATTTTGGAAGGGCTGATTCAGGTAAGATGAGGGAGTATACTCACCTGGCATTAAGGGGGATGGGGGAACTTAGGGGTCTGGAAAATATTTGGGCCATGATTAAGAGGGCAATCATGGGGGCCACAGACCACTATTCAAAGAGGGTGAGCAAGAACTGGAGGAAAAGCAGGCCACTGTGGTTCAGTAGGAAAGTGGGGGCCAGAATCAGAGCTAAGAGGTGAGCCTTCAGGCAGTACAAAAATACAGTGTGAGCTAGACCATGTGGTATACCAGGATAAGCAAAGGGAAGCTGGGAGAGTGGCCAGATGGGCTAAAACAGGATGGAAGAAATATAGCCAAGAGGGTCAAAGGGGACAAGACCTTTTTAGGTATATAAGTGAGGAGGAGAAGGTGGGACTGGGATACCTGGCCTCCTAGCTGAGACAGGGGAAAAGGTAGAGGGATACCAGGAGAAGGCTGAATTACTGAACAGTTACTTCAGCGCAGTATTCATGAGGGGGGAGTGACACTAGACTAACAGAAATGGAGGGGGTAGGGGTGGATGTGGAGATTTTGAATAAGCTTAAGGACCTGAGGGTGGACAAGGCCATGTGGACGGATGGGATTTGCCCTAGGGTATTGAGCAAGCTGGGTGAAGTGCACTAATGTGGACATACAGGATGGAGCTGGGAAGTAGCAGAGGAACCTAGGTATTTTGGAGGAGTGGGCCAGGAAGTAGAAATTATCGCTCAACATGGTGAAATGCAAAGTCATGCACCTGGGCAGAAGAAATGGAAGGACAGAATACAGACTGGGGAATATCCGCTAGCGGTTACCATGGAGGAAAGTGACCTGTGCATTATCATCTCTCATGACTTGAAGGTGGCTGGGCAGTGTGGCAGAGCAGTGGCAAAAGCCAGCAGAGTGCTGGGTTGTACTGGGAGGGGGATCAATAGCAGGAAGAAAGAGGTCCTGATTCCAATTTACACTCAGCTGGTCAGCCCTCATCTAAATATGGGGTCCAGTTTTGGAGGCCTTACCAAAAAAAGATGTGGAGAGGGTGCAAAGGAGGGCAACCAAGATAGTGAAGGGATTTAGTCACCTGCCATATGAGGAGAGGCTGGAAGCCCTTGACATGTACCTCTGGAGCTGAGGAGGGAGAAAGGGGACATGCTAAAGACCTTCAGTACCTAAAAGGGATCAACAAAGTGCCTACTGAGAACCCATTCCATTTGAAAGGTTGTCCCAGAAAAAGGGGTCATAATCTCCAACTCGAGGGAGGCAGGTTTAAGGGCAACATCTGAAAGAACTTCTTTACTGAGAGAGTGGTGGACACCTGGAATGGGCTGCCTATGGTGGGCAAGAATTCAGTGGGGGGTTCAATAGGCCATGGGACAGACACAGAGGGTTGTTGAAAGGAGGGGGGAATCTAAGGCAGGCCTAGGGGATGCTAGACAAATGGGCAGACTAGGTGGGCCAGGAGGTCCTTTCAGCCATCACTTTATATGGTCCTATGTGTTTATATGTACTATACAGTACATGTGTATTTCATTTTTATTTGTTAACCAAGTGAAGGCAACTGGGCCAAAGCCGAAGTATGTGTGTTTATCTGGGTTATGTGTTTATGTGTACTATACAGTAAACATGTATATCTGGGTTATGTGGTTACATGTACTACACAGTATAAGTGTATATCTGGGTTAAGTGTTTATGTGCACTATACAGTATATGTGTTTATCTGAGTTATGTGGTTATGTATACTATATATTATATGTGTATGTCTGGGTTCTATGTTTATGTGTATTATATAGTATGTGCATGCCTGGGTTATGTGTTTATGTGTACTGTACAGAATATGTGTATATCTGGGTTTTGTGTTTAAACTATACAGTATATGTGTATATCTGGGTTATGAGTCTATGTGTACTATACAGTATATGTGTATATCTGGGTTATGTGTTTATGTAAACTATACAGTATATGTGTATATATGGGTTATGTGTGTATGTGTACTATACAGTATATGTGTATATCGAGGTTATGTGTTTACATGTACTATACAGTATATGTGTTTATCTGGGTTATGTGTTTATGTGTACTATACAGTATGCATGTATATCTGGGTTCTGTGTTTATGTGTACTGTACAGAATATGTGTATATCTGGGTTATGTGTTTACATGTACTATACAGTATATGTGCTTATCTTGGTTCTGTGTTTATGTGTACTGTACAGTATATGTGTATATCTAGGTTATATGTTTACATGTACTATACAGTATATGTGTATATCTGGGTTATGTGTTTACATGTACTATACAGTATTCATGTAGATCTGGTTTATGTGGTTACATGTACTATACAGTATTAGTGTATATCTGGGTTATGTGTTCATGTAAACTATACAGTATATGTGTATATCTGGGTTATGTGTTTATGTGTATTCTACAGTACGTGCATATCTGGGTTATGTGTTTATATGTACTGTACAGAATAATGTATATCTAGGTTATGTGTATATAAACTATACGAATATATATACTGTATATCTGGGTTATGTGTTTATATATACTATACAGTATATGTGTATATCTGAGTTATGTGTTGATGTGTACTATAAAGTATATGTATATATATAGGTATATCTGGATAACTACATATGTACTATACAGTATATGTATATATCTGGGTTACATGTTTATGTACTGTACAGAATATGTGTATATCTGGGTTTTGTGTTTACATGTACTATACAGTATAATGTGTATATCTGGGTTATGTGTTTGCATGTACTATTCAGTATATATGTACTGTATATCTGGGTTATGTGGTTACATGTACCATACAGTGTATGTGTATATCTGGTTATACATTTATATATACCTACACGCATATGTATATCTAGGTTATGTGTTTACATGTACCATCAGTATACATGTTTATGAGTTATACGTTTATATACCATACGATATATGTATATATCTGGATTGTGTGTTTATGTACTATACAAAAATGTATATCTAGGTTATGTGTTTATATGTACTACAGAATATGTATATATCTTATGTGTTTTATATACTATACAGTATATGTATATCTAGGTTATGTTTATGTATACTATACAGTATATGTATATCTGTATTATGTATTTTCATGTACTATACATATATATATATATCTCAGTTATATGTTCAGTAACACTATACCAGTATATATGAGTTATGTGTTTATGTATACAATACAATATATGTATATCTTATATGTGTTTCATTACTATACAGTGTATGTATATCTGGGTTATGTATATCTGGGTTATGTATTTATGTATACTACACAATATAACCAGCATATCTAGGTATATGTTTATGTATACTATACAGTATGTATATCTTTTAGCCGATGCCTCTAAGGTCTCTCAGGGCCTGCTGGAAAGTGAGTCGGGGGGTGATAGCAGCATCATGGACCTGCAGTTTGGCTGCCCAGCAGGATTTGTCGGAGCTTTCTCCGGCTCTAGAGCAGTCAATCACCGAAGCAGACCATCCTGGACTTCTTCCTCCTCAATTACAGTCAGACTCATATTTATTACTCATATATAAGTCTGTTTAAGGCAGTGAGAGTGTCTTTTCTTCTTCTGACCCCTGGCACAGTAAGAGTGTGCCTTGATACTAAAAACCTTGAACATATCCTAATGCCTCCCCCTTTACAGTAAGCGTATTCAGGGGATAGGGGAGAATTGAGACATTTTCATTAACTTAGTTTCCTCTGGTGGTGTGAGAACCATTGGGACTGGAATTTCGAATCCTCAACCATCAATTATGGTTTCAATGTTCTCTGGCTATTTATGCTCAGACTCTGATTATTCTAAAACTGAGCCTGGACTGGATGATTGGAGATTTTCTGTTTACTTTATTGATTATTTATAGTTTTTTGGTTGAGTATAAGTTTGCATTGTTATTAGGATAATTCTGTTCTGAGTTGATGGTTATTTATTTGCTATAAATTTTATCTAATTTCCTTCCTCATTGAAGTAAGAGAGCTAAGTTTATTGTTTGTGTTGTAAAGTGATTTTTTGTTTTGTGTTTGTCAATTAATTTTATTTAGTAGATTATGTAGACTTATTTGGGTTATTGAAATGTATTGGAGCCCAAACCCCATGGTGTAGGTACTGCTGTATAGGTACTGCTGTATTATGCACTATGTTTCAATGCCGATGGCCAAAGTGAAGTGTATGAAAGGTTCAGATTAAGGTTCATATGAAGTACAAGCCTTGTGGTCAGGAGCTAGTTGAAACTGACATAATTCTGAATTGACATTATTTTGACCTGACATTATTCTGACCTATTCTCACCTGATGTTGAGTACGTGATGGAAATAACGTAATAAACCTGCAAGTACCTGACATCATTCTCACCTGATGTTGAGTATGTGATGGAAAGAATGTACTAAATTTGCAAGTTTTCAATAAGCTATTCAGTAGCTATGTGTCTGTTCAACAGGCTATTCATTAGAACTATTCATTAGTGATCTGTACACCTTCCAATGGGCCATTCATTAGCTCTTAGCACTATTCATTCATTCATTCTCATTTGAATATTTGCATACCTTCTCTGGAAGCAGCTATCAGGCAGAGTGTAAAGTGTATATAAACTGGCTGAATTAGCCAGAGTTAAGCTGAAAATCATGACATCTTAAGAACCTGCCGTCAGCTTCCAAGAGAAATGGGTAATATATATGCTCTATTATCTTGTAAACTATTGCCAGCTATATTTTTATTATAGTACCTGTAATGCTAATGCCTATATGCTGAAACAAAACCTCCTCCAGGTGAGGAAACAAGAACTCACTGCGTTGAGTGGCATTTATACTTCTCTCAGTACTGGGATCCCAGGGTCATAAGTCCAAATCCTGCAATAATCTTACAGTGGCGACCGTGGCAGGACATCTGGCTAATCCTGAAGGCTGAGAGTAAG
Source organism: Neoceratodus forsteri (assembly GCA_016271365.2). NCBI lineage: Eukaryota > Metazoa > Chordata > Ceratodontiformes > Ceratodontidae > Neoceratodus > Neoceratodus forsteri. The sequence continues at coordinate 17,057,218 of CM028129.1, read as the reverse complement.
TTTGGCAAGTGTTACAGGCTGTGTCCTTGATAAGGGTTGTAGCCTATCAAGGCACAGGGGAGAAGGACTGGAAACAGTCCGAGTGTTTGTGAAGTTCACAAACCAATAGTAAAAATGGCAATGAAAGACATTCTTAGTTTAGAACATCTTACTGAACAAAAAGTTACTAAAGTTAAACCATACTCTTCTCTACAAGATGATCTCCAGGCAGATGCGCCATGGAGGGCAGTGCTGATATCTGTATTTAAGATCTCAGTGAGAGATTACAACAGTACAACTTAATAGCACAGGACAAGGTAATGAAGCAACAGTATGTTGTTAACTTAAGAGAAGAAAATTACATTTTAAAGAATCAAGTTGACAAACTCAGTCACTCTTTAGAAGATGCGGAAACCACCATCCATTACCATCTGGACTCTATAGGGGAAGATAGAGACACATATGGCATGGAGCATTGTAGATTTAAACAAAACTAAATGGTTAGAAAGTGAAGTACAACACTTGGCATCAGTCATAATGGCCAAACAATCAGAAATTTTGGAACGGAAAACTGTCCCATTTGATCCTGGAGGGCAAGCAGCTGTTTCTTCTCAAATTGATATCTGGTAAGTGTTCTTACAGTTCACTCCCTATTTTTGTCTCCGACTTTTTTTTTATGGTTCAACAACCACTGCTTACCTTGGGTAAATGTTTAAAGCTGTTCTAATGTCATCTGCAACAGTTTGGGTGTGATATATATGTGTTTATTCAATTGTTATTGCTATTCACTTTAGGATACATTCAGACTCAATGGTATGCATCATGGTTGTTATGTGCTCCATGCCTAATTATTGGTGTGGTTATCCATGTTTCAAGGTCATTGTTAGATATTGTTCTGCCTATCTGTGATACTGGGGGTTGTTGTACAAGATTTTTGTCATGATTAGAATCCTGTTGTTACAGTTGATTTCTTAGGCAGAAGTTGTTCAAGATGGTAATGCAAGTGTTGATTGTTTGTGTAGTTAAAGATGGATGGTGTTTGAGAAAGGTATGTACTGTACCTTAGTGCAGCTCGGTACTTGACTGCACTACTGTTTCAAACCTAAATGGCTGTGTTTCATCTCCAACAGCCATCATTTTCATACTATGTCACCTTTAGCAAGTAACTTGACCTTATTGTGTTTCAACATTCTCTGTCACTACCAGTTCAAACATAATGTGTGAACCTATCTAAAGCACCCATTTCCACACAAATGTATGTTTTCATGGAAACACACCAAGGATGAATCCTACAATTTTACCTTTTTTTAATATAGTGCTTGCAGTCTGTCTGAGCAAAAAGGACAGACATTTTTTTTCTGTGCTTGCAGCCAACACAGTCAACGCCCAAGGCCTTCCTCCACAAAGGTTGGGTTGTAGACTGCTCCTTTGTTCCTCAACAATATCACATGATTCCCACACTACACAAGATGTTTAAGGGAGGGTTACTGCCCACGTATTTGATATATATATATATATATATATATATATATATACATATATATATATATATATATATATATATATATATACATAATATATAAATATATATATATATATATACAGTATACTGTTAAAAAAAATTACAGCTGTTTGTTAAAAGAGTTTACCATCTATAGTTAAAAACAACTTTTGTTTTTATGTGTGACCATGGCGTGATAATTTTTTTTTCTTTTAAAAATGAATTCTAAGATTTACGTACGTACAGTATTACCATCAATCCGGATCTTTTATAAACTCGGCTGACATTTTCTAATGCTTAGGATAAGGGAACCCAGGGATGCTTGGCTTCTTTTATCCTATCAAAATAATCTTGTTTTATTTTCAGGATTGTGCATGTACAGTATTTCCACATATTCATATCTTTTGATTGTCTTTTCAGCTCTTTTATCCTGTCAGACAAATACAAACCAACTTTTGATAGCCTTACCGCAATGGATGCAATCATCTGCCTTCTATAAGCACAAGTTAACAAAAAACAGAGTGGTGGTTTCCTCAAATAATTCTTTCAACCAAAACTAAATAATTTTTACCAAGGACTGCAACTTACAAACTTAAACTTTGTCCCACTCTCTGCAACTTATTCTATGGTCGTGGTCAACACAAATTAATTCACAATGCTCTGAGATTCCTGGACTCTAAACTAAATATAGAAACATAGACTTTGACGGCAGATAAGGACCACTTGGCCCACCCAGTCTGCCTCTTTCCCTACCTACTGGATAAGCTGCAGATTCTAGTTAACCAAGAGCCTACTTCCTGTACCCCCACTACAATTGCCTTATGTCTGTCCCATGCATGTATGAATTCCCCCACTGTTTTAGACCCAACAACCTCCCCAGGAAGGCAGTTCCATGCATCCACCACTCTCTCGGTGAGAAAACATTTCCTCACATTACCCCTGAACCGTCCCCCCATTATCTTTAAATTGTGCCACCTTGTTCTTACACATCTCTTTTTCTGAAAGATGCTACCCTCCTGGACTTTGCTGATTCCCTTGAGATCCTTGAACATTTCTATCATGTCCCCCCATCCCTCCTTTCATCAAGGGAATACATATTAAGCTCTCTCAGTCTCTCTTCATATTGTTTCTGATGCAGACCCTGCACCATTTTAGTTGCCCTCCTCTGGACTGCTTCCATCCTGTCTATGTCCTTGCATAGATGAGATCTCCAAAACTGCACACAGTACTCCAGATGGGGTCTCACCAACTGTCTGTACAGAGGGATAACCACTTCCCTTTTTCTACTTGTGATGCCCCTTCCTATGCATCCCAGTATCCCCCTGGCTCTCCTTACTGACTTCTTACATTGCTTACCAACCTTTAGATCATCTGATATGACTACCCCCAGGTCCCTTTCCATTTTTGTTGTTGTTAGTACCTCTCCTGCTATTGTGTATTGCAGTGTATATGTGTTCTGTTGTTTCAAATGTATGTTATGCATTACGCTCAATACTAATATTGTTTTATTGCAAAACATGTTCATGTTTTATGCTTATGCTATTATGATTTGATATACATCTTGCTATACTTTATCAAGTGTGTATTCAGCAAACTGCTCCACATTTATCAATGTTTTTAATGCCCACAACCAAACCTAGATACTGGGGTCAGCACTTCTGACCCACCCCTACAATATGTACCAAGCAAAACCCCAGACAAATTAATGCTCTATTTGTCTTATCACTCCCAGGTACCCCTGGAAAATAAAGTGCACTCTATGCACGTTTTGTAATTTTAAACCTTAACAATTGTAATATGGCAGAATTTAGTTTATGCTCCAGAACCTATGCTTCAAGGTTCCATAGCAGGTCTTACCTCACTCAGTACTTTGGAGTATTTCACTATACTTTGTAAAGAAGGTATACCCTTTCACGTGTCACAGGTGCAATAGGCACTATTATTAGTTGGCACAGGCAAACAATATATATATTTGTCCCACTATTACATAGTGTAATGGGCATATTGCCAAAACTATATGCTTTGAGTGTGTTAGTATAACATTACAAGATTTTACAACACAGACCTCAGTTAGGCCTGCCAGCAACACACATACAGGGAAATCATGTTCATCACTGTCATAGCCTCTTCTGCGATTTGAAAGCAGGGTGTAACCATGACATTGTCATGGATTCACAAATGGTCAAATGGTATTATTGGACCTCGCCTGCACACCCAGGTGTGTGGTCGACACCCCATTTTTATTTTTCTCTTTCCACAATTGTCAGAAATTCAGGCTCTGTCACACCACTTTTTACAAAACAAAAAGGTCATTGGTTTAACAGATTGTTATTTATGTGTTCTTAACTGAGTTTCTAACACACTTTACAAGTTTGCAGGTTTCCTCGGTGTGGCACACATAACATCTCCATGTACAACAGCAGTAACACTTTCATCTAAGCTGCCAAAACATTCATCTTTTTCCTAGAAAGAAAACAGCTGCCACAGCTTCAATGTCATTCCATATAAGGACTACTACATCAAACAAAATATTATTACCTGTACAAGTGTAATGTTTTCAACAAAATTACACCTGCTTATAAACCTTTAAATCAGCTAAACATGGTCCAACCCATTCAGACTCTACAATCAAGCCCATTGTGTCTGCCTACTATTAAGCTAAGCCTGGGGTAGGGGCAATCCCCTAACTTCTGCAAGTAGATTCTTCTTCAGTTGATCTTCAAGCAAGACATCCATTTTCTCCATTGCTGCTCTTTGCCAGCCTGGATGGCACCTTATACAGACTAATCGTTACTTATAAACTGTTAATCTTTGTGCCAGGGTGTCATCAACTACCACAACACAAACGCTATGCCAGTGTGTGTGGATATTTCCTTAAAGGACTCAGTGCACAATCTAATGCACCCCTTGCCAAGGCGTCTGCCAATCCAGCCATCCAGCAGCCAGCAATATCAACATTGAATTTCTTACTATGATGGTGTTTCATCTTTCAGTTACCATCTGCATAGCCCCATGTGCCTTGTGGGGTTACCACCTTTCTGCAAACAATGAACTTTATGTACTGTTATTCATATAAACTTTCTAAACCGGTCATATATGTTTTATAAGGACCTATCTGTCAAGAGACATTATCAACAAATTCTTCATTCAAGCTCCAAGGGTGTGCCACACCTCAACACCAGGCAGCCTCTACCTTATCCACTCTCAAAGTGGATTCCATGAACTCTTCTTCATCAACAAATATTGTTATGTCATACTGTGTTCTATGTGGGATCACACGTTAACATCTTTTTGCAAATTTCAATTGTGGTGTTGACATCCCTGAGTTCTGTACTATGTTTTACAAACACCCCATTTGTGCTCCTTTTGTGACCACCCCTGTACCAACTCCTAAACAAGCCCATTTTTGACAATAACCCTGACTAGCTGTCTGCTTTTTACAAACTACATACATCTTTGTCTCCTTTTAGGTTTCAGTCTGTGATGATTCATCACACATGTAACCCTGTTTAATTTTTTTATCATATATTATTAATGCTAATGCTTTGCTGTCTGCGGCATACTATCATACAATATTATCATTAACACTCCATTACAAGGCTCGTGCTTCGGGCTTGTAAATGATTCCAACCACTTCCCTATGGTTATGTTGCCCCTTTTGAGACAATAAGGCGGGGAATGCTGCCCGTGGGTCCCACAGCCCTTGCACCCTCATGCACACGCCAATGACAGATGTTTTATTATTATTGTAATATTGTTGTATTGCACTAATATGTAGTAATGGGTATCCACTGTACAGGCATGGGTACTAGGGATCATGCTTGCTAAGTGTATACACAATACAGTATACATTTATTTTACAGCATTATTTCTTAGATTTCTGTTGAATGTAATGTTCATTTGCTTATATGAGGCATATGTGCTTTGGGCCTAACCATATATTTTTACCAAAGTATTCTTGTACACATGTATTTCTGCTGACACTGCTTTGCACCATAATGACTTTGCACCTGCTACAACTTCTGTGCCATCTTTGTTCTAACGAATGTTACTTTTTTGTATAACGTAATGCTTTTAAGTCTGTGTTTTAACTGGTACTAGTATTTTTTCTCTTGTTAAGTATTTGTTATCTCCGCTGTTTAATAAGAAATATCAGAAATGAAATGCTTATGATCAGAGCTGCAGGTATCACTCACACTATGCTGTAGCTTACACCATGTGAAGGATTGAGTTATCTCTCTCCTTCAAGTGGGGGACTGTAAGGTACTGCTGTATAGGTACTGCTGTGTTATGCACTATGTTTCAATGCTTGATGGCCAAAGTGAAGTGTATGAAAGGTTCATGGTAGGTTCAGAGTAAGGTTCATATAAAGTACAAGCCTTGTGGTCAGGAGCTAGTTGAAACTGGCATCATTCTGAATTGACATTTATTTTGACCTAACATTGTTCTGACCTATTCTCACCTGATGTTGAGTACGTGGTGGAAATAACGTACTAAACCTGCAAGTACCTAACATCATTCTCACCTGATGTTGAGTACGTGATGGAAAGAATGTACTAAATTTGCAAGTTTTCAATAAGCTATTCAGTAGCTATGTGTCTGTTCAACAGGCTATTCATTAACCCTATTCATTAGTTATCTGTACACCTTCCAATGGGCCATTCATTAGCTCTTAGCTCTATTCATTCATTCTCATTTGAATATTTGCATACCTTCTCTGGAAGCAGCTATCAGGCAGAGTGTAAAGTGTATATAAACTGGCAGAATTAGCCAGATTTAAGCTGAAAATCCTGACATTTTAAGAACCTGCCATCAGCTTCCAAGAGAAATGGGTAATAACTATGCTCTATTATCTTGTAAACTATTTCCAGCTATATTTTTATTATAGTACCTGTAAAGCTAATGCCTATATGCTGAAATAAAATCTCCTCCAGGTGAGGAAACAAGAACTCACTGTGCTGAGTGGCATTTATACTTCTCTCAGTACTGGGATCCCAGGGTCATAAGTCCAAATCCTGCAAGAATGTTACAATGGTTGTGTGCTATTCATCCTCTGCCCTTCATGCCCTCCACCACTTTATCTCCCCCATTGCAGTTTACAACTTACCAGCACTGTAGAGCACTGGGCATTGCTCACCAGGTGGGGGGACAGGAGTTGGGGGGTGTGAACAGTGGAGGGTGAATGAATGGGGCCACTGCATCAGGGTCATGAGAGTCAGGAGATGCCCTGGGGAAAAATGGAACCCAGACCATGGTGCTCCATGTCTGGTCTCCATACCCAAGGGCACCACCAATTTTGGTGGGCAGGTGGCTCGGACGGCCCTGGAAGTTCATCCAACTCATGCAGTGTTATGTAATGCCAGGTACATCAAAAGCAAGATTGCAATAATTGCAGATCTTGTGAGAGCAGTGGACCTGGCATGCATCACTGAGACCTGATTGGATGAGAACTCTGGCCCCATATTGGAGGCTACAACTCCGGCCAGGTATTTGGTGATTCACCACCTGAGACTGAATTGGGGGGGGTGTTTGCGGTCTGTTTTAAGACCGAACTGGACCTCACAAGTGTACCGGTTGAGGAGGCCCAGTCATTTGAACGTACTATGGTAGCAGGTGTAGGTTGTAGGATCACTCTCATCTACCATCCACCCGGGGATGAGAAGCGATTCCCTCTGGAAGTAGCGGACTTCCTGATCAACATGGTGTTTGGGTCACCCAGACTGATGGTCCTGGGTAATTTTAGCACCTGGGTCGATGACAGACTCTCGCAATTTGGTCAGCACTTCCTCCAGTTGATGACATCTCTGGGCCTTATGCAGATTGTTTCTACTGCAACCCACAAACACAGTCATTCTCTTGACTTATTTTTTCTCCTGGGGATCGAAGCCTCAGATTTGGGAGTGGAACCAGTCAGATGGTCCGATCACTACACCGTGCAGTTCAGTTTTTGCACACACACCCCTTTGTAGGCCTACCCTGTGGAGTTAGTCACGTATCGCTCTTTATGAGATGTAAGCTCTGAAGGCCTGGAGGTGGTGCTTGACCTATTGGTTCTTCCATTGGCAAACAATGACCCAGAAGCCCTAGTGATAGCCTATACTAATGTCATTTCTATGGCCCTGGATGTCATTGCTCCTTTCCAAGTTAGTCCTCTCTTCCTTCACCCTCAGTCCCCTTGGTTTGATGGGTCCTTGAGGGAGACGCAGTGACTAGGACAAAGGTTAGAGCATTGCTGGTGGAGATCCACCTTTGATGCCAATCACCCTTAATTGATGGATCATTATCAAGCCTATCAATCTGCAATCACCCATAAGAAGGCAGAGTTCCTGTCTGGGGAGATTGCAGTCACTCAGAACTGACCAGCTCAGCTTTTTTGAACCATGGACAAACTGTGCAACCCAGCCTGTCTACAGGTCCAAAAAGCGTTTTTGCAAGTTGAGCATGATGAGCTTGCTCGATTCTTTGTGGCTAAGGTGGTCGACATCAGGGCGTAACTCCAACTGGTACACTCTATGGGCATTGCTTTGAACTGGTGTTTGGTCACTGCCCCTCAGTTTTCCTGGAGTACCTTCAACCAGCTGGAGTTTGTGGATATCATGTGGATTGTCCAGGGTATGTGCCCTACTTGCTGTAGTTTGGACCCATGACCATCCACCCTGATTTTGGGTTGTAGTGACATCTTTGGTCCAGTCCTAGCACAGATAGTCTGGTGCTCATTGGAAACAGGTGAGTTTCCTAGCTCTCTGAAGGAGGCGGTGGTGACACCCCTCCTGATAAAAGCTTCTTTGGACCCAGACTGCCATGCAAACTATGGACCAATCTTGAAAGTCCCCTTTATGGGGAAAATGACAGATAAAGTAGTAGCCATACATAATATCTATGAACCTCTTCAGTCCAGTTTTTGAAAGAGGCACAGTACTGAGACAGCACTGGTTTGGGTGCTCAATGATCTCCCGATGGCAAGAGATCAGAAGAACTGTTCCATCTTGATTCTTCTAGATTTCTCTTCAGTTTTTTTCCTGTGGACCATGGGGTTCTGCCTGTCCACTTGAGGTTCATCTGTGGCCTGTCATGTATGATCCTCAGGTGGTTTTCATCTATCCTCATCAGAAGAACTCAGAGGGTGGTGTCTGGGATTTATTCCTCTGACCCAGTTCCATTATCATGTGGGGTTCCTCAGGGATCGGTGTTGTCCCCCATGTTGTTCACAGTGTACATGCTACCCCTCAGAGACATTGTAAGAAGGTATGGGCTGAGGTTTCACTGCTATGCTGATGATACCCAGCTCTACCTTTCTTTTGCGCCTGACCAGGATAGAGCTTTCTCAGTATTTAATAACTGCCTCGGAGGACTCGGGTCACCAGATTGGGGGGTTGGGGGTGGGTTCACTCTCAGAACTTGTTCTTGGGGGTTTACCACTCCAGATCTTCGAACAGGTGTGAAACCTGGGGGGCATTTTTGATGAGGGAGTGACACTGCATTTCCAGGTGTTAGCTGTCATTAAATCCTCTTTTTACCATATGAGGAATATCTCCAGAGTTAAGCATCGTGTTCCCTCTGGTGATCTTCCTACATTGGTCCATGCCTTTGTGTCCTCACACCTGGATTACTGCAATGCCCTTTACCTAGGGCTACCGGGGGTGGAGAGTCACCGCTTGAAGCTGGTGCAGAATGCTGCAGCCTGGTTATTTACTGGAACCTCTCAGTCCTGTCGTATTTCTCTGGTGCTGTGCAAACTGCACTTGCTGCCAGTACAGTGGCAAATCACCTTCAAAGTTGGACTTCTGAGTTATAAAGCCCTACATGGACAGGGTCCAGACTACCCAAAAGAGCTTCTGGTCCCTTAATGCCCTGGACGATCACTCCTCTCAACTGGTGAGGGGTTGCTAGAGATTCCAAGGGTTTGTTTAAAATCTTCTGAGGCCCGGGCATTTATGCTCATGGCCCTTATCCTTTGGAAATCTCTACCCCATCAGTTACATGAGTGCACAACCATGGAAGGATTTAAACAGGCTCTTAAAACCTTCTTATGGACTCAAGAATTTGGGGAATAATGTGTATACTGTTTGCTGGTTTTATCTGTATTTTATAATATTTATAATATATGTGATTCTGCACTGTAGCTGTTTTAACTGTTTTGTGAGGCACCTTGGTAATTGAAAGGTGCCATATAAATGAAATGTATTGATTGATACATGTACTATACAGTATATGTGTATATCTGGGTAATGTGGTTACGTGCAGTATACAATATATGTGTATATCTGGGTTATGTGTTTATGTGTACTATACAGTATATGTGCATATCTGGGTTATGTGTTTAGGTGTAATATACAGTATATGTGTATATCGGGGTTATGTGTTTCATAAGTTTCATAGGTTTATAGGTTTTTTCAAGCTAGAGAACAATAGTCCATAATGCTTGCCTATTAATTTTGGCTATAATTAAATATATTTATCTTTATCTGTCATCACCAGATCCAAGTTTTTTTTGAATGTATCCAAATTTGCACTTTCTACTACAACAATAGGAAGATTATTCCATATTGGGATTGATCTTACACTGAACCAGTTTTTCCTCCTTAATGAATTACATTTTCCAGTCAGTAACTGTTTGTTATGTCTATGACTACTAAGTCGAAATTTGGGTTTGAATAAACCTATTCCCTCCATAAGTGTAGATTCTTGTAGTAGGCCATAAATGAGGCACAGATCTCCCCAAGCCTTCTGTATTTTAAAGTATATAATTTCAAATCCTTCAGCCTGTTTTCGTAGTTTTCCCCTTTCATTCCTATTATTGCCCTACTGAATCATCTCTGTACTCTTTCAATTTTGTTGATGTCTTCCTTTATGTATGGAGACCACACTTGAACACAATACTCAAGATGAGGTCTCACCAGAGCATTATACAATGGCAACATAACTTCTTCTGTCCTGCTTGCCACATGTCTAAATACACAATTTAGATTCTGGTTTGCCTTTTTAACTTGTTTGGTGCAATGCAATGTGTTTATGTGTATTATACAGTATATGTGAATATCTGGGTTATGTGTTTATGGGTACTATACAGTATATGTGTATATCTGGGTTATGTGTTTACATGTACTATACAGTTTATGTGTATAACTGGGTTATGTGTTTACATGTACTATACAGTACATGTGTATATCGGGGTTATGTGTTTACATGTACTATACAGTATATGTGCATATCTGGGTTATGTGTTTACATGTACTATACAGTATATGTGTATATCTGGGTTATGTGTTTATGTGTACTATACAGTATATGTGTATATATGGGTTATATGTGTACATGTACTATACCGTATATGTGTATATCTGGGTTATGTGTTTATGTAAACTATACAGTACTGTATATGTGTATATCTGGGTTATGTGTGTACATGTACTATACAGTGTATGTGTATATCTGGGTTACGTGGTTATGTGTACTATATAGTATATGTGTATATCTGGGTCATGTGTTTATGTAAACTATACAGTATATGTGTATATTGGGGTTATGTGTTTACATATACTATGCAGTATATGTGAATATCTGGGTTATGTGTTTATGTGTACTATACAGTATATGTGTATATCTGGGTTATGTGTGTACATGTACTATACAGTGTATGTGTATATCTGTATAATGTGTTTATGTGTAGTATACAGTGTATGTGTATACCTATGTTATGTGTGTACATGTACTATACAGTATATGTGTATATCTGAGTTATGTGTTTACATGTACTATACAGTATATGTGTATATCTGGGTTATGTGTTTACATGAACTATACAGTATATGTGTATATCTGGATTATGTGTTTATGTGTACTATAGAGTATATCTGTATATCTGGGTTATGTGTTTATGTGTACTATACAGTATGTGTGTGTATATATATGGTTATGTGTTTACATGTACTATACAGTATATGTGCATATCTGGGTTATGTGGTTACAAGTACTATACAGTATATGTGTATACCTGGGTTATGTGTGTACATGTACTATACAGTATATGTGTATATATGGGCTATGTGTTTATGTGTACTATACAGTATATGTGCATTTCTGGGTTATATGGTTACATGTACTATACAGTATATGTGTATATCTGGTTATGTGTTTACATGTACTATACAGTATGTGCATATATATGGGTTACGGGGTTACATGTACTATACAGTATATGTGTATATCTGGGTTATGTGTTTACATGTACTATACAGTATATGTGTATACCGGGGTTATGTGTTTACATGTACTATACAGTATACATGTATATCTGGGTTATGTATTTACATGTACTATACAGTATATGTGTATATCTGGGTTATGTGTTTACATGTACTATACAGTATATGTGTGTATCTGGGTTATGTGTTTATGTGTACTATACAGTGTATGTGTATATCTGGGTTATGTGTGTGCATGTACTATACGGTATATGTGTATATCTGGGTTATGTGTTTACATGTACTATACAATATATGTGTATATCTGAGTTATGTATTTACATGTACTGTACAATATATGTGTATATCTGGGTTATGCGTTTATGTGTACTATACAGTATATGTGCTTATCTGGGTTATGTGTGTACATGTACTATACAGTATGTGCGTATATCTGGGTTATGTGTTTACATGTTGTATACATCATATGTGTATATCGGGGTTATGTGTTTACATGTACTATTCAGTATATGTGTATATATGGGTCAGGGCTGGATTAAGGCAAAGGCAACATAGGCACTAGCCTTGGGCCCCAACTGCCAGTAGGACCCCCCAACAATCCCCCAACTATATTTACTACATACCCATTTCTTTGTGCTGAATTTTCTTGTAATGGACTTGACTGCTGAATAAGATGAACAAGGCAGAAGCTGAACTGTGATGGAAATCTCACCTCCCTGATTAGGTGTTAAGTACAGCTGGTGACTTCAGGGGGCTGGAACCAGATTAACCTTTGAAGTGTAGACATGCCCTATTCCTTTGCTTTTTCTGCTTGACTGTGAAGCTCACCTCCCTTATTAGGTGTTAAGTACAGGTGCTAACTATGTGGTGCTCCAGCCAGACTGGATTTTTATGGGAAAATAGGACATTTTCCTTTGCTGTGTCACCCACTCCCCTGGTATCCCAAGTGGGAAGAATTAGCTAGAAAGATCCCTGCCCCCCTCCCAATTTGGTGTTCCTGACAGAAAGAGAATGACTGGTGCTGCAAATCTTGAATGGGGGCCCCCTGCAGTAGTTTGTCCACTACTCATCTCATCTGTTGTGCATTTGAGGGGAGGGGCTAATATTCATACTGGAAGGATCAGACAGCCAGCTTATTGGAGAGCCTGTTCCAAGCTCCAGCTGCCTCTCATTAGCACATGGATGTTCTGCTGTTGAAAATCTGGAGTGAAAAAATTACAAATTCATGAAGTTACGAGGGTGAGTGGAAACTGCGTAATGCAACTCATAACAGTCATTTTATGGACTTTTATCACCAAGGTTTCAACATAGCCATTTTAAGACACTCTGCTCCAGAACAGTGTCACTGTGATTTTCTTAATCTGTCCCAAACATTTATTTCACACACCAACCGCGCCATTGTGTGCTACATGTGCGAAAACACATTGTGGGCAAGATGTGAAAAATAACAGCTTTATCATTCATAAGGAGGTGTGGTAAAAAGTTAATATTGAAAATCTGGGAGTGAAAATAAAAATTCTCAAAGTTACGAGCGTGTGTAGGAACTGCGCAATGCATGCTCGAAAAACAGTCATTTTGGGAATATTTTCACCAGATTTTCAATATAGGGTTTTTGGAGGCCTGTCTCATAAACTGTAACACTGTTGTTTCATTAATTGGTCCTGAAACATGGTTCCATGCAGTGACCTCGAAATCACCTTTCAGGACCGAATAACAAAATGACAGTGACTGAGTTCATGAGGTGGGGTCCCAAGAACCCCATGTTGAAAATTTAGTGAAAGAATTCCCCAAAATGGCCAAGATATCCACCTAAATTGAAAAAAACCCTATTTATGCCATTATACAGCTTACCAGCATTTCTTCAGTTCACGGTCAGCTTTGAAGAGTGCAGATGTGTTCCCAGTCCACCGAAGATTGTCACGTGGGGCTCCAGAGGTAAGTATGGGGTGAGGGGGATGTGGGGAGGTGGGGTGCACAGATGGAGGGCACGGCTTAGGCGAGGAGTCATCACAGACAGTGCAGGTCCATTTTCTTTATTTGTACAGGTAAAAAAACACATTGTGACTATTGGCATGCTGGGGATGGACTCCCAGTATGCTACCTGGATGTTTGGTGGGGAAGTAGGAGTGGAGCCAATGGGGATTGGGCACCCCATTGGCCATACAGTGTGCTTGGGGGATGCATGAGCCAAGGGGGGATTGGGCACCCCCCTCATCGCACAACAAATGAGGGGTACATCATGCCAACGGGGATTGGGCTACCCTGTTGGCAAATTAATTGGGAAGGGGATCATGCCGACAGGGTGATTGGGCACCCCGTCGGCTTTTATTTTATTTATTTATTGAAATGTTTCACCAGAAAGTCACACTGAACAGCTGGCATTGGCTTTGTGGGGACTGTGAGACACCAACGGAGACGCTGTTTCATATGGACACCACACAATGCAGCTTGTAATTGGCTCCTGCAATCAGGTATGCCCCGCAGCAAAAACATCTGATTGCATAGTGACGGAGCACTCCCTGATTGCAGCAGCTCAGTTTCTTTGATCACAGTGACATGCTCATTAACTGCTGTCTGTGACAGCGTGCCCCTCTGTTCACCACAGTGGAGACCAGCCACAGATCGGACTGCTGCCATTTGGCACAACACTGCCACACCTTCACAACCTGCTTGAGAAGGAAGGTGATGCAATGTGTTTCTTGCACAAGCATGCAAGCAACACAAAAATGTCACCATGAATTATGTAGCGATAGTTCTTCAGACAGCCAAGGGAGCAAGGAAAAGTAAACCACTATAACGCAAGCCTTTGAATCAAGGCAGGTTTGTTTCTTCTAATCACTCTCTGTCATGCAAAATCACGACACGCATAAGTGAGATGATAGCTCTTGACCTCCAGCCATTCTCTCTTGGTAAAGGCACTGGTTTCAAAAGGCTTGTGAAGTTACTTGAACCCCAGTACACTCTTCTATCTCATACAACAGTTAGCCATGCTATTGTACCATCCATGTATACCACATTGAAAAACAAAATTTGGGAAGAAATAACGTGCTGAAAGTGATATTATTCACTTCACTTCTGACATCTGGACAAGCACTTCAGCCCGTAATGCATACCTGTCTTCAGCAGCTCCCAGGGGCAGTTTGCTGGAAATGAAACTGAAGTGAAGAATGCCGCCAGATCAGATCAGATCAGAATACAGATCGTGCTAGTGCATTGCGAAAAATGGTTGTTTTGCATGTTGCAGTTTTTGAGGGAGAACACACTGCGCCCAATATCTTGTTCGGTATAAATGTTATGATGAATAACTGGATCTGTGCGAGTAAATTAAATCCTGGCGTGTTTGTTACTGATAATGCTAGAAACACCTTGAAAGCAATCAGAGATGGGGGTTATGAACATGTTCCCTGTTTTTCACACAACAAAGCTTGTTGTGCATAACACTGTTAGCGATAATAAAGTGACATGTAATTTATTCAGCATTGCATGATATTCTGTGGTCGTTTTTGTCATTCAGTAAAATCAAATGGGTACTGGAGCAACTTCTAAAAAGAAACTGATAGTCCAGAGCACCGCTTGTTCCAAGATGTCGAGACCAGGTGAAATTCAACTTTTTATATGCTGGAACGGCTGCTAGAGCAAAAACTGGCACTGCATGCAATGGTGAGTGAGCAGGATACTGGTGGCAGCATAACATGAATGCAGTGGGGTGAAACAGAAGCTCTTGTTGATGTGTTAAAACCATTTGAACAATCATCATATGATCTGAGTGCTGAATTGTCTTCCCTAAGTCAGGTCATACCCCTGATTCACATCTTGTTGTGCAAGATGGAAGCATTCCCCGCCAAAAAAATAAGATGTTCCTGAAGAGGTTGCTTCTCTTGCAAATGTTTTCATTGAACAACCTCACAGGCATTTTGACAGAGTTTTTGAAGACAAAAAGTATGTTCTTGCAACAATTGTTGACCCTTATTTGAAAGCATCTGTTTTATGAAAGGAGGTTGTAGAAGCTTTAAAAAAATGACTTAGTAAGGGAGGTTCTGTATGTTAAAGACACTGCTATGCCTGCTTTCAGTGACATGGGAGGTGAGGTTGCTCATGGTACCGGTAATGTCGAGCATCACTCTCAGGAAAATGAAAGAGATGGCACTGGATTTGGTGATGCACAGACAGGAAGTGAATCCACCACAGTTTCAACACTACACTCTGGTGTGATATTTGGGCTCACAGCAGTCTTTTAGAAGACTCAAACGGAGATGCTATCTTTAGGAATACTATTAGTGCAGGGAATTTGGTGGTCAGTTACTTGGGGGGATAAAGTAACACTTCAAAACAGATCCCTTAAAATACTGGATGTCAAAAAATATGGTGTGGCCTGCACTCACTCAAATAGCTGTAAAGTATTTAGGCTGCCCTCCTACGAGTGTGCCTTCTGAAAGAATATTTAGTACTGTAGATGATGTAGTTCCACACAGGTCCAGTCTCAAGCCAAAGCAGATAGAAGAGCTTCTTTCCTGAAAGTAAATCTCCCATTGCTGGATTATGACTGTCAGTGATATACATGCATTGTGTTGGACTTAATCCAACATGCTCATGTGATTTTATTTTTTACTGTTCACCTGTTAGAACCTGTGTTTCTTCACCACTATTGTTTCCTGGGCTAGTGGTGCCATAAGTGTTACAGGTGCATCTTGTCTAATCCAGCTGATATGGGTAGGATAGATTGGCCTGAGTTTCATACTTTGTGGTTTCACAAAGAAACAATGTGTATGTTCAGTTTTCAATCTGGTTCTGCAGTCACCAACCTGGTTTAAAATTTTTTTCTCAGAAAATAGCAGAGAAATGTGGGTGCGCAACCATAGTATCTCCCATGTTATGAATCATTTATAACTGCCCTCAGTAGCTGCAGTATAGTCCCTGAAAGATTAACTGGAACCAAAAACGTAACCCATGAAAAGGGCAAAGAGAGGACGGCGACTGCTAAAATGGTGATGGCATTTCGGCTACTGTTAAAATGGCAACGGTATATTATGGCTACTGCACTAATGGTGTTAATGGACCTTCCCCTCTCCCTGAGGTGTTATGACCTTGGAGTTGATTATAACTAGTAAGGGGTGTGTGGGCGCGAACCCCTCACAATGAGGAGTGCTGGAGGCGAAGTCCCCAGCATAAAAACAAATGCTGCCATTAGTGCAGTAGCTGTTCTATACCATTGCTATTTTAACAGTAGCCAAAATGCTGTCACTGTTGTAGCAGTTGCCATTCTCTTCTCACCCTTTTCACACAGAACCATGAAAAAAGCAATGCAATGCTTAGTTACTCTGCATGACAGGGCCATGGGGTGCATTCAGCATCATTTGTCATCTCAGATGCTGAATACATCAGTCGACCAGCCTGACACGTTAGTCATGTTACACCTTGGCTGAGGCGAACGTGACTCAGAATGGCAGTGCATGGTCCTTAGTAACTTTAGGTTAGGCAACTAACTTTGGAGGCAAAGTTACCATGACCCATGCTTTGATCTTACATTTCCAAAACTGTGCCAGTTATAACATCTGCAATGATATGGGTGTGGGAGGGCCCTGTCATTCAGAGTCAGTCTTTTCATTCAGTGTGTCTCAAATCTGTTTTTCAACGATGACAAAATTAAACAGTACAATGTGCGATGCTGAGCAAGAGGCGTGAGGCCATTGTAATTTGACACGATCTGCCGTCGCCAACAGGTTTTTTTTATTTATTGTCTCAGAAAGTAGCAGAGAAATCTGGGTGGGGACCAAAGTACAAGGAAACTAACATAGAAACATAGACTTTGATGGCATATAAGGACCGCTTGGCCCACCTAGTCTGCTCATTTTCCTACCTAATGGATCAGCTGCAGATCCTAGTTAAGCAACAGCCTACTTCCTCCTACCCCCCCAATAGAATTGCCTTATGTCTGTCCCATGCATTCTTGAATTCCTCCACTGTTTTTGACTCTATGACCTTCTCAGGAAGGCTGTTCCATGCATATACAACCATCTCTGTGAAGAAATCAAACAAAATCTTTATTTATCCAGGCGAACACCGTTGAGCATTGCTTATTTACAAGATGGATCTGGTTAGCACAAGAACAAAGGACATACAATTTATAAAAAGGTTACAACACAACATCCAAATAATACTATAAAAAAATAACAGCGGCACAATAGTTATTGGTAACACAAATGGAGAACCAATGAAGAACAATGATTCGATACCTTCATAATGTAGAAATGTGTCTACAACCATAGCTAGGTGAACTATGCAAGAACAGCAGGTAATGATATACTGAATGCATTGCCCTGTGGGACAAGACATTCAGGGTTCCCAGTAAGTGAAACAGAGTGGGGGGTGGCAGGCAGGGGGGAAGGGGAATATAGACTGCGTGGTTGACGGTACTAAGGGGGAGAGATAAGAGCCACAAAGGGGACACAGGATAGGGGGACAGAGACCACAAGAAGATGACAGAGTGGTAAAATACAAGTAGAAGTGTGAATACAAGTAGAAGTGTGGAGGAGAAGCCACTAGACTAGGCATAGCAAAGAAGACAGATGCCAACAAGATGAGCCACAGATGCAGGGGAAGTCTAGGATCGATGGAAACAGTCACAATATTCCTTGACCGAATGGGCATATAGTGTCTTGAAGGAGGATAGACTGACTGAAGTACTCAGCTTTAGTGTTTTTTGTATTTTATTCCATAGAGATGGCAGTGCATAGCTTACAGCCGTTCTTCCCAGGAGTGTTTTAAGCTTAGGCAAAGGAAATAAATGAGTAGCTTCTCGGAGCATAATTTCCTAACTCACAAAGCGGAAGACAATCTGAGATGTATCAAGGGAAGTTTTTTGATAATAGCTCTGTACATCCAAAGTGCAGCATTTCTGTTTCTCCTATACTGAAGGGAGGGCCGCCCCACAGCAGTGTAAAGGGCACAATGGTGAGTAGAGAAAGAGAGACTGGTAATGTATCTCACGGCCCTGTGATACAACGTATCCAATTTAGCAAGATGAGAGGCAGGGCAGTGACTATAAAGGAAGTCAGCATAGTCAACCAAGGAGAGAAACGTTGTTTGTACCAGCCGCAGTTTGGCATCTCCAGTAAGGAAGTTATTAATCCTGAAAAAAAGTCCAAACCTCTGCCTCAGTTTTTTTAGCAGATCCTCGATATGGTCTGTATAGGAGAGTCTGGTCAAGCCGCACTCCCAAATACTTGAATATATTGACAAATTCTAGATTTTCACTCACATTACTTCTGAGCTGTCCCCCCCCATCTTTAAATTGTGCCCCCTTGTTTTTGCACATCTCTTTTTCTGAAAAATGCAACCCTGTTGGACTTTGTTGATTTCCTTGAGGTATTTGAAAGTCTCTAGCATGTCCCCCCTCTCCCTGCACCATTTTGGTTGCCCTCCTCTGGACAGCCTCCACCCTGTCTATGTCGTTGGGGAGATGGGGTCTCCAGAACTGTACACTGTGCTCCAAATGTGGTCTTACCAACTGTCTGTACAGAAGGCCAGCAACTTCCTGTTTTCTACTGGTGATGCCTCTCCCTGTGCATCCCAGTATCCCCCCAGCCCTCCTTACTGCCTTCTCACATTGCTGGCCCACCTTTAGGTCATCTGATATGACTACTCCCAGGTCCCTTTCCATTGTTGTTGTTGTCAGTATCTCACCCCCCATTGTGTACTCATCCCCTGGGTTTTTGTTTCCCAGGTGCATTACTTTGCACTTCTTTGTGTTGAATTTAAGCTGCCATACATTTGACCATTCCTCCAACCTTGCCAAGTCCCTTTTCATCCTTTCCACCCCACCTTGCATATCAGCCCTGTTGCAGATCTTTGTGTCATCTACAAAGATACGTACTTTTCCTTCCAGTCCCTCTGCAATGTTACTTACAAACACATTAAAAAGGACTGGCTCCAGTACTGAACCCTGCAGTACCCCACTAGTAACCCCCCTTTCTTCACTGTGGACTCCATTTACTATTACCCTCTGTATCCTGTTGTCCAGCCAGTGTTGTACCCAGGCTACCACCCTGGGACCCTCTCCCAGGCTGGCTAGCTGGTTTATTAATCTTTTGTGTGGGACTGTGTCAAATGCCTTGCTAAAGTCTAGATAGAGCATGTCCACAGCCCCTCCCTGGTCTACTACTTTGGTCACCCAGTTAAAGAAATCTATTAAATTTGTCTGACATGACCTTCACACTGTGAATTCTTGATGCATTGGATCCTGTGCCCCACTGGTCTCTAGGTACTCAACAATTCTTTCTTTCAGAAGTGATTACATCATTTTCCCTACTGCCGAGGTCAAACTAACAGGTCTGTAGTTTATTATGTTACTAATGGAGACTTTATTTCTGGTAACAACTCAAATACCCTTGACACTGTGCTGTTGCTGACAAATACAGGAGTCTGAAATGGCCGAAACATTTTTTTTATTAATATGCAAGAACTTGACAGATAGAAGTATCAGAACTCGTTCTTTTGTACAACCCTAGAAATTAGCAATGGTATTGCTGCCTGCTTGCCAGTGGTGGTGGTGGTGCTGCAGCATTGGGTCAGTTTGCCCAATTTCCCATTCCCCAACCCCAGCTCCTCCAGATTTTTGTGACTTGGCTCCTGTGTGGGAGCGGGTCAAACACTTTGCTAAAATCACAATACAGTGTATCGACTTCCTTTCTTTTATCAGCCATCTACGGCTTTTCTCCCAACTGCTGCAGGCAGTGCTATTGCTACCTGTCAGCCAGTTCACCTTGAGTGAATTAAAACACAAGTTTGCCTGCAAAATGTGTGAATTTGCTGCATAGAAATTCACAAAGTAGTCTTTGCATTTGGTGGACCATGAAGCTGAATTTGAAGATTCTTCATGCATTTCATAGTGGGTGCCTTCGCTGAAACTTTGCAGGTGAATTGGCACCACACTAGAATGATGTCTGGAAAATAGCTGTCAGGCCGTAGACAATAATAATCCATTTTAAACTTCTCAGAAAAGTCGGCCCAGTGGTGCAGAGAACTGAGGCACTTAAAGGGGAACAGTCAGCAATAAAAACCTCATACCCAAGTGTGAGGCTGATCCCAATTTGCACTTTGTGTACAAAAACATTTTTTTTTACTAAGGTCTTACAAACAGCTTTCAGGCCATACAAACTGATGTAGAGGGTGGCAAGGAAAAAGCAATCATCCTGAACAAATACTTTTGTTCGGTGCTCACAGGAGGAAAAAGAAAGGGAGGGGTGACAAAAAATTTGCATTAGCACTTGATGGAGAGAGGTGGACACTAGTCTGATTTAAAAGGAGAGTGTTTGACAGTGGACAAAGTAATGGGACTGGACAGGGTACACCGTAGGGTATTGAGAGAGCTCAGAAAAGTTCTGATTGCACTTCTGACAATTCTTTTTAACAGCTCACTAGAAATGGGAGTGCCTCCAGGGGACTGGAGGAGGGCAGATGTAGTCCCTCTACACAAAACTGGTAGGAGGGAGAAGGCTGGGAATTATATTCCAGTCAGCCTGATATTGACAGTAGGAATGATAATGGAATCACTGCTGAAGGAAAGGTAGACTATCTCGAATCCAGTGGATTATAAGACCCAAAGCAGAGTGGCTTCACAGGAGGAATGTCATGTCAAATGAATCTAATAGATTTATTTATCTGGGTAACCAAGGAAGTAGAGCAGGGTAGAGCAGTGGACGTGGTCTACCTAGAGTTTTGTAAAGTTTTGACTCTGTTCCACATAGGAGACTATGTAAGTGGAGTATATTGAGAGGGTACTAAGGTGTTAACTGGGTAAGAATTTGGTTAGGTGACAGGAGACAGAGGATGGTAGTAAATGTAATTCACTCAGGGGAGGGGTAGGTGACCAGTGGGGTGCCTCCAGGATCAGTGCTGGTACCAATCTTTTTTAATGTCTTTATAAGTGACTTCAAGGAAGAGCTGGAGGGGAAGGTCTGCAACTTTGCAAATGACACAAAATTCTGCAATTGGGAAGACACTCCAGGAGGGGTGGAAAGTATGAGCAGGGACTTGAGAAATCTCAAGGAGTGGTCAAGCATATTGCAGCTGGGTTTCATGTGAAAAAGTACAAAATTATGCACAGGAATCAAATGGTGGAGTACAAAATGAGCGGAGTGTTACTGACAACCACCATGTAGGAGAGAGACCTGGGGATAATCATATCTAATGACCAATGGTGGCCAGACAGTGCAACAAGGGTGTTCCATGTGATGATAGCAATCGAAAACCAGCGATAGCTATCATCACGAATGTATATCGCCGAAAAGCATTTCGGCAATATACAACTACGAGTGACCCCACTCCCGTAAAAAAGACAAGTGTTCATGTGGGTGGGCTGCACCCCCCATACCCCCACTCCCATCTGAATAAAGATTGTCAACTCCAGGGGGCGCATGTCAAGGAGGGGGCAAAATAGGAATAAAAAAAAACACAGCTGCAAGCAGGGGCAAACAACAGCCCCTAGCAGGTCCCGAACCCAGCTCCTGCTGCAGCATAGCCAACCACCCTCACCACCACACCACGGGGCTGGTTCAGTTGCAGCAGGATCCCACCACCCATAAAAACCATCCCTCCTATCCCTCCCCTCCACCTCCCTATCCCTCTGTTTCCAGTTGCTCTCCTGGCTATTGGGTTGCTACCCTAGCAGGGTAGCTGTTCATAACTGTTTCTACAGTTGCTTGTTGATTATCGCAATCATCACTGGCTACCCAGTAAGGAAGCTGAGAGGTCTAGTGGGATGCTGGGGTGCAAAGGGAAGGTTATCACCAGCAGAAAGAGGGAGATGGTGTTGCCTCGATATAGATCGATAGTAAGACCCCAGTTAGAATACTGGACCGAGTCCGGAGACCACATCTATAGAAGGTCATTGAAAGAGTGGAGGCAGTTGAGAGGAAGGCAACTAAAATGATGCAGGCCTTGCATAAAATATCTATGAGGAGAAACTAAAAGAACTCAACATGTACACCTGGGAACACGGGAGGGAGAGAGGGCTATTACAGAGACCTTTAAATACTTTTCAGGGGTAAATAAGGTACAGGAGGAAAATATTTTTCAGAGAGAAATGTGCTCAACAACAAGGTGACATGCTATAAGGCCGAGGGAGGGTAGATTCAGGAGAGATGTGAAAGTACTTATTCACAGAAAGAGTGCTAGTTCCTGGAACAGCCTTCAAGCAGAGAGGTGGGAGTGAAAACAGTGCTGAGGGTTCAAGAATACATGGGATAAGCACAAGCAAATCACAGATAAAATGAAGGGGGGAGATAGAACTGTGGATTAGGCATGGTCTGCAGTAATAGTGTACTGTAGGTCCTAGGGAGAAATAGTCAGATTGGATGGTCTAAGTGGTCCATATCTGCTTTCAAATTCTATGTTTCTATGTTTATTTTTGTATTATGCTTTCTTCATCTTCTTCACATCTTCTTTCATCTTTTCCAGTTCATCTTCCCCCTTGGCATGTCCCCCATCCACCAAGATGGGTTTCCTTTCAGGTCCAGTTCAGCACTCCACACCATCCAGTCAGCTGCTGCAGTGGAGGTGAAGACTAGGAGAGCCAGGACCAGGCAGGTAGAGCCTAGCTTTGGACATGATGGGTCATGATAACAGAAACATAGAATTCGATGGCAGATAAGGACCGCTTGGCCCATCTAGTCTGCCAGTTTCCCCACCTAACGGATAAGCTGCAGATCCTAGTTAACCAACAGCCTACTTTCTCCTACCCCCCCACTAGAATTACCTTATGTTTGTCCCATGTACTCTTGAATTCCCCCACTGTTTTTTGACTCCATGACCTCCTCAGGAAGGCTGTTCCATACATCCACAACCCTCTCCTAGAAAAAATACTTCCTCACATTACCTCTGAGAAGTCCTCCCTGCTACCTTCAAATTGTGTCCCCTTGTTCTTGCACATCTCTTTTTCTGAAAGATGCTACCCTCTTGGACTTTGTGGATTTCCATGAGATACTTGAAAGCTTCTATCATGTCCCTCCCTCACTCCTTTTCTCAAGGGTATACATATTAAGCTCCTTTTATTTCACTTCGTATGTCTTCTGGTGCAGACCCTGCACCATTTTAGTTGCCCTCCTCTGGCAGCCTTCACCTTGTCTATGTCTTTGCGGATATGGGGTCTCCAGAACTGCAAGCAGTACTCCAGAAAGGATCTCACCAACTGTCAGTACAGAGGGGATAACAACTTCTTGTTTTCTACTGGTGATGCCTCTCCCTATGCATCCCAGTATCCCCCCAGCTCTCCTTACTGCCTTCTCACATTGCTTGTCCACCTTTAGGTCATCTGATTTAACTACCCTAGGTTTCTTTCCATTTTTAATGTTGTCAGTATCTCACCCCCCCCCCATTGTGTACTCTTCCCCTGGGGTTTTGTTTCCCAGGTGCATTACTTTGCACTTCTTTGCATTGAATCTAAGCTGCAGCACATTTGACCATTCCTCCAATGTTGCCAAGTCCCTTCTCATCCTTTCCACCCCACCTTGTATATCAACTCTGTTGCAGATGTTTGTGCTGTCTGCAAAGAGACATACTTTTCCTTCCAGTCCCTCTGCAATGTCACTTATAAAGACATTACAATGGACCAGACCCAGCACTGAACCCTGTGGTACCCCACTAGTAACCCCCCCTTTCTTCACTGTGGATTCCGTTTACTATTACCCTCTACATCCTGTTGTCCAACCAGTGTTTTACCCAGGCTACCACCCTGGGACCCACTTCCAGGCTGGTTAATTTGTATATTTATCTTTTGTGTGGAATTGTGTCAAATGCCTTGCTAAAATCTAGGTAGGCCATGTCCACAGCCCCTCCCTGGTCTACTACTTTGGTCACCCAGTCAAAGAAATCAAATAGATTTATCTGACATGACCTTTCTGCTGTGAATCCATGCTGCATTTGGTCCTGTGCCCCACTGGCTTTTAGTCACTGAACAATGCTTTCCTTCAGAAGTGATTCCATCATTTTCCCTTCCACTGAGGTAAAACTGGAAGGTTTATAGTTTCCTGCTTCTGTCTTCTTCCCACTTTTGTGAAGGGGAATCACCTTTGCCCTTCTCCAGTCCTCAGGTACCACACAGTTCTCCCATGATTTGTTAAAAAGGGTAGTCAGTGATGATACTAGTTCTCTACTGAGTTCTTTTAGAATCCTGGGGTGAATCCTATTAGGCCCCATTGCTTTGTTCACCTTCAGTTTTAGGAGCTCTTTCAGAACCCTTTCTTCTGTGAAAGGACTGGTATCAGCCCCCCATCCAGAGTGCTTCTATTGACTAGATTAGGTACTTCCTCCTCCTCTTCTTTTGTGAATACGGAGCAGAAGTAGTCATTAAGTATCCCTGCTTTTTCACTGTCCCTCTCTGTCAACCCATCCTCCAGCTTTTTCACTGTCCCTCTCTGTCAACCCATCCTCTTCTTTATTAGCCTCAGTATTCCTCCCTTTGTCTTTCTTCACTCCCTAATGTACCTAAAAATGGTTTTATCCCCCTTCTTAACCAAGTTGGCTATTTTTTCCTCAGTTTGGGCCTTTGGTATTCTGACTGCCTTTCCCACTTCCTTCTGCTTTAACTGGCACAATTCTCTGTCCTGCTCCTTCTGTGTTTCCTTATACTTCCTGAATGCTGTTTTTTTCTCCCTAACCTTCCCTGCCACCTCTTTTGAGAACCATAGTGTTTTTTTCTTTCGTTTTAATTTATTTGCTTCCCACAAGGGCTTGTTGCTTCTGTGATGGCAGTTTTGATGTTCCCCAATGTTGCTCCACCCCTCCTCCTTGCCTGTTTGCTAGTGCTTTTCTGAGGCACTCTCCTTTTTGACAAAATCAGCCCTCCTGAAGTCCAGTACCTTCACTTTTGTATGGCTTGACTCTGCAGCTGAGTTTATCATGAACCGCTCTGTTTGGTGGTCACTTGGTTCCAGATGGCTACCACTCCTAGATCTGAATTCCTCTCTCCGCCCCCATTTGAGAGTACCAGGTCTAAGATTGCTCCCTTCCTGGTGGGTTCCAGCACTAGCTGTCTGAGGCATGCCCCCTATAGGGCATTGAGAATGACCCTGCTCTTGGATGTGGCTGCAGCAAAGGTGCTCCAGTTAACATCTGGCATATTCAGGTCCCCATCAGCAATATTTCCCCTTACTCTGCCATCCTAAGGATGCATTCTATAATTTTCTTGTGCATTTCCTCCCCTGAGATGGGGGTCGGTATACAACCCCTGTGCTGATTGTTGTGCCATTTCAAGTCTTCAGGGTGACCCACAGTGCCTCCTCTCCTCCCTGTTTACCCTTTAGTTCCATTGCTATGATCCCTTCCTTACATTGAGAACTACTCCTTCTCCTCTTCTACCCTCCCTGTCCCTCCTGTAGATTGTGTACTTTGGTATGTTGACATCTCAGTCATGGTTCTCTGTATATCATGTCTCTGAGACTGCCACAATATCCAGGCATCCCTCTTCCATCAAGGCCACTAGTTCAGAGAGCTTGTTACCTAGACTATGGGCATTGGTAATTATTACCCTCCATTTTTTGATGGCCTTACCCCTTTTTGCCCCATCCTTGTCCTTACTGCCTTCGTCGTTTTCTCCACTTACCCCGCCCTTCTCCTTATCAACTTCTCTGTCTTGGTGTTTACCTCACTAACCACCCAGAGTTTTTGTGGGATGCTAGGATTTCCCTTCTCCATTTCAGTGTCTCCTCCTTGGCTAGTTTAAATGCTTGCCAATGAAGCATTTAAACCTATCACCTAGGATCCTGTTTCCCCTTCTAGACAGATGCAGCCCATCATGCCAGTATAGGCTTGCATCCCTTCAGATGGATCCCCAGTCCCCAGTGAAGCCAAAACCCTGAGCTCTGCACCAGTTTTTCAACCACTAATTAAATCCCATGATGTGGAGCACCCTAGCCTCACTCATGCCATAGACAGACAACACCTCCAAGAAGGTTACCATGCATGCTACATGTCTAAGGCCCCTCCCCAACTCCACAAACTCTTCCTGCACTGCTCTGAACCCTTTCCCAGCCAGGTCATTTGTCTCTAGGTGGGCAATGACATCCAGCTCCCTCCCTTCCCCGTGCAGCTGCTCCTGCGATTCTGAGGATTTGCTCCCTGTCCCTCCAAGCCATGGTGCCAGGCAGGCACCTTTCCTCCATCTCCCCTCCCTTCCCCATTTCTACTCTTCTAACAATGGAATCCCCACCAGGAGTTGTTTCTTTCCCCTGTGGAGTCCCATGCCACCCTTCTGTGGGTCTCCTTTGAGGAGGTTCCCAGCATCCTCCTTGGTCTCCACTGCAGGTGCCTCCATAGAGGAATCACACTCTGCCAGAACGGCATATGAATTGTGCAGAGGTACAGCTGGAGGGATGCACCTCTGTTCCACCACCCTCACCCTCCCTGAGCCCACTGTTGTCCAACTGCTATTCTTTCTTGACAACTTCTGAGGCAGCAGCGATGGCCCTGCTGGTCACTGGGTGGGAAAGTAGGTCCCCCAATCCTTTCTAGAGATGAGCAACCTCCTCCGTCAGCCCAGAGAGGTGCCTGCAGATAGGACAACACCGCATCCTCCAGAATGTCTCCCAGAACACTGCTGCTCCACCGCCACTGCACTGCAGTACTGCCATCATGTCTTATTCGTGGCACCTTAACTGTTGTTTTGTATACTTACTCTTTCCTGTCTCTGTTTATTTTTTTATATTTTTTTTTTCTCTCCCTTCTTTTCTACTGCCTCCATGCCCTTAAAGCTCCTGATCTTCCTGTTCTGGGACAGGAAGTTCCTATATTCCTTAGCAGCCTCCTTACTTGCTCAGAGTCAGACCTCCAGCAGCAGGGGGTGGGTGAGGATGGAGAGATGCTCTTTTTCTTCTAGGATGGTGAATCTTTTGTGCCTCTGTGATCACTTCCTTCCTGCTCCCAAACAGGAAGTTCCTGTTGTCAGTCAAATCCTCAGCCTACAAAAGCAGAACCGGCTAAGGGTGGTGGTGGAGGGCAATGTAGTCCAGTAAAGTTCCAACAGCAGCTCCTTCCCTTGCTTTTCTCTGCCAAGAGCTATCTAAGCCAGTTTTATTTATTTACTGATTAAGTCTGTTGTAACCCCTAGGTGGCACTATCCCAAGGGCCACTACCCCTTCCTGTGTGACCAGGTGCAGGTTAAGTGACCTGGGAACTGAAAACAGGTGCCTCCACCCAAAGGACAGGTTTAGTGGTAGCATAGCTGACCTGGGTATAGCCCTCTGGGACACTGGGACCCCCCCTCTTTCCCCTCTCATGGCCTAGACAATGTACAGTGCACACAGATACAATAACCCTTAAAAAGCAGATATATCTCCACACTGATTGCGCTTACCACCAGGGCAGATTCCAACAATTCAGCCTTGGAGACCTCCTGTAAAGTAAGGTTAGTCACAGCAAGCAATAACAATACAGTGGTATTCGTACAGAAGTGCACCACAGGCAGGTTATGTACAAAAAAGATTTAGATCTGATTTATTTAAGGGGGATGAACAAGGGAGGGGTGTAATCTGGCTGATTGGTCTAGCAACTGACTTAATCAGGCTCAGTTCATGCACTTCAGAGTCCCACAACACAGGTACATACTCTGAGTACCCAGTTGTTGAGGTAGGTTAGCCTGACACATTGCCCGGGGTAGGCCGGTGTTGCAGCTGGTCAGGGCCCTATGATGGAAAGAAACGTCTTACACAATAAGCCTCAATTTGTAATCCAGAGCCACGAGGCTCAGTTTGTGATAAGCAAACAAACAATTCAATCAGATGACACACTTTGATTCAGCTATTGTTGCAGGGAGCTACCCTGGGGTTAACTCACGCTACGCAGTAAAGGGCAAAGGATTGATGAAATGGAGCAATTCAGGATGACTTGCTGGTTTGCCAGGAAAAGCAGGGCCCCTACGAATCACCAAGGTGTCATTCCTGTTCAGGATGTAGAGCAGGGGGCTGATCCCTAGGTGGGTCTCTTGTCAATGGCTTTCTCTGTGGCATGTGTAGCTGGCTGTTCCATGTTGGCAGGGTCTAGGCCAGGTAAACAATACGGTTGGCAGTCAGGTAGTGCTGCATACAGCTTTCAGCAAGTGTGACACAATCAAGCAGTGGGGAACCAAATCATGACCCACTAACGCATTCAGCACACTTATAGTAAAAGAAAAGCAGCACCACAGTTTGGATGACAGTCCGGTAGTGGTTACAGCGTCTCTGTGCAAAGTCACATGCTCTGCGGGTATTTCAGATGTCCTGACAGGCCGATCACGGGAGCAAATCTTTGGTCCTCTTCAGGCAAATAGGCAGTCACAATTCAGTAGATCTGGACACAAACTTATTCAAATATAGTTCAAGATGTTTTAATTTAAGATTCCCCTCACGAGGGAAGATGAGGCAAGCAGGCCAAGACACAACCTTCCCACCAGTTTCCCACGCTACTACGCAGGAGCAGCTGCTTGAATATCTCGAGCTGATCCCTCTCTCAACTCCAATCTCTGACTGACCCTCTGCTGCAGGCAGCTCAGGACTTTCCCTCTCAATCAAAAGGTTCAATTTGTTGATTAGTCTGTCTGTCAACAGCAAG
Source organism: Neoceratodus forsteri (assembly GCA_016271365.2). NCBI lineage: Eukaryota > Metazoa > Chordata > Ceratodontiformes > Ceratodontidae > Neoceratodus > Neoceratodus forsteri. Next base: position 17,027,953 of record CM028129.1, on the reverse strand, counting down.
GGCTCCCGCTCCAGGTCCATTTAGGCACCAAAGTGCAAGAACTACAGTTCCTACAAAAATTCACTCCCACAAGACCCCTGCAGACAGACTCCATTTTAGAGTCCCCAAAGGTACTGATTGGTCCACAATGGCAGTCCAGAACCAAGATGGTGGTGATTCAGAGAAATGTCCATGCTGCAAAGAAGGCAGGTTAGACAAACTACAATATTATTATGATTATGGTAGATAATCAGCAAACGAGTACAGTTTCCAGCAGAGCTTCCTCTGAGCAATTAGCGATGGCAGAATGGAGCAATTATCTGGCGGTCCAGGTGGAACTCGAGCATAGAAACACTCAGCCCCAACCCAGATTAAATGTACACTTCATTATAGGTAGACTCTTAAAGTGACAGGCACGGAGGCTATTAGGGCACTCTCATGCAAATGCTTTTAAATGGCTAAGACACAGGACACCAGCCTGGCAGTGGTCATTTAGACAGACCCAAGGAAGATCTTCGGGAACCCCCATCTATAGGGGGATTGTATTTGGATTGCAATACCCTTGAGCAATACAACTCATTTACAAAGGTTCAACGTCAGTAGTACAAATACAAAACAAGGTAAACAATAGATAAGTAAATAGTGGACATCAAGAATATACTTTAAAAAAATGAATACATCGAAAGCAATCAAAATAGCAGTGACTGTTACTCAATATACAGTGGAGTGTGCTAGAAGAGAGGGCAGCCTGGGAGTCCTTGTGAAAATCTAAGAGAGAAAGTAATGGGATGTAAGGTGGGGGATGGGAGAAACGAGGGAGAAGGAGATGAGTTGCACAGGAGGCGGAGCGGAGTTGCAAAGGAGGTAATGGGGATAGAGAGATAAGTGGAGGGGAAGTGGATGGAGGGAAATGGGTGATTGCAGAGATATGGGGGAATGCTGGTGAAGTGAGGGCGAGGAAGACAAATTAATAGTAGAGTGAGAAGAGGTGGTATTTATCCAGGGAAGGGGGGCAGCCTAGCAGGCCTTGATGAAAACCCAAGAGAGAGAGAGAGAGAGAGAGTAATGTGGGTGGGAGAGAGGTAGGAGCAAGAAATGTAGGGGGAAGGAGGGGAAGAAGTTGCAAAAGAGGCGGCATGAGATAAGAGAAGGGGTGGGGGGTGGAAGAGGGAAGGTGAGGAGAAGCAGGGGAAGAGCATGAAAATGCGTGAGCAGAGAAGAAGCAGGGGTGAGGGGTGGAGGGGAAAAGGCTCGAGGGTAGGATTGAAATGAAGTACCAAGTGTTAAGAGTGCCAAAATGTATAAGTACCATGATAACATAAGGAGAAGACTGCTAAGGGTGGCAATCACGTATACTGTTTCCTATTAGATGCTGCCGGAGTTCATGTTTGAAAGGGATGAGTTTTGACTCAGTAGAGATGTCCCTACCCAGGGAGTTGAGCCAGAGGGGGGCAGGTGTTTGCATTTTTAAATGCAAACACCTGGTTTCCTTTTTGCCTAAGCCACTCCCCCTAATTCACAGTTTCTTTCTTCACCTAGCTAACTGCACAGATAACAATTCCTTCAACTCAAACACACTCTTTTTTTTGTTTTGTTTTTACCCTAAATTGAAGTTCCCAGTAGTAGAGTTCTAGTTCTTTAGTCCCTTAGAGTAGTACAGTTCTAACAGCAGCTCCTTTCTCCTGCTGTTCTCTTGATGGTACAGCATCACCCTATGAGTTGGTGCCTCTGTTTCCTTATTTCTGGTTTCCCTTCATATTTACTGTGCACGTTTCTGCACACAGCATATCAATGGCTGCCACAAACCCTCCTTACAAAAATCTGTTTTGCAGACATTTCTCACCCGTAGCTAGTGCTACAGGCCATACGAACATATGAACATACGAAATTTGCCAGCAGATGAAGGCCTAGAGGTCTATCAAGTCTGCTCGAATGTGCAGCTAGCACCCCTTATTCTGCAACTGCCCCTCCCTTCTACCCTTCCCCTTCATTAACCCTCCCCCTTGTCCTGTCCCATCCCCTTTTGAAGCAGTCCACTGTTCTACTGGATACCACTTCTGCAGGTAACGCATTTCACCCAGCCACCACCCTCTCTGTAAAAAAAGTGTCTCCTTATCTCCCTACTGAACCTTCCTCCCTCCAGTCTCATATCATGGCTCCTGGTGGCCCTCCCTTCCCTTACTTTGAACAGCCCCTCTGTACCCATCTTGTTTATTCCTTTCATGTATTTAAAGGTTTCAATCATGTCACTCCTGTCCCTCCTCTCCTCCAGTGAGTACATGTTCAACTCCTTCATCCTCTTCTCATATGATAAGTCCCCCAGCCCCTTGATCATCTTTGTCGCTCTGCGCTGCACCCCCTCCAGTAACTTAATGTCCCTCTTCAGATACAGGCGCCAGTACTGCACGCAGTACTCCAGGTGTGGTCTAACTAATGACCTATACAGTGGCAGAATCACCTCCTCCCTCCTCGAGGATATACCCCTTGCAATACAACCCAGCATTTTGTTGGCCTTTGCAGCTGCCTTCCTACATTGTGCCGAGTTGTTCATTGACCCTGTAATGAGCACACCCAGATCCTTCTCCTCCTCTGTCTGGGCTAGCTGCACTCCCCCCAGCTGGTAACTCCTCCTTGGGTTCTTCATCCCAAAATGCAGCACTTTGCACTTTTTGGCATTAAACCCCAGTTGCCAAGTGTCTGACCAGGTTTCAAGCTTTGCCAGATCATCCTGCAACCCCTGCCAACCCCCTAGGTCATCCACCACCACGCCTACCTTGGTATCATCAGCAAACAGACTGATCTTGCTCTTGATGTCCCATGATATGTCTGCAATGAATATCCCAAACAACACTGGTCCCAACACCGAGCCCTGTGGAACACTGCTCGTCACTGCCCTTGGGTGTGAGAGCTCCCCACCCACCACCACCCTCTGTTGCCTTCCCTGAAGCCAGTTTCCTACCCATCTCACCAGCTTTGCAACCGCCCCTGTGCCTACTAACTTCCTTCCCAGCCTTCCATGCGGCACAGTCGAATGCCTTACTGAAGTCCAGATACAGGACATCCACTGCATGGCCCTTGTCCAGTTGCCTAGTTACCCAGTCATAGAACTCCACCAGGTTGGTTTGGCAGGATCTGCCATGTATGAAGCCATGCTGTCTGGTGTCCTGTAGTCCTTTGGCCTCTAGGAGGGCCACCAGCCTCTCCTTCAGGATAGTCTCCATTAGCTTACCCACGATGGATGTGAGGCTCACTGGTCTGTAGTATCCTGGTTCATCCTTGGGGCCACTCTTGTGGAGGGGCACCACATGAGCCATCCTCCATCCTGAGGTACACACCCCGAATGTAGTGAGACATTAAATAGGCCTGCCAAAGGTCCTGCAAGGACCTCTGCCAGCTCCTTCAGTACCCTGGGGTGGATGTCATCTAGGCCTGGCACCTTGTCCACCCTCAGTGCCTTCAAACCCTCTTGAACTCTGCTTTCCATGATTTCCCCATCTGTCACCCCTTCCCCCTCTGTTTCTGCCATTTCTCCCACCTTGGGTGTCACCCCCCTCTTCTCTTTACTAAATACTGAGCAGAAGTACTCATTTAGTGCTTCTGCCTTATCGCACCCTGCTTCTACCCAACCCCCCTCCTTTCTAATCCTTACTATGTGGTCCTTACAGCTCCTTCTCTCCCTGATGTACTTAAAGAAGTCCTTCTCCCCCTTCTTAATGCCTTTTGCCATCCTGAGTTCCGTAGATGCTTTGGCTCCCCTTACCGCCCTTGTCACCTCCTTCGATTCTGTCAAGTACTCCTCCCTGTCCTCCCCTCTCCCTGTTTTCTTATACTTCCTAAAGGCAGCTTTTTTCTTCCTTACCTTTTCCATGACCTCCTTGCTCAACCAGCTCGGTTTCTTAGCCCTAGCCTTCTTGCTCCGGGCTTTGCAGCAGGTTTTGGTTGCCTTCACTATCCCCAGCTTTATGAGCTCCCACCTCTGGTTAGTGTCCATACTAGATTGAATTCTGGCCAGGTACCCTTTTACCACTTCCCCCATCCTCCCAAAGTCATCCCTCCTGAAGTCCAGTGCTATTGTGCCAGATTCCACTCCTTCCTTGCCCATATCCAATGTGAGCCATACTGAGTGGTGGTCACTCCCTGACAGCGGTTCCTCCACTGTAAGGTTCTCACAAAGTCCCCGTTTGCCAGCACAAGGTCAAGGGTATTCCCTAACCTGATTGGTTCACTGACCATTTGCAGCAGGAAGCTGTCCTGGAAGGCATCCAGCAGTACCTGCTCCCTTCTGTTCTTGTTGTTGGGGTGCTCAGTCCACTCCTGGCATGTTGAAGTCCCCACAATCACCACACTACCCTTCTTGCAGGTCCTCCTGATCTGTCCCGCTAGTTCCCTGTCTAACTCCTCCGTCTGAGATGGTGGCCTGTACACCACTCCCATTCTAAAATCCTATTCTTGGAATCCTGGATTTGCATCCAAAGTGACTCCGTACTACCTCCTCCCTATCTCCCTTACACACTTCAGTCCTTCCTTCACATATAGTGCCACCCCTCCTTTCCCAATCACCCTGTCACAATAACCTGTACCCTGGTACAGATAGGTCCCAGTCATTGTATTGGTGGCCCATGTTTCTGTGATGTCTGTAATGTCCACCTCCCTCTGCTATGAGAACCTGTAACTCTGCAGTTTTCCTCCCAAGGCTCCTAGCATTAAGGGTAACCACCTTCCACCCTTTCCCCCCCTCCCATCCTGCCCTCCTTTCCTAGCATCACCAATAGTACTTGCCATTTGTCCTTTGTCACTGTTATGGGGTGTAAGCTCATATGGTTTCCCAACCTGTGGTCTCTGCATGTCTCTTCCCCAATTGCCACACCCCACTCCTAGTTTAAATTCCCAACTTCCTCTATGTACTCCTCCATCCTCTGTTTCAACACTTTCTTTCCCGCCTCACTCAAGTGTAGTCTGTCCTTGGCATAGAGACTACTGTCCTCCCAGGTCCCTCCCCACACCCGCAACAGCCCATACCCTTTAGCACAACACCAGGTTCTTAGCCATCCGCTAAATTCCTCTATTCTCAGCTTTCTTGTTGTGCTTGCCTTTGGCACTGGATGTATCTCTGAAAAAGTTACTGATCTTCCTGCCCCCCTCACATAATTGTGCTAGTTCCTCAAGCCTCCTCTGGACTATATCTACTGTCTTGTCAGCCAGGTCATTTGTCCCAAGATGTATAATTAAATGAGGCTTGTCCCCACCCCTTCTAGCATATTTCAGAACAGATTGTCCCACCCTTTCTGCTGTCATTCCTGGCATGGCCTCCACCCAAATGCGACTATGCCTCTCCCCCTTGCTACCCCACCTGACTCTTTTTAGTATTGAGTCCCCCAGCACTAAGATTCCACCCATCTTACTCCCTGCTTGCTTCCATTCATCTCCCTCTCTCATTTCCAGTTCCTCTTCTTCCTCCTGCACATTATTTTCCCCTTTTACCCCTGTTGCAATTCTCTGAGCAGAATTTCCCCCTGCTCCAGTTTGGTCCAGGCATTTATCAATTACTCCTCTAATTTCATCATTTCCCTCCTCCACCTTCTTCCTCTCTAGCAGTGCACAACTATTTTCTGAAGACCCTTCACAAATGCCCTCCCTCTCTCTTCATAGTAACCTGTTCTCTCCTTTCCACTCCATGACTTTTGCCACTTCTTCGCCTCCCCTCACAAGTCCCTATCTCCTCCTTCCATTTGTCTTTTGTCTCCTGACCTGGTTTCCCCAGCAATTGTTCTTCCTGGCCTGGGCCCCTTTGTCTCTGCTTCCCTTCTTCTGACCCTCTCCTCACCACTGTTGGCTTAAATTGCCCTCCCTCATCTCCCCTTCTTCCTCCCTCCAGTATTGGGCTAAATCCACCCCCAATCTGCCTTGCCTGCCTTAGTTCCTCCTGCAGACCCTCAATCTCCTTTCTAAGTTTTTCTATGTGGTTGCACACTAAACATCCTCCCACACTCCAGGTAATTTTTAGAAAGATTGGTGCACCACAGTTGTTGCAGACTACCACCCTACCCATTGCTGTCGTTGCCCACCAGCGACCCCCCACCCTTCCAGATGCAGGATACCAAACACTCCCCCAAGTCTCCCCTCTCCCTCCTCTATCAGTGCAAAACATTCTTTTCTTTATTTCCCTTACCTCCTTTGTTGTACATGTTTAGATATATTGAGCAACTGCTTTTTATATTCCTATCTTTCCTATCCACACTCAAAAAGAGACTTTAAGTAGCCAATGCACAGCTTTCTTCAAACTCCTACTCCTCCTTTTCCCAATGCAATGTCAATGCGAAGAAGTAATAATGAAAGCTCCTAGATTTGCATTTACTTCCCTTCCACTGAGATAGCAGTCACCTCTTCACTTGCTGCTGTTCCTTTCCTGGATGTCTGCTTCTGCTATGACAGGTGCATTTGCCCGTTTGAGGAAGTGATGTCAGAACCCTGGTATAAAGGAAATCATGGACCAGGGTGGGCGGGTGAGGGTTTGGGGTGGGGCCAGCCCAAGTCTTCCAGAAACAATCAGGTAGCTGAGGCCTCTGGTCAGACCATTAGCACCCTTCCCCACTTTGCACTAAAACTTTGCAGCTAGTGAAGCCAGCAACAATGAATCACAATTCTACTCAAAGCCGCTTAAATAGGTTTATACCCAAAGAAACAGGACTCAGTTCAAACAGCTTCACCAACAACACATCAAAATAGGCTTGGAATTAGAAGATATAGGTCTCAATTCAAAGAAACAGATCCAGTTAAATCACACCAATTATATTTTAAAACAGAAGAAATAGGCCTCCACAAATGCAGTCTGCCACACAGTGAATCATCAAACAAATGAGCCCACTTATAGCTACCAAAACAGGTTTCAAAATTCCAATAGCCCCAAACAATACCCTGCTAGCCCCTTAGTAGTAAGAAAGTAAAGAAATAACCTTCTACCAAGTAGAATCTACAAGAAACAATGTAAAAACAACAAGAAGAAGCTACTGTACTGTAGATCTGATCCTGTCCCCCTTCTAGTTTCTTCAGGGTAGAGACAGGCATCACAACCCTCCATCCATGGAGTATGAGAGCTGTCCAATGGATGCTCAATCCTGCTTCACTGGGTCAACTTTCTGATGCTCTGAGCTCATTTACAGACTTAGATCATCATCTCTGCAAGCAGTAGTGCTAACGTTACATAGTGGGAAGATATTTATGCACTTCTAATTTGAAACTTTGGTGTGACCTGTGAGGTTCAAGAAAGGTCATATGATCAATCAGAGAAAATGGTTTCTCATAATCATTTTATAATTAAGCATCAAGGATTAAAGTAAAGAAGATAATTAACCCCAGTTGTAAATTTATTTTACCTAGGAATCCATTGTATAATCACAATAAAGCCCACCAAAGACATGTACTGGGGGGTGGGATTACAAACTCCTTGTATGGTTATGTCAGTCTACTGCATATCTTGACATATCACAGATGGCATATGTAAATGACTCACTAATACGCACCCATAGTAAATGACAGCAGAAAATGACCCATAGACCATCCAGTCTGCCAAGTTCCCTATTTAGCCCTAGAAACTATTGCTACTACAGGGTCCTAACCCTCGCCACTGTCACTCCATTTCCCTCCCAGTTTTTGTTGCCCAAGCAAACATTATACCTTTCATTCTGTCTGAACTGTGCCTGAAAAACAAACAGTTTTTGCACTTACCATTTCAGCTGATAGACTGTTCCATGTTTCCACCACCCTTTCTGTAAATAATACTTCCTCATGCCCCTCCCTCCCTCCTAGTAGTTTCCACTCATATCCATGTGCACACGTGCAAGCATTCATGATTAATAGTTCCCTGCAGTTCATTTTGTTAATTCCTTCTATTTGTCCAGTGAGTACATGTTCACTGCTTTGAGGTGCTCCTCATAGAACCTGCCCTGTTGGCCCCGAATCATTTTGGTCACCCTGCACTGCACCATCTCCAGCCTGTCCCTGCCCTTCCTGAGGTGAGGACTCCAGAACTAAGTACAGAATGCTAGGTGTGGCCTCACTAAGGGTCTGTATAGGGGAAGCATTACCGCTTCTCTTCTGCAATCAGTACCCCTCTCTATACAATCCAGCATTCTGCTTGCTTTGCTATATGCCCTGTTCCACTGACTTTATTGTTTTAGGGAGTTGCTGATGATAATCCCATCGTCCTGTTCCTCAGCTGTAGTGCTAAATCTCATCCCATCCATTCAGTACTCTGTTTTAAGATTCTCGTTCCTTCTGCACATCTTGGCATTGAATTTCAGCTACCAAACCCTTGACCACCCCTCTAGTTTTTATAAGTCTCTAAGCATTTCCACAATTCCCTCATTATTATCCACCCTCCCACAGAGCTTAGTATCATCTGAAAAGAAACACAACCTATCCAGGATTTATTCACCAATCTCACTGAGGAACATATTTATGAGGACAGGAGCCAGGGCAGATCTCTGCAGTACACCGCTCATGACCTCCCTCTCTTCTCAGTCATATCAGATGACCTAAAGGTGGGCAAGCAATGTGAGAGGGCAGCAAGGAGGGCTGGGGGGGATACTGGGATGCATAGGGAGAGGCACCACCAGTAGAAAACAGGAAGTTATTATCCCTCTGTACAGACAGCTGGTCAGACCCCATCTGGAGTACCGCATGCAGTTCTGGAGACCCAGTCTTCGCAAAGACATAGACAGGATGGAAGCTGTCCAGAGGAGGGCAACTAAAATGGTGCAGGGTCTGCACCGGAAGACATATGAAGTAAGACTTAAGGAGCTTAATATGTATAGCCTCAAGGAAAGGAGGGAGGGGGGGACATGATAGAAACTTTCAAGTACCTCAAGGGAATCAACAAAGTCCAAGAGGGTAGCATCTTTCAAAAAAAGAGGTGTGCAAGAACAAGGTGGCACAATTTGAAGATAGAGTGGGGACAGCTCAGAGGTAATTTAAGGAAGTATTTTTTCACAGAGAGGGTTGTGGATGCATGGAATGGCCTTCCGGAGGAGGCTGTGGAGTCACAAACAGTGGTGGAATTCAAGCATGCATGGGACAGTCATAAGGCAATTCTAGGGGCTGGGGGTAGGAAGAAGTAGGCTGCTGGTTAACTAGGATCTGCAGCTTATCCAGTAGGCAGGGAAATGGGCAGACTGGGTGGGCCAAGTGGTCCTTATCTGCCATCAAATTCTATGTTTCTATGTTTCTAAGTTGACCCCATTGACCACAAGCCCCTGCTGTCTCCCCTTTATCCAGTTCCCTACCCAGTGTACTATGACTGTAGCTGCACCCACAGCTTCCTTCTTCAACAAGCATCTGTGACGCAGCAAGTTGAAAGCCTTTCTGAAGTCAAAGTAGGGCAAATCACAGTGTGACCCCTATCCAATTCTCTCATTACCCAGTCAAACAAAATTATCAGGTTAGTCTGGCTTGATCTCCCTTCTATCAATCCATGTGCTTTACTGTCTTGGAGCTCACTGCTCTCCAAGGAGTCCTAGAGTTCCGCTTTGACTAGTGACTGCATTAGTTTCCCTACAATAGGTGTAAGACTGGCAGGTCTGCAGTTCTCTGCTTGTTTTTGGCCCCCCCCCAATGGAGCAGAACCAGGTCCACTACTCTTCTATCCTTTGGAAGCACCTCCCATCCTCAGTGAGCAGTTGAATAGATCTACCAGGGGTTTTCCCACTTCCACTGCCAGTTCCCCAAGTAACCTTGGATGCAACCCATCTGGCCCCGGGGTCTTATCTGTCTTTAAGGCTGCCACCTCTTTCTGGACCTTTTTACTAGTAAATGTTGGAAGCCTCATCACCTGGTCTGCCTTGGTGGCTGCCTTGATGACACTCTCTGGCAAGACCCACCATCCTCCCTTGTGAAAACAGAGCAAAAGTGATCACTGAGGACAGCGACCCTCTGCCCCTCCTCCTCTATTACCCAACCCCTGTCTGCTAGACTTACTATTTCCCCTCCTTGCTTCCCTTTCTTCCTAATATATCAGAAGTACAGTTTTTATCTGCTCTTGATCCCCTCCAAAATATACTACTCTGTGTCAGATTTTGTTTCACTAACCATCTTCTTTGCATCTCTAAATATTCTTACTATTCTTCCTCCCCCTTTCTTTCTTTGTACTTGCAGAAGGTCTTTACCTTGGCCCTCACCTCTTCCCTGACCCCTACAGAGTATCAACTCTAGAACCTGTTCTTTTTGGTTACTATCCTCATGCATAAGTTAGATGCATAGAGAATGGCCCATTAATTGCCCCATCTCTCTTCTTCCCCTCTTATTTTGTCCTCCCTGACTAACCTTTCCCTGACCAGCTCTCTCAGCCTACATATTTTTTCACTTGTAAAATAAAGGACTTCAGCTCTCAATTTTGAGTTTTCCAGACCCAATAACAAGTTCAAACTGATGGGTTTCTTAATTAGCTGTACCAGTACAGTTCTGGAAGGCATCCAACAAGACTTGACATCTGGTGCTGCTGTCCACTGGAACATCCCAGTTGAAGTCTGGTAGGGTCAAATCACCCACCACCACTAATTCCCCATTTGCCACTCCTCTTTCAGGTTCTTCCCTGAGCTCTCTCTCTTGCCCTGAAGTTCTATACATCACCCGCAAGCACAGTTTTTTGCCTGACTGATTTGAGTTGCACTCACAGTGACTCTGTCTCCCCCTTACTATTCCAGATGCACCCATCTTCTGCCACCTCAATGCCATCCTTGACATAAATGGCTGCTCCTCCCCTCTACCTGTTCCTGTGTCCCTACTGAACAATGAGTACTCAGGAACCATTATTTCCTGGCAATTAGTTTACAACGCCCATGGTTCCGTGATGGACAGAAGGTTCATCTCAGTGTCTGCCATCAGCTCTTGGAGCTTGCTGCTTTTGTTACCTAAGCTGGCATAAAGGAATGCCCCCTTCCATCAGATGTCAAACCCTACTTTACTACTACCTTTGTGGTTTCCTTGCCCTTTCTTCTTCATGTTTTCCTTGGTGATTGCCTTCATTGAGTTCCCATTTTCTGGTGCCCCCTCACCTAGTTAAGTTAGGGCCACAGCTCTTCTTGTACCCACTGTGCTACTACAAGCTCTCAAATGTGGGATGTACTAGCTAGGATTCCTTTCATTTTACCAGCCATCACGGTTCTCCTCGACTCACTGTCTCCCACAGCCAGTTATATTATGTCAAACTTCTACCCCCGTGCACAGGCCCTCTCTCTTGTCAGGTGAAATCCATCACCCTTGATGAATCTCCTGTACAAGAAGTCCCCCCAATACCCCACAAAGTGATACCCTTTCTAGTGACATCATCCATTAACCCCACATTAAGTTCTTCAGTTACCTCACTCCTTATCCTATCCTGTTTCACTCCTGCCCCACACAAGGAGGACTTTAAAAAGGCCAGGGAGGCTGAGTGTGCCACCTGTCTGTTCCCCAGTTTATGGAAGTTCCACTTCACTATCTCTGCCAACTGCTTCACCAGATCGTTGTTATCCAGCTCATTTCTTAATGCTCATAATAAAATTGAAATAAGAAAAAAAATGCAAACTAATTGTTCAGCGAAGGTCTTAACTGATTATACCCTGGGCAGCCATTTTGTGTCAGGTAAACAATGGATAGTTCAGACTTGTTAAGAAGCTATTGGAGGTAATGAGTTAATCAGTGTTTAAATCCTGCAATAACCCACAGATGAGTAAGGATATTTATAAAAACATAATTAAACATTTTTTACATTTATTTTTCACATGGGTCTTTTGTATATTCACAATAAGGCTACCCAGGACATGGGTAATTTAGGGCTTACCCACGTCTCAAGTATTTAGGTCACTTGGCTGCACCACAGGACACACCACATGAAGCATGGGTAAATCCCCAATAACCCACACCCTGTCATGCATTATTGCTTATATTTAAATATGGTAAACTATTGTTTCCTTTTTTTTTTCATAAATTCCTTTCCTCAGCCATGGGTTATTACATGACTTCCCCATAGGTAAAGACTGTTGCTGTCCAATCAGTTTACACTAGTTTATGTCCATTGAGGACATGTATAACCACACTGTCATCTCAGAGAATAGAAGAATCTGTTCAGACAATCACTTTTCATTATCCCAGCAAGCCCACTAACAACGACACAGTTCTGCACACCTGACATGCTGTCATGGGAGTCACACATTTGCTGGGGAACAATATGAGCAATGACTATTTAAAGCTGCATTTAGCAGTGTGAGAACACATGACAGGATGTAACCGATACACATAAGTTATGCAGTTCTTAGGTGCTGCTCCATCACTTGTTTAGCGGTACAGACCCATTCCATTTTCTAGACTGTAGGCCCCATGAGTCCCATGACAAATGAGACATGACACATGGATTGCCCTCGTTTGAAGTGGAACAGAGGGGAGGAACATCTACCTTACATACTGAGGGCAGGTACAAAATGTACAACATGAGCGGGTGTCGATGGCAGTAAGTGGAAACCACAGGAATGCATATGAAAAGGCTGGCATATACTGTAGATGGGATATAGGTTATGGAACATGTTTGTTTTCTAGCTGGATTTTCTAACACTTATCCCTTCTGCCATTGCTGTACACACAGCTGTGGTATGTTGTCCCTCTGCTACATGGACAAAGGTGACACACTGGACTCCACAAGCAGGACAGGATAATTAAGTACCTGGTCATGAAAATGGATGATTTAAAGAACAGCACAAGGCAAACATAACATGCCCAAGGTAGCCGAAAAGAATGATCTTATTTTGTCCCTACAAGAACTGATCCCAAATTTCTCAGTGCCCCTAATGGCCCCCCTCTAGAGATTGAGAGGGTGCATTGTTCACTTGCCCCACGACCTAAACCTTGAGACCACTCATGACCAATCCTGCTAAAGCTGTTCTGGTACCCTGTCAAAGAAAGTATCCTATGGCTGGCAAGGGAACATGGTACAGTCTGCTGGAAAGGGCACAAGCTGTCATTCTACCAAGACATTTCCACTGAACTGTCCCACTGGCACAGAGCATGTGCCCCAGTCAAAATGGAAATCCCACCTTGGTGCTACATCTGCCCTCTGCTACCCAGCACAGTTACTGTAAGAGAACATGTAAAGGGGGCTATCAGTTTCATGCTCCAGATACAGCTGAAGAATTCATTACAAGGGAGTGGCAGGGCTACACATTTCCTGCATCTCCATATAATATGCCCGCCCAAAGGCAGCTAAGTACAGCCAAGGACTCATCAGCTCTGGGTAGAAAGAGTAAGTTGCAGCAAAACCCAAGTTCAAAATGATGACTTGCAGTGGATCTAGCTGTGCAGGGGCCAGAGCTGCAAGAGATGTAAAGCAGAGGTACATTAGGACACTGCAAGGTCTGCCAACTGATCTAGAAGCTGCCAACATTAATCCTCTTCTTCAGGCTCCTCTAGTAACCTTACATTACAGACTTCTTTGTCTATGCAGAACAGATTTGACCCTCTTTGGTAGGCAATGGGGCCTGAACCTGCTGCTGAGACTGACTCATCCCTGCCATCTCCTATAGCTGCTCCAACTACTCAGCCTCTTCCTGCAGCAGCACTAGAGACCAAGTCATTGGCTGAATGAGTCTCTGCCCTGCCTGCACCTTCTCCAGCATACCCACTGCAAGCATTTGTACCCACTGTCCCTAAACCACAGTGCTCCCATAGAAGCACCCTGAGTGAACCCAATGTAAGTATTGACCTAATTTGTACCTGTTCTCTTGCCTCTGAAGCACACTGGAGCGTGCCTCTATAAAGTGGACTTGCTATTGTTTGTCATAGGACTTGGCGAATTCTGTTGAATTTACTTTTTAAGGAACAGTATTTGGAATCTATAAGTGGGATCTTGAGAATAATCATTTATTGTCTGTTAATAAATTGTATTGATATCATCTTTAAGATTGTAATCCTGATTATTAGCTGGTACCAATTGATAATAATCACTGTATGAGGAATACTAGAAGTGGTAAAGTGGTTGTCCCTAAGTGAAAACAGGGAAACAGGAGCATTTTCAATGAACAACTTCAAATAACCACATGAACTCCAGCTGAAACAAAACAAAAATGAAAATCTTATACTGAAGTGGTTAAACAGACTCCAAAAGATTCTGTTACTGGACTAAATTTAAATGAGAGTTGTCATGTACAGAAATGTAAACTGAAGGATAACCAAGAAGGTAAAGGGTTGTGGATCTTGGAAATAACACCCCCTTTAAAAGGAAAAGAGGAAAAAAGAAAAAGGTGATAAAAATATAGATCACTCCCTCCCCAAAAAGACATCATAGACTCTTGCAGTGAAGGTTCAAGAGAAAAAGAAAGCATTCAGGAAGTACAAGGAATCACAGAAGGAGCAGTACAGGGAACTGTATCAGTTAAAGCAAAAGGAAGCTGGGAAGGCAGTCAGAACAGTGAAGGCCCAAACCGAGGAAAAGATAGCCAACTCAGTTAAGAAGGGGGATAAAACCTTTTATAGGTACATCAGGGAGCGAAGGAAGACCAAGGGAGGGCTAGTGAGGCTTAATAAAGAGGAGGGAGGGTGGGCAGAGGGTGACTGTGAAAAGGCAGAGATACTAAACAAATATTTTTGCTCAGTATTTACAAAGGAAGTGGGGGAGGTACCTAAAAAACAGTAGAAACACTCTGGATACAGAAGTTGATACCAGCCCATTTACAGAAGAAAGGGTTCTGAAAGAACTCTTAAAACTGAAGGTGGACAAAGCAATGGGGCCTGAGGGAATTCATCCCAGAATTCTAAAAGAACTAAGGGTAGAACTAGTGACACCACTGACTACCCTCTTTAACAAATCATGGGAGGATGGGGTGGTACCCGAGGACTGGAGAAGGGCAGATGTGATTCCCCTCACAAAAGTGGGAGCAAGGCAGAAGCAGAAAACTACAGACCTGTTAGTTTAACCTCAGTGGTAGGGAAATGATGGAATCACTTCTGAAGGAAAGAATTGTTGAGTATCTAGAGGCCAGAGGGCTCAGGACCCAAGGCAGCATGGATTCACAGTGGAAGGTCATGCCAGACAAATCTGATAGATTTCTTTGACTGGGTGACCAAAGTAGTAGATCAGGAGGGGCTGTGGACATGGCCTACCTAGACTTTAGCAAGGCATTTGACACAGTCCCATTAAGATTAATATACAAGTTAGCCAGCCTGGGAGTGGTCCCAAGATGACAGCCTGGGTAAAGAATTGGCTGGAGAATAGGACACAGAGAGTAATAGTAAATGGAGTCCACTCTGAAGAAAGGGGTAATAGTGGGTACCGAGGGTTCAGTATTAGGACGGTCCTCTTCAATGTCTTTGTGGCGACATTGCAGAGGGACTGGAAGGAAAAGTATGTCTCTTTGCAGATGACACAAAGATCTGAAACAGAGTTGATGCACAAGGTGGGGTGGAAAGGATGAGAAGGGACTTGGCAAGGTTAGAGGAATGGTCAAATGTATGGCAGCTTAGATTCAGTGCTAAGAAGTGCAAGGTAATGCACCTGGGAAACAAAAACCCAGGGGAAGAGTACACAATGGGGTGAGATACTAACAACAACAAAAATGGAAAGGGACCTGGGGGTAGTCATATCAGATGACCTAAAGGTGGGCAAGCAATGTGAGAGGGCAGCAAGGAGAGCTGGGGGGATACTGGGATGCATAGGGAGAGGCATCACCAGTAGAAAACAGGAAGTTATTATCCCTCTGTACAGACAGTTTTTGAGACCCCATCTGGAGTACTGCGTGCAGTTCTGGATACCCAGTCTCTGCAAGAACATAGACAGGATGGAGGCTGTCCAGAGGAGGGCAACTGAAATGGTGCAGGGTCTGCACCGGAAGACATATGAAGAGAGACTTAAGGAGCTTAATATGTATAGCCTCGAGGAAAGGAGGGAGAGGGGGGACATGATAGAAACTTTCAAGTATCTCAAGGGAATCAACAAAGTCCAAGAGGGTAGCATCTTTCAAAAAAAGAGGTGTGCAAGAACAAGGTGGCACAATTTGAAGATAGAAGGGGGTGCAGAGGTAATTTAAGGAAGTATTTTTTCACAGAGAGGGTTGTGGATGCATGGAACGGCCTTCCGGAGGAGGTTGTGGAGTCAAAAACAGTGGTGGAATTCAAGCATGCATGGGACAGTCATATGGCAATTCTAGGGGGTGGGGGTAGGAAGAAGTAGGCTGCTGGTTAACTAGGATCTGCAGTTTATCCATTAGGTAGGGAAATGGGCAGACTGGGTGGGCCAAGCGGTCCTTATCTGCTGTCAAAATCAATGTTTCTATGTTTCTTTTCCCATTAAGATTCCAACAAGATAGAACTAAAGGTCCCTAAGCACGGCCCTAGGACAGTGCAGGAAGTTTTGTCCTGCTGAGAAAGATAAAAGTAATTTACATTTGTTACACAGAACTCAGGAAACTAAACTGGAGCTCTTTAATCTGCTTGAATTATCTAATGACCTTTCTGATTTTCTTCCTTTTTTTAATTTATTGTTTAAATTGTATTGAAATTTATATTAATTATATTAATTGCTTAAACATCCTTAACAAGTTGATCCAACATATATAGTAAAGAAAAATACACATCCAATGAACAACTAGCAAGGGTTTGAACCAGAAATTAAGGTGTAAAGTGCTAGTAAAGATACGAAATTGCAACAGTAAAATCATTTCACTATAAATTGAATTCTAGGTACCATGAAGATATCAGAACAACAAACTACACTATAGAAATTATATGTTAATAAAAGCTCTATGTTAATATTCTTCCTCATCATGTGAACAAAAGGCTAAAAAGGGTCCCCATACCTTTTCAAACATATCCATTTTGTTAAATAATGAATAACTAACTTCTTAGTTGTTAACAGAGAAACATAGAAACATGGAAACATAGAATTTGACAGCAGATAAGGACCACTTGGCCCACCTAGTCTACCCATTTTCCTAGCTAACAGATAAGCTGCAGATCCTAGTTAACCAACAGCTTACTTCCTCCTACACCCCACTAGGACTGTCTTATGTCTGTCCCATGCATTCTTGAATTCCCCACTGTTCTTGACTCCACACCTCCTCAGGGAGGCTGTTCCATGCATCCACAACCCTCCTGTGAAAAATACTTCCTCACATTACCTCTGAGCCATTCCCCTCTATCTTCTATCAATTGTGCCCCTTGTTCTTGCACATCTCTTTTTCTGAAAGATGCTACCCTCTTGGACTTTGTTGATTCCTTGAGGTACTTAAAAGTTTCTATCATGTCCCCTCTCCCTCCTTTCCTCAAGGGTATACATATTAAGCTCCTTTAGTCTTTCTTCATATGTCTTCTGGTGCAGACCCTGCACCATTTTGGTTGCTCTCCTCTGGACAGCCTCCACTCTGTCTATGTCTTTGCAGAGATGGGGTCTCCAGAACTGCACACAGTACTCCAGATGGGGTCTCACCAACTGTCTGTACAGAGGGATAACAACTTCCTGTTTTCTACTATTGATGCTTCTCCCTATGCATCCCAGTATCCCCCCAGCCTTCCTTACTGCCTTCTCACATTGCTTGCCCACCTTTAGGTCATCTGACATAATTACCCCCAGGTCCCTTTCCATTTTTACTGTTGTCAGTATCTCACCCCCATTGTGTACGCTTCCCTGGGTTTTGTTTCCCAGGTGCATTACCTGCACTTCTTTGCATTGAATCTGAGCTGCCATACATTTGACCATTCCTCCAACCTTGCCAAGTCCCTTCTCATCCTTTCCACTCCATCTGGTGCATCAACCCTGTTGCAGATCTTTGTGTCGTCTGCAAAGAGACATACTTTTCCTTCCAGTTCCTCTGCAATGTCACTATAAAGACATTAAAAAGGAGCGGTCCCAGTACTGAACCCTGTGGTACCCCACTAGTAACCCTCCTTTCTTCACTGTGGACTCCATTTACTACTACCCTTTGTGTCCTGTTGTCTAGCCAATTTTAATCCAAGCTACCACCCTGGGACCCACTCCAAGGCTGCTAACTTCTGTATTAATCTTTGTGTGGGACTGTATCAAATGCCTTGCAAAATCTAGGTAAGTATGTCCACAGCCCTCCCTGGTCTACTACTTTGGTCACCCAGTCAAAGAAATCTATTAGATTCATCTGACACAACCTTCCCATCATGAATCCATGCTGCCTTGGGTCCTGTGCCCCACTGGCCTCTAGGTACTCAACAATTCTTTCCTTCAGAAGTGATTCATCATTTTCCCTACCACTGAGGTCAAACTAACTGGTCTGTAGTTTCCTGCTCTGTCCTGCTCCCACTTTTGTGAAGAGAATCACATCCACCTCCTCCAGTCCTCAGGTACCACCCCATCCTCCCATGATTTGTTAAAGAGAGTAGTTAGCGGTGTCATTAGTTCTACCCTTAGTTCTTTTAGAATTCTTGGGTGAATCCCATCAGGCCCCATTGCTTTGTCCACCTTCAATTTTATTAGTTCTTTCAGAACTCTTTCTTCTGTAAATGGACTGGTATCACCCCCATCTCCAGAGTGTTTTCCTTGTTTGGTTTAGGTACCCCCTCCTCTTCCTTTGTGAATACTGAGCAGAAATATTCAGTTCAGTATCCCTGCTTTTTCACTGTCACCCTCTACCCACATCCCTCCCTTTATTAAGCCTCAGTATCCCTCCTTTGGTCTTTCTTCGCTCCTAATGTACCTATAAAAGGTCTTATCCCCCTTCTTAACAGAGTTGGCTATCCTTTCCTCAGTTTGGGCCTTTGCTATTCTGACTGCCTTCCCAGCCTCTTTCTGCTTTAACTGATAAAGTTCTCTGTCCTGCTCCTTCTGTGTTTCCTTATATTTCCTGAATGCTATCCTTTTCTCCTTAACCTTCCCTGCCACCTCTTTTGAGAACCATAGTGGTTTTTTCCTTCATTGTATTTTGTTGATTTGCTTTACACAAAGGCTTGTTGCCTCTGTGATGGCTGTTTTGATTACTCCCCATTGTTCCTCCACCCCTCCTTCTTGCCTGTTTGCTAGTGCTTTTCTGAGGCACTCTCTCATTTTCCCAAAGTCAGCCCTCCTAAAGTCCAATACTCTTGCTTTTGTATGGCTTGATTGTATGGCTGTGTTTATCGTGAACCACACTGTTTGGTGGTCGCTTGTTCCCAGATGGCTACCCACTTGTAAATCTGAGATTCTTTCTCCATCCCCATTTGAGGGTACCAGGTCTAAGATTGCTCCCTCATGAGTGGGTTCCAATACTAGCTGCCTGAGGCATGCCCCCTGTAGGGCATCAAGAATGACCCTGCTCTTGGAAGTGCCTGCAGCAAAGGTGCTCCAGTTAACATCTGGCATATTCAGGTCCCCCATCAACAATATCTCCTCTTTCTGCCATTCTAAGGAAGCCTTCTATCATTTCCTTGTCCATTCCCTCCCCCTGAGATGGGGGTCTGTATACAACCCCCATGCAGATTGTGGTGCCATTTCCTGTCTCCAGGGTGACCCAGAGTGTCTCATCTGCTCCCTGTTTACTCTTTAGTTCTGTTGCTTTGATCCCTTCTTTACATAGAGAGCTACTCCTCCTCTCTTTACCCTCCCTGTCCCTCCTGTAGATTGTGTATCCTGGTATGTTGACATCCCAGTCATGGTTCTCTGTGTACCATGTTTCTGTGACTGCCACAATATCCAGGCAACCCTCTTCCATCAAGGCCACTAGTTCAGGGAGCTTGTTACACAGACTATGGGCATTGGTACTCATCACCTCCACTTTTGATGGCCTTACCCTTTTAGCCTCCATTCCTGTCCTTACTGCCTTTGCCTTTTTACATTTACCTCTGTCCTGCTCCCTAATGACTTATCTACCTTGGTGTTTACCTCACTAATTACCATGTTTTGTGGGGGGAGGCTTTGATTTCTCTTCTCCTTTTCAGTGCCTCCCCCCTTGGCTAGTTTAAATGCTTGCCAATGAAGCATTTAAACCTCTCACCTAGGATCCTGTTCCCCCCTGCCATTTCTATAAGAGAATTTAACTATTGTTGGATAGAAGCAATTTTGGTTTCTTTCCAGTTCTGCAGAAGAAGCTTTTGAAGGCCAGAGCAGCAATTAAAATCCATATTTCTCCTGACTGGTCATACCAGGGAAAATTGGCATAATCCCAAGGACAAATGCCATAGGTGAAAAGGGTAAGGGTGAGCCTACAATAGTTTAACAAATAGTGTGATTTGCTTCCAGCAAGAGAGACTTGTTTAGCTCCAACATAAATGTGCTAGGTCTGCATCAGCTTCCCCACATCTTCAACAGTTATCATTAGGTAACAGGCTTAAACTAAATAACTGTCACGGGGAGCAATAAAAGTAGTGAAGAATTGTAAACTGTATCAGTCTTCCCTCTATGTCACTGCATGCTTTAGAAGCATTTTCCCAAGTTTTCTCCCA
This sequence comes from Neoceratodus forsteri, assembly GCA_016271365.2. Lineage (NCBI taxonomy): Eukaryota > Metazoa > Chordata > Ceratodontiformes > Ceratodontidae > Neoceratodus > Neoceratodus forsteri. The sequence continues at coordinate 17,007,574 of CM028129.1, read as the reverse complement.
TAGATCTTCAGGAATTGTTAAACCCAAATCTGACTGCCATTTAGTTCTGCCATAAGCAGTAATATAATTGCCCACTTTATTTGGAAACTTATACATTACACTGAAACCTTTTCGGAGGTAGATCATTTTAAAAAAGCAATCCCAAGCTACTGAGATATGAACTATATAATTTGCATCCAAAAATCTGCTGGAAAGAAAGGTTCTTATTTGCAAATAATGGCAAAAATCAAATCTACTTAGAGAAAACTTAGCTTAGAGCTCCTCAAAAAACAGTAATCTATTGTGCTTATCTAGTAAATCACCAATAACTTTAATACCCTTGTTCCTTCACCCTGTATCCTTGAGGCATTTGTTATCTTCTGTTATTAGTGTATTGCCCCATAAAGGCATAAACTTCAAGGGTACAGATTCAGCCTTTTTGAGATGACTGAATTTTTTGCAGACATGGTTTACACACCTTTACTGAAATCTGGAGTGTTGGATGACTTGTTAAATGTGCAGGAGTATGAACAAAAAATAGGTCAGGTAAATTTAAGAGGCAACAAGTTCTTTTTCTAAATCAACCCATAGAGGTGTGAAAAAAGTATCTTGTTTTAAAAACCAGTTAGCAATTTGTTTAAGTTTGTATGCCAGGAATAACCTTGCCACCATGGAAGAGCAAAACCACCCTTTTTTGTCGGTACTCTAAGTTTGAGCTTAAATAATCTCATGGCTTTCCCTTCCCACAAGAAAGAGGACATAATACTCTCAATTTTATTAAACCATACAGTAGGTATACAAGCAGTGATATTATTCATGAAGTAAAACAATTTAGGTGCAAAAATCATTTTTATTGAGTTTATTTTCTCCCAGAGAGAGAGGAGTAATTTAGCCCATTTATCTAAGTCTAATTTTAAATCATTTAAGATCCATGACATGCTATGATTAAGGATTTTGCCTACAGAGTTAAAAATATTGATCCTCAAGTAAGTTAGCCCATCAGAGGGCCAAGTGATGTCTGGCATTTCTTTTAATCTGACGCTCTCGGAAGTAGAAGGGGATAGCATTACATCTTTTGTTCTGGACCAGTTTACAAAGAGGCCCAGGATTTCACCAAAGTCTTGCAATACAGGCTTGACATTTTATAATGAAAATACAGATTGTGATAACATCAGGAGACTGACATTTGCAAAAGCTGACTTTGTTAGTGTAATTACCCATTTGGACTCCATTAATTCTGTTGGATCGCATGATTCCCCTAATTATGGGTTCTATGGCAAGGACAAAAAGCAAAGGAAAGAGTGGGAACCTTGTCTGGAGCCTCTGTAAAGCTGGCAGGGAATGGATCATAGTCCATTCGTAATTACACAAGCTTTGAGGTAAGCATAGAGAGTTTGACTCCACTTTATAATACCAGGGCCAAATCTGTTGACTTCCAATATACTATACAAGTAAGTCCATTCCAGTGAGTCAAACACTTTGCTTATATCTATGGAAATAGCCAATAAGGAGGAACTTTTCTTCCTAAAGAGTAGGTACTAGATAATCCGTCCATATTAGCGGGCTCCCCTAACTTAGTATTGCAGAAATTGGATGCTGAAGTGGAACAGATTGAACTAGATGCTGATTTTCTGGCTCAGTGCCCAAATATACAATAAAAGCCCTAGCCCATCCAGTAATAGATGATATTGTGTTGGTGGAGGCCCTCAACGATCTAAGGAATAAATTGGATGGATGTACTAATCTGATCTTTAACTGGATAAATGATTTAGAAACTAAAATTGTAGACATTGAACAACAAATGATTCCACAGAAATGGACATTTTCTACAGTACACATCCCCAAAACTCCTAGGGGAAAGGACAACACAAAACAGAGGTTGCTGAAACAGAATAAGGGAAAAGAAAGAACACTAAAAATAAGAAAAAAAGAAAAAAATTGGCTTCAGGAAATGCACCAAAGAAGCAATCGATGACAAATAATGAAATTGGAGAAGTTCCAATACCAATAGAACCCATGATAGTAATAAAATAAAAACAAAAACATTAAAAATGGCAAAAAAAGTACACCTGGGAAAACTTATAAGAAGGAACCACTGAAAGAATTAGTTGAAGATTTAGTCCTATGTAAGTCAGAAATAACAATCTCTCCACCTTTAGGAACAAATGTTGAAACTCTAAGAATAAAGAGAAATGAGGTTGCTTGAGAATTGAGGGCCTGTTCTTGCACCCAAATGAAGCCTCAGAATCCTTGAAGGAGCTTATAGTGCATTTATTTAATGCAGAATTAACTAGTTCTCAAACAAAAAACAAAGTACTGATGGTATTTAGGGACACTGAAGATTCATCCTCACCAGTCTAAGTGCTGGTACCTGAAATGTGAACTGCTAAGGGAATTTGGGCTAAACACTCTAGACTGAAATATCTAGGGCTTAACATTTTATCTCCTGTAACTTGGTGAACTATTGCTAGCTATGTCCCTCCTAAGATATATACAGGAGAAGGGCTGGACTAAATGAATTTTGCCCTTATTCTCATCATGTTAAAATGGCAGTTTGGCCAGCTCCCTGACGCTGAGCAAAAGGGTTTGCTTGGCATGCTGGCAACCCGGGTTCACACCCCAAGCCCAGGTACCAGGAGCAGAGACTGGCAGGGAGAGATTTCACAAGCATCCATTGGACGCTTACCCCCCAGGGTGTGGTCAGGGCCTTGGCACCTGCAGGCAGATTGGGGATGGGCTGGGGATGTGTGCAGCACTGACATGCTTCCCACACCTCTCTGCTGCAGGTCGCTGCTCCCACAGGCCCAATCAGGGTTTAGTGGGGATGGGCTGGGGGTGTGTGCAGCATTGACTTGCTACCCACACATCTCTGCTGTAGGTCACTGCTCCCACAGGCCCAATCAGGGTTGAGTGGAGATGGGCTGGGGATGTGTGCAGCATTGACATGCTTTCCCACACATCTCTGCTGTAGGTCGCTGCTCCCATAGGCCCAATCAGGGTTTAGTGGGCAGGCCAGAAAAAGTGAAAATGCCCCCTAGATGACCAGATGATGGCCATTGGTCCCCAGCACACCACAAAGCCTGGAATAACCCCATGCTGACCACCCCATTGCTGATTCCATGGCTAAGTAGTTGTGCCTCTGGACACTTCTCTCCCAGAGGAAGGGGGCCTATCTGATAAAGGGTTATGTTTTGTCACTCGGGGAGCAGTAGGTGGTTGTGGGGGGCAGCAGAATGGTTACCGGCAGAGTAGGATGGCTGTGGGGGCACAGGTAGTCCAAAGGAGTGGCCGGCTAGGGGCGCCATGGGAGAAGCAAAAAACAAAATGGCAGTTTGAGATAGATGAACTGGGACCTCAGGTGAATGAATGAGAGAGAGAGACTTAACATTATCAGTATTGGAGATTAATCACTTTCAGGATGAAAATGAGATTATTTTAAGGACATGTGTATTAGCATTTCTTACAACATGCCTGAAATTGGATTGTAACAGGTAAAATATAGGCAAAATAGAATGAGTGTTTTCTGTTGACAGTGAAACTCAAATTAATTTGAATTGTATATTGGTGGAAATTTTCGAACAGTTAAAAATGAGTGCATGTAAATTAGACCAGGCAGGCATACTTCTGGATGACATGAATGATCTAATGGATATTAGGGAAGGCCAAAACCAGCATGTTAATCAGGACTGCCTGTATATTGAAGGTGCGGAGACTACTGTGAGTAACACAAAGACTGAAGTACTGTCAAATGCTAATTTTCTTTCATAGAATACAGCAGGACTAGCTAGAAAGATGAATGATTTTGAATGGCGTACATTTATTTTTATGTCTGACTTACTCTTATTTCAAGAAACACGGGCTCTTGAACCTATTGATATAAATGGTTTCCATTTTATCTGCTCTCTGGCAGTTAAAAATAAGAAATCTGGCAGTTCAACAGCGGGATTGGCTATTTATGTAAAAATCAAAACAGAAATGATTATTTTGGATACAATTAAAATAAAGACAGATTATATTATGCTGAGTATAATGTGGAAGGTCTGTCAGCTTCACATCAACACCACCACAGTGATGACCCTCACAGCAACAGATTTTGAAGAAAAACACTGGGTCACTGTGATGGTCCCCATAGACACCGGCAGTGCATCTCCTGGTGTTTTGTCCCTTCCCTGAGACAACTCTCACTCAGAGTTGTATACTTAGAGACCAGGGTGAGTGGGGGGCACAGCCCCCCAAATGGGGGTCAGGGGCACAGCCCCCCCAAAGAAAACATACCAGCATCCCCGACAGTACAATGCCTACACTCAGCATTGTGCCTATCCTGCCAGGGTTGCCGGGCTATTGGATGCCACAGCGTGATAGGTAAACCATTATAGCATAATCTCCCATTCATTATCATCAATATCTGTATACCCCCCAAAAACAAACACTAAGGTTCATGCTAAGGTGGAGAAGAAGCTAAAGAGCCATAAGGCCCATAGATGCTTCCTTGTATTTAATAATAACAAAGGTTAAAATCGGATAGCATTAACTTGTCCAGGTAAGATTTAAACATAAGCTTAGAATTACTGGAAATAAGTTCCATAGGCAGACTATTCCAAGGTTTTATAATATGTAAAGTGAAAAAGAATTTTCTAGGCATTAGGTTATATTTCCTAAGTTTTAATTGAAGTGGGTGACCTCTAAGATTAAAGGTGTCCTCTTCAAATGTAAAACCAAGATTAGTTAATAAATATGGGTCCTGCATAATGTCAATCATACAGAAGAAGATCCCCTCTTAACCTTCTTGTTGTAGGAAGCATTACATTTAATATAATTAATCTAGAGTCATATGATACATGTTGTAACCCTTTAACATATTTAGTAAAACATCTTTGAATGTTTTAAAGGCATAAAATGTCATACTTCCTAAAAGGGCACCATAATGGGGAGGAAAAGTCCAAATACGGATGAACACAGGCTCTGTATAGTGGCAGTAATACATTTTTGTCCCTTGATTTGATATTCCTTAAAATGGACCAGATGACCCTATTTGCTTTCAGTATCATGGCACTGATCTGTGAGTCAGACTGAAAATCTTCTGTTACTAATACTCCCAGATCTTTCTCTTTAATAGTATTATTCATCACCTTGTTGTCCAGAATGTATGGATGGAATATATTAGCAACTCCAAAATGCATAACCTTATATTTGTTATGATTAAGTTTCATTCCCCAATGATTAATCCATTTAGAGATATGGTATTCAAGTCAGCTTGAATGGCTGCAATCTGCTCTGGTGTTGAACATAGCCTCCAATTTTAATGTTGTTGCGATATTTAATGGAATTAGGAAAACAACTAGCCGTGATATCAGATATAAACAATTGAAATAAGCTGGGGCCCAAAACTGAGCCCTGTGGTACACCGCTAGTTTTAGACAATTGTCCATTAATCAGAACCTGCTGAGTTCTGCCAATCAGCCAACTAGATAGCCATCTGACAATAACTGGAGCCATATTTATGGAGGCTAGCTTTTGCAATAATGCCCAATGAGGAAGACGGTTGAAAGCCTTACTAAAGTTGCAATATATTACATCATATGGTAATTTATAATCAAGCTGCAAACTGACATCCTCATAAAAACACAATAAATTAGTTAAGCAACTACGTCCTTTTTTAAAACTATGTTGTTCCTCATCAGGTGTAACTAATGTAGAGGTAATAATATCTTTGATTAGGCTTTCCAGAATTTTGCACAGAGGAGCAGTTAAACTGATAGGTCTATAGTTTTCCCAGCAACTTTTAGGTCCCTGTTTATGAATCAGGATTACACATAAACATACCTCCCAACGTTTATGGACAAATTTAAATAATTTTTTACAGTTAATCTTTTTATTAGTTTTTTAAAACACATAATTATATAGATACAGTTGCACAGTTTAACAACATATGGATTGATTCAACAATATTAAGAAACAAGACATTCAACATTTGCATTAGTTAGTATTTACCAAAGTGAATCCTAGGAACTGTAAGTGTAAATCCAAAATGGAATAATAAATATGAGGACAGAGGAAAGGATGTAGTCCTGTATTAACACAAAGTTTACATCCATATACATTGTTGTAAAGTATATGCATGCGTGTGTGAAGGAAAAAAGAACTTAATATAACAATAACAATAAATATAAAAAAACAATTAGAGAGAGACATCATCCTTACGAGGCAGTATAAAATGTGGGTACTGAATAGGATATATCTAGGTAAGTAAACAACACATGTATTATGAGGTTATCCTAACTGTAAGTAAGTTAAAAAGTCCTGCCAGCACACATTCTATTCATGCATTCGGTCACTAACAGAGTAGGAAAGATACTCTAAAGATGCTTGTTGGGCTAAACTTTTAAAGATGCCACTTACATTAGGAATAGTTGGGCATTTCCAATGCATTAGAATAAGTCATTTGACTTGTAAGAAAAATATATTTAACCATCTGTGTTGAAATTTGGATAATATTTGACTGGTGGGGTTAATAACACCAAGTAATAAATATTTAGGGTCAAAGGTGAATTTGTATCCTGCTATGTTAGATGCAATTTGGTAAACTGACTGCCATAATTTGTAAATAGGTTTACATGGCCATAGGACATGGAGTAAGTCACCTCCTGAAGAGTTGCAATTCCAGCAGCAATCATTATTTATTAGGCCGAAACAATATAATACTGATGGTGTTCTATACCAGAGATGGAGAGTTTTGAGTTGGATAAGCAAACTGTAAGCATCCTTAAAAATGTTATGGCAAAAAGTCCAGCAATTGTTCCATTGAGAATCTGTTATATTGCATGCCAGAGCTGTACTCCCATTTAGATTGGGCTGCACAGGATTGGTTGGGTAGAATGTCTCTAATGTCTTTATAAATTCTACTAGTTAAGCCAGATAGATTGTTGGTCTATCAAGAGATATAGTAATCAGAAGACAAATTAAAATAATGATAGTAATTTTATTTCCAAGAAGCTCCCAAATAACAATCTTCTAATTGCTTGTGATTTTAATGCAAGAACTGTTAATTGCGATAATCTAGTGATTTTAGAAGATTTTAGATTTAGATAGAGTCAGTATAATGAAAAATGGATGGATTTGCAGAGACTGATAGTGGAAAATGCTTTATTGATACTAAATGGAAGGATTCCAGATTTTAGAAGGGAATGCCACCTACTTCTCACAAAATGGATAGAGTCTAATTGATTTTATATTAAGTAACCCTGATATCTATGGGTTATTTACTAATTTGCATATTAAAATGAGACCTGAGAGTGATTGCGTCCCCCTATATCTACAAATAACATTTGGTAATAAAGGCTTTTCTAATGAAACAAATATTAGTCCGTTAGCTATACTTTCCAGTACTGGAAAATGAAAGGTGAGATTAAGTGTTTGAGGCTATTAAATGTAATTCAGAATTGGCCAACAAAGTTTAATCACTCGAATAACTCTCATTTACAATCTTCATATATGATTGAACAGAAAGTGGAACAATTAAATGAAAAAATTAAAGATATTTATAATAACTCACAAACAAATCATCAGTATATTGTCAATTGGTATGATGATGACTATAAAAAGGCTAAGATGAAATTAAACAAATTAATTAAATGGACCAAAATACATCCCTCAAGAGAAAACTTTACAAACTTAAATAAACTTAAACAAATATAGAAAACAATACAGTTAATGGCTTGAAACTAAAACAAACAGAGTTTCAATGTAATCAATGGGCAGAAATCTATCAGGTTATTCTGGAAAGTTGGTAGCTAAGGGTGTCAAAGAATATCATCCCTCATTAGCAGTATACATCCCTAAAGAAACATGGATTGAACATTTCAAAGCAATTTTTACTACAATAGAATAAAAAAATGTAGATTCAAACTAAATACAAACTTTGCAATGTACAATTCAAACAGATCTTAAATTTATGGAACTTGGGGTAAGTTATTCAAAACTTAGCCCCGGGGCAAAATTAGCACTGCATGGTGTGCTAAATTATCCCAGAACCATTAGCATGCTATATTCAAGAGAATAGCCCCAGGGCTAAACCTGCTGAATATAGCATGCAAAGCAAGCTGTGCAAACAGGGCTGTGAGTGCAGTACAAAACAGCCCGGTAAAGAAGACAGCACTGAATATAGCAACAAAGACAACTCTGAATATAGCAGGCAGGCACTGCAAGCAGCAACAGCAGCAGCACAGTGCAGAGGGGAACCAAATGGCCACTGGGTGTGCATGCAAAGATGTGCAGCCCCCGAAAGTGTACACAAGTGTATACAGCACTGGAGAATACAAAACGGCAAACCAGCAACCAAAGACAATGGCATGAAACCATACACGTGCCAAGAACCAGAACCAAAGACAAGAAAAGCAGCCTGAATGTTATAACAGGCAGCCAATAAAGACACAGAACAGAGATACACAAAAGCAGAAATAAGTATATTTAGCATGCAACAATGCCAACAACAGCAACAAGTTACACAATGTACATAAAACTAAACTGGGGAGGGGAAATAGCAAAGAGAGCAACCAATATGTACATAAAAATAAGTGGAATTCCACACTAGCAAAACACCAAACTGTAAAGCACAACTGCATATCAGCTACAAAGGTGGGGGGTGGGAGACAGGGAAGGGTGCAAAACAAGGGAAGTGGCATTAAGGGTCCGATGGCTGGAGCTGTGCAGGTGCAGGGAGATGCTCCTCCAAGATTCTGAACACCCTCCTTGCCTCAGCAAGGATGACAGCCTACTGTTCTATCAATGTCTGCTGCTGCACAATTTTTCTCAGGAGCCCCTTGCCCTCTTCAGGCCTGGTGTCCCAGAATGAGTGCTTCCGTGGACCTATGGGCTGAAAGAGAACCACGTAAGGCTGGTGCACTGACAATGTGGAGCACAGCAACCCCTCATGGTGATGCCCCAGGGGTGGATAGCATGTCCCAACAACCATGGCCATGTACCCAAGGGAACTCAACGATGTGCCACAAGCACTGTGGCAAGGCAAATTTATTTTTCTGATGCTGATCCCGGAGGCTCGGTGCATACAATCACATACAAACAATTAAGACATCATAAAATAACATTCAATAAATACTTAAAAACACAATAAAATGAGGGCTCAATATCAGCATTTAAACAGAAGACCCCTAATAAATCTAAAATGGCTGATACTTCCAGACTACCATACTGTGTCTAGGAATGCCCGGCTAAATAGATAAGTTTTAAGGCAGGCTTTAAATGCCTCAACTGAGGGGGCCTCCCTTACTGATGGAAGAAGCAATTTCCACAGGATGGGGCCGGCAACACTAGAAGCTCTGTCACCAGCAGTTTTCAACCTCATCCTAGGAATCACAAGGAGGCCCCTTGAGGAGGCTCGAAGGGAGCGGACCAAGGCAGCGGGTGTTAGAAGGTCCAACAGGTAGCCAGGGCCCAGTCCATGTAGGGCCTTAAAGGTAAGTAAGCCCACCTTGAAGAGCACCCTCTATCGAACAGGCAGCCAGTGCAGTTCACACAGTACCGGGGTGACGTGACAGTATTTAGACTGTCCCATCAACAACCTGCCAGCTGCATTCTGCACCAGCTGTAGTCAACAGAGAGTACTCCAGACACCCCAAGGTAGAGCACATCACAGTAGTCAATCCTAGATGTCATGAAAGCATGTACCAAGGTAGGGAGGTCCAGTGGTGGAACCAGGTGTTTGATCCTAGCAATGTTCCTAAGATGAAAGAAACTAGCCCTGACAACAGGCAACACCTATATTCAAGTGTCAATCGCTGTCCAGAACAATGCCAAGATTGTGCACCCTGGAGGAGGCCTTCAATGGGACAGACACCAGAACAAATCCAATATCTGCCCCAGAGGCAGTCCTATCACTCATCCTGTTCGACTCTACTACGGTACCTCTGTCTTATTGGGGTTCAGTCGCAACCAGCTAGAGGCCATCCAGTCATTAATCTCAGCCAGGCAGTTATTCAGTACTTCCGCTGCATGGATGTCCCAGGGGCAAAGGATAAATACAGCTGAGTATCATCGGATAAAAACAGTCACTGTTGAATTGTGTCAAATGTGTTGTGCAAAGGGAGACTGTAATCCTGTACCTAATTCTACACTGTATTACTTGTATGTACTCAATACGGCTAGTGCCCTACATCTATCTGCCACCACCATTGTATTTTGTAAATGTGATGTACTCAGCTGCTCTCTTCCATGAAAACTGTATACTGTCATTGTAATCCTGTATGATATGTCCTTTATTGTATTACCTGCCTGTATGTGCACACTACATGTAACTAACTTTGGGTTGCCCCTGAAAAAGGGACCTCGGCCCCAGTGGGCCTACTCGTTAACAAATGTAATAAATAATAAACAATGAAACTCCAAGCTGCAGTTTCTATTGATCCCACCCAGGGTAGCATATAACGGCAAAGCATATTGGTGACAAGATTCACCAATATACTTAGGGACTCTACAAGACAGAAGGCTCGGGGAGGAGGAGAAATTCCCCAACACCACCCTTTGCCTCCTGTTTGTCAGATAGGACTAGAACCAGCAGATGACAGTGCTGGTGAGTCCACAAAATTCCTGCAGGCAGTCGAGCAGCACACAGTGGTCCACCATGTGAAAAGCTGAGGAAAGATCAAGGAGAATGAGTAGAAAACAAGAAGTTGTTATCCCTCTGTACAGACTGTTGGTAAGACCACATCTGGAGTACTGTATACAGTTCTGGAGACCCCATCTCCACAAAAAAATATACAGGGAGGAAGCTGTCCAGAGGAGGGAGACCAAAATGGTGCAGGGTCTGCACCAGAAGACATATGAAGAAAGTATAAAGGAGCTTAATATGTATACCTCGAGGAAAGGAGGAGAGGGGACATGATAGAAACTTTCAAATACCTCAAGGGAATCAACAAAGTCCAAGAGGGTAGCATCTTTCAAAAAAAAGAGATGTGCAAGAACAAGGGACACAATTTGAAGATAGAGGGGGATGGCTCAGAGGTAATGTGAGGAAGTATTTCTTCACAGAGAGGGTTGTAGATGCATGGAACAGCCTCCCTGAAGAGGTCATAGAGTCAAAAACAGTGGGGAAATTTAAGAATTCATGGGACAGACATAAGGCAATTCTAGTGGGGGTAGGAGGAAATAGGCTCTTGGTTAACTAGGATCTGCAGCTTATCGGTTAGGTAGGGAAATGGGCAGACTAGGTGGGCCAAGCAGTCCTTATCTGCTATCAAATTCTATGTTTCTATGCTGTCCCCTTTTCTCAGTCTCTCGCCCTGAGGAGATCATTATGCACCTGAACTAATGCGGTTTCTGTACAGTGTCCGGCACAAAATCCAGACTGGAGCAGCTCGTAGGTATCAGATGCCACTAGGTGTTCTCCCAGCTGCTGCACCACAATCTTCTCAGCAACCTTTCCCAGAAATGGCAGGTTGGAGACAGGTCGGTAATCCGCCTTGATGTCAGGGTCCAGCGATGATTTCTCCAGAAGAGGTCTCACCAGTGCCTCTTTCATGGCATCTGGGAAGATCCCCCCCCGCGACAAGGAGCACTGGACAATCAAGGTGAACACAGGGCCAACAGTGTCAACACATTCCATTAAGAAATGAGTCAGCACCGGGTTCAGTTCACAATATGTGTGCTTCAGCCTCAAGGCCACCTCAATGACATCGGCCACCTCCACTGATTTAAACTCCTCCCAACCAGACGGAGTGCCACATCGACAATCCAGGTGATCACTGTCAGCCATACTATGGCTCACTGATGGAATTCCCTGCCTGATGGTGGACACTCTGTCTGAGAAGAACTGAGCAAACTTATTGCACAAAGCCTCAGAAAATGCTTTTTTCGGCTGTAGACAAACTGGGTGTAACAGCCTGTTCACAGTCTGGAAAAAGTAGAGCTGGTTGGTTCTTCCCGGCAACAATCTCCCTGGACTGGAACACTGCCTTCTTACAGCTGATTGCACCCTGGTACACACTGTAGTGTGTACGCAGGAACAGTCTGTCCATCTCCAGCCCAGTCCTCCACCTGCAGTGTTCCAACTTCCATCCCTTGATCTTCAATGCCTTGAGCTCCCCATCAAACCACGGGGACCTCAAGTGAGAGGATCTGGGTCATACACAGGCCAGTGCAAGGGAGTCGAGTGTCCCTGCCATCGACCTATTAAAGGCAGTGACTGCTTCACCCACACCCCACACCCCCCCGCATGCACTGCCCACACTAGATAGGTCCACAACCTCCAGAAAACCCTCCAGGGTCAAACCCTTCAAAGGGCGGTAGCTTACCATCTCTGCAGGGGAAGGGATTTCTGGGGTGCCCTGAGCAAGAACTTCACCATGCAATGATTGGATCAAATGACCCGATCAGTCTTGAGATTATCAATATCAAGCCGCAATGAGAAGACCAAGTCCAACATGTGACCACCCTGATGAGTCATGGTAGTAACCACTTGTTACAGACCCAGAGATGTCATCGTCTGGAGGAAGTGGTAACCCAACCTAGATGACTCATCGTCAGTCCAAACATTGAAGTCCCCCAGGACCAAACACCTGGGGGCCTCCAATGTTTACTGACAAAATCAGTTACTTCCTGCAGGAACTCTCCTGCTGTCCCAGGTGGGGGGTAAATCAGAAGAATCCTGCAACCTGTGCCCGGACCACCACTGATGGCCACACATTCAAAATAACTTGATGTTCTCATTGGGTGCACGGTCAAGCATAGCTCAGCTCTAAAACAGATAGCCAGACCCGCACCCCTGTGTTTCACTCTGGGGAAGTGCACAATGGAGTACCAGGAAGGGGACAGCAGCCTCTAAGACTGGACCAGCATCATCCCCCAACCAGGTCTCCGTAATGCATGCCAGATCGACCCAAGAAACCAGATTCACAATAATTGTGGTCTTATTTCTGATAGACCTGGCATTGCAAAGCACTGCCTTTAGAGGATTGGTGGACAGTGCAGCCCTTTTGACTGCCTACCCACTCGGTCTCATGGAAACCCTGGGGACAGGAACCAAACATGTCTGGCATCTCTCTAGGACCTGTCCAATCCCAGAAAGCCTTCTACACCCGACCACCTCTATTCTGCCCACCTCAGATGCGCATGAGGCACCCCGTCAGCTCCGACCCGTATGGCACCTCCCAATCCTGAGTGCATGCCCCCTCGAATCCTATGCATGTAAGCCGCAGCGGAATACAACATGGCCACACAGCCACCCCAAGCACACATGAAGGGCCCTGCCGACACCCATATGTTCGGGAACATGCACCATGGCTGAGCAAGGTGGAGGCTACCAGACAGCAGAACAAGCCCCCCCAACCCCACTGGCCTACAGGATAAACAGTACAGTAATGCAATGCAATGGTTGGGACATGTTGCCCACTGCCATGTAGGTACAGACACTGATAGTTTATTTTATTCTGGTGGTAGCTCTCCTTGCTTAGGCTACTGCTTGCCAGCTACCAGTCGAGGTCTTGATGGTGCTGTAAGCTGGATGAAGTCGTGCTGGTACCCCTTGTGCCAAAGTAATTCACGGCTGCAGCTATTCAAGTCCCCTCACTTCTGGGAAGCTGCCATCTCCGCTCGGACCTCTGCCGTCAAGCTTAGCTCATATTAACAACTTGTAAATTGAGACTGTTTTACTTCACGATTGTAATCACCTGGTGAGCCTATTTATTTCTGTTTTTGGGTAACAAAAGGCCAGCTTGTCTGCCTCTGCCTCTGTCTGCCCCTGACCTTTTCTTTTCTTCCCTTTGTTGTTTGAACCAAGGCTGTCAGACTTAGCCAGTGCCTTGATTGCAGTCTGAACAAGCCCTCGATTTAGAAACACAATTACGTGCTTAACTCTTTCGTGTCTCCTTTTTCCAATCGAACCCTCCCTTTTCTCCTGGGCTTTATTAACTTGTGCTTGTCCTGCTACTTTCAGGTCTCCCATAGCTCCCTCAGGCTGTGACCCCAGCTGCAGTTAAGGACTAAGCAGCAAGTGCCCCACGGTGCTCAAAAGCCCCGTCACCCAGCATCAGGTATGGAGAACAGCGCTCCAGCCCCAGTTCCTCAGGGGAGCTTCTGGACTGATTCTTTGACTTCAATTTTTCGGCCTACTCCCCCCCCTCCCTAAGACACCATAAATGCCCCTTGCTCCCCGCCCACTTTGCTAAGCCTCTCCTCATTGGCTCTCTACCCAGTCCACATTGGCTCATTATCCAGTCCACATTCATGAACCCCTCCTTGCATATTGCTCTCCTACTCATATTGTAACTTCTGACCTGATTTAGCCTTCATCAATCCGTCTTCTACAAAACCTCTTGACATTAACTTCATTTATAGTTAGATTCTTGGCGGATCCCTATATCCTTGTATTTAATAGGTATCTAAGTCTCGTTCGCTCTATTTGTCAACTGACCAGCACATCTCTGATCATGGACACGGGCCCACTACTGCGAAGAGTGTGGGTGTTCTTTTGTTTGTATCTGCTGCACTTTAATTCCTCTTATCCAAACTCCTCACCGTGCATGTTGTCAGTTGTGGGTTTCATCCATATGCCTGATCATGATATATCGAAGCTACTTGATTACCTCATATGTGCCCTCAACCCTCCCATGTGTTATTGGATTCCTACTCACCATGGCAGACCGGTCTTTTAGACTTGCCCACCCTAATGGATCTTAGCATATCTCCTCACATTGCTCACCTCACCCTGTCCTTTGCTGGTAAGGTCCTGTTATACGTGACATTCAAGCAGCTTGGTTTCAACCCTAGGGACCCTCCCCACCATAACCACAGTCCCCGCAAGCAAGCACGGACTAAGTCTGCAAAGTTGCTTCTTGAAATACTCAAGAAAATCCTGCTCCTCTTACTGTTGTGCTCTGGAAACAATGAACTCATCCCCGGTCCTCCAGCACCTATCGGATCTCTTGCAGACCTACCTAGCCTCAAAGGGTTAAGCTTCATGCACGTTAACGCTTGTAGTCTGCTGAAAAAAAAACACTTCTATTCAGGCCTGGATATGTCACACTGCTCCTGACGTCTTGGTTGTCACTGAAACTTGGCTTCGCCCGGCAACAAGCAACAATGAATTAAACCTCCCTTCTTACTTTTTGTTCTGAACAGACAGATGGTCTAGAGGTGATGGGGTGGCTATTTATATTAAGGACAAATACTCGGTCTCTATCATTGACTCAGCCTCTGTCCAGAGCGAATTTGAATGTCTCTCCCTGCAGGTAGAGATTGCACCTGGTGCATCGCTCTGTGTGACAGGATGCTATAGGCCCCCATCTGCTGGGTTGCAGCTGTTGAGCCATTTAACCTGTATCCTAGGTCAAAGGTCTATCGAGACCATATTATTTGGTGATCTCAACTTAGACTGGCTATCCAGTGCATCTTCACCACTAAAATCCTTCTCTGACTCACTCGGGCTGACTCAACTCATCAGTGAAATTACATGACCAAATGAAACCAACCCTGCCAATAGCACCCTGCTAGACATTATCCTTGTTAGCAAACCTCATTTATTCACCCATGCTGGAGTCTTCTTCTCAGACATTAGTGATCATTGCTTCATTGCCTGTGTAAGGTCCAATCTCACCTCTTCTTCGGGATCCAAATTCTCCACTACAAGGTGTCTACGCAATTTCGACCCCAGTGCATTCATCTCAGAGCTAAATCACTCTGTGTACTGGCCAGACTTTTACCTAGCAAAATCTGTGGCTTCTGCCTATGATATTTTCCAAGCCATTATTCTAGCCGCTCTCAATAATCATGCACCATTAGTGAAAACTCGGGTCAGGAAAAAAACCTGTCAGTGGTTTTCCTGCGAGCTGAAAGATGCCTTGTGCAATAGAGATCAACTGTGGAAAAAGGCACGCAAGATTAAACTTGGGAATGATTGGAATCTGTTCAGGAGGGCGAGGAATCTGTGTAGCAAAATGGTTAGAGATGCAAAGGCTAACTTCCACCGCTCTCAACTTGACCTTTCATCCAATTGCTCCTCCAAATTCTGGAAACTAATCAAGGATATCGAAGGCCGTTCCCCCGGTGCCTGCCAACAAAAATCTCGATAGGCACTACCCCTTTCACCGACAAGCAATCAATCTTAGACTCCTTCAACAATCACTTTGCCACTGCAGGGTTAGCCTTTGATACCTCCCCAGCTAGTACACTTCGCACGCAGCTTGGACTCAATAATCAAGGAAGCTCCCCTCCAAACCCATCCTTCTCCCTTCAACCTACAACCCTGAAGGAAGTCGAAGATCTCTTGCTCCAGCTGGATGCTAGAAAAAGTGCTGGGGCAGATCTTATTGGGCCACATTTCTTAAAGTTAGGCTACCGCATCCTGGCAGTGCCCATTACACATTTGTTTAACCTTTTCCCTCTCTCAGGGTGACCTTCCTGCTATCTGGAAAACAACCCGTGTTATCCCTTTGTTCAAATCTGGTGAACCCAGTGACTTGAACAATTACAGGCCAATCTTCCTTCTACCAAAACTGTCTAAGATGCTGGAAAAAATTGTGAACACCCAGCTTAGGAAATTCCTGGAATTGATGAACTTGCTCAACCTACAGGGGGCATGCCTTAGACAACTAGTATTGGAGCCCACTCGAGAGGGATCAATCTTAGACCTGGTTCTCTCAAATGGAGATGAAGAGAGGATCACAGATGTAGAAGTGGGTAGCCATCTGGGAACTAGCGACCATCGAACAGTATGGTTTACAATAAACTCAGCAATAGAGTCAAGCCATACAAAGGCAAAAGTACTGGATTTTAGGAGGGCTGACTTTTGCTAAAATGGGTGAGTGCCTAAGGAATGCACTAGCAAATGGGCAGGAAGGAGGGGTGGAAGAACAATGGGGAATAATAAAAACTGCCATCACAGAGGTAACAAGCCTTTGTGTGAAGCAAATAAACAAACCAAAACGATGTAAGACACCACTATGGTTCTCAAAGGAAGTGGCAGTGAAGGTTCAAGAGAAAAAGAAAGCATTCAGGAAGTACAAGGAATCACAGAAGGAGCAGGACAGAGAACTATATCAGTTAAAGCAAAAGGAAGCTGGGAAGGCAGTCAGAACAGCAAAGTTCCCGAACCAAGGAAAAGATAGCCAACTCAGTTAAGAAGGGGATAAAACCTTTATAGGTACATCAGGGGCGAAGAAAGACCAAAGGAGGGCTAGTGAGGCTTAATAAAGGGAGGGAGGGTGGGCAGAGGGGACTGTGAAAAGGCAGAGATACTAAACAAATATTTTTGCTCAGTCTTTACAAAGGAAGAGGGGAACCTAAAACAAACAGTAGAAACACTCTTGATACAGAAGTTGATACCAACGCATTTACAGAAGAAAGGGTTCTGAAAGAACTCTTAAAACTGAAGGTGGACAAAGCAATGGGGCCTGATGGGATTCATCCCAGAATTCTAAAAGAACTAAGGGTAGAACCAGTGACACCACTGACTACCCTCTTTAACAAATCATGGGAGGATGGGGTGGTACCGAGGACTGGAGGAGGGCAGATGTGATTCCCCTTCACAAAAGTGGGAGCAAGGCAGAAGCAGGAAACTACAGACCTGTTAGTTTAACCTCAGTGGTAGGGAAAATGATGGAATCACTTCTGAAGGAAAGAATTGTCGAGTATCTAGAGACCAGAGGGGCACAGGACCCAAGGCAGCATTGATTCACAGCGGGAAGGTCATGCCAGACAAATCTGATAGATTTCTTTGACTGGGTGACCAAAGTAGTAGATAAGGGAGGGGCTGTGGACATGTCCTACCTAGACTTTAGCAAGGCATTTGACACAGTCCCACACAAAAGATTAATATACAAGTTAGCCAGCCTGGGAGTGGGTCCCAAGATGACAGCCTGGAGAAAGAATTGGCTGGAGAATAGGACACAGAGAGTAATAGTAAATGGAGTCCACTCTGAAGAAAGGGGGGGGTTACTAGTGGGGTACCGCAGGGTTCAGTATTAGGACCGGTCCTCTTCAATGTCTTTATAAGCGACATTGCAGAGGGACTGGAAGGAAAAGTATGTCTCTTTGCAGATGACACAAAGATCTGCAACAGAGTTGATGCACAAGGTGGGGTGGAAAGGATGAGAAGGGACTTGGCAAGGTTAGAGGAATGGTCAAATGTATGGCAGCTTAGATTCAATGCTAAGAAGTGCAAGGTAATGCACCTGGGAAACAAAAACCCAGGGGAAGAGTACACAATGGGGGGTGAGATACTAACAACAACAAAAATGGAAAGGGACCTGGGGGTAGTCATATCAGATGACCTAAAGGTGGGCAAGCAATGTGAGAGGTCAGCAAGGAGGGCTGGGGGGATACTGGGATGCATAGGGAGAGGCATCACCAGTAGAAAACAGGAAGTTATTATCCCTCTGTACAGACAGCTGGTGAGACCCCATCTGGAGTACTGCGTGCAGTTCTGGAGACCCAATCTCCGCAAACATAGACAGGATGGAAGCTGTCCAGAGGAGGGCAACTAAAATGGTGCAGGGTCTGCACCAGAAGACATATGAAGAGAGACTAAAGGAGCTTAATATGTATAGCCTCGAGGAAAGGAGGGAGAGGGGGGACATGATAGAAACTTTCAGGTACCTCAAGGGAATCAACAAAGTCCAAGAGGGTAGCATCTTTCAAAAAAAGAGGTGTGCAAGAACAAGGGGGCACAATTTGAAGATGGGGGGCGGCTCAGAGGTAATTTAAGGAAGTATTTTTTCACAGAGAGGGTTGTGGATGCATGGAACGGCCTTCCGGAGGAGGTTGTGGAGTCAAAAACAGTGGTGAAATTCAAGCATGCATGGGACATTCATAAGGCAATTCTAGGGGGTGGGGGTAGGAAGAAGTAGGCTGCTGGTTAACTAGGATCTGCAGCTTATCCATTAGGTAGGGAAATGGGCAGACTGGGTGGGCCAAGCGGTCCTTATCTGCCGTCAAATTCTATGTTTCTATGTTTCTAACCCCTTACAGTCAGGATTCAGAGCACAGCACAGCACGATCTCGGCCTTAGCCAAAGTAACTAATGACTGGCAGTGTGAGTTGGACAATAAGAACTTTGTTGGTGTGGTATTCTATGACCTAAGCAAGGCCTTTGATACAGTCGATCACTGCCTGCTCCTCACGTCCCTTCGATATATCAGCCTAGATGCTCTAGCCATCAGATGGTTTGAAAATTACCTCACAGGGCGCTCACAGCAAGTAAAAGCAGAAGGTGAAGTCTCTCCCTATAAAAACCTTCTGTGAGGAGTCCCTCAAGTTTCCATCTTGGGATCCCTGCTATTTGCAATTTATATTAATAGGATAGACGATACCATCAGTAAGGATCAAATACACCTTTTTGCGGATGACACTGTGCTTTATGTCGGTGGACCCTCTCCCAATACTACATTCTCAGTCCTCCAGGGAGCATTCAATCTACTGCTGCATCAGCACATAAATCAGAAGTTGCTTTTGAATGCCAAGAAAACAAAAGCTATGTTCCTCTCGCCTTTTCCCAACCTACCAAACACTGCCTCAACTGGGACCCTTCCTCTGTTAACTACCCCACTTGGTGAGCAACTGGAGTACGTGACCTATTTCAAATATTTGGTGGTATGGTTTGATAATAGACTCTTCTTCCTGGTACATATTGAAGAACTAACAAAGAAACTTCGTCAGAGGCTTGGACTCTTCTTCAGGATAAAAGATCTTCTCCCAAGGGAAGCCAGGAAGAGGCTAGTCCCTCCTTGATTATGCTGACTTCCTGTACAACCAAGGGCTTGCTGGAGCTCCTTCAAAACTTGATATGCTTTATCACAGAGCCCTAAGGTTTATAATGGACCTCCCTTACTCTGCCCATCACTGTTTGTTGTACATGGTAGTAGAGTGGTCCTCTCTTAGCTTCAGGCGCCAAAGAAACACTGCCTTCTGGACATACAGGCCTGGATATTCAAACTGCGCTGAAAACTGGCGCAACAGTAGGAGCAATCGCAAACCAGTTGTGCAAATGCGCAACAGGTGCGATATTCAAACATGGAGCAGAGCGAATTGCGCAAGCAACCAACGTCTCAATATCGCACATACTGCGCCATCGCGCAACCAGGAAGGAGAGGCTGAGCCAAAATGCTGCGCTATGGCGCAACCATGGAAGCTCAGCTGAGCATTGCAGAGCTGCCAGCAGCACAGCCCCCCAGAGCAATGGAACTGCACAGCAGGGAGGCAGGCTGGGGCCCACCGCCAGCCATGCCACACATGGGCACAGGAACTCACTGCAGAACCCACACCACACTGGCACACCCCAAGCACAGGCATCACTGGGGTGGGACAGATGATCCACGTGCCCATGGGGACAAGCCAACTAAAGCATAGCAGAGCCATGACACCCCAGCACAACCACTGGCAGGCAGAGAGGCCACACCCAGGGGTTGACAACCACAGTGCACATCAGTCCCCCTGCACGCTACCAGCACAGCGTGCACCGTGTGCCCCCAAGACACCGCTATGTGCAGTGACAGGCACTGCAGGAAACACCATGCACCCCCGTGCCACACGTCAACCCCATGCTGCAGAGAAGCATACCAGCCAGACTCACCCTGTGCACCCAGCAGTGGGTGGAGCAGATGGCAAGAGCAACAGAAAGGCAATGCTATGCTGCTGATACCTCCCGGACATGGACACACACACACACACACACACACACACACACACACAGATACCCAGGACCATAGCAGCCAGATGGCATGTACACCCCTGCAACAGAGCACCCAGAGCCAGTTGCAAAGCAGACACCAACACAGCAGTTGTACAAAATAGAAATGTATATTTCAAAAAAACAGTTAACAATAAACGAGAACTATGTACAAGTTGGGGGGACGGGTAAAGGCAGGGGTGTCAAGGGAGGAAAAAAACTTGAGAGGGAAGGCAGGGTGAAAGGGATGGGTGAAGTAGAACTGAAATTTGGGCTACGCCCAGCTGGCTCCTGCTCCTCCCCCTGCTGGCGTCCCCTCCTGTGCCTGCGCCGCCGTTCCCTCTGGCGCTGTAGGGCCTGCAGGAGCTCACGGTTGTCCACCACCACCTGGGTCAGGCGCCGCAGATCTTGCGCCATGCATTGCAGCACACCGAGGCCTAGGAAAATGGGAACACAGTCAATGGCTGAGACTGACCAAAACCCTGAACACCACCCAACCTGCAACCCATCTAACCCAATGTCCTGCACCTGTGATGGCATGCACCCACCCACAGTGAACATGCACATGGCCATCACAAACCAAGCGACCAGCCATGGCACCACCGCCACACACACACTGCCCACGTCAATCACAGTACAAACTAGGCTGTCATGTGATGTGGCAACGTGGTGCGATGCCAGTTACACAGCCATGTGCCCAGTGCATGCCGGGACCACCTGTGATGCATACACAGACATGTCGTGATGCTGCACTGTGATGCAGGTCACCTGTGTCATGCCTACATACATGGATACATAGACAGTGTCGGCAGATAAGGGCCTATGGGACACCCAGTCTGGCCATTTGGCCTTGTACGATCACCCTCTTGTCCTATAAGTCCGTTCCTCCTCACCCCTGACCTCCAGAAGTCCCTCATGGCTAACCCACGCATACATATATCCCTGTGACCAAGTCAGCCCCCACCACATCCTCTGGCAGGGTGTTCCACCTGCCCACCACCCATGATGTGAAGAAACACTTTCTCATGTTCCTCTTAAACGAGCCCCTCCAACTGCATCCCATGCCCCTAGTCCTGGAACATTCTTTTACGCTTACAAATATTGTTTTCCTGCACTCTGTTCCCCCCTGTACAATACTTGTATGTCCCCATCATATCCCCACACCCTCCTCCCCTCCAGGGAGTACATGTTCAGTTCCGTCAACCTGTCTGCATAGGACTTGTGATGCAATCCATGCACCATCCATGTCGCCCTCCTGTGAACCCTCTCCACCCAGTCCCTGTCCATACACAGGTATGGTCTCCGGAACTGTACACTGTACTCCAGTGTGTGGACTCACTAGTGTTTTGTATAGTGGAACTATGACCTCCCCTTTGGTTGTGTCCAGCATGGTTTGTGGTCCTGCCCCCCCAGCATGCAATAGCATCCATGACGTAATGATACTCACACTCCTCCAGCAGCTCCGTCTGCCACTGCTGCTGCTGCTGCTGCTGCTGATGCTGCTGCTGTGGCCCGACAGCCTGTGGTACTGGGGCCCTGGCATGGCCCACATCACTGTTGTCCGGTGTCCTCACCAGCCGGCCTGTGGGAGACATATGGTGAGACAAACATCAGTGTGACTCAAAAGCAGAGTGCCCCTTGCCCCAGTGAGACTGCCTGCCCACACAGCCATAACCATCCATCGCACAGCTGCACACACTGACACACCGATGCACAGCCACCCAGGCACACACACACCCCTACAGAGAATATAGGTGAATAGATGGTACACTCACGTGGTCTGAGCACCAGGCCCCACTGGCATGGGGAACGCAGCCGCCAATAGGTCCGGGTCCTCCGGCGGAGATCACTGTACCGGTGCCGGCACTGCTGAGCAGACCGCCCGCCAGTGACCCCACCATGGCCACTTGCTGCCACACATGAGTCCGAGGTCCGGCCAGGGGCCTCACCATAGTGCCTCACAGTGGGGCTCACTTAGGGCCACCAGGTTGGCCACTTCAACTGGGCTCCAGGACACCGCCCTCCTCCTGGCCATGGCACCAACTTTACAGCAGGCAATATGGCGCCCCGCTGCGCTGTGACCCCACGTGGAGTTGTTGCGCAATAGACCAGCACAGGCTCCAATCACGCTGTTCGCACAGCGCCGTCACTTTACATGGCGCTGTAACCAGACAGCGCAATAGGGACGTACACATGGCATGCCCACAGCGGCAGGGGTCAGAGGGCATACACAAGGTCACGGCAATGGCGGCATACGACAGTGCCATAGGATGTATAGGCATCTTGCACACCGCTAAGCAGAGCACCAGTGCCACAGTGGACTATCGCACAGAAGTGCTACAGCGCCATATAGTGCCCAGTGCTGTAGCGCCACTGGCACAATGGTGGCCATGGCCAGAATCGCCTATCGCGCTCAGCAGGTCTGCAGCACGATCGACGCATGCGTAACCTGTCTGGGCATGCGCAATGCAGTGTAGTACACAGCCACAAACATGTGCCATCGGCTCAGCCGGACCTTCCCTATTGCGCTAAGTGCAAATACGCGATATTCAGCCGACATATGCAAATCAGTCGATCAGCCATGCAAAGGTGCAGTGGCGTGATTAGCATGTCATTACAGTTGCGCCACACCTCATTTGCATGTGTTGCACTATAAAAATGCGACACTGGGTTGTGGCGGCCAGATTTGGTTGTTGCAGGTGAGAGGTGAGTTACATGCTGTGTGATGCTCAGGACAATGCTCATGGGCAGGGGTGCTGGAGGATGTCATAGGTTGAGGGGGCTGAGCATGATGAGGGCACTTAGGAAGGGGCAGAGGGCACCCTTTCCATCAGTATCTGCCATGCAGAGAGGAAAGAGGGGGGCTTCTTCCCCCCCAGCCTGCAGCTATGCTCATGGGGAAATGCTGTGGACTGCACAGTGACAGGTGTCCACTTCCACCCATACAGATCACCATGACTGACGAGAACTAGGCTGAGGCTGTGGACGGCGGGTGTAGGAGGAGGCCGAACTTCACCACAGCAGAGACTGAGGCCCTCTTCCAGGCCTATCTGGAGGATGAGCCGCTTTTGAGTGGGCGGAGGGGCACCCCTCAGCAGCGTGCAGCTGCATGGGAGGGGGTAGCTCTGGCCGTCAACCTGCATGGAAGCCACCAGCGCTCCATGCAGGAATGCCGCAAAAAGATGGGGACTGACCGCAGGAGGCTGAAGGAGAAGGTGGCAGCCTTCAGGGTGGCACGTGCTGCCACTGGTGGGGACCACCAGTGGTGTTGCAGCTGACCCCACCGAGGAGACACTGGTCACGGCCATGCAGCTGAGTGCCATTTAGGTGTTCCAGAGCAGAGGATTCCAGACAGATGGAAGCCCATCACTGCACGGTATGACATGGTGATGTTGTGGGGGGCTGTTGTTCACATGCACTCACATGTACTCTCTTTCTGTTTCAGATCCTGTTCGTCTGAAGGAGACGGTGGTGGTGGGTGCTCGACGGTGAGGCAGACCTGCTGGACCAGGAGGAGGACCTTCCTCCGCCAGCAGCCTGCAGGCACTGCAGCAGCAGGCGGCTGGCCCAACAACTCCCTCTGGCGGTGATCTGGTGCAGGGTGCACAGCCCTGTGTCACAGCAGTCAGCATGCAGTGTGCCCAGCATGCTGTGCTATGGCTGATGGCGCACCGCACTATTGATGATAGCAGGCCTGCAATGGCCAGTGATAGGTGTGTGTCCCACGAGGGACATGGCAGGCACGCGCGTGCCCTGGCCCGTCCTGCTCACACCTGTGTACCAGCATGCTGGCACAGCCTGAACTGGGCCTGTCAGCACGGTGGGGCAGCATCGGTGGCTGAGCAGGTGTCTGGCACTGTTGACAGCACAGGGGTGGAACAGGTGGACCTGGGGGCTCCAGCAGTTGAGGGCGGCAGCAGCGGTTGCACACCAGGCCTGGGGGACAGCGTCAAGCAGTGGCACTTGTTCCCGCCATAGATCCGCCCATACCTGGTCCTGGCGAGACAGCGGCCACCCTCAAGGGTTGCTGTGCACCAGGACCATCCATACCCTGGGGTGTCACGATGCCATTGGGGCACAGTACCCTTGACGCGCACACCTGCCTGCTGCAGGAGCGGTACAGCTGCAGGGTGGGTTGTAAGGTCTGTGGAGGCACTGACTGTGTCCGTGGAGCAGCATAGCAGGGAGTGTGTCGG
Organism: Neoceratodus forsteri; assembly: GCA_016271365.2. Lineage (NCBI taxonomy): Eukaryota > Metazoa > Chordata > Ceratodontiformes > Ceratodontidae > Neoceratodus > Neoceratodus forsteri. The sequence goes on along the minus strand of CM028129.1, from coordinate 16,982,728 downwards.
GACCGGGCCGAGATGGTCCATATGCGGATGGATGTGACCGCTGCCGTCGACAAGGCTGACCCAGGCAGTGCTCTCTGTGGCGCACCGCATTGACCACACTGTCTGGTGACCCTGTACCACGCACCCACACAGTGCGCCTCCTCCCCGTTCCGACTCATGCAACACCAGCCTGTCGACGCTACAGGTTCTGCTGTGGGCATCCCGAGGCACCCCTGGTGCGGATTTTGTTTGGCGGGATGCGGGCCCTGTGTGGGCAGGTCGCGATCGGCAAGACTGGAACCCTGGTGGTGCATCACCCGATGTGGCCCCTGCGCAGCCTGCCAGGCGCTGCTAGGCCATCGGGCGGGGCCGCCCACGCATCCGGTAGGCTGTGGACAGTGCTCCCTGCATGAGCTGTCTCCCAATGCAGGCCCTGTCTGGTGCTGCCTGTGTGCTATGTGTGTCATGGTGGGCAGTGCACTGCTGGAGTCTCTGCTCACCAAGCTGACACGGACCACCTGCACTCTCCCAACTGCTGTCCACAAGTGCGTGTGGATGATGATGCCTGCATTGCACTGTACACCAAGTGCAAGGTTGCCCAGGTCCTGACCTTGCATTCGTGGACAGTCAGGTGGTGAGGGTGGTTGGTGGTGCTGTGTGTTGGCGTGTCATTTCTGCAGTGCTGTGCTGCTGCCCCTGTATGCTGCCTGGTGTGTGTGTGTGTCCATATGAGTGCTCACCCCTCTCTGATGGTGTGTTGGTATGCCTGGACCCTTCAACTCCCCTGACCTTCATGCACGGTGTGTTCCCCTGTGTGCCTGTGGTTTGCGCATAGACAGTGTTGCCTGCACATGTCCCCTTGACTTACCTGTGTTGTGCATAGTGCTCTTCTGCAATGGTGTCCCGGTGCAGCTGGGCCTGGCGTGTCAGTTCGGGGTCCCTCCGTCTAGGGGTGGCTCATCACCCACATCACCGGCGCCACTGGCGTCCCCATCGCTGTCCCCTCTTGGACCTGTCACGGCTATCCATGGTCTTTGGCCATGTTGTGCAGGATGCAACAGGCCAGGAATATCCCACAGGCCTTCTGGGGCTGTACTGAAGGTCCGCCGGAGGTGTCCAGGCATCAGGCGTGCCTTGAGTATCCCAAACACCCGCTCTATGATGTTCCGTGTTGCGGCGTGTGCCTCATTGAAACCGTGCTGCGCTTGGGGTCGTGGGGTGCCGGTATGGTGTGAGCAGCCAGGATGAAGTGGGTATCCACAGTCACCTGTGTGGAGATAGTGGAGATCAGTGTCAGGTTAGGTCCATATGCCTATATCCTTGTGTGCTACTCATGGCACCTGTGTTTCCCCCACTTGCACAGAGTTTGCATTCCATACATGTGTATCTCACCCACTAAATGACCCGTGGGGATGTTCCCACTCTCAATTGATGGCACAGTGCAGATTGGTGCCATATGAAGGCATCATGTGCTCCGCCAGGTGTGTGGCACAGACATTGATGATCGCCCAGTGGCATCACACACCACCTGGCAGTTGACACTCGAGAAGCCCTTCTCGGCCGCGATCAAGCTTGGCCGGCCGGGGCCAGATGGCGTGTGAATGGCCACATGGGTGCAGTCTGTGGCCCCTAGCATGCCGGGCATGTGCTACCCTGTGGAACTCCTGCATGTTTGCTGTACGCTCTGCCGCGGTGCTGGGGGAAATGGATGTACCCGCAGCATGAGGCAGCAGTGCACTGAGGAATTGGGTGAGGATGCGTGGCGTGGCCTGACCACGTGAATGCCTGTGGTGTCACCTGTCGGCCTCTGGAAGGTGCCCGTGGTGAGCAGGCACATGCAGGCTGTCACCTTGGTCTCCACGGACAGAGCATGACTCCGTCGTTGAGGGTGCCTGCATCACATCACTGCACAGCTCACTGAGCCGTCTCTCAGTATTGCCCTGTTCAGGCGGTACCAGGCCACAATCCGACATCTGTGTGTACGGCTGGTAGCTGATGCGGGCATGATGCAGCCTGTCGAGGCGTATCACTGACGGGCCCCTCCGCGGCCACATCCCCTAGCATGCTGTCTCACCCCCTCATTACAGCTTCATGTGGGAAGCTGACACTGTCCATCTCCTGGCTCCTGCCCCCCTAGCTGCTGTTCCTGTGTTACCCCCACTGCCCCTGCTTCCCACCACGGCACCCCCACTGGCCTCTCTGTCCTCCAGGACCCACTGTCCCTCTCTGCCCTTCCTGCCCCTGTCTCTGTCTCTCTCTTTCTCTCTGTCTCTCTGTCTCTCCCCCAGTTTGCGGCCTGCTGGGGTTCTTGCACGCTCCCTTGGCCTTTTATTTTGGCTCATCGATACTACGCCCGCCCGGATGAGCACTCTGCCGCATTGGCGTAAGCAGCCCAGATACGCATTGCGACTTTGGCGGCTGGACCCGCCCCCTTCAAGCGCATGCCTCATTTCCATTGCACTGTTGCTCAGCGTGTTTTCGGTGGCGCAACTGGCCCCTTCTGAATATCACAGAATGGCGCATTTTTGGAGTTGCGCACGCGCAACCCTGTTGCACATGGCACAACCCTTTTGAATATCTGGGCCACTGAGTCTTTATAAATAAACTGCCTAACTATTTCTCTGACTGCCTACCATCTTGCACTTCCAGTAGGTATGCTCTGAGAAGTGCCTCCAACCTCCTCTTGAAGATTTATAAGGCCAGATCTCGCTTTGGCTGTGCAGCTATTAGTCATGTGCTGCATTTATTGTGGAATAAACTGCAAAAAACTCTAAAACTAAAGCTCGCCGTTAGTTCGGCGTCCTTCAAAACACTATACTCTCATTATTTTACAGAACCTAGAACTTGCAATTCCTGATCAAGGATTCCCTTAACCACCTGAAGTCCACTATTTACCTTGCCGTGGCCCCATTTAGTCACTGGTCCAGCTCCTCCTGGCCCTCTCTCTCTCTCTCTCTCTCTCTCTCTCTCTCACTCACCCCCTTTCCCTATTCTTTGCCTTTGTCCTCCTTCTTTCCCTTCTCCCAACCAGCTCCAGTATTGAGTTTGCTTCTACCATGCCCTGCCCTTCGGTTACTCTTCTTTCTAGAAGGCTCACATCATGTACTGCGCACTCCTGCCACATCATAACCTGTACTGCTCGCCTCTTTCATACCCTGCTGTCCTTCCTCCTCTTCCCATTCCCCCCTGTCCCCCCCCATCCCTCCTCTACTCCTTAGTGTATTCTCGGAGATGCCCTTGTGGAACCTGACGGCTCACCCCAGCCTCATGACTCTGACCTATGGATTATATCTGTGGATCTCGTCTGAGACACTACTTGATTGCGCACCTTGCTTGACTGTACATTATTGTTGTTATCTGAATCTGTACTACCTAGCCCTACTATTGCTCATGCCTTGACTGCACATGCTGTGCACTGACACTGTGTGTATTATATTTATTGAAATTGTTTGTATTAAATATATTGTTGTACTTTTTCCTCCGAGGTCCACCTCGCAAATGAGCTTCGCTCAATGGTGTCTGCCTGGTTAAATAAAGATTTTGATTGATTGATTGATTGATTGACTATGTTACACAACAATACCAACACAAGGCACATAGGCCAGGGACAGGTCAAAAGAAACCAGGAATAATGTCACCAACAGACTGTGCAACCAAGGCACTGCCCGACCCACGCACGCCATGACCAAGACTGCAGTGTGGCAACATGTCCACGTGCATGCATGGCAGCAGACAGTGGCCCTTAGATATCCCCCCACGATACCCATGACCCACCATCCTGCAACAACAATGCATGTAAATGGCATGTGGGTGTACTCACATGCAGTATCCTGCTGCCCGTCACTGGTGTCTGTACCCCTACAGCCACTGTCCTGGCCCCTCCTGGCAGGCTGGCTGGTCTAATCTGTGCTGCACTCTGCAGAGGGAAGGGAGAACACAGTACTATCGACAGCATGGACGGTACCACCCCACAGAAAACCACATGGCAAAGACAGCTATTAATGCCACACTGCCTCCAACCTCTGATGCATGGGATTCCTGAATGCACCATGTGCATTAGTGACATATGCACCAATGGCGGGCCATGCAATATGGTGTATGCACACAGCACAGACCATGACAGCAACCGCTTCCAGACATGGACAACATGTAACCACAGAGTCACGGCACCAGTCATACTGTACAACATACAGAGGCCTGGCCCTAGTGCGTGCCCCCCTGAGAGTGTGTAGCAGAACAACACACATATACCCACATACAGCTGATGCAGCAGTGTGCCATCTGAACAGCAGTGCAGTGACAGTGTTGGACACTTACCTGGCACAGGCGGGGCCCCTCCTGGTGCGGCAGGTCTACGTACCTATGCCTGCACTGCTCCCTATTCCTCGGTATACCTGTCCTCTGGGACAGTGTCGGACACTTACCTGGTGCAGGCGCGGTCTCTCCTGGTGCTGCAGATCTATGTACCTATGCCTACACTGCTTCCTATTCCTCAGTATACCTGTCCTCTGGGACAGTGTTGGACACTTACCTGGTGCAGGCGCGGCCTCTCCCGGTGCTGCAGATCTATGTACCTATGCCTACACTGCTCCCTATTCCTCAGTATACCTGTCCTCTGGGACAGGTGGTGGGCAATGGAGACCCAGACCTGTCACCTAGGACTGTCTTTGTCCCTGACCACCCCAAACAGCTGGTGGTCCCTCTGCACTACCAGCTGCACGAAGTTGATCAGTTCAGCCTCACCCCATCTGTGGTCTCTCAGCACCACAGCCCTTTTTCTCCTAGCCTCCGGCATTATTGGTGTTTCTGGTAGCACTGCCAGCACCCTCACACACTGTCAGCACACACAGTGGCACAGAAGATGGGGGACTCATGTGACTGTGCAGCACTACATGACAGTGAGTGGCACTAAAATGGCTTAGCACTGCGCAAGCCAAGTGTGCACCAGAGAGCATGTGTAACCCCTGCATGACCCCATGTGCCACCATGTCATCGCACATGCTCAGATGAGGTGGTGCAAAGTGCACTTGCACGGCACTGACTATGTAGCATGGTGCTATGGTTTGCACGGGGCTAATGCATTAGCCCAGGGCTAAAATGTGCTATATTCAAAGGCTGTATGCAAATGACCCTGATTAGCTATTCATGTTGCAAACCTTCAATGGAACACCTCATTATAGCCTCATCTGCATGCATTAGCATGTGGATTGCCCAGCCAGGCAATTTAAAGCCTCACAGGGCTCCACCTGCAGGTGTGTGAGGCATAGCAGGTGTATAGAAGAAGACTATTGGGGAAAACAACTCCCAACAGCATGTCACAGCAGAATGAGCAGGCAGATCCAGGTATGCAGTTTGTATTATTATTATTTTCTTGTGTGTTGCATCCCATGTATATTGTCCCTTGTTCCTTGTTAACAAACCCAGGCCCACCTCGAAAATGAGCTTGCTCAGCGGTGATCGCCTGGTTAAATAAAGACTTTGATTGATTGACTGATTGATGCAGGACACTTTAGCCACATTCCTGTACTGTATGGTGATCGCCTGGTTAAATAAAGACTTTGATTGATTGATGCAGGACACTGTAACCACATTCCTGTACTGTATGGCAAGACAGTGTGCATGCAGATGCATAACGGTGTACTGGGAATGGGTGGTGGGGCAGGCTGTGCTCTAACTGATGCAAAACATCCCTGTAACATCGCAGGCCTGAGTGCTGCAGGACCTGCATACAGGCACATGCATCCCCAGCGGAGCATGGGAAACAGGCCCATGTCAGTTGGCCTGTCTGTGTGCATCTCAGGTACACCATTTGTGTGTCTCTGGCTACACACACATGCCAGGACATGTGCAGGTCAAGTCCAATGCACAGGCATCACTGTGCACTGTGTGATGGCTGTCATGCTCGGGGAATTGTGTGTTAGCCTTCTGGCCTGTGGCAACAGACCCTGCCTGTGCACTGTGACTGTCAGCGAGTTGTTGGATAGACATGCCACAGGTGCAAAGTGCTGTGCTGGGATGCACATGTAACCCCTAGGTGGCGCTACCCCAAGGACTACTACCCCTGCCTCATTGGTTAGTTGCAGGTTAAGGGGCCTGGGTACAGAAATGGGTGCCTCCACCCGGAGTACAAGGTTGTTAGTATCAAAGCTAAACTGGGTACAGCCTTCCGGGACACTGTAACGCCCCTGTCTCCCTTCTAGAGGCCTAGACAATATGCAACAAGCACTTTCACAGTAGCCCCTATTCAGCATGCAATTCCCCACACCGTTTGCACACCGGGGCTGGTTCCACTGACTCAACCCTGGAGACCCCCTGTAAAATAAGGTTAGGCACAGCAAATAACAACAGTGCAGTGCTTTTGATACAAACTGGAACCACAGTCAAATTAAATGCAAAAAGAGTCAGATCTGATTTTTTTAAGGGACTTGAACAAGGAAGGGGCATATTCAGGTTGATTGGCTTAATAGATAGATTAATCAGGCAGTCATGCATGCATTTCAGAGTCTCTAGACATCACATACTGTGGGTACCCAGGTAGGGAAGAGGTGGGCTAGCCAGAAACGTTGCCAGGGGTAGGCCAGTGTCTCAGCTGGTTGGGATCCTGTGATGGAAGAAAGCGACAGGCACAACACACACTATTTGTAATCCAGAGACGGAGGGCTCAGTTCGTGAAAGAGAAAATAACAATGCAATCAGATGACAACACCTGAGATTTAGCTGTTGTTGCAGGGAGTTACCCTGGTGTTTACTCACGATACCCAATACAGGACACAGGTAGGATGAAATCGAGACTGCGGGTTGTTGAGCTGGAGTGCCAGGAGAAGCAGGGCCCACACGAATCACTGAGGCGTCATTCCTGTTCAAGGCGTTGAGCAGGGGGCTGATCCCCAGGCAGGTATCTCGTCGATGGCTTTCTCTGTGGCGTGAGTAATCTGGCTGGGCCAGTATGGCAAGGCCCAGGCCAAATGGAGATGTATGATGCCGCCTCCATCAAGCAAAACACAGTTCAGCACACAGTGGGGAACCAAATTGTGACCCATTAGGAGCACCCAGCACATTTATAGTAAATAAATCACCACTGTAACAGGCGGATGGCAGTCCGGTTGCAATTACAAAATCTCTGCGCAACAGCGGGAGTTCAGAGGTAACTGGAGGTCCTGACAGGCTGTTCACGTTCTGCAGATCTTTGGTCTTCTTCAGGTTTCAAACCTGGTCACAGTTCAGTGGCTTTAAACTCTCTCTCTCTCTCTCTCTCTCTCTCTCTCAATTCAGATTCAGTCAAAAATATTCACAAGTTTCCTCTCAGGGACAGCAAGCAGGCAGGGCAAGACTCAGCCCTTTCACCAATTTCCCGCATGAACTACGCAGGAGCTGCTGCTCGACTATTTCAAGCTGTTCACTCTTTCTCTTCCCATGTCAGACCGACTTCTGCTGCAAGCAATCTGGGACTTTCTTCAGGATCCAAAAGGTTCGGTTGGCTGATCTGTCTGTCAGTCATTTCAAGGGCTCCCCCTCCAGGTGCATTTAGGTGCCAAAATGTAAAAACTACAATTCCTACAGAATTTTACTCCCGCTAGACCCCTGGAGACAGACACCATTTTAGGGCCCCCAAAGATACTGGTTGGTCCAAACTTTCAGTCCAGGACCAAGATGGTGGTGCCATACTGAAATGTCCATGCTGCAAAGAAGGCAGGTTAGACACACTTCAATAACATCACTGTTACAGTAGATACTCCGCAAATAAGTACGGCTTCTAACAGAGCTCCCTCTGCGCAAATAGCAATGGCAGAACGGAGTGATTATCTGGCAGCCCAGGTGGGACTCGAGCATAGAAACACTCAGCCCCCTCCCAGATTAATTAAAAACTGCAAACTATGCAGCTCTTAAAGAGACAGTACAGACCGGCTATAAAGGTTTTCTCAGGCAATAATGTTTAAACTACTAGGACACAGAACACCAGCCTGGCAGTGGGCATTTAGGCAAGCCCAAGGAAGACTTTTCGGGAACCCCCATTTGTAGGGGGGTTACACCCAGCACATAGCAGCCCATGCCTGAGTCACCCAATAGCACCTGAATGTCTGCATCATGCCACCCACACAGTCTGACAGGGTTGACTAGGCACGGCAAGGCCATGCCCCCTGTGGTCCACAGCCACACTTGGATCCTGCAGCTGCTGTATGTGTACGGACATGTGTGCAGCATCTTCAGGACAATGACACAGTCCTGTCATCTTATGGTACTGAATGTTAGTTGTGAGTAATGGCCATTCCTGGTGCAATGGTGTACCGCTGGCCCCTGACATGCCTGTGTCATGGTACCACAGGGACGGCCATGTAACCTTACAGCTGTGCATTGCCATGGCTGGCAGTCTCACACACATTGTGGGACACACGCCTGAGAGGGCCACACACAGGCTGAGACAGACATACACAGAGAACACACACACACACACACACACACACACACACACATTCCATGGTACTACCAGACACCCACAACAATTCCCCTCCTCCCCACAGAAATACTAATGAGGGACACATGCGCCTACGGGTGTACAAATTCTCTGATTAATAACCTAAGGCCCTGGTGACTGCATATAAGGACAGGCTGGCCCAGATGTGAAAATACAAGCCCACTGACACCACTGCCTGCCTAATGTGGGCAGAGATCGCTGCAGAGGTCAATGTGGAGGGTGGATGTGGACAGAGTGTGGATGCCTGCAGGAAGCACTGGCATGATCTGCAGAGGCATGCAAATGAGGAAAAGGCATGGTGGCTGAGGTCATCGATGGGGACAGGAGGTGGTCCTATGCAGACTGAATAGAGGAGGTGGACCCAATAATGGATGTCGATCCACACTCAGACCGTGACCCAGGTGGGTGTGGAGGGTGGGGATATGAGACACTGCTGGAGTTGCACAGAGCATGTGAGTATCAGGTCATACAGCTAGAGTTGTGCATGGTGACAACTGGGTGTCCTGTGGGACCCAAAACTGTGGTGGGACATGGCTGGTGCTTACTGTGCACAGCCATGGGCATGTGCCTGTCCCGGTGGTGCCGTGAATTCCGTGGCCCATTTTCACAGTGTGTGGGCATGTGTGCAACATGTATTCATTGTTGCAGGCCATGATGTCTGGACAAGTGGGCTGTGACACTTGGCATGCATGCCTCATGTGGTTGTTCCTATGCACCATTCTGTGCCACGTTATGCCACATAGGGCACTGTCTGGGGTACAGGTCCCACAGGAAAAGTGTGGCAGCCAACACATGTGCATGTTGGTGTGCATACCACACAGTGGGAACAGGGGTTCACATGCACCCTGGGCTGCATGGTATGGGTTTGGTTTCATACTCGGATTAATGCTAGGAATGATAGATGCACAGAAGGTGGCAGCCCATATGAGTACATATCCAGAAACCTGGAACATTTATGCATGATTTAGTAGATATTTATCTAGGTCTGTCTTAAAAGTGTCCTGGCTAGTTGTATTTAGAAGCGATTTAGGAAGGACATTCCATATAGGGATAATTCACTGCGTGGAAAAGAAGCATCTAATGTCTGTCCTAGGATATGTTAACGCCAACTAAAGTGTATGACTTCTCAGATTACATGCCTTTATATTAAAAGTCATGCCCAAGTGTGACATCAATTCTGTATCTTTCGATATTTTAAACATTTAAAGTAGATTGCCCCTAATCCTTCTTAATTCAAGCGAATATACAGTAGATCTAATTCCTCTGGTCGTTCTTCATAATTTTTATTTTGCATATTATCTCTGTGCACCTTGCCTGTGGTGGTGTGTGGGCATGGTACACTGGGTTGGGGCTGGCACTGTGTGATATTGGGGACACCCTGGTGCTTTGTATGTGGTGGCGGTGGCGTGGGCACACTGTGCCATGTACAGTGAACTCACTCTGTTTCTTTTGCTCCACAGCCCAGACCATCATACCAGCAGCAGTGGGCCATGTGGCGGAGGGAAGTGATGACAGCCAGTCAAGACCATCATGTTCAGGCCTGCAGGTACATAGTGGACAGGACACTACAGCTACGGGTCACACCTCCAGGGGTCTGCTGCAGACATGGTCTGTGAAAAGGAGGATGATGTTGAAGATGATGAGGCCTATGTACATAGAAACACAGAAACATAGAATTTGATGGCAGATAAGGACCACTTGGACCACCTAGTCTGTCTATTTCCCTACCTAATGGATAAGCTGCAGATCCTAGTTAACCAACAGCCTACTTCCACCTACCCCACCTAGAATTGCCTTATGTCTGTCCCATGCATTCTTGAATTCCACCACTGTTTTTGACTCTATGACCTTCTCAGGAAGGCAGTTCCGTGTATTCACAACCCTCTCTGTGAAGAAATACATCCTCACATTACCTCTGAGCCATCCCCCCATTATCTTCAAATTGTGCCCCCTTGTTTTTGCACATCTCTTTTTCTGAAAAATGCTACGCTCTTGGACTTTGTTGATTCCCTTGAGGTATTTGAAAGTTTCTATCATGTCCCCCCTCTCCCTCCTTTCCTCAAGGCTATACATCTTTAGTTCCTTTAGTCTTTCTTCATATGTCTTCTGATTCAGAGCCTGCATCATTTTGGTTGCCCTCCTCTGGACAGCCTCCACCCTGTCTATGACTTTGCGGAGATGGGGTCTCCAGAACTGTACACAGTACTTCAGATGTGGTCTTTTTTTTCAATTTAAAGTTTATTAGAGTTTTACCATACAAGACAGATCTTTCATAACAGATACACGTCATATATACAGTATGCATGGACCAGACCTGCCAACCCCCACTTCCTCCCCCAAAAATTCCTACCCCACCACGGTACAGATGAAACAAAAGTTCTTCCACTACGATTTTTATATCATTATTCATACCAAAAGTAAGTGAGACGTCATTTCAAGAGAGACCTTACTCAATGGTATTCTGGATCAGAGCAAGGTATGGAAGGGGCCCCATATATTCTTGAACCTGTTCAGTCTATTGTTGAGGCTTGCAATAACTTTCTCGGTTCTGAGATTTGCCAGCAGCTTGGAAAACCATTCACCATATCTAATTTCAACTTGGTCTTTCCAATGTTTTAAGACAACTTTCTTAAGAGACAGGGCTATCAAGGCCATGTAAAATTTTTTGTTTGGAAACATGATATTAGAAAAATCCCCAAGGATACATATTTCGGGAGTAAATAGCTCCTCTAGTCCCAACACGGGGTCCAGATTATTACGTATACTAGTCCAAAGGGGCTTTACTTTGGGACAATTCCAGAGTATATGAAATAGAGAACCGTCATGATTAGCACATCTTACACATTGGGGGGAGGATGTCAGTCCCAATTTAAACATCTTCTCAGGGGAGAAATAAGCATTATGTAGGATAAACATTTGAGTCACCCTAAGTCTATCCTGGGTTATAAATTTATGACAGTTAGACCAGAGATTCCCCCAGTTAAAATTGTAACTAGGAAAGTGGGAGGACCAGTAATGAGTGGGGCCGTAATAATCTGGATATACCTGGTCGAACAACAAACTGAAAATCTTGGAAACTGCTTTCTGCTGTCCCACCCATTGAGCTAACTCTGGGGATAGAGGAGAATCCACAGATATATTTTGTATTAGCCCCAACATTTTAACTAATAGGTGCCTCAGTTGAGTGACTCTAAAAAAGTGCTTAACCGGAATCTTGAACTTGTCCAATATACGGTGAGTGGATAGCCAACCATTGTCATCTCCTATTAATGAAAGAAGTGAGGTGCCTTTTAGCTGGGGTAGCCAATTCAGGGAAATACACTTCTCATCAATCTTAAAATTAGGGTTACCAACCAGACCTTGATTTCCATCTTTATAGATATCATATTTAAGGATACGACACATTTGAGAATGAACCCTCAATGATAATGCGATGAGAGTGTTTTTTAATCTAGTAGGGAGGAGATTACTTTTCATGTATAATAGTGCATTTGGTGCTAGGCTGCAGGAACTGATCAGGGCATTTTCTATTTTGAGCCAGAGCGGAGTATAATCCGATGGGCTAGGTAAAGTCCATCTGTAGTACTTATTAAGGTGACTAGCCCAGAAGTAGAGCCCAAGGTGGGGTAAACGTAAGCCACCTCTAGACTTAGGTGCGGTTAGTTTATGAAATGCTATTCTAGGGGACTTGTGAGCCCAGATAAAATCAGAGAATAAACTATTTACCCTTTTGAACCAGGAGAGTGGTAACCAGATATTAAGCATCGAAAGGGGGTAGAATAGACGTGGAAATACATTCATTTTGAGCAAGTTTATTCTACCCCAGATAGAAATTGGTAGAGAGGCCCACCTGTTCAGATCCTGTTTAACCACTTGCAGAAGGGAACTCAGTTTCAGCTTTATAGAATCTCCCAGGAGTCTGGTTAATTCAATGCCAAGATAGCTCAGGGAGTCCTGCTTCCAGGCCAAACCCATTTCTAGGATTTCTGTTATAAGAAGCTTATGATTAAGAGGGAATACAATAGTTTTGTTCACATTTAGCTTGTAATTAGAGATTGTACTAAAAGAGTTAATAATCTCTCAACATTGGGGCAGAAGAAACGGGTTTGGCAACCAGGAGAAGGAGATCGCTCCGTATGCGGATACCTTGACCTCACATGGGAAAATCGGGATTCCTTGTATTTCTGGACAGGATTGTAATCGTCGAATTAAGGGTTCAAGGTATATATTGAACAATAATGGAGAGAGAGGGCAGTCTTGCCTGGTACCAAAGTGAAGGGTAAACGGTTCAGAGATCATTCCGTTTCCCGAAATCCTGGCAGTGGGAAAATGATAAAGGGATTCAATCCAGGACCGGAAAACCTTGGGGAATTGAAAGGCGTCCAAGGCTTGGAACAGATACTGCCAACTCACTCTATCGAAGGCCTTCTCAGCGTCCAGAGAGATTAAGGCAGCTGGGAATGAAGCATCCCTGGACGCTGAGAAGACATGAGCCAGGGTTCGAAGATGATCTGAAGATGATCTGCCTTTCATGAATCCCACCTGTTCGGGGCCTATAATGGATGGGAGAATCGGATTGAGATGACAAGCAATTAATTTAGCCAGAATCTTAACATCTTGGTTTAGAAGAGAAATTGGACGGTAATTCGCGACACATTCAGGCATTTTACCAGGCTTAGGAATAAGCACAATTAGTGCTTCAAAGATAGAAGCATCTACTTCTGTTCCAGAAAGTATATAATGAAATAGGGGGAGCAGTAAAGGGACGAGGGACATTTTGAACCTACTATAAAAAAGGGCTGAGAAGCCATCTATTCCTGGGGTTTTATTTAACGATAGTGTACTTATTACTTTCAAAATCTCCTCCTTAGTAATAGGCACAGTAAGTGCATTTTGTTGGTTCTCAGTGAGACTCGGAAGGGGGGTCTCTCTGAGAAATCTATCAATTTGACTTACATCTGGGGGATCTGCCCTTGGGCCATAGAGATCCATGTAATACTTGAGGAACTCCCGAATTATGTCCCTCGGGGAGGTCTTCAAAAGACCATCTTCCTGGGACCGAATAGAGGCAATGTACCTGGAAGATTCCATCTGTTTTATTCTACTGGCCAAAAGGCGCCCAGCTTTTTCCCCCTGGTCTGTAAATGGCGCCTGTGTTTTTATAATGGCGTATTCTGCCTTATCACGGAGAATCTCTAAATATGCTGCTTTTAGCTGAGTAAGCTCTTGGAGTGTATGTTCTGGAGTTGAGGGAGACAAGTCGTTTTCTATGAATCTTTTCTGCGCTAGCAGTTGGGATGATTCCTGTTCCTTCACTTTCTTCTTATGGGCTGCTATCCCAATGAGTATCCCCCTTAGGTAAGCCTTGAAAGCACACCAGATGAAATCCGGTCTTTGGGTTGTGCCCTGATTAAAGTGGATAAACTGATCTATATGGTTCTGTATTGCACTGGCTAATTCAGGATCTTTAACAAGTTGATCATTAAGTTTCCACCTTCCTCTACCTTCACACGGGGGTTCGATGGTCAGTTGACAAACTACAAGAGAGTGGTCTGACGGGGGACCTGACTGTATCGAGGATTCCATAACCTGTGGGATATAAGTCCTAGAAATAAGCAAATAGTCTATTCTGGATGAGGTTCTGTGGACCGGGGAAAAGGAGGTATATTCCCTGATACCCGGATGCAAAACTCTCCAGATGTCACATAGACCTGCCTGGTCTATTAAGTCCCTGAATGCACGTTGTGCTGAGGACAGACCTTTCCTAGGGGATCCAGATTTGTCTACTGTCGGATCAAACACTAGGTTGAGATCCCCTCCTAAAATCATAGGGGTTGCAAGGAAGGGAAGCAGAATAGTAATAATGTGTGTGAAAAAAGTAGGGGAGTCATAATTTGGCCCTTAAATACTTCCCAAAATTAGCTCCCTGGCGTAAAGGTTCCCAACTACAAAAATAAATCTACCCTTAGGATCCTTTATGATACGCGATGCAGCAAAAGGGAGTTTTCTATGCAGCAAAATCATGGTGCCACCGCTGTTTGTAGCACCCTCAGCTCCAAAAACCTGCCCTCTCTGTTGTCTCCGAAGCCTAGTGGCTTCAGCGCCTAATAAATGCTGTTCTGCAATAGCATAATTTCAGCTTTGACCAAGTTTAAATGCTTTTAGGATCATATATTGTTTGGTTTTAGCTCGACCCTTTAACGCTCCAAGTAATAACTTTCAGTGGCTTAGCCATTGGGTTTGCCTCTCAGTAATGTTATGGCAGGAATAGAGAAAGGGAACCAATGGAGAAACTGTTGAGAACTTTGTGTACCTTGCATTATACCCACCCTCCCAGCCCCCATCCATCTTTCTTTAGTTCCCTCCCAGCCCCTTCCCTCCCACCCAAGTAACAGTTAATATCTCTAACGAGACATAATCCAGAAAAAATCCCTTTCTATTATGCCCACTAAGTGCAGAGCCACTTTTCACTGCTTTTCCAGCTGCACTACTCCTGCACCAGGTTACAAGTTATATCAGAAAAAAGAACAGTAAAAACAACACCGAGAGTTAGACCAGGATAAGGTTACCCAATTGACCAATACACACAGAATAATTTCCAATGATAACATCACCTCATTGGTGTTAAATGTCAGAAACATAATTCCACACAGACCTGTGTGTGGCTCTCCACTATCTTGCAACAAACTTAAATATCTTGAAAAGTAAAGGAAAAAAGGACTGCATGCATCCGCTAAACAAAACTCAGGTGCAATCTTCCTTGAGGATTTGGTATTTGGAGATTCACCTCGGTCCAGATTTGAGACAGGGGGAGGCAAGAAAAGCAGATTTAACGTTTTACAGTACAGCGTCTTGATTTAGACTTGGTCTGCTCTCTTTCGAAAGAAACGCTCGCTCTGCTGCAGTGCAATGAGGACCTCTAGTGGAAATGAAACCAAATTGCGGTTGTTGCTCAAGATGCAGAAATGGAAACCGACAGCCGAAATTGCATTGAATAATATATTTATTCCCTCTGGAGCCGCATTACACTTTTCAGCAGCAGACCCTGTTCCTATAAATAAAGATCTTCCTTACTAACCCCATAGACCATGAAAACGGTTGAGGTATGTTGGGGGGGGTGAACCTCCTGGCCGTGGAAACCGAATATTAAAACTATTAACTGAAGTGTTTGTTTTGTCAGTAGGGAACACTCTTGCCGGCATCCCTTGTGCCGCAGATCAACGGTTGCCAAAAAGATCGGGCAGAGAATTCTGGAGGGTGGTTTTTGCTACATCCACCTCTTCAAAGGTGGCCCAGGAGCCTTCCGGGAGTATCTGCAGTCTGGCCGGGTAACCCATTTTGAACCTTATCCTGGCGGCAATCAGCTTAGAGACTATAGGATGAAATTAAGTACGACGCAGCCTGACGGAGACAGGGAGATCTTGGGTAATTCTGATTTTTACCTCCTCCCACTTGATTTCCTTTAGATCTTTTATCTTTTCCATACAGTACTGCTTCTCCTGGTAATTTAGGAATCTAACAATTAACGGGCGGGGTAAGGCTCCGGGTGGAGGCAAAGGTCTAAGAGCTCTATGCGCGCGCTCAATCATGTAGGTTTTGCCAAATGGAGAGGAGCCGGCCAACTTTTCCAGCAACTTTTGAATAAAACTGATGGTTTCAGTACCTTCCTCCCTTTCACGGATGCCGATAATGACAATGTTATTTCTGCGGCTACTCCCTTCTAGGTCTTCCGGTTTCGCCTCTAATTTTTTGAGCCTGTGACAATTTTCCACCACCTCCTCCTTAATCACATCTGTTTTTTTCTCCAGGGAGATAGTGCGAGCTTCATTATCAGAGATCTGTATGGTGAGGTCTTCCAGTACAGTAGTCATTTGCTTGACTTCAGCCGTGAGCGACTTAACGTCTTCTCTAAAAGGGGAAAACTCGGCCAGGAATCGTTCGAGTGTGAGTGAAGCATCCCCAGTTTCCTTCGTTGAAGTAGCGTTGGTGAAGGTAACTTTACCAGCATGGCTTTGTTGGGCCTTAGGCCGTTTATTTTGCTTTTCGGGTGACACCGGTGGCGTGTGCCTAGGAGGTGCAGAACGCATCTCTACTTCCATTCTCCCAGGTCACTCTCTTCTCTGATACTTCAACTGATTTTTAGCCCCCAACCAGCAATGTTGACATGAAGAGAAAGTAGTAAAAGGGCTTCCAAATTCCCAGGCGACAGGAGCTGAGCAGTACGGCTGTTACTCGGCGCGCTGCATCACGTGGTCTCTCACTCCAGATGTGGTCTTACCAACTGTCTGTACAGAGGGCCAACAACTTCCTGTTTTCTACTGGTGATGCCTCTCCCTATGCATCCCAGTATCCCCCCAGCCCTCCTTACTACCTTCTCACATTGCTGGCCCACCTTTAGGTCATCTGATATGACTACCCCCAGGTCCCTTTCCATTTTTATTGTTGTCAGTATCTCACTCCCCACTGTGTACTCTTCCCATGGGTTTTTGTTTCCCAGGTGCATTACTTTGCACTTCTTTGCATTGAATCTAAGCTGCCATACATTTGACCATTTCTCCAACCTTGCCAAGTCCCTTTTCATCCTTTCCACCCCACCTTGTGTATCAACCCTGTTGCAGATCTTTGTGTCATCTGCAAAGAGACATACTTTCCCTTCCAGTCCCTCTGCAATGTCACTTATAAAGACATTAAAAAGGACCGGTCCAAGTACTGAACCCTGCGGTACCCCACTAGTAACCCTCCTTTCTTCACTGTGGACTCCCATTTACTATTACCCACTGTGTCCTGTTGTCCAACCAGTGTTTTACCAAGGCTGGATTGCCTTGTGGACATTGAATGTGGGGTTGGGGGCTCACCATTGGGATTCTTCACTGGACCTGATAACCTCTCCATGGTTGCTAGCAGTGGCCAGGGTCCTGCCACACACACATCACTTGCTAGGCAGCCTGTGCCCTTGATTCTGCCAGGGTCACTGCTATTATTTGGGACTGGTGCAGCTACAGAGGCATCGGCTAGCAGCAGTACAACAAGTGCCACCACCAACATCACTGCGTATGCCACCAGGATGGTCAGCGGCAGCCAGCAGTCGAACAGTACCCCTGACACAACAGGAACACAGGGTGAGCTTAGCTGCTATGTCCTTGCCTCCATAGGGTTGTTGTGGAAGGCTGGAGGCCACTGTGGACCAGCAGGCAGCTGACCCTGTTGCACGCCAAACTTGAGCTGATGCACATACCACAGCCCCCACCCCCCACCCTGTCCAGAGTGTTCAGCCACAGGTAGGGCAAGACAACACGGGTACCTGAGTGCTGCTCTGCAGTGCTGTGGACTCACAGTCAGCTGCCCAGCAGGAGCTACATGCATTCTGGAGGGAGGTGCAGCAAGAACTATCCCTGTGGTGTGAGGCTGTTGCCACTGTCCTCCTGTGGGCTGAGCAGTGGGCAGAGGAACGCATTGAATGGAACCTCATTGCCCTTGACCATGGTTTAAGTGTACTCACTGAGGCTGTGAGGGACCTCACCCACACAGCTAGGGAGGCAGCACTGGGCATGCAGCTGCACACAGGTAGTGCAGGCCAGCACTGTACCAGTGCTGGTCTGCAGCATGCTTCCATGGTATATGGTAGGTGGCTGGGGTCATCCAGCACTAGGCACGCAGCTGCACACAGGTAGTGCAGGCCAGTGCCGCACCAGTGCTGGTCTGCAGCATGCCTCCATGGCACATGGTAGGTGGCTGGGGTCATCCAGCACTGCCTCCACCATGGCACGTGCATGTCAGACTGGACATGGTGGGTCACTGGCATCAGCAATCTCATGCTGTGTATGCATCCGCAATAGAGCCAGATCCACTCCAGTGTCATCACCTGCCGCATCGTCTATCCACAGTACATCACCCAACAGTGTTCACTGTGGTGACTCTCTCAGGACCTGTGGTGGGAGACAGCAATGCTGGCATGTCTCCATCACTTATAGACACACCAGTCATAGTCACACACCACCCACATACACCTCTGCTACACTGCACACATACCAGCCCCATCATCATTGCACTCATGTTTGCATTTGTACACTGTTAGCCACCAAGAGCCCAGTCCTGTGTGTTGCACATGTCGACACATTTTGATTAAAGGTCACTGCTTGCATGTTTGTTGTCTTATTTGTCATCACTCACCTGACCAGCCATGCTAGTGTCTAGACGACGTGTGTTCTGTGCTCCTGTGCCCTTCTGGCCATGCAAGGGTCCTGCCTCTCAAGTTGCTGTACCATCCCCTGGACCTCTGGCTCTGTATCACTGTCTGGATGTTCCTCAGGTTCAAGCACATATATTCTATGGTTAAGAGTCACGTTTTGCAGCATGCAACATGCAAGGAATATGCGACAGACCTTCTGAGGGTGATATTGTAAGGCACCGCTGGACTGGTCCGGGGCAGCGGAAACGCATCTTAAGCATGCCAAAGACCCTCTTGATGATATTCCGTGTGGCAGCTTGTGCCTCAGTGTACCACTCCTCGGCCACTGTTGCTGGCCAGAGAAATGGTGTTAGGAGCCAGGGTCTGAAGGGATAGCACTGTCTCCTGTGAACACATTACATTATGTTAGCAACATCCCATTGGTACCCACACACCATGACTGTCTCCTGCACTACTGCACAGGCTGCCTATCACACTCCCCCTCCCCCTCCCCACGATCTATGTATGCATTCTCATATAGCACTGTCCCACCATTAGTTTGGGCTGTGTCATGCCTGCTGGTTGTACTAATCGGCAAGGTGCCTACTGGGTATGTGGCCATCCTCAAATGCCTGGCACAGCCTGGACTGGTGCTAGATAAATGCATTGTGGGCACTGCTAGGGTACTGTGCAAAGACATACATGATGCACTCTTTTGCACTACACACCACCTGGCAATTGCTGGAATGGTAGCCCTTCCTCTTCAGGTACACATCTCCACCATCACCAGGCGGTGCTCTGATTGCAACATGGGTGCAGTCAATGGTACCAAGTACAGCTGGTAGGTGTGCTATCTGATAGAATTGCTGCATGGTTTCTCTGTACTCCTCCACCTTGCTGGGGAATATGATAAATTCACCAGCTTGTGGCAGGAAAGCATCCGGGAACTGGGTCAGGAGGCACGATGTGGCCAACTGCAATACACCAATGGTATCAGCCACTGGTGTCTGGAAAGATCCAATGGAGAGGAAACACATCACAGCTGTCACTTTTTCCTCCACGGTCACTGCATGGCTGTGTCTGGTGTTACACTGCGGCTGATCAGGGAGGAGCTCACAGAGCTGCCTCAACAGGACCCAGTCCATCCTGTACCGGCCCACAAGGAGGTAATCTGCGAGTGTCTCAAAAGGCACTCTGGGCCAGTACAGCTTGTGTGCAGCATATTCCCTCCTTGTCCTGAGATGTGGACCAAGGTGGGCCTGCTCCCTGTCTTACTTCTCCAGCACTTCGGCCATCAATGTGGTCAGCACAGCATTGTTTGCTACAGCCATCTTCTTCCTGGTGTGTATCCATGCCCCCTCTGTGATTTTACCCTGAGTTAAAACCTGCCTTTTGTAGGTGGTAACATGTGCCACGCTATGGGTGGTGTTACGTGGCCTTGCGCTGCGCTATTCCTTTGAATATAGCTCAGCCCTTGTATGCATGTCCCTGCCCCTTGGCTTGAACCTTGCTTGCATTATCTTTTAGTGCTGGAGCTATGGCCTTGCACCAGTGCTATTTCACCCTTTGAATATTGTGACATGGCACAAATGCGATGCGGGCATGGCGTAAATGATATACACCAGGCGCAAAGCTCTGAATATCTAGTCAATGAGATGGAAGCGGCTATTTCTAAGTTAAAAAAAACAATAAGGCCCCTGGATCGGATTATGTTCTTTAAGAAGTATATAAAGAACACTGACTTCTGGATCCTAATGTTAACTTTTTTTTTTTTATCTTTTTTGCAACTTATAAATATGTTCCCATTCATGGACAAAAAATGTTATAGTTCCCCTTCATAAAAAGGGTCAGTTTATGACCACTGTAATTTCAGGTCTATAAGCATTCTAAACATCAGTTCTAAGATTTTTTCCAGCTTATTATTAAACAATTTACCTAGATGGACAGATGAAAACTTAATTTTATCTCCCTGGCAGATGGGGTTTAGACAGTGCTTCTCAACTGTTGATAATATTTTTGTTCCCATACACTTAATAGAAAAATATATGCACTTGAGAAAGATGAAACTATATGCCCTTTTTGACATCTTCTCATTGGCATTTGACTCTATAAATAGGCAAAACCCCTGGAGAATCATGTTAGTTTTGGGTATTGACCATTCATTACTTGTCCTGATTTGTTTACTATACTCAGAAACCTCAACTTCAATAAGATATGACAATACTGGTAGTTTAACTCAGTATTTTCAACACACAGAGGGGTTAAACAAGGATGCTTATTGGTTCCTCTATTATTTAACATTTATATAAGTGATTTGTTGGACTATGAAGAAACACTTAATTTAGACTCCACTAAAATTAATGGGAATTATCTTCACACAGTGGCTTATATGCTGATGACATAGTATTTTTTTTTTTCTTTAACAGAATCTGGTTTACAAAAGAAGATTGAAATATTACAAAAGAAATGTACACAACTTGAACTAAAAATAAACTTAAAAACAGAAGGTCATGGTATATGGAAAAAATAAAACAAAACTCAAAACAATCCAAATCATACCAAGGGGATGAAAAAATAGGAATAGTTAAAGAATACCACTATTTCGGAATTAAATTTGTGACCTTTGCTAATTGGACACAACATATACATGGCCAGAATACGAAGGCCAAATTGGCAGCTATAGCTTACTAAATGTTAACCACAAATACAGAGGAAACACTATTATTCCAGCTCTCAAGGCAGGCGAGGCCAAAATAAACCCCATTCCCAGTATGATTGGCTATTGTTAAGTCTTATTCTGGGAGGTAAGGAGTATGTTACCTTGGGTTGCATTTATAACCCCCCTGCTTGTGGGTTGTCTGGCTTGAGGGAATTTTTGGATAAAGCGTCTGGTTATTTTGACTCCTCAGATTTTCTTCTGGTGGGCGACATAAATATGAATTGGTTACATTTGCTTGACATAGAGTTGAACACATTTCTGCATTCTTATAATTTGTTTCAGTAGATCTCAGAACCCAATAGACTCAATAATTTTACTGGAAATCATTCTATTCTTAATTGGATTGTTATTAAAAGAATTGATATTATTTCTTCTTCTGGGGTACTTGCCAAATATACCAGTGACCATCAGGCCACTTACTGTCTTCTGAATTTTAAGACGGAAAAGATACCCCTCTAGGATTATCCAGTCACATAATTTTAAGAATTATGATCCTTGGAATGTGGCGCATAGTCTTTCCTTAATTGACTAGTCTGCTTTAGACCTACATCCTGATCCAGAATGAGCAGTAGATTATTTCTGTAAGCAACTTTTACCAGTTCAGGAATTTTATTTTCCCTACTTAAATTAAGAGTAAAGGGTTCAGTGATGAGGTGGTTCAATGGAGAAATTAAGTCGTGGATTAAGGCAAGAAATCTCGCTTGGCAAAATTACAAGATGGTACCATTGGGGTTACTTTTGGATCAATATCGTTACTTAAGCAAAAAAGGTTAGAAATCTAGTGAACAGTGCTAAGAAACCTTTTTATAAAAAATAACTAAGTGAAAATTGGGTGGTTCCAAAAAGATTTTGGCATTCTGTGAAAAATCTGATTGCCCCTTCTGTGTTGTCAGCTATGAAGATCTCATCCCTAGATGGCATTCTTACTGACCCTTTGGTTTTAGCCAAGGAGTTTATAGTAAATAATCAGATTTTTCTGGTTGTAGTTGTCATTTTTCAAATTTTTCATTAAACCCAAGTATACGTGTGGTTTGGAGTGATAGACCCACATTTTATTTTAAAAGGATCACAAGGTCAGCTGTGGTAAAATTAATTGCTAGCTTGCCTGACAAATTTGCTGATTGTGGCAAAGGATTAGACAGTCATTTTCTTAAGTTAACACCTCAAATTGCCTTCCCTCTTTGTACCATTTTCAACTTATGTCCTATTTCTGGTCAGTTGCCTTTAATTTGGAAACAACTGTGGTCCCAATTCTTAAAAAACCTGGTGCTGATTCTTTTGGAGATTTTAGGCCTATATCAATTCTCAATCCATTAAGTAAATTTCTTGAGAAAGTTGTGGCAAATCAAATTACTGAATATCTGGAAAAATATCATGTTCTTTGCCCAGAGCAACATGGCTTTCAGTAAAACCATGGATTGGAGACTACCTTGGTTGGTTTCACAAACGCCATCCTCCAGGGCTTTGATAACGGCCTCCTTATGGGGGCGGTGTTTGTGGACCTGGCCAAGGCATTTGACCTTATTAATCATTATTTGTTATGCTCAAAATAGGACTTTCTTGGTTTCTCTGAAGGTCCTGTACTCTTGTACAAAGATTACTTATCAAATAAGTCTCGGGTAGTAGGTATATGCCCCGCTACCTCTTCTATTAGATCTATGAATTTAGGGGTTCCACATGGGCCCATTTTGGGCCACCTGTTATTTTCACTGTTAGCTCTCTTTCTTCAGTTCTTAAGGTGTGCAAGTGTCTGCTTTATACAGATGATTTGATCATTGTTTCCCATTCACATTCTAACTCCCAACTTGAATCCACATTGCAGTTCGATTTCAGCGATGTTTGTACTTGGTTTGCCAACAATCACATAGTTCTTAACATTAGTAAGACAAAAGTAATGTTGTCACCCCCCACATGGTGAAGGAAGATTCTTCTTTGATGATTTATAATACTTGGGGAATTGTTGTTGAATTTGTAAAATAGTTTAGATATTTGGGTGTTCTTTTGGATCCAGGCTTAACTTTTTATTTGCAGGTAAAAGTCATCTGTTGGCACCCTTTGCAAACTGTGTGAGAGGCCTTTCGGCACCATGCATTTCTGCTTAAAGTTGAACCAGCATAACATTCTGTGGTGATTTGCATATGCAGCCCATGATGCTTTGTGTTATGGGGGCATGTGTGATTTTGTATTTCTTTGAAACTTGGCTTCCCGGCCAATGCCCTTTGGGGTAACCATTGCCTTAGTGCTTGCACACTGAGGTTCTTGGTCTTTTAACTTGTTTTTTGTTTTAATTGGGTTCACCACAACATAAGCCAGACAGACCATCGTAGGGTAGCTGGTTCATTACATTGGGGTGTCAAACAGACGAGGCACACTGATGAGTCCTGGCAGGACGAAACACGTGTTTGTGTCTTCTGTTGGCACCCTTTGCAAACTGTGTGAGAGGCCTTCCGGCACCATGCATCCCCTTTCCATCCTGACGCTCGCCATGTTTCTACCCCTGGCTCTCGCTCTTTCCCTATTAACTCTTCCTGATGCACCTACCCACCCTTCCCTGTCTGCTCCAGCCTGGCTAAAGTCCCACCTCATCCATAGTAGTGTCCCAATTATCATAATAAACAAGTGTATGACAGCCATCGTTAATTTCAGTGGTTTTAGCCCAATTTTCCCCACAGTCATCAGTAATATATCCCTCCTCTTCTTTATCTTTCTAACCTGCTACCCCATACATCGCCTCTTCCCCCTATATGTGTAGTTGCCGGCTGCCTCACTCAAAAGATCTCTGTTCATAACCCCTGTATGCCTATGGTTGTTTGTACATCTGCTGACTTCTTCAACTGTAAAATAATGCTTTTTTTATTTATTTCAACCTTGTACTGTACTGTATACACTGTATATACTTTTTCTTCCTTGTATATTATTGCTTTTTATATACCTGCTTCTGTACTGTACTATGATGTATTCATGACCAGGTCCACCTAGCAAATGAGCCTTGCTCAATGGTGCCCGCCTGGATAAATGAAGAATTTGATTGCTTGATTGATTAATTTCTACTTATAGTTGAACCAGCATAATATTTTGTGGTGATCTGCATATGCAGCCCATGATGCTTTGTGTTATGGGGGCATGTGTGATTCTGTATTTCTTTGAAACTTGGCTTCCCAGTCATTGCCCTTTGGAGTAACCATTGCCTTAGTGCTTGCGCACTGAGGTTCTTTGTCTTTCAAAACTTGGGTATTTTATTCAGAATGAAGAAATGTTATTCTGAAGATATTAGAAAGTCTATTGCCATGGGAATACTCTTGCCTCACTTTTATTACTTTGCCAGCCTTTTCTATAGGCTTCCAGAGGGAGAGCTCAAAATGCTCACTGTGACCTATAATAATGTCTATCAGTTTGTTTTGGATTGCTGCTATCTATTTCATCACTGTTTAATGTACTCCAGACTTGGTTGGTTAATGTTAAATAACAAGATAACATTCTATTTTGGTTGTCAAGTTTTCAAATCTATTTTTTTAAACACTAAATATCTGTTATTTGATTTGGTAAAATTAAGGCCCCCCATTTGTAACCTGCATTCTTCTAGTGGCATTATTTTAACTAATTCCATCTCCCATACTAATGTGGGGGCAAGGTCTTTCTCTGTGGCAGCCTCCCAATTCTGAATTGCATTGCCCCTTGATGTTCACTCTGCCACCCCTTTGTTAAATTTTAAGCATATTTAAGGGTTTATGTGAATTCAACTGAGTCATGTACTTCTTTTGTTTAATTTGTTTGTGATTGTTTATTGTTTGTTTTTCTTGTCAGGTCGGAACTGAAAATGGGCCAGTCCCAGTATCCTTAACCGGTTAAATAGAAAATTAAATGAAAATGTAGCTTAACTCCCTGGCCAGCAGAAAAGTGGCATTAACAGTACTGCACCTGAAGCACAGATACTAGGTTGGGGGAAAAGATGGGAAAACTGTTGTCTTATAGACTATGTGAACAACAATTGGAAAGATTAATTTATGGGCTACAAGACTTGAACAGCTCCATGCAGACTCAGGTTGAAGAGATTAGCCTCATCATATGTGCCATTTATGAACAGCTGTACTCGCCCCAGGGCCCCCTTGCTCAGGAGAAACTAAATGAGTTCCTATCTGACCTTCCAATTCCAACACTGTCAGTTGCCCACTGAGAAGCCCTAGAAGCCCTTCTTATCAAACAAGAAATTCAGTCGGCTATTTTAGCCCTCTCTTCACTCAAGAAACCAAGTGGGGAATGTGATTTGACTGACCTATACCAACTAATACCCACATGAGTCTTTTCTGTCCTACAATCTGCCTTCTAGGAATCCCACTTCATGCTCACCCTTTGACCTTCAATGTGAGAGGCAGTAATCATGGATCTACCTAAGGGGGGGCAAAGATCCTGCTGCCCTGGGCAGTTATATGCCAATTTTGCTTATTAATGCGGATGCAAAAATTCTGGCCAAAGCATTAGCCTCCAGACTTGTGCTAATCCTTCACCATCTTGTCCCCCCCCAGGTGGGATTTGTCATGGGCTTCCTTTGTTCAGACCATCACTACTTTACCTAGTGTTCTTGGCAGTTTCTATCACCACTCCCATCACAGAAGTGGCTGTAGATTTTGTGAACACTTTTGACTCAGTGGAGTGGGGGTATCTGCATGCCACCATGCCAGGATGGGCTTTAGCCCTCAGCTTGGTGGGTTGATCCAGGCACTGTATTCCCAACCCACAGCCTGAGTTCTCACTAACTAATGCTGTCTTCTCTGTTCTGCCTGCATAAGGGAACCTGTCAGGGGAGCTCTCTTTTGCCTACATTGTTTGTCCTGGCCATAGAGCCTTCGGCCATATCTCTCAGGTGTCACCTGAATGTGCGTGGCATACTAGCCACCTCCACCAATTCCCAAATGCTGCTTTATGCAGATGACTGCCTTGTTTTCTTGTGGAACACCCCAGAGGGCACTCCCATTTTACTCGATACCCTATTATCCTTCCAGAATGTCTCGGTCCAATTCTAGTAAAACAGCAACTTTACCTTTAAATCCCCTCTGCATCTTGAATGTAGTGGCCCATTGGGGGCTGTAACGGTCACTTTGGGGTATTAAATATTTGGAAATCTAGATCTCCCCCGATCCATCAGGCATAGTATCAGATAACCTTACCCACTGGCTCAACTTTTTCTAAAAGATTGGAAGAATCTTGAAACCTCATCCTCCTCTGGCATCATACACCCAGATTCCATTGTAGGGTGAACCCAGTGCTTAAAATAGGTAGTAAGCTGGTGTTCTGGGACACAAGAGCAGTATGGGAACTAGTGCATGCCTTGGATCTGTGGCATCCACATACTGTATAGTTAGACATGTATGAGAAGCTTATGCAATGCTTTGCTTTGCTACCAAAATGTGACTTATGGAAATATTTGCAAATCGGCAGTGCCATAACTGGTTACCTTAAAAAGCTCCCCACACACATTCCTAGTACCACCCTTTGGTCCTGATGTCCTGGCTAAAGGCCTCAAGGGGCAGTGTGAGTCTGATCTATGACACTATTTTATAGAAAGCTGCTGACCCCTCGTAGAAGGCTACAGATAAATGGTCCCATGTCTTGGGAATGAATTGTCTGAGACTCATTGGTCACATCTCGGGTCCCTCTTTCATAAAGCATGCCCAGACTCCTAAAGCCTGCTAATTCAGAACAAGATCATGCATATTTGGTACCATACCCCTGTGAAGCTCAAATCCTGTGGGCTTCTGAGTCATGATCACTGCTAGTGCTGCCATGCTCTGGGAGTAGAACTTCTACACATTCTCTGTAGCCCTAAGTTGAGTAACATCTGGACTCAGGCCCATCAATGTTTTAGTGGCATATTGGAGGGATTTGCCTATTTATTTGGTGACATAACCTATGGCTAGCTTCTCCACCTCCAGTTACTTCTAGGCCACAACTACAACAGTTCCGGATGGTTAGCATAGTGGCCAAGAGATTGACTGTAAAATGCTGGAGGACTGCAGAGCTACCCACTCTCTCCCAAAGGCCTGTCTCAGTGAGGTCCATTGCCACCCTAGCTAAAATGTCCCATTTTACTAGGAAATCCATGCCTTCCTTCCAGGTCCTCTAGGAGCACTTCTTGTCCTCCAAGCATTTCCTACAAGTCCCCTACCCAACTCTTACCCAAGATACTTAGCTGGGGAAAGACCTGGTGAACTGTATTCAGATGTACAGGGTATTTTAGCCTACCTAGTGTATTTCTGAAAATGTTATATATGTTCCAGTACTAGCAAACATCCAGTGATATAAAAAGGCTCACAATGACTTTACAAAAGCAATCATACAGGCAAAGAGTACATTTTACAAAGAAGCCCTCACCGACTCATGGAACAGCAACAAGTCCTTCTGGGCAAACCTACAGGATATTACAGGGAAAGATCAAAAAACACCCCCCTGCTATGCTCACTGTCGAGGGTGTCCTGACCTTAGACCCCCTACTCATTGCCAACTCATTGAATCAGGCATTGACTGACCTCAGTAGTGATCTCCCAGCAGACTTCTTCAATGCCCTAAGCCAAGAGACACTGCAAGGGCATCTATACTACTTCCCCTCTGACCACCTTTCCACTTCAAGTATATCTGAGGCAGATGCAAGAAAATACATAGAGAAGGTCGTAGGAAAGTCAAGGCATAGTGGGGACTCACTGGACCTCAAATTTGTTTGCCTGAGACTAGATGAAATATTTGGATCACTTACAAAAACAATTAACCTCTCCCTCTACCACTCTAAATTCCCTCAAAGATGGAAGTCTGCCACAGTAACTTCTGTACATAAAAGTGGGGACCGAACTTCACATAACAATTACAGACCAATCTCTGTATTCCCTCCACTCTCAAAGGCACTGGAGCGGATTGTGGCTGACCAGATGGTGGACTATCTTAACCAACACAAGCTTCTCTGACCAGAGCAATATGGGTTCTGGGGCAGCCACAATACCATCACAGCCCTTCTAGAATTCACTGGGTTCATTAATAACGCCTTGGACCAAGGCCACCTAGTAGGGGTATCCTTAATTGACCTATCAAAGGCTTATGATACAGTTCACCATGCCCTCCTCCTCGAACAGCTTTCTGAAATTGGACTTGCAACAGAAACCATGGACTGATTTATCAGGTACCCAAGCCTCCACTCTCAACAAGTTAGGATTGGGGATGTCTTATCCGATAGCTGACCTGTCAGATCCAGTGTGCCACAAGGGTCAGTACTGGGACTTCTGCTATTCAGTGTCTTCTTAAATAGCCTACCGGCCACTTGCCACTGCTGCATGCTCTTATATGCTGATGACGTAATTAGTAAGTAAGTAATTTTTGCCAGCAACTCATGCCTGGAACTCCTTGAAACAGATCTCCAAAGTGGCTTCGCATCAAATGAAAAAATGGTTCACAGAACAAAACCTGGTCATGAATTACAAAAAGACCAAAACCATACTCTATGCAATAGCCGAAAACAAACTAAAAAACTACCCCTTGTCAATATGAAATGACAGTGGTAGCACCCTGGAGCTCATTTCACACTTCAGATACCTGGGGGTTATGACTTACTCCTCCATGTCCTTCACACAGCATATCAACAACGCTGCTAAAGCCGTCAACACCAGAATCAGTATCCTCTACCAACACAGGCACTGTCTCACCCATGAAGCGCTGAATCTGGCAATTAACAGCTCGATTGTATCACTTATAGATTATGGACTGGTAATATGTGGATTTGCAACTGACACAGCACTCCAACACAATTGCTGTTGCCCTAAATAAAACCTGATGCTTGCTTACAAATACACCAAAACTAACCCATACCTGCAAACTCTATACCTGTGCTTGCTGCTCCAACTTAACAACAGAATAGGATATCAAACCTGCCTTCTCATCGAAAAGGCTACGCTAAACCAGCTTCCTCCTGGAGTTCAGAACCTACTGTCCCTACCGCTAAACACCAAACAGACCAGGAGCTCCTCCACACAAACCTTCTACGTTCCCAGGTGCCACATATCCATGGCATAACGTGCTTTCTCCTACTGGGCATCGCTCTGGACAAACATGCTACAGCCTGATATCTCTGGCGCTACTACTCTTGGATCCTTCAAACTCAAACTTTGCCAACACCTTATTGACAGGAGTTCCTGTAAGTGCCACCGCTGAGACACCCCGTGCACTGACTGACTACCACCAGCACTTCCCAGTCCCTATCCCTTGGGATAGGCAAACCCCAGCACTTAGCAATCCCCCAACCTCTTGTACCCCTATCCTGTCCCAGTCAAACTCCTGCCTCTTCCCACACTGCCCAGTTTACACTGCTTCTCTTTCACCCTTCCATCTCCTGTTCCTCCTACTGACGCAGGCATACTTTGTACAATGCTGCAGCTTACCTGTTCCTTGCTAGATTTATGTACCCGTTATGTTTAATACTCTCATTACCTGTTCGCTGAACTCTCCTTGTATTTTCTGTAAATTGTCCTCAGTTTTTTTTATGTTGGCTCTTGCATGGGCAGCCAACATATTGCAGTAATAGCAGATTTGGAGGCGCGGTCACTGTTGGGCGAATGCAGGGCACGCATCAGTAGGTGCGTCCCTCATTCCCCAATAAGCCTGCATGCCAATGCCACACCATGCATACATAATGTGGCGAGCACATCTAAGGAAAGGTCTGCTGTAATGTGAGCAAAGCTCGTCATACGCATTGGACCTCCCGACGTGCTTTCCTTGGTGAGAAAAAAAAATTAACATGGCGGCACACTGCCTGCCACAGTGCCGACTCTGGGGGTGCCCAATCCCCCTGTCAGAATGTGTGTGCCATCAGGGGAGCCCACTCCCCATCAGTATAATGCATCCCCCATTTGTTATGTGCCGAGAGGGGTGCCCAATCCCCCTGTCGGAATGTGTGTGCTGATGGGGGAGCCCACTCCCCATCGGTATAATGCACCCCCCATTTGTTATGTGCTGAGGGGGGGTGCCCAATCCCCCTCGGCTCTTGCCCCCCCAATTTCATTGTGTGCTGATGGGGGTGCCCAATCCCCCACTGGCTACAGCATCCCCGACCAAAACATTTCGGTGCCATGCTGGGAGCCCACCCCAGCATGCTAAATTCCCTGAAAATTAAAAACCGTCCCACAATGTTTTTTTTCTTTTAACCCTGAGAAAAAGAAAATGGTCCTTCGCTGCCTCCCTGCCCCTCCTGCAACCCACACCTACCCTCTGAGCACCCTGCCTCCCCACACCCCCCACCCCATACTTACCTCTGGAGTCTGGCGATGATCTTCAGTGGATCGGAACATGTTTGCACTCTTCAAAGCCGACCGCAAACTGAAGAAATGCTGGTAAGCTGTATAATGGCATAAATAGGGTTTTTTTTCAACTTTGGTGCATATCTCAGGCATTTTTTGGAATTTTTGCACCAAATTTTCAACATGGGGTTCTTGGGACCCCTCCTCATGAATTCAGTCACTGTCATGGCATTTTTCCATCCTGAAAGGTGATTTCACAGTCACTGCACAGAATCACCTTTTGGGACGGAGTAATGAAACAACAGTACCACAGTTCATGAGGGGGGGCTCTCAAAAAGCCTATGTTGAAAATTTGATGAAAAAAATCCCACAAATGGCTGTTTTACAAGCATGCGTTGTGCTGTTTCCATGCACGCTCATAACTTCGTGAATTTATAATATTTTCACTCCAGATTTTCAACATTGCCATTTTTTTAAGCCTCCTCATGAACAATACAAGTTGTCATTCTCCACATCCTGCCCAAAATGTGTTTTCATCCCTGTTTTGCCAAACGGCATAGCCACTGTGCAAAACCACCTTTCACCTAACAAACTGATTGTGCTGCTTTTCATGAGGTGGGCTCACAAAAAGCCCATGTTCAAAATTTGGAGTGAAAATACCAACACATGCCTATGGTGTTAGGGTTTCCAACTGTAGCACCCCACCCTGTAGAGACTGACAGGTGTCAGGGGTGTGAAATGGGATCATCGGCTGTAATGCTCATGCCATTCCACCCCCACCCCCACCCTGTAGCCAGTGACAGGCATTGTGGTGTGCCTTGCACTGTTCGGCCACAAAGTTCACCCCATTCTCCTATACTGCACCCACCTCAGCGTATTTCCTTATGGAATGGGGTAAGTATAACACCCAAAGACCCCAAAGCACACCATGACACTTGTCAGTGTCTACAGGGTAGGGTGAGGTACAATGGCATGAGCGTTATAGCGGACGACCAAAAGGCACACCCCAATGCCTATCAGTCTCTACAGGGTGGGGGTGGGGTTGGCGTCACTTCAATACTTGACTGCCATTCCTATTATGCATCTCTAACTCTGGCACTACCAATGCCAATGCCAGTGAGACAACATTCGGCATTGACAAATGCTTTTTTTTTGCCTTGTTGTATTGATGTATTTGATGTGGAACCTCTCAACGAGCATCCACTCAGAAGTATATCTAAGATTTCAATAAAAAAATAAATAAAAGACAAATAAAATAAAATGGTGACCTGCTGCATGTTTAATCCAACATTTCTGTAAGCCTTCTCCATATTGTATCATTGTTCTCTACTGTTATTTGTTTCTGTATACTGTTCTGAAGAGCATATGTGCCCATGTTCAGTTGCTGAAAAACTCTAAATAAAGAGAACTAACTGCAAGAAAAATATAAAAGGTCCCTGTAAATGCTGCATCCCTTGGCAACCAGGTTTATTCTATGGCATGTAAAAGGTGCAGTCATGAGATTTGTGGATGATTGAAGGGGATACATGGTTTCAAAGGAGGAACATAGCAACATTTTGTAATAAAATTATATTTATTGAACATGATTACTTTGTGAAACAAACTACTGATTGCTGATCTACTGGGCAACATGATGAAAACTGCAAATAAAGAACAAAAACACAGGTAGGAAGTACAGTAGCTTATTAAGGGAAAGCAGTAGGAGAATGTCAGACTTACATACAGTATGTTATGTATCCAGTTTCATGTACCGTGCTCAAGTGAAACAGGCATGTATAGTGTTACACCTTCAATCTTTTTCTAAACTTTTATATCATCCGTGTGCCTTTCCCCATTAAATGTTCTTTTGTATTGATATCAGGCCTCAGTAGAATAATGTAACACTTTGGAAAAAATATACAGGCAAGCAAACCTGCGCTAGAAGAAATAATAGCAAATATCTCTACCGCTACCATATATTTGCCCTTAGTACTGAGGTATGCTGGGATGAAGGCCAGCCAAACACTAACAAATACAACCATGCTGAAGGTGATAAACTTGGCCTCGTTAAAGCTATCAGGCAGGTTTCTAGACAGGAAAGCTACTATAAAGCAGATACCGGCCAGTAGGCCCATGTATCCCAACAAGAACCAGAATGCAATGGCTGAACCTTCATTACATTCAATAATTATCAGCCCAGGTTGGGATTTAAAGTTCTGTTCTGGAAATGGAGACGAAAGGATAATCCAAGTGACACAAACAATAACTTGAACAAGTGTACACAGTGATACTATGGTGTAAGAGAGCTGTGGTCCCACCCATCTTCTCAAGCGGCTGTTGGGTTTTGTAGCATTGAAGGCTACAACTACCATAATGGTCTTAGCCAATACACAGGAGATAGAAAGAACAAAGGTTACACCAAACACAGCTTGGCGAAGACGGCAGGTATCTGTGTTAGGGTATCCAATAAAAATCAAGGAGCACAGAAAGCAGAGCAGAAGGGCAACAAGGAGTAGATAACTGAGGTTTCGGTTGTTGGCTTTGACAACAGGAGTGTCACTAAACTTGAGAAAGATAATAAGGATGGTAGCTGGCAGCAGTGAACTGATGATTGTGATGGAGGTCAAAGCAGCACCCAGGGGGTCACCATAGGCTAGGAACTCAGTAAATCTTTGAACGCACTTGTCCCTTCTTTCACTGGGCCACTCTTCAGATGGACAGGCCAGACAATCATTGGCATCTATAATAGAAGATAGATAAATAAATTATCTAATTAACAAATAAATGCCAAGGAATCTGCAGACAGAAAATCTAAGTAATCCCAATAACTCCTGACTCCCTACCACCCCTTCCGTCCTCTCCTATCTACTGATGAGGGATTACTATGAGGTTCCCAGGGTACGTTTGAAGACATCTGGTGCATGTGACTTTTCGATTGCGGCCCCTACCATGTGGAACTCTCTACCTCATCGGCTGAGAGAATGCCTGATCATTGAGAGGTTTAAATTAGAGTTTAAAACTTATTTAAAAAAGCATTCCCAGATGATATTATTTTATAGTTTTATATTTGTATTTATTGATGTGTTTTATTATAGTGTGTGAAGCACCTTGGTTTAAGAAAGGTGCTATAAAAATAAAGATTACCTTACCATACCTTACTTCTGGGTCCAAATTAACAATCTGTTAAAAGGGCGTCAAACTGGCATGTCAGGAGCTCAGAATAAATGACACTCTGAGAATCATCAATTTATCGCAGAAGGGTTTAACAAATACTTCACAAACCTGGACCGGTTTAAAGTCTCACAACCCAGACCCCCACTGTCCTCCCTTCCCTCCACCAACCAACCCTTATTCCATCTCAGTCTGGAAACCAGGAAAGATGTCCTAGCACACCTACTCAAAATGAAACCTGACAAGTCAGCAGGCAAGCCAGGCTTGAGCCCAGGTTCCTCCAGCTGGTTGCTCCTGTCCTTGCAACTTCCATGGCCAAACTGCACAACATGTCACTTCTCTGCAGTGAAGTCCCCCAATTATGGAAAACCACTCGAGTCATCCCACTTCACAAAGGAGGTGCTAAGGACACCATAGAAAACCATAATTCAATCTTGATACTGAGTGTCCTGGCCAAAGTACAAGAAAGTCTTATCTACAATCAACTTACCGCATACCTCGAAGCCAACAACCTAATGATTGAGACCCAACATGGATTCTGCACACACCACGGGACTTATACACCTCATCTCAGACATATTCAATGCCTCTGATAAAGAAAAAACTGCAGGAGTCATCTTCATCCATCTCACCAAAGCTTTTGATTTGGTGAATCATGAATTACTACTCTCACAGCTTGGGAAGCTGGGACTAGATCAGCAGGCTACTACATGGTGCAGAAGCACACATTTTTAATTTTTTCTGTACAAAATTGAATGTTCTGTTATAATAGACTCTGTTAAACTAGATTATATTAAGTAAACATGAATCACAGCACTATATAACACATCATTTTTTTTCTCTTTTGTATTTTAAATAATTAGGAGATATACATAGTTAGCAACTGCTAAATGAAATAAAATAAAATATTGGCATAACTATGTTACAGTATGTAGCTAGCGCCATCTAGTGATAAATAAGGTAGAATAGGATTTGAATTTTTTTGTGACTTTTAGTATTTACTCTTTATGTGATGCACCTGTTTTCTGCAAATGTATATAATGGAAGCCTTTAGAGTAAGCTCCACTCCCTGAGGAAGACTCTTCTTGAGTCAAAGTGCTGGGGAGCTACGTAGTGTATTACTGTGGACTGTTGGATCTTGTAAGCTTTAAATTAAAAAGCATTAACCAGTGAGCTTGGAATCTCTCTCTCTATTTATTTCATCAGTCCGAGTGCAGTAACAGGTCCTGGTTCTGTTGGTTTGTCTGGGGCAGTCTGCCCCATGTGTTACTGCACCAGTCTAGTGGGGAAAGCCGATCGCAGCATCACTTTGTGGATTTGCTTAATATTGTGGTAGTTTTAAGTGCTGCAGACGGCGGATGCTAGACGGTACTATTTCCGAGTCTGGAACTCTTACACCTTGAGCATTACCCAGGACTAGTAAACACAGTAAATATACACTACTTGTACCTGTGGTTGGGAATTTTTCTATTCACCTCTGTGGCTTTGAAATTTGTGATTTGCTGATGGAAGTATGCAGCGAGCAGAAAGAGCTATAACACCAGAGGATCCGGGTTACAACTGGGAGGACTTTGAGAACTCAAATTTACAGAGGAGAAAAGCAAGAGATCACCTACAGAGAGGTGAAATGTCATCAGTAAGTGAACTAGAGGGTATTACTGCAGCGTTCTTTCATTTTGGAAAACTTCTTATTAAAGAGATAGACTTAACATACGTTGGCAGAGATATTCAAAGCCTAGCGCCTGGTGCAAATCCATAGCACTCGAATAGCATTGGAATAGTGCCAGGCTGTAATATTCAATCACCTGAATAGCACCAGCACTGTGTGGTAGCGCTGATGCTAACAGCAGGAGCGGAGAATAAGGGAGTGACCAGGAATGCCAGTGCAGCCAGCATATTCAAATATACAGTGCCACGCAACAGGCAGTAGCACAGGCTGTAGCACAGCGCTAAATACCACGCTCCGCCAGCACGATCCCCAACCCCCGTTCCTGTGTACAGAAAGGTTTTTTGCTGTCAAAATCCGAAGCTCTCCTCTTCAATTTCTCCCCTACAAACTCCCTTCACTGTCTTCTTCCATTAAAATGGAGATCCATGAAAATAAAATATTGGGATCCACATTCCGCTGAAATTAGGGGTAATGGAAATGGTCAGTTATGAGTCACTTACCACCAGCATTCAAACAGACCTAGAGATGTGGGCATCTGTTCCTTTATCTGTTTTTCAATGAATCGAAACCATTCGTATGAATGCGCTAACTCGACTTTTATACCTTTTTCAGAATATTCCATATTTTCCTTCACCTTTTTACTTTAAATCCTGGGACAAATTAATTTCCAAATTTATATGGGGTACACACCACCCTAGAGTTTGTCTTTCTATACTTAAGCTATCCACTGTGCAGGGTGGAGCAAACCTACTTAATCCCAAGCTGTATGCTCAGGTATCCTTTCTTTGTACCTTTATCCTATGGCTAATTGATAGTTACTCGGCCCCTTGGAAATCCCTGGCATTCATTTTGAATGATAAGCATGACATTTCGGTACTTCCCCTTTCTTCTCTAAATAATACTCCTTCACTGAAGCATTTCACACACATAACGTCTTCCACTCTCCACATTTGGTATAAATTGCCTAACAGGCCAGAGCTTCGATTAATATATGATTATTGTAAAACAATTTCTGAAGGTGATCTTTTCCAGCCCTTCCATATGGATCTGGCTTTCTCTCACTGGCACAAATTGGGTTTGGCTTATCTATACCAATTTATAGACGAGAAGGGGATGTTACCCTTTGACAAGCTTAAGCTCCAATATGGGCTTCGAAACAGATTTTTTCAGATATCTCCAGGTGAGGGATTACATACTCCGCCACTGGACTATTTCCATTAAATTTCCCACTCCAACCCCACCTTTATTAGAAATCTTTATCGATTCCCTTAAGGGAAACCGGGAGCCCACCTCATAGGAAAGATATAAGGCATTGAGGGATATAATGGGGGACTCAACACAATCTATATTATACAAATGGAATGAGGACTTGACGACTTCCGGTGATGTCACAGACTGAGATGCACAGGTAAAACCTAGCTCTGCTGATCCTGGGCTTAAAACGGACTCTCCCACAAACAAAACACAAACGGACTCTCCCACAAACAAAACACAAAAATAACTAAAAACAGAATATCAGGGAGAGCCACAGCATTGAAAGGGAGGCAAAAAACAGACTGCACGTACCCCCAGAACCAAGGATTTGGTAGGATTCTCTTGCCCTTCATCAAGCCCTGCAGTGATCCAACTAGACGTGGCAGCTCCTAATGGGGCCTTCCCTCAACAACCCAGCAATGCTGCCATTCTAACAGAGTTCAGGAGTTCAGGACTGAGGTTCATACATTCTGAACTGAACTAACTACTGAAATCAGTAAATTTCCAACCTGAGTTATGGAGGTCGAAGCACAACACACTGAATTAGATGATCGGACTGATAGGTTGGAGCATATGGTAGTGCATTTGCTAGATGAACAGCATGCTTTAAAAGAGAAATGTGAGGATCTGGAAAACAGATCATAGCAGAATAATCTAAGGATACATGGGGTTCCAGAGGACAAAGAAACGAGAGATATTTAAAAATTTGTGGAGGAGCTGCTTCGCGACTCCCTACAGTTGGACCCAGCTTTTAAATTCAATATAGAGTGAGCACATCGGGCTCTTTTGCTGAAACCAACTCAGTCAGACAGATGGCCTTGCTCCACCATAATGAAGTTATTAAGCTATGCCACAAAACAAACTATCCTCACCAGAGCTTGGAGAATGCAGGACACTAAGCACAAATAAAAACGCATTTACTTTGACAATGATCATTCCCCATCTGTTTCAGCTAGGCACAGGACCTACATCCTAATACTTCATCTCTTAAAGCAACAACAACTAAAATTTACCTCTCCATATCCTGCTCGATTGGTAATCATGTTTCCAGATGGTCTCCATACCTTCGAGTCTCCAGAAGAAACAACAAAAGTACTCCAACTTAGAGGACTGGTTCAATCCAACCAGGAGGACTCCTCACTCAGGAAAACCCAGCGAGGCCTTCATGATGCTGTTTGGGACACTGCCAGAGATCCTGGTTCCAGAAAGAGACAGAGCCAAGCAAATTTAGAAGATGTGAAAAAGCTTTTACAAAGATTCCAACAACCAGCACCAGAATGAGTGGCGAGAGAGGTTCTGCAGAGACTTTGGAACTGGTATTTTGATGCAGAGATGACTCTGCATACAGGGAGTATGCGATGTTATTCGGGGATGCCTGTATGGGGTGGGAACATTGGGAAATAGAAACTCTTCTTATATTCCCAAAGCCATAGAAGCGAAGAAGGTTTGAGACCCAGAGATATTCTTAAAATTTCCTTGTGTCATCCCCTCAAGCTTGTTGATAGCCCTCCCGTTGTTATTGTTTAATTAAATTATAGCCCAGGAAAGACAGCATGACTTAATGCATTTTTTACAGCATTACATGCTCACCTGACTATTGCTGGGTCAGAAATCCATCCCTAAATGGTCGACGTATCCATAAGGCCTTACTGGAGATGAGGTACATGGGGACCATTTCTTGGGGGTCTCTGTTCCTCATTTTTATTTCCTGTCTGGCCTACTCCACCACTAGGATCCAGGGAAACAGTGGTGCTGGGGGCCCTTGGTGATGCCTTGACACTCCCCCTCAGGGCGAATACATCTGTCCCTCCAAAGGAGAGGTATATGCCCTCTCCCTACCTTGGGAGCTGTTAAAATTTTTTGCCAGGATTAGAGACCTGTTATATCAGGTACATTTTGCTGGTACAAAAAAGTTGGCATCTGTTGGCTCTGTTGGCATCCGGTTCCTCTGGCAGGCCTAAAAGTACTAGGAGTCATGCAGAAAGTTA
This sequence comes from Neoceratodus forsteri, assembly GCA_016271365.2. Classification (NCBI taxonomy): domain Eukaryota; kingdom Metazoa; phylum Chordata; order Ceratodontiformes; family Ceratodontidae; genus Neoceratodus; species Neoceratodus forsteri. The sequence continues at coordinate 16,944,056 of CM028129.1, read as the reverse complement.
AATTGCAACAGGCCTGCTCATGGTTGGTTGTTTTAGACCTAGTGCCAAATCTATTAGATCCTTGTGTAGTTATAAACACTCAGATAGTTTTATGGTGTTTAAATAGCACAACAGGCAGCCACTATAACTTGTTTAAAATAGTGACTGTACACAAGGCAGTTAATAATATAATAATATTGAACATAGATGTATAATGGCATGAGCACGGTGGGAAGGGGATATATTACACGATGTACAAGCAGGAAATATGCATACAAGGACTGATCAGCAGCAAATATGGCTAAGCCAACTTTGATTTTATCTTTAAATGTAAATGGGATTGGTAACCCGATAAAGTGCTCTCACCCATTTCAATTATTCAGAAAAGCGAGACCGGGGATTGTTTTACTACAGGAAACCCACATGTCCTCAGATGAACATAAACAATTTCAGCGGTGTGGGTATTCAGTGGTAACTGAATCGTCTTATAGGGGTGGGAAAAGGAGAGGGGTGATTTTACTTTCCAAGGGAGTGCCTTTTGAAAAACAAAATGAGATCAGCAACCCGGAATGACGCTATGCCATAGTGATGGGCAAACTGTACTCAAGACTCATTACCTTAGCATCTGTCTATTTTTCACCCAGGTCAAGGAAGCCCTTAGCAGTAAATTTTTTTGTGGATTTATTATCTCTTATGGAGGGACAGCTGTTGCTGGGGGGAGACTTGAATATTACTTTAAATCCCTCTTTGGATGTTGCCACCCCTCTGACCCATAGATCAAATGTTCTCCAAAAGTTCACAAAACAAACCATCACTTCTCTGGGCTTGGTAGATACTTGGAGACATTTCTTTCCCAACACAAGGGAGTATACCCACTGGACCCTGCACACGGGAAGTGGGGCTCAACTGGACTACTTTATTACCACAGTTGAGCACTTAGTCTCTGTTTATGAAGTATGGCACGGGCCCACCCTCCTATCAGACCATGCTCCCTTATACCTTAGGGTGGATCTAGGGGCACAATATAAGCAAACAAATCGGCACCTGAACCCAGCTTACTTCAGGGATCCAGAGTTAGTTGAACTGGTCCAGGATGCTGTACCTAGAATTAAGCAAGATAACACACAACACAAAGTTGCCCCCATAATTCTGTGGGATACTTTAAAAGTAGTATTAAGAAGGGAGATAATACGATTTTCTACCATAAAAAAACGGCAGAGGGAAAAAACATATAAGGACCTGCAGGAAGAACTATTACATTTGCAGCATTGTCCAGATCAGAATTATCCCACAATGCGACAACGGTTAAGAATTGTAAAACAAAAGTTACAAAAAAATAGTAGACCAATCCATAGAACAAAAACTATTTTATCTAAAGTTAAGACATCATAAGGGAGGACCTAAGGCTTCAAGAAATTTAGCAAGAAAATTGAGAGAACAGAGAACCAGAGTGAACATACCCAGCATGGTAGATCCTAAAACAGGGAGGCTAGCGAAATGACCCCAGGAAATTAGACTTATTCTACAGTGGTTTTATCAGAAGTTGTACACTAAAGAAGAGGAAACTCCCTTAGACATCATCAAATCATATTTACAGCATTTACTATCACTAATGATCAGCCCACTACAGGCTGGGTGCTTGCTACGCCAAGTAAAGAGGGAGAATCACTACAAGTCCTAAAAAAAGCTCAGACCCTAAGGGCACCAGGCTCGGATGGGTATCCCTCCGAATTTTATAACAAATTCAAAAAGCTGCTACTGCCCATACTACTTCCGGCCTTACGTGCGGTCAAGGAGGGAGAATCCCCCCCACATGGCAGTATGCCACCATATCAACCATACCTAAACCCCATAAAGATGTTAAATACCCCTCCTCATTTCTCCCCATTTCAATGCTAAACTGTGATTACAAAATGTTCATGTTGGCTATGGCCTCTAGAATAGACCATTTACTCCCAGCTATTATTGACCCAGATCAAGTGGGCTTTATTAAGGGCAGACAGGCCCATGATGCTATAAGGCGTGGACATTTTTTACTAGATTATGCCATAGAAAGACAAATACCTTTGTTGCTGCTAGGATTAGATGCTGAAAAGGCGTTCGACTGGGTCAGCTGGTCATTTTTATGCCAGACCCTGGGACACTTCGGATTCCCGGAACAATTTATAAAACACTTACAAAATATTTACGCTTCCCCTAAAGCAAATGTTAAGGTGGATGGGGCACTTTCAGATACATTCCAACTTTCTAGGGGGACCCACCAGGGATGTCCAATGTCTCCAATGCTGTTTGCTCTATATCTAGAACCCCTGGCCATTGCCATCAGATCTTCTCAGGGAATAGAGGGCCTTCTATTGGGAGGTCGCCTGCAGAAGATATCACTCTTTGCAGACGACATTTTATTAGCTCTCACTGAACCTGAACAATCCATCCCAGTGGTTTGGAAACAGTTACAAAAATTTGCTAAGCTAGCAGGGTATAAAATCAATAAATCTAAAACCGAGGTATTAACGTACAATTACCTCCCACCCACTTCAAAAAAGACTTTCCCTTTAAGTGGCACATACAAGAGATGAGATACTTGGGAATAAAGCTCACAAGAAACCCCATCCATGCAGAACTATTAAATCTAGAACCCTTAACCCTAAAATTGATGGAAGATTTGTCTCACTGACCACGTCTCCCCTTAAGTTATCTGAGTAGGATAGATACAATTAAGCAGCATGTGTTCTCCCAGATACTGTTCTTTCTTCAGACACTGCCCTTTACTCCAGCCAAAACATATTTTCAGGCATGTGATAGAATGATATCCCGCTTTATTTGGTGTGGAATGCGTCCCAGAATTGGATATTCAGTTCTGCAGCTGGCCAGAGAGAGAGGGGGACTTAACCTCCCCGATCTCAGAAAGTATGCGATGGCGACACAGTTAAGGGAAGTCTTAAACTGGATAAACAAACAGTATGATGCTCACTGGAAACAATTAGAAGTAACATGGGGGCTTTATACAACACTCAGGAGCTCCTCTTTGGGACTCCCACCAAGTGTCAAGGGGTACTAAATTACCCGGAATGCACCAGGGAACCCTTAAAGATGAGGCTTAAGGTCAGCAATGAATACTTTACATTTCCTGAAAAAATGTTCCTGGGAACATTGAAGTATAATGCAGACTTGACAGCAGGTCTCTCATGCCCCTATGTAGCTCAATGGCAGAGATATGGCATTTTCTTCATCGTCCAGTTAGTGGGCAGGAAAGGTCTTCTTCCCTTTGCTTCCCTTCAGAGGGAATATCACCTGCCTCATAAATATTTTATTTCTTATTTGCATCTCAAATCGTGCCTTCAGCCTTATGAATAGTCACTCGTGGCTTTGGTCGAAACCCCTCCCAAATAATACAACTCTTGCAGGCTCTTATCAGAGGAACAATTTCAGATCACCTGATTAGTAAAATATATAAGGCCTTAAATGAGACAGGGAGACTTGACTAATACAATCAGGTTTAGATGGGAACAGGAATTACAGGTACCAATCAGAAAACAGGCCTAGAATGGGTCTGCGCTACCAATTTTAAAACCTTTTTTCTCACCATACTGGCGGGAGTACACGTGGAAACTTCGGTCTCGTTTCTTCCATACTCCAGCCCTCTTGGCCAGTATGGGATAATTAGGGGAGGGACAGTGTTGGAGAGAATGTGGGGATGATAGGACAAATCAGAGCCACATCCTTTGGTCATGTCCTAAGCTATCCAAGTTTTGGAAGGAGATCCTCGAGGAGCTGAGAACAATTTATGATACCCCTGATTTATTCACTCCCACATTTATATTGACTTTTATATTAAACCAGAAGGTCTGCGAATTGATAAACAATAAAACAAATTTTAAAATTTATAATAGCAGCCCACAAGACTATCACTAAGCTGTGGTTTACTAATAAAATACCCGCCAAAAAAACCTGGATTATTCTGTCCGGGGAGATCTATGCCCTTGAGCATCTCTCAGCCAAGATGATGTTAAATGGCAAAAATGGATATCATATCAACTAGACCATTATGCTGATTTTGTTCCTTAAGCTGTCTACTGACCATGTAACCTTGTCTTCTTTTGCATTAAAATGCTATTCGTATTGTGATGAAAGGTGTCCTCGAACTTTAATCGGAATAGAATCTGGGAGGGAGAGGACAGGACTCACTGTGCCATGCCAATTTTGGTCTGAATGGACCACAGACTGAATTTAAACTGAGTAATAATGATTTCCTGAATGTTGATGTAATAAGATGTTAATTTATTTTCCCCCACCATATCTGCTAAAGCATTAATGTAATACACTGAGATGTAATCAACTGGTATTAATTTGTACTGTAATGCTGCCTGTGAAATTGCTGAACTTATAAATTAAATAAAAAGACTACATTTTAAAAAGAATGAGGACTTGGCCTTGGGGATCCAGCTACCTGAATGGATGGCTACTGCCGAATCGGCATTTAGGGTAACCTCCTCCCCTTTTTGGTGGGAGTTTGCTTGGAAGGTTCGATCCAGGTATTTCCAAGACCCTGCAGTTTTAACCAAATTCCTCCCGGCTGAATATGGCCATTGTTGGAGAAAGTGTGGATGCCATTTGGTGAAGCTGGCCATAGCTGGCAATGCCCTCTTTTAATGCCCTTCTGGTGTAGCCTTCAACTGGAATTGTCCAATTGTTTGGGGGGAATTGGTGGAGTTAACTGGTGAAATTGTATTGCTCTCAATCTATCCAGACCATGTTCCCCAATGGACCAAAACATTGTTCCCAGTCTTTCTTTTAGTGGCCAAAATAGCCATCACCAGAAAATGGATGTCCCAGCAGATTCCTACTACCCAGGACTGGAGAATTATTATGCAAGAAATCTACCAGATGGAATGCCTAACGGCCACCGTACAAGGATGCACACAGAAATTTAGACTTAAATCGCAGACTGGGTGGGCCAAGCTGTCCTTATCTGCCGTCCGATTCTATGTTTCTATATGTTTCTATGTATTATTTGGACATAGACCCAGACTTTGTTCCTTGAAAGCTTTAGAGGGCATTTTCTTTTGGTTTATCTATGTCATATGATCTGGGACAAGCATTATATACTACTGGGACCTCTGGCTGTCATAAAGTTAATTGTATGTTTTTTTTTCCATTTTTTTTAACCAGGTGAGACACACTAAGCTGAAAGCTTGTTTACAGGTGCAACCTGGGAGCACAGGGAAGTTAAGTGACTTGCTCAGGGTCACATAGTATGCAAGTGGGGGCTGTGGGATTCAAACCCAGGTCTCCAGATTTGCAACTCAGAGCCTTAAACCACTGCACTATACTGCCTATGTTGACAACCTGTGACCACGATGATCATTTTACCTTGTATCAACAATACATGTGTGTATGAAAATATACAATAAACATATATTATAAAAAAAGAAAGCATTTTCCCTGGTAATCTAGTGGCTCCCACCCACCAGCACAAACCCCGACCCCGTCCCTGTGTACAGAAGTAATCCTGGTAGTCCAGTGCCCCTCAACTCCCCAGCATGAATCCCAACCCCCATTTCGCAACAAAGATGTTTCTTGGTAGTCTAGTGGTTCCCCACCTGGCAGTGATGTCCCACTCATCCAATCAATCCCAGAACAGAGCCGGTGACTGGCTCAGCCCTCCTCTCACCACCATGGCCCGCCACCGACTGAGGTACAAATGAGTGGTAGCATACTGAATGAGCCTATTCATTACAGTACTGCACATTAGTATCTCAGTCGGCAGCCGGCCATGGTGGTTACAGGAGGGCTGACCTGGTCACCGGCTCTGTTCTGGGATGTTATTTGCATGAGCGGGGCATCACTGCCGGGTGGGGGGACCTCTAGACTACCAGGGAAACATCTTTTTGTTTACTTAAAAAGGGGGTCAGGATTCGTGCTGGGGTGAGGGGACCACTAGACTACCAGGGAACATTATAGTTTTACAGTGCAATGGGAGTCATGATTTGTGCTGGCGGTGGGGGGGGGCACCTAACTACCAGGGTCACAGGTGTGTAACAGGCACACAGATGCACAGGTGTGTTGTCTGCAGCCATACCTATCGACTGTCCCTGATGTTGCCTCCAAATTTTCCTCTGTCTCTCATAATATTTATGTTTGTGACAGAACAGTGGGGATTAAAATCACACAGTAATGTCACACATTTAAGTTAAAGATTTGTTCTACTGAAAATGCATCATATCACATATCCCCTTATTATATCAGCATTCTGAGTGACTACTACCAGTATTTAAGATGTGTCTTTGAGTTTGGGTCTTTGTCCCTTTTTTTTTAAGCCTTGTCCCCGATTCAGGAGGCAAGGGGTTGAGAGGTATATATGCACCAACTGTGCCTGCCAGCACACAGTTCCTGCTGCTTCCAGCCTGAATGTCCATTCCGACCAACAGGGGATGCTGTGGGCATGCCTTGGACTGCAGCGTCCAGCCTGCACTTCCATTCCGACCAAACGGTGGAGTTGTGTGCTCCATGCAGTAGCACCGGGCAAACTGCATGGTAATGTACGCTAAGCAGCACATAATGAGATGCAAATGATCCTGTTTGCCCACGGATTATCTAAGTAGGTTCATTTGCATGGAAGCTTTGAATATAGCTCACGTTTGCCTTAGGCTAACCAGTTTGCACCGGGCTATTGTGTTACCACTGTGCAGTCGGGAGAGTCCCGGGCAAACAACACTTCAGCATAGCACAGTTCTGCTGTGTGTGGCTTGCATTGTTGTTAGCAGTAGTTGTGAGACTTCTTTGTGCAATACAGACATAGAAACATAGAATTTGATGGCAGATAAGGACTGCTTGGCCCAACCAGTCTGCCCATTTCCCTACCTAATGGATGAGCTGCAGATCCTAGTTAACCAACAGCCTGCTTCCTCCTACCCTCGCCCCCTAGAATTGCCTTATGCCTGTCCCATGCATTCTTGAATTCCACCACTGTTTTTGACTCCACTATCTCCTCAGGAAGGCTGTTCCATGCATCTGCAACCCTCTCTGTGAAAAAATACTTCCTCACATTACCTCTGAGCCGTCCCCTCTATCTTCAAATTGTGCCCTTGTTCTTGCACACCTCTTTTCTGAAATATGCTACCCTCTTGGACTTTGTTGATTCCCTTGAGGTACTTGAAAGTTTTATCATGTCCCCTCTCCTCCTTTCCTCGAGGGGTATACATATTAAGCTCCTAAGTCTCTCTTCATATGTCTTCTGGTGCAGACCCGCACCATTTAGTTGCCCTCCTCTGGACAGCCTCCATCCTGTCTATATTTTGTGAAGATTGGGTCTCCAGAACTGCACGCAGTACTCCAGATGGGGTCTCACCAACTGTCTGTACAGAGGGACAACAACTTCCTGTTTTCTGCTGCTGATGCCTCTCCCTATGCATCCCAGTATCCCCAGCCCTTCTTGCTGCCCTCTCACATTGCTTTGCCCATCTTTAGGTCATCTGATATGACTACCCCCAGGTCTCTTTCCATTTTTGTTGTTGTTAGTATCTCACCCCCCATTGTGTACTCTTCCCCTGGGTTTTTGTTTCCCAGGTGCGTTACTTTGCACTTCTTAGCATTGAATCTAAGCTGCCATACATTTGACCATTCCTCCAACCTTGCCAAATCCCTTCTCATCCTTTCCACCCCACCTTGTGTATCAACTTTGATGCAGATCTTTGTGTCGTCTGCAAAGAGACATACACACACAATGTTCTTCACCTGCAACACTGGCATGCTCCAGGGTCTACTGAGCTGCAGTTGCAGTGTGCACTTCCCTGTTGCTATACTCAGTGCTGTCTTTTTGCCCTGCACTCTCAGCTCAGTTTGCCTGGCTTCCTTAGCATGCTAGATTCAGCAGGATTAGCACCGGGCTATTCCTTTTCAATATGGCAGACTATTTGGTCCAGGCAATGTTTGCATGCCGGGCAGTGCTGATTTAGCCCCATGGCAAAGCATTGAATATCTGGGCCAATGTATTCACTCTAGAAGAATGCCTCGAGCGTGGCCTTGCAACAAGAGGTCTCAGGATCTCAATAGTTCCCTAGAGTGGAACTGATGAATTTAGAATTAAAGAAGATTGGATAATGGCTGCCTGTGAATGTGCCAAAATATTTATACAGCTGCTAATCAGAAATGACAATCTGAAACTAGAAGATCTACTGAAGGAACTGAAAGAAGCCAAAACTAAGGTACTAAGCTTTAAAGGGCACTCACAGTTCTTGGAACTGGATTCTAAACTTAAAGCAAAATTAAACAAATATGAAAAATTAGATCATAGAGAAGAAAACTAAAGAACTTGTAGGAGACCAGAATGACTACAAGCGAGGAGACATTATTAAATGGGCAAAAAATTGCTCCACTAGTGGAGAAAGATAGAGGGTGTGTTTTCGAGCAGGCAGCAAAACCTGGGATAGCCAGAGCAATAAGAAAGGGGGCAGCGAATCCAAAAAGGGCTCTAAGTCTTTTTTAGACAAGGACCAGAGAACAGCGGCAAACTGAAACAAGCATTTATCAATGCCGAATGTTGATTGCTTATATGTGCTGTTTAGGTATTTGGAAGTGAAAGTACCATGCCTAAGAACTGTCATGTGCCCCCCCCCAAGACATCCACTGTGTCTTTCTGTTCAGTATTCAGAGAAGAGGGGGAGGGGCAAGGGTCAAAGCAGTACAGCAATTGTGAAGGCGTGAAGAGGTGGACATTAGTCCATTCACAGGCAGAAGAATCCTGCAGAAGGTGAATAAATTGAAGGTGGACAAAGCGATGGGACCAGATGGCATACACCCAAGGATATTAAAAGAACTGTGAAGGGAAATAGCAGTACCTCTGGCAGCAATGTTCACTGAGTCATTCAGCACAGGGGTGGTACCAGAGAATTGGAGGAGGGCACACGTGATCCCTCTATACAAATCCAGCAGTAGGGAGGAGGTGGGGAACTATAGGCAGGTCAGCCTCACTTAAGTAGTGGGGAAGATCGTGGAGACATTGGATAAAGAAAGGATAGTGGGGCATCTAGAAGCCATCGGAGCACAGGACCATAGACAACATGGATTCACAGTGGGGAGGTCATGTCAGACAAATCAGGTTGATCTCTTTGACTGGGTGACAAAGAAAGTAAATCAGGGTGGGCCAGTGGGCAACGCTTACCTTGATGTAAGCAAAGGCTTTGACACCATCCCACATAGGAGGCTGATAAAGTAGCTGAGCAGGCTGGGCATGGGGGAAAGGGTGGTACACTGGGTTAGAAACTGGGTAACAGACAGGAGGCAGAGAGTGGTGGTAAATGGGGCGCAGTCTGGGGAGAGGGGGTTTACATAAACGATCTCCCTCATTACATGAAATCTACTTATATTAGGTTTTATGCAGATTATACCGTCTTGGTCTCTGATGGAGTAGATCCGAGGGAAGTGGAAGCAAGCCTACAGACAGACTTTAATGATCTGCAGGCTTGGTTCATCTCCTTGGGCCTTGTTTTAAATATAAAGAAGACCCAAACTATGTTACTAGGCTCAAATACAACTAAAAATGGTCTACAAAACGATAAACTACACATAAAAACTGCAAATGGAAATTGTTTGACACAGGTATGGCCATACAAGTACCTAGGGGTGCTTACAGACCATAAATTATCTTTTGAACAACACCTAAATATGGTAATAAAAAAAGTTCATTCTAAGATAGGTGCGCTCAGAAGAATAGTAAACTGTCTGGGTATTAAAGACAGATAGGTTATAGCTAACCAGTTAATCATTCCACTGACTGACTATGGAAGTCATGTATACTCAAGTGCTAATAAAACAATGTTACATAAGTTCGACATATGTTACAATAGGTTAGCAAGGTTTGTATTAAGGTGTAAAATTGATACTCATCATTGTTATATGTATACCAAGCTAAACTGGGTCTCTTTAGAGATTAGGAGAAATCAAATTTGGACAAACTTGGTCTATAAAATTTATAAGTCCAGTCACACCACTGACCTCGCAGAAAGACTTATTAGTCCTACCCATCAGTTTAATTTACATAAAAGTGGAGCCAGAGACTTGATAGTTCCCAAACATAAGAACAGATTTGTGTCTTTGACATTCCAGTATAGAGCTGCTACTACTTGAAATGAACTTCCATTGCCGTTGAGAACTCAAGACTTGACTATAGCTAAATTTAATTCTGTTATGAAGCAAGAATTATGTTTTAGATGTGTATGTAACAGATGATCAGTATTGCCTGAAGTTGCCTTAAGCACTATGACACAAATCGTTGTTTTGTATTATGTAATTTATTGTACTGTTTTATGTATAGCTTTTATTGCTTGTATATTTTTTATTGTCATTTTGTATTGACATCTAAACAGGTGCACCTTGTAAAGAGGGTTATTGTAACCCTAATGGTGTTTGAAGCTGTCTTCATATCCTGTATAAATAAAAATGTTACTACTACTACTAGGGGCTGACCAGTGGGGTGCAGCAGGGATTGGTCCTGGGGCCAGTCCTGTTCAATGTTTTCATTAGTGGCATTGCAGAAGGGCTGAAGGGAAATGTCTGCCTGTTTGCAGATGACACCAAGATCTTTAACACAGTGGATACGCCAGAAGGGGGGTGGAGAAAATGAGGAGGGACCTGGGGAAGCTTGAGAAATGGTCTGAGGATTGTCAACTGATGTGTGATTCAAAAAAGTGCAAAATTATGCACCTGGGATGCAGAAACCCTAGGGAAAGGTACAGGATGGGGGAGGGAGTTGCTGACAGTCACAAAGAAGGAAAGGGACCTGGGGGTTCTTATTTCAGATGACCTGAAAATGTCAAACTGGTAAGGCAGCTGGGAGGGCCAATGACATGCTGGGGTGCATAGGCAGGGGTATCACCAGCATAAGGAGGGAGGTAGTGATGCCATTATATAAAACCATGGTCAGGCTTCACATGGAGTACTGTGTGCAGTTCTGGAGGTCACACTTTCATAAGGATATTAACAGGCTGGAGATGGTACACAGAAGGGCGAATGAGATGGTACAGAGCTTGCAAAACAAGACTTACGAGGAGAAATTAAAAGACCTCAATATGTACTCACTGGAAGAGAGGAGGGAAAGAGGGGATATGAGAGAAACATTGAAGTACCTTAAAGGTACAAATATAACTACTGAGAAGCAGGAGTCAGCTGCTATAGGCATATATCCGTCTTTCGGATGAGACGTTAAACCGAGGTCCCATCTGCCTGGATTGGTGGTAGTTCAGGTGGATGTTAAAGATCCCATGGCACTTATCGAAAAAGAGTAGGGAATTTCCCCGGTGTCCTGGCCAAATTTCCCTCATTCACTAAAAATACCACCAACTGCTTAGTCTGGTTCAAGATCAGTTGGAATTCATCTGTATCCCCCTCCTCCGGGTCGTGCCTGAAAATAGGCAGGATTTGTCTAGTGCACTTACCCAGTCAACAAAAGCTAAATAAATAAAATAAAATATGTGCCAGCTTCTGTGTGATATTCTTTTGTTCTTATAAATCTGTAATCTCCAGTATTTCAGTAACCACATGACCACACTGCCTTCTTTAGGCAATTTTATGCTGGTTGATGCCTGGTGTCAGATGGCAGACAGAGGGCTCACCAGATTGTGTTGCCATTTGAATAACTTCATAGAGTGTTCTTGTACTGGTAAGCAATTTGGAAAGCTGGTGAAGGTCTCACAATTTTTATTATGATTTTATCTCATGTCTGTCCCCTTTGGTCCCCCCCATACCCAAACAGTCATCAGTGGCCACAGCTGCAGCCTTCTTCTTGCCAAGATGGTGGGTGAGAAACATAGAAACATAGAATTTGAGGGCAGATAAGGACCGCTTGGCTCACTTCATCTGCCCATTTACCTACCTGATGGATAAGCTGCAGATTCTAGTTAATCAACAGCTTACTTCCTCCTACCCCCCAGTAGAGTTGCCTTATGTCTGTCTGTGAGCAGCTGCCATCACAGTCTGTGAAGTCTGACGACTTTCAGTGCCACTTATTGGTCATCTTCCAACACAGGCGAGGCGCTGCCAACCCAAAACTAACTCAAGACAAGCAGGTTTGAAAGTGGGGAAGAAATGGAGTGAGCAAGAATCAAGTACTCATTCAGATGCGGCGTCGATTTTAAGATTAGCATACTGGTGTGGACAGTGCAAATGGAACCCCAACTCTCTAAGCAGCCTTATGAAGAGTAAAGGCTTCTCAAAGCACTGGAGTTCTGTTTATTGTACTGTAAGTGGGCTGCATCTAGTTCGGTAATTTACTGTACCTTACATCTGGATGTAAGGTAGGCCCAACTTTAAATAAACACTGCACCTGAATTAATACATGATGCCATAGAAACATAGAACTTGTCAGCAGAAAAGGACCACTCTGCCCACCCAGTCTGCCCAAGTGTTCTGTAGCTACTTGTAACTCCTGCCTGCATATGTTACTGCATGTCTTATTCTGCCTGTGTCCATCAGGACCTCCTTGTGAATGAGCTTGCTCAATGGATTTTTCCTGCAATGAACTTGAACCTACTCCACTTCCATAGCCCTATTGATCTCCGTTGACCCCCTCCTTCCCCTTTTTCTAATATGCCCCATGTTTGTCCCGTGCATGCTTCATGCCCCCTACTATTTTAGCTTCCACCACTTCTCCTGGCAGTCTTTTCAAGGCGTCTACCATTCTTTCAGTAAAGAAATGGTTTGGGTGCTCATCGTCATTTTGAAGGAAGCTCCCCAACTGTACCCTCTTTACCCCTGTGAGGTACTTTGTAGGTCTTGATCATGTCACCTCTCATCCGCCACCCTTCCAGAGTGTACATGTTGAGATTCTTCAGCCTTTCCTTGTAGGGATTCCTGTGAAATTTCTGAACCATTTTAGTTAGACTCCTGTGGAAAACCTCCACCTTATGTCCTTTCTGAAGTGTGGTCTGTAAAACTGGATACAGTACTCCAGCTGGGGGTATACCAGGGAGTGATACAATGGCAGCACAACATCCCTCCTCCTCCTCCTACTGGAGATGCCACCCCTTATGCACCCCAGAATCCAATTTGCCCTGCCCATAGCCTTGTCACACTGTACTGCCATCTTGAGGTCCTCTGATAAAATAACCTCAAGGACCCTTTCATGTCTAGTGAGTATCAATACCTCCCCTCAACCTATACCCAGCATTGGGGTTCTTATGCCCTAGGTACATGATTTTACAGTTGTTGGCCTTGAACCTCAAATAAGTAAGAAAATGGAATTGATTTGAATGAATTGCAGGCTTTTAAGCAGCTTTTTGGGGAGTGTGTGTGTGTGTGTGTGTGTGTGTGTGTGTGTGTGTGGCTCTGCTACTATAGCTATTTGCTTTTTATTTGGTATAATGTGTGAACAGACTAACCCTGCTACCCACTCCGTTTGCTATATAGGAGATAAAGAGCCCAAATAGCACTGGGCCAAGCATTGAACCCTGCAGCACCCCGCTTGTCACTGTTCTGGGTGCCAAGAGCTACCCCACCACCACCACCACCCTCTGCACCCTCCCCTATAAGCAGTTCTCTATCCATTTAGTCAGACCACCTTCCACCCGTACCCCTCCTTCTCCTCACTCTTCTCCCCCTTAGCTTGTGTCCCCCCTCCCAGTAGTCCGCACCCTTTCTCCTCCTTATTCTTACCGGGTGGTGGTGCCTTCTGTATTACACTCAGACCACTCTGTATTACACTCAGACCACTCTGTCTGCCCCCTTCCAGGGTTACTATGCCTCCGTCTTTAACTATATCTAAGGGGGTGAGCTCATCAGACTCCTCTGTCCGGACCTTTCTACCAACCTCAGTCTTTCGCCCCCCCCCCCATTTGTTTAAATCCACCTTAGTAGAGATATAACCCTCTAATCCCGCCTTTTTTTTTTTTACACACATATTTTCTCACTGGGTTACGGTCAGCTTGGTCATCCCGACCAACCCTCCATCAGGCTGACCTGCTCACCTCCACGGATTACCCCTGTGGTAGGGTGGTGAGGAGCTTCCCAGGTTGACCCACCGGAACAGGATCCAGTTGAAGAGGTGCCATTCGGCCAGGCAGGGGGTTGGAAGCTCATGCTACCTGACCGTAGCCCATTTTCCACTTTTCCCCTTTGTGGAGTGCGGGCATGCACTGACACTTAGGCACAGCATGCCAACGTCCACCACACTCTGCCACCCTTTACTACACCACTGTAGTAGTGCCTGCGGTCATCACCAGGGGCCGCTACAGAGCGGTGGGTCCCCAGATCCCGCCACAGGATAGGAAAGCAGTCCTCCGGATGCTCAATCCTATCCCTCCCTTGCCAACCCCTGGTGACCCGGGCTTGCATCCGAACCCAGGTTGCCAGCATGGCGTGAGGTGTGGCGTCCAGTGCCTCAACCCTCAGCACCAGTGGGCTGGCAGCAATGCTGCCTTTAATACTCCCCTCCCTACTCCAGTGTACCCAGTCCCCCACGTACAAGTCACTATTCCCCCCAAACCCAACCCCAGTTAGTCACTAACCAATAACGTTTCATGTGGCATCAATCCCTCAGCCACTCGAACTCCTCAAGCCTACCCTTCCTCACCATGCTTGCACGTGGTACAAGCAGTACCCCCAAGAATGCCACCGACTTCCCCACCCCCTCACACTGCCTGCCCAAGTGCTCAAACCTCCCCCTCACTACTTCCACAGTGTCCTCCGGCAAGTCGTTTGTACCCACATGCAACAGTAAATGAGATTTCTTCCTCCCCCTCTGCACACTTGAGCAGTGCCTGCCCTGCCCATCCTGCAGTCAACCTGGGGACAGCTTCAACCCAAATATGGCTGTGCCTTTCCCCCTTTCTGTCCCATCTCACCCATTTCAGTATAGAATCCCCCAGGATGAGAACCCCTACTCCTTACCCCCTTTACCTTCTAATGCCCCTTCCACCACCCCAGTATTCGTTCTTCCCTGTCCCTTACCCCCGCCAACTGCACCCTCTGTGACTTCTGTATCAGTATCCCCTACTTGCACCTCACCCCTTTTCTCTGCCTTATTCCTCCCATCTGTCTTGAACCCCAGCCTGACTCCTTCCTACTGGGCTTCCCATGTCGACTTCCCCTCTTCCTCTGCTGATTTCCAACCACTCTCCTATCCCCGCTGTTGTCAGTTTAGAGCCCCCATTCCCTTCTACCCCGATAGTGATGCCCCTCCCATCCTTCCCCCTTCCCGTAGCCTTCTGTCCTTCAGTCACCACCCCTCTTCCTTACTAGCCCCCTTCTACTCTTTTGTCCTTGCTATCTCTTCCCCTACCTGTTGCCATCCCTCTCATGCCCTGTTTGTCCTCCCCCCTTCAGTATGTTCCTGTTCCCCCTCTCTGTCCCATAGCAGAGGTTTGAATCTATTCGTAGTCAATACCTGTCCCACATCTCTTCCCCCTATCTGTTTCCCTCTCCTACTTGTTCCCCTCCATGCCAACCCTGGTCCCTCCCTAGCTGTAGCCATCTGCTGTCTCTCTCCTGGTACTCCTCGTGGTCTTTTCCTCCCCCATTAGAAGACCCCCAACCCTCACCTCGGGCACCCCTCCCTTCTCCTCTCTTTTCTGCTAGTGCCTCTGATACTGGGGTCGGTTTCAGTCCCTAGTTATTCTTCCTCCATCCCCCTTTGCCATCCCCTATTCCCCACCTCAGGATGCCTACCATACTCATCTGCCCTGCCAATTTCACTACTCCCTAACCTCCACAGTTCCTCCCTCAAACTAGCCACTCATCTACAGACCATACACCCCCCCTCCTCCAAGCCCAGTCCAGGATCATGGCTGACCCTCACCCTGTACACCCCACCACCCTTCCAAAGATGCCCGCCCTACTGACATGTGGCACCTGCCCCATTTTGGCCCCATCTTATGTTACGGGCTCTTACTCCCAGGTTCTGTACCCTACTACAACTGTTAAACCCCTATTTACTCAAATTCCCATCCCCCCACACTAATCCCCCTACAACCCCTTGCCAACCGGGGTAATTCAGTCTCAAATCTCATCCGTTAGATACTGTATTACTGTAGCAATCCTAAGGCCTCCTTGTCTGTTTTTCACCCCTCAGCTACTATTTTTTGTTCTTGGCTCTCATATAGTTTCACTTAGCCCAGTGAGAAATCCTATTGCACTCCAAGTAGTACTCAGCTCAGTCAGAGAAATAAACAGAACAAATAAATATGTATTATTACAACAATCATAACAGTACAGTTCAGTACTTAGCTCAGTTAGAGAAATAAACAGAACAACTTAATCTGTATTATTACAGCAATCCTAAAAGTATCCAATCATTGCTTTGTCTCCACTCTAGAGCCCCTGCTGTAATATAGGACCACAGAGGACACTGGGCGGGAGGGTGGGCAACTCTAAAGTCCCAGCAGAACTCCATTGAGCTCACCCACTCACCTCCCTCACTCGCTCATTCTATTTCTCCCAACTCTGCAGGCTGCCCTTTTATACTGGGCTCCTGCTTGCATTGACGCCTTTATCTGCCACAAAGAAATGCACAACAGTCCCAACATAGCTCCGTTGAGCTTGCTCACTCCCCCTCTCTCTCTTGCTAGTTCTGTTTCTCTCGCCGCTGCAAGTTGCGCTTTTGTACTGGGCTCCTGCCTGTGTTGGCGCCTTTTCTTGCCTACAAAGAAGTTCACAACTGTCCCGACAGAGCTCCGTTGAGGTCACTTACCCCCCCGCCACTAGCTTATTCTGTTTCTCCTGGCACTGCAGGCTACCCTTTTATACTGGGCTCCTGCCTTCATTGGCACCTTTTACTGCCCACAAAGAAATCCGCAGCAGTCCCAACAAAGCTCCATTGAGCTCACTCACTCCCCCTCTCTCACTCACTCATTCCGTTTCTCCCGCCGCTGCAGGTTGCCCTTTTGTATTGGGCCCCTACTTGCATTGACACCTTTTTCTGGCCACAAAGAAATCCACAGCAGTTCCGACAGAGCTCCATTGAGCTCGCTTACTCCCCCTTCCTCACTCGCCCTCTCGTTTTGTTTCTCCCAGCACTGCAGGCTGCCCTTTTGTACTGGGCTCCTGCCTGCATTGGGACCTTTTTATGCCCACAAAGAAATCTTCATCAGTCCCGACAGAGCTCAGTTGAGCTCGGTCACACTCACCTCTCACTCGCTCGAGCTTAATCTGTCCCAAACACTGATTTCCCACAGCTACTGTGCTATTCTGCGCCAGAAGTGCAAAAACATATTTTGGCCAGGATGTGAAAAATGACAGCTATACCATTCATAAGGAGGTGTTAAAATATGCCAGTGTTGAAAATCTGGGGTGACAGTATTACAAATCTGCGAAGCTACAAGGGTGCATGGAAACTGCGCAATGCACACTTGTAAGATAGTCATTTGATGGACTATCATCACCAAATTTTCAACATAGGCATTTTAGGACCTCTGCTCATGAACAGTGTCACTGTCATTTTCTTAATCTGTCCCGAACACTGATTTCCCACAGTGACTGCGCTATTCTGCATCGGAACTGCGAAACACATGTCGGTCAGGACGGGAAAAATGACAGCTGTACTGTTTATAAGGAGGTGTGAAAAAATGCCAATGTGGAAAATTTGGTGTGAAAATATTGCAAATTCTTGAAGTTATGAGCGTGTGTGGCAACTGAGCAACGCATGCTCGTAAAAGAGTAATTTTTTGGATTTTTTCCACCAAATTTGCAACATAGGCTTTTTGAGAGCCCATCTCATGAACACTGGCACTGTCATTTTGTTAACTGGTCCCAAAAGGTGATTCCACGCAGTGATCATGAAATCACCCTTCTAGACCAAAAAATGCCATGACAGTGCCTGAATTCATGAGGAGGGATCCCAAAAACCCATGTTGAAAATGTGATGCCAAAATTCCAAAAAATGTCTGAGATATGCATCAAAGTTGAAAAAACCCTATTTATGCCATTATACAGCTTACCGGCATTTCTTCAGTTCACGGTCTGCTTTGAAGAGTGCAGACATGTTCCCGGTCCACTGAAGATCGTCGCGCAGGGCTCCAGAGGTAAGTATGGGGTGAGGGGGGTGTGGGGAGGCAGGGTGCATAGATGGTGGGTGCGGGTTGTGGGAGTGGACAAGGAGGGACCATTTTCTTTTTTTACAGGTTAACAAAACAAACCAAAAAAAAACCATCGCGGGACAGTTTTTTTTTTTTTACACAGGGCCATTTGGCACGCTGGGGTGGGCTCCCAGCATGCCAACTGAGTGTTTTTTTTTTGGGGCAGCTATAGCCGATGGGGGACTGGGCACCCCAGTCAGCATAAAAGGGGAGTCATGAGAGCTGAAGGGGATTGGGCACCCCCTCTGCACAAATCTACTGTTTTATTGTGGGGGGAGACATTATGCTGATGGGGAATGGGCTCCCCTGTCAGCAAATCAAACTGGGAGGGGGGACATAATGCCAATGGGGAGGGGGCTCCCCCGTCTGCAACATGAACTAGGATGGGAACTGAAGCCAACGGGGATTGGGGCCACCGTCGACAAACAAACACTGTTGTGGGGGGGCACATGCTGCCCATGGGGATTGGGCACCCCAGTCAGCAAAGAAACAGGGGGAGTGGACATGATGCTGAGGGGATTGGGCACCCACTTGGCAGACAACAGAAACCAATGGAGACTGGGTTCCCGGTCGGCAAATGGGGTTGGGGGAATGCAAGAGGCCGCCCTGCAATGACGGGTCACTCCCTCATTGCAGCGGAATGGCTGACCCTGCAATGACGAGGCGGCCCCTGATTGCAGCGGCTAAAACTTTTCAAGGTTGTGGCATGCTGGCTGAACTAGTGTCAGTAGCAGCGTGCCACCCCATTGGAGAAAGCAGGCCAAGCCTCAAAAGGCAAAGGGGGCATTGGCCACAACAGTGCCACGCCTCCACAACCTGCTTCTACAGCAAGCTGCCGCAACATGTTTCTTGCACATGAGCACAATCAACATAAAAAAGACAATGAAAAACAAGGCACAGCAGAAGAGGCAGGAGAACAAATAGAGGTGATGGAAGGAGCACGGAAGGCAAAGAAGAGAGAAATAAGCTACAAGTAATTCATTTATTGGATCACATCCTGCAGAGAGGACTGAGTTTCATTCCAGCACTGCTGATAAATGACTTTTAAATATTTGTAGATCTGCACAAATTCTTTAGGAAAATAAAACTGAGGCTGTTTATTTCTAAGAGGGAAAATCAGGAAGCAAACATGGGTGGAAACACTAACGCAGGAACTATTGCGCAGTGTGAAGATCTGGACTATCTGTTACATGCAGTTGACACCATGGATTCCACACCTGCAAATCAAGTGGACATTTTACCTGATATATCTGAGGATATGTTTGTTGATTTTGACAATGATTGACTGAGTTTGGATGCATTGAACAGACTTTTGCTGAATTATGAGGATGAGCATGACCTCTTGACCTCCGACGAAGCTGCTTCATGTAACAGCATCTTACATGCAAATCAACATATTCAGACACTTAGAAAGATGAAGTTTGCTGTAGGTTCTATGTTCTGCCTATATGCATTTATTTATTACTTTTTGCCCCCACAGTTGGCCGTAATCATCCATGGTCAGGAACCTCGATCCACATTCAGCCGCGCTCAGCCCCCGAGACCCCTGGCTTGCCCCCCAAGGGGTGGGGTTGCAGCACTGGCCCAAGGTGTTGCGAAACCTGTGACTGACTGGTGGAGCCGGCTGAGAGGCTAATTGAAGCCAGAGGCTGGCTTCACGGAGGTGGCCAACTGTGGGATTTTTCTCCCCTATATGGGGTGGGATGTGCAATGACGGCCAGGGTCCACCCCACCCCTGACGTGCTGGCATTGGTGCTGAGGTGCACCCAGCTTCCACCATGTGTCCCTAGTGCACCGAACACACTCCCCCCTCTCCCCCAAAGAAGGAGAGCAGTCGCTGGATGCTCTATCCTTCTCCCCAGCCAGCCCTTCCAGCAACCCGGGTCCTTTCACAAACCTGGGTTGCCGGCTCCGCAGGTCGGCACCCTGCCCCTGTGCCGGTGGGCTGGCCCTTCTGCGCATATGTAAACAACCCAGCTATCTTTCCTTTTGAGAAAACTGTTAGCAAACAAGTTAAAGGCATCTTGAACAGTCAAGCTGACCCCAGACACTATAATTTGAATAGCAAAGAAAGGCAAACTCTGGATTTAATATCAGCTAATGATTCTATAGTACTTACACCTGCTGATGTGGGGGGTAATATTGTGATCTTGAATACATGTGACTATGAAAAGATGGTACTAGAATTGTTAAACAGTGAATTTAACTATGCTAAATTGAGCTTTGATCCTACAATAGGTTTCAGAAAGGAGCTATTTAATACACTAAGGAAAGCTCTAGATAGGGGTGAGATCACAGAAAAAGAATGTGATTACTTATGACCTGATTGTCCTGATGTTCCAGATTTGTATGCTCTACCTAAAATTCACAAAAATCGGAAAAAAACACCAGGGAGACCAATAGTTTCAGGGTACAATTCCTTGACTCTGAATCTGGGAATATTTGTGGATTTTTTTCTGCAGTTCTTTGTACAGGATCTTACATCTTGTATTAAAGACAGCTCCGGACTGTTAAATAGATTACAGGAACTTAACTGGGAAGAAAATTACACACGGATAGGGATAGATGTTGAGGCCCTCTATACATCCATAAAACACCAGCAAGGTATCTCATCAGTTAGATTTTGGCTTGAATCAGTAAGATGTGGAAAACATACCAAATGAATTTGTTATAGAACTGATTGAATTCATATTGTCACACAACTGCTTTGAATTGCTTTGACAATTTTTCCAACAGAAATGTGGCAGGCTTGCGAGGTGCAGTCATGGCATCTAGCTATGCCAACCTGTTCTTAGGTCACTGGGAAGAAGAAACTATACTTAACAGGGACACTAATCCTTACCACATGGACCATGGACATAAAGAAATGGTATCGCTTTATTGATGACATCTTGTGCGTGTGGGAAGGAGACAGGGAAAAGATACCTGAATTCATTCAGTGGCTTGGTGAAAATGATTTTAAGATTTACATACAACTCAGGTGACAAGTCAATAGATTTTTTAGATTTAACATTGACTGGTGTTGCAGAAAACCACACAATAGAGATCAAATGTTTCAGGAAGCCTACTGCCACAAAGTCCCTCTTATTAGTCACAAGTGCCCACCATCCTAGACTTAAAAATTCAATACCATATGGCCAGCTCCTGTGTTTATGCAGAAACTGTAGCACAGAGGAGTGTTTTACAATACAAGTAGATGAACTTATTAAAAGATTTGAGGCACGAGGATACAATAGTAAATTATTAGTTGAGACCAGGGAAAAAATGGAATCACTGCCAAGAGCAACACTGCTGAAAGAAAAGGACAGAAACAGCACAACATCAACCATGCATCTTTGTGACTGAATACAATCATATTGCAGGCCGCATAGGAAATGCCAGATACCAAAACTGTCCTATCCTGCAAGGAGATTCAGAAGTGAGCCCGGTAGTGGGGGGCAAACCACGGGTCACATTTGGTAGAGCCAGAAATCTGAGAAACAGATTAGTACATAGTAGGATGCAGAAACCTCCGGTGAGGGAACAAACGTAGTTGCCTAGGAGATCATGTGGCTTCAATAGATGCCTGAGATGCAATATCTGCAAATTTAGTTCCAACTTGAAAACATTTTGCCATCCCCTACAGGACATCAAGACTGTAGAGATTCGAGAACTAATAACATGGGATACTGCATATGTTGTTTATGCTCTTTGGTGCAGCTGTAAGTTGCTAAATGTAGGCAAAACAATGAAACTATTGAAACAGAGAATACAAGAACATGTATGCTCTATTTTACATGGGGAACAAGACACACCAGTTGGGACACATTTTTCTCAGAAACATAGCTCCGATCTGGAGTGCCTTAAGTTTGTAGGGCTTGAAATGGTACCCCCTCTATGAATTGGAGGTAATAGACCTAATTTACTATTACAAAAAGAAAGCCAGTGGATTTATAAACTTAACAGTATTAAACCCACAGGCATGAATAAGAAATGGGATTTAAAGCTTTTTTGTGTTAGTTGCATGCTTGTGCAAGAAACACATTGCATTAGGTTTCTTTCACAAGTGGGTTGTGGAGACGTGGCAGTGTTGTGGTGAATGACAGCAGCCCATTCAGGGGCTGGTCTCTGCCTCCACCAATAGAGTAGCATGCTGTCGATTAGGGCCCTTAATGAGCATGCTACAATGTATCAAGAAATTTGGCCACGTCACCACGCTATCAGCTGTTTTGGTGCATTACAAGCTACCAAAACAGCTGATTGCAGGATGTCCCCATGGTGATGACTTCTCTGTTGGCCTCTCACAATTCCCAAGAAGCCAACGGAAAGCTGCCAACTGCTTTTCAGTGTGCCTTCCTGGTGAAACATTTCAATTAATAAAAAAAAAAGCCAATGGGGTGCCCAATGCCCCTGTCGGCATGACCCTTCCCCAGTTAATTTGCCAATGGGGTAGCCCAATCCCCGTAAGCATAATGTACCCCCCCATGGCTCATCCATCCCCCCAGCACACTGTATGGCTGAGAGGGGTGCCCAGTCCCCTTCAGCTCCACTGTCCCCCAAACAAAGTTCCATCTGCCATGCTGGGAGCCCACCCCAGCATGGCAAAGTCTCCTTGGCCAACAGGGGTGCCCAATCCCCCATCAGCTCCACTGCCCCCCCATTACAAACTGCCTGGTGCTATGCTGGGAGCTCACCCCAGCATGGCAAAAGTCCCCCATCATCTTTAAAAAAAAAAAGACCTAGAAGAAAAAAAAGTCCCTGGTTGATTCTCTTGCCCCTCCTGCAACCTGCATCCACCCTCTGTGTACCCCAATTCCTCACACCCTCACCTCACCCCATACTTACCTCCCTAGCCTAGCGCGATGATCTTCGGTGGACCGGGAACATGGCTGTACTCTTCAAAACCAACCACAAACTGAAGAAATGTCGGTAAGCTGTATAATGGCAAAACATTTTTTTTCAACTTTGGTGCATATCTCGGCCATTTAGGGGAATTATTTCACCAAATTTTCAACAGGGGGGGTCTTGGGACCCCACCTCATGAACTCAGTCACTGTCATTTTGTTATTCTGTCCTGTAAGGTGATTTTGCAGTCACTGCGCAGAACCACCTTTCAGGACTGATTAACAAAACAACAGTGACACATTTCATGAGGTAGGCCCCCAAAATCCCTATGTTGAAAATTTTAACAAATTCCCCCAAATGGCTGTTTTACGAGCGTGCTTTGCACATTTCCTACGCACACTTGTAACTTCGAGCATTTTCAATATTTGTACTCCAGATTTTCAGCATTGCCATTTTACCACATCTCCTTATGAACAGTACAACTGACATTTTTCACATCTCACCCAAAATGTGTTTTCACTCATATAGTGCACAGTGGCATGGTCAGTGGGCAAAATCAATGTTTGGGACAGATTAAGAGAATCACAGTGACACTGTTCATGAGCAGGGGTCTTAAACTGGCTATGTTGAAAATGTGGTGACAAAAGTCCATAAAATGACTTAGAAGCATGCATTTTGCAATTTCCATGCACCCTCATAAGTTCATGAATTTGTAATCTTTTCAGTCCAGATTTTCAACATTGGCATTTTTCCACATCTCCTTATGAAGAGTACAGCTGCCATTTTTCACACCCTGGCCGAAACGTGTTTTCACACTTCCAGCACAGAACAGCATGGTCGCTGTGAGAAATCAGTGTTCGGGACAGATTAAGAAAATCAGTGACACTGTTCATGAGTGGAAGTCCCAAAATGCCTATGTTGAAAATCTGCTGTAAAAAAATCTCCAAACTAATTACATTATGGGTGTGTGTTGTGCAGTTTCTACACACACTCGTGACTTCACTAGTTTTTTATACTTTCATTCCAGATTTTCAACATTGCCATTTTTTTACACCTCCACATGAACAGTACAGCTGTCATTTTTCACATCCTGTTCGAAATGTGTTGTCGCACCTGTGGCGCCAAATATTGCAGTCGTTGTGCAAAATCACCTTTCGGCTAATGAATTGATAGTTTCACTGTTCATGCGGTGGGATCACAAAAAGCCTACGTTGAAAACGTGGAGTAGAAATACCAAGAAATGCCCAGGGTGTTAGGGTTTTTGACCATAATGCCCTACCCTGTAGGGACTGGCAGGCATCAGGGGTGTGACTTGGGATTGTCCACAGTAATGCTCATGCCATTCCACCCCCATCCTGCAGCCAATGGCAGGCATCGAGGTGTGCCTTGGACCCTTTGGCCCCCGAGTTCACCCCATTCTCCTATACTGCACCCATTTCAGTGTATTTCCTTATGGAATGAGGTGAGTGTAAAGCCTGAACACTCCAAAGCACACCCCGATACTTGTTTAGTGTCTGCAAGGTAGGGTGAGGTGACATGGCATGATGGTCATGGGCAACCACCCAACAGCACACCCCAATGCCTGTCCATCTCTGCAGGGTGGGGGTGGAGTTGGCATCAGTTCAATACTTCACTGCAGTTCCTATACTGCATCTGCCTAACTCCTGCACTTCCACTGCTAATGACAGCAAGCAACACTTGGCACTGACAAATGCTTGTTTAATTAAGCGATGAGTGGACAAGTTGTTAAAATAAGTACAGGGTGAACTTACAAAGCTCTAATATGTTTTTTCTACTTTCTCCCCAAATAGGTATTCATGACTTTGGCAAAATGGGTGAATACCTGAGGAATACACTAGCAACTAGCCAAAAAGGAGGGGTGGAAGAACAATGGAGAAAAATCAAAACTGCCATCATAGAGGCAACAAGCCTTTGTGTGAAATAGACAAAGAAAACAAGAAGTAAAAAACACTACGGTTCTCAAACGAGGTTGCAGGGAAGGTTAGGGAGAAGAAGGCTGCATTCAAAAGCTATAAGGAATCCCAGAAGGAGCACGACAGGGAACTGTATCAATTAAAGCAGAAAGAAGTGGGAAAGGCAGTCAGAATAGCAAAAGCCCAAACTGAGGAAAAATAGCCAATTCAGTTAAGAAGGGGATAAAACCTTTTATAGGTACATTAGGAGCATAGAAAGGTTAAGGAGGAATAGTGAAGATATAGTGAGAGGGGAGGAGAGGAGACAGTGAAAAGGCAGAGTTACTGAATGAATACTTTTGCTCAGTATTCACAAAAGAAGATGAGGAGGAGTTACCTAAACCAGACAAAAGAAGCACTCTGGGTAGGGGGGTTGACACCAGTCCATTTACAGAAGAAAGAGTCCTGAAAGAATTCCTAAAACTCAAGGTGGACAAAGCAATGGGGCCCTGACAGGATTCACCCCAGAATCCTAAAAGAACCAAGGGAGGACCTAGTGACACCACTGACCACACTTTAACAAATCATGGGAGGATGGGGTGGTAGCTGAGGACCGGAGGAGGGAAGATGTGATTCCCCTTCACAAAAGTGGGAGCAAGGCAGAATCAGGAAACTACAGACCTGTAAGTTTGACCTCGGTGATAGGGAAAATGATGGAATAACTTCTGAAAGAAAGAATTGTTGAGTACCTAGAGGCCAGCGGAGCACAGGACCAAAGCAGCATGGATTTACAGCAGGAAGGTCATGTCAGACGAATCTAATAGATTTCTTTGACTGGGTGACCAAAGTAATAGACCAGGGAGGGGCTGTGGATATGGCCTACCTAGACTTTAGCAAGGCATTTGACACAGTCCGGCACAAAAGATTGATAATCAAGTTAGCCAGCCTTGGAGTGGGTCCCAGGGTGGTAGTCTGGGTAGCAAACTGGCTGTACAACAGGACACAGATGGTAATAGTGAATGGAACACATTCTGAAGAAGGGGGGGTCACTAGTGGAGTATCTCAGGGCTCAGTACTAGGTCCAGTCCTCTTTAACATCTTTATAGGTGACATTGCAGAGGGTCTGAGGAAAGGTATGCCTCTTTGCAGATGACACAAAGATCTGTAACAGAATTGATACACAAGGGGGTAGAAAGGATGAGAAGGACTTGGCAAGGTTGGAGGAATAGTCAGACATATGGCAACTTAGATTCAATGCAAAGAAGTGCAAGTAATGCACCTGGGAAACAAAACCCAGGAGAAGAGTACACAATAGCAGGGGAGGTACTAACAGCAACAAAAAATGGAAAGGGACCTGGGGTAGTCATATCAGATGATCTAAAGTGGGTAAGCAATGAGAAGTCAGTAAGGAGAGCCGGGGATACTGGGATGCATAGGAAGGGCATCACAAGTAGAAAAGGGAAGTGGTTATCCCTCTGTACAGACAGTTGGTGAGACCCCATCTGAGTACTGTGTGCAGTTTTGGAGACCTCATCTATGCAAGGACATAGACAGGATGGAAGCAGTCCAGAGGAGGGCAACTAAAATGGCAGGGTCTGCATCACAAACCATATGAAGAGAGACTGAGAGCTTAATATGTATACCCTTGATGAAAGGAGGGACAAGGGGACATGATAGAAATATTCAAGTACCTCAAGGGAATCAACAAAGTCCAGGAGGGTAGCATCTTTCAGAAAAGAGATGTGTAAGAACAAGGGGGCACAATTTAAAGATAGAGGGGGGACGGTTCAGGGGTAATGTGAGGAAATTTTTTTTCATGGAGAGAGTGGCGGATGCATGGAACTGCCTTCCTGGAGAGGCTGTGGGGTCTAAAACAGAGGAGGAATTCAAACATGCATGGGACAGACACAAGGCAATTATAGTGGGGGGTGGCAGGAAGTAGGCTGTTGGTTAACTAAAATCTGCAGCTTATCCAGTAGGTAGGAAAATGGGCAGACTGGGTGGGCCAAGTGGTCCTTATCTGCTGTCAAAGTCTATGTTTCTACATTTCTATATGTGTACTGTCTGAACCTCCAGGGTTCCACACTGCAGGACTCACTTACCAGGAGGTCCTTGGATATGGAATTCCCCTCACTACTTGAGAGTTGCCATGAAAAACCATTAAGGTGCCTTGGCTGATACTAGGAGGTTTGGATACCTGTCCCTTTTCTACCTGTCTGTTTCATTTAATGAAAGCACACATTTTTTTTTCTGTACAAAGTTGAATGTTCTAATAGACTCTGTTAATCTAGATTATATTAAGTAAACATGAATCAGAGTGCTATATAACACATAATTTTTATCTCTTTTTTGTATTTTAAAGAATTAGGAGATATACATAGTTAGTAAATGCTAAATGAAATACAATAAAGTATTGGCATAACTATGTTAGAGTATGTAACTAGCGCCATCTAGTGACATAAATAAGGTAGAATAGGATTTGAATTTTTTGTGTGACTTTAAGTATTTACTCTTTATGTGATGCACCTGTTTTGTTTATATGTATATAATGGAAGCCCTTCATGTAAGCTCCACCCCCTGAAGAAGACTCATCTTGAGTCGAAGCACTGGGGAGCTACTTAGTGTATTACTGTTGACTGCTGGAGCTTGTAAGCTTTAAATTAAAAAGCTTTAACCAGTGATCTTGGAATCCCTCTCTATTTATTTCATCAGTCTGAGTGCAGTAACAGCTCCTGGTTCTGTTGGTTTGTCGGGGGGCAGGCCACCCTGTATGTTACTGTACCAGTCTAGTGGGGAAACCGATTGTGGCACCACTTTGTGGATTTACTACATGGTGCAGAAGCTACCTGGTAGGCTGTAGCCAAGCTGTTAAATGGAATACTGGACTATCCGCTTGCCGGACTATCACTGATGGAGTTCCATAGGGGTCAATCCTTGGTCTACTACTCTTCTCCTTATTTATCAATGACTTGCCCTTAAATTGTGGAGAAGCAAAAACAATCCTTTATGCTGACGATGCCGTACTGTACAGGAACAGTAAAGTTATTGCAGACATTCAGCAAGGGCTCACCAAGGACATTGAAATGTTCAGTAACTGGCTATCATCTAACCACCTAGTGCTCAATACCAAGAAAACAAAGACCATACTCTTTGGGCCCAGAAAATTAGGGACCGACAGGACAGAGCTCTTAAAGACCGCTAACATGAATGGGAATGCAGTGGTGCTGTTCAAAGGTTTCATGAAATAATATTCAGTGGTTTCAGAATCACAAAGATTTAAAATTTTGTTTAGGATACCTGTCTGGTGAGAACCTAAGAATTTTAAATTTGTGAGAGCGTTTTTAGTTAACATCACTTAGATGTCACGAACCGAAAACACTCCTCACAAACCAAAAAATGTTTTTCTTCAGTTCATCACGGCTGCCATCATAGTTTTTCCCAGACTAACAAAAAAATAAAGCTACATAAAAATTATGTATTTAAAAAAACACCTGAACTTAGCTAAACAGAACCCCTATAGCTGCATTCTAGTGTCTGTTTTTTTACAAATAATACCAGAAAGACCTTTATTATGCACCCCAAAACCCAGGGTGCCCATCTTAGTGAGTGTAAGTGCTTACCCACATTCTGTGTATGAGAACAGCAGGACTTTCTTGAATGCTAAGGCCACAGCTGGAAGTCATGCAGCCAGCTTCAGCTGAAGCAGTGAGCTAGTGATCCACTGTTCTGTTTGTCCATCCATCTGTCTTATTATCTATGTCCGTCCTTCCACAGACAGTGTCCGTCCATCCACAGACACTCTCCGTTCGTTCGTCCGTCCATTCACAGACAGTGTCCGTCCATCCATCCATCTACAGACAGTGTCCATCCATCCGTGTCCACAGACAGTGTCCGTCCATGTCCACAGACAGTGTCCATCCATCTGTGTCTACAGACAGTGTCCTTCCATCCATCTGTCCATTTACAGACAGTGTCCATCCGTCCGTGTCTACAGATAGTGTCCATCTGTCCACAGACAGTGTCCATCTGTCCACAGACCGTGTCCATCCATCCGTCCATGTCTGACAGTGTCCGTTCATGTCTACAGACAGTGTCTGTCTGTCCATCTGTCCATCTACAGACAGTGTCCGTCCATCCATCTGTCCATCTACAGACAGTGTCCATCCATCCATCCATGTCTACAGACAGTGTCCGTCTGTCCATGTCTACAGACAATGTCCATTCATTCACAGACAGTGCCCGTCCATCCGTCCAGACAGTGCCCATCTGTCTGTCCAGACAGTGCCTGTCCATCTGTCCACAGACAGTGCCCATCCATCCATCTACAGACAGAGTCCATCCCTCTGTCTATCCATCCATCCATCTACAGATAGAGTCCGTCCATCTGTCCATCTGTCCATCTACAGACAGAGTCCATCCATCTATCCGTCCATCCACAGACAGTGTCCATCCATTTGTCTACAGACAGTGCCCGTCCATCCACAGACAGTGCCCATCTGTCCGTCCACAGACAGTGCCCGTCTGTTCATCCACAGACAGTGCCCATCCATCCACAGAGTGTCCATCCATCTGTCCATCCATCCACAGAGAGTGTGTGTCCATCCATCTGTCCACAGACAGTGTGTGTCTGTCTGTCCACAGACAGTCTCTGTCCATCCATCCACAGACAGTGTCTGTCTGTTCATCCACAGACAGTGTCTGTCCATCCACAGGCAGTGTCCATCTGTCCACAGACAGTGTCCGTCTGTCCACAGACCGTGTCCATCCATCCGTCCATGTCTGACAGTGTCCATTCGTGTCTACAGACAGTGTCTGTCTGTCCATCTGTCCATCTACAGACAGTGTCCATCCATCCATCTGTCCATCTACAGACAGTGTCCATCCATCCATCCATGTCTACAGACAGTGTCCGTCTGTCCATGTCTACAGACAATGTCCATTCATCCACAGACAGTGCCCATCCGTCCGTCCAGACAGTGCCCGTCTGTCTGTCCAGACAGTGCCCGTCCATCTTTCCACAGACAGTGCCCATCCATCCATCCACAGACAGTGTCCGTCCATCTACAGACAGAGTCCATCCCTCTGTCTATCTGTCTGTCCATCTACAGACAGAGTCTGTCCATCTGTCCATCTGTCCATCTACAGACAGAGTCCATCCATCTGTCCGTCCATCCACAGACAGTGCCCATCCATCTGTCTACAGACAGTGCCAGTCCATCCACAGACAGTGCCCATCTGTCCGTCCACAGACAGTGCCCATCCGTTCATCCACAGACAGTGCCCATCCATCCACAGAGTGTCCATCCATCCACAGAGAGTGTGTGTCCATCCATCTGTCCACAGACAGTGTGTGTCTGTCCATCCACAGACAGTCTCTGTCCATCCATCCACAGACAGTGTCTGTCCGTCCATCCACAGTGTCCGTCCATCCACAGGCAGTGTCCATCTGTCCACAGACAGTGCCCATCCATCTGTCCATAGACACTGCCCGTCCATCTGTCCACAGACAGTGCCCATCCATTCACAGACAGTGCCCATCTATCTGTCCATCCATCTGTCTGTCTGTCCACAGACTGCGTCAGTCCATCTGTCTGTCCATCCACAGATAGTGTCTGTCCATCCACAGAGTCCATCCATCTGTCCATCCATCCACAGACAGTGTCCATCCATCCATCCACAGACAGTGTCCGTCCTCCTGTCCATCCACAGACAGCGTCTGTCCACCCGCCCATCCACAGACAGTGTCCATCCACCCACCCATCCACAGACAGCATCCATCTGCCCGCCCGTCCACAGATAGCATCTGCCCATCCACAGACAGTGTCTGTCCATAGACAGTGTCCATCTGTCAACAGACAGTGCCCATCCATCCACAGACAGTGCCCATCCATTCACAGACAGTGTCCATCCATCTGTCCATCCGTCTACAGACTGTCTGTCCATCTGTCCATCCATCTACAGACTGAGTCCATCCATCTGTCCAACAGTCTGTCCATCTGTCCATCCATCCACAGACAGAGTCCGTCCATCTGTCCATCCATCCATCCACAGACAGTGTCTGTCTGTCCACAGACAGTGTCCATCTGTCTGTCCATCTGTCTACAGACTGAGTCCATCCATCTGTCTGTCCATCCACAGACTGAGTCCATCCATCTGTCCGTCCATCCACAGACTGAGTCCATCCATCTGTCCATCCATCTGTCTGTCCATCTGGCTGGCTGTCCATCCACAGACAGTGTCTGTCCATCCACAGATGGTGTCCATCCATCCACAGACAGTGTCCATCCACCTGTCCACAGACAACATCTGTCCATCCTTCCACAGGCAGCATCCGTCCATCCACAGACAGCGTCCATCTGTCTGTCTGTCCACAGACAGCATCCATCCATCTGTCCATCCAAAGACAGTGTCCGTCCATCTGTCTACAGTCAGTATCCATCCATCTGTCTCTCTGTCTACAGACAGTGTCCATCTGTCTGTCCACAGACAGTGCCCATCCATCCACAGACAGTGCCCATGCATCCACAGACAGTGTCCATCCATCTGTCCATCTGTCTGTCTGTTTGTCCACAGACTGAGTCCATCTGTCTGTCCATCCATCCACAGACAGTGTCCGTCCATCCACAGACTGAGTCCTTCCATCTGTCCATCTGTCCACAGAGTCCATCTGTCTGTCTGTCCATCCACAGACAGTGTCTGTCCATCCACAGACAGTGCCCATCCATCCACAGACAGTGCCCATCCATTCACAGACAGTGTCTGTCTGTCTGTCCATCTGTCTACAGACTGTCTGTCCATCTGTCCATCCATCCACAGACAGTGTCCGTCCATCCACAGACAGTGTCCGTCTGTCCACAGACAGTGCCTGTCCATCCACAGACAGTGCCCATCCATCTGTCCACTGACAGTGCCCATCCATCCTCAGACAGTGCCCATCCATCTGTCCATCCATCTACAGACCAAGTCTGTCTGTCTGTCCATCCATCCACAGACTGAGTCTGTCCATCTGTCCGTCCGTCCACACTGTCCATCCATCCACAGACAGTGTCCATCCATCCATCTGTCCACAGACAGTATCCATCCATCCATCCACAGACAGTGTCCATCCATCCATCTGTCCACAGACAGTGTCTGTCCATCCACAGACAGTGCCCGTCCATCCGTCCACAGACAGATCCCATCTGTCTGTCCACAGACAGTGCCCATCCATCCACAGACAGTGTCCATGCATCCATCCGTCTGTCCATCTGTCTCTTTGTCCACAGACTGAGTCCATCTGTCTGTCCATCCATCCACAGACAGTGTCCATCCATCCACAGACTGAGTCTGTCTGTCTGTCCGTCTGTCCACAGAGTCCATCTGTCTGTCCATCCATCCACAGACAGTGTCTGTCCATCCACAGACAGTGTCCGTCCATCCATCCACAGACAGTGTCTGTCCACCCGTCCATCCACAGACAGCGTCTGTCTGCCCGACCATCCACAGACAGTGTCTGTCCGCCCGCCCGCCCACAGACAGCATCCACCCACCCACAGACAGCATCTGCCCATCCACAGACAGTGTCCGCCCATCCACAGACAGCGTCTGTCTGTCCACAGACAGTGTCCATCTGTCCACAGACAGTGCCCATCCATCCACAGACAGTGCCCATCCATTCACAGACAGTGTCTGTCCATCTGTCCATCCATCTACAGACTGTGTCTGTCCATCTGTTCGTCCATCCACAGACAGTCTGTCATCTGTCCATCTGTCCATCCACAGACAGTGTCTGTCCATCCACAGACAATGTCCATCCATCCATCCACAGACAGTGCCCATCCGTCCATCCACAGACAGTGCCCATCCATCCACAGACAGTGCCCGTCTGTCCACAGACTGTCCGTCCATCTGTCCATCTGTCTACAGACTGAGTCCATCTGTCTGTCCATCCATCCACAGACTGAGTCCGCCCATCTGTCTGTCCATCCACAGACTGAGTCCATCCATCTGTCTGTCTGTCCATCCACAGACAGAGTCCGTCTGTCTGTCCATCCATCCACAGACAGTGTCCATCCATCCACAGACAGTGTCTGTCCATCCATCCACAGACAGTGTCCATCCATCCACAGACAGTGTCCATCCACCTGTCCACAGACAGCATCTGTCCATCCTTCCACAGGCAGCATCCGTCCATCCACAGACAGCGTCCATCTGTCTGTCCATCCACAGACAGCATCCATCCATCTGTCCATCCAAAGACAGTGTCCGTCCATCTGTCTACAGTCAGTATCCATCCATCTGTCTCTCTGTCTACAGACAGTGTCCATCTGTCTGTCCACAGACAGTGTCCGTCCATCTATCCGTCTGTCCACAGACAGTGTCTGTCTGTCCACAGACAGTGTCAGTCCATCCATCCACAGACAGTGTCCATCCATCTGTCCATCCACAGACAGTGTCCATCCGCACACCCACAGACAGCATCCATCTGTCTGCCCACAGACAGTGCCCATCCATCCACCCACAGACAGTGCCCGTCTGTCCATCCACAGACAGTGCCTGTCCATCCATCTACAGACAGTGTCCATCCCTCTGTCTGTCCATCCATCCATCTACAGACAGAGTCCGTCCGTCTGTCCATCCATCTGTCTACATACACAGTCCACCCATCTGTCTATCTGTCCACAGACAGTGTCCATCCCTCTGTCTACAGACAGTGCCTGTCCATCCACAGACAGTGCCTGTCTGTCCATCCACAGACAGTGCCCGTCCGTCCATCCACAGACAGTGTCCATCCATCCACAGACAGTGTCTGTCCATCTGTCTGTCTGTCCACAGACAGTGTGTGTCCATCTGTCCATCCACAGACAGTGTGTGTCTGTCCATCCACAGACAGTCTCCGTCCATCCGTCCACAGACAGTGTCCATCCATCCATCCACAGACAGTGTCTGTCCATCCACAGACAGTGTCCGTCTGTCCACAGACAGTGCCTGTCCATCCACAGACAGTGCCCATCCATCCATCCACTGACAGTGCCCATCCATCCACAGACAGTGCCCATCCATCTGTCCATCCATCTACAGACCGAGTCTGTCCATCTGTCCATCCATCCACAGACTGAGTCTGTCCATCTGTCTGTCCATCCACAGACAGAGTCCATCCATCTGTCTGTCCATCCACAGTGTCCATCCATCCACAGACAGTGTCCATCCATCCGTCTGTCCACAGACAGTGTCCATCCATCCATCCACAGACAGTGTCCATCCATCCACAGACAGTGCCCATCCATCCACAGACAGTGTCCGTCCATCTGTCTGTCTGTCCACAGACAGTGTGTGTCCATCTGTCCATCCACAGACAGTGTGTGTCTGTCCATCCACAGACAGTCTCCGTCCATCCGTCCACAGACAGTGTCCATCCATCCATCCACAGACAGTGTCTGTCCATCCACAGACAGTGTACGTCTGTCCACAGACAGTGCCTGTCCATCCACAGACAGTGCCCATCCATCCGTCCACTGACAGTGCCCATCCATCCACAGACAGTGCCCATCCATCTGTCCATCCATCTACAGACCGAGTCTGTCCATCTGTCCATCCATCCACAGACTGAGTCTGTCCATCTGTCTGTCCATCCACAGACAGAGTCCATCCATCTGTCCGTCCATCCACAGTGTCCATCCATCCACAGACAGTGTCCATCCATCCGTCTGTCCACAGACAGTGTCCATCCATCCATCCACAGACAGTGTCCATCTGTCTGTCCACAGACAGTGTCCGTCCATCTATCTGTCTGTCCACAGACAGTGTCTGTCCACAGACAGTGTCAGTCCATCCATCCACAGACAGTGTCCATCCATCTGTCCATCCACAGACAGTGTCCATCCATCTCTCCACCCACAGACAGTGTCCATCCGCACACCCACAGACAGCATCCGTCTGTCTGCCCACAGACAGTGCCCATCCATCCACCCACAGACAGTGCCCGTCTGTCCATCCACAGACAGTGTCTGTCCATCCATCTACAGACAGTGTCCATCCCTCTGTCTGTCCATCCGTCCATCTACAGACAGAGTCCGTCCGTCTGTCCATCCATCTGTCTACATACACAGTCCATCCATCTGTCTATCTGTCCACAGACAGTGTCCATCCCTCTGTCTACAGACAGTGCCTGTCCATCCACAGACAGTGCCTGTCTGTCCATCCACAGACAGTGCCCGTCCGTCCATCCACAGACAGTGTCCATCCATCCACAGACAGTGCCCATCCATCCACAGACAGTGTCCGTCCATCTGTCTGTCTGTCCACAGACAGTGTGTGTCCATCTGTCCATCCACAGACAGTGTGTGTCTGTCCATCCACAGACAGTCTCCGTCCATCTGTCCACAGACAGTGTCCGTCCATCCATCCACAGACAGTGTCTGTCCATCCACAGTGTCCGTCTGTCCACAGACAGTGCCTGTCCATCCACAGACAGTGCCCATCCATCCGTCCACAGACAGTGCCCATCCATCCACAGACAGTGCCCATCCATCTGTCCATCCATCTACAGACCGAGTCTGTCCATCTGTCCATCCATCCACAGACTGAGTCTGTCCATCTGTCTGTCCATCCACAGACAGAGTCCATCCATCTGTCCGTCCATCCACAGTGTCCATCCATCCACAGACAGTGTCCATCCATCCGTCTGTCCACAGACAGTGTCCATCCATCCATCCACAGACAGTGTCCATCCATCTGTCCACAGACAGTGTCCGTCCATCCACAGACAGTGCCCGTCCATCCATCCACAGACAGTGCCGATCTGTCTGTCCACAGACAGTGCCCATCCATCCACAGACAGTGCCCATGCATCCACAGACAGTGTCCATCCATCTGTCCATCTGTCTGTCTGTTTGTCCACAGACTGAGTCCATCTGTCTGTCCATCCATCCACAGACAGTGTCCGTCCATCCACAGACTGAGTACGTCCATCTGTCCATCTGTCCACAGAGTCCATCTGTCTGTCCGTCCATCCACAGACAGTGTCTGTCCATCCACAGACAATGCCCATCCATCCACAGACAGTGCCCATCCATTCACAGACAGTGTCTGTCCATCTGTCCATCTGTCTACAGACTGTCTGTCCATCTGTCCATCCATCCACAGACAGTGTCCGTCTGTCCACAGACAGTGCCTGTCCATCCACAGACAGTGCCCATCCATCTGTCCACTGACAGTGCCCATCCATCCTCAGACAGTGCCCATCCATCTGTCCATCCATCTACAGACCGAGTCTGTCCGTCTGTCCATCCATCCACAGACTGAGTCTGTCCATCTGTCTGTCCACCCACAGTGTCCATCCATCCACAGACAGTGTCCATTCATCTGTCCACAGACAGTGTCCGTCCATCCACAGACAGTGCCCGTCCATCCGTCCACAGACAGATCCCATCTGTCTGTCCACAGACAGTGCCCATCCATCCACAGACAGTGCCCATGCATCCATCCGTCTGTCCATCTGTCTGTCTGTTTGTCCACAGACTAAGTCCATCTGTCTGTCCATCCATCCACAGACAGTGTCCATCCATCCACAGACTGAGTCTGTCTGTCTGTCCATCTGTCCACAGAGTCCATCTGTCTTTCCATCCATCCACAGACAGTGTCTGTCCATCCACAGACAGTGTCTGTCCGCCTGCCCGCCCACAGACAGCATCCACCCACCAACAGACAGCGTCCGCCCATCCACAGACAGTGTCCGCCCATCCACAGACAGCGTCTGTCTGTCCACAGACAGTGTCCATCTGTCCACAGACAGTGCCCGTCCATCCACAGACAGTGCCCATCCATTCACAGACAGTGTCTGTCCGTCTGTCCATCCATTTACAGACTGTGTCTGTCCATCTGTTCGTCCATCCACAGACAGAGTCTGTCATCTGTCCATCTGTCCATCCACAGACAGTGTCTGTCCATCCACAGACAATGTCCATCCATCCATCCACAGACAGTGCCCATCCGTCCATCCACAGACAGTGCCCATCCTTCCACATACAGTGCCCGTCTGTCCACAGACTGTCCGTCCATCTGTCCATCCATCCACAGACTGAGTCCGCCCATCTGTCCATCCATCCACAGACTGAGTCCGCCCATCTGTCTGTCCATCCACAGACTGAGTCCATCCATCTGTCTGTCTGTCCATCCACAGACAGAGTCCGTCTGTCTGTCCATCCATCCACAGACAGTGTCCATCCATCCACAGACAGTGTCTGTCCATCCGTCCACAGACAGTGTCCATCCATCCACAGACAGTGTCCATCCACCTGTCCACAGACAGCATCTGTCCATCCTTCCACAGGCAGCATCCGTCCATCCACAGACAGCGTCCATCTGTCTGTCCGTCCACAGACAGCATCCATCCATCTGTCCATCCAAAGACAGTGTCCGTCCATCTGTCTACAGTCAGTATCCATCCATCTGTCTCTCTGTCTACAGACAGTGTCCATCTGTCTGTCCACAGACAGTGTCTGTCCATCTATCCGTCTGTCCACAGACAGTGTCTGTCTGTCCACAGACAGTGTCCGTCCATCCATCCACAGACCGTGTCCATCCATCTGTCCATCTACAGACAGTGTCCATCCATCTCTCCACCCACAGACAGTGTCCATCCGCACACCCACAGACAGCATCCATCTGTCTGCCCACAGACAGTGCCCATCCATCCACCCACAGACAGTGCCCGTCTGTCCATCCACAGACAGTGCCTGTCCATCCATCTACAGACAGTGTCCATCCCTCTGTCTGTCCATCCGTCCATCTACAGACAGAGTCCGTCTGTCTGTCCATCCATCTGTCTACATACACAGTCCATCCATCTGTCTATCTGTCCACAGACAGTGTCCATCCCTCTGTCTACAGACAGTGCCTGTCCATCCACAGACAGTGCCTGTCTGTCCATCCACAGACAGTGCCCATCCATCCATCCACAGACAGTGTCCATCCATCCACAGACAGTGCCCATCCATCCACAGACAGTGTCTGTCCATCTGTCTGTCTGTCCACAGACAGTGTGTGTCCATCTGTCCATCCACAGACAGTGTGTGTCTGTCCATCCACAGACAGTCTCCGTCCATCCGTCCACAGACAGTGTCCGTCCATCCATCCACAGACAGTGTCCGTCCATCCACAGACAGTGTCCGTCTGTCCACTGACAGTGCCTGTCCATCCACAGACAGTGCCCATCCATCCATCCACTGACAGTGCCCATCCATCCACAGACAGTGCCCATCCATCTGTCCATCCATCTACAGACCGAGTCTGTCCATCTGTCCATCCATCCACAGACTGAGTCTGTCCATCTGTCTGTCCATCCACAGACAGAGTCCATCCATCTGTCCGTCCATCCACAGTGTCCATCCATCCACAGACAGTGTCCATCCATCCGTCTGTCCACAGACAGTGTCCATCCATCCATCCACAGACAGTGTCCATCCATCTGTCCACAGACAGTGTCCGTCCATCCACAGACAGTGCCCGTCCATCCATCCACAGACAGTGCCCATCTGTCTGTCCACAGACAGTGCCCATCCATCCACAGACAGTGCCCATGCATCCACAGACAGTGTCCATCCATCTGTCCATCTGTCTGTCTGTTTGTCCACAGAGTCCATCTATCTGTCCATCCATCCACAGACAGTGTCCGTCCATCCACAGACTGAGTCTGTCCATCTGTCCATCTGTCCACAGAGTCCATCTGTCTGTCCGTCCATCCACAGACAGTGTCTGTCCATCCACAGACAGTGCCCATCCATCCACAGACAGTGCCCATCCATTCACAGACAGTGTCTGTCTGTCTGTCCATCTGTCTACAGACTGTCTGTCCATCTGTCCATCCATCCACAGACAGTGTCCGTCCATCCACAGACAGTGTCCGTCTGTCCACAGACAGTGCCTGTCCATCCACAGACAGTGCCCATCCATCTGTCCACTGACAGTGCCCATCCTTCCTCAGACAGTGCCCATCCATCTGTCCATCCATCTACAGACCGAGTCTGTCCATCTGTCCATCCATCCACAGACTGAGTCTGTCCATCTGTCCATCTGTCCACAGTGTCCATCCATCCACAGACAGTGTCCATCCATCCATCTGTCCACAGACATTATCCATCCATCCATCCACAGTGTCCATCCATCTGTCCACAGACAGTGTCTGTCCATCCATCCACAGACAGTGTCCATCCACCCGCCAACCCGCAGACAGTGTCCGTCTGCCATCCGCAGACAGCGTCCATCCACCTGTCCATAGACAGCGTCCATCCGTCCGTACACAGGCAGCATCTGTCCATCCACAGACAGTGTCTGTCCATCCACAGACAGCGTTCATCTGGCTGTCTGTCCACAGACAGCATCCATCCGTCTGTCCATCCACAGACAGCATCCATCCATCTGTCCTTCCAAAGACAGTGTCCATCTGTCTATCTACAGACAGTATCCATCTGTCTGTCTGTCTGTCCACAGACAGTGTCCATCTGTCTGTCCACAGACAGTGTTCGTCTGTCTGTCCATCTGTCTACAGACAGTGTCCGTCCATCTGTCTGTCTACAGACAGTGTCCGTCCATCCACAGACAGTGCCTGTCCATCCACAGACAGTGTCCATCCATCTGTCTGTCCACAGACAGTGTCCATCTGTCTGTCCACTCACAGACAGCATCCATCCACCCATTCACAGACAGCATCCATCTGTCCACCCACAGACAGCATCGATCCATCCACCCACAGACTGTGCCCATCCATCCATCCACAGACAGTGCCCATCCATCTGTCCATCCATCTACAGACAGTGTCCATCCCTCTGTCTGTCTGTCCATCCATCTACAGACAGAGTCCGTCCATCTGTCCATCCATCCATCTACAGACAGAGTCTGTCCATCTGTCCGTCCACAGACAGTGCCCGTCCATCCACAGACAGTGCCCGTCCATCCATCCACAGACAGTGCCCATCCGTCTGACCACAGACAGTGCCCATCCATCCACAGACAGTGTCTGTCCATCTGTCCATCTGTCCACAGACAGTGTGTGTCTATCCATCCATCCACAGACAGTGTGTGTGTCTGTCCACAGACAGTCTCCGTCCATCCATCCACAGACAGTGTCTGTCCATCTGTCCGTCCATCCACAGACAGTGTGTGTCCATACATCCGTCCACAGACAGTGTGTGTCCATCCATCCACAGACAGTCTCTTTCCATCCGTCCACAGACAGTGCCTGTCCATCCATCCACAGACAGTGTCCACCCATCCACAGACAGTGTCCATCCATCCACAGACAGTGCCCGTCCATCCATCCACAGACAGTGCCCATCCAACCACAGACAGTGCCCATCCATCTGTCCGTCCATCTACAGACTGAGTCCCTCCGTCTGTCCGTCCATCCATAGACTGAGTCTGTCTGTCTGTCTGTCCATCCACAGACAGAGTCCGTCCACCTGTCCGTCTGTCCACAGACAGTGTCCGTCCATCCACAGACAGTGTCCATCCATCTGTCTGTCCACAGACAATGTCCATCCATCTACAGACAGTGTCTGTCCATTCACAGACAGTGTCCATCCATCCATCCACAGACAGTGTCTGTCCATCCACAGACAGTGCCTGTCCATCCGTCCACAGACAGTGCCCATCTGTCTGTCCACAGACAGTGCCCGTCCATCCACAGACAGTGCCCATCCATCCACAGACAGTGTCCATCTGTCTGTCTGTCTGTCCACAGACAGAGTCTGTCCGTCTGTCCATCCATCCACAGACTGAGTCCGTCCATCTGTCAGTCCGTCCACGGACAGAGTCCATTTTTCTGTCCATCTGTCCACAGACAGTGTCCGTCCATCCACAGACAGTGTCCGTCCATTCACAGACAGCGTCCATCCATCTGACTCAAATAATTCTCCAGCAGGCTGGGGTGCCCAGCCTGGCACCGCTTCATTCTCCCCCTACCTTCCAGGTTGTTGCCCACAATTCCCAGTATTTACTTATCTTTTAAATACCAATTGTAAGTGGACCAGGGTGCCCAGCCATGGTACCACTTCTTCTGACCCCCTTCCCCTCCAGTTCACCCTCCTCCATTAGCAGAAAAGTAGCCTGATACTGGGGTACCCAATCCCCAGTGTCAGAATGCATTTTGAAATAAAGAAAACTGTCCCTTGGTGGTTCTTTGTAACCTGTAACACAAGAAAATGGTCCCTCACTGACCTGATCCCACACACTCCCCACCCATCCACCCTCCCTCATCTCCCACTCAACACCCACCACCCCACACCCCAACACTCACCTGAACATGTCCCATGGCATAGCTCCACACTCTGATCAAAGACACATCTTGCTGCTGGAACCAGTGGCTGCAATATGAGAAAATAAGGCACGTGTAGTATGACGTATTTCTGTGGGAGGGTGAATTCTGATTCATGATTCTGTCAATAATGAATATTTTTACACCAAATTTTCAACATGGCCTTTTTGATACCCCACCTCATGACCAATGGTAGTGGAATTATAAAAATCTATCCAGAAAGGCAATTTTGCAGTCACTTTGTGAAATCACCTTTTGGGTGGGATTTGAAATTTTCATCATGTGTGTTCATGAGGTGGTGTCATAAGACGGCTATGTTCAAAATTTGGAAACAAAATATTCAAAAATAAAGTTATGAGCTTACATTGAAAGTATTCTACACTCGCTCCTAACTTTGGTGATTTTAAATATTTGAGAAGACAAATTTTCAAGACAGTCATTTTTCCACACCACCTCATGAACATGACAACTGTTATTTTTCAAGTCTGGCCAAAATGTGTTTTAACACCTGTGGTGCAGAATGACATTTTGGTGGTGCGGAATGACATTTCAGCAGGGGTTGAAAATATTCACCCATGGGGTTCATGAGGTGGGTAATATTTTTATTTATTTATTTCTCAGATTACAATACCTTTGGGCCAGAGGCTCTTTTATAAAGGTTCCACGTCAGGTAAAAGACAACCACAGTTACATATAAGTTATAAAAAACAAGTAAGGTGAACAGTACAAGCACGGCATGACTAGACAAAATAAAGTACAAACTTATGGAGAATAAGGAATAACAATTGAGCCAAGCAAAGGCATGATAGGTGGGGGGCAGAGGCAGTATAGGATTACAAGCAAGCACCTCTGAAACAAAGGTGCGTTTATGAAGTTCCATGGTAGATACAATCTGAGTGCAGACAACTGAGTAAGACACAGAGGAAACATACAAAACATGAGTAAGCAGTCAAAAATCATGGAGGGCAACAAAGCATAAGGCAGGGGAAGTAGTTCCGGGTAGAAGAACAAAGTTAAGGGCGATGAGAAGATGAGGCTGAAGAGGCAGTCACTGATGGTGACACTGTCAATAATATTCGTGAGGTACAACAGGAAGTTCAGGGTGGGGCAGTGAGTACAGGGGATCAGGGGAGCAAGGAGGGGAGAGGGGAGGGTGGAGAGGTGGGAATTTGGGTGCAGGAAAGAGGAGCAAAAGTAAGGGTATGGGGATGGGGCTGGGAAAGGACCTAGTGTGAGGGAAGGCACAAAAGGCAAAAGGCAAGGTATGAGAGGGTGGAGAGCCAGGAGGGGAGGAGAGCAAGTGGTGGGAAGCAGGGTGGGGGAGGTAGAGAAAGAAGTAATTGGGGGAGAAGTGAGAGGACGTGTTGGAGGGCCTAGTGGGTACAGTTGCAGCTGCTTACATTGGTGAGGTGGTGAAGTAATTTTCATTTAAAGAGGCCAAGCTTATTCTCAGCAGAGACATCTGGGGGAGACTACACAAAAGGGAGGGAGCCCTGGTGTAGAAGGAGTGCTGGGCTTGGGATGTTCACCAGAAGGGAACCAGGAAAGAGGTTTTATTGGAGTTGCGATTGCAACGGATGTGAGGGGTGGGCAAAATGTAGGACTGGGAGGCCAGTGGGGTAAGACAGACAAATTTTCTTATCTAGAAGCAAGTCTGGTAGGCAATTCACCCTTGAAGGTGGAGCCAATTAGACAGTTTATAGAGATCACAGGTATGAGTTCTTTTGCCATCTCCGGTGACAAGGCGACAGCACTTGTTCAGGGCTGTTTTTATTCTTAAGCTAGTATCAGTGGCACAACTGTAAAAAGTGAGGCCATAATCAATGACTGATCGAACTGAGCTGGTAACGGCTGTGCGCATTGCCTCCAGAGTTAGGCAGTAGTGATGGTGATAAAGGATCCCTATCCTAGAGTTTATGGGTTTGGAGATGGTATTAATGTGTGAATTGTAGGTAAGCAAGCTGTCAAGTGTGATACCAAGGTATCTGAACTCATGGACTAGTTCAGGTGGGATATGGTGCTTGTTAAGGATGATGAGGCTGGAGGTATTATGTTTACTATGGGGGGTATAGAACACATGGCCTTGTTTTTTTTGTAGTTCATCAGTAGTTTGTGTTGTTCAAACCAGGTTTCAATAAGGCTAAAATTGGACTGACGGTCCCATGAGAGGAGGGCAAGGTCAGTGTTCGAGGAAAACAGGACTGCATCATCAGCATAGAGTAGCATGTTGTTGTGGCAGGCCGACGGAAGGGAGTTAATAAACAGGCTAAAGAGCAGCGGCCCAAGGATGGACCCTTAAGTTACCCCGATAGCACAGGGAGGCTATCGGGAAGGGAATCATCATTCTTAACCCATTGGCACCTACCTGTTAGGTAGCTTGGACACCAGTTGGAGACCTCAGGGGAGAGGCCAAGAGAGGGAGTCCAACTGGAACTGGTGATTAACGGTGTTGAATGCCTTAGTCAAATCTACATACACTGCACCAAGGATTTTTCCCTGAGTCTAAGGCCTTCTGAATGTGAGTGGTAAATTCAAGCAGGGTAGTGGTAGTACTGTTGGTTTCTCTAAAGCCATGCTGTTGGGGGCACTGAATATTACATTTGATTAAGTAAACCGACAATTGGTCCGTCACAATGCATTTGAGTGCCTTAGAGAGTGGGGTGAGGATTGAGAAGGGGCGGTAATTGTTATGGAGAGACCTTTCACCACTTTTGTGGACAGATGTAACAAGAGCAAATTTCCAGATTTGCAGGAACTGTTTGAGGGTGAGTGAGAGGTTTAGCAGTTTAGTAAGAGAGGATAAGATGGCTTCTAGAGAGAGGGAAAGGAGTTTTAGATCCAGAGTGTTGTTGCTATATCTCGATTTTCCTAACACCCTCCAGAGGTATTTTCTAGATTTAGCCAAGGTTACTCATCTAAAATAGAAGGGAGGTATGTTCATAGGAGGAGGAGGTTTGACTTTGTTGTCCAACAGGGTAGAGTCATTGAAGAAGTCATGGGGGAGAACACCGCTGAGATCTGTGAAGGAAACATTGAAGGTGTCAGCAATTAATTTGTGGTCCTGAATAAAGCTACCGCTAACTTCAAGTATTGATGAGGAAGACTTATTCAGTTTCAGCATGAGTTTTTAATGTTTTCCCAGAAATTTTTTTCTGTTACCCCAGGAGTTCGTAAATTCCTGTTTGTAGTAATCTTGTTTGGCCTTCCGGATCACTTGACTGTAATGGTTTCGGGTGACTCTGTAGTGCTGTATGTCATTATGGTGACCTGTCATGTGAGCACAGTGCCAAAGGTTGTCCCTGTCTTTCAGCATGGATATTACGGTAAAGGTGATCCAAGGGTTAGAGGAACCCCATTGCTTTGACTTCTTATAGGGTGCGAATGTGTCACAAAGTTCATTAAACTGCTTACTGAAGTAGTTTAAGGTGTAATCAATGCAGGTCGAGCAGTGACCAGTCAACCCATTCAAGTGAGGCAAAGAGTTGAGGGAATCTTCCTTTTTTAGGACACATAGGAAAGTTTAGGTTTCGATCTGGGTGTTCTATTGGTCCATTGGTGGATGACGTGGGAATGATCCCTCAAAGAGTCCGGTAGGAATCTGGTAGGGTGAGTGGTGAGGATCCAGTCCGGTAGGAATCTGGTATCAGTGATTCTGGTAGGGTGAGTGGTGAGGATCCAGTCCGGTAGGAATCTGGTATCGGTGATTCTGGTAGGGTGAGTGGTGAGGATCCAGTCCAGTAGGGAACTATAGCCAATTCTGTAATTGATGCCTGTGGGAGAAGGTACCATCTGGGCAATGTCAGTTGTAGCAAGAGCTTCTCTGAAAGGCTTCGCTTCAGAGGCAATCCAGGTCACATTAAAGTACCCTATGATAACTGTCTCAGTACGGAGGGGAAGGTTGTCAAGATAGTCTGGAATTATTT
Organism: Neoceratodus forsteri; assembly: GCA_016271365.2. NCBI lineage: Eukaryota > Metazoa > Chordata > Ceratodontiformes > Ceratodontidae > Neoceratodus > Neoceratodus forsteri. The sequence goes on along the minus strand of CM028129.1, from coordinate 16,899,064 downwards.
GAAAGCTGAAGACCAGATCATGTGGTGTGATGTAAATGGACTTTACAGTGAGGGATTTCCCTTGCTGGCCAAGAAATACTTTGATGGCTAGCATTTGGGCACTGCTGCCATGGGGTGGTTTAGGAAGGATCTGGGATTTAATTTTTTTTTACTTATTTATTTTACGTCCTCAGCTGGGGGAGTTGTGCCATTGGTAACCCCTTTTATTTATGTTTATTTATTTAAACTTTTGTTTACCCGGTAGACAATACGAGCCAAGGCCCTTTTTCAAATGTGACCCGGGACCATAATCAAAGTTACAGTCAAGATGTAAATACAATATAAATACATATACAATACAATACAATTACAAACAGACAAAACATAATCATAAGACACTAACAACATTACATTAACATCAATGACAAACCATAGTACTTAAAAATGTTGCCTCACTGATGCTTTAAAAGCATTATTTCCTTCAATATGTTGTAAAGTGCATGGAATATTACTTCGATATACTGGAGCATAATAAGAAAAAGCTTGCTGCCCTAATCTAGATTTTATCTTTGGAATAGTAAACATTACAGAGGCATTGGAGCATAATTCCCTATTTGGTATCCTAATATTTAACAATGAAAACAGAGGAGAAACTGTAACCAAGGCCAAGGTATTATAAACCAAGCAACTTAAACTATATTGAGAATTTAAACATGGGGGAAACCAAGATGTAGCTAAATACAAATCACAGTGATGTGTTCTATATGGGAGCTTTAATGCAAATCTACATATAGCATGGAATGTAGTTGTTAATAAAGTGGCATCAGACTTAGCCAAAATTTACAAATAGAAATGAATTATAATTCAACATTGTCAATAGGACACTTTGACTTATTGCACATCTGGCTTCCCTTGTTAACAGATCACGCAGCTTAAACAAAGCCCCCAATCTTTGATTGACATTCCTACAAACAGTTTTAATATGTAGGGCCGGATATTCAAGCTGCGCTATTTTTTGGTGCAAGCCCTTGTGCTGCACAAAATAGTTGCGCAGGGGTGTGTCCAAAGTGATATTCAAAGGGGTTGTGCCCTTGAGCAACTCCTTTGAACATCACCCCCCGGCCACAGCCACTGTGTATGGTGCAGTGGAACTGCGCCACTGCAAGTTGTCAGAGTGAGCATTCAATTGGCGGTGGCGCGAAAACCATTGCGCCCATGCTAAAATCCCCATATTCAAAAGGTGACATGCAAATGGGGCCATAATTCATGCAAAGATGCGGGGGCCATTTGCATCTGATTACGGCCCCATTTGCATGCCATTAGCATGCAGGTATAATCCCGAGACTGCGCCTGGCGCCTGCCAGAGCAGCAACCATCGAGGACCAATACCCTGCAGCCCGATCGTAGGCAAAACAGTATAGAATCCCCACCACCCCACTGGCCCAATAGCAGGCATAGTTTAACCCCCCCACCAGCCCGATCGCGGGCAGCAATGTGGCCCCCCCAACGTATCCCTGGTGGTCCAGTGGACTGAAAAGCCCGATCCATTCATTCATTCACAATTCATTCATTCAGACTACATTCATTCATTCACAAAACTGGACTGTCTTGTATGGTAGGGGCTGCACGCCCATTGGCTCTTGCTCTGCATCAGTGGGTGTGCAGCCCTTCCGGGCAGTCACTTAGTGGGTGGCGGGCCGGCAGGCGGGTGGGATGCTGCCACCCGCCGGCTGCCAGCGGGAGCGGGGTGGTGGGGCTTCATGGGTGGGTGGAGTGGGGGGACACTAGCCACCAGGGCTATGTTTGGGGGGGTTTGTTCAACTTTTACATCCTGCGATCGGGATGTGCCACTGGACCACCAGGGATGACTTCGGGAGGAGGTGGGTATTAAACAACTACTGCCCGCGATTGGGCTTTTCGGTCCACTGGACCACCAGGGATGAATTCAGGAGAGGGGGTTTATTAAACAACTACTGCCCGTGATCGGGATTTATGGTCCACTGGACCACCAGGGATACGTTCGGGGGGGAGCCACATTGCTGCCGCGATCGGGCTGGTGGGGGGATTAAACTATGCCCACGATCGGGCCAGTGGTGGGGTGGTGGGGATTTACAGTTGTCTGCCAGCAATCGGGCTGCAGGGGGGGCACAGGGAGTGGGTTGGGGGCCAGCCACAGGTGGCAGCTGCTGTGTTGCGCCCTGCAATGCAGCAGCTCACCTGTGGGTGGCCCTCAACTTAAGCCTTTTTTTTTGGCTCAAAGTTGTGTAGGCGCAGGTTGGGGGTTGCGCCTGCACTACTCTGCACAGCCTGGCTGAATATCGGGCTGTGCAGTTTATGCATGGTTCCTCCCCCTCCAGTTCAGCATGCATTCATTTGCATTGCGCTGTTGCTCAGCATGTTTTCTGTGGCACAGCTACCTCCTGCTGAATATCGCAGATTGGAGCAAGTTTGGACTTGCGCAGGCGCAACCTTATTGTGCATGGCACAACCCTTTTGAATATCTGGGCCGTAATGTATAGTATAAACAAGGATCCAAAATTAGTCCTCAGTACCTAAATTGGAAAACCTGCTCTAACATAACACCCTAGTGGCTTACAATCTCAAGAGGACCACTCTTACTCAACCTATACTTAGATCCAAAAAGCATACTCTTTGTTTTCCTTGTATTTAAAAGAAGATGATGGGGATGATGGGAGTGTAACCACAATTCAAGTGCATGAAAATCAACAGTCAAATTTAATTTTATATCATCAACTGATGTAGCACTGGTATAAAGAATAATATCATCTGCATATATCAAAACCTCAGTACGTACCAGGTAATTTGGTAAGCTAGCAACTAACAGAAAAAAGTAGGGCCCCAGGATAGAGCCCTGGGGTACCCCCACCTTCCTAATTTTACTCCTAGATAGAGCTCCCTGATAACTAACTTGCAAAGATCGTTCGGTTACATAACTACCAAGCCATCTCAATGGGGAGCCCCTGACTCTGAGGCCCTCCGACCCCCGGAGGAACAAGTAATGGTCTACCAGGTCAAAGGCCCTGGACAGGTCCACGAACACTGCACCAGCAAGCTTACTGCTATCCAGCGCTTTACCCACATAATCCCTGAACCTGGCCAAGGCCATACCCATACCATGATGTTTATGAAAGCCATGCTGCACCGGGAATCGGAGGGTCACAGAGTCAAGAAACTCCACCATCTGATGATTTACAATTTTTTCAAGCATTTTATCCCAAACAGGAAGGAGAGAGATAGGGTGATATCCAGCTAACTCATTTGTTGACCCACCCTTATACACAGTGTAATAGGTAACATCTTTATTTTGTCTCTAGAGCTGGAATATCATGTTTATAATTCGTTTTTGTTTTAAGTTCCCCCTTTTCAAGTCTGTTGTGCAACAGCACACTTTTAATTGTTTTTTTTTACAACCCCCAGGTTTCTCCTTTCAATATGTTATGTAGGCTGGCCACCTACATAATTTGTTTATGAAGGTTGAAACCCAAGATTAACATAAAAACAAAATACACCAGCTCTCGAAACGAGATAACCCCCCCATGTTAATTCTTTGTATAGCATAATTGTCCGCCTTTAATAGTAAAGCGAGTGCACTGAAAATCTCGCACAGTAAAAACTCCTTTCATACTGTTTACAAAGAAGGGAAGGTTTAGTATGCATTTGTTAGTTTAACCAAGAACCCCCCCCCAAACATTACAAGAAAATCGTTGTCTTGTACGCTGCTATACTGTACCGCATATGAGTAAACCGAGCTGTCTGTCTTTAGTAATGAACTCACGAATGTGCGAGGGGGAAATAATAAGATAAACATATCGGCTTCAAGGAAAGACCGTGGTTTTACGGTCCCTCTATAATCCGAATAGAATGTGAACCTCGGTTGGCATGGTAAGTTTTTTGTAGGTAGACAGCTGCTTTAGTCTAAAGACAAGAAAAATAAAGCTTACATTATGGTTTGTTTTAAGGCGTCGAGTGCTTGGAACGCTCCCCTTCAATGTATGCTACCCCAGCTGGTAGCGTGTCACAATGTGACGTTTACAGCCCTATGCTGCCAAACAAAAAACTGTTTCTTACAGAGCGTACTACATGACGTAGTGTGGAATAACCATAGGAATACCAGAAAATCAGCTTCTTTTCATCTATAAATCTCCCTACTTTATCCCTGAACCAAAGGTAGTGATTAGGTTAGGATATGTTTAGCTGGAAGACATATTAATGAATAGCTAGATACAGATTCAGGAAGCCACTATTCAAGAAGAAGCCTGAATTAAAATAATATCGTTTGTATATTTTGTTGAGTTCTCTTGCCTTATTTACAGGTTCCTGTTAACCCTACTGCTTCTCCATCCTCTCCACACCAGGTATACCATCCTAAGAGCCGGCCGGCCTCATTTTGATATTATTTATGGTATACCTTGATGTGGGAGGAGTTGGAGTTTGCAGAAATAGGAAACATTAATATAGAAACCCATAAGGTTTCTGTTATATAGGTATGGTCATGTTAATAGTTGCTTTATAAACAAATATGAATTGTAATAAAATAAAAAGAAGTGTTATTAAAGGAAAAGTTATGTTTCATCATGTTATATGGGAGGGGCTTCAGGCCACATGACCCAGTCCCTAGATAAAAGAATTCAGATTCTGAATGAAGCCCAGTTTTGAGTTGGTCTGTTCTGAGACCAACATCTCTCTAGGCTGTACTAGAGTTATATTGCTAAGCCTGTTCACTTGAGATTTGGTTCTTTGTTTTGCCGTCTGCAGTTCGATCTTTTTATTTTGCTTGTTGTTATATAAATAAATATTGGACAAAACAAGGTCCAATTGCTTCATCCTACATCCGTGTCTTTGTCTTCAATCCAAGCACCTCCACAGTTGGTGTTAGAAGTGGGATTAAGGTCTTCTTGGCATTTTCCAAGTTATTGGCGGATTGACCCTGGGATGGAAGAAGAAAGGGTAGAAGCAGAACCTGTTACGAGACCCAAGGGTGTACTAACCAGGACCACGGCGGACAAGTTGGGGAAGCCATTATTATTTGGTTTACCTGAACAGAATAAGGAAAGACTTAAGACTGAACAGGTATTAAGGGAGGAAGATGAGGACCTCCAGGGGGCAACCGCTGGTACCCCGATTGAAGACGAACCACCGGAACAGTTACATGAGTTATTGAGATGGCTCTGTCTTAAACAACTGGCAACGGATAAAGAGAGAGAGAGAGAGCAGGAACGGAATGAGAGGCGATGGCAGGAGACTTTAAGAGCCATCCAGACTATTGGGGTTCCTCACAGTCCACCAGCTCCTAGTGAAACCCCAAAGGACATTAAGCTAACAAAATTGGGAGAGCAGGACGATATAGAAACCTATCTGACGACCTTTGAGCAGATAGCAGGAGCCTGTGGATGGCCCAGAGAACAGTGGGTTCTCCGTGTGGCACCTTACCTCACTGGAAGAGCTCAGCTAGCCTATGGTAACATGGACAGCCAACAGGTGGGGAACTATGATGCTGTAAAGAAGGAAATCTTGAGGAGGTATGATATTAGTGCCGAGACATATCGACAGTGGTTCAGTACCCTCCGGTTTCAATCCACTGATCATCCCAGAGAGATATATGTGAGACTAAATGATCTGTGTCATAAGTGGTTACAACCTGGGGTAAAAACTTTAAATCAAATCATGGAAGCCATTGTTGTGGAACAATATATTCATGTCTTGCCACAGGACATCCAACTATGGGTGAAGGAACATTGCCTAAAGACCTCAGAGAAGGCCATCTCTTTAGCAGAAGCCTATTTGACAGCCCGTCCCTACCAAAAGAAGACTCAAACCAGTCAGGCCAGTGTGACTACCACGGTAAGAACCTCTTCTTCCTCCTCTACTTCTCCATGTCCTGCTGTCCCAGTTAGTAATGTCGGACACCCAGCAAAACAAATAATGGAATGAGGTGGAAATAGACCATTTAGAACATTCTCCCCAGATATCGTGTGTAGAGACTGTCACGAAAAAGGTCACATTGCTTGCCATTGCCCAAAAAAGCATACTGGGAATGTACATCTAGCATTGGCAAACTTGGGACAGTATACTATACCAGTACAGATTGGATCCCAGACTGTTACAGGACTTATCGACTCAGGGAGTAAACAGACATTGGTCCTAGCCGAACTGGTGGAGGGTATACCTAGGAAGCCTGCCAAGACAGGGGTAATTTGTATACATGGTGACATACATTATTACCCCACAACTTCAGTGGAATTACAGACATCTCATTCTAAAAGAGAGATGGATGTAGGGATAGTGCCCCTATTACCAGTTCCGGTGTTGGTGGGACAAAACCATCCTGACTTTAAAACCCTTCTTATAACCAATCACCTAGTTGTCATCACCACAAGGGCACAACATAGAGAGAGTGAACAGAATGCCTTGCTCCACTTTGATGAGGATATTTTTGGTGTTCCCGGGAAGACCAGAAAAACAAGACGTGAACGACAATGAGATAAATTACAATGGACCCAGGCACATGTCCTAGACATGAATAACAAAGAGACCGATATAAAAATTATAAATAAGAAATGTGACTTTGAAGGGAAGCAAAAAGGGGATGAGTCATTAACACCTTTGTTTTCACAGGTCTCCCAGGAGAAATCAGGGAATAAAGCATATTACAGAGTAAAGAACAACTTATTATATCGAATCTGTACACATCCTAGAACAGGAGAACAGGTGGATCAGCTGTTGGTACCCAAGGAATATAGGGCCCAAATATTACAACTAGCTCATGATAGCCCTTTCGCCGGACACCTGGGAAGGAAGCGTACCTTAGCCAGGATCCTATACCGTTTTTTTTGGCCTGGGATACATAAAGAGGTAGAACAATATTGTTTAACTTGCCCTGAATGTCAAATGATAGCCAAAGTGGGAAAAAAGGATATAGTTCCCCTACAACCTCTACCCATTATAAACCACCCATTTGAACGAGTGGCCATGAATATAGTAGGTCCCCTACAGAAAACTAAAAAGGGAAATCACTTTATTCTAGTAATATGTGATTACCATACCAAATATCCTGAAGCTATTCCCCTCCGAACCGTAACTGCTAACAAAATAGCAGAAGAACTTGTTAAAATATTCAGCCGCCTGGGTATACCCAGAGAGATTTTGACAGATAGGGGCAATAATTTTTGTTCTCAGGTATTAAAACATTTATATCAAGCTCTAAATGTACATGCAATTCATACTACACCTTATCACCCTCAGACAGATGGCCTTGTGGAAAGGTTTAATCAAACTTTGAAACAAATGTTAAAAAAGTATGCACAAGAAGAAGGAAGGGACTGGGACCAATATCTGCCATTCTTAATGTTTGCGTATAGAGAGGTTCCTCAAACCTCAACTGGGTATTCCCCCTTTGAATTGTTATACAGTAGGAACCCCAGGGGCCCTCTTGACATAGTAAAAGAACAATGGGAGGAAGGACAAGAGGTAGGTCCCACCACAACAATAGACTTTGTAAACAAAATCAGACAAAAATTACTATGATATGTCGAATTAGCTCATAAAAAGGGGCTTCAACAACAGATAAAGCAGAAAACCCTGTATGACAGAGGAGTATGGCAGAAATCATTTCAAACAGGAGACAAAGTGCTACTGCTTTTACCCTCTTCAGACAATAAGTTAAATATGAGGTGGCAAGGACTCTACACTGTTAATAAACAATGTGGGCCAGTAACATATGAGGTAGAGCTACCAGATAAAAGGGTTAAAAGAAAGGTATATCATGTTAATCTGTTAAAACAATGGCGGGAGAGGACCTCTTCTGTCTGTTATGTATGCCCCGAGCCGACAGAAAGCGAGCTCGAGATGGCCTATAGAAGACTAGACAGAACAGGTTCTTTAATAGATATACCTAGGAATCCAAAGTTAAACAGTATACAAAATCAGGAACTTGAGCAGACTTTACATCTTTTCCAAGGGTTGTTTACCAATACCCCAGGGAGAACAGACCTGATACACCACCATATTGAAGTCATTCATACAAACCCTATCTGAGTGAAACCTTATAGGCTCCCTGAAAAATTAAGAGGGGAAGTGATTAAAAAGCTGGATAGGATGGTCGAATTAAAGGTCATGGAACCTTCTAAAAGTGACTGGTCCTTCCCAATGGTAATAGTAAATAAAAAGGAAGGAGGAATCCGCCTTTGTTTGGACTTTCGAAAACTTAATGCAATCTCAAAATTTGACAGTTACCCTATGCCACGTATCAACGATATAATCGACCGCCTCGGTAAAGCCCATTATTTAACCACCTTAGATCTATCAAAAGGATACTGGCAAATACCATTGGATGAGGTATCAAAGGAAAAAACTACATTAAGTACACCTAAAGGACTTTTTCATTTTACAATGATGCCTTTTGGATTACATGGTGCCCCTGCCACATTCCAAAGGTTAATGGACCGAGTACTACAACCCCACTTGGACTATAGTGCTGCATACTTGGATGATGTTATCATCTATAGTCCAACCTGGGAGGATCATGTAACACATATAAAAGCAGTGCTCCAAGCCCTGAAAAGTGCAGGCCTTACCATTAACCCAGAGAAATGTGCTTTCGCTATGCAAGAAACTAAATATTTAGGATCTGAAATAGGGAACGGATGTATTAAGACTGATATAGGTAAAACCGATGCTGTAGCCAAGAGTCCAAGACCAGTTACGAAGAAGCAGGTAAGATCCTTCCTTGGGTTAGCAGGCTACTATAGGCATTTTATCCCTAATTTCGCCTCCCTAGCCAGCCCTCTGACAGATCTTACTAAAAAATGGAATCCTACCAAGGTAAAGTGGACTCCTGAATGTGAAACAGCTTTCTGTTCTATCAAGGCGTTACTCTGTTCTTCCCCAGTATTACTAAACCCGAATTTTTCCAAACCTTTCATAGTACAAACTGATGCCTCTGCTACAGGTATAGGGGCTGTACTGTCACAAGTAGTAGATGGACAGGAACACCCTGTCCTATACATAAGTAGAAAATTACATGTGCGAGAAACAAAATATGCCACAATTGAAAAAGAATGTCTGGCTATCCGTTGGGCAATTGAGACATTAAAATTCTATTTATGGGGTGTACAATTTGAATTAATTACAGATCATAACCCCCTCTACCAGTTGATGGCTATGAAAGACAAGAACCCTCATATTATGAGGTGGTATTTCACTTTACAGCCCTATACTTTTACAGTAAAACATAGGGCGGGATCAGCTCACCGAAATGCTGATTTCTTGTCCCGATTTGGTACAGGAGTACCTAGACCTGAATGAAGATTAAAAACAGACCTTGGGGTAATAGTAGTTGATCTAAAGATAATCAAGCTGAGTTGATTATGTATAATGAAGCTCTTAAAAAGGGACCCCGAGGTGGAGCTTTGGGAGTGGGTGGGCTAAAGCTCCATCTCTCGTATCAAGGGAGATCTGATAATTCCTTCTGTTTTTCAGAATGAGGAAACGTACAAAACATTTGAATGATTTTGTACAAAGAGGGGAAGGTATGTAATAGGGAACATCTTTATTTTGTCTCTAGAGCTGGAATATCATGTTTATAATTCGTTTTTGTTTTAAGTTCCCCCTTTTCAAGTCTGTTGCGCAACAGCACACTTTTAATTGTTTTTTTTTTAAACCCCCCAGGTTTCTCCTTTCAATATGTTGTGTAGGCTGGCCACCTACATAATTTGTTTATGAAGGTTGAAACCCAAGTTTAACATAAAAACAAAATACACCAGCTCTCGAAACGAGATAACCCCCCTATGTTAATTCTTTGTATAGCATAATTGTCCGCCTTTAATAGTAAAGCTAGTGCACTGAAAATCTCGCACAGTAAAAACTCCTTTCATACTGTTTACAAAGAAGGGACGGTTTAGTATGCATTTGTTAGTTTAACCAAGAACCCCCAAAACATTACAAGAAAATCGTTGTCTTGTACGCAGCTATACTGTACCGCATATGAGTAAACCGAGCTGTCTGTCTTTAGTAATGAACTCCCGAACGTGCGAGAGGGAAATAATAATATAAACATATCGGCTTCAAGGAAAGACCGTGGTTTTACCAGTCCCTCTATAATCCGAATAGAATGTGAACCTCGGTTGGCATGGTAAGTTTTTTATAGGTAGACAGCTGCTTTAGTCTAAAGACAAGAAAAATAAAGCTTACATTATAGTTTGTTTTAAGGCGTGAAGTGCTTGGAACGCTCCTTCAATGTATGCTACCCCAGTTGGTAGCGTGGTCACAATGTGACGCTTACAGCCCTATGGCCAAACAAAACTGTTTCATAGAGCGCTATTACATGACGAGTGTGGAATAACCATAGGAATACCAGAAAATCAGCTTCTTTTGATCTGTAAATCTCCCTACTTTATCCCTGAACCAAAGGTAGTGATTAGGTTAGGATATGTTTAGCTGGAAGACATATTAATGAATAGCTAGATACAGATTCAGGAAGCCACTATTCAAGAAGAAGCTTGAATTAAAATAATATTGTTTGTATATTTTGTTGAGTTCTCTTGCCTTATTTACAGGTTCCTGTTAACCCTACTGCTTCTTCATCCTCTCCACACCAGATATACAGTCCTAAGAGCCGGCCAGCCTCATTTTGATATTATTTATGGTATACCTTGATGTGGGAGGAGTTGGAGTTTGCAGAAATAGGAAACATTAATATAGAAACCCATAAGGTTTCTGTTATATAGGTATGGTCATGTTATTAGTTGCTTTATAAACAAATATGAATTGTAATAAAATAAAAAGAAGTGTTATTAAAGGAAAAGTTATGTTTCATCATGTTATATGGGAGGGGCTTCAGGCCACATGACCCAGTCCATAGATAAAAGGATTCAGATTCTGAATGAAGACCAGTCTTGAGTTGGTCTGTTCTGAGACCAACATCTCTCTAGGCTGTACTAGAGTTATAGTGCTAAGCCTGTTCACTTGAGATTTGGTTCTTTGTTTTGCCGTCTGCAGTTCGATCTTTTTATTTTGCTTGTTGTTATATAAATAAATATTGGACAAAACAAGGTCCAATTGCTTCATCCTACATCCGTGTGTTTGTCTTCAATCCAAGCACCTCCACACACAGGTTTAATGATTGTACTTTTCTAAATTCACCTGTGATCAAGGATAAATTATAAATTTTAGTTAATGGCACAAATATATAATCAGCTGCAAGCTTTAGAAACCTGACATCAAGCTCTCCAAGCCCACAGCTTTTTTTAGGAGACAGTTTTTTAATAATCTCAATACTTCACTAGGCCTAATTTGATGAAAATAAAAAGAAAAACAACTTTCCTTCAAACACAGGGGATCCTCAGAGTGTAAGAAAAGGAAACCATTTGTACAAGTAGTGAAATCTGTAAATTTAGTCATAAAGGCTTCAGTAATTATAAACAAATCAGACGTTAGGTTCCCATCCACATTCATCTGATTTGGTACAACACTAGCCTTAGGTGCAGTCAGCTCTTTAATAGCAGACCAAAATTGCTTTGGATTATTCAGATTATTCTGCATTTTTGTCCGATAGAACTGATTTACACAATCTTATTTTGTCTTTACAAAGATTGCACAAACGCCGATAATTATTAAAACTTTGGTCTATTCCTAACTCCTTGTACCTCCTCCAAGCAAAATCTCTCTCCCCCTCATACATTTAAATAACTCTGGTGTAATCCATCTATTTACTATACCTCTAATCCTACGAGTCTTTAAAGGAAAAAACTTATTCTGTAACTCAGCCAAGGTTATATTAAAATAACCCACTGCACAGTTTACTTCAGGGATTGCATCCAGGTAAGTCCAATCTATGTTTCTTAAACCCTCCAACAAATCCTCTGTTATTTCTAATGGAAATGTCCTAAATTATATAAATCTAGTTGGTAATTTTGGTATATTACATCTCCGTACCCAATGGACTGCCAGGTGATCACTCACAACATCAGGAAGAGTGCCCTCAACTACTATTTTAGAAACATTACTGGTGAGGAGCCAAGCTATTGTAGTATGCCTATTGCTTACTCAATTCATTCTAGTGTAAGTAGAAACTACCTGCACTAGTCCTGCATTTGTTATAAGAGATTCCAATGCTGGATTATCTTCAGGAGACTAATTTATATTACAATCGCCAAGGACCAAAAGGTCCCTGGTTCTGCTTTCAGTACCTAAAAATTTGAATAAATCAACCAAACCCCTATTTGCTGTTTTGGAAGGATTATAAACTGTGCAAATCTTAAGCTTATAACAGCCACCAAAAACAATATAGAATTGAAATAGTTCACACTCAGATTGGGAGTATGAATTTATAGAATTTTTAAAGACATCTAAGCTTTCTCTAAAATAAATTAATATTCCTCCCCCCTTCTTTTTACCACTCCTATCTTTACGTAATAACTTATAACCCTCAACCTGCTAAAGTCTGCTGTCTACCGACGGTTTCAGCCATGACTCTGTTATACAAAATATATCTAGGTGATGTTGAGCCATAAAGGCCTCAATTTCCTGTTTTTTTGAATTAACACTACAGGCATTAAGATGTATTATTTGCAAACCTTTTACTTTCTGAATAGCATGCAATGGCAAATTACAATTTGTCAAAGGGCCTAGGTTAAGCTCAACATCACATGATAAATTCAACAGCATGATAAACGTATAAGGAGGTTTAATAACTAGTAATTTAAAACAGTATCCAATACAATACATATCCCTTTTTTCTTAAAATACCAAATTACTTAGCATTTCCCAATATCAACTTAGTAGAGTTCTGTAAACTATTCAAAAATTAAAAATTCAACTCATAGCACGATTCATGCTGTTAACCCTTAGTTTCATTTCTATCTGCATTTAGTTCTGCTAAACTCCACTCCAATGCTATGAGCCCAAGGACAATCCCACATAAAACCCCCTTTGTCTTCCAAATATAATACATACCCATATTATAGCAGGCTAAAACAACTAGAAGGCAATATAATATCAGCTAAAAAAAGCCCTTCTTATACACAGATACACAGAAATGTGATGGCAGAGAAAGGCCCCACGGCCCATCTAGTCTGCCCAATACCCTACCTCCCCTCTTCTGTTATGCTTCCACCCTCTTTTCCCAACCCCTTAAATCTATCCCAAGCCCTCTTGAACCCCTCCACCATTTCAACTGCCACTACCTCTTCTGGGAGCTTGTTCCAGGCCTCCACCACCCTCTCCATGAAAACTGCCCCTGACATTACCTCTGTATTTACCCACCTTCCAGTTTGAGGCTATGTCCCTCATGTTTGCTCCTCTTCAGTTTGAACAAGCTATCACCCCTCCACCTTATTTATTCCTTCAGATACTTAAAGAGTCTCAATCATGTCCCCCCTCTCCCTCCTAGTCTCCAGAGGGTACACATTCAGCCCTCTCAATCTTCTCTCGTAGGGTACATCCTGCATCCCTCGTACCATTTTGGTTGCCCTTCTCTGTACCCTTTCTATCAACTCATCTCTTCATAGGTTAGGCCTCCAGAACTGCACCCCATACTCCAGATGCAGCCTGACCCTGGTTCTGTATAATTAGCATTAGCACCTCCCTCTTCCTGTTATTAATACCCCTCGCAATGCAGGCCAGCATTCTATTTGCCTTTCCCACCACCCTGCTACACTGACTGCCCACCTTGAGGTCACATGATACCATAATCCCCAGGTCCCTTTCCATTTCCTTCTCCTTAATCACTACCCCCCCAAGGGAGTAGGTTTCCCTCCTATTCCTCCTCTTCCCCAGGTGCATCAGTGAGCACTTTTGTGCATTAAACTTCAATTTCCAGGTGTCAGACCACCTCTCCAGCCTCTACAGGTCCCATCTCATGGCTTGCACCCTACTAAGTGAATCCACCCTATTGCAGACCTTTGTATCATCTGCGAACAGGCACACCTGTCTCTCCAGACCCTCCGCTAGGTCACTAACATAGATGTTAAAAAAGTATTGGTCCTAGCACTGACCCCTGTGGCACCCCACTGGTCACTGCCTGTTCCCTGGAATGTGTCCCATTTACCACCACCATCTGACTCCTTCTCTTCAACCAGTTTTTCACCCACCTGGTGATCCTGAGGTCCACCCCATGTCTGTCCAGCTTTGGCACCATTCCACCATGTGGAACAGTGTCGAAGGCCTTATTGAAATCCAGATAGGCCACGTCCACCACTCCTCCCTGGTCCACTGTCTGTGTCGCACCATTGAAAAACTCTATCAGGTTAGTCTGACAGGACCTTCCCTTGGTGAAGCCATGCTGCCTGTCATCCTGCATGCCATTCATCTCCAAGTAGTCTATCAACCTGATCTTAAGTAGTGTTTCCATTACCTTCCCCACTACCAAGGTAAGACTAATGGGATGGTAGTTTTTGACCTTGTCCTTCCTCCCCCCTTATGTAGTGTGACCACCTCTGCCCTCTTCCAGTCTGTTGGCACCACCCCTGTGACCAAGGACAAGTTAAACAGCCTTACCAGATGCGATGCCAGTTCATCCTTCATCTCATTGAGAACCCTTGGGTGTATTCCATCAGGCCCCATTGCCTTGTCCACCCCAAGTCTACCCAGCTCTTCCCTTACTCCTTCAGCTGTGAATTCTGCCACACCCACCTGCCTGTGGCTGTCACCCCTCCCAGCCCATTCTGTCCCCTGCCCTCTTTCCTCCATGAAGATTGAGGCAAAATAGCTATTTAATGCCTCTGCTTTTCAAAATCCCCTTCAGTAATGTTCCACTTCCCTTATCCTCCCAATCCATGCTGTGCCCTCCTCCTTTCTCCAAGCATTACCTAAAAGAAGGTTTGTGCCCCCTCCTTGCCTGCTTTGCTATCCTCTCCCTCAGTGGCCTCCTTAGGCCCTCCTTATCTTTTGCCCTGCCTCCTTTCCTTTTTCCTGTAGGTTTCCTGTCCTCATCCTTTGTGTTCTCCTGTACCTCTTGAATGCTCTAGTCTTCCTCCTTGACCCTAAAGCCACCTCTAGTGAACCATAGAGGTCTTTTCTGTCTTCTATTCTTTCTTACCCTTCTTATACATGGGTCCATGGCTTTAAATGTAGCCCTCTCTTGATGGCTGCCCATAATTCCCTCCGCCCTGCATCCCCTATCCTCAACATTTCTTCCCTAACTACCTTCCCTCATTCCATGATAGTCAGCCTTCCTGAAGTCCATTACCCTGGTTCTCGTCCTAACCCTCACCCTTCCCACTCTCACCCTGAACCTGACAGCTCTGTGGTCACTGGTGCCAAGCTCTTTTCTCACCTCCACCTCCTCCACACTGTCCCCATTTATGAGGACCACATCCAACAGGTTTACACCCCTAGTGGGCTCACTGACCCTTTGCTGCAGTAATATGCCTTGAAGAGCATCTAAGATGCCCCTGCTCCTTGTGGAGAATGCTGTCTGGGCCTCCCAGTTTATGTCCAGAAGGTTTAAGTCCCCAACTAGCACAATTTCTCCTTTCCATGTCATCCTCGCTATGGATTCCCCAGGGTGTCTATCCCCTTCCTCCTCCTGCATAGGAGGCCTATAGATCACCCCAATGCATGGGTTCCCCTGTCCCCTGTCTGGGGTGATCACAATCTCCTTTCCTCCTCTCATCCTGCCTTCCATGGCCCCAATCTCTTCCCTGACATATAATGCCACCCCTCCCCCCTCTTCCCCTCCCGATCCTTCCTAAACAAACGATACCCTGGGATAAACCATCTCCCAGGCGTGGTGCTTGTTCCACCAAGTCTCACTCACTGCTACAATGTCTAGGTTCTCCTCCATCATGGTGGCCTCCAGTTCTCCCATTTTGTTCCCCAGGCTCCTGGCATTTGCAACCAAAGCCCTCCAACATGTAGCCCCATCCCATCCTTCCCTGTTGCTTACTACTCCCTTGATGAGTGTTGTGACATGGAGGGGGGGCTGATAGCTTCTCTGCTCTGCCTCATGTAAGGATGGCCCCGTCCTTAGCCCCCCCTTATCTAGTTTAAATTGAACTTCCTTGCCATATAGTCCCCCAGTTTAATCTTTAGTGCAGCTGCCCCTGAAGAGTTTAGCTGCAGCCTGTCTTGGGCATACAGACCCTCCTTCTCCTCCCATGTAGAGCCCCAGCCACCTATCCAGCCGTACCCCATCCGACTGCACCAACCTTGTAGCCAATTGTTGAATGCTCTTATCTTCTTCTTTCTGGGTGTGCTCACTCTTGGTACTGGCAACACTTCAGAGAAGGAAATGGAAGAAAAAACAGTGTTGCTCCTACAGAACCTAGCGAGTTCCTCGAATCTTGCCTCTACCTCCATCAGACTGTTCCCCTCCAAGTCATTTGTGCCCAGGTGAAACACCAGATGTGTCCTTTCATCCAGTGCTTATCCCAGGAAGATTATAATACCTCACCTCCAGCGCTGTCATCCCTGGCATGCACCGTACCCATACTGCATTGTTTTTTGCTCCCTTCCTTCCCCATTTTAGCCCCTTAATTATTGAGTCGCCCAAGAGTGCCACCCTACTGCCCCCTACTTCCTTGGTGTCCTTTTGGCCTCTAGCTTTGTGTCGCGGGGTTTGGCTCACTTTGGACTCCTCCTCATGTTCCATCCTGACTTGGTTTCTACCTCTGCTCATCTTTTGTTCCCCATTACCTAACCTATCCTGATTTTTACCCACACCCAGCATCTGGCCATCTTCACCCTCTCCCTTTAGCCTTTCCTCAGACTCCCCCCTCCTGTACCGCTTCATCCCATGTACTTCCGCCTGGCTTCCTTCATCCCTGCAAACCCCTGCTGCATCACTGCTTGAGCATAAGCCAATGACACCTGACCCCCCTCTATCTGCTCCTGGCCTTCCCCCCATCTGCATCACTGTGCTAGATTGTGAAAACTGTGCTTCATCCCCTTCCAACTGTTCCTGTCCCACCCATCTTTGCAGAAGGTTTTGAGCACTGTACCCCGCATGGGGAAGTCTCCCTCCTCACCACCTGCCCTGTCTGTATGTTCCCTCTCCTGCACCCTGCTTGCTACATGCCCCAGCCTCTACTGCAGCTCCTGCCCCTGAAGTTTCCTCTCATTCATTTTCAGTCTCCCGGAGCTCAACTCCAGCTCTTCCAGTGCTTCCTTCCTGCCTCTTTCTTATACCACAGTTCCATTAGTGCCACCTCTAGTGTGTCCCAATGTGCCCATCCCTCCTCCACCCCTTCCCTGCATGCAATGTGCCTGCCCCTCCTTCCCCTTCCACTGCACCAGAGATATTTCCCCACATCCCCAGCCACTCTCCCTTCCCTGATGACCCCTGCCAAACTCCTTCCTCCAAAATGTCCCCTCGACTAGGATACCTAGGGGAAAACTAATTGTTACTTCCACCCTCTGGCCCATTTCACCTATGCCTACATCATCCTTCATTCTGGGCATCCTTCTGCCTTTTTCTGAGCCTACTGTCTTCCACTCCTCCTGATCCCTGGCTGACCCCTTTTCTCTAGCTACAATCATAATTTTTGTGCCTCCAAACCTCCTGCTGTCAGTTCCCACTGACCCCTTTCCTCCTGTCTCAGGCGTCCCTGTCCCAACTCTGAACTTTCTGCTGTCTGTTACCGCCTCTGGTCTATCCCCTCTGGATCCCGCTTCCATCCTCTCCCTCCCAAGCCCTTAACTTCCGAAACAGTGTATCTGATCATCCAGTGAATCCACTCAGCCCTTCCCACTCCTTTCTTGGCTTACACTGTCCCTGTCTCTCTACCCCCTTTTCCCAGCCCTCCCATTGACCCCACCTTAGCTCTGCCACTTCCTCCCTCAGCCGGAGTGAGCTGCTCACACATCATACAACCCCCAGCCTCCAAGCCCAATTTAGGATCATAGCCATTCCACAGCCACTGCACCCCACCACCCTGCCAAAGATCCCCTTCCCTTGGTCACCCCTCCCTCTGTGTTGCCCTACCATTTCTTCCTTGATACTCAGATACAGTCCTAAAATCATACCTTATGCATTTTTGGGTCCCTGACCCTCACCCCCTCCTCAGCCCCAACCCACAGTCAAGACTTTTTAGAAATACAGCATGTGCAAACCATAGGCATCAAAAATTAATAACCATAGTCACCCAGTTCAATTCCAAGTCCCCAGCACCTCCAGCAACAGTAGTCCAAGATCAAGTGACCTGTAGACCTGTGACCTGTTGGCTCCTCCACTTCATATATGGCTCCTCCACCCCTCCATATTTAATAGGGGTCAGGGAGGGAGGATAGGAACAAACAGAGCTCTCAGATCTGTGGTCTGGCTAGCTTCTTTAAAGCCTATCACCTTGGCACCTCTCTCCCTGATTGGCCCGATCCTATACCATGGTCTGTGGTTGGCCGACAGTCCTTGCTTCAGTCATTGAACTGCAACCTGCACCCCCTGCTAGTTTAGCTCTAAACAGCTCAGCTCTTCTTCCTCTGGTCGCCGACTGTGACCCCACTGCCGACTGCAGCCACAGCTCCACACCAGCTCTCTCGCTCCTCCTTTCTCTGAGTGCATCGGCTAAACCTGCTCCCCACTGCTGACACGACAAACACAGAAATGCACAGTCTGATTTCTTTCTGTGCTACCTGGGCTATTGGTACAATTCATGACAGGGTCCAACGTCTCACAGCTAGGTCACCCAGGCTCACAGCTAAGCAGGGATTCTTATTTATCCTAATATCAAATACAATAAACCTCACAATGTAAAGCTGTTAAATATACAAGTGAGCAGCAGTTAAACTTTCAAGTTAAAAACAACCTTCCAACTATATCTAACAATAAAATACAAACTGCATGTGATACCAACATAGGTGCAATGAAATCAACTTAAACTTTCAGTCCAGCGTTTCTCTGCCGAGTGGCACTCATGCCTCACGCTCTCATAGCGGTGCTCGTGCAGTAGCAGTGCAAGCTTCAAATAGTGTTTCTGCCCTCCCTCCTGTGCAGCATAGGCATATTAGCCACCCTCACAGCTGATACAGCTCCAGTAATGGAGAAGTTCTTAATTCAGCCCCAAATGATGTTATGGCCACAGGAAGAGCACTGGCACTCACATAGCAAATACTGTAGATAGAATTTGGCTAGCAGGTCACAGTTCTATTTCATTTGCAGATGGAAATACTGGCTGGCACACCTGTCTCACACAGTAGCAGTGCGAGCTTCAAATAGTGTTTCTGCCCCTCCTCCTGTTGCAGCGTAGGCACTGTTACTGCCCCTCACAGCTGACAGCTCTGGTAATGGAAATGTTCTTAATTCAGCCCCAAATAATGTTATGGACACAGGAAGAGCACTGGAAAATCCAGCCAACCTTCACGGCTGACACCCCAGACGTGGAAAGAGCTTGGATCTGCCCACCACAGATCCCCCCGGCTGCATCACAGCGGGGACGTACCCCACCACTGCAGAGACCAGGAGGGTAGGCCCAGGAGGGAGCCAACTTATGCGCATCCATGGTGGCACTGTCGGGGCATCCTTCATGCTGCTGAGGAATTTTGTGTTTCTCCCCTGCGTGGAGGGGCATGCAATGATGCCAGCAGAGGCAGTGTGCACGCATCTGTCTGCACTCCTCCAGGCATCTGTCCCCTCCTACCCCTCTTCTGCAGCATCAGCACACTGCTCCCCAGTCTCCACTAGGGGCCAGTTGAGTGCCGACCACTGATGTCCCTCCACCCTGGAGAAGGAGAGCAGTCTTTCAGACACTCAATCCTTCTCCAACTTGCCAACCCCAGCGTCAGTGCTGCTCATTCCCAAACATAGTCACTGACGTAGTGTAGGCAAAGGCATCCACGCTTCAGCCCTCAGTGCCACAGGCCAGTGGATCCAGGCCTTTTATGGTATCATTCAGGTAAATGGCACAGCCCCTGCCCCATTTATCTGCATGGATGAAAAGTACATAGCCGAGGATGGTTAACACACTGTCTGAGACTTTAGGGAAGCCAAGTTTCATTAAAGTTAATATGTCAGGCTTATGTTGTGACATCAAACACGCAAGTAATCTATTTTTGGGTAGCAGGCTGTAAATATTAATGAAGGATAAGGTAAGGGTTGGAAATTTTGTGTAGTGGGTTGGATGTTGCAGGTGGACTGGGGTTAGGATATATATTCCCAATAGAAAGCAGTAAGAGAAGGGCCATCAGTGTCAAGTGAAAAGCAAGGAGCTTAGACATCTTACAGTGTTGCCATATGGAGGTTTTAGGATGCTGCGTGTTGCTAAATGGGGAGAGTAACAATAGCAGGTGAGGATACTCTGGGAGGGAATCATAGACCACAAGAGACCTAGATATGATGGTGGGAGTGATTGTCCAGGTAAGAAATGCAAGTGAGGCCATTGTACTCAAGGGAATGCTTTGAAGCAGGATGTCATTAGCTTGGGGCAGGATAGTGGTGGTGCAAGGACAGTTTAGTGGCAGTATAATGAGTAGGAGAAGGAGCGAGGTTAGGAGGATGTGGAACGTCATAGGTGTGGGGAGAGGGAGTAGTTGGAGGAAAGGAGCGAGCGGGAAGGAAGGTGTGGATATCATACTGCTAGGGGAAAAGTAGGAGAAAAGAGGGGGGGACAGTTCTAACAGAGGAGGACTAACTACAAGAAAACAGTGGAGTGGGCAGTGTGAGGAACTGCAGGCTAAAATTGCACAGGGAAATAGGGGTAGTGTACCTTTAATGGAGGTTGTGGATGATTTGCTGAGTTTAGGGAAGAGGAGGAAGAGGGCATTACTCTGATAGGCAAAAGAACATTTAATAGGGGCCAGGGCTGGGGAGGGCAGGAGGGGCAAAATTAGAGAGTAAAAAAGCCACTCAGTCTGAATTAAACAAAGCGCCACAGAAGCATGGATCGAGGCCAGGCCAATGAAAAGGAACCATAGCCATAGCACTGCCAATGAGGAGCCACTTCTGGGACTCTAACCACCAATGAGAAGGCTGCCTGGATTCCAGGGCTGCCACTGAGATCAGCCAGGGCCATACCTGAATCTTGTGCAGGCGGCAGTTTGAGCAGTGAGTGCGACAGCCCAGGAGCCGAGCAGGGTCGCAGGGCAGCAGGCACCCAGATCAAGGGCAGCAACTGAAAAAGAGAAGAGAGCAACGAAGGTCAGAAAAGAGATTCTGTGATTGCAGGGGCTAAATCGGGGGGCAGGGCAGAAGGACAAATAAAAGAAGGACATGAGTGAGTGCAAAAGAGTAGGAGGGTGGAGGGAAGGAGGAAGGAAGAGAGAAAGCATGATGTGAGTTACTAAGGTTATGAAGCCAGGAGGCAAAGGCAGAGACAAGAGGTGGCTCAGGGTTTAAACAAATACAGGTGAGGGAACAGGAAAACTATAGCTAGATTTACAGAGTAGTATAATCTAAACAGTACTCCAGCAGCAGTAAAACTCCATGCAGTTAGTTAAAAACAGAGCAGTTAGATCTAGAGTTTTAATAAAGAGTATACAGAAAATGTGAACAGATACAGCAAAATTCAAGAGTAATGAGTGAACATTGCAGTATTCCAGTTTTCTCCATAACTGCTAATTTTCAATATTTGACTTTCAACGTTGCCTTTTTCTACACCTCATAAGCGTGGATGGTGTTATTTTTAAAATCTGGATGAGACATGGTTTCACACCTCCTGGTGTGAAAGTATATTTCAACCAATTACTATTAATGATACAGGAGTCATATTTATAAGTGGAGTCATAAAACTTATCTTGAAAATTTACTGTCAGACTTAAAACAATATATAGTATCCACCAATTTCACGCTGCAATAATCACACCGCAAAAAAAGCACAGTGAAATTAGCATTGGGAAAAGCAATGACTGGGATAAAATGGCACCAGGATGTTATTGCCCTCCCCAACTGTTACCTTCCCATAGTGTCTAATAGTACATCACCCCCATCGAGTTTCTCCCCAAATTCCGTCCCCAAGGTTGTAATAGTAACCGTCCCCTCCTGACTTTCTTCCCCCTGAGCTCTGCCCCCCTCAAGGTTGTAATAGTAATCCCCCTCACCGACTTTCCCTCCCCAATTCCACCTCCTGAGGTTGTAATACTAAATCCAACACCTGACGATCTCCCCCACCCTAAGCAGGAATGGAAAGCTGCAGGGCTATCGACATGCTAAGGGTACCATATAGTGAAGACAGCTGCCCCTCTTTGTATGAACCTGCCTCTGCCCCATGTGTGACAGGGCCCCTGTATGTGCTGTCTGATGAACTGTGCCTCACGCACACTCAATCTACAGCCTCAAAGAAGCACAAGAACCAGAAGGTCCTGCACTTGCACAGCCATCAGAAAGCCCCTGAATTTTCTTTATATTTAGGGTTTATTGACACACAGAGCCTATTAAAAACAATACACAAATGCAGTTGTGAAGTCAGGTGTACACAGTAGTAAAATAAAGTTTGGTTTGTCACTTATCAGCTATCTGGAAGAGAAAGTAAAAATATCAAGAGAGAAATGAATTAGGCTATTCAAGTTGCATAAAAAATCCAAAAGTGGGAAGTGGCGGGCAGTGCTCTGACACAGGGCACCTCCATACCGAATTCTGTAAAGGGTTATGTTGCAAAAAAGTTGAAAAGAACCTGTCTCTCACAGGACTCAGAGCTTAGTCAAAAAGGGACAGAATCAAGGGATCCAGTGTTCAGCTACAGTAGCATAGTAAAGCACCCAGGCCTGCCATCTCATGGCAATTGTCTCTAAGTATTGCAATGAGTGGCAGAATGTTTTCCACCAAAGTATATTTCTGTCATAAAAATGACACCAAGCCCATAAGGTAGGTATCTAGTTTCATCAATAGCGAGTAATCACTTTCTTAGCTGCTAAGTAGAAATCCAAAGGAGGATTCCAAGATAAATAGGCACAGAGGTAGAGGTTAAACATCAGAATAAAGGTTGGTGTAATGAAGTAATGGAGGACCCATTATGCTTGTAAGTGTTGTTCATGTATAGATGCCAAGAAGGAGCTAGAACTGGGCAAGTAGAAAATGTGCACCTGGTCCATTAGGTTATACCACATTGTCCTTCTATAGGTACAAAAAGGCTGTAGTAGAAAATGTACAAATTTGGCTAAGATGCAGAAATAACAGGATTAGCAATTCAATTCTCGCTAAAGAGCTGAAGAGTTAATCTTCAGTGCTAGAGACCATCTTTATCCCATGTCTGAAAGTTCATGATTCCATTTGTCCAGAATGGATCAGTAAGATTCTACACTGAATTTCTGTAATCCCTATGAACATTTCCAATAGTATAATACCCACAGAATCATAATGAAAATCCACAATCATGGCTCTCAAGAAAGGGCCAGATGAGGATGGTTAGTGTATTCCTTATGTTTATGAGTAAATATATGTAAGTTAGTAGGTACCTAAAATATTTCACTATTAGTAAGATATAGTTGGTGTGAAGACCTTGAAAAGCACTACACCATTATAATCAAAATTCATATATACAGTAGAAGCCCTCAGGATGAAGCACACAGTGTCACAAGGTTCCTGCATGACAAAAGAATTACCTCCCACAAGGCCTCTACTTTTTGTGGCACATTAGGACCAACTTCTGCAGCAAGACTAACATTTGCCACAGAACTTCTGCAGTGGTGGTTTGTAATTTCTGTGGAAGTTCTACGGCACTAATGAGCTACCACATCACAGTGTCCGTTGTCATCCTGACTTCACTTTCATGCAGTGATTATAGCAATCAGGATAGAAAAGCACAGTAACACTATTTCAAAAATAACAGACTTGTGAAATAATGTTGTGCCTAAAAAACAAAAGCAAAAAAAATATCATAAGGTCTAGCCTGCAGCGCCAAATGAGATCGCAGAGGAACCTTATGTGATAAATAAAGTATTCTATACTCATGCTATCTATACCACTCCTTGAGAGTTCCTATGTAGCTACTTATATATTTATATACAATCTAGAACATACATCTGGTGTGTGTGTGTGTGTGTGTGTGTAGTAAAAGAAAGTGTGTGTAGTAAAAGTGAAGTTGTGTGTGTGTAAGAGAGATTGTCTGTCTGTCTGTCTCTTTTTCAATTTCCATTAAATTGTCTTCTATTCATATGAGGTCACTTTGGAAATGGAATAAACAGAATAAAGGAGATACAGCAAATTTTATTTTGACAGTGTCAACCTGTTTCCCCGACACTACGCCAACACCATCTGGCCATGACCCATTGTGAGATAAAGCTCTCCAGCCCATCACAATGTGTCCCCCATGTGGCAGAACACTGCACCATATATTCCCAGGCTCAAAGCAGTGATGTATTCCTACAATCCTTGTGCTGCCTAGCCAGCTCCCAAAGCTCATATCAGAACCTGAGTTGCCAGCAGAGGAACACAACATGCTACCCTCTGGCCCAACAGATCACCCTGCACACAACATTTCTCCATAACTTTTAGGTGCGTCCATCAACCAATGACAATATGTAATCAATAACCCTGGCAGAAATGTATACAGCACAATCATTTATTTAACAGGTCTATTATTTCAACAGGTCTATTATTTCAACATTGAGCTCAATTGAGCTGGAGTAAGCATGTCTCTGGACAGAGGCAGTCCTGAACCTGTGGCTTACCGGTCTATGCAACACTTGTAGCACTGAATTTACTTACAGAGCAAGAGGTCGAATGTTGATGCAGCAATAAAACATCTTGTTTTGGGGCACTGATTAATAGGACTGTGTTTATTGTGTGTGTTCCTGACTGCAGGGCCATTTTTAAACTTTTAATTTCTATAATTTCCACTCGCTGGAACTGGAAGTAGACACACAGTCTACTCAGTCCAGCCACTTTAAAACAACCATGTTAGCGAGTGTAGGCGAAGCCATGCCAGTGGCCACGGGCGCAGAGACATGCACATCCTAATGCTCGTGTTGCATGTGTTAGGAGTGGAAGGAGTGAGAGTGGTATATTGCAAAAAAAGTTAATCACAGGGCAGGTAAGGACGTAGGACAAATGTATTTGAAAAATCCTGAACAGCAAGTTCTTAGCTTTTTTTACTTATGCAGGTAAGATGTTTAATAAATAGTAACACACTGAATAGGTCAATAGTAACAGAGCTACCTTTAAAATCGGGTGCAAAACAGTAATAGTACCAAAGCAAATAATAAGGTAGAGTTGGTAGTTAAATAAAGCTTTGAGCACTACAACACAAGGTACTCTTCTTACTAGCAGTGATTTAGCTTGAGATATATCCAAAAAAAACAAAACTTTTTTCACAGTCCTACATACAATTTAGATATTAAGTTCTGCATTGCCAGGTGTCAGTAACTTTCCTCAACATTATAAACACCCCAATTTAACCATACTCATGAGACCATACTACTATCCAACAAGTCATGGTGCAGACACTGTTACTAGCTGATGGGGTTACATGTATAGCTTGTGAATCCTGCAATATGCATCACATAAACAGCAACAAGGAGATTCCCCATGCATTTGTTTGTAACAAATGCGAGGACAACAAACTAATGGCTAATGAAATAATACTGTTTAATGTCAGACTTCAAGCCTTAGAAAAGCGTCACCTGCAAATGAGTAGCATGTTTTTTGGAAAGGGATACACCCTATCCAACATCTGCCACACTATTCACAGAGGTAATAGGGACACCAAACAGGACTGAAACCAACAGTAAATCATAAGAAGGATCGAAAGAAAAGATAAGACAAAGAACCACTGTGTGCAAGCACTGAGGCAATGGTTACCCCAAAGGGCATTTGGCCGGGAAGCCAAGTTTCAAGGAAATACAAAATCACACATGCCCTCATGATGCAAAGCATCATGGTCTGCATATGTAAATCACCACAGATTATTATGTTGGTTCAACTTTAAGCAAAAATGCATGGTGCCGAAAGGCCTCTCATACAGTTTGTAAAGGGTGCCAACAGAAGGCAGACACGTGTTTCATCCTACCAGGACTCATCAGTATTCATCATCTGTTTGACACCCCAGTGGAATGAAACAGCTATCCTATGATGGTCTACCTGGGTTATGTTGTGGTGAACCCAATTAAAACAAAAACAATTCCAAGTTTCAAAGCATGTGTGATTTTGTATTTCTTTGAAACTTGGCTTCCAGGCCAAATGCCCTTTGGGGTAACCATTGCCTCAGTGCTTGCACACAGAGGTTCTTTGTCTTTTAAATTGTTTTTTGTTTTAATTGGGTTCACCACAACATAACCCAGATAGACGATCTTAGGGTAGCTGTTTCATTCCACTGGGGTGTCAAACAGATGAGGCATATTGATGAGTCCTAGTAGAATTAAACACCTGTCTATGTCTTCTGTTGGCACCCTTTGCAAACTGTGTGAGAGGCCTTTCTGCACCATGCATTTTTGCTTAAAATTGAACCAGCATAATATTCCGTGGTGATTTGCATATGCAGCCCATGATGCTTTGCATTGTGGGGGCATGTGTGATTTTCTAAAGAAAAGTAGTTCTCCCCAGAATTCTAAAAGAATTAAGGGGAGAATTAATGGAACCACTGTCTACCCTTTTTAACAGCTGGTAGCTTCTGGAAGGCAGAAATCTTGCTTGTACAGCAGAAAGAGCTAACTAAGAAAACTACAATTTTTCTTACTAATTTAACACTTCTATCTCAGCAGGAGTCTGTGCCTGTTGAGATTAAGCAAACACATACTTTATTAGTAGTAGAGGGGATCTCATTTAGGGTTTAAAAGAATAAATAAAAAAGTCAGTGTGTGTTTCTGTGTTGGAAAGGGTACTGTATCAACTTACTTTGCTAAATCAGTAGCAGGGGAAATAGGCTAATTGGGGTGTGGCTTAAGCAGTATAAAAGCAGGTGACTCAAATTACAACTTCCTTCTGGTAGCTTCTGGAAGGCAGAAATCTTACTTGTACAGCAGAAAGAGCTAACTGAAAAAAAATACCATTTTCTTAATAATTGCCCTCCATCCCACCCCTCCACCCTCCCTCCCTAAGCTAGTTCTACTTTTATAGCCACTGGATTTGACTGACAACAGGAACTTCCTGTTTGGCAGTAGGAAGGGAAGTATCATAGAGAAACATTAGTTCTGTCAACCCTAAAGGAAAAAAGTAGCTCTCCCCTCCAGCTGCTGGAGGTCTGACTCTGAACAAGGAAGAAGGAGGCTACTGAAGAATACAGGAAGTTGCTGTCCCAGGACAGGAATGGTGAGAGTAGTAAGGAGAGGAGAGTGTAAGCATACAGAGAAACAGGAGAGGGACACAAAATAAGACATGATGGGAGTGGTGCAGTGCAATGGCTGTGGTGCAGTGTTCTGGGAGACATTCTGAGGATGTGATGCTGCCCTTATTTGCAGGCACCTCTCTGGTCTGAGGGAGGAGGTTGCCCATCTCCAGGCTGACCTGGCTAGATCTCAGAACCTTCCCCCACCCAGGGACCACCATAGCTACCACTGCTACCTCAGAGGTTGCCAAGAAAGAGGGAGAGGCTGACCAAGGTGGGCTCAGGGAGGGAGAGGGTGGTGGAACAGAGGTGCATCCCTCCAGCTGTACTGCTCCATAATTCATACGCTTTTCTGGTGGACAGTGGTTCCTCTATGGAGGCACCTGCAGTGGAGACCAAGGAGGATGCTGGGAACCTCCACAAAGG
This sequence comes from Neoceratodus forsteri, assembly GCA_016271365.2. Taxonomy (NCBI): domain Eukaryota; kingdom Metazoa; phylum Chordata; order Ceratodontiformes; family Ceratodontidae; genus Neoceratodus; species Neoceratodus forsteri. Next base: position 16,871,513 of record CM028129.1, on the reverse strand, counting down.
AGACCCACAGGAGGATGGCATGGGACCCCACGGGGAAAGAAACAACTCCTGGTGGGGGACTCAATCATTAGGGGGTAGAAGTAGGGGAAGAAGGGGAAGAAGGGGAGTGGGAGGTAAGGTGCCTGCCTGGTGCCATGGCTTGGAAGGACAGGAAGTGAATCCTCAGGATCATGGGAGCAGCTGCACAGGGGAGGGAGCTGGATGTCATTGTCCACCCTAGGGACAAATGACCTGGCTAGGAATGGGATCAGAGCTGTGCAAGAGGAGTTTGTAGAGATGGGGAGGGGCCTTAGACAAGTGGTGCATACGGTAACCTTCTCGGAGATGCTGCCTGTCTCATGGCAAGGGTGATGCTAGGGTACTCCTCACCATGGAATCAATGAATGGCTGAAAACTGGTGTGGAGCTCAGGGTTTTGGCTTCATTGGGGATGGGGATTGCCATCTAGAGTGGGATGCAGGACTATACTGGTCATGAGATGGTCTGCATCTGTCTGGGGGATCCAGGATCCTAGGGGTGATAGGTTTAAATGCTTCATTGGCAAGCATTTAAACTAGCCAAGGGGGGAGGAACTGAAAAGGAGAAGGGAAATCCCAGCCTTCCCCCACAAAACACGGTAATTAGTGAGGTAAAACACCAAGGTAGAGAAGTCATTAGGGAGCAGGACAGAGGTAAATGCAACAAAAGGCAAAGGCAGAAGGACAGAGATGGGGCAGAAAGGGGTAAGGCCATCAAAAATTGGATGGTGATGAGTACCAATGCCTGTAGTCTGTGTAACAAGCTCCCTGAACTAGTGGCCTTGATGAAGAGGGATGCCTGGATATTGTGGCAGTCACAGAAACATGGCATACAAAGAACCATGACTGGGATGTCAACATACCAGGATACACACTCTATAGGAGGGACAGGGAACATAAACAGGAGGTGGAGTAGCTCTCTATGTAAAGGAAGAGATCAAAGCAACTGAGAACTGAAGAGTAAACAGGGAGCAGATGAGGCACCTGGGTCACCCTGAAACAGAAAATGGCACTACAATCCACATGGGGGTTGTATACAGACCCCCATCCTCAGGGCAGGAATGGACAAGGAAATGACAGAAGGCATCCTGAACAGAAAAAAGGAGATATTGTTTGTGGGGGATCTGAATATGCCAGATGTTAACTGGAGCACTTTTGTTACAGGCACATCCAAGAGCAGAGTCATTCTTGATTCCCTACAAGGGGCATGCCACAGGCAGCTAGTATTGGAACCCACTTGGGAGGGAGCAATCTTAGACCTGGTACTCTCAAAATGGGGATGGAGAAAGAATCTCAGATTTAGAAGTGGGTAGCCATCTGGGAACAAGCGACCACCAAACAGTGTGGTTCACGATAAACACAGCCATTGAGTCTGGCCATACAAAAGCAAGAGTATTGGACTTTAGGAGGGCTGACTTTGGGAAATGAGAGAGGCGCTCCAGAAAAGCACTAGCAAACAGGCAAGAAGGAGGGGGAGAACAATGGGGAGTAATCAAAACAGCCATCACAGAGGCAACAAACCTTTGTGTGAAGCAAATCAAGCAAAACACAACGAAGGAAAAAACGCTATGGTTCTCAAAAGAGGTGTCAGGGAAGGTTAAGGAGAAAAGGAAAGCATTCAGGAAATAAGGAAACACAGAAGGAGCAGGGCAGAGAACTTTATCAGTTAAAGCAGAAAGAGGCAGGGAAGGCAGTCAGAATAGCAAAGGCCCAAACCTAGGAAAGGATAGCCAACTCTGTTAAGAAGGGGGATAAGACCTTTTATAGGTACATTTGGGAGTGAAGAAAGACCAAGGGAGGGATACTGAAGCTTAATAAATGGGAGGAAATGTGGGCAGAGGGTGACTGTGAAAAAGCAGGGATACTGAATGACTATTTCTGGTCAGTATTCACAAATGAAGAGGTGGGGGAGGTACCTAAACCAAACAAGAGAAACACTCTGGAGATGGGGGTCGATACCAGTCCATTTATAGAAGAAAGGGTTCTGAAAGAACTAGTAAAATTGAAGGTGGACAAAGCAATGGGGCCTGATGGTATTCACCCAAGAATCCTAAAAGAACTAAGGGTAGAACTAGTGACACCACTGACTACTCTTTTTAACAAATAATGAGAGTATGTGGTGGTACCTGAGGACTGGAGGAGGGCAGATGTGATTCCTCTTCACAAAAGTTGGAGCAGGGCAGAGGCAGAAAACTACAGACCAGTTAGTTTGACCTCAGTGGTAGGGAAAATGATGGAATCACTTCTGAAGGAAAGAATTGTTGAGTACCTAGAGGCCAGTGGGGCATAGGGTCCAAGGCAGCATGGATTCACAGCTGGAAGATCATGTCAGACAAATCTAATCGATTTCTTTGACTGGGTGACCAAAGTAGTAGACCAGGAAGGGGCTGGCCTACCTAGATTTTAGCAAGGCATTTGCTACAGTCCCACACAAAAATTAATAAACAAGTTAGTCAGCCTTGGAGTGGGTCCCAAGGTGGTAGCCTGGATAAAAAATTGGCTGGACAACAGGAAGCAAAGGGTAGTAGTAAACTGAGTCCACAGTGAAGAAAGGAGGCTTACTAGTGGGGTACTACAAGGTTCAGTACTGGGAATGGTCCTTTTTAATGTTTTTATAAGTGACATTGCAGAGGAATACCATTTAATTGTTGTATGCTTTTTATAGAATTGCAGCTGATAGGGACATCTGAGTAAACGGGTTATTGCCTAGCTCCAAGCCCTCTCACTAATACAGGGCAGTGTGGGATATTGGTGGACTAGAGGCACTCTCTGGAAAATCTTGCCACCAGTCCTTCTCTTTTATTCTGAGCAGCAGTACTCATATTTGTGGGGTCATTTTGCTGCTGAATACCCAATTATACACTGGGTGAAGCCTTTTTAAAGGCTGAAATAAATGTTTTTGTGCTTTTAACATTAGCGTGAAACTGGAATTAGCAAGGGAACGCACTTCCGGTAATCGCACTTAAAAACAACCGCTGAGCGAGTGGGATGAGTGTGTGTAGAGACACGCGCATCCCGTGCGTGTCTACCATGTCCACCTGGGGACACCAGGACCAGACAGCTGAATCAACATATTTATAGATAAGGTAATCAATCCACCAATTATCATCCTTATGTTTTAACCATCTTAAAACATTAAAAGCTAATAAAGTGTGTTCAGAGTGCAAGATGTATACCACTGGTAAACAGGATCCTAACTTTATGTGTGACAAATGTATCTTGGTAAAAAAACCTACAGGAGGAAATTAAATGATTACAACCAAGAGAGAATATTAGCTCTGAGATTAAAGCCTTAGAAGAGTATATTGATCATATGTCATTACTGGTAGAGGCAAATACCTCTTCCACAAAATGCCTGGGAGGCTCCTTTTCTAATGACCCACCTCTAAACTGTTTACCACTCTCCATTTTGGCTGAGCATCCAATGACTACCTCTATCCCCCTAATTACTATTGCCAAAGATCAAGCTAGACACCCCATAGAAGCCGAGGATTGGACTTTGATTCCTCCAAAAAAGCATACTAAAAAAGTAAATAACTGTTCCCAAAACTTATACAATCCTATTATCTAATTTTTTTGAACCCCTTCCTTATCTGGCTGAGGATGATTCTAACAGTACCTCACGAACCACTAAACATATAACTGATACTACTAATAGAGAAAGTTTTAAAGCACAATTAGATCATAAAAAAATTGTTACCTCGCCACTCAAAATTTCTCAGGTTTCTGCTCCCTTGGCTACCTCCCCAGAGCCTTGATCTTCACAAATCCCTGATGTGCCTTATTCAAAAAAACAGGTGTATGTTTTAGGAGTTTCTGTAGTAAAATATGTTGATCGCATAGTATGTAATCCAGACAAGGAACACCAAACTAGCAGTAGTTATAGAGGAGCAAAAATTGCAGATCTTACATCAATGACTAAAACGATTTTGTCATCTGCTGGGGAAAATCCTTTGGTGGTTGCCCATGTTGGCACCAATGACGTTACACGGTCCCCGCTTCAACAGATCAAACAGGACTACGTTGCTCTATGCAATGTTCTAATGGAACTTGGTTGCAGCATATGTCTCTCCAAAATTTTACCTATTCCAAGAGCAACTAGGCATATCACTAACAAAATAAAAGCATTAAATGAATGGATTCATAAGTGGACTTACCGTCAGGGCATAACTTGCTTAACCCATTGGGAGGAATTTGATGATAGACCATCCCTTTTCTGTTGGGATGCCTTGCATCTTAGTAGAAGGGGCAGCACAATCTTGGGACAGAAAATAGCAACTTTCATAAAAAATCAATTAAACTGATAGAAAAGGGGGAGACTGAGGTGCCCCCCATCTCTTGCATTGATAGTCCCTGCTCATCATATTGGACAAACCTCAATATTCTTTCTCTAAATGCTCAATCATTAACAATTACTAAACTTGCAGAACTTGAAATCCTGGTTAAAATCCTAAATCTAGCTTTACTAGCTATTACTGAAACCTGGGGTAATACAGATAATAAGTGGAGAGCGGAAATCCCTGGCTTTAAGCACTACTTCAAAAATAGGTTGGATACAAGAAAAGGAGGAGGGGTCAGTCTATATGTAAGGGATGATATCCTATCATATGAGTCAATGACTACTGTAGCATCTGAAAGTGTTTGGGTCCATATTAGACATACTGGTATCCCCCAGTTTCTTATAAGTACTTGTTATTGTCCTCCTTCCTCTGATTTTGACAAAACCAAGCAACTTTGTAATGAAATTATCCAAATAGCTTGTAAAGACCCAGTTCTCATCTTAGGGGATTTTAATCTTCCTACCATAAATTGGGACGCACTTTCTGGTACTAACCAACACGATCAACAAATTATTTCAGTCATAGTTAATTTGGGCCTCACTCAAATTGTTAGAGAACTGACAAGGGCAGTGAATATATTGGATCTAGTTATAACTAACCCTGAGACCCATATATCTGACATTCAGTTACTTAACCCCTTGGGAAATAGTGACCATCTGCCCCTATTCTTCTCTGTCCAACTGCCCTTATTACCTAAAATTGATAAACTGAAAATAAAACAATATAATAGGGCTAATATTGAAAGCATTAACCACCAGATAAAGACCCTTAATTGGGAACAGATACTGTATCCATTGAACACTGAGGAGGCCTGGGACTTTCTAAAATCAAAAATATTTGAACTTGAAAAAGAATATTTCCCAGACAAATTCAAGTACAATAATAAAGGGAAAATCCCCCCTTGGTTTAACAGAAATATCAAAAAATTAATCAAACACAAAAATAAATTATTTTTAGCCTTAAAAAATGTCTACCTGATCAGAAAGATACTATTTTACTTAGATACAGGGAGGTGGTTAGACAATTAAAGAGAGTAATCATTTTGGCAAAATGCAATTTTGAATTTAAAATTGTTCATACTAAGGATTGTCATAAGGCATTGTATACTTATCTAAATGGTAAGAAAAATAATAATAATGATTGGCCCTATCATCATAACATCTGATATAGAAACAGCTACATAATTAAATAAATATTTTTCATCTGTCTTTACTCCAGCGTTGTCTAATATCTCACCTACCCAGTAGGATCAAACCTAGAACCATATGAAACCTTTACCCAGGACGTACAGTGGGTTTTTGATTCATTGAAACAATATACAAGCTCTGGCCCTGATAATATTAGCTCAATTCCTTATAGAGACAAGGGATACAATAATTTTGCCTTTGATTATTATCTTTAAAAAATCATTTTAAGAGTCTTCGGTTCCAGCTGATTGGTGTACAGCCATTGTTACACCTATCTTTAAACAGGGCTCACATTCCAAAATTTAAAATTACCAGCCTATTAGCCTCACGTCGATACCATGTAAACTTATGGAAAAAATAATTAAACAACAACTAAAAAATGAAATGTCAACATTAAATATTAATGAGTATCAACATGGTTTCAAAACAGGATTTTCATGCACTACAAATCTGATCTCTTTCTATGATTATATTAGTTCTAGCCTTGACTGTAAAATACTAATGGATGTCATTCTTTTGGACTATAGTAAGGCATTTGATAAAGTAACACACATTATTTTGATTAATAAACTCAACCATTTAGGTTTCTCAGCACCTGTTATATCCTGGATAAACAACTGGCTGAGTAGGAGGACACAGAGAGTAAGGATGAATGGTGTATTGTCAGAAGTGGGTGTAGTGACTAGTAGTGTGCCCCAGGGAACTGTTCTGGGCCCAGTGTTGTTTAATTTGTTTATCAGTGATATATACATCTCACCAGATAACATTATGGTTAAATTTGCAGACAACACCAAACTTGGGGGTAAGGTTAATACCCTTACAAATTATCATAATTTATCATCTGATCTCGCCTTAATTGAACAATGGACATTTATTAATAAAATGCACTTTAATGTATCTAAATGTGCAGTACTTCACTTGGGAAAAGATGACCCCAAACAAAAACATCTCTTAAATAAAATTATCATTGGGACATCTTGAATAGAAAAAGACCTGGGAATTTTGGTTAATGATAAATTATCCTCTTCTCATTGTTCCAGACTTGCAAATCAAACCAATGCACTATTACATAGAATAAATAAAACATTTATTTCCAAATTGGAAGAATGCCTTTTAACTTTGTGCAGATCACATATAAGGCCTTATTTAGATTATGGATCTCCATTTTGGAGCCCTTGCTTGAAGTCAGATATTAATAAAATTGAACAGGTTCAACACAGAGTCACTAAGATAGTATCTCATTTTGCTCACTTAGAATATGGCACTAGACTGCAAAAAACGGGATTACATTCTCTTGAGCATAGGTGAACTAGAGGTGATCTTCTGCAACTGTTTAAAATTCTTAAATCACTAGTTCAAATGGCACAATGTGGCATTGTTTATTCATTAAGGAAAATTGTGCCAAGACTTCACAATAAACAAGTGGAAGTTAAAAAAGCAAATAATAATAAGAGGCTAAATTTCTTTACTATCAGATCTCCCGGGATATGGACTAAACTACCCCAGGATATTGTTGATTCACCTAGCATTACAATTTTTAAGAATAAATTAGATAAATGGATGGATGAACAGGATATGGGTTAATGATCCATTTATGTGGAGGACAATCTCGATAGGCAAATCATCTTCTTTTGTCTTATAAATCAAGTAAACCAGGAAAAGTATGTCTCTTTGCAGATGACACAAAGATCCACAACAGGGTTGATACACAAGATGGAGTGGAAAGGAAGAGAAGGGACTTGGCAAGGCTGGAGGAATGGTCAAATGTATGGCAGCTTAGATTCAATGCAAAAAAATGCAAGGTAATGCACCTGGGAAACAAAAATCCAGGGGAACAGTACACAATAGGGGGTGAGATACTGACAACAATAAAAATGGAAAGGGACCGGGGGGTAATTATGTCTGATGACCTAAAGGTGGGCAAGCAATGTGAGAAGGCAGTAAGGAAGGCTGGGGGGATACTGAGATGCATAGGGAGAGGCATCAACAGTAGAAAACAGGAAGTTGTTATCCATCTGTACAGACAGTTGGTGAGACCCCATCTGGAGTACTGTGTGCAGTTCTGGAGACCCCATCTCCATAAAGACATAGACAGAGTGGAGGCTGTCCAGAGAAGGAAAACCAAAATGGTGCAGGGTCTGCACCAGAAGACATATGAAGAGAGACTAATGAAGCTTAATATGAATACCCTTGAGGAAAGAAGGGAGAGGGGGACATGATAGAAACTTTCAAGTACCTCAAGGGAATCGACAAAGTCCAAAAGGGTAGTATCTTTCAGAAAAAGAGATGTGCAAGAACAAGGGGGCACAATTTGAAGATGGGGATGGCTCAGAGGCAATGTGAGGAAGTATTTTTTCATGGAGAGGGTTGTGGATGAATGGAACAGCCTTCCTGAGGAGGTTGTGAAGTCAAGAACAGTGGGAGAATTCAAGAATGCATGGGACAGACATAAAGCAGTCCTAGTGGGGGTGGGAGGAAGTAGGCTGTTTGTTAACTAGGATCTTCAGCTTATCCATTAGGTAGGAAAATGGGCAGACTAGGTGGTCCAAGCGGTCCTTATCTGCCATCAAATTCTAAGTTTTTATGGGAGGATGGTGTGATACCTGAGGACTGGAAGAAGGCGGATGTGATTCTCTTTCACAAAAGTGGGAGCAAGAAAGAGGCAGGAAACTACAGACCTGTCAGCTTGACCTCTGTGGTAAGCAAAGTGATGGAATCACTTCTGAAGGAAAGAATTGTTGAATACCTAGAGGCCAGTGGGGCACAGGACCCAAGACAGCATGGATTCACAGTGGGAAGGTCATGTCAGATGAATCTAATTGATTTCTTTGACTGGGTGACCAAAGTAGTAGACCAGAGAGGGGCTGTGGACATGGAATACCTAGACTTTAGCAAAGCATTTGACACAGTCCCACACAAAAGATTAATAGTCAAATTAACCAGCCTGGGAGTGGGTCCCAGGGTAGTAGCCTGGGTATAACATTGGCTGGACAACAGGACACAGAAGGTAATTGCAAATGGAGTCCACTCAGAAGAAAGATGGATTACTAGTGGGGCACCACAGGGTTCAATACTGGGTCCAGTGCTTTTTAATGTCTTTATAAGTGACATTGCAGAGGGACTGGAAGGAAAAGTATGTCTCTTTTCAGATGACACAAAGATCTGCAGCAGGGTTGAAATGCAAGGAGGCACGGAAAGGATGAGAAGGGACTTGGCATGGTTGGAAGAATGGTCAGAAGTATGGCAGCTAGAATTCAATGCAAAGAGTGCAAAATAATGCACCTGGGAAACAAAAACCAAGGGGAAGATTACATAATGGGGGAGGAGGTAGTAACAAAAGCAAAAATGGAAAGGGGCCTGGGGGTAATCATATCAGATGACCTTAAGCTTAGCAAACAATGTGAGAAGGCAGTAGGGAGGGCTGGGGGGATACTGGGATGTATAGGGACAGGCATCACCAGCAGAAAACAGGAAGTTGTTATCCCTCTGTACAGACAGTTGGTGAGACCCCATCTAGAGTACTGCATCCAGTTCTGGAGACCCCATCTCTGCAAGGACATAGACAGGATAGAAGCAGTCCAGAGGAGGCAACTAAAATGGTGCAGGGTCTGCAAGAGAAGCCATACAAGGAGAGACTAAAGGAGCTTAATATGTATACCCTTGAGGAAATGAGGGAGAGGGGGGACATGATAGAAACTTTAAGTACCTCAGTGGAATCAACAAAGTCCAAGAGGGTAGCATCTTTCAGAAAAAAAGATGTGCAAGAACAAGGGGACACAATTTGAATATGGGGGGTGGTGGTTCAGGGGCAATGTGAGGAAGTATTTTTTCACAGAGATTGTGGTGGATGCCTGGAACAGCCTTCCTGAGGAGGTTGTGGGGTCTAAAACTATGGGAGAATTCAAGAATGCATGGGACAGACATAAGGCAATTTTTGTTGGGGGTAGGAAGAAATAAGCTGTTGGTTAACTAGGATCTGCAGCTTATCCTGTAGCTTATCCTGTGACAGACTAGGTGGACCAAGCAGTCCTTATCTGCCATCAAAGTTTATGTTTCTATGTAGTTCACCAAGAAGTTAATTCCAGCATTGGACTTAAAGTAAAAAGCGTACTAGGCAGGAAGAGGTCAATGACAGTGTTGAAAATGAATGGTTTCAGGTAAAGGTAAATAAGGTGGCCAAAAAGGGTAGAAAGGCCAGTAAATTTGAAATACCTCTCTTGAATCACTTCGATCCTCTACGCTATTTTGAGATGAACCCAGACGGTATCGTAGAGATGGTGAACTTAGTGCCAGCCTCAGCTACAGAATTGGCTGAATCAAATCAAGATTGTTAGGGTGTAACTGATGCTAGAGAAGGGTCAATAAATGCAGAAGACGCACCTCAGCAGTCATGAGAACAATTACCTAGCACTAAAGTAGATGAAGTAGAGCCATGCCTAATATTCTTTTCAGAGCGCACTCCAATAGAAGGAATCATAGTCATGACTACAAATACCTTAGTTCTTAGAAAAATCCTGGTTTTGGGAGACTCTGATAAAGCATATGGATAGAGATATATGTAACCAAGACAAATATAACAGGACACTATCGAGCTTTAGGGGAGCCAGACTATCAGATGTTACATATATGGCACCGAACATAATAAAATAGGCAGGAGAAAACCCTGTGGTTATTGCCCATGCTGGAGCCAACAATGTCCTGAATGAACCCATTAAACAAATCCAGGAAGATTATGTTGCCTTAACAAACAAATGTATAGACCTGGGTTATGAAATAGTACTGTCAGAAATTTTACCAATACCAAAAGCAAATTACACTCAAAACAAAAAATTACATTTCATTAATAACTGGTTAAGAAAATGGTGTCTCCAACAAAACAAAATGCATTACACATTGGGAAACATTTCTTGAGATGAGACTGGATGAACACCACTGTAAATGTTAGTTTTCAATATTATTTCTTTATTCTCTTCTTACAAAATAAGATGGGGCAACAGTTTAATGGTCAAATCCACTTCATCAGGCCCATGCTGTGTTGTTTTTCTAAAATCACAGAAAATATAAAAAGAAAGTTTTCAATTCCTTGGTATAAATTACTAAATCATAGTTTGGCTCACTCCACATCGGAGACAATAATACCATTACAGTTCACAATAGTTCCTTACTCAGTCATAAATATTCTTTTCATATTTATTACTCATATTCAATATTAAACATATCCACACCAACATCACTATTCTTCAAATAGTTTCCATTTAAAGATTTATAGCTCAGTATGTACCTTAAGCACTATTTCAAGAATCTTTAATCCAATTATGTGTTTAATTAAAGTACTTCCTCAGCCAGCAAATTTTTCTTTGTGGAAATCCTAAAGAAAATAAAGTTTAGAATTATTCATATAATTATATGACCATGAAACTGTTGCCCCATCTTAATTTGTGAGAAGAGAATAAAGAAATAATATTGAAAACTAACATTTACAGTGGTGTTCATCCATTCTTATTTACATTGAATTAATTTGGTTGGTGCTGATGGTTGACCCAATAATAAGTTTATTCACAAATTGGCATCCTGGAATCCATTTGTTTCTCTAAACATTTCTTGAGAAGCAAGAATTATATTACTGGGATGGTCTTCACCTAAGCAAAAGAGGAAGTAGAGTATTGGAGAAACATTTGTTGGATTACATTAATCACTCTTTAAACTAGTTAAAAAGGGGGAGAGAAACTAGTCAAGGTACTCTCTAGAATCACATAAATAAAAAGACAACGGAGGCAGTAGAAAGGCTGCAGATTTAATAAATCAAGTAAAGTACAATGATATTTTGGACTTAAAGCTAATATTATTAAATATAAGAAGTCTAAGAAATAAGATAGAGGAACTCACTTACATTATGAACACAAACAACATTGATATAGCAGGAGTTACAGAATCCTGGTATAATGACATAGACTGGGATACGAACATACAAGGGTACACCAAAATGCAGAAAAACAGGAGTGATAGAAGAGGTGGGGGAGTGGTACTATATATAAAAGAAGATGTAAAACCATGTGAGCTACATAACTCCGACAATGATTATGAATTTATTTGGGTTCAAATAAAACTTACTAACCATAAAATAACATTAGGATTAGGGTATAGGCCCCCAGGTTTAGACAAAGAAGAAAGTGAACAACTCATAGACTACATGGAGAAACACGTAATATCACAAAACACAACAATAATGGGGACTGTAATTTTCCAGCATAAAATGAGACACTATGGAAAGTAGTAATCACTTAGAGAAGAAATTTATCATCAGTTTCACTATACATAATAACCTAGATCAACTTGTAAATCAACCCACGAGGGGTACCAACATACTCGACTTGGTATTAACAAATGGAACTAATAACATCTGTGGAATAAACCTAATGCCCCCTCTAGGGAACATTGATCTCCTTAACATTGGATTTAATTACCATTCAAATCATATGCTAACTAAAGGGAAATCAATTTTTTAAAATTACAAGAAAGCTAATTATAAAAAGATACAGGATTTTCTAACAAGCTGGGACTGGCGTAAGGCTCTCCAGACCACTGATGTGAACAACATATGGAGTAAAATACAACAAAAATTAGACTACTGTATAGACACAAAGGTCCCAAATATTAAGAAATATAATAACAATAAAAGACAACCCCCTTGGTGGAGCAGAGACATCATGAAACTCATTAAAAGGAAAAAAAGGTTATTTAAAAAGTTCAGGAAAGATCAAACCGTTTGTTTTAAATTTAAAACTAAAACACTGTAACAAACAATTAAAAAGCATAATCAGAAAATCAAAAAGAAATATGGAACTAAATCTCATAAATAAGGTTAAGGACAACAAAACACAGTTCTCTAATTATATAGGTTCACTACGTGGAAATCAGAAAGGGGTAGGACCAGTAATTACCAACCATGGCACATTAACCGATGAAGTGGATATAGCAACTGAACTAAATACTTACTTTCTAACTGTACATGAACCCAAAGAGGCAATACAGAAACCAGTACCTACTTCCATGGATAATTATACACCTATTACAGAAACTGAAATCCACACAATTATTAAGGGGCTTAAATCCAGTGGTTCAGCAGGCCCAGATGGAATAACACCAAGATTTCAACAGGAATTGTCAAAAGAAATAGTAGGACCAGTTACACGCCTTTATAATTTATCATTGCTAAATGGAAAAGCATTACCGGAATGGAGGCAAGCATTTATAACTCCAAAATATAAGTCAGGAAATAGATCTGAAGCTAAGAATTACAAGCCTATAAGCCTAACGTCAGTCATAGGCAAAATACTCGAAAGAGTTATTCAACATAGAATACTGGCTCATATGGCAAAAGAAGGAATAATAGATAGTTCACAACACGGGTTTACCAAGGGGAGATCATGTCTTACTAACCCGATGTCTTTCTTCGACCGGTCAGTGCAACCTTGGAGAAGGGGGTACTGGTAGATGTCATATACCTGGACTTTGCAAAGGCCTTTGACAAAGTATCCCATAAAGCATTAATTAAACACCTATAAAAGATCAAGTTGGATAATAGCATTGTAAGCTGGATAACATCCTGGTTGGAGAACAGGAGACAGAAAGTTGTAATCAAGGGATATCAGTCAGAATGGGGAGAAGTGACAAGTGGGGTACCTCAGGGCTCAGTCCTGGAGCCCATACTATTTAACATCTTGGTGAGTACCTTACAGACATCTGATAATGCATGACTAACTAAATATGCCGATGATTGTAAACTAAGGGCCTTGGTACAATCTCCATCTGATGGACAAAAACTTCAGGATAATCTAGACAAATTAACGGCTTGGACCAAAGAAAATAAAATGCAGTTTAAAATCTCTAAGTGCAAAGTGATACATTTTGGTGCTAGTAATCCTAACTTCAGATACAACATAGAAAAGCAGGTGTAAGAAACCATTACTGAAGAAAGAGATCTGGAATAGTAATTACTAATAAATTAACAACAGAAGTTCACACCAGAAAAATTGCTAAAAAATGTCACAAACTACTGGGCTGCAGCTTATCCAATATCAAGAGTAGAGAATCCAAAATCTTGATAACCTTTATATACAAGCCTCATCAGACCACATACGGAATATTGTTCTCAGTTTACGGCAGCAAACACCGTTAAAGGTAGGAAACTTAAAGACTGAGTTCAAAGGAAATCAACAAAAAAATAAGGGGGCTACAACAATTCCCATATAATGACAGAATAAAAAAAAACTGGATCTGTACTCAGCCGAGTACAGACAACTAAGAGGTGATCTGTGCCTAATATTCAGGGCAATACACGATGAGTGCTTGATGGAAAGCACAAGCGTTAGTAGGAGTCAGGAACCAATCCAAAAAACAAGGTCCCATGGACTTAGACTTAAAGGCAAAAATAACACTACAAAGAAACAATGTGATTTCTTCACGCACAGAATAATACAAAGTTGGAACACACTACCATCACATATTGCTGAGAGCAGTAACATCATGACATTTAAAAACAGATTGGATCAGCATATGGAGGATAAAAGATACATGTTCCACCTATGGCAAATTGTCCAAAGAACTCATAATAAACTATGAAACTATGAAGGCCACACACCATTATATTCCACTTTTCTGGGTATAATTATTTTAGTTTTCTTAAAAATGACCGGGTTAATTCATCCTACCAGTTATTCATTTCAGATGGCATCTCTATACCTTAAAATCTAAAATAAGTTTGTACAAAGCAAGGTATAGACTTAACAGGTCCATGCTATTGTCAAGGTTTTGTTTAAGTTGGCCCTAGTGTAATAACGCAACACTGAACATTGCATTAGGCTGTCGTGCAGGTTGAGCAAATATCATTGTGACTGATGTGCTGTGTCACCACCTCTGCCAGTGGGAGCTGTGGTAGATAATTGACTATTCATTTCTGTGGCAGAATGCAGCAATTTCATTAGCTAATGTATGATGTTATAGCATTAATAACATCACATTCTTAGCATGGAGGAGATTGGATATAAAAAGAGGAGAAAGGAACCAGGTTATATGGATAAATGGGAATATTAATAAAGAATCACCAAGAACAGTGAATTCTGTGGTACTGCTGAAGTTCTGCAGTAGATTGCAAGTTCTGCACAAAATTCTGCAGCCGCAGAATTCTAGGGGCCTTGATCTCCCATTGATATCGCATTGTTTGCTGCAATAAATCTATTGCAGAATTCTGCACAGTTGGGTTTCGTTCTAGTGGCCTTCACTGTATACGTGAGACCATTGTGTCTCCACCTTTTAAAGGTAATGTCCATGGTGGAAAGAAGGAAGTCATCATTAGTGGCTAGGACTCTACAATAGTAAGTGATGATGTCGAAGCTGGTGTGATGGCTGAGCCCATACCTGACCATGAGGGTTTGGGCAATAAAATAGTTAAATACAGTGAGGGGCAGAGTAGCAACACGAGCAGAAAAGAGAATGGGGCCTATATCAAATAGATCACTGATCGTCATTTCAATATTTTTCCAGGGAGGAAGCATGTGGCAGAATCCAGTTACAAATAGTATTTAAATGAGACACTGAAGCATAATTTAGAAGATTCCGGAGATTCAGGCCTCTTTTATCTAAGGGGAGTTGTAGAATAGAATAACAAATTCAGGGACATTGTCCTCCCCAGATAAAGCATGAGATCCACTTATTCCAAGAAGAAAAGTAATGTAGTTCCAGGAATCCCCTGAATTCTTGACATCTGTCGCTGCAGTTCTCTAGGTGGGTGGAGTCTTCCCTTGGTACAGAACCCAAAGGGCATTGCACATCTGCATCTGTTCGCCACTATCTCAAAGAGAAAGGAAATTATTTGCAAAAAAATTCATTTTTGCACCAGTTAAAGTTCAAATTAACTCATTCCTCTCTCTGTTATAAATTAAAAGTACTATATTCTGTTTGACGCACTGTCCCACTATAAAAGAGCAGATTCTTAGTATAGTAACAGCTGCTCCCCCAGCATAGTTGATAACTGACCTGGCCAGGAGTTTGCTGCAGAAATCATTTAGTGAAATGCTCTGTTTTTAAAAAGTTATAACCTCCATAATTTTAGTTGGGGACACTGCCAAGAAAAACAGACCGACTTCCCAAAAGCAAAGCTACACCCCCATGCCGGCCCATGCAGCCCAGTTTTGGAATGTCACATAATAAAGGCTGTGAGTGCATGCTCCATTGAGTTCTATGGGGGCAATATTTCTACACATTATTATACCAGTTACACTCGCAACTGTAACAAATCAGAGCCACTGATCGACTGACTAATAGGGTGTGTAGATCATGTATGTATGATGTATTTATGTAATTATCAAAAATAAAATGTAAAAAAAAAAGATTTATTTAGTAGCTGAATGCCATGTAGGAGTTGTTCATCAGGACCAAAGCTACCTGGGTATTGTTGTCACTGTTTTCTCAGTTAGAACTAGCTTGAGTGCTTGGCGTCACTGCTAAAAATATAATTATAGTGTATGGTAGAATGCTGTTCTGCATGGAAACCCTTGCTTAGAACATTATAGTGTATGGTTAGCCATTGTTCTAGATGTCACAGTGTTGTTGTACTGTACTGAGTACATCACTAGTGCAGCACAGCAACATTGAATGTCATCACACATGTGCGATGAAGTGGCCATGGTCATCAGAGCTAGCCAATGAAGAGACTGATGCTGAAGAGAACCGCAACAGCCTGCAGCACGTTAAGATAAGGGACCTTTTTTCTGGACTCAGGCTGATTGCCCTTACACTACAAAAGATTGTGTTTTGGCAATCATACACATACAATGGCAGTTTTTAACGCTCTATGTTTTCATGGTAATGAGACCTCTCGAGCTTCACTCTCAAGGTGTCTTGTTTCCAAAAAAAACTCTTGAGTGAAAAACAATGTTGTTGTGTATGACTGCTCATACATAATCCTCTATGAATTCTGTAGGACTGTTCAAGAGTGAGAAGATAGGGCTGTACTGAAAGGGTAATGCACATGTGTGTGCCTCAACAAGTCTGTCCGTCTTTCAGTTCCAGTAGTCAGCTAACAGATTAAGACAGCAAGAGGCAAGTAATGACCGTGACTATTTACGGCTGTTCTTTACCCAAGTTCAAGGTACAGCCTTACACCCTGAGACATGAACATTGAGCACTGCTATACTGGTCTCACCTGTAGGTGTCAGCAGGCTTTGGGACAAATTGAAGATGCACTTGGCTTCTATGCTCTTGTCCGAGGTCTGTATTGTGTGGGGTAGCATGAGAGAACCTGACACTGCTGGGCACCACTGTACTGGGCAGAGCTGTGGGTGTCAGCAATCCTGTGATACAGTATGTCTGAATTATCCATAAACTGAATCAAGATAGCAGCCAATTCATGGAATCTGACATAGACTGTGATGGCACTGAGAGGTGAGGCATATTTTGTTAATTACTGCCTGTCCATCAATGGCAAGGTGTATGTTAATTACTGCCTACCCGTCAGAGACGAGGTGTATGTCATTAATTACTGCCTGCCCATCAGTGATGAGGTATGTTAATTACTGCCTGCCCATCAGTGATGAGACATATGTTGTTAATTATTGCCTGTCCATTAATGATGAGATATATGTTGTTAATTACTGCCTCTCCATTAATGATGAGACATATGTTGTTGATTATTGCCTGTCCATTAATGATGAGGCTTATGTTGTTAATTACTGCCTGTCCATTAATGATGAGGCATATGTTGTTAATTACTGCTGGCCCATCGGTGACAAGGTGTATGTTGTTAATTACTGCCAGCCCATCAATGATGAGGTGTATGTTGTTAATTACTGCCTACCCGTCAGCAACGAGGTGTATGTTGTTAATTACTGCCTGCCCATCAACAACGAGATGAGTGTTGTTAATTACTGCCTGCCCATCCGTCTTTCGGATGAGATGTTAAACCGAGGTCCCATCTGCCTGGATTGGCGGTAGTTCAGGTGGATGTTAAAGATCCCATGGCACTTATTGAAAAGAGTAGGGGAATTTCCCTGGTGTCCTGGCCAAATTTTCCTCATTCACTAAAAATACCACCAACAGCTTAATCTGGTTCAAGATCAGTTGGCATTCATCTGTTTCTCTCTCCTCCGGGTTGTGCCTGAAAATAGGCAGGATTTATGTAGTACACTTACCCAGTCAACAAAAACTAAATAAAAAATAAATATATAAATAAATGAGGTGTCTGCTGTTAATTACTGGCTGCCTATCAGTGACATATAGAATACTGGATGGTCACCCATCCACAACAAGGCTGTGTTTCCCTTGAGGGAGTTGATGACATCATCAAGACCGTGAGAGGGAAACAGATTAAGTTGTGGATGGGCGACCATCCACTGTTTTATATAGTATAAGGCTTAGAGCTTATTGTTGATGAACATTTTTTTGTTTTGGTTGCTGGCTTGTTTTACCTTGTTTCTCACTCGAGCATCTCCCTGCTCCCACTCGCTTCAAATTTGTCCCGCTTCTTGCTGCCACTCACTCCTGCTTCTCCCTGCTCCTGCTGGCACTTGTTTCACTTGTTGCCACTTCTGCTCCCTCTGGTGTCAGCATTAGTACTTTTTAAAATAAAAAAAAAATCACTTTTGTGACACGGAGCGATGGTAGCTCCTCGTGTCAAAATGGGCAGAGTCCTCTACTCGCCACTCACTAAACTACCGCTGCCATGTTTCCAGTATTTTTTTACATCGAGCTTGTCGGTATGAGCCAATCAGAAGGCAGTTCAAAGCTAAAAGCTGTTGTACTCTCGTTCTGACTTCACGGCGATAGTACAACTTTTTTTGACATTTGAACTGCCCTGCAACAAGATTTAGAAAGCCACCGGTTTTCATCAACAATAAGCCCTAACCATATACTATAAGGTGTATGTTGCTAATTACTGCCTGCCCATTAATGATGAGGCATATGTTGTTAATTACTGCCTGCCCATCAACAACAAGGTGTATGTTGTTAATTACTGTTGACCCATCAGTAACGAGGTGTATGTTGTAAATTACTGCCTGTCCATTAATGACAAGATGAATGTTGCTAATTACTGCCTGCCCGTCAATGATGAGGCATATGTTGGTAATTACTGTCTACCCACCAATGATGGGTGTATGCTATTAATTGGTGCCTGCCCATCAGTGACTAGGTGAATATTGTTAATTACTGCCTTCTCATCAATGATGGGTGTATGTTGTTAATTACTGCCTGCCCATCAATGATGCGTGTATGTTGTTAATTACTGCCTGCCCATCAATGGCGAGGCATATGTTGTTAATTGCCTGTCCATCAGTGACTAGGTGAATATTGTTAATTACTGCCTTCTCATCAATGTTGAGGTGTATGTTGTTAACTACTGCTTGCCCATCGGTGAGGAGGTGTATGTTGTTAATTACTGCCTGCACATCATTAATGAGGTGAATGTTGTTGATTACTGAATGTCCATCAATGACGTGGTATATGTAGTTAATTACAGCCTGTCCATCAATGATGGGTGTATGTTGTTAATTACTTCCTGCCCATCAATAACGAGGTGTATGTTTTTAATTACAGCCTGCCAATCAATGACATTACTTTTTGTCTCAAGAGTCCATGGGTGGCTGCCTAGATTAGATCTGTGGATGATTTTGATGTTTTATCTCTGGATTCTTGACATCTACTGTATAGGCAGATATGTAACCCTAGTACCTTACACTGAAGATCTTTTCATTGGCATTACCGTTTTGCAGGCCTCAGCAATGTTTCTGTCACCTTTAATAACAGTAAAAGTAAATAGTTCTGATAATTCATAAATTACCAATAAAAATAATATCTAACTTTCTTTTTACTGCTTCAAACCTTCAACAGTAAGCCAAATGAGGTTTATTTTTGTTGGTTCACTTACCACTGTGGTTAGAGACTTCTCCTTCAGCGCATGGGACACAGTCATAGCAGCAGGCAGGTTTCCCCCTTTGGACAGCTTTTCTAAAGCCTGGGAGACAACTTTCACTGCACACAGATCTGGGAGGCTGTGGATGTGAAGAAAGATATATAATTTGGTAATAAAATATAACATAGATGATCTCAGTTCATAGTGCTTTAAGCCATAGGTAATTTCTCACCACACAAAACAAATATGGCCACGTATTTAGAAAATGTCAGCTGTGCGTGCCCCTACACCCCTTCAGACGCTGTGATATTTAAACAGACAGAGAGTGGTGCTATCTGACTTAATATTGGTCCATGTCAGCACAGTTCTAAACCAATCTGTGCAGACCCAGCATGGACCAGAGCTGTATATGGACAACGGGAATACAGCTGCCTGATATTGCCAAGATCACCATGGGTAATATTCAGCCCCAGCATGGACCGGAGCTGTATATGGACAACGGGTATAGAGCTGACTAATATTGCCAAGATCCCCATTGGTAATATTCAGCCCCAGAATGGA
Organism: Neoceratodus forsteri; assembly: GCA_016271365.2. Taxonomy (NCBI): domain Eukaryota; kingdom Metazoa; phylum Chordata; order Ceratodontiformes; family Ceratodontidae; genus Neoceratodus; species Neoceratodus forsteri. The sequence continues at coordinate 16,851,503 of CM028129.1, read as the reverse complement.
CCAGAGTTGTATATGGACAATGGGTATAGAGTGGCCTAAAATTGCCAAGATCCCCATTGGTAATATTCAGCCCCAGCATGGACCAAACCTGTATATGGACAACGGGTATAGTGCTGCCTGATATTGCCCGGGATCCCCATGGGTAATATTCAGTGCTAGTAGGGACGGGAGCTGTATATGGAAAACAGGTATAGCGTCGTCTGATATTGCCAAGATAACCATGGGCAATATTCAGTCCCAGCACGGACCAGAGCTGTATATAGGCAACGGGTATAGCACTGCCTGATATTGCCAAGATCCCCATGGGCAATATTCAGTCCCGGCACAGACCAGAGCTGCATATGGAGAACAAGTATAGTGCCGCCTGATATTGCCAAGATCCCCATAAGTAATATTCAGCCCCAGCATGGACCAGAGCTATACATGGACAATGGGTATAGTGCTGCCTGATATTTCCAAGACCCCCATGGGTAATATTCTGCACCAGCACAGACCAGAGCTGTACACTGACAATGGGTATAGAGCAATCTCATATTGCCAAGATCCCCATTGGTAATATTCAGTCCCAGCATGGACCGGAGCTATACATGGACAACGGGTATAGTGCTGCCTGATATTGCCAAGATCGCCATGGGAAATATTCAGCTACAGCATGGACCAGAGCTGTACATGGACAATGGGTATAGAGCTGCCTGATATTGCCAAGATCCCCATGGGAAAAATTCAGTCCCAGCATGGGCAAGAGCTGTATATGATCATTGGGTATAGAGCCACCTGATATTGCCAAGATCCCCATGGCTAATAATCAGCCCCAGCATGGACGGGAGCTGAATAAGGACAACTGGTATAAAGCTACCTGATATTGCCAAGATCCCCATGGGAAATATTCTGCCCCGGGCACAGACCAGAGCTGTATAAGGACAATGGGTATAGAGTTGCCTGATATTGCCAAGATCCCAGTGGGTAATATTCAGCATCGGCATGGACCAGAGCTGTACATGAACAATGGACATAGAGCTGCCTGATATTGCCAAGATCCCCATGGGAAATATTCTGCCCCAGCATGGACCAGAGCTGTGTATGGACAATGTGTATAGCACTGCCTGGTATTGCAAAGATCCCCATGGGTAATATTCTGCCCCAGCATGGACCAGAGCTGTATATGGACAAGGGGTATAGTGCTGCCTGCAATTGCCAAGATCCCCATGGGTAATACTCTGCCCCCTGCATGGACCAGAGCTGTACATGAACAATGGGTATAGCGCTGCCTGATATTGCCAAGATCCCCACGGATAATATTCAGCCCCAGCATGGACCAGAGCTGTACATGGACAATGGGTATTGTGCTGCCTGATATTGCTAAGATCCCAATGGGTAATATTCAGCCCCAACACGTAACGGAGCTGTACATGGGCAATGGTTATAGAGCTGCCTGATAGTGCCAAGATCTCAATGGGTAATATTCAGCCCCAGCACAGACCGGTGCTGTATATGGACAATGGGTATAGCGCTGTCTGATATTGCCAAGATCCCCATGGGTAATATTCAGCTTTAGCACGGACCAGAGCTGTACATGGACCACAGGTATAGAACTGCCTGATATTGACAAGATCCCCATGGGTAATATTCAGCCCTATCATGTACCAGAGCTGTATATGGACCACAGGTATAGAGCTGTTTGATATTGCCAAGATCCCCATGGCTAATATTCAGCTCCAGCACGGACCAGAGCTGCACATGGACCACAGGTATAGAGCTGCCTGATATTGCCAAGATCCCCATGGGTAATATTCAGCCCCACAATGGACAGGAGCTGTACATGTACAATGGCTATAGCGCTGTCTGATATTGCCAAAATCCCCATGGGTAATATTCAGCCCCAGCATGGACCAGAGCTGTATATGGACAACGGGTATAGCACTGCCTAATATTGCCAAGATCCTCATGGGTAATATTCAGCCCCAGCATGGACCAGAGCTGTATATGGACAACGGTTATAGCGCTGCCTGATATTGCCAAGATCCCAATGGGTAATATTCAGCCCAAGCATGAACAAGAGCTGTATATGGACAATGGGTATAGCGCTGTCTGATATTGCCAAGATCCCCATGGGTAATATTCAGCCCCAGCACGGACCAGAGCTGTACATGGACGACAGGTATAGAGCTGTCTGATATTGCCAAGAATTGCAAGGGAAATATTCAGCCCCTGCATGGACCAGAGCTGTATATGGACAAAGGGTATAGCGCTGCCTGATATTGCCAAGAATCCCAAGGGAAATATTCAGCCCTTGCATGGACCAGAGCTGTACATGGACCACAGGTATAGAGCTGCCTGATATTGCCAAGATCCCCATGGATAATAGTCAGCTCCACCACAGTCCGGAGCTGTACATGGACAATGGGTATAGCGCTGTCTGATATTGCCAACATTCCCATGGGTAATATTCAGCCCCAGCACGGACCAGAGCTGTATATGGACAATGGGTATAGGATGGCCTGATATTGCAAAGATCCCCATGGTAAAAATTCAGTCCCAGCATGGGCCAGAGCTGTATATGGACAATGTGTATAGAGCTTCCTGATATTGCCAAAATCACAATGGCTAATAATCAGCCCCAACATGGAACGGAGCTGTAAATGGACCACTGGTACAAAGCTGTCTGACATTGCCAAGATGCCGGTGGGTAATATTCAGCACCGGCAGGGACCAGAGCTGTATATGGACAACGGGTATAGCACTGACTGATATTGCCAAGATCCCCATGGGTAATATTCAGCCCCAGCATGGGCCAGAGCTGTACATGGACCACAGGTATAGAACTGCCTGATATTGACAAGATCCCCATGGGTAATATTCAGCCCTATCATGTACCAGAGCTGTATATGGACCACAGGTATAGAGCTGTTTGATATTGCCAAGATCCCCATGGCTAATATTCAGCTCCAGCACGGACCAGAGCTGCACATGGACCACAGGTATAGAGCTGCCTGATATTGCCAAGATCCCCATGGGTAATATTCAGCCCACAATGGACAGGAGCTGTACATGTACAATGGCTATAAGCTGTCTGATATTGCCAAAATCCCCATGGGTAATATTCAGCCCCAGCATGGACCAGAGCTGTATATGGACAACGGTATAGCACTGCCTAATATTGCCAAGATCCCCATGGGTAATATTCAGCCCCAGCATGGACCAGAGCTGTATATGGACAATGGTTATAGCGCTGCCTGATATTGCCAAGATCCCCATGGGTAATATTCAGCCCAAGCATGAACAAGAGCTGTATATGGACAATGGGTATAGCGCTGTCTGATATTGCCAAGATCCCCATGGGTAATATTCAGCCCAGCGGACCAGAGCTGTACATGGACGACAGGTATAGAGCTGTCTGATATTGCCAAGAATTGCAAGGAAATATTCAGCCCCTGCATGGACAAGAGCTGTATATGGACAAAGGGTATAGCGCTGCCTGATGTTGCCAAGAATCCCAAGGGAATATTCAGCCCTGTATGGACCAGAGCTGTACATGGACCACAGGTATAGAGCTGCCTGATATTGCCAAGATCCCATGGATAATAGTCAGCTCCACCACAGTCCGGAGCTGTACATGGACAATGGGTATAAGCGCTGTCTGATATTGCCAACATTCCATGGGTAATATTCAGCCCCAGCACGGACCAGAGCTGTATATGGACAATGGGTATAGGATGGCCTGATATTGCAAAGATCCCCATGGTAAAATTCAGTCCCAGCATGGGCCAGAGCTGTATATGGACAATGTGTATAGAGCTTCCTGATATTGCCAAAATCACAATGGCTAATAATCAGCCCAACATGGAGACGGAGCTGTAAATGGACCACTGGTACAAAGCTGTCTGACATTGCCAAGATGCCGGTGGGTAATATTCAGCACCGGCAGGGACCAGAGCTGTATATGGACAACGGGTATAGCACTGACTGATATTGCCAAGATCCCCATGGGTAATATTCAGCCCCAGCATGGGCCAGAGCTGTACATGGACAACAGGAATAGTGCTGCCTGATATTGCAAAGATCCCCATGGGAAATATTCTCCCCCAGCATGGACCAGAGCTGTATATGGACAAGGGTTATAGTGCTGCCTGCAATTGCCAAGATCCCATGGGCAATACTCTGCCCCAGCATTTAACAGAGCTGTGTATGGAGAAGGGGTATAGCACTGCCTGATATTGCCAAGATCCCCATGGGTAATATTCAGCCCCAGCACGGACAGGAACTGTACATGGGCAACGGTTATAGAACTGCCTGATAGTGCCAAGATCTCAGTGGGTAATATTCAGCCCCAGCACAGACTGGTGCTGTATGTGGACAACGGGTATTGAGCTGCCTGATATTGCCAAGATCCACATGGGTAATATTCAGCCCCAGCACAGACCAGAGCTGTATATGGACAATGAGTATAGCACTGCCTGATATTGCCAAGATCCCAATGGGTAATATTCAGCCCTATCATGGACAGGAGCTGTATACGGACCACAGGTATATAGCTGTCTGATATTACCAAGATCCCCATGGCTAATATTCAGCCCCAGCATGGACCAGAGCTGAATATGGACAATGGGTATAGCACCGCCTGATATTGCCAAGATCCCCATGGGTAATATTCAGCCCCAGCACGGACCAGAGCTGTACATGGACAATGGGTATAGAGCTGCCTGATATTGCCAAGATCCCCATGGGAAATATTCTGCCCTGGCATGGGCCAGAGCTGTATATGGGCAATGGGTATAGAGCTGCTGGATATTGCCAAGATCCCCAAGGGTAATATTCAGGCCCAGCATGGACCAGAGCCGTATATAGTCAACAGGTATAGCACTCTCAGATATTGCCAAGATCCCCATGGGTAATATTCAGCCCCAGCATGGACCAGAACTGTATATAGACAACGAGTATAGCACTGCCAGATATTGCCAAGATCACCATGGGCAATATTCAGTCCCTGCACAGACCAGAGCTGTATATGGACAACGAGTATAGCACTGCCAGATATTGCCAAGATCACCATGGGCAATATTCAGTCCCGGCACAGACCAGAGATGTATATGGACAACGAGTATAGTGCTGCCCGATATTGCCCAGATCCTCATAGGTAATATTCAGCCCCAGCATGGACCAGAGCCGTACATGGAAAATGGGTATAGTGCTGCCAGATATTGCCAAGACCTGCATGGGTAATATTCTGCACCAGCACAGACCGGAGCTGTACATGGACAATGGGTATAGAGCTATCTCATATGGCCAAGATCCCCATGAGTAATATTCAGCCCCAGCATGGGCCGGAGCTATACATGGACAACGGGTATAGTGCTGCCTGATATTGCCAAGATCCCCATGGGTAATATTCAGCCCCAGCACGGACCAGAGCTGTGTATGCACAGTGGGAATAGAGCTGCCTGATATTGCCAAGATCCCCATGGGAAATATTCAGCTACAGCATGGACCAGAGCTGTACATGGACAATGGAAATAGAGCTGCCTGATATTGCCAAAATCACCATGGGAAAAATTCAGTCCCAGCATGGGCCAGAGCTGTATATGGACATCGGGTATAGAGTTGCCTGATATTGCCAAGATCCCGGTGGGTAATATTCGGCACTAGCACGGACCAGAGCTGTGTGTGGACAATGGGTATAGCACTGACTGATATTGCCGCCTAGATTCCCATGGGTAATATTCAGCCCCAGCATGCGCCAGAGCTGTACATGGACTACAGGTATAGTGCTGTCTGATACAGCCAAGATTCCCATGGGAAATATTCTGCCCCAGCATGGACCAGAGCTGTGTATGGACAATGTGTATAGCATTGCCTGGTATTGCAAAGGTCCCCATGGGTAATATTCTGCCCCAGCATGGACCAGAGCAGTATATGGACAAGGGGTATAGTGCTGCCTGCAATTGCCAAGATCCACATGGGTAATACTCTGCCCCTGCATGGACCAGAGCTGTACATGGACAATGGGCATAGCGCTGCCTGATATTGCCAAGATCCCCAAGGGTAATTTTCAGCCCCAGCACGGACCAGAGTTATACATGGACAACGGGTATTGTGCTGCCTGATATTGCTAAGATCCCAATGGGTAATATTCAGCCCCAGTACGTAATAGAGCTGTACATGGGCAATGGTTATAGAGGTGCCTGATAGTGCCAAGATCTCAATGGGTAATTTTCAGCACCAGCACAGACCGGTGCTGTATATGGACAACGGGTATTGAGCTGCCTGATTTTGCCAAGATCCACATGGGTAATATTCAGCCCCAGCACAGACTGGAGCTGTATATGAACAACGGGTACAGTGCTGACTGATATTACCAAGATGCTCATGGATAATATTCAGCCCCAGCATGGACCGGAGCTATATATGGACAATGGGTATAGAGCTGTCTGATATTGCCAAGATCCCGATGGGTAATATTCAGCACTATCTTGCACTGGTGCTTTATATAGACCACAGTTGTAGAGCTGTCTGATATTGCCAAGATCCCCATGGCTAATATTCAGCTCCACCACGGACCAGAGCTGTATATGGACAATGGGTTTAGCACTGTCTGATATTGCCAAGATCCCCATGGTAATATTGAGCTCCAGCATGGACCAGAGCTGTACATGGACCACAGGTATAGAGCTGCCTGATATTGCCAAGATCCCCATGAGTAATAGTCAGCCCCACCACAGTCCGGAGCTGTACATGGACAATGGCTATAGCGCTGTCTGATATTGCCAACATCCCCATGGGTAATATTCAGCCCCAGCATGGACCAGAGCTGTATATGGACAACGGGTATAGGGCGGCCTGATATTGCCAAGATCCCCATGGTAAAAATTCAGTCCCAGCATGGGCCAGGGCTGTATATGGACAATGTGCATAGAGCTTCCTGATATTGCCAAGATCCCAATGGCTAATAATCAGCCCCAACATGGAACAGAGCTGTATATGGACCACAGGTACAAAGCTGCCTGACATTGCCAAGATCCCGGTGGGTAATATTCAGCACCGGCAGGGACCAGAGCTGTATATGGGCAACGGGTATAGCACTGAATGATATTGCCAAGATCCCCATGGGTAATATTCAGCCCCAGCATGGGCCAGAGCTGCACATGGACAACAGGAATAGTGCTGCCTGATATTGCCAAGATCCCCATGGGAAATATTATCCCCCAGCATGGACCAGAGCTGTATCTGGACAAGGGTTATAGTGCTGCCTGCAATTGCCCAGATCCCCAAAGGCAATACTCTGCCCCAGCATTTAATAGGGCTGTGTATGGAGAAGGGGTGTAGCGCTGCCTGATATTGCCAAGATCCCCATGGGTAATATTCAGCCCCAGCATGGACAGGAGCTGTACATGGGCAACGGTTATAGAACTGCCTGATAGTGCCAAGATCTCAGTGGGTAATATTCAGCCCCAGCACAGACCGGTGCTGTATGTGGACAACGGGTATTGAGCTGCCTGATATTGCCAAGATCCCCATGGCTAATATTCAGCCCCAGCATGGACCAGAGCTGAATATGGACAATGGGTATAGCACCGCCTGATATTGCCAAGATCCCCATGGGCAATATTCAGCCCCAGTATGGACCAGAGCTGTATATGAACAACAGGTATAGAGCTGCCTGATATTGCCAAGATCCCCATGGGTAATATTCAGCCCCAGCATGGAACAGAGCTGTACATGGACAATGGGTATAGAGCTGCCTGATATTGCCAAGATCCCCATGGGAAATATTCTGCCCTGGCATGGGCCAGAGCTTTATATGGACAATGGGTATAGAGCTGCTGGATATTGCCAAGATCCCCAAGGGTAATATTCAGCCCCAGCACGGACCAGAGCCATATATAGACAACAGGTATAGCACTCTCAGATATTGCCAAGATCCCCATGGGTAATATACAGCCCCAGCACGGACCAGAACTGTATATAGACAACGGGTATAGCACTGCCAGATATTGCCAAGATCACCATGGGCAATATTCAGTCCCGGCACAGACCAGAGATGTATATCGACAACGAGTATAGTGCTGCCCGATATTGCCGAGATCCTCATAGGTAATATTCAGCCCCAGCACGGACCGGAGCTGTATATGCACAATGAGTATAGAGCTACCTGATATTGCGAAGATCCCCATGGGAAATATTCAGCTACAGCATGGACCAGAGCTGTACATGGACAATGGGTATAGAGCTGCCTGATACTGCTTAAAATCCTGTGGGAAAATTCAGTCCCAGCATGGGCCAGAGCTGTGTGGACATCGTATAGAGTTGCCTGATATTGCCAAGATCCCGGTGGGTAATATTTGGCACTGGCACGAACCAGAGCTGTGTGTGGACAAAGGGTATAGCACTGACTGATATTGCCAAGATTCCCATGGGTAATATTCAGCCCCAGCATGGGCCAGAGCTGTACATGGACTACAGGTATAGTGCTGTCTGATATAGCCAAGATTCCCATGGGAAATATTCTGCCCCAGCATGGACCAGAGCTGTGTATGGACAATGTGTATAGCACTGCCTGGTATTGCAAAGATCCCCATGGGTAATATTCTGCCCCAGCACGGACCAGAACAGTATATGGACAAGGGTATAGTGCTGCCTGCAATTGTCAAGATCCACATGGGTAATACTCTGCCCTGCATGGACCAGAGCTGTACATGGACAATGGGCATCGCTGCCTGATATTGCCAAGATCCCTGCTGGTACTTTCAGCCCGCACGGACCAGAGCTATACATGGACAACGGGTATTGTGCTGCCTGATATTGCTAAGATCCCAATGGGTAATATTCAGCCCCAGCACGTAATGGAGCTGTACATGGGCAATGGTTATAGAGGTGCCTGATAGTGCCAAGATCTCAATGGGTAATTTTCAGCACCAGCACAGACGATTGCTGTATATGGACAATGGTATTGAGCTGCCTGATTTTGCCAAGATCTTACAGGGTAATATTCGCCCCAGCACATACTGGGCTGTATATGAACAATGGGTACAGTGCTGACTGATATTACCAAGATGCCCATGGATAATTTTCAGCCCCAGCATGGACCGGAGCTATATATGGACAATGGGTATAGAGCTGTCTGATATTGCCAAGATCCCGATGGGTAATATTCAGCACTACCTTGCACTGGTGCTTTATATGGACCACAGTTGTAGAGCTGTCTGATATTGCCAAGATCCCCATGGCTAATATTCAGCTCCAGCACGGACCAGAGCTGTACATGAACCACAGGTATAGAGCTGCCTGATATTGCCAAGATCCCCATGGGTAATATTCAGCCCCAGCATGAACAAGAGCTGTATATGGACAACAGGTATAGAGCTGCCTGATATTGCCAAGAATCCCAAGGGAAATATTCAGCCCCTGCATGGACCAGAGCTGTACATGGACCACAGGTATGGAGCTGCCTGATATTGACAAGATCCCCATGGCTAGTATTCAGCTCCACAACGGACCAGAGCTGTACATGGACAATGCCTATAGTGCTGCCTGATATTGACAAAATCCCCATGGGTAATATTCAGCCCCAGCATGGACCAGAGCTGTATATGGACAATGGTTATAGCGCTGCATGATATTGCCAAGATCCCAATGGGTAATATTCAGCCCAAGCATGAACAAGAGCTGTATATGGACAATGGGTATAGCGCTGTCTGATATTGCCAAGATCCCCATGGGTAATATTCAGCCCCAGCACAGACCACAGCTGTACATGGACAACAGGTATAGAGCTGCTTGGTATTGCCAAGAATCTCAAGGGAAATATTCAACCCCATCACGGTCGGAGCTGTACATGGACAATGGCTATAGCACTGTCTGATATTGCCAAAATCCCCATTGGTAATATTCAGCCCCAGCATGGACGGGAGCTGTATATGGACAACGGGTATAGTGCTGCCTAATATTGCCAACATCCCCATGGGAAATATTCAGCCCCAGCACGGACCAGTGCTGTACATGGGCAACGGTTATAGAGCTGCCTGATATTGCCAAGATCCCCATCGGTAATATTCAGCCCCAGCATTGACCAGAGCTGTATATGGACAACAGGTATAAAGCTGCCTGATATTGCCAAGAAACCCAAGGGAACCATTCAGCCCCGTACTAACTGAAGCCGTAAGTGGACAATGGGTATGGAGCTGCCTGATATTGGCAAGATCCCCATGGGTAATATTCAGGACCAGCACTTACCAGAGCTGTATATAGACAATGGGTATAGCGCTGCCTGATATTGCCAAGATTACCATGGGTAATATTCAGCCCCAGCACAGACCGAAGCTATACATGGACAACGGGTATAGTGCTGCCTGATATTGCCAAGATCCCCATGGGTAATATTCAGCCCTAGCACTTACCAGAGCTGTATATAGACAACGGGTATAGCGCTGCCTGATATTGCCAAGATTACCATGGGTAATATTCAGCCCCAGCACAGACCGAAGCTATACAAGGACAATGGGTATAGTGCTGCCTGATATTGCCAAGATCCCCATGGGAAATATTCTCCCCCAGCATGGACCAGAGCTGCATATGGACAAGGGTTATAGTGCTGCCTGCAATTTCCAAGATCCCCATGGGCAATACTCTGCCCCAGCATGGAACAGAGCTGTATATGGACATGGGTTATAACGCTCCCTGATATTGCCAAGATCCCCATGGGTAATATTCGGCTCCAGCATGGACCGGAGCTGTATATGGACAATGGGTATAGAGCGGCCTGATATTGCCAAGATCCCCATGGGTAATATTCTGCACCAGCATGGACCGGAGCTGTACATGGACAACGGGTATAGTGCTGCCTGAAATTGCCAAGATCCCCATCGGTAATATTGAGCCCCAGCATTGACCAGAGCTGTATATGAACAACAGGTATATAGCCGCCTGATATTGCCAAGAAACCCAAGGGAACTATTCAGCCCCATACTGACTGGAGCCAAAAGTGGACAACGGGTATGGAGCTGCCTGATATTGCCAAGATCCCTGTGGGTAATATTCAGCCCCAGCACTTACCAGAGCTGTATATAGACAACGGGTTTAGTGCTGCCTGATATTGCCAAGATCCTCATGGGTAATATTCAGCCCCAGCACAGACCAGAGCTATACATGGGCAACGGGTATAGTGCTGCCTGATATTGCCAAGATCCCCATGGGTAATATTCAGCCCCAACATGGACCGGAGCTGTATATGGACAATGTGTATAGAGCTGCCTGATATTGCCAAGATCCCCATGGGAAAAATTCAGTCCCAGCGTGGGCCAGAGCTGTATATGGACATCAGGTATAGAGCCGCCTGATATTTCCAAGATCCCCATGGCTAATAATCAGCCCCAGCATGGACCGGAGCTTTATATGGACAATGGGTATAAAGCTACCTGATATTGCCAAGGTCCCCAGGGGAAATATTCTGCCGCGGCACAGACCAGAGTTGTATATGGACAATGGGTATAGAGCTGTCTGATATTGCCAAGATCCTGGTGGGTAAAATTCAGCACCAGGACGGACCAGAGCTGTGTATGGACAATGTTTATAGCACTGCTTGCAATTGACAAGATCCCCATGGGTAATACTCTGCTCCTGCATGGAGCAGAGCTGTACATGGATAACGGGTATTGTGCTGCCTGATATTGCTAAGATCCCAAAGGGCAATATTCAGCCCCAGCACGGAACGGAGTTGTACATGGGCAATGGTTATGGAGCTGCCTGATAGTGCCAAGATCTCAACGGGTAATATTCATCCCCAGCCCAGACGGGAGCTGTATATAAACAATGAGTACAGCGCTGCCTGATATTGCCAAGATCCCCATGGGTAATATTCAGCCCCAGCATGGATCGGAGCTGTATATGGACAATGGCTAAAGCGGTGTCTGAAATTGCCCAAATCCCTATGGGTAATATTCAGCCCCAGCATGGACCGGAGCTGTATATTGACAACGGGTATAGTGCTGCCTAATATTGCCAAGATCCCAATGGGTACTATTCAGCCCCGGCATGGACCAGAGCCATATATGGACAACGGGTATAGCTCTGCCTGATATTGACAAGATCCCCATGGCTAGTATTCAGCTCCAGCATGGACCAGAGCTGTATATTGACAATGGGTATAGCACTGCCTAATATTGGCAAGATCCCAATGGGTAATATTCTGCTCCAGCATGGACCGGAGCTGTACGTGGGCAACGGGTATAGCGCTGCCTGATATTGCCAAGATCCTCATGGGTAATATTCAACCCGAGCATGGACCAGAGCGTACATGGACAACAGGTGTATAGCCACCTGATATTGCCAAGAAACCCAAGGGAACTATTCAGCCCCTGTACTGACTGGAGCCGTAAATGGACAACGGGTATAGAGCTGTCTGATATTGCCAAGATCCCCATGGGTAATATTCAACCCCAGCACGGACCGGAGCTGTATATGGACAACAGGTATAAAGCTGCCTGATATTGCCAAGATCCTGATGGGTAATATTCAGCCCCAGCATGGACCGGAGCTATTCATAAACAACGGGTATAGTGCTGCCTGATATTGCCAAGATCCCGATGGGTAATATTCAGCACCAGCACGGACCAGAGCTGTGTATGGATAACGGGTATATCACTGACTGATATTGCCAAGATCCCCATGGGAAATATTCTGCCCCAGCATGGACCAGAGCTGTGTATGGACAATGTGCATATCATTGCCTGCAATTGACAAGATCCCCATGGGCAATACTCTGCCCCTGCACAGAGCAGAGCTGTAAATGGATAACGGGTATTGTGCTGCCTGATACTGCTAAGATCCCAATGGGCAATATTCAGCCCCAGCACGGAACGGAGTTATACATGGGCAATGGTTATAGAGCTGCCTGACAGTGCCAAGATCTCAATGGGTAATATTCAGCCACAGCACAGACTGGAGCTGTATATTAACAACAGGTACAGCGCTGACTGATATTGCCAAGATCCCCATGGGTAATATTCAGCCCCAGCATGGACCGGAACTGTATATGGACAATGGGCATAGCACTGCCTGATATTGCCAATATCCCAATGGGTAATATTCAGCCCTATCTTGCACCTGAGCTGTATATGGACCACAGGTATAGAGCTGTCTGATATTGCCTAGATCCCCATGGCTAATATTCAGCTCCGGCACGGACCAGAGCTGTACATGGACCACAGATTTTGAGCTGCCTGATATTGCCAAGATCCTCATGGGTAATATCCAGACCCACCACGGACCGGAGCTGTACATGAACAATGGCTATAGCGGTGTCTGAAATTGCCAAAATCCCTATGGGTAATATTCAGCCCCAGCACGGACCAGAGCTATATATTGACAATGTGTATAGAGTGGCCTGATATTGCCAAGAACCCCATGGGTAATATTCAGCCACGGCATGGACCAGAGCTGTATATGGACAATGGGTATAGCTCTGCCTGATATCACCAAGATCCCCATGGGTAATATTCAGCGCTAGCAGGATTGAAAGATGCATATGGACAACGGGTAAAACGCTGTCTGATATTGATCAGATAACCATGGGTAATATTCAGCCACAGCATGGACCAGAGCTGAATATGGACAATGGGTAAAGCACTGCCTGATATTGCCAAGATCCCCATGGGCAATATTCAGCCCCAGCACAGACCAGAGCTGTTTATGCACAACAGGTATAGCGCTGTCTGATATTGCAAAGATCCCCATGGGTAATATTCAGCCCCAGTATGGACCAGTGCTGTACATGGACAATTGCTATAGCGTTGTCTGATATTGCCAAAATCTCCATGAGTAATATTCAGCCCCAGCATGGACTGGAACTGTATATGGACAATGGGTATAGCGCTGCTTGATATTGCCAAGATCCCCATGGGTAATATTCTGCCCCAGCACGGACCAGAGCTCTTTATGGACAACGGGTATAGCATTGCCTGATATTGCCAAGATCCCCATGGGTAATATTCAGCCCCAGCATCGACCGGAGCTGTATATGGACAATGGATATAGATCTGCCTGATATTGCCAAGATCCCCATGGGAAATATTCAGCCGCATCATGGACCAGAGCGGTACATTGACAATGGGTATAGAGCTGCCTGATATTCCCAAGATCCCCATGGGAAAAATTCTGTCCCGGCTGGGCCAGAGCTGTATATGGACATCGGGTATAGAGCTGCCTGATATTACCAAGATCCCCATGGCTTATAATCAGCCCAGGCATGGTCCGATGCTGTGAATTGACAACCTGTATAGAGCTGCCTGATATTGCCAAGATCCCCATGGGAAATATTCTGACCCGGCATGGAGCAGAGCTGTGTATGGACAAGGGGTATAGTTCTGCCTGCAACTGCCAAGATCCCCATGGGTAATATTCTGCCCCAGCACGGACCAGAGCTCTTTATGGACAATGGGTATAGCACTGCCTGATATTGCCAAGATCCCCATGGGTAATATTCAGCCCCAGCACCGACCAGAGCTGTATATGGACAATGGATATAGATCTGCCTGATATTGCCAAGATCCCCATGGGAAATATTCAGCCGCATCATGGACCAGAGCGGTACATGGACAATGGGTATAGAGCTGCCTGATATTGCCAAGATCCCCATGGGAAAAATTCTGTCCCGGCTGGGCCAGAGCTGTATATGGACATCGGGTATAGAGCTGCCTGATATTACCAAGATCCCCCTGGCTTATAATCAGCCCAGGCATGCACCGATGCTGTGAATTGACAACCTGTATAGAGCTGCCTGATATTGCCAAGATCCCCATGGGAAATATTCTGACCCGGCACGGAGCAGAGCTGTGTATGGACAAGGGGTATAGTTCTGCCTGCAACTGCCAAGATCCCCTTGGGTAATATTCTGCCCTAGCATGGACCAGAGCTGTACATGGACAACGGGTATAGCGCTGCCAGATATTGCCAAGATCCCCATGGGTAGTATTCAGCCCCAGCATGGACCAGAACTGTACATGGACAACGGGTATAGTGCTGCATGATATTGCCAAGATCCCTATGGGAAATATTCTGCCCCAGCACGGACCAGAGCTGTATATGGACAAGGGTAATAGTGCTGCCTGTAATTGCCAAGATCCCTCTGGGCAATACTCGGCCCCAGCATGGAACAGAGCTGAGTATGGACAAGGGGTATAGCGCTGCCTGATATTGCCAAGTTCCGCATGGGTAATATTCAGCCCCAGCATGGACTGGAGCAGGTATATGGACAATGGATATAGTGCTGCCTGATATTGCCAAGATCCCCATGGGTAATATTCAGTCCCAGCATGGACTGGAGCTGTATATGGACAACGGGTATAGTGCTGCCTGATATTGCCATGACCCCCATGGCTAATAATCAGCCCCAGCAAGGACCGGAGCTGTATATGGAAAACGGGTATAAAGCTGCCTGTTATTGCCAAGATCCCCATGGGTAATATTCAGCCCCAGCATGGACCGGAGCTGTACATGGGCAACGGTTATAGAGCTGCCTGATATTGCCAAGATCCACATGGGTAATATTCAGCCCCAGCACGGACCAGAGCTGTATATGGACAATTTGTACAGTGCTGCCTGATATTGCAAAGATCCCCATAGGTAATATTCAGCCCCAGCATGGACCGGAGCTGTATATGGACAATGGGTATAGTGCTGCCTGATATTGGCGAGATCCCAATGGGTAATATTCAGCTCTATCATGGACGAGGGCCTATATGGACCACAGGTATAGAAACTGTCTCATATTGCCATTATCCCCATGGCTAATAATCAGCTCCTGCATGGACCAGAGCTGTGCATGGACCACAGGTGTAGTGCTGTCTGATATTGCCAAGATCCCCTTGGGTAATATTCAGACCCACAACGGACCGGAGCTGTACATGGACAATGGCTATAGCGCTGTCTGATATTGCCAAAATCCAATTGGGAATATTCCGCTCCAGCATGGACCGGAGCTGTATATGGACAACGGGTATAGTGCTGCCTAATATTGCCAAGATCCCCATGGGTAATATTCAGCCCCAGCCCGGACCAGAGTTGTATATGGACAATGGGTAAAGAGGGGCCTGATATTGCCAAGATCCCCATGGGTAATATTCAGCCCCAGCACGGACCAGAGCTGTATATGGACAACGGGTATAGAGCTGCCTGATATTGCCTAGACCACCATGGGTAATATTCTGCACCAGCACAGACCAGAGTTGTACATGGACAATGGGTATAGAGCTATCTGATATTGCCAAGATCCCCAGGGGTAATATTCAGTCCCAGCATGGACTGGAGCTGTATATGGACAACGGGTATAGTGCTGCCTGATATTGCCATGACCCCCATGGCTAATAATCAGCCCCAGCAAGGACCGGAGCTGTATATGGAAAACGGGTATAAAGCTGCCTGTTATTGCCAAGATCCCCATGGGTAATATTCAGCCCCAGCATGGACCGGAGCTGTACATGGGCAACGGTTATAGAGCTGCCTGATATTGCCAAGATCCACATGGGTAATATTCAGCCCCAGCACGGACCAGAGCTGTATATGGACAATTTGTACAGTGCTGCCTGATATTGCAAAGATCCCCATAGGTAATATTCAGCCCCAGCATGGACCGGAGCTGTATATGGACAATGGGTATAGTGCTGCCTGATATTGGCAAGATCCCGATGGGTAATATTCAGCCCTATCATGGACCGGAGCTGTATATGGACCACAGGTATAGAGCTGTCTCATATTGCCATTATCCCCATGGCTAATAATCAGCTCCTGCATGGACCAGAGCTGTGCATGGACCACAGGTGTAGTGCTGTCTGATATTGCCAAGATCCCCTTGGGTAATATTCAGACCCACAACGGACCGGAGCTGTACATGGACAATGGCTATAGCGCTGTCTGATATTGCCAAAATCCAAATGGGTAATATTCCGCTCCAGCATGGACCGGAGCTGTATATGGACAACGGGTATAGTGCTGCCTAATATTGCCAAGATTCCCATGGGTAATATTCAGCCCCAGCCCGGACCAGAGTTGTATATGGACAATGGGTAAAGAGCGGCCTGATATTGCCAAGATCCCCATGGGTAATATTCAGCCCCAGCACGGACCAGAGCTGTATATGGACAACGGGTATAGAGCTGCCTGATATTGCCTAGACCACCATGGGTAATATTCTGCACCAGCACAGACCAGAGTTGTACATGGACAATGGGTATAGAGCTATCTGATATTGCCAAGATCCCCAGGGGTAATATTCAGTCCCAGCCATGACCACAGCAGTAAATGGAAAACAGGTATAGAGCTGCTTGATATTGCCAAGATCCCCATGGGTAATATTTAGCACCAGCACAGGCCGGAGCTGTACATGGACAATGGATTTAGAGCTGCCTGATATTGCCAAGATCCCCATGGGAAATATTCAGCTGCAGCATCAACTGGAACTGTACATGGACAATGGGTATAGAGCTGCCTGATGTTGCCAAGATCCCCTTTGGAAAAATTCTGTCTTGGTGGGGGCCAGAGTTGTTTATGGACATTGGGTATAGAGCTGCCTGAAATTGCCAACATCCCCATGGCTAATAATCAGCCCCAGCATGGACAGAAGCTGTATATTGACAGCCTGTAACGAGCTGCCTGTTATTGAGAAGATCCCCATGGGAAAAATTCTGTCACAGTATGGGCCAGAGCTGTATATGGACATCGGTATAGAGCTGCCTGATATTGCAAAGATCCATTGGTTTATATTCAGCACCGGCACAGACCAGAGCTGTATATGGAGAATGGGTATAGCACTGACTGATATTGTCAAGATCCCCATGGGTAATATTCAGCCCCAGCATGGGTCAGAGCTGTGTATGGACAATGTGTATAGCACTGCTTGGTATTGCAAAGATCCCCATTGATACTCTGCTCCAGCATGGACCAGAGCTCTATATGGACCTTGGTGTAATTGACACTGCACTTGTCAAGATCCCCATGGGTAATACTCTGCCCCAGCACGGACCAGAGCTGTACAAGGACAACGGGTATTGTGCTGCCTGATATTGCCAAGCTCCCCATGGGTAACATTCAGCCCAGCACAGACCAGAGCTGAATATGGACAATGGGTATTGCACTTCCTGATATTGCCAAGATCCCCATCTATAATATTCAGCACCAGCACGGACCAGAGCTGTATATGGATAATGGGTATAGCACTGCCTGATATTTCCAGGATCCCGAAGGGTAATATTCGGCAGTATCGTGGACTGGAGCTGCATATGGACCACAGGTATAAAGCTATCTGATATTGCCAAGACCCCCATGGCTAATATTCATCTCCAGGATGGACCAGAGCTGTACATGGACCACAGGTATTGAGCTGCCTGTTATTGCCAAGATCCCCATGGGTAATATTCAGCTCCTGCATTGACCAGAGCGGTATATGGACAACGGGTATAGCATTGCCTGATATTGCCAAGATCCCCATGGGTAATATTCAGCCCCAGCATCGACCGGAGCTGTATATGGACAATGGATATAGATCTGCCTGATAATGCCAAGATCCCCATGGGAAATATTCAGCCGCATCATGGACCAGAGCGGTACATTGACAATGGGTATAGAGCTGCCTGATATTCCCAAGATCCCCATGGGAAAAATTCTGTCCCGGCTGGGCCAGAGCTGTATATGGACATCGGGTATAGAGCTGCCTGATATTACCAAGATCCCCATGGCTTATAATCAGCCCAGGCATGGTCCGATGCTGTGAATTGACAACCTGTATAGAGCTGCCTGATATTGCCAAGATCCCCATGGGAAATATTCTGACCCGGCATGGAGCAGAGCTGTGTATGGACAAGGGGTATAAAGCTATCTGATATTGCCAAGACCCCCATGGCTAATATTCATCTCCAGGATGGACCAGAGCTGTACATGGACCACAGGTATTGAGCTGCCTGTTATTGCCAAGATCCCCATGGGTAATATTCAGCTCCTGCATGGACCAGAGCGGTATATGGAGAATGGGTATAGCCCTGGTTAATATTGCCAAGATCCTGAAGAGTAATATTCTGCCACAGCATGGACCAGAGCTGTATATGGACAACAGGTATAGCGCTGCCTATTATTGCCAAGATCCCCATGGGTAATATTCAGTGCCAGCATGGACCGGAGCTATACATGGACAACGGGTATAGTGCTGCCTGATATTTCCAAGATCCCCATGGGTAATATTCAGTCTCAGAATTGTACTACAGCAGTACATGGACAAAGGGTATACAGCTGCCTGATATTGCCAAGATCACCATGGGTAATATTCTGCCCCAGCATGGACCGGAGCTGTAAATGGACATCTGGTATAAAGCTGACTGATATTGCCAAGATCCCCATGGGTAATATTCAGCCCTAGCACGGACCAGAGCTGTATATGGACAATTTGTACAGTGCTGCCTGATATTGCCAAGATCCCCATGGGTAATATTCAGCCCCAGCATGGACTAGAGCTGTATATGGACAACGGGTATAGCACTGCCTGATATTGGCAAGATCCCAATGGGTAATATTTAGCCCTATCATGGACCGGAGCTGTATAAGGACCACAGGTATAAGGCTGTCTGATATTGCCGGGATCCCCATGGCTAATATTCAGCTCCTGCATGGACCAGAGCTGTGCATGGACCACAGGTGTAGAGCTGCCTGATATTGCCAAGATCCCCTTGGGTAATATTCAGTCCCACAACAGACCGGAGCTGTACATGGACAATGGCTATAGCGCTGTCTGATATTGCCAAAATCCCCATGGGTAATATTCAGCTCCAGCATGGACCAGAGCTGTATATGGACAACTGGTATAGTGCTGCCTAATATTGCCAAGATCCCCATGGGTAATATTCAGCCCCAGCATGGACCAGTGTTGTATATGGACAATGGGTAAAGAGCAGCTTGATATTGCCAAGATCCCCATGGGTAATATTCAGCCCCAGCACGGACCAGAGCTGTATATGGACAACGGGTATAGAGCTGCCTGATATTGCCTAGACCACCATGGGTAATATTCTGCACCAGCACAGACCAGAGTTGTACATGGACAATGGGTATAGAGCTATCTGATATTGCCAAGATCCCCATGGGTAATATTTAGCACCAGCTCAGACCGGAGCTGTACATGGACAATGGATTTAGTGCTGCCTGATATTGCCAAGATCCGCATGGGAAATATTCAGCTGCAGCATGGACCAGAGCTGTTCATGGACAGTGGGTATAGAGCTGCCTGATGTTGCCAAGATCCCCATTGGAAAAATTCTGCCTTGGTGGGGGCCAGAGTTATTTATGGACATTGGGTATAGAACTGCCTGAAATTGTCAACATCCCCATGGCTAATAATCAGCCCCAGCATGGACAGAAGCTGTATATTGACAGCCTGTAACGAGCTGCCTGTTATTGCCAAGATCCCCATGGGAAAAATTCTGTCACAGCATGGGCCAGAGCTGTATATGGACATGGGGTATAGAGCTGCCTGATATTGCTAAGATCCCATTGGTTTATATTCAGCACTGGCACAGACCAGAGCTGTTTATGGAGAATGGGTATAGCACTGACTGATATTGCCAAGATCCCCATGGGTAATATTCAGCCCCAGCATGGGCCAGAGCTATCTATGGACAATGTGTATAGCACTGCTTGGTATTGCAAAGATCCCCATTGGTAATATTCTGCCCCAGCATGGACCAGAGCTCTATATGGACATGGGGTATAGTGCTGCCTGCACTTGCCAAGATCCCCATGGGTAATACTCTGCTCCAGCATGGACCAGAGCTGTACATGGACAACGGGTATTGTGCTGCCTGATATTGCCAAGATCCCCATGGGTAACATTCAGCTCCAGCACAGACCAGAGCTGAATATGGACAATGGGTATTGCACTTCCTGATATTGCCAAGATCCCCATTGGTAATATTCAGCCCCTGCACAGACCGGAGTTGTATATGGACACCGGGTACAGTGCTGCCTGATATTGCCAAGATCCCCATGGGTAATATTCAGCCCCAGCATGGTCCGGAGCTGTATATGGATAATGGGTATAGCACTGCCTGATATTGCCAAGATCCCCATCTATAATATTCAGCACCAGCACGGACCAGAGCTGTATATGGATAATGGGTA
This sequence comes from Neoceratodus forsteri, assembly GCA_016271365.2. Lineage (NCBI taxonomy): Eukaryota > Metazoa > Chordata > Ceratodontiformes > Ceratodontidae > Neoceratodus > Neoceratodus forsteri. The sequence goes on along the minus strand of CM028129.1, from coordinate 16,830,356 downwards.
TAGCACTGCCTGATATTGCCAGAATCCCGATGGGTAATATTCGGCCGTATCGTGGACTGGAGCTGTATATGGACCACAGGTATAAAGCTATCTGATATTGCCAAGATCCCCATGGCGAATATTCATCTCCAGGATGGACCAGATCTGTACATGGACCACAGGTATTGAGCTGCCTGTTATTGCCAAGATCCCCATGGGTAATATTCAGCTCCTGCATGGACCAGAGCAGTATATGGAGAATGGGTATAGCACTGGTTGATATTGCCAAGATCCTGAAGAGTAATATTCTGCCACAGCATGGACCAGAGCTGTATATGGACAATGGGTATAGCACTGCCTATTATTGCCAAAGATCCCCATGGGAAATATTCAGCGCCAGCAGGGACCGGAGCTATACATGGACAATGGGTATAGTGCTGCCTGATATTGCCAAAATCCCCATGGGTAATATTCAGCCCCAGCACGGACCGGAGCTGTATATGGACAATGGATATAGTGCTGCCTGATATTGCCAAGATCCCCATGGGTAATATTCAGCTCCAGCACGGACCAGAGCTGTATATGGACAACGGGTATAGCGTTGCCTGATATTGCCATGATCCCCAAGGGTAATACTGAGTGCTAGCAGAGACGGGAGCTGTATATGGACAATGGGTACAGAGCTGCCTGATATTGTCAAGATAACCATTGGTAATATTCAGCCCCAGCACGGACCAGAGCTGAATATGGAAAATGGGTATAGCACTGCCTGATATTGCCAAGATCCCCATAGGCAATATTCTGCCCCAGCACAGACCAGAGCTGTATAAGAACAATAGGTATAGAGATGCCTGATATTGCCAAGTTCCCCGTGGGTAATATTCAGCTCCGGCATGGACCAGAGCTGTATATAGATAACGTGTAAAGCACTGCCTGATATTGCCAAGATCTCCATAGGTAATATTCAGCCCCAGCATGTACCAGAGCTGTACATGGATAACAGGTATAGAGCTGCCTGATATTGCCAAGATCCCCAAAGGAAATATTCTGCCCCAGCATGGACCAGTGCTGTATATGGACAATTGGTAAAGCACTGCCAGATATTGATAGATCCCCATGGGTGATATTCAGTCCCGGCACAGACCAGAGCTGAATAGGGACAATGAAAATAGTGCTGCCTGATATTGCCAAGATATACATAGGTGATGTTCAGCCCCCGCATGGACCGGAGCTGTATATGGACAATGGGTATAGTGCTGCCTGATATTTCCAAGATCCCGATGGGTAATATTCAGTCTCAGAATTGTACTACAGCAGTACATGGACAAAGGGTATACAGCTGCCTGATATTGCTAAGATCACCATGGGTAATATTCTGCCCCAGCATGGACCGGAGCTGTAAATGGACATCTGGTATAAAGCTGACTGATATTGCCAAGATCCCCATGGGTAATATTCAGCCCCAGCACGGACCAGAGCTGTATATGGACAATTTGTACAGTGCTGCCTGATATTGCCAAGATCCCCATGGGTAATATTCAGCCCAAGCATGGACTTGAGCTGTATATGGACAATGGGTATAGAGCTGTCTGATACTACCAAGATCCCCATGGCTAATACTCAGCTCCAGGATGGACCAGAGCTGTACATGGAAGACAGATATTGAGCTGCCTGATATTGCCAAGACCCCCATGGGTAATATTCTGCACCAGCACAGACCAGAGCTGTATATGGAGAATAGGTATAGCACTGCCTGATATTGCCACTATCCCCATGGGTAATATGCAGCCCCAGAACGGACCAGAGCTGTAAATGGACCACGGGTATAGAGCTACCTGATATTTCCAAGACCCTCATGGGTAATATTCTGCACCAGCACAGACCAGAGTTGTTCATGGACAATGGGTATAGAGCTATCTGATATTGCCAAGATCCCCATGGGTAATATTCAGCCCCAGCACGGACCAGAGCTGTAAATGGAAAACAGATATAGAGCTGCCTGATACTGCCAAGATCCCCATGGGTAATATTCAGCCCCAGCATGGACCAGAGCTGTACATGGACAACGGGTATAGCGCTGCCTGACATTGCCAAGATCCCCATGGGGAATATTCAGCCCCAGCATGGACCAGAGATGTATATGTACAACGGATATAGTGCTGCCTGATATTACCAAGATCCCCATGGGTGATATTCAGCCGCAGCATGGACTGGAACTGTACATGGACAATGGGTATAGTGCTGCCTGATATTGCCAAGATCCCCATGGGAAGTATTCTGCCCCGGCATGGACTGTAGCTGTTTATGGACAACGGGTATAGAACTGTCTGATATTGCCAAGATCCCCATGGGTAATATTCAGCTCCAGCATGGCCCAGAGCTGTACATGGACAATGGGTATAGCACTGCCTGGTATTGCAAAGATCCCCATGGGTAATATTCTGCCCCAGCACAGACCAGAGCTGTATATGGACAATGTATATAGCGCTGCCTGTTATTGCCAAGATCCCAATGGGTAATATTCAGCCCCAGCACGGACCAGAGCTGTACATGGACAACGGGTATTGTGCTGCCTGATATTGCCAAGACCCCATGAGTAATACTCAGCCCCAGCATGGACCGAAGCTGTACGTGGGCAAGGGTTATAGAGCTGCCTGATATTGCCAAGATCTCATTGGGTGATATTCAGCCCCAGCACTGACCAGAGCTGTACATGGACAACGGATATAGCGCTGCCTGAATTTGCCAAGGTCCCCATGGGTAATATTCAGCCCCAGCACGGACCAGAGCTGTACATGGACAACGTGTATAGCACTGCCTGATATTACCAAGATCCCCATGGCTAATACTCAGCCCCACCATGGACCTGAGCTGTATATGGACAACGGGTATTGAGCTGCCTGATATTGCCAAGACCCCCATGGGTAATATTCTGCACCAGCGCAGACCAGAGCTGTACAAGGACAATGGGTATAGAGCTATCTGATATTGCAAAGATCCCCATGGGTAATATTCGGCCCCAGCATGGACCGGAGCTGTATATGGACAACGGGTATAGAGCTGCCTGATATTGCAAAGATCCCCATGGGTAATATTCAGTGCAGCATTGACCGGAGCTGTACATGGACAATGGGTATAGTGCTGCCAGATATTGCCAAGATCCCCATGGAAAGTATTCTGCCCTGCACGGCCTGGAGCTGTTGATGGACAACAGGTATAGAGCTGCCTGATATTGCCAAGATCCCCTGGGATATATTCTGTCCCGGCACAGACCAAAGTAATATATGGACAACGGGTATAGCACTGGCTGATATTGTCAAGCTCCCCGTGGGTAATATTCTACCCCAGCATGGACGTGATCTGTATATGGACCACAGGTATATCAGTGGGTAGAGGGGACAAAACCTTTTACAGGTACATAAGTGAAAAAAGAAAGACAAAGGGAGGGATAGTGAGACTGAAGGGGGAGGATGGGGGCCGCGTGGAGGATGACAACAGTAAAGCTGACATATTGAACAGGTATTTCTGCTCAGTCTTTACTGAGGAAGAGGAGGGTAATGGGTCTGAAGGGAGTACAATTGGTGAGAATGGTGCAGAAATGGACACAAGTCCCTTTACGAGAAAAGGTCCTGAAGGAACTGGAAGTAATAAGAGTTGATAAAGCAATGGGGCCAGATGGGGTGCCTCAGGGTCCTTAAAGAACTAAGAGAGTGGTGGTTGAACCTCTGGCTATCCTGTTTAGCTGATCACTGGAAACAGGAGGTACCCAGAGACTGGAGGACAGCAGATGTAGTCCCTTATACAAAAGTGGGAACAAAGAGGAAGCAGAACTACAGATCAGTCAATACCTCCCTCAGTAGTGGGGAAGATCATGGAAGCACTACTGAAGGAGAGAGATTGGTGGAACATCTAGTTGTCAATGGACTACAGGACCAAAGCATGGTTTCACCAGGGAGGTCATGTCAGACCAACCTCATTGAATTTTTTGACTGGGTGACTAGGGAGGTGGATCAGGGAGGGCAGTGGACATGGCCTATCTGGACTTCAGCAAGGCCTTTGACACTGTGCCACATAGAAGACTATTACACAAACTGGGAATATGGATGTGGGCAGGACAGTAGTGTGGTGGGTAGGTAACTGGCTGGGTGGCAGGACACAGAGGGTGGTGGTAAATGGCTGTCACTCCACAGGGAAGAGTGACCAGTGGAGTACCACAGGGATCAGTGCTGGGACCGGTCCTATTCAACATCTTCATCAGTGATATTGTGCAGGACCTAGAAGGCAGAAATTTCACTGTTAGCTGATGACACAAAGCTCTGTAACAGAGTAGACACACAGAGGATGTAGACAGAATGAGAAGCGACCTGCAGAAACTTGAAGAATGGTCAGGGGTTTGGCAGTTGAAATTCAATGCAAAGGTGCAAGATAATGCATATGGGGCACAAAACCCTGGCACAATATATCAGTTGGGGGTGAGGATATAGCATGCACCAAGCAGGAAAGGGATCTTCCGGTTGTCATCTCTGATGACCTCAAGGTAGAAACAGTGTGACAAGGCAGCAGGTAAAGCAAATAGGATGCTGGGATGTATAGGCAGGGCATCACCAGCAGGGAAAGGGAGGTCATAATTCCGCTATACAAGACACTAGTGAGGCCCCACCTGGGTACAGTGTACAGTTCTGGAGACCATACTGCGAAGGACATAGACAGGGGGTAGAAGGTTCAGAGGAGGGCAACAAAGATAGTGCATGGATTGCATCACAAGTCCTATGAAGACAGGTTGAAGGAAATGAACATGTACTCCCTGGAGAGGAGGGAGACAGGGATATGATAGAGACGTACAAGTATCTTACAGGGAGGAACAGGGTGTAGGAAAACACTATTTTTAAGTGAAAAAGATGTTGCAGGACTAGAGGGCATGGGATGAAGTTGGAGGGAGGAAGATTCAGAGGAAACATGAGAAATAATTTCTTCACAGAACGGGTGGTGGACAAGTGGAACACCCTGCCAGAGGAAGTGGTGGGGGCTGAAACAATCAGGGGATTTAAGAATGCATGGGATAGACATAAAGGAATTCTGTAGGTCAGGGGTAAGGGGCAACAGACTTCTAGGAAAACAAACTGAACTTACAAGCTCAAATGGGCAGACTGGGTGGGCCATAGGCCCTTATCTGCCAACACTGTCTATGTATCTATGTATAGAGCTGCCTGATATTGCAAAGACCCCCGTGGGTAATATTCTGCACCAGCACAGATCAGAGCTGTTCATGGACAATGGGTATAGAGCTATCATATGTTGCCGAGATCCCCATGGAAAATATTCTGCCCCAGCATGGACCAGAGCTGTGTATGGACAACGTGTATAGCACTGCCTGGTATTGCAAAGATCCCCATGGGTAATATTCTGCCCCAGCACGGACCAGAGCTGTATATGGACAATGGGCATAGCGCTGCCTGATATTGCCAAGATCCCCATGGGTAATACTCTGCTCCAGCATGGACCAGAGCTGTACATGGACAATGGGTATTGTGCAGCCGGTATTGCCAAGATCCCCATGGGTAATATTCATCCCCAGCACGAACGGAGCTGTACATTGGCAAAGGTTATAGAGCAGCCTGATATTGCCAAGATCTCAGTGGGTAATATTCAGCCCCAGCACAGAACAGTGCTGTATATGGACAACGGGTATTGAGCTGCCTGATATTGCCAAGATCCCGGAGGGTAATATTCAGCACCGTTACGGACCAGAGCTGTATATGGACAACGGATTTAGTACTGAATGATATTGCCAAGATCCCCATTGGTAATATTCAGTCCCTGCATGGCTCAGAGCTGTACATGGACAACGGGTATTGCACTAGCTGATATTGCCAAGATCCTTATGGGTACTATTCAGCCTCATCATGACCGGAGCTGTATATGGACCAGAGGTATACAGCTGTCTGATACTGCCAAGATCCCCATGGGTAATATTGTGCCCCAGCATGGACCAGAGCTGTACATGGACAACAGGTATAGCACTGTCTGATATTGCCAAGATCCCCTCGGGTAATATTCTGCTGCAGCGTGGATCAGAGCTGCATATGGACAATGGGTATAGCGCTGTCTGATATTGCCAAGATCCCGATGGGTAATATTCAGCCCCAGATTGGACCGGAGCTGTATATGGACAACGGGTTTAGAGCTGCCTGATATTGGAAAGATCCCTATGGGTAATATTCAGCCGCAGCATTGACCGTAGCTGTACATATACAATGGGAATAGTGCTGCCTGATATTGCCAAGATCCCCATGGGAAATATTCTGCCCCGCATGGACTGGAGCTGTCTATGGACAACGGGTATAGAACTGCTTGATATTGCCAAGATCCCTTGGGAAATATTCTGTCCCGGCACAGACCAGAGTGGTATATGGACAACAGGTATAGCACTGCCTGATGTTGTCAAGCTCCCCGTGGGTAATATTCTACCCCAGCATGGACGAGATCGGTATCTGGAACAGGTATAGAGCTGTCTGATTTTGCCAAGACCCCCTTGGGTAATATTCTGCACCTGCACAGATCAGAGCTGTACATGGACAATGGATATAGAGCTATCTGATATTGCCAAGATCCCCATGGGTAATATTCAGCCCCAGCGCGGACCGGAGCTGTACATGGACAATGGGTACAGTGCTGCCTGATATTGCCAAGATCCCCAAGGGTAATATTCAGCCCCAGCACGGACCAGAGCCTCATATGGATACTGGGTATTGAGCTGCCTGATACTGCCTAGATCCCCATGGGAAATATTCAGCTGCTGCATGGACCAGAACTGTACATGGACAATGGGGACAGAGCTGCCTGATATTGTCAAGATCCCCAAGGGAAAAGTTCTCTCCCGCCTTGGGCCAGAGCAGTATATGGACATCGGGAATAGAGTTGCCTGATATTGCCAAAATCCCCATGGGAAATTTTCTGCCCCGACATGGACCAGAGCTGTATATGGACAACGGGTATAGAGCTGCCTGATATTGCCAAGATCCCGGTGGGTAATATTCTGCACCAGCACAAACGAGAGCTGTATATGGACAATGGGTATAGCACTGACTGATATTTCCAAGATCCCCATGGGTAATATTCAGCCCCAGCATGGACCGAGCCTGTATGTGGACAATTGGTATAGTGCTGCCTGATATTGCCAAGATCCCCATGGGAAATATTCTGCCCCAGCATGGACCAGAGCTGTATATGGACATGGGGCATAGTGCTGCCTGCAATTGCCAAGATCCCCAAGGGTAATACTCTGCCCCAGCATGAACCAGAGCTGTACATGGGCAATGGTTATAGAGCTGCTTGATATTGCCAAGATCCCCATGGGTAATATTCAGCCCAAGCATGGACCGGAGCTGTATATCGACAATGAGTATAGCACTGCCTGATATAGCCAAGATCCCGATGGGTAATATTCAGCCCCATCATGGACCGGAGCTGTATATGGACCACAGGTATAGAGCAGTCTGATATTGCCAAGATCGCCATTGGTAATATTTTGCCCCAGCACGGACCAAAGCTGTACATGGACAACGGGTATAGAGCTGCCTGATATTGCCAAGATCCACATGGGTAGTATTCAGCCCCAGCACAGTCCGGAGCTGTATATAGACAACGGGTACAGTGCTGCCTGATGTTGCCCAGTTCCCCAAGGGTAATATTCAGCCCCAGCATGGACCAGAGCTGTATATTTACAACGGGTATAGAGCTGTCTGATATTGCCAAGATCCCCATGGGTAATATTCAGCGGCAGCATGAAACGGAGCTGTACATGGACAATGGGTATAGAGCTGCCTGATATTGCCAAGATCCCCATGGAAGTATTCTGCCCTGGAACGGACTGGAGCTGTTTATGGACAAAGGGTATAGAACTGCCTGATATTGTTAGGATCCCGATGGGAAATATTCTGTCATGGCACAGACCAGAGTGGTATATGGAGAACAGGTATTGCACAGCCAGATATTGTCAAGCTCCCCATGGGTAATATTCAACCCCAGCATGAACAAGAGCTGTAGATGGACCACAGGTGTAGTGCTGCCTGATATTGCCAAGATGCCCATGGGCAATATTCAGCCACAGCACGGACCAGTGCAGTATATGAACAATGGGTGTAGCTCTGCTTGATATTGCCAAGATCCCCATTGGTAATTTTTTGCCCTGGCATGGACCTGAGCTGCACATGAACCACAGGTATTGTGCTGCCTGATATTGCCAAGATCCCCATGGGTAATATTCAGCTCTGGCATGGGCCAGAGCTGTATATGGACAATTGGTATAGCGCTGCCTGATATTGCTGCTATCTCCATGGGTAATGTTCAGCTCCAGTATGGACCAGAGCTGTATATGGACAATAATGCTGCTTGATATTGCCAAGATAACCATGGGTAATATTCAGCCCCAGCATGGATCAGAGCTGTATATGGACAATGGATATAGTGCTTCCAATATTGCCAAGATACCCATGGGTAATATTCAGCCCCAGCAAGGACCATGGCTGTATATGGAAAACAGGAAAAGTGCTGCCCGATATTGCCAAGATCCCCATGGGTAATATTTAGCCCCAGCATGGACCTGAGCTGTACATGAACAATGGCTATAGCGCTGTCTGATATTGCCAAGATCCCCATGGGTAAGATTCAGCCCCAGCATGGACCGGAGCTGTATATGGACAACGGGTATAGAGCTGCCTGATATTGCCAAGATCCTCATGGGAAAAATTCTGTCCCGGCAGGGCGAGAGCAGAATATGGACATCTGGTATAGAGCTGCTTGATATTGCCAAGATCCCCATTTGAAATATTCTGCCCGGCACAGAGCGGAGCTGTGTATGGACAAGGGGTATAGTGCGGCCTGCAATTGGTAAGATCCCCTACGGAAATATTCTGCCCCAGCACAGACCAGAGCTGTACATGGACAATGGGTATAGCGCTGCCTGATATTGCCAAGATCCCCATGGGTAATATTCAGCCCCAGCACAGACCAGAGCGTTCATGGTCAATGGGTATAGAGCTGCCTGATATTGCCAAGATCCCCATGGGTAATGTTCAGCCCCAGCATGGAGCGGAGCTGTACATGGGCAACGGGAATAGAGCTGCCTGATATTGCCAAGATCCACATGGGTAGTATTTAGCCCCAGCACTGACCGGAGCTGTATATGGTCAATGGGTATAGAGCTGCCTGATATTGCCAAGATCCCCATGGGTAATGTTCAGCCCCAGCATGGAGCGGAGCTGTACATGGGCAACGGGAATAGAGCTGCCTGATATTGCCAAGATCCACATGGGTAGTATTTAGCCCCAGCACTGACCGGAGCTGTATATGGTCAATGGGTATAGTGCTGCCTGATATTGCCAAGTTCCCCATGGGTAATATTCAGCCCCAGCATGGACCAGAGCTTTATATGGACAATGGCTATAGCACTGCCTGATATTGGCAAGATCCCCATTGGTAATATTCAGTTGCAGCATGCAACTGAGCTGTACATGGACATTGGGTATAGTGCTCCCTGCTATTGCCAAGATCCCCCTGGGAAGTACTCTGCCCCGGCAAGGACTGGAGCTGTTTATGGACAAAGGGTATAGAACTGCCTGATATTGCCAAGATCCCGGTGGGTAATATTCAGCACCGGCAGGGACCAGAACTGAATATGGACAACGGGTATAGCACTGACTGATATTGCCAAAATCCCCATGGGTAATATTCAGCCCCAGCACAGACCAGATCTGTATATGGACAATGGGTATAGTGCTGCCTGTATTGCCAAGATCCCCAAGGGAAATATTCTGCCTGAGCATGGACCAGAGCTGTGTATGGACAAAGTGTATAGCACTGCCTGGTATTGCAAATATCCCCATGGGTAATATTCTGCCCCAGCACGGACCAGAGCTCTATATGGACAAGGGGTATAGTGCTGTCAGATATTTCCAAGATCCCGATGGGTAATATTCAGCCCCAGCATGGCCCAGACCAGAACACAGACCACAGGTATAGTGCTGCCTGATATTGCCAAGATGCACATGGCCAATATTCAGCCACAGCACAGACAAGAGCAGTATATGAACAATGGGTAGAGCCCTGCTTGATATTGCCAAGATCCCCATTGGTAATTTTTTGCCCTGGCATGGACCTGAGCTGTATATGGACCACAGGTATTGTGCTGCCTGATATTGCCAAGATCCCCATGGGTAATATTCAGCTCCAGTATGGACCAGAGCTGTATATGGACAATAATGCTGCCTGATATTGCCAAGATCCCCATGGGTAATATTCAGCCCCAGCACGGATCAGAGCTGTATATTGACAATGGATATAGTGCTGCAAGATATTGCCAAGATCCCCATGGGTAATATTCAGCCCCAGCATGGACCAGAACTGTATATGGGCAACAGGTATAGAGCTGCCTGATATTGCCAAGACCCCCATGGGTAATATTCTGCACCAGCACAGACCAGAGCTGTACATGCACAATGGGAATAGAGCTGCCTGATATTGCCAAGATCCCCATGGGAAAAATTCTGTCCCAGCAGGGCCAGAGCTGAATATGGACATCAGGTATAGAGCTGCCTGATGTTGCCAAGATCCCCAAGGGTAATATTCTGCCCCAGCATGGACCAGATCTCTATATGGACAAGGGGTATAGTGCTGTCTGCAATTGCCAAGATCCACATGGGTAATTCTCTGCCCCAGCATGGACCAGAGTTGTTCATGAACAATGGTTATTATACTGCCTGATATTGCCAAGATTCCCATGCGTAATATTCAGCCCCAGCATGGACCGGAGCTGTACATGGACAATGGGTATTGTGCTGCCTGATATTGCCAAGATCCTCATGGGTAATATTCAGTCCCAGCACAAACCGGAGCTGTACATGGACAATGGGCATAGCACTGCCTGATATTGCCAAGATGCCCATGGGTAATATTCAGCCCCAGCATGGCCCAGACCTGAACATGGACCACAGGTGTAGTGCTGCCTGATATTGCCAAGATGCCCATGGCCAATATTCAGCCACAGCACGGACCAGAGCAGTATATGAACAATGGGTATAGCCCTGCTTGATATTGCCAAGATCCTGATTGGTAATTATTTGCCCTGGCATGGACCTGAGCTGTATATGGACCACAGGTATTGTGCTGCCTGATATTGCCGAGATCCCCATGGGTAATATTCAGCTCCTGCATGGACCAGAGCTGTATATGGACAATGGGTATAGCGCTGCCTGATATTGCCACTATCCCCATGGGTAAAATTCAGCTCCAGTATGGACCAGAGCTGTATATGGACAATTATGCTGCCTGATACTGCCAAGATCCCCATGGGTAATATTCAGCCCCAGCACGGATCAGAGCTCTAAATAGACAATGGATATAGTGCTGCCAGATATTGCCAAGATCCCCATGGGTAATATTCAGCCCCAGCAAGGACCATGGCTGTACATGGAAAACAGGTATAGTGCTGCCTGATATTTCCAAGATCCCCATGGGTAATATTCAGCCCCAGCATGGACCGGAGCTGTACATAGACCACAGGTATAGAGCTGCCTGATATTGCCAAGATCCCCATGAGAAAAATTATGTCCCGGCTTGGGCTGAGCTGTATATGGACATCGGGTATAGAGCTGCCTGATATTACCAAGATCCCCATGGGTAATATTCAGCCCCAGCATGGATCAGAACTGTATATGGACAACAGGTATAGAGCTGCCTGATATTGCCAAGACCCCCATGGGTAATGTTCTGCACCAGCACAGACCAGAGCTGTACATGAACAATGGGTATGGAGCTATCTGATATTGCCAAGATCCCCATGGGTAAGACTCAGCCCCAGCATGGACCGGAGCTGTATATGGACAACGGGTATAGAGCTGCTTGATATTGCCAAGATCCTCTTGGAAATATTCATCCGCAGCATGGAGCAGAGCTGTACATGCACAATGGGTATAGAGCTGCCTGATATTGCCAAGATCAACATGGGAAAAATTCTGTCCTGGCAGGGCCAGAGCTGAATATGGACATCGAGTATAGAGCTGCCTGATGTTGCCAAGATCCCCATGGCTAATAATCAGCTCCAGCATGGACCGAAGCTGTATATTGACAACCTGTATAGAGCTGCCTGATATTGCCAAGATCCCCATTTGAAATATTCTGCCCCGGCACAGAGCAGAACTATGTACAGACAAGGGGTATAGTGTGGCCTGCAATTGGTAAGATCCTCTTCGGTAATATTCTGCCCCAGAACGGAACAGAGCTGTACATGGACAACGGGTATAGCGCTGCCTGATATTGCAAAGATCCCCATGGGTAATATTCAACCCCAGCATGGACCAGAGCTTTATATGGACATTGGGTATAGTGCTCCCTGATATTGCCAAGATCCCCCTTGGAAGTACTCTGCCCCGGCATGGACTGGAGCTGTTTATGGACAAAGGGTATAGAACTGCCTGATATTGTCAAGATCCCCATGGGTAATATTCACCCCCAGCACGAACCGGAGCTGTACATGGACAATGGGTATAGAGCTGCCTGATATTGTCAAGATGCCCATGGGTAATATTCAGCCCCAGCATGGCCCAGACCTGAACATGGACAACAGGTGTAGTGCTGCCTGATATTGCCAAGATGCCCATGGCCAATATTCAGCCACAGCACGGACCAGAGCAGAATATGAACAATGGGTATAGCCCTGCTTGATATTGCCAAGATCCCCATTGGGAATTTTTTGCCCTGGCATGGACCTGAGCTGTATATGGACCACAGGTATTGTGCTGCCTGATATTGCCAAGAACCCCATGGGTAATTTTCAGCTCCAGTATGGACCAGAGCTGTATATGGACAATGGGTATAACGCTGCCTGATATTGCCACTATCCCCATGGGTAAAATTCAGCTCCAGTATGGACCAGAGCTGTATATGGACAATTATGCTGCCTGATATTGCCACGATCCCCATGGGTAACATTCAGCTCCAGCACAGATCAGTGCTGTATATGGACAATGGATATAGTGCTGCCAATATTGCCAAGATCCCCATGGGTAATATTCAGCCCCAGCAAGGACCATGGCTGTACATGGACAACAGGTATAGAGCTGCCTGATATTGCCAAGATCCCCATCGGTAATATTCTGCCCCAGCACGGACCAGAGCTGTACATGGACAATGGGTATAGCGCTGCCTGATATTGCCAAGATCCCCATTGGTAATATTCAGCCCCAGCATGGACCAGAGCTTTATATGGACATTGGGTATAGTGCTCCCTGATATTGCCAAGATCCCCCTGGGAAGTACTCTGCCTCGGCACGGACTGGAGCTGTTTATGGACAAAGGGTATAGAACTGCCTGATATTGTCAAGATCCCCATGGGAAATATTCTGTCCCGGCAAAGGTCAGAGTGGTATATGGAAAACGGGTATAGCACTGCCTGATATTGTCAAGCTCCCCATGGGTGATATTCTACCCCAGCATGGACGAGAGCTGTATATGGACCACAGGTATAGAGCTGCCTGATATTGCCAAGATCCCCATGGGTAATATTCAGCTCTAGCAGGGATGGGAGCTGTATATGGACAATGGGTATAGCGCTGCCTGATATTGCCAAGATCCCCATGGATAATATTCAACACCAGCATGGACCAGAGCTTTATATGGACAATGGGTATAGCGCTGCTTGATTTTGCCAAGATACCCATTGGTAATTTTTTGCCCTAGCATGGACCAGAGCTGTACATGGACAATGAGTATAGAGCTATATGATATTGCCAAGATCCCCATGGGTAATATTCAGCCCCAGAACTGACCGGAGCTGTACATGGACAACGGGTACAGTGCTGACTTATATTGCCAAGGTCCCCATGGGTAATATTCAGGTGTAGTACGGACCGGAGCTGTACATGGGCAACGGGTATAGAGCTGCCTGATATTGCCAAGATCCCCATGTAAAATAATCTGTCCCGACACGGGCCAGAGCTGTATATGGACAACGGATATAGAGCTGACTGATATTGCCAAGATCCCGGTGGGTAATATTCAGCACTGGTAGGGACCAGAGCTGTATATAGACAACGGGTATCGCACTGACTGATATTGCCAAGATCCCCATGTGTAATATTCAGCCCCAGCACGGACCGGAGCTGTATATGGACAATGGGTATAGTGCTGCCTGTATTGCCAAGATCCCTATTGGAAATATTCTGCCCGAGCATGGACCAGAGCTGTGATTGGACAATGTATATAGCACTGCCTGGTATTGCAAAGATCCCCATGCATAATATTCTGCCCCAGCATGGACCAGAGCTCTATATGGACAAGGGGTATAGTGCTGTCTGCAATTGCCAAGATCCTCATGGGTAATACTCTGCCCCAGCACAGACCGGAGCTGTACATGGGCAACAGTTATAGAGCTGCCTGATATTGCCAAGATCCCCATGGGTAATATTCTGCCCCAGCATGGACCAGAGCTCTTTATGGAGAAGGGGTATAGTGCTGTCTGCAATTGCCAAGATCCTCATGGGTAATACTCTGCCCCAGCACGAACCGGAGCTGTACATGGGCAATGGTTATAGAGCCTTCTGATATTGCCGAGATCTCAATGAGTAATATTCAGCCCCAGCACCGACCTGTGCTGTATATGGACTACGGGTATTGAGCTGCCTAATATTTTCAAGCAAAACAAAATGGTTATATTAATATTTTCAATATCCCCGTGGGTAATAGTCAGCCCCATCACAGACTGGAGCTGTATATGGACAACGTTTATAGGGCTGCCTGATATTACCAAGATCTCCATGGGTAATATTCTACCCCAGCATGGACCGGAGCTGTAGATGGACAACAGGTATAGCACTGTCTGATATTGCCTAGATCCCGATGGGTAATATTCAGCCCCTACATGGACCAGAGCTCTATATGGACAATGGGTAAAGCGCTTCTTGATATTGCCAAGATCCCCATTGGTAATATTTTGTACCAGCACAGACCAGAGCTGTACAAGAACAACAGGTATAGCACTGTCTGATATTGCGAAGATCCCCATGGGTAATATTCAGCTCCAGCATGGACCAGAGCTGTACATAGACCACAGGTATAGAGCTGCCTGATATTGCCAAGATCCCCATTTTAAAAATTCTGTCCCAGCTGTGCCAGAGCTGTATATGGACATCTGGTATAGAGCTGCCTGATATTACCAAGATCCCATGGGTAATATTCAGCCCCAGCATGGACCAGAGCTGTATATGGACAATGGGTATAGAGCTGCCAGATATTGGCAAGACTCCCATGGGTAATATTCTGCACCAGCGCAGATCAGAGCTGTACATGTACAATGGGTATAGAGCTATCTGATATTGCCAAGATTCCCATGGGTAAGACTCAGCCCCAGCATGAACCAGAGCTGTATATGGACAATGGGTATAGAGCTGCCTGCTATTGCCAAGATCCCCATGGGAAAAATTCTGTCCCGGAGGGGCCAGAGCTGTATATGGACACCGGGTATAGAGCTGCCTGATGTTGCCAAGATCCCCATGGTTAATAATCAGCCTAGCATGGACCGAAGCTGTATATTGACAATCTGTATAGAGTTTCCTGATATTGCCAAGATCCCCATTGGAAATATTCTGCCCCGGCACAGAGCAGAGCTGTGTATGAACAAGGGGTATAGTGCTGCCTGCAATTGCCGAGATCCACTTGGGTAATATTCTGCCAAAGCACGGACCAGAGCTGTACATGGACAACGGGTATAGAGCTGCCTGATATTGCCAAGATCCCAATGGGTATTATTCAGCCCCAGCACGGACCAGAGCTGTACATGGACAATGGGTATAGAGCTGCCTGATATTGCCAAGATCAGCATGGGTATTTTGTTCAGCCCCAGCACGGACCAGAGCTGTACGTGGACAAAGGGTATAGTGCTGCCTGACATTGCCAATATCCCCATGGGTAATATTCAGCCACAGCATGGACCGGAGCTGTACATGGGCAAACGGGTATAGCGCTGCCTAATGTTGCCAAGATCCCCCTGGGTAAGTAAGTAAAGTAAAATTTATTTTTAAGCGCTTTTCAAAAACCAAAGCGCTGTACAGGTGATCAAACATTTAATTACAAAATATAATGATAACATAATAATAACAATAAAATCACAGTAAAAATCGCTCTCCATACACTTTCGAGAATAGATAAGTTTTTAACTCTAACTTAAAACTCTCGACAGTCAGGCAGCTTCGTATCCGACGAGGTGGAGAATTCCACAGGGTGGGGGCAGTGTAAGAAAATGCACGTGCCCCAGATGTTTTTAAACGAACCCTGGGAATCTCTAGCAATCCCTCGTCGGCGGATCGGAGTGAACGAGAGGGACAGTAGGGAGTAAGGAGATCTTGTAGGTACTGCGGTCCCTGTTCATGTAGGGCTTTGTAGGCCAGTAACCCGACCTTGAAGGTGATCCGCCACTGAACCGGCAGCCAGTGCAGTCCGCGCAGCACAGGCATAATATGACTACTTCTAGATGTCCCAGTCAAAAGCCTGGCTGCTGCGTTCTGCACCAGCTGCAAGCGGCGGATATCAACCCCCGGTAGCCCTAGGTACAGGGCATTGCAGTAATCAAGGCGAGAGGTCACAAAGGCATGGACCAATGTAGGAAGGTCATCCGGAGGAACCAGGTGTTTCACCCAGGAAATATTCCTAAGATGTTAAAAAGAGGATTTGACAACGGATGACACCTGCAATTTTAGGGTCAGACCGTCGTCGATAATAACGCCCAGGTTACGCACCCGGTCTGAGGTTGAGAGCTGGGCACCATCGAGCCATATGCCTGAAGGAAGCCCAGCCCTACAGCCCACCTTAAGGTGACCTGGGTCCACCACCAACACCTCAGTCTTATCCGGGTTTAACCTCAGCCAGCTGGCACTCATCCAATCCTTGATCTCAGACAGACAGCTGTTAAGTATAGAGACTGCATCTTCCTGTCCGGATTAAAGGACAAATACAGCTGGGTATCATCTGCATAGCAGTGAAGACCCAAACTGTATCGCCTAATAATGTCTCCCAATGGCAGCATGTAGACAGCGAACAACATGGGTGCCAGAATGGAACCCTGCGGCACCCCACAGGACAGGAAGATGGCATCAGATGAATAAATTCCAGTGACAACTCTCTGTCTCCGTCCTGTAAGGAAAGATCGAAACCAATGCAGAACTGTACCAGATAGTCCGCAATGAAGCCGCAGGTGTTCCAAAAGCACACCATGGTCCACAGTATCAAATGCTGCAGAGAGATCAAGAAGGACTAAGATAGTACGAGCCTTTCGATCTCTCGCAATCAGGAGATCATTAAAAACCCGGACAAGGGCAGTCTCAGTGCTATGTCTTTTCCTAAATCCTGATTGAAGAGTATCATAGACACTGTGATTCGTAAGATGGTCATCCAGTTGTAGCGCAACCACCTTTTCAATAACCTTACCCACAAAGGGCAGGTTAGAGACAGGTCTGTAGTTGTCTAGACAGTCCGGATTCAAAGAAGGTTTTTTCAGGAGTGGTCGAACGACCACCTCCTTTAGGGGATCAGGAAAGACCCCCTGCTCCAAAGATTTCCAGACAATTTCAGCAAGGATCGGGCAAATAGTATCTACGCAACCTAAAAGTAGTGACGGGGCCCGGATCCAAACTACAGCTGGTTGGGCGTACAATCTGGACAATCCTCACAATATCCGTGAATTCCGGCTTACCAAAGTCAGACCAGGTGACACAGGTGTTTGTTTCCCCTCGCTGATCATCGCAAACCCTTAAAGAGTGAGCCTGGCTGACATCTGACCTAATGCTAGCAATCTTATCAGTGAAGAACCGAGCAAGCTCATCACACTTTATTTGTGAAAAATCTCTTCCAGACTGTAGACAGAGTGGATTGCACATTCTGTCGACAGTCCGAAAGAGTTGAGCTGGTCGGTTCCGCGACAGCAGCAATCTCCCTGGACAGGATTTCTGCCTTCTTACGGAGATTGCTGATTGATAGATACCATAATGATCCATCAACCTAAGTCTGTCATCATCCAGGCCAGATTTCCGCCCCCTCTCTAGCCTTTGTCCCACTCTCCTCAGTTCCTTCAGGGACTCATCAAACCATGGAGTCCTTGGGGCTGAGGTGGTGGGCAAACACGGACAGGAGCAACTAGGTCCAGGGCTCACTCACCACCTTATTATAGGCAAGAACGAGGTCCCTGGGCCCATGCTCTCGCTGAAATACCCGATAGGTCCAGTACCGCTAGTAGACCCTCTGGGGTAACTCCTTAAAGGGCTATACTGGACCATCTCCGTAGAGGCAGGCCTATTAAGGGGTGCCCCAAAGCAGAATCTTATGGTGTGATGGTCCGTCCACACATTTGGTTCCACCCCCAAATGAGTAACCTCCAAATCCAGTAGGAACATCAGATCCAATGAATGAGCCCCTATATGGGAAGCAGAGGTAACTACCTGTGACAGGCCCAACATAGTCATAAGTTGGAGGAAATTCTTACCAAAGTGCGAGAGTTCATCGTGGACCCAGGCACTGAAGTCACCCAGTATTAACCATCTGGGCGACCCTCATGCCATGTCGACGATGAAGTCCGCAAACTCCTTCAGGAATTCTCCACCATCACCGGGTGGACGGTAGATGAGGAGAATCCTGAACCCTGCACCTGCAGCCAGGATACACTCAAAGGATCTAGTGTTACCCACTGGCACATCCACAAGATTCAGATCTGTTCTAAAAAAGATGGCTACTCCCCCGCCCCTACGATCCAATCTCGGGTGATGCATCACCGAGAACCCAGCCGGAGCAGCAGACAGGTGGGGACAGTGAAAGGATGGAGGCTCCGGAGCAGAGCGGGAGAGTAGTGCCTGACTGTCGTAAAACCTATCCGACACATCTTAAACAATCAGTGTCTAATAAAACTATCTTAACTTAAGAACCAACCTACCCTCAAACAAAATATTATACTAAAGCAAACAAAACCTATAATAAAAATAAAGTAAAAATAAACAAATAAAAATATATTAAAATTTAAGCTGTTAAATCAGAATCAGAGTTTAGCTCAAATAGCATCATAAAAGTTAATATAAACATAAAAGGTGAATAATAATTCTTCAAACTAAAAACGGAGAATATAAATTTAAACTCATCAAGGACTCTCACTAAGATATGAAAATGAGTGCAAACAGTCCAAGTCTTTTAAACCCCTCACTCAAGGTCTTTAATCTTCACAAGCTCCTACTGCTAGGAGAAATAGGGCATATTCAGGGTCAGAGCATAAAGAGCTAAAGGCATCCAATATTGCAGGTCTAAGAACTCCAGGCTCTCTCACAACCCGGACGATCAAAGTCAGTCTGCCTTATGAGCAGGGTAAAACTTACGCAGTTCTAGTCGAAGAACACAGGTATCGGAACGGTGGTGTGAGGGAGAGTAGCTGCCCCAGAGTGGGCTACTGACCCAGGCCGGGACCACAGCAATGACCCCGGAATGGTGTCCACCCACCAGTAGTCACCTCTGGTAGGTCAAGGAGATACCAGCAGTTCGCACCAACTCTCCAGCAGGTCCAAGCCGGCGTCACCTGCCCTGAGCCCAGCCAGCATCAACCACCCCGGGAAACCGTCTCACAACATACCCCCAAACTCCGGTTACCGTAAAAGTCCACCAGCACAAAATCCTCTTTAAAAACTCCTTACAGTCAAAGGCAACAGGACTGGGGGGCCAGCACAATCGCACTCTCTTCCCCAAACTCCACCGGCCTTAAATGTCCCAATACAGCAAACAATTCCGTGCTATAGACTTCCAAAATAATTCCACTTGTTGTCCGTTCGTAGCTCAAAAGGCAGCCCAGCTCCCAGGTGTCCCAATACAACTCACAGTTTGATGCAATTTGATGCAATAATCATTTCTTCGGAAGCCGAGAGTATTCCAATTGTTATGCCCTCGTAGCACAGAGAGCAACCCGGCCCAACTCCACCGACACCGGCATCAAAGGAATCCTTGTCCAGCAGCAGCCGCAACACTCATCTAATCAAACGGCTCTCCCACAGATACGTACAGGGTCGCAGCAGGGGCAAACAACACCCCAGTCCACCCTGAACTCCGAAACGGAAGAACGGAAAGAAAACTCAGTCACCCCAATCCACCTCACATTCCGAAACGGAAAAACGAAAAAAAAAGACTCAATCCGCCGGCCAAATGCCCAAAAACACACAGAAGAGGGTAATATTCAGCCCCTGCATGGACCAGAGCTGTACATGGACAACGGGTATAGAGCTGCCTGTTATTGCCAAGATCCCCATGGGTAATATTCAGCCCCAGCACGGACCAGAGCTGTATATGAACAACGGGTATAGAGCTGCCTGATATTGCCAAGATCCCCATAGATAATATTCAGCCATGGTATGGACCAGAGCTGTACATGGGCAACAGGTATAGTGCTGCCTGATGTTGCCAAGATCCCCTTGGCTAATATTCAGCCCCTGCATGGACCAGAGCTGTACATGGACAATGGGTATAGAGCTGCCTGATATTGCCAAGATCCCCACGGGAAATATTCTGCCCCGGCATGGACTGGAGCTGTTTATGGACAAACGGTATAGAACTGCCCGATATTGTCAAGATCCCCATGGGAAATATTCCATCCTGGCACAGACCAGAGTGTTATATGGACAACGGGTATAGCACTGCCAGATATTGTCAAGCTCCCCGTGGGTAATATTCTACCGCAGCACGGACGAGAGCTGTATCTGGACCACAGGTATAGAGCTGCCTGATATTGCCAAGATCCCCATGGGTAATATTCAGCCCAAGAATGGACCAGAGCTGTACATGGACCACAGGTATATTGCTGCCTGATATTGCCAAGATCCCCATGGGTAATATTTAGCCCAAGCAAGGACCGGAGCTGTACATGGACAACGGGTATTGTGCTGCCTGATATTGCCAAGATCCCCATGGGTAATATTCAGCCCCAGCATGAACCAAAGCTGTATATGGGCAAAGCTTATAGAGCTGCCTGATATTGCCAAGATCTCAATGGGTAATATTCAGCCCCGGCACAGACCGGTGCTGTATATGGACAACGGGTATAGAGCTGCCTGATATTGCCAAGATCCACGTGGTTAATATTCAGCCCCATCACAGACCGGAGCTGTATATGGACAATGGGTATAGCATTGCCTGATATTACCAAGATCCCCATGGGTAATATTCAGCCCCAGAACAGACCGGAGCAGTATATGGACAACGGGTATAGCACTGCCTGATATTGCTAAGATCCCGATGTGTAATATTCAGCCCCATCATGTACCAGAGCTGTATATTGACAACAGGTGTAGTGCTGTCTGATATTGCCAAGATCCCCATGGGTAATATTCAGCCCCAGCATGGACCAGAGCTGAACATGGACAACGGGTATAGCGCTGCCAGATATTGCCTAGATCCCGATGAGTAATATTCAGCACCTGCATGGACCAGAGCTGTATATGGACAACGGGTATAGTGCTGCTTGATATTGCCAAGATCCCCATGGGTAATATTCTGCCGCAGCGTGGACCAGAGCTGTATATGGACAATGGGTATAGCGCTGCCTGATATTGCCAATATCCCCAAGGGTAATACTCAGCCCCAGCACGTACCAGGGCTGTACATGGACAATGGGTATAGAGCTGCCTGATAGTGCCAAGATCCCCATTTTAAAAATTCTGTCCAGGCTGGGCCAGAGCTGTATGTGGACATCAGGTATTGAGCTGCCTGATATTACTAAGGTCCCCATGGGTAATATTCAGCCCCAGCATGGACCAGAGCTGTATATGGACAACGGGTATAAGGCTGCCAGATATTGGCAAGACCCCCATTGGTAATATTCTGCACCAGCACAGACCAGAGCTGTACATGTACAATGGGTAAAGAGCTATCTGATATTGGCAAGATCCCCATGGGTAATATTCAGCCCCAGCATGGACCAGAGCTGTATATTGACAATGGGTATAGTGCCGCCTGATATTGCCAAGATCCCCATGGGAAATATTCAGCCGCAGCTTGGACAGGAGCTGTACATGGACAATGGGTATATATATTCAAATGGATTTGACTGCTTATAAGGTAGGAAATGTACATATTCTGTAAGGGTTAATAATCACTTCTTCCCCATCTTTAAGCTGTTGGCTAACTCCTGGACATGACAGAGTGGGTGGGTGGATAAATAGAAACACAGAATTTGATGGCAGATAAGGACTGCTTGGCCCACCTAGTGTACCCATTTCCTTACCTAATGGACAAGCTGCAGATCCTAGTTAAGCAACAGCCTACTTCCTCCTACCCATCACTAGAATTGCCTTATGTCTGTCCCATGCATTCTTGAATGCTCCCATTGTTTCTGACTCCGCTACCTCCTCAGGAAGGCTGTTCCATGTATCCACAACCCTCTCTGTGAAAAAATACTTCCTGACATTACCTCAGAGCCGTCACCCCTCTATCTTTGAACTGTGACCCCTTGTTCTTGCACATCTCTTTTTCTGAACGATGCTACCCGCTTGGACTCTGTTGATTCCCTAATGTTCCCCCTCTCCCTCCTCTCCTTGAGGGTACACATATTAAGCTCCTTTAATCTCTCTTCATATGTCTTCTGCTGCAGACTCTGCACCATTTTTGTTGCCTCCCTCTGGACAGCCTCCATCCTGTCTATGTCCTTGCAGAGATGGGGTCTCCAGAACTGCATGCAGTACTCCAGATGGGGTCTCACCAACTGTCTGTAGGTTGCTGATATGACTACCCCAAGGTCCCTTTTCATTTTTGCTGTTGTTATTATTTCACCCCCCCCACTGTGTACTCTTCCCCTGGATTTTTGTTTCCCAGGTGCATTACTTTGCACTTAATTGCATTGAATCTAAGCTGCCATACATTTGATCATTCCTACAACCTTGCCAAGTCCCTTTGCATCCTTTCCACCACACCTTCTGTATCAACCCTGTTGCAGATCTTTGTGTCGTCCACAAAGAGACGTACTTTTCCTTCCAGTCCCTCTGCAATGTCACTTATAAAGACATTAAAGAGGACTGGTCCTAGTTCTGAACCCCGCGGTACCCCACCAGTAACCCCCCTTTCCTCACTATGGACTCTGTTTACTATTACCCTTTGTGTCCTGTTGTCCAGTCATTTTTTACCCAGGCTACCACTTTGGGACCCACTCCAAGGTTGGCTAACTTGTATATTAATCTTTTGTGTGGGACTTTGTCAAATGTCTTGCTAAAGTCTAGGTAGGCCATGTCCCCAGAACCTCCCTGGTTTACTACTTTAGTCACCCAGTTAAAGAAATCTATTAGATTCCTCTGACACAACCTTCCTACTGTGAATCCATGCTGCCTTTGGTTCTGTGTCCCACTGGCCTCTAGGAACTCAACAATTCTTTCGTTTAGAAGTGATTCCATCATCTTCCCTACTACTGAGTTTAAACTAACAGGTCTGTAGTTTCTTGCCTTTGTCTTGCTCCCACTTATGTGAAGGAGAATCACTTCTGCCCTCCTCCAGTCCTCCAGTACCACACCATCCTCCCATGATTTGTTAAAAAGGGTATTCAGTGGTGTCACTAGTTTCCCCCTTATTTTTTTAGAATTCTTGGGAGAATCCCGTTGGGCTCCATTGCTTTGTCCACCTTCAGTTTTAAGAGTTCTTTCAGAACGCTTTCTTCTGTGAATGGACTTGTATCTACCCCATATCCAGAGTGCTTCTGTTCTTTGATTTAGGTACCTCCCCCTCCTCTTCTTTTGTGAATACTGAGCAGAAATATTCGTTCAGTATCCCTGCTTTTTCACAGTCACTCTCTGCCCAACCACCTTCCTCTATATTAAGCCTCAGTATCCCTCCCTTGGTCTCTCTTTGCTCTCTAATGTACCTAGAAAAGGTTTTATTCCCCTTCTTAACTCAGTTGGTTATCTTTTCCTCAGTTTGGGCTTTTGCTGTTCTGACTGCCTTCCCAGCTTCCTTCTGCTTTAACTGGTACAGTTCTCCATCCTGCTCCTTCTGCGTTGTCTTACACTTCCTGAATGCTACCTTTTTCTCCTTAACCTGCCCCGCCACCTTTTTTGAGAACCATAGTGTTTTTTTCCTTCCTTTTGCTTTGTTGATTTGCATCACACAAAGGCTTGTTGCCTCTGTGATAGCTGTTTTGATTTTTCCCCATTACTCCTCCACCCCTCCTTCTTGCCTGTTTGCTAGTGCTTTTTTGAGGCACGCTCTAATTTTCCCAAAGTCAGCCCTCCTAAAGTCCAATACTCTTGCTTTTATATGGCTTGACCTATGTCTGTGTTTATCATGAACCACACTGTTTGGAGGTCACTTGTTCCCAGATGGCTACCCACTTCTAAATCTGAGATCCTTTCTCTATCTCCATTTGACAGTACCAGGTCTACGATTGCTCCCTTCCAAGTGGGTCCTACCACTAGCTGTCTGAGACATGCCCCCTGTAGGACATCGAGAATAACCCTGCCCTTGGATGTGGCTGCAGCAAAGGTGCTCCAACTAACATCTGGCATATTCAGGTCCCCCATCAACAATATCTCCCCTTTTTCTGCCATTCTAAGGATGTCTTCTATCATTTCCTTGTACATTGCCTCCCTGGAGATGGGGGTCTGTATACAACCCCTGTGCGAATTGTACTGCCATATCCTGTCTCCAGGGTAACCCACAGTGCCTCCTCTACTCCCTGTTTATCCTTTAGTTACATTGCTTTGATCACTTCCCTTATGTAGAGAGATACTCCTCTGCCTCTTTTACCCTCCCTGTCCCTCCTGTAGATAGTGTACCCTAGTATTTTGACATCCCAGTCATGGTTCTCTGTGTACCATGTTTCTGTGACTGCTACAATATCCAGGTGTCCCTTTTCCATCAAGGTTCAGGGAGCTTGTTACACAGACAACGGGCATTTGTACTCATCACCCTCTATTTTTTGATGGCCTTACCCCTGTTAGCCCCATCCCTGTCATTACTGCCTTTTTCTGCTTTTACCCCTGTTCTGCTCCCCATTAACTTCTCTACCTTGGTGCTTACCTTTCTAACTACTGTGTTTTGTGGGGTGAGGCTGGGTTTTCCCTGCTCCTTTTCTGTGCCTCCCCCCTTGGCTATGCCCCATGAATAGCAAATGCAGTATTACATAGATTAAAGGAAACTGTCATACACTGGGGGGCAAAGGCAGTGATTACAGACACAAAACACAGTATAATGATTTTGGTAACAAAATAACAATGCAGTAAATAAAGCTTTGGTCATGACAGTGGTAATGAGTCATCACCAGGTCCCAAACATATGTGGTCAAATATGGCTTGTCACCTCTCTCCATGACCTGAGAACAGTCTTTCTAAAGCCTGGGAGACAACTTCCGTTGCAGACAGATCTGGGACTCTGCATCTGTGAAGGAAGCAATGACATTTGCTAATAGACTGTAACATAGATGATGTCAGTTTGTAGTTCTTCAAGTGCTGTGGCCAGTTTCTCAGCACAAAAAACAGCCGTGATAAAAAAAAAAGATTTATTAAAAAAAACAATAGGCTGCTGTGGGGGCATGGTCTGTGAGGCATCAAGATGGAAGCATAATCTCTATGCTTGGCAACCTCTATATGAATCAGTTTTCATCCAGTGCCCCCTGATCCCCTAAACATGACACAATCAATGCTTCTGCCCTCCTGGTACTCTCCTCTAGAGTGTGGTACTGCAATTAGTAAGTGGTTGGACCACAGTGGGCTCAGGGAGGGTGAGGGTGGTGGAACAGAGGTGCATCCCTCCAGTTGTACCTCTCCACAATCCCTATGCCATTCTGGCAAAGTGTGGTTCCTATACGGAGGCACCTGCAGTGGAGACCAAGGAGGATGCTGGGAACCTCCACAAAGGAGACCCACAGGAGGGTGGCATGGGACCCCACAGGGGAAGCAAACAACTCCTGGTGGGGGACTCAATTGTTAGGAAGGTAGAACTGGGGGAGGAAGGGGAGAGGGAGGTGAGGTGCCTGCCTGGCGCCATGGCTTAGAGGGACAGGGAGCGAATCATCAGGATTGCCAGAGCAGCTGCACAGGGGAGGGAGCTGGATGTCATTGTCCACCTAGGGACAAATGACCTGGCTAAGAAAGGGATTAGAGCAGTGCAGGAAGAGTTTGTGGAATTGGGGAGGGGCCTCAGACAAGTAGCACACACGGTAACCTTCTCGGAGGTGCTGCCCATCTATGGCATAGAAGAGGCTAGGGTGTTCCACACCATGGGATTCAATCAGCATTGAAAAACTGGTGCAGAGCTCAGGGATTTGGCTTCATTGGGGACTGGGGGTCCACCTGGAGTGATGCAAGCCTATACTGGCATGATGGGCTGCATCTGTCCAGGAGGGGAAACCAGGATCCTAGGTGATAGGTTTAAAAGCTTCATTGGCAAGCATTTAAACTAGCCAAGGGGGGAGGCACTGGAAAGGAGAAGGGAAATTAGCCCCCCCAAAAAAATCATGGTAGTAAGTGCGGTAAACACCAACACAGAGGTGGCGATAGGGAGAAGGCACGGGTAAATGGGAAAGTGACAAAGGCAAGAAGGACAGGATGGGGCAAAAGGAGTAAGGCCATCAGGAAATGGAGGTAATGGGTACCAATGCCTGTAGTCTGGGCAACAAGCTCCCTGAGCTGGTGGCCTTGATGGAAGAGGGATGCCTGATATCGTAGCAGTCAGAGAAACATGGTACACAGAGAACCATGACTGGGATGTTAACATACCAGGATACATAACCTACAGGAGAGACAGGCAGGGGAGAAGAGGGGGAGGAGTAGCTCTCTATGTAAAGGAAGGAATAAAAACAACTGAACAAAAGAGTAAACAGGGAGGAGAGGAGGCACTGTGGGTCACCTTGGAGACTGGAAAGGGCACCACAATCTGCACAGGGGTTGTGTACAGACCCCCATGTCAGGGGGAGGGAATGGACAAGGATATGATAGGAGGCATTCTTCGGATAGCAGAGAAAAGGGAGATACTGTAGATGGGAGACCTGAATATGCCAGATGTTATCTGGAGCACATCTGCTGCAGCCACATCCAAGAGCAGGGCCATTCTTGATGCCCTACAGGTGGCAGGCCTCAGACAGCTAGTTTCAGAACCCACCCATGAGGGAGCAATCTTAGACCTTGTACTCTTAAATGGGGGCAGTGAGAGGATCTCAGATCTAGAAGTGGGTTGCCATCTGGGAACAAGTGACCATCAAACAGTGTGGTTCATGTTAAACTCAGCTACAGAGTCAAGCCATACAAAAGAGAGGGTACTGGACTTCAGGAGGGCTGACTTTGGCAAGATTGGAGAGTGCCTCAGAAAAGCACTAGCAAACAGGCTAGAAGGAGGAGTGGAGCAACAATGGGGAATCATCAAAACTGCCATCACAAAGGCAACAAGCCTTTGTGTGAAGCAAATAAACAAATCAAAATGAAAGAAAAAGCCACTATGGTTCTCAAAAGAGGTGGCTGGGAAAGTCAGGGAGAAAAAGATAGCATTCAGGAAGTATAAGGAAACACAGAAGGAGCAGGACAGACAGCTGTACCAGTTAAGGCAGAAGGAAGCGGAGGGAAGTCAGAATAGCAAAGGCCCAAACTGAGGAAAAGATAGCCAACTCAGTTAAGAAGGGGGATAAACCTTTATAGGTACATCAGAGAGTGTAGAAAGACAAAGGGAGGGATAGTGAGGCTGAATAGAATGAATGGTGGGTGGGCAGAGGGGGACAGTGAAAAAGCAGGGATACTGAATGAATACTTCTGCTCAGTATTCACAAAAGAGGAGGGGGACGTGCCTAATCCAATTAACAGAAGCACTCTTGATAGGGGGGTCGATCCCAGCCCTTTCACAGAAGAAAGGGTTCTGCAAGAACTCCTAAAACTGAAGGTGGACAAAGTAATGGGGCCTGATGGAATTCACCCCAGAATTCTAAAAGAATTAAGAGGGAACTAGTGAAACCACTGACTAGTCTTTTTAATAAATCATGAGAGGATGGTGTGGTACTTGAGGACTGGAGGAAGGCGGATGTGATTCCCCTTACAAAAGTGGGACCAAGGCAGAGGAAGGAAACTACAGACCTGTCCGTATGACCTCTGTGGTAGGGAAAGTGATGGAGTCACTTCTGAAGGAAATAATTGTTGAGTACCTAGAGGCCAGTGGGGCAGAGGACCCAAGGCAGCATGGGTTCACAGTGGGAAGGTCATGTCAGATGAATCTAATAGATTTCTTTGACTGGGTGACAAAAGTAGTAGACCAGGGAGGGGCTGTGGACATGGCCTACCTAGATTTTAGCAAGGCATTTGACACAGTCCCACACAAAAGATTAATAGTCAAATTAACCAGCCTGGGAGTGGGTCCCAGGGTTGTAGCCGGGTAAAACATTGGCTGGACAACAGAGCTCAGAAGGTAATTGTAAATGGAGTCCACTCTGAAGAAAGAGGGGTTACTAGTGGGGTACCGCAGGGTTCAGTACTGGGTCCAGTCCTTTTTAATGTCTTTATAAGTGACATTGCAGAGGGACTGGAAGGAAAAGTATGCCTCTTTGCAGATGACACAAAGATCTGCAACAGGGTTGATACACAAGGAGGCATGGAAAGGATGAAACAGGACTTGGCAAGGTTGGAGGAATGGTCAGAAGTATGGCAGCTAGGATTCAGTGAAAAGAAGTGCAGAATAATGCACCTGGGAAACAAGAACCCAGGGGAAGATTACACAATGGGGGGGTAGTAGCAACAACAAAAAAGGAAAGGGACCTGGGGGTAAGCATATCAGATGACATTAAGGTTAGCAAGCAATGTGAGAAGGCAGTAGGGAGGGCTGGGGGTATACTGGGATGCATAGGGAGAGGCATCACCAGCAGAAAACAGGAAGTTGTTATCCCTCTGCACAGAAAGTTGGTGAGATCCCATCTGGAGTACTGTGTCCAGTTCTGGAGACCCCATCTCCACAAGGACATAGACGGGATAGAGGCAGTCCAGTGGAGGGCAACTAAAACGGTGCAGGGTCTGCAAGAGAAACCATACGAGGAGAAACTAAAGGAGCTTAATATGTATACCCTTGAGGAAAGAAGGGAGAGGGGGGACATGATAGAAACATTCAAGTACCTCAGTGGAATCAACAAAGTCCAAGAGGGTAGCATCTTTCAGAAAAAGAGACGTGCAAGAACAAGGGGACACAATTTAAAGATAGAGGGGGGCAGTTCCGGGGCAATGTGAGGAAGTATTTTTTCACACAGAGGGTAGTGGATGCATGGAACAGCCTTCCTGAGGAGGCTGTGGGGTCTAAAACTGTTGGAAAATTCAAGAATGCATGGGAGAGACACAAGGCAATTCTTGTGGGGGGGTAGGAAGAAATAGGCTGTTGGTTAACTAGGATCTGCGGCCTATCCTGTAGGTAGGGACAGACTAGGTGGGTCAAGTGGTCCTTGTCTGCCATCAAAGTCTGTGTTTCTATGGTACTGCAGTTAGTATTACTCAGTTTGGTACTGCAATTAGTATTACTCTGGTACTGTAATTAGTATTACTTAGTACGGTACTGCAGTTAGTATTACTTAGTTTGGTACTGCAATTAGTATTACTCATTTTGGTACTGTAATTATATTACTTAGTATGGTACTGCAGTTAGTATTACTCAGTTTGGTACTGCAGTTTGTATTACTCAGTATGGTACTGCAATTAATATTACTCAATGTGGTACTACAATTAGTATTATTCAGTTTGGTTCTGCAATCAGTATTACTCAGTTTGGTAATGCAATTAGTATTATTCAAGTTTGGTGAAAGACACCCTGTTAATGAGCAGTTTGAACTTTCAGGCCTACCTTCACAGCCATTCTCAGGCTAAGCATGGTGATGGCTCACATGACAATCATGCAGGAGATCTCTGTGAAGCTCACACAACAGACATGCAACAGATATCTGTCATGTGGACAAAGAGACATGCAATAGATCTCTGTGATGCAAACACAACAGACATGCAGCAGATCTCTGCAGTGCTCACACAACTGACATGTAGCAGATCTCTACAATGCTCACACAACAGGCAGCAGATCTCTGCAATACTCACACTCAGACATGCAGCAGATCTCTGCAATGCTATCACAAGAGACATGCAACAGATCTCTGCAGTGCTCATACAGCAGACATGCAGCAGATCTTTTCAATGCTCGCACAAATATGCAGCAATTTTCTGCAATGCTCAGACATGCAGCAGATCTCTGCAATACACACACAACAGACATGCAGATATCTGCAATGCTCACACAATGGGCATGCAGCAGATCTCTGTAATGCTCACACACCAGACATGCTGCAGATCTCCGCAATGCTCATACATCAGATATGTAGCAGATCTCTTCAATGCTCACATGACAAACATGCAGCAGATCCCTTCAATACTCACAACAAACATGCAGCAGATGTCTGCAATGCTCAGACATGCAGCAGAGCTCTGCAATATTTACACAACAGACATGCAGCAGATCTCTGCAATGCTTGCACAACACACATGCAGCAGATCTCTGCAATGCTCAGACATGCAGCAGATCTCTGCAATACTCATACAGCAGACATGCAGCAGACCTCTTCAATGCTTTCATGACACACATGCAGTAAATCTCTTCAATGCTCATGCCAAACATGCAGCAGATCACTGCAATGCTCACATAACAGACATGCAGCTGATCTCTGCGATGCTCTCACAACAGACATGTACCAGATTTCTGTGATGCTCACACAACTGACATTCAGCAGATCTCTGCAATGCACACACATCGGATGCAGCAAATCTATGCAATGCTCACCAACAGACATGCAACAGGTCCCTGTGATTCTCACATAACAGGCATGCAGCTGATCTCTGTGATGCTTCACAGCCATTCTCAGGCTAAGCATGGTGATGGCTCACATAACAATCATGCAGCAGATCTCTGCGAAGCTCACACAACAGACATGCAGCAGATTTCTGTCATGCAGACAGACATGTAACAGATCTTTGTGATGCAAACACAACATATATATAGCAGATGTCTGCAATGCTCACACAATAGTCATGCAGAAGATCTTTGCAATACTCACACAGCACACATGCAGCTGATCTCTGCAATGCTCACACTCAGACATGCAGCAGATCTCTGCAATGCTCACACAACAGAAACTCCCTTTATTAAATGTTTTGTTAAATTTTTGTTTTGCCATGTACAGTTGTTTTTTGCTGTTGTCAGGGTCTTTTATATAAATTACCAGCATGCGTTCCAATTTACGAACATACAAAATTTGCCAGCAGATAAACGCCTAGAGGTCTATCAAGTCTGCTCGAATGTGCAGCTAGCACCCCTTATTCTGCAGCTGCCCCTCCCTTCCACCCTTCCCCTTCATTAACCCTCCCCCTTGTCCTGTCCCATCCTCATTTGAAGCAGTCCACTGTTCTACTGCATACCACTCAGGAGGTAATGCATTCCACCCAGCCACCACCTCTCTGTAAAAAGCATCTCCTCATCTCCTCCTGAACCTTCCTCGCTCCAGTCTCATATCATGGCCCCTGGTGTCCCTCCCCTCCCTTACTTTGAACAGCCCCTCTGTACTTGTCTTGTTTATTCCTTTCATATATTTAAAGGTTTCAATCATGTCACCCCTGTCCCTCCTCTCCTCCAGTGAGTACATGTTCAACTCCTTCAACCTCCTCTCATATGATAAGTCCCCCAGCCCCTTGATCATCTTTGTCGCTCTGTGCTGCACCCCCTCCAGTAACTTAATGTCCCTCTTCAGATACGGACGCCAGTACTGCACGCAGTACTCCAGGTGTGGTCTAACTAATGACCTATACAGTGGCAGAATCACCTCCTCCCTCCTCGAGAATATACCCCTTGCAATACAACCCAGCATTTTGTTGGCCTTTGCAGCTGCCTTCCTACATTGTGCCGAGTTGTTCATTGACCCTGTAATGAGCACACCCAGATCCTTCTCCTCCTCTGTCTGGGCTAGCTGCACTCCCCCTAGCTGGTAACTCCTCCTTGGGTTCTTCATCCCAAAATTTGTTTCTATATTCATACCAATACCACAATCTAAGGTTTTTAAATAAAATATCCATTGCCTTTGTGCTTTGTCAATCATTTTCTGATAGTCTTCACCTCGTACTGGTGGTTGAACTTGTTTGAGTCCCCAGAACCGCAATGAAGCTTCTGTGTGTCCCTGTTGTGGAAAATGTATTGTTACCTGTGATGTTTCATCATGTCTTGTAATGTCACTTTTGTGCTCTTGTATTCTAGTATTACGTGCTCTTGTGGTTTATCCCACATACAAGTGGTCATGAGGGCACTGGAGTACATATATGACTC
This sequence comes from Neoceratodus forsteri, assembly GCA_016271365.2. Classification (NCBI taxonomy): domain Eukaryota; kingdom Metazoa; phylum Chordata; order Ceratodontiformes; family Ceratodontidae; genus Neoceratodus; species Neoceratodus forsteri. The sequence goes on along the minus strand of CM028129.1, from coordinate 16,798,016 downwards.
CTTCTGATGTGCAGTTGATATGTTGTTTTATAGGGAATTTTTGCCCTGTGAGTGGGTGACTAAAGACATCTTTTTTTGTAGTACACGGACTGAGCATCTTCCACAGGGTGCAATCCCTGCTTTGAGTGGTCCAAGCAACAACTGAGTGTCTTTCCTTTCTGGGGTCTTGAACTGTGATCTTAGGAGAGGCAGTATAGTGCAGTGATTTAAGGTTCTGAGCTACAAATCTGGAGACCTGGGTTTGAATCCCAAAGCCCCCACTTGCATACTGTGTGACCCTGAGCAAGTAAGTTAGCTTCCCTGTGCTCCCAGGTCACACCTGTAAATAAGCTTTCAGCTTAGTGTGCCACTCCTGGTTAAATAATTAAAAAAAAAAAAACTTACTAGTCTATCCTTTAAAGTGTCAGCTTTTTTGCTGCTATCAATGGTCTGCTATGATATATCTGTGGTTGGTTCCTATTAATAGTTAGAAGTCTAGACACTATCAGAAAATGATTGACAAAGCAGAAATGCAGTGGATATTTTATTTAAACATCTTAGATCACAATATTGGTATGAATACAGAAACAAATTGGAATACATGCTGGTAATTTATATAAAAGACCCTGACAACAGCAGAAAACAACTATACATAGCAAAAAATAATTTAATAAAAAATGTAATAAAGGGAGTCACTGGCACAATGCTTAAAGGAAAGTCCTGAACACGCAACAGCCTGTGATAGATTCCTATATGTTTAACTCCTCCCCCCAACCCTGCCCCCCAGACTAGGATATCCGGGTTAAGAACAAAAGGTAATTAACCACAGTGTCATCCATTACAGCATGTGACAGAGCAAAAGAAAAAAGTACAATGCAATGACAAATATTCTGTTTTAAACAGAGGGACACAACAAGTAGTATAAAAAGTAACTACAATATTGCATATACAAATTACAGCAGTAAGAAAGTGTAAGGGCAACACTTTAGTTCTGTATGGTGAGGAGTGGTTAAAATCCCAGGCCCAGTAGAATGGCATCCCATTTAAAGAACAAGCAGTAACTCAGACCAATGATTCACACAATATAACAGGATTGCCCAGGCCTAGTCACAAAGGCTATGCATAACGCATAGCAATGCTGCCTAGGCAACACAAACCAGCATGTGACAGAGCTGGTGGTAACGCTCAAAACATCACGCGATATTGCGATCGGGCCTGAGAGGATTTAGTAGCACACCCAATCTGAATGAAAAATGAATGCACAACAGCATGAACACGTGGCTTAAGCAGAGCAGAGCAACTTGAATAAATCGTCCGCTAACAAGAATAAATCTTGTATAAACTTGCTTAGAAACACATTTAAAGTGGAGTAAAGATGCTATAAGATATCTTTGACTTTCTAGATAATTTTGTGGACTGTCCAAACAAACAAGACACACTACTGTACCAACATAGGCCACAAGTAAGGCAAGAAACCAGAACACACAAACTCAGGTAAAAGAAAAAACCTAAACATTTAAATGGAGAAGTGAGCACTGTGTTGGAAAGAGTAGACCTTTCAGTATTATAACGCTGACAGAAATACAGTGCAGAGAACAGATTAAAAGAAGTGATATAAAAAACAAAAGTGCTCTGGAAAGATAGCTAATTAAACTAACAGGTAAAGAAGGCATTTAAATAAGCTATTAAATTGAAAAGTAAGCAAGAGAATGCAGTAGCTGTAGGATTGTAATTGAATTGCAGTGTTTATATGTTTTGGAAGACAAGAAAAAACAGGATACAATGCACGTGGAAAGACATGACAATTGATGAGAATTCTGGTGGCATATTTTAAGGTAACACGCATTTAATCAGTAAACTGGCGAGATAACAGAACAATCAGCAAGCAGGATACTGCTAACCAAAAATAAGGGGGCAAGTACTGTAGCTGTTTGTTAAGTGAGACGGAGCAGGCAGACGACAGCAGTACACAGTTGCAAGACTGATATGAAGTGGTGAATCAGTGTGAATTAAAACAAGCATTTGTCAATGCCGAATGTTTGCTTGCAGGTATTTGCAGTGGTGTTTGGCACTTATGGTACTTTACCCTAATGTCACAAGCATTTGCTGGTATTTGCACTACAAATTTTTAATATAGCCTTTTTATGACCCCCCACCTCATAAAAGCATTTGGGACCTCTGCTCACAAACAGTATCACCATGACTTTCTTAATCTGCCCCGAACGTGGATTTCTCACAGTGACCAAGCCATTGTGTGCCAGATGTGTGAAAACACATTTTCGGCAGTATGTGATAAATGACAGCTGTACTGTTCATAAGAAGGTGTGCAAAAATGGTCATGTTGAAAATCTGGAGTGAAAATATTACAAATTCTCGAAGTTACGGGTGTGCGTGGAAACTGCGCAATGCACACTCATAACATAGTCATTTTGTGGATGTTTGTCACCAAATTTTCAACATAGGCACTTTAGGATCTCTGCTCATGAACAGTGTCACTGTGATTTTCATAATCTGTCCCAAACATTGATTTCCCACTGCGACTGAAACATTGTGTGCTGGGTGTGCGAAAACACATTTTGCCAGGATGTGAAACATGATAGCTGTACTGTTCATAAGGAGGTGTGAAAAAATGCCAATGGTAAAAATCTGGAGTGAAAATATTACAAATTCTCAAAGTTATGAGTGTGCATGGAAACTGCACAATGCACTCTTGTAACACAGTCATTTTTTGGAATTTTTTCAACAAATTTGCAACATAGGCTTTTTGGGAGCCCTCCTCATGAACAGTGAAACTGCTGTTTCATTAATCAGTCCCAAAAGGTGATTTTGCACAGTGACAGCGAAATCACCTTTTGGGACCAAATAACCACATGACAGTGACTGAATTCATGAGGTGGGTTCCCAAGAACCCCATGTTGAAAATGTGGTGCCAAAATTCACAAAAATGGCTGAGATATCCACCTAAGTTGGAAAAAAAAAAAAAACATTTATGCCATTATACAGAGTACCAGCATTTCTCCAGTTCATGGTCAGCTTTCAAGAGTGCAGACCTGTTCCTGCTCCACTGATGATTGCTGCACCGGCTCTGGAGGTATGGGGTGGAGTGGGGACGGGGGCAGAGGTTGTGTGGGTTGGGGAGGGAGCACCAGACAACAAGGGACAGTTTTTTGTTTTCTCAGGGTTAAAAGAAAGACATTGCAGGATATTTTTCCCACTTACAGGGACAATGAGAACACTGGGTGGCCTCCTAGCATGCCAGTTGAGTATTTTTTGGAGTGGGCCTGGAGCCAATGGGATTTGGGCACCCTGTCAGCACATACAATGTGTTTGAAGGGAGCAATAATGAGGGAGCGGGAAGGACAGCAGTAGAGGGAGGAAACAGGAGGGATTTCGTCAGCAGCTGGAGGGAAAGGGGTGATGTCAATATGCTAAATACAGTCACACTACCACCTCTGATTGCAGTGGTGCTTTTCTTTTAACTGAAGATCACTGCAGCCAAACTGCTGTCATAGACAGCCCGCACATCCATTGGTGCAGTTGGGTCATGCCTGCTACACCAAGCTCTGCATTGGACAGGAGGGTCACACATCTCCAAAAAGTTGTACTGTCCAAAAAACCTTGTGCATGCACGCAAGCGAATGCAAAAAAGAGAACTTGTCGAAAGGAAGAGAAGAAAAAGTTAAAATGTACATGAAGTACCTTTGAATGGAATAGTATAACAAAGAAGTCTGGGAATATTAACAACAGGAATGAGAACAAGGGCATCTAGTATTGTTCAAGATGATAATGAATTCCAGCTGTGGTATCAGATAGCAAGACAGTAATACAATATGCTGTAAAAATGACTTGCTAATTATATAAACTATCATTTTACAGTACAAGAAAGCCCTTTGAAAAGCACTTTATGTGCAAAACGTTCGGGTGAATCAATAAAAAGAACATTTGGACTATAAAAGGACCACAAGAAGGTTTTCTGCCCCCCACCCCACCCCGTGAACATTAAACTCACACAACAGACATGCAGGAGATACCTCTGGGCTGATCAAAAAACAGACATGGAACAGATCTCTGGGATGGACACATATTAGACATGCAGCTGATCTCTGTGATACTTGAACAACAGTCATGTTAGCTGAGCTCTGCGATACACAACAGACATGCAGCAGATATCTGCAATGCTCACACTACAGACATGCAGCAGATATCGGCAATGCTCACACTACAGACATGCAACAGATATCTGCAATGCTCACACTACAGACATGCAGCAGATCTCTGCGATGCAATACACAATAGACAGGTAGGAGATTTCTGCAATGAAAGACATTGCTGATTTGAAGCTGTCATTTGCCCAAACCTCCAAGGACCTTGCTGGCATAGGATTCTAACTGGATGTGGCTTGATCCCAGGTGGTGATAGCTGAGTCTTTTATCAAATAGCTTCAAGCCATTTACAGGAGCAAGATGGACTAATTAAATTATTTGCTGTTTTAGGGCGATAATGTGAAGAACTGTGCCTGCTAGAACAGTGCCTGTTTTTTCATGTTCCAGAAAGAGGTATGGGGGCCTGACAATATCTAGTTCCATAGGTCAGTGATACTGCAGCTTTGAAATGCTCCTAACTGCCCACCTCTGGAGACAGAGTGAGCACACTAATCATTGGCAGCAAAACCATATCTGGTTGAACATCCTAGAGCTATATTGGCTCGCTTTCTCAAATTCCCAGGGGTCCAAACACACTTGATATCTCAGAGGATTTCTTACTCCCTATGCTATGCAGTTCAGGTTTGGGTGGTATATACTTCCCTCAGGTGGTACTTACAGGGTATGGGTCAGCCCTGCTGTATCTGGATTAACCCATATTGGGATGGTGTCTGTGCGTCCTCTACTCTGAGTTCTGGGTGCCCTTCTCCACCTTGTTTGCTCTATGGTATTGTTTTTGGGACCCCTCATTCTGACAACCTTTGTCCCCACTCTGTGGCTGCCCATGACACTGTATGCACCCTGCTTTATGTCATGCAACTACTGTCTGCATTCTGGGGCCACAGAGGGATTGTTCACCCCCTAATGATGTGCAACACTGATGTTTAAGGGGTGGGAAGCTCCCCCTTGTCTTGGATTGGGCTTACTGTCTGCAGCCACTGGTGACTGGGTGGTCTTCCCCTGCCGAGGGTTCCCAGTCTCAGAATGTGGGGAGCTAGAATGTTTATATCTTCCTCAGGCACTGGTTACGGAAGCATAGAGGTAATTCCCTACATCTCATGCACTGATTACTGAAGCAAAGAGGTGATTCCCTCCATTTCCTCATGCACTGGTTACTCACACATGTAGGTGAGTCCCTCCATTTCCTCATGCACTGGTTACTCAGGCATGTAGGGGAGTTCCCTCCATTTCCTCAGGCACTGGTTACTGAAGCATGTGGGGGAGTTCCCTCTATTTTCTCATGCACTGGTTACTGAGGCATGTAGGTGAGTTCCCTCCATTTCTTGACTCATTTTTCAGGAGATGAGGACTCATCTGATATATAGGGAGACAGGGTAGAAAAGCTACTGGGCATAACAGGTGGACAGAAGTAACTGTGTGTCCCCCTTTTTTTGTCCCTTCAGATGCTGTCTTGAGATAGCATTTGAGGTCTTGGTTCCCATTCTGCAGGTTGTTCCCCTCAACAGGTGATGTTGCTGCAGGTGTCCCTGTGTCATCCATGAGAGTATTTGGTCTATGGGTTCCCTTCCCCCAGTCCTTTTAGTAACTTCATACTTTTGGGTCTGGATGTTTTTTCTCCACTCTTACTGGAAGTGGATTGGGGTGCTGTTATTCCCCCCAGCCACACCATTGGCAGTAAGGTTCAGGAGGCTTTTGTTCTTTTCTATTTGGACTTCAGGTAGGGAGGGACAATGCACTTACTCTGTGCTATTGGCAGTCCTTCCTGAGTGGATGGTGGTATGGCATTCAGTATGGGATTGCCTGGTCCTGTTACTCCCGCTGCTCTAGATCTGCACTGGCTGTACTGCTGTGTGCACTGATTGTCACATTCCCATTTCTGGTTATGTATGTACATGTAGTTCTTCTGTTTCCTGTTGCTTTGGTGCTGCTCACTTTCCATGCTCCTAGGTTGTGGACCCCTTTAATTTACAATATTGATTTTTTCTTTGATATACAGAGTAGTTCCCTCACACTGGAAACATGGATTTGTTACTCCAGTATTTAACAGTGGTGATAGGTTATCAACCTCTAATTACAGACCAATGTCTGTTTATCTTCACTTTCTAAGGCACTCGAATGGATAATACATGACCAGATTATGGAACATCTTGAAAAATATAATCTGTAGACTGTTGAACAACATGGTAAAACATAGTTCGATTACAGCTTTAGCAGAATTTACTAATAGTATGCATGAGTCCCTGGACGGTGGTGATCTAATTGGTACTATTTACATAGATTTATCAGAGGCTTTCAACTTGGTACATCATGCAAAATGGATTAATAGTTTAAAACAGCTTCATTTTTCCAGTTCAGTTACATCTTGGTTTAAAGATTATTTAACCAATGTGTGCAACAGGTTAGACTTCAGAATTTTCTTTCAGAACCATTGCCCGTGACTTTGAGTGTTCCACAAGGATCTACCCTTGGAACCCCTGCTTTTTAGTCTTTTTATGAATAACTTACCTAGTTTTATAAAACAATCAAAGATTCTATTGTGCTCAGATGACAATACTTTCTTTCTAAAATAAAGACTTAAATAACTTGACTACCGTACTACAATGTGATTTTTGTGCTGTGTATGGTTGGATCATAAATAATAAGCTATGCTTGAATTCAAAAAAGACAAAAGTGATGTTATTCCGTTCTAGGCAACATACTGGTTCCCTACAGTCTCTCTCTATAAAACATCTGATGGCATTATTTTAGATCAAGTCACACAAAATAAATATTTAGGTCTGACTCTGGATAGCAGTTTTAGTTATCATTAGCACATTGACAATGTTGTGAAGTCTGTTAAAAAATTATTTGGCATGTTGTACAGTAATAGATTTAACTTTACCCAGGAAACAAAAAATCTTATTGCTCAAACTCGTGTTCTATCCATTATTGACTATGGCCTAGTCATTTACGTATCGGTCAGTAAGTCTTTGTTGCAGAGAATAGCACTGTCACTCAACAAAGTCTGTGGGTTTGCATTTGATTTACCTTTGGAATGTCATGTTTGTTGTTTATACAATGTATCAAAGTGGTGTATACTTTGTAACAAAGAATAAATTGACAACCAGGATGTCGGGCTTGGAAGATTGATAATGAACAAGTACCAGCTAAAGTAAGATTATTGCAGAAAGGCCAGCATTGCCAAATGTTAAAATCCGATCTATAGATAGTTTATATTTAAAATACATTTAAAAAAATGTTGTTAATGCATTAGTTAGGGTTGAAGCAACAAAAGTAGGGAAGTGGGATGTGAGGGTTTACAACCCTAACACCCCAACCCCATGGGGTGTGCCTTGGGCTTGTCAACCCTAACACTCACCCCATTCCATGAATAAATAAAAACAAATGAACATACAAAATTGCCAGCAGAAAGGGCCGTATTTGTCTATCAAGTCTGCTCAAGTGTGTAACTCAGTCTAATTCTCTGGAGCTGCTCCCCTTCCCCTTTCGTTCTTCAGGAGTCATCTTCCCCCTTTTTCTCTCCCCTCTTCCACCCTCCTGTTCTAATTCTCTTTTTCACCCTGTCACCCCCCACCTTGAAACTTCTCATCATTTTTACTGATATCACTGCCTCTGGCAACTCATTCCAGCTAGACACCAGCCTTTCTGTGATAAAGTGTCTCCTCAATTCCTTCGTAAATCTTCCCCCCACTAGTTTCAGACTATGCCCCCTTGTGTCTCCTCCCCTTTTAAATTGAAGATGCCCTCCATTCCAACCCTGTTTATACCCTGTAGGTACTTGAAGGTTTTTATCATATTCCTTCTCTTCCTTCTGTCCTCCAGGGAATACATATTGCACTCCTGTAGTCACTCATCATATGGTTTGTCCCCCATGCCCAGGGAGTACATATTACGCTCCTGTAGTCACTCATCATATGGTTTGTCCCCCATGCCCTGGATCTTCTTGGTCACCCTCTGCTGAACTCTCTCCAGTAGCCTGATGTCCTCCTTTAAATAAGGGCATCAGAACTGTACACCATACTCCAGGTGTAGTCTCACCAGTGACCTGTATACTGGCAGGATAATTTCCTCCCTCCTAGAGGAGATTTCTCTGGTGATGCAGCCCAGCAATCTGTTTGCTTTGGCTGCTGCCATATGGCACTGCGCAGTGTGTTTAATGTTGCCCCTGACTAGCACCCCCAGATCCCTCGCCTCTTCTGAGATGGTCATTTGTATGCCCCCCAGCCAGTAGCTGGCCCCTGGGTTTCTGGCTCCCAGGTGCATGACCTTGTGTTTCTTAACATTGAATCCCAACTGCCAGATACCCAATCATTTCTCCAGCTTAGCCAGATCTTCCCTGAGCTCCTGTCTCCCCTCCTCTGTGTCCACCCTCCCACAAAACTTAGCATCATCTGCAAAAATGCAGATTTTACTTTTGATCCAATCTGTTATATCACCCATAAAGATGTTGAAAAGCACCAGTCCGAGTACTGAGCCCTGTGGGACCCCGCTGGTTACAGGTCTGGGTTTAGATAGTCTCCCCCCATCAGCCTTTGGTTCCTGTCTTGTAGCCAGCTCTTGCCCTACTGCAACAGCTTGTTCCTGATTCCCAGGTTGCTCAGCTTGCTGATCAACCTGCCATGTGGCATGAAACTGAACACCTTGCTGAAGTTCAGGTACAGAGCATCCACTGCCTGACCCCTGTCCAACAACCCTGTAACCCAGTCATAAAAGTCTATCTTATTTGTTTGGCAGGATCTCCCCCTGACAAATTCATGCTGCCTGTCATCCTGGAGACCATTTACCTCCAGTAAGGTCACCAGCCTTTCCTTTAGCATGGTCTCCATTAACCTGCCTATACTATGGAGGTTAAGCTGACTGGCCTGTAGTTACCCAGCTCATCTCTTGGACCTCCCTTGTGGAATGGCACCACATGTGCTATCCTCCAGTCCTGTGACATACAACCCTTCACCAGTGAGGTGCTAAACAGGTCCACTAGGGGGGCAGCCAGTACTTTCACCAGTTTCTTCAGCACCCACAGGTGCACTCCATCTGTTCCAGGTGCCTTGTCCTCCCAAAGGGCCCTAAGAACCTTGAAGATCCTGTCAACCCCAATCACTCCATTGGTTTTATCCCCACCAAACAGTCTGCCCCCAATTTTCTCCACTGGCATAGGTCTATCCCCTAAAGTACTAATTTAGCACCTCTGTCTGATCCTCACCATTTTCAGCCATCCCACCTCCCTCTTTATCCTGACAATCCCGTCCCTGTTTCTCCTCTCCTTTATGTATCTAAAGAAGTCATTTTCCCCTTCCTTGATCCCCTGTGCCAGCATTAATCATCCTGCCTCTTGAGCTTTTGCTGCGTAGACCTTCCTGTCCTCCTCCCTCAAAGTACGCTTGTACCTCTGGAAGGCTGCCCTCTTCCTCCTCACTTTCTTTGCCACATTCCTATTGAACCAGTTAGGTCTCTTAGTCCTGGAATTCTTATTACGAGTCTTCATGCAAGTGATTGTGGCCTCTTTTAACTCCACTTTAATGATGGACCATTTCTGATCTGCATGCATCTCCAGTCAGAGCTTTGCAAGGTGCCCTACTAGTATGTCCCCCATCATAGAAAGGCCCACCCTCTTGAAGTCCACCACTCTCATTTTGATCTTGGCTGCTTCTTTACTCATATTGATGTAAACCCACACCATGCAGTGGTCACTGCCTGCAAGGGGGTCCCTCATCTCTACCTCCTAGACCAAGTCACATTCCAGCAACACTAGGTCCAGTATGGCCTCCTCCCTGGTTGGCTCTGTGAACCCCTGTGTCAGTAAACACACCTGGAAAGTATCCAAGATGATCTGTTCTGGGGAACAGGAGGTAGACAGGGTGCTCCAGTCTACTCCAGGTAGGTTGAAGTCACCTGTTATGACTATGTTTCCTCTCCTACCTACCTTCCTCATCTGGTCCCTTAGCTCCCTGTCCAGCTCTGTGCCCTGTGAGGGTGGTCTGTACACCACCCCTAATTGAATCCTTCTCCTATTGGCATTCTGGAGCATTACCCATAATGCATCTGCTCCTCCCTCCCTCTTCCACCTTCTCCCTGTTGCATATTATCCCTTCCCTTATGTATAGAGCCACACCACCACACCACCCCTTCTCTCTGTCCTTCTGGTACAATCTGTACCCAGGGATCACGAGGTCCCAGTCATGGTACTGGTTTGCCCATGTGCCTGTGTTGGCTGCTATGTACACTTCACCTGCTGCCATCAGTGCCTGCAGATCTGCTGACTTGTTAGCCAGACTCAAATTCAAGGACAACACCTTCCAGGGCAACCCCTGTACCTCTTTGCTCCTTGACTTCTCTCTGTGTCTCTCTCCCTTCTGTGGTCTTTCTATCCCCCCATGCCCCCTCCATTCTTTGTGTTTAACTACTGGGTGGAAGGCCCAATGGCTTCCCTCTCCTGGTGACTACTAGTGCCATGCCTTCTGTCGCCCCTCCCCATCTTCAGTTTAAATTCAGTTTTTCTATCAAGTATCCCTCCAGTTTATTCTTCAAGACTCTGGCACCTCCTTACTTAAATGCAGCCTGTCTGGTGCATATAGGTCCTTATTCTGCCACATTCTGCCCCACCAACCCATACCCATTTGTGTCACACCATCCCCCCAGCCATGTATTGAGTTCCTCTATCCTCTGCTTCCTAATAGTACTTGCCCTAATAAGCTGAGATGAGTGCAGTATATGAGAATGTGGTGAGCATTAGGGTTGACAACCTGAAGGCACACCCCTCACCCATTGCTGCTGCTGCTGCCTGCAGGGTGGGGGTGGGGAGCTAGGGATGCCAACCCTAATACCATGTTTCCCTACTTTTGTTGCTTCAACCATAACTACAGCAGTGCATTAAGGATTTTATTTTCAACAAATATCCTTACTTTTTGAGAAAGTATCATTGTTTTATTATTTGCATGTGGGAGCGCAGGGCCCTCTGGCCCTGCAGTCCCATTCCTCCTTAGAGGCATATACAGTATGTATGATGCTGTGCAGGCACAGGTCCCTCTGGGCACTGCACTTAAAATTGCAGTGATGGTCTAAAAATATGGGTATACTGAAAATTTGTGGTAAAAATATTTAAAATTACTAGACTTCTGAGTGAGCATAGTAAAATTTAAATAGACGCACACAACTTTGACATTTTTATATATTCTGGCCCCAAATTTTAAACATAGCCTTCTTATGACCCCACTTCATGAATGAAAGCAGTGAAAATCTTTAAATCATGCTAGAAGGGTGATTTCACCAAGCAACCATGAAATTGCCTTTTGGAATGGTTTACGAAATTCCACTGACATTGCCCATCAGGTGGGGTTCCTAAAATGTCATGTTGAAAATTTGGTGTGAAAACATACAAAAATGGCCAGATTCTGCATCATAAGAACACAGCAACATAGAAATTTGTCAGCAGATAAGAGCCTTCAGCCCACCTAGTCTGCCCCAATACCTGCAATAATTGTGCCCTTTTATGCTTTGCCAGTATTTGGTTGTCCCCCTCCTCCATTTACCAGTAGTCCTCTATGTCTTTCCCAAGCATTTTTAAATCCATTTATTGTTTCTGCCTTCACCACCTCTGCTGGCAGCTGTTCCACTTGTCCATTGCCCTCTCTGTAAAGAAATACTTTCTCACGTTTCCCCTGAGCCTCCCTCCTGCCAATTTCATCTAATGGCTCCTCATCCTTGAGCAGCTTTTTGTCTCAAAAAGTGTATTCTCCTGTATCTTATTTCTCACTGTGAGGTACTTAAATGTTTCAGTGATATCTCCCCCCCCCCCTTCTAGGGAGTAGAAAAGGCAAATTTTATTTAAAGACACACAATTCCTGGGGCTCTGGGAGCTATACACAAGAAAAAAACAGGAAAAATAAATGAACAGCACACCAACAGATAAAACTGTATTAAATATACAGCTATAGTAAAACAGAAAATTCAATAAATAAATAAATAAATAAGAATCCTAGGACAGAAGCTGTTTCATAGTGTGGCAGTGCCAAAGCAGTATTTAAAAGACAGGGTCAGGGAAAGCTTAATTGAATAAGAAGGCCTTGAGGTGGGCCTTGAACACCTCTACTGAATGGGTCTCCTTTACAGCTGGCAGTAACGAATTCCACAGAATGGGGCTGGCAACACTAAAAGCCCTGTAGCTGTCCATTTTTAGCCTCTTCCAGGGAATTGCAAGAAGGCTCCTAAAGGAGGAATTGAGGGAGCAGAATGAGGCAACAGGTATAAGATGGTCCACCAGGTAACCAGGGCCCAGGCTGTGTAGGGCCTTAAAGGTGAGCAAGCCCACCTTAAAGAGGACCCTACACCTGACTGGCAGCCATGGCAGTTCATGCAGTACTGGGGTGATGTGGCAGTACTTAGACTGCCCCATCAGCAACCTGGCAGCTGCATTCTGCACCAGTTGCAGTCGCTGGAGGGTACCTCCTGAGACCTCATGGTAGAGCACTTTACAGTAGTCAAGCCTCAATGCCACAAAGGCGTGTACCAAGGTAGGGAGCTCAAGGGGCTGAACCAGAGGTTTGATGCTGGTGATATTCCTCAGATGATAGAAACTAGTATGGACAATGGATGACACCTGGGATTCAAGTGTCAATACACTGTCCAGGATAACACCAAGATTGCACACCGTAGAGGAGGCCTTCAATGGCATGGAACCCAGAAAAAGTCCAGTCTCTGCACCAGAGGTCATGCTATCATGCCTTCTATTCAACTCCACTACCAGTACGTCTGTCTTATCGGGTTCAGTTGCAGCCATCTGGAGGCCATATAGTCACTGATCTCAGCAATGCAATTATTTATCATGTCCACTGCGTTGGATGTCCTAGGGGCAAAGAAAAGGTACAGCCTGGTATCATCTGCATAGTAATGAAAACCCAGACTGTACTTCTTAATGAGCTCTCCCAGGGGCAGCAAATACATGGTGAACAACATCAGTGACAAGACCGAACCCTGAGGTACTCCACAGCCCAGAATGCTAGGGGAGGAGGAGAACTTCCCCATCACTATCCTTTGCCTCCTGTTCATGAGATAGGACTCAAACCAGCAGGTGGCAGTGCTGGTGAGTCCACAAAATTCCCTCAGGTGGACACAATGATCCACTGTGTCAAAGGCTGAGGAGAGATTGAGAAGGAGATTGTCCCCTCCCCTCGATTCCTCACCCTGAGGAGGTCATTGTGCACCTGAACTAATGCAGTTTCTGTGCTATGCCTCACATAAAAGCCAGACTGGAGAGGCTCATATAGATCATAAGCCATGAAGTGCTCCTCAAGCTAAAGCGCCACAACCTTCTCGACAACCTTACCTAAAAAACAAAGGTTGGAGATGGGCAGTAATTTGCCTTGATGTCAGGGTCTAAAGATGGTTTCCTCAGAAGGGGTCTCACCAGTGCCTCCTTCAAGGCATCTGGGAAGACTCACCTCTGACAGAGAGCACTGAACAATCAAGGCAAACACCAGGCCTATGGAGGTGACACCAACCGTGTCAGCACTGGGTCCAGTTCACAATAAGTGTGCTTCAGCATGGACGTAACCCCAGTGACCTCAGCTACCTCCACCAGTCTAAACTCACCCCAACCAGAGTGCTCTAAGGGCACTCAAGGTGACTACTGTCGGTTACAGTTTGGTTCACTGGTGGAATTTCATGCTGGATGGCGGACACTGTGTCCAAGTAGAATCGAGCAAACTCTTCACATAAAGTGTCAGAAAGTCTTTTTTGGCTGTAGACAGGCAGAGTGTAAAAGCCTATCGACAGTTCGAAAAAGCACAGTTTGTTGATTCTTCCTGGAAGCAATCTTCCTGAACAGGAACTCTGCCTTCCTACAGTTGGTTGCCCCCTGGTACTCACTGTATTGAGCACGCAGGGCCAGTTTGTCCACCTCTAGCCAGTCTTCTGCCAGCAGCACTCTAACCTCCGACCCATAATCTACATCACCTTGAGCTCCCCATCAAACCATGTGGACCTCAAATGAGAGGATTTGGGTCATACACGGACCAGTGCAAGGGTGTCAAGTGCATCAGACATCACCTTGTTGTAGGTGACAACGGCTATGCACATACCCCCTTCATATGCATTTTCCACACTAGATAGATTGGCTGCCACCAGAAAACCCTCGGGGGTCAAACCTCTCCAAGGGCAGTAGCTTACCATCTTTGCAGGGGGAGGGCTGTCAGGTGGGGCTCTGAACAAGAACTCCACTGTACAATGATCAGACCAAATGACCCGATCAGTCTTGAGATTGTTTACCTCAAGCCCCTGTGAGAAGAGCAGGTCCAACACGTGGCCACCCTAGTGGGTCCAGGAAGAAATTTCTTGTGACAGGCCCAGAGATGTCATCATCTGGAGGAGGTTATAACCAAGCCTAGAGGACTCGTTGTTGGTCCAAACATTAAAGTCCCCTAGAAGTAAACATCTGGGGGCCTCCAATGTTTTGCCGACAACAAAGTCGGCTATCTTCTGTAGGGATTCTTGCGCCACTCTAGGGGGGCTGTAAACCAAGAGAATCCTTCAGCCTGCACCCCCATGAACAGCCACACATTTGAAGGAACCCAGTATTCTCATTGAATGCACAGTGAAGCCCAGTTTGGATCAAAAACAGATATCCACCCAGCTGCCCCTGCGTTCCACTCTGAGGCAGTGCACTACAGAGTACCCGGGGGTGGGACGGTAGCCTCTAAGACTGGGCTAGCATCGTCACCCACTCAGGTCTCCATGATGCAAGCCATATTGACCGAAGAAACCAAATCCACTATAATTGCGGTCTTGTTTTTTATCAATCTGGCATTGCAAAGCACTGCCATCAGGGGGCTGGTGGAAGATGCAGCCCCTCTGGTAACCTGCCCACCTGGTCTGGTGGAACCCCTGGGGATAGGTACCAAACACATCTGACCTCTCTCTTGGATCCGTGGAACCCCAGGGCTCCTTCTCCACCTGACTACCTCTATCCTACCCCAATCAACGTGCCCGAGGTGCCCCACCACAGTCAATTAATGCGACTTCTCCTAATCCAGACCTCCCAACAGCAATGAGCTGTGGTGGCAGAAACTGGGAGGTTGGAGAAAGGCCATGGATCAAGCAACTGGGATGCCTCGTACACAATCCTAGCCCACCCCAGGCCCTCACATTTTCCCAGACACATACTGCCTTACTATAATGTCCCAGGTACATGGTTTTCTAACTATGCAACCCCACACATGCACACAACCATACACTAATACAATAATAGCTTAGACCATTCACACATCACACAGACAATAGCTAAAAATCAAAAACCACAACTCCCCCAAACCACCCCACACAAGTAAAGCAGACTTTTGCTTAATATAGAGAGCCATTTCAGAAACCACAATCAGCAAGGCAGAGCCCAGGAGGACATGTCTAGAACAAAGCAGAGAAACATGCAAAAACAGTAACTGAATGAAAAAAGAGTTTAAAGTTCCAGGCCCAGATCCAAGTAACCATGTGCCCTCTTACCGACCCTGGTTTCAGCTGGACAGTTATTATGGGAACCAAGTCCCACTGATAGGAGCACAGATGAGGGGAGCCACCCCAATCAAACTCAGGGCCTCTCTCACAGGCTCCAGCAATGGTGTCTCACATGAATGAGGGTTATCAGCAGAGAAACAAAAAGCAACCAGCTCACCCACTCAGTAGTAAAGAACCAGTGCCTCTCTCACCAGCACGGTTGTACAGGGTGATGTTTCTTCCTCCTCCACAGGGCTGGACAGTCCCTCCATTGATAGAAACCAGCTTCCCCAGGATGATAAAAAGTGTCCCCATGGATCCAAGGTAGACCCCTGAAAGTTCCAACAGAAAGCAGATCGGAATCCACTGACAAAAAAGGGCTGTGGTCAGATGGGCAAAGGTTCCTCCATATACAGTCTTCCTGTAAAACCCGGGAGGTGCAGTATGGTCTCCACATTCCTGGCATCCTGGCATCCATGTCCTACCCAGAAAACAGTCCATCCGAGGAGCAAGCCCAGCATAGTTTGGCCACAAAGTATCGACCCCTCTCGTAGATGACAAAATGGCAGCCAGCAACCCAAATCAGGGTACCGGTGAAGTTCTCTGATGGTCGTCGGGAAAGTGGTCATTGTGTGCGAAACCAGATGTCAATGAATCACTGGAGGCCCTTAGGCTCAGCTGTCCCAACACCAGGTAAGGGTAGTGATGGTGGCTGGCAATAGCTGTCACTAAAAAGCAAAAAATCTTTCTCCTAAAGCTACCTTATTTAACCCAGTCCTGCCTGTACTAAAGGTCCTAAACCTAACACGCAACTAAAAGCTTTTTTCCAAAGTTATTACAGTGGAACCCTCTTATAACGGACACATTTGTGCAAGCAGGTTTTGTCCATTATAAGGGGTAACCTAGAAACATAGAAACATAGAATTTGACGGCAGATAAGGAATGCTTGGCCCACCTTGTCTGACCATTTCCTTACCTGATGGATAAGCTGCAGATTCTAGTTAAACAGCTTACTTCCTCTTCCCCCCTACTAGAATTGCCTCATGGACTGTCCCATGCATTCTTGAATTCTCCCACTGTTCCTGACTCCACAACCTCCTCAGAAAGGCTGTTCCATGCATCCACAACCCTCTCTGTGAAAAAATACTTTCTAACATTACCTCTGAGCCATCCCCCTTCTATCCTTCAAATTGTGCCCCCTTGTTCTTGCACATCTCTTTTTCTGAAAGACGCTACCCTCTTGGACTTTGTTGATTCCCTTGAGATACTTGAAAGTTTCTATCATGTCCCCCCTCTCCCTCCTTTCCTCAAGGGTATACATATTAAGCTGCTTTAGTCTCTCCTCATATGTCTTCTGGTGCAGACCCTGCACCATTTTGTTTGCCCTCCTCTGAACAGCCTCCACTCTGTCTATGTCTTTGTGGAGATGGGGTCTCCAGAATTGCATGAAGTACTCCAGATGGGGTCTCACCAACTGTCTGTACAGAGGGATAACAACTTCCTGTTTTCTACTGTTGATACCTCTCCCTATGCATCCCAGTATCCTCCCAGACCTCCTTACTGCCTTCTCACATTGCTTGCCCACCTTTAGGTCATCTGATATAATTATTCCTAGGTCTCTTTTGATTTTTGTTGTTGTTATTATCTCACCCCCCATTGCGTACTCTTCCCCTTGGTTTTTGTTTCCCAGATGCATTACCCTGCACTTCTTTAAATTGAACCTGAGCTGCCATATATTTGACCATTCCTCCAACCTTGATAAGTCCCTTTTCATCCTTTTCACCCCACCTTGTGTATCAACCCTGTTGCAGATCTTTGTGTTGTCTGCAAAGAGATATACTTTTCCTTCCAGGTACTCTCCAATGTCACTTATAAAGACATTAAAGAGGACCGGTCTCAATACCGAACCCTGCGGTACCCCGCTAGTTACCCTCCTTTCCTCACTGTGGACTCTGTTTACTATTACCCTTTGTGTCCTGTTGTCCAGCCATTTTTCTATCCAGGCTACCACCTTGGGACCCACTCCAAGACTGGCTAGCTTGTATATTAATCTTTTGTGTGAGACTGTGTCAAATGCCTTGCTAAAATCTAGGTAGGCCATATCCACAACCCCTCCCTGGTCCACTACTTTGGTCACCCAGTCAAAGAAATCTATTAGGTTTGTCTAACATGACCTTACTGCTGTGAAACCATGCTGCCTTGGGTCCTGTGTCCCACTGGCCTCTAGGTACTCAACAATTCTTTCCTTCAGATGTGAGTCCATCATTTTCCCTACCACTGAGGTCAAATGAACTGGTCTGTAGATGCTGGTATCTGACAGTTGTTTATAAAGTAGCAGGCTTTAATACTATTCTCCCAAGATGCATGATCCTGCATTTCTCTAAATTTAAGGTGAGAGCATTTCACATAAATTATTTATTTCTGCCTGCATCTTAAATACATCAGCAACATTATTTATAATACTCTGTATTTTTGCATCGTCTGTGAACTTTGAAATCCAGAAGGCATTTGAAGTTTGCAAAGGAGCAGTAAAAAGGCTGAACAGAATAGGACCTAATACCGATCCTTGTGGCACTCCATGTGTCATTGGTACCCAGGAAGAGGACTGGCCTGCTATTACTACCTTTTGTTGCCTGTTATGCAGCCAAGCATTGATCCATTTAACTAGTGTAATGTCAAGCCCAGTCTCAGTAAGCCGTTCTGTCAGGAGATTGTGGGGAAGGGTATCGACCGCTTTAGAACAATCAATGTAACGAATATCAACTGATAGACCTACATCGAGGGCATTGTTAACATGATCAAAAAATGCAGCAAGTTAGTCAAACAGGATCTATCAGCTTGAAAGCCATGCTGATTAAGATTTGCCAGCCCCGCAGCCCTTAGATGACTACATAGATGGTCCTTAATAATACCTTCAATAATTTGAAGTTAGGCTAATGGGTCTGAAATTTGAACAAATGGTTTGAGGCCCATCTTTGTGTAAAGGGGTTGTTAAATCATTTCTCCATGCCTGCACCACTAAACTACTGGTTAATGAATCATTTATAATGTTAGTCGGGGGTCCTGCTAGTACATCAGCTAGGTTCTTCAGTATGTAGGGATGAATATTATCTGGTACAGAAGTTTTATGAGAGTTCAATTGCAATAATCTTGATCGAATACCACTTTCAGAAACTGTGATATTAATGTCACTGAGTTCAGCTGTATTTGGAGCCCATCTGTCTAAAGGTACATCATTTTTTTGGCTTATAATGACTTGCACAAACATTGTTAAATTCTGTAGTAATTTATTTTCCATCAGTTAAGGTTACTCCATCCACCTCCAGTTTAAAAGGTACAGTACATCCCTTACGACAATTATTTATATAACCAAAAAATGCATACAGTCGAATAGTCCCCGGATATAACATCGTGGACAAAATGTTGCGGTTATTAAGTCACCGGGACAAAAGATAACAGTAAAAATAGTCGTGATTCCTGTTTTGTAGTGGACAAAATGTTACCACCTTAAATTGCAGCCGGATTGTAGCCGCTACATCTCTGCCTGCTCCAGCTGTTAGAATATATATATCAGAGCCAATAGATTTGGTTAACATACTCCCGATTGCTGATCATAATATAAATTTGTGGGATCCAGCATGTGATGCTGTCCTTTAGTTCACTTGTAAAATCTCAAAAATAAATACATTTTTACTATTTTAAGTCTGTCACAACAAAAATATTTTATATATGTTTGGAGAGGCTATCAGTAGTGTAGACAGCTGCTCATACCTGCAGTGTAAAAGAGGGTCCAACTTGCTGGCTGATAGTTTGGGAGGGAGAACATGTGTAGACTGCACTCCAGCAACAACTTCTACTGTGGGAGAAGGAAACCCAGACAAATAACAATAATAATACATTTTATTTTGGGCCATCAAGGTGCTTTACAAAAAGATAAGAATGAGCATATAAAACAGTACACAGTAAAATAAGTGAATAACATACAAAATATAATAAATAACAAGGAGTAAAAATTAAATAGTGTTATCACAAGCTCGATTCCATAAAAAGGTTTTCAGTGCCTGTTTGAACCCCTCCACAGTCGTACACTCCCGAAGCTGACGGGGTAGAGAATTCCAGAGGGTTGGGGCCGGGTGCATAAATGCATGGTCCCCAGAAGATTTCAAGGACACCCTCGGAATCTCTAGCAACCCCTCGTCAGTCGACCGCAACTGTTGCACTGGATGATAAGGCAAAGAAGCTCTTTCAAGTAGTCAAGACCCAGTTCGTGCAGGGCTTTATAAGTCAGCAAACCAACTTTAAAGGTAATCCGCCACCTAATCGACAGCCAGTGCAGATCGCGCAGCACAGGGGTGATATGAGATACTCGAGAAGCCCCAGTTAACAATCGTGCTGCTGCGTTCTGCACAAGCTGCAGGAGGTGGATTTCAACCCCAGAAAGCTCTAAGTACAGGGAGTTACAATAATCAAGGTGCAAAGTCAGAAAGGCATGGACTAATAGAGGCAAGTCCCTGGGAGGGACCAGGTGCCTAATCCTGGAGATATTCCTAAGATGATAAAAGGAAGACTTGACGACGGCCGACACCTGGTATAGTAAGGTCAGCCCATCGTCAAGCACTACCCCCAGGTTACGCACCCATTCAGAGTATAGGAGCTGAGATCCCCAAGAAAAATTCCAGAGGGTTGATCAGCCCTAAGCCCTTCTGTCCGGTGACCCGGGTCCACCACCATCACCTCCGTCTTATCGGTGTTCAACTTTAGCCAGCTTGAATTCATCCAGTCCTGGATTTCATCAAGGCAGGAATTAAGTACAGAGACAGCTCTATCCTGGTCGGGGCCAAAAGACAGGTAGAGCTGGGTATTATCTGCATAGCAATGAAACCTCAGCCCATACCATCTTACAATGTCTCTGAGAGGCAGCATATACACTGCAAACAACATGGGAGACACCACTGAACCCTGGGGAACCCCACACAGTAGGGAGAAAGGGTCAGAGGAAAAAATCCCCGACACCACTGTCTGACACCGACCAGTGAGGAAAGATGCAGACCACCTAAGGACCATACCTGACAGTCCACAGATGGACCCAAGACATCCAAGCAGCACCCCATGGTCTACGGTGACAAAAGCTGAAGAGAGATCAAGGAGCACCAGGATAGAACGGTTCCTCCGATCTCTCGCCATCAGGAGATCGCTGAGCAACCGAACCAGTGCCATCTCTGTACTCTGCCTCTTTTGAAAAATGGACTGGAGAGGTTTGTAGATGTTATGGATGGTCAAGTGGTTGTTCAGCTGTGTCGCCACTACTTTCTCAATCACCTTCCCTATAAAGGGAAGGTTTGAGATCAATCTGTAGTTGGCCAGGGAGTCTGGGTCCAAAGAAGCTTTCTTCAGGAGGGAAGTTACTACTGCCTCCTTCAGGGAGCTTGGAAACTCACTGGATTCCAAGGAGCACTGGACTATCCGAGCCAGAACTGGGCTGATCATATCCCAACAACCCATAATCAAGGAAGTTGGGCCTGGGTCCAAACTACAGCACATAGGGTGCATACCCTGTACAATCAGCACTACATCCGTGAGCTCGGGCAAGGCAAAGGTACACCAGGAAGCTCGGGGTGAGGTGACTACGCACTGATCATAAGTAACCCCCATAGAGTTAGTTGAACGAACCTCAGACCTGATGTCGCACCTTCTCTGCAAAGAACGGAGCAAGCTCATTGCACTCTACTTGGGAAAAAGATCTTCGGAGCTGGAGACATGTTAGGCTGCACAGCCTTTCAACAGTTCGGAAGAGCTGGGCTGGTCGGTTCTGAGCAGCAGCAATCTCCCCGGACAGGAATTCTGCCTTCTTACGGGAGATCGTTGATTGGTAAATCTTATAATGTTCAACCAATCTAAGATGGTCAGCAGCCAGGGCGGATTTCCGCCACCGACACTCCAACCTACGGCCTACATGCTGCAACTCCCTCAAAGGGCCATCAAACCAAGGGGCCTGAGGGCAAAGTGGGAGAGGACGAACACGGACAGGGGCAATCAAGTCCTGGGACAAGAGGCAGGGATTAGAAACAGGGCTGGGGCATTAAAATATAACGAAAAACACAAAGGGGCCAGAAAGGTCAGGGTGGGAACTGAGAGCCAGATGAAGGAGAGGGGGAGCAGGGGAGAACCCAGGGTGGGGAATTCAAACCTAACATCAGCGCAGAGCAACAAGCTGGTAAGCAAACACTGCACAGTAATTAAGGTGCCTCAGGTTACTAGCAACTATACAGCTCTGAGACACATTCAGGCTAAAAGTACCTAACTAAGCAGGGATAAAGCACCTGAATAAATGGTAGACAGAATGTCGCAATGAACATATACGACATTCTGCCCACCACTATTAAGCTGGCTACCACTTATCCATAAAGCATTTTGTCTGCAGCAATGTAGCCACTACATTTCTGCTGGTGACATTTCGTCTGCGTGCCGTATCTGGGTGTTGGTACTGGTCTTAATTGGGGGAAGCATTACCCCTGGAAGTGTTTTTTAAAGTAAATTATGCATCCACCACCACGTTTGCCTGCCATGTTAAGTCTGAAGGATGTGTACCCCGTATCTGAATGACTGTGTCAGCTACCGTTGGTGTGAGTCACGTCTCCACTACCGAGAGCATATCTGGTTGATGCTGGGTTACACACACTTGCAGTGAGTCAAATTTAGCCAGGAGACTTTATATATTAATGGAGGCAATTGTTATAACCTTATGGTTACTATGTTGGAATCGAGCTTGCCGCACTGGGCCAGGGATTGGATGGATATTCCCCAAAAGCAGCAAGAGTAGCCAGGACAATCTAACTGTCTACCACTTCAGATACCTTATACCTTGTGAGCTGTTATTAGTTCTGGACTAGTTTTTCTTACTGTGCACTCCAACGGGTATGAAGCTAAGTACTGGCGGTGGGAGAGGTTGAGTGTTTGTTGGTATTACATGTGCCAGACTATGTGAGGGTAGTATGATCCTATCATATGGCCAAGTAGTGGTAGATGTGGTTGTGTGGCCATGCTGAGAGAGTAGAGATACACAGCTACTGTAGCTGTATCAGTGTATATGTATTGGCTATTCTGTGAGGAGGGGTGGTCATAGTGAGAGCTGGGGCTTATAACCAGCCACACACTTACTAGAGCAAATGTGACTATCAGACACATTATGCTGGTCAAGGGTGGTGACTTAGGGATAGGGCACCAGCTTAAATGCTGCTGAGAGAAAAAATAGGGTGGCTAGAAAACAGTGCTGGAAGGATTGAAGATGGAAAGAGGAGTACTAGGTGTTGTACATATGTAATGTTATTTGATCAGAATAGATGGTATACAGCCAGCCAAAGGATTATAAAAAGTCAAATAAATAGACAGCGATTATTCTCTAACCTGTTTATGGCCCCCATTCCACATGATAGTCTTGTCTGCGATGAATAAACTCATGTTATAAGGTTTTCTGGGGTCATATCTGCCAACAATTGTCAATATAATGTATCCATCTGTCCTCACTTGCCAGTTGACAATATAATATGCTGCTGGTGTATATCCTCCCCCATCAAAAAATATCTCTTCATTCGCAGGTGTTGTAAAGTGAACATTGCGCAAGTAATGGAATAACTATGGAGAAAAACAAATAATCACATCAGAAATGAAACCATGACTTTTCGTCTCTTATCAGCATCTTTATATAAGTATACATAGTGTATGCCTGGTCTCATCAAGGCACCTCCTACTACACGAAGAGGACTGACCATTGGGAAAGTCATTGTTTTCTTCCATTTGTGCTTAGCATTGCTAAAATAGGAGATACAGATATAGCTACTGAGCTATCTGAAAACTTCCAGGTATTTCATGATATTACCAAAGACATTCTCTGAAAATCTCTCTGGTGGCCATATACCTGTAGTGTGGCTATTTCAGATAGGCAGAAGATTTCTCTCTAGAGATATTGCAGATAGAGCTGCTCATACAGTATATGTTATTCTGTGCTGGCTGCCTGGGCTCAAGAGTGAACTCGGGACATTTGTTCAGGAGTGAACTTGTGAACTTGGGACGTTGGTACAGAAGTGACCTTGCAATGTTGTTATGGGAGTGAACTCAGGACATTGGTACAGGAGTGATCTTGGGACATTAGTACAGGACGGAACTTGAGACGTTGTTATGGGAGTGGACTCAGGACACTGGTACAGGAGAGAACTTGGGGCATTGGTACAGGATTGAACTTGGGACGCTGTTATGGGAGTGAACTCAGGACACTGGTACGGGGAGTGAACTTGGGACATTGGTACAGGATTGAATTTGGGACACTGTTATGGGAGTGAAATTGGGACATTAGCATGGAATTGAACTCAGGACATTGGTATAGGATTGACCTTGGAACGTTATTATGGGATTGAACTCGGGACATTGGTATGGGATTGAATTCGGGACATTGGTACAGCATCGGTATTGGGATGTTGTTATTGGATTGAACTCGGGACACTGTTATGGGAGTGAAATTGGGACATTTGTATGGGATTGAACTCGGGACATTGGAAAAGGATTGAATTCAGGATGTTGTTATTGGATTGAACTCGGCACATTGCTATGGGAGTGAACTCGGGACATTGGTATGGGAGTGAACTTGGGACACTGGAACAGGAATGAACTTGGGATGTTGTTATTGGATTGAAATCGGTACATTGCTATGGGAGTGAACTTGGGACATTGGTATGGGAGTGAACTCGGGACATTGGAACAGGACTGGTATCGGGATCCTGTTATTGGATTGAACTCAGGACATTGTTATGGGAGTGAACTCAGGATGCTGGTACAGAAATGAACTTGGGATGTAGGTACAGAAGTGAACTCAGCATGGTGGTACTCAGGACTTTGGTACATGACTGAACTTGGGACTTGTTATGGCAGTGAACATGGGAGACTGGTACAGGAGTGAATATGGGGTACTGGTATGGGAGTGAACTTTGGATGCTGAGTTGAGCCGAAAGAGAGGCTGAGGGAGTAGAAGAGCAAGACCCTGCTACCAGCCAGGGAAGAGAAGCATCATGGTTTTGATGCATCAGAGAACCCTGCAGTGGCCCAAAGGGGGGCATGTCTCCCTCATAGGGCACAACTATGTGTGTCTGAGAAGATGGGCCTGGGGACACACTTCCCGAACAGAGGCGAAAAGGAGACAGAGAGATGAAAGAAAACCTGAACACAACATCTGTACTGGTTGACTTGAATGACTGTCAGTGCCATAAGGCTTCACCCTCTGTGAATGACCCCTGGGATTGTAAAAGGATGAGTAGCAGATATGACTTTGGGCAGTGGGCAGTATGTCTGAAGAAGGTGCATTGTGGCAGTCAGGGGCCAAACGTTTAGATTAACAAATGAAGAGATGTTACAGATACTTCAGGAAATACTAGGACATGTCACGGGTTACAACTCGACAGTTACAGAGAGTGAACAATGTAGATGACATTGCCCAATCAAAGGGAATTCAGGGGCGTGCATAAGTGACGTTTACATAGTGCAACATATGCGAAAGCTGGTTCATGGACAAATCAAGACTAAGAGAATGTACATGATTTCCAGGTAAAGAAAACAAACTGGCAACTAAAGACCTGTTAATCCATGTTTACATTAAAGTTTTCTGATTATTAATGATACAGGAATAGTGCTACAATCAGAGCTTTACTGTTCCCTCAGTATCTGGGTGCTGACATACATCACTTCTATCTCAGTATCTGGGTGCTGACATACATCACTTCTATCTCAGTATCTGGGTGCTGACATACATCACTGCTGTCTCAGTATCTGGGTGCTGACATACATCACTTCTATCTCAGTATCTGGGTGCTGACATACATCACTTCTATCTCAGTATCTGGGTGCTGACATACAACACTTCTATCTCAGTATCTGGGTGCTGACATACAACACTTCTATCTCAGTATCTGGGTGCTGACATACATCACTGCTGTCTCAGTATATGGGTGCTGACATACATCACTTCTATCTCAGTATCTGGGTGCTGACATACATCACTTCTATCTCAGTATCTAGGTGCTGACATACATCACTGCTGTCTCAGTATCTGGGTGCTGACATACATCACTTCAATCTCAGTATCTGGGTGCCGACATACATCACTTCTATCTCAGTATCTGGGTGCTGACATACATCACTTCTATCTCATTATCTGGGTGCTGACATACATCACTTCTATCTCAGTATCTGGGTGCTGACATACATCACTGCTGTCTCAGTATCTGGGTGCTTACCTACATCTCTGATGTCACAGTATATGGGTGCTGACCTACATCACTGCTGTCTCAGTCTCTGGGTGCAGACCTGCATCACTGCTGTCTCAGTATCTGGGTGCTGACCGACATCCCTGCTGTCTCAGTATCTGGGTGCTGACCTACATCAATGCTGTCTCAGTATCTGGGTGCTGACCTATATCCCTGGTGTCTCAGTATCTGGTTGCTAACCTACATCACTGCTGTCTCAGTATCCGGGTACTGACCTACATCACAGCTGTCTCAGTATCTGGGTGCTGACTTACATCACTGCTATCTCAGTATCTGGGTGTTGAACTACATCACTACTGTCTCAGTATCTGGGTACTGACCTACATCTCTGCTTTCTCAGTCTCTGGGTGCTGACCTACATCCCTGCTGTCTCAGTATCTGGGTGCTGACCTACATACCTGCAGTCTCAATATCTGGGTAATGACATACATCCCTACTGTCTCAGTATCTGGGTGTTTACCTACATTCCTGTGGTCTCAATATCAGGGTGCTGACCTACATTCCTGCTGTCCCAGTATCTGGGTGCTGACCTATATTACTGTGTTCTAAGTATCTGTGTACTGACCTACATCACTGTGTCTCAGTGTCTGGGTACTGACTTACATCCCTGCTGTCTCAGTATCTGGGTGCTGATCTACATCCCTGCTGTCTCAGTATCTGGGTACTGACCTACATTTCTGCTTTCTCAGTTTCTGGGTGCTGACCTACATCCCTGCTGTCTCAGTATCTGGGTGCTGACCTACATACCTGCAGTCTCAATATCTGGGTAATGACATACATCCCTACTGTCTCAGTATCTGGGTGTTTACCTACATTCCTGTGGTCTCAATATCAGGGTGCTGACCTACATTCCTGCTGTCCCAGTATCCGGGTGCTGACCTACATCACTGCTGTCTAAATATCTGGGTACGGACCTACCTAACTGCCGTCTCAGTATCTGGGTGCTGACCTTCATCTCTGCTGTCTCAGTATTTGGGTACTGACCTACATCACTGCTGTCTCAGTATCTGGGTGCAGACATAATCACTGCTGTCTCAATATCTGGTTGCTGGCTTACATCCCTGCTGTCTCAATATCTGGGTACTGACCTACATCCCTGCTGTCTAAATATCTGGGTGCTAACCTACATCACTGCTGTCTCAGTATCTGGGTGTTTACCTACATCCCTGCTGTCTCAGTATCTGGGTGCTGACCTACATCCCTGCTGTCTCAATATCTGGGTACGGACCTACATCACTGCTGTCTCAGTATCTGGGTACTGACCTACATCCATGCTCTCTCAGTATCTGGATACTGACCTACATCACAGCTGACTCAGTATCTGGGTAATGACCTGCATCGCTGCTGTCTCAGTATCTGGGTGCTGACCTACACCACTGCTGTCTCAGTATTTGGGTGCTGACCTACATCACTGCTATCTCAGTATCAGAGTGCTGACCTATATCACTGCTGTCTCAGTTTCTGCGTGCTGATCTACATCCCTGCTGTTTCAGTCTCTGGGTACTGACCTACATCCCTGCTTTCTCAGTATCGGGGTGCAGACCGCCTTCCCTGCTCTCTCAGTATCTGGGTGCTGACCTACATCACTGCTGTCTCAGTATCCGGGACTGACCTACATCCCTGGTGTCTCAGTATCTGGTTGCTAACCTACATCACTGCTGTCTCAGTATCCGGGTACTGACCTACATCCCTACTGTCTCAGTATCTGGGTGCTGACCTACATCACTGCTGTCTCAGTATCTGGGTGCTGACCTACATCACTGCTGTCTCAGTATCTGGGTGCTGACCTACATCACTGCTGTCTCAGTATCTGGGTGCTGACCTACATCACTACTGTCTCAGTATCTGGGTGCTGATCTATATTCCTGTGTTCTCAGTATCTGTGTACTGACCTACATCACTGTGTCTCAGTGTCTGGGTACTGACTTACATCCCTGCTGTCTCAGTATCTGGGTGCTGATCTACATCACTGCTGTCTCAGTATCTGGGTACTGACCTACATCTCTAATTTCTCAGTCTCTGGGTGCTGACCTACATCCCTGCTGCCTCAGTATCTGGGTGCTGACCTACATACCTGCAGTCTCAATATCTGGGTACTGACCTACATCCCTACTGTCTCAGTATCTGGGTGTTTACCTACATTCCTGTAGTCTCAATATCTGGGTGCTGACCTACATTCCTGCTGTCCCAGTATCTGGGTGCTGACCTACATCACTGCTGTCTAAATATCTGGGTGCTGACATATATCACTGCTGTCTCAGTATCTGGGTGTTTACCTACATCCCTGCGGTCTCAGTATCTGGGTGCTGACCTACATCCCTGCTGTCTCAATATCTGGGTACGTACCTACATCACTGCTGTCTCAGTATCTGGGTGCTGACCTACATCCCTGCTATCTCAGTATCTGGGTACTGCCCTACATCCATGCTCTCTCAGTATCTGGATACTGACCTACATCACAGCTGACTCAGTATCTGGGTACTGACCTACATCGCTGCTGTCTCAGTATCTGGGTGCTGACCTACACCACTGCTGTCTCAGTATCTGGGTGCTGACCTACATCCCTGCTTTCTCAGTATTGGGGTGCTGACCACCTTCCCTGCTCTCTGTATATGGGTGCTGACATACATCACTGCTGTCTCAGTATCGGGGAGCTGACCTACATTACTGCTGTCTCAGTATCTGGGTGCTGACCTACATCACTGCTGCCTCATTATCTCGGTGCTGACCCACTTCCCTGCTGTCTCATTATCTGGCTGCCGACATACATCACTGCTGTCTCAGTATCTGGGTGCCAACCTACATTATTGCTGTCTCAGTATCTGGGTGCTGACCTACATGCCTGCTTTCTCAGTATGTGGGTGCTGACCTACATCCCTGCTTTCTCAGTATCTGGGTGCTGACCTACATCCCTGCTGTCTCAATATCTGGGTGCTGACCTACATCCTTGCTGTCTCAATATCTGGGTACTGACCTACATCCATGCTCTCTCAGTATCTGGATACTGACCTACATCACAGCTGACTCAGTATCTGGGTACTGACCTACATCGCTGCTGTCTCAGTATCTGGGTGCTGACCTACATCACTGCTATCTCAGTATCAGAGTGCTGACCTATATCACTGCTGTCTCAGTTTCTGGGTGCTGACCTAGATCCCTGCTGTTTCAGTCTCTGGGTACTGACCTACATCCCTGCTTTCTCAGTATCGGGGTGCTGACCGCCTTCCCTGCTCTCTGTATCTGGGTGCTGACATACATCACTGCTGTCTCAGTATTGGGGAGCTGACCTACATTACTGCTGTCTCAGTATCTGGGTGCTGACCTACATCACTGCTGCCTCATTATCTGGGTGCTGACCCACTTCCCTGCTGTCTCAGTATCTGGGTGCCGACCTACATCCCTGCTGTCTCAGTATCTGGGTGCCGACCTACATCCCTGCTGTCTCAGTATCTGGGTGCTGACCTACAACCCAGCTGTATCAGTATCGGGGTGCTGACCTTCATCAGTACTGTATCAGTATTTGGGTGCTGACCTACATCAATGCTGTCTCAGTATCTGGGTGCTGACCTACATGCCTGCTCTCTCAGTATCTGGGTGCTGACCTACATCCCTGCTGTCTCAGTATCTGGGTGCTGACCTTAATGCCTGCAGTGTCAGTATCTGGCTGCTGACCTACATCACTGCTTTCTCATTATCTGTGTTCTGACATACATCTCTGCTGTCTTAGCATCTGGGTTCTCACCTACATCTCTGCTGTCTCAAAATCTGGGTGTCGACCTACATCCCTGCTTTCTCGGTATCTGGGTACTGACCTACATCACTGCTGTCTCAGTATCTGGGTGCTGACATACATCCCTGCTGTCTCAATATCTGGTTGCTGGCCTACATCCCTGCTGTCTCAATATCTGGGTACTGACCTACATCCCTGCTGTCTAAATATCTGGGTGCTAACCTACATCACTGCTGTCTCAGTATCTGGGTGTTTACCTACATCCCTGTGGTCTCAGTTTCTGGGTGCTGACCTACATCCCTGCTGTCTCAATATCTGGCTACGGATCTACATCCCTGCTCTCTCAGTATCTGGGTGCTGACCTACATCCCTGCTGTCTCAGTATCTGGGTACTGACCTACATCCCTGCTCTCTCAGTATCTGGATACTGACCTACATCACAGCTGACTCAGTATCTGGGTACTGACCTACATCGCTGCTGTCTCAGTATCTGGGTGCTGACCTACACCATTGCTATCTCAGTATCAGAGTGCTGACCTATATCACTGCTGTCTCAGTTTCTGGGTGCTGATCTACATCCCTGCTGTTTCAGTCTCTGGGTACTGACCAACATCCCTGCTTTTTCAGTATCAGGGTGCTGAGCGCCTTCCCTGCTCTCTCAGTATCTGAGTGCTGACATACATCACTGCTTTCTCAGTATCGGGGAGCTGACCTGCATTACTGCTGTCTCAGTATCTGTGTGCTGACCTACATCACTGCTGCCTCATTATTTGGGTGCTGACCCACATCCCTGCTGTCTCAGTATCAGGGTGCCGACCTACATCACTTCTGTCTCAGTATCTGGGTACCAAACTACATTATTGCTGTTTCAGTATCTGGGTGCTGACCTACATGCCTGCTGTCTCAGTATCTGGGTGCTGACCCACATCCCTGCTGTATCAGTATCTGGGTGCTAACCTTCATCACTGCTGTCTCAGTATCTGGCTGCTGACCAACATCCCTGCTGTATCAGTATCTGGGTGCTGACCTACATCCCTGCTGTCTCAGTATCTGGGTGCTGACCCACATCCCTGCTGTATCAGTATCTGGGTGCACCTACATCACTGCTGCTGTCTCAGGATCTGGGTGCTGACCTACATCCCTGGTGTCTCAGTATCTGTTGCTAACCTACATCACTGCTGTCTCAGTATCTGGGTACTGACCTACATCCCTGCTGTCTCAGTATCTGGGTGCTGACCTACATCCCTGCTGTCTCAGTATCTGGGTGCTGACATACATCCCTGCTGTCTCAGTCTCTGGGTGCTGACCTACATCACTGCTGTCTCAGTATCTGGGTGCTGACCTTACATCACTGCTATCTCAGTATCCCCGGATGCTGACCTGCATCACTACTGTCTCAGTATTCAAGTGCTGACCTATATTCCTGTGTTCTCGTATCTGTGTACTGACCTGCATACACTGTGTCTCAATGTGTCTGGGTACTGAACTCACATCCCTGCTGTCTCCAGTATCTGGGTGCTGATATACATCCCTGCTGTCTCAGTATCTGGTACCGAACTACATTCTGATTTCTCAGTCTCTGGGTGCTGAACTACATTCCTGCTGTCTCAGTATCTGGGTGCTGACCTACATACCTGCAGTCTCAATATCTGGGTACTGACCTACATCCCTACTGTCTCAGTATCTGGGTGTTTACCTACGTTCCTGTGGTCTCAATATCTGGGTGCTGACCTACATTCCTGATGTCCCAGTATCTGGGTGCTGACCTACATCACTGCTGTCTAAATATCTGGGTGTTGACATACATCCCTGCTGTCTCAATATCTGGTTGCTGGCCTACATCCCTGTTGTCTCAATACCTGGGTACTGACCTACATCCCTGCTGTCTCAATATCTGTGTATCGACCTACATCACTGCTGTCTCAGTATCTGGGTGCTCACCTACATCTCTGCTGTCTCAGTATCTGGGTACTGACCTACATCACTGCTGTCTCAGTATCTGGGTGCAGACATACATCCCTGCTGTCTCAATATCTGGTTTCTGGCCTACATCCCTGCTGTCTCAATATTTGGGTACTGACCTACATCCATGCTGTCTAAATATCTGGGTGCTAACCTACATTACTGCTGTCTCAGTATCTGGGTGTTTACCTACATCCCTGCGGTCTCAGTATCTGGGTTCTCACCTACATCTCTGCTGTCTCAAAATCTGGGTGTCGACCTACATCCCTGCTTTCTCGGTATCTGGGTACTGACCTACATCACTGCTGTCTCAGTATCTGGGTGCTGACCTACATCCCTGCTGTCTCAGTATCTGGGTACTGACCTACATCACTGCTGTCTCAGTATCTGGGTGCTGACATACATCCCTCTGTCAATTCAATATCTGTTTGCCTACATCCTGCTGTCTCAATGATTTGGGTACTGACCACCATCCATGCTGTCTAAATATCTGGGTGCTAACCTACATTACTGCTGTCTCAGTATCTGGGTGTTTACCTACATCCCTGCGGTCTCAGTATCTGGGTTCTCACCTACATCTCTGCTGTCTCAAAATCTGGGTGTCGACCTACATCCCTGCTTTCTCGGTATCTGGGTACTGACCTACATCACTGCTGTCTCAGTATCTGGGTGCTGACCTACATCCCTGCTGTCTCAGTATCTGGGTACTGACCTACATCACTGCTGTCTCAGTATCTGGGTGCTGACATACATCCCTGCTGTCTCAATATCTGGTTGCTGGCCTACATCCCTGCTGTCTCAATATCTGGGTACTGACCTACATCCCTACTGTCTCAGTATCTGGGTGTTTACCTACGTTCCTGTGGTCTCAATATCTGGGTGCTGACCTACATTCCAGATGTCCCAGTATCTGGGTGCTGACCTACATCACTGCTGTCTAAATATCTGGGTGTTGACATACATCCCTGCTGTCTCAATATCTGGTTGCTGGCCTACATCCCTGTTGTCTCAATATCTGGGTATCGACCTACATCACTGCTGTCTCAGTATCTGGGTGCTCACCTACATCCCTGCTGTCTCAGTATCTGGGTACTGACCTACATCACTGCTGTCTCAGTATCCGGGTGCTGACATACATCCCTGCTGTCTCAATATCTGGTTTCTGACCACATCCCTGCTGTCTCAATATTTGGGTACTGACCTACATCCATGCTCTCTCAGTATCTGGATACTGACCTACATCACAGCTGACTCAGTATCTGGGTACTGACCTACATCGCTGCTGTCTCAGTATCTGGGTGCTGACCTACATCACTGCTATCTCAGTATCAGAGTGCTGACCTATATCACTGCTGTCTCAGTTTCTGGGTGCTGACCTACATCCCTGCTGTTTCAGTCTCTGGGTACTGACCTACATCCCTGCTTTCTCAGTATCGGGGTGCTGACCGCCTTCCCTGCTCTCTGTATCTGGGTGCTGACATACATCACTGCTATCTCAGTATTGGGGAGCTGACCTACATTACTGCTGTCTCAGTATCTGGGTGCTGACCTACATCACTGCTGCCTCATTATCTGGGTGCTGACCCACTTCCCTGCTGTCTCAGTATCTGGGTGCCGACCTACATCACTGCTGTCTCAGTATCTGGGTGCCAACCTACATTATTGCTGTCTCAGTATCTGACTGCTGACCTACATGCCTGCTCTCTCAGTATCTGGGTGCTGACCTACATCCCTGCTGTCTCAGTATCTGGGTGCTGACCTACAACCCTGCTGTATCAGTATTGGGGTGCTGACCTTCATCAGTACTGTATCAGTATTTGGGTGCTGACCTACATCAATGCTGTCTCAGTATCTGGGTGCTGACCTACATGCCTGCTCTCTCAGTATCTGGGTGCTGACCTACATCCCTGCTGTCTCAGTATCTGGGTGCTGACCTTAATCCCTGCAGTGTCAGTATCTGGCTGCTGACCTACATCACTGCTTTCTCATTATCTGTGTTCTGACATACATCTCTGCTGTCTCAGTATCTGGGTTCTCACCTACATCTCTGCTGTCTCAAAATCTGGGTGTCGACCTACATCCCTGCTTTCTCGGTATCTGGGTACTGACCTACATCACTGCTGTCTCAGTATCTGGGTGCTGACCTACATCCCTGCTGTCTCAGTATCTGGGTACTGACCTACATCACTGCTGTCTCAGTATCTGGGTGCTGACATACATCCCTGCTGTCTCAATATCTGGTTGCTGGCCTACATCCCTGCTGTCTCAATATCTGGGTACTGACCTACATCCCTGCTGTCTAAATATCTGGGTGCTAACCTACATCACTGCTGTCTCAGTATCTGGGTGTTTACCTACATCCCTGTGGTCTCAGTTTCTGGGTGCTGACCTACATCCCTGCTGTCTCAATATCTGGGTACGGATCTACATCCCTGCTCTCTCAGTATCTGGGTGCTTGACCATCCCTGCTGTCTCAGTATCTGGGTACTGACTACATCCCTGCTCTCTCAGTATCAGGATACTGACTGCTGTCTCAGTATCCGGGTACTGACCCACATCCCCTGCAGTCTCAGAATCTGGGTGCTGACCCACATCCCTGCTGCTCCCCAGTATCTGGGAGCTGGGACCCACATCCCTGCGTCTCTCTCCTGACATAACCCACAACACTGCTGTCACAGCATCTGCGCTGACTTACATCAATGCTATCTCAGTATCTGGTGTGACCTCTCACTACTGTCTCAGTATCTGGTGCTGATCTATATTCCTGTGTACTCAGCATCTGTAGTGACCACACTGTGTCTCAGTGTTCAAGTTCGACTACATCCCTGCTGTCTCAGTATCTGGGTGTGATCTACATCACTGCTGTCTCAGTATCTGGTATGACCCACATCTCATTCTCAGTCTCTGGGTGCTGACTCATCCTGCGCCCCAGTATCTGGGTGCTGACCCACACCCTGCAGTCTCAATATCTGGTACTGACTACATCCCTACTGTCTCAGTATGGGTGTTTACCCACATTCCTGTGGTCTCAATATCTGGGTGCTGACTCCATTCCGACAACCCAGCATTGGGTGCTGCTACATCCTGCTGTCTAAATATCTGGGTGTGACCTTACAACTGCCAACTCAGTATCTGGGTGTTTACCCACATCCCTGCGGTCTGGTATCCAAAGGACCACTCCCCTGCTGTCTCAATATCTGGCATGCACCCCATCACTGCTGTCCCAGTATCGGGTGCTGACCACATCCTCTATCTCAGTATCGGGCTGCCCTACATCCATGCTCACTCAGTATCTGGATACGGACCCACACTCACACCTGACTCACAGTGTCTAGGTACTGACCTACATGCTGCTGTGCAGTATCTGGATGTGTTCACCACTGCATCTCAGTATCTAGGTGCTGACCCACATCCTGCTTTCAGTACTAGGGGTGCTGACCACCTCCTGCCTCTGCATATGGGTGTGACCCACCTCCTGCTGCTCATTATCCGGGGTGCTGACCCACTCCCCTGCTGTCCTCAGCATCTGGGTGCCCACCCACTCACTGCTGTCCCAGTATCAGGCTGACCTTACATCATACTGTCCCAGCATGGGAGCTACCCCACCACCGCTGTCCAGTGTCTGCGCTGACCCACCCACTGCCGCCCCCATTATCCAAGTGCTGTCCCACTTCACTGCTGTCTCAGGTCTGGGGCGACCCCACATCACTGCTGCTCTCCAGCATCTGGGTGCCAACCAACATTGCATCTCAGTATCTGGGTGCTGATCTACATGTCTACTTTCAGTATGTAAGTGCTGACTCATCCTGCTGTCTCAGTATCTGGGTGTGACCTACATCCTTACTGTCTCAATAGACGGGCACACCTACATCACTGCCGTCTCAGTATCGGGTATGACCCACATCCTTGCTGTCTCAATATCTGGGTACTGACCTCATCCATGTTCTCTCAGTATCTGGATACTGACCACATCACAGCTGACTCAGAATCTGGTACTGACCCACATCGCTGCTGTCTCAGTATCCGGTGCCCACCACACCACTGCTGTCTCAGTATCTGGGTGCTGCACATACATCCCACCTGTCTCAATATCTGGTTGCAGCCACATCCTGCTGTCTCAATATCCCGGTACTGACCACATCCTGCCGTATAAACATTGCAACCAACTCACCTCGTCTCTGTGTCTGGTGGTTACCTACATCCCTGTGATCCCATCATGGTGCTGACCCCATCCCTGCTGCGCAATATCTGGGTAGGATCTACATCCTGCTCTCTCAGTATCTGGGTGCTGACCTACATCCCTGCTGTCCCAGTATCTGGGTACCCACCCACATCCTGCTCTCTCAGTATCTGGATACAGCCATCACAGCAGCTCAGTATCTGGGCCTGACCAACATGTGGCATCAGTATCTGGGTGTGACCCACACCATTGCTATCTCAGTATCAGAGGCTGACCTAATCCTGCTGTCTTAGTTTCTGGGTCTGATCCACATCCCTGCTGTTTCGTCTGGGTACGCATCTGCTTTTTCAGTATCAAATGCTGAGCGCCTTCCTGCTCCTCTCAGCATCTGAGTGCTGACATACATCACTGCTTTCCTCAGCATCGGGAGCTGACCTTGCATTACTGCTGTCCCAAGATCTGCATGACCCACTTCTGCCTCATTGTTGGGTGCTGACCACATCCCTAACTGTCTCAGTATCAGGGTGCCGACCTACATCACTTCATCTAATCTGTGTACCAACCACACTATTGCTGTCTCAGCATCTGGGCGCTGACCCACATGCCTGCTGTCTCAGTAGTATCTGGTGTGCTGACCCACATCCTTCGCTGCTTATCAGTGTATCTGGGTGCTAACCTACATCACTGTGTCTCAGTATCTGGGTGCTGACCCACATCCCCACTGCATCAGTATCTAGGTGCTGACCTACATCCCTGCTGTCTCAGTACTGGGTGACCCACATCCCTGCTGTATCAGTATCTGGTGCTGACCTACACATCCTGCTGTCTCAGTATCTGGGTGCTGACCCACATCACGGTGTCTCAGTATCTGGTTGCTAACCCACACTGCTGTCTCAGCATCTGGTATTGACCCACATCCGGCTGTCTCAGTATCTGGGTGCTGACTACATCC
The DNA here is from genome assembly GCA_016271365.2 of Neoceratodus forsteri. Lineage (NCBI taxonomy): Eukaryota > Metazoa > Chordata > Ceratodontiformes > Ceratodontidae > Neoceratodus > Neoceratodus forsteri. Next base: position 16,761,262 of record CM028129.1, on the reverse strand, counting down.
CTGCTGTCTCAGCAGCTGGGTGCTGACATACATCCCTGCTGTCTCAGTCTGGGTGCTGACCATCACTGCTGTCTAGTATCAGGTGCTGTTACATCACTGCCTGTCTGGGTGCTGTGCCATCACTACCGTCTCAGCATCTGCGCTGACCTATCTCCTGTGTTCTCTTTATCTGTGTACTGACCCACACTTACTGTGTCTCAGTGTCTGGGTACTGACTTACATCCCTGTGTCTCAGTATCTGGGTGCTGATATACATCCCTGCAGTCTCAGTATCTGGGTACTGACCTACATCTCTGATTTCTCAGTCTCTGGGTGTGATTACATTCCTGCAGTCTCAGTATCTGGTGTGACCCATGCCTGCAGTCTCAATATCTGGGTACTGACTACATCCCTACTGTCTCAGTATCTGCGTTTACCTATGTTCCTGGTCCAATATCTGGGTGCTTACTACATTCCCTGATGTCCCAGTATCTGGGTGTGACTACATCACTGCTGTTAAATATTTGGGTGTTGACAACATCCTGCTGTCTCAATATCTGGTTGCTGTACATCCTGGTGTCTCAATATCTGTACTGACCTACATCCTGTCTCAATATCTGGTATCGACCCACATCCTGCTATCTCAGATCTAGGTGCTCACTACATCCTGCTGTCTCAGTATCTGGTACTGACCCACTCACTCTCTCCCAGTATCTGGGTGTCACATACATCCTGCTGTCTCAATATCTGCTCTGACCACATCCCTACTGTCTCTATTTGAGTATGACCTATCCATGCTGTATAAAAATATTGCTAACCTACATTACTGCTGTCTCCATCTGGGTGTTTACCTACATCCCTCTTGATCTCAGTATCTGAGTTCACCTACCTCTCTACTGTCTCAAATCTGGGTCGACCTACATGCCCACTTTCTCGGTATCCTGGTACTTATTTTATCACCACTGTCTAAGTATCTGGGTGCTGACCTACATCCCTACTGTCTCAGTATCTGGGTACTGACCTACATCTGCTGTCTCAGTATCTGGTGCTGACACTTGTTCCCTGCTGTCTCAATATCTGGTTGCTGTTACCATCCTGCTGTCACAATATCAGGGTGCAATACCTACATCCCTGTCTCAGTATCCACTGGGTGTTTACCTCACGTTCCTGTGGTCTCCAATATTCGAGTGCTGACCCACATTCCAGATGTGTAGCATCTGTGCTGAACCCACATCACTGTTGTCTAAATATCTGGGTGTTGACATACATCCCCTGCTGTCTCAACATCTGGTTGCTGGCCTACATCCCTGTTGCTCTCAATATCTGGTATCGACTTCACATCACTGCTGTCTCAGTAATATCTGTGTGCTCACCCACATCCCTGCTGTCTCAGTATCTGTACTGACCTACATCACTGCTGTCTCAGTATCTGGGTGCTGACATACATCCCTTCTGTCTCAATATCTGGTTTCTGGCCTACATCCCTGCTGTCTCAATATTTGGGTACTGACCTACATCCATGCTGTATCAGTATCTGGATGCTGACCTACATCCCTGCTGTCTCAGTATCTGGGTGCTGACCCACATCTCTGCTGTTTCAGTATCTGGGTGCTGACCTACATCACTCCTGTCTCAGTATCTGGTTGCTAACCTACATCACTGCTGTCTCAGTATCTGGGTACTGACCTACATCCTGGCTGTCTCAGTATCCAGGTGCTGAACACCACATCCCTGCTGTCTCAGTATCTGGGTGCTGACATACATCCCTGCTGTCTCCGTCTCTGGGGTGCTGACTCACATCACAGCTGTCTCAGTATCTGCTGCTGGACCCATATTCCTGTTTTCTCAGTATCTGTAAAACACCCATCACTGTGTCTCAGTGTCTGGGTACTGACTTCATCCTGCAATGTCCGTGCATCTGTGCTGATATACATCCTTGCTGTCTCAGTATCTGGGTACTGACTACCAGACTCTTATTTCTCAGTCTCTGTGCTGACCAACATCCCTGCTGCCTCAGTATCTGGGTGCTGACCCACATACCCAGTCTCAATATCTGGGTACTGACCTACATCCCTACTGTCTCCAGTATATGGGTGTTTACCCACATTCCTGTGGTCCCAAAATCTGGGTGCTGACCTCACATTCCTGCTGTCCCAGTATCTGGGTGCTGACCTACATCACTGCTGTCTAAATATCTGGTGTGCTGACATACATCACTGCTGTCTCAGTATCTGGGAGTTTACTCCACATCCTCAGTGTCCTCAGTATATGGGTGCTGACTCACATCCCTGCTGTCTCAATATCTGGGCATGCACCTACATCACTGCTGTCTCAGTATCTGGCGTCTGACCTTACATCCCTGCTATCTCCAGTATCTGGGTACTGCCCAACATCCATGCTCACTCAGTATCTGGATACTGACCTACATCACAGCATGACTCAGTATCTGGGTACTGACCTACATCGCTGCTGTCTCAGTATCTGGGTGCTGACCTACACCACTGCTGTCTCAGTATCTGGGTGCTGACCTACATCCCTGCTTTCTCAGTATTGGGGTGCTGACCACCTTCCCTGCTCTCTGTATATGGGTGCTGACATACATCACTGCTGTCTCAGTATCGGGGAGCTGACCTACATTACTGCTGTCTCAGTATCTGGGTGCTGACCTACCTCACTGCTGCCTCATTATCTCGGTGCTGACCCACTTCCCTGCTGTCTCAGTATCTGGGTGCCGACCTACATCACTGCTGTCTCAGTATCTGGGTGCCAACCTACATTATTGCTGTCTCAGTATCTGGGTGCTGATCTACATGTCTGCTTTCTCAGTATGTGGGTGCTGACCTACATCCCTGCTGTCTCAGTATCTGGGTGCTGACCTACATCCCTGCTGTCTCAATATCTGGGTACGTACCTACATCACTGCTGTCTCAGTATCTGGGTGCTGACCTACATCCTTGCTGTCTCAATATCTGGGTACTGACCTACATCCATGCTCTCTCAGTATCTGGATACTGACCTACATCACAGCTGACTCAGTATCTGGGTACTGACCTACATCGCTGCTGTCTCAGTATCTGGGTGCTGACCTACACCACTGCTGTCTCAGTATCTGGGTGCTGACCTACATCACTGCTAGTCTCAGTATCAGAGCAAGACCTATATCACTACTATTGCTCAGTTTCTGGGTGCTGACCCACATCCCTGCTGTTTCAGTCTCTGAGTACTGACTCACATCCCTGCTTTCTCAGTATCAGGTGCTGACTGCCTTCCCTGCTCTCTGTATCTGGTGCTGACATACATCTGCTGTCTCAGTATTGCGGAGCTGACCTACATTACCGCTGTCTCAGCATCTGGGTGCTGACCTCCACATCACTGCTGCCTCACAATCCTGGGTGTTGACCCACTTCCCTGCTGTCTCAGTATCTGGGTGACCCACATTACTACTCTCTCAGTATCTGGGTGCCAACCTACATTATTGCTGTCTCAGTATCTGACCGCTTGACCCACACCTGCTCTCTCCCAGTATCTGGGTGCTGACTACATCCTGCTGTCTCCCAGTATCGGGTGCTGACCTACAACCCTGCTGTATCAGTATCAGGTGCTGACCTTCATCAGTACTGTATCAGTATTTGGGTGCTGACCTAGATCAATGCTGTCTCAGTATCTGGGTGCTGACCTACATGCCTGCTCTCTCAGTATCTGGGTGCTGACCTACATCCCTGCTGTCTCAGTATCTGGGTGCTGACCTTAATCCCTGCTGTGTCAGTATCTGGCTGCTGACCTACATCACTGCTTTCTCATTATCTGTGTTCTGACATACATCTCTGCTGTCTCAGTATCTGGGTTCTCACCTACATCTCTGCTGTATCAAAATCTGGGTGTCGACCTACATCCCTGCTTCCGTGGTATCTGGCACTGACCTACATCACTGCTGCCTCAGTATCTGGGTGCTGACTCCACATCCCTGCTGCTGTCTCAGTATCTGGGTACTGACCTACATCACTGCTGTCTCAGTATCTGGGTGCTGACATACATCCCTGCTGTCTCAATATCTGGCTGCTGGCCACATCCCCTGCTGTCTCAATATCTGGGTACTGACCTACATCCCTGCTGTCTAAAATATCAGGTGCTAGCAACCACATCACTGCTGTCTCAGTATCTGGGTGTTTACCTACATCCCTGTGGTCTTAGTATCTTGGTGCTGACCTACATCCCTGCTGTCGCAATATCTGGGTACGGATCTACATCCCTGCTCTCTCAGTATCTGGGTGCTGACCTACATCCCTGCTGTCTCAGTATCTGGGTACTGACCTACATCCCTGCTCTCTCAGTATCTGGATACTGACCTACATCACAGCTGACTCAGTATCTGGGTACTGACCTACATTGCTGCTGTCTCAGTATCTGGGTGCTGACCTACACCATTGCTATCTCAGTATCAGAGTGCTGACCTATATCACTGCTGTCTTAGTTTCTGGGTGCTGATCTACATCCCTGCTGTTTCAGACTCTGGTACACGACCAACATCCCTGCTTTTCTTCAGTACTGTGTTGAGCGCCTCCTGCTCTCAGTATCTGAGTGCTGACACATCACTGCTTTCTCAGTATCGGGGCTGACCTGCATTACTGCTGTCTCAGTATCTGTGTGCTGAACCTACATCACTGCTGCCTCATTATTTGGGTGCTGACCCACATCCCTGCTGTCTCAGTATCAGGGTGCCGACCTACATCACTTCTGTCTCAGTATCAGTGTACCAAACTACATTATTGCTGTCTCAGTATCTGGGTGCTGACCTACATGCCTGCTGTCTCAGTATCTGGGTGCTGACCCACATCCCTGCTGTATCAGTATCTGGGTGCTAACCTACATCACTGCTGTCTCAGTATCTGGGTGCTGACCCACATCCCTGCTGTATCAGTATCTGGGTGCTGACCTACATCCCTGCTGTCTCAGTATCTGGGTGCTGACCCACATCCCTGCTGTATCAGTATCTGGGTGCTGACCTACATCACTGCTGTCTCAGTATCTGGGTGCTGACCTACATCCCTGGTGTCTCAGTATCTGGTTGCTAACCTACATCACTGCTGTCTCAGTATCTGGATACTGACCTACATCCCGGCTGTCTCAGTATCTGGGTGCTGACCTACATCCCTGCTGTCTCAGTAGCTGGGTGCTGACATACATCCCTGCTGTCTCAGTCTCTGGGTGCTGACCTACATCACTGCTGTCTCAGTATCTGGGTGCTGACTTACATCACTGCTATCTCAGTATCTGGGTGCTGACCTGCATCACTACTGTCTCAGTATCTGGGTGCTGACCTATATTCCTGTGTTCTCAGTATCTGTGTACTGACCTACATCACTGTGTCTCAGTGTCTGGGTACTGACTTACATCCCTGCTGTCTCAGTATCTGGGTGCTGATATACATCCCTGCTGTCTCAGTATCTGGGTACTGACCTACATCTCTGATTTCTCAGTCTCTGGTGCTGACTACATTCCTGCTGTCTCAATATCTGGGTGCTGCACCACATACCTGCAGTCTCATTATCTGGGTACTGACCTACATCCCTACTGTCTCAGTATCTGGATGTTACCTATGTTCCTGGATCTCAATATCTGGGTACTACCACATTCCTGATGTCCCAGTATCTGGGTGCTGACCTACATCACTGCTGTCTAAATATTTGGGTGTTGACATACATCCACTGCTGTCTCCAATATCTGGCTGCTGGCCTACATCCTGGTGTCTCAATATCTGGGTACTGACCTACATCCCTGCTGTCTCAATATCTGGGTATCGACCTACATCACTGCTGTCTCAGTATCTGGGTGCTCACCTACATCCCTGCTGTCTCAGTATCTGGGTACTGACCTACATCACTGCTCTCTCAGTATCTGGGTGCTGACATACATCCCTGCTGTCTCAATATCTGGTTTCTGGCCTACATCCCTGCTGTCTCAATATTTGGGTACTGACCTACATCCATGCTGTATAAATATCTGGGTGCTAACCTACACCCTGCTGTCTCAGTATCGGTGTTTACCTACAACCTCACGGTCTCAGTATCTGGGTTCTCACCTACATCTCTGCTGTCTCAAAATCTGGGTGTCGACCCTACATCCCTGCTTTCGTGTATCTGGGTACTGACCTACATCACTGCTGCCTAAGTATCTGGGTGCTGACCCTACATCCCTGCTGTCTCAGTATCTGGGTCTGACCCACATCACTGCTGTCTCAGTATCTGGGTGTGACATACATTCCTGCGGTCTCAAAGATCTGGTTGCTGACCTACATTCCAGATGTCCCAGTATCTGGGTGCTGACCTACATCACTACTGTCTCAGTATCTGGGTGTTGACCTACATCCTGGTCTCAATATCTGGGTGCTGGCCTACATCCCTGCTGTCTCAGTATCTGGGTACTGACCTACATCACTGCTGTCTCAGTATCTGGGTGCTGACATACATCCCTGCTGTCTCAATATCTGGTTTCTGGCCTACATCCCTGCTGTCTCAATATTTGGGTACTGACCTACATCCATGCTGTATCAGTATCTGGGTGCTGACCTACATCCCTGCTGTCTCAGTATCTGGGTGCTGACCCACATCTCTGCTGTTTCAGTATCTGGGTGCTGACCTACATCACTCCTGTCTCAGCATCTGGTTGCTAACCTACATCACTGCTGTCTCAGTATCTGGGTGCTGACCTACATCCCTGCTGTCTCAGTATCTGGGTGCTGACCTACATCCCTGCTGTCTCAGTATCTGGGTGCTGACATACATCCCTGCTGTCTCCGTCTCTGGGTGCTGACCTACATCACTGCTGTCTCAGTATCTGGTTGCTGACTTACATCACTGCTATCTCAGTATCTGGGTGCTGACCTGCATCACTACTGTCTCAGTATCTGGGTGCTGACCTATATTCCTGTTTTCTCAGTATCTGTGTACTGACCTACATCACTGTGTCTCAGTGTCTGGGTACTGACTTACATCCCTGCTGTCTCAGTATCTGGGTGCTGATATACATCCCTGCTGTCTCAGTATCTGGGTACTGACCTACATCTCTGATTTCTCAGTCTCTGGGTGCTGAACTACATTCCTGCTGTCTCAGTATCTGGGTGCTGACCTACATACCTGCAGTCTCAATATCTGGGTACTGACCTACATCCCTACTGTCTCAGTATCTGGGTGTTTACCTACATTCCTGTGGTCTCAATATCTGGGTGCTGACCTACATTCCTGCTGTCCCAGTATCTGGGTGCTGGACCTACATCACTGCTGTCTAAATATCTGGGTGTTGACATACATCCCTGCTGTCTCAGTATCTGGTTGCTGGCCTACATCCCTGCTGTCTCAATATCTGGGTACTGACCTACATCCCTGCTGTCTCAATATCTGGGTATCGACCTACATCACTGCTGTCTCAGTATCTGGGTGCTCACCTACATCCCTGCTGTCTCAGTATCTGGGTACTGACCTACATCACTGCTGTCTCAGTATCTGGGTGCTGACATACATCCCTGCTGTCTCAATATCTGGTTTCTGGCCTACATCCCTGCTGTCTGAATATCTGGGTACTGACCTACATCCCTGCTGTCTAAATATCTGGGTGCTAACCTACATCACTGCTGTCTCAGTATCTGGGTGTTTACCTACATCCCTGCGGTCTCAGTATCTGGGTGCTGACCTACATCCCTGCTGTCTCAATATCTGGATACGGACCTACATCACTGCTGTCTCAGTATCTGGGTGCTGACCTACATCCCTGCTGTCTCAGTATCTGGGTACTGACCTACACCACTGCTGTCTCAGTATCTGGGTGCTGACCTACATCACTGCTATCTCAGTATCAGAGTGCTGACCTATATCACTGCTGTCTCAGTTTCTGGGTGCTGATCTACATCCCTGCTGTTTCAGTCTCTGGGTACTGACCTACATCCCTGCTTTCTCAGTATCGGGGTGCTGACCGCCTTCCCTGCTCTCTCAGTATTTGGGTGCTAACATTCATCACTACTGTCTCAGTATCGGGGAGCTGACCTACATTAATGCTGTCTCAGTATCTGGGTGCTGACCTACATCACTGCTACCTCATTATCTGGGTGCTGACCCACTTCCCTGCTGTCTCAGTATCTGGGTGCCGACCTACATCCCTGCTGTCTCAGTATCTGGGTGCCAACCTACATTATTGCTCTCTTCAGTATCTGGGTGCTGACCTACATGCCTTCTCTCTCAGTATGTAGGTGCTGACCTACATCCCTGCTGTCTCAGTATCTGGGTGCTGACCTACATCCCTGCTGTTTCAGTATCTTGGTGCTGACCTTCATCAGTACTGTATCAGTATTTGGGTGCTGACCTACATCAATGCTGTCTCAGTATCTGGGTGCTGACCTACATGCCTGCTATCTCAGTATCTGGGTGCTGACCTTAATCCCTGCTGTGTCAGTATTTGGCTGCTGACCTACATCACTGCTGTCTCATTATCTGTGTGCTGACATACATCTCTGCTGTCTCAGTATCTGGGTACTCACCTACATCTCTGCTGTCTCAATATCTGGGTGTCGACCTACATCCCTGCTTTCTCAGTATCTGGGTGCTGACCTACATCACTGCTGTCTCAGTATCAGAGTGCTGACCTACAGCACAGCTGTCTCAGTATCTGGGTGCAGACCTACATCCCTGCTGTCTCAGTATCTGGATGGTGGCCTACATCACTGTTGTCTGAGTAAATGGGTCCTGACAGATATTTTCTGCTGCCTTCAAATCTGGAATCTGATGTTCATCCCTGCTGTCTCAGTATCTCGGTGCTGACCTACATCCCAGCTCTTTCAGTATCTGGGTGCTGACCTACAAACATATGAAATTCGCCCGGAGAAAAAGGCCATAGTCTGCCAGGGCTGCTCGGGTATGCAGCTAACAGCCACTATTTTGCAGCTGCCTTTCCCCCTTGCCTCCTCTCCCGTTACTGCCCTACTCACTCTACCCTATCCCTTCTTGAAGCCCCCACTCTTCTACTGTTTACCACCTCTTCTGGTGATGCATTCCACCAGGCCACCACTCTCTCAGTAAAAGAAATCTTCTCATCTCTCTCTCCTGAACCTTCCTCCCTCAAACCTCATATCCTTGCCTCAGATGTCCCTACTCTCCTTTAGTTTAAACAGCCCCTCCTTAGTAGACTTGTTTATAACTATCATGTACTTGAACATCTCAATCATATCCTGCCTCTCTCTCCTCTCCCTTGTCCAGCAAGTACATGTTCAGTTCCTTCAGTCTACTCTCTTAAGGTAAGCCCTTAGTTTGTCGATCATCTTTGCAGCCCTGTTTTGCACCCCCTCCAATAACTTAATGTTCCTCTTCAGGTACAGGTGCCAGAATTGCATGCAGTACTCCAGGTGAGGCCTAACCAGTGTACTGTACAGTGGCAGAATCACCTCCCTCCTCCTTGAGGAGATACCCCTAGCAATACAACCCAGCATCCTGTTGGCCTTAGCAGCCACCTTTGTACATTGTGCTGAGTTGTTAATTGGTGCCAGAATGAGCACCACCAGATCCTTCTCTCTTCTGTCATTGTCAATCGCTCACCTCCCTGATGGTAGCTCCACCTCTGGTTATTAGCCCCAAAGTGCATGCCTTGCATTTTTTGGCATTGAATCCAACCTGCTAGGTGTCTGACCAGGACTCCAGCTTATCCAGATCCTCATGCAGTCCTTGACACCCCCCTTATGTCATCTACCTCCGCTCCCATCTTGGTGTCATCAGCAAACAGATTGATTTTGTGCCTGACGCCCACCAACATGTCTGCAATGAATATTCCAAATAGTATAGGCTCCAACACCAAGCCCTGTGGAACTCCACTCATAGCACCCTTGGGAAAGAGAGCTGACCCACCTACAGCCACCCTGTGCTGTCTCCCTTGCAGCCATTTCACCACCCAATCCATCAACTTTTCTCCCACCCCTGTATATTGAAGTTTACTTCCCAGTCTCCCATGCAGCACCAAATCGAATGCCTTACTGAAGTCCAGGTACAGGACATCCACAACATGGTCCGGCCTGATCTGCCAGTGACAAAGCCATGCTGCTTACTGTCCTGTAGCCCATTGGCATCCAGGAAGGACAACAGCTTCTCCTTCAGGACTGTCTCCATCAGCTTCCCCACAATGGATGTGAAGCTCACTGGTCTATAGTTCCCTGGTTCATCCTTGGGGCCACTCTTGTAGGAGACACCACATGAGCCATCCTCCAATCCTGAGGTACACTCCCCAAATCTAGTGAAGCATTGAAGAGGTCAGTCAAAGGCCTCGCTAGTATCTCTGCTACTTCTTTCAGCACCCTGGAATGAATACAGTCTGACCCTGGTGCTTTGTCCGCTCTCAGTGCCCTCAATCTCTCCAGGATCCTGTCATCTGTGATCACCCCATCCATAACACTCCATTTCTCTTTACCTGCCTTCAGTCCCACCCGGGGTATCTCTCCCCCCCTTAGTAAAAACCAAGCAGTAGAAGTTGTTTAGTGCATGCACCACTTCCCCCCTCGCTTCCACCCATCCCCCTTCCTTTTTAATCCTTACTATATTATCCCTGCAACCCCTTTTCTCCCTGATGTACCTGAAGAATTCCTTCTCCCCCTCCTTGATGCCCTGTGCAGCCTGAGCTCCTTTGTCGCCTTAGTCACCCTCACAGCCCTTGTCACCTCCTTCACTTCCTTAAAGTACCCCTCCCTATCCACCCCCCTCCCTGCCTTCTTGTACCTTCCTCTTAAATAGCTAATTTCCTCCTTATCTTTTCAATTACTCCATTTGTTACCCAGGTAGGTTTCTTCACCGCCTTCTTACTTCTAGCCTTGACGCAGGTCTTAGTTGCCTCTACTACCCCTGTTTATATAAGCTCCCACCTCTGGTTAGTCTCCATACTAGGGTCTATTCCCTGTATCTAGGTGCTGACCTACATAACTACTGTCTCAGCATCAGGGTGCTGACTGAGATCCCTGCTGTCTCAGTATCTGGGTGCTAACCTAAATCACAGCTGTCTCAGTTTCACAGTGCTGACCTACATCACTGCTGTATCAGTATCTGGGTACTGACCTACATCACTGCTGTCTCAGTATCTGGGTGCTGACCAACTGCCCTGCTGTCTCAGTGTCTGGGTGCTGACCTACATCCCTGCTGTCTCAGTATCTGGGTGATAACATGCATCCCTGCTGTCTCAGTATGAGGGTGATGACATACATCCCTGCTGTCTCAGTATCTGGGTACTGACCTACATCCCAGCTGTCTCGGTATCTGGGTACTGCCTACATCCCTGCTGTCTCAGTATGTGGGTGTTGACCAACATCCCTGCTTTCTCAGTATCTGGGTACTGACCTACATCCCTGCTGTTTCAGTATCTGGGTGCTGACCTACATCATTGCTGTCTCAGAATCTGGGTGCTGACCTACATCACTGTTATCTCAGTATCTGGGTGCTGACCTACATCACTGCTCTCTCAGTATCTTGGTGCTGACCTACATCCCTGCTGTCTCAGTATCTGGGTACTGACCTACATCCCTGCTGTCTCAGTATCTGGGTGCTGACAAACATCACTGCTGTCTCAGTATCTGGGTGCTGACCTACATCCCTGCTGTCTCAGTATCTGGGTGATGACATGCATCCCTGCTGTCTCAGTATCTGGGTACTGCCTACATCCCTGCTGTCTCAGTATCTGGGTGATGACATGCATCCCTGCTGTCTCAGTATCTGGGTGCTGACAAACATCACTGCTGTCTCAGTATCTGGGTGCTGACCTACATCCCTGCTGTCTCAGTATCTGGGTGATGACATGCATCCCTGCTGTCTCAGTATCTGGGTACTGCCTACATTATTGAAGGTATCGGAAATCATACCTTTGAGTCAAAGACTCCTTTACAAAGGCTCCATGTCATTATATATAGAGACATCAGATACAATGGCAACAAATGAGACACAATAGTTACAAAGAAGCTTGTACATCCCTGCTGTCCCTGTATCTGGGTGCTGACACACATCACTGCTGTCTCAGTATCTGGATGCTGACCTACATCACTACTGTCTCAGTATCTGGGTGCTGGCCTACACCACTGTGCCCCATTACCTGGGTAGTGACCTACATCCCTGCTGTCTCAGTATCTGGGTGCTGACCAACTGCCCTGCTGTCTCAGTGTCTGGGTGCTGACCTACATCCCTGCTGTCTCAGTATCTGGGTGCTGACAAACATCACTGCTGTCTCAGTATCTGGGTGCTGACCTACATCCCTGCTGTCTCAGTATCTGGGTGATGACATGCATCCCTGCTGTCTCAGTATCTGGGTACTGCCTACATCCCTGCTGTCTCAGTATGTGGGTGTTGACCAGCATCCCTGCTTTCTCAGTATCTGGGTACTGACCTACATCCCTGCTGTTTCAGTATGTGGGTGCTGACCTACATCATTGCTGTCTCAGTATCTTGGTGCTGACCTACACCACTGGTGTCTCAGAATCTGGGTGCTGACCTACATCACTGTTATCTCAGTATCTGGGTGCTGACCTACATCACTGCTCTCTCAGTAGCTGGGTGCTGACCTACATCCCTGCTGTCTCAGAATCTGGGTGCTGACATACATCCCTGCTGTCTCAGTATCTGGGTGCCGACCTACACCACTGGTGACTCAGAATCTGGGTGCTGACCTACATCACTGTTATCTCAGTATCTGGGTGCTGACCTATATCACTGCTCTCTCAGTATCTTGGTGCTGACCTGCATCCCTGCTGTCTCAGTATCTGGGTGCTGACATACATCCCTGCTGTCTCAGTATCTGAGTGCTGGCCAACATTTTTATTTTATTTATTTATTGAAGATATCGGATAACATACATTTGAGTCAAAGACTCCTTTACAAAGGCTCCATGTCATTATATATAGAGACATCAGATACAATGGCAACAAATGAGACACAATAGTTACAAAGAAGCTTGTACATCCCTGCTGTCCCTGTATCTGGGTGCTGACCTACATCACTGCTGTCTCAGTATCTGGGTGCTGACCCACATCCCTGCTGTCTCAGTATCTGGGTGATGACCTACATTCCTGCTGTCTCAGTATCTGGGTGCTGACCTACATCACTGCTGTCTCAGTATCTGGGTGCTGACCTACATCCCTGCTGTCTCAGTATCTGGGTGCTGACCTACATCACTCCTGTTTCAGTATCTGGGTGCTGACCTACATCACTCCTGTCTCAGTATCTGGTTGCTGACCTACATCTCTGCTGTCTCAGTATCTGGGTACTGACCTACATCACTGCTGTCTCAGTATCTGGGTGCTGACATACATTCCTGTTGTCTCAGTATCTGGTTGCTGGCCTACATCACTGTTGTCTCAGTATCTGGGTGCTGACCTACATCACTGCTGTCTCAGTATCTGGATGCTGACCTACATCACTACTGTCTCAGTATCTGGGTGCTGACCTTCTTCACTGCTGTCTCAGTAACTGGGTCCTACCCTACATCACTGCTGTCTCAGTATGTGGGTGCTGATCTACATCCCTGCTATCTCAGTATCACAGTGCTGACCTACATTACTGCTGTCTGAGTATATGGGTCCTGACAGGTACTTCTGATGTTTCAGAATCTGAACCTCCACCGGCTGCAGCTAATGCAGAATGCAGCAGCCAGGCTGCTGGTGGGTTTGCCTAAAACCTACCATGTGACCTCAGCCCTGCAAGATCTGTACTCCTGTTGATTAAGTGGATGATCCTCTTCAAGGTGGGCTTACTCTCCTGTAAGGCCCTATATGCACTGAGCCTGGTTTCCTGCTGGACTTTCTAACTCCAGCCATCCTGGTGTGTTCCCTCCACTCCTCCACCGATAGCATGCTAGTGATTTTGAGGTCCAAGCTGAAGACCTCAAGGGATTGCTCCTTTGAGGTTGCTGGCCCATCCCTCTGGAATTTGCTGCCTAGATCTATAAGGGAGGCACCAACCATGGAGGCATTTAAGGGGGCCTAAAGACCTATTTGTTTAAACAAGCTTTCAAGCACAGTTTTTACATTAATCTAATTTTGAAATCTTGATTTTAACTTCTGTTTACCGAAGAATGTGAATGATTGATACCTGATGTGTTTTTATCTTGCCCAGCTAGAACTGTAATGGCACCCAGAGCCTCCGAGATTGGGTGCCATGATAAAAATAAAGTTTTGTTTACTTACTTTCTGACTTTATCCCTGCTGTCTCAGTAATAAATTATGAAAATGCTCTGATAAACAAACAGTCAAACTGAGAGTTAAAGAAAGAATGCCCTTAGGCTGTAACGGTAAAAAACACTAACCATTTACTTATTCCCCCTAGAAGTGAACACCCTCTGAACGTGAGAGGAATTACTGTTTTAAAGTTGACTGATTTTGATAAACAGATAACCAATTATCTATATGTAATTGAAGGATTGGACCAACTCTGCTGTATTGTACAGATGCCTTGATGCGATCAGGAGCCTCACTCAACCTAATCCATTAAGAAAACTATACAAAGCTGCAGGGAGATTTCCTACCATTGGCAGGCACAAAGAAGCAAGGCTCACTTAGGGCAGACTGCCCCAAATCTATGCTATGTGATCAGCAAAACTTGTTTGAGTACCTAGGAGGACTAATGGTTTCTCTATAATGCTGAACTTAAAAAGGGGACATACTGTACTCTCACTAACAGAAGAGCCTTCTTCCATCCCACTAAGCCTTTCTGGAGACTGGCTTAACCATTGGCAGTGAAGCTAGGATACAGTACCAGGAATTCAAGGACAGGACTTCTCTTTTATCCTAGTGAATAACCTGGTCCAGAACATATGACCGTCCGTGGCCAAATGGCCAAATGGATCTAGGGAGGATTGGTTGTTGATATTAACTTCCTAACTTTGTGTGGGCCACTTCAATAGTGCATGTTAGAGTTCCTTGCAAAAGGAGGTGGGGCATTTACTGCCTTACCCTCACAACAGATTGTTAGACAATCAGGTCAATCTCTGACTGATGGCTACACCTGGCAGATGGATGACCTGACCTGATACTCATCGAGAAGATAATCACTGAAGATACCATTCACATCAGGGAGATTGCTCAGTAATTCAGGTAGATGTGTCTGACTCCACTAAGCAGAGAGTGGAAACTGGGAAATGGGAATCCTACCAGGAATTTCAATCCTAGAGTTCCATACAAACCAGACCAGTGCAGTTCTACCTGAAAATTGGGCAGTCCTTTTTCTCTTCTTTCACAAATTTCAGGAAATGTTTTCCAAAGAAAGCCTTGTGGTAGGACAGACATACATTGAGTGAGGACTGATACAGTCCCTAACAACAAACCAGTCTACGTCAGGCTGTACAGGTTGCCCATAGCTGCCCTCAGATCAATGAAAGAAAGTATAGATTCCATCCCAGAGGGGAATATGAGAATGTAACTCTGGTTACAATTCCCCCATCTGGTTTGTTTTAAAATCTACCGGTAAATGGAGGTTAACCATGGACTACAGACAGTTAAACAGGTTCCCATATGCAAGTAACCTATGACCTGTATTGACCGAAGCCTAGTCAAACTGTCAGAAGCAGCTATAGATGTTTCAAATGTTTTCTGGGCAATCAAGGTTGTTCAACAAGACCAACACAAGCTGGTCTTTTCCTTTGGAAGGCGCTAGCTTATCATAAATAGGTGATGTGTCTGCTTTGTAAATTCACCAGCAGAATTCAATGCATTCCTGCCAAAGTCCCAGCCCGATGCATAGGAAGTGGTAACACCATATGCACAGATGATTCTATAATTGTCAATAATACATGGGAAGATCATAAAGCTGGGCTGAGGTATGTGTTATCATTTTTACAGAAAGCAGGTGTAAAGCTCTCTTTAATGAAAGGACAGTGGTGTACAGAAAAAGTAAACTACTTAGGTCTACAGTAGGGTTGGGCGGATTCTTTCACTCAAGATCCAAACCCCCCGGATCAAACCTGTAATCCATGGACCCAGATAAATATGGACTTCACTGCACAAGTCCAGTTCTGGGTCTGTGGAGTGACATTTGTATTTATTTATTTATTTAGCTTTTGTTGACCGGGTAAGTGCACTAGACAAATCCTGCCTATTTTCAGGCACGACCCGGGGGAGGGGGATACAGATGAATGCCAACTGACCTTGAACCAGATTAAGCTGTTGGTGGTATTTTTAGTGAATGAGGGAAATTTGGCCAGGACACCGGGGAAATTCCCCTACTCTTTTCGATAAGTGCCATGGGATCTTTAACATCCACCTGAACTACCACCAATCCAGGCAGATGGGACCTCGGTTTAACGTCTCATCCGAAAGACAGCACCTCAGAAATGCAGCACCCCTCTCATACTGCATTACAGTGTCAGTACTGGGATATTAACCCAAGTGCCAGATGTGGGAACTGAACCCACAGCCCTCTGATCTCCCGGCCTCAGAGGCGAGTGTGCTACCTACTGAGCCACTGACACTGATAATGTGAATGACACTGACATTCAGTGTACTGTTGCCATGGGAATGCCATCAGCAGCCTCACTCCATGTACAGACAACCAGCGGCATCCAATTAGGCAACAGATCAGTATAGTTGGTCATGTGATGCACTAACAGTATATAAACATGGTGAGTGCACAACATGGGCCCAGACGAGTTGGAAGACAGTTGGAGAAGCTTGTGCTGCTGCAGAGTAGAGCTGCCAGACACACTACAGTTGCACACCACAGCAAGAGAGAGAGAGGAAAGAAACTAAATAAAATGCAAAAAATATTTATTTTGAAGTGGAGCCAGAGGGGAGGAAAGAAAGAGAAGAGAGAGAACAGAGACTAACTGGGGTGCAGGGAAAAAGTTATCAGTGGGGTAGGGTGAGGCCTGGAGAGGAATCCAAGGAGGGACTTTGAAAGAGAGATAGTGGTGGGTGGCTGCCAGAGGGTGGCAAGGCAAATAAAAGGCAGTATAGCAGTGTACTACAGGAAAAGGACAGGCTGACAAAATAAATCTTTGACTTGTGCCATCCAGCAATTGAACATAGAAGATACTCCAGATGAGAAGGTGGGTGAGAGACTACTGGGGCCCTAGAAACATTTTACAGTTACAGAAAATCCCAAATAAAAGTTTTTTTCTTTTCTTGGCCTCAGACAATGTGGCTGTATGTACATGAGCAAAGACAGGCTGGCAAAATCTTTGACTTGTGCCATTCCAGATCCAGGGGAGAGAAGGAGAGACTATTGGAGGCTCAAGAGAAATTTTACAGTGCCCAAAATCCATAAAAGATTTTTCTTTTGTTTCTTAGCCTCAATGTGGCTGTCTAGTACTGACCAGGGCAAGGGCAGACTGGCAAAATAAATCTTTGACTTGTACCATCCAGATCCAGAGGGGAGAGGGAGAGAGAGAGAGAACGAAAGAGAAAGAGAGAGATGCTATGGGGAGGATGAGAAATTTAACAGTCCCAGAAATCCCAAATAAAAGTTTCTGTTTTTCCATGGCTTCAGTGTGGCTGTATGTACAAGGCAAGGACAGGATGACAAAATAAATCTTTGACTTGTGCCATCCAGTGGGGGGAGAGTGAGAGAGAGAGACTACGGGGTTGGGGGGCATGAGAAATTTAACAGTCCCAGGAATCCCAAATAAAAGTTTATTTTTTTCCCCTGGATTTAGTGTTGCTGTGTGTACAGGGCAAGAGCAGGCTGGAAAAATAAACCTTTGACTTGTGCAATCCTGAGGAGAGAGAGAGAGGCTATGGGGAGATACATTTAACAGTCTCAGAAATCCCAAATAAAAGTTTCTTTTTTTCCTGGCTTCAGTGTGGCTGTGTGTACAGGGCAAGGGCACACTGGTAAAATAAATCTTTGACTTGTGCCATCCAGGCAATGCAAGGCAACTTTTTTTATGGGGCACCCTGTCCTGGGGGCTCTGGGTGCCTAACAATAAGACAAATCAAAACAAAAAATAAAACTAAATAAAAATTCAAAACAGTTAAAATTCAGAATTACCACTATAAACTAGATACCATCAGCATCAAATCACTGAGATGGTTGGGCTAGAGTAATTAATCCATGAAGGCTAGGTGGAAGAGGTGGGCCATCAGCCTCAGTTTGAATACCCGAATTGAGGGGGTCTCCATGACTGCAGGTGGTAGCGAGTTCCACAAGGTCAGCCCAGTGACACTAAAGGCATGGTCACCCGATGTCTTGAGCAGAACCCTGAGAACATCCAGGAGGATCCTCAAGGAGGAGTGGAGGGAGCCAGCAGAGGTTGCAGGTGTCAGGAGCTCAGACAGATAGCCAGGATTCTGTCCATAAAGGGCCTTGTAGGTGAGCAAGCCCACCTTGAAAAGGACCCTGCACCTCACAGGCAGTTAGTGCAGAGCACACAGGACAGGGTTTACAAGACTGGAACTGAAGAGGCCCGTCAGCAATCAGGCTATCGCATTCTGTATGAGCTACAGTCTGCGGAGTGTCTCTCCCATGACCCCAAAGTATTGAGAGTTGCAGTAGTCAAGCCTAGAGGTCACAAAGGCAAGTACCAGACCCGGTAGATCTTCAGGCAGAATGAGGGGCTTCATCCTGGCAATTTTCCACAAGTGGGAAAAAACACTTTTGACTACAGACAATACCTGATCTTTAAAGGTCAGTCTGTTGTCCAGGATTACACCTAGATCATGCACCTTTGCAGAAGCCAGTAGCAGAGCAGATCCCAAGAAAAGACCTGTGTTTGCTCCAGGTGGCAACCCATCATGCATGTGACCTGGCTCGATCACCAGCAGCTCTGTCTTATCCAGATTTAATCATAGCCATCTGGAAGACATCTAGTCATTGATTTTAGCCAGATGGATGTTAAGCACATCTATAGCACTGAATGTTCTGGTGGCAAATGACAGATATAGCTGGATTTCATCTGCATAGCATTGAAACTCCACGCTGTACTGCTGAATGATCTCACTCAGGGTCAGCATGTACACTGCGAAAAGTATCAGTGACAAGTTGAGCCCTTTGGTACTCCACATGACAGGGGCATTGGGGAGGAGGAGAAATTCCCCATCACCACCCGCTGTACCCTATCAGATAGATAGGACTCAAACCACCTGATGACAATGCCAGTGAGCTTACAGAACTCACAGAGCCGACTGAGAAGCATGAAGTGGTCCACAGCATCAAAAGCTTAAGCGAGATTGAGGATCACAAGAATTGACTTGTCTCCTCTGTCTCTAGCCCATAACAGATCATTATGCACCCTAGCTAGTGCTCTTTCCATGCTGTGCCTGGCCCCAAAACCTGACTGAAATGGCTCATAGATGTTAAAGGACACAAGGTGCTCCTCAAGCTGTTGTGCCACAAGTTTCTCAACAACCTTGCTGAAAAATAGCAGGTTGGAGATTGAACGATAATTCTCCAGGATGTCTTGGTCGAGGGATGGCTTCTTAAGGAGGGGCCTCACCAGCTTCTTTCAAAGCCACTGGAAACACCGACTCTGCCATCAAACACATGGCAATCCTGGCAAATACCGGGCCAACAATCTCATTGTGTCCCATTAAGAAATGCATTGGGGCTGGGTCCAGTTCACAGTAAGTGTGCTTCAGCTCTAAGATCACCCCAGTGACCTCAGCCACCTCCACTGGCCTTAGCTCCTCCCAGATCGATGGAATGCCTCAGCTCCTCGCAGTCTGACTACTGTGAGGCGATGACCTCCCTGACATAATCCCTGACTGGATAGACAACACTCTGTCAAAGCAAAACAGAGCAAACTCTTCACATAAATTGGATGAAAAAGTCTTTCTCGGCTGTAGACAGACAGGATGGAGTAGCCTTTCCACAGTCCAAAAAAGCTGAGAAGGTCCGTTTCTCCCACAGCAATTTCCCTGGACAGGAATTCTGCCTTCTTACAGGAAATTGCCTTTTGTACTCACCATAGTGAGCATGCAGGGCCAGTTTGTCGGCCTCCAGTTGGGTCTCCCATCAGCAACACTCCAACTTCCGACCCTTGATCTTCATTGCCTCGAGGTCCCAAAGAAAGCAGGGGGATTTCAAGTGAGAAGATATGGGTAGTCTATGAACTGGAGGGATGACATCCATTGCTTTGGATACCACCCTATTATAGGTGGCTAGATCCAAAGGAGAGAGAGAGACAGACGGGGGGGCACGAGAAATGAAGCAGTCCCAGAAATCCCAAATAGAAGTTTCTTTTTTTTCCTGGCTTCAGTGTAGCTGTGTGTTTAGGGCACGGGCAGGCTGGCAAAATAAATCTTTATTTTGTGCCATCCAGAAGGGAGAGAGATAGATTATGGGGGGAGGGCACGAGAAATTTAACAGTCCAAGAAATCCCAAATAAAAGTTTCTTTTTTTTTCCTGGCTTCGGTGTGGCTGTGTGTACAGGGCAAGGGCAGGCTAGCAAAATACATTTTTGACTCGTGCCATCCAGAGGGGAGCGAGAAAGACTACTGGGGTGGGGGGCAGTAGAAATTTAACAGTCCCAGAAATCTGAAATAAAAGTTTCTTTTTTTTTTCCTGGCTTCAGTATGGCTGTGTGTTGTACAGGGCAAAGGTAGGCTGGCAAAATAAATCATTGACTTGTTACATTCAATTACGATCACTTGTTAATGTTTATTCACGATTTCATGTATTAAAATAAATACTGTTCGGACAAGCAACATACAAGTTGATGTGCCTATGCTTATGCAAGATGTGAAATAGCTGTCTATACTCTCCTACCTCATTTTGTTTATGCTTCCATGTTGTACTATAACCTGGCTTACGGGAAGTTCATACTCTCACAGTTACTTTTAAAAACATCTGTCGTTTTGTTCTTTTAGCACCTCTGGACACACTTAATTGTTCACTTTATTCAGCGATTGGGTGGCTATCCCCAAAGCTTAAAGTCATGTATTCTCTTGGCTGCATGGTCTATCAGGCTTTTCACTTTACTCATTCCTGACCTTTATCTGATTTAATTACACTCCATAGTACAACTAACAACCTTGTCTCTGCAACGTGTGTTTATTTGTTAGTGCCCACAAGAATAAGTTTGGTTTGTGTTCTTTTTCTGTTGCAGCATTTTGAGTTTGGAATGATTTATCAATTCCTGTGCAAAATGCTACCTCATTGCCATGTTTTAAAATTCAGTTCAAGGAGTATTTGAAATCACTGAATGTATGTGATTGTAATATCTAAATTGTCTATATGTATTCTTATGTATGTTTGTGTTGTTGATGTGATGTGTTACGGGTTGGTCCTAAAAAAAGGCTTGTTGGCCAGTGTCCTTACCCAGTTAACAAATTAAAATTAAAAATAAAAAATAAATAACACAGCAGTGGGGTTCACAAATTCCTGGAACAGGCACAAGGGAATCATAGCGGTAAGGAAGGAAGGGGAAGAGATGGTATCATAGATCAGCAGCAGATCTGCAGCAAAAATTATGATTAAAAAAATGGGCAGACTGGGTTGGCCCAGCGGCCCTTATCTGCCATCACATTCTGTTTCTATGTTCCATGTTTTTGTGTTTGTATGTTTCTAGCCTAGCTATCTTCTGGTATTTGACAAAGGTCACAAAGCCAAACATTTACACATTATGTGAGAGTTGGTTTGAGTGGACCTAGCACTGGATATTGCCAAAATCCCATGGAAGCAAATATTGCAACCTAGTGACAGCTGCCCCTTGCATTAAATAATACAGTGTGTACAGTATACAAACATATGGAAGTGCATGGAGGCAGAGACTGAAGGGAGACAATTTAACAGTAGAAAAAAGAATGGGAACAAGAATGGAGCTCTGAGGGACTCCTGCCCAGATAGGCCATGGGAAGGAGATGGCATTGCCAGTCTATACTGACTGGAGCAGATTAAATGAACTTCATACAGCTCACGTGCCATCCATTTAGGAGATCTTTGCAGTCTGCCTTTGCAGGTCAATGCAATTATAGCCATTGAACTGTTTAGTCAGTTAACCATTAAACTGTTTTAGTTGTTTCCCTCTGTATATCTTCTGTGACTTTTTATATGATTGTTTTCAAAACTGTATGTAACTGTTCTGTCTTACGTGCTTTGAGTCTGACTTGACTGCATTTCCTTTGGAACTGCTGATTGTTCTTGTGTTATGTTTGTTACTATGTATTTGATGTAGACCCTTTGTAAATCAGCAGTAGCACTGGGTCATAATGTTGGAAACAATAACTGTATGGCAAACAATGCTTTAAGCAAAATGCCATCCGCTGCAATAACTCAGGGTAAAACAGAGACTGCCCCAAACACAGCGTACACTATAGAAAATAACTGAGCCTTTTTGTTTTTGTGGGGGACTCCACCCTCTGCACCCCCAACACCCCTCCCGAGACTTAAAATAACCAGCTCCAGGGGGTTGTGGAATTCAAGCATGGGGAGAAAATTGGGAGTGGGGGAAACTCCTTTCTAAAAAAAAAGTAGCAACACCCAGAGACCTGGGGAATTGAACCGTGGTCCTAAGTCTCTAACACTGCCATGCACTGGTGCCTTAGCCACTCCATCACAGGAGTGGCTTGACCAGGTACCACGCACACATGGCACCTTCAGCCCTTCCAAGTAACAGTGCAGAGTGACAGGGGCAGCAGTAAGTCCCTATAGCTATTGTAGACCTGTCACTCTGAATGCTTTCACGCTTTGCACAGCATGGTTCTCATAGCGCTCTTCTGGAAGTTCTATATTGACCCAGTACCATGAGCACTTGTGCTTAAAGGTAATCTCTGACATTTTCAATAAATAAGTAATGCAGATCTGAAAGGTAGAAGTGGACCCACTCTGATACCAGGTCAAACAGTCCTCTTTAGCTTAACTTTAGGAAGGGTGTGCACTGTATCAAACATCTTAGCCAAACCAATGAAAATGGAGGCTGTGATTTGACCCCAGTCCATATGTTTCTGAATGGAGTAAGAGACCCGGAGTACGGAGGAGACACGTTTGTGATGTTTTTGGGAAGCAGATTGGAAAAGTGAAAGTAAGGAGCAGTCGAGGTAGGAGAAGTGCTGAGAGAGGACTAGTAGTTCTTGCACCATAGTCAGTGCATGGAAGAGGGAGCTGGGATGGTAATTCTCAAGGGATGAGGACCCCCCCTTTGTGAAGGAGGAATCATATAGCCTGTTTCAAAATAACAGGACATGTACTGAGTGGAAAGGAGAAGCTGGGGGAGACTTTTGAAAATTGTATATCAGGTAAGGAGGGAAGGAAGGTTAAGCTTGAGATTACTTTTTTAATTAATCAAAGAAGCCCTTTAATTACATTATGTACACAGAGCTCGATTAATATTACAAGTCACAGGGTAGCAGATCCTACTCACCTGCCAGGGCTGAATATGTGGATACATCACACATGTTCCATTTAGAAAGGGTCCCTCTCCAGGTCTGCATGCTTGCAGATCATGTAAGGCATACACAACAGCATATGCAGCATTGTAGACTGAATAAACTAATAATGTTGGATTATCTCCGAAGAACTGAAGTTTGTCATTGTTAAGATTTTTTAAATCCTCTGTCCCTGTACAGACAGTTGTTTTCTCATTAGTTATAGCCTGAGAGTCGTTAGGATTAAGCCATCTGCATCCAAAAACAGTTTCTCAAAACATTCTAGCGGACACATCATTTGGATCCTTTGATGGATGAATGCTGTACTGGAAATTCTTAAATCCAGGTAAATTCTTTACTGCCATTGAAAACCAAAGTGTGCCACGTAACAGTTCATGAAATCTCTTATAAAAGAATGATCCAGACTGAGGCCACCAATCCAAGCCAATCCAGGTTATCCCGGTTACATTTTGCCTTGCCAGTTCTTCCATAAATTGTACTATGCCTAAACCAATACTAGCAATTATAACTTTTGAAGATGATGTTTTGATCAGCTTAATTAAATATGGAAGCTCATTAGAGTTAAGTGGGATAGATTCAAACAGCTCAATACAGACACCAGCATTTATTAACTTGTTCTTTAAAACCAAGCTTGATTCCACACCAACTATGTCACTTGGAACCAGAAGCCTGACCCATGTCCACTGGAAGTGCTGCAGAAGTTGGACTACTCCATTGAGTACATTCATATTGTTTGGAATAGTTCGCAGAAATGAAGGAAACTGATAATGGTCACTTAAACTCGAGTCCTCAGACCCATAACTGACCTAAAATAAAGTTATAACATACAGTACATTAAAATAACAAATGGCAGAAACTGACAATTGTAACTTATTATCATCCCACTAATCCATAACTTACAAAAGCAAGTATATTTTAATTTTATTGATAACAATGTACTTTCCACTTCATCCTACTGTATGTTTACATTTTGTTCTAGTGAAGGACATATTTGAAAACAAGCATTTATGCCCCCGAATCTTCTTGTTTAAAATATGATTGGAAGGTGAGTGCCCTTTCTTTTGCTGGGAGGAGACTGAATAGAGCAGCTGCATGCTGATCTTGTTGCGGTGGAGGAGCAGACTAGCAGGAGCACTGACACATTTACCTCTCATTCACTACAGGTATGCCACCATTGCCTGAAGAGCTAGTTAGCAAGACACTGTCTGCGATAGCAACCTAACATTGGCGCCCTTTCCAGATTTTCTTGTGCTGACGGAGTTACTAATGCTCCTGGGGGTACTGTCCTTCCACCATTGAAGCTTGCACTCTATCGGTGGAGGAGCCCACTACAGTGGTGGAAGAAACAGGGGAACCCTGTGGAGGGTTGCGCCCCATAGGAGAATTACTGAACAGCCTGATAAATAACTTTCAGATAAAACTTTCAGCAGTCTCTACAACTATATTTTTACAATCTCACTCCTCTGAATTCTCTTTGGATTGGCTTTAATTTCTAAACTTTATTTTGATTATTCCTTTCCTTCTATGGGTTTATGTTTTTATGAGTTTTAGAAATGTATCTAATTTACTTATAACAACTAGTACTGCACAGGGTGTACTATCAAAGCATCAAGGCTAGACTGCTAGATTGCTGGAGAAATATACTCCACATCTGTAGGCTTTGACTATTATTTACTTGTGTACTTTGGATTCTGGTACAGTGTTGCACTGTTTTGAGTAGTCTACACTATTTGCAAGGGCAGTAAGGACTTTTTGTCATTTTACCCGAAGAAATAATTCTAGAAGTGTGTGGACTCCGTACATTACTTTACAGTTGTGTTAACATCCCAATTGAAGAATAAGGGTTCAGAGTCACGTCCTACACTCATTATTATGTACTGATTATATAGTGATATAAAACTCCTGGTTCTACTTAGGGAATCAATTGGCTCAAACGGAATTAATTAGCGGAAGCCCATTTTGACTGAGATCCTCTAAGTATCATGCACAGACCCAGATTCTGTACGGACTTGTTGATTATTAATAACTATCAGGTAAGCGAGCCCCAGTAGAGTCATTTAGCCTGAGGAATTACTTAACCACAGATGTGTAGTGTTCTCTTTGGATTTACAGAACACACACGGTGTGATGACTACTGGTGCTTGTCTACTCTGCACATAAATCTGTTGATATCCAGACAGTACCCTGCTTAATATAGCTCTTCGAAATTGTAGAGGCTTTTGTGGACTGTCCAGTAATCGGATTTTGGATTTTGGATCTTACGGTAGTTGGCATTTATTCCAGTGCTGCCTATATTAATTTGAGGTTCAGTCAAAGAATTCAGGGTTCTTACTTGCCTTTTTGCTCTCCTTTTTGGTGTCAATGCAAGTTAACATTTTTACCTATCAGGACTTTTTATACTGAAAAATGTTTTATATTGAAATTGTATCAGTATGCTAGTGCTTAATGACTTGTAGTGAATGAGCACTCGAATCTTTGAGTACATATAAGATTCACCTTAGAACATAGAATATAGTGCTACATAAATTAAGAAATTAAGAAGGAAACATTTTGTAAGGAATCAGGAATTTTATTTTATTTTTGCGCACTCCAACTTCGAGGTATGATATCTTTGTCTAATGTTAGTAATATTTGTATAACAACAGAAAGCCACAGAATATATAGTATAATAGGAAGCTGCAGAATATATCAAGTATTTATTTTTAAACATTACTTTTTTGGTGTTCCTCATAGAGAAAGTTCTGGATAGTTCTTAGTTTGACTTTTAGATATTATTACTTGGGATTTTATCTTTATTTTTGTGGCTCCTAAAGATTCTGGCTTTTTAAGAAGAGTCATCCTCAGTTTTCTCAGAAGCGGAATATTACTGCAACAACGAAACAACAAGAACTCTATAAAGACATTTATGGACTGAGAATACTTTGACACTGTACTTCAAAGAGTCCGGACAACATTCATGCAAAAGAGTCTGACATCACCAACACGATTGCTGAAAGAAATTCAACTGCCTTCCTTTCCTACTGAAGAAATTTAAGGACATTTTTGGGACCTATCACCAGATACAGTGATTTGTTTATAAATTATACTATACTATATTTTGTGAAATCACAATTGTAATTTGCCATTATTAGATGTTGCTATACATGGGGACAACTGCTGTGTTCGATAACGCTAGTTATCAAAAAACAAAAGTTTTCCCTATTTGAGTTTTCTCTACTGCTGCCTATTTATATATTGACTTCATACATTATTGTATGCCCCAGTGCTTTTGTGCAAGGGTTTCTACTAGTTTGACTTCATAATATTTACAGAGTAATATCTTGGGGGAAACTTATTCACTCTGTTTATTTTATGAACATAGTTTCTAATAGGAGTGGGAAAAATAGTTCCTTCAACAAAGAAAACCAGTTAAAGGAAGGTCACCCTAGTCAGATTGCCCCAACAAAAATCACTAAACTGACCAAAAGGAAAAAGCTGCCATTAAGGCAGGGTTAGATTACAGAGTGATGTAATGCACGTGAATAATAATAAAGATATAGCCAGCAAACAATTTAAAATTACAAAAATCTGCAAGGAGAAAATGAATGACCCCAGGTTTTTATCCACCCCTTGCCCAAAAAGGGCACTTTGGAAATAAAGATTGGATAAGGAAGGGGCAGTGGTTGACTTAACAGCACCACATATGTCATGTGATGTATATCTGGATGGTATTTCATTTGATAGTTATGGCTGGGATACCACTACCCTGGATGGTACAGATGGAGATTATGGCTCTGGAGATGGAGATGGGGATGGAGATGGAGATGGAGATGGAGATGGGGATGGAGATGGAGATGGGGATGGAGATGGGGATGGAGATGGAGATGGGGACGGAGATGGAGATGGAGATGGGGATGGAGATGGGGATGGGGACGGAGATGGAGATGGAGATGGAGATGGGGATGGAGATGGGATGGAGATGGGGATGGGGATGGAGATGGGATGGGGATGGAGATGGAGATGGGGACGGAGATGGAGATGGGGATGGAGATGGAGATGGAGATGGGGATGGAGATGAGGATGGGATGGAGATGGAGATGGGGATGGAGATGGGGATGGAGATGGGATGGAGATGGGGATGGGGATGGAGATGGAGATGGGGACGGAGATGGAGATGGGGATGGAGATGGAGATGGAGATGGGGATGGAGATGAGGATGGGGATGGAGATGAGGATGGGGATGGAGATGGAGATGGGGATGGAGATGGGGATGGGGATGGGATGGAGATGGAGATGGAGATGGGATGGAGATGGGGATGGAGATGGAGATGGAGATGGGGATGGAGATGGGGATGGGGATGGAGATGGGGATGGAGATGGAGATGGAGATGGGGATGGGGATGGGGATGGGGATGGGGATGGAGATGGAGATGGAGATGGAGATGGAGATGGGGATGGAGATGGGGATGAGATCTGTGATACCTCGGTGGTATTTTTCCCACAGTCCATTTCAGATCATGGGAAATCCCCAACTCCCCAGCTGTCTCCAATCTCCAATTCTCATATAGAACTCCTACTAATAAGTTACTTCATTCACCTAGAATCCCAGCCTCAGACCCAAAGGAAGAAAGAACTGAGTTTGAAGAGATTATCCAGGAATTAAGCATTACTACACGATAGCTGAAAAAATTAGAAATGGCCCATGGACAGAAGATTGGAGAAGAGATTGATGGTGAACAGTTGGAACCTGGGTTAGGAAAAAATACACTAAAACGCTTAAAACAAATATAGTGCCACCAAGAATAGAATACAATAAAGAATACTTCACTGACAAAGGCAACTTTATGGCTGGGTCCTCTATCTCAAGACAAATGCTTGAAATCATAAAGATCAGATACTATGAAGATATAATAATCTTAAAAAACCTAGCTGTAGTAAAAGATGAACAGATATTATTTATAAACAAATAATGTTCTTACTAAAATATGAATCCCATCTACTACTACTAAGGAGAATAAGGCAGTACAAACTCATTCACCACCTTCTTTTGATAAAAATAAAGTCTTTGAATGTTATATTAAAATTTCTCCCCAAAAAGTGTCCAAACATAAAAATATTAAAAAACGATGATTTCAGGGAGAGAAACTGATGTCCAAAACCACCAAAGAAAACCGATAGTTGCTAAGGATAGCGAGTTGGTTGAAGGAGGTTTGGAGGGAAACAATATGCAAGAAGACTCACTACTTATAGTTAAAGAAATATCAATCATGAAGTGATGGAATTGTGGATGGGGAGGACAATGGTAAAGGGAGGGAGGGAGATCGAGACCACTAAGCATTCTTAATGCCAGATCTTGAATTCTGGATATAGGGAGAACGAAGGGGAACTGCTTAAAAGACATGAAAGCATAGTTAATCCATCTGTCCTACTTTGGTAATTTACAAATTTGGATGCCAAGGAGACTGAATATATCCTGGAAATACAGGGAATACCTCAATTAGAGAAAGAAACACCAGAAAAAGTGACAGAATGGATGAAGTATTTATTGCAAATTTCATCAGTTAAAGATGAGATATATATTATGAGACCCCCAAATCCTCATTATCAGGATTATGTATTAATTTATTGTAAATTACAGGAAACATCCAAAATCATTTGGGACAAGGAATCAATCCTAAAGTTAAGAGGTGTTAAGATACAACCTCCACAGATGGTACCCATATTGAAACTTATGGAAAGCCCCCAAAACACAAATAACAACTAGAAAACAGTAAAAGAACATGAAGATGTAGAAAAAATAGGGAAAGAACAGGAGGAAAAAGAAACTGCTAATATATTAAGGGATATCGAAATCTACGAAGGAAAACAACAAGGGGAATGGGAATGCGGAACAATTTCTATTTTTGGATGGGACGTTGCCAGATTCGATACAGTAAGTACTATTAGGAAAGAGCTATTGTCTTTCCTGACATGCTCACTGCAAATTAACATAACTAAAAATGCTACTGACCCTATCAAAATTCATAGAATCAATAGAAATGCTTCTCAAACAGACACATCATTTAAACATTCAGCTGTCACTAGAGCCCTGAAAAATGCAGCCTATAAGCTTGACCCCTTAACGATTTATATAGTTCCACCTCAAGCATTCAAGAATACGAGGATTGCAATGGAAACAAGTGGCAATAATGAAGGGATCTTGAACTCTGTTAATCCCTTTAAGCCTCTTATTTCAGATACTTTAACTAGTCAAAATAAATTTCCATTATTAAAATGCCATGAAACACAATGACAAAAGATTGCAGAAGAGCCCATGAGAGAAAACAACCAAGAAACCATTGATAATCCACTTAAAATGATTTCCTGCAATATTGAGCAATTTCATACTAAACTGGTAGATTTGGAAGTCAGAGAACTCCTGGAGTCTTGTGAAATCATTTGCCTCCATGAGACATGGTGTACAGAGACCATGGTACCCAAATTACCAGGGTACTCTGCTTTCTTGAATCCTGCCATTAGGGAAAAAAGTTTGAGAGAAATAAGAGAGGACTCCTGACATATGTAAAGACCTCACTTTATTATCATATAGTTAAAATAAATTCTGTATCCAAAAATCTATTAGCAATATAAATGATTTGTGAATGTACCCTGACTAGGTTGGTATTATTGAATGTGTATTGTCCACCAAGAAAAGGAAAATCTGATAAATATAGTTATTGAGTTAAAATCAACTGTGGAACACATAATGGAAAAGAAGGTGACATCCCATCATAATTGCAGGAGATTTTAATCCCAGACCCCAAATATTAAATCTATATCTGAAATCTACTTAGGCTATACACCTTATTTGCCCTCCATTAACCAACAAATGACTGCTAATATGGAAGCCAGAGATACAAAAGGCAATAACAGAGGCAACGACATATTAAAATATTTTTCAAAACTAAACCGTTGTGTCCTGAATGGATGTTTCCCTGGAGATAGGGAAGGCAAACTAAGATATTTGGGACTAAAGGGCTCTTCCATTATAGATTTATTCTGGGCTAACCTGAAAGCTATTAAACTGATATGGAACCTAACCATCTTGAAGCGCTCCGAATCTGCTCACTACCCTGTGACACTGTTGATCAAACAAGAATGTTTAGACTTAATAAATACTGTATTAGATGGCACAAGAGGCCTTGAGATTATAAATGAAAAAAGAATTAAATGTATAACAAGCACTATGGACCAGTTTAACCAAATATTAAATTCAGGGTCCATCTATCAATTATGTACACAGATACTGGGGAATGTGCACTACCGAGATCTGGCCAACATTTGGCAAAATGTATGTATTTAGATAAGACCACATTGCACCCTTAATCAACTTATGTCAATAAATGCAAATAAAGCTGAGAACACATGGTTTAATCCAATATGCAAGAAAGCTAAACAAGCCTTTATTAAAGTGCTTATGCAATGTAAAATGAAGAAATCAGATACAATAACACAACATGTAATGATAAAAAAGAAAGACAAAATATAAGAAAATTCTGGAAGTTGAAAGACAAAAACACTCTTTAGTATTATGGGAAAAACTGAGAAAGACAGTTTTAAAAAGAGACAGGAAGCAATTCTGGCAGGCTGTCTACCAGGGATACAATAAGTACATTACTAGGGTGGAAGCCCATATTACCTCTAATCAATTGATATCTTCCTTTTCTGGGCTGTATTATTCAAAGGAGGAGGAGTTACAGTAGGTGCAAATTAACAATCCAGACACAAAGGTCTCTCTCTCTCTCTCTCTCTCTCTCTCTATATATATATATATATATATATATATATATATACATACATATATATATTTATACAGTAGAGGTGAGTGATAGATGAGTGAGATAACATAGCAACATAGAAGTTGATGGCAAATAAGGATGAGTCTCTGATTCAGAAAGAGGTTGGGGGCGCCGAACATAAACCACTGCAGACAGTCTTTTCATAGTCCATGTAATGTCTTTTTGTTATTGTAAACATGGCAAATATCTCAACGTTTCCCCTATAGATATAGGCTTTTTCAAGAGATGCCTTTATCTAAACAAATAAATAAATATGTACAATTAAAATACTGTCCACAACCAAATATCAGTTTCCATAAATTCTTACTCCTAAACAACTCTTGGTGCTACTCACATTATGCTTTTTCACTTGCAGTAGTTCTAAAATCTATTATTAAGCTCTGTTTCTCTTTGTTAAATATTTCTAAAAACATAAAAAATAATTTTTTATCACTTAATACATAGATATAAAAAAATCAAAAATATTTAATTTGTGACTGCTTTTACCCAGCACCAAACGCCATATGTAAGTGCTCTAGAAAAAAGGACATAGGACATATTCAGGATTCAGCACTCTGATGTTTCTACACACCTAGTAATGTGTATCACTATATTTGGTTTAAACACCAACAGTATCTGACCATCTCTCATTACACTTTGTTTCCTTTTAGTTGTCCCATTGGGTTATCTGTGAACCAAATGAGAAAACAACTTTTAGAGACTCCACACTAATACATATAGTTTCATCACTTCTATTTTGTTTCACACTTTACACTTAAAATTCATCTAAACCTTACTACATAGAAACATAGAAACATAGAATTTGACGGCAGATAAGGACCGCTTGGCCCACCCAGTCTGCCCATTTCCCTACCTGATGGATAAGCTGCAGATCCTAGTTAACCAGCAGCCTACTTCTTGCTACCCCCACCCCCTAGAATTGCCTTATGACTGTCCCAAACATGCTTGAATTCCACCACTGTTTTTGACTCCACAACCTCCTCTGGAAGGCTGTTCCATGCATCCACAACGCTCTCTGTGAAAAAATACTTCCTTAAATTACCTCTGAGCCGCCCCCCTCTATCTTCAAATTGTGCCCCTTGTTCTTGCACACCTCTTTTTTGAAAGATGCTACCCTCTTGGACTTTGTTGATTCCCTTGAGGTACTGAAAGTTTCTATCATGTCCCCCTCTCCCTCCTTTCCTCGAGGCTATACATATTAAGCTCCTTAAGTCTCACTTCATATGTCTTCCGTGCAGACCCTGCACCATTTTAGTTCCTCCTCTGGACAGCTCATCCTGTCTATGTCTTTCGGAGATTGGGTCTCCAGCACTGCACGCAGTACTCCAGATGTGGTCTCACCAGCTGTCTGTACAGAGGGATAATAACTCTTGTTTTCTGCTGATGATGCCTCTCCCTATGCATCCCAGTATCCCCCCAGCCCTCCTTGCTGCCCTCTCACATTGCTTGCCCACCTTTAGGTCATCTGATATGACTACCCCCAGGTCCCTTTCCATTTTTGTTGTTGTTAATATCTCACCTCCCATTGTGTACTCTTCCCCTGGGTTTTTGTTTCCCAGTTGCATTACCTTGCACTTCTTAGCATTGAATCTAAGCTGCCATACATTTGACCACTACATTATTCATGTGCTTCCTTAGAAATCAAATACCATCTTTTAACAGGTTTTACTTATGCAGAACTATCCTAAAAAAGAGAACATTTAAAATAATTACTCCATTCTAAGTCTCCCCAGTCCTCATTATTCTTTCACAGACCAGGACGACAACCACTATTTATTATCCTCACTGATTGCATTTTACTTCCAACCTTCACATATAATCAGATTTAAAATCCTCATTCTTTCATAATAGAGTTTTTCAAGGCTCAAGAAAAGATGTCAACTCTGAAACCCTTACTACCTTTTATTATTTTTCAGACATCACGTTTATTTGCTTCTATACAGTCTTGCAACATCATTCATAAAGTCGTTGCTCTTATATTTTTCACCGTTTCTCTAATCCTGCATCCAAAATCGTGTGGAAAAAGGGAAAAAAAGTGAAAATAATGCTTTTCCTAACCACTGCTGCCTTTACTATTGTCACAGGTGCCACATTTTACTCGTGCTTTTATGGAGACGCAGCATTGATTTAAACTTCCTGCAAATAATTTATTCATCACTTGTATCTCTCTTTTCCATTCGTATTTACATTTAAAAATACTTTTCCTTACCACTGCTGCCTTTACTCTTATCACAGAAGCTACATTTCACTTGCGCTTATATATACTCACAGCATTACTTTGCATTCCTGCAAATAATTTGTTCACCGCTAGTACCTCACTTTCACATTCATATCTACATTAAAAAACAAAAAGATATTTAGGCAATCTTACCCTGATCTCTGCAGCCCACTACTGCTGCATCAGATGCTGAGGTAATTTCCTTGTGTGCATACTAACTTCTGTCACTCTGACTTGAGCTTATGTGGTGCTGTGATACTTATGTCACACGCTAATCTTCTTAAAGGTATATCCTCACTATTCTTTAATACAATGCAATGCACAGTCTAATTAATGTTATATTTTGCTTAATATAACGGCTTCCTTGAAAGGGGAACATCTTAATTTCTTAAGAGAAGGAAAACTTCTTATACAAAACTTATCATATATCACTGTCTCCTTCTTCATATACAGGACCCACTTTGTATATTCAAACAGAGATTCATCAAACAAGTATCCATGCATCACAACAAGTAAAAATTATAAATGAGGTTCTCTCATAGTATAAAGGGACAGTAACTATTCAACCCATCAGAGAATCCCATCATTAAGCAATCTCTGATCATTTATTTTATATTCACATGCATTTACCTATACTTTCAAATCTTACTGTGTCTGAATTCCCCTGTTGCAAGGTATTTATTCTATTACAGCTTTATTTTTCTCTGTAGCAAAGTGTTTCTTACAGGGTATATCTTCTCTGAAATTATTACAGGTGGTGCTTACATTTTTGTGACTTTTTTATCATTGGGCTAAGCAAAATTACTGTTTGACACTGTTTTATTTTATTTTTTTTTTGTTGAAAAGGTTTGTCATCTCAGAGGTGTTTCAGTCTCCTTCTCACATTGAAGGAGCTAATTGCTTTCCTCCCACAGCTCTTCCAGAGGATTGGGTGTGTACCTGTCGGGTGGAGCTGGCAAACTGTCAGTAATTTCCAACAGAAAGAAGGGTTAAAAGGTCAGATTAGTTGATATCTTGGAGGTAGAAGACTTGGTTTGCTGGCCAAGGCACCTAGCTTCACTTGAGCTCTTTCCTTCTAAGATTGCTTGAAAGGACAGAGGAGAGAACCTTACCAGAGCAAGGGAAAAGGATTAAGTATTCTTTTGGCTAAGCAGATTTACTGTGTGTTGTTATTTTTATTTTGCACTCACAGGGATTGCTACTGTTTGTTGCTAACATTTCATTGCTTTATTTTTCTCTGATTCAAATTGTTGTTGCTGGTATACCTTCTTCTGCATTATTACAAGGTGTGCCTACAGGTGTGTGCTAACAGATTACTGCTGCAATCTTCTGATTCAAATTGTCTTTTGCAAGGTATATCTTCTATCACTGCTCTATTTTTCTCTGTAGCAAAGTGTTTCTTACAGGGTATATCTTCTCTGAAATTATTACAGGTGGTGCTTTACAGGTTTTACAGTTTTATTTAACATTAGGATAAGCTTTCAGGGTTACTGCATTTGTTGTTGACTGATTATTTCTGCTCTTACCTCCTTGTTTTTTCATCTGTGGTTCTTCTTTTTCGGCAGGAGAAGGGCCCAGCCACCCACCCCCATCAACAACCACCCCGCACTACACTCCCTTTATAGGGTACCACAGTTGTGACATTTTCTGTGGCAAAGCAGGAAGGGCAGATCAGTGGGCCATCCACAAGGTGAGCTCATTTACAGGGGCACTAGTAATTTAACTTGTTATAACAAGTTATACAAAAACAAAACACAAAATCAAACCATTACTTGCATTTTCTTCCTTCTAATTACTCTGACTAGGTTATAAACCCCGCAACTTATCTGGAATGGATATCATTAACTGCAGGTACTGTGGAACACTTTTCAGAAGGACAGTCTTATAGGATTTAGGACACTGTCCTACATGCTGGGCCATTGGAGATGTTAGGGCTCAGCTCCGGGCAGCATGGGCAGAGATTGCACACCTCAAATTTCATATTCAAGAGGAAATACATTATAAGAACCACTCACCATTTCCCCAACATCCAACAGAAGAACCTCGACCACAGAGGGTAGTTGGTCACGGAGGTTGGCAGGTGGTTAGGAGGGGCAAACCAGGTGCCCCATCACTCTGCGCTCTCCAACATATTACCTCCAAAAACCATATAAACACTACAAACAGGTATCTGCCTCTATCTCCAAAATCAAACAAAGTGGCAGAGGACACTGCAGCACCAGAGCTAGCACAACAAAACTCGCCCAAATCAGGAACCAAAACAAAAAAAGCAAAAAGGAAATCCAAAACACTTCTGATCATAGGAGACTCCATGATTTGGGGAGTTGATACCCATCTCCAACCAGGGGTAATGGTCAGATGTCTCCCAGGTACATCAGCATGGAGAGACACTGACTGCATTGCTTAAGCTGTTCTGAAAGCAGGAGAAAACATTGACATCCTGGTACACATAGGGACTAATGATCTTGCCAGCCGGTCAGTTGTGGAGACCAAGGAACACCTGACCAGGCTGGGTGACAAACTATCATCCATTTCATCTGACATCTCCTTCTCTGAGATCCTGCTAGTCTGGGAGAGGGGGGCAGATGGATGGAAGGTCAGAGAAGGGGAGATAGGGGAGCTAAACATGTGGCTCAAGGGCTGGTGCCAGGAAAAAGGACACAGATTTGTAGGGAACTGGCAACAGTTCTGGGAGCAAAAGTTGTTTAAATTTGATGGACTGCATCTGACTAAGGAGGGAGTCAGTGCATTGGGGCAGAAGTTTGATGTCTTTGCAGAATATTTAAACTAGCAAATGGGGAGAGGGGTGCAGCACCCCATACGTTGAATGGGAAGAACATCCCTCCCCCCTCAGCTAGTGGTAAAACAGGGATTCAGCATGTTTGCAGTTCGTTTGCATCACCAAGTAAGAAAAAAGGTCCGTCTCTCCCATACGATGCACAGGGGAAATGCCAGACCTCACCCAACAACTAACACACCGAAATCTGGCCAATGGAAAATCATGTACACAAATGCTCACAGCCTGGGAAATAAGATCCCAGACCTGCATGCAATAATGTCAGAGGCTAAACTGGATAAAGTAGCAATTAGTGAGACATGGTTTACCAGTAACCACACTTAGGAGACTTCAATGCCTGGCTATGTACTGTTCAGAAGAGACCGAGGTGCAAAAAGGGGGGGTGGAGTGGCCCTGTATGTCAATGAAAATATCAAAGCTACAGAAATTCAGAATACACATAAGGAGCCAGAAGAACTGTGGGTCACCCTGGAAACAGGAAATGGGACAGCCATAAGAACTGGGGTTGTCTACAGGCCCCCAGACCAGGGGCAGGACATAGACATATTACTGTTAGAAGATATACAAAACATGACAACTAAAGGAGAGGTTCTGATAATGGGAGACTTCAACATGCCGGATACAGATTGGTCAATAACAGCAGGAACATCTGCCAGAACTAGACACATGGTGGATGCCCTGCAGGGGGAGGGCCTCAAACAACTGGTACAACAACCCACAAGAGAAAGGACTATCCTAGATCTAGTACTGACTAACAGGGAAGGGATCACAGATCTCCAGGTAGAAGGTCACCTGGGGGCCACTGACCATCACATGGTATGGTTCAATTTGGCCACTATATCTAAATCATCCCATTCCAAGGCACAAATATGGAACTTTAGAGGAGCTGACTTTGATAAGATGGCCAACAGAGTTAAGCTAGCCCTGGCAAAAGAAACACAGGTGAGGGGTACAGGTAAGTGGGCATTAGCGGGAAAGCATTAAGGATGCAATACTTGAAGCAACATCCCATTGTGTTAGACAGAAAAGAAAGTGCAAAAGAAGAAGGAAACCACTTTGGTTCTCAAATACAGTAGCAGAAAAGGTCAGAGCCAAAAGGCTGGCCTTCAGGAAATATAAGGGAACACAGCGGGACGAAGATAGGGAGGCATACCAAACTGCCCTAAGGGAAGCAGGGAAGGCAGTAAGGCAGGCAAAGTCCCAGACTGAGGAAACACTAGCACGGACAGTAAAAGAAGGTCACAAGACTTTCTATAGATACATTACTGAAAGGAGAAAGTCCAGAGGGGGTATTGCTAAGCTCAAAGGAGAAAAGGGGGCATTTGAGGAGGAGGACCCTGTAAAAGCATCTATCCTAAATAGACACTTTTGCTCAGTATTTACTGATGAGACGGTAGGGCAGGCCCCACAGCTCAGCACCATGGACACAAGGGGGAGGGAGGTGAGCACTACTCCCTTCACAAATGAAAGGGTCCTACAAGAGCTCATTAAGCTCAGGGTAGATAAGGCAATGGGACCTGATGGCATACATCCCAGGGTACTTAAGGAGCTAAAGGTGGAACTAGCAGAGCCATTAGCAGAACTGTTTAGTGAGTCTCTGAGCACATGAGAGGTCCCAGAAGACTGGAGAATGGCTCATGTGATCCCACTCCACAAGAGTGGTAGCAGGGAGGAGGCAGGGAACTACAGACCAGTCAGTCTTACCTCAGTAGTGGGCAAGATTATGGAGGCACTCCATAAGGAAAGATAGTGCAACACCTGGAATCCATAGGGCACAGGATCCAAGACAGCATGGGTTTACAAAAGGAAGGTCCTGTCAAACTAATCTCATAGATTTCTTTGACTGGGTAACCGAGTGGTGGACCAAGGGAGAGCAGTTGATGTCACCTACTTTGACTTCAGCAAAGCTTTCGACATTGTTCCACATAGAAGATTGATAAATAAGCTGGGTAGGCTCGGGGTGGGTCAGAAGTTGGTCAACTGGGTGGAAAACTGGTTGACAGGCAAAAACCAGAGAGTGGTGGTAAATGGTATTCAGTCAGAAGAGATGCAAGTCACAAGTGGAGTACCTCAGGGATCAGTCCTGGTGCCAGTCCTCTTCAATATCTTCATTAGTGACATTGCAGATGGACTAGAGGGTAAGGCTTGTCTGTTTGCAGTTGACACCAAGATCTGCAACAGAGTAGATGATTCAGATGGGGTGGGCAGAATGAGAAGAGATCTGGATAAACTAGCAAAAAGGTCAGAAGAGTGGCAACTGGGATTTAATGCAAAGAAGTGCAAGATCATGCACATAGGGAAGAGAAACCCTGAAGCCACCAATAGGCTGGGAGGGGAGTTGCTGGCAGTCACAAAGGAAGAAAGAGACTTGGGCATCATCATCACTGATGACCTGAAATCGTCCAAGCAGACCTCTAAAGCAGTAGGTAAGCCTAGGGAGATGTTAGGGTGTATAAGAAGAAGAAGAAGAAGAATCAGTATTTATATAGCACTTTTCATACATCCAAAGCGCTTTACAAGCAATGCTAGACTGGTAGTAGGGGTATCACAAGTCGTAAGAGGGAGATAATAATCCCTCTTTACAAGACACTGGTTAGGCCCCATATGGAGTACTGCGTGCAGTACTGGAGGCCGCACCTTCACAAGGACATTAACCAAATTGAGGCAGTCCAGAGAAGGGCAACCAAAATGGTGCAAGGACTGCATCAGAAGACATATGAGGACAGATTAACGGAGCTCAATATGTATACCTTTGAGCACAGGAGGGAGAGAGGTGATATGATCAAAACATTCAAACACCTTAAGGGCATTAACAAGGTGAAAGAGTCTAACATGTTTAAATATAAGAAAAATAGCAGGACAAGAGGACACAGCATGAGATTAGAGGGAGACCGATTAAGGGGGAATGTGAGGAAATTCTTTTTCACAGAAAGGGTGGTGGATGCATGGAATGGCCTACCTCAGGAAGTGGTGGCTATGAATACAGTGCAGGGCTTCAAACAGACATGGGATAGGCATAAGGGAGCAATACAAATGAATATGAATAGATAGGCCACTGACAGTGCAAAGGCCGATGGCACATTTATAAGGTAGAAAAAGAAATGGGCAGACTGGATGGGCCTTGTGGTCCTTATCTGCCATCAACTTCTATGTTTCTATGTTTCTACTAGTAACATGTCATATGCTTTCCTATCTCTATAGTTCTGCTGTATTTCCTTATCTCCAATATCCTGTGATTTCTATTCAATTTTTAAATAATTCTATTCTATCTCATATTCATACAGTGTAGACTGATTATTTATATGCTAAACTATTTACTTCCACTATCCTTCCTCAGACCTCTTACATCTTATTTTATCTAGTGTCTCACTTTGTCTATGTGTCATCCATTATAATTTCTAAATTCCTATTATGTACACCTTTCTATCCTATACTCTCCAAGTTTAGGATAAAAGGATGAATATTTACCTACAACAGCAACTCCAATTTATATCCTTTCTTAAACCTACTCATTGTTCTATGCCCTCATCTCAAAGATCCAACAAGTTTCTGTTTTTTCCACTATTTTATTGAAATCTCCTCCCGTATTGGGTGGTTTAATCATTTCCAGACCCCAAAACCTGAGTGACACCCCTGTGTGGCCTGCCTCTAAAAAATGCTCCATGACCGGTGTTGGCTTTTTGCTTCTAATATTGGAGTTATGTTCCTGGATGCCATAATTTTAAAGGCCTGATGGTCTTTCTAATATAAATCTTGTCACATAGACACTGCAAAACGTAAACTACCCCTGCAGTGTCACATGTAATAAACTGTTTGATGTTTAAAAATCTGTTTTTCACTTGTGTGCCCACAGACTGAGCACCTTCCACATGGAGTCATGCCTGGAAGCAGGGGTCCTAGAAGTAATTGCTTGTTCTCTTCACATCTGCCCTATATATGGTCAGTGTGAACTAACTTATCCTTCAGTGTTGTAACCTTTCTCTCAGCTACTATCGGTGGTGTCTGAAAAACATTGTTCTCCATGGGGTAATCATCCAAAACAGACCAGTGCCTGTGAATGATGTTTCTGATTTCTTTTGTGCTTAACACTAAAAACCACTGAAACCTCTCTGTGTGACTTCCTGTGTCCTTCCAAGGCCTCTATCTGTGTCATATTATAGACACATCCTCTTGCTCGAGTTAAACCTTTTCTGTTATACCCTCTCTAATGGAATTTATGTGTGGCAACCTCAATTTCTTTTTCAAAGTCATCTTCATCACTACAGTTCCTGTGAATCTGCAGAAACTGTGAGTGAGGAATATGTTCCCCCAGACCATCTGCATGAAAACTATAAGCATGAAGAACAGTATTACATGCTGTTTCTATCCTGTACAGTGTAGTCTCCGTGCCATGAAGAACAGTATTACATGCCGTTCATTCCCTGTACAGTGTAGTCTCCGTGCCGTGAAGAACAGTATTACATGCTGTTTCTTCCATGTACAGTGTAGTCTCTGTGCCGTGAAGAACAGTATTACGTGCTGTTACTTCCCTGTACAGTGTAGTCTCTGTGCCATGAAGAACAGTATTATGTGCTGTTACTTCCCTGTACAGTGTAGTCTCTGTGACATGAAGAACAGTATTACATGCCATTCCTTCCCTGCACAGTGTAGTCTCCGTGCCATGAAGAACAGTATTACATGCCGTTCCTTCCCTGTACAGCGTAGTCACCGTGCTGTGAAGAACAGTATTACATGCCGTTCCTTCCCTGTATGGCGTAGTCTCTGTGCAGTGAAGAACAGTATTACATGCCGTTCCTCCCCTGTACGGCATAGTCTCTGTGCCGTGAAGAACAGTATTACATGCCGTTCCTCCCCTGTACGGCGTAGTCTCTGTGCCGTGAAGAACAGTATTACATGCCGTTCCTTCCCTGTACATAGTAGTCTCTGTGCCGTGAAGAACAGTATTACTTACCGTTCCTTCCCTGTACAGTGTAGTCTCTGTGCCGTGAAGAACAGTATCACATGCTGTTCCTTCCCTGTACAGCGTAGTCTCTGTGACGTGAAGAACAGTATCACATGCTGTTCCTTCCCTGTACAGTGTAGTCTCTGTGACATGAAGAACAGTATCACATGCCATTCCTTCCCTGTACAGTGTAGTCTCCGTGCCGTGAAGAACAGTATCACATGCCGTTCCTTCCCTGTACAGTGTAGTCTCCATGCCGTGAAGAACAGTATCACATGCTGTTCCTTCCCTGTACAGTGTAGTCTCCGTGCCGTGAAGAACAGTACTACATGCCGTTCCTTCCCTGTACAGTGTAGTCTCCGTGCCATGAAGAACATAATTACATGCCATTCCATCCCTGTACGGCGTAGTCTCCGTGCCGTGAAGAACAGTATTACATGCCATTCCTTCCCTGTACGGCGTAGTCTCTGTGCCATGAAGAACAGTATTACATGCCATTCCTTCCCTGTACGGCGTAGACTCTGTGCCGTGAAGAACAGTATTACATGCCGTTCCTCCCCTGTACGGCGTAGTCTCTGTGCCGTGAAGAACAGTATTACATGCCATTCTCCCGTAATGTGTAGTCTCTGTGCCTGCAGAACAGTATTACATGCCGTTCCTTCCCTGTACGGAGTAGTCTCTGTGCCGTGAAGAACAGTATTACTTGCCGTTCCTTCCCTGTACAGTGTAGTCTCTGTGCCGTGAAGAACAGTATTACTTGCCATTCCTTCCCTGTACAGTGTAGTCTCTGTGCCGTGAAGAACAGTACTGCATGCCGTTCCTTCCCTCTACAGTGTAGTCTCCGTGCCTTGAAGAACAGCACTACATGCCGTTCCTTCCCTGTACAGTGTAGTCTCCGTGCCGTGAAGAACAGTATTACATGCCGCTCCTTCCCTGTACAGCGTAGTCTCTGTGCTGTGAAGAACAGTATTACTTGCCATTCCTTCCCTGTACAGTGTAGTCTCTGTGCCGTGAAGAACAGTATTACTTGCCGTTCCTTCCCTGTACAGTGTAGTCTCTGTGCCGTGAAGAAGAGTACTGCATGCCGTTCCTTCCCTGTACAGTGTAGTCTCCATGCCTTAAAGAACAGTACTACATGCCGTTCCTTCCCTGTACAGTGTAGTCTCCGTGCCTTGAAGAACAGTACTACATGCCGTTCCTTCCCTGTACAGTGTAGTCTCCGTGCTGTGAAGAACAGTATTACATGCCATTCCTTCCCTGTACAGCGTAGTCTCCGTGCCGTGAAGAACAGTATTACATGCCGTTCTTTCCCTGTACAGTGTAGTCTCTGTGCCCTGAAGAACAGTATTACATGCCGTTCCTTCCCTGTACAGTGTAGTCTCTGTGCCGTGAAGAACAGTATTACATGCCGTTCCTTCCCTGTACAGCGTAGTCTCTGTGCCCATTCCCCCAATGCTGAATCTAACACCCAAATAGGGTGTCGACTCCTTATTCCAATCCACTGTAAATTTCAAGTGTGGATTACACCTGTCCAAATATTGCTTAAAAGCAATAAGGTCCTCATTTGAACCCAGCCACAGCATAAACACATCATCTATGTACCTCTTAAACAATCTGATCTATTTATAGAATGGATTACAATGTTCATTCAAGATGTAAGAGTTCTCAGATTCAGACAGGTATGCATTAGCATATCCAGGGCCATAGTGGATTCCATGTCTCTACCTCTGGTCTGTTCAAAGAAAGTCTTTTCAAACCGAAAGTACCTGTTAAAATACATTTGGCCAGCACTTGTTCTTGTTCTTGGGTGCACTCCTGGTTCCCCAAGGTGCAAAGGTTTCCCCATTGTGATTATTCCTTCCTGATGAGGTATGGAGATGTATAAATCTGCCACATCAAGTGTCACCAAAAGTACAGATTCCCTTCCTTCCTGGGTAAGATTCCCCTCCTTAAGAATGTTAACGAAATATGATGTATCCCTAACATAAGTTGGAATGTTTTCCACCTGAGGCTGTAAGTGATAGTTAACATAATTCGAAATAGGTCCAAATATACTTGAGATACCTGTTACTATCGGGTGCCATGGTGGGTCTGTCTGGTTCTTATCTATTTTAGGCAATGTGTAAAAAACAGCTGTTCTGGAATACTTTTGAATGATCAAATCTCCTTCCCAATCTTTCAGGAGGCCCGATAGTATCAGTTCTCCTGCTAGTTCATTCAATTTCCTATTCAGTTTCTCTATTATATCATTATCCAACTTAGTGTAGTTCTCTTCATTATCAAGTAGCTGAACACAGAGGAGAACCTTGGTTTGAGAACAAGAATCGGCAGTCTAGAACTACAGATTTTTTGCCAATTGCCCTCCTTCCCACCTCTCCACCCTCCCACCCAAAGCCAGTTCTAGTTTTATAGCCACTGAATTTGACTGACAGCAGGAACTTCATGTTTGGCAGTAGGAAGGGAAGGATCACTGAGACACATTAGTTTCAACAACCTTGAAGGAACCTAAAAAAAATATGTAACTCTTTATCCCCCCTTGGCTGCTGGAGGTCTGAATCCAAGCACAGAAGAAGGAGACTACTGAAGACTACAGGAAGTTCCTGTCCCAGAACAGGAAGGGTAAGAGTTGTAAGGGCACATAGGCAGTAGGAAAGTAAGTGTAAAAATACATAGAGGGAGGAGACAGTAAGCATACAAAGCAACAGTAGAGGGGACACAAAATAAGTCAAGATGGGAGTGGTGCAGTGCAATGGCTGTGGGGCAACAGTGTTCTGGGAGACATTCTGGATGCTGTGATGCTGCCCTGCCTGCATGCACCTCTCTGGTCTGAGGGAGGAGGTTGCCCATCTCCAGGCTGACCTGGCTAGGATTCGTGAAACCTCTTCCCCCACCCAGGGACCACCAGGGCCACCACCGTTATCTCAGAGGTTGCCAAGAAAGAGGAGTGGTTGGACCAAGGTGGGCTCAGGGACAGAGAGGGTGGTGGAACAGAGGTGCATCCCCCCAGTTGTACCTTTCTGCAATTCATATGCTGTTCTGGCAAAGAGTGGTTCCTCTATGGAGGCACCTGCAGTGGAGACCAAGGAGGATACTGGGAACCTCCACAAAGAAGACCCACAGGAGAGTGACACAAGGCCCCACAGGGGAAGGAAACAACTCCTGGTGGGGGACTCAATCATTAGGGGGTAGAAGTGAGGGAGGAAGGGGATAGGGAGGTAAGGTGCCTGCCTGGTGCCATGGCTTGGAGGGACAGGAAGCGAATCCTCAGGATCGCAGGAACAGCTGCACGAGGGAGGGAGCTGGATGTCATTGTCCACCTAGGGATAAATGACCTGACTGTGAATGGGATCAGAGCGGTGCAAGATGAGTTTGTGGAGTTGGGGAGGGGCCTTAGACAAGTAGCATGTATGGTAACCTTCTCGGAGGTGCTGCCTGTCTATGGCAAAGATGATGCTAGGGT
Source organism: Neoceratodus forsteri (assembly GCA_016271365.2). Lineage (NCBI taxonomy): Eukaryota > Metazoa > Chordata > Ceratodontiformes > Ceratodontidae > Neoceratodus > Neoceratodus forsteri. The sequence continues at coordinate 16,716,732 of CM028129.1, read as the reverse complement.
ATTCCACACCATGGGATTCAATGAATGGTTGAAAAACTTGTGTGGAGCTCAGGGTTTTGGCTTCATTGGGGATTGGGGAGCCACCTGGAGGGATGCAGGCTTATACTGGCACGATGGTCTGCATCTGCCCGGGGGGGAACCAGGATCCTAGGTGACAGGTTTAAATGCTTCATTGGTAAGCATTTAAACTAGCCAAGGGGGGGAGGCATTGTAAAGGAGCAGGGAAATCCCAGCCTCCCCCCACAAAGCGCAGTAGTTAGAGTGGTAAACACCAAGGTAGAGAAGTCAGTAGGGAGCAGGACAGGGATAAATGCAGAAAATGGCGTTTAGGACAGGGATGGGGCTAAAAGGGGTAAGTCCTTAAAAAATAAATGGAAGGTGATGCGTACCAATGCCAGCAGTCTGTACAACAAGTTCCCTGAACTAGTGGCCTTGATGGAAGAGGGATGCCTGGATATTGTGGCATTCACTGAAACATGGTACACAGAGAACCATGAGTGGGATGTCAACATACCAGGATACACAGTCTACAGGAGGGATAGGGTGGGTAAAAGAGGAGGAGGAGTAGCTCTCTATATAAGGGAAGGGATTAAAGCAACAGAACTAAAGAGTAAACAGGAAGTTGATGAGTCACTATGGGTCACCCTGGAGACTGTAAATGGCACCACAATCTGCATGGGTTGTGTACAGACTCCCATCTCAGGGGGAGGAAATGGACAAGGAAATGACAGAAGACATCATTAAAATGGCAGAAAAAGGGGAGATATTGTTGATGGGGGACCTGAATATGCCAGATGTTAACTGGAGTACCTTTGCTGCAGGCACATCCAAGAGCAGGATCATTCTTGATGCCCTACGGTGGGCATGCCTCAGACAGCTAGTATTGGAACCCACTCGAGAGGGAGCAATCTTAGACCTGGTACTCTCAAATGGGGAAGGAGAAAGGATCTCAGATTTAGAAGTGGGTAGCCATCTGGGAACAAGTGACCACCAAACAGTGTGGTTCACAATAAACATTACCATAGAGTCAAGCCATACAAAAACAAGAGTATTGGACTTAAGGAAGGTTGACTTTGGGAAAATGAGAGAGTGCCTCAGAAAAGCACTAGCAAATGGGCAAGAAGGAGGGGTGGAGGAACAATGAGGAATAATCAAAACAGCCATCACAGAGGCAACAAGCCTTTGTGTGAAGTAAATCAATAAAACAAAACGAAGGAAAAAAACACTATGGTTCTCAAAAAAGGTGGCAAGGACAGTTAAGGAGAAAAGGATAGCATTCAGGAAATATAAGGAAACACAGAAGGAGCAGGACAGAGAACTTTATCAGTTAAAGCAGAAGGAGGCAGGGAAGGCAGTCACAATAGCAAAGGCACAAACTGAGGAAAAGATAGCCAACTCTGTTCAGAAGGGGGATAAAACCTTTTATAGGTACATTAGGGAGCAAAGAAAGACCAAGGGAGGGATACAGAGACTTAATAAAGGGAAGGGAATGTGGGCAGAGGGTAACAGTGAAAAAGCAGGGATACTGAACAATTATTTCTGCTCAGTACTCACAACGGATGAGGAGGGGAAGGTACCTAAACCAAACAAGGGAAAAACTCTGAATGGGGGGGTTGGTACCAGTCCATTCACAGAAGAAAGGGTTTGAAAGAACTTGAAAATGAGGTGGACAAAGCAATGGGGCCTGATGGGATTCACCCAAGAATCCTAAAATAACTAAGGGTAGAACTAGTAACACCACTGACTACTATCTTTAACAAATCATGGGAGGATAGAGTGGTACCTGAGGACTGGAGGAGGGCAAATGTGATTCCACTTCACAAAAGTGGGAGCAGGGCAGAGGCAGGAAACTGCAGACCAGTTAGTTTGACTTCAGTGGTAGGGAAATGATGGAATCACTTCTGAAGGAAAGAATTGTTGAGTACCTAGAGGCCAGTGGGGCAAAGGACCCAAGGCAGCATGGTTTCACAGCAGGAAGGTCATGTCAGATAAACCTAATAGATTTCTTTGACTGGGTGACCAAAGTAGTACACCAGGGAGGGGCTCTGGATATGGCCTACCTAGATTTTAGCAAGGCATTCAACACAGTCTCACACAAAGTTAATAATACAAGTTAGCCAGCCTTGGAGTGGGTCCCAAGGTGGTAGCCTGGATAAAAAACTGGCTGGACAACAGGTCACAAAGGGTAATAGTAAACTGAGTCCACAGTGAAGAAAGGAGGGTAACTAGCGGGGTACCACAGGGTTTGGTTCTGGGACCGGTCCTCTTTAATATCTTTATAAGTGACATTGGAGAGCACCTGGAAGGAAAGGTATGTCTCTTTGCAGATGACACAAAGAACTGCAACAGGGTTGATACACAAGGTGGGGTGGAAAGAATGAAAAGGGACTTGGCAAGGTTAGAGGAATGGTCAAATATGTGGCAGCTCAGATTCAATGCAAAGAAGTGCAAGGTAATGCATGTGAGAAACAAAAACCCAGGAGAAGAGTACACAATGGGGGGTGAGTTAATAACAACAACAAAAATCAAAAGAGGCCTAGGAGTAATTATGTCAGATGACATAAAGGTGGGCAAGCAATGTGAGAAGGTAGTAAGAAGGGCTGGGGGGATATTGGGATGCATAGGGAGAGGCATCAACAGTAGAAAACAGGAAGTTGTTATCCCTCTTTATAGACAGTTAGTGAGACCCCATCTGGAGTACTGCGTGCAATTCTGGAGACCCCATCTCCGCAAAGACATAGACAGAGTGGAGGCTATTCAGAGGAGGGCAACCAAAATGGTGCAAGGTCTGCACCAGAAGACATACGAGGAGAGACTAAAGCAGCTTAATATGTATACCCTTGAGGAAAAAAGGGAGAGAGGGGACATGTTAGAAACTTTCAAGTATCTCAAGGGAATTAACAAGGTACAAGAGGATAGTATCTTTCAGAAGAAGAAATGTGCAAGATCAAGGGGGGCACAATTTGAAGATAGAGGGGGGAAGGCTCAGAGGTAATGTTAGAAAGTATTTTTTTCACAGAGAGAGTTGTGGATGCATGGAACAGCCTTCCTGAGGAGGTTGCCGAGTCAGGAATAGTGACAGAATTCAAGAATGCATGGGACAGGCATAAGGCAATTCTAGTTGGGGGTAGGAGGAAGTAAGCTGTTGATTAACTAGAATCTGCAGCTTATCCATCAGGTAGGGAAATGGACAGACTGGGTGGGCCAAGCAGTCCTTATCTGCTGTCAAATTCTGTGTTTATGTTTCTATGTTTATAATGCCCATAATCCAAGATCACAATGCCTCCCCCCCTTGTCTGCTGGTTTTATTATGATATCTTCATCATTCTTAGGACTGTTCAATGCACTCCTTTCTATCTGCATCAAATTATTATAGCTCGGTCTTTTATCTGTCTCGTCTTTAAAAAGATCATGTATTTCTTTCCTCACTATCTCTGCATATGTTTCTATAGCAAGATAAAGTCTAGTTTGTGGATTTTACATAGATTTTACTTCCAGGGCACCTTTTAGTCCCTATTTAAAACTATCCATCTGCTGTTGACCACTGAACTGTGCTTTTAGTCTTGGAGAGCTAAAGAATAACTGCAAATCACATTCCATTTCAAGTAAGTTTACTGCTGTGGAAGGTGCAAATGAGAGACCTCTTGTTAGTACCCCAATCTCAGTTTCATTAAGATTCCTTTGGCTTAAATTAAATATTGGGATTATTTCTGATGGTATCTCTGCTTCGGAAGAGTATCTCCTTGTCCTCTGCCAATTCCTAGACCTCCTCCTGTGCCTGCCCTTGCCTGCTTTATGTCCTCTTCTCATGGTATATCTCGGTTCCCTCTGTTCTTCCACTCTGGACTGACCTGGGAGTTTCCTGTTCTCTGCTCCTGGCCTGGAAAAATGTTCTCTTACATTAATTTCTTGGTTCTGCCTAGATCCTGTATCAGTTCTATATCCAGTCCTGTTTGAAGTTCTTTCATTATCCTGCTGTGGCCTAGATGGCTATATCCGGTTGCTAGCCCTGCTGTAACTGCTATCACTCTCAGACCCACTTTCTTCAAATCTGTTCCTTGAGTTCCAATTTTGTTTAGGAACCATTTTTGTATGTGTATAGATCTTATTTTCCTTATAATCATTTGAGTCACAATTAAACTTTTTAATTTTTTGTTGGTTCTTAAGGCTGAGGCCCATAATGAACCCACCACCACCGTTTAGTGATGGTAGTGAAATTTATGGTTTTCCATGTAATGATCCAGGTTTAATTTAAACTGCTCAGCTGTTTCACTCATAGCAACACTCCTAGGTAGTGTGTTCCATACAGCTGGAGCTCTCTACGTAAAGAAATTATTCCGCCTAGTTGTCTTCTTTGTAGTAGTTTTAAGTTGCAGTTTATGTGACCTATTGTTATTTTGAATTGATTGTTTCTCTAGGCAAATAGTAACAAGTAGTGATTCATCTTGAAAGGCTTTAAAATGATATATCAAATCACCTGTTAGGGATCTGTATTCCGTGGAGTATAAGTTTAAAGATATTTTCCTGTCACTGTAATCCTTGTTCTTAGCTGAATTTATTCTCTTTGTAACCCTGTTGGACTCTTGCCACAATGTTTTGCCACCCATAGTAGCAGGGGAACAGAAGGGGGCATAGTACTTCAAGTGTGGCCGAATCAGGCTGGTATATAGGGGAAGTATTATGTCTGGTTTTCTGCTTTTAATATGTTTTTGTATATATCCAAATATGCTGTAATATTTTTTAACTGCTTTATTTATATGAGTATCAAATTTAAGATTGTTTGTTATTATGATACCTAGATCTTTTTCTTCAGTAGTCTTTATGAGTTGGATGTTGTTCATTGCATATTGTGCTGTAGTATTGTTTTTCTCCATGTGTATCACCTTACATTTTTGTTCATTAAAGTTCATTTTACTAATTTTAGCCCAGTCACATAAATAAAGTTGTCCTGTAAATTATTAATTGATGGCTCATTGTTGACAATACATCCAATTTTGCAGTCATCTGCATATTTGCTATTCCAGACACCGCTGTTAGTCTGCATACTTGAGACAAGCATATTGAACAATAATGGGCCCAACACCAAGCCCTGTGGAACCCCGCTTGTGACATTTGTCCAGTTTGATTCATGGCCTCTGATGACTACTTTCTGTTGTCTGTGTGTTAACCTTGAGCCTATCCATTTTATGATTCTTGTATCCAGATTTATGTTAACTAATCGCTCTATTAAACTTCCATGAGGCACTGTATCAAATGCCTTGGCATAATCTAAAAAAATTACATCAACAGGCATTCCATTTTCTAAGGTCTCACTGACTGGATCAAAAAAATTTATAAATTTAGTTAAACATGACCAACTAGCAGTGAATCCATGTTGCGAAATATCAGTAGAACCACTTGTTTTGATGTGATCAAGTATTTTATTCTGTATTAGTCATTCCATCAATTTACTAATTATTGATGTAAGACTAATTGGTCTATAATTACATGGATTTTGCCTATTACCTGTTTTGAATATGGGCGTAATATTGGCTCTACCCCATGATTTAAGAGTTTTTTCTTCCTTAATGGATGTGTTAAATAAGAAAGTCAGTGGGCTGACTAGTTCTTTAATCAATGTTTTAATGATAAGAGGACTTTGCCATCAGGTCCTGGAGATGAATCTGATTTTATCTGTCCAATGGCATTTAATACATTCTGCTCAGTAAAAATTATTGTAGAGTCACACTCAGTGTATTTATGTTGAAACTGTTAGCCTCTTTAAGACACTTCCAAAGTACGAATTAAGTTCTTCTGCTATGTCGACCTCTTCGTTCAATAGTTTATTATTAGACATTAGAGGTCCAACTTCTTTTTGATTTCCTTTAAGTGTCCCAACATAGTTATAAAACTGCTTTCTGTTGTCTTTTGTTTTCCTGACTAAATTCAGTTCTAATTTCTATTTTGCTAGTCAAATATGTTTTTTTGTTTTTTAGGCTAACATTCTAAATTTTTCCGTATCATTAATACTGTTAGATTTTTTGTATCTACATTAGGCTCTTTTTTTATTGATTAAATTCCATATTTTTCTGTTCCACCAAGGAGGAACTCTTTGTTTTTTGTTATTATATTTAGTTCTCCACAGCACCCATGTTTTAATACAGTAATTAATCTCTCTATCAATATGCTCCGTTGTTTGTTCTAAATTGCAATTTTTTAACTCTCCTTCCAGTTCTTATTGTTAAGGTAAATTTGGATATTTACGTAATAGGCTTTGGAATAATTTCTAAATGTTGTTATTCCATTGATTTCTTTAGTACTTTTAATTAAATTAAACTGAACCATATTATGGTCGCTGTCACTAAGGGGGAAGGATTTAAGGAGTTGTGCAGAGGTTTTTAATGTTTGTTAATATTAAGTCCAATATATTGGTACTCCTGGTCGGGAGTTTTACAAGTTGTTCTAGGTCATGAAGAAAACTTATTTACATAAATATTTTTCAAGCTGTCAATTAGCATTATAATTAACCCAATTTATATTTGGAAGATTAAAGTCTTCCATCAGGATGAAATCATTTCTTATATCTAAATTTTCAATTTCATCAAGAAAAAGTTGATTTTCAACTGATCCGAGGTTGAGGAAGAGGTAGGCTAGATCAATTGTCATGTTGTTATTGTCTTGAGCTAACTTGACCCATGTTATTTCAGTGTTAGAGTGATAAGGGAATATCCAAAATCCCTTAAGATGTTCTGCAACATACAAAGCTACCCCACCTCCTTTTTTGTCTGACCTGTTTTTTTAAAAATGCAGTATAACCTGGTACATGAGTATTCCAATCAGTGTCTGAGAACCAGGACTCTGTTACACCACAAATGTCTATCTGTAATTTAGTAAGGATATGTCTTAATTCATCCATTTTGTTGGACAAATGTCTAGCATTTAACAATAAAATCTTTATTTCTGTATTGTGTTACTTTTTATTGATAATAATATTATCAGTTTTGCTCGACGTCCTATGTTTATTTCAAGATGCACTGCTATTATTAATTACTGAGTAATCCTTGGATAGTGGGATAGGATAAGTCTGTTGACCATTTTTTATAAGATTGCTTTTTGTACCATTTCTGAATTCCACCCCTCTCTCTTCTAGTTTAAATGTTTAGTGATGAAGTTTCTTAGTCAGCTCTACCTGTCTTTTGCACCCGACCAGGATAGAGCTCTCTCAGTCATTAATAGCTGCCTCACCGAAATCCAAGACTGGATAAGTTCAAGCTGGCTAAAGTTGAACTTGGAGAAGACAGAGGTTTTGGTTGTGGACCCAGGTCACAGGGTAGAGGGGATGGGAGCTGGTTTATCCTCAGGTTTATTTCTGGAAGGTATCCAACTCCCTACCTCTGAACAGGTGCGGAACCTGGGGGTGATTTTTGACAACAAACTGTCACTGCATTCACAGGTGTTGGCAGTTGTCAAACTTTCCTTTTATCATCTTAGGAACATCACCAGGATTAAGCACCTTATTTCGCCAGCTGACCTTCCTATGCTGGTTCGTGCTTTTATGACCTCATGCCTGGATTATTGCAACTCCATTTATATAGGGCTTCCTGGGGTTGATATCCACCACTTGCAGCTAGTGCACCAAGCTGTGGCCTGATTATTGATGAGTACACATCATACTTGTCATATCTCGCCAGTATTACATGATCTGCACTGGCTGCCGATTCAGTGGTGGATCACCTTTAAAGTTGGTCTTTTGACCTACAAAGCCCTACACGGACAGGGTCCAGACTACTTGAAAGAGCTTTTGGTTCCCTACCACCCCGGGCGATCTCTCCGCTAGGTGGATGAAGGGTTGCTAGAGATTCTGAGGGTCTCTTTAAAGTCATCGGCTGCCCGTGCTTTTATGTTTGTTGCTCCGACCCTCTGGAATTCTCTACTTTGTCCGCTACATCAGTATGCAACCATGGAGGAGTTTAAAAAGGCCCTTAAGACCTATTTATGGTTGAAGATTAATTTTAATTAATTGACTGTGAATTGGAGCTCAGATTTAGTGATGTGCTGTATAAATTATTTATGGATTTGTATCTATTTATTGCTTATTGTCTTAAATATTGTAAGGTGCCTTGGTTTGAGAAAGGCGCCATATAAATAAAGTTTCATTCATTCATGCATCTCCCAGATGCTGACTGCCCTGCTTACTCAGTAGCAGTCCATCGCTACAATAGAGGTAATTTCTGTTAGAAAATTCTTCCCAATGTGTTAAACATCTGAGAGATTGTTTTTTACACCATAGTCTGAGCTAGTTATTAATGAGTTTTATTTTACACATTTATTAATAAGGTGCCCTAGGAACAGGAAGAATTTCCGAAAATGTGAGTTCACATTCCAGGTCCATCAATTTATTAGTTATATTGATGAATTCCTGCTTAACCTGTTGCATACTTTGATGTAAAATATTAATGACACCAACATGAATGATTACAATTTTTTTCTCATTAGGACGATTCAGTATATCTGTAGCCATTTTCGTAATGTGGGAGAGTTTTGCTTCTTTTAAACAAGACATGATTCTGTTATATTTATCTGGGGCACAAATGGCCCTATCCAATCCCTTTAAAATGGAGTCTCCTAGTACATAAACCTGTTTTGCAGTACTAGTTGAATTATTAATTGCCATATGTTCCTTTTTATGCTGTTGTATTGATATTGCATCATGGTTTTGTTCATTTGTTGGTGTTGTGGCTGATTCAAATGTTATTAAATGTCCATTTGATGTTCCTGATAGATTTCTGTCCGATTCTGGGTTTGCTAAGTTAGTTTCAGTTAATTCTGCTGGTCCAAAACTATCACCTTGTATTTCTTCATTTATAAATGGGTCATATCTATTCCTTAATGAGAGTGTACACTGATCTGCTTTTCTACCTTTCTTTTTTGGTATTTTTGAACTTTGAACCTGGTACCAGTTATCCTCAGAGTTATCAATTGTGTCATCCCCTCTATTTCTTTTTTTATTGGGGATATGATCTACTGTATGGGATAGAGGAGCAAACTTACTGACTTCAGTGTTTATTAACAGGGGATCAGAGAGGGGACCACTGGGGGCTGTATTCAATACTAGGGTACTTGGTGTACTTTGGAGCTGTAGTTCATTTAATTTAACATATCTTTCAGTCATATCTTTTTGACTTTTCTCAAGTTCTGTCAGTCTATTACTAAACTGAGATATCTCATACATCATCTCACTGTTTTCCACACATTTAGAACAAGTGTAACTTTGACTATATTTGGTATCGAGTGAGAAATTATACATTGAGCATGACCTACATTTAATACATAGTTGCCCATCTTAGGTCATTAGTTTATCTTCCATTTTACTGTCCAGAAAACAATACCTTGAGTAGATCAAGAACAAGCAACCTTTGAAAGTTCACAGCTTGTGAAGTATCAGGATCCTCTTGTTTAACTTATTTATATAGCTGTTTGTAACAACATTCACTGGCTTTGTAGGCCTCACCTCATTTACTGGTAGATTTTTTTTTGTAGGTTTCCTAACCACGCAAATCAAATCAAATCAACTTTACTTCTATCGCGCCTTTCAAAACCAAGGCGCTTTACATAAAACATATACATACTAATAAGAATTTTAAAACCAACATTAAAATATAATAACCATAATTAAAGAAATGCTAAACTAAATAAATATATTTTCAAACTGGTTTTAAAACTATTGACGGTTGGGCATTCTCTCAACCAATGAGGTAGAGAATTCCACAGGGTTGGTGCTGCAAAAGCAAAAGCATGAGATCCTGATGTCTTCAATTGAACCCTGGGAATCTCTAGCAATCCCTCATTGATGGAGTGGAGAGGACAGAGGGGGCAGTAGGAATCAGGAGATCTTTCAGGTAACTGGGTCCCTGGTCATGTAGGGCTTTGAAGGTTAGTAAACCAACCTTAAAGGTGATCCACTTCCTAACAGGCAGCCAGTGCAGTTCACGGAGCACAGGTGTAATATGACTGGTTCTAAGATAACCAGTCAAGAGCCTGGCTGCCACATTCTGCACCAGCTGCAGACAGTGGATATCAACCCCAGGTAGCCCTAGGTAAAGGGAGTTGCAGTAATCAAGATGGGCAGTGACAAAGACATGGACCAATGTTGGAAGATCACCCGGAGGAACCAGGTGTTTTACCCAGGTGATATTCCTCAGATGGTAAAAAGAGGATTTGATGACAGCTGACACCTGAGATTTTAGGGTCAAGCCGCCATCAAAAATAATGCCCAGTTTTCGCACCTGATCGGAGGTAGGGAGCGACATACCACCAAGTGACAAGTCTGATGGTTGTCCAGCTCCCAAACCCGCCCCCAGATGACTTGGGTCCACTACCAATACCTCAGTCTTGTCCAGATTCAGTCTCAGCCAGCTGGAACTCATCTAAAGTCTGATCTCAGCAAGGCAATTATTTAGCACAGAGAGTGCATCATCCTGGCCAGGCAGAAAGGACAAATACAGTTGGGTATCATCTGCATAGCAGTGAAAACCCAAACTGTATCGCCTGATAATTTCTCCCAATGGCAGCATATACACTGCAAACAACATGGGAGCTAAAATGGAGCCCTGCGGTACCCCACAAGGCAGGTAGTGAGCGCCAGAGGAATAAATTCCAGTGGCAACTCTCTGAAACCTGTCTATGAGGTAAGAATGAAACCATTTGAGGACTGTACCAGACTGCCCTCAATAAACCCACAGGCGATCCAATAGCACACCATGGTCTACAGTGTCAAATGCAGCAGAGAGATCGAGAAGGACCAGAATGGTACATGCCTTTCGATCTCTGGCCATTAGGAGGTCACTCAATACCCAGACAAGGGCAGCCTCTGTGCTATGCTTCTTCCTAAAACCAGACTGAAGAGTATCATAGATATTGTGAGTTATAAGATGATCATCCAATTGCAATGCAACTGCCTTTTCAATAACCTTACCAACAAATGGCAGGTTAGAGATAGGCTGGTAGTTAGCTAGACAATCTGGATCTAAGGAGGATTTTTTAAGGAGTGGTCGAATGACTGCCTCCTTGAGTGAGTCAGGAAAGACCCCCCTCTCCAATGACTTCCAGACAATGTCTGCAAGGATCGGGCAGATAACTTCCACACATCCTACTAAGAGAGGTGTGGGGCCCGGATCCAAACTACAACTGGTTGGTTGCAGTATTTGGATGATCTTCACAATGTCACTGAACTCCAGCCAGCGAAACTCTGACCAGACAGACCAAGTACATGTCACTTCACGTCGACCACTGCAAGCCCCTATAGGAGAGGTCGAACCGATGCCAGACCTGATGCTGGCAACCTTATCTGCAAAGAAACAGGCGAACTCCTCACATCTTAACTGAGAAAAGGCTTCTCTGGGCTGGAGGCAGTTTGGATTGCACAATCTGTCCACAGTCCAGAAAAGCTGAGCCGGTCGGTTTTGTGCAGCAGAAATCTCCCTGGACAGGAACTCTGCCTTCTTACGGGTGATTTTTGATTGATAGCCATCGTAATGTGCCATCAACCTAAGCCTGTCAGCATTATCTCCAGACTTCTGCCAGGCTCTCTATATCCTTCAGCCAACTCACCTTAACTCCTTCAAGGAGCCATCAAACCAAGGGCTCCTTGGATGGATGGTGAGAGGCCGAACACGAACAGGAGCAATCTTGTCCAGACCATCTCCCACAGCCTTATTATAGGCTAGTATGAGACTATCTGGACTCATGCATTCACTCGACAAGCCCAATAGGTCCGGTACCACCATTAGATCAATGGATTCTATACCCCTTAAAGGGCGGTACCGAACCATCTCAGTAGGGGCAGACCTATTGGGGGGGCCCTAAAACTTAACCTTATGGTGTGATGGTCAGACCAGCTGACTGGTTCCACCCCCTAATCAGTGATCTCCATACCCAAAAGGAAGATCAGATCCAATGAATGACCTTTTACATGGGTCGAGGAGGTAATAACCTGTGTTAGGCCCAGCATCATCATCAGCTGGAAGAGATTTTGACCAAAATGCAACTCGCAACCCTCGTTAAACATGAGAAACACATGCAGATGCGTGTGTCTTTGGGCGCATCCTCACGCACAATCACACGTGCTCACCCTGCTCGGGCTCACCCTGCTCACTGCAGGGTTTGAGTTTATAGCAGCACTGACCCAGGAATTGACTTGGGGTCACGCAGTGCTTAGTGCACTGTTTACAAGAAATAACAGTTTAAAATGCCAAGATAACCACTTAAAAGTAGCATAACACACTAGTACATACAGCCACAAGGTATAGAAAATAAAAAGTCCCCTTTCTTGCTGAGTTGTAGTTCCTGAGTAAACCCAGGGAACTACAGCTCCTCTTCCCAGTTCCTGTGTGGAGTCTAGGGCTCACAGTACCTGACAATAGTGAGTAGACAAAGATTCAGCACTTTTCACATGAATGTTGCATAAACAGAGTACATCTGTCTAACAGCTAGCACTTGCACAGAGTGTGCTTTAGAGTGCTGCTGTATCCTATATTTCTATTTTCTGTTTTATTTGTTCTAAAGTTTTGTTGAACTCATCTAGTTGTAATTTCAGTTTTAAAGCTTCTTTGTCCAAATTAATTTGTTCTGCTAATTTATCCATTTCTTCAATTATGGCTTCAATCAAAGCATAGATGAAGTCAGCAGAACATCTTGCTCTGATCCCATCCCACTTCATATCAAGTTTTGCTGATTTGACACCTGTATTGTGTTCTACATATATTCTTAATCCCCTCGGTATCAAATTATGTGCTAAGTATTGCCCCGGAGTGATAGCATGCCAGTCAAGATGGCAATCTTTAAATTGTTGATTTTCTATTCTTTGAGCTGTTTGTTTTGCATTATCCATTGAACTTGTAGTCACATCTCTATCTCCTCTGATTTGGCCCAACAACTTCTCCCTCTCAGCTTCAGAGAAAGTTGAAAAATAATACTTAGCATTAGCCCTTGCACTTGCTCCTATCTAACTGAACACAACCATTTTATATATTTAAATAATGGTTTACTCTCTTTATTAATGTTTAAAATGAAAAAGCAGCACCAATGTTGTCTTTTTTGGCAAATAAGGACCACAAGGCCCATCCAGTCTGCCCATTTCTTTTTCTACTTTATGAATGTGCCATCAGCCTTTGCTCTGTCAATGGCCTATCTATTCATACTCATCTGTATTGCTCCCTTATGCCTATCCCATGCCTGTTTGAAGCCCTGCACTGTATTCATATCCACCATTTCCTGAGGTAGGCCATTCCATGCATCCACCACCCTTTCTGTGAAAAAGAAGTTCCTCACATTACCCCTTAATCAGCCTCTCTCTCTCTAATCGCAGGCTGTGTCCTCTTGTCCTGCTATTTTTCTTATATCAAAACATGTTAGACTCTTTCACCTTGTTAATGCTCTTAAGGTGTTTGAATGTTTCGATCATATCACCTCTCTCCCTCCTTTGCTCTAGGGTATACATATTGAGCTCTGCTAATATATCCCATATATATATATATTTATACAATAGGGGTGAGAGGTATGAGTTATAAATAAAGTAGCTTATCTTCACTGCAGTGAGATAAATTCTAATTACGTAGACATTGTGGAAAACATTGCAATTTACACGCACACTATACATGTCACAAACAATATATGCACTGTCGTTACGTAGCTAGACCTATCAGTTGTGCTGGAACTACATTGCCCTACTAATGGAAAGTAATAGCAGACACCTGAATAATTAGCGTGCTCCATTTGTCTCCAGCCCGAGATTTCACACTGTGCAAACAAACGAGCTGAGCACAAATGGACCACTCGCTTTGCTGAAAACCAAAAGGGAAAACAGCCATGACATTCAAAAAATGGAAAAATACATTGCATTACCAAAATGTAGAGACAAAACTAATCCAGAAGAAATAAATCAAGACAAAGTACAGAAAAGCAAAAAAGTGATTGATCTACAAGAAGAAGTACACCTTAGCTGTTCACAGTTTGAATTAGATCAAGAACCACTATTGGACCCAACAGAAACAAGACAGCTGCCAGAAATACAAAAAGAAGAAAACAGTCAAAATTGTAGGAAAACAGAATACAACATAAATCCAGACTACATTAACCAATATATAGAGTCCAGCAAAAATTGCAACACTCGTAGAAAAAACGAACTGCAATATCAATAATCTGCACCAATTCTTAAATGAAAATATGGGAATACAAGAGAAAATTGAAACATTGGCTCCACAGCAATTAAATAATATCTTATGTCACTATTTCATCCAATGTACAAAAAAGATGGACATGAGTATGAGCCACTAAGTTTAAGAGCAAAATTTCAAAGTTTTAAATGATACTTAAAGCAACAAAACTATCCTGAATCTCTTGCGACCTCAAACACATTCCTAAAAGCCAGAGAAGTCCTGCAATCAAAGCAAAAAAAACTGAAAGAGCAGGGAAAAGGAAACAAGCCATACGCTGCTGATGAGCTAACGGACACACTAATTCATGAGCTGTATGAAAAGGATATTCTGGGCCCTCGAACTGCACAGTCACTAATAAATACTACGTGGCTCAATGTTACCATGTTCTTTTTTATAAGTGGCAACACCGAATGCAGAAATCTTAAATCGGGAGATATAAAGCTGGATGCAAATGAAAAAGATGACAAATATATTGAATTTTGCACAGAGAGACAAACAAAAACACGAAGTGGCACTGATCCCTAAGATATCCATCTTTTAAAACCTAGAGCATATGCAATCAGCAACAGTAAAAAATGTCCTGTAGCCAACTATAAATTTTACAGGGAGAAAAGACCACCGCAAGCAAACTATGACTCTGCACCATTTTTCTTAGCTATAAATCAACCACCTAAAGTAACTCACGCCACTTGCTGGTTCAAAAATCAACCTTTAGGTGTAAATACTATTGCTAACATATTAAAGAATATGGTACAAGCTGCTGACATCCAAACTGACTGCAGGTTAACTAACCATTCTATAAGGAAGCATCTCATACAAAAACTTGTCGATGCCAATATTCCTCCAACTGAAGTTGTGCAAGTGTCAGGGCACAAACAACTACAGTCCATAAACCAGTACTAAAAAATGAACGAAAGTAAACAGAGAGCGATTTCCAATATCCTAAGTGATGAAAGTGACCCACAGCCATCCATATCAAGAGCAGCAGAAATGAAAGCAGAAGAAAAGGAAAAATTATTACAGTACACTAAAGGGATGACAGCCTGTTTCAATAATCCCAATATTTCAGCAAAGCATATCACCTTCAATATTTATCAAGGTATGTAAACCAGAAATAGAGTAATAATAAATTAAAGTATTGATGACTCATATAATAAATATCTTTTTATTCTTTTCAGCTCCACAGCATGGCACTCCTCCTATGAAGAAAAGGAAACCTATCTGCTCTGATACAGACAGTGACTAATTCAGTGGAAATAAAGAGCATGAAACAGGGTACCTGTCCTTTGATGTGCCGCAGAACCAAACAGTGCTTCCAAAACAAAGATGACCACAGAAAGTATCCAGTACTGCTACTGCAGACATAAACAAATGTAAAAAAAGCACCGTAATAAAGCTATGTATCGCACCACATAAATACAGCATGCCCTGCAAATAAAGATACTTACACACATAATAAAAAAATATAAAACAAATGACACAGAGCACAAAAATAAAATGAGAAGTCATCCTGGAACAAGTCCCACCCTCTAGCACAGTGCTACCAATAAAACCCAGACATAACAAAAAAGACACATCAATGGACCAATCAAATGACAGTGATGTAAAACACTCATTAAATCGCCGACCCATTCATGAAGAGATACAACCAATACGGAGACACTACCAACACCTACAAACTACAGTGTAACCAATGAATAAACACAGAACTGGAACGAAGACCTATCCTACACATGGGAAATCTTTTATGCATGAACATCTCTCAGGTCCGTCAACGAATCAGAGAATAAAACGCTTACTTCCTTAAACGAACTAAACCCATTGAAAACAAAGCCTCATCACCACGGAGGTACACAAGGTAAACATATAGAGCAAACAAACTTCAGAAAACAACACAAAATAACTATATCCCACTCCTACCCATTGTATAAATCGAACACATGATGGGCAGGGGTGGGGTGTAAAATATTCTCCTCACCATAAGTGAAAGTACAAATATCTCACTCATGCCTTCAGCACTCATGAGATATCTGTGCCTCACTCTGCAGAGTGAGAAATTTGCCATACCCCCTGCCATCATCTCATCTATATATATGTGTGTGTGTGTGTGTGTGTGTGTGTGTGTGTGTGTGTGTGTATCAGAGGAAGAAATAAGGGAAGCCTTGCTTTCTTTAGCATTTAATAAAGCAGCAGGCCCTGATAAAATTATTGAGGACATACTGTATGCAAATTGTTCCATAAATGGTGGTTTCCTGTCCTTGTGATGAAATTTAATGTTTTATTCAGAGTCAGGAATTCCCTTCTAGCAGGCAAGGTAGTGTTATATTCCCCATATTTAAGAAAGATAATCCTAATGATCCAAAAATGTATCGGCCTATAAGCCTTATTGATGTATCTAAGAAAATGTTCACCAAAATTATTTTAGATCATTTATTAAATTGGCTGGATAAGAATGTGTTAATTAATGAATGTCAGAATGGATGTAGGAAGGGAATATCAACAATACAACACTGCTATGTGTTATATCACATGATTTGGAAGTATACAAAAATTAAGGAAGGGAAATTGCTTTGTTGATTTCTCTTCAGCTTTCAACAGCATAAATCAGAAAATTCTGTGGCAGAAACTGGAAAGTATGGGACTGGACCCAATATTGCTTGATATTTTAGTTATGTTACATAATAATACATGGGCCACAGTCCAATATAACCAATCTGGACAAACTACTGATAGATTCAAAATCAACTTAGGAGTAAGGCAAGGTTGCATATTGGCACTCATGCTATTCAATATTTATATAAACAGTATTTTGGATAGTCTTTCCAAGGCAGACTTCCATGCACCCCAGATTTTGGAAACACAAATTGTTTGGCTTATGCTGATGATCTGGTGTTGTTCTACACTTCTGCTCTTGGGTTAAAAAGGAAACTAGATTTTTCCTCTGGGTTATGTATGAATCATACACTTAAAATAACCCAAAATAAGACAAAGATTGTGATTTTCAGGAATAAAACTAGAATATTATCTAAATTCTGTCTGCATATGGAAAAGATGGAGGTTGTGAAACATTATGATTACTTAGGGGACAGATTTTAGCAAAATAAAATTTGGAATGAACATATCAAATATGTTCAAACTAAATGAACATGGCCATTGATGTTTTTAAAATCTTCAATGCAAAGATGGGTTAAACTACAGTTAAAGGGATTCTTAAAGTATTAAATCTGAAAATAATGACTAGTATATTACACGCATCAGAAATATTAGGCTGTACGAATTTACAAATCTTAGATATTATTTTAAATAAACTGTATATACATAATCTCATGGTTTCACCTGGAACTCCCTCCAGCAACCTCAGATTCAAGCTGGTGCAGTATGCCTTGTCCTCAATGGTTAAAGAGAGACAAATGATGTTTCTATTAAGACTGTTCCTTCTACCAGACACACATTTGCATAGTATCTGTCTAGAGGATGGGATAAAATATTATGCTGAAGGCTATAACCAATCCATCTACTCAGATAGTTAAAAAAATGTCTACCTCTGGGATTGGGACATTTATGCCTTGAGATAAACTATTTTTGTTAAAACTAGAGTAAGGGACTTTGATCTGAACAATCTATTTTCTTGCCTTTCAGAACTCAAACTACATACATTGTATAAACATGGATTGGAATATTACCTGATTAAGCTGATGGATCCCAAAATGCATAGAATATTGACCAGATTCAGATTTGAGGCATATAATGCCCAATATATTCACTATAGACAAAAAAGACTAGGGATCATAGCACCACATTGTAAATGTGACAATAACATTTATGATGATCTCAAACACGACTCATTGATTTGTCTCCTATATGAAAAAACTAGGAAGCACTGGCTGGGGGATGTTATTGGTGGTCACTGTCTCCCCTCCACCCAATTTGATTACTTTGTATTTCTTCTCAACAACTGATTTTGATATTCTTCAGAAATTAGCCAGAGTCTTCTTAATGTCAACACAATTGTAATGATTATCTTGGAGTTGTGCAATTTGATATTGGATCATCTATGACCATTTTTATAACTTGTTAAATTTCCACTGACATTGCTGCTGTACAATCTGCTCTCTCAAATTGTATGGTTTTAAGATTGCAGGATTTTTCCATGTAGTTATTGTATTTTTTTTAGTAACTATTATAATGGCTGATCAATAAAACTTAAATTGTACTTTGTACCTTGATTGCCCTTTCATACTTATGGTTTGACAGTCAGGTTGTAATATCACTTAGAATCTCACTGCATATAACTCACATATTATACTTAACTACAGAAGATAGAAAGGTACAGAGGTACACATGTACATACAGTAGCTTTGGTAAAATGAAATTAATACCCTGTGGCCCATCTAATTACCTCACTCTTAACCTAACAACAATATCCTCAAATGCCTTTTCCCTTCAGATATTCATACATAGGCATGGTGAGAAATTAGACCATGCCATCCATGTAGTTGTCTCCTTGCTAACCTAACAACATAACCTAAAATGCCTTTTCCCTTCAGGTATACAAACAAAGAATTGATGAGAACTGAAACCATGCTACCCACCTAGTGCACCTCCCTGTTATCCTAACAGCAACAACCTTAAATACCTTTTCCCTTCAAGTATACATACAGTATATGTCCAGTGAGAAATGAGACAATGGCATGCATCTAGTTGTCTCCCTGTGAACCTAACAGCCATAACCTGAAATGCCTTTTTCCTTCAGGTATACACACTGTAGTGCATTGGTTTGATGAGACCTGAGACCACGGCATCCATTTAGTTTACCTCCCTGTTTACCTAGCAGCAATAACCAGAAATGCCTGCTCAGCTATACATACATAAGATTGGTAACAACTGAGATCTTGTGGAGTTTGCAGGCTGATGCCTATGAAGATGGCAGCTGAGGTAATGATGTTCTCTCAGTGATCAGGATCTATTTTAAAAATTAATATATAAAAGTAATGTTTTACCAGTGCCATAAACAGAATGTGTTTGCTTTCTTATCGTGGAAACCAAATCTGAAGTTTCAGCTTATTTAATTAAACACTCACTGAGCTATTAAATTATTAAAATCGGATTGGCTACTGCACTGAAAGGTGCCAGTCAATGGAAAACAAGAAGTGGGTCATTCAGGCAGACAGAACCAATCTTCACTCTTGCAATTTTTTTTTAAGCCTCAGATTACATGCACCTTTGAGCTAACAGCTCTTTTACAAAGGTTCCACATCAGTAGAAAGGACAACAGATTAAACAGGACAGTAAAGTATGGTACAATTAAGTGTAAATAGTAGGTACAAAACTCATAATGGACACAAAATCATAATGGACCGTCAATGTAAAACAACAGAGAAACATTATGGTAATCAGTTTCAGGCACAGGAAAATGCATACAATACATTGATATTGGCCAGCAGACTTTGTCAAGACAGACAGAGCAGAGGGTGTAGTAAGGGATGTGGGAAGGTGGTCTGGGAAGAGTAAGAGAGGGGGTGGGAATGGAGGATGTGAGGAAAGGTGGGGCAAGAGGAGGGGAGGAAGGGTGGAAAGGGGAAGGGGATGCTGGGGGAGCAGTAGGAGGCAAGAGTGCTAAGTTACTATGAAAGAGGTTGAGTGCTAAGATTGAAGTTTGGGGAAACAGGGTTAAGGGAGACAGTCACAGGTGCTAGCTGTAGAGAGCAGTGACCGAAGCTTGACTTTGAATGGGCTCAGCTTAGTTTCAGAGGTGATGTCACTGTTGAAAGCATTCATTCAGAGGGGGGCCCTGTAGGCGAATGATCATTGACCCTGGGTGGCTTGGCAATGAGGGACCTGTAGGAACTGAGAATTAGAACCTTGGGTGCAGCGTGGATTTCGAGGGGGGGCTTAGAAGATCTTGTACTCCAGTTGGCAAGAGGCCTAAGGTTATTTTCTTGGCCATCAAGAAAATTTGATATTTGATGCAATTTTTAAGCTGTAGCAAAGCAGTTAGGACATAGAGGTCACACGTGCGGGTGAGATATTGGGCTCCTGAGATGAGATGACATGCCTTGTTAAGAGCAGTAGAGATACCCCGGAGGGTGGTATCAGTCGCAAAGCCATATATGATCAGTCCATAGTCAATTACAGAAATAATAGAGCTCTGCACAGCTATCCTTAAGGCTTCAGGAGTCAGAGATCGACTGTGTCTGTAGAGTAGACCAATACAAATATTTACAGCTTTAGCAATGTTATCTATATGCATCCCATATGATAGGTTGCTGCCTATGGTGACTCCAAGATACTTAAAGAAATGTACATGTTCGAGGGGAGTACCAAGGTAGTTAATGATAGTCAGAGGATGTTTCCTGTGCTTATTATGGGAGCTGCTGAAGAGCACAAGCTTAGTTTTTTTTATAGTTTAGTACCAACTTGTGATGACTAAACCATTTCTCTACCGAGGCAAATCCAAGTTGTAGCTGGTTTTCAAGGGGTATAGGCTCTGTGTGAGTTGTGTAAATTATGACATCATCTGCATAGAGTAGGATTTGTACAGAGCAGAAGCTTGGGACACTGTTTAGGAAGAGACTAAATAGGAGTGGGCCCAGGATGGACCCTTGAGGAACCCCATAGTGAATAGGTCTTGAGTCAGAGAGGACGTCGGCAATCTTGACTTGTTGAGTGTGTTTGTCCAGATAACTTTTAAACCAGGCAGTGGAGTCAGAGGAGAGGCCTGCATTAAGTAGTTGTTCCAGTATTAGAGGGTGATGGACCATGTTGAATGCTTTTGTCAAGTCGATGAAGGCAGCACCAACTAATTAACCATGGTCCAGGGAGCTGTGTACAGAACCAGTGAATTCCATAAGGGCAGAGGTGGTGCTATGCCCTTTTCTGAACCCACGTTGTTGGGCACATTGGATCATATGTTTGTCGAGATAATCAGTAAGCTGGTCAGCTACAATGATTTAAGAGCCTTAGAGAGAGGTGGTAATATGGAGCTAGGCCAGTAGTTCACGTGAAGAGCCCTGTCTCCACTTTTGTAGACCAGGGTAACCATGGAAGATTTCCATTTATTGGGGAATAATGCAAGTCTGAGTGAGAGGTTAAAGATTCTGGTTAAAGGTACTAACACTTCCTCAAGGGTGAGAGACAGCAGTTTGAGGTCAAGGGAGTCCCCACTGTGTCTAGATTTACCAATTGCTTTACAGATGTATTTTCAGGCTTCATGCAATGACACTTGTTTGAAGTAGAATGGCAGGTGACTGATCATTGGGGGAGAGTTTACAGGATTGGCCGAGGTGACATCTGAATCAAAAAAGTTAGGTAGAAGAATACTGCTAAGGTCCATGAATACATTATTAAAGGTATTGGCAATAGTTAGGGGGTCCAGAGTTGTAGTCCCATCAACGTCAAGTAAAGTGGGTGATGTTTTGGGGTTTTTCCCTGTAACCTCTTTGATATTATTCCAGAAAGCTTTACCATTGTCTCAAGTGTCAGTAAGCACTCCTTTGTAGTATTTATTTTTTTCAAGGCAGATGGACCTTGTGCAATCATTCCGGGCACTTTTTGTATTTTTGAATATCCAATTGCATGCCAGTGGCTGAAGCCCAATGCCAGAGGTGGTCCCTTGATTTCATATGAGCTAATAAGTCTCCAGAGAGCCAGGGATTGCAAGGGCCTTTGATTTCAGCTTTTTTTAGCAGAGCATGGGCATCACAGGCAGCTTGCACACACTAAAATAAGAACAAAAAAAGAAAAAAGAAAAACATCTGAAACAGGAAGGGAGACAGACATGTGGGGAGTGGTGCAATGCACTGGCTGTGGAGCAACAGTCTTCCGGGAGACATTCTGGAGACTGCATTGCTGCTCTTTTTGCAGGCACCTCTCTGGTCTGAGGGAGGACGTTGCTCGACTCCAGGCTGACCTGGCAGGGATTCAGGAAACCTACTCCCCTACCCAGGGACCAACCAGGCCACCTCCACTACCTCAGAGGTTGCCAAGAAAGAGGAGTGGTTGGACCACGGTGGCCTGAGGGAGGGTAAGGGTGGTGGAACAGAGGTGCATCCCTCCAATTGTGCCTCTTCACAATTCATTCACCACTCTGGAGGAGCATGGTTCCTCTATGGAGGCACCTGCAGTGGAGACCAAGGAGGATGCTGGGAACCTCCATAATGGAAACCCACAGAAGGGTGGCACAGGACACCACAGGGGAAGGAAACAACTCCTGGTGGGGGACTCAGTTGTTAGGGGGATAGAACTGGGAGAGGGAGGGGAAAGGGAGGTATGGTGCCTGCACAGTGTCATGGTTTGGAGGGACAGGAAATTAATTCTCAGGATCGTGGGAGCATCTGCAAGGTGAAGTGAGCTGGATGTCATTATCCACCTAGGGAAAAATGACCTGGCTGAGAATGGGATAAGAGCAGTGCAACAGGAGTTTCTGGAGTTGGGGAGGGGCCTTAGACAAGTGGCACACATGGTAACCTTCTCAGAAGTGTTACCTGTCTATGGCATGCATGAGGCTAAGGTACTCCGCATCATGGGATTCAATGACTGGTTGAAACATTGGTGCAGAGCTCAGGCATTTGGCTTCATTGGGGACTGGGGCTCCACTTAGAGGGATGCAGGCCTATACTGGCATGATGGTCTGCATCTGTCCAGGAGGGGAACCAGGATCCTAGGTGATAGGTTTAAATGATTCATTGGCAAGCATTTAAACTAGTCAAGGGGGGAGGCACTGAAAATGAGAAGGGAAATCCTAGCCCCCCCTCAAACATCAGGGTAGTTAATGAGGTAAACACCAAGATGGGGCAGTCGATAGGGAGAAGGGAAGGGGTAAATGGAGAAAAAGACAGAGGCAGGGCAAAAAGAAATAACACCATAAAAAATGGAGGCTGATGAGTACCAATGCCCTTAGTCTAGGTAAAAAGCTCCCCAAAATGGTGGTCTTGATGGAAGAGGGATGCCTGGATATCGTGGCAGTCACAGAAACATGGTACACTGAGAACTATGACTGGGATGTCAACATACCAGGGTACACAATCTACAGGAGGGACAGGGAGGGTAGATGAGGAGGAGAATGTATGTAAAGGAAGATATCAAAGCTGATGGGGGACCTGAATATGCCAGATGTTAACTGGAGCACTTTTGCTGCAGCCACATCCAAGAGCGGGGTTATTATCGATGCCCTACAGGCATGCCTCAGACAGCTAGTTTTGGAACCCACTCTGGAGGGAGCAATCTTAGACCTGGTACTCTCAAATGGGGACAGAGAGAGGATCTCAGATCTAGAAGTGGGTAGCCATCTGGGAACAAGCGACCACCAAGCAGGGTGGTTCACGATAAACTTAGCTGTAGAGTCAAGCCATACAAAAATGAAGGTACTGGACTTCAGGAGGGCTGATTTTGTCAAAATGGGACAGTGCCTCAGAAAAGTACTAGCAAACAGGCAAGAAGGTGGGGTGGAGCAACAATGGGGAAACATCAAAACCGCCATCACAGAGGCAATAAGCCTTTGTGTGAAGAAAATAAACAAATCAAAATGAAAGAAAAAAAACACTATGGTTCTCAAAAGAAGTGGCGGGGAAGATTAGGGAAAAAAGATAGCATTCAGGAAGTATAAGGAAACACAGAAGGAGCAGAACAGAGACCTGTACCAGTTAAAGCAGAAGGAAGAGCGGAAGGCAGTCAGAATAACAAAGGCCCAAACTGAGGAAAAGATAACCAACTCGGTTAAGAAGGGGGATAAAACCTTTTATAGGTACATTAGGGAGCAAAGAAAGACTAAGGCAGGGATACTGAGGCTGAATAAAGAGGAAGGTGGTTGGGCAGAGAGCGACAGTGAAAAAGCAGGGATACTGAACAAATACTTCTGCTCAGTATTCACAAAGGAAGAGTGGGGGAGATACCTAATCCAGTCAATAGAAGCACTGGATAGGGAGGTTGATATTAGTCCTTTTACAGAAGAAAGGGTTCTGAAAGAACTCTTAAAACTGAAGGTGGATAAAGCAATGGTTCCTGATGGGATTCACCCCAGAATTCTAAAAGAACTAAGGGAAGAACTAGTAACACCACTGACGATCCTTTTTAATTAATCATGGGAGGATGGTGTGGTACCTGAGGACTGGAGGAGGGCAGATGTGATTCCACTTCACAAAAGTGGGAGCAAGACAGAGGCTGGAAACTACAGACCTGTCAGTTTGACCTCAGTGGTAGGAAAAATGATAGACTCACTTCTGAAGGAAAGAATTGTTGAGTATCTAGAGGCCAGTGGGGCACAGGACCCAAGGCAGCATGGATTCATAGCAGGAACATCATGTCAGACAAATCTAATTGATTTATTTGACTGGGTGACCAACGTAGTAGACCAGGGAGGGGCTGTGGATAAGGCCTACCTAGACTTTAGCAAGGCATTTAACACAGTCCCACACAAAAGATTAATAAACAAATTAGCCAGCATGGGAGTGGGTCCCAGGGTGGTAGCCCAGGTAAAACACTGGCTGGACAACAGGAAACAGAGGGTAATAGTAATGGAGTCCACAGTGAAGAAGGGGGGGTTACTAGTGGGGTACCGCAGGGTTAAATACTAGGGCTGGTCCTTTTTAATATCTTTATAAGTGACATTTTTATTTATTTTTATTTTAGCTTTTGTTGACCGGGTAAGTGCACTAGACAAATCCTGCCTATTTTCAGGCACGACCCGGGGGAAGGGGGATACAGATGAATTCCAACTGACCTTGAACCAGATTAAGCTGTTGGTGGTATTTTTTTAGTGAATGAGGGAAATTTGGCCAGGATACCAGGGAAATTCCCCTACGCTTTTCGATAAGTGCCATGAGATCTTTAACATCCACCTGAACAACCAGGCAGATGGGACCTCGGTTTAACGTCTCATCCGAAGGACGGCACCTCAGAAATGCAGCACCCCTCTCATGCTGCATTACAGTGTCAGTACTGGGATATTAATCCAAGTGCCAGATGTGGGAACTGAACCCACAGCCCTCTGATCTCCCGGCCTCAGAGGCGAGTGTGCTACCTACTGAGCCACTGACACTGACAATTGCAGAAGGACTGGAAGGAAAAGTATGTCTCTTTGCAGATGACACAAAGATTTGCAATAGGGTTGATACGCAAGGTGGGGTGGAAAGGATGAAAAGGGACTTGGTAAGGTTGGAGGAATGGTCAAATGTATGGCAGCTTAGATTCAATGCAAAGAAGTGCAAAGTAATGCACCTGGGAAACAAAAACCCAGGGGAAGAGTACAGAATGGGGGGTGAGTTACTGACAACAACAAAAATAGAAAGGGACCTGGGGGAAATCATATCAGATGACCTAAAGGTGGGCCAGCAATGTGAGAAGGCAGTAAGGAGGGCTGGGGAATACTGGGATGCATAGGGAGATGCATCACCAGTAGAAAACAGGAAGTTGTTGTCCCTCTGTAGAGACAGTTGGTAAGACCACATCTGGAGTACTGTGTACAGTTCTAGAGACCCCATCTCCACAAAGATATAAACAGAGCGGAGGCTGTCCGGAGGAGGGCAACCAAAATGGTGCAGGGTCTGCACCAGAAGACATGAAGAAAGACTAAAGGAGCTTAAGATGAATAGCCTTGAGGAAAGGAGGGAGAAAAGGTACATGATAGAAACTTTCAAATACCTCAAGGGAATCAACAAGGTCCAAGAGGGTAGCATCTTTCAGAAAAAGAGATGCGCAAGAACAAGGGGGCACAATTTGAAGATAGAGGGGGGATGGCTCAGAGGTGATGTGAGGAAGTACTTCTTCACAGAGAGGGTTGTAGATGCATGGAACAGCCTTCTTGAGGAGGTCGTAGAGTCAAAAACAGTGGGGGAATTCAAGAATGCATGGGACAGACATAAGGCAATTCTAGTGGGGGGTAGCAGGAAGTAGGCTGTTGGTTAACTAGGATATGCAGCATATCCATTAGGTAGGGAAATGGGCAGACTAGGTGGGCCAAGCAGTTCTTATCTGCCATCAGATTCTATGTTTCTATTAAAGGTGTTGATGAAATAATCAAATGCCGTGTTGACATCCTTCGCACTGTCGATGGGAGTCCAATCTTGCACTTTTAGGAGGAATTTGAGGGGTTCAAGATGACAGCATGCTAGGACCCTACTGGTGATTGTCTGTGGTGGAGGTTTTGCAGAATTTGTTTGTCCATGTGCCGATGACTGGGGAATGGTCACTGAGCATGTCTGGAAGGACTGCAGTGTTAGTAATGCGATCAGGATGGCTAGTTAGTATGCAATCCAGTAGGCTGCTTGTCCCATTTTGTAGTTGAATCTAGCTGTGGAGTTAACCATCTGGGAAAAGTTTATGGCAGAGATTTTGTCCCTAAAGCTCCCATTCTCAGGTGCAAGCCAATTAATATTAAAATCTCCCAGCAGAATTAACTCCGAGCCAGAGGGTTGGTTTCTCATAAAGTCCATGACAGAAATGAGACCCCTCCCCTGTTCTTTAGGAGGGATGTACACTGATGTTACAGTAAGTGCCTTATTATGGGCACCTAGCAGAATTTTGAAGGATAGTATTTATGTGGTTGAACCAG
Source organism: Neoceratodus forsteri (assembly GCA_016271365.2). Classification (NCBI taxonomy): domain Eukaryota; kingdom Metazoa; phylum Chordata; order Ceratodontiformes; family Ceratodontidae; genus Neoceratodus; species Neoceratodus forsteri. The sequence goes on along the minus strand of CM028129.1, from coordinate 16,689,990 downwards.
CAGTAGGTACCAGTAGGGGGTGTCCCATGAGTGCCTCTTTGAGATAGATTGCACATCCTCCTTCTCCTCTCTTGGTAGTCCTGTCCAGTCTGAAGATGGTGTAACCTGGCAGGGCAATAGCCATGGCAGGGATTTTTGGTGTGAGCCGTGTTTCATCAATTGTCAGGATGTCTGGATTGTGTTGCTTAACAAAGACTTGTAGACAATCCATTTTAGGGAGGAGACTGCAGAAGTTCAAAGCTGCTAAAGTAAGTAACCCCGGCTGCATCAAAGAGTCTGCATTATTTGGTGGGCTGGGGCCAGGGTTTGGGAGAATATTTCCAGACAGCAGTAACAACATAAGTATAAGTATAAGTTTGAGCAGGCATAATCTTAACCGTCTGTAGATAAGTCCTGCCATCCACCTCTGTCTGGTGTCTCAGCTTAGTTGTTGTCGGCGTTCCCACAGGGTGGGCATGAGGGATAGACGGGAGAGTGACAAAGTATGGGCAGATGTTACCCATCCCTGATGGTAAGCGTCAAACTAGTCATAAGGCATAGAGCGACTGTGTACTGAGAGAGGGTCGGAGGTGAGAGTACCAGGAGTAAGGTAGATTTTAATGAGCAGGTAATAGGGAGGTTGAGAGGGGCAGCAGGCTCCTAGTAAGATAGTGTGCAAAATGACCAATGTGAGCACAACTAAGCGAGGGAGCAGATGAGTCAGCCTCATTGTGTTTAGGTAGGTACTTGATGGGCCAGATAGGATAGGAGCCCCTAGAGGCAACTATGTATAACCTGCTGATGGTGGAGTGGACACAGTAAATTTCACTCCTACCAGAGATATAGCCCTTTATAATCTGCTAATGGAAAAGTAAAAAAAAAAAGATAGTAAAAGAAATTTAGGCAGCAGAGAGATGAGCTCCAGGGTAAGGTGCCAGGCAGCTCAAATCCCCATGAGCTGAAGCCAATTAGGGAGAGACGGAGTGCTGAATCATCCTATAGTAGCCCAATATTCAGGCACCATCCACCAACTGAGGTCATGGCTAGCAAGCTGGGCTGCAGCTGCTTTCCTGAACTGTACCTGGATCATTGCTCTTGAGGGCAGACTGGGGAGTACCTAGCATCTGTCTGTGTTCAGCACCAGACCGCTAGCGCAGAAGATGGAACCCCCTCAGGGATAATACCACCAATAGCAATAGCTTAATCTGGTTCAAGATCAGTTGGCATTCATCTGCATCCCCCTCCCCCAGGTCGTGCCTGAAAATAGGCAAAATTTGTATAGTGCTCTTACTCGGTCAACAAAAACTAAATAAAAATAAAAAATAAATAACAAATCAGGTAAATAACATAAGCAGCATATGGCATTTATCAAAGAGAAGAGATGCAAACTTCAATTAAACTGGACTACTCTGATTTTAATTTTTTTTTAAAGCTGATAACTGGGCTGGCCTGGTGGTGCTGAGGCTGAGGCATGGGATGTCTTACCTCATGCCACGCCAGTGACCCATGTTTGGGAAGAAGCATGAGCCACTGGGGGTTGGCAGGGAGGAGAGGGACTGAGCATTCCTGGGACTGCTCTCCTTCTCTGGGGAGTGAGGTTAACAGCACTCGGTAATTGCCTGCCCCCTAGCAGAGGCTGGGAGGTGGCACACTGACGCTGGAGACTGTGGGTGGGGGACTGCGGCAGATGCCTGGCAGGAGTTCACAAGGGAGCATGTACACTGGCACCACTGGTGTCATTACATACCACATCCCTCGAGGGGGAAGCAGGAAAAATGGAAAAGGGAGTTCTCTGCTGGGATGATGGTGGTCCCCCACCGCAATGGCCTGGGAAGGCACCTCCCCAAATACTGAATCCGGTCTGGTGGGTTGAGAAGCTCCACACCCCCTGCTATGAAGGGTAAGTCATGAGAGTTAAGGGAAGGGGGTCTCATACCTGGTGCCTGCATGGGAGGAGGGATGTCAGAGGGGCAGCAGAGGACTCCAAGGGAAAACAGCTGATAACTTTAGGCACAAGTGAGTGAATGTTGTGATGGAATGGAAGATTTTGAAAAGAGAGAAAAAGTCAATCCTGCATTCATCGCCCAAAATCAGGGACTGCTCACAAGGGGCTAGATATTTAAAGGAGTTGTGCCAGTGCAGCCCCAGAAATGCGCCAAGGGCAATATTCAAAAGGAGGAATTGCACAGTGCAATTCCCTGTGTGCTGGGGTGCAAAGATAATGTATGTGGTGCATCTCCAGGGGCTGTGCCCATGCATATGTGGCAGATGTTGATATTCAGCTGAGATGTGCAGTGCAATTCCCGATGTGCTGGGGTGCAAAGATAATGTATGTGGTGCATCCCCAGAGGGTGTACCCATGCATATGTGGCAGATGTTGACATTGTGCCGAGATGTGCAGTGCAATTCCTGATGTGCTGGGGTGCAAAGATAATGTATGCAGTGCATCTCCAGGGGGTGTGCCCATGCATATGTGGCAGATGTTGATATTTAGCCCAGATGTGCAGCGCAAATGTCAGCACATCCCAGAGATGTGCTGCACACCTGGGCACAAAGTTGAGCATGGATTAATCATGTTCAAGTGAAAGCCACCCACAAGCGAGCTGCCATAATACAAGGTTCATCACAGCAGCCACCAGCCGTGGGTGACCCCCCCAACGCCATACACAAGCACACACAATCGAGCCATGTACCTTCCACTCTGTAGTCCATGGCCTTACCGCTGTGCCAACTGGGCCACCACATCAGTGGAAGTCTTGTTATCTCCCTTATATCCACTTAGCCCTGCAGCCATGACAGTCTTTTCTACTGCCTCACTGGCCCCACTCTCACTAGCCCTCCTTATTATGTGCTTCCCATCTGCCCCCATTCTGGTTACACCACAACCCCCTCTCCCCAACCCCCTCTCACTTGTCCCCTTCTGTTTCATTGCTACACCTCCACCTTTGCTACCCCCACCCCTTTACAACCCCGATACACTCTCACTTGTTACCCACCTCTCCTGACTCCCCTTAGCCCCCCCTTGCTTTTCCCTTTCTCCATTCCCTCCCCATCCCAGATTTCCTCCTGGTGGGGACTACTTGCTCTGCACCTACCTCCCATCTTAGACAACATCTTGCCCTTTTCAGAGTGATTTCTCTCCTCCTCATGCTGTCTGGCAATGTTCACCCCAACCCAGGCCCCACTCCAGTCAGCTCCACCCTCCCTCCATCTGCAGCCAGTCTCCGTATTGCCTCCATGAATATCTGCAGTCTGTTACAGAAGTTTGCTGACCTACAAGGCTGGGTTGCCCTACAGCAACCTGACATATTAGCAATTGTTGAAACGTGGCTATCTAAGTCCACCCCTGACTCTTTATCTCTCTACCAGGCTATTTCCTATACAGGGAAGACAGAGTAGGTAAACGTGGTGATGGCTGTGCCATTTATCTCCAGGACTCCCTTCAAGGACATGCCCTCTCCCTCCAGCTGCTCCACTGTGCCCAAGCCCTCACCCTCAGTATCACCCCTGATAGCTCTAGGGCCCTGCTACTTATTACCGTGGCCTACATCCCTCCTTGGCAACAGAATCTTGGTCTCCAATCCTTACTCGACCACCTCTCCCACCTGCCCCACAAAGCTGAGCAAATCATATTGCGTGACCTTAATATAAATTGGCTCGCCAGCTCTACCTCCATGCTAAAGATGCCATAGCGGCCCTTGACCTTACTCAACTGGTGGCCCACCCCACCCAGACAAACCCCAATACAGGGACCACCACTCTACTGGATACTGTACTTTCAAACAAGCCCCACAAGATTACCCATACCACGGTGCTGCCCAATGCCCTAAGTGACCACTCACCTATTATCTCCTCCTGGTCCTTCAAAATGTAGAAACCTCCACCCAAAGTCATCATCCAACAACGTATTCGTCCTGGCAAACTGGTTCAACTAAATAACATCTCAGTCACTGTGACTGATCCCCTATTAAGCTAGCCCCAGATATCGGCACTGCTTTTGACTATTTTGTCCTCACCTTTAATACTGCTTGCAACCTTTTTGCTTCCCCCTCTAAACACTCCACTAAAGGATATGAGTCCCTGTGGGTCACCCCTTCCCTAATCAACCAAATGAGACTCAGAGACAACCTATGGCACAGAGCCATAGAATCTGGAAAGCCCATAGATAGCCAGACTTATCATACTGCAAGAAACATTCGGCGCCTTAGCCCCCTCCCTGGCCTTTCACCTGCTAATTTCACTGGCCCCCCTGCTGCTCTGCCTTTGTCAGAGCGGAAAAAGATTTAAATTCAGCTGTGCTTTCTGTTGTCTCCCCAGAGGAAGACCCTCGCTGAGCGCTGAGGACAGGCCGCCAGCGGCGGCGGCACCTCCAGCCAGCGCCGAGGCTCCATAGGCCGGAGAGACCCTACAACTAAATGCGGCAAAGCGCAGCCAATCGGAAGCGGCGCCTTCTGAGGAGCTTTGTTCCGATTGGTCCCCGTTGTTCTGGCTTCCTACTGCTAAAGACTTATTTTGCTTTTTGTTTGGAAATGTTGTTGGGGTATTGATTGTGTAGAATTTATCAAAAAGAGCTGAGCACTGTAATTGTGGGGTGGGAAAACTGTGATAGGTGTGAAGTGGGACGAAGTGATTACAGTCTTCCTGTGCCCAGATTGCTGGTAGCCAGACGCTTCGACGCCTTAGCCCCCTCCCTGGCCTTTCACCTGCTAATTTCACTGGTCCCCCTGCTGCTCTGCCTTTGTCAGAGCCGAAAAAGATTTAAATTCAGCTGTGCTCTCTGTTGTCTCCCCAGAGGAAGACCCTCGCTGAGCGCCGAGGACAGACGCCACCAGCGGGCGGGCGGCACCTCTAGCCAGCGCCGAGCTCATAGAGCCGAGAGACCCTGCAACAAGGTACGGCAAAGCCGCAACTTATGCCCACACCGCTCTTCCCCTCTTGTGGTCTTTCTTAAGTAGTCACTTTCCTAAAAAATCTAAGCCACGCCTGCTACAAATTGTCAACCTATAGCATGACACACATCCATTGTTGATCGCAGATAGTGGATCTGTAGTGCTGACATTTAGTCTGTATTCACATAGCAACACTGCCAAAGGAACAATCAGTTACTCGTGTAATTTGCAAGATAGATTATCTGGTCACCTCATAATGGGAACTTTCCCTTGTGCCTTGTTGTATTACTTATAATACTGGAATCCAGTAAAAAAGCAGACATCCAAATAATACAATACATATTGATACAGTATCGTTCTCCTCCTGCTGCAGTCATATAGCAGGAGACTGGATATGTTACTATGACATCCCACTAATACGATCTGACACACTTAACAGCTACTATGGAGGACACTTTCAGCTGTACATCTGTTTGGTGACTATTATCAACTGCATTCAGATATACAGTCCACACTTATTCCAGTCAAAGTATTAATCTTTTCTATTATAAGAGGCTGAAAGACTGAGGCGGATGGCATTTAAGATCCCAACAAAATAAAAAAACACTCAATAAAAATGCATCTACTAGATTCTATACCCTATCCTGGCGGCAACCATGAAAATACTACTGCTTGTACTAATTTGTTCTGGGAACGTGGAACTTAACCCTGGGCCACCTATGAATATCTCTGCACCTTCAGAACTAGTAAAGATTAAAGGCTAAGCCTTCTACATATTAATGTATGTAGCCTACTAAAAAAATCACATTGCTCCAAGCCTGGGTTAGCCATACACTACCTGACATTTGGTGGTATCTGAGTCATGGCTTAGGCCGATACAGCTGACAGAGACATTAACTACTTGACTATCAAACATTCAGAGCTGATAGGCATTCAAGAGGAGGTGGGGTAGAAATCTATGTAAAGGCCAACCTACCTACAACTTGTCTTGACTCGTCCTCCATGAAAAAAGAATTCGAGTGCCTATCCCTCAGAATAGATCTCTCCAACACTATCTCGCTACAATTGATCGGCTGCTACAGGCCTCCCTCAGCTGGCCTGAAAATTCTACCCCATTTGTGGGATTTGATCTCAGCAGGAAATGAAGAAACCATAATCATAGGTGACCTTAATCTAAACTGGCTTTCTAAGACAGCAGCACCACTATCATCATTCTGTGATATGCATGGGCTACACAACTTATAAATGAACCTACTAGAATAAACAAAAGAACCCTAAAACAATACACTACTGGACGTATTACTGAGTGAGTAAACCTCACCTCTTCTTACATATTGGAGTACTGTTCAATGACATCAGTGATCATTGTACTATTGCAGCAGTTAGAACTGCATGTAAGACTTGCCCCGACAAAATTCATGCTGAGGAGATCGAAAAGAAATTCAACATCAATGCATACCTGGATGATATCAAACACTCCATAAGATGGCAAGAGTTCTATTTAGCGACCACTACGGAGATTGCACATGGTATTTTAAATGATATTATTACAAGTGCTCTAAACACCCATGCACCAGTTGCTAAACTTCGTATCAAAAATAAATATTGTCGTTGGTTCAATTCAGATCTTAAATCCAACCTGCTCAACAGGGACAAACTTTGGAAGAAGGCTCGAAAAACCAAGTTAGACACTGACTGGGAGCAGTTCAGAAAAGCTAGGAATCTCTGCACCAAGAAAGTGCGAGACACAAAGGCTGCATACTATATGGCTGAACTAGTTTCATCATACCATAACCCTGCCAAATTTTGGAATACCATAAAAGATATAACTGGCAATGTCACAAGAAACCTACTCCCAAAAAAGGTACATAGTGGAAATAGAACCATCATTGACAGAATAGAAGTACTGGAAGCTTTTAATAATCACTTTACTACTGCTGGGCTAGCATTTGACTCCTCTCCTGCCAACCTTCTGAGATTGCAACTAGGGATTAAGAACTCTGATGTAAAAGTGACTGATTCAACTTTCTCCTTCGCACCAACCACACTGAAACAAGTTGAAGAACTAATATTACAGTTGGATACAAAAAAAAGTGCAGGTGCTAACTCCCTTGACCCCTACTTCATAAAAATTGCCTTACATGTTATAGCAGTACCGGTGACATATCTGTTCAATCTCTCATTACAGTCAGGAGGTATCCCGTCAATCTGGAAAACTGCTCAAGTTATTCCACTATTGAAATCCGGGGATCCCACAGACCTCAATAACTACAGACCAATCTCCATTCTCCCAGTACTATCCAAACTACTCGAAAAAATTGTGAGCACTCAGTTAAGGGAGTACCTAGAAGCTAACAATCTTCTAAATCCAGCACAATCTGGTTTCAGAACAAATCACAGTACCATCACAGCTCTTGCAAAGTCACCAATGACTGGCAACTTGAATTGGATAAAAAATTGTGTTAGTGCTGTTTCTTAGACCTAAGTAAGGCCTTTGACACGGTTGACCATGACCTGCTCCTCTCATCACTGAGGTCAGTTGGGCTTGACACCAATTCCATTAGATGGTTTCATGATTATCTTTCAGGAAGAACTCAGCAGGTGAAGGCCGAAGGTGATATATCCTCACTCAGACCACTTCAAAGGAGTACCACAAGGATCGATCCTTGGCCCTGTCCTATTTGCAATATATATCAACAACATCGACTTAAAACTTTCAAAGCCACTATACACCTGTTTGCTGATGATACAGTACTGTGTGTCAGTCACTCTTCACCTATTACAGCCTGCAAAGATCTACAAACAGAATTGACCTGCTGCAATATCAACTGCTGGGAAAGAAACTATTATTGAATGCAAAAGAAAACCAAGGCTATGTTTTCTCCCTCAGGTGCAGTCAGGATACAGTATCCCTCTTAACCTTCCGAAATTAACCACTGCCCTTGGTGAAAACCTAGACTATGTCACAAAATTCAAATACCTGGGGGTATGGTTAGATAATAGGTTAGACTACCTAGAACATTTGGAAGAACTGTTAAAAAAACTCAGACAAAGACTTGGACTGTACTACAGAATAAGGCACTTCCTTACAAGTGATTCAAAAAAGAAGATGGTCCAGGCCACTTTCCTCTCAGTACTAGATTATGCTGACTTCTTATACAGTCGCTGCCTCTGTATGTCTGAACAAGATAGATACACTATATCACAGAGCCTTGAGGTTCATCACAGACCTACCCTATAGCACTCACCACTGTCTGCTCTACTCTGCAGTGGGTTGGGCGTCAGCTCAAGCCAGAAGAGATAGAAATGCAGTATTATGGACCTACAGAGCAATATCACAGCAGCTTCCAAAATATATCTCTGACTGTTTTTACAAGCCACATCAAATAGTTATGCATTAAGAAGCATGAACCTTATTACCCTCAAGGTGCCTAAATTCCACTCTCGACATGGTAGATATGCAATTAGCCATTGTTATCCACTTTATGGAACACAATGCAGAAGACATTGAAATTGAAAAAGCTTATATCTATTTCAGCCTTCAAATACCTATACAATAGGATTTTCAAAGAAAAATGTAGCTGCTTCCATCAACACTAGTTTAACCCTCCAGTATGTAGATATGTAGATACACAATACAAGCTCACTAGCACCTACTGTGAAACTACCCTATAACTACTATCCAGTGCCTTTTCAGATCCAGTGCCTAACCCTCTCCTCTTCCTCCTATACCTACTCTGGATCCTCTTATTGCATTAACTATTATGATTCCTCCCCACCCAGTTCACTACCTTACCATTACTATAGGGTACCAATCCTGCCACTCCATCAGCCACAAAACACTCCCTTGTCCCCTAGTACCCATCCTAGCGAGCTGGCTACCTTATGAACCTTCTGAATCATGTATATATGTAATATATCCTTGTTATACATGTCAAATTAATGTGTCCAATATCTGATTTATTGTTTTATTTCTGTCTCTACAAGTTGGTGTACAATTTGATTGTTATATTATATTATATTATTGGGGTCAGTTGTATAACTCACATTTTTGTATTCTTCTATTTGTAAATGTTCTGAATGCTATATTTCATGTAAATTAAACCTTGACCTTACCAGGTACATCTTGCAAATGAGCCATGCTCAACGATGTTCGCCTGGATAAATAAAGATTTGATTGATTGATTGATTGATTGAAACAGATATACATGGGCCATCCAAAAAGCAAAAGCTGAATACTATAGAGCATCTGTTGCTCCCTCATGAGGTTCATCTCGTAAATTCTGGGATAACATGAAGGAGCTATCCAGTAAATCCAAATCCCCTCCTCCCCCTCTCAACTCAGTATCAATGGTTGCATTTCCACAGACCCCCAGTGCATTACTGACTGTTTCAATGTAGCTTTCTTGGACCTTAGTGCTGTGCTCCCCACATTTCTTTGACCCTGTCACCCCAGCACACCCTCCACCCCCTTCTACTTTCATGCCTCTCCTCTCATGAAGCCAAGCCCTACCTCCTCAACGCCCTGAATGGCTCCAGCCACAGTGACAACCCCATAGATCCGAAGCTTCTCCGGCTAGTCCTGGATGCCGTTCTCTCCCCCGACCTACCTTCTCAATCGCACCCTTTGCCTTAGTCAGTTCCCCCTCACCTGGAAAACCATGGTCATCTCTCCCATACACAAAAGTGGTGACTATACTTTCCCCCAGAACTACAGACCTATTTCTATACTACCCCCTCTCTCTAAGGCCTTAGGAAAGATAGTAACAGATCAGCTCAATGACTTCCTCTCCTCTCACAACCTCCTCTGTCAGGAGCAACACAGTTTCCACCATGGGCATAGCACCACCACTGCCCTCATTGAATTCTCTATTTACTTACACTCTACCCTTGATAACGGACACCTTGCAGGTGCGGTCTTCACTTGACCTCTTGAAAGCATTCAATAATGAGTGACAACCACCCCCTTCTCCAATCCTACCTCCTTCAGCTAGGCTTCTCCCAGGGTGTCCATGTCTGGTTTTCCAGCTACCTCTCCTCTCACTCTCAGTGCATTAAGATTGACAGTACCTTCACTGGTAACCATTCTGTTCACTTGGGGGTCCTTCAGGGGTCTATTCTGGGGCCCCTACTTTTCAGCCTGTACCTAAACTTTCTCCACAATGCCTGTTCAGGAAATGCTCTTTTCTATGCCGATGATGCGATCCTTGTTTCTACTCATGCTGACCCCACCCGGCTTCAAACTGCCCTCCAAAACTCTTTCACCCAGGCTGAAAGCTGGTTTACTGATCATAGACTTGTGCTTAACCTGAAGAAGACAAAGATCATGTTCTTCACCCACCACCAAAATCAGCACAAAGGCTCCCCACTTAATGTCCTATCCAGCCAACTTCTCCTCATCAACTGGGTGAACTCCTTTAAATACCTCAGCATGACGTTTGACCCCACATGCTCTTTCCATGACCATATCCATGCACTTTGCTCTGCTGTTAACACACATATTGGCCTCCTCTATCATCACAGAAGTTGTCTCCCCCCGATGCCCTTAGGCTGGCCATTTCCTCCTCTATACTATTCCCCGTGGGCTACGGACTCCTGATATATGGTGCTGTGGACAACTCCACCCTCAATAAAATTAAACTCTCACTAAACAAGGCCTGCCGGCTACTCACTGGGTCCAATGGACAAACCCATACCTGCACTCTGTACTCCTTGGCAAATGTTCTCAACTTCGATGAGAGGCTGCTATACCAGTCATGCCTCCTTGCCAGGAAAGTCACTATTGGTCTTGCCCCCCTGGTCTGGACACCATCATTCATGTCTCTCCCCCCTCTCTCTCTCTCTCCTCTCAAAGTTCTGCTAAGCCCTCCCTTTTTGTGCCCAGAGTCAGGAACTCCCTTTTCCAATGGTCTTTTCACTCAGAGACCCTTCTTGGTATAATGCCCTCCCGGTGTCCATCTCCACTCAACAAAGGATTGGGCCTTTTAAAACTTCCCTTCTGCTACATCTGGTTAACTCCTGTAGCTGTAACTGCCTGTAGCAGAGGCACCTCCCTGGGGACCTTCCCCTAACATGTTACTGCTTCATTAATATATGTCACTTTCTGCTCTGACCATTATTGTCTCATTATAAAATAAGTATTATAACCTTAGCTACCTCCTTGTATAGGTATTTCTTTTTTATCCTGAATTTTATATTCACTGTACAGCCTCTATTGTCATATCTTTAGCTACCTCCCTGTATAGGTATTTCTTTCTTTTTTTCCTGCATTTTATATTCACTGTACAGCCTCAGTTGTCATATCTTTAGCTACCACCTGGTATAGGAATTTCCGTTTACACTGTATTTTTGTTTTCTCTGTACATCACATTATGTTGTCTTGTCCATATTTAATGTTCAAAGATGAGGAGCCTTTTTAAATGAGTCTCTGACTCAAAGGGTTGCAATTCTATACAGTTAAAATAAATAAATAAGTAATAACTCCAGTCTTAGCCACAAGATGAGAAGAGTTCACATCGCTACTTACAAGAAGCTAAAATAACCAAGTTTTTCTTTCCACTTATTTACTAGAAATTATGAGACCATTTCTCAGCATTTGCACATAGTTGTAAATTCCACATTCCCATCCATTGGGCAGCTCTAGCCCCAAATCCCCCCCCCCCAAAAAAAAAGCAAACCGTAAATATCCTAGTTCTTTTGCAAGAGCAGGACACTCTGGGGCAAGCTCTTGGAACATGCTGCTGAGTGAGTTAGTCTTCGTGGGTCTCAGCTGGATATTGCTGATGGGTCTAAAGGAAGAAATAAAATCAGCTCTTAGTTTCTTGCATCTGATTGTCTTACATGCAAAACTTTTATAACCAGGTCAGTAGGCCAATTTAGGTTATACTTTGAAGCAGCTTTGCTCTGTGTTATATGTATTTAAGCTCAGAAGAATAAACATTTTGATGATTGAAATATTAGGTTGCAATGTGAGGATGTCTGATAGGCTAATGTATGAGGTGAGCCAGCAGGTCCCTGTATTGTTGCCACCTCATACACTTTGACTGGCACCTCAGAATGTAAGTCTGTAACAGCTGGGCACATGAAATTGCTATTTTTTTAATTATTAGTTTTAGGGATATAACAAAATTATTCTGCATATTGCTTCTACTAGATAAACAATATGATACACTTTATTATGTGGATTTTTGTGACTCTTGTCTATGAGAATTGAACATGCTTTTTATTTTCTTAGTGATTAGCATAATAAATACTGATTGAACCATGCCAGAACACCTGATCTTTGGGCTTTGAAAATATAAACATAGAGTGCTCATGTTTGTCACATGAACCCTGGCAATGGGCATCGATTCTGGTACTGAGTCTAGTTCTGGTTCTGGCACTGGTACAGGTACTGGTTCCAGTGACAGCTCTATTTTATATGTATAAAGTGGTTCTGGAGCATACTGGCATAGTTCAAGAAGATTTTATTATTGTTCGTACTAAGGTGATGATGGAGCTAGGAGGCTTAGAGGCCCATAATTGCTCTTGTGTAATTAATAATAACTACATTTACAGCCAGAAAGAATAAGTTTGTCCAGATGTTGCTTAAATTCTGATTTCATTTTACTAGTGATAACCTCTAGGGGGAGTTTATTCCAGGGGTTCACAATTCTTAAAATGAAGAAATATTTGTGTGCAATAAGGTGAAATGTATTACTGTAAAGCCGTGATAGGTGCCCTCTGGTATTATATATGTCATTTTTGAATTCTAAGCCCAATACAGATAACAGATATGGGTCCTGAATAATATCATGCTTAAAAAGGAGATCGCCCCAAGACACCAAGTAGTTAATGACATAGGAACATAGGAACATAGTAAGGTGACTGCAGAAGGGGACCGCCAGGCCCCTCTAGTCTGCCCATTAGTCCAGCGACCTCTAGGTTTGCTGTGGACCCCCACCCCTTAACAACCCTCTATGCCTGTCCCAAGCCCTCTTGAATCCCCCCACTGTGTTCTCTCCCATCACCTCTCTTGGCAGTTCATTCCAGGCATCTACCACCCTCTCAATAAAGAAGTATTTCCTGATGTTTCCCTTAAACTTCCCAGCCTCAAGCTGGAGATCATGACCCCTTTTCCTGGGGCACCCCTTCAGTTGGAATAGGTTGTCTGTAGGCACTTGGTTGATCCCTTTTAGGTACTTAAAGGTCTCTATCTTGTCTCCCCACTCACTCCCTCCTCTGTTCCAGAGAGTACATGTCTAAGGCTGCCAGTCGCTCCTCATATTGTAGGTGGTCGAGGCCCAACACCATTTTAGTAGCCCTCTTCTGTACCCCCTCTACCCTTTCCACAGCCTTTTTGAAGTATGGTATCCAGAAATGAGGTTTAAAATTTCGATTCTTGTTTCATATGAGTCATTATATAGGCCTGTAGTATGCTTTGTATATTTCCTTTGTACCCATTCTTGTAAACAGATATCTGATTTCCTAAATGGGCACCATAGTTGTGAGGCATACTCTGGGTGAGGTCTGGCGTAAGCCCTGTACAGGGGCATCATCACCTTACTGTCCCTTGATTTTATATTTCTTTTAATGGGCCAGGTGACTCGATTAGCTTTATTTATGACCTCAGTTATCCGAATAGATGGGTGAAAATCCTCTGAGATAATGATCCCCAAATCCTTTTCATTAGTAGTAATTTTTAATGTTTTGCCATGTGATGAGTATGTAGTTATTGGATTATTCATACCCATATGCATTACCTTACAATAATTAATGGTTTGTGTCTATTCCCATAGGAAATTGTGTGTGTAAATTGCTGTTATAAAGGCGCATTTATAATGGCAATCATGCTCCACCTTTCTATGAGAAAGAACCATGAGCCAGAGCAGTGTCTCATGCCACTGTAGTCGTCTCTCCTTCGTCCCACACTGTGTAACAAATCACTCACCTCAGACCAATTAACATCGGCACTCTACCAGTAACCAAGGCTGTTTCTCATTCAAGTAATCCAAAAGAAAAGCATAAAATCTTTGAAATTCTTTCTCCCCCCATCAAAATAACAAGCACTAGTCCATCAGTAAAATATTGATGAGCCCTACCAGAACGTCCTCTCTTTTTTTTTTGTCATCCACCCTCCCACTTTAAGTCACCTGATGCACTCACCACAGCAACCTGAACCTCCTAGACAAGGAGCATAGCAACGGCTCCCACAGTTCCAGTATCAAGTTCAACTTTGTTTTCTGATTAAAAACGTTAAACTTTATAATTTCAAAGCAGAGTTAAAAGAAAATGTTGTAACAGTTCAAACCATTTTTTGCTTACAAATAAAAGTTGAAAAGCATTCCAAAATATAAGACTACCTCGTACTCTTATTGATAATGGGAACGTGCAGCAGCACATATTTTATGTAATTCTTGAGGCGAAAAAACACAAACCAACAATTATATAAAATAAAAAAATGGGTCAGGGTGTGTAGACTCAAATTTTACACACACCCTCGGTGTTAGATGATATACATAAACCCCTCATATGTAGCTTCTAATCCCTCAGGTGTGTGTAAACTTCTCGTTACACACCCCGACCCATATTTTATTCTATTTTTTATCAACATTAAGTTTCATTCTCCAGTTTGCAACCCACTGAGTTATTCTATCTATTTCTTAATGGTAGTAATGTGATTTGAATTTGCACAGGGGCCACCAATTTTAACGTCATCCACATATTTTATAGCTTAAGAGAAGCAATTGGTTGTTAAATCAGCAATAAATGCCTGGAACAAACAGGAGACAAGGACAGAGCAGCGCGGAACCCTGCAGGTGACTCTACCAATGTTAGAAAGCTGATCAATAATCAGAACATGCTGTGACTTATTGCATAACCAATTATCAACTCAGTTTATTATATTTTTATTAATTTTAGTTTTATGTAATTTGGAAACTAGAGTCTAATGTGGCATAGCATTGAATCCCTTACTGAAGTCGATAAAAATGACATCTTATGGTATCCTACAATCGAGTTGACAACTAACTTCTTCATGGAAGCACATGAGATTAGTTAGGCATCCGTGACCCTTTTTAAACCCGTGTTGTTCCGCATCAAGATTATCTGTGGCTGGGGAGTTCAAGTCCTTGATAATACTTTCTAGCAATTTGCAGGTAGGTGAAGTTAGGCTAATGTACTGTAATTTTCCCAGTTATTCCTCAGTCCCTTTTTGTGCATTGGGATAACGTATGCTGTTTTCCAGACATCAGGAATGAAGTTGAAAGACAAGCACTTTTCAAATAGCAGCCTAAGTGGGTGGGCCATGCAGTCGACTAGCATGAATAGGAGATGGCCAGCAGTACAATCTGGACCTGTACTGGTTTTCTCCTTTAGGGATGATACTTCATCAGAAAACGTTGTTGGGTCATCCACTGATGTGATGTGTGTAACCATGTTCTATCACTGAACTCGACAATGGTACTTATTCACAATCTCATATCAGAAAGATTCACTAGAAAAGTTACGACAGAAATTATTCTTGTCTTTACCCAGTAAAGCAATAACCAAAATAATTACTTCCTGTGCCAAACAATCTTCTAGCCTATTGCTCAGACTTCTAATCTGAGGTACAAAACAAATGAGCCTAACCAAGCTGCATAACAATGCCAGCATTCGTAATGTAAAGCAGTTGCCCCAAACAAACCCCTGCCATAATATCTGCATGTATGTTATAAAGCAGCTATCCCCTAGAACAGTAGCCTTACTAGCTGGTAGCCTGTGACTACTAAGTTTTGCATAACAAGCTTGTCAGTGCTTGAAACAGCTGATCAAACTTCTTTCCCCTCCATGGCCTTATCAGCCACTTGTGGCCAATGTCCGCTAAGGCAATTATGCAGTAGCAGCCATCTTCCAAGAGCCTGCTTGGACTGTCCTACCAACTTACAAAAAGTCTGGGATTTTACACTCTTTTGTGCAGGGGCTTCACCATGGTATCCTGTGACAATGGTGACTGCGATTGGGCACTTACAAAAAGGATGACTCAATCGCAATGCATGTTTACAGGGCTACCGACCAGGGAGGGCGACTGGATGGGGGGTTTGCGCATATAGCGACAGGATGTCGCTACATATACACACACATGGGGGGGGCAAGCATGCTGAGTGAGGTGCAGAAGGGGAGGGAGGGTTTGTGAGGTGTGGTGCTGCGGTGGGCTGCTGAGCTGGCCTCGTGGCATGGTTGGTTGGTGGGTGGCAGGCTGGGGTTCCAAGGGTGCTGGGTTCGGGTCTGGGCGCACGTACATTTGTTGTTCCTGGCCTGAATTTTTTTTTTGACGGTTTTGCACTCCCCCAACATACACCCCCTCTGGAGTTGAGAATCCTTTAGTAGGGGGGCACAGGGGGAACAGTCCCCCACATAGCAAAGAAAATCCTAAGTTCCCAGTGCCTTTTTGCCATGCACCGGGGGGTGCGCATCGCCAAAATTGATTTTCAGAGATATACACTCACCCTAACTGCAATCACCTTTCCGCAGTCACCATTATGACATAGAACCTACAACCACATGGTTTCTGTAAGAAAAAAGAGGAACCTACAACAACCTGATTATTGCTAAATCACACATACAATACCAAAAAATTATCACAGGGTTGCTAGCAGTCCTAACAACTACTACATGGTCATTTCTGTTTTACTGTTGTTGTGGTGGTCCAAGGAGATATTATTTTAGGACTTTTCTGACAAGAAGAGATGTTGCTACGTCACAATAACTTTATAAGTTTGTTAAAACATTTTTTTTTATAATTTTCCTGTTAGCTAATCTTAAGTGAACTTAATTCTGTGACATGTCTGCTTTTAACTGAAATTCAGAGAACCTCTGCCTTGCCAATTTCAAGGTCCTCTTTTAGTTGGCTTTGCCTGAAGTGCTTTGGTCTGGTCAGTTTATAGCCAGTCTCAGGTCTTTGGAAAAGACTTCCCTGACATCAATCCCCCCTCCTGTGGCTATCTGACTCTGTGGAGGCAGAGTCCAGAATATGAACAGATAAAGGTTGATTGTTGCCAGGGGGTGTAATCATAGAGACTGAGATTAACCTGTAGGTATCTTGTCATGTCAGGATTGTTAAGCACATTTGTCTTAACCCATTTAAAAAGCAAGTGACAATTAACATAAGGGGAATATTTAAGTGTACAACCATAGAAAGAGGTAAAAAAAGTTCAGAGTGGCGATTTAAATTTTTTTAGAGTGGGAAGTTGGGTGGAGAACTAGAAGGTCTTGCTGTAAAAGTAATAACATCAACATTGTCTCAAAATATATTGTCCATTTTAAGGCTAAATAGTATTTGTAGCTCATCTCTGTATGTCATCATTCTCTGTGGTTAGAAGGAAGCCTTCTCTGAATGTTGTGAATGATGATGGTGTTATCCAGTAAGGAGGAGTAGAGGATGCTGGTAGTCTGGAATTCCTAGATCACAGGTACAAAGGGTTGTGCCTTCCCTGGAGGAAAACAACAAATCTATCTACAAACAGGAACACAGTAACAATCAGTGTGGCCCGTAGCCATGTACCGTACATACAGAGTGTAACCCAGGCAGAGACTGTGATTAATCTGTAGGTATCTACCTACAAACAGGAATACAGTAACAATCAGTGTGGCCCGTAGCCATGTACCGTACATACAGAGTGTAACCCAGGCAGAGACTGTGATTAACCTGTAGATATCTACCTACAAACAGGAATACAGTAACAATCAGTGTGGCCCGTAGCCATGTACTGTACATACAGAGTGTAACCCAGGCAGAGACTGTGATTAACCTGTAGGTGTCTACCTACAAACAGGAATACAGTAACAATCAGTGTGGCCCATAGCCATGTACTGTACATACTGAGTGTAACCCAGACAGAGACTGTGATTAACCTGTAGGTATCTACCTACAAACAGGAATACAGCAATAATCAGTGTGGCCTGTAGCCATGTACTGTACATACAGAGTGTAACCCAGGCAGAGACTGTGATTAACCTGTAGGTATCTACCTATAAACAGGAATACAGTAATAATCAGTGTGGCCCGTAGCCATGTACTGTACATACAGAGTGTAACCCAGGCAGAGACTGTGATTAACCTGTAGGTATCTACCTATAAACAGGAATACAGTAACAATCAGTGTGGCCTGTAGCCATGTACCGTACATACAGAGTATAACCTAGGCAGAGACTGTGATTAACCTGTAGGTATCTACCTACAAACAGGAATACAGTAACAATCAGTGTGGCCTGTAGCCATGTACCGTACATACAGAGTGTAACCCAGGCAGAGACTGTGATTAACCTGTAGGTGTCTACCTACAAACAGGAATACAGTAACAATCAGTGTGGCCCGTAGCCATGTACTGCACATACAGAGTGTAACCCAGACAGAGACTGTGATTAACCTGTAGGTGTCTACCTACAAACAGGAATACAGTAACAATCAGTGTGTCCCTTAGCCATGTACCATACATACTGAGTGTAACCCAGACAGAGACTGTGATTAACCTGTAGGTATCTACCTACAAACAGGAATACAGTAACAATCAGTGTGGCCCGTAGCCATGCACTGTACATACAGAGTGTAACCCAGGCAGAGACTGTGATTAACCTGTAGGTATCTACCTACAAACAGGAATACAGTAACAATCAGTGTGGCCCGTAGCCATGTACTGTACATACAGAGTGTAACCCAGGCGGAGACTGTGATTAACCTGTAGGTATCTACCTACAAACAGGAATACAGTAACAATCAGTGTGGCCCGTAGCCATGTACCGTACATACAGAGTGTAACCCAGCTAGAGACTGTGATTAACCTGCAGGTATCTACCTACAAACAGGAACACAGTAACAATCAGTGTGGCCTGTAGCCATGTACTGTACATACAGAGTGTAACTCAGGCAGAGACTGTGATTAACCTGTTGGTATCTACCTAAAAACAGGAATACAATAACAATCAGTGTGGCCCATAGCCATGTACTGTACATAGAGAGTGTAACCCAGGCAGAGACTGTGATTAACCTGTAGGTATCTACCTACAAACAGGAATACAATAACAATCAGTACGGCCTGTAGCCGTGTACCGTACATACAAAGTGTAACCCAGGCAGAGACTGTGATTAACCTGTAGGTATCTACCTACAAACAGGAATACAGTAACAATCAGTGTGGCCCGTAGCCATGTACCGTACATACAAAGTGTAACCCAGGCAGAGACTGTGATTAACCTGTACATATCTACCTACAAACAAGAATACAATAACAATCAGTATGGCCCATAGCCATGTACTGTACATACTGGCCCAGATATTCAGAAGAGTTGTACAATGCACAACTGACTTGCACAAGCGCAACCATAGAAATGCACCCTGGAGCCATATTCAAACAACCTGACTGCGCAGTGCAAAATCCATTGTGCCGATGTGCAACAGTAATGTATGCGGCCAGTACAGAGCACTGGCCACTTAATACTACACTCAATTCCTACTAGCAGTCAGTGGCTGAACACTGGTCAGTGCAGATTACTGGCCACTTAATACTACACTCAATTCCCACTAACACTCAGTGACTGAACACTGGTCAGTGCAGATTACTGGCCACTTAATACTACACTCAATTCCCAACACTCAATGGCTAAACACTGGTCAGTGCTGATCACTGGCCACTTAATACTACACTCAATTCCCACTAACACTCAATGGCTGAACACTGGTCAGTGCTGATTACTGGCCACTTAATACTACACTTTATTCTCTTTTAAAGTTTACTAACAACAACCAGAATGCTCCAGAGAACGCTTCATGGATTATCATATTGGTTCCTTCCATTAGGTGCCCTCCTCCTCAATTTATCACCTTCCCCCCGGAGAGATGGTGCTTCCCTCTCGCAGTCAACTCATATACACTATCCAGGTCCTCATTACACTGGCACAGATCCCCTGGGGACCACCTCCACCTGCCAGATACCCTTGTCACTATCTGTTCCTCCTCATACCATAGTCATCCTCTCCAGGGCAGTCTTCTATGCATCTCGCATCTCCCATCATCTATACCCCAGTTCTTCACCCCCTGCCCCAACCTATCACTCCAAGGTATGGAGTCTATTCCTTAAAGTTATGTTTAACGGCTTTAAGAAGCTTCTCCTCTTACTGCTGCTGTGCTCCAGTAATATTTAATTAAATACAGGTCCAACTATACTGATAGAAGCACCCTCCAATTCACCTCAGTTTAAAGGACTAAGCTTCCTCCACATTAACGCCTGTAGCATCCTAAAAATCTAGACCTCTTACAGGCTTGGGCTTTGTCATACCAAACCAGACATCTTAGTGATTTCAGAAACCTGGCTAAAAAACTCCACATTGGATCATTCCATAAACATTCCATCCTACAACGTCTTCAGAACAGACGGAGAGCAGAGGTGGGGGAGGGTCGCTATTTATGTATTGGACAAATACTCAGTTTCCATTACTGACTCCTCCACAGTGATTAAAGACTTTGAAAGCCTGACCCTAAAACTGTCACTCCTCTCTGACAAGTCCCTACTCATCACAGGCTGCTACAGACCTCCATCTGGGATCCACGCTATACTGTCCCACCTGTCCAAATTACTGGAGACATCTAACTCTGAAAAAATTATCCTGGGAGACCTCAGTCTTGACTGATTATCATCCTGCTCTAAACCCCTCAGGGATGTCTGCGATAAATACATCCTTTCGCAGCTTAGCCAAGTGCCTGCTAGACCAAACCCCCAAAATCCAGCTAACAGTTCAATTTTAGACCTAATCTTTGTAAACAAGCCACACAAATTTATATATTCAGGTGCCTTTCACAATGATTTAAGCAACCATAAGGCTGTTGCTTGTGTAAGGACTGCTCCCAGGCTCACACCCTTCGCCAATTTCACTTTTAAAAGGAGCTTCTGCAAATTCAACCCAGTAGCTTTCCAATTCGACCTTGAAATGATTAGATGGCAAGTCTTCTACCTCGCTCGCTCTGTACCGGAGGCCTGGCTGCTATTTCAAACCCTCATCTTGATGGTTATCAACAGGCATGCAACCAGAACAAAGCATAGACCCTTCAAAAGATCTTGTCCATGGTTTACCCCTCTCTGGTCTGAGGGAGGAGCTTGTTCGTCTCCATGCTGACCTGGCAAGGATTCGGGAAACCTGCTCCCCCACCCAGGGACAACCCAGGCCACCACCACTACCTCAGAGGCTGCCAAGAAAGAGGAGTGGTTGGACCACAGTGGGCTCAGGGAGGGTGAGGGTCGTGGAACAGAGGTACATCCCTCCATTTGTGCCATGCCACAATTCATTCACCACTCTGGCGGAGCATGGTTCCTCTATGGAGGCACCCACAGTGGAGACCAAGGAGGATGCTGGGAACCTCCACAATGGAGACCCACAGAAGGATGGCACAGGACACCACAGGGGAATGAAACAACTCCTGGTGGGGGACTCAATTGTTAGGGGGTAGAACTGGAGAAAGGAGGGGAAAGGGAGATAAGGTGCCTGCCCGGTGCCATGGCTTGGAGGGACAGGAAACAAATCCTCAGGACTGTGGAAGCAGCTGCAAGGGGGAGTGAGCTGGATGTCATTATCCACCTAGGGACACATGACCTGGCTGAGAATGGGATCAGAGCAATGCAACAGGAGTTTGTGGAGTTGGGAAGGAGCCTTAGACAAGTAGCACACACGGTAACTTTATCGGAAGTGCTACCTGTTTATGGCATGGATGATGCTAGGGTACTCCACATCATGGGATTCAATGACTGGTTGAAAAACTGGTGCAGAGCTCAGGGATTTGGCTTCATTGGGGACTGGGGCTCCACCTGTGGAGGGATGCAGGCCTATATAGGCGTGATGGTCTGCATCTATCCAGGAGGGGAACCAGGATCCTAGGTGATAGGTTTAAATGTTTCATTGGCAAGAATTTAAACTAGCTAAGGGGGGAGGCACTGAAAAGGAGAAGGGAAATCCTAGCCCCCCAAAAAATCAGAGTAGTTAGTGAGGTAAACACCAAGATAGAGCAGTCAATAGGGAGAACGGCAGGGTTAAAAGGAGAAAAATACAAAGGCAGTAATGACAGGGATGGGGCAAAAAGAAATAACACCATAAAAAAATGGAGGGTAATGAGTACCAATGCCCTTAGTCTAGGTAAAAAGCTCCCCAAAATGGTGGCATTGATGGAAGAGGGATGCTGGGTTATGGTGGCAGTCACATAAACATGGTACACAGAGAACCATGACTGGGATGTCAACATACCAGGGTACACAATCTACAGGAGGGACAGGGAGGGAAGAAAAGGAAGAGTAGCTCTCTATGTAAGGGAAGGTATCAAAGCAACCAAACTAAAGGATAAACAGGGAGGAGAGGAGGCACTGTGGGTCACCCTGGAGACTGGAAATGGCACCACAATCCACACTGGAGTTGTATACAGACCCCCATCTCAGAGGGAGGAAATGGACAAGGAAATGATAGAAGGCACCCTTGGGATGGCAGAGAAAGGAGAGATATTGCTGAAGGGGGGACCTGAATATGCCAGATGTTAACTGGAGCACCTTTGCTGCAGCCACATTGAAGAGCAGGGCCATTCTCAATGCCCTACAGGGGGCATGCCTCAAACAGCTAGTTTTGGAACCCACTCAGGAGGGAGCAATCTTAGACCTGGTACTCTGAAATGGGGATGGAGAGAGGATCTCTGATCTTGCACTGGGTAGTCATCTGGGAACAAGTGACCACCAAACAGTGTGGTTCACGATAAATTTAGCTGTAGAGTCAAGCCATGCAAAAGTGAAGGTACTGGACATCAGGAGGGATGATTTTGTCAAAATAGGAGAGTGCCTCAGCAAAGCACTAGCAAACAGTCAAGAATGTGTGGTGGAGCAACAATGGGAAAACATCAAAACCACCATCACAGAGGCAACAAGCCTTTGTGAGAAGCAAATAAACAAATCAAAACAAAGGAAAAAAACCACTATGGTTCTCAAAAGAAATGTCGGGGAATGTAAGGGAGAAAAAGATAGCATTCAGGAAGTATAAGGAAACATAAAAGGAGCAGGACAGAGAACTGTACCAGTTAAAGCAGAAGGAAGTGGGGAAGGCAGTCAGAATAACAAAGGACCAAACTGAGGAAAAGATAGCCAACTTGGTTAAGAAGGGGGATAAACCTTTTATAGGTACATTAGGGAGCAAAGAAAGACTAAGGCAGTGATACTGAGGCTGAATAAAGAAGAAGGTGGTTGGGCAGAGAGTGACAGTGAAAAAGCAGGGATACTGGACGAATACTTCTGCTCAGTATTCACAATGGAAAAGCAGGGGAGATTTGTAATCCAGTCAATAGAAGCACTCTGGAGAGGGGGATTGATATCAGTCCTGTCACAGAAGAAAGTGTTCTGAAAGAACTCTTAAAACAGAAGGTGGATAAATCAGTGGGGCTTGATGGGATTCACCCCAGAATTCTAAAAGATCAAAGGGAAGAACTAGTAACACCACTGATAACCCTTTTTAATAAATCATGGGAGGATGGTGTGGTACCTGAGGACTGGAGGAGGGAGGATGTGATTCCCCTACACAAAAGTGGGAGCGAGACAGAGGCAGGAAACTACAGACCTGTCAGTTTGACATCTGTGGTAGGGAAAATGATGGAATCACTTCTGAAGGAAAGAATTGTTGAGTACCTAGAGGCCAGTGGAGCACTGGACCCAAGGCAGCATGGATTCACAGCAGGAAGATCATTTCAGACAAATCTAATTGATTTCTTTGACTGGGTGACGAAAGTAGTAGACCAGAGAGGGGCTGTGGACATGGCCTACCTAGACTTTAGCAAGGCATTTGACACAGTCCCGCACAAAAGATTAATAAACAAATTAGCCAGCATGGGAGTGGGTCCCAGGGTGGTAGCCTGAGTAAAACACTGGCCAGACAACAGGAAACAGAGGGTAATAGTAAATGGAGTCCACAGTGAAGAAAGAGGGGTTACTAGTGGGGTACTGCAGGGTTCAGTACTGGGGCTGGTCCTTTTTAATGTCTTTATAAGTGACATTACATAGGGACTGAAAGGAAAAGTATGTCTCTTTGCAGATGACACAAAGATCTGCAACAGGGTTGATATGCAAGGTGGGGTGGAAAGGATGAAAAGGGATTTGACAAGGTTGGAGGAATGGTCAAATGTATGGCAGCTTAGATTCAATGCAAAGAAGTACAAAGTAATGCACCTGAGAAACAAAAACCCAGGAGAAGAATACAGAATGGGAAGTGAGATACTGACAACAACAAAAATGGAAAGGGACCTGGGGATAGTCATATCAGATGACCTAAAGGTGGCCAGCAATGTGAGAAGGCAGTAAGGAGGGCTGGGGGGATACTGGGATGCATAGGGAGAGGCATCACCAGTAGAAAACAGGAAGTTGTTGGCCCTCTATATAGACAGTTGGTAAGACCACATCTGAAGTACTGTGTACAGTTTTGGACACCCTATCTTTGCAAAGACATAGACAGGGTGGCGGCTGTCCAGAGGAGGGCGACCAAAATGGTGCAGGGTCTGCACCAGAAGTCATATGAAGAAAGACTAATGGAACTTACAATGTATAGCCTCAAGGAAAGGAGGGAGAGGGGGGACATGATAGAAACTTTCAAATACCTCAAGGGAATCAACAAAGTCCAAGATGGTAGCATCTTTCAGAAAAAGAGATGTGCAAGAACAAGGGAGCACAATTTGAAGATAGAGGGGGATGGCTCAGAAGTAATTTGAGGAAATATTTCTTCACAGAGAGGGTTATAGATGCATGGGATGGCCTTTCTGAGGAGGTCATAGAGTCAGAAACAGTGGAGGAATTCAAGAATGCATGGGACAGACATAAGGGAATTCTAGTTGGGGGTATGAGGAAGTAGGCTGTTGGTTAACTAGGATCCGCAGCTTATTCGTTAGGTAGAGAAATGGGCAGACTAGGTCAGCCAAGCAGTCCTTCTCTGCCATCAAATTCTATGTTTCTATGTTTCTAAGTCTGCCATTCATACTAGAGATGCCCTCTAGAAGAAAGCCTGAAAAAACAATTTGCCAACGGACCAAGCATCATTTAGGGCAGCCAGGAACTCCTGCACAAAACTCGTATGGATAGCAAAGGCTGACAACTTTCATACTGTCTTGAAGTCATCTAAAAACAACCAAGCCAAGTTCTGGCAGATATTGAAAGACATTGAGGGACCTAACCAATCTTCATCCCTAACTTCCAAAATTGTACACAACAACCACACATTTACCGTCGAGCAGGATATTCTAGCAAAGTTAAATAACCATTTCGCTACCATGGGGCTAGCCTTTGACTCTTCGCCTACATGTAAACTGCTCATTCTCATGGATGGTTTGGCCTGCACCCCCTCCAGTCTCAGCCACCATTTATACTAACAAATTCTCCTTCAGCCCAGGTTTTTGCAAACAAGTCGAAGACCTTTTGCTATCCTTAGATATGAAAAAAGTGCGGCAGCCAACCAAATTGAACCTTTCTTTCTTGTATTGGGCCACTGCATCCTTACCACTCCCATTACACCTCTTTAATTTCTCCCTCTCCCAAGGTACCTTCCCACAATCATGGAAAACAGATCACATCATTCCCCTTTTCAAATCCGGAGATCCGTGTGATCTCAATAATTACTGGCCCATCTCCTTGCTGCCGATCCTATCCAAACTTCTGGAGAAAGTTGTCAACTCGCAGTTATGAGATTTTCTTGAAAACAACAACACTCTCAACCCTCTCCAGTCTGGCTTCAGGCCTAGACACAGCATTACCTCCCCTTTAGCTAAAGGGATGAATGACTGGCAAGTCACACTGGACGCTAAGAACTATGTCTGTGCCTTTTTCCTGGACCTGAGTAAGGCATTCAACACTGTTGACCATGACCTACTCATAGCTATATTACCCATTATTGGGCGTGACAACACAGCAGTATCTTAGTTTAATGATTACCTTGTTGGAAGGCAGCAACAAGTAATATCCTAGAGTACTAACTCCCCTCCAAAAATCCTTCAAAAAGAGGATTTCCAAAATGTTCAATTTTGGGACTCCTCTTATTTGCTAATTACATTATTAACATTAACTCTGGCTTCAGTAAAACCAGTGTTCATCTCTTTGCGGATGACACTGTGCTCTGCATCAACCGTCACTCCCTTTAGCAGGTCTGTGCAGAATTATGGCAATACTTTAATATCCTACAATACAATATTCTCCACCTGAAGCTACTCCTTAACACTAAAAACTAAAGCCATGATCTTATCCCCCCATGCCCATCCAATCTGTGCCTCCAACACTGTCCCTATCTGTCTGATATGGACCCTGCTAAGAAAGCCACTAGAAATAGTGGACAAATTCAAATATCTTGGCTTCTGGCTTGACCAAAAGCTATACTTATCTGTGCACTTGGAAGAACTAACCAAAAAACTCAGACAGAACTGGGTGTCTTCTACTGGAACAAACACCTCCTTACCTGCAGTGCTAAATTAAGATTGGCCCAGAATACCTTCCTACCTCTATTAGACTATGTGGATTTCATATATGCTCATTACCCTCTAGCCTCACTAACCAAACTGGACACCCTTTATCATAGGGCTATCCGCTTCATTACTAATGACCCTTAAAACACTCACCATTATGTCCTGAATAATCATATCGATTGGTCTTCACTGAAAACCAGGTGAATAAAAAATGCTGTCCTTTGAACTTTTAGAGCACCAACTGATAAACTTCTTCAATATGTGTCAGACCTCTTCACTCTTTCCAAAGGATCTTACTCGCTCTGAAAATATTCACACTGGTTGCTTGATGTTCCCAGGGCCAGAACTCGGCATGGAGAGTTTGCTATATGTCATACACTTCCTACCATCTGGAACTGCAGCCACAGTACTCTAAACCTCTCAAGACTAGCTGGGCTATCGGCCTTCAAATCCTTACTGAGTGCCGTTCTCAAGGAAAGGGCTTGATAGCTGTGCAGTATAAATTACTTGTAGGAAGATCTTGTAAGTAGGGGGAGTGGCTTAGCTAGAAGAAAGCTAAATTTAAAGACTGCCTTAGAAATATTCTGCTAGAAGCTTGGCAGAAGACACCAGGAGGAAGGAGTGCTGTATGACTGGACTTCTCTACTGGGACTATATTGCCCTCCTTCTCACCCAAAGCTAGTTGTATTTTTATAGGCACAGGATTTGACTGACAACAGAAACTTCCTGTTTGGGAGCAGGAAGTGAGTGATCACAGAGCCACCATAGACCCACCATCCTAGAAGGGTAAGAGTAGCTTTCTGGCCCACTCTAGCTGCTGGAGGTCTGCCTCTGAGCAAGTAAGGGGTCTACTGAGAAATATAGGATCTTCTTGTCTCAGAACAGGACAATCAGGAGCTTAAAGGGCACAGAGGCAGAAAGTAAGTAGAGAGAGAAGGAAAAAAAAAACAGAGGAAAGAGTAAGGATTCCAAACAACCTTTAAGGGGCCAGAAATAAGACATGATGGGAGTGGTGCAGTGCAGTGGCTGTGGGGCAGCAGTCTTCCGGGAGACGTTCTGGAGGATGTGGTGTTGTCCCATCTGCAGACACCTCTCTGGGCTGAGGGAGGAAGTTGTTCATCTCTAGGCTGAGTTGGGCAGGATTTGTGGGACCTCCTCTTTCATCCAGGGACCACCAGTGCCACTGCCATTGTCTCAGAGATTGCCAAGAAAGAGGAGTGATTGGACCACAGTGGGCTCAGGGAGGGTGAGGGTGGTGGAACAGAGACACATCCCTCCAGTTGTACCTCTCCACAATTTCTATGCCATTCTGGCAAAGTGTGGTTCCTCTATCAAGGCACCCACAATGGAGACCAAGGAGGATGCTGGGAACCTCCACAAAGGAGACCCACAGGAGGGTGGCATGGGACCCCACAGGAGAAGGAAACAACTCTTGGTGGGGGACTCCATTGTTAGGAAGGTAGAACTGGGGGAGGAAGGGGAGAGGGAGGTAAGGTGCCCACCTGGCACCATGGCTTGGAGGGACAGGGAGCGAATCCTCAGGATTGCCAGAGCAGCTGCAGAGGGGAGGGAGCTGGATGTCATTGTCCACCTAGGGACAAATGACCTGGCTAAGAAAGGGATTAGAGCAGTGCAGGAAGAGTTTATGGCATTGGGGAGGGGCCTTAGACAAGTAGCACACACAGTAACCTTCTAGGAGGTGCTGCCCATCTATGGCGTAGGAGAGGCTAGGGTGTTCTGCACCATGGGATTCAATCAATGGTTGAAAAACTGGTGCAGAGCTCAGGGATTTGACTTCATTGGGGACTGGGGGTCCACCTGGAGTGATGCAAGCCTATACTGGCATGATGGGCTGCATCTGTCCAGGAGGGGAACCAAGATCCTAGGTGATAGGTTTAAATGCTTCATTGGCAAGCATTTAAACTAGCCAAGGGGAGAGGCACTGTAAAGGAGCAGGGAAATCCTAGCTCCCCCAAAAAATCATGGTAGTAAATGCAGTAAACACCAACATAGAGGTGTCGATAGGGAGAAGGGCAGGGGTAAATGGGGAAAGTGACAAAGGCAAGAAGGATAGGGATGGGGCAAAAAGGAGTATGGCCATCAGGAAATGGAGGGTAATGAGTACCAATGCCCGTAATCTGGGCAACAAGCTCCCTGAACTGGTGGCCTTGATGGAAGAAGGATGCCTGGATATCGTAGCACTCACAGAAACATGGTACACAGAGAACCATGACTGGGATGTTAACATACCAGGGTACATAACCTACAGGAGAGACAGGCAGGGGAGAAGAGGGGGAGGAGTAGCTCTCTATGTAAAGGAAGGGACAAACAAAAGCAACTGAACAAAAGAGGAAACAGGGAAGAGAGGAGGCACTGTGGGTCATCTTGGAGACTGAAAAGGGCACCACAATCCACACAGGGGTTGTGTACAGACCCCCATGTCAGGGGGAGGGAATGGACAAGGATATGATAGAAGGCATTCTTAGGATGGCAGAGAAAGGGGATATACTGTTGTTGGGAGACCTGAATATGCCAGATGTTAACTGGAGCACATTTGCTGCAGTCACATCCAAGAGCAGGTCCATTCTTGATGCCCTACAGGTGGCAGGCCTCAGACAGCTAGTTTCAGAACCCACTCATGAGGGAGCAATCTTAGACCTTGTACTCTCAAATGGGGGCAGTGAGAGGATCTCGGATCTAGAAGTGGGTTGCCATCTTGGAACAAGTGACCATCAAACAGTGTGGTTCGTGTTAAACTCAACTACAGAGTCAAGCCATACAAAGTGAGGGTACTGGACTTCAGGAGGGCTGACTTTGGCAAGATGGGAGAATGCCTCAGAAAAGCACTAGCAAACAGGTTAGAAGAAGGGGTGAAGCAACAATGGGGAATCATTAGAACTGCCATCACAGAGGCAACAAACCTTTTTCTGAAGCAAATAAACAAATCAAAATGAAAGAAAAAGCCACTATGGTTCTCAAAAGAGGTGACTGGGAAAGTCAGGGAGAAAAAGATTGCATTCAGGAAGTATAAGGAAACACAGAAGGAGCAGGACAGAGAGCTGTACCAGTTAAGGCAGAAGGAAGCAGGGAGGGAAGTCAGAATAGCAAAGGCCTAAACTGAGGAAAAGATAGCCAACTCGGTTAAGAAGGGGGATAAAACCTTTTATAGGTACATCAGCGAGCGTAGAAACACAAAGGGAGGGATAGTGAGGCTAAATAGAATGAATGGTGGATGGGCAGAGGGGGACAGTGAAAAAGCAGGGATACTGAACGAATATTTCTGCTCAGTATTCACAAAAGAGGAGGGGGTAGTGCCTAATCCAATTAACAGAAGCACTCTTGATAAGGAGGTCGATCCCAGTCCTTTCACAGAAGAAAGGGTTCTGCAAGAACTCCTAAAACTGAAGGTGGACAAAGCAATGAGACCTGATGAAATTCACCCCAGAATTCTAAAAGAATTAAGGGGGAACTAGTGAAACCACTGACTACTCTTTTTAACAAATCATGGGAGGATGATGTGGTACCCGAGGACTGGAGGAAGGTGGATGTGATTCCCCTTCACAAAAGTGGGACCAAGACAGTGGCAGGAAACTACAGACCTGTCAGTTTGACCTCTGTGGTAGGGAAAGTGATGGAGTCACTTCTGAAGGAAAGAATTGTTGAGTACCTAGAGGCCAGTGGGGCACAGGACCCAAGGCAGTATGGCTTCACAGAGGGAAGGTCATGTCAGATGAATCTAATAGATTTCTTTGACTGGGTGACCAAAGTAGTAGACCAGGGAGGGGCTGTGGACATGGCCTACCTAGACTTTAGCAAGGCATTTGACACAGTCCCGAACAAAAGATTAATAGTCAAATTAACCAGCCTGGGAGTGGGTCCCAGGGTGGTAGCCTGGGTAAAACATTGGCAGGACAACAGGACACAGAAGGTAATTGTAAATGGAGTCAACTCTGAAGAAAGAGGGGTTACTAGTGGGGTACCGCAGGGTTCAGTACTGGGTCCAGTGCTTTTTAATGTCTTTATAAATGACATTGCAGAGGGACTGGAAGGAAAAGTATGCCTCTTTGCAGATGACTCAAAGATCTGCAACACAAGGAGGTGTGGAAAGGATGAGAAGGGACTTGGCAAGGTTGGAGGAATGGTCAGAAGTATGGCAGCCAAGATTCATTGCAAAGAAGTGCAAAATAATGCACCTGGGAAACAAGAACCCAGGGGAAGAATACACAATTGGGGGGGGAGGTAGTAACAACAACAAAAAAGGAAAGTGACCTGGGGGTAATCATATCAGATGACCTTATGGTTAGCAAGCAATGTGAGAAGGCAGTAGGGAGGGCTGGAGGTATACTGGGATGCATAGGGAGAGGCATCACCAGCAGAAAACAGGAAGTTGTTATCCCTCTGTACAGACAGTTGGTGAGACCCCATCTGGAGTACTGCATCCAGTTCTGGAGACCCCATCTCCACAAGGACATAGAGAGGATAGAGGCAGTCCAGAGGAGGGCAACTAAAATGGTGCAGGGTCTGCAAGAGAAGCCGTATGAGGAGAGACTAAAGGAGCTTAATATATATCCCTTGAGGAAAGAAGGGAGAGGGGGAACATGATAGAAACTTTTAAGTACCTCAGTGGAATCAACAAAGTCCAAGAGGGTAGCATCTTTCAGAAAAAGAGACATGCAAGAACAAGAGGACACAATTTAAAGATGGGGGGGGCGGTTCAGGGGCAATGTGAGGAAGTATTTTTTCACAGAGAGGGTAGTGGATGCATGGAACAGTCTTCCTGAGGAGGTTGTGGGGTCTAGAACTGTGGGAGAATTCAAGAATGCATGGGACAGACATAAGGCAATTCTTGTGGGGGGCAGAAAGAAATAGGCTGTTGGTTAACTAGGATCTTTGACCTATCCTGTAGGTAGGGAAATGGGCAGACTAGGCAGGCCAAGCAGTCCTTATCTGCCGTCAAAGCTATGTTTCTATGTAACCCGTACCTGCTTCCCCTAACTGCTGCTCCTCATCATCTCCACCACCATCTCTCTAACCCTAATCCAGATTGTGCTCACCGGCAACCTCCGTCAAATTAGTTGGCACACCATGGCCTACCCACCCTTATTGCCACCTCCGAAATTTCCTGCCCACCTCACCCTCCCTTTTCTCCACCCACATCAGTGTAGTCTGCTCCTTCTATGCCCCATCCCATCTCATTGTTATTTGTTCTGCACGGCTCTTAACTTGATCAGCGTGCTATAACATGCTAAACTTTTTTCTTTTGTTTCTCCTAGCACTTATTTTGCTGGTTACTTGTCAACATTTGTTAGTTAATTTGCATTGTTTCTGTATTGTATTATGACTGATATCCTTATAGGTTATAGCCAATTGCATATCATTGTTCACAGTATGCACTATGTATCTTGGTTGAGTCTGTGTATACCATCTATGTTCCTATGTTGTACCCTGTGTATTTTTGTACCCCAGGCCCACCTTGTAAATGAGTCCACTCATTGGTGTTTCTTTCCTCTTAAAATAAAGATTGATTGATTGATTGATTGATTGAAGTCCCTTTAACCAGCCGGGAACAAAAAAGCATAAGAAACTGGAGAACGGGGCTACAAGAGATGGGCAAAAAAAGGCCATCTTCCCCACCCCCAGATGTCGACAGGTAAACTTGGAGCTGAAGAATTTAATAGATCAAGGGCCCCATATTTAGAGCCAGATGGCTACGTGTGCACACAGGGGCACCACATGACAAATTAGAGCCGGACGGCTCTGGCAGCATATTCAAATGGACAGTGAGATCCAAACTGACCGTGCTATCTGTCTGAATATGATTTGATTTCATAAAATGTATTATTAAACAGGAAACAATTTGTTAGGACAAGAGATGGTAATGTTTTCTAGTACTATGACTACTTCAGCTGAATCTGATCAACATGCTGAATCCTTAAAGAAGAAAAATGAAAGACATAGTGATCACCACCACCCAGGCAAGCAACAAGTTACACATCACATCAGTCAAGTACAGTGCATATATAAACAAGCATTTGTCAATGCCGAATGTTGATTGCGTTGCTGTGTTGAGCTTGCTCACTGCCCCTCTGTCACTCGCTCAGTGTGTGTCTCCCCGTGCTGCAGGCTGCTGTTTTGTACTGGGCTCCTGCCAGCATTGGCACCTTGTTCTGCCCACTAAGAAATCTGCAACTGTCCCGACAGAGCTCCGTTGAGGTGGCTCACTCCCCCTCACTCACTCGCTCATTCTGGTTCTCCTGGCACTGCAGGCTGCCCTGTTGTACTGGGCTCCTGCCTGTGTTGGTGGCTTTTCTGCCCACAAAGAAATCTGTAGCAGTCCCGACACAGGTCTGTTGAGCCTGCTGACTCCCCCTCTCTCACGCGCCCATTCCGTTTCTGCCGGCGCTGCAGCCTGCCCTTTTCCATTGGGCTCCTGCCTGCGTTGCCACCTTCGTCTGCCCACAAAGAAATTTGCAGCAGTTACAATAGAGCTCCATTGAGCTTGTTCACCCCCCCTCTCTCACTCGCTCATTCTGGTTTTCCCGCCAGTGCAGGCTGCCCTTTTAGTACTGGGACCCTGTATGCATTGCTGCCTTTTTCTGCCCACAAACAAATCTGCAGCAGTCCCAACAGAGCTCTGTTGAGCTCACTCACTCCCCCTCCCTTACTCACTTATTCTGTGTCTCCTGCCACTGCGGGCTGGCCTTTTCTACTGGGCCCCTGACTACTTTGATGCCTTTTTCTGCCCACAAAGAAATCCGCAGCAGTCCTGACAGTGCTCCGGTGAGTTCGCTCACTCCCCCTCCCTCCCTCATTCGCTCTCTCGTCCTGTTTCTCCCAGTACTGCAGGCTGCCCTTTTGTACTGGGCTGTTGCGTTGGGGCCTTTTTCTGCCCACAAACAAATCCGCAGCAGTCCTGACAAAGCTCAGTTGAGCTCAGTCACTCCTCCCTCTCACTCGTTCAATCTTAATCTGTCCCAAACACTGATTTCCCACGGTGACCGTGCTATTCTCTGGCAGGAGTGCAAAAACATATTTTAGCCAGAATGTGAAAAATGGCAGCTGTACTGTTCATAAGGAGGTGTGAAAAAGTGCCACTGTTGAAAATGTGGCATGAAAATATTACAAATTTGTGAAGTTACAAGGGTGCATGGAAACAGTTCAACACACGCTTGTAACATAGTCATGTTATGGAGTTTCGTCACCAAATTTTCAACATAGGGCTTTTAGGACTTCTGCTCATGAACAGTGACACTGTCATTGTCTTAATCTGTCCTGAACACTGATTTCCCACAGAGACCGCGTTATTCTGTGCTGCAAGTGTGAAAGCACATTTCAGACAGGATGTGAAAAATGACAGCTGTACTGCTCATAAGGAGGTATGACAAAATGCCACTGTTGAAAATCTGGCATGACAATATTACAAATCTGCGAAGTTACAAGTGTGTGTGGAAAGTGTGCAACGCACACTTGTAACACAGTCATTTGATGGGCTATCATCAACAAATTTTCTACCAATGCATTTTAGGACCTCTGCTCATGAACAGTATCACTGTCATTTTCTTAATCTGTCCTGGACAGTGATTTCCCACAGCGACTGCTCTATACTGCGCCGGAAGTGCGAAAACACATTTCAGCCAGGATAAGAAAAATGACAGCTGCACTGTTCATAAGTAGGTGTGGGAAAATGGCAATGTTGAAAATCTGGAGTGAAAATATTATAAATTCGCGATGTTACGAGCGTGCGTGCAAACTGTGCAACACACGCTCGTAACAGTCATTTTATGGATTATCATTACCAAATTTTCAACACAGCCATTTCAGAACCTCTACTCATGAACAGTGTCACCGTTATTTTCTTACTCTGTCCCGAACACTGATTTCCCACAGTGACCGCGCTATTCTGTGCCACAAGTGCGAAAACACTAGAAGGGGGACAGGATCAGAT
Organism: Neoceratodus forsteri; assembly: GCA_016271365.2. Lineage (NCBI taxonomy): Eukaryota > Metazoa > Chordata > Ceratodontiformes > Ceratodontidae > Neoceratodus > Neoceratodus forsteri. The sequence continues at coordinate 16,655,705 of CM028129.1, read as the reverse complement.
CTACAGTACAGTAGCTTCTTCTTGTTGTTTTTTACATTGTTTCTTGTGGATTCTACTTGGTAGAAGGTTATTTCTTTCCTTTCTTACTACTAAGGGGCTAGCAGGGTATTGTTTGGGGCTGTTGGAATTTTGAAACCTGTTTTGGTAGCTATAAGTGGGCTCATTTGTTTGATGATTCACTGTGTGGCAGACTGCATTTGTGGAGGCCTATTTCTTCTATTTTAAAATATAATTGGTGTGATTTTACTGGATCTGTTTCTTTGAATTGGAGACCTATATCTTCTAATTCCAAGCCTATTTTGATGTGTTGTTGGTGAAGCTGTTTGAATTGGAGTCCTGTTTCTTTGGGTAGCAAATCTATTTGGGGGGCTTTGAGTAGAATTATGATTCATTGTTGCTGGCTTCACTAGCTGCAAAGTTTTAGTGCAGAGTGGGGGAAGAGTGCTAATGGTCTGACCAGAGGCCTCAGCTACCTGATTGTTTCTGGAAGACTTGGGCTGGTCCCACCCCAAACCCCTCAACCCCGTCCATGATTTCCTTTATACCAGGGTTCTGACATCACTTCCTCAAATGGGCAAGGATATGTACCTGTCATAGCAGAAGCAGACATCCAGGAAAGGAACAGCAGCAAGTGAAAGGGTGACTGCTATCTCAGTGGAAGGAAGTAAATGCAAATCTAGGAGCTTTCATTATTACTTCTTCGCATTGATATTGCATTGGGGAAAGGAGGAGTAGGAGTTTGAAGAAGGTTGTGCAATGGCTACTTAAAGTCTCTTTTTGAGGTGGATAGGAAGGATAGGAATATAAAAAGCAGTTGCTCAATATATCTAAACGTATACAAAAAAGGAGGTAAGGAAAATAAAGAAGATGTTTTGCACTGGTTGAGGAGGGAGAGGGGAGACTTGGGGGGGTGTTTGGTATCCTGCATCTGGAAGGGTGGGGGGTCGTTGGTGGGCAACAACAGCAATGGGTAGGGTGGTAGACTGCAACAGCTGCAGTGCACCAATCTTTCTAAAAATTGCCTGGAGTGTGGGAGGATGTTTAGTGTGCAACCACATAGAAAAACTTAGAAAGGAGATTGAGGGTCTGCAGGAGGAACTAAGACAGGCAAGGCAGATCGGGGGTGGGTTTAGCCCAATACTGGAGGGAGGAAGAAGGGGAGATGAGGGAGGGTGATTTAAGCCAACAGTGGTGAGGAGAGGTCAGAAGAGGAAGCAGAGACAAAGGGGCCCAGGCCAGGAAGAGCGATTGCCGGGAAACCAGGTCAGGCGACAAAGACAAATGGAAGGAGGAAATAGGGACTTGTGAGGAGGCGAAGAAGTGGCAAAAGTCATGGAGTGGTAAGGAGAGACAGGTTACTATGAAGAGAGAGGAGGGACATTTGTGAAGGTCTTCAGAAAATAGTTTTGCACTGCTAGAGAGGAAGAAGGTGGAGGAGGAAATGATGAAATTAGAGGAGTAATTGATAAATGCCTGGACAGCAAACTGGAGCAGGGAAATTTGCTGAAGAGAATTGCAACAGGGTAAAAGGGGAAATAATGTGCAGGAGGAAGAAGAGGAACTGGAAATGAGAGAGGGAGATGAATGGAAGCAAGCAGGGAGTAAGAGGGGTGGAATCTTAGTGCTGGGGGACTCAATACTATAAGGAGTCAGGTGGAGTAGCAAGGGGGAGAGGCATAGTCGCATTTGGGTGGAGACCATGCCAGGAATGACAGCGGAAAGGGTGGGACAATCTGTTCTGAAATATGCTAGAAGGGGTAGGGACAAGCCTCATTTAATTATACATCTTGAGACAAACGACCCGGCTGACAAGGCAGTAGATATAGTCCAGAGGAGGTTTGAGGAACTAGCACAATTATGTGAGGGGGCAGGAAGATCAGAACTTTTTCAGAGATACTTCCGGTGCCAAAGGCAAGCACAACAAGAAAGCTGAGAATAGAGGAATTTAAAGGATGGCTAAGAACCTGGTGTTGTGCTAAAGGGTATGGGCTGTTGGGGGTGGGGAGGACCTGGGAGGACAGTAGTCTCTATGCCAAGGACAGACTACACTTGAGTGAGGAGGGAAAGAAAATGTTGAAACAGAGGATGGAGGAGTACATAGAGGAAGTTGGAATTTAAACTAGGAGTGGGGTGACAATTGGGGAAGAGATATGCAGAGACCACAGGTTGGGAAACCATATGAGCTTACCCTCCATAACAGTGACAAAGAACAAATGGCAAGTACTATTGGTGATGCTAGGAAAGGGGGGCAGGATGGGAGGGGGGAAAAGGGTGGAAGGTGGTTACCCTTAATGCTATGAGCCTTGGGAGGAAAACTGCAGAGTTACAGGTTCTCATGGCAGAGGGAGAGGTGGACATTGCAACCATCACAGAAACATGGGCCACCCAATACAATGACTGGGACCTGTCTGTACTAGGGTACAGGTTATTTCATAGGGACAGGGTGATTGGGAAAGGAGGGGGGTGGCACTATATGTGAAGGAAGTACTGAAGTGTGTAAGGGAGGAAGGGGAGGAGGGTAGTACAGAGTCACTTTGGATGCAAATCCAGGATTCCAAGAATAGGATTCTTAGAATGGGAGTGGTGTACAGGCCACCATCTCAGACGGAGGAGTTAGACAGGGAACTAGTGGGACGGATCAGCAGGACCTGCGAGAAGGGTAGTGTGGTGATTGTGGGGGACTTCAGCATGCCAGGGTGGACTGGGTACCCCAACAACCAGGAACAGAAGGAGCAGGTACTGCTGGATGCCTTCAGGACAGCTTCCTGCTGCAAATGGTCAGTGAACCAACCAGGTTAGGGAATACCCTTGACCTTGTGCTGGCAAATGGGGACTTTGTGAGAGAACTTACAGTGGAGGAACCGCTGTCAGGGAGTGACCACCACTCAGTATGGCTCACATTGGATATGGGCAAGGAAGGAGTGGAATGTGGCACAAGAGTGCTGGACTTCAGGAGGGCTGACTTTGGGAGGATGGGGGAAGTGGTAAAAGGGTACCTGGCCAGAATTCAATCTAGTATGGACACTAACCAGAGGTGGGAGCTCATAAAGCTGGGGATAGTGGAGGCAACCAAAACCTGCTGCACAGCCCAGAGCAAGTAGGCTAGGGCCAAGAAACCGAGCTGGTTGAGCAAGGAGGTCATGGAAAAGGTAAGGAAGAAAAGAGCTACCTTTAGGAAGTACAAGAAAACAGGGAGGGGGGAGGATAGGGAGGAGTAGTTGACAGAATCGAAGGAGGTGACAAGGGCAGTAAGGGCAGCCAAAGCATCTACAGAACTCAGGCTGGCACAAGGCATTAAGAAGGGGGAGAAGGACTTCTTTAAGTACATCAGGGAGAAAAGGAGCTGTAAGGACTACATAGTAAGGATTAGGAAGGAGGGGGGTAGGGTGGAAGCAGGGTGCAATAAGGCAGAAGCACTAAATGAGTACTTCTGCTCAGTACTTACTAAAGAGAAGAGGGGTGACACCCAAGGTGGGAGAAATGGCAGAAACAGGGGGGAAGGGTGACAGATGGGGAAATCATGGAGGGCAGAGTTCGAGAGGGTTTGAAGGCACTGAGGGTGGACAAGGAACCAGGCCCAGATAGCATCCACCCCAGGGTACTGAAGGAGCTGGCAGAGGTCCTTGCAAGACCTTTGGCAGACCTATTTAATGCCTCACTACATTCGGGGTGTGTACCTCAGGACTGGAGGATGGCTCATGTGGTGCCCCTCCACAAGAGTGGCCCCAAGGATGAACCGGAAACTACAGACCAGTGAGCCTCACATCCATCGTGGGTAAGCTAATGGAGACTATCCTGAAGGAGAGGTTGGTGGCCCTCCTAGAGGCCAAAGGACTACAGGACAGCAGACAGCATGGCTTCATACGTGGCAGATCCTGCCAAACCAACCTGGTGGAGTTCTATGACTGGGTAACTAGGCAACTGGACAGGGGCCATGCAGTGGATGTCCTGTATCTGGACTTCAGTAAGGCATTCGACTCTGTGCCGCATGGAAGGCTGGGAAGGAAGTTAGTAGGCACAGGGGCGGGTGCAAAGCTGGTGAGATGGGTAGGAAACTGGCTTCAGGGAAGGCAACAGAGGGTGGTGGTGGGTGGGGAGCTCTCACACCCAAGGGCAGTGACGAGCGGTGTTCCACAGGGCTCGGTGTTGGGACCAGTGTTATTTGGGATATTCATTGCAGACATATTATGGGGCATCAAGAGCAAGATCAGTCTGTTTGCTGATGATACCAAGGTAGGCGCGGTGGTGGATGACCTAGGGGGATGGCAGGGGTTGCAGGATGATCTGGCAAAGCTTGAAACCTGATCAAACACCTGGCAACTGGGGTTTAATGCCAAAAAGTGCAAGGTGCTGCATTTTGGGATGAAGAACCCAAGGAGGAGTTACCAGCTGGGGGGAGTGCAGCTAGACCAGACAGAGGAGGAGAAGAATCTGGGTGTGATCATTACAGGGTCAATGAACAACTCGGCACAATGTAGGAAGGCAGCTGCAAAGGCCAACAAAATGCTGGGTTGTATTGCAAGGGGTATATCCTCGAGGAGGGAGGAGGTGATTCTGCCACTCTATAGGTCATTAGTTAGACCACACCTGGAGTACTGCGTGCAGTACTGGCGCCCGTATCTGAAGAGGGACATTAAGTTACTGGAGGGGGTGCAGCGCAGGGTGACAAAGATGATCAAGGGGCTGGGGGACTTATCATATGAGAGGAGGTTGAAGGAGTTGAACATGTACTCACTGGAGGAGAGGAGGGACAGGGGTAACATGATTGAAACCTTTAAATACATGAAAGGAATAAACAAGACGGATACAGAGGGGCTGTTCAAAGTAAGGAAGGGGAGGGCCACCAGGGGCCATGATATGAGACTGGAGGGTGGAAGGTTCAGGAGGGAGATGAGGAGACACTTTTTTACAGAGAGGGTGGTGGCTGGGTGGAATGCATTACCTGCAGAAGTGGTATCCAGTAGAACAGTGGACTGCTTCAAAAGGGGATGGGACAGGACAAGGGGGAGGGTTAATGAAGGGGAAGGGTGGAAGGGAGGGGCATCTGCAGAATAAGGGGTGCTAGCTGCACATTCGAGCAGACTTGATAGACCTCTAGGCCTTTATCTGCTGGCAAATTTCGTATGTTCGTGTGTTCGTAATACATTTCCGCCAGGATGTAAACAATGACAGCTATACTGTTCACAAGGAGGTGTGACAAAATGCCAATGTTGAAAATCTGGGTGAAAATATTGCAAATTCACAAGTTATGGCGTGCATAACAACTCATGTACATGCTCATAAAACATCATTTGGGGATTTTTCCCATCAAATTTGCAACATAGGCTTTTTGAGAGGCCACCTCATGAACACTGGCACTGTCGTTTCGTGAATCTGCCCGGAAAGGTGATTCCGCGCAGTGACTGTGAAATCACCTTTTGGGGCTGATTAATGCCATCACAGTGACAGCACTCATGAGGAGGGTTCCCAAAAACCCCATGTTGAAAATTTGGTGTCAAAATTCCAAAAAATGGCTGAGATATGAAGCAAAGTTGAAAAAACCCTATTTATTACATTATACAGCTTACCGGCATTTCTTCAGTTCGCGGTTCGGCTTTGAAGAGTGCAGACGTGTTCCCGGTCCACTGAAGGTAGTCGCGCCGGACTCTGGAGGTAAGTATGGAGTAGGGGTGGGGAGGCTGGGTGCGCAGTGGGTGGGTGCAGGTTGCGGATGGGGGAGATGGAAACTACAAGGGATCATTTCCTTTTTTGCAGGTTAAAAAAAAAAGACAATGCGGGACCGTTTTCCACTTTACTGGGGCATGTGGCACACTGGGGTGGGCTCCCAGCATGCCACCAATGGTTTCCCCTTTGAGGGGAGCAGCAGTAGCCGACGGGAGAGTGGGCACCCCGTCAGCACACGGGGGGGCGAATTCATTATGCTGATGGGAATTGGGCACCCCATCAGCAGGAAGAAAAGCAGAGGGGCCGGGGTGTTATCGAATGCTGACGGGGAGTGGGCTCCCCCGTCGGTACCAGAAACACTGGGGCACCAATGCCGACGGGGATTGGGGCCCCCATTGGCAAAACAACATGGTGGGGGGAGTTATATTGTTTGTGAACAGGGCGGCAACCCGCCGCTATGTTCACAAACAATATCAGGCCTTTTACATCCCGCCCTGCAATGACGGGTCGCTCCCTCATTGCAGCGGATAGCTTACGCTGCAATGACAAGGTGGCCCCTGATTGCAGTGGCTAATTTGTCTTAAGTTGGTGCAAACGTTCCAAACTGCTGTCACCAGCAGCCTGGAATGGCATTGGGGGAAACAGGACACGCCTTTGCAGGCTGTGGGGGCATTGGCCACAATAGTGCCGTGCCTCCACAGCCTGCTTCTCAGCAAGCTGTCCCAATATGTTTCTTTTCGCTGCGCGCAATCAACATAAAAATGTGTCACTGCCACCTGAATACCCGATGACAGACACACAACACAATTACAACCTTTCTGGTTCCACAATTGTTGCAGCCACTGCCAAGTAATTTAATATCAAAAATAAAATACAGTAATATAATTTAAGCAATATATGTGGGCAGATAAACAGTGGAATAAATTCATTTATTCTCACTGCCGTGGGATAAACAGTGATTCTAATATTTATCCCACACCCTGCCATCAATCAATCACCCTTTATCCCACACCCTGCCATCAATCATCCCACGCTGTCTGGACCTACTTTGCCTAGTACTGTCAGTGCTGCAGCCTGTCTCCAACAGTGCTGCATTTCAAACTACCCACTCACTTCAAAAGTAACCTCCAGCTACTGCTCATACCAGACGGATACATGCAAACATAATTTTTTCACACTGCTTTCTACTTTTTTCAGGTCACAAATTCAACTACCACGCTGCAGTCTATTCCCCCACCTCCTCGCTTGTTCACTTTCTCAATCATCACACCAAACATTCATCAAATGCCACTCCTCCTTCTACTTGGCAAAACAAATTAGTACCCAACACAAAGAAAACAAACCCGCGCACCCACTAACCTCACAAAACTAATGCTGTCTCATCACATATGCTCCATTTTCATTTCTGTTCTTCTCTGACACTGCTCGTTTTATTCCCAGACATGCTACTTGCCTTTTCTTATTCGTGCTCACTCAGGTTCACCCCACCGCTGTAATTCACTCCCGCTGCTCCAACCACATCAATGCCGTGTCAAAATAAAATATTTTTTTACTTTTTAACAGGCTTAAAACAAGAGCCTACATGCCTCCACTTAATCCGCCAGACCTGCCGACACCGTTCGTTTACCATAGCCACCATTTTTTCCTTTCTTTTTTAAAAACTTGAACACTGCATCAATCAGCAGTGACTTTACGACATACACAACACCGCATCTTTAGCAACCCTCTTCAGACACACAGCGCAAGAATACAGTACTACCAAATAGACCATGATGCATAAATAAATATAAATAAAACTAAACAAAATCTCAACAAAATAATTTAAGACGAAAGACCCCAGGCTATTGCATAAATGTAACACGATGGGGAACCAGTTGCATACAAGATTTATCTTCATTCGAGCAGTTTGACCTTGGGCACATTACTCGTAGCTTACGCCACTCGTGATGTTACCCAAGGTTAAACTGCTCTCAAGAAGATAAATCATGTATGCAACAGTTCCCCATTGCATATCCCCTATAATCTCAGCCCAGTTACTGTAAGTGAGATGTAACCAGGCTAGTGTGACGCATGCACAAACAATGAAATTATATGAATTTTCAATATAGTAGCATTTTTTTCTGTATAGTATTCGCAGCCAAATATGGGGGACGTGAGAAATATACAAAGAGTATTCAGTTTCTGGGTTTCAGGCATCTGTTAAGCCATGCACTGTACAAAAATTAAAACAGTGCAGTCAGGATCAGTTGCTGAGGGCAAAAAAAGTGACAAGTAGTAGAAGTAAAGACTGGAGTAAGGGCAAAAAGTGATAAGTAGTAGTCACGACTCGTGAGGACAAAAAGTGATAGTAGTAGTAGTAGTAGACAGCAGTATCCTACCTTCCAGATCAGACAGTGGTACCAGGTACCACCAAGTAAGTTTGTAACATGAAATTCAGTAACTTACTGTATTTGGACTCTGAACCCACTGATTTTATTATTTTTTTTCTATTCTGTGCTGTTTATGTGATCATTAAAGTAACAGTGACCTGGCCTAGACTGTCCTGACCCGACTTGTTGCAATTAATCGCTACCTCATGTAGTAGTCCTTATTCACAAAGGATTTTCACCTCATGTAGTAGACCCTATTCACAAAGGATTTTCACCTCATGTAGTAGACCCTATTCACAAAGGATTTTCACTCATCTGCACGTGACGTTAGGACTGCAGAACAGTCAGTGTATGTTTTATTCGGGTATCACATTTGAAATTAAAGTGAGGAACGTTGACTTAGAATGTGAGGCACTCAGCATTTTCTGGTGTAAAACAAGATCACATGTCAATAATGACGTTACCAGCTGAACTAAACAATTGTTCTGAACAGACACTAGTCAGAGGGTAATTCATGTACTTCATTGCAATGTTTACTAAAGCAGACCACATATTTTGTTTGTGTTTCCAGTATTGTAAAGGATCAGCATTCCAGCTGATACTGGACTCTGCCAGGTACATTTCAACAATGGTCTGTGCTGAGGCTGTGTTATAAGAGGCAGATGAAGAAGATGTTACAATTACATCTTCTACGTGACTCCAGAGATATGAAGCTGCATCACGTGACTGTGGGACAGTGCTATGCTTGGCTGGTGGTGAAGAAAAAGTTTCAGCTGCAGTGGCTGAGGAGGAAGAGGGTGAAAATGCACAACAGTAGAGGATGGGCCACTTAATACTGTGCTATGTCAATAAGAAGATTCTGAATGTGGTGGTGCTGTTATACTCTGTTCCATGACAGCACGCACCTCATCAATTATTTCTTGTTTGTTCATCTCAAAACAAGTGTCATCATTATTACTCAATAGTTACTTCGATTTGTATCATGGATGCAAGATTGTTGCTTTAATGTAGTACACAGAATGAAGCACTGTACAGTACATAGTGTGTCATCTTCAACTTTATTGATCATATGTCTCGTTAAATCTTGTTGTATTCTGGGGGGCAACCTGCATGTGTCTGCAGCACCACTGGCAGCTGGTTTGATCATGGAACTGTCTTGCTTCTCTAACATTTCTCTAATCAGATTCAATCTGAATTTTACATTTTTTATTACAGGTATCACCTGGCTGAGAGTTGCTGTGTTTGCACTAACCTCCCTGGTGATTTCCTCAAGTCGCTGGAGCAAGAAAATTAGAAGCTTCAGCATGGCCCACTCTGGTGGAGTAATATAGATATCTGCATCACCAATTTTATTTTCTAAGGTGTACTACCCAACAGCTTTCTTTTGTTCCAGCAGCCTTTGGAATATATAACATTTCAAATTCCATGAAGTAGAAATGTCATGGATCAGTCTGCAAAGGTAAACTGTGCTCCTGCTGTATTTTTTTCAAACAAGTGACAGGCTTTGCTTGAGTGACTGAAATGAATGCATATTCTTTTAGCAGTGCTAACAAAAGCTTTAGTCTCTTTGTCATCATTGGGAAAACCATGAAGTATTAAATTTAAGCAATGCGCCAAAACAGCGGATGTGAACAAAGCCCCCCCTCCTCCAAGGCCTTCGTTATGCTGGACCCATTAACTGCAACTATAAAGCCAACTGACAGTCCCTGTGAAGTGAGCCATTGCTGTACTGGTTGTGAGCTCTTCATTGGTGTTGTACAAGGTATGTTCAGATGGAAAATAAAACATTCTTAGAACAGCAAACTGCGATGCTTCACTGCCCCAGTCCCACGTGAATTATCGAAACATGCCCAATGTGCTGTGATAGACATGAACTGGAGTTTACTGACATTAAATTGAAACTGAAGCCAAGCTTTATAATTGGGAATTGTGAGAGGACTTTTTTATATGTGGACTGAATATGAACTGGGAAACTACTGTGGGACTTAACTTTGGACTGCTATTTTAACAATTTTGTTTATTTATGCTTTGGTAGCTGGGGTGTATATTGTTTGTTTTGGGAGGATTGGTTGCAAGCTGTGTATGAACTGGGTAGTGACTGTAGTGAGTGTTGTGGTTATCTGGATTTTTGGTGGGGTTGTGTGAAAGGCACCTCATTGAAGGTGTGTGTGTGTGTGTGTGTATGTGTGGTGGGTGGTTGTAGTGTAGAATTATTGTGTTCGGAAGTCTTGGTTTATTTATTGATTGTTAATTTGAGAAGTGTAGGGAGGGTGTTAAGATGGTCAGGCATTATTATCCCACCATGCTCCGGGGCTTGTGCCCCTTCGACTGTTCCCCATTATCAGTTGAGGTTTATAAGAGATGTCGAGCTTTGGGGATCGTGAAGAGACGATGGAGGGGGAGACATCTGGGCATGGTGGGAAAATGGAGAGGGTGGACGGATAGAGGTCATGGGGACTAGGAGATGCTCTGGGGCAAAATGGGGTCAAAAAAGGGGTGTTCCCTGCCTGACTCCCATACCCAAGGGCTCCACAAATAGTGGGCAGGTCCTGGGATCTTCCTTGATGACTCATCCAACCCGAGCAATGTTATGTAGTACCAGATTGATTAGGAACAAGATGACTATTATAGCTGATTTTGTTTGAACATCGGATCTGGCATGCATCGCCAAGACCTGGCTGGATGAGAATGCAGGCCCTATTCTGGCATCCAGTGGGGTTCTCAGTGATACACTGCCCGAGATTGGATCGTAGGGGTGGGGGTGCAGCCATTATATTTAAAATGGAACTGGGCCTTGTGGATGTGCCAGCAGGGTGCACTCGATCCTTTGAGTGTATCCTGGGAGCAGGTGTAGGGTTCAGGATACTCCTCATCTACCATCCACCCAGTGATGGTGGAGAATTCCTGAAGGAGCTTGCGGACTTCACTGTCGAGGTGGCCTTGGAATCGCCCAGATGGTTAATTCTGGGTGACTTCAATGCCTGGATCGACAATGAACTCTCACAATTTAGAAATAATCTCCTCCAGCTTATGACTATGCTGGGCCTTACATAGATGGTTACCCCTGCTACCCACATAGGGGCTCACTCCCTGGATCTTGTGTTCCTCCTGGGGCTGGAGATCACAGAATTGGGGGTGGAACCAGTCAGTTGGTCAGACCATCGCACCATAAGGTTCAGTTTTGGGGCACCCCCAAATAGGCCTGCCCCTACGGAGATGGTCCAGTACAGCCCCTTGAGGGGAGTTACTCCAGAGGGCCTATTGGCAGTGCTGGACCTATCAGGTTTATCAAGTGAATGCATGAGTCTTGGGGATCTCGTACTGGCTTATAATAAGGTGGTGGATGATGCCCTAGACTCAATTGTTCCTGTTCATGTTCACCCACTCACTCTGCGCCCAAGGACCCCCTGGTTTGATGGGTCCTTGAAGGAGCTGAGAAGAGTGGGATGAAGGCTAGCAAGAGCCTGGCAGAAATCAGGCCTTGATGCTGACAGTCTTAGATTGACGGATCATTATAAGGGCTATCAATCAGCAATCACACATAAGAAGGCAGAATTCCTGCCCAGGGAGATTGCTGCTGCGCGGAATCGACCAGCTCAGCTCTTCCAGACTGTGGACAGACTGTGCAGTCTAGTCTGTCTTCAATCTGGAGGAGATTTTTCACAAATGAAGTGTGATGAGCTTGCTCGATTCTTCGCAGATAAGGTTGCCAGCATCAGGTCTGATATCGGCCCAGCTCTCTCTCTATGAGGGATTGCTGAGATTGGCGGGAGGTGTTGAGCACCCGTTCTGCCTGGTCTGACTTCAGCCGGCTGGAAGTCATTGACATTGTGAGGACTGTCCAAACTTTGCGACCAACCAGCTGTAGTTTGGATCTGGGCCCTACACCACTACTGCTATGCTGTGCAGATGCTATCTGCCCATCCTTGCTGAAATTGTCTGGAGTTCCTTGGAGCAGGGGGTCTTTCCTGACCCCCTCAAGGAGGCAGTCATTCGACCACTCCTTAAAAAACCCTCCTTGGACCTAGACTGTCTAGCTAACTATAAACCTGTCTCTAATCTACCCCTGTACTGTGCCTTGGTATTTGAAAGGCGCTTAAGAAATAAAAGTTTTACTTACTTACTTACTATATAGAGGTTTGAGGTACTCAAGCAGCTGCCTGAATCCTATATGTTTAACCACATTATATGGTAGAAAATCAACAGCTATCATTTCTGAAATTTATTTGGTTATTGTAACACCAGCAGGGTGAGTCGAAGCATAATTGGCTTTATGCTCATATGTTTCTGAGATGTTAAGCAGTCTCCTTGAAGGAGGAGAGCTTTTGAACATATGATTACTTTCAGTAACAGTCGGAGGAGTCCATCAAATGGCAGGAAGTGGTGGTGGAGGTGTTTCAGTAGTGCTGTGGGGGCTGCCACTGCTTTCACTGTCACATTCTCTTTGAGACTCACAACTGGACTTCTCAGAGCTCGGCTCCTTTATAGGGGAACACCTGCCCTGCAATTGGAGGAAAAGGCTTCAGGTGCAGCTCATGTAGTTCTAGCCACTGGGGGTTGGGATTAAGGGCTGGGAGAGATGTGCTTAGGGAGTTGTACACTTCCCCTATAAGTTTACTGTGTAGTACTGCACCTAGTAACGGAGGTACCTGTTTACTGTTGGACTGTATCTAGGATTAGTGGGTGACCTGATTAGTGGGTAGGGGTGTATCTTCAATTAGTGGGGAACCTGGTGGTTCATCCAAGGAATCCTACTTGGAGGGGGATGGGACCACACGTCATTAGGGCCGGCATCTTTGGGAGGGTGGTGGGGTGCACAGGGTGTGGGGCGGCCATGATACTGGACTGGGCTTGGAAGTTCGGTGGTTGCCCAGTGTGCTACCAGCTGGCACAGCTTAGGGAAGAGGTTGAGGGGATTAGGAGACAGCTGGAGGGAGGGAGGTATGGTTGGGGAAATAGGGCGGGGCTGTCCCATGAGTTGCACCAAGCACTAGGCAGGGGGTATAGGGAAAGGAGTGCAGGAGAGTACTCTGGGGTCGCATAAGTACCCCTGACAGAGGGGCCCAAAAGGAGGACACTACCAAGGAAGCAGGCAGGTATCTGGGGACCCTCACAGAGGGGGGGCTAAAGGGAGGACATTCTCAGGGAAGTAGGCAGATGGCTGGGGCTGGACAGAAGGAAGCAAGGGGGAGAGGTGGATCGGACCTTAAGCTCAGTAACCGCTTCCATTCTCTTCTTCTGCTTGAGGATGAGGGGGGTGATGTAGCCATGACAGGGGTGGTTAGAGATGGAAAGGGAGTGAGGCACAGGAGGCAGGGGCCGGATAGCAGGAAGAACAGGAGGGAACTTGGAACACGAGAAAATGGGGGGACTGGTGGATCAGAGCAGGAGGAGGAGGGGCTAGAGGGAGGAAAGCGCAAGGAGAAGGACCAGTTGGGAGGAAAGGGCAAGGAGAGGGACCAGAAGTACAAGGAGGATATAGTAAAGGCAGCTGAAGGTTTATGCCAGGGGAGCAAGACAGGCAAAGAGGGGCTGAACGGAGACGGGAAGGAAGGGAGGGAGGATGAGCCAGGCAAGTTTAGCAGATGGGGGGAAGGACCAGTTGTAAGAAGTGATGTAGGGGATAGCGGGATACAAAAGGATACTCGGGAGGAGAAGAGGCATATGATCGGAGGGGAGGGGTGGCCTGGGTAAATAAGGAGGGGGCAGCAGGGGGCACCCAGATAGGGGGAGAAGCAAGGAGCCGGCTGGGGAGGGCCAGTAGAAAGGATGAGGGACATGAAGTGGGGAAATGGAGGAAAAGGGGTGGTCAGAGTGCTCCTGTTGGGTGATTCCATGATCAGGGGTATCAAATGGGATAGGGAGGGGGAGGCCTGCCTTGTTAGAACAAAATGCTTCCCTGGACTAATGGTGCACAGGGCCAAGCATGAGGTATATCAGCTGGCAAAGGATTGTGGAGGTTCCCCGGACATACTGGTCCATCTGAGCACCAATGACATTGAGGGAAATAATGAGCTAGTGATACAGGCAAGGTTTAGGGAGCTTGCCAAGGTCTGTCATGACATAGGATGCGCAATTTTCTTCTCAGAAATCCTGCCAGTGCCAAGGGCTAGTGGGGAGCACAAAAGGAAGATTAGGGAGATAAACCAGTGGCTCAGGGAGTGGTGTGGGGCCAGAGGGTATGGGTTGAAGGGGGATTGGGGGGAGACCTGGGAGGATAAGGGGCTGTATGCTAGAGATAGGCTCCATCTCAGTTTGGAGGGGGAAATCCTTAAGTTGAAAATAGAGGGGTTCATTGGTGAAAGGCGGGGTTTAAACTTGTGAATGGGGGAGGGATGGGAGAAAAGGCTGTTGAGGGGGGTCCGATAAAGGAAGGACTGTCTCCACTCCCCTGGGGAGCTGCAGGAATGTGGGAAAAGGCTGATTGGTAAGGTGCTGACCGGGGGAAGATGGAATCCCCATGGGAATGTGAGCAGGGGAAATGGAAGTATACGGAAAGGGTGGAAGATAGTCCTGCAAAATGCCAGGAGCTTGGGTAATAAAATGACTGAGCTCCAGGCGATGCTAACTAAGGGACAGGTGGATGTGGCAGCAGTCACTGAGACCTGGGCTACCACAAGGCACGACTGGGACCTGAACCTGGTGGGTTACACCATGTTCAGGAAGAACAGGGGGGAGGGAAGAGGAGGAAGGGTAGCAATAATAGTCAAAAACTGCATTGGCATAGGAGGAATGGAGGAGGGATGGAGGAGGTGGAGGGAACTGTGGAGGCAATTTGGGTCACCTTGATAACAAGGGGGGAAGAGAGTAAAAATAGGAGTGGTGTATAGACCCCTTTCGCTGGCGAAGGAGCTGGAGGAGAGTCTGGTAGCAGATGTTGGGAGACACTGCAGATTGGGCAGGTGAAGGGTGGTGGTGTTGGGGGACTTAAACATGCTAGGAACAGACTGGGAGACTATGACATCCTCGGTGACCAGGGAACAGAGGTTGTTGGATGTCTTTCAGGACGCGTTCCTAACTCAGCAGGTGGGGGAACTGACCAGGGAGGTGCGAATACTGGATGTGATCCTGGCAGATAGTGACCAGATTGGGGGCCTGGAGGTAAGGGACCCGTTGGCAGGGAGCGACCTGCCATGGTCTGGTTCAGCCTGGACCTAGGAGGGGTAGAAGGCTGCACAAAGAAGGAGGTAACTGACTTCAGGGGGTGGATTTCAAGGAAATGGGAAGGATCCTTAAGAAGCATTTGGATGGGATTAGGCCAGACATGGACGCAGACAGTAGGTGGGAAATCATCAGGAGTGGGGTGCAGGATGCTACCAGCACCTGTGCAAGAGTAAGGCAAAAATGCAGTAGGGCCTGTAAACCCTGCTGGTGGACCAGGAAGGTTCAGGAGGTGGTGAGGGGAAAGAAGGTGGCTTATAGGCATTTCAAGGGCTCAAGAAGTGAAAGGGATCTAGGGGAGTATGAGCTGATGGCCAGAAGGGCCACTAGGGTGGTGAGGGCAGATAAGGCAAGGAAGGAGCAGAACCTGGCCAGGGAAATTAGGAGAGGGAACAAGGGGTTCTTTAGATACATTGGGGAAAAACGAAGGGTGAAGGGCAGATTAGCAGGATTAAAACAGGGGAGGGATGGGCACAAGACTCGGGGGAGAAGGCTGAAGTACTAAATGAGTACTTCTCCTTAGTTTTCACCAAGGAAAATCGGGGGGCTGCATCATACATGGGAGGAGATGGTGAAACTGGGGGACCTTGCCGATCGATGGGTCTGGGGATAGGGGGGGCCATCACTGGCAAAAGGGGGGGAAGGCAAAGCAGGGGGACGAGGTAGCGGAGGTGGAAATCACGGCAGAAAGAGTGAGGGAAGCCCTCAGGTCCCTTAAGACGGAGAATGCACTGGGGCCAAATAAATTACATTCCAGAGTGCTGAAGGAAATGGCGGATGTCCTGGCAAAACCCCTGGTGGAGCTTTTCAGCATCTCTCTGAGGACAGGGTGGGTGTCCCAGGACTGGAAGGTGGCACATATAGTGCCTATCCACAAGGGGGGACCAAGGGAGGTGGCAGGGAACTACAGGCCCGTCAGCCTGACATTGGTGGTGGGCAAGGTGATGGAGGGCATTGTCAAGGAGAGGCTGGGGGGGAAACTGGAAAAGTCGGGGTGCCTGGATGATAAACAGTATGGATTCATCCTGGGGAAATCATGTCAGACAAACCTTGTGGAGTTCTATGACTGGGTGATGAGTGCCTTGGACCTGGGTAGACCAGTGGACGTCCTCTGTCTTGACTTGAGCATGGCATTTGACTCTGTTCCTCACGGTGGCCTGTTGAATAAGCTGGGAGAAATAGGGGTGGGGGACCAGATGATCAGATGGAGAGGCAATTGGCTCCAGGACCAGACCCAGAGGGTCATGATTGGCGGGATAGTCTCATCCCCAAGGAGGGTCATTAGTGGGGTCCCTCAGGGATCGGTCCTTGGGCCCCTCCTGTTCAATGCCTATGACTCTGACATAAGGAATTGTATCAGGATTGAGATGAGTCTCTTTGTGGATGACTCAAAACTGGGGGCAGTGGTGGAGGGGGAGGAGGGGAGGGTGGCTCTACAGGGGGACCTGGAGGCTCTGGAAAAGTGGTCTAGAAAGTGGAAGCTGAGGTTCAATGCAGGGAAATGCAAGGTACTGCACCTCGGAGCCAGAAACCTAGGCCAAGTGTACACTCTGGGGGAGGAATGCTACAAGTCTCAATGGCTGAGAGGGACCTGGGCGTGGTGGTGGATGTCCAGATGAACAACTCTGAGACTTGTAGGAGGGCAGCAGCCAAGACCAACAGGATGCTGGGATGCATCACTAGGGGGATCACCTCCAGAAGGAGGGAAGTGATACTCCTTCTGTATAACTGCTTGGTGATGCTGCACCTCGAGTACTGCGTGCAGTTTTGGAGGCCACACTTAAAGAGGAACATTGAACTCCTGGAGAGGGTCCAAAGGAGGGCAACCAAAATGATCCGGGGCCTGGGGACAGGACCTATAAGGAGAGGCTCAAAGAGCTAAATATGTACACATTGGAAGAGAGAAGGACCGGGTGACATGATAAAGGTCTTCAGGTACATGAAGGGGTTAAATAGGGAGGAGCAGTCAGGGTGCTCCAAGGAAGGGGGGCAACATAGAGGGCATGGTAAGCTGGGGGAGATTCAGAGAGAAAGGAGGAGGTGCTACTTCACTGAGAGGGTGGTGGAGCCATGGAATGCGATGCCCAGGGGGCTGGTGGAGGCAGAGACGGTGGAGGGGATCAAGAGGGGGTGGGACAGGTACAGGGGAAGGGTTCTGGAAGCAAAATCCTCTGCAGCAGGAATATCTGGGACTGGGAAGGGAAAAGCCAGAGAGAGAGCGAGGGGGCAGTAAGGTCAGCTCCCAGGGTGGGGGCTGACCAAATGAGCAGACACGAAAGACTGTTAGGCCTATTCTGCTGGCATTTTAGTATGATAGAATCTGTCTAGGAGCCTTTTCAGTGCTCAGGTTCCCAATGCTCCTTTCTTTTTACCCCTGCTGATTGGCTGTTTACATATAGCGCATGTTGATACCAACTCAATGGAAGCACTAATGGAGAAGTATGACCAAACAAAAGATGATATTTTTTCAGTTTTTTTTCACAGGAAGGCATGGCATCTTGTGTCTGAGGGAGTGGAAAATGGACACAGAAACAGTTTCAGGTGTTGCTAGGCTTCATGATGCCAAGTCGAGTTTTTATTTTCATAAATAAAAATAATAGCAGACTTCATACGTCAAACCAAAAACAAAATAAATAATAAATTAATATTATTGCTTTTCCAAGATATAACAGTACAAGACTGTTCTAGAATTGGCTGGAGTCCTGATAGATGGTTACCTAGAGCAGCTATCCCTTTTAAGGTCTGAAATAGCTCTGCAGACCTCTCCAACTTGGATCAGTATCAGGCTGATCCCACAACGGATCTGATGGGGACACCCAGATGAACTCCCTTTGTACATGGGATTCATTAGGTGACCACCTCAGACCCCGCCCAAAGAAGCTTTGGGACATAAAACATTTCCATGTATCATTATATGATTATCTCTATGTACAAAACATATTTACAGGTGATAAGATGTGCCCTAGTATGTTTATACATCAAATTAACTCTTTCTAAGAGAAAAGTAAAAATAATTTGGGAGTTGGCTCCTCCCTGCTCTTGTCAAAGGCATAAGTATGGAAAGGGGAGGGCCGGCTGGCTCTTAGAGAAACACTTGTGAATCCAGGAGAAAACCTCCGCAGACCCCTGTGTACAGAGCCATTCTATTGGTATGCCTGCACTAATAATTTGTAGTTCTATATTTGAAATAATTAACAAGAAAACAATTTCAGACACTTTTAGAATTTCTGTGCATTTAATTCCAGAATTCTCGCTTTATTTGTAATTTGCTTCAATAAAAAGTGCAGTGCCTAACAGATAAACCACACAGACATTAACTGCATAAAACATTATGTTTCCTTTTTCGCTATGCGTGTGGTTTGTCTGGTTCTGCTTGGGCTGTCGGACACCAAAAAAAAAAAAAAATTTAAAACAAATATTCAATTTGTACTTTCAGGGAGCATTACTATGCATTCTATGTCTTTTCAGCATAGTAACATAGCTCCCAGGGATTGGGTGACCGGGTAGACAGATTTAAAAACACATTCTCCAGTCTACCACGGTCCCTACTGAAAAAAGGCAAGTGTTTAAACATCTTTATACTGTTTGAACATACGGTCTTCACTCATACCTCACAGTTGTGAGGAGAACAACTGGGAATAGTGCAGCACCTTGGGGACGCAGTCCCTGTTTACTACTCTCGCTCACAAATGGAGTGACCTGCGGGAGTTTTCACACATGCAACCCGCGAGGTGCTGAGAGGCATACCGCCACTATCTGGAGTGGCTGCAGGAGCATTCGGTTGGCACAACATACTGTACATGCATTCCCTCAGGCTGATAAAGCCTACTGTCTGTACACTTGTGCCAGACAGAATGTTCCTATGTAGTTAATATAAAAACATCAGTTATGATAAGTTACTTCTTTGAGGGGGGCAGCAGACTGAGACCCCACATGGATTCCTGGAGAGAAATAGGATACAGGGATAGCTTGGAGAGCCATCATCCAGGTGGCCTGCCTGAAAAAATGGAAAAAAACTGAACTATAGAGTGAACAGGACTGGAAAGTGTGTTACTGCAGTAGACTTAGGAGAATAAAGAAACCATGTTTTCCTGAGTGGTCACCAGTACTCTTTCACATCTTGGTCACCTTTTCAGGGCCCCCCGATTTTTCTTTGGGCTGTTCCTCTTGTGGTTTGTTCCCACTGCCCCCCTGCATAACCAAAACATTTCTGCCAATTTCTCCCTCATCTGCAATTTCCATCCCCTCTGATAAACCTTGTGCTGCCTGATCATTCTCTTCATCTTTATTATTACCCTCGTTGGGTTCAGCCTTAGAAGAATCGGATGAGGGACTGGCAGTAGCATAGTATGCAATTGTTCCATAACATTGGGTGCCTCTGCAGGTGGTAACCACCATGCCTTTAGTTTTTTTAACTACATAACGTTTTGTTTTGACTTGGGACTGATAATGATCCGAGACAGTCACCTTTTTTGGATTCACGCATTCGCTTGGAAGACAAAACCTTAGATGTGAAAAAATCACTTTTTGGGGTTAGATTTTGTTTTCTCTTTACAGGCTGATTGCTGTCTTTTGCAGTGCCACTGCCTACCTGAGAAATAGAATGCGCCTCATCAACACTTTGATCCATCTTTTATTAGTGTTCTAACCTGTAACAAAAGATCCCTCTAACTAACGTGATGTCCTCCTGATGACTCCCACCCATAGGCCAGGGACACATTTACTGTCCTGACTCATGACTGTACACAGCACACCGACAGCACAGCAGTCCACCACCACTTCCTTCCAAGATTACCAGACTGACTCCTACAATACAGTTAGTTACTGTTAAGTAACTAAATTCAGCAACTGTTAAGTGTGCCTCAGAATTTGAATTGGAGATGCAGACACATCTGGTGCATAGCCACACACAGCACAGTCCCACACTGGGGGTTAGTTAATGCTTATACGTAATGCAATGCGATATGCTATAAAACTAATGATAATAAGGAGGAATAATGGGGAATGGATGATGATGATGACACTTATGTGTACAGTACTTGTGTTGTACTGTAAACAGCCTGCTACAAGTCCCAAAGTCAGATTATCCCTTGGGCCACCCACAGCCAGCAGCACAGGTGCATCAACTTGTATGTTGTTTATCTGAACAGTATTTCTTTTAATACATGAAATCATGAATGAACATTAACAAGTGATCATGATTTGTGATTGGATGGGACAAGTCAATGATTTATTTTGTCACCTTGCTGCCCTTGCCCTGTACACACAGCCACACTGAAGCCAGATAAAAAAATATTTAGGATTTCTGGGACTGTTACATTAATCATGGGGCACCTTGCAGTCTCTCTCTCTCTCTCTCTCTCTCTCTCTCTCTCTCTCTCCTCTGGACATCACAAGTTAAAGATTTATTTTGCCACCCTGCTGCCCTTGCCCTGTACACACAGCCACATTGAAGCCAGGAAAAGAAATTTTATTTGGGATTTCTGGGACTGTTACATTTATTGTGGGCCTCCCTGCAGTCTCTCTCTCTCTCTCTCTCTCTCTCTCTCTCCTCTTGACGTCACAAATCATAGATTTATTTTGCCACCCAGCTGCCCTTGTCATGTAAACACAACCACACTAAAGCCAGGAAAAAAATGTTATTTGGGATTTCTGGGACTGTTACATTTATCGTTGCCCCCTCCCCCCCGCAGTCTCTCTGTCTCTCTCTCTCTCTCCTCTGGATGGCACAAGTCAAAGATTTATTTTGCCACCCTGTTGCCCTTGCCTGTACACACAGCCACACTGAAGCCAGGGAAATAAATTTGGGATTTTATGTAACTGTAAAATTTCTCTTGGACCCCCCATAATCTCTCCCCCTCTTCTCTGGATCAGGAATGGCACAAGTCAAAAATTTTGCTAGCCTGGTCTTTCTCATATACACAGTCGGCTACACTGTTTGAGGCCAGGAAAAGAAAAAAAGTGTAATCTGGGATTTTCTGTAACTGTAAAATCTGTCTTTGACCCTCAGTAGTCTCTCTCTCTCTCCCCTCTGGATCTGAAATGGCAAAAGTCAAAGAGTTTGCCTGCCTGACTTTTCACATATACACATAGCTACACTGACTGAGGCCAAGAAAAGAAAAAAAAATGTAATTTGGGATTTTCTGTAACTGTAAAACCTCTCTTGGGCCCCCAAGTAGTCTTTCCCTCTCTCCTCTGGATCTTCTGCAATGGCACAAGTCAAAGATTTAACAGCCTGCCAGCCCAGTGGTACTGAGAGTTGAGGCACTAGACACCGGGTTTGGGAATGGACTCAGGTCATCGGGGGTCGGCAGGGGAGGGAGAGGATGGAGCATCCCATGACAGAGCTCCTCTCTCTGGAGTTGGTAAAGGGGATTGCATAATTCTGCAGCAGAGCATGATGGAAGACGGGGGCACTACAGAAGTGGTGTACAGAAGAGGGGCTAGAGCATGGCAGATGTTGGCACATAAATGCACTAACATCATTGCACGTTCAACTCCAGCAGGGTAGTTAATCAGGTGAAAAACTGCGGGATGGTCATAGCGGCTGATGGCCATGCACCATGCCCCCAGAACCTAGAGAGGTGCACCCCCCAGGTGTTGATTCAAGGTCCCCTGTTGGGGAGGACACTGTCTGCATGCCAGCCTGTGTGGTGAGAGTGAGTCACTGACCGGACCCGGGTCCTGGGGTGTGGGTGCCGGTGGCTGGATGATCTGCCAGACCGCTCCACAGGAGGAGGAATAAAAAGTATCGCTATAAAAAAAAGATTTTGCCAGCCTTCCGTTGCTCATGTACATACAGTCACACTGCCACACTGCCTGCCTTTTGCATCCCCCCACCATCAGCCACCCAGGCTCCCACTATTTCCCCAGTCCCTTCAGATTGCCTCTTTCTCCAGTCCCACCAAGTTCCGACTTCTGAACCACATTCACCCTCCCCAGACAATCAATTTCTCTCCCTCCCCATTGTCCTGGTAAGTCTTCTTTCTTGGACTCTCCCTAGTTTCTCTTCCCTCCATTCACATATATTTTTTTTATTTTTATGGGTTTTTTTCTGGTTTTGTTTGACAAATTTTTCTGGTGACTTCTCTACCGAGATGCTCCTGCTCCTCTGACCATCCTTCTCTCTCATCTGGGCTGTGTTGTGCACTCAGCATTGTTATATACCAGGAGTGCATCACGTGACCATCTGTTACCTGACTGGATGCCGCTGGCTGCCTGTACTTGGAGTGAGCATGCCGACGGCATCCCCATGGCAACAGTTAACAAAATGGCAGAAATTGCTTTTCCACTGACCCTGAACCGAACTTCTGTGACAAAATCTGTATTTATCCAGGTTCCTGGATTGCGGATTTGATCCAGGGGGGTGGATCACCCGTGGAACAGTCTGCCCAGCCCTAGGGCTCAGTCAGATTGGTGGTAACAGGTTGTTTTTTGGCTTATTTTGGAAAGGTGCCTGCTTGGGGTTTTTGCTGCTGTATCTGATTGCTTCTGGTAGTCCAGAGGTAGTAATCAGATTCATTTCAGTGCAGCACCTGCTCATCACTGATTGTGTTTCTTTTCTGCTTATTGCTGATTTCACTAGGGTTACTGTTCTGCTTATCTTGTTTTTTTTGTTTTACTCTGTTAACATTATAGTGCAGGAACTGTTGTTTGTCTAGCCCTATTGTTTGGTGGAGTGCTACTAACTGCCTGTCCTGGGGCATCAGCTACTTTATAACTGGAGGCGGGGCTGAGTCAGATTGGTGGTAGCACCTTGATAACCTGAAAGGCACTTAACAAATACATTTTTACTTACTTTTTCTTACTTGCTTGCTTTTTGGCTACTCAGAAGAGGCTAGAAGGGAAGGAATTAGTTTCATTTTAGGGACGAAACTGCTCATTGCTGATTTTATTGCTTCTTTTGCTGTTTATTGTTGATTTTACTTGGTAGCAGGTTGCTTTTTGGCTTCTTTTGGAAAGGTTCCTGCTTGGGTATTTTTTCTGGCACAGATTATTGTTTTTGGAGTTTTTTGCTGGTGTAGCTGATTGTTTCTGTTTTTTTTTTTTGCTGGTGCAGCTGATTGTTTCTGGTGGTCCAGAGGGGCCCAACCTGTACTCCCCACACCCACCCTCCCCTAGTGCATCAGTTCCTTTATACCCATAGCCTGTGACATCATACAGTGCCAGCTGACTGCATATACATACTGTTAGCCATTATATTTCAGTACGCAGCACAGCCATACACCACACCCTGATGTAAATCTATATACCTTGATGCATTATACCACTAACGATTATTGACAGTACATAGCTGTAAAGTAAACAGGGAATAAGAAGGAAGAAAAAAGGAGGGGCAGACAAATAAGGGAAAGGAAAGGATAGGCTAAGAAAAATGTTAAATGTTGTTCAGTGATTACTGTATCTCTATTAATCTATTACCCATATCCTAAGGCTATGTAAATGCATGTATTTATTGTAATAAGTCCTTCTGTTGTCTGCACTTTGTAGTTACACTGTGTTAGTATGTCTTTTGATGTGAAACCTATGTAAATGATTGCTTATCTCATAGGTATTAATCCTGAGAATTAAATAAATAAAAAAGAAAGAAAAATGATGGATGCTGTGCAATGCAGTGGTTGCAGGGCAGCAGTGTCCAGGAGGACCTTCTGGGCACTGCGGTGCTGCCCTAGCTGCAGACACCTCTCTGTGTTCAGGGCAGATGATGCAGGACTCTGAGCAGAATTAGTGAGGATCCAGGTAACCTTCCCCCCCAACAAAGACCACCACATCTGCCACCACTCCCTCAGAGGATGCCAGTAAGGACTGATTGATGGATAGACTATGGTGGACTCCGTGAGGATGAGGGAGATGGGACAGAGGCACATCCCCCAGCCAGTGTAACTTCAGAACTTATACACACTATTGGCAGAGCAGGACGATCGCACTGCATCTCCAGAAGTGGACACTAAGGGGGATGGGCAGGTTATCCATGATGGATCCTCAAGGGCAAAGGGAAGGAGAACATACAGGAGGAGGAAGTAAATCCTGTTCGGAGACTCCATCATTAGAGGACTAGAGCTGGGAGTGGGCAGCAATGGGAAAAGGGAGGTGGTGTGCCTGCCTCTTGGCACAGTTTGGAGGGAGGGTAGGCAGATCCTAGAGATCACTAGGGTGGTGGTGTGCCTGCCTTATGGCACAGTTCTGAGAGAGGGCAGGCAGATCCTAGAGATCACTAGGGTGGTGGTGTGCCTGCCTCTTGGCGCAGTTTGGAGGGAGGGTAGGCAGATCCTATAGATCACTAGGGTGGTGGCAAGGAGGGGGGAGCTGGACATCATTGTTCACATGGGGACAAATGACATGGCAGGTGTGGGGACAGATGTAGGAAAAGTGCAGGAGGAATTTAGGGAACTGGGGCAGTGTCTTGGGCAAGTAGCACACTCTGTTACCTTCTGAGAGGTTCTACCTGATCATGGCAAGGGAGAGCGTTGAGACGTCTGAACCATAGAATTCAACACATGGCTGAAGAAATGGCACAGAGATAAAGGGAGTGGCTTCATTGGGGACTGCAATCTCACCTGGAGGGATGAAGGACTGTATTCACCAGACAGCCTACATGTATCCGGGGGGAAGGTATCCTCGCTGAAAAGTTCAAATGCTTCCTCCATAACCATTTAAACTAGCCAAGGGGGAAGGCAAAAGTAGTCAGGGTGATAAAGGTAGCCCCTCTACCACATAACATATCTGAAATAACAGAGAATACAATTAGTACAAGGGCACTAGCAAACCTAATACATAAATTAGATACAATTGTGGGAGGACAGAAGATGGAACCTAAAAAATCACATGGCCAAAAAAGGGAAAGGAGGGTGGGCACACAAGCTGAAAGTAATGTGCACAAATGCCCACAGTCTGAGGAACAAAATCCTAGACCTAATGATATTAATGGAAGATGCAAACCTAAACATAGAAGCTATTATAGAAACATGGTACACAGGAACCATGACTGGGATATAGTTATACCAGGATACACACTTTTTGGTAAGGATAGGGAAGGGAGAAGGGAAGGGGGTTAGCTGTGTATGTGAAGGATGGGATTAAAGCAACAGAGGCTCAAGGGTTTGTGATAGGGTGGAACAGGAGCCTGTCCCATTTGTTAGAGAAAGTATTTAAATGCAAGGATCTTTTGTTTTCTGTCTTTTCTCTGTCTGGTTGTGCAACCATATTTTCCTGTGAGACCTCGAGCTCAATCAACCTGACAATCTCATAATCCTTTGGCTCTCACTGTCTCTCAGTTTTCCCTTGCTGTTTGTTTTTCCTCTCTTTCATATCTGCTGGCATAAAAATATATGCAGTTCTTTGCATGAAAATACAACTGATATTGAGATTCCTTTTGTATAGTAAATATATAATATTACTGTTGAAATATGTATAATTATATTTTCAGATGATTGCAGAAAGCTATTGCAAACTAGAAGTTATCTGAGTTCAATTTTTGAGTTCTTTAAGTTTTATTTGCTGGAACTGACTTTTTTCTTGCAGCTGATCACATTCCTATCTGTTGGCTTAACCAGATGAAAGGTAAAAATTCAAGAATCACAATGTGGTACCTGGCACTGCAGCCATTTAAATTCATGGTGATACACAAATTTGGTAAAGGGAATTGCAATGCTGTCTTTCTAACAAGATATGGATCACGACTTGACGGTTTGAAAGGTTGAAAAACCAGTGTATGAGTATAAACGTTACTGTTTGCTGTACTGTTATAAAAAGAGAGAAATGATGTACATGTACTTAATGTCTGAAAGCAGCACATGATATTAGATAATAACAAGTTTTGGAAACCTGTCTAATGAAACAGGGGTGTGTATGTGACAGGGTGGAGTAGGACCCTGTCTCATTTGTTAAAGTGTTTAAATGCAAAGATCTTTCCTTTTCTGTCTCTTCTCTGTCTGGTTGTGCAACCATATTTTCCTGTAAGACCTCAGACTTGATCAACCCAACAATCTCACAATCCTTTGGCTCTCACTGTCTCTCAGTTTTCCCTTACTGTTTGTTCTTCCTCTCTTGCATGTCTGCTGACATAAAAATGTATGCAATTCTTTGTATGAAAATGTAACTGATATTGGGATTCCTTTTGTTTAGAAAATATATAATGTTACTATTGAATTATATATGATTATATTTTCAGATGATTGCAGAAAGCTATTGTAAACTAGAGGTTACCTGAGTTCAGTTTTTGAGCCTTTTGCAAAAGCTGTGGAAATGGGGCCTCTCAGCTCAGGCACACTATATTCTTGCCTGCCTGATATTTACAAAAACAGGATGTTTGCTATGAATGGGGGTTGAAATGACTTATAAAGGAGGTAAGCTGCAACTGCAAGAAAGATTAGGAGGACAAGGGACACAGAGACTGAAAGAAAACTTGATTTTATTTTGCCTTTGTAAATAGTTATACTGAACAAGTTTATTTTATGATACTGCTAGAGTAAATAAATATTTTTTTGACTTCTGCAACTGCTCTTGGTTTTCCTATGCTTCCTGACCTGTGTCTCGACGACAGGGTTACAAAAAGGAGCAGAAGTACTGTGGATCACCCTGGAGGTGGTAGAAAAGATAAACTTTTGCAGTGGAGTGATTTACAGGTCTCTGACACAGGGGGAGGAATTAGATGAAGCTCTTGTGGAAACCATCCACAAAATTTCAGCCAAATGGAACTGCTACTAATGGGTGACTTCTACCTGCCTGAGGTAGATTGGACCACTCAGACTGTGAGTACAATGAGGGGCATGAAATTCATGACTTCCCTGAATGGGGCAAACTTAAGACAGCTTGTAGCAGAACCAACCTGCGAGGAGGCTCTACTGGATTTGGTCCTGACCAATGGGGACAGGATCACAGATGTGGAGGTGGGCAGTCCCCTTGGTACCAGTGATGACAGGACAGTATGGTTTATGATAACCACAGTGGAGGAGGCAACCAATACAAGCATGAAGGTACAGATTTCATTAAGGCTAACTTTAAGGAGATGGGTAGAAATCTCAAAAGAGCCCTAGCAATGGAAGGTACAGGGGGAGATGTGGAAAAACAGTGATCTAGACTCAAGAGAGTCATAACAGAAGTAGTAGGTCATTGTGTCAAAATGCATAGCAAGAGTAAAAGAAAGAAAAGGCCATTATGATTCTCAAAGGTAGTGACCAAGAAAGTAAGGAAAAAGAAAAGAACTGTCAGAAGGTACAAGGAAACACCAAAGGATGAGGACAGAGAACAATATCTGGAGAAGCAGAGGAAATCTGGGAAAATAATTAGAAGGGCTAAAGCACAGACAGAGGAAGGTATAGCCCAGGCAATTAAGAAATGTGTCAAAACCTTCTTCGGATACATTAGTGACAGGAAAAAGACCAGAAATGGGACTGTTAGGCTGAAGAAGGAAGGGGGAGAAAGGGTGGAGGATGACCTAGAAAAGGCTGAGATACTGAACAAGTACTTTTGCTTAGTATTCACTAGGGAAGGGGAGGGTGAGGGACCAAGACTAATTAAGAGGGGTATTCAGGGGAGGGAGGTAGACACCAGCCCATTCATGGTGGAAAAAGTCCTAGAAGAACTCGGGGAAAATAAAAGTAGATAAGGAAATGAGGCCAGATGGGATCCACCCCAGAGTACTAAAGAAACTCAGGGAAGTGCTGGTGGAACCACTGGCTACCCATTTAAATGCATCACTAGAGTTGGGGAGGTACCCAAGGACTGGAGGAGGGCAGATGTGGTCCATCTCCACAAGTGTGGAAGCAGAGAGGAGGCAGGCAATTACAGGCCTGTAAGCCTGACCTCAGTAGTGGGGAATCTAATGGAGTCCTTACTTAAGAAGAGGATTGTGACATTTCTGGAGGATAGCAGGGCACAGGATCCAAGGCATCATGGATTTTCAGTGGGTAGGTCCTGCCAGATGAATCTTATAGATTTCTTTGACTGGGTAACTAGGATGGTAGATCAGGGAGGAGCGGTGGATGTGGCCTACCTGGATCTCAGCAAGGCCTTTGATACCGTCCCACACAGGAGATTGCTAAATATATTGGGGAGCTTGGGAGTGGGTCCTACAGTAGTAAAGTGTGTTGGAAACTGGCTAAGGGACAGAACTTAGAGGGTGGTGGTAAATGGCATGAAATCTGAGAAGCGGGAGGTGCCTAGCAGGAAGCCACAGAGTCAGTGCTGGGGCCAGTCCTATTGAAAGTCTTTATTAACAACATTGCAGAGCATCTGGAGGGAAAGGTGTGCCTCTTAACAGATGACACCAAGATCTGCAACAGAATGGACACACCACAGGGGGTGGAAAAAATGAGAAAGGACCTAAACCTATTAGAGGAGAGGTCTGGTTTCTTTTTTTTTTGCATTATTTCTTTATCCACCTCGTCGTCTTGACTGGCTTCTCCTTTGGGCCACCAGGGACACTCTCACCTCCCCCGAGAACCCCCGTCACCAACTCCCACCTCACATTGCAGCCAGTCTACAGGGTAGCCTGACATATCCCTTTGTCAGATGGGTCCTCTCCTTCGGAGAGAATGTGCCTTGCGGCTCAACTTTCTTGGCCTTGGGTGCTGCCAAAGTCAGTCCCAGCTGTCCAGAGGCTATGTGGCACTGAGGGTCCAGACGGCCATCATCCAGTTGGTTGAGATGCCATTTCCATGGTTTTCTTAGCCCCTGTACAGTGTTGCTCTTCAGTGGTCCTGGTCTCCACCGGGGGCCACTACAGAGCGAGGCACGTTCCTCAACCCTCCCGAAGAGAGGAGAGAAGTCCTTCAGATGCTCAGTCCTTTCCTTCTCCTGATGACCCACGGTGTTATAGAGTCCGTTCCTGAACCCAGATCACCAGCATGGTGTAAGGTGTGGTGTCCAGCACCTCAGCCCTCAGCATCATCAGGCCAGCAGGCAGTTGAGTTTCAATGCCATAAAGTGCAAGATCATGCACCTGGGTCACATGGATCCAAGGGAGAAAGACAGGATGGGTGGGGAAATTCTTGCCACCGCAAGTTGGGGGAGAGACCTGGGGGTTATCATAGCTGATGACCTGAAGGTGACCAAACAATGTGAAAAGGTGGTGGGGTGAGCAAACAGAATGTTGGGGTGCATAGGGAGAGTCATAACAAGCAGGAGGAAAGAGCTGGTGATGCCACTGTACAGATCACTGATGAGGCATCAGCTGGAGTGCTGTGACCAGTTCTGCAGACACATCTCCTGAAGGACATTGACAAAATAGAGGCAGTCCAGAGAATGCAATGAAGATGGCACATGTACTGAACCAGAAGCCCTATGAGGAAAGACTTAAGGACATTAATATCTATTCACTGGTGGAAAGAAGGGAGAGGAGAGATATGATAAAGACTTTTAAGTACTTAGGGGAATAAACAGACAGCTTAGACAGCTAGTTTTGTAACCCACTCAAGAAGGAGTAATCTTAGACCTAGTACTCTCAAATGGTGACGGAGAGAGGATTTCAGATTTAGAAGTGGGTAGCTATCTGGGAACTAGTGACCACTGAACAGTATGGTTCATGATAAACACAGCAGTAGAGTCAAGCCATACAAAGGCAAAGGTCCTGGACTTTAGGAGGGCTGATTTAATGGGTGAGTGCCTAAGGAATACACTAGCAAATGGGCAGGAAGGAGGGGTGGAAGAACAATGGGGAATAATCAAAACTTCCATCACAGAGGCAACAAGCCTTTGTATGAAGCAAATAAACAAAACAAAACAATGTAAAAAACCTCTATGGTTCTCAAAGGAGGTGGCATGGAAGGTTAGGGAGAAAAAGATAGCATTCAGGAAGTACAAGGAAACCCAGAAGGAGCAGGACAAAGAACTGCATCAGTTAAAGCAGAAGGAAGTAGGGAAGGCAGTCAGAATAGCAAAGGCCCAAACTGAAGAAAAGATAGCCAACTCAGTTAGGAAGGGGGATAAAACCTTTTATAGGTACATCAGGGAGCAAAGGAAGACCAAAGGAGGGATAGTGAGGCTTAACGGGGATGGGGGGGGCAGGGGGTGATTGTGAAAAGGCAGAGATACTGAAAGAATACATCTGCTCAGTAGTCACAAAAGAAGAGGGTGAGGCACCTAAACCAAACAATAAAAGCACTCTGAATAGGCAGGTTGATACCAGATCATTCACAGAAGAAAGGGTCATGAAGGAACTCCTAAAACGCAAAGTGGACAAAGCAATGGGGCCTGATAGGATTCACCCCAGAGTTCTAAAAGAACTAAGGGGAGAACTAGTAACACCACTGACTACCCTTTTTAACAAATCATGGGAGGATGTTGTGGTACCAGAGGACTGGAGGAGGGCAGATGTGATCCCTCTTCACAAAAGTGGGAGTAAAGCCTTCAGTCATTCAGCCGGGCACTCCTTCTGACCACTCCCTTGTTCTGTTCAGAATTTCTCTTACATCGTTGCCCAAACGTCAAACTAGGTGGAAGTTGAACGAACAACTGCTTAAAGACTCAAAAAATAGGGAATGCATTAAAGAACACATCATACAATTTTTCGACTTGAACCTTACACTAAGCCCGACATTTTATGGTGTGCATTTAAAACATATCTCTGGAGCATTTTAACCAGGATGGCTTCCGCTCGGAAAAAGGAGCAGGAGGCGAAGCAGAGGGTGGTATTATCCCAGATCAGAGCTTTGGAAATAAACGTGCAATCTCACTCACTCATCGGATGAGGTTAAGCTAAAGCTCGCAAAATTAAAAGATTCTTACATTGGCTTACTTAATGAAAAAGCGTAATTTGCGATTTTGCATACCAGGGCTTCTTACATGGATCAAGGAGAGAAGGCGGGAAAGTTATTGGCTCAGAGAATTAAACAACAAGAGTCTGCCCCATGTATTCCTCCAATTCGCTCTTCGTTAGATGGGGCATTGAGATCTTGTCCTCAAGAAATTGTTTTGGACTTCATTAGGTATTACAAGCAACTGTATGGAGAAATGCCTAATCTGCCTTCTGATCCGGTCATGTCTTCTTACCTAGTGGAGGCCCAATTACCTCATCTTTCCAAAGCGCAATGTAGGAAGTTAGTAGCCCCTATCTCAGCTTCTGAAATCATGGAGGTGATACAGGGCCTTCCCTTAGATAAAACACCGGGAATGGATGGTTTTTTGGCCAATTTCTACAAATGTTTCAAGGACCAAATTACACCACACCTCTTCTCATTATACCAACACATTCTTTCGGGTACACAGGTGGACCCAACTTTATTCGAAGCACTTATTGTGCTTTTGCCTAAGACAGGTAAAAATTTGGAACTTGTGGAGAGCCACAAACCCATTTCTCTTTTGAATCGGGATATAAAGATACTAACCAAAATCTTAGCAGATTGGCTTACTCCTATACTCCCTGATGTGATAGGAATGCAACAGGTGGGCTTCATGAGGGGAAGATCCTCTGTGGATCACCTCCATATTCTTTCCCATGTTTTCTCGGTGGTTAGGGATACCCCGTTTCCAGTAGCGTTGGTGTCCCTGGACGCCAAGAAGGCTTTTGACAGTCAATTGGAATTTTACACTCCAAACTTTAAACTCTTTTGGCTTCCCCCAACAATTTCAAGGGTGGGCGAAAGCCCTTTACCAAAACCCGACTGCCAGAATTTCAGAAAACAGAGTAATCTCTGAATCCTTCTCCCTATATTCCGGCACTAGGCAAGGTTGTCCTCTCTCCCCTTTACTTTTTAACCTTTATTTGGAACCATTAATCCGTAAACTGTCCCTATGTCCAAAGGTTCAGGGGCTCACAATCCTGGATACCGAAATTAAAGTTTCTGCCTACGCAGATGATCGGCTCTTACAGCTTGCTTACCCTGAATCTTCTATCCGTGCAATGCTAGATATTATAGAGAAATACAGTTAAATGTCAGTAAATCTATTGTATTCCCTTTGAACCACAAAGTTTTTAAGAACAGCATTACTGCCTTAGGTCTCTCGTGGGCTAAGGACTCTTTACGATACTTGGGCATCGAGCTAACTAGGAGTATGTCGCTTACCATTAAGAAGAACTTTGATTCGCTATTACTAATGTTGGCCCAGGATCTAGACAGGTGGTCGATACTTCCCATTTCTTTATGGGGAAGAATAAACTTGATTAAGATGAATGTTTTCCTCCCGATTATTATATCCCCTGCAATTACTTAATATCTACCTACCTGGGAGTTGGTTTAAAAAAGTTCAGAGATTGATGATAAACTTCATCTGGTCTAAGAAACAACCGAGATTAGCACACTACAAGTTAGCTGCACCTAAATGTAAGGGTGGTCTACGACTTCCATATCTTAGCTTGTATTATTGGGCCAGTCATTCGCCAAATACCTTAAGTGGTTAGATCCTAATCCTTCCTCTGTTCTTTCTCCTTGGCTCAAGATAGAGCTGGAAATGATTCGGTCATGTAACATAGCCCCTTCCACACTACTATATTTAAATTTATCTACCTTGCCGAAAAAGTTAAAAGATACCACAGTGGCGACATCCATTAGAATTCATTCACAGTTGTGTGGATTCTTGAAATATAAACAGTATCTGGATTCATCACAGTCGATCTAGAATTCCTCAGCTTTTAAAATAGATGGTAAGACTCTTCCCCCTGCATGGTTACCAAGATTAGGAGAGGGAAGACTATCTTCACTCCTTAAGGAAGATGGATCATGGTTATCTACAGAGGATTTCATACTGAAATTTAGGTTGCAAGCAAGGGATTATTTTAAAGTCCTTCAACTTAGACACCTTCTTATCAATAAATTCGAAAAAAGTATCCCTACATTGCCCAAACTTTCCTTCCATTTGGATCTGTATCCATTAGTCAACACCTCCAAAGTAGTTTCTAAATTGTACAACATATTCTATGATTGGCGCTTCCCGGACTCGTTTGGACCTACAGAGTTCTGGTCTGATTGTTTTCTGCAATGGAATAAAGACTGGTCCATCTTGTGGAATAATTGTCATCGTTTTGTTACACAAGATAGGTTATGTCTCATGCAGTTTAACATCTTGCATAACCTTTACTATTCCCCTCAGAAGCTGGCCAAGTGGGGTGTATTAAACTCTGATCAATGTACAAAGTGTTTGCAGAAGAAGGGCACTCTGTTCCATATTTTTGGGGACTGCCCCAAAATAGCCCCCCTCTGGAACAATATTAAGGTTAATATAGACCCATTGCTCGGTTTAACCGAACTATTTACCCCTGAGGTCTGTCTCTTAGGAGATTATTCACAGATATCGGTGAATACCCGGACATTCCACATTGCACTGATTTCCATGTCAGTTAAAAAATTGGTCCTTAAATATTGGAAAAGTACGGGAACAGTCTCTTACTCTGAATGGCTTAACGAGTTCCTAGCTGATCTTAGAACGGAACAAACTATATCTAGTCTCAAGAATAATGAATCTAAATACAAGAAGATTTGGGCTCCTTTACACACATAATATGCCATGTAGGTTGTATTCTGTGAGATAATCTCTTATTTTGGACTGGCAGGCTTCTGGACTGTGCTGGGGGGACGGGGGTTTGGGGAGGAGGGGTTGGGAGAGGGATGAGCTCATGTATCTTGCTTTGTATGTACATGTTTGAGTTTGATAAGCATGATCCCGTCTGGTGTATTGTTAAAACAACTTTCAATAAACATCATATTGAAAAAAAAATAGTGGGAGTAAAGCAGAGGCAGGAAACTACAGACCTGTTGGCTTGACCTCAGTGGTAGGGAAAATGATGGAATCACTTCTGAAAGAAAGAATTGCTGAGTACCTAGAGATCAGCGGACCACAGGACCTAAGGCAGCATGGATTCACAGCAGGAAGGTCATATCAGACAAATCTAATCAATTTCTTTGACTGGGTAACCAATGTAATGGACTAGTGAGGGGCAGTTGATATGGCCTACCTAGACTTTAGCAAGGCATTTGACATAGTAGAAGAATCAGAAGAATCAGCATTTATATAGCGCTTTTCATACACAGTATCCCAAAGTGCTTTACAAGCAATGTAGACTGGTAGTGAAGTGACTGAATGTGTGGCGGCAGCCATATCGCACATCATCACCCACACACAGCCTGGATAATTGCATGAACCGGTTTATGGGAAGGGCAATGTTGGCCAGGACACCGGGAATGTTCCCTGCTCTTTGCGAAGAGTGCCCTGGGTTCTTCCAACTGGACACCCACCAGGACAACACCAGGATGGGCAGAAGGGACCTCGGTTTAACGTCTCCTCCAAAGGACGGCACACCCCAGCAGTACAGCACCGCCCCAATACTGCACTCAGATGCCAGCGATTTTTAGGTGCAAGTCCAATCCTGGTGTGGGACACGAACACACGACCTTCTGGTCCAGAGGCGGATGTGCTACCAACTGAGCCACGCTGACACCTAGTAGAAACATAGAAACATAGAAGCTGATGGCAGATAAGGACCGCAAGGCCCATCCAGTCTGCCCATTTCTTTTTCTACCTTATGAATGTGCCATCAACCTTTGCTCTGTCAATGGCCTATCTATTCATACTCATCTGGATTGCTCCCTTATGCCTATCAGAATCCTATTTGAAGTCCTGCACTTGTTCATATCTACCACTTCCTGAGGTAGGCCGTTCCATGCATCCACCACCCTTTCTGTGAAAAAGAACGTCCTCACATTACCCCCTTAATTGGCCTCCCTCTAATCTCATGCTGTGTCCTCTTGTCCTGCTATTTTTCTTATATTGAAACATGTTAGGCTCTTTCACCTTATTAATGCCCTTAAGGTGTTTGAATGTTTTGATCATATCACCTCGCTCCCTCCTTTGCTCTAGGGTATACATATTGGGTTCCATTAATCTATCTTCATATGTTTTTTGATGCCTCAGTTTGGTTAATGTCCTTGTGAAGGTGTGGCCTCCTGTACTGCATGTAGTACTCCAGAAGGGCCTTAACCAGTGTCTTGTAAAGAGGGATTATTACCTCCCTCTTATGACTTGTGATACCCCTACTAATACACCCCAACATTCTCCTAGCCTTACCTACTGCTTTAGTGGTCTGCTTGGATGATTTCAGGTCATCTGTGATGATGATGCCCAAGTCTCTTTCTTCCGTTGTGACTGCCAGCAACTCCCCTCCCAACCTATAGGTGGCTTCAAGGTTTCTCTTCTCTATATGCATGATCTTGCACTTCTTTGCGTTAAACCCCAGCTGCCCCTTTTCTGACCATTTTGCCAGTTTATCCAGATCTCTTCTCATTCTACCCACTCCATCTGGATCATCTACTCTGTTGCAGATCTTGGTGTCATCTGCAAACAGACAAACCTTACCCTCCAGTCCATCTGCAGTGTCAGATATTGAAGAGGACTGGCCCAAGGACTGATCCCTGAGGTACCCCACTTGTGACTTGCATGTCTTCTGATTGTATACCATTTACCACCGCTCTCTGTTTTCTGCCCATCAACCAGTTTGCCACCCAGTTGACAAACTTCTGACCCAGCCCAAGCCTACCCAGCTTATCAATCAATCTTCTATGTGGAACAGTATTGAAAGCTTTGCTGAAGTCAAGGTAAGTGACATCAACTGCTCCCCCTTGGTCCACCACTCTGGTTACCCAGTCAAAGAAATCTACAAAATTAGTTTGACAGGACCATCCTGTTGTAAACCCATGCTGTCTTGGATCCTGTGCTCCTATGGATTCCAGGTGTTGCACTATCCTTTCCTTAAGGAGTGCCTCCATAATCTTGCCCACTACTGAGGTAAGACTGACTGGTCTGTAGTTCCCTGCCTCCTCCCTGCTACCACTCTTGTGGAACTGGATCATATGAGCCCTTCTCCAGTCTTCTGGGACCTCTCCTGTGCTCAAAGACTCACTAAACAGTTCTGATAATGGCTCTACTAGTTCCACCCTTAGCTCCTTTAGTACCCTAGGATGTACGCTGTCAGGTCCTATTGCCTTATCCACCCCAAGCTTATCGCGCTCTTGTAGGACCCTTTCTTTTGTGAAGGGACTAGTGCACACGTCCCTTCTCCCTGTGTCCATGGTGCAGAGCTGTGGGCCCTGCCCTACCTTCTCTTCAGTAAATACTGAGCAGAAGTATCTATTTAGGATAGATGCTTTTACATGGTCCTCATCCTCACATGCCCCCTTATTCCCTTTGATCTTAGAAATACCCCCTCTGGACTTTTTCCTTTCACTAATGTATCTATAGAAAGTCTTGTCCCCTTCTTTTACTGTTCATGCTAGTGTTTCCTCAGTTTGGGCCTTTACCTGCCTTACTGCCTTCCCTGCTTCCCTTAGGGAAGTTTGGTATGTCTCCCTATCTTCATCCTGCTGCATTCCTTTATATTTCCTGAAGGCCAGCCTTTTGGCTCTGACCTTTTCTGCTATTGTTTTTGAGAGCCAAAGTGGTTTCCTTCTTCTTTTGCACTTCCTTTTTTCTCTAACACAATGGGATGTTGCTTCAAGTATTACATCCTTAATGCTTGCCCACTTTGCCTGTACCTACTCACCTGTATTTCTTTTTGCCGGGGCTAGCTTAACTCTGTTGGCCATCTTATCAAAGTCAGCTCCTCTGAAGTCCCATATTTGTGCCTTGGAATGGGATGATTTAGTTCTAGTGGCCAAATTGAACCATACCATGTGATGGTCACTGGCCCCCAGGTGACCTTCTACCTGGAGATCTGTTAGTCAGTCCCAAACAAAAGATTAACAAACAAGTTAGCCAGCCTGGGAGTGTGCCCCGGGTGGTAGCCTGGGTGACAAGCTGGTTGGACAACAGGACCCAGAGGGTAATAGTAAACAGAGTGCATTCTGAAGAAAGGGAGGTTACTAGTGGAGTACCACAGGGTTCAGTATTGGGATGAGTCCTCTTTAATGTCTTTATAGGTGACATTGCAGAGGGGCTGGAAGGAAAAGTATGCCTCTTGGCAGATGACACAAAGATCTGCAATAGGGTTGATACACAAGAAGGGGTGCAAAGGATGAGAAGAGACTTGGCAAGATTGGAGGAATGGTCAAACATA
Source organism: Neoceratodus forsteri (assembly GCA_016271365.2). Taxonomy (NCBI): domain Eukaryota; kingdom Metazoa; phylum Chordata; order Ceratodontiformes; family Ceratodontidae; genus Neoceratodus; species Neoceratodus forsteri. Next base: position 16,618,529 of record CM028129.1, on the reverse strand, counting down.
TGGCAGCTTAGGTTCAATGCAAAAAAGTGCAAAGTAATGCACCTAGGAAACAGCCAGCCCGGTGGCACTGAGGGTTGAAGCGCTGGATGCCACACCTTGCACCATGCCGGCTACCTGTGTTCAGGAATGAGCACGGGTAGCCAGGGGTCGGTGGGGATGAGGAAGGATCGAGTGTCCAGGGGACTGCTCTCCTTCTTCGGGGAGGGTGGCCTGCCCATGCTGGTGCATTAGCACCCCCTGGTGGCTACCAGGGGATTGCTCTGCCTGGCCAGCTGACCCAGGGAATCGGGACTGCAGCGGATGCCTTTCAAATGTGCATGGGAGCATGCACACATCAAGCAGGGCATCATTGCATGTCCGAGCCCTGGGGAACAAAGGAAAATGGACCCAGCCTTGATAGGCGATGATGGGATCCAGGAGCTACCCTCCATGCCCGACAGTCATGTACGCTGGCTGGCTTGGAGCTCCCCCGGTCCATGGATTGTCCACATGTAGGGTGGCGCAAAGGTGGAGGAGTAAGCCCTCCTGAGTGTCAGGACTGAGTCTCAGATGTGGCAGGATGGAGGTAAGCTGTGTGCCCCATCTGAGAGAGTTCAGGGCTGAGTGAAGTGTATAAAGAAAAAAAATGCACCTAGGAAACAAGAACCCAGGGGAAGAGTACCCAATGGGGGGGTATTAACAACAACGCAAAATGGAAAAGGACCTGGGGGTATTCATATCAGATGACCTTAAGGTAGGTAAGCAATGTGAGAATGCAGTAAGGAAGGCTGGGAGAATACTGGGATGTATAGGGAAAGGCATCGCCAGTAGAAAACAAGAAGTTGTTATCCCTCTGTGCAGACAGTTGGTGAGACCCCTTCTGGAATACTGTGTCCAGTTCTGGAGATCCCAACTCTGCAAGGACATAGACAGGATGCAGACAGTCCAGAGGAGGGCAACTAAAATGGTGCAGGGTCTGCAACAGAAGCCGAATGAGGATAGACTAAAGGAGTTTAATATGTATACCCTTGAGGAAAGGAGGGAGGGGGGGGACATGATTGAAACTTTCGAGTACCTCAAGGGAATCAATAAAGTCAAAGAGGGTAGCATCGTTCAGAAAAAGAGATGTGCAAGAACAAAGGGACACAATTTGATGATAGAGGGTGAATGGTTCAGGGTTAATGTGAGGAAGGCTTTTTTCACAGAAAAACAGTGGGGGAATTCAAGAATACATGGGACAGACATAAGGCAATTCTTGTGGGGGGTAGGAAGAAATAAGCTGTTGGTTTACTAGGATCTGCAGCATATCCAGTAGGTACAGAAAAGGGCAGACTAGGTGGTCCAAGCAGTCCTTATCTGCCATCAAAGTCTATATTTCTATGTTTCTAAACAGGGTACAGGTGGACAGAATATTCCAGAGAAAACTCTGCACAAGAACAAGGAGGCATGATATGAGACTGAAGCGCGGAAGGTTCAGGGGTAATATTAGGAAGTATTTTTTTCCTGAAAGGGTGGTGGAGCAGTGGAACAGCCGTCCAGCAGAAGTGGTGGGGGCAAAATCAATATGTTGATTCAAGAGTGCATGGGATAGACATAAGGGTGCCCTAGAGATGTACAGAGCAGGAGAATCGCAGATCAAACAGGATCTGGGACTGCAGCAGTGAGTAGGGAAATGACAGACTAGGTGGGCTGTGTGGTCCTTATCTGTCAACAGATTCTAAAAATATGAGAAAACAACAAAGTTGTGAGCCTACATTGCAATTTTTCAAAGTACACAAAACTGTGCTAACTGTAATTTAACTGGCTAAACCCGAAGCGCAGGCTCTCCTACCAGTCCTGCCTATTTGCAAAGAAAATTACCTTCGGACTCACTCCACCCTCCTCGCAGTCACCCATAACGTGTGCAGCCTCTCCGAGGAACATGAGAAGTGCCTCCAAAGCTTCTTTCAAGGTCCCTCACTGCAGGACATCACAATGCCAGCAGTCTTTTATGTAAAGGGCACCAGTTTGGTTAAGAAATCTGCCTGCTGAAGTCCTGGTTGAACAAAAGCTGGGGTCCTTTAAATCAAAGCTTCAGCAGCACCTCATAGCAATTAGCTCCTGTGACTGCACCTAACCTTCCCTGCCTTTCATAATCACCCCCCAGTCTTGCCCTGAATGTCCCTGATGAGTATATATTTTTGACTGTTACCTTATGTTTTGTGAGTGTTACTTACCTGCATTTACTGTATTGAGCAAAACTCTCACTCTGTTATGTATTGTTCTCATTTCTGTCTACCGATGTATTTTGCATTATTATAACTTGTACTGTTTTCTGGTCCTTCAATACTTGTAAGCTTGTTCACTTGATATGGAGACTTTGTAAATGAATCTCTGACTCAAAGGAGTTTAATTCAGTTATTTTTAATAAATAAATAAATAAACTGTGGTAATTTTTATGTTGATTGTGCGCATGCTCAAAAAACATATTGCCGCAGCTTTCTCCAAAAGCAGGTTGTGGAGGAGCGGCACTGTTGTGGCCAACACCCCCACAGTGTTTAAAGGCTTGGCCCACTTCCCCCAATGCCGTGGCATGCTGCTGCTGACACAAGTTCAGCCAGCGTGCCACAACCTTGTAAAAATTTAGCCGCTGTAATCAGGTGCCGCCTCTTCCTTGCAGCATCAGCCATTTGCTGCAATGAGGGAGCGACCCGTCATTGTAGGGCAGGATCTTGAAACCCTGATATTGTTTGTGAATATGGCAGCAGCTTGCAGCCATGTTCACAAACAATATTAACCCCCTCTGCCGAGGGGGTGCCCAATCCCCATCATGTGCAGTGCCCCAATGTTTATGTTGCTGATGGGGGTGCCCACACCCCGTCGACATTATGTACCTCCCCGCTTTTGTTGTCTGCCGATGGAGTGCCCAATCCCCGTCAGCATAATGTCACCCCCCCTTTTGTTGTGTGCTGACGGGGGGTGCCCAATCCCTGTCGGCATAATGTAATAACCTCCCTCTTTTGTTGTGTACTGATGGGGGTGCCCAATCCCATCGGCTACAGCTGCCCCCAAAGAAAGACTCCTGCTGGCACACTGGGAGCCCACCCCAGCATGCCATATGCCCCTGCAAATAAAATACGGTCCATGATGTTTTTTTTTTTGTAACATGTAAAAAGGAAACGGTCCTTTAGGGTCACCTCCTGCCCCCTCCTTAACCTGCACCACTGGGCGCGACTCCGCCTCCCCACCCTGTCACTGTCTGTGGACGGATGGATAGACACACACTGTCTGTGGACAGATGGACAGACGGATGGACACTGTCTGTGGACGGATGGGCACTGTCTGTAGACAGACAGACGGGCACTGTCTGTGGATGGACGGGCACTGTCTATGGATGGACGGACAGATGGATGGACTCTGTCTGTAGACGGATGGATGGACAGATGGACGGACTCTGTCTGTAGACTGATGGATGGACAGACAGAGGGATGGACACTGTCTGTGGATGGATGGACGGGCACAGTCTGTGGGTGGATGGATCGATGCTGTCTGTGGGTGGACAGACAGATGCTGTCTGTGGGTGGGTGGATGGACACTGTCTGTGGGTGGACAGACAGATGGACACTGTCTGTGGACAGACAGATGGATGGACACTGTCTGTGGATGGACGGACACTGTCTGTGGATGGACGGACACTGTCTGTAGACAGATGGACAGATGGATGGACACTGTCTGTGGACAGACAGATGGATACTGTCTGTAGACAGACAGATGGACCCTGACTTTGGATGGACAGATGGACGGATGCTGTCTGTGGACGGACAGACAGATGGACGCTGTCTGTGGACAGACAGCCAGATGAACGCTGTCTGTGGATGGACAGATGTTGTCTGTGGATGGACGGATGCTGCCTGTGGATGGACGGATGCTGTCTGTGGACAGGTGGATGGATGCTGTCTGTGGACGGGTGGATGGACACTGTCTGCGGGTGGGCGGGCGGATGGACACTGTCTGTGGATGGACACTGTCTGTGGACAGATGGACAGACACTGTCTGTGGATGGATGGACACTGTCTGTGGATGGATGGACAGATGGACGGACTCTGTCTGTGGATGGACAGACAGACAGATGGACAGGCTGACGGACAGACAGATGGATGGACTCAATCTGTGGATGGACAGACAGATGGACGGACTCAGTCTGTGGATAGATGGACAGATGGATGGACTCAGTCTGTAGACAGATGGACAGATGGACAGACAGTCAGTCTGTGGACGGATGGGCACTGTCTGTGGATGGATGGGCACTGTCTGTGGATGGATGGACAGGCACTGTCTTTGGATGGATGGATGGACATTGTCTGTGGACAGACAGACACTGTCTGTGGATGGACAGATGGATGGACTCTGTCTGTGGATGGACGAACAGACAGACAGACACAGTCTGTAGATGGACGGACAGACGGACACTGTCTGTGAACGGACGGGCACTGTCTGTGGATGGATGGACACTGTCTGTGGACAGACAGATACTATCTATGGATGGGTGGATACTGTCTGTGGACGGGCGGACGCTGTCTGTGGGTGGGTGGATGCTGTCTGTGGGTGGGCGGGCAGACGGACGCTGTCTGTGGATGGGCGGGCGGACAGACACTGTCTGTGGATGGGCGGGCAGACAGACACTGTCTGTGGATGGATGGATGGACACTGTCTGTGGATGGACAGACACTGTCTGTGGACAGACGGCCAGACGGACGGACTCTGTCTGTGGACAGACGGACAGACAGATGGACTCAGTCTGTGGATGGATGGACACTGTCTGTGGATGGACAGACAGACGGATGGACTCAGTCTGTGGACAAACAGACAGACAGATGGACAGACGGATGGACACTGTCTGTGGATGCATGGGCACTGTCTGTGGATGGATGGGCACTGTCTGTGGATGGATGGACAGGCACTGTCTGTGGATGGATGGACACTGTCTGTGGATGGATGGGCACTGTCTGTGGATGGATGGACAGGCACTGTCTGTGGATGGTCGGACACTGTCTGTGGATGGATGGATGGAAACTGTCTGTGGACAGATGGACACTGTCTGTGGATGGATGGATGGACACTGTCTGTGGATGGATGGACACTGTGGATGGACAGACTCTGTCTGTGGATGGACAGACAGACAGAAAGACTCAGTCTGTGGATGGATGGACAGACAGACTCAGTCTGTAGATGGATGGACAGATGGATGGGCACTGTCTGTGGATGGATGGGTACTGTCAGTGGATGGATGGATGGGCACTGTCTGTGGATGGACAGGCACTGTCTATGGACAGATGGACACTGTCTGTGGATGGACGGACACTGTCTGTGGATGGACAGATGGACACTGTCTGTGGACAGATGGACGGAGACTGTCTGTGGACAGATGGACATGCACTGTCTGTAGATGGATGGATGGACACACACTGTCTGTGGACGGACAGACAGACGGACGGACACTGTCTGTGGATGGATGGGCACTGTCTGTGGATGGATGGGCACTGTCTGTAGACAGATGGATGGACACTGTCTGTGGACAGATAGACAGATGGACGGACTCTGTCTGTAGACGGACAGATGGACAGATGGACGGACTCTGTCTGTAGATGGATGGATGGATAGACAGAGGGATGGCCACTGTCTGTAGATGGATGGACAGGCACTGTCTGTGGATGGATGGACAGACACTGTCTGTGGGTGGATGGATGGACACCGTCTGTGGGTGGATGGATGGATGCTGTCTGTGGGTGTGTGGATGGACACTGTCTGTGGGTGGACAGATGGATGGACACTGTCTGTGGATGGACAGATGGATGGACACTGTCTGTGGACAGATGGATGGACACTGTCTGTAGACAGACAGACAGATGGACAGACACTGCCTGTGGACAGACAGATGGACACTGTCTGTAGACAGATGGACAGATGGATGGATACTGTCTGTAGACAGACGGACGGACACTGTCTTTGGATGGACAGATGGATGGATGCTGTCTGTGGATGGACAGATGGATGGACACTGTCTGTCGATGGATGGATGCTGCCTGTGGACAGACGGACAGATGCTGTCTGTGGACAGGTGGATGGACGCTGTCTGTGGACGGGCGGATGGATGCTGTCTGTGGGCGGGTGGGCAGATGGATACTGTCTGTGGATGGACAGACACTGTCTGTGGATGGACAGACACTGTCTGTGGACAGACGGACAGGCAGATGGACTCTGTCTGTGGGTGGACAGACAGACAGATGGACGGACAGATGGATGGACAGATGGATGGACTCAGTCTGTAGATGGATGGACAGCTGGATGGATGGACTCAGTCTGTGGATGGACAGACAGACAGATGGACTCAGTCTGTAGACAGATGGACAGACAGATGGACACTGTCTGTGGATGGACAGGCACTGTTTGTGGACATAAGGACACTGTCTGTGGATGGATGGATGGACAGATGGACAGACTCTGTCTGTGGACAGATGGACAGATGGATAGATGGTTGGACAGATGGATGGACTCAGTCTGTAGATGGACGGACAGATGGATGGACACTGTCTGTGAATGGATGAGTACTGTCTGTGGATGGACAGGCACTGTCTGTGGATGGATGGACACTTTCTGTGGACAGACAGACACTGTCTGATGGATGGACAGATGGATGGACACTGTCTGTGGATGGATGGGCACTGTCTGTGGATGGATGGATGGGCAGTGTGGATGACAGGCGCTGTCTGTGGATGGACAGATGGACAGACACTGTATGTGGATGGAACGACGGACACTGTCTATGGATGGATGGACACTGTCTGTGGACAGACGGACAGATGGATGGACTCTGTGGATGGACAGACACTGTCTGTGGATGGATGGACAGACGGACTGACTCAGTCTGTGGACAGATGGACACACGGATGGACAGACGGATGGACACTGTCTGTGGATGGATGGGCACTGGGTCTGTGGATGGATGGGCACTGTCTGTGGACAGACATGGATGGACACTGTCTGTGGATGGATGGACACTGTCTGTGGATGGATGGATGGACACTGTCTGTGGATGGACAGACACTGTCTGTGGATGGACAGACACTGTCTCTGGACAGACAGATGGATGGACACTGTCTGTGGATTGACAGACACTGTCTGTGGATGGACGGACAGATGGATGGACTCTGTCTGTGGATGGATGGACAGATGGATGGACTCAGTCTGTAGACAGACAGATGGATGGGCACTGTCTGTGGATGGATGGGCACTGTCTATGGACAGACTGACAGGCACTGTCTGTGGACAGATGGACACTGTCTGTGGACAGATGGACACTGTCTGTGGATGGATGGACACTGTCTGTGGATGGACAGACGGATGGACTCAGTCTGTGGACAAACAGACAGACAGATGGACAGATGGATGGACACTGTCTGTGGATGCATGGGCACTGTCTGTGGATGGATGGGCACTGTCTGTGGATGGATGGGTGGACACTGTCTGTGGACAGATAGACAGATGGACAGACTCTGTCTGTAGACGGACAGATGGACAGATGGACGGACTCTGTCTGTAGACAGATGGATGGATAGACAGAGGGATGGCCACTGTCTGTAGATGGATGGACAGGCACTGTCTGTGGATGGATGGACGGACACTGTCTGTGGGTGGATGGATGGACACTGTCTGTGGGTGGATGGATGGACGCTGTCTGTGGGTGTGTGGATGGACACTGTCTGTGGGTGGACAGATGGATGGACACTGTCTGTGGATGGACAGATGGATGGACACTGTCTGTGGACAGATGGATGGACACTGTCTGTAGACAGACAGACAGATGGACACTGTCTGTAGACAGATGGACAGATGGATGGATACTGTCTGTAGACAGACGGACGGACACTGTCTTTGGATGGACAGATGGATGGATGCTGTCTGTGGACGGACAGATGGATGGACACTGTCTGTCGATGGATGGATGCTGCCTGTGGACAGACGGACAGATGCTGTCTGTGGACAGGTGGATGGACGCTGTCTGTGGATGGGTGGATGGATGCTGTCTGTGGGCGGGTGGGCAGATGGATACTGTCTGTGGATGGACAGACTGTCTGTGGATGGATGGACACTGTCTGTGGACAGACAGACAGGCAGATGGACTCTGTCTGTGGATGGACAGACAGACAGATGGATGGACAGATGGATGGACAGATGGATGGACTCAGTCTGTCGATGGATGGACAGATGGATGGATGGACTCAGTCTGTGGATGGACAGACAGATGGATGGACTCAGTCTGTAGACAGATGGACAGACAGATGGACACTGTCTGTGGATGGACAGGCACTGTTTGTGGACATAAGGACACTGTCTGTGGATGGATGGATGGACAGATGGACAGACTCTGTCTGTGGACAGATGGACAGATGGATAGATGGTTGGACAGATGGATGGACACTGTCTGTGAATGGATGAGCACTGTCTGTGGATGGACAGGCACTGTCTGTGGATGGATGGACACTGTCTGTGGACAGACAGACACTGTTTGTGAATGGGTGGACACTATCTGTGGATGGGCGTGCAGACGGACGCTGTCTGTGGATGGGTGGGTGGACAGACACTGTCTGTGGATGGGCAGGTGGACAGACGCTGTCTGTGGATGGACGGACGGACACTGTCTATGGATGGATGGACACTGTCTGTGGACAGACGGACAGATGGATGGACTCTGTGGATGGACAGACACTGTCTGTGGATGGACGGACAGACAGACTGACTCAGTCTGTGGACAGACGGACACACGGATGGACAGATGGATGGACACTGTCTGTGGATGGATGGGCACTGGGTCTGTGGATGGATGGGCACTGTCTGTGGACAGACAGATGGGCACTGTCTGTGGATGGATGGACACTGTCTGTGGATGGATGGATGGACACTGTCTGTGGATGGACAGACACTGTCTCTGGACAGACAGATGGATGGACACTGTCTGGATTGACAGACACTGTCTGTGGATGGACGGACAGATGGATGGACTCTGTCTGTGGATGGATGGACAGATGGATGGACTCAGTCTGTAGACAGACAGACAGATGGATGGGCACTGTCTGTGGATGGATGGGCACTGTCTATGGATGGACTGACAGGCACTGTCTGTGGACAGATGGACACTGTCTGTGGATGGATGGACACTGTCTGTGGATGGACAGACAGACGGATGGACTCAGTCTGTGGACAAACAGACAGACATATGGACAGATGGATGGACACTGTCTGTGGATGCATGGGCACTGTCTGTGGATAGATGGGCACTGTCTGTGGATGGATGGACACTGTCTGTGGATGGATAGGCACTGTCTGTGGATGGATGGGCACTGTCTGTGGATGGATGGACAGGCACTGTCTGTGGATGGTCGGACACTGTCTGTGGACGGATGGATGGAAACTGTCTGTGGACAGATGGACACTGTCTGTGGATGGATGGATGGACACTGTCTGTGGATGGATGGACACTGTGGATGGACAGACAGATGGACGGACTCTGTCTGTGGATGGACACACAGATGGAAAGACTCAGTCTGTGGACGGATGGACAGACAGACAGTCTGTAGACAGATGGACAGATGGATGGGCACTGTCTGTGGATGGATGGGCACTGTCAGTGGATGGATGGGCACTGTCTGTGGATGGACAGGCACTGTCTATGGACAGACGGACACTGTCTGTGGATGGATGGACACTGTCTGTGGATGGACAGATGGACACTGTCTGTGGACAGATGGACGGAGACTGTCTGTGGACAGATGGACATGCACTGTCTGTAGATGGATGGATGGACACACACTGTATGTGGACAAACAGACAGATGGATGGACACTGTGGATGGATGGGCACTGTCTGTGGATGGATGGGCACTGTCTGTAGACAGACGGATGGACACTGTCTGTGGACAGATAGACAGATGGACGGACTCTGTCTGTAGACGGACAGATGGACAGACAGACGGACTCTGTCTGTAGACGGACAGATGGATAGACAGAGGGATGGCCACTGTCTGTAGATGGATGGACAGGCACTGTCTGTGGGTGGATGGATGGACACTGTCTGTGGGCGGATGGATGGACACTGTCTGTGGGTGTGTGGATGGACACTGTCTGTGGGTGGACAGATGGATGGACACTGTCTGTGGATGGACAGATGGATGGACACTGTCTGTGGACAGATGGACAGACACTGTCTGTAGACAGACAGACAGATGGACAGACAGATGGACACTGTCTGTAGACAGATGGACAGATGGATGGATACTGTCTGTAGACAGATGGACAGACACTGTCTTTGGATGGACAGATGGATGAATGCTGTCTGTGGACGGACAGATGGATGGACACTGTCTGTCGATGGATGGATGCTGCCTGTGGACAGATGGACAGATGCTGTCTGTGGACAGGTGGATGGACACTGTCTGTGGATGGGTGGATGGATGCTGTCTGTGGATGGACAGACACTGTCTGTGGATGGACGGACACTGTCTGTGGATGGACAGACAGGCAGATGGACTCTGTCTGTGGATGGACAGACAGACAGATGGACTGACAGATGGATGGACAGATGGATGTACTCAGTCTGTAGATGGATGGACAGACAGATGGATGGACTCAGTCTGTAGACAGATGGACAGACAGATGGACACTGTCTGTGGATGGACAGGCACTGTTTGTGGACATACAGACACTGTCTGTGGATGGATGGATGGACAGATGGACAGACTCTGTCTGTGGACAGATGGACAGATGGATAGATGGTTGGACAGATGGATGGACTCAGTCTGTAGATGGACGGACAGATGGATGGACACTGTCTGTGAATGGACGAGCACTGTCTGTGGACAGATGGGCACTGTCTGTGGACAGATGGACACTGTCTGTGGACAGACAGACACTGTCTGTGGATGGGGCGGACACTATCTGTGGATGGGTGTGCAGACAGACGCTGTCTGTGGATGGGCAGGTGGACGGACACTGTCTGTGGATGGGCAGGCAGACAGACACTGTCTGTGGATGGATGGACGGACACTGTCTATGGATGGATGGACACTGTCTGTGGACAGACGGACAGATGGATGGACTCTGTGGATGGACAGACACTGTCTGTGGATGGATGGACAGACGGACTGACTCAGTCTGTGGACAGACAGACACACGGACGGACAGACAGATGGACACTGTCTGTGGATGGATGGGCACTGGGTCTGTGGATGGACGGGCACTGTCTGTGTACAGACAGATGGGCACTGTCTGTGGATGGATGGACGGGCACTGTCTGTGGATGGATGGACACTGTCTGTGGACAGATGGATGGACAGACACTGTCTGTGGATGGACAGACACTGTCTCTGGACAGAAAGATGGATGGACACTGTCTGTGGATTGACAGACACTGTCTGTGGATGGACGGACAGATGGATGGACTCTGTCTGTGGATGGATGGACAGACGGATGGACTCAGTCTGTAGACAGACAGTCAGATGGATGGGCACTGTCTGTGGATGGATGGGCACTGTCTATGGATGGACTGACAGGCACTGTCTGTGGACAGATGGACACTGTCTGTGGACAGATGTACACTGTCTGTGGATGGATGGACAGACACTGTCTGTGGATGGATGGATGGAGACTGTCTGTGGACAGACAGACACACACTGTCTGTGGATGGATGGATGGACACACACTGTCTGTGGATGGATGGACAGATGGAAGGACACTGTCTGTGGATGAATGGACAGGGACTGTCTGTGGACAGATGGACACACACTGTCTGTGGATGGATGGGCACTGTCTGTAGATGGATGGACGGGCACTGTCTATGGATGGACAGGCACTGTCTGTAGACAGATGGATGGACACTTCCTGTGGATGGATGGACAGATGGACAGACTCTGTCTGTAGACAGACAGATGGACAGATGGATGGACTCTGTCTGTAGATGGATGGATGGATAGACAGAGGGATGGACACTGTCTGTAGATGGATGGACAGATGGACAGGCACTGTCTGTGGACGGACAGATGGGCACTGTCTGTGGTTGGATGGATGGACACTGTCTGTGGGTGGACAGATGGATGCTGTCTGTGGGTGGACAGATGGATGGACACTGTCTGTGGATGGACAGATGGATGGATGCTGTCTGTGGATGGATGGACAGATGGACAGACACTGTCTGTGGACAGACAGATGGGCACTGTCTGTAGACAGACAGATGGACACTGTCTGTAGACAGACGGACAGATGGATAGATACTGTCTGTAGGCAGACGGATGGACACTGTCTTTGGATGGACAGATGGACAGACGCTGTCTGTGGATGGACAGACAGATGGATGCTGTCTGTGGATGAACGGATGCTGCCTGTGGATGGATGGACAGACACTGTCTGTGGACAGGTGGATGGATGCTGTCTGTGGACGGGTGGATGGACACCATCTGTGGGCGGGTGAGTGGACGGACACTGTCTGTGGATGGACAGACAGATGGACACTGTCTGTAGACAGACAGACAGATGGATGGATACTGTCTGTAGACAGATGGATGGACGCTGTCTTTGGATGGACAGATGGAAAGATGTTGTCTGTGGATGGACAGACAGATGGATGCTGTCTGTGGATGGACAGATGCTGCCTGTGGATGGATGGACAGAAGCTGTCTGTGGACAGGTGGATGGACGCTGTCTGTGGACGGGCGGATGGATGCCATCTGTGGGTGGGTGGGTGGACGGACACTGTCTGTGGATGGACGGACACTGTCTGTGGATAAACGGACACTGTCTGTGGATGGATGGATGGACAGATGGATGAACTCTGTCTGTGGATGGACAGACAGACAGATGGATGGACAGATGGATGGACAGATGGATGGACTCAATCTGTGGATGGATTGACAGATGGATGGACTCAGTCTGTGGATGGACAGACAGATGGATGGACTCAGTCTGTAGACAGATGGACAGACAGATGGACACTGTCTGTGGATGGATGGGCACTGTCTGTGGACAGATGGACATTGTCTGTGGATGGATGGATGGACAGATAGATGGACTCTGTCTGTGGATGGATGGACAGATGGACAGAAGGTTGGACAGATGGATGGACTGAGTCTGTAGATGGATGGACAGATGGACAGACACAGTCTGTAGATGGACGGACAGATGGACGGACACTGTCTGTGAATGGATGGGCAATGTCTGTGGATGGACATGCACTGTCTGTGGATGGATGGACACTGTCTGTGGACAGACAGACACTGCCTGTGGATGGGCAGGTGGACGGACACTGTCTGTGGATGGGTGGGCGGATGGACGCTGTCTGTGGATGGATGGGCAGATGGACACTGTCTGTGGATGGATGGATGGATGGACACTGTCTATGGATGGATGGAAACTGTCTGTGGACAGACAGACAGATGGATGGACTCTGTGGATGGACAGACACTGTCTGTGGATGGATGGATGGACAGACCGACTGACTCAGTCTGTGGACAGACAGACAGACGGATGGACAGACAGATGGACACTGTCTGTGGATGGACGGGCACTGTCTGTGGACAGACAGATGGGCACTGTCTGTGGATGAATGGATGGGCACTGTCTGTGGATGGATGGATGGACACTGTCTGTGGACAAATGGATGGACACTGTCTGTGGATGGATGGACACTGTCTGTGGATGGACAGACACTGTCTGTGGACAGATGGATGGATGGACACTCTCTGTGGATGGACAGACACTGTCTGTGGAGGGACAGACAGATGGATGGACTCTGTCTGTGGATGGATGGACAGACGGACGGACTCAGTCTGTGGACGGACGGACAGACGGATGGACTCAGTCTGTAGATGGATGGACAGATGGATGGGCACTGTCTGTGGATGGATGGGCATTGTCTGTGGACAGATGGACACTGCCTGTGGATGGACGGACACTGTCTGTGGATGGATGGACACACACTGTCTGTGGATGGATGGATGGACACACACTGTCTGTGGACGGATGGACAGATGGATGGACACTGTCTGTGGATGGATGGACAGAGACTGTCTGTGGATGGATGGACACACACTGTCTGTGGACAGATGGATGGACACACACTCTCTGTGGGTGGATGGACAGACAGATGGACACTGTCTGTGGATGGATGGGCTCTGTCTGTGGATGGATGGATGGGCACTGTCTGTGGACGGACAGACAGGCACTGTCTGTGGATGGATGGGCACTGTCTGTAGACAGATGGATGGACACTGTCTGTGGATGGACAGACAGATGGATGGACTCTGTCTGTAGACGGACAGATGGACAGACGGACTCTGTAGACAGATGGATGGATAGACAGAGGGATGGACACTGTCTGTAGATGGACGGACAGATGGACGGGCACTGTCTGTGGATGGATGGATGGGCACTGTCTGTGGACAGATGGACGGGCACTGTCTGGATGGATGGACGGGCACTGTATGTGGATGAATGGGCATTGTCTGTAGACATGGACAGACGGACACTGTCTGTAGACATGGATGGATGGATGGACACTGTCTGTAGATGGACAGATGGATGGATGGACACTGTCTGTAGATGGACAGATGGACAGACAGACACTGTCTGTAGACACGGACAAACACTGTCAGACATGGACAGATGGATGGACACTGTCTGTGGACAGATGGACACTATCTGTAGACACGGATGGATGGACACTGTCTGTAGATGGATGGACGGACACTGTCTGTAGATGGACAGATGGACAGATGGACACTGTCTGTAGACAGATGGATGGACATTGTCTGTAGACATGGATGGATGGATGGACACTGTCTGTAGACACAGATGGACAGACACTGTCTGTGAACATGGATGGACACTGTCTGTGGACATGGATGGATGGACACTGTGGACACAGGCGGATGGATGGCCACTGTCTGTGGACATGGACGGATAGACACTGTCTGTAGATGGATGGACGGATGGACACTGTCTGTGAATGGATGGACAAATGGACGGACAGTGTCTGTGGATGGACGGACACTGTCTGTGGAAGGATGGACATAGATAATAAGACAGATGGATGGACAAACAGAACAGCGGATCACTAGCTCACTGCTTCAGCTGAAGCTGGCAGCATGACTTCCAGCTGTGGCTTTAGCATTCAAGAAAGTCCTGCTGTTCTCATACACAGAATGTGGGTAAACACTTACGCTCACTAAGATGGGCACCCTGGGTTTTGGGGTGCATAATAAAGGTATTTCTGGTATTATTTGTAAAAAAACAGACACTAGAATGCAGCTATAGGGGTTCTGTTTAGCTAAGTTCAGGTGTTTTTTTAAATACATAACTTTTATGTAGCTTTATTTTTTTTGTTAGTCTGGGAAAAACTATGATGGCAGCCATGATGAACTGAAGAAAAACATTTTTTGGTTTGTGAGGAGTGTTTTCGGTTCGTGACATCTAAGTGATGTTAACTAAAAACACTCTCACAAATTTAAAATTCTTAGGTTTTCACCAGACAGGTATCCTAAACAAAATTTTAAATCTTTGTGATTCTGAAACCACTGAATATTATTTCATGAAACCTTTGAACAGCACCACTGCATTCCCATTCACGTTAGCAATCTTTAAGAGCTCTGTCCTGTCGGTCCCTAATTTTCTGGGCCCAAAGAGTATGGTCTTTGTTTTTTTGGTATTGAGCACTAGGTGGTTAGATGATAGCCAGTTACTGAACATTGCAAAGTCCTTGGTGAACCCTTGCTGAATGTCTGCAATAACATTACTGTTCCTGTACAGTACGGCATCGTCAGCATAAAGGATTGTTTTTGCTTCTCCACAATTTAAGAGCAAGTCATTGATAAATAAGGAGAAGAGCAGTAGACCAAGGATTGACCCCTATGGAACTCCATCAGTGATAGTCCGGCAAGCGGATAGTCCAGTATTCCATTTAACAGCTTGGCTACAGCCTACCAGGTAGCTTCTGCACCATGTAGTAAATCCACAAAGTGGTGCCACAATCGGTTTCCCCACTAGACTGGTACAGTAACATACAGGGTGGCCTGCCCCTGACAAACCAACAGAACCAGGAGCTGTTACTGCACTCAGACTGATGAAATAAATAGAGATGGATTCCAAAGTTACTGGTTAAAGCTTTTTAATTTAAAGCTTACAAGCTCCAGCAGTCAACAGTAATACACTAAGTAGCTCCCCAGTGCTTCGACTCAAGATGAGTCTTCTTCAGGGGGTGGAGCTTACACGAAGGGCTTCCATTATATATGTATAAACAAAACAGGTGCATCACATAAAGAGTAAATACTTAAAGTCACACAAAAAATTCAAATCCTATTCTACCTTATTTATGTCACTAGATGGCGCTAGCTACATACTCTAACATAGTTATGCCAATACTTTATTGTATTTCATTTAGCATTTACTAACTATGTTTATCTCCTAATTCTTTAAAATACAAAAAGAGATAAAAATTATGTGTTATATAGCACTCTGATTCATGTTTACTTAATATAATCTAGTTTAACAAGTCTATTAGAACATTCAACTTTGTACAGAAAAAAAAATGTGTGCTTTCATTAAATGAAACAGACAGGTAGAAAAGGGGACAGGTATCCAAACCTCCTAGTATCAGCCAAGGCAACTTAATGGTTTTTCATGGCAACTCTCAAGTAGTGAGGGGAATTCCATATCCAAGGACCTCCTAGTAAGTGGGTCCTGCAGTGTGGAACCCTGGAGGTTCAGACAGTACACATATAGAAACATAGAAACATAGACTTTGACAGCAGATAAGGACCACTTGGCCCACCCAGTCTGCCCATTTTCCTACCTACTGGATAAGCTGCAGATTTTAGTTAACCAACGGCCTACTTCCTGCCACCCCCACTATAATTGCCTTATGTCTGTCCCATGCATGTTTGAATTCCTCCACTGTTTTAGACCCCACAGCCTCTCCAGGAAGGCGGTTCCATGCATCTGCCACTCTCTCCATGAAAAAAAATTTCCTCACATTACCCCTGAACCGTCCCCCCTCTATCTTTAAATTGTTCTCCCTTGTTCTTACACATCTCTTTTTCTGAAAGATGCTACCCTCCTGGACTTTGTTGATTCCCTTGAGGTACTTGAACATTTCTATCATGTCCCCCTTGTCCCTCCTTTCATCAAGGGTATACATATTAAGCTCTCTCAGTCTCTCTTCATATGGTTTGTGATGCAGACCCTGCACCATTTTAGTTGCCCTCCTCTGGACTGCTTCCATCCTGTCTATGTCCTTGCATAGATGAGGTCTCCAGAACTGCACACAGTACTCCAGATGGGGTCACACCAACTGTCTGTACAGACGGATAACCACTTCCCTTTTCTACTTGTGATGCCCCTTCCTATGCATCCCAGTATCCCCTGGCTCTCCTTACTGACTTCTCACATTGCTTACCCACTTTTAGATCATCTGATATGACTACCCCCAGGTCCCTTTCCATTTTTGTTGTTGTTAGTACCTCCCTGCTATTGTGTACTCTTTTCCTGGGGTTTTGTTTCCCAGGTGCATTACTTTGCACTTCTTTGCATTGAATCTAAGCTGCCATATGTCTGACCATTCCTCCAACCTTGCCAAGTCCCTTCTCATCCTTTCCCCCCTTGTGTATCAACTCTGTTACAGATCTTTGTGTCATCTGCAAAGAGGCATACCTTTCCTTCCAGACCCTCTGCAATGTCACCTATAAAGATGTTAAAGAGGACTGGACCTAGTACTGAGCCCTGAGATACTCCACTAGTGACCCCCTTCTTCAGAATGTGTTCCATTCACTATTATCATCTGTGTCCTGTTGTACAGCCAGTTTGCTACCCAGGCTACCACCCTGGGACCCACTCCAAGGCTGGCTAACTTGATTATCAATCTTTTGTGCCGGACTGTGTCAAATGCCATGCTCAAGTCTAGGTAGGCCATATCCACAGCCCCTCCCTGGTCTATTACTTTGGTCACCCAGTCAAAGAAATCTATTAGATTCATCTGACATGACCTTCCTGCTGTAAATCCATGCTGCTTTTGGTCCTGTGCCCCGCTGGCCTCTAGGTACTCAACAGTTCTTTCTTTCAGAAGTGATTCCATCATTTTCCCTACCACTGAGGTCAAACTTACAGGTCTGTAGTTTCCTGCTTCTGCCTTGCTCCCACTTTTGTGATGGGGAATCACATCTGCCCTCCTCCGGTCCTCAGCTACCACCCCATCCTCCCATAATTTGTTAAAGTGTGGTCAGTGGTGTCACTAGGTCCTCCCTTGGTTCTTTTAGGATTCTGGGATGAATCCTGTCAGGGCCCCATTGCTTTGTCCACATTGAGTTTTAGGAGTTCTTTCAGGACTCTTTCTTCTGTAAATGGACTGGTGTCAACCCCCCTACCCAGAGTGCTTCTATTGTCTGGTTTAGGTAACTCCTCCTCATCTTCTTTTGTGAATACTGAGCAAAAGTATTCATTCAGTAACTCTGCCTTTTCACTGTCTCCCTCTGTCCACCTCCCCTCTCCCTTATTAATCTTCACTATTCCTCCCTTAACATTTCTATGCTCCCTAATGTACCTATAAAAGGTTTTATCCCCCTTCTTAACTGAATTGGCTATTTTTTCCTCGGTTTGGGCTTTTGCTATTCTGACTGCCTTCCCCACTTCTTTCTGCTTTAATTGATACAGTTCCCTGTCGTGCTCCTTCTGGGATTCCTTATAGCTTTTGAATGCAGCCTTCTTCTCCTTAGCCTTCCCTGCCACCTCTTTTGAGAACCATAGTGTTTTTTTACTCCTTGTTTTCTTTATCTGTTTCACACAAAGGCTTGTTGCCTCTAAGATGGCAATTTCAATTTTTCTCCATTGTTCTTCCACCCCTCCTTTTTGGCTATTTGCTAGTGTATTCCTCAGGTATTCACCCATTTTGCCAAAGTCATGAATACCTATTTGGGGAGAAAGTAGAAAAACCATATTAGAGCTTTGTAAGTTCACCCTGTACTTATTTTAACAACTTGTCCACTCATTGCTTAATTAAACAAGCATTTGTCAGTGCCAAGTGTTGCTTGCTGTCATTAGCAGTGGAAGTGCAGGAGTTAGGCAGATGCAGTATAGGAACTGCAGTGAAGTACTGAACTGATGCCAACTCCACCCCCACCCTGCAGAGATGGACAGGCATTGGGGTGTGCCTTTGGGTTGTTGCCCATGACCATCATGCCATGTCACCTCACCCTACCTTGCAGACACTTAACAAGTGTAGAGGTGTGTTTTGGAGTGTTCAGGCTTTACACTCACCTCATTCCATAAGGAAATACACTGAAATGGGTGCAGTATAGGAGAATGGGGTGAACTCGGGGGCCAAAGGGTCCAAGGCACACCTCGATGCCTGCCATTGGCTGCAGGATGGGGGTGGAATGGCATGAGCATTACTGTGGACAATCCCAAGTCACACCCCTGATGCCTGCCAGTCCCTACAGGGTAGGGCATTATGGTCAAAAACCCTAACACCCTGGGCATTTCTTGGTATTTCTACTCCACGTTTTCAACATGGGCTTTTTGTGATCCCACCGCATGAACAGTGAAACAATCAATTTATTAGCCAAAAGGTGATTTTGCACAACAACTGCAATATTTGGCGCCACAGGTGCGACAACACATTTCGAGCAGGATGTGAAAAATGACAGCTGTACTGTTCATGTGGAGGTGTAAAAATGGCAATGTTGAAAATCTGGAATGAAAGTATAAAAAAACTAGTGAAGTCACGAGTGTGTGTAGAAACTGCACAACACACACCCATATTGTAATTAGTTTGGAGATTTTTTTACAGCAGATTTTCAACATAGGCATTTTGGGACTTCCACTCATGAACAGTGTCACTGATTTTCTTAATCTGTCCCGAACACTGATTTCTCACAACAACCATGCTGTTCTGTGCTGAAAGTGTGAAAACACATTTAGGCCAGGGTGTGAAAAATGGCAGCTGTACTGTTCATAAGGAGATGTGGAAAAATGCCAATGCTGAAAATCTGGACTGAAAAGATTACAAATTCATGAACTTACGAGGGTGCATGGAAATTGCACAATGCACGCTTGTAAGTCATTTTATGGACTTTTGTCACCACATTTTCAACATAGCCAGTTTAAGACCCCTGCTCATGAACAGTGTCACTGTGATTCTCTTAATCTGTCCCAAACATTGATTTTGCACACTGACCACGCCACTGTGCACTATATGAGTGAAAACACATTTCGGGTGAGATGTGAAAAATGTCAGTTGTACTGCTCATAAGGAGATGTGGTAAAATGGCAATGCTGAAAATCTGGAGTGCAAATATTGAAAATACTTGAAGTTATGAGTGTGCGTAGGAAATGTGCAAAGCACGCTTGTAAAACAGTCATTTGGGGGAAATTGTTAAAATTTTCAACATAGGGTTTTTGGGGGCCTACCTCATGAAATGTGTCACTGTTGTTTTGTTAATCAGTCCCAAAAGGTGGTTCTGCGCAGTGACTGCAAAATCACCTTACAGGACAGAATAACAAAATGACAGTGACTGTGTTCATGAGGTGGGGTCCCAAGACCCCTCCCGTTGAAAATTTGGTGAAATAATTCCCCTAAATGGCCGAGATATGCACCAAAGTTGAAAATTTTTTTTTTTGCCATTATACAGCTTATCAACATTTCTTCAGTTTGCGGTCGGTTTTGAAGAGTGCAGCCATGTTCCCGGTCCACCGAAGATCATCGCGCTAGGCTAGGGAGGTAAGTATGGGGTGAGATGAGGGTGCGGAGAGTTGGGGTACACAGAGGGTGGACGTAGGTTGCAGGAGGGGCAAGAGAATCAACCAGGGACTTTTTTTCTTCTAGGTCTTTTTTTTTTTAAAGATGATGGGGGACTTTTGCCATGCTGGGGTGAGCTCCCAGCATAGCACCAGGCAGTTTGTTCTGGGAGGCAGTGGAGCTGATGGGATTGGGCACCCCTATTGGCCAAGAGACTTTTGCCATGCTGGGGTTTGCTCCCAGCATGGCAGATGGAACTTTGTTTGGGGACAGTGGAGCTGAAGGGGGATTGGGCACCCCTGTCAGCCATACAGTGTGCTGGGGGGATGGATGAGCCATGGGGGGTGCATTATGTTTTCGGGGATTGGGCTACCCCATTGGCAATTGAACTGGGAAGGGGTCATGCTGACAGGGGCATTGAGCACCCCATTGGCTTTTTTTTTTATTAATTGAAATGTTTCACCAGGAAGGCACACTGAAAAGCAGTCGGCAGCTTTCCGTTGGCTTCTTGGGAATTGTGAGAGGCCAACAGAGAAGTCATCACCATGGGGACACCCTGCAATCAGCTGTTTTGGTAGCTTGTAACGCACCAAAACAGCTGATAGCGTGGTGACGTGGCCAAATTTCTTGACACATTGTAGCATGCTCATTAAGGGCCCTAATCGACAGCATGCTACTCTATTGGTGGAGGCAGAGACTGGCCCCTGAATGGGCTGCTGTCATTCACCACAATACTGCCACACCTCCACAACCCACTTGTGAAAGAAACCTGATGCAATGTGTTTCTTGCACAAGCATGCAACTAACACAAAAAAGCTTTAAATCCCATTTCTTATTCATGCCTGTGGGTTTAATACTGTTAAGTTTATAAATCCACTGGCTTTCTTTTTGTAATAGTAAATTAGGTCTATTACCTCCAATTCATAGAGAGGGTACCATTTCAAGACCTACAAACTTAAGGCACTCCAGATCGGAGCTATGTTTCTGAGAAAAATGTGTCCCAACTGGTGTGTCTTGTTCCCCATGTAAAATAGAGCATACATGTTCTTGTATTCTCTGTTTCAATAGTTTCACTGTTTTGCCTACATTTAGCAACTTACAGCTGCACCAAAGAGCATAAACAACATATGCAGTATCCCATGTTATTAGTTCTCGAATCTCTACAGTCTTGATGTCCTGTAGGGGATGGCAAAATGTTTTCAAGTTGGAACTAAATTTGCAGATATTGCATCTCAGGCATCTATAGAAGCCACGTGATCTCCTAGGCAACCACGTTTGTTCCCTCACCGGAGGTTTCTGCATCCTACTATGTACTAATCTGTTTCTCAGATTTCTGGCTCTACCAAATGTGACCCGTGGTTTGCCCCCCACTACCGGGCTCACTTCTGAATCTCCTTGCAGGATAGGACAGTTTTAGTATCTGGCATTTCCTATGCGGCCTGCAATATGATTGTATTCAGTCACAAAGATGCATGGTTGATGTTATGCTGTTTCTGTCCTTTTCTTTCAGCAGTGTTGCTCTTGGCAGTGATTCCGTTTTTTCCCTGGTCTCAACTAATAATTTACTATTGTATCCTCATGTCTCAAATCTTTTAATAAGTTCATCTGCTTGTATTGTAAAACCCTCCTCTGTGCTACAGTTTCTGCATAAACACAGGAGCTGGCCATATGGTATTGAATGTTTAGGTCTAGGATGGTGGGCACTTGTGACTAATAAGAGGGACTTTGTGGCAGTAGGCTTCCTGAAACATTTGATCTCTATTGTGTGGTTTTCTGCAACACCAGTCAATGTTAAATCTAAAAATCTATCGACTTCTCACCAGTGTTGTATGTAAATCTTAAAATAATTTTCACCAAGCCAATGAATGAATTCTGGTATCTTTTCCCTGTCTCCTTCCCACACGCACAAGATGCCATCAATAAAGCGATACCGTTTCTTTATGTCCATGTGGTAAGGATTAGTGTCCCTGTTAAGTATAGTTTCTTCTTCCCAGTGACCTAAGAACAGGTTAGCATAGCTAGATGCCATGACTGCACTCGCAGCCCTGCCACATTTCTGTTGGAAAAATTGTCAAACAAATTCAAAGCAGTTGTGTGACAATATGAATTCAATCAGTTCTATAACAAATTCATTTGGTATGTTTTCCACATCTTACTGATTCAAGCCAAAATCTAACTGATGAGATACCTTGCTGGTGTTTTATGGATGTATAGAGGGCCTCAACATCTATCCCTATCCGTGTGTAATTTTCTTCCCATTTAAGTTCCTGTAATCTATTTAACAGTCCAGAGCTGTCTTTGATACAAGACGTAAGATACTGTACAAAGAACTGCAGAAAAAAACCCACAAATATTCCCAGATTCTGAGTCAAGGAATTGTACCCTGAAACTATTGGTCTACCTGGTGTTTTTTTCCGATTTTTGTGAATTTTAGGTAGAGCATAAAGACGTGGTACATCAGGACAATCAGGTCATAAATAATCACATTATTTTTCTGTGATCTCACCCTTATCTAGAGCTTTCCTTAGTGTATTAAATAGCTCCTTTCTGAAACCTATTGTAGGATCAAAGCTCAGTTTAGCATAGTTAAATTCACTGTTTAACAATTCTAGTACCATCTTTTCATAGTCACATGTATTCAAGATCACAATATCACCCCCCCCAACATCAGCAGGTGTAATTACTATAGAATCATTAGCTGATAATAAGTCCAGAGTTTGCCTTTCTTTGCTATTCAAATTATAGTGTCTGGGGCCCGCTTGACTGTTCAAGATGCCTTTAACTTGTTTGCTAACAGTTTTCTCAAAAGGAAAGATAGCTGGGTTGTTTACATATGGGCAGAAGGGCCAGCCCACCAGCACAGGGGCAAGGTGCCGACCTGTGGCGCCGGCAACCCGGGTTTGTGAAAGAACCCGGGTTGCTGGAAGGGCTGGCTGGGGGAGAAGGATAGAGCATCCCGTGACTGCTCTCCTTCTTTGGGGGGGGTGGGAGTGTGTTTGGTGCACTAGGGACACGTGGTGGAAGCCAGGTGCACCTCAGCACCAATGCCAGCACGTCAGTGGTGGGGTGGACCCGGGCCGTCATTGCATATCCCCACCCCCATATAGGGGAGAAAAATCCCACAGTTGGCCGCCTCCGTGAAGCCAGCCTCCAGCTTCAATTAGCCTCTCAGCCGGCTCCACCAGTCAGTCACAGGTTTCGCAACACCTTGGGCCAGTGCTGCAACCCCACACCTTGGGGGCAAGCCAGGGGTCTCGGGGGCTGAGCGCGGCTGAATGTGGAAGCCAGGAGGCGCCCTGACCGGCGGATGATTGGCGGCCAACTGTGGGGGCAAAAAGCAATAAATAAAATAAATAAATACATATCGGCAGAACGTAGAACCTACAGCAAACTTCATATTTCTAAGTGTCTGAATATGTTGGTTTGCATGTAAGATGCTGTTACCTGAAGCAGCTTCGTTGGAGGTCAAGAGGTCATGCTTATCCTCATAATTCAGCAAAAGTCTGTTCAATGCATCCAAACTCAGTCAATCATTGTCAAAATCAACAAACATATCCTCAGATATATCAGGCAAAATGTCCACTTGATTTGCAGGTGTGGAATCCATGGTGTCAACTGCATGTAACAGATAGTCCAGATCTTCACACTGCGCAATAGTTCCTGCGTTAGTGTTTCCACCCATGTTTGCTTCCTGATTTTCCCTCTTAGAAATAAACAGCCTAAGTTTTATTTTCCTAAAGAATTTGTGCAGATCTACAAATATTTAAAAGTCATTCACCAGCAGTGCTGTAATGAAACTCAGTCCTCTCTGCAGGATGTGATCCAATAAATGAATTACTTGTAGCTTATTTCTCTCTTCTTTGCCCTCCGTGCTCCTTCCATCACCTCTATTTGTTCTCTCGCCTCTTCTGCTGCACCTTGTTTTTCATCGTCTTTTTTTATGCCGATTGCGCTCATGTGCAAGAAACATGCTGCGGCAGCTTGCTGTAGAAGCATGTTGTGGAGGCGTGGCACTGATGTGGCCAATGCCCCCTTTGCCTTTTGAGGCTTGGCCTGCTTTCTCCAATGGGGTGGCACGCTGCTACTGACACTAGTTCAGCCAGCATGCCAACCTTGAAAAGTTTTAGCCGCTGCAATCAGGGGCCGCCTCGTCATTGCAGGGTCAGCCATTCCGCTGCAATGAGGGAGTGACCCGTCATTGCAGGGCGGTCTCTTGCATTCCCCCAACCCCATTTGCTGACGGGGAACCCAGTCCCCATTGGTTTCTGTTGTCTGCCGAGTGGGTGCCCAATCCCCTCGGCATCATGTCCACTCCCCCTGTTTCTTTGCTGACTGGGGTGCCAAATCCCCATCGGCAGCATGTTCCCCCCCCCACAACAGTGTTTGTTTGTCGACGGTGGCCCCATTCCCCGTTGGCTTCAGTTCCCATCCTAGTTCATGTTGCAGACGGGGGAGCCCACTCCCCATTGGCATTATGTCCCCCCTCCCAGTTTGATTTGCTGACAGGGGAGCCCATTCCCCATCAGCATAATGTCCCCCCCACAATAAAACAGTAGATTTGTGCAGAGGGGGTGCCCAATCCCCTTCGGCTCTCATGACTCCCCTTTTATGCGATGGGGTGCCCAGTTCCCCATCGGCCATAGCTGCCCCCAAAAACACTCAGTTAGCATGCTGGGAGCCCACCCCAGCGAGCCAAATGGCCCTGTGTAAAAAAAAAAGAAAACCTTCCCGCAATGTTTTTTTTTTTTGTTTGTTTCGTTAACCTGTAAAAAAAGAAAACGGTCCCTCCTTGTCCCCTCCCACAACCCGCACCCACCATCTATGCACCCTGCCTTCCCACACCCCCCTCACCCCATACTTACCTCCGGAGCCCTGCGTGACGATCTTCAGTGGACCGGGAACATGTCTGCACTCTTCAAAGCCGACCGCAAACTGAAGAAATGCTGGTAAGCTGTATAGTGGCATAAATAGGGTTTTTTCAACTTTGATGCATATTTCAGGCATTTTTTGGAATTTTGGCACCAAACTTTCAACATGGAGTTTTTGGAACCGCTCCTCATGAATTCTGGCACTGTCATGTCGTTATTCAGCTGCGAAAGGTGATTTTGCGGTCACGCGCGGAATCTACTTCCGGGACTGATTAACAAAATAACAGTGTCAGTGTTCATGAGGTGGGCTCTCAAAAAGCCTATACTGCAAATTTGGTGGGAAAAATAAAAAAAATGACTGTTTTACAAGCGTGCATTGTGCAGTTGCTACGCACGCTCGTGACTTTGCAAATCTGCAATATTTTCACGCCAGATTTTCAACACTGGCAATTTTCAGACCTCCTTGTGAACAGTACAGCTGTCATCTTCCACATCCTGGCCGAAATGTGTTTTTGCACTTCCGACACAGAATAGTTCGATCACTGTGGGAAATCAATGTTCAGGACAGATTAAGAAAATGACAGTAGCACTGTTTATGAGCAGAGGTCCTAAAATGCCTATGTTGAAAATTTGGTGACAGTACTCCAAAAAATGACTGTGTTACGAGAGTGCGTTGCGCAGTTTGCATGCACGGTTGTAACTTCATGAATTAATAATATTTTTACTTCAGATTTTCAGCACTGCCATTGTTCTACACCTTCTTATGAACAGTATAGCTGTCATTTTTCACATCCTCGCCAAAATGTGTTTTTGCAGTTCTAGCGCAGAATCTCATGGTTGCTGTGGGAAATCCATGTGCGGGACACATTATGAAAATGACAGTGACACTGTTCATTAGCAGAGGTCCTAAAATGCCTATGTTGAAAATTTGGTGATGAAAGTCCATAAAATGAGTGTGTTACGAACGTGCATTGCGCAGTTTCCATGCATGCTTGTACATTCGCAACTTTGCAATATTTTCACTCCAGATTTTCAGCATTGCCATTTTGCCACACCTCCTTATGAACAGTGCAACTGTCATTTTTCACATCCTGGACGAAAAGTGTCTTCCGCCGCACAATAGTGCGGTCGCTGTGTGAAATCAGTGTTTGGGACATATTAAGAAAATCACACTGACACTGTTCATGAGCAGAGGTCCTAAAATGCCTATGTTGAAAATTTTGTGATGAAACTCCATAAAATGACTGCGTTATGAGCGTGTGTTGTGTAGGTTCCATGCACCCTTGTAAGTTTGCAAATTAGTAATATTTTCATGCCAGATTTTCAACACTGGCATTTGTACACACCTCCTTATGAACAGTACAGCTGTCATTTTTCACATCCTGGCCGAAATGTGTTTCCGCACTTAGGGCTCAGAATACCACAGTCGATGTTGGAAATCAGTGTTTGGGACAGGTTAGGATGGAGCGACTGGGGGGGGGAGAGTGACAGAGCTCAACTGAGCTCTGTTGGGACTGCTGCGGATTTCTTTGTGGCCAGGAAAAGGCAACAATGCAGGCAGGAGCCCAGTACAAAAGGGCAGCCTGCAGCACCAGGAGATACAGAACGAGCGAGTGAGGGAGGGGGAGTGAGTGAGCGAGCTCAACAGAGATCTACTGTGACTGCTGCAGATTTCTTTGTGGGTAGAAAAGGGTGGCAACGCAGGCAGGAGCCCAGTACAAAAGGGCAGCCTGCAGCACCAGCAGAAACAGAATGAGTGAGTGAGACAGGGGGAGTGAGCAACCTCAATGGAACTCTGTCAGGACTGCTGCGGATTTCTTTGTGGGCAGGAAAAGGTGCCAATGCAGGCAGGAGCTCAGTACAAAAGGCCAGCCTGCAGCTCCAGCAGAAATGGAACAAACGAGTGAGAGGGGGGAGTGAGCTAGCTCAACAGAGCTCTGTCAGGACACCTGCAGATTTCTTTGTGGGCAGAAACAAGTGCCAACGCAGGCAGGAGCCCAGTACAAAAGAGCAGCCTGCAGCACTGGGAGAAACAGAACGAGTGAGTGACACAGGGGCAGTGAACGAGCTCAACAGACCAACGCAATGAACATTTGGCATTGACAAATGCTTGTTATTATTTTGACCCCAACTTTTCAAACAGACATTTTTCACCACCTCATGAATGTGACAGCTGTCATGTCTCAAATCCTACCCAAAATGTGTTCAACACTTGTGGTGCAAAATGATGCTTCAGTCATAGCTTTATAAATGACACCTGTCATGTTCAGTGGTAGTGGTCATAAAAAGATTATGTTGAAATTTTGGGGTAAAAATGTGAAAACACGGTACATAAAAAAGCAATACCAGCAGCAGACATTTGGCATGGACAAATGCTTGTTTCTGTTTTGGTTTCTAAAATGGTTTCCCTGGAATTAAAGGCATCCACATTTGTTGACAAGTCCCTAACTGCTCCAAATATTGTCTTTCAGGGTTTTTACAGCCATCTCAGTCTTCACGATGCTCTCTTACCTGGTTAACAAAGACTAAAATAAATAAATAAATCTGTGCCTTGCCCAACTCCTCCTGCTGCTGTTTCCGCTGGTGCAGGCTGGTTCCCCTTCCTGGTTTCTGTTGTGGTCTGGGTTCTCAGTCTCACCAAGTTTTAGCCATTTAAAAGTTATATTGTCAGAAAGCTCTTACAAAGAGCTATCTATTAGTGCTGTTTGTTCTCAGAAAAGTTCACTTTTCAAAATAAAAATAGTCAATTTAAATGCCAACAGAACTGAGTTCAGTTCAGAGTGTCCTTTCCAGTCGGCTGCTAGCTCTGCCCCCAACAGTATGGATTCTGGTGTTCCCTCACCAAACTTGGTTACCCTTAATTTTACCCTTCTCTGTTTATTGACTTAGCTGTTGGTGTGAGCCCCAGGACACTTTATTGTGTGCCTTAATATAGTTACAGTATGTATCTTGGTGTCCTCTGGCAAACTTCATTTACCATAATCCTACATTTCTTCTTTTTTTTTCTAATTATTTAAGGGAAAGGGAAAGGGGAAATTGTTTAACCAGGAAAGGCACACTAAGCCAAAGCTTGTTTCCAGGTGTGACCTGGGAGCACAAGGAAGTTAAGAGACTTGCTCAGGGTCACACTTCTGTTTATTACAACATGTAATAGTAAGTGCAGTAATAGTGTAGGTAGGGAGAAAGGGGCAGACTGGATGGGCCAAGCAGTCCTTATCTGTCATGAAAGTCTACGTTTCTATGTGTCCCAGTGTACTTCATTCAGAAAACTACATTTTCCATAGTCCTACTCTTCTGTTTATTGAGAGCTTTTTGCCTGAGACACAGTACACCGTAGGGTACACACAAGTGCAACTACAGAGGAGACTGCCAACATGGAAAGCAGAATATTCAAGAATTCTGCAGTTACTGCAGAAAACTACGGTATCAGTGTCAGTAAATCCCTCTTGTTTTCTTCATTAATAATCCTGGTTTTAATTTAAGTAAAACGCCCTTTTTCAAGTGTGACCAATTTTTGAAACTACAAGTAACCTCATAAGAAGGGGATATAAAATAAAATGCACATGAACTCATGCAAGAAACAGAAAATTAGTAACATAACAGAAAATTAACCACACAATACAGTATATAGCAAACATACACAGTTATAGAATTTATTGGCAGAAAAGGATCACTTGGACGGCCCATTCTTCCCTGTCTAAACTGGCTCTGCAGACCCTAACTGGTCTCCAGCGACCCTCCTTCTCTGGCCTATTTACTAATATTGGGTGCTATGCATGAATGTGCAGCGTTCCTATGTACCACATATCTGTGGCGCGTAGTCACCCTGCACCCTTTGCATCCCCTGTGTGCGATGAACTATAGGGGCACGTATCCTGTGCACACCCAATTCCCCAGCCATGTGGATAGCAATGCACCGGGGGCAGGCAGAAGGCGTGCTGGGAGCATGCCTGCATTACATACCATTCACAAATGTGTGTAGTGCATCTTGCAGGGGGCGTAGTAGGGTGCAGGTTACACCAGGATGGACCCTGTGGTAACCACAGTACATCGCCCTGCACTGCTGATGCAGGACCCCCAGCTGGCTCCAGTAGCAGACTTGTAGCCCCAAAACATAACCAGACCCCTGTCCCATGCTCAGAGGGAAGTCCCTCACCCCTGCCCCATGACTATAGTTACATGGCAGCCCCCCACAGCCAAACATGGCAGCCCCATCCTGTAGGTAAACAGCAGACCCCCACCACCCACTAAACTATCCAGCCCTGTAAGTGTATGGCAGGCTCTCCCCCACACTAGACTGCCCTATCCTGTACCCAGATATGCATATACCCCCCCGCCCCCACATACTCGCCTTCCCTGACTGAGGTGTAATACAGGGCATCCCCCCAACAAACACAGAGCAGTGATCCCCAGGACCCACCATTTAAAGGGTTATTGTAGCCCAGTAAGCCTGTCCTGATGCAACCTGTGCCATATGGGGACTGTAATACTCATCCCAACTGTGAACACCCCTGAACCTGGACCTCAACATCTTCAGTGGTGAACAGTGACCCCTCCCACCACAGACCTGTGCCATATGGGGACAGTAATACTCACCCCAACTGTGAACACCCCTGAACCTGGACCCCCAACATCTTCAGTGGTGAACAGTGACCCCCCCACCACAGACCTGTGCCATATGGGGACAGTAATACTCACCCCAACTGTGAACACCCCTGAACCTGGACCCCCAACATCTTCAGTGGTGAACAGTGACCCCCACGGCACCAACATCCCCTTCCCTATGTCTCCTGTACCAGCAAGGCAGTGCCACAGCTAGTGACAGTCAGCAATACATCCCTCCTCACACCTCCCCAGCTGCTGGCTGTCTGACCGATGCAGGGAGTGCACTACTATAAATAGGCAGCACGCTCCCAGCATCAGTTGGATGGCCAGCGGCCAAGGATGTGTGAAGAGGGTTGTGTCACTGGCCATCTGGCTCTGTGGTACCAACTGACAGGTATGGGGGTTGGGGGGTTGGTTGGTGCTGCAGGTGGGTCCACTGGCCACCATTGTTAATACAGGGGTACTGGGTCAGGGATCGGGGTGTCAGGACTGGGGCTCTGCTGCGTGCGGGGGGGGGTGTCATATATTATCTATTTTGTACATGTTGGGAACCATGACCTGATATGGGAATGGGGCATACATGTGTTGGGGAGGATGTAATGCTCACAGGGGTTCGGGGCTGTCATGTGTTGGGGGGATGTACTGTTCACAGGGTGTTGGGGCTATTATGTGTTGGAGGATGTATTTCACATGTGGGGTCAGGGTATTCATGTGTTGGGGGAGTTCTTCTGCTACATCGAGGATGGGACATGGCCATCCAGGTCCGGGTTCCTGCGTTAGGTATTCATGCACCTGGACCCATGCCTTCCCTCACAACTGATCCATTATAGAACCCAGGACAGGCATCCGATTGGATGCCCACCAGGGTCTGCTATGCCTCCCCTTGCCACCCTGTGAAGTCCTGCACATTTGGGGACAGGGCTGTGGACCGGTGCCCCATGGGTGCATGCAGTTGTAAATACCATGCACCCTGTGCCTGTCCAGGTCCGTGGAGCTACATAGGCAGGTTACATGCCTCCGGTGCATAATTCCCACCTGTTCATGCATAGGTCCTATTCTCTTTAGTCTGTCTCAGTCTCCCACTGATTTCACCTCCACCACTGCTGCCTGTAGCCTGTTCCAGGAGCCTATCAACTTTAGAGTGAAGTAATACTTCCTCACATCCATCTTAAAATAAAACCCCCCAGCTTCATTGCATGCCCCTAGTCCTGGGGCTCCTTGTCATTTAAAAGGCAATCCCTCCTGCACTCTGTTCAGCCCTGTGTGACACTTGCAGATCTCCATCATGTTCCCCTTTTGTTCTCCTTTTTTCCAAGGTGTGCATGTTGAGATCCTTCAGTATCTCCTTGTAGGGCTTCTTGGCAACCCCGGCACCACTTTAGTTGCTCTCCTCTGGACTGTCTTCCCCTGTCTGTGTTCTTTTTGAGGTGCGGCCTCCAAAACTGGACACAGTACTCTAGGTAAGGCCTCACCAGTGAGTGATACAGCGGCAATAACACCTCCCTCTTCACACTGGAGACACCCCGCTCTATGCACCCCAGCATCCCATTAGCCCTACACACTGCCCTGCCACTTTGAGGTCATCAGTTATGATAACCCCAACGGTCCCTTTCCAGCATACATGAACAATGAGATTGAACAGCTTTTATCCCATCATTTAAAATGCAAATGTATTAGCAGCATATTACCAACTACTTTATTATTTTATTTTTTACTTTCTATTTTTATCTGCCTTCTCACCCTGGAGCTACACTTCTTTGCGAGACACCATCCACCACCGCACGGCTTGCCTTACCTGGTTCCCCAGGAGTTCCCCCATGGAGCCGTGGCTATACCCCCCAGGTGGGTATGGGACGGGACCTGAATGTCCCGATGCTTCTATGTCTCATCGGGTCCCGCGGTGGTCAGGCAGGCAGTCACCATTAGGGTCGGTGTTAGGTGCTCTGTCTAGTCGTGCTCCGGTGGTGTTTTCCCCTTTTTCTGAGGAAGTGGACGGTGATTACCAGCTACTTTAACATGTTGCTTAACCCAGGTAGATAGCAAACTGTGAGGAACCAACAAACAGGTTAAGAGACAAAGAACCTCAGTGCACAAGCACTGGAGCAATGGTTACCCCAAAAGGCATTGGCTGGGAAGCCAAGTTTCAAAGAAATACAAAATCATATACAGCCCCTGATGCTTTGCATTATGGGGGTTATGTGTGATTTTGTATTTCTTTTCAACAAATAGGTTAGTTTAATTTACATCATGGAGTTCACAACCACTACCAGGGGTGGCCAGAGACTATGATATGATAGATTTATGTACACCAAGCAAGTCACACGGAACACCAAAATTTGTTGGAGGTGTGTAAATCACAGCACCAACTGTAAGGGTGCTTTATCTACTTCTCTCACCATGGAGAACCCAACGCTTGAGTCTCAGGACAACCATGACCCTTCTGAGGATGCCATGAAGGCAGCTTAATACAGTGCCTTGATTAAACAGCAGACAAAAAGCAGTTCTGACAAGCCCTTGCAGATTTTGGTCCATGCTGCAGCAGCCGCAGACTTGAGTTTCTCCGGGCTACTACTCCAGGGGTGATTGAGCAACTGATAATGTACTTCAGCACCACCTACTGCACAGGAACCTTACACAGAGTTCAGCTTCCAGCACAGCATAGGGATGATTTACCACCAGTAATAGTAGGACACACTCCACCACTCTGCCCTCCTGAAGTGTGGAACATGCATCAGGCAACTACAGTATAGCTGGTGAACATCGGACAAGCAAATTGACAGAAGCATGGAATTAAAACCTAGGGGTTTTGGTGGGGAGGATCACCTGCTTGAAGGAAGATGCAGCCACAGTCAGCACATCGCTGTTACAGAGTGCATGCGGACAATTGCCAAATCACCAAGTAAAAAGACTGTGCAAGGATCTACTGATATGACTCTTGAACTTGTGTATTGACAGGTGAACTGGATGGAAGACTGTTGAGGAATCCCTTTGCAGTGTTTGACATAACATCATATAGAAGCCAATCACCAATGCTACTGCTCACCAGCAAGTAGTGCCCCTTCAGTAGCAACTCTCAGCGTGAACAAGAACAGACAAAGAAAGAAAGAAAGAAATGGGAAACAGAAAGTCTAGATGTTTCATGTGTCAGGTAGTAATCATTCTCTTAAGGTTGTGCTGAAGTTCTCTATGGAAGTAACAAGAGGCATAAAAAAGACAACATGGGACCAATTTAAAATAAAATACCCTCCTTGCACAAACCCAGTTTGCGCAGTGCAAACTGGATTTTGCTGCAAAGTGATATTCTCAACTGACCAGTTTGCACCCACAAAGTGGGTTTGTACCAGGGCAAAGTTTTGAGGGGGCTGCAATGCAAATGTTGGGGAAGGGGACCTGCTTATCAGTGCAGTCCCATTTACAAAACATTTTCTCCACACAAGGGCCCTTTAATTTAGTCTATTAATTTGTTAGAGTGCTCTAACTCATTGCGACTCTGGGCCCTTTACAGAAGGCTGGACAATATAGACAGAAATTAGTATATACAAAAACATCACCTCCCAGAGTAAGTTAAAATCAGTTAAAATTAATTAAAAGGAAGGAAAGGCTTCATTATATAAAACAGTCTTTAGTTCCCTCTGGAAGGCACTAACCGAGGTGGCCTCTCTGAGCAGTAGAGGCAGTGAATTCCACTGGGTGGGTACCATGGCCAAAATAACCCGGGCACCAGATGATTTCAAATGAGCCCTGGGAATCAGTAGGTGGTCCTTTTCAGCTGACCCAAAGGGATTGGTTGGGCAATAGGGCTGCAGGAGGTCTTGCAGTTAACGGGGTCCCAGACCATGTACAGTAAGGCATTATAGGTCTGCAAACTGACCTTGAAGGTGATCCACCATCTAACAGGGAGCCAGTCCAGAGAGTTTAGCAGAAGCATAATATGGCATGACCTCAAAATGCCAATCAACAACCTGGCTGCTGCATTCTGCACTAGCTGTATGCAGTGAAGATCATCCCCAATAGCCCTAGGTAAAGGACATTGCAGTAATCAAGCCACAATATCATAAAGGCATGGACTAGTGAAGAGATCATCCAAGGGAATTAGGTGTTTAATCCTGGTGATGTTTCTAAGATGGTAAAAAGCACTCTGGACTGCAGCTGACACCTGAAATTCAAAAGTCAAGCCACTGTCCAGTAAAATGCCAAGATTTGTCACCTTGTAAGAGATGAGAAGCTGGGAGTCTCCAAGCCTAAGTCCGGTGACTTGATCAGCTTGTACATCAACTCATGGGGAACCAGGTTCCACCCCTGGTACCTCAGTTTTATCCTGATTTAACCTCAACCAGTTGACGCTCATCCAGTCTTGGATTTCAGCAAGGCATTGATTGAAAACTGAGATTGCATCCTGTTGTTCAGGCGCAAAAGATGAATACAGCTGAGTATCACTGGCATTGCAATGTTAACTCAGCCCGTACTATCTTAAAATGTTACCTAGTGGAAGCATGTACACTGCAAACAACATGGGAGACAAAATGGAGCCCTGCAGATCCCACATGGCAGGGGCAGCGGTCTAGAGGAAAAAGGCCCTAAGACCACCCTCTGCATCATACCAGTGAGGAAAGAATGGAACCAGTTGAGGACCACACCAGAAAGTCCACAACGAACCCACAGGTGAGCCAAAAGCAACCCATGGTCCATGGTGTTAAAAGCAGCTGAGAGGTCAAGCAGAACAAGAATGGAACATTTTCCCTCTACCCCTCACTACCAGGAGATCAGTAAGCACCAAAACCAAGGCAGTCTTAGTACTGTGCCTTTTCCTGAAACCCGGCTGGAGAGGATCGTAGATGTCATGAGTTGGCAAGCAGGCCTCCGGTTGTGTGGCCATCACTTTTTCAATGACCTTCCCCAAAAAGGGTAGGCTAGAGACAGGTCTGTAATTTGCCAGACAGTATGGGTATAGCAATATTTTTTTCTAGAGGGGTCCCACCAGTGACCCCTTAAGGGGCTCAGGAAAGACCCCCTCACTAAAGAACACCGGACTATCCTAGTGAGGACTGGGTCAATGGAATTGACGAACCCTACAAGAAGGTGCACTGAATTCATGTCCAGACTACAGTAGGTAGGCCTCAACTCCTGGATGACCCTGAGAACATCCTTGACTGCCAACCAGTCAAAGTCAGGCCTGACAAATGAAATGCCCATGACAATCACTGGCTTGTCGTTGCAAGCCCCATGGAGGGTGCCAACTGGATCCCAGGTTTGATAGAGGAAATCTTATCAGCAAAAAACAGCGCAAACTCATCACACTTCGATTGTGAAAAAGCTCTAACGGACTGAAGACAGATCCGATTACATATCCTGTTGACAGTCCAGAAGAGCTGAGCTGGTCTGTTAATCACTGCAGCAATCTCCCTGCACAGGGACTCTGCCTTCCTACAGGAGATTGATGTCTGATACTGCCTACAATGAGCCACCAAAGTAAGCGGATCCCCATCAGACCAGGATCTCAGCCAGTGCCGCTCCAACCTTTGGCCCCTTACCTTCAGCTCCCTGAGAGTGCCATCAAACCATGGGGATCTCTGGTGTGAGGCGAAGGGGTGAACACGGATTGGTGCAATTGAGTCAAGGGTATCGGCAATGGCCCTATCATAGGTTGACACCAACTCCCATAGCTTCTCGCAAGCACTCATCATACTTGATAGATTCAGCACCACCATAAGACCCTCCAGGGTCAAACTCCTTAAAGATTGGTACTTGACCATCTCCATAGGGGAGGATCTATCATGGAGGGGATTCAAATGAGATCCTCATGGTACAGTGGTCCATCCAAACAATCAGTTCCACTATGAGTTCAGAGACCTCCAGTCCCAGTGAGAAGACAAGATCCAGAGAGTGGCCATGTAAATGGGTTGCAGAGGTAACCACCTGTGTCAGACCCAATGATAGCATCAACTGGAGGAAGTCTTCTCCAAATGGTGAAAGTTCATCATCAACCCAAGTGTTGAAAATGCCCAGAATTATCCATCTTGGAGACTCCAACACTAGTCTGATGATGAAGTCTGTGACTTCCGGTTGAAATTCCCTCTCATGTCCCGGGCGACAGTAAATGAGAAGGATCCTGCAGCCTGCACCTGCAACTCCTTGAATGGCCACACATTCAAAGGATCTTGCTGTTCCCACTGGAATAACCATGAAGTTCAAATCCAACTTGAAACAAATTGTCACCCCCTATCCCACCCCTACAATCCTTTCTCGGGCAATGAATCACAGAGAACCCAGCAGGAACCGTCAATTCCAGTACTTGGCCAGTATTTTTGTGGGATTCCCTTGCATGGAGAAAATATCACCAAGGAAAACCTCCTTTTAACTCCACGCAACCCTAGTGGTCATCAGAGATAGTCCAAGGTGGCCCTCGCATGACTCACAACACCATTTTCCTGGTAGTCCAGTTGTCCCTCCCTGACCACCAATCACCATCCTCTTATAAAAAAAATGTATGCCCTGTTAGACCATTGGTCCCTCCCCCTCCCCCGATGTCTGATTACTGTCCCATTATAAAATATTATTTATTTATTTTATTAGAATTTTGATAACCGGGTAAGTCCAATAAGACCATGCAGTCCCTTTTTCAGTGACAACCTGGGTGACAATGGTGAACACAGTACAATTGATAAATACAATAATAATATACAGGATAAAAAGAGATTTAACAATGTTTCAAATTATTACAGTGGAAAGTCTGATATGCAACTTAAAACAGATCAGCCATTAAACATAATGTAGTTAAACAGGATATTAATATTACACAATATATACATAGCAGGGACACGAGAACTGGTGGATTACAAGATACATCTTTAGGAGTAACATAGACTGGGCATTAATGATGCTGTAAGTGTTAGTTAAAGCAGTTGCAGGGGGTTACTAGAAAGGTGATAAGCTCTTTTTTGAAGGAGGATAGGGTGGGGCAGAAGAGTCAACTGGGGGAAGGGAATTCCAAGCAGAAGGTAGCTGAGAAGGTGAATGAGCACTTACCCGATAGATGGGGCATCTTCTGGATTGCTAATAACAGTAGGGAAGTAGATCTAAGCGGGCACGTGGGTGCTTTTTTGTAAACAATTCCCCTTAGGCAAGGGGGATTAAAGAGCTTGGTAAGTTTGAATACAAGGCATAGGGTGTAGTATAGCGCAGTGGTTTAAGGCTCTGAGCTGCAAATCTGGTGACATCCAGCAGACCAGACCTAGGTTTGAATCCCACAGCTTCCACTTGCATACTGAGTGACCCTGAGCAAGTCACTTAACTTCCCTGTGCTCCCAGGTCACACCTGTAAAAAAGCTTTCAGCTTAGTGTGCTACTCCTGGTTAAACAACTTAAAAAACAAAACTGTAACCTTGAGTCATAAGTAGACCACTGAAGAGAATACAGGGCCTCACAGAGGTGTTTTCTGGAGTCTGCTCCAAGGGCAAAGAGTCTATGATAGTGTTGACACATGATAGGGCTATGATAGTGTTGACACACCTGAGCAAGGGGAGAGGACTGGGTGGAGATCAGTAGTGGGGCACCATAGAACAAAACAGGGAAAAGGAATGTTGAAGCAATCTTTTTACAGACGGCGTTGGATAAAAGAGGGCGGAGATGGTATAATAGCCCAAGTTTCTGGTTTACTGTTTTGGTAAGCTGAGTTGCATGATGTTCCATTGAGAAGGAGGCATCTAAGTGGACCCCAAGGTATTTAAAAGTACTAACTATCTCTAAGGGGTCTCCTGACTATGTGCTGATCTGGAGCTGTTTGGTAGGTTTGGGGGACAGGTTATGGAAAAACATAGCTTTTGTTTTTTTTGTATTTAGAATTAGATAATTGTCAGAGAACCAGGTCTCAAGCACTTTGAAATCAGAGTTAAGGTTTTGGTTAAGCTAGTTTATATTGTTAGATGAACAGTATAAGATTGCATCATCAGCATATAATTGCACGGATGCACCGCCTCAGACGTTTGGGAGCTCGTTGATAAAAAGTGAGAATAGTACCTGGCCAAGAATAGAACCTTGGGGTACACTGTGTGAGACAGGCCTTAAAGAGGAGAGTGAACCAGACCATTTTACCCTTTGCGATCTTCCAGTGAGGCAGTCATGGAATCATGTGAGTGCTAAGCGATCTAGGCCTAATTGATGCAATTTACCAAGGAGAAGGTGGTGGTTGATTAGATGGAAGGCCTTAGTCAAGTCGACGAAAACTCCACCGGTTAAAAGACCAGCATCACTTGCATTAAGAACGTCAGTCGAGACTTTGACAAGGGCTGTGGTAATAATATGGCCCTTTCTGAAACCATGCTGGCAGTCTGTGAAAAGATGATATAAGTCTAGGTAGGATTGTAGCTAATTGTACAGGATCTGCTCCAGGAACTTAGCCAGGGGGCAAAGAATTGAATTGGCCTATAATGTTCCACAATGTGGGTCCCCCCTTGTGGAGGGGGACCACCACAGTCACTTTCCAAAGACTTGGCGCCTCACCAGAAAGGATGGATCTATTTAGAAGATCACAAACAGGTGCAGTGAGTGCTGCTGCCACTAGCTTGAGAAACCTGGGTTCTAATGAATCATGGCCAGAGAAGCACTCTGACTTGAGATTTGATGATAGCCTGAGGACTTCTCTTCTAGTGACTAGTTTTGGGTGGAAAGGGGAACGGGGACCAAGAGCGGCGTGATACTGAGTAGGGATAGAGAAATCCAAGACTGGCGGTAGGTGAGCTATTTACCTATCTAGGTCAGTGAGAAACTGATTAATTCCTTCTGCAATGGATGGAGGATCTTGAAGGAGGGTGGCCACTGGATGATATGGACCTTGAACATTGGTTCGATTTATCTTTGATCAAAGAATTGATATGTTTCCAGAATTCTTTGGGCGTGCTGAGATTTTCAGTCAGAAGTGAGTGGAGATGGGTCCGTTTAGCACCCTGTATCCTATTTTTACACAGATTTCTCAGCTGTCAATAATACAGCCAATCCGAGTGAAGGAGACTGTGTTTATAGGTCTTCCAGGCTGCATCACAACTCTTCATAAGGGTCTTGATATCAGTAGAGAGTCAGGGTACCTTAATACCCTTAGATCTACGTCAAGTAAGTAGAGCATGTCTGTTGCTAATGTTTTTAAAGGTAAGAATAAAGTAATTGAGTGCCTGGTCTATGGAGGGCAGGCGAGTAAGGGGTGTCCAATCAGCATTTCTAATTGACATTGAGAAATGGTCTACATTAAACTGAGGCATTTTCCTGGATTCATATATTATGGGTGGCAGGGCATCAAAATTATTACGCCACATGCAATAGGTAGGAGAGTGGTCACTAATACAATCTGGTAAAACACTGACCGTTTTGATCCTATGAGGGCAATTCAATACTAACTAATCAAACAGCATTGCAGTACCTGTTTTGGAGTTATGTCATGTGGGCAAAGAGATAAGTTGGGTGAACTTTGTGTCAGAGACTAGCGTATAGGCCTTGATTTTGTGGGGGTACAGCCAATGAACGTTGAGATCTCCACAGATTACTGTGTCACGGTGGGGAGAGCTGACAGTGCCGACATAAGGGAAGGCAGTTTATTGGCGGCGTCCCATGGGGGTAGGTAAATACATCCAATAAGTAGTTTCTTAACATTGCCTAAAGTTAGTGAGATAAAGATTCTGCATTGGGAGGCATGCCAGGGGGAGAAGAGAACAAAGTGGCATGACATTTAGACTTAACATAGATTAAGACACCCCCCTTTCTACCTAAATGGTCATGCCTATGGCAGGAGTAGCCGGGGAGATCAATTTCATGTTGTTGTATACCAGACTTCAACTGAGTTTCTGTTATGCCAAGGATGTCCGGGTTGAGATTAGTTGCCCATGCCTGAATCTCAGCAATTTTAGGCTGGAGGCTTTGAGCATTTCAATGAGTGATTTTGATACCTTTTTCCCTCAATGTGTAAGGGGCAGAAGCAGATAAAGGACCCTGTGGGCCAGGATTAACTTCTACATCACCTGCTAGAAGATGGAGTAGGGACAAGTGTACAGCCGTAGTTAACTTTAAGAAGTGCAAGCCTGTGGTATTTATGCTAATCCTACATAACAAGTGCAGGAAGGTTTGGGTATATACCCCAAGGTAGTAGGCATCCTTTTTTCACATGAGATGAGTGAGTTGAAATGGAGGTGAATTGTTGACATAGGTTTGGCTAGTATAGAGGGGTGAGGATTCTTGAGGCAGGGGGGCTAGCTGGGCAGCAATTCTGCTCAGAGCAAGAAAAGGATAAGATAAATAATACAATATAGCACTGCCCACAAACAGCCTTGACACAGAACAATGACTGACAGGCAATCTTCTAGAGGCAAAGCCTCCTGGAATTGTTATGAGACCACAAGTAAAGTTGGAGAGTAACCACCAGGGTATAGAAATTGCTAAACTTGCTACTGATAATTCACAGTAGCATGGTGTGAAAGGTCTGGGAAGATATACTTCTTTAAATTGCATGGGTATAGAGGAGAAAGTCGACTTGCAGTAGATCTCATAGTGTTTGCTAGGGATCTCCTTATCTAGAGGAATGTAAATGTAATGGAGGGCAGAGGGAGGAGGGAGAGGTGACCCACCTCCAAAAGGAGAGAAGGAGCTGGTGGAGGAGTGATTTAGAATCAAAGGAGATATGCAGAGGAGCTAAAGATTCTAGGGCATCTAAAATCATTGATCTCAGCGAGGGTTATGTTGGTGGGCTTAAGAATCTGAGTAGGTACACAGTCTTAAAAATAGAAGTGTGTCCCATTAAGATTTTAATTGCTAAATTAGCTCTAATGGAGAGTTGCCTAAGGAGAATGTGCTTCCTGTATTGTGGGCGGTCACACTGTCTTATGGATAAGTGTGCCTTTAGGAGTTCATAGCAAAAAGCACTAATGGTAGTAGCCAATGGAGAGTAGTTTCATGTAAGGAGGGAGGGGTGAACGTGTATTTAAAGGAGGCCTGGGAGGGGGTGGGGGAGGGCTGAAAAACCTGTGTCACTAATTACACCTTTGACTGGATGTCTTTGGCTACAAAAATGGGCAGGAGCCCTCTATATTTAGCACTTTAGCAAAATGAGTTTAGCGAGTTACTGTATCCCAGCTAAAATTGCAAGATGACATCCAGCTCAAGAAAGCACAATTCCCAGCTAGTCTAAGTGTCCCTGATAGTCTAGTAGTCCCTCCCCCGATGTCTGATCCTTGTCAGGTGATAAGAAAAATCCTCCCTGGTAGTTTAGTGGTCCCTCCCTCATCACCATGCTCCGATCGCTGTCCTATCATATAAACAAGATTACCATGGAGCTAGAGATTTCTGTAGATCTTTACCCTTCTTATTAACCGTTTTGTCTTTAGAGTTCCTTATTAGCTGTAATTAAGTATCTGGATTAACAATAATAACTTCCACTGCTTCGTCAGAGCAGCCCTGAAGATCTCCAAGTCTTACGTTGAAGTCTCCCGTTATAACAGTTCTACTAAATGGGCTATTGATTTGTATTCATTGAATTAGATCACCCAATACCACAAGATAATCTTTATCTCGTTAGTACTACCTGATGGATGGGAGTAAACATTAATTATGTACCAGTTCTTATTATTTTCCCCTAATAATTTGACAGCAAGTATGTTGCTGCTATTGACACTTAACTCCTCAGATGAAACATCCATATCTAATTTAATAAAAATAGCCAAACCCCCTACTGCCCTCCCAAACTTATTTTTTGTTTCTTTCTTACAGTACGCAGAGTACCCACTCAAACAAATCACCTAAAGCCCACATTTCCTGGATTCCAAAAATGTTAAACTGTTTTAAATATTTAACTGTATCAGGGTCTTCAATGTTTTCTTCCAAACCAGTGGAGTTCCATGGCATGATTTTAATAGCCTCTGTATCAGATTTAAGAGATTCTCCCAGTCCTGAATGCTTCAGGTCCATAATATTTGTAATAGGTCCCTGTGATCTCCCTTCCAAACAGACATGTTGTCAATTTTTCAAAGAAGCCAAGAGTTCATATCTATTTGAAATCTCTACCAGAGTCTCCCACCTTTGTGAGCCAACTTCTTTTCCATTCTGATTGCTAATAACCATTTCATATTCATTTTCAACACAGAAATAGATCTCCAAATTATCCAAAATACTTTGTTTTTTCAAGATTTCCTTTAAAATACATTCTTGATTCACAAAGAATTAAATTTGGCCATCCTTATCTAGTCTAGTGACTTTAATAATTTGATAGCTGCCAACTTGTAAATCTAAAAAAACATTCAGAAAATCAATCAGTTTTTGTTTTAAATTAAATGTTATTTCTTTTGGAAATTGTTTCACACCATAAATAGAAACTGTAACATCAATTTTACTATAATTTTTAGATTTGTTAAAACTGGGGGAAAAGATCTTGCATCTCAACTATATCCCCTACTGCAATATCCATATCAGTTAATTGTTTAGGTTTTTGACATATTGCATTCAAAACATAAAATTGGTCAGTTATCAACAAATCCAGTTTGGTTCCAATTATTGGTCTAATAATGCTGATTGAGTTTCTTACAAGATTGCAACCATCAAACAACAACATTAATAAACCCATTACAGTATTATCAAGTTTTCCTGGAGTTTCATTAGAAGGCATGAAACTTTATATACGGTATAACAAAGTCTGATTCAGAGTTTTCTCCAAAAATAATTTAAAATGTTCATTCATGTCTTTTACTGATGTTTTACTAAATAAACATCCTGTACCCTCGGGTTCAGCATTTTCAACCACTCCTGGTATTTGTTCCTTGGTTCCCTCAGTATTATTATTTGATAACTCATTATTATCTCCTTCCTCAATTTGGACTCTCTCATCTATCTTTATTTATAGACTTTTTCTCTTTTTTTTTGTTATATGTCTATTTGATTTATTTGCCATAGCTATCCTACAATTCCTCACCTGTTTTTTCTTATTCACTTGCGCATGCTTAGCACTTTTTGGACTAACAATAGGCCTTGATCCATTTCCATTTCCTCAGATTGTTTTCCCTTAATATCAGTTCCCTCAACTGTTACTTCATTAGTTATTTTCTTTTTCTTTTTCTTTCTTATTTCCCTTATTTTTTGAGGCACCCAGCTCAGAAATCTCAGTATTGTTAATTAGTTCTGGTTTACTAAAGGACATACTCCTAATAGGAGCAGAGCTTTGTTTCTGAAAACTAGAATCCATTTCCTGTAACTCACCCTTGTGCCACAAAATTGGGTGGTCTGCTGCCAGTTCTCTATACATACTACTGTCTCTTAGATCTTGTGGTGGCAGTATAATA
Source organism: Neoceratodus forsteri (assembly GCA_016271365.2). Taxonomy (NCBI): domain Eukaryota; kingdom Metazoa; phylum Chordata; order Ceratodontiformes; family Ceratodontidae; genus Neoceratodus; species Neoceratodus forsteri. The sequence continues at coordinate 16,574,962 of CM028129.1, read as the reverse complement.
TAGTCCAAGCAGATATTAAACCCACTCTGATCACCTTCAGATGTTTCCCTGGGAGATTCTCTAAGGTTAAATGTATAACTATTATTTAAACCAATCTGGCCCTCATCACTTTGTGATGTTTTTAATTCATCATTTATCCTGACATCAGTTTTTCCAGACAAATTTTGTTCTGTTGACTCCAAACTAATTCTACTTTCAAGGCATACCCCCTTCACAAAGGATATATCCTTTTTAATCTCTAGAAGCTGCTTAAATAAAAATATGATAGGCTTTACTGGCTCTCTTAAAAATACTAACAAATCCATTGATAACCCCTCAATGTCTGATATATTTAAAGACTCTGTGCTCATTATCCAGGAATTATAGAGGCTGGAGCTTAAAGAAGGTTTTCTAGACTCACTTGGAGAAATTATTTTACCCAAATTCACAGTAGCAATCTCCTTACCTAAAGGCTGACTTTGTTCAGGCTTATTTGATATATCAGAATGTGTTCCAGCCAACTGCTGACTAGGGCCAAAGGAATTATGAGTTATGTTTCTATTAGATTCTGAATCTAACATATCATACCGTAATGTTTCTCTTAAGCTTCTAACTTCAGTATCTAGGACAGACAAATTCTGTAAAATCTGAGAAAAATCAATTTTCCCATTTTCAAATTCTTGGTCCTCTCCCACCTTTGTGTTTAAACTAAGATTATCCATAACAGTATCACCCGTAGGGAAATTCTTTTGAAAAAGAAGGTTACTGTCCTTATTTGTATAAGTTGAAGTATCCAAATTTACTTTATTAATAGGAGTACAAAAAAAATGGCTAATATCTCCATTTCATTCATTTGGAGTTGAGACAGATTGTGAAGTAATTCCCTTTACTAACTGTGTCTGCTTTATATGCTTACATTTATTTCTTCTTACTTTACCCTTGTTGTACAGTTTATCTTGAGTTTTTCCATACTCTATTGGCCAAAGTCTTCAAAGACAGTGGCCCCTTAGATTTTACTTTACCCTCCTCGCTTGAAATCCTCAACAGTAGACATATCCCTCTATCTCCAATGAATTAACAACCTTGTTCTGACTATGGGTTCCTGGCTCAGGCTGTGTCCACTCAGTCCCATGGCTTGACCAGTCCTCCAGATCACCCAAGAGGGAGGACCCTCCAGATCACCCCCCGAGGGAGGGACCACCCAACCGTGGTGGCCTATTTGTAATTATAGTTACAGCCATAGGAGTCGGTAGAGCTGGAGCCCAGGAGGTAGGTCCATCGTTAGGATGTGAGCTGGTGTTTGGGCCCCCCCTTCACCTCCGTTAGGCCACAAGGGTTTTTCCATACTATTTCTCCCCAGAGCATGGACGTGCAGTACCAGGAGTGCTCCTATGAGAAGCCTGGCAGCCCACACTCCACCCCTGATGTAGCATCAAATCCTGCTGCCTGTGGGGCCTTGGTCTCTACCAGGGCCTAACAGAGTTGAGCGCCCCAGAATCCCACCCTGGAGGGAGAGCAGTCCTCGAATGCTCAATCCCTCCCTTCCTATGACCCCCAATGACCCGAGTCTGTTCCCTAACCCAGGTCACCAACATAGCGATGTATGGCCCAGTGCCTCAACCCTCAGCACAACCGCCAGCTTCTGTAATAGTTATTTAGTGGTGCATTGTGTTGTTGTTAACTTTAGATTGAAGTGACATATATTTAAATAGGCATCCTTATAAAATTGTGGTCATGGAATGTCAATGGCTAGGGACCCTCTATAACAAGGAAACAAAGTCTTAATATATTTAATAAGAAAAATGGATATAGCTTTACAAGAGACCCATCTAGATAACAATGAATCGATCATGTTTTGTAGGTATGGGTGGTGCCAAGTTGAGTTCAGCACATTTAACTCCCAACAGAGAGGAGCTGCACACACTAATTATAAAGGTATCAATTTTATTAAAACTTAACTCATATATCTGACCTGGAGAGTCGATACCAAATTTTATTGGGATCTTGATGGTTTAAATGTGATATTGTTTTAACATCTATGCCCCTAAGTCTGGTCAATGTCACATATTTTTTGATCAGATCACTGCACAACCTGTTAGTTAAGCAGACTTTAAACTCATTGTGGTGGAGACTTTAATGAGGTGATAGACCCCATTATAGACAGAAAACCTTCCAAAGGATACCTCACAAATGACTAAAGCCCATCACTCGCATAGGATTTGACTAAGGATCTGTCAACAGCTTATACCTGGAGACTTGTGGAATCACATGCCAGTGATTACACGCTTTTTTCTAATTCTCGCTCTAACCTACAGCTCTAAGGATTACTGCTTATATTGTTCGGATCTACACTGTAGTAAAATGCCAAACTGACTCTAACATTTTATCTGATCATGCCCCATCGGACATGGGTATAATCCTAGGGAGTGTAGGCCTAAAGGACTGAGGTGTGAGGCTCAACACCTTCTAATGAAAGAGAAACAGTTCATTGAATGGGTGTTCCAATGTGAAACTGATGCATGCTGTTAAAATAATGACAATGGGGAAGTTTCTGATGCAGGTCGGATTAAGAGGGGAAAAATGCCCCAGGGCCCCCACCTATGAGGGGGGCACCACGGCCCGAAAACACTGCAAGTTTCGGCAGGGCTGCCGCGTTTTAAATCCTTCGCTGGCGGCAGCCCTGCTGTTCCTGCTTTTGCCAGGTGTCGCCGCTGCGCCACGCCGCTCTGATTCACTGCAATATGGAATGGCTGGGGGGATTGGGATCTACATGATATGCTGTAGAGAACTTGAGAGAAGTCAATGTGGTCTGAGGTCGCGTCGAAAGCACTGCCTCCTTATCCTCATCATCGCTGGCGGCTCGCCTCCTCGCCTGACCTCCTGGACCGACCAGGCCTGGGCGCATGATGGCATCATCACCCAGTAAGTCAAACTCCTGTCCGTTGGTATGCACCACGCAGATGTAGGAGAAATTAGAGCTGAGAGCAGACGGTGTTGTTGGGACTGGTATTGGCGCTGCTGGGTGGACTGAGTCTCATGATCGGGTTCCCCTTCCCGCCCCTGGGCTAATCTTGATTCTTGCTTGCTTGTGTTTGGAACTGGACATTGGTATGGGCTCCTTGGCTAAAACCCTAGACATTATTATTTAAATTAAAGTACTAGTGAGAGGAGGGACTGGGGTCTGGGAGACTAGTAGAGAGGAGAGAGGTGAACAACACAGCCCTACGGAAGAAAAAAAAATATAGCTATAGATAGCGATCAGTGACGAGGAGGTGTGTGGTGGGACCGGGAGGTACTTAATCACTTTGTCTTTATTGGCAGCATACATACCTCTCAACCTCTAGACTAGTCTTAAATCAGGGACAATCACAAGGCTTAAAAATCAGGGACAAAAACCCAAATCAGGGACACACATCTTATGATCTTAAAATTTATATTCACTGAAAAGCTGACAGAATAAATATGTTAAACCCGCGAGCAGCAAGTATCAAAGCTGGGGTGTTAGTTTTCTTTATTTTTCACTTTAGTAGCCCCGTAGTAGCCACTTTCCTCAAGACCTGTAACTATTTTTGCAGCACGCTTTCTTGGACCAAAGAAACATAGCAATTTAAAATGGAGAACTGGTGGTTTATATACTGAGCTTAATCTCTTTATTACACAGTAAATCCACACAGTTTATCTTTTATTTTGTAGATTTTTGGGGTACTATAGATTAAAAGGAATATTGGTATACATACCTCCCAAGTGTCACACATAGAGGTACGCTACTCATTTTACCTCTCAGAAACTTTTGTCCATCATGGGGAAAGTGATATTTCACATTCCACACTGAGAATTTAAAGTAGAAATTCATAATAATCTATTATGCTCAGTTATACAAAAACATTATGAACATTAGTGCTCTGATAGCTATAGTGTTCTGACCTTCATGGGATTAGTATAGGAAATATTTTCTGAAGAAGAACAAGTCTGTAACTGTGCTTACAGTCCCCACTGTTTGTTTAGTCACACAAAAGAGATTTTACTTAGGGACAGAAGAAACCTTTGAGGGGAAATCAGGGACATCCCTGAAAATCAGGGACAGTTATTTGAAAGTATGTTTGGCGAGTATATACCTTTGCTGTGGAGGAGCTGACAGACAGCACCGTGCCCTTAGGAATTCTTCTTCCTGCCATTTCCAGGCTGCCAGCAGGAGAGAGTGCCAACAGATATGGGACCCTGGGGGCAAGAACAAGCAAAGAGTTAAAAGTGGCACACAGAAAGCATCGAAGGAGGCTGGCTCAACAAAGTCTAGGGGTAAGGAGCTAATGCGGGAGGGGGGAGCAGGAGTAGAGAGTAACCAGCAGGGAGGCTTGGCTGGTACCAGGCTAAATTCTTGCAGATGGTGAAATTTATGTTAGCAGGTCTGGGGTGCGGGAGAGTGAGACTGTGAGAGAGAGGAAATAGGCAAGGAGGTTTCAGAGGAGTTCTGACTGAGAGAAAGTGATCAGAGGCCACTTTACGGAACTTGAAGGAGGAGAGATTCTTGGAGCAGCTAAGAATGAAAGGGGGTTAGTGGGTGGGTGTAAAACTAGATAAAAATACTTTAAATAACCTTCACAAGTGAACAAAAAGCTGTGAAAGAGGTATAGGGGAAGAAATCCTGAATCTAACTGAGAAATATTATGAGTCACATATATGTTAGTTTGTAATAAATATATAGGAAGCACAGTATAAATTCATACAGCAACTGCTCTAACTCCCCATATGGTACACAGATTTTCTCTGAAGTGTCCCCATTGTGCAATAAGTGTAAAATAGTGCGAGGGACATATATACACTACTACTGGGGTGTCTGATTATTGTGAAGCACTGGAAAGGGATAGCATGAAATATCAGCAATTAAAGGACAACCTATTGAATTCTCTCAAAATCATTGCTCTTAGGGATACAAAAGAATAGACAATGGTGAATGGGTATTATACTCTAGATGGATAAGAGTGCTCCTGGTGGTTGGGGATACAAAATGTACAGACTACAAGCTTTGATTCTACACTAGAACAATGGAAAGGACTTACTATGATGGTACTAACAGTAGACAAGCTAACATATAGCCTGAAGGGAAAGGAAGAGATTTGAAAGGGACTGGGACAGATATCTGGGTACTTTGGGTGGTGGGTAAAAAGCTATACTAGAGGGAACTGGGGTACTGTGAAACTGGAGAAAAAGGGCCAATGGGGGATTTAATAAAATAAGGGGAGAACGAACACAAATACTAGAACATAGAATAGAATAATGGAGACACAGACCATTCAGTTGCTGGTGTTTACCAGCTTTTATTGTATTGTTTGCAGTGTTCATGATAACATATAAATACTGACAGTATTTGATAGGAAGATACATCTGATGGATAACTTCTGTATAGTAACACTGGGATTGTACTCTTAAAGATGATATAGAAACACAGAAACATAGAATTTGATGGCAGATAAGAACCGCTTGGTCCACTCAGTCTGCCCATTTCCTACCTAGTGGATAAGATGCAGATCCTGATAACCAGCAGCCTACTTCTTCTTACCCCCACCCCTAGAATTGCCTTATGACTGTCCCATGCATGCTTGAATTCCACCACTGTTTTTGACTGCACAACCTCCTCTGGAAGGCTATTCCATGCATCCACAACTCTCTGTGAAAATACTCCTTAAATTACCACTGAGCTGCCCCCTCTATCTTCAAATTGTGCCCCTTGTTCTTGCACACTTCTTTTTTGAAAGATGCTACCTCTTGGACTTTGTTGATTCCCTTGAGGTACTTGGAAAGTTTCTATCATGTCTCCTTTCTCCTCCCTTCCTCGAGGCTATACATATTCAGCTGCTTAAGTCTCTCTTCATATGTCTTCCGGTGCAGATCTTGCACCATTTTAGTTGCCCTCCTTTGGACAGCTTCCATCCTGTCTATGTCTTTGTGGTGACTGGGTCTCCAGAACTGCATGCAGTACTCCAGATGAGGTCTGACCATCTGTCTGTACAGAGGGATAATAAGTTGTCTAAAGACTCTCTCGAATGATTTTATTTTTTTTTAATTGAATCGCCCTGCGGTCTCAACCTCCTCCTCCTCCTGCCTCATAAATCAGGGACAAAAAAAACAAGGCTTAAAAAAATCAGGGACAAAGCACAAAAGGCCCAAAATCAGGGACACACTTAAAAGTTTTAAAATTGGTGCTATCCAGTGACCAGTAATCCAGTATCCACTCAGATTAATGTTGGCAGAATATAAGGGACTCAGTGTATAATACATTTTTCTGAAGAATATAAGAAGTCTGTAGCTTTATTGTTTTTTGACATAATTTTATTCTTACAATCATCACTGTTTAGTCAGGGAAACACAGATTTTAGGAGGGACAGTCTGTCCCTAGACAGAGTAAAATTTTGAGGTGAAATTGTGACATCCCTGAAAATCAGGGACACTTGAAAGGCATGGACCACCATCCTGAATGAATTTACCTGGGGGTGGGGGCCGGGGGGGGTAGCCAGCCAGGCCCGGTAGTAGGTACCATAGAAAGAAGTTAGATGAACTGGTCTGGCAGGTCTGCACAGCCTGCATGTGATGTTTTCTTTTCATGTTAAATTATTTGGAAGTTCAAGTTGTGAATTAATTTCCTGACCTGCTAGTATGTCACTCGAATACTTCACACTCCGTGTCCGACCTCCAGTTCCTCTGACGCCACCCACCTCCCTCTCTCTATTTCTTTGAGATGACAGTCAAGTCGAGTGGACGCCAGTACTCCCTCTCTCTTGTCTGAGTGCCCTCCCACCTCCAGAGTCCCTAGTACTAACTCCCTGTTGCTGTTGCTCTGATGACCCCGCTGCCCGAGGATCTGACGGTGCAGTGTTGAACCAAAAATATGCACAAGTACAGAAGCATCTGTAAGCACAAGCAGAAAACTGACACACACACACACCAACCACTGAAGACTGTAATTTCCTTTTGTTGTTGATGTAATAGAAATGCCATTCCTTCCTTTTGAGAGTGAATCTACATGATTTCAAATTGAACTTCCTTGATTTTAAGTTGTTTAAATGTATTAAATGGAAGTTGTACTTTTATTACCTCAACAACAAATTACAGACAGTGTTCAACTTGAGGCTATGTAATCTGTAATATCTCTTTCCTTATGACAGGACTAGAGGCTAAGTCAAACTTACTAGTCCTGTCATAAGGAAGGAAGAAGTTATTCCATATTTACATATCCCCATACCAAGATACCATATGTGGCTGATCATGGTACCTCTTACGCTACCAGGGCAGGGAGGAGGAATTACTGTAATTAGGCATTTCTTTGTGATGAGAATGTTGAGTTAAAGGGTTAGTGACCTACCTGCTTAACTTGACAACTGGTGTCGTGTTACTGTCTTCCAAAGCAAACATGTTCCTTGCCATAATAATGCTGCTTCCCTGTCTAACTACAATGCAGTTACTCATACTGTTGGAGCCTCTGTGGTGAGGGAGGCTCTCCATAGAAACATAGGAACATAGAAGTTGACGCAGATAATGACCGAAGGCCCATGCAGTCTGCCCATTTCTTTTCTATCTTATAAATGTGCCATTGTCCTTTTGCTCTGTCAGTGGCCTATCTATTCATACTCATTTGTATTGCTCCTTATGCCTATCCCATGCCTGTTTGAAGCCCCTGCACTGTATTCACAGCCACCACTTCCTGAGGTAGGCCATTCCATGCATCCACCACCCTTTCTGTGAAAAGGATTTCCTCACATTACCCCTTAATTGGCCCTCTAATCTCATGCCTGTGTCCTCTTGTCCTGCTATTTTCTTTTATTTAAACATGTTAGACTCTTTCACCTTGTTAATGCCCTTAAGGTGTCCCTCCTTTGCTCAAGGGCATACATATTGAGGTCTGGTAATCTGTCCTCATATATCTTCTGATGCAGTCCCTGCACCATTTTGGACCTTTGGTTGCCCTTCTCTGGACTGCCTCAATTTGGTTAATGTCCTTGTGAAAGTGTGGCCTCCAATACTGCACGCAGTACTCCAGATGGGGCCTAACCAGTGTCTTGTAAAGAGGGATTATTACCTCCCTTTTACGACTTGTGATACCCCTACTAATACACCTTAACCCCCCAGCCTTACCTACTGCTTTAGAGGTCTGCTTGGATGATTTCAGGTCATCAGTGATGGCATTTACAGTTCAGAGGGCTTTATTTGGCTTCAAGATACAGTATTTATTTTTCTGTTTTTCTATTTTCAGAGCATTTTGCTATCGAGTCTGAATAGTAAAAAAAGAGAAGACCGCGGCGCCTGGCCAACTCGAGTAGTTCATTCATTTTCAGGCAGAGAGGAGACTAGGAGAGTTTATCAGAGGTAAGTAAGACTGCATTTTAGTTGTCATCATCATTTTGTACTAAAATTTATGGGAATAGTGTACAGTACATATCTGTATGACAGCTACATCATGTCTAGCAATTTGAAATAAAAGCATGCTTGATATATGCTGTGTGCAACCAATAATACCCAACAGGGTGGGCGGTATTAGGCTGTACCTCGCCCACCAAGGGGCATGATGCTTGATGCCACAGGCGGAGGGTCTTATAGCCCCTGGAGGGTGGATATAGCCTTATACCACCCACCCTGGAGAGGTGTTATTGTGCTTAGAAAATTAGGTTATGTGGATTGGAAAAAATAGAGTTGCTTGTCTTTAAGGTGAGACAGGTGAGCATCGGAGTGAGTGGTGGTGAGCAGACGGCATGGTAGCGGTCACAGTCTGAAAATGAAAACTGCTGTTGTTTTTTGGAGATCTTTATTTAGATTGTCATTTTGGTGGTGTCTGCGTATGTGTGCATGAGGGTTGAGCTGCCAGCTCAGTGGCTGTCTTGGTGACTCATAGAAAAATGGTGGTTTTCAGTTTTTGATTTTAAAAGTGTGACCAGGATTTCGGTGGATAATGGGGCAAAATGCCACGTTGTCCATTGTACTGTCAAATACGTGATAGCTCAGGTGTGGGCGGGGAGATAAGAAAGAAAAGTAACTTTGTGAAAACAGGTTCATTTATTTCTTTTCTATTGGCGTCTCGCTTATTTCAGCAGGGATAAGCATTAGGTTCATAATTTTATTGGGAGAACATGTTGTGGACTGGTGTGTGGTCTCAGCTCTCATTAAGACAAATACAATGGCGGAGATTTGAAAATGAAATGAGGGTGTTTTAGCCAATTAGAGGCCAGGTTGGGCAGCAGGACTGTGGTGATGGTCATGGGGTTGGCTGGGCTGATTCTTTTAATAGACGGCCATCAGTTGTGTGATAGATGCCCAGCTAGAGAAGTCCATCAGCCAATCAGAAGCCTGGAATACTTTTAACCATTTTCTAAGTGGCAGCTTGAGAGGATGAATAATGGTGCTCCACATGTTTCTGATCATTTTGGCTAAAGCAGCTGTGCATGAATCTGGTGAAAATGTTGACCTATACCTTTTTATGCTATTTTAGATTGCCACTTACCTTCTGACTTGTATGGTACCCATTTTTCCACATTTTGGTTCAGGAATGAAAGAAAATTTTGGATAGAGACTAACATTATTGTGGCTTCCAACTATGTTGACAGTTAACTGTGTGATTACTAACAATTACTACTGTATGCAGTTCTTTTCCAATCCCTCATTTTGTTTCCCAGGTCTGACTGGGACGTGCGGAGACAGTGTGGGTATAAGATCAAAGAAAATGCCACGAAGAGTTTTGTAATCAGGTGCTCTGAAACGTCGCATTGCGAAAGAGAAGCAAGATAAGCTGAATTCCGTGTTGGCAAAGACCCCTTGACTCAGTCAATTTTTCACGATTAATGCTTCTGTGTCAGCTGATGTCCTTGTCACCCCAACTAGTTATCCCTCAGCAAGTGTGAATGCTACTATCAACTCTGAAGTTTCACAGGCACATGATTCTAATGCGGAATCTGATTTAGAACATTTTGAAGACAATACTGTGGTTGTCCACCAGTGTCCTTTGACTGCCACTTCCACAAATGAAAATGATGACATGTTTTTGGGACAGAAGGAGCCTATCAGCGATTCATCACACTCAGTACATGATGAATATGAATGTCGATCAACTGATCCCTGCGAGTGGTTCCCCATCACGCTCCGCCCACAGTGGACTTCTGGTTGAGAAAGGACCAGACAGTTGCAGAATAAGACTGACTCTGACAGTTACATGAAGTCAAAGCATTATTACAACCCAACACAGAGACAGCCAAAGAGGCATTTCCGTTTCATGAAAATCACATATTTCTACACCAGGCGGACGAATGGTGAGATGCATCTGAGGAAATGGATGCTATATAGTCCTTCAAAAGGATCTGTATACTGTTTCTTCTGCACACTGATGACAAGTCAGAAGGATCAGTTTTCGCTAAGTTGGCGGTTTTAATGACTGGAAAAAGCGGACGAGAATCGCGCATTATGAAGAAAGTGACGCGGCACAGAATTGCATTCTCAGCATTTGCAACCGCCGCAAAGAATATTGCCATGTTGACCGCAGTTTGGAGAAGCAGTGTCAGGAGAGAAAGCAGTATTGGCGTGATGTGTTGCGTCAGGTAGTGGCTGTTGCTTTCCATCTGGCTGAGAGAGGCCTGCCCTTCCGAGGAGATGATGAAATAATTGGATCAAAACATAATGGCAACTTCCTTGGTTGCATAGAATTGATAGCGAAGTTTGATCCCTTTCTGGCAACACATATAGAAAACTTTGGTAATGCTGGTCGAGGAAAGCCTGCTTACCTGTCCTCAACTGTATTTGAAGAATTCATTCAAATCATGGCGAACCATGCTAGAGGCACTATTGTTAGAGAAATCGCAATGGCCAAGTATTTCTCAGTATCTGTTGATTCAACGTCTGATTTAACTCACGTTGATCAGCTAACTGTGATTGCTCGATATGTTTTAAATGGTGTTTCAGTTGAGCGCTTCTTGACTTTCCTGCAAATCAGCAGTCATATGGCTGAAGACCTAGAAAATACTCTGCTAGACTACCTGAAGACTGAAGCCATTGACTTCATGGATTGCCGTGGCCAGTCTTATGACAATGCAAACAACATGGCTGGACGATACTCTGGCATGCAAGCACGACTCAGACAAGTGAACCCTCTAGCAATATTTGTACCTTGTGCTGCCCATTCTCTGAACCTAGTTGGTTCTAATTCTGTTGATTGCTTGTCGAGGCAGTCAGCTTCTTTGGCTTTCTGCAGAAAGTATACACTTTCTTCCTCAGCGTCTACACACGTTGGTCAGTGTTGATGAAACACTTAAAGAGAAGGTGGTGGATTGACACTGAAGTCACTGTCTGACACACGGTGGTCTGCAGGGGCTGATGCAACCAAGGCACTCTTTGACAGCTATGCCGACATCAAAGCTGCTCTAGAGGAAATGGCTGATGATGAACATCAGAATGGCACCTCAAGACATGAGGCAGACTCGTTGTCCCAAACAATGGAGTTAGTCGAAACAGCATTTCTTTGTGATCTGTGGAATACCATTCTTGTCAGATTTAATGCGACGAGCAAATCTTTGCAACATAGCAAAATTGATCTTAAATCAGCTGTTGAATTACTGACATCTCTCAAAACCTTTGTCAACACATTACGTGATAGTTTTGATAAATTTGAAATGCGAGCACAAGAATTATCTGGCTCCTCTACTTACAGAACTGATCAGTCAAGGAAAAGGAAAAGAAACATGCAGTATGACGATGTGCAATCTGAAGGAGTTGTTCTAACTGGCAGAGAGAAATTCTGGACTGAGACCTACTTGGTTATAATAGATTGCCTCATTATGGCTTTGAATTACAGGATTTCGGCTAACAAAGTGTTATGATCGCTTCAAAGTTATAGTGGACTCTGACGTCTTAACTGATGAGGCAATACATCTTGAGGCTCAGAAATTAGCTCAAGAATACCCATCAGACTTGTCTGTTGAGGTCTTCCCTGGTGAAATGTCTCAGTTCATCAGCTTTGCAAAGGCAAGAGGTTGTGATTCACCACTATCTCGAGCATCACTACTTCATACTGAAGAACTGCAAGAGACCTTTCCAAATGTTTCTGTCGCTCTTCGCATGTACCTGTCACTGATGGTGACTAACTGCTCTGGTGAATGCTCATTCAGCAAAATGGCCCTCATTAAAAAACAAACTGCGATCTACAATGCGAGATGACCGTCTCAGTGCACTCACTCTTCTAAGTATTGAAAGTGATATACTTCGACAAATCAGCTTTGATGACATTATTGATACATTTGCAACTGCTAAGTCACGCAAATGCCATGTTCTAGTAGCATAAATTGATTTTGTTTTGGGGAAATTATGATGAATAGAGAATGGGGTGACAAACGACCAAGTGTCAGGGGTAAGGATCCCATGGGCCCTTCCACCAACCAAAACAAGGGATTTTCTGGAACGCAACTTATTTCTACCTTTTTCTTTCTTGTCCTCCTCCTCCCCCCTGCCTGGGGTATATTCCTGATAGTTACTAAATGCAGCACATGCCCCTGTGCACTATTCAGTGTAACTGTGCTTGAAGTTGTTCTGCTCATGGGACATCCTATGCACCTTTTGGATTGACTACACTACCTCTTACACAGGGTACATCCCTATGGTTGATGGAGAAGCTGGCCCATTTTCTTGATGAAATTGTTTCTTATTGACTATGTCAGACTGTCTTGATTGGTATGCCCCTTTCATTCTTGTGTAACTGGGCTGTTTGCACACTACCTGTAAGGATGCTGGGGTAGATGAACGCATCTCTACTACCTTTGACTGTGTAGTCCAGTCCTGCAAATTCATATTCATCTAGGTTCACCTTTCTTCTAAGTTCTCCCTGATGTACACACTGAGTCTTGTCTTCTTCTGGGGCCTCACCACTTTTTACAGAGGTTGTCCACATTCAGGCCTGGATGGGCCACTATAATATAGGAGAAATACAGAGATTTTTTTTGTTGCCCTAGATATCTTCCATAGTGACTCTGACGTGGCCATGTTCTGGCCCTTTTCTTGGCACCAGCAGAAGTGATGTGAGGCTTTGACACCAACAGACCCTGGAGTCAGTGCCTTATCCCTATCGCCGTCCACCTCAGTGGCCAGTGAATCATCTTTACACTTGTCTTTGGCTGCTGAGTACTCTCGTACTAGCAATTCTTTAGGCACTCCAAGATGTCACTCTCAAAAAAAACAAAAAGAAAAAAAAATGGGACCTCTCCTGTGCTCAGAGACTCAATAAACTGTTCTGATAATGGCTAATGGCTATCCTAGCTCCAACCTTAGCTCCTTTAGTACCCTGGGATGTATGCCATCAGGTCCCACTGCCTTGTCCACCCTGAACTTAGCGAGCTGTTGTAGCACCCTTTCTTTTGCAAATGGAGTAGTAAACACCTTCCAGACTCAAGCCCCCACACCCACCAGACCTCCCCAAAGTTTGAACATTGCCCTTATCCTACGCTGTCTCACTTTGCAAATATTATATATATTTGTAGTAATATCCACCATATGTTTATATATTCATATTCTGAAAGCACATACAAATTTGTACTATCCATATATGTGAACAAGGAAACATACAATATATGATTTGAGGCAGTGGCATGTACAATATTTTTCCAGCATAAAGTGTCACTTTTTACAGTAGGAAAAAAAAATCAGAAAATAATAAGGAAACCCCCTAAAGTGCACCATTTTCAACCATTGTTTTCAAAATTTTCTGGGGTGCATGCCCCCAGACCCCCCTAGATGGGTTGGAGATTTTCACATGTCATAAACACTGCACACGCATGGGCCCCCCAGAGGTCCAAGTGCCCCAGGCCCCCCAGGAGCTTAATCTGGCCCTGTTCTGATGCATGTCTTTGGGGGACATATAAGGCCTTTATAAAAGGCAGAATAATTAGCTTTACTTAATCTCAGAAAAGACAAAAAGCCAAGGCTATACTAGAGAAACATTCCAGTCTGGCTGCATTGGAAACACAGATAAAGAACTGTAAATCATGGATCATAACCTGTTCCGTAAAATGGCATGGCTAATATCTGACATTAACACTTTAATCCCAGCATAAGCAGAATACGCCCTTTTCTGTACAAAACAGCTATTGGGAATTAGGTGAAAAAGCAGGGAGACTACATGCACACAGACTTAGAAAGATACAGGATCAGAACATTATCCCAGGTATCCAAAAAACAAGAGTAATACTGAGTGGAAATAAAGATATTAGCAACACATTTACAGAGTGTTATACCCAGATTTATGCCCACAAAAGTGTTGATTTGTAAAAAATATCCCTTTTTAAAAATCCTCTCCCTCAACTGTGATACCCAAAGCATGTCATGAACAACTCAACAAAGACCTAAACATTGATGAGATCTTGCCGGCAATAAACTCACTTTCTAGTGGAAACCCCCCCAGGATTGGATAGACTCCCAGGAGACTTCTTTAAAACTTTAAGTTCAAAAATCTCCTCCCACTTGCTTAAAATGTGTAAGGAGGCCTGGGACAATGACATTTTACCCCCCAACCTTACACAGGCCCTGGTCACCCTGATCCACAACAAAAATAAAGAGCCCCTATCTTGTGCCAGCTACTGCCCCATATCCTTAATGAACACTGATTATAAAATATTGGTTAACATACTGGCTACCCGACTACAAAATATAATACATGAATCGACTGGCAAGGAACAAGTAGGATTCATCCAGGGTAAATCGGGAACTGACTGTGTGAGGAGACTTTTAAATGTGATATGGCAGGCCAATAAAATTAAATAGCCATGCCTAGTACTCTCGTTAGATCTTTCTAAAGCCTTGGACTCACTATCCTGAGAGTATATGTGTATGGCCCTTGATCACTTTGGTTGTGCAGGCAACTTCAGTAATTGGGTCTCTCTTCTATATAAGAAATCGTCTGTACAGATTCTCCCCAATAGACTAATTTCCCAACCCATCTCTCTAGCATGTGGAACCAGACAAGGGTGCCCACTATCCCCATTCCAGTTTATTCTAGAAATTGAACCTTTAATCAGATGCACTGCTAACCACTCAAGTATATAGAAATTGGCAGCAGATAAGAACCGCTAGGCCCATCCAGTCTGCCCATACACCCTCTATATTGAATGTGGCCCCTGTCCCTATGTGATCAATGGCTTTTCATCACTCCTTCCCCACTTAAGCTTCCCTTGTGCCTGTCCCAGGCATGCTTAAATCCCTTCACTGTGCTTGCCCCCACTACCTCCTCGGTACTTGAAAGTTTCAGTCATGCACCACTGCTGTCTCCTCTCCTCCACTGAGTACATATTGAGGTCCCTTAGTCTCTCTTCATGTGTTTTGTGGTGCAAGCCTTGCATCATCTTGGTTTTCCTTCCCTGGATAGTATCCCTCTATATCAGGAGTTAAAACTAACTCAATAGAGTATACAACATTTGCATTTGCAGATGATCTGCTACTGACCCTCTCCAATCCAGTACAATCCTATACAGCACTCAAGCAGGTACTGTCACATTTTGGATCTCTAGCTGGGCTTCAGGTAAATTGGAATAAGACACAAGCACTCTGTCTTAATCCAACCCCCTTTATCTCATGAAATCTCTCAGAAATATTTGATAATAATTGGGTGAAAGATCAATTAACCTACTTGGGCCTACAAATTTCAGTTCTCCAACAGGTAGTTCGCCACCAGCAAGGACCAGTGCCAATAGAAGTGAATTAGAATCCATAAAGCTAGTACTTCGGTTCTGAAGAGCTGATGTACTACCTTTATGGATTGGGCTTACAAATCACCACTAACCTTGAATCATTATTTCATTTCATTTTATGTTTTAATACTTGTAAGCAAAATGAGCATGTCTGCCCATTTTCATATGCAACAAGTTATCATTAGCCATCATTAACTACTTACCATTACTACAGGATATAGAATCCAAGCTAAAACAGCTCAGTCCGGACAACTCACCATTTGTCCCTTTAATGGATGCAAACAGAAAGAAATCTCCTAAAACCCAATCAGTTAACTGATTTTATTTATATCATCAAAGAACTAAAAGGCAACCCATGCATGGAGTGCACTTCTAACATCCTAAAAAAGGTAAACAACACTGTTAATCCTACGCATCTTCCCTTAAAATCTATGCCACTTTGGTCCAACCATCATATTACAACAAATTCCTTCCTGCTGTCAAACAAAGCCTAGTCGAAGGCTTGTATCAATAGTCAGTGATATAATTACACGGGATTCACTCACACTGATGTCATTTTCAGAAATTGAAGGAAAATATCATCTGCCCTGGTTTCATTTCCATTACTATCTGCAGCTCTGTAATGTGCTTAAAGAACACGTCCTGCTAACTGATTTCTCCCAATCAGTAGGGATATAAGTTTGTCATGGCAGTCATACACATCATGGATTCCATGACATTTGGTCTTTATACAGGACTTCCATGACTTTCACTATTGTCATCAAAAGGTAGCAACAATGACAGTGCCATGAAATTTACTAATGATTCCATGAACAACCAGTGAGTTATTAAACCCTCATCCATGACAAACTTACATCCTTACCTATCAGCAGTCCATAATGGGAACAAATGGTAAAACTAGGGTCATTAAAAAAAAGGAGCTAGCTTGGCATATAAAATTATAACAAATTCTCCTACATTTTAATCTCTAACTTCCTCAGCCAGGCTGAAATGGGAAGTGGAATTGGGTGTCTCCATATCAGAACAAGAATGGAGTTTAGCATGGGAAAAGAGAGAAGTTACTATTTGTGTAAAATCAAACCTAAAGTTTATACAATTTTGTTCTAAAGTAATTTTATTCTGAATCTTGTTGGACTATTGATGAACTGAGCAAAGAAATGTTTAGATAAAACAAATTAAAGACTCAAGTTTTGGGAGGTCATTACAATTGCAAAAGGTCAAATTATAAAACCTTAAGTGAACTAATTAAGACCATTCTTCTTAGTGTGTAATTATAATGAATTAAAGCCATTTGAATATAGACCTACAATTGTACAACCACTGTGATACATATTTTTAGGGTCAGAGGAATGGTGCAAGGCTGCCAAAATCATGGTGATCTCACTACTTCAATGCTTCAGTGAGCATGGATTTAACCAAAAAAAGCCATATAAAAGTTTCTATCTTCTCAAAGAAACAAAAAGCAATTATATTCTATTATATTTTATTTAAACTGAAAATACAAAATAGCAATAAGGAAGTTAAACAATCAAGATAAAATTTCAGCGTTCTCCAACCATACATTGAAGCTGAGCCACAATAAAGGCTTCTATTGTCTTCTTTATTTGTATTTATTAATTTCAGTTTAGGATTAATACTTTTGAGTCAATGATTCATTTTCAAAGGTTCCAAGTCAGTTAAACGAACAGATACAGACAACATACCACAACAGTGGATTACCAAATAAGGTTACAGAGGGTTACACATACTTTTAAGTTTCACTGATACGTAGAAGTCTATTATTGTAAGTAACAACACTAAGTGCGAGGCATTGTAGTGTTAGAAACAGGACCAAGAGAGAAAGGCCAGGGATTGTGTCTCCACTGGCTGGTACGGGGGGCCAGTGGATTGTGAGGCATGGCTGGCTGCCAGAGTGGTAGGCTGTGCTCACCAGTGGTGGCCATGGGTGAGGGTGAGGGGTGGGATGCAGCTCTTGGTAGGCATTGTCAGATGTTCACGTCAGTAGTAGATGGAGCGGGTGACTGGAGGGGAGGTGGGGGGAGGACAGTTTATTGTAGATGTATGGAGGTAGTGTAAACTATTCCAGGTGGGTGTTTTTGGGTAGGGAGATTTGTTGGAGAGAGCAGGAGGGGGGAGTGCAGGGGGCAGTGGTAAGGTGGTTAGTGCCAAGGGGTGGAGGAGATGGCATAGGTGCTCTAGTTCCTTCATAGCTTATTCAAAGCAATTATATTTTATTTTGATATATTTAATATTCTGTATCTATGTAGACACTACAAAAAAAGTTTATTGGGTGTTTGAAAACAGGCAAATGCAACCAGACACAGGAGAAATCCAAAAGAGAGTGCCAGTTGTGGGGGCTAGTAACAAGTCAAGGAACTTGCTTGACCATTCCAACAGGGGCCACCCACCGACACTACTGATCATTGGTGGGCACCGGTAGTAGAGGAGGAGCTGGGCAAGTGCTGCAAGCAGTCAGTGTAAGAGGAGGAGGAGGAGGTGGATGGCAGGCTGCCTGCCATAGTCTAGCTCTTATTTTAAATCCCTGGTGGTGCCTGAGTGGCTGTAGCAATCATCTGTGCAGCAGCCCTCCATCTGTAGGGATTAAGGGGAATCAGTTTAACTGTCCTGTTGTATTCAGGCAGGCTTGAGCTCCATTACAGCAGCAGGCCCGACTGGAGCCCCAGACCCCCAACTCTGCAACTTGTACAGGACTGATTGCTTGAGAGTGAGGGATCCTCACTGTTTGCAGAGGAAGTGGGAGGGGTCACAGTTGGTGTTCATTTGTGTACCAGGGTAGGCAGGGGGACTGGCTGGGCTGGGAGGAGTGTCTTTAAGTGTAAGCATTGCATGTGTCTGAACTGTTGTGGATTGCATGGGCGTAGGCAGGGGTGTTCAGGGTGTTCAACACCCCCACCACCTGAAATTACCTCATAAAATTTCAAATTCCTGTATTTTATTTTCAGGTTGGCTCAGGCTCAGCTGCTAAAAAACTCAGTGTCTCAGCAGTCTCCATAGTGGATGGAGCTAGCTGCGACACAATGGGCATGCACAGGACCATTGATGGCTAGGAGAGATGGAGACATCATCAACAGAGAAAGCAGAAGAAGCCTTCCGAGACAGACTAGTGATTGTGCTGCTGTGCTGAATCATCTGTACAGTGCTGAACAAGTTGTGGTGTCCCGTTCACTGTCGTGGTGGTAGAGTGGGACTGTGTGCTGCTCTTCTCTAGCCTCAGTTGAACTGTGGGAAAACTTGAAGTATGGTCTACTAGAGAAAGAACTGACTCATCCAGTGCTGAGCTGTGAGTAACACATAGCATGTCTTCTTGACTGTGCTGGACGCTGGCTGGACTGGTAGTGTGGTCTGAAGAGAAGACAGGAGAGGCTGAGAAAACATCTGCCTTGGCCTAGTGGCCTGTAGTCCTGTCTTGGGAGGTGAGTGAATGGCAAGGCAAGCAAACTGGAGGATAATCAGCAGAAAAGTGGTGAGAAGAGAAAAGAATAAAGATTGATTCGGGGGGGTACTTCTTTTTTTTTTCAATTCAAACTTTATTAACAAATTTTCCACAATACAGGAGGCAGCAATTGTAACATATACAACATGTTTGTGATACATTACATGCTCTGCCCCCACCCCCCCTCCTCCCCAGTACAGCAGTGCACTTGAATGTTGTAGATTAATATCCTATGACGATAACCTTGTGTATGCTGAGATAACTAATTGCCAACAACTTCTGTATCCATAGCAACCATGATTAGGGTGTGAGGGGGATCCCAGATTCATTTGTACCTTTGTAACTTGTTGTGGAGACTCGCTATAGCTTTCTCTGTGCGAAGGCTCGCAAGGATTTCATGAATCCATTCCTAGTATGTTGGACTAACCTCGTCCTTCCAATGCCTAAATATGATTTTTTTGACAGATAATGCAATCATAGAGATGTGAAATCTCTGAACTTTAACTTTAATGGAAGACAGGTCTCCCAGGAGGCAAATGTCAGTTGTGAAGCAGTCCTGCAAACCCAGTATGGGGTCCAGGTTAGCTTTAATTGAGTCCCACAGTGGACTTATCTTGGGGCACGACCAGAACATATGAAAAGTGATCCTTCTTCCTAGGAACATCTGGTGCACATCTCTGATTCAAGAAGACCCCATTTCGCCAATTTAACTGGGGTGTAATACATGTTGTGTAATATGTAATATTGCATAGGGTGTAGTCTGTCTTGAGACATGTATTTAAGACAGAACATCCAAAGAGCCGGCCAATTGAAGGTGTATTGGGGAAAAATAGAGCCCCAAAACCTGGTAGGCCAAAGGAACCCCCATAGCGCCAGTGGAACAAAACTTGATATATTTTAGAAATGACACTTGAGAGTCCAAGTAGGGAGGAAAGCTCAAGGATCAATGCGAAGGCCAGTGGGTGGGGAGGGGTGTTACCCAGCACAGTGGTAAGCAAATGTTTTAGTTGGAAAACTCTGAATTGTTGAGATACTGGGATATCAAATTTTTGGGTAATTTCAGTTGCAGGTAGCCATGTCCCCTCACCATCCATAAATGTGGATACTATCCCATCCCCTACTTGGGGCAACCATGTACGGGGGATCCTATGTTTATTTATGGTAAAGGCCAGGGAATTCCAAATAGACTGGGACAGGTCCAGGTATGGAGTATATTGCAAAAAAGAGCAAAGCTGTGCATGTACTTTTAATGAGGTCATAAGGGTGGGGCATTTACTAGCGTCTTGTAGAAGAGAGAGCTTAACATAAAACATGGTCAAGGGGTCCACCTTCATAGCCTGGATAAAATCCTAATTCAATGTTGAGCCAGACCGGTCTTGAACTCTCGGGACCCGGACTTACCCACTTCAGGTATTTAGCAAGATGACTAGCCCAGTGGTAGATTGCCAAGTGAGGAATCCGCAGTCCCCTATCTGCTTTTGAGGCGGCCAACTTGTAGTATGCCAATCGAAAGTGTTTATTAGCCCAGATGAAATTGGTAAAGATTAGATGCATTTTCTGAAACCAGGATAACAGGATGAATGAGTTAAGATGCGAACGGGGTTAAAAAAGTCGGGGAAATACATTCATCTTAATTATGTTGATATGACCCCATAATGAAACCGGAAGCATAGACCATCTATCTAGGTCCTGCACAATCAACTGGGAAAGGGGATCCAAATTTTCTTTAAACCATAGGGAAGGATTGCGTGTTAATTTAATACCCAGATATTTAAGAGCATGGGGTGACCAGCACATACCAAAAGGGGTAATATCTGTCTTAAAGACCTTATGGTTAAGGGGGAAAAAGGACGACTTGTTAGCATTCAGTTTATAATTTGAAAAAGAGCTAAACTTGGCAATCTCCCCTAACATAACCAGGATGGATGTTACCAGATGAGACAAATGAAGGAGATGGTCATCAGTATATGCCGTGATCTTCACCACATTACTCCCAATCGGTATACCTTGTATCCCAGTATTATTGAGGATATTTTGAATAAGGGGCTCCAAATATAGGTTAAATAATAGAGGGGAAAGGGGACAGCCCTGTCTTGCACCTGAATATAAAAGGAAGGGTTTTGAAAATGCACCATTACCTGAAATTTTAGCAGAGGGGGCCCGATATAGAGGGCGGATCCAGTCTATGAACATGGTGGGAAAATTAAATGCCTTAAGAACCTGGAATAGAAAATTCCAGTTCACACGGTCAAATGCCTTCTCGGCCTCCAGGGAGACCAGCACAGCAGGAAAGGTGGTGTCCCTGGACTCTGAAAAGACATGTGAAAGGGTGCGCAAATGATCTGATGATGAACGTCTCCTCATGAATCCAACCTAGGACATGCCAATCAGATCCAGGAGAACCAGAGTTAACCTGTCAGCCAGTATCTTTGAGAGAATTTTGATATCCTGATTCAAAAGGGATATAGGCCTATAACTCTGTACTAACTCAGGATCCTTATCAGGTTTGGGGATAAGGACAATCAGGGCTTCAAACAGATAGGCATCTGCAGCTACCCCAGAGAGAATGTGGAGGTACAACAGATGAAGCACCGGCAATAATTGTTCTCGAAAAACCTTAAAAAATAATGAGGAAAACACATCCGGTCCCGGAACTCTATCCAAGGGCAAGGCCTTTATGACCGCCGAAATTTCCTTCAGTGATAATGGGGAGGACAGAAAACTCCTCTGCGGACCTGACAGGGAAGGGAGATGAGAATCTCTAAGGTACGCCTCCAGCATCTCCAAAGGGAGGAGGAGGAGGACTGTCCATGTCCCTGTATAGCTGCTCATAATACAATGTGAACTCCTGCACTATCTCTGAAGGGGATACCCTCAGGGACCCGTCCGCCTGAGCCTTGACTGGAGGAATAAATCTAGCAGACTCCTGCTGCTTTGACCTTAAAGCAAGCATATGCCCTGCTTTTTCTCCCTGATCAGTGAAACTTGCTCTAGTACGGATAACAGCTAATTCTTCCTTTTCACTCAACAAGTCTAAATATCTATCTTTAGCAACCAAAAGTTTCTTCCTGTCCTCATTCGGAGTGCTAGGGGATAAGTTAGCTTCTAGTGACCGTACTTGAGACAGTAAGGATAATAGTTCCGCTTCCTGTGCCCTTTTCCTCTTTGTAGCTAAACTAATAAGGATTCCCCTCATATAAGCCTAGAAAGCGCCCCATAAAATATCTGGTGCCGTACTTTCTATTGGGTTAGTAGAGAAAAAGAAATCAATCTGCTCCTTTACAAGGTTGCAATACCTAGCATCCTTTAATAATTGTTTGTTAATTTCCACTGGGTCTCCTTCTTAGGAATATTAAGAAAAGCCAAGTTACATACCACCAGGGAATGATCAGATACAGGACCAGGCTGAATCGAGGTGGACAAGACCCCCAGCAAGAGTGCCTGGGAAATTAATAGGTAATCAATGGGAGACTGTGATCCGTGCACTGGCGAATTAAAGGTATACTCCTTGGAGTTAGGGTGCAGTACTCACCACACGTCACACAGTCCACACTGATCCAACAGGTCCCTAAAATCCCTTTGTCCAGGAGACAGTCCCCTCAACCCAGTACCAGACCTGTCCATGTTAGGGTCCGAAACCAAATTAAAGTATCCACCCATAACTATCGCAATAGGAAGCATTGGGAGAATAATGGTGATCAGCTTCATAAAGAAGCCAGGGTCATCTGTATTAGGCCCATAGATACTACAGAGTAAAAGTGGCATGGCCCAAAGAGTACCCTGAACCAGGACATACCTGCCCTCTGGATCTTTAAGAACCTGCATGGAAATGAAGGCAATGCCTCTGTTAACAATTAACATGACCCCACAGCTATTAGTAGAGCCCGAGGCATTAAAAACTTGTCCAACCTGTTGCCTCCTGAGTTGTAAGGCTTCAGAATCTAGCAAATGAGATTCTTGCAAAAACGTTATCTGGGAACGCAACAAGCTCAGGTGTTTAAGCACCTGATATTGTTTAGATTTTTTCCTTATTCTCTTCACATTCCAAGTAGCCAGATTAATATTGCTAGCCATCTAAGTTGGTAAAAGTAAGCACATAGTTAACATCCAGATATAACTACAACAAGAAACCAAATTCCAGTTCCCCTTGATTACTGATGTACCAACCTCCCAACCACACACCCTCCCATCCAGACCTAATCCACCCCAATCCCACCCCCATAGAAACCCCAACGTCCCATTACATAGGTAACCCAGATCTCTTAAATCTGACCATAACCCCACCCACCCTACCACCCCAACTGTCACAAACAACGCTCAACAAAATACCGCTTCTCTTCCTCTCCTCCCAGCCTCCCAGCATTGCCCCCACAAACCCAGACAAGTTATGCAAGCCACCTTTATAAAGAACAGGTGATTGTTAAATAAAAATGTAAAAAATACAACGTTCCAACTAAAATCTCTTAACTAGCCAACTCCTGGTAGCCAGTGGAAAATGCTCAACACTTTGAAATTTGAACTCAGCAAATGTACTGGCACAGCCAAAGAATTGCGTATGTCCTGCCGAGTAAACGCGATTCCTTAATTGCAGCGAATGGCAGGCTATACAAAATAAAACAAGTCCACCATGGGGCTATGCCAGCAGGAGGACTAGATCACCCAGTGAGAAATATACTCACTAATCCCAGGCCTCAAATAGAGAGCTCCTGCAAAAAAGTAGAATCCCGGGTTGTCAAATAGTGCTAGCTTGCTAAGTAAGTGACCGGAGCTCCCTCTGGCGGTACCGGAGTGAAAGCGCACCACAGCGCGCCTTGAAAAAGAAAAACCCAGCACTACCCCGAATTGGACCCTCCTTTATATTATATAAAGAACCAAGGGGGTGCGAGCCTGGTAAATCAACAATCCCCCTACTACGCTTACAAGTAGGCACCAATCAAGCTAGTTTCAAAGAATACCCTCCCCTAAGTAAACAGTCCTTCGGTTGAAACAGTCCCGTGATGAAATCAGCTGTCCCAGGTGTAGCTACGACGTATAAGTATTATGAGAACTTAAATGAACACAACAACATTATGTCCCTTCAGCCTTCAAAATCAGGCTCTCACAGACTCGGACGGCTATTCTCACTCTTCTCCAACGTACACCTCGAAAAGCAGGATCGTCCCTTCAATTCAGGTCTCTCCACTTCAGGAAATGCAGGGCATGTCATGAATCGCAGAACAGATCAGGCAGAGCTAGCTTTAAGCCAGAAAGCGCAACATCTGGGTCATCATAAGCTGCTCCGGTGCCAGCCACTAGCACCTGCAGCCTGGCTGGGTACCCCATGCTGAACTGAAGCCCTGCAGCGATGATCTTGGAGACTATAGGGTGGAATGCTGTGCATTTCAGTCGGACAGAACCCGGTAGATCTTGTGCTATCCTGAGTTTGGTATTCTCCCACCTGACCTCCTGTACCTCTTTAACTTTTACCAGAAAGTGTTGCCGTTCTAAATAATTCAAAAAATGGCATATAATAGGATGAGGTGCAGCTCCTGGGGGAGGCTTTGACCATAGGGACCTATGTGCCCTCTCGATGATGTATTTGGCCCCAAAGGGAAAGGGGCCGGCGATCCTTTCAACCAGCTTTTGAATGAATGCTATGGTATTCTGGCCCTCCTTTACCTCTGGAAGCCCAAATATGACAAAGTTATTCCTGCGGCTACGACCCTCGAGGTCTTCTAATTTTGTTTCAAGATGTGAAAGCTTCTACCGCATAGTCACAAGCCCAGGGTCGATCTTTTCTACACGCTTCTCTAGGGAGGAGATTCGGGCTGTATTATCCGAGGTTGTAACAGAGACCTCATCGAGTTTTTTAGATAGGGATTTGAGCTCAGAAGAAATTTCTTTAACTTCCTCACGGAAAGGCTTGAATTCTTCTAAAAACCTGCTCAAAGTTAGCAGCTCCTGTTCCGTGGCCTAGCTCGAGTGCTTTGGCTTGTCTGACCCACTCGAGGCCCATGATTTCTTTGGGGCCTTCTCAGGGGTGACCGGTGGGGTATGTTTCTGCGGCGCCTTCTTCATGTAAACCTCCATCGATGCTCTGGTCCACTAAACAGAAGCTTGGGTTGATAAGAAGGCAAAATTAAGTAGATTTAGAGGGTTTTATGCAGTTTTGTCGATCCAAAATATACAATTATTAAGTTGGGAGGCTGGAGCTGCACAGAGGAGCTTCTACCTGGTACCCTGCATCATGTGATCCTGCCGGGGGGGTACTTCTCTCATTCAGAGAGGTGATGAGGTATATTGACACCGTTTCCCAGGGCAACCCATTCATTACATCTCAACCACATCGATGTTCTGCCCATCCTGGAGCTTATCATGTGGAGTGGGAACAGGTGTGGAAAGGCAGATGCCTGACTGACATCTTTGTCTCCTGCTGTTGCAAGGTGCTCCCATGTGCAAAGGTGGAATGTGGTTAGATGTACTGTCTATATGCAGAGGTGGGACTGTGGTAGAGGAGGAGTGATGCAAATATGTGGAGGCGTCCCCATGTGTAGGAGTGGGATGGATGGGGAGCAATGCTCCCTATAGGGGTAGTGGGATGAAGGGGTGGAGTGCGCCTCACGTGCAGAGCTGATTGGAAGTGGGAAAGTCCAGGAGTCAGGTGCATTAATCTATGTGTCTAGGCCCAAAAGGTTTGATGACTGTTTCTTATGTAAAAATGTGTGTAGAATCCAGATTTACAACTCTTATTCACTCAAAGATGAATGTTTTCTTGGAAAATACACTTTTGCAATGAAAAAATGAACTGTTGTAAAAATTGTGTATATTTGAATTAATGGTTCCTTCTTTAATTTCAATTCTAGCTTTTATTGAAATACTACAGACGTAACAAACGGAAACATATGTATCAGAGGCTTAATATCAACGTTATTTTTTTTATTCTATATTTAACTTGAAACAATCAACTTTTTATGACGTTTTATGAACCTAAGTACAATAATCAGTTTTCTCATTGACTGTCTTCATTATCTGACATGTTAAGCAAATCTGTCTCATCAATATCGACATCACGGTCACTGTCATCATCTTTTCATTTGGATTGTTATCATGCTCATTCAATTGTTCATTTAATGCTGGTGGTACAGCTTCACATGCGAACCACATTGGCTTGTATTTGCCATCATCATAAGTCCAGCCATTGTCCTCTGGCTTCAGCAGTGTCATTCCTGATTTGTCTGTGTTTTTTCATAACAATGAAATGTAATTTCCACAGCAGATGTGTTGAGTTAGAGTGGATTTGCATGGTAGCAGTAAGCATGCATCTGCTCCTTTGATCTTTTCTAAGGGTGCATCTTTGTCACTTGGTCAATACTTGACATTGAGCATACTGTAGCGGGCTGTGTTGACACTCTTTACTTTCTGACCATACAAGGTGCACACAAAGCTCTCAATTATATCCTCAGTTTCTTTAGTCAAGTGTGGACATCCCAGTTTTCCAAATGCATGTGTGTACTCTGTATTCATTTCCATAATTGTTGAGGTCATACCTTCCCCTTGCCTTTGAATGCTGGTTAATAGTCTTACCCTGTCAGAGCTTGGAGACCTGGTAGAGCTGCACACACAGGTCTGCCTAACTCTGCTGACAAGCAGGATACATCAATGAATCTTCTTGTGTTATTCCCTGAATGGCCAAGGTCTATGTGCAGTTTAAGATTATCGTTTAGACTTGCATGATACAGTAGAATGACCAGAATATTAGTATCATCTGCCCTGACCACTACATGCACATCTCCACCCTCATTCTGACTGCAAATGTAGTGTATGTGTTCCATGATTCTTGTGTCTGCTTCTAAGTGTTTGCTTTTCAGGGCCTTGCACTCTAGTTTGAGCATATGTTCAGCTTCCACTTTGTATGAGTAACAAGTTTCTCCTACTGCATACATAAGCTTTTCATCACCTAGAACATCACCAGTACACATCTGAATTCCATACTGTAGCTAGAAAACATAGGAGTGCCGTCTTTAATGAAGATCAAGACAGGGATCCAGCAAAGTCTCTTGGTCAGCTTTGGTCAGGACCAGTCATGAGATAGGAGAGTGGAACGATGCTATGCTTTCCTCTCCTCTCTTATTCAAAACATTTGATTGATGGTGACTTGTAAAAGTTTCTGACAAGGTGGACTTCATTTGCGGAAGTATAATAAACAAGAGACAGGATGGTTTTTGCCATGCCGTGGAATGTTGGTGGCAGATTTGTAAGACTTCTGATTAAGAACATGGTATCAACCACAGTGGCATTCACAACATCAGTGTGGCTACTTTGGACTCTGGTCTCAGGTTTCTTCAGCGGTGTTGACTTCATTGTTGTGTTCATTGATCCATCAACGTTTCCTAAGGAGAGGGGTACCAGAGTTAGCGGGTAGGCAAACACCATCATAAGTTCAACTGCTGAAGTGGCAGATAGATACATCCTGAACGTTCCCTCATTGAAATGCTTTATCCCTTTGAAACCCTGTTCCTCCTATTTTATTTGTAGCCTGACTGAAACAAACTGTTCCTTCAATGTATTCTAACTCGTATCGTTCAAATGTATGCAACTGATATGCTTTGTCTGACTTTTTTTGTAATGTCTGCAACCTGTATCTCTGACTAATTGTTTTGTGTATGACCTGGAACCTTTTTAAATGAGTTCCAGGACTCAAAGGTATTAATCCCAAACTGCAATAAATTAATTCAATAAATAAATAAATAAATAGATAGATAGATATAGCAAGCGTCCAAAGAGGTCTTGAGTTCCTTTCAACTCACAGATTTGTTCTATCCTTGTTCTTAATCCTCATCTTTACTTTCATTGCATCATGTGCAAAGTTCTTCAACTTGTATCTTTTGAAGGGTTCCTCGAACCTACTGCCTTTGGTGATGCATTTGTCTCTAAACACATGATACATCCGGGTGCCTATCTCAGTAACCTGTAACACTTTGTTTGTAACCCCTTGTGATACTGCTTTTCCACTACCTATTGAATAAAGACTGCTGTCCTCAAACGCATCCTGGAATGGATTAATGGAAGAGTCTATTGTGTTCAACAGCTTGTTTAAATCCTTCAAATCTCATTTAACTCTAAAACTATTCAGCTCTTGGCTGGCTTCTTCATGGCTGACAAGACCAACTTTTTCCATAAGACGTCCAGCAATTTTACTTCTAGCTGACTGCAGAATGTTTCACTTCCTCCTTGTGTTGGTGTTCTGTGTCACAGAAGAAATCCCAGTCAGTCTTGATGCAGCATCGGCATTGTCTGTTCCAAGGTGAAGTCTACATCATTTATGCTAAACCCTCTCTTTGATTTTGCAATGGTTAATGCTCCATTCTCAAATTGTTCCTTAATACAGGGTGGGTCTCATCCATGTTTAGCAAATTCATAAGGTACAGGATCATGCACTTGGCATAGTTGTGGTGCCCAGTGTTGAAGTAAAGAGGTACCATCTTCTGCAAGCTGTATACAAAGAGTGGCATGTCATTTGTCCTGATGGAATGGCAGAAGAGGTGGTACAACTCTACTAAGCTGCAGTACTACAGCCCAAATTGGGCAGTTGTGCCATGCTCACCATGGTGTGTGGAATCTGAGAACATTTCATATGCTTTCATCAATGTCTTGAACTCAGCTGTATTCTCTAGGTCCACCATTGAGGAGGGTGATGGGTCATTAAGTAGCTGTTGCAGGTGCTATGAGATTGGAAAGTCTAACAAACCTTTATATTGTATAAAGCATTGCGAATGTTTAATTCTGAATGCCACTGATGGCATCGGGTGAAGCCTCTTTGCCCAATGGAAAAATATTCCTTGAAGAAGTCCATTCAGGGATCCCAATGCCAATACACCACTTTCAACAAGAATGTGATCTCCACCAGAACCATTCGGGAAGTATCTAAGGCCTGTGAAATATGCTAATTTTATTTTATATGGAATGGTCCAAAACATATGAAAAGTCTGTCATATTCTGGGGACTTTGTGCACTGAATTTCTAGCATAGGTTTTGCTATGGCCAAGGCATAAGTAATAGGCATGTAGTCCTCCTGGCATTTATTCATAACTGTGGTAGCAGTATTCATGGTGTCTTGCACCACATCTAGTCTTGTAGGACATGCTCCTATAGGGTCCATGTATTATATGATCTGCTGCGGCAGGTCATCTACAGGAACAAGGCCATTCCATCCATGCCACTTTGGAGTAGCATCTACACTTGCACAAGATATAATCCAGGCAATGTCCCTTCTCTTGGCTTGCATGAGATTTTTTGGTTCAGAGCTTTCTGTCACCTTATATTGATACTGTCTTATTTTTGGTTTTCCAGATGTATATGGTCGAATTTATTTCTTGCCAATGTCTAACGCTCTTTTCCTCTGAGATGTTTGAATGTGCCCAGGTACATTGTCTGGTTCCTGTCATGCCATTGACTGTGATATCTGCTTCTTTGTACTTGGCAAATAGTCTTCATCAAAATCTTCAGCCTTTTTCTTTAATGTTCTGTGTCATTTGCTCTTTGATGTTAAAGATGGCCCTGCTTGGTCGTGGGCATCAACTACTAATCTTTGTTTATCTGTGTTTGTTTCTATTGTGTGTGTTTCATTTCTTGCTGGCGCTTGGTCATCCATGTGTGTTCTTGTCATATCTTCTTCAGACCTTTCTTTGGGTACAGCTGTCTCCTCAATACTGGATGGTATGTTTTGGTATGCCATACCCACAGTGTCATGCAAAGTGTCATGACTGTTAAGTGTCTCTGTCATCTCATCATAATTGTTGAAAGCTAAAGCAGTGGCTAAACCTGGCTGTACGAGCAGTCCATCTGGTGTAGCCATATTTTTCTCTGTTATATTGGTTGCGGCTGCAGTTTTGAGTTCCTCCACAACATGGTAGCTGACACAGTGACCAAACCTGTTCAAATTAGTTAATACCTTCTTTCTGCCTATGATGGATTTAATATCCATGCCCAACAAGAGATGTTTTTGTGGTTTGATTATTCTCCTCGACACTGCAAACACTATGTCATGTGCAATAGATTGAACTACCCTCTCCGGTCATTCACTGCCCACATCTGGTGAACCCGTGAGTACACTATGTAGGAATGTCTGAAGAATGGGTGGCAGTTTTACATTTTCTTCTATTAAGTCTTCCACATTAACTTTGGTTTTATTATGAGGCTGTACCATTAGGACAGTGGTACTCAGTCACACGAGGCTTGGGAGCCACATGTGTTACTTCACTTCCCTATGGAGCCACAACCCATATACATGGCATCTGGAAGTGTCAAAATCAAACATGCACACAAAAGCGTAATGTTCAAAACATTTTATTATCGATTGTAAATGTGTAAAATTAAACATAAAATCATAAATACATATATTAAATAGAATGTAATAGCAGTTAATTAGATACATGACACTCTTTCTTTGAAACAAGTGCTGTGAAGTCTGGCTCTAACCTGGACATTGCAATTCAAAGACATCCTTTTGTATGTTAGAGACTGAGCCTATTTTGCTTGGTGTTTTTAATCTGAGACATAGCAGAGAAGGTTGCTTCACATCTATATGTAGATGGGAACATTGAGATTAGTCACCAGGCAAGCTTTAAAATATGAAGTAGATGGCTTACTAATTTCCAAAAAAACTGAACATCAGTGTTCTGTTGAAATTCTCTGTGAAGCTGTTAGGAGCTCTTTAGTTCCACAAATTTTACGATGAAATCAGTGGAATCAAACATTCCATCAAAAATGTCTTCCATTTCACTAACCTCCATGAGGAATGGGTTGTGCACCAGATGCAAAAGTTTTTCAGAATTTTTAAAATCTAAAAATCTGCTAGCATAGTTTTATGAGAGCTCAGAGAGTACATTGCAGAACATTTGATGATTTACAAACATATGAAATTGCCAGCATTTTTATTTATTTATTTTTTTTTTTTACTGGGTTAACATATGAGCCAAGGCCCTTTTTCATATGCAACCCGGGACTGTGATACAGTCACAAGATGTAAAAACAAATGAACAAGATAATTTTTACATTCACTTAATACAAACAGTACAAAATAGTAACATACAACAATGGTACAATCATTTAAAAATAGCAGTGACATTGTAAACTATTCAAAAAATTATGCTTCAATTTCTTTTTGAATGAATTATGGCTAGTCCCAGTTCTAATTTCAATTGGAAGATTATTCCAATGTTTAGGGGCTTGAATTGAAAAAGCTTGAGCACCCATTTTTGTTTTTATTTTCAAATTTAAGCAAAGGATGAAATTTGATCATGAATTTCTAGAAACTTCCCTAAATGATATCAATGGATACAAGGGGGGCAGATCATTTTGTCTCATTATATTATCCATTACACAACAAAGAGAATAAATGGAATTAATACTTGGTGGTAAAAACCCAGAAACCTGGTACAATGTACAATGATGAGTACTTTAAGGCAACTTATAGACAAATCTACAAATGCTATGGAGTGTCATTGTAAGATTATTTAATACATGTTTAGATAAAGCTACAAACAAAAATGAATTATAATTCAATTGTGAAAGTAATATACTTTGAGCTATTTGTTTTCTTGCTTGTAATGTTAACACATTCTGAAGTCAAATAACAGCACTAATTTTTGATTTACAGATTTTGTCAAATTCAATATATGATATGAAAAAGTTAAATTTGAGTCCAAATACAATCCCAAATACCTAAAACATTGCACTTGCTCCAAATTAATTCCATTTTTATCAAACATTTTCAATTCCCCTAATTTATCCAATATTTGTTTAGAGCCAAACATCAGACTCTTAGTTTTTGAAATCTTCAATGATAACTTTAAATCCAACAAACCATTTTCCAGATTCCGAAAGTCACTAGTTAAATCTTGAGTTATTATATCTAAAGAATTTGAACTTTTATATAATATTATATCATCTGCATACAAAATTGTATTAGTCCTAGGCAATTTACTTGGTATAATATCCACAAATATGGAAAAAAAGGAATTCCAAAATTCATCCTTGGGGTACTCCTTTTTCAAGAAATCTGCTCTCTGACACTGATCCTTCATAAAGAACTTTCAATTCCCTATCTGATAGATAACTCTCTGCCATTCTAATGATAATTTGGATAATCCCTTGTCAGCTAGGGTTCCGAGCAGCAGGCAATGGTCAACATGGTCAAATGCCTTGGACAGGTCCATGAAAACAGCATCAGTGAGCAAACCTCTATCCATAGCCTCACTGATGTGATTCATGAAACATAGAAACATAGACTTTGATGGCAGATAAGGACCGCTAGGCCCATCTAGTCTGCCCATTTCCCTACCTACAGGATAGGCCGCAGATCCTAGTTAACCAACAGCCTATTTCTTCCTACCCCCCACAAGAATTGCCTTATGTCTGTCCCATGCATTCTTGAAATCTCCCACAGTTTTAGACCCCACACCTCCTCAGGAAGGCTGTTCCATGCATCCACTACACCTCTCTGTGAAATAATACTTCCTCACATTGCCCTGAACTGCCCTCCTTCTATCTTTAAATTGTGTCCCTTGTTCTTGTAAGTCTCTTTTTCTGAAAGATGCTACCCTCTTGGACTTTGTTGATTCCACTGAGGTACTTAAAAGTTTCTATCATGTCCCCCCTTCTTTCCTCAAGGGTATACATATTAAGCTCCTTTAGTCTCTCCTCATACGGCTTCTGTTGCAGACCCTGCACCATTTTAGTTGCCCTCCTCTGGACTACCTCTATCCTGTCTATGTCCTTGCGGAGATGAGGTCTCCAGAACTGGACACAGTACTCCAGATGGGGTCTCACCAACTGTCTGTACAGAGGGATAACAACGTCTTGTTTTCTGCTGCTGATGTCTCTCCCTATACATCCCAGTATACCCCCAGCCCTCCCTACTGCCTTCTCTCATTGATTGCTAACCTTAAGGTCATCTGATATGATTACCCCGAGGTCCCTTTCCTTTTTTGTTGTTGTTACTCCCCAACCATTGTGTATTCTTCCCCTGGGTTCTTGTTTCCAGGTGCATTATGTTGCACTTCTTTGCATTGAATCCTAGCTGCCATACTTCTGACCATTCCTCCAACCTTGCCAAGTCCCTTTCATCCTTTCCACGCCTCCTTGTGTATCAACCCTGTTGCAGATCTTTGTGTCATCTGCAAAAAGGCATACTTTTCCTTCCAGTCCCTCTGCAATGTCACTGATGAAGACATTAAAAAGGACTGGACCCAATACTGAACCCTGCGATACCCCACTAGTAACCCCTCTTTCTTCAGAGTGGACTCCATTTACAATTACCTACTGTGTCCTGTTGTGCAGCCCATGTTTTACCCAGGCTTCCACCCTGGGGCCCACTCCTAGGCTGGTTAATTTGACTATTAATCTTTTGTGTGGGACTGTGTCAAATGCCTTGCTAAAGTCTAGGTAGGCCATGTCCACAGCCCCTCCCTGGTCTACTACTTTGGTCACCCAGTCAAAGAAATCTATTAGATTCGTCTGACATGACCTTCCCGCTGTGAACCCATGCTGCCTTGGGTCCTGTGCTCCACTGGCCTCTAGGTACTCAACTATTCTTTCCTTCAGAAGTGACTCCATCACTTTCCCTACTACAGAGGTCAGACTGACAGGTCTGTAGTTTCCTGCCTCTGTCTTGGTCCCACTTTTGTGAAGGGGAATCACATCCGCCTTCCTCCAGTCCTTGGGTACCACACCATCCTCCCATGATTTATTAAAAAGAGGTGCCAGTAGTTTCACTAGTTCCTTCCTTAATTCTTTTAGAATTCTGGGGTGAATTCCATCAAGACCCATTGCTTTGTCCACTTTCAGTTTTAGGAGTTCTTTCAGAACCTTTTCTTCTGTGAAAGGACTGGGATCGACCCCCCTATCAAGAGTGCTTCTGTTAATTGGATTAGGCACTTCCCCCTCCTCTTTTGTGAATACTGAGCAGAAATATTCGTTCAGTATCCCTGCTTTTTCAGTGTCCCCCTCTGCCCACCCACCGTTTATTCCATTCAGCCTCACTATCCCTCCCTTTGTCTTTCTACGCTCGCTGATGTACCTATAGAAGGTTTTATCCCCCTTCTTAACTGAGTTGGCAATCTTTTCCTCAGTTTGGGCCTTTGCTATTCTGACTTCCATCCCTACTTCCTTCTGCCTTAACTGGTACAGCTCTCTGTCCTGCTCCTTCTGTGTTTCCTTATACTTCCAGAATGCTATATTTTTCTTCCTAACTTTCACAAGCACCTCTTTTGAGAACCATAGTGGCTTTTTCTTTCATTTTGATTTGTTTATTTGCTTCACACAAAGACTTGTTGCCTCTGTGATGGCAGTTCTGATGATTCCCCATTGTTGCTCCACACCTCCTTCTAGCCTGTTTGCTAGTGCTTTTCTGAGGCATTCTCCCATCTTGCCAAAGTCAGCCCTCCTAAAGTCCAGTACCCTCACTTTTGTATGGCTTGACTCTGTAGCTGAGTTTAATGTGAACCACACTGTTTGATGATCACTTGTCCCCAGATGGCAACCCACTTCTAGATCAGAGATCCTCTCACTGCCCCCGTTTGAGAGTACGAGGTCTAAGATTGCTCCTTCATGAGTGGGTTCCGAAACTAGCTGTCTCATGCCTGCCACCTGTAGGGCATCAAGAATGGCCCTGCTCTTGGATGTGGCTGCAGCAAATGTGCTCCAGTTAACATCTGGCATATTCAGGTCTCCCATCAACAGTATCTCCCCTTTCTCTGCCATTCTAAGAATGCCTTCTATCATATCCTTGTCCATTCCTCCCCTGACATGGGGTCTGTACACAACCCTGTGCTGGATTGTGGTGTCCTTTCCAGTCTCAAGGTGACCCACAGTGCCTCCTCTTCTCCCTGTTTACTCTTTTGTTCAGTTGCTTTATCCTTCCTTTACA
The DNA here is from genome assembly GCA_016271365.2 of Neoceratodus forsteri. Lineage (NCBI taxonomy): Eukaryota > Metazoa > Chordata > Ceratodontiformes > Ceratodontidae > Neoceratodus > Neoceratodus forsteri. The sequence goes on along the minus strand of CM028129.1, from coordinate 16,539,921 downwards.
TAGAGAGCTACTCCTCCCCTTCTCCCCTGCCTGTCTCTCCTGTAGATTATGTACCCTGGTATGTTAACATCCCAGTCATGGTTCTCTGTGTACCATGTTTCTGTGACTGCTATGATATCCAGGCATCCCTCTTCCATCAAGACCACCAGCTCAGGGAGCTTGTTGCCCAGACTATGGGCATTGGTACTCATTACCCTTCACTTCCTGATGGCCTTACTCCCTTTTGCCCCATCCCTATCCTTCTTGCCTCTGTCACCACTTTCTCCATTTACCCCTGCCCTTCTCCCTATTGACACCTCTATGTTGGTGTTTGCCGCACTTACTACCGTGATTATTTGGGGGGGCTAGGATTACCCTGCTCCTTTCCAGTGCCTCTCCCCTTGGCTAGTTTAAAAGCTTGCCAATGAAGCATTTAAACCTATCACCTAGGATCCTGGTTCCCCTCCCGGACAGATGCAGCCCATCATGCCAATATAGGCTTGCATCACTCCAGGTGGACCCCCAGTCCCCAATGAAGCCAAATCCCTGAACTCCACACTAGTTTTTCAACCACTGATTGAATCCCATGGTGCGGAACACCCTAGCCTCTCCTATGCCATAGATGGGCAGCACCTCCGAGAAGGTTACCGTGCGTGCTACTTGACTAAGGCCCCTCCCCAATTCCATAAAATCAAATCCAACAGAAAAACAGCACAACACTACGAGCGGGTGCTCACAGCGTGAGGTGCAAACCTCAATACTACACACAAAAGCCAAGGTAATGAGCACTCCAGGACACAGAAAAATATATTGCAAGTGATTTTAATCCAAATGGCAAGTCCAGACCCCTGCGCTTTGGCTCCTATGCCTTCAAAGGCATAGAGCCGAGCGCACAAGTCTATTGGTCATAATCACCTGTCTCTTCTCAGTGTCCAGGAAGATCTAATTCCATAAACTCTTCCTGCACTTCTCTAATCCCTCTCTTAGCCAGGTCATTTGTCCCTAGGTGGACAATGACATCCAGCTCCCTCCCCTCTGCAGCTGCTCCAGCAATCCTGAGGATTCGCTCCCTGTCCCTCCAAGCCATGGCACCAGGCAGGCACCTCACCTCCCTCTCCCCTTCCTCCCCCAGTTCTACCTTCCTAACAATGGAGTCCCCCACAAGGAGTTGTTTCCTTCCCCTGCAGGGTCCCCTGCCACCCTCTGTCGGTCTCCTTTGTGGAGGTTCCCAGCATCCTCCTTGGTCTCCACTGTGAGTGCCTCCATAGAGGAACCACACTGTGCCAGAATGGCATAGGAATTGTGGAGCGGTACAACTGGAGGGATGCGCCTCTGTTCCACCACCCTCACCCTCCCTGAGCCCACTGTGGTCCAACCACTCCTCTTTCTTGGCAACCTCTGAGACAATGGCAGAGGCACTGGTGGTCTCTGGATGGAAGAGGAGGTCCCACAAATCCTGGCCAACTCAGCCTGTAGATGAGCAACCTCCTCCCTCAGCCCAGAGAGGTGCCTGCTGATGGGACAACAACGCATCCTCCAGAATGTCTCCCAGAAGAATGCTGCTCCACAGCCACTGCACTGCACCACTCCAATCATATCTTATTTCTGGCCCCTTAACTGTTTGCAATCCTTACTCTTTCCTCTGTTTTTTTTCCTCTATCTTCTTACTTTCTGCCTGTGTGCCCTTTAAGCTCCTGATTGTCCTGTTCTGAGACAAGAATATCCTATATTTCTCAGTAGACCAGTTACTTGCTCAGAGGCAGACCTCCAGCAGCTAGAGGGGGCTGGAGAGCTACTCTTGCCCTTCTAGGATGGTGGGTCTTTGGTGGTTCTGTGATCACTCACTTCCTGCTCCCAAACAGGAAGTTTCTGTCGAATCAGTCAAATTCTGTGCCTATAAAATAGAACTAGCTTTGGGTGGGGGTGGAGGAGGAAGGAGGGCAATATAGTCCCAGCAGAGAAGTTCAGTCACACTGCAGTCCTTTCTCCTGGTGTCTTCTGCCAAGCTATTAGCAGAATCTTTCTAAGGCAGTCTTTAAATGTAGCTTCCTTCTAGCTAAGCCACTCCCCCTACTTACTAGATCTTTCTACAAGTAATTTAAACCTCACAACAGTTAAGTCCTTTCAATCACCTGAGATTTACACCTAAATAACTGTTCAGATACCCATTCAGTTCAGTTAACCCAGACAAACACACACACTTTTTTTTGTTTTGTATGTTAGTTTTTTTTACCCTAAATTAAAGGTCCAAGTACAAAAGTTCTTCTACTGTAGTCCCAGCAGAGAAGTTCAGTCACACAGCAGTCCTTTCTCCTGGTGTCTTCTGCCAAGCTATTAGCTGCTATGAACCTGGCCAAAGCAGTGCCTGTGCTATGAAATTTCCTAAAGCTATGTTGCTCGGGAGCCCGAAGCCCACTCTGTTGCAGATAATTACTAATTTGTACATTAATAATTCTTTCCAGGGTTTTACCTAGGGGATGAAGAAGAGAAATTGGGTGATAGTTCCCCAAATCTTTAAGATCTCCCCCCTTATAAATAGGTCTTTTGGCAGTTTGTTTCCACTGTTGCGGAAAAATTCCTGTAACTAATGATAAGTTAAATAATTTTGTCAAAGGCACATAAATATGAAAAGCTATCAACTTCAAAAATTTTAGTTGAATTTCATCAATTCCAACATTTTTAAAGGAATTTGTTTTAATATTTTCAGAACCTGATTTGACTTTATTTCTGTAACTTGAAAAGTTTAACCATTTTGGGACTCTATAGTTATACTCTTTAAATCCTGATCCTCATTTTCTAAACTATATTTACTCATATCCAAAAATTTAGGTAAGAATGCTGTACTTATCTCTTGTGGATTGTTTAAAATGACTCCATCCACGAGGAACTCATTAGATTGCTCACTTATTGATGGAGACACTAAAGATTTAATAGAGGACCAAAACTTTATTGGATTTAACAAATCTGAATTTTGTTGTTTAGTGTAATATTCCGATTTACGTAACCTTAGTTTTATCTTACATTCATTTCTAAGTTTCTGATACATTTGAAAATCCCTTGTATTTTTACTCAAATAAAACTGTTTCCATGCTTGATCCCTTTGTTTCATCAATTTAAACATCTCTGGTGTAATCCATTTATTCATTGTTCCCTTACTCTCCTTGTTAGTATTGGGCAATATTTATTCTGCAGCATTAGCACTTGAGTTGTAAAATAGTCAATTGCTGGCTGTATACAATGTATAGCATCCAGATATGACCAGTCAACTGCACTTAAATTAGACAAAAGTCCATCATCTAAGTCTTCAGAAATCTTTCTGTAAGTAATCAGTCGGGCGGGGGGGGGTAATTCTCTTTGATTTCCAGGTGCACTGTATCACCTGATGGTCACTCATTACATCTGGTAGATCTCATATCTTTGTTTTTTTATTTTGATTGTTTGTCAATATCCAATCCAGGATTGTATGGTTATTAGTCTTTAAATTAATCCATGTAAAAGTTTGAATCAACTGACACAATCCTGCATTTATTAACAGAGATTCAATATTGGAAGCATCATTAGGATCCCAATGTATGTTAAAATCACCCAGGACTAAAAAGTCACCACTAAATTGGTAATTAGAAACAAATTGCAGAAAATCATCCAAACCTTTATGTGCAAACTTTGGTGGATTATAAACAATGCAGTGCTTGAGCTTATAATTATCCCTTTGTTTTATCTCGGTCAATAGCCACTCACAATCAGAGGGGGAATCACCATTTAACTCTAATTTAGACACAGCATATACAGGCCATTCGGTCTATCTAGTCTGCTCAAGTATGCAGCACTTCAGTTCATTAGACTGCAACTGTCCCCCTCCCTCATATGCCTCCCCCCATCTCCCACCCTGATTTGTACCCTCCCCTTGAATCTGTCCCACCCCCTCTTGAAGCCCCCAATAATCTGCAACAATACAACTTCCTCTGGCAGAGCGTTCCACCCTGCCACCACCCTGTATGTGAAATAGTGCCTCTTCAGTTCCCTCTTGAACTCTGCCCCATTCTAGCTTCATAGAGTGTCTCCTGGTTTCCCTTCTGCTTTTCAGATTAAACATACACCTGGTGTCTACTTTGTTCAAACCCTCCAGGTACTTGAAGGTCTCAATCATATCTCCTCTCTCCCTTCTTTCTTCCAGGGTATACATATTGAGATCTCTCACTCACTCTTCATATGGTCTGTCCCTCAACCCCAGGATCATTTTTGTTGCCCTGAGCTGTACCCCCACCAGTAGTTTGATGTCCCTTTTCAAGTAGGAGCACCAGGGACCTGTACAAGGGCAAGATGACCTCCACACTCCTAGATGTAATGCCCCTTGCTATGCACCCCAGTATCTTGTTTGCCTTCAGTGCTGTCTTCCTGCACTGAGTACAGTGGTTCATCTGCCCAGTTACCAGCACTCCCAGAATCTTTTCCTCATTGGATTTTGTTAATGGAACACCCTCAAGCTAGTAATTGTGTCCTGGGCTCTTGCCTCCTAAATACATCACTTTGCACTTCTTGGCATTGAAACCAAGCTGCCAAGTGTGAGACCATTCTTCCTGTTTTACCAAATCCTCCCGAAGTACTTTTGCTCCTTCCACCCCATCTACCTCTGCACAAATCTTTGTGTCATCTGAAAAGAAACTGATCTTGCTCTTATTCCCCACTGCAATGTCAGCTATGAAAATGTTAAACAGAATCGGTCCCAGCACTGAGCCCTGTGGTACACCACTTGTTACTGCCTTGGGTTTAGATGCCCCTTCCCCCCACTACTACCTTCTGCTGTCTACCATGCAGCCAGTTCTTGATCCATCTGACCAGTTTTCTTCCTGCTACTGGACTCTTCAACTTACAGGTCAGCCTACCGTGTGGCACCAAGTCAAAGGCCTTGCTGAAATCCAGGTAGAGGACATCCACTGCATGTCCCCTGTCCAGTGCCCTTGTAACCCAGTCATAAAAATAAATTAAGTTTGTCTCACAGGAGCTGCCTGAGACAAACCCTTGCTGCCTGCTGTCCTGGTGATTGTTATCCTCAAGAAATTACACTAGTCTTTCCTTAAGGATTGTCTCCATCAGTTTTCCCACAATTGCAGTACGGCTTACCGGTCTGTAATTCCCCAGCTCATCCTTGGGCCCACTCTTATGGAGAGGTACCACATGCACTTCCCTCCAGTCCCTGGACATGCACCCTGAATTCAGAGAGGTATTGAACAGGTCCACCAATGACCCTTCCAGGATCTCTGTCAACTGTCTCAGCACCCTGGGGTGGACTCTGTCTGGGACAGGTGCCTTGTCCCTCTTCAGGGATTTTAAGCTGTCCCTCACCCTTTCCACCATGATTTCCCCATCTGTGGTTGCTACTCCCCCACCCTCTTCCACCTCACCCTTCTTCTCAGGTATGGGCCCATCCCTCTGCTTGGCGAAAACTGAACAGAAGTATTCATTAAGTACTTCTGCCTCCTCAGCCCCATTTTCTACCCATCCACTTCCCCTCCTGATCCCCTCCTGATCCTAACAATTTGATCCTTGCTCTTCCTCTTCTCTCTGATATTTCTGAAGAAATCCTTTTCTCCTTCTTTGATCCCCTGCACTAGCATCCTTTCCCTAGCCGCTGCTGCCCTTACCACTCTGCTCACTGCTCTAAATTTCTTCACATATTCTTCTCTGCCTTTTGCCCTGTTGGATGTCTTGTAGATCCTAAATGCCTTCCTCTTCTCCCTCACCTTCTCCACAACCTCTCTACTCATCCAGCTTGGTTTCTTGGTCCTGGCTTTCTTGCTCTGGCTCTTGACACAAGTTTAGTGGCTTCAGCCAGTCCTGCCTTGATGACTGCCCATTTCTGTTCCAAGTCCATTTCTGGGTGGATGCTTGACATTTGACTTTCCAGTCCCATCCTGCCAAAATCTGCCCTTTTGAAGTTCAGGACCCTAGTTTTCATAGTGGCTATTTCCCTACCCAGATTGATTGAGAACCACACTGTGCAATGGTCACTGCTTGGTAGAGGTTCCTCCACCCCTACATCCCTGACCTGTTCATCATCTTCCAGTACCAGGTCTAGTATATTCCCCTCCCTCCATAGCTCCATTACCCTCTGGGTAAGGAAGCCATCCTGGAATGCTTCTAGGAGGATCTGCTCCCTGGCGCAGGTGGTTGCTGGAATGCTCCAATCCACCCCCCAGTAGATTAAAATCCCCCACCACTACTGTGCTTCCTTTGTCACTATGCCTTCTTATCTGCTCCCCCTGTTTCCTGTCAGTGTCCTCCTTCTGGGCCAGTGGTCTATAAACAACTTGAAGACAGACCTTGGTCCCTTTCTGGTTGTGTAATTGCAGCCAGATTACTTCTGACCTGCCCTCCTCCCCTTCCTCCCCATTACATCTGATCCATTCCATTACATAAATGGCAACCCTTCCCCAGCTTTCCCTTTATCTCTATCCCTTCGAAATAGTTTGTACCCTGGGATGGTTAGGTCCCAATTATGGTGCCTGGTTGCCCACATCTCAGTAATGGCAGCTATGTCCCTCTCTCCCTTTGCCATCAATGCCTGCAACTCTGCCAACTTGTTCCCCAGGCTCCTAACATTTAGTGAAACCATTCTCCACACTGTTCCTATCCTTCCTGCTTCTTTACCCTTCACTTCAACCCCTATTTCACCTATGGTCATATCTATCCCGGTGGTGGGGGGAGGTCCATGGGACCCCCTCTCCTGGTAATTCCCATTTCCAATACCTCCCCCTACCTAGTTTAAATGATACCTCTTATTGATGAAATCCCCCAGATTCTGCTTCAACACCTGCGACCCTGCCCTGCTGAGGTGTAACCTATCCCTGCATAAAGATCTGTGTTTTCCCATATACTACCCCAGTTCCCTACTAATCCATACCACTTGGTCCCACACCATTTCCTTGGCAATTTGTTGAAGTCACTGATTCTTCTCTTTCTGTCTGTACTGGCCCTCTTTGCTGCATAGTTTCCCCACTTCCCTGAAGCTGTCTTGTACCTCCTCTATCCTCCTCCCTTCCAGATCATTTGTTCCCAGGTGTACCACAATGTGCAGCTTCCTCTCCACCTTCCCCACATATCTGCCCATATTCTGCCCCATTCTACTCGCTGTCATGCCTGGCATGCTTTCTACCCAGATGTTACTTTTTCTGGCACCTCTTCCCCCCATCTTATACCCTTAAGTATAGAATCCCCTATAATTAGGACTCTCTGATGCTTATCCTGCTCTCCCTCTTGTTGCCATTGACTCCCCTGCCCATCAACTTGCGAGGCTGTCTCATCTCCCATCCCACCTCCCCTTTGTGTCCTCTAACCTTTGCCCTGTCCTGTCCCTTCTTGCAAATATGACTGGGGTACAGACCTGCACCTCCAAACTATTTTCTGACTGTGCAGCCCCCCCTTTGCGCTCATTCGTTGCTTCATCCACCATACTACCACCTCCTCTGCTATTATTTATTTTTTATTTTTTTATTAAATCGGATTTACAACCTTTGAGCCAGAGGCTCATTTACAAAGGTACCTCATCACAGAGAGGACAATATTGTTATAGAATTACAGAAGTCGGAGATACAGATTTACATAGATTAACACAGATTTTATGCAGTTGTATACATACAATGTTACATAGTTTGTACATTTCAAAATATTACTGGAATATCTACAGGTACCTGGCAGGGGAAAGAATCTGGTGGGAGAGGGGGGTAGTGAGGTGAAGGAGTCAGTCTGGAGGACTTTGTCAAGTGCATTTAGAGAACAGTGGTCAACCTGTTAGAGACAGGTACAGCAGCAGGTGTTAAACAGTTGGTTCCAAAGAGCAGTTTTAAAGGAGGCAATTTTGGGGGTGTTGGTGATGGTTACAGGGAGAGAGTTAAACCAGGAAGGGGCCCTGTACCAAAAGGACCTCTGAGCCAGGGAGCTCCTACTTCTGGTACCAGAAGGGTGGCCTTGTCTGAGCTGCGGGTAGAGACTTTGGCAGGGGGGTATGCTGGAGGGAGACAGATACCCTGGGGTGAGAGCCCTAGCAGAATTTTCTTAGCTAATAGGCAGGTTTGGTAGCAGAGACATTCATCCAGGTTAAGGAGATTGGCCATGGAATAAAGTTGGTAGGTGTGGGTGAGTCTGGGGGCACTGGTCAGTAGTCTACAGACCTTGTTTAGAGTGAGACGGATCTTACTGAGAGCCGTGTAATCAGCAGCTCCATATACTGGTAGGCCATAATCCACTAGAGACAGCACTGAGGATGTAATGGCCAGTCAGAGAGCACTGGGTGGGAGGCAGTCCCTATGGTGGTATAGGAGGCCAATCAGGGTGTTTGTGGCTGACGCGAGGGCAGTAATGTGGGTGTGAAAGGTGAGGACAGTGTCAAAAGTAATCACAAGGTATTTGTAGGTGTTCACTTGCTCGAGTGGGTGTGCTAGGGAAGATAAGGAGGGGGTTGTGCCTAGCTTTGTTTTGGTGGTGGGAGAAGAGCATTAATTTGGTCTGTTTGAGATTAATGATAAGTCTGCGCTCCTTAAACCAGCTTTCTGCTTCACTGAAGGTGTGCTGGAGAGAGTCCAGGAGGGAGACAGAGTTACAGTGAGTGGTATAAAGAACAGCATCATCAGCGTACATAAGAATTTTGCCGGAACAGGCACTGGGCAGGATGTTTAGATAGAGACTAAACAGTAGGGGGCCCAGGATGGAGCCCTGGGGAACCCCTGAGTGGATAGGATGGGTTGCTGAGAGTGTTTCATTCATTTTGACACACTGGGAGTGAGCTGATAGGTAGCTCGAACACCAGGCGACGGGGCCAGCAGAGAAACCGATATGGTGGAGGGCGTCAAGTAGGAGGGGGTAGGAGACAGTGTCAAAGGCCTTTGAGAGGTCAATGAACACTGCTCCAGCTAGGTTGCCAGAGTCCAGAGAGGAGTGCAGAAAGTTGGAGAATTCCAGCAAGGCTGTGCCAGTGCTATGGCCTGCACAGAAGCCATACTGCTCTGGGCACAGAATGGTATTATTAGTCAGATACTCCATTAGTTGAGTAGCCACCACTTTTTCTATGGCTTTGGAGAGTGGGGGAAGGATGGAAATTGGTCGATAGTTGCTGGAGGTGGACCTGCCCCTTCCCCTTTTTGAATAGGTGTGACAATAGCTGTTTTCCAGGCAGTGGGGAATTTCCCCAGGCAGAGGGATCGGTTTAGTAGGCCTGTGAGTGGAACAAGGATGTCATCCAGGACCAGCTGTAGTATTTTGGAATCCAGGGAGTCATTGCTGGGGCTGTTGCTGCCTAATGCTTTTAAAAGGAATGGTCTGGCTTCATGGGTATTTACTTTGGTTAGGTATAACCAGGGGCATTGAAGAACAGGGGTCTGTAAATTGGAGGCTGGGTCAAAAAAATTACTGGGGAGGACAGAGCTAAGATCCGTAAAGAAGGAGTTAAGGCAGTTGGCAATGCAAGTGGGGTCAGTGGAAATTGAGCTGTCAATAGTAAGCTGGGATGGGGCGTGAGATTTCCCATTTTGTTCTTTAATATTGTCCCAGAAAGTCCGGGCAGATGCCTATGACAAGGTGAGGGTGGCCTGATAGTGATCTGTCTTGGCTTTATGGATGTCCCACATGCATCTATTCTGAGCAGCACTGTAGGCTTGTCTGTCAGCTGTCCTGCCAGGCTCAGTGGCTAGGAACCAGAGGGTATCCCTGTCTCTGAGTTTTTGGTGTAGAGCAGGGGTGACCCAAGGCATATTTTGCTTTATGGATCGGAGACTGGTAACTGGTGTGAAGAGATCACAGGCCTTGTTTAAGGCCTGTATGAAGAGGTCGAGCGCAGCATCAATGCTGGGTGCATGTTTGATGGGGGACCAATCAATCTGGGCAAGGTACTGTCTGAGTTTATTTAATCCACCCGGGTGGAGGCACCTGCGGAGGGTGGTTTGGGCTACAGGTTTGTGGGTGGGGGTAGACCAGAGGAATAGGATAGGCGAGTGGTCACTTAAAGAGTCAGGGAGGATTTGTATGTCCTGGATTTTGTGGGAGCAGTTGGTGATAATGACATCAAGGAGGATGGAGATTCCTCTAGTTGGGTTAAGTCTAGTGGGCTGGGAGACAAGTTGGGTCAGGTCAAGGGCAGCGAAGATGTCCCTTATTTGGGAGGTGGAGGGATTGAGCAAATTTACGTTGAGGTCACCAACTAGGACTTATTCTGCTTTGTTAGGGAGGGTGGTGAGATAGTCTGTGAGTGATGCAATTACCAGGTTCTGGTTCATTGTGGGAATATAGGAAACTGTAAGTTAGAGCGATCCCCTGGAAGGGGTCAGGGATGAGTTTGAGGGTGAAGGCCTGGGCACCATTATCTGGCTTGGGGGCAGGGAGTGCATGGCCAACAATGGTGTCATGAATAAAAACCACACAGCCACCACTGTGTTTACCTGCTCTATCCTCCTGGTATAGGGTGTAGCCAGGAAGAGAGACAAAGGAATCAGGGGTGGACTTGGAGAGCCAGGTCTCTACTTGGGCTATGATGTCAGGCTGGTGAAGAATGACCCAGCTCTGGAGGGCAGCAAATTTTTTCAGCAGGCTGCATAGGACGGGTGGGGGTAGTGCCTGGGTTAGCGTGGAATTTACCAGAGAGGAGCAATAGTAGAGCCATGATTCTAACCAGGGGGCGGTAGCTGTAGACCTCCTTGGGAGTATGCTGAGATGAGGGGGAGGCCATAGGGGAGCAGGGGATGGGTAGGGTTTGAAGGGTTGGAATGGCAGAGAGGAGGTAGATCCAAGGGGAGCTCAGGTAGGCAGCGGGGTTGGGGGCAGCCAGCAGGTGGGTGCTGGGGCCCTGGGTATGAGGACAGAGTTGGGAGGTGAGATAATCCGAGGAGATATGTGGGTGCAGTCCCCAGTGGGCAGAGAGTGTGGTCTGGGTGATGGGAGGCAAGCACCAGGATGGTTAGGAAGATAAGGCACGTAAGTAGGAAGTTTGCATACAAGGTGCCTAAGGTGGCAATGGAGGTGGATGGTATAAGAATCTAGACTGTGCTTCTGAGAGGGTGGGTACCACTTTGGAGTAGTGGTAGGGCCACGGACTTTGGTGCACAGGGTACCAGGTTCAAGACCCTCCCGCGGGGTGGATAACCTAGGATCAGAATGAGAAGGGATTCCAGTCTTTGGAGGAGCTGGAATAGGCTGGGTTTGGGGTCAGGTGGGGGGTGGAAATAGTGGCTCCTAGTGGTCACTGAGGGTAAGAAAAGGGGGGCTGGGGGGTGTCAGTAGGGGCAGGTCAGAGGACTGGGCAGAGAAAAGAAATGGGGGTAGGGGCAGGGGGAATTAAGCAAGGATGAGGGTTAGAAAGAGGAGCACCAGAGGTGGATAGAAGGGCTCTTAGATAGCAAGAGGAAGTGGGACTTCAGGTAGAGATAGAGTGACAGGCAGGAGATCCCTCTAGTGACCAATGGGCATAACCTGCAAAAGAAGAAATGGGGACTTAGAAATAGTGATGCTAGGAAGTGATGTCATAGGAAGGGGTCAATAAATTGAGGGGCTGGGCTTGGGTGGGAGGGTAGTTGACAGGCAGCATCGGCGGGCTAACACCCACAAGAAGATGCTGCTGTGAGTGGAGGTAGGCTTTACCTCTTAAGGTGCTCACTGTGTCCCTGCTCCAGGAGAGAGCTTGCAGAGTTTGGCCTGCATCCGTTCCCTGTGTCTTCCTGAAATGTGGCCCTCTCCTCCTCACCCTATCCTTAGCCTTCCCCGGGCAGCCTGCCACTTCCCTCGTCCTCCTGTTTCCTTGCTCCTTACTTCCCTCTGGAGAGACTACATCACCTCGCTGAGCCCCCCACCACTGTATCTTCTTGGTGTACTACCTACAGCCTCCCCGCTGTGTACCTTTTCCCCTGTAGCATCTTCTCCCTGATCCTTCACTGTAACTTCCCTCCTCTCTGCTACCTGGTCTTCTGGACTAGCCAACACTGAGAATCTGTGTGCAGTGCTAATCTCCTTTCCTTGAATGAGTCCAGTCCCCCTTCCCATAGGCTGATATCTTTGCTCTGACCCAGTCTTAGCCATGCCCCTGTGCCAGACCTTCCTCCTGTCATCACTTCCTTCCCTTGACTGCACCAGCTTGTGTGGCCCTCCTGCTGTTCCATCTAGTTCCCCACTATTTGTATCTGTTTTGAGCTCTTTTGAATGCCTCATTAGTTTCACCTTCTGACTGTGTTCCCCTCTATTCAGTCATAGAAACATAGACTTTGATGGCAGATAAGGACCGCTTGGCCCACCTAGTCTGCCCATTTCCCTACCTACAGGATAAGCTGCAGATCCTAGTTAACCAACAGCCTATTTCTTTCAACCCCCCACAAGAATTGCCTTATGTCTGTCCCATGCATTCTTGAATTCTCCCACAGTTTTAGACCCCACAACCTCCTCAGGAAGGCTGTTCCATGCATCCACTACCCCCTCTGTGAAAAAATACTTCCTCACATTGCCCCTGAACCGCTCCCCCATCTTTAAATTGTGTCCCCTTGTTCTTGCTTGTCTCTTTTTCTGAAAGATGCTACCCTCTTGGACTTTGTTGATTCCACTGAGGTCTCCTCCATGCTTCCAGTTTTCTCTTCAGCCACCCTATTTCCTGCCTGAGCTGGTCCACCTGCCAACATACCCTACAGCCCTCAGTCCTCCAAGCCACTCCCAGGAATATGGCTGCTCCACATCCTTGGCAACATACAACCCTTCCCATCTCCAGCCCTACTTGACTGTCCCTGCACATCCTGTCCTCCCGTATCCTGGTTCTACTCCACTCCATGGAACCCTTCTCCTACCTTGAACTCCCCAAGTCTGTATAGGAAATATGTGACCCTCCCAGTTAGCCTCTTCTCTGTCTACCAGCGTGGCCTGCTGCCTTCCCTGCTGATGCCCTGCAGACACTACTCAAGATGCTACACTCCTGCTTCGTGGCACTCGTGCTGCTTCGGGTCTCTCAAGTTTTGGGCTCGCTTGGTCCCCTTTGAAATAGACTTGGATCCCAGCCCCACTATTGGCTGGTCTGAGTCATGTGACCACCCCTCCCCATTCTGTGTATTTTCTAACCTCTCTCCCTCAGTTAAATGCCCCCTTCCTCCCAGCCAAGACAAAATCATTTGTTTGGAAGTTATACATACAGCTTGAGGTGCTACACCCAAGTACAAAACACAGTACTATCTATAAGTTTATAACATCTTACAAAGGGAACAGTATCAGGATTTTTTTCCATTATTCTTTGTACATGACGAAACAAGTGGTATCTGCCATTTATAACATTGTTTTGCAGTACATGCAGTTTGCATGAAAATTATGTAACAGCTGAATACAAGTCATACACTGTTTTGTTTCCCTGCAACTTCAGATTTAAAACATTTAAGTGCTGAATAATGTTACAAAGAAAGGCAGGAAACAACAACCAGCCCACATCATCAAGGAGCATGAAGTGTGATGTTTCACCACATCCAGTAATAAACTGCTTTAGTGGTTGAAACAAATCCAGTACATGGGCTAGCATGCGACCACGAGACAGCCACCTGACTTCAGTATGGAGAACAAAGTCCCCAGGATTACTTTTAAATTCATCACACATAAGCACAAGACAGCAGAAACAGATACAGAAGTGAGATCATGAACACACAGGAGATTGATAGCAGTCTCAGCGGCAAATAAACTGTAATCTCTTCAGTGCTGATATTTATTCCATGCCAAGTTAACTTACTAAATAAAAAAGCATGTTTTGCACATTCAGATTAGTATTTAGTTAAGTTGTCTTCTACAAATCCATGCGGTCTACCCCACAGCTACAGCTGTAGCTCATTTAGTTAATTAAAAACTCACATTCTGCATATTCGGTCTTCCACTGCACTTCCTGGATGTTGGTTCTGTTGCTAGGTGCCCCCTCAACTAACACAGCTTGTGGGCAGAGATCTTTAGACTGTTCCGCTCGCTCCGAGCTAGCAGTTTACACCTCACCCTTAGCTTCAATTAGCCGACTGTTCAGATACAATGAAATTAACAGCACCAGTTTAGCACTACTATGCTGTCATTGACAGCGCAAAGCGGTTTGCTGTTAATTTCATTCAATAACCACAACGAGCAAAAATCCTCAGCTAAATGCTCAGCAAAGAAAGCTTGAAACATTCTTTTTTTTTTAATAGTCAATATATGCGATCAATTGGGTGGCATGTAAAGAGAGACATATATGAGAGTTTTGTAAGAGGAATTGATTGAAAAGACAACCTTAGGGGTATATCTTTAGAGAGAGATACTGGGTCCAAAAGAGATTCAGAGAAGTAACCCTTTTAAAGCTGATATAAAGTGCTTCCCCTGGTGCATGTATAAAAGAATTTAGGTCAGAAGCATCAAAGTGGATGGATTCTCTTAACAGTGTTCTAGTAACATACAATCAATCTGTCAGAGTCTCTTGTTCACCAACATATTGCAACCTTAGTGTGTTCCTTCCTGGAGCAGGTTAGGGATTGGCAGAAAACAGTTTGGAAAACTTTGGAGGCAGTGAGTTAAGCCATGTTTACATGGCATCGGCACTCTGGCATTTGCACTGAACCCTTCCTGCTGCGGTGGCTTCTTCGAATACAATCCCCCATTTACATAGCCCACCTTCTCAGCACTGCAGGTTTCACCAAGGAGGGGCTGTGAATGCCATGGAGGATGCATGGAGATATGGGAAAGATGCAGAGTGAGTGCAGCAAAGTGTTTACACTGCCAGTTGCTGTGCCCACTCAGGGGTACCGACAACTGAGTCGGTATAGAAATTTAAATTGCAGCTGCACTTGCGGTGCTCCACAGTGTGTCCACACATCTTTGCAGCGCATCAACCAGTGCATGTGGGTTGATGCACTGCAAAGTAGGTGGTGTAAACAGGGCTTTAGAGTCAGGAACAGAGTCAGAAACTGAAGTTGTTCCTGGGTTTCTATGTGCAACAGGATACTGTGGTAAAGGGTTAGGCTAAGGGGTATCTTGTATATCTTGATTAGTGTCAGTTGGCAAAGTAGAGGAATTTGGTAAGTTCTGAATGATGTCCTCATCTGCCATATCCAGGGCTACTCCTCCTGTCACAGCAGAATCTGCTCAGCCTAAAGAGTCAGTGTGCATATTAATATTCTGAGCCAAAAACAGTCTTGAGAGAGGACTCGATGGCTTTCACCTATTTCTGTGTGTCTTGTGGCATTTTAGCATTCTGAGAGTTCTCAAATTGAGATTTGAAAGTCATATTTAGCTGTGGGTCATCGTTATAGGCACAGTAGTTGCTTGTTCATACTAAGATTCATGCTAGGAAGTGTAAAGCTTAAAGGCGTTAGCCTATAATTGCTCTAGTATTAAATTCACAAAAAATACTTAAGAGTACCAGAATACTAAATCAATTAAAATATTTATTAAGCACAGGATGGAAAGGTACAGGAGGTGAAACCTGACCAGAGCAAATACAAGGTGAAACATCTGGGACTGGGGACAGTATAACCCAAGGGGAAGGGGGACACAAAAATCAGCCCAAAGTGCAGGTGCTAAAAATCGAGCAGACTCGAGAGACCATTAGGCCTATTCTGCTGGCATTTTAGTATGTTAGTAAGCACAATTACAAGGATCAAAGTGCTGTGCATATATTGTTAGAACTATAATAAAATTGAACAGTTAAAAATCCATATAATATAATAGTCAAATTTTCCTGAAGTCTCTATCATCTAACTCTAAACTTCAACAGGAAATGTCTGGTTAAAAGGAAAGGTCTTCAGTTCTGACTTGAAACTCTCAGTGGTCTGGCACTCTCTTATGTCACAAGGTAGAGAATTCCACAGGGTTGACACCACATAAACAAAAGAACGGGCGCCGGATGTCTTCAAACAAACCCTGGGAACCTCTAGTAATCCCTTGTCAGTGGAGCAGAGTGAACAGAAGGGACAATAATGAACAAGAAGATCTTTCAGGTAGCTGGGTCCCTGTTCATGTAGAGCTTTATAGGTCAGCAATTTGACCTTAAAGGTGATTTGCTAATTTACAGGCAGCCAGTGCAGATAGTGGAGCACAGGTGTGATATGGTTAGATCTTGGTAACCAATCGACAACCTGCCAACCACATTCTGAACTAGCTTCAATTGGCAGATATCAACTGGCGGTAGCCCTAGGTATAAGGCATTAAGCTTTCAAGGTTTGTTTATTGTTCTTCCAAAAAATATTTAAAGTTTTTGGACATTACAAACATCAAGTACAATTGCAAAAAGACTATAAATGTTAAAAAACATTCTCATAACTGGTTAAAGATCAATATTATCAATTATTATTTCTTTTGAGAGCTTTTAAAATAAGCGTTTTTCCTTGAAGCTAATTACAGAAGATAAAAAATTAAAACTCATTTCAGCATCTTTCACTGTCCCAGGATGGAGCAGAATGAATACTGGATCGTATTCCAAATTTTCATATCTGGTTAAGAAATCCTTTAATATCTGGTTTCTCCTTCTGTTAAATAGGGGGCATTGTGTTATTATATGTGACAGTGTTTCATTAAACCCTCTGTTACAAGGACCATAAGTTAGTATTAAGTTGTGTTTGAGAAAGCCAGTGATTAAAATACATGCAGCTTTAGTGAATAATCCAAACCTTGCCCACGATATCACTCATTTATAATATGGGAGCTATTGGGAGTAATAAGTAGTTTTCTAAAGTCGAGTCAATTTTATTCTGGCCAAACCAAGGGGCTTGTTTTTGACTTCGGCCCTGCTGCATCTGATTGTTCTGTGCTAACATAAATATTTTTTTCTTAAATTTAACTCTGTAGGTATCAAATATCAAGATACCAGCCTGATGGTCTTTCCAGAGCTGCATACAATCTAAATTATGTAAATTTGCTAACAGGGCTCTTAGCCAAGGTGAAGAGAATCTCCTGGTATTCCATTTTCCTTTTTCTTTCAAACAGAGAATGGGAAAATTATTATTATGATTGTTAATAATCCTGAGCCAGTATGACAATAATCTAAGGTTAACCAAATCTGCCAAAGGGATTCTGCCAAGTTCTGCTCTTACTATAGAACTGGCCATGGAAAGAGGAACTTGAAGAATGGCTTTATAATAAAAGATAAGGGTAGCTAAAATTTGGATTGTGCTTAACCCCATATTTCTGCTCATATAATAGTGTGAGAGTAATTTTAGAATTCTCCGCATTGATAGCAGGGATTGCAAAAGCCCTCAAACTTAAAATTGAACCTGAGCAAGGCTTTAACTACGTGCTTTGCTTTAATTATTTGTTCATTTGCATGGGTTCCAAGAGCCAGGTGAAGAAATGTTATTCCAAGGTAACAATAAGTGGTTACTAAATCAATTTTTTAATTGTTTAACATAATTTTTGGTTTGGGGAGTTTATTCCCAAATACCATTAACTTTGTTTTTTTCTAAATTAATTCCCATATTTAAGTAATCACATTTCTTTTTCAGTTGGTCTGGTTTTGTCTGGACTCCTTTTTGAGTTAAGGACAAAAAAATTTAATCATCTGCATATGCTAGAATATGAATATATTGATTATCAATTTTGGGAGAATGCAGAGTAGTGGAAGTATTAAAATATAATAAAGAGTCTATATAGAGATTAAACAAGAGTGAAGCAAGGAGACAACCTTGTCTGACCCCTTTGTTGGTTGAATAATATTCTGAGTTGTTACCATTTGAATCATATCTAATTGCTGTAAGTGTTTCGGAATACAGGAGAAATACAGGAATTAATAAACTTAAAGAAAGTCCACGTACATGAAGAATGTTCCAAAGGGCTTTTCGAAGTACTGAGTCAAAAGCTGCAGTAAAATCAATAAATAATACATAGAAATTCATCTTTCTATATAAATTGTATTTTTCTATTAAATGGGTCAAAATAAATATGTTATGTAAAGTCGAAAAGCCTTGGCGAAATCCAGCATGGAAGTTAGAAAGAGAGCTGTCTGTATTTACCCATAACTGTAATTTAGTCAAGGGATACTATTAAATGTTACCTGATATCTAGTAAACTTATAGGCCAATAATTATTAGGCATTGAAATGAGCCTTTTTGTGAATAGGGACTATAATGTTTTTATGCCATGAACTAGGGACACCTTTCTGGCAAACAGATATTAAAAAATTTACAAAAAGGAACCCAGAAATTTTTGTTCTCTTTATAGATTTCCCCTGGAATAGCATCTGGCCCAGGAGCCTTATTGTTGTGAGATTTGGAAATAGCCTGCTCTTTCAGCCAAAGAAAATATTAAGGGATTATATAGTCTAGATACATCCATTTAGAGTTTCTGGGTGAGTTATCTGACTCATAGCTAAAAAAGATTAGAAAAATAAGAAACCCATGTTCCCTTTGGAATGAAGACAGCCAGTGAAGGTTGATGTGTTTTTACTCCCTTCGCTACCATGAGCCAAAAAGTCTTTGAGTCATTGGAATCTATGGTTTCTTGCATGTGGGCCCACTGTTTTTAGGGAAACTCATATTTTTTTAGTTTGAGAATTTTTTTATAATGTTTTCTTGCTTTATTAAGATTTATAATACTGGCTCTTGTTGAATTTTTATTAGTATTTTTAATCAGTTTTCCTAATTTTTGCTTTTCTTTAATGCATTGCTGATCAAACCAAGTCGGTGGTATAAATTTTGAATTTTTATATGTATAAATCTCAGCATTAATTCATAAAAGACATTCCTCAAGCTGTTTATTTATATACTGGGCTGAACTATTACCTTGAGAGAGTGTATAAAGTGAGGACATATTGAGAGAGTAAATTACTTCTGAAGCTTTTTCCAAACTCTTATTTTTCAAATTAAGTCTATATTTGCCTCTCAATGATAAGGAGGTGGAAAGAGGTTCTTTTAATTTAGTCATTTTACTATCTTTTACTGTATCTATCTTAACTATTAGGGCCACATGATCACTTTCTGGCTTCATACATACTTTAAAACCATGAAAATGACTGTAAGTTTCTGGATTAATCAACAGATTGTCTATGACACTCTTCCCATTAAGGGAATAATATGTATATGCTCCATCCGGGTCTCCCACACCCCTCCCATTTAAAATTAAAAAATTATTATTATTACTGATAAAGTCCTTCAGTTTAAGGCCTGCTTCAATAACAATTTTATCAGCAGTGTTTCTTGGGATCTAAATCTTCATATAAATCAGAGACTGCAGTGTTAATAAGTATCAAATTTTGCAATACAGGCATTAAAGTCCTCCACTATAATAATATCTATTTGATATTTTAAGTACAGAAAGAGTCAATTTCTGAAGTAAGTTGAACCAGGATCATAATTGCATAAGAAATTAGATGGAAATACACATTAACTATTTGGAAAGCAGAGTCCTAAATAACAATAAGCAGGATTTCATTTATGGGAGAGAAATGTTCTAAAATCAATTCTCTCTTATCTTAACATATGTAAATAACCTGCCTTTAGAGCTACCGCATTTTTTATCTTTTATTACAGGGACATGTAATGTTTCATAACCATTGATAACAATGTTTGAGCTTGCCCATGTTTCTTGAAATAAAAAACTTTTGTATTTAGAAATGAAATCCTGCCAGTGTGAATCAACCAGTTTGGACCTTAGTCCTGCAATGTTCCATGAAATAAAGTTTGCAGCCTCCAGAGTTGACATATCAGTTGGCGCTTTGCTGTCCTTAATATCACAAAAAGAGGAGAGAGAGTCAGAAAGAGAAATCAGTCACAAATTATCCCCTGTCTCCTCAGCCATTCTAGCACAATTATCTGGGCTCAAAAGATCAATCATGTGGATATTGAATTTATCAAGTTTATAGTTGTTTTGTAAAAGATTGTTATACAACACTGGTGAATTAATTACAATAGCCACTTGAGAGTCTGTAGTCTAAGGTACTCTCTCTTAACTGACTCAACTTCTGAGATGAAATTTCATAATCTAAGCAGGCTAATAAAGTTCAAACAAAAGCTGCAACCTGTGACTGTTTTCCTTCATACCTGAATTCCAAAAGATGGACAAACTCTGAGAATACTTAATTGTTTCAGTTCCAATTTAAAGAGTTAAGGTTGAAATAATAATTTCTTGAGAAGAAGATGCCACAGACCCACGTGACAAATTTCAAACAGTTGTCCAGTTCACTGGAGGATACAGATATTCCAGGATTATTAATAAGGCATTGTTTTGCCTAATATTTTTTTTTTTTGCTATGTCCATATTCGGTAATAATACATAGACTGGTATATTAGGGACAGATTTGTCTCTGAAAACAAACAAAAAGTCCTCTGCTGCTATAGGGAGATCTAACTCAGCACTAAATAAGTGAAAAATTAAATTAAATTAAATAGGGAGGCGTCCATTTCATAGGATTTAAGAAAGATGTTCTCCAATTTGAAAATGACTTATTTTCCAGAAGAAATAACTTGATCTATGTCCAGGGGTGAGTTTGATTCTAGTTCAAAAGAAGTTTCAACTATATGGCTGCCAATCCCCTTTAATGAATTTTCAAGAGTCTTATCTGTCTTAAGCTGACCACTTCTGTCACAGTCTTGTGTATACCTGGCTGATAGGTGTTCAGAGACAGTATCAGGGGACACAGTGGGGAGCTGCCTATCTCTCTCTATTTCTGAGCTCAAAGGATGCTCTGCAGTAGGTTTATCTAAAACTGGGACATAATTGCTGGAGTTCAGGAGGTCTTTAATCAATGGATTCTGATTAAGATTGGTAACAGTGGGAGTCTCTTTTCTTTTCCTTTTTTTGTTTTTGATGCTTTTTCTTAGAGGTTTTTCTGAGAGTTGTTATTCTTTTTACAACCCTTGGTTGGGGAGCGGGGGATGTGGATAGATGGAAAGGAAAGTCTCCTACTCCTTCCACACACTTTTTCCTCTTCTATGTTATATATTTTATTTGAAAGAGCTAACATTTTATCAGTAAATAGTTCCAACAGTTTCTCTATATGATATTTGAGTTCTTTAAAAGCTTCCAACAGTACAATATTGTCCATGATGGGATGGGCCAGAGCCTTAATCGTTTACTTAGAAATTGTATCAGGACAGGATAGAAGAAATTCTGGATCTAAGTTTATTTGTTCTACTTCATTATCAAGCTTTCTAAAAACTTTATCAGGTGAACCCGCCAGTACTGAAGAGTTTTCCAAAAGAAGCAAGGAGGAATCTAAGCTAATACAGGATTCTGGAGGGCTAAAAAGATCTAACCCTGTAGGATGCAGGGAGATCTCTGACCCCTTTAATAAGTTGATGGTTTGAATTTCAAGTTTTCAAACTAATCTCTTCTTTCCTGGGACTCTACACACAACAGTTACATTTTCAGAGACTAAGGTTGAAAGTGCCAAACTATCTCTGGAGTTCACTTCAGAATGGAATTACATGACAAAAAAATCAGTCATTTTCCTTTGATGTCGAACTTTAGATTTATGAGAGAGAGACGCTGGAATAAAAACATTTTTCCTCATGTTATTGGAATCCTCAGTAAGTAGAGGATTATCATTTGTCTCAATAGCACCAATTGCATAGTTTACATCATTTGCATTAGTGGGACTGTGGTGTTTTAAAACATCCCTAGGCTTTAACTTGTCAAAAAGAACAGAAGTGGTGGAAGATACACCAAAACTGTGTTTGGAGGTTCGGTCTCAACTTCCTTAAAATAACCTTTGGAATGTGAATTCATATGAGAAGGAAATAAAGATGGTTTCAATTGCAAGTGCAAGGGCTCAGTTCTTCGGTCAATAAATATCTCTTCTTTGATTTGACATGGAGATAATGGGAGCTCAGGAAATTTAAAAGCTTCAGAGAGGCCATTCTGATCTTAAGGGGTGAAGGAAGCTAGAGACATAAGGGACAGCTCCAGTGTATAAACACAGCAGTTTATCGTATTCTCACCTCCTTACTGACTTTAGACCCCCACCTTTCCCATCTATGTTTTTTTACCAATGCTCTGCCACTTCTGGTATACATAATAATGAGTAAATATGTAATCCTTATAGGTAAATAATTTCTACTTAAAACTGTTAGTTGCGAAGATTGCAAACAGCAAAAGAAAATTAATCTGTAACCACCCAAACCAAAATATCCCAATAATACAGTAATACAATGGCACAAGTACACAAATTACAGCTAGAATTAGAATAAAGAGGACTGGCCAAATTATAAAAAAAAAAAAAAATGTTACCACACAAACCAGAACACCAAATGTCTATCAAATGTCCAAATGAAGTCCACAATACTTGACGGTTAGTCAGTCCAAGCCAGAATAAAAACTGCTCTGAGGTGCCAGATACAGATTTCCAGCATATCCCAATAGAAGTTTATTTGTTGAGGAAAATGCCCCTCAGGTCTTCTATAACCATTTTTTCAAATTATGTTTTCTCAAGTTCCTCAATTTCTTTAAATCTAGATTTAGTATTTGCCGTATTAGTCCTTGCAAGAACAGATCCAGAAGCAAATGATTTGATACCTTTTAATGGACCAACATAGATGTAACAACAAGAACAAAGTGCTCTAGCTTTCGGACCAACCAGTCTTTCTTCAGAAGCCTAATGGCCATTGTTTGGAAAAAAAAATACTTTTAACAGCTAGATCATGCAGAAAAAACAGAAAAAATCCCCATTGGTTTAAACTACTCATTTAAAAAATACAGATGATGATGTCAGAGAAGTTTAACAGTACCATATTACCTTCAGTCAGGAGGGTCCCAGGGTCAAATGTGTTTGGTGCAAAACACATACAAAGAATCCTACTGCATATAAATTCAACTGACATAAGATAACACTGCTGGAGAAGATGACTCATAAATCAAGCTTTAAGCATCACAGTGTGTATAAGGATGTGATTACTGAAAAGCAATCCCACCCAGATAAAGACATACTAAAGATTGTCTTAGGACTCAAAGAAGTTTCAATGCATGCATTATAGACAAGAAATTACCAGTGAAGTTGTCTTAAAAACATCAGTGCACACTGTATGATGTGTAAAACTTAGCTGGACCTATCACCCAGCTGTACTCTCCAGCTAGATATCATTTATTTATTTCGTTTTTGTTAACCGGGTAGGTACACTAGACAGCATAGCTGCCTATTTTCAGGTACAACCCGGGAGATTACAACAAAGGGTACATAGACAATAGTAGATACAAGAAAACAATGGAAACAAGCCAAACATAGTGCACTTCTACAACATTTTCAGCAATGACAGTACATTTGCAGGAATCTATATGTAGTAACAAAACAGAAATATAAATGCAAATAACTAACAGTCATAAGTCATACAACTAGTGAGTAAGTGCTAGAAGAGAGGAAATAAGATTTCCAGGCAGGTTTGAGAGTAGTAGAGGTTGGAGCCAGTAGGCAACTAGGAGGAACTAGTACAGGAGTGGGTGGACAGAGGACAGGAGCCGGGTTCGGAGCTTAGAAGAGCCATACGAAGCTCCTGTTTGAAGCTACATGGAGATCATGTCCCATAACTTCAAACACCTCTAGTATAGTGACAGGACTTTATAAACGATCATTTAAATATAAATTGACAGTATCAGTGTCAAACAAAAAACTCTAGTTGAGGACCACAAAGGAATTAAGACCATGTCGCCTGATATGTACTGATATCAATATACACTGAGAATTTAACAACTTGATGTACCAGAGTGTCTAAGGAATCTGAAAAGTGATAAAATATTTATTTCTCCTCCTTCACACAAACACACCTACCCCACCCACATCTCCATAATGTGGGGGTGGGAAGATGACTAGCTTTAAGGAGATTCTCTCTCACACACACACACATACACACACACACACACACACACACACACACACACTCCTAATGAACCTTTATTCACATCAGTCACTGCGATTGTTCCCCAAAGGAATTCAACTTGTCATGAAATCCTAAGTAAAAGGGCTCATGTATTGTAATACCTACAGAGCTTAGAGGTAATTTAAGGAAGTATTTTTTCACAGAGAGGGTTGTGGATGCATGGAACGGCCTTCCGGAGGAGGTCGTGGAGTCAAAAACAGTGGTGGAATTCAAGCATGCATGGGACAGTCATAAGGCAATTCTAGGGGGTGGGGGTAGAAAGAAGTAGGCTGCTGGTTAACTAGGATCTGCAGCTTATCCAGTAGGCAGGGAAATGGGCAGACTGGGTGGGCCAAGCGGTCCTTATCTGCCATCAAATTCTATGTTTCTATGTTTCTATGGGCAAAATGTGACGCTATTTAACTATACTCCTATCTGCGTAGTAACATTTCCAAGGATACTGGATAGAACTACAATGAAATAAAACTACCACCTTCTCCATCATAAGGTAACTAGAAGAAAATATAAAGTATGTGTGTAAGACCAGAGGTCTAATATACCTACATTTCCACAAATCACTACAATATTACTCTAATGTAAAAAGATCTGTCCAGGACCCCACATGCAAATGAGATCTCACACCCCAATATATACTGTCATAGATTATGTGACAGTCTATGATAACACTCCTGTATGTACAGTAACAGGCTAGGTAATCTGAATATGGTGCAACGGAATCAACCCCACTCCCTGGGAAAGATAAAAAGTAAGGAGGAATTAATATTCATTATGAGCGTGAAGTAAGAGTTGTAACACACTGTAACTTCATGTATCTAAATAGAGGCTCACTAATGTGACAGCAAGCCTCTACACCGTTATATCATGTACTCATAACATATACCCACACATACATACAGCACTCACGCATTCCCACATCCCACACATGCTGAAGTCCTATAATATGACAGTTTGAAGAAGAAGTCAGTGGATGTCAGTTTCTATGAAGTCCCATGAAACCCAGATCAACGTTCATCCCATCTGCTACCATATTAAGATGTAAAATAAGTTTAATCTCAAAAGCTCATCTCTGCTGTGTGTTTTCAAGATTTCCTTTTAAGACCATTACTGATATATATGAAATTGAGTGATCAGGCTTGGAGAAGTGGTGCCCCACTGGTTTTTCAGTCTTCTTTCTTCTAATAGTATGTCTGTGCGGGTTCATCCTTGTGTGGAGCTGTTGGCTTGTCTCATCAACATAACCTGTTTGTGGACATCTTTTGCCCTGAATGAAATAAACAACATGTCGTGATGTGCATGTATAACTCCCATGCACCTTGAATTGTCTGTTTTGTGATGTAACCACACAGTCTGAGGTGGAAATGAGCCCAAGTCCAGTGGTGTTGATTGCAGGGTCGTGCCATTGTGTGACATGGTATTCATTCTGAAGTGAAGCTTGCCCTAATAATTAGGGTTGGCTAAATTTGGTGGTTGTTTAAAAGATAGTAGGGGAGTTCCTAAAAATACAATTAAGGTTTTCATCCTCATTAAATATTGGGTGGAGGTCTTTAATAATCTTATACAGAAGTTCAAGGTCTGGATGATACGTGACTACTAAGGGTATTCTGTCTGTAGCTGTCTTTTCTTTATATTGAAGTAGCTGTTGTCTTGGTACTTGCGTTGCACGTTCTGTTATCCTGTCAATTTCTCTGGAAGAGTGTCCCTGCTCCATAAAGGCATTTTTCAACATAGACAAATGTGTATGTCTGTCATCCTCATTTGAACAAATACAGTGACATAGGAGTGCTTGACTGTACATGACAGATTTTTTTGTATGGTTTGGGTGATTACTTTTCTTGTGTAGGTATCTCTGTCTCGTCCGCTGCTCCTGTAAATACACATATGTGGTCCAATCCTTAATGGTGACTGTTGTGTCCAGGAAATGAACATTGGTGGTAGAATACTCCAGGGTAAGCTTTATGGTAGGGTGGAGGTTATTCAGTGCATGATGAAAATCTTTAAGTGCATCTGTGCCCTCTGTCCAGATAATGAACAAATCATCAATGTAACGGAAATAAGCTAGTGGTTTATGGGGACAGTGCCTTAAAAACTCCTCCTCCAAGTCTGCCACAAAGAGGTTAGCATACTGTGGAGCATTTTGGTGCCCATTGCTGTTCCCATAGTTTGAATATAATGTTTACCATGGAAGTTGAAGTTGTTATGTTTCAAAATGAATTCCATAAGTTCTCCCGCCACTTCAGGGTTGATATTTTGTTCTGGTCCTTTCTCCTGTATGTATTTAAGGCATGCTATAATGACATCTGTGTGTGGAATATTAGTGTAGAGGGATGTTACATCCATCATCACTAAGATGGTATCAGGTGGTAAATCCTTATAACCAGAAAGTACACGCAGAAAGTGCATAGTGTCCTGGATATAACAGTCTCTTTCCATAAACAATGGTTTCAAAATGGTCTCTATAAACCCTGAGATCCCCTCAGTCAAGGTACCATTACCAGAGACTATGGGTCTTCCCGGATTGCCAGGTTTATGTATTTTAGGTAGCATGTAGAATGTCCCTGGCCTGGGTTCAGCAGGGATGAGGTCAGTTAGTTTTTTTTGGACATGGTCTGGAAAAGTTCCAATTAAGTCGTCACATAGTTCATCTTTATATCTTGCAGTGGGGTCACTCTCCAGTTCTCTGTAGTATGTAAGATCTGTTAGCTGTCTGTTAGCTTCATTAATATAATCCTCTCTGTTTAAAAATCACCACTGCAGAGCCTCTATCATCTTTTTCGATGACAGTGTTGTGGTTTGATTTCAGCATCCTTATAGCTCTCCATTCCAGAGAAGAAAGGTTATAATGGGCCTGTTTTTGCCTAGTAAGGACCTGACCACTGACTTGTTGGAGGAAACAATGAATGTAATTGTCTAGTTTTTTGTTACACCCACTTGAGGGGGTAAATTTAGATTTCTTTTTCTTATCCATTAAATGATTATTGATTGTGATGTCTTCGCTACCAGTGATTTCTTCCTTGCCATGAAAGAATTCTTTAAGTCTCAGTCTACAGAAGTACTCCTCCAGTTCATCACAAAACTGTATTTTATCCAGTGGTTTTGTTGGGCAGAAAGTGAGGCACTTTGAAAATACATTTAGTTTAAAGGTCCTCACTTTCTGCCCAACAAAAATAAAGACGGAGGCATAGTAACCCTGGTAGGGGGTGGGCAGAGTGGTCTGAGTATAATACAGAAGGCACCACCACCTGGTAAGAATATGGAGGAGAAAGGGTGCAGACTACCGGGATGAGGGACACAGGCCAAGGAGGAGACGAGTGAGGAAAAGGAGGGGTACGGGTGGAAGGTGGTCTCTCTCAATGCAAGAAACCTGGGGAACAAAACTGCAGAGCTTCAGGCGTTCCTTTCAGAGAAGGAGTTGGACATTGCTGCAGTGGCAGAGACTTGGGCCACAGAGTGCCATGATTGGGGCCTGGCAGTCTAGGAATACAGGATATACAGGAGGGACCGGGGGGGTTGGAAGAGGTTGCACTCTATGAGGGAAGGGATTAAATGCATAAGGGATGAGGGAGAAGAAGAGAGGACAGAGGTGCTTTGGGTGCAGCTTCTGGACTCCAAGGTCAGAAAGCTGAGGCTGGGAGTGACGTACAGACCACCAGCCCAATCTGGGGAACTGGATGGGGAGTTGGCAGAGCAGATAAGGAGGGTGTGTAGAAGGGGGAGTGTGGTGATAGTGGGGGATTTTAACCTACCACGGGTTGACTGGAGCATCCCATCACTAGCAGTACCAGGGAGCAGGTGCTCCTTGATGCATTCCAGGATGGCCTTCTCATGCAATTGGTAAGTGGGCCTACAAGTCTTGGTAGCACTCTGGACCTAGTACTGGCAAATGGGGAGGTGGTGAGGGAGGTAAGGGTGGAGGACCCAATAGCAGGTAGTGACCACCAAACAGCGTGGCTTGTTGTCATGCTGGGCAGGGAGACAGGAGGCATGGGCACTAAGGTGGTGGACTTTATTAGGGTGGACTTTGGGGAGATGGGAGCAATACTGCAAGGAGACTCCAGGATATAGGCCGAGATGGATGCAGAACAAAGTGGGGTGTCATAAGACTGGGCTAACAGAGGCCACAGTAGCTACCAGGGCCAGGAGCAAGAAGAGCAGAGGCAAGAAACCATGCTGGCTGAACAAGGAAGTGTTGTACAGGGAAGGCAGCAAAAGACAGATGCATACCAGAAGTACAGGAGAACAGGAAGGCAGAGGATAAGGGACTTTTTGGGGTTGGTCAGGGAGGTTGCCAGGAGGGTGAAAAAAGCTAAGGCCTCCAGGCAATTAAGTTCCACACAGGACATAAAAGGAGGGGAAAAGGACATTTTTAGGTATGTCAGGGAAAAGAGGAAGTGCAAGAACATAATGTGAGAATAATGCAGGGAGGAGATTGGTTGGAAAAGGGGGAGAATCAAGTGGAAATTCTAAATGAGTACTTCTGCTCTATTTTCACTAAGAAGAGGGATGGCCCACTACCAGAATGGGCTGGGGCAGTGGGGAAAGGGGAGGAGGTGATGGACAAAGTGATCACAGGTGGTGTGCTAGAGGCTGAGGGGAAGCAAGGGTGGATAAGGCACCAAGTGTGCCTTCCACCTCAGGGTGCTGAGGGAGATGGCGGAGCTGTTGGCTAAGCCACTGGTAGATCTGTTCAACACTTCCCTGAAAACAGGGTGTGTGCCCCAAGACTGGAGGGTAGCCCATGTGGTGCCCATACACAAGAGTGAGCCTAGGAAGGAGCCAGGAAATTATTGGCCGGTCAGTCTCACGTCCATAGTGGATAAGCTTATGGAGCCAATACTGAAGGAGAGGCTGGTGGCATTCCTAGACAGTAATGGCTCTCCAAGATGGGCTGCACACCGGCTCATCTCAGGAGGCTCGTGCTCAAACCAACCTAACAGAGTATTGTGACTGGGTGACAAAGGAGTTGGACAGGGGCCATGTGGTACATGTCCTGTACTTGGACTTCAGTAAGGCCTTTGATACAGTCCCTCATGGGAGACTGGGGGGGAAGCTGACGGCAGTGGGGGTGGCTAAAAAGCTGACTAAATGGAAAGAGAACTGGTTACAGGACAAGGTGCAGATGGTGGTGGTGGCTGGACAGCTCTCGGCACCCAGAGCAGTGACAAGCAGGGTGCTGCAGGGGTCAGTGCTGGGCCCGGTGCTATTTGGGCCTTTATCTCTGATATAGCACATGGAGTGGGGAGCAGGGTTAGTCTGTTCACACATTATACCAACTTGGGGGCGGTAGTGGATGAAGAAGACAGATGGGGAAAACTGCAGGGGACCTAACCAAACTAGAGACATGGTCAGTGGAGTGGCAGCTAGGATTCAATGCAAAAAAGTGTAAGGTGATGCACTTCAGGGCTAAGAACCAGAAGAGGGAATATTGGTTGCGGATCAGAGAGGAGGAGTCTCCTCAAAATTGGCCCTCAGTGCGTGTGCTGAAAATTGAGCAGACCCGAGAAACCGTTAGGCCTATTCTGCTGGTATGTTAGTATGTTAGTATGTTAGAAGGAACTAGGGGTCTTGGTAACTGGGAGCATGAACAACTCAGCCCACTGCATGAGAGCAGCAGCGAAGGTAAACAGGATGCTAGGGTGCATCGCAAGGGGGTTCTCACCTAGACACAGGGATGTGATCCTACCTCTCTACAGATCACTGGTCAGACCGCACGTAGAGTACTATGTGCAATACTGGAGGCCATACCTGAGGAGAGATATAAAGTTACTGGAGGGGGTGCAAAGGAGGGCAACAAAAATGTTAAAGGGGATGGAAATAAATAAATATGAAGTTAGGCTAAAGGACCTGAACATGTGCACTCTGGAGGAGAGGAGGGATGGGGGGTATGATTAAAGCATTTAAATACCTGAGGGGGTAACTAAACCTAGCACTGAGGGGGTGTTTAAACTGAGGAGTGGAAGAGAGATGAGCGGGAATGGACTAAGGTTGAAAGAGGGACATTTCAAGAGGGAAATGAGGAGGCACTACTTCTCTGAGAGGGTGGTGTCTAGTTGGAATGCGCTGCCAGAAGGGGTGGTAACACGTAGAACAGTCAATAGCTTTAAGGAGGAGTGGGATAAAGCAAGAGGAAGAATCAGGGGCAGGGGCTGACAAGCGGGGAGGAACTGAGGGGGCTGGGGCAGCTGCAATCAAGGGTGCTAGCTGCACACTCAGGCAGACTTACATAGACCAATTGGTGCATTCCTCTGGGAGATCCGTATGTTCATATGTAAAATCACAGTGACTCTGTCCATGAGCAGAGGTCCTAAAATGCCTATGTTGAAATTTTGGTGACAAATGTCCATAAAATGACTGTGTTACAAATGTGTGTGATGCAGTTTCCATGCACCCTCATAACTTCACAGATTTGTAGTATTTTCACTCCAGATATTCAACATTGCCATTTTTTAAGACCTCCTCATGAAAAGTACAGTTGTCATTTTTCACATCCTGCCCAAAATATGCATTTATTCATCTGGCGTAGAATACCCGCGGTTGCTGTGGGAAATCAATGTTCAGGACAGATTAAGAAAATCATAGTGACAGTGTTCTAGAGCAGAGGTCATAAAATGCCTATGTTGAAAATTTGGTGAAATAGTTCCAATAAATGACTGTGTTACATGCCTGCATTGTGCAGTTTCCACGTACGCTCGGAAGTTTGAGCATTTTTAATAATTTCACTACAGATTTTCAACATTGCCATCTCTTCACACCTCCCTATGAATGGTACAGCTGTCATTCTTCACATCCTACCCGATCTGTGTTCTCCCGTACATCTGTTGCACAATGGCACAGTCACTGTGGAAACTCAAATTTCGGGACACATTGACAAAATCAGAGTGCCACTGTTCATGAGAAGAGGTCCCAAATGCTTTCATGAGGTGGGGGCCACAAAATGCTTATGTTGAAAATTTGTACTGCACATTTAGTGTCAGTGGCTCAGTAGGTAGCACACTCGCCTCTGAGGCCGGGAGATCAGAGGGCTGTGGGTTCAGTTCCCACATCTGGCACTTGGGTTAATATCCCAGTACTGACACTGTAGTGCAGCATGAGAGGGGTGCTGAACTTCTGAGGTGCCGTCTTTTGGGTGAGACGTTAAACCGAGGTCCCATCTGCCTGGATTGGTGGTAGTTCAGGTGGATGTTAAAGATCCCATGGCACTTATCGCAAAGAGTAAGGGAAGTTTTTATTAACAACCAAAAAAAAAATACAGTAACATAATACAATGGGAAAAACGATTAACGAAACCATACAAAAGAAAAATGAGAGGTATTTATACAATGTAAGGAAAACAAAGCCAAAGAGGGTGAACCTATCCTATCCACCCTATATTGTGCCATAAATGATTGCAAACAATAGGACCTAAAGTCCGGAATTCATACTCATATATGTTATCCAAATCACATTGAATATGTAAAAAAGTTCTTGCATGTGAGTCACTTTGTTTTGTAGGAGTCTGCAACATCTTGATTGCCAAATTGCCCATTTAATACATGCAACTACTACAAAAAGTGTACTCTTCTGCCACTTATTCCATGCCTTAGGTATCTGACCCAATACAAGTATCTCATACTGCACAGTAGAAAATAAAGGTTCATTCCACCAAATAGCCAGAGAGTGCCAAAAGTTCTGAACATGAATACAGTCAAAGAACAGATGTTGAATAGTCTCTAGATGGCCCTGACATCCAGGTTCAGGGCAAATCCTATCTGACAGTTGTTTATGTTTCTGATTGCTCTTGACATTCAACCTTTGATGACCACAAATCCAGTTCACATCCTGCATTTTATGAGGTATTCTGCGTTCTATTATGCTAGCCAACAATAAGTCTGCATTGATATGTTCGGAAATCTGAAATAAAGGGTCCTCTAAATAACATGCATTCACTGTGGAGGTATAAAATAATTTTTTTACTGTGGGAAACAAACTAGCTGAGCTCTGTCTTCTATAACTGGATGTATTTCAAAGCATCTCCATCATAAGAGGGGAGCAATTTTCCGGAAGCATGCCACTTTCCCCACCCCCAGGCTGTCAAAAAGGTAGCACCCCATAACTGCATGCAAACCACACCCCCTCTCCATAGGAGTCTTATAACATTGGTCTTATGGAGCTATAAAAAGTACCAAAAGATATGCCAATGGCTTTAACATATTAAGGCCGCTGGTTTCCACGGTCTATGGTATATAATGCCCTTTTATGGGATTCAATCGGCTGCCCCAGAGAATTGAAAAAAGACCCATTACTTTTGCATGCATGGGAAAAGGCAATGGGAACACATGGGAAACATATAAGAAAATGGGAGCAATATAGGCCCGAAGGAGGAAAACCCATTTCCGTCTTGCCATCTTCCCGGATTGTCACCAAAGTACTTTTTGGGCTGCCAAGTCACACACAATGTCCCAGTTATGTTGCAAGGCATCCTTTGTACCAAAATAAAGACCCAACAATTTTACTATATCAGTAGTAACCGGAACATCAAAATCTACAGCCAAATTAGCGTCTCCCAAGACAAGGAGATTACTCTTATCATAATTGATTGTTATGCCAGTGGAAACCTGGAGTTCATCCAGCAGCCGTAGTACCCTCTTACCAGAATTTAAGTCTGCTACTGAAAAAATACAGTCATCTGCATATGCCAAAACCTTTGTAAAAGCAAAACCTATTGTCGTAACAATGGGCATAGCCTGATCATCTCCTGCTATTAAATGCAACACTGGGTCTAAACCAAAGACATATAACAAGGGGCTCAGAGGGCACCCCTGATGCACCCCACGAGTTAAAGATACGGGTTGACCCAAATGCCAATTTATCAAAGGTATAACGTTCGCAGCAGAGTACAAAGTATGCAATAAGTTAAGCAGCAAAGTTGGAATTCCATAGTGCTGTAAGACATTCCATATATGAGATTGCCGAATTGCATCAAAGGCTGTTGCTTGATCTAACAATAACAGGTAACCCCTCAAGTTCCGTTGTAATCCCTGCTCAACAAGCTCCTGGAGATAAACAAGATTATCAACAATATTTCTACCAGGAACTGCACAAGTCTGGGTAGCTATCAATAATTATGAGCAACCCTGGACAAACGTGCTGACAAAATGTTAGCTAAAAATCTTATAATCAAGTCAATAAACTGAGAGCCTCCAATTTTTCAAACCTTGAGGCCCTTTTTATATAAGAAAATCATTACACCATGCTGCGCACTATGTCCAAGACGTAGTTCGGACCAAATAGCTGCAAAAAGTAAGTGTAACCATGGTAACAATAACTCCAGGTAACATTTATAAAACTCATTCGGTATCCCATCAATACCAGGTGAAGTACGGGTCAACAACTTTAATACTGCATCACGTATCTCAGAAATAGTGAACGCAGCCTCTAAACCCCCCCCATCTTCTGACAACAAGGAAGGACAATCAAAATGCCAAAAAAACAAATCAGTAGGTCCAGTATCTACATCCTGAAACACAGTCTGTATATGCAGTTGAACAACCTGACAAATGTCCTTATATCCGTTACTATAGTCCGTTGGAATCCTGTAAAGCCGACATAACAAACCGATTAGAAGTTTGAAAGGGCATATCAAATGGATTTACTCTCCAGCGTACCCTTAAGTAAATATTTTTGCTGAAATGAATATCTGTCTTCCGGTACTTTAAGGAAAGAAAACATCTTATTTTTGAGATCCAAAAGCTTGTGATGAACCGCACTATCTGATGATGCTGTTTGGGAAAGCAATTTTAAATATTGAGCCCTGTGTACTAAGTAAGTCAAATATCGATCTCTTGCTCGAGCTGTAGATAATTGAATGAAAAACTGCTTCAAGCCCTTTTTAGTGTCCTCCCACCAATCAATAGGGCTGTCATATAAAAAACATAAGTCAGAACAGAGTGCAAAAAAATGTTGCAATTGTACCCTCGTGACATCCTCCTGTAAAAGAATCGTATTCAATTTCCAGTAGGTACAGCCCGTCAGAAGCTTTTGGTAACTCCCAATGGACACTTTGACCACCATGTGATCCGAAGTCTCCAGAGTAAGAACAGAAACCTTGGACACAGATATCCGGTTGGACAAAACCAAAAATCTATACGGGAAGATAGGGTACCTTTAGAAAAACTATGCATAGGGGAAACATGCAAAATATCGTAAACATCACTTATATCATTGTCTTTTGTAATCTGAAGTAAAGCATAAGTATCACAAAATATTTTTTGAGTCTTACAGCCCCAATCACGAGGGGCTAAGCCACAGTTGAAATCGCCACCCCACAAGACCAATTTCGAGTGTGTAAATAGGGAGCTATATATCTAAAAAGAGCAGATCAATCAGCCTTTTGTTATGGAGCATAAACATTAATAACACGGTAAACACAACCATTCACAACCATATCAAGAAGCATGGCACGACCAGGGGAAACATCCAAAGTACACAAAATTTTAACAGTTACCTCAGAAAACAAAAAAACCAAGCCAGTGCACTGTTCATCTCCCAAAGACACTTTTAGGTCAGATAAGGAATGCAACTGTGTGTCCTGTAACAATATAACATTTCCTTTACTTTCCCTCAAGCTAGTGAAGGTAACCCTTCTCTTCAACTGTGATTTTATACTATTTACGTTAATAGTAAGAAAGGTAACAACGCCAAGCATGATAAATGAGAAGAAAGCATCATAGATATTAGCAGGAAATTACTGTAAGAGGAGAAGAAACAACAAGAAAACCAAAGAAAGTTTAATTTCCTTTTCTTCTGTTTTTTTTGCCTACATCCGATATAGGTTCAGGATGTGAGGAGGTAACAGATGAGATATCTGAATCAATACCATCATCGTCCCCATCCTGTTCCAACAAAGGGGCGTAAGGATTGTGTATGGGAACCAATAAAGGATCCGTAGAAACTTGTTGTATATCCAGCATGGCCTTAGCAGCCTTAGATCTGGTTACCCTCTGAAAAGAAGAATCTTGTTGTAAAGCCGGAGGAGGCATGTTGACCTGATCAGTAATAGGACCTGAAGATGAAGCAAGAGATGTGTCTTGATCCACTAAAGCAGCAGTTGCAGGGGGAGGCTTTGTGTGGGAGGGGGGGAGAAGGGGAGAGAATAGTACAGGGAGTGGGATCCACCAAAGCAGCAGCCGAAGCCATGGCATGGAAATGTGAAAGGTCTTTATCAGAGATAGGGGGGTTGGACAAATCCATAGGATCTGCAGGATGAGGACCAGTCACGTTGTGTGGAAATGAAGTAGAAGGATGTGGCTGATGAAGTAAATCATGCAGTTTCTATTTTTCGTTTTGTGCATTAGCTACAAAAACATCATGTTCTGCTTGAATTGTAGGCTTTGTATTGTTATGGATGCCCAGGAACAATTGCGAAAAGTGTGACCTTGTTCCTCACAAAGGTTACACTTCAGAGGTCTTCTACAGTGAGCACCAAGTCCCCACAAAGGCCACATTTTTGCTGGTCACAAACATTGCTGAGGTGACCAATATTCCCACATTTGTAACAGGCCCTGGGCTGACCCAGGTAAAAAAATCACCCCTCTATCCTGTCCCAGAAACAAAAAAGTTAGGGAAATACTTAGTGAGGCCTTGTTCTAAATGCAAATCAACTAGATAGCGCCATCCCCCAGTCCAAAGGTATTCATCATCTAATACGGGTTCAGGTTGGCCTTTTACCGTACAGTGCTGTTGCAACCAGTATGTTATATCCACAACATTAACCCCTTCATTGCAGAACAAGACAGTTATCTTATTTGTGACCGGTTTGGTCAAAGGAAAAGCCATAAATGGTTTCCACAAGGGCATGTGTTGAAGGAGCTGAAACTGTTTCCAAAATAGTTCCAGCCCAACCAGATGTTTAAAACTGACATCAAAGATAGTATCTCCTGGCATATGAATCAGTGCATAGATTTCATATGCAAAGAATTTAATACTACCCTTTAGGAGCTCACGCCCAAAGAAACAGCGATTAGGAATTTCTGTTAAAGGTCCCCTAAATTTGAGACATACTGCATTACGTCTGGTTGCAGGTTCCGATAGCAGTCCAAAGGTAGAAGGGAATAATCGCTCAGCTACCCTAGTATGCCAAACTGTAGAAGGAGGCTGCTGCTCAGAAACAGGCCTCGTAGTGACTGGTACTGAGGGGGGAGTCATTTGTGGAGCAACTACAGCCTGATTATCCTTAGCTGGAGTAAAAGGAGGGGGGTCAATTGAGTCAGGCAAATCCCCTTCAAGTCATTTTATGACTTATAGGGTAGGATCTTGAGACAAAACTGGAGTGGGGGTGGGCCTCTGACAGTGGGACATCCTGACCTGGGGGGGCAGAGAGTCAGGAACAGAGTTTAATGTCACATCCCGACATTCAGAGCCTGAAACGGAGCCCAATGGAAGCTCCGAGGGTCTGAAGGAACAAATGGGATCAGTAAAGTTAGCATCCCACTCAGTACCATTAGTGTTTTTGACCCAACCACGGCCTCCAGTGCTGACGTTACCCATGGAGCAGGAGGCGTAACAACAGCCTCTTTTAAGTCCACCTCTGTACAGCCAGTGGAAGTCAAAGAAGAACATGCAGCAGTCAGAGGATGGGGTATATCAGTGGTACAAGGGCTAAGTTTTCCCTCGTCTGAGAGATTCACACCATTAGGAGGAAGATCCGTAGAAAAAGGTAGAACAGGAGGAACTATAGCTGCTGTACTAGCAGTATGAACAATATCGGTCCCATTTTTAATAGTCAAAGCGGTCTCAGCCACATACTCTGAGACATGTGTCATCTCTAAATCAATATTTCCAGCTCCCACATCCATAGTGCTCACTGTTCCAACAGGCAAAGTCGTACAACATGGGAGCTCACTCGGTGACTGCGGTTGTAATCCTGCCCGAAAGGCACTCAGAGAAGCAGACTCTCTGTCCAGAGAAACCGAGGACCGGGTAACATCCGGTTCCCGTACAGCCTGTAAAGACTCCGACAACCACTCAATCACAAACAATAAATGATTCATTGTGTCCAGAAACCATCGCTCTTCTACCAAATGCTGTTGCCATAGACATTCAGCAACTCGGGGTCCAGGAGACGGTAAAACCGCATTTGATGCAAGTGGCAGCTCCACCGGAGCTCAAACAATAAATACAAAGCTGTATCAAGGTAGGTCAGACACATCCATAACTTCGTCAGCCATAACGATCACACAGTAGAAAAGGAGGGCTGAGGCTGATCAGCACCCCAGCCTCCCACACGTCCATCCCTCCAGCAGCAGCAAGCAGACTGCAGAAACTGACAGTCTCACAGCACCCTCCTACGAAGAGTAGGGGAATTTTTTATTAACAGAAATACTATAAGCAAAAATAAAAGAAAACAAAGAAAATGAAAAATACATTTAAGAAACCATAAATCATGTTACAGGAAAGTCAGTGATCCAAGGCATGCATTTCCACAATTCCAACATAGCATTAGCAGGTTTAAACTGTGAGTCTGAAATATAAATGGATTTCAAATCAGAAACAACTTTTAGTAGCAGAACATGGTGAGACAAATCCAGTTGTTGTAAAGTAAAGGGACATTGAGCAGTCCAAATATGCCATTTTAGAACAGTAAAAACAACATTTAAAGTAGCAATATTCCACTTCCTCCAAACCTGTGAAAAAGCACCATACAGTAAAACCTCATAAGACACAGATTTAAATACAGTTTCCTGCCACTGAGTGCCAAATAATACCAAAAATCCTTAATATAAGAGCAATAGAAAATAAATGGTGGATGGTTTCCTCTTGTTGTATACAGGACCGTCTCGAACAAAATCTTTCAGTTTACTGTTTATGTTTTTGGTTCGCTTTCACATTAACACATTCATGACAGCTTAACCATTGTAAATCCCACATCCTCAGAGGGATTCGGGCATTACACAGAAGTGACAGAAGGTAATTCAGAGAGGTATCCGGACATTGAGGGAAAGCTACTGGGACATTACGAACATTAGCAAGTAAATGCTTATACAAAGCCTTTCTATTCAGGGCCGTAATTGTGGAGCTCAACACATGCCACTGCTTCAAGCGCAAAAAAGTTTCCCTGACATAACATGGTATAGAAGGGTCCCGTCTGAGTACCTTAAGAGAATTTGTTTCCCAAAGGCTGAACCATGGGTCGCAGGATTCATAAAACCAAGATTCCAACCCCCTTTTCACAAGTTATCAGAAGAGGTTTAATATTAGTTATAAAAAAAATGCTATTGTAAAAAAATAAAGGATGGATCATAGCAAGACCACCCTCCGAAAGTGGCAAGTACGTTAAATTGTGCTGAATAGGGTTGAGGCGACTACCCCACAGTGCTTGAAAGAAAATACTCAATAACCTGGTTTCAAAGCTCTGTGGGGGAAAGATATATAAAAAAAGAAAACAGAAGCAAATAAGTTTTAATCATATATACCCTCTTTTCCCCCATTTTCCATCTGTTCCATATAGCAACTTTAGACTGTGCAATATCTAGTTTTGGACCCCAATTTATAACATCCAAAGAATCATCCCCAAACAAAATACCCCAAATTTTAATAAGTCAGAACTTATTCTAATCTTTGAAACTAAATTGTGTCTCAAACCACTAGAACCTAATTGTGATCCACACATTTATCCAAGTTCAGGTTGCTCAGAAAGGGACCCAAAAGCCAAACAATGGTTGATTGCTTCAGTAATCGAAAAAGCGTCTGTAACAACTAGGCTCATATCATCCGCATATGCCATTACAGTGTGTGGAATACAATGTAACAGAGTAGAAAGTGGAACAATAGACTGGGAGGTATTAATAGAACACAGTAAAGGATCTAAAAAAAATATGTACAGGATAGGGCTAAGTGGACAGCCTTGTCTAACCCCCCCCTTTTCAGTGGTATTATAGGACCTTTCCAACCATTCACCATAGGGACTGTCGTGACTGATTGATATAATAACAGAATCCAAGAAATAGTTCTATCAGGAATTTTATAATGGCATAAAGCAAGCCATAAAAAGTCATGATTGACCAAATCAAAAGCTTGTTTTTGGTCCAAGGAAATCAGGTATCCGTCCAGCAGGTCAAGATTACCATGTTCAACTATTTCTCGTAATAAAATTACATGATCTGAAATACTCCTCCCCGGAATATTACTAAACCGAGCTTCAGAGATCACAAGAGGGGCTATTTTTAACAAGTGGAGTGAAACAATTTTAGCTAAGATTTTAAAGTCAGTATTTAAAAGACTAAGTGGCCTCCAACTGTGTAACAATCGTCAGTCCCCCTTTTTGTATATATAAAAAAGACTACCCATATTCAAATCCAATGGTAGAGCATCTTGCTGTAAAACATAATTAAACATTGCTGTTAATTCACCACGTAGGTCAACATCCAGTAACTTGTAAAGTTCATTGGAAAGGCCATCTAAGCCAGGAGTTACCCCAAGTCGCAAAGCACGAATTGCGTCTCCCACTTCTTGACTTTGAATATCACTAGTAACCAAATCAGTGATTGATTGTGGAAGGTCAGGGATCTCCAAGTGAGATAGGTAGGTAGAGGTTTCAGCTACCTGTGAGCTAATGGGACCAAACAATTGTCTGGTATAATCAGCTACATACCTCTGAATATCTAAAGAATCAGTTAATTCTGTCATATTACCATCAAATAGGGTCTCAAAAACTTTACTATCCACTCATTTAGAGCAGCTATCAAACGGGCAGACAGCATGATAGGAACCTGAAATTCCAAATTGTTGCTGTTGTTGTAAGAAGGAAAATTATTTGGAATGATATGTATTAAGTTCCTGTTTAAGCTGAGCAATTTGAGCAGTAAAGTTATGACTGGTAGATTAAGATAAAGTAAGAATTTTTTGTAACTGACAGCGCGTCCTATGGTAGTCAAAATATTGAATATTGTGAGATTGTTTACTAAAACGTTTCAACAAGTGCCGTAAGTCTGATTTGGTATCAGACCACCAGCCCCATAGGTCATCACAGAGAATGAATACCAATTTCCTGGCTTGAAAAATTAGCTTAAGTTGTGCCAACAACTGTAAATCATCCAACAATGCAAAATTAAATATCCATGAACCCGGACCAAAATGCCTTGTATGGGCGGCACCAAGGGTAATAGTTAAAAGATTATGGTCCAAAAGGCCGCAACCTGGACAGTAGTGGCAGAAAGTGGCAAATGGCGGGATCCAAAAAAAAATCATTACAGGTAGCCAGAGGACCCTTATGAAAAGTAGGGGTATGTGTATGATGTATCCTAAGGTATGCATCCTTCGTTTTTTTGCAGACTGCAACATTTGTTTTAAAAAACTGGTATCACAAAATAATTTAGTAATCTTAGAGGAGTGTGATTTATCTTTGATAGATAAGCCACAATTGAAGTCTCCTCCAAAAACAACATACTGGAAGGCGTAAAGATAAGGGCAAACAAGATTAATAAATCAATTCTAAGTGATTTAGACTGTGGTGTATAAATATTAATAATCCTGTATAGAACATTAGAAATACTGGCATCCAAATGCAAAAGTCTACCTGGGCATAAATCAAGTACTTTAAGAACAGAAACATCAGGTAAACTGAACAAAATCCCTACACCTGAACATGTCTCCTGGCCAAAGGACCAATAGGATAGGCCAGGAAACCATGCTCTTTGTGCTTTTGATATTTCAGGAAGGAAATGAAACCTCACATGCTGTAGCAAGATCACCCCAAAAGTAAGACAAGATAAAAAAGAAAAAATGAATCCCTCTTGGGCTGTCTTTTAATACTGTTGACATTCACAGTATTTATAGAAAAGGAGGGAGCCATAAGGTTGAGCAAAGAAAAAATCAGTTAAAAGATATCAAAACTTCACCTAGGTTTACCCCTCCTGGAAACATTGTCTTTATGCTTAACCTTAGCCTTCCTTTTTTGCGACCCCGGATTATCAAGGGGGACCTCTGCGTCTGTAGTTAATTCTGGATGAGAAGAAAGTACAGAGGAAGAGTCAGAATCTGTGTTTTCTGAGGGGTTATGCAGCAGGTCAAACTTATTGGCCAAAGGGATGTCATCTATCTTAAACGCCTAAGGAAAAGGTGATCCCAATTTTCTGGAGCCTCTTGTAATTCTAGGATGTGGGAAAAAGGTTTCTGTTGGGGAGGTGGGTCTATAGTACCTGCGGGAATAGCCGGGGTATCAACAGTGGACAGGGGAACCATTGCAGAAATACTAGGCAAAACAGGAGGGGAGGGAGGGGGGTCTGGTACAGGGACAACCATATCAGTGTGAAAGACAGTAGGGAGCACTGTCAGAGCAGTAGGGGGAGCAGCAGACAAAAGAAAATGCAATGGCAGCACCTCAGAAGAGAAAGGCAAAGGCTGTTCACTCTGGGGAGCAGAGGAAAAACTACGAATCTTGGAACGTTGTGTCACAGTGGTAAGTAGTCTCTGTTCCTTCCCATCAGCCAGCATGGGAGAGTTATGTGCAGCCCAAGTACATTGTTGAAAAGTGTGACCAGCTTCTTCGCAAAGAACACACTGAGGTTCCTCCACGCATTGAGAACCAGCATGGCCGAGTTCACCACAAACAGAGCATTTCACTACACCACAAATGCTACTAAGGTGGCTAGCAAATCCACATCTGTAACTATGCCTTAGGCTGACCAGGATGAAAGAACTCCCTATCTCTGCCTAACATAAAACTGTTAGGTAAATGTTGCACCCCCACATCAGTTGTTTTTAGCATCACCCTCACTTTCCAGGCCCCGTCCACAAATGCTCAGAATCAAAAATAGCCTTTGGATCCTTAAGTATTGTACAGCGCTGTTTCAACCATACAGTAAAGTCATTCAAACTGACTCCCTCATTATGGAATAGAATAGTAATATTTTTATGAGCAGGTTTAGTTAAAGGAACTGCACTAAATGGGGTCCATAAGGGTGACGTTTTCAGTTCATGAAATTTAGTCAAAAATTTCTCCAAACCCGACAAAGTTTTAAAGCTGACATCAAAATGAGTTTCGTTGGAGACATGGAGTAAAGCATGAATTTCATAGGCAGCAAATCTCATTGAGTCTTTAAGGAGAGTTCTTCCCACAAAGACCCGATCAGGCAGTTCAGTCATACCACCTAAGTACTGCAGTCGGACTGCATTATGTCATTTAGTCTGATGTGTAGGCACAGCAAAACAGGAGGCATAGGTCTTAGGAGCAGTAAAGCGTGAAAAAGTATCTTGTTTAGCAGGCGGCAGATTCGACCCAGGGTCCTGGGGTCTTAGACCAGGAGAAGATGGAGTAGGCAGCGAGGAGAGCTCTACAGGAGGTACAACAACTGGGAAATTCAAAACCCGGATTCTGAATAAGTTGGAATTCAGGAGGCAGAGAGGGCTCTAGGGGTCGTGGTAAGACAGGCGACCATGAATCAGGAGGAAAAACAGCTGTAGTAGGTTCCGTGGAAATCCGAATAGGCAAGGGACCAGAGCGCCAAGTTCCAACAACAGGGTCTTTTTCCAGCCTGCTGCACTGAGGGCTGAGTCTACTGACCAATCCGTGTTCTGGTCTCCAGGTGTAGGTGAAAGGTCTTGTTGTAGGCCTGGCTTGGAGACAGCCGGTAACGCCATTACGGGCGAACCCTCACCATCAGTAGAGACAGATTGTGCTACTACAGGCTGAGCAGGTAAAAAATGAGGAAGTGTCAAATCATTCTCTGAAGCATCAGTGGGCAAGGAAACTGCATTCTTACACTGTGAGTCAGCAGAAAGAACTCACAAAGTCATAGAAGTAGATAGTTTCAAAGCAATAAGTTCTGCTTTCTTTGCCAAATAACATTGTTCTTCCAGCACTAGCAAAGCATCAACAGCAGCCAAATCAGCAGGTAAAGAAACAGGAAGGTTTGCAGAAGTAGTCTCAGGACAGAGTATTGCAGTATCAACAGTTCTGATAGAAGGCATAGAGTTACCTTGTACTTCTGGATCCACAGGAGTAAAAAGTGATATTTCCAAATCCAATGGTAAATTGAGTTGAGTCACATTAGCAGCAGTAGATTCCTTAGGCAGTGTGGTCTCTTGCAATACAGAGACCTGGGAGGAGACCATCTCCCCTGCCTCCAACACCTCCATGTCCTCCACAGCTCCTCCATGGATGGCCATCTTGGCAGAATGCCAGGATGTAAGGGGACCCTACCACTGAGTAGGGGTAAATTGCTTCTTTATTGAAATAAAGCATGGAAAAAACATATCAAGAAAAACAGCAGCAAAAAGCACAAAAGCTTATACAAATCAACAAAGGTACTGAACAAAAAGCAAGTGATACACAGTTATCTTTTAACAAAAAGCATAAAAGAAAAGAAAGTAATCCGTCATTTAAATTTTATCATATGCTGAAACCCCTTCCACCAGATTTGAACTTTCCTAGTCCCATAAATCTGAGCATCTTTTAGATATACTCTATTTAATTCACAAATAACATAGTGGCTGAAGCCTAAAAAGTTGGCTTTTTGATACAAAACCACTGGCATCTAACTTCATAAACAAAATCTAAGACATGCTAGAAAATGTGTACAGTCGAGTATGAAATGTAGCAAGACATGGGGTAAAGATCCCAATACTAACAATTCATAAGAAATATGTTTCAACCATGGGAAGTGCCAGATAGTTGCCAAATACACCCATAGTTTAGAGGCAAAAGAACAATGAATAAAAAATGTTCCATGGTTTCTTCTTGTGCCGTACACTCTAAATAAGGACAAAACCTTTCTTCTTTCATTTTATACTTAGCTGTCCCTCTAACTTGTAACCGACCATACATTATCAGCCATTGCGTCTCCCACATGTAAGGGGGTAAACGGTGGTTATTTAATTGTGCTAACACCAGATGGGTCATAGTACCTGGGCAGTTTTTAAATTTGGGGGAATGAGGATAGATTTGAGAAATAATAGTGGACTATAGTTTTGTTGGAGAATTAATAATTTGTGATTTGGACAATTGCCACATATATAATTTCCGAACAATCGGTTTAAAGAAAAGGAGAGTAGAAAAGGAAATATTAGGTTTGGAGCCAATCAATCCATTTCGATGAATACTTG
Source organism: Neoceratodus forsteri (assembly GCA_016271365.2). Classification (NCBI taxonomy): domain Eukaryota; kingdom Metazoa; phylum Chordata; order Ceratodontiformes; family Ceratodontidae; genus Neoceratodus; species Neoceratodus forsteri. Next base: position 16,496,053 of record CM028129.1, on the reverse strand, counting down.
GATAGTAAGAATTTCAACCAGCTAAATTCTGGAATATTGGGGTTAAAGTACAGTTCAAAAAGAAAAAGCAAGAAAAAGGGAAGAACAGAAAACCACAGGATCTACCATCCCGATCCCTCCCTTGACTTTATCCAGGTAAGTATAATACCTTTTAATGGGATTTAACCTATTTCCCCAAAAACTGAAAACTAATACTGTACAGTTTGACTTCCAGGTTAGTTGGGACAGGGTACAGAAATGCCAAATATTGTAGGCAAGGTAACAGGAATTGTTTAAAAATCTGAACTCTCTTCAGTTTCGAGAATTTATAATGTTTCCACTTCTGAACTTTATTGTCCATTTTATTTAAAACTGCAAGCCAATTCTGCTCAGGTAAATTTTGGGAACTGAACAGAACCCCTAAAATGGAAATAGGTGTTGTAGTGAATGAAATAGTTCTGTGCACAAAGGGGGTTAATGCATTCGCTCCTATCAACAACCCTTTAGATTTTTGAAAATTAATTTTGGCGTTTGACAAGGTCGCATACCTGTGAAATAACTGAAAGAAAACTTCCAGCTGGCCTTGTTGTTTAAAAAATAAACAGATGTCATCCGCAAAAACTTGTATATTTCTAAAGGAGTCAGAAAAGGGAATGTTTGGACCCTCCCAACCAGAAACCGACTGTAAATGTCTAATAAGGGGTTCTAAGGAGCAAATATATAATAAAGGGCTCAGTGGACAGCCTGCCTGACACCAGCTTTTAGCGTCAACCTTCCCAATTTTCCCTTTAATAACTGGACAGATTATTGAATTAGAATATAAATTTTGTAAAATTGTAAGAATCTCAGGGCATTCCTAAAAGGCCAAGGTTTGGAAAAGGAATGAATGACTAACCCTATCAAAGGCTTTTCTAAGTCTAATGATAGTAGAATACCAGTTTGTTTGCTGTGATGTAATATTTCAAGAAAATCTCTAATATAACAAAGTACGAATGTATTCGTCTTTGAGAAACACCACAGAACTGAACTGGAGAAATCACTAGAGTAGCCCAAGATTGAAGTCTGTTATTAAGCAGCATCGCAAAGATTTTATAGTCAGAATTTAACAATGTGATAGGTCTCAGTTTTGATCTCACTTCTATCTCCTGTTTTTAAAGATATAAACTTGTAACCCTTTTGTGAATGCAGGATAGATCTGTCCTCCAGAAAGAAAGGAATTAAAAACACCAACTAAACAGGGAACCAGCTCATTTGCAAAAGTTTTATAAAAGGCATTAGATAACCCATCTACCCCAGGAGACACATTAAGCTTAAATTTAGAAATAACATCCACAATTTCTTGTAAAGAAAAGGGTTCAGAAAGAACAGCTTCCATTGAGGCATCAATGACAGGGCCTGTAACACCTTTCAGAAAATCCTGAAAGACGTCAGTTTGTAAGTCCATATGAGGACCTAAATTTTGGAAATGTCGGAATATAATATGACTTATATCCGAAGGGTCAGTATAATACTGTGAATTACTGACTAAACAATCTAGTGTAGAATTATCTCGTATGGTTTTACACAAACTATAGGGGTCCCCTATCACTGTTTTGGAAGTGTAGTTGTTAATTAAGGCTTGCAGGGATCTGGCTTTATCATATTGAAACTTCCTCATCTGTAATTTAACATGCTTAATTAAAGGAGATAAATCTTCTGAAGAAGTGTTAGCTCTAGTTAATAGAGACTGTAATTTTGAATGTAATGTGAGGTAATGAAGAAAATTATTATTCTGGGTTTTTTGTCCATAAGTTCTAAACCAATCCATGCAGTCTAGTTTAGTTTCTTCCCACCAGATCCCTAAGTCCGAATATAAACATTGCACGATAGGCGGGCAGTTAGAATTTGAACTATAGAATGTTTGACAAAGTCATTTTGTAATGATGAGGTATTTAGTCGCCATCTACTTTTGTAGGGCTTATAATTTACTGGGATTTCTATTGCAATTTTAAGTAGGAGATGGTCTGAAAATTCAAAAGGCTGTCTAGAAAACTGTGAAATATATATATTTTTGGAGGTGAAAAGGTAATCAATACAGGTACCAGTCTTCCCTTTATAAAATGTATTTTTAGGGGGGTTGGATTCTAAAGTATTGCAGACTCTGAGGTCTGCCTCTCTAATAACAGATTGTAAAAAGTTAGCATCACAATACATTTTTTTTCCACTAGATCTCCTGTCAGTAAGAGAACAGTTGAAATCCCCACCCCACAGTACTGGCCTGGTAGTGAGCAGAAAAGGTTGTATAGTTTTCATACACTTTATTCTGGCTGTTTTTACCTGTGGATTATAAATATTAATAAGCCTATATAGGACAGATTCAAGAAAACAGTCCACAATCAAAACCCTCCCTGGAATGCAGTCTATTAATTTATGAAGTTTAAACTGGAAGGTGGAAAAAGAATACCAATGCCGTCAGCTTTATCCTGACCAAATGACCAATATGAAGGGCCCAAGGCCAATCCTTTTTAAAGGCAGTAACATGTTCTTTAGAGAACATCCAAGTTTCTTGTAAAAAGCAAACAGTAATTCTAGAATTATGCAACATATGAAAATAGCCTTTCGTTTAGCTCCATTTAAAATGCTATGAACATTCAAAGAAGCCCACAGAAAACCCATATGAGTACCAAAAAAGAAGAATTTATTTTATTTTTTCTTCTTTTCTTTTCTTTTCCTTATAAGAACCTTGGGAGGGTTCCATGGGGTCTTGGGTAGAGATTTGGGAATCCGAATCCACAACATCCATTGCTGTATCCCCCCAAGAAGAAAGAAGAGAGAAAGGATTAGAAGTTTCCACTGAATCTGTAACTGCATCAGGTACTGATTTCACATTCCTCATGGACCTTCTAGGAGGCAGAGAGAGAGGGGTCAATTTGGGGGGTTCTATGCTCTGATCTAAAGTCTTAGCAATACCACCCAATTTCACACTTGGGACAAGCAGAGGGTCCTGCAAAGCAGAACTATTAGGCTGTACAGGCCTTGGCAATGATGAAGCGGGAGGGGAGAGAACTAAATTCATTGTCACAGGAGTTACAGGTTTTCTTACATCAAGAGGGGGTTCCCCAGGAAAAGTGGGAGGCGAATGAGAGAGTAGGACTTCTGTGCTTTCTGTAAAAACTGTTCAGTACAATTCCCTGATACTTTGTTTTTGCAGCCCACGGACAGGTGTTGAATGTGTGAGAACTACCCTCGCATAAATCACATTCGTTGGGTTAGAACATTGAATTAGTGAATGCCCATTTACACAATTGTCACATCTAGGACTATCACAAACACTAGACAAATGCATCCGTGAGCCACATTTATAGCAGGCCCTTGGCTGACCACTATAAAAACAAACACCTCTATCACGGCCTAGTAAGAAGGAGTTTGGGATATGCATAAAACCATTTTCATTGTGTCGTAATTTGACCTTATATTTCCATCCGCCTGTCCAAAAGCCCTCTGAGTCTAAAATAGGCTCTGGATCCCCTGTACATCACATTTATTGGACAACCAATATGTAATATCATCCACTGACACCCTTCATTGCGGAACATTACTGTAACAAACTTGATGGCTGGTTGAGAGGGGATAATCACAAGCGGGGACAAGGGAGAGAACCTTACCTGGGAATACCTAATCCAAAATAATTCTAACAAGGCAGCTGATCTAAAACTGACATCATAATTATCCTCTCCTGAAATATTGATGATGGCAAACACATCTCTAGGAGAAAAATGCAAGGATTCCTTAATTAAATGTCTCCAACATAGTTTCTATTAGGCCTTTCAGCCATGCCCCTGTATATCTAATGCTCAAGCGCATTCGCCTGGGAGCGGATTCACGTTTGTTTTTTGCAAATAAGTCAGATAATAAAGGTCTTTTATCAGATACAGCATTATGAGACTCTGCAGAAACATGACTAACAGTATCATTAGAGATATTATGAACCAAATCCCTAGAGTCCGAGCCCTCTTTTTTAGCAGATTGAACAGGCTTTTCTGGGTTCCACTTAGGGGAATGAGAGTTTATGTCAAATGAAGAATCCCAGGTTAAGTCAGCAGCCCATTCTCCTGAAGGAGTTTGTTTCCACCCTGCTGCCATTAAAGCTGAAGCAGGAGTCCAGTCACTCTCATGAGTAGAAGAGAAGCCAAAATATCAGAGTTAGGCATAATGGGCTGAGGAACAGAACATTTAACCTGCTGCAAAGATGTAGAAGTTCCCCATATTTTGGTCACCAAAAGAAAAAACAGTTGCTTCCTCCTGTTCATTTGGCTGTTTTGATAAATAATCTGAGCAGTGGAAGAAGAAAAACAAACCCTGCTTGTTTAGTCAGTGTTGGAGCAGTTCCCACCACATACTTTTCCCTGGTTTCAGTTTCTTTGTTTATCTTGCTGCAGTCCATTTTCCCACTTCCAACAAATTCCCCAAACTATTGGAAACAAGTAGCGCTTCAGTGCTAGGCAGGAGACCCCAACTGACCTGTTTTTGTGTGGAGCAGAAATTTTTCGATCTTTGAACTGCCATTGCTCCTGCAAACAGCAGAAACACCATTCTCCAGCTGAATCCTTCCGTGTTCAGTAGCGTGACATCATCCACAGGCAGTGCAGGTCTTAAAGGGCAACACCATCTATAGGTTTTGTACAAGAAAGTAGCTGAACAGACTTTAAAGGCAGCATTTTTACTTTTTCAGGCTCTGTAGGGCTTACAGGAACTTTTGAATCCTCAGAAGAAGATAAGGCATCCAGAAATAACTCTGCATCTTCTAGCTCTGCTGAAGGAAAATTAACCTTTGCAGAATCCTTGTCTATGGTCTCCTTCACATCTGCAGACTGAACGTGCTATAGCTCCCCTACATCGTCCATCTTGGAAAGCTGACCAGCACTCCTGCTGGCGGCCATGCACCATCAGAGTAGGGGAATTTCCCCGGTGTCCTGGCCAAATTTCCCTCATTCACTAAAAATACCACCAACAGCTTAATCTGGTTCAAGGTCAGTTGGCATTCATCTGCATCCCCCTCCCCCAGGTCGTGCCTGAAAATAGGCAGGATTTATCTAGTGCACTTACCCGGTCAACTAAAAACTAAATAAAACACCAACACATGCTCGGGGCATTATGGTTTCTAACCATAACGTCCCACCCTGTATAGAGTGACAGGCATCAGGGGTATGCCTTTGGATTACTGACTGTAATGCTTATGCCATTCCAACCCCACCCCCCACCCTGCAGCCACTGACTGGCATTGAGCTGTGCCTTGGACTCTTCAGCCCCACAGTTCACCCCATCCTATATTGCACCCATTTCAGTGTATGTCCTTATGGAGTGGGGTGACTGTAAAGCCGAACACCCCAAGGCACACCTCAACACTTGTCAGTGTCTGCAGGATAGGGTGAGGTGAAATGGCATGAACGTTATGGGTGACAACCCAAATGCATGGCCCAATGCCTGTCTGTCTCTGCAGGGTGTAGGTGGGATTGGTGTGAAGTTCAGTACTTCACTGCCATTCCTACTCTGCATCTGTCTAACTCCTGCATTTCCAATGCTAATACCAGCAAGCAAACATTCGGCATTGACAAATGCTTGTTTATATAGATATGTTAAGATACCAGTGTTCATATTTAATGGAACTGACTGTGCCTCTAAAATCGCATTAAGAACCCTCATCAGCTCTTCTGTGCAATAGTATCTTATTAGTTTTATAATTTCATTAGAAAGAACATCCGGTCCTGGGGATTTATTCCCTGCTAAAGAATCAAGAGCCCTCTGGACTTCTGTCTTAGTTACAGGTGTTACTAGGTTGTTTGTCTCAGATTCTATTAACTTTGGTATTTCTATAGCTTCACAAAAGGCTTCCCAGTCATCTCCCTTCATCTCTAATTGTTCATACATATCCTAAGTATATTTTGTAACAATATCTTGTATCGCCTGTATCTTGGTCTGCACAATACCATTACTGTCTCTTAGACTTTGCGTATTTTTTTCTTAGTATGCGCTTGCCAAGTTTCGTATGGGCATATCGATTCTAAATTCCCTTGCATATTAAATTGCTGCTGAAATTTCAAAAAAATTAGCTTTTTAATTATGATATTCCAGCATATCTTGTTTAAGTTTAGAAATTTGCTGTGAAAAATCCTGTCCAGTTTCATAAGATATGGTTTTTAACTGTTGCAATGTTTTCTGACGATGCAAGTACTTTAAGAAATTGTCCCTTGACTTGTATCTACCATGCTCTTTACATCGTTTTTGTAAGTCCCTTTTTGTATCCTCCCACCACATAATATGATCCTCAAAAAAATATAAAATGATTTTCGTGCCATTAAAAAATCTTGAAGTTTATTCCTGAAATTTTCTTCTGATAATAAAGATGTATTTAGCTTCCAGAAACCCGAACCTTTCCCTCATTCTTTTCTGGGTCAATTCTAATTGAAACTATTTTGTGATCAGAAAACTCTACCACTGTTGTCTCAGCTTTATTAATCTGTAAGTACATGGGGGTAAATATATAGTCTATTCTGGATCCTAAACTGCTCTTATGGAAAGCTGGTGTTTCTGATTTAGTGTAAGAAAACACAGCATCACTAAGATGTGCCTGCCGAACCAGCTGAGGCAACATATTAGAATCACAATACTGATTGCTTGTTTTAACTTTTAGCGGACAATTAAAATCTCCAGCAAAAAGAATAATAAATACTGTCTGAAGATATAGTTGAATAAGTTTCAACAATTTGCACCTCTGGGCTTTAGATCAAGGTGTGTAGTAGTTTATCAATCGGTATGGGGAATTTTGTAACAATACATCTAAAATTAGAACCCTGCCGAGCAAGTTTCTGTTCCCAAGGACCAAAAAGAAGGCCCTAGATACCAATTTATCTGTATCTCATTTAGCGTATGTAGCCTTGTATCTTGTAAAAAGACCATTCCAATGGGTAGATATGATAAAAAAGAGAATACTGTCCATCTTTTCTCAGCTCTCTTTATACTGTTCGTATTAATAGTATGGCAGGAGAGAGATTCTGTCACTTTGTGTTTACTTAGTGCTGTCTTTCCTGCTTACTTTCTCTGTATTTTTTTATTTCACTTTGGCCCTGCGTTTTTGTTGCCCTTTTGGGTGCCCTTTCCCTTCTGTGTCCATTGTGCCTTCTGTCACTGAGGAATCTACAGAACAGTAGTCAGACTCATCTGATTGTTCAGATTGTAACACTTAAAATTAATTTGCTGTAGGTATCACTACTTGAATCACTTCTTTCTGCCCTCCCGCTTCTTTACTCTGCTGCCTCATCACCCTGCCTCCCAATTTTTTAGGCGCGGGGGGGCATCTCCTGTCCTGAAGACCCAGCTAATGAGGAAAATGTCCTCTCTCTCTGCTAATTTCTTTCTTGTAGATACTTTATTCTTGTGAGACACACTTCTCAGTTGATCTTAGTGTGCTGTCTTCTATCGGGGAAGGAGGGGGTTATCAGGAACAGGGTCTATCCTGGGGAAGGGGGAGGATCTTGTTCTGTGAATATAGGCATTACTATGTTGCGTTCCCTATTTCTCTTTGCAGTGGCAATTAATAACTTCTGTTTTGTACCATCTGCTGATCTGGTGTGTTATGAGCTGCCTTCTTGCAAGTTTGAAATGTTTGTCCATCCTCTCCACATAGATTACATTTGCTTTCATTAATACATTCCATTCCCAAATGCTCCAGTTCCCCACACACTGTACCTCTGCTTTTATCACATACACTGCTTAAATGTTCTAATGACCCACATCTGTAGCACATCTTAGGCTGGCCTGCATAAAACAAAATTCCCCTATCCCTCCCTATGAAAAATGAATTGGGTAAATGCACTGGTCCAGTGTCCATCATTCAAAGCATTATTTTCACTTTCCAACTACCTGTCCAAATATTCTCTGCATCCAGTATGGCTTCTGGGTCCTCAATAATTATACAACATTGTTTCAACCATATTATCAAGTCCTGTACACTAACTCCATCGTTCCTGAAAAGGACTGTGATAGTTTTGTGCACTGGTCTTGTCAATGGAGTAGACATAAAGGAAGCCCACAATGAAGACTTTTTCAGGGTGTTGTATTTCTCCCCAAATCTCTCCAAACCTTGTGTAGTTTTAAAGCTGACATCATACATAGTTTCACCAGACACATGAATGAGTGCACAGATCTCCATGGAGAAGAATTTCATGAACTCCTTCAAATGTTTTTTGGCCACGTACAGTCTGTCTGGTAAATTTTCCAAGCCACCAATATATGTTAGTCTGACCGCATTTTGTATTTTTGCTGAATAAATAGGCATCTTAAACAATGATGCATATGTTTTCAGTGCCATTTTACTAATTAACTTTAAGGGTTGCTGCGGTGTGGTGGCAGAGCCCTCAGGGCTTCCCCCTTCATTTTGATGTGTCACGGTGTTTAGCTTTTGTAAAACAGGGTTTTGTGTCAACTCAAGTCTAGAGGGAATTTCTAACTCTGACATCCCAACAGGAGATGCAGTATTTTGCCTAACAATAGTTTGGGATTTCTCTATTCTTGGTATTTTAGTCAGGGAGTCCCCTGAAACCTACTGATCTGATTTTTTGTTTAGTGTCCAGCCAGCCACTTCTAAAGCCATCGTGGCTGACCGTTCCTCCTCAGCAGGTGCTCCATAGTCTCCCCAGCACGTCTCAGGCTGAGTTGCTGTTCATTCTTATTTGCCATTCCTGACGTTATAACTGTGGATTTGTTCGGAGCTCCATGGCCTGTTTCAGATCCTTCAGTGTTTTCTACTCTATCTGCCCAGCTGAGCGGCCTGCTCTTTGATGAGTCTGCGTCATCTAAGCCCAGCTGTTTGCTTTTTCCTGGACTTTTTAGCTTGTCAAGTTTCAGTGCTTGTATTTTTAATTCCAGTTGTGCTTTCTGTTGAAAAAACTATCTTCCTCTTTTTCAAACATTCACCATAACTGAGCTTCTTCATCCGATGCCAGGTCAGTGTAAGTATCAGTTAATTTCCCACTGTCTTCATGTTCAGAGTCTGAATCTTGTTCATTCCGTGAGTTTAATTCCTCCTCTGCCTGAGTCTGCTGTTTTGTCCCAGACTCTGTTGTAATATTTGTGTCTAAAATTTGCATTGTTTCTTCACTAGTTCAAAATCTCCTGGCTTGCCACAGTATCTTCCATAACAACTTTGTTGCTCTCTCCCAGCATGTCCATCTCCTCCACACCCTCCAGCACTCCGTCCGCCATCTTGGCCAACTGCCAAGTGGGACAAATGGTTCCCCCTACTATCAGCAATGCAGTAGAGGAATGTCCCCGGTGCCCTGGCCAAATTTCCCCCATTCACTAAAAATACCACCAACAGCTTATTCTGGTTCAATTGCAGTTGGTTACCATCTCTATCTCCTCTCCCCCAGTCACCCCTGAAAAAGGGACTTCTAGTCCCAGTGGGCCTACCGGGTCAATAAAATTCAATAAATAAATAAAATAAATAAATGCACTAAAATGGCGGGCCTGGCAGCCGAAAATTATTTGACCATGAGGGGGCAATTCAAACACTTATAACTCAGGAACAGTACAATATTTTTTCACCAAACAAAAAGTGGCACATTCCTTTAGTAAAGGGATTTCTATGTCCCAAATTGCAGACCAATCAACCACACAATGGCTGTGCATCACCATGGACAACACAGTGCACAAAAGTAGCAAAAACTGCAGTTTTGTCGCTTCGCTGTGCAAAAACTGTATGTCCGACTGAAATTAAAATTGGTAAATGAAAAGAGGTGCCATTCCAGACCATGTGTACTGAATGTTATCTGAACCTGTTCAACAGCTGCACATCGGCACAACCAGAAAACTGTGCAGGAGTGCCAAAAAGAACATTTGTGTTGCTTCGCTGCACAAGAACCGTATGTCCGACAGAAACAAAAATTGGTAAAAGAAGAGAAGTACAATAGCAGATCATGTGTCCAAATTTTGTGAACATCTGTTTAATGGTTGCACAGTGACACAAGCAAACAGCTGCGGTGGAGTGGCGAAAAGTACATTTTTGGTGCTTCGCTGCACAAAAACCATATGTACAACTGAAACGGAAATTGATAAATCAACAGAACTGTGATGCCAGACTGAGTATTTCAAATTTCAGGCAAATCTGTTCAACAGTTGTAAAGTTATAAACGCACAAAAAATGTGACGTTTAACATTGAAGTGCCTAGTGAACCCTAGAGATAGGGCGCTATCATGGCAAAACACACATCTGTGACACCACGACTAGGCATCCAGGAGATATGGGCCCAGCAGCACAATGGAATGGTACAACAGAGTCTCAGAGGAAGAAACACCCTGGACAATGCTTTGCAGACATGTTGCCACACAAGCAAATCTTTTCACACTGCACATATATATTTTTCCATTGACTATAATGGTAGAGAAAAAGAAGGGGCATAACTGTTCAAAGGAGCAATATTTTTTCACAAAATCTTCAAAAGGCAGCATCACAGCCCAGGACCCATGCACACAAATCAATCAGAACCCACTGAAATGGATTCTTGTTGCACAGAAAAAAATATGAACACATTGTTTTCACAATGCACATATATATTTTCTTATTGACTATAATGGGACACTAAAAAATGGGAGCTAAAAAGTTTAATAACTTTTGAATGGATTAATATTTTTTCACCAAACAAAATGTGGCCTATTCCTTGAGCCAAGCGCTTTCTACATGCCAAGTTTTGTACTGGCAGACCACACAACGGCCAGGCAGTGCCACAGACAAAATCCAAAAGAAGCCCACAAAAGTGGTGAAAAGTGCATTTTTGAGCGTTTTGCTGTGCAAAGGGCCCAGCAGCACAATGGAATGGTACAACAGAGTCTCAGAGAAAGAAACACCCTGGACAATGATTTGCAGCCATGTAGATGCACAAGCAAATCTTTTCACACTGCACATATATATATTTTCCCCTTGACTATAATGGGAGACAAAAAGTAGCATGACTGCTCAGCGAAGCAATATTTTTTCAAGAAATCTTCAAAAGGCAGCACCACAGCACAGGACCCATGCATACAAACCAATCAGAACCCACTGAAATGGATTCTTGTGCAGAAAAAAAATGTGATCACATTGTTTTCACAATGCACATATATATTCCCATTGACTATAATGGGACACCAAAAAATGGCATAACTTGTGAATGAAGTAAGATTTTTTCACATAATCTTTAAACAGGAGCACCACAGCCTAGCACCCATGTATACAAAACAATCTGAACCCAGTCAAATACAGTCTTGTTACGCACTGAAAAATGACATTGCCACTGTTTTCACAATGCACATATATATTTTCCCATTGACTATAATAACAGAACAAAAATGGCATAACTTTGGAACGGAGCAAGATTTTTTCATGAAATGTTCAAAGGGCACCAGCACAGCCCAGCACCCATGCACACAACCCAATCTAAACCCATTCAAATACATTTTTCATTGCCGGTGGGAGCGTGGGGCCCAAATGGCCCCACGCTCCCACCACATTGCCCAGCACTGCATAACAATGTACTTCTGCCATAACTTCAGAGAGGGTCCCGTGCTCCCAGCACATTGCCCAGCACTGCATAACAAAATACTTCTGCCTTACCTTTTGAGAGGGCCCCGTGCTCCCACCACATAGCCCAGCACTGTATAACAAAATACTTCTGCCTTACCTTTTGAGAGAGCCCCATGCTCCCAGCACATAGCCCAGCACTGCATTACAATATACTTCTGCCATACCTTTTGAGAGGGCCCCGCGCTCCCACCACATAGCCCAGCACTGCATAACAAAATACTTCTGTCATACCTTTTGGAGAGGGCCTCCCACGCTCCCACCATAGCCCAGCACACTGTATATAACAAAAATACTTCTGCCTTACTCTTTGAGAGAGGGCCCCGTGCTCCCACCACACAGCCCAGCACTGCATTACAATATACTTCTGCCTTACCTTTTGAGAGTGCCCTGCATTCCCAGCACATAGCCCCGCACTGCATAACAAAATACTTCTGCCATACCTTTTGAGAGGGTCCTGCACTCCCACCACATAGCCCAGCACAGCATAACAAAATACTTCTGCCTTACCTTTTGAGAGAGTCCCGTGCTCCCAGCACATTGCCCAGCACTGCATAACAAAATACTTCTGCCATACCTTTTGAGAGGACCCCACGCTCCCACCAAATTGCCCAGCACAACATAACAATATACTTCTGCCTTACCTTTTCAGGTGTCCTATACCTTATAATGGGATCTTCCTGTGCACCAAAAAATGTGCTTACTATGGTTTTCACAATTCACATATATACTTTTCCATTAACTATAATGATCACGCACCACAATTCAGCAACCATAACCGCCACTGACATGGAAATTGTCGCAATCTAAGATCTATGATTAAGCTTTCCACATTCCAAATTTCAGGCCAATCGGATGCACAGTTCAAAAGTTATTAACATGGAACAAACTAGATATTCATTTTTCAGAGTTGCATAATTCTGTACCTGTTGAAGTTTTACACACCAAACCACTGAAAGGCACCTCCGTGACACTAGGGCTACCTACCCTATAAATTTCAAGCCAATAGCACCATGCATAATCCTATGGGCAAAACAATAAGTATGTCACTCAATATCTTCGCAATTAATTAATTTTCCAACACCTAAACAGCATCAGTCACATCTCTAAGACATCCCCTCAACACCCTCCAATTTTCAAGAAAAAGACCAAACCATTTCAGAGATATCTAAATTTAAAGTTTTATCACTTTTAAAAATTCTTTGGTAGGGAGAGTCGGCCACGACCTTGTGACCTAAGATCATTTTCGTCCATCAGGGGACATCTGGTCATGAAATTTGAGCTATCTGGTCCTTCTCAGGGAGAGCTGGTCCTGAAAAAATCTGCCCATCTGGTCATGAAGTGGTGAAATAAGCTTGCAAACGAAAACAATCTCGTGACCAAAGAATTTGCAGGCTCGTGATCAAAGATCATTAGCGACCCACGACCAAAGATTTTCAAAGTTTAAAACTCTATTTTTTGACACAACTGAATGAAACCACAGGCATGGGTCAATAGAGGAAAGCACCCTGAACAAAACTCATCCTTCCTTTACTTCAGAAATCACCCATAGAAACATAGAATTTGACAGCAGATAAGGACCGCTTGGCCCACCTAGTCTGCCCATTTTTCTACCTATTGACACTGTATTGAAATCTGTCAATGGGATGAGATATTTGTTTCTTTCCAACCGCAAACTGAAAACAAGATCGCAGCCATCACGACCGATAAATTTCTCGCGACCAAAGATTTTTTGACCATGATCCTGCAAATTCTTTGGTCATGAGGATAGACCAGATGGCCAGAACCCCATTCTTCTTTCACAAAACAACTATATAAATTTTGCCATTGACGTATAATGGGAGCTAAAAACATTAATAACTTTTGAATGGATTAATATTTTTTCACCAAACAAAAAGTGGCATATTCCTTCACCCAAGCACTTTCTACTTGCCAAGTTTCAGACCAGCACACCAGATGGCAGCCACGCAGCACCACAGACAAAATCCAACAAACTGCCCACAAAACTGGCGAAAAGTGCATTTCTGAGCATTTCGCTGCGCAAAAAAAGTATGTCCGACTGAAATGCAACTTGGCAAATCAAGAGACCTACCATGGCCCTCTGCACATACCACGTTTCATGCAAATCCATTGAACAGTTGCAGAGTTATTAACGCACAAAATTTAAAGTTTAACATTAAAGTGCCTACTCAACTATAACTATAACTGGCGGAAGAATTGCGCCTTATAATAAATATATATATATATATATATATATATATATCACTCACATTTACACACATACATACATACACACATATACAGTATACACACATATAATATATATATGTGTATATACACACACATATATATATATATATATATATACACACATATGCATACATTCACATATACTGTACCTACAAATACACATACACACATATCTATGCACACACACATATATGTACACACACACACACAAACATATACACACATATACACATATGGCATACACAGAGTTTAAAGTGAAATTTACTCAAAGTAAGCAAATGTTTCACACAAAATGTAATATAAAACTTAGCGTGAGACATTTTCCCAACTATACTCTCAACCAGTTAATATACTACATAAACTTTAAAGCATTTAGTGTTGTAAGAGGGTTTAATAAATGATAATATCAATTGTAAATATAAGTGTGAAACAAAAAAAACAAAAAAACAAAAATACTTGTCAAGGACCCCCAAGAAAATGAGACCATGAGCCTGATATGTACAGATTTCAATACAGTGTCAATGTATAACAAACATGTACAGAACCAGTCTATAGAATCTAAATAAAAACTGAAAGGAAAAAAATTCCTCAGCCCCCTCCCCCTCCCACTTCGGTGCTTAAAATAACTGACTTTAATAAGCCATATCATGGACATGTTAAAAGCAGAGTATCGCAATCCCTTGTTTGGGAATTTTTTGTTCAAGATGCAAATGATGAGTCAATTGCAATCTGCCAGGTTTGCCATGTGCGTGTGAGTGAGGTAAAAAGGGGAGACATCTGGGCACGGGAGGACAGCATACACATCTTAAGACTAGACACTTGGCACTGTGGACCCAGCACAAGCTGGCAGCTAATACCACAGTGGGGCGTTCACCCTCATCATCGGCAACCATAGAGAGCATGTTATCCCCTTCCATGACTGTTAAGTCCAGTAGTAAATTAAACGTGTGCAGTAGTGAGGTAATAAGAGCAGAGGATTACTACAGGCATGATGAGGTGGAGGACCATAATGACTTTGAAATGTTGTCCAGTGCTGGTGAGAGTAGCAGTTTTTGTGGTGGTGGTGGTGGTGGTGAATGCAGTATGTCTAGTGCAAGTGGTACATCAACCCCGGTTGGCAAAATCTGGAAAAAATAACATAATTTCTGGGTTTGTCATCATCACCTGTGCAACCGCCTTCATCAAATGTCCACACTCCACCCCCTGCCAATGCCATTCATCACAGAGCACAACCATTTGTGATCACACCCTGTGTAAAATGTTTAAGTCAGCCCACGTTACAGAGTGTTTTTGTGCATAAGCTGAAGTACCCCGCCCGAATTATAGTGTCATGTGAACTTAATGTTACTGTAGCAGAAATGCTAGCAATTGATCTTTTGCCCTTCTCCTTTGTGGAGAATTTTGGGTTCTGGTGGTTTGCTGCACGTGCCTGTCCAAAATGGAAAGTCCCATCCGGGACATACTTTTCTACCCGTGCTGTCCCCGAGTTGTTCCCCACTGTCTCCGATTCAGTAAGACATGCCCTTCAACATTCCTTCTCTCCATTCATCCATTTAAGTATGGATATGTGGACAAGTGGCAAAACAGCGGGGAGTTCATATCTGTGTATAACTGCACACTGGGCATAGGTGCCGGGGGTTGTTTGTGATGTTGTTGGTGTGAATAATCAGTGCAGTAAGGTGGATTGTCACGGTTGCAATCTTCCAGGAATTCGACAGCATGCAACAATTGCTATGCACAATGTGACCTGTTCACACATTGGTGAGAACGTGTTGGACGTGGTACTGACTGAAACTGACAAATGGCTAAACCCTCAGTCCCTGAGAGCTGGGTTCAAAACAAGTGACAATGGGTCAAATGTGGTGAAATGCATCACAAATGGTGTTTTTTTTGTGTTCAATGCATGGCCCACTGTTTAAATCTTGTGGTTCTGGAGATTCTGCAGCACCCTGATGTAAAGGAAATGCTGACTGTTGCATGACATATCTGCTCTCACTTTTCAAGATCTGGAAAGGCCCGTGACCAACTGCGGCAGTTGCAGATACAAAACAGCCTGCCTCAGCACCGCTTGAAGCTGGAAGTTGCCACCCGATGGAACTCCACTTTATACATGGCAGAGAGGTTGTATGAACAATACAAAGCCATCTCAGAATATCTTGTGATGCACACTAGCCGTGACAGTTCCGGGGCCTCCATTTCTATGATGACTGAACAGTGGCTCCTCATGGACTCTGTAATAACAATTCTGCAGCCTTTTGAACATGCCACACAGGCAGTGAGTGGCGAGTCTGCCTCCATTAGCCAATCAATTCCACTGCTGCGGGTGCTGAGGCAGACATTGGTGAATGTACAGCTTAGCCTTGATGTTGCCGGAGACAGTGGTAGCAGTATGTTGCTGCAACACATGCTGACAGTATTCAACCATAATCGTCACATTGTGATCATTCAGCGTAGTGACAACTTTGCCATAGCAACAATGCTGGACCCATGATACAAACAAGGAATTGCATCAGTACTGGAGGGAGGGCCTGAACAGGTAAAAAATATCAGTGGTTAACTGGTGCGCTTGGTTCATGGAGCACAGAAGTCACGTGCCAAGGTCAGAAAACCTCAGCAGCATAATCTGGCTGAAGGTGTACCTGGAGGACCATCAAGCATATCCTACAAGGGGAAGGGGAAGGGGGCTGCGGTTCCAGGTAGTCTGTCATCCAAAGTGGCTGGCGTCAACCTGCTTTGGGATGCTTTGTCCCAAGTGGGTATTTGTGAAATAAATGATTCGGGAGAACAGGATAATGCATCAACAACTGGACTTAGTGCGGCACAAAGAATGGTTGAGTCATATTTGTCTGAAAACAGGCATCTGACAATAACTGAAGATCCTCTTTTGTACTGGAGTGGAAAGGTCAGTGAATGGCCAGAGCTGACTTCAGTGGCACTGAAGTACCTCACATGCCCACCCTCCAGTGTACGTGTCGAGAGGGTATTCAGCTCAGTAGGTGCAATAGTCAGGGATCATCGGACAAATCTGTCTCCTGCAAATGTTAGTTTGCTAACATTCATTAAAATGAATGAGAGGCACATACCAGCACAGACTGCAACCTTGGTATTCATACCCCGACCTAGTCATGGTGGTTTTGGTGATGTGGAAATGGACCATCCTGGTGGCACTGGCAGTGGCTGCCTGAAACGGCACACCACTGACGTAGATGATGACCCAATGGAGAAAGAATTTCCCAGTGGTCAGACTTCAGACATAGATGACTGTGAGGGAAACTTTCTTTATGAGAATGATGATGTGGTTAATGTTGGCAGGTTTTAACTGAAGTTGTTAAAAGGCAGTGTGCCACACCGGACCACCAACACCACCACCGAGACTGATGTTAGCCACTGCCACCACTGCCACCATGAGTCATTCTGACCCCCAGACCACCACCACCGGGACTGATGTTAGCCACTGCCACCACTGAGCATGAGTCTGTCTGGACCACCACATCCATCAGCCACAGACACAAAGCTTCTTACTATTTAAACCATAAAGTGAGTATGTGTTCTCATGTTTGTTATGCTGCTTCACTTCCTGTAGTTCTATGTTTTGTTTTCTGTAGCTTTTCAGAGCTGCAATGGTAAAACACATATGGTACACTTATTTTCTTTTTTTTACAGGTTAACAAATAAACCTCTCCATTGCTAAAACTCGGCTCGGTGGGAATGGTACTGCAGCTGTACCATACAGAGAGGAAGCTAAGGAATATCCATGTGAAATCCATTCTGATAAGTATGAAGATTTTATTTAATCCATTTCATTGTTTTGGAAAGACTGCAGCAAATATTGCACACAGGTTGTGTTAGTTGATAAGATGTGGATGAAATGTAACTTGACTTGAGATTGAGATCCAGGGAGGGACAAATAACAATTAAGTTGTAAGAAGTCATTCAATTCTTTTTTTAGGAAACTTCCAGATGCTTTGTTGTTCTGTCAAAGTGGCCTTATCCAAAAAAGTTCTTCAACATCATCAGGCATCCCCTTCCCGTGGGCTTGGGCACACATGCAACATGCAGAAGTCATTTCATTAGATGACCATGACCATCGTTAACAACAACTGGACTCCAGAAGGATGCAGATGAAATCTGTGAAGAAGTAACAAAATAAGAAACCATTACAGACAAACCTGCAAAAAACGATTCCCCCCACCCCCCAAAAAAAATACTTACCTTCCTGTGCTTGAGAGTTAGCTGTTTCCAATTTCAATGCAAAATTCTCATTGAGCACTGGAATGTGCACACCAACAGTTTCTGTGACCTGTGATACAAAACAATACCATGAGTACAAAGGGTGTCAGTTGGCATTTTACTGTATGGGACTGTATAAATCTGCAGAACTGAAAAATGCTACATAAATTCACTGCCATTAAGTAAGTGGCAGAGATTGTGGTGGTGGGGGGTGGATTTGTCAACACAGAAAGGGGACTTGGTTTACACTCAGAGAGAAGTGAGAAGATCCGTTTTCCTACATGGGACAGTGACCCACAGGGTGTAGAAAGTTGAGGTTATTGAAAATAGGATGGATCATAATGACCTATATAGCCCAGTTTCTTAACGCAGCGATTTTGTCATCAAAGAAGCACAAAGGTGTTCTGGATTGACAACTATCTGACATTTTTCACAATCCCCCACTCAAAAAAGAATACAGACACCAACTTGCTGCACTATAAGACTGCACCACAGAATTTAGCCTCTATGCCAAGCTTCAAGCTGCATTCTTTCATCAGGGTCTTTCTAGAGTACAGTACCACAATACATTTCCTTTCCCTTACCCTCCCTTCCATCTGAATACACCCTGACCCACTTTCTGCCCTGATATCATGATATTTAGGGCTTGATTAAGTCAAACTGTTTCCAAAGTTCCTCCCCATGGACCAAGTTAAACTTTTTCAATGCCAAAAAAAGACTAGCAGTGCATTCCATGGCTTTGAACAGATGTAATATGGGGTGGTATTATACATTGCTCATTCTTGTATTCTATGATTGTAGTATGTTCACCTATTAATTTATGAGGCTATGTTGAATTTTGCAAATGCAGGCTCATAACTTTTGTAATATTTAATATTTGTACCCCAACATTTCAACATAGCTATTTTGAAACAGTGACTCATGAATGTGACAGCTGTCATTTTTCAACTCCTGCCCATTATGTGTGTTTGCAGCCCAAAATCTGATTTTGCAAAGCCTGCACAACATCACCTTTAGGCCAGGAGTTAAACATTTTCTCTGCCATTCTTTATGAAGCAGGTTCATCACAAGGCTGTGTAGAAAATTTAGTGTAAAAATATTTAAAAAAAAATATTTTTAATATTTTAAACTCAGATTCCTGTCCTGCAGCCCTATTGGCTCTGGCCAGAATTTGTTTATATTAGCTGATATGCAAGGGAGGAAAAGGTAGACAGTAAGAGAGGACTGAGAGCCAGTGAGAGGCAAAAAATTGTGAGATTGTCAGGTTGATCAAGTCTGAGGTCTCACAGGAAGATTTAGTAGCGCAACCAGACAGACAAGAGACAGGAAAGGAAAGAGCTGATCTTTGCATTGAAACACATTCTCCATAACAACTGGAACAGGGTCCTATTCTACCCTGTCACAGCCTTCTGAGTACCGTCCATCAGACAACATAGTCCAGGGCAACCAGCAAATAAAAACCTCCAGTGAAGCTGCAGGAGAGCAGGGGCACCGGTCTCTGCTGTTGGAATAAACATTCCTTCTCCTGTAGGTAGAAGTTCTCCTCTTCTGCCAGAAGCCCCATCAGGTCCATTCATTTAGTGTGCAATGCATTCTGGTGTTGCAAATACGCCTGCAGTAATGGGTCCAGTGTCTGCTCCTTAGAAGCAGGTGATAAATCCGAGTGGTTCAGTTTCTGGTATTCCAGGGGGATCCTCATGCAAAACAGAGTCCAGTAAAGGCAAATGTTCCGACAGGCAATGTCGTTGTGCAACTGCCACTGAAACAGATGCCAGCTCTGCCATTGCGAGGAACAGTGCAGCAGCAGCACCCCCTACTGCAAGAGTAGGGAATGTCCCCAGTGCCCTGTCCAAACTCCCTCATTTGCTAACAATACCAACAACAGCTTAATCCGGCTAAATATCAGTTGGTTTTCTTGTATTTCCTCCTCCCCAAGATAAGGATGCAAATAAAAGAATTGTCTATTCGTCCATTCCCGGTCAGCATAAACTAACTAAACTATCTAAACTAAAATCCCCAAAGTGGTCCGGGAGCAGTACTGCCACAGTCTTTTTTAAATATCTGTACTTTCTAGAGAGGGGTGTGCCACTGTGAGGGTGCTGTGATTTGGGCGCCATCATGTGGGTGCTGAGATAAGGTTGTGAGTGACAGGGGTGTGCTGGATCTCACAGTGTCCCACACTCAGACTGTTGTCAGTGTCCATACCATTCTCCTGCTCTTCACGGCATGTCTGCCACTGAGTTGGTTATATTTCATTTCAGGGGGTCCAAAGCACCCTGTGTCAGCAGGTTCTGAGTGTGATGCCACCCTGCAAAACTCAAGTTTTCTGCTAGTTGTCCTTGTGTGCTATATGTTCAGGCCATGCTATGTCAAGCCACGATTGTAATGGGCAACATTGTGCTTGAACCCTTATGTAGGTTCTGTGTCATGTTGGGAACTTGTTGCCTCCTGCTATCCTGGCCTGTACCTTGCTCTGTCTTTTTCAATGGTCAGTGCTACCCAACCTTGCTGCCATACCTTGCTCCTATTTTCGATGGCTCCTGATTCTGCCAACCTAACCATGCATGTTTTCTTTCCACAACTCTGCTGTCTCTTGTACTGTGCCTTATTCAGGAGAAGGCAGTATAGTGCAGTGGGTTAAGGCTCTGAGATGCAGATCTGGAAACCTAGGTTTGAATCCCACAGCCACCTAGGTACATATCATGTGCTACTGAACAAGTCACTTAACTTCCTTGTGCTCCCAGGCTCCCAGGTCACATCTGGAAACAAGCTTCTGCTTAGCATGCTACTCCAGGTTAAACAATGTTCCCTTTCCCGTATTCAAAATTTATATGAAATGGTTGTTAACAGTGTAAGATGTTTCAGTTTTCAATTGTTTCCTTCTTATTGGTTTAACTGTAATAGTTGTTCTCTGTAGCTGTGTTTGTACTCAATCCCTGTACCAACCTTGTTATCAATGTTTTGCACTGCCAATGTACTGCACTTCCCAGGTTGCCCTGAAAAAGGGACTGCCTTGTCTCAGTGGGCCCACCTGGTTACCAAAATTCAGTAAATAAAATATATCTCACCCACACCAGCATGGGTGAACCCTAGAGGGGATATGGCTGTCCATGGTGGACTACCATAACTTGATGTCCTGGGCCCTAAGATCCTCCACAGTGGGCTGTAAGAAGCATTGGCCACAGGGCTTTTTACATATCTGCACATTATGGAGAGGGAATGGCACTTCTTGGTGGACAGTCATATTTTGTCAGTCTCTGTACCCTGCCATGCCACACAGCATCGTTATCTGATTGGATGCCAGTAGTCTAGGCCAGCCCCTCCACTGCCCAGTATGGTTATCTGATTGGATGCCAGTAGTCTAGGCCAGCCCCTCCACTGCCCAGTATGGTTATCTGATTGGATGCCAGTAGTCTAGGCCAGCCCCTCCACTGCCTCCTGCATTTATGCTCCTTTCCACACCAACAGAGCATGGCAGGCGGGGGTCAGGATGCTGTCTGCTGATTTTGGGCATCAGGGTGTGCACAGCTGTAGCTGGAATATGCTTGATTCGAGCAAATCGTGATTGCCTATGTGGATGAGGCTTATATTCTACAGACAAACATTCAGTAGTCTGTGCCAGCCCATGCTGCCCCTTGCCCCCTGCCCCTGTACTCTACAGACAAGCATTCAGTAGTCTGTGCCTGCCCATGCTGTCCCTTGCCCTTATACTCCTCTCCACAGCAGCACAGCGTGGTAGGAGGGGTTGAGGATGTTGTCTGCTGATGTGTCTGTACAGCTCTGGCTGGAATATGCTTGATTCATGGAAATCCCAACCCTCTTGTGGACCAGGCCCATAACCTATAGACCAGCATTTAGTGAACACAAGAGATTAATTACATTAGGAAGCTTGTACCTCAGAGACATGGAAAGAATGGTGAAGTATTAAACAACACGTCTATTTAAAATTGGTCAGACACCAGTCTGTACTTTGACACACCAATATTTTTATTATATTTAAATATAAACTTACTCATAAAATGCAACAGTTTTCAGAGGGACCCATTTTAGAAGCACAATAACACATGACTGGGTTGCAGTCACTGATGGAATATTAGCACTTCTCTAGGTGTTTAAAGGCACTCAGCTCTACCTCATGCCTAACAAGAATCAATGGGTATTTTTTGTAATCTTTAGTGACAAAAAACAGTTACATGAAATTCAGTCCATGATCACATCAATCCTGTTACCTGTGGGAATCTACGGAGTCCCAATAATCTAGCAATAGCTATTGAATTTTCGGATAACCATTCTGCAATCATGGCAGCTGCAGGAGGTGTGGTGCGACAGTTGTAATTGGGAACCAGTTTGTTCCTCCCAGACAGAAACCAGAATGTGCTTTCAAGGGCTCTGAACATGTTAGCACATGAGTCATAAATTTCAAACCCCAAGGTGACATTTGGTACTATCAGTGGGCTTCTGTTTGTATCCTGAATTACATGCATCACTGCCAGGACTGTCAAATATGCATAAATATCAAATCTGAAAAAGAAAGACAAACTGAATTCAGAAATCCATGTGAATCATTAAACAGGATGCAGATTACAAGGAACACATTCATGGGCAGCAACTTTAAAGCACTAAAGATGTAAATCAGATTCGTCAACGAATGGAAACATTACTGCTTATGGCAGTGCCTGCGTAACATTTGGAACGGTAAAGTGGTTAAATACATGCAAGGGAATGGAAATGGACAAAGTCTTTTCTGAAGTGAATAAACTGTGGCCGGAGCTGATAGAGCTGCAGCCGAGGAATTTGGGGTAAAAATATTACAAATTTGTTTTATATAGAAACATAGAAGTTGATGGCAGATGAGGACCGCCAGGCCCACCTAATCTGTTCATTTTCTCTGCTGGCTGCAGAAACCGCATACACTACTGGATCTCTAACTTTGATCTCTTACCTACCACTAGGGTTCCCCTATGCTTATCCCATGCATTCTTGAATTCCCCTACCAAATTTGGCCTCACCACCTGTGTTGGGAGACTGTTTTATGCATCTACCACCCTTTCTGTGAAGAAATATTTCCTCACGTTGCCCCTTAGCCTACCCCCTTCTAGCCTCATGTCATGACCCCTTGTTCTACAACATCTCTTATTTTGGACGATGCTACTCGATTCCTTTTTTATGGCCTTAAGATATTTGAAGGCCTTTATCACATCCCCCTCTCTCTCCTCTCCTCCAGGGTATACATATTGAGGTCCTCGAATCTCTCCTCATATGACTAATGGTGCAGGCCCTGTACCATTTTTGTTGCCATTCTTTGAACTACCACTACCCTGTATATGTCTTTATAGAGATGCGTCCTCCAGAACTGGACACAGTACTCCACATGAGGTCTCACTAATGATTTGTACAGAGGCATCACTACCTCCTTCCTTCTGCTGGTGATACCTCTCCCTATGCACCCCAGTACCACACTAGCTGTTCTTACAGCCTTGGACAGCTGTAGGTCATCTGATATGATAATCCCCAGGTCCCGTTCCTGTTTGGTTGTCATCAGTATCTCTCCCTCCATCATGTAAGTCTCCCCCCTGGGATCCTGTGCTCCCAAACACAATAGTTTGCACTGTTTTGCATTGCATTTTAATTGCCACACTCTTGACCATTCCTCTAGTTTTCTTAGGTCCCTCCTCATTTTTTCTACCCCTCTTGGAGTATTTACCCTGTTGCAGATCTTAGTGTCATCTGCATAGAGGCATACCTTTCCTTCCAGCCCCTCTGCAGTGTCACTTATGAAGACATTGAATAGGACTGGCCCCAGAACTGATCCCTGTGGCACCCCGCTGGTCACCCTCCTTTCCTCAGAATGAGCTCCATTTACCACTACTGTCTGTGTTCTCTCCCTCAACCAGTTCCTAACCCAGTTTACCACCTTGGGTCTGATTCCCAGGCTGCCTAGCTTTTTTACAGTCCTCTTATGTGGAAAGGTGTCAAAGGCCTTGTTGAAATCCAAGTAGGCCACATCCACCGCTCCCCCCAGATCTACTTCCCTGGTCACCCAGTCAAAGAAATCTATTAGATTTGTTTATCGTGACCTTCCCGCTGTGAATCCATGCTGCCTCTGGTCCTGTGCACCACTGGATTCAAGATGTTCCACAATACTTTCTTTTAGCAGTGATTCCACTATTTTCCCCACCACTGAGGTTGGGCTGACTGGTCTAAGTTTCCAGCTTCCTCCCTGCTCCCACTTTTGTGTAGAGGGACTACATCTGCTCGCCTCCAGTCCTCTGAAACCACTCTCGTTTCCAGTGATTCATTGAACAGGGCTGACTCTGTCCTAAATTATTGTGTTGACTGAAATGTTGTATTTTGTCGTTGCACCTTTATGTAAAGCACCCAGAGCCCCTGGGATTGGGTGCTGAACAAATAACTTTTACTTACGTATGTACTCTTGCTCCCTTTTCACCCACCTTGTCTTTCCTGAATAGAGTATAACCTGGTATAGTTACATCCCAGTTATGGTTCCCATTGTACCATGTTTCGGTAATAGCACAATGTCCAGGTCAGCCTCTGCCATTAATCAATTAATTAATTAATTAATTAATTTGACTTTTGATAACCGGGTGAGCCCACTGAGACATGCATGTCCCTTTTCAGGGGTGACCCAGGGAATAAAGCTGTTCCATAACTTGGTACATAATACAAATAGGTAAAGACAATACATAGAATGAGTACATTCAGTGGCAGGAGAACAATACGTGTAGTAGTATATTCAGCTACAGGTGTGATTCATGAGCAAGCAGACAGTATCCTTGACTTCAGACCAGTGAGTCCAGGGTGGTCTGGGAAGGTCAAGGTTGATAAGTCTTTGATAGGGCTTGGGACCACTGTGATGGAGGCTGGAACTGCTGAGATCGTGCAGGGTATTTTGCACAGTCATCAAAACATCATGCAAATCATATCTAGTGTACAAAACTGTAACAAAATAATATATAACAACTAGTTCTAAAAAAGTTATTTATTTACAAAATATAATAGATGGTAAAAGAAGGAAGAAGGGAAGGGGAAGTTTTTTTTTAGAAAGATAGAAAAGCCAGAGCGGGGGGGGGGTGAGAGACAGAGAGAGCACAAGGACAATGGAGAAGGGGACAGGTGGAGAGATATGAGGGATACAGAATGCTGGTGAGTGGTGTATAGAGGTAGACGGAGGATGTTAAGAACAGTTGCCACAGCAGGTTGGGGAGGAAAGAAGATTTCCTTGTAGATCCTTTAAACAGGGGAAGAGACACACAGGAGAGTAGACTATGTGGGAGGGTATTCCCTTTTTGAGGAGAAGTGAAAGTGAAAGATCGCCTCCCGATGGGTAGGCAAACCTTTGGAAGTGTCAGCAAGGGAAGCTGAGAATGTCAAAGATTCCTGGAGAAGGATTTCTAGGTGAGTAGCCAGAAAGTATAGGTGTGGGAGGAAGGTGGATACATTTGAATGTGGGACAGTGTACAGAGAACTCCATTCTTGGCTCTAAGGACGGCCAGCCTAAGGATGCCAGAATGTTGCAGCGGTGTGCCCCAGCTGGAGCTGCGTCAGCAAAGTGAGCGACCCTGTGGTAGGTCTGTTTGGTTTTGGCCAGAGTGGTGGCCCTGGCTGAATGAATTATGGGTGCACCATAGAATAAGGCAGGGAGCAAGGTAGCCAAGGAGATAATCTTCCTAGCACAAGGAGTAAGGTAGGGGAATGTACAATGGAGGAGGCTGTGTTTCAGATTAGTAGATTTGATAATATTGTTAACATGAATGTCTAAGGATAAGTGTTTGTTGAGAGTCATACCCAGGTATTTGAAAGATTTCATAGATATAGAAACATAGAAACATAGACTTTGACGGCAGATAAGGACCGCTAGGCCCATCTAGTCTGCCCATTTCCCTACCTACAGGATAGGCCGCAGATCCTATTTAACCAACAGCCTATATCTTCCTGCCCCCCCACAAGAATTGCCTTATGCCTGTCCCATGCATTCTTGAATTCTCCCACAGTTTTAGACTCCACAACTTCCTCAGGAAGGCTGTTCCATGCATCCACTACTCTCTCTGTGAAATAATACTTCCTCACATTGCCCCTGAACCGCCCTCCTTCTATCTTTAAATTGTGTCCCCTTGTTCTTGCAAGTCTCTTTTCTGAAAGATGCTACCCTCTTGGACTTTGTTGATTCCCTTGAGGTATTTGAAAGTTTCTATCATGTCCCCTCTCCCTTCTTTCCTCAAGGGTATACATATTAAGCTCCTTTAGTCTCTCCTCATCAGCTTCTCTTGCAGACCCTGCACCATTTTAGTTGCCCTCCTCTGGACTGCCTCTATCCTGTCTATGTCCTTGTGGAGATGGGGTCTCCAGAACTGGACACAGTATTCCAGATGGGGTCTCTCCAACTGTCTGTACAGAAGGATAACAACTTCCTGTTTTCTGCTGCTGATGCCTCTCCCTATACATCCCAGTATACCCCCGGCCCTCCCTACTGCCTTCTCACATTGCTTGCTAACCTTAAGGTCATCTGATATGATAACCCCCAGGTCCCTTTCCTGTTTTGTTGTTGTTACTACCTCCCACCCATTGTGTATTCTTCCCTGGGTTCTTGTTTCTCAGTGCATTATTTTGCACTTTTTGCATTGAATCCTAGCTGCCATATGTCAGACCATTCCTCCAACCTTGCCAAGTCCTTTTCATCCTTTCCACGCCTCCTTGTGTATCAACCCTGTTGCAGATCTTTGTGTCATCTGCAAAAGGCATACTTTCCTTCAGTCCTCTGCAATGCCACTGATGAAGACATTAAAAGGACTGGACCCAATACTGAACCCTGCGGTACCCACTAGTAACCGCCTTTCTTCAAGTGGACTCCATTTACAATTACCTTCTGTGTCCTGTTGTCCAGCCAATGTTTTACAGGCTACCACCCTGGGACCCACTCCCAGGCTGGTTAATTTGACTAATAATCTTTTGTGTGGGACTGTGTCAAATGCCTTGCTAAAGTCTAGGTAGGCCATGTCCACAGCCCCTCCCTGGTCTACTACTTTGGTCACCCAGTCAAAGAAATCTATTAGATTCGTCTGACATGACCTTCCCGCTGTGAACCCATGCTGCCTTGGATCCTGTGCTCCACTGACCTCTAGGTACTCAACTATTCTTTCCTTCAGAAGTGACTCCATCACTTTCCCTACCACAGAGGTCAGACTGACAGGTCTGTAGTTTCCTGCCTCTGTCTTGGTCCCACTTTTGTGAAGGGGAATCACATCTGCCTTCCTCCAGTCCTCGGGTACCACACCATCCTCCCATGATTTATTAAAAAGAGTAGCCAGTGGTTTCACTAGCTCCTTCCTTAATTCTTTTAGAATTCTGGGGTGAGTTCCATCAGGACCCATTGCTTTGTCCACCTTCAGTTTTAGGAGTTCTTGCAGAACCCGTTCTTCTGTGAAAGGACTGGGATCGACCCCCCTATCAAGAGTGCTTCTGTTAATTGGATTAGGCACTTCCCCCCTCCTCTTTTATGAATACTGAGCAGAAATATTCGTTCAGTATTCCTGCTTTTTCACTGTCCCCCTCTGCCCACCCACGGTTTATTCTATTCAGCCTCACAATCCCTCCCTTTGTCTTTCTACGCTAGCTGATGTGCCTATAAAAGGTTTTATCCCCCTTCTTAACTGAGTTGGCTATCTTTTCCTCAGTTTGGGCCTTTGCTATTCTGACTTCCCTCCCTGCTTCTTTCTGCCTTAACTGGTACAGCTCTCTGTCCTTGTCCTTCTGTGTTTCCTTATACTTCTGGAATGCTATCTTTTTCTTCCTGACTTTCACAGCCACCTCTCTTGAGAACCATAGTGGCTTTTTCTTTCATTTTGATTTGTTTATTTGCTTCACACAAAGGCTTGTTGCCTCTGTGATGGCAGTTTTGATAATTCCCATTGTTGCTCCACACCTCCTTCTAGCCTGTTTGCTAGTGCTTTCTGAGGCACTCTCCATCTTGCCAAAGTCAGCCCTCCTAAAGTCCAGTACCCTTACTTTTGTATGGCTTGACTCTGTAGCTGAGTTTAACGTGAACCACACTGTTTGATGGTCACTTGTCCCCAGATGGCAACCCACTTCTAGATCTGAGATCCTCTCACTGCCCCTGTTTGAGAGTACGAGGTCTAAGATTGCTCCCTCATGAGTGGGTTCTGAAACTAGCTGTCTAATGCCTGCCACCTGTAGGGCGTCAAGAATGGCCCTGCTCTTCGATGACGCTGCAGCAAATGTGCTCCAGTTAACATCTGGCATATTCAGGTCTCCCATCAACAGTATTTCCCCTTTCTCTGCCATTCTAAGAATGCCTTCCATCATATCCTTGTCCATTTCTTCCCCTGACATGGGGGTCTGTACACAACCCTGTGCGGATGTGGTGCCCTTTCCAGTCTCCAAGGTGACCCACAGTGCCTCCCTCCTCCCTGTTTACTCTTTGTTCAGTTGCTTTTATCCTTCCTTTACATAGAGAGCTACTCCTCCCCTCTTCTCCCTGCCGGTCTCTCCTGTAGGTTGTGTACCTGGTATGTTAACATCCCAGTCATGGTTCTCTGTGTACCATGTTTCTGTGACTGCTACGATATCCAGGCATCCCTCTTCCATTAAGGCCACCAGCTCAGGGAGCTTGTTGCCCAGACTACGGGCATTGGTACTCATTACCCTCCATTTCCTGATGGCCTTACCCCCTTTTGCCCCATCCCTGTCCTTCTTGCCTTTGTCACTTTCTCCATTTACCCCTGCCCTTCTCCCTATCGACACCTCCATGTTGGTGTTTGCCACACTTACTACCGTGATTGTTTGGGGGCTAGGATTTTCTTGCTCCTTTCCAGTGCCTCCCCCCTTGGCTAGTTTAAAAGCTTGCCAATGAAGCATTTAAACCTATCACCTAGGATCCTGGTTCCCCTCCCGACAGATGCAGCCCATCATGCCAGTATAGGCTTGCATCACTCCAGGTGGACCCCAGTCCCCAATGAAGCCAAATCCCTGAGCTCCACACCAGTTTTTCAACCACTGATTGAATTCCATGGTGACGGAACACCTAGCCTCCTATGCCATAGATGGGTAGCACCTCCAAGAAGGTTACTGTTTTCTTGACTAGGCCTCCCCAATTCCACAAACTGTTCCTGCACTTCTCTAATCCTTTCTTAGCCAGGTCATTTGTCCCTAAGTGGACAATGACATCCAGCTCCCTCCCTGTGCAGCTGCTCCGGCAATCCTGAGGATTCGCTCCTGTCCCTCAAGCCATGGCGCCAGGCAGGCACCACCTCCTCTCCCTTCCTTGCCCAGTTCTACCTTCCTAACAATGGTGTCCCCACCAGGAGTTGTTTCCTTCCCTGCAGGGTCCTCTGCCACCCTCCTGTGGGTCTCCTTTGTGGAGGTTCCCAGCATCCTCCTTGGTCTCCACTGTAGGTGCCTCCATAGAGGAACCACACTTTGCCAGAATGGCATAGGATGTGGAGAGGTACAACTGGAGGGATGTGCCTCTGTTCTACCACCCTCACCCTCCCTGAGCCCACTGTGGTCCAACGCTCCTCTTTCTTGGCAACCTCTGAGGCAGCGGCAGTGGCACTGGTGGTTCCTGGATGGAAGAGGAGGTCCCACAAATCCTGGCCAACTCATCCTGGAGATGAGCAACCCTCCTCAGCCCAGAGAGGCTGCCGCAGAGGACAACACCGCATCCTCCAGAACATCTCCCGAAGACTGCTGCTCCACAGCCACTGCACTGCACCACTCCAATCATGTCTTATTTCTGGCGCCTTAACTGTTTGCAATCCTTACTCTTTCCTCTGTTTTTTCTCCCTCTCCTTACTTTCTGCCTGTGTGCCTTTAAGCTCCTGATTGTCCTGTTCTGAGACAAGAATATCCTATATTTCTCAGTAGACCGCCACTTGTTCAGAGGCAGACTTCCAGCAGCTAGAGGGGCCGAGAGCTACTCTTGCCCTTCTAGGATGGTGGGTCCTTGGTGGTTCTGTGATCACTCACTTCCTGCCCCTAAACAGGAAGTTCCTGTTGTCAGTCAAATCTGTGCCTATAAAAATAGAACTAGCTTTGGGTGCGGGGTGAAGGGGAGGAAGGAGGCAATATAGTCCCAGTAGAAGTTCAGTCACACAGCAGTCCTTTCTCCTGGAGTCTTCTGCCGTTATTAGCAGAATCTTTCTAAGGCAGTCTTTAAATGTAGCTTCTCAGCTGCTTACCCCCTACTTACCAGATCTTTCTACAAGTAATTTAAACCTCACAACAGTTAAGTCCTTTCAGTCACCTGATATTTACACCTAGATGACTTTCAGTTACCCATTCAGTTCAGTTAACCCAAACACACACTTTTTGTTTTTGTTTTGTATGTTAGTTTTTACCCAAATTAAAGGTCTAAATACAAAAGTTCTTCTACTTTACTCCCAGCAGAGAAGTTCAGTCACACAGCAGTCCTTTCTCCTGAGTCTTCTGCCAAGCTATTGGCAGAATCTTTCTAGCAGTCCTTGCATGTAGCTTCCTTCTAGCCAAGCCACCCCCTACTTACCAGATCTTTCTACAAGTAATTTAAACTCACAACAGTTAAGTCCTTTTCAGTCACCTGAGATTTACACCTAGATGACTTTCAGTTACCCATTCAGTTCAGTTAACCCAAACACACACTTTTTTTGTTTTGTTTTGTATGTTAGTTTTTTTACCCTAAATTAAAGGTCTAAATACAAAAGTTCTTCTACTTTACTCCCAGCAGAGAAGTTCAGTCACACAGCAGTCCTTTCTCCTGGAGTCTTCTGCCAAGCTATTAGCAGAATCTTTCTAAGGCAGTCTTTAAATGTAGCTTCCTTCTAGCTAAGCCACTCCCCCTACTTACCAGATCTTTCTACAAGTAATTTAAACCTCACAACAGTTAAGTCCTTTTCAGTCACCTGAGATTTACACCTAGATGACTTTTCAGTTACCCATTCAGTTCAGTTAACCCAAACACACACTTTTTTTTGTTTTGTTTTGTATGTTAGTTTTTTTACCCTAAATTAAAGGTCTAAATACAAAAGTTCTTCTACTTTACTCCCAGCAGAGAAGTTCAGTCACACAGCAGTCCTTTCTCATGGAGTCTTCTGCCAAGCTATTCCTTAGAGAGGTTTACCCAAGGATGTATTGATAAGAAAAGGTGGCTGAGAGGTTACGACAAAAGATGTATGATGGAACAGCATGGACTTGCAGTAGTTTTCTCTGTATTCAGTACCAGCCGATTCACTTTGAACCAGTCTTCCAATTGCAGGAAGTCTTTCTCCAGATTGGCACCAGTGGAGGAGACCACCAGATCTGGGATTTTATTTCCCAGGCTGTGAGCGTTTATACGCATGGCCTTCCATAGTTTATTATTTTCCTTCCTGTTATCTCACCTTTTATCTCATGCCTTTCCTCATTACCCCTGCTGTCTTTAATCCTCATTCTCCTTTTCTCCTCCAATCCAACCTTTCCAGTTTAGATATCACTGGCGATTTCCCGTTAGGGTCCTCCCTGCTGACTACATTAACCTGTGGGGGTGGGCAGTTTGATTCTCCCTGCTCCCTTCTGCCACCACCTTGGCTAGTTTAAATGCTTGCCAATGAAACATTTAAACTGCTCACTAAGGACAGTGGTCCCCTCCCAGGATGGATGTAGGCCATCACCCTTGTACAGGTCCACAGTCCCCAATGAAGCTGAATCCCTTCTCTCTCCACCAGTTCCCCAACCATGTGTTGAAGTCCCCAGTGCTGCTCACTAAGGACAGCGGTTGCCTCCCAGGATGGATGTAGGCCATCACCCTTGTACAGGTCCACAGTCCCCAGTGAAGCTGAATCCCTTCTCTCACCACCAGTTCCTCAACCATGTGTTGAAGTCCCTGGTGAAGAGGTTCCTAGCCTCCCTCTTGCCACTGACAGGCAGCACCTCAAAGCAAGTCATGGATCTTGTTACCTGCTCAAGGCCTCTTCTCAACTCCCTGAACTCCTCCTGCACTCTCCCTATTCCTGCCTTGTCCCTAGACAGGTCATTTGTTCCCAGATGGACAATGATATCCAGCTCCCCCCTCTTTGCTGCCATCCTGGTGATCCTCTGGATCTACTTTCTATCCCTCTGAGCTGTGCCTCCCAGCAGGCATTTAACCTCCCTCTCCACCCCAGTACCTGTACCCAACTCCACTCCCTGGACTATGGAGTCCCCCACCAGGAGTTGCTTCCTCCTCCTCTTCCTCTGGGGTTCTCTGCTACCCCCTTGTAGTTTCCACCCTGGAGGACTTCCATATCCATCCCAGCAGCCACTTCTTCAGGTGCCACTGTGGGACAGTCCTGCCTGCCAGTACAGCATGGGAAAACTAAATGCATGCTCTTCTCCCTCTGTCCTACCTCCAAGTTTGCTCCTCTCACTCTTAACATAACATCAATCATAGGAGATACCTTAGAGACAGTCCCATCCTTCAAATACTTGGGATTCACCCTGGAACCATCGCTCTCTTTCGACATTCACATCTCCAATATAGTTAAACATATGCAGCAGAAGCTTGGTGTGCTCTACCAAATACGGCCATATCTCACCTCTGCCTCCTGCCTAAGAATTGCCTCTTTGTCTCTTACTCCCCTCCTAACATATGGTGCCCCCTGCTACTCACTGCTAATACCTCATCTCTCTCCCTCCTCTCCCAGGCTTACCATAGGATTGGTAGGTTCACCTTGGGGGCTAACTCATGATCACACCACTGTGACGTCCTCTCCTCTCTAGGCCGGTTGCCCTACGAAGCAACATTTAAGCATTTCTCCTTGTGCTTTATGTTTAAACTTGTCCACCTCTTTACTCCACCCTGCCTTAGAGATTTGATTCACCTCCAGCAGGCACTTCACACCCTATGCTCCTCCTCCTTCCCCCTGCTAGTCCCCCCCAATCTATGTCTATCCCTGTCCAGGAGGTCCTTCTCATTTGCTGCTGTCTCTGATTGGAACGCCCTCCCTCCCCACATCCTGACTTGTCCTTCTCTTCCTCTATTCAAGTCCAATCTGCATGCCTTTCTTGCAGCCTTTCCCTCCTGCTCCTGCTTCCACTGAAGCTCTTAACCTCCCCTCCCTCACCTGACCACTGACCAATACCGCCTCTCCCCTTCCCTCTCCACTCCCCTTTCATCAGCCCTACTCTTCCCTTTCTTTTCATGCTCAAAATGTGACATCTATTGCCTATGTATAGTTAAAATCCTAATGTATATAGAATGTATAGATATGTAGATATGATGTACATAACTAGCTCTACATTATTGTATCCACTGTACAATGTATGTCAAATTTGATACTGTACTGTACTGACTCCCTGTACAATTGCTCTGCTCTACTGTACCATGTATGTCCCTGGGTCGACCCTGAAAAAGGGACTGTAATTGTCTCAGTGGTCCTACCTGGTCATCAAAACTCAAATAAATAAATAAATAGGAGTTCTGCAGTGGTAAGAAATTTGGGCTGTGCCTTTGCTCCATCACCCTAACCCCCCCGAGCCCTCTGTTGTCTATCTGCTCCTCCTTCCTGGCATCCTCTGAGGAAGTGGAGGTTGACTTGGTGGTCCCTGAGTGGGGGAGTTGGTCCTCCTAACCCAAGTCAATTCAGCCTTCAGTCTGGCAACCTCCTCCCTCAGCCCAGAGAGGTGCCTACAGATAGGGCAGCACTGCAGTCTCCAGGTCACCCTGAAGTCTGCTGCTCCACAGCTACTGCTCTGCACCACACCCAACATGGTTACTCCTTATTTCTAGACATTACCTGCTATCCTTAACAAGAAAATAAAAGTTTTCTTTTGTTGTTTATTTGTGTTTTTTTTTTTTTAAGTTTATGTTTTGTATGTCCCAATTGAAGGCTTGAAGAGATTCCTTTTGTTAGAAGGCACTAAGCATTTATCATCTCCCCCCCAATTAAACACCTGATTCACAGTGCTTCCTGAACCTGTGCACCCCAAGAATAAGTTCTTGAACTAGTTTTCCCCACACAATGTGTTACAATTTAAAACCCAAGTTTCCTGTTTTTTTTTTATATTTGTATACCAAATTTTCAATCTAGCCTTGTTATGACTCTGCCTCATGAAAAAGGGCACAGAAAATGTTCAACTCCTGGCTTAAAGGTGATTTCACAAAGGGACTGGGAAATCAAGTTTCAGAACACAAAAACACATTTTAGGCAGGAGTTGATAGCTGTCACATTCATGAGGTGCTGTAAAGAAATGGCTATGTTGAAAATGTGGGGTAACAATATTCAATCAATCAATCAATATGTTTTTTATTGAAAGTACGTATAAAACCAAGTTGTTACATACAAAATATTTAAAACCAAGCAGATGCTCACACAGAAATACATAAAGACATTGTCTTATTGCACAGATCCAAATTCCATATGAGCATTTGTTATAGACATATTTCAATTAAATATAAAACATAACATTTAATCGCAAAAATAGTTCTAAGTAAAAGCTATTCTCTGTACTCTATTCTCTTTTCTCTCCAGCAGCATATTCAAAAAAGAATATTTCCCATAACCTCTAAGGTCCGTGACAGTTGTACATTCTATAGTTAAGAACAACCAGCAACAGCCTCCTAGATATAACATGTCCTGGGATTATAATCTATTCTAATGAAATTTGCACATTATTTTATCAGCATAACTTGCTAGATCACGTTTGTGCTTTTTTTTTTTTTTTTGGTCATATTAAATATTGCATGTGTTTTAAGTTTTGGATCAGCATCTAAACTGAATACAGGATACATTTCTCTCTTTCTTCCAACAGTTTTGGACATTCCGATATCAGGTGCATCACAGTTAGTTTAATGTGTTCATTGCAAAAGCCTGAATCTTCCACATACTGCATACTATTTGGCTTCCATGTATTCCCCAAAAACTTGAATCTTAGTTTTGTAAGTGCTTTTCTATGTTTTATATTCTCACATTGTAATAAATACTCCTCAGCACAAAAGGTTTCTTGTATGTGCCCCAGTATCTTGTGTCTATAAGATCCTCTAATGTTCCCCAGGCCTTCTTGCATGGCAATATCAGTTATTCTCTGCAAAGCTATTCCAGAGAATTTTCCATAGCCCACATGAGGATCTGACATTATGCTATATAGCAACCCTGCTTTATTCATTTCCTGATCTAGTTTTACAAACCAACATTGTGTTTCCTTGTTTCGGTTGCTGAACATATCTAATCTACAGTTAGCTGATAGACTATTTTCTGGTGCTCTAACTTTTTGAACCCATTTGCTTGCGGAGCCATTTTGGGTCAGATCTAGCAATGGATGGTTCTGACACCATATGGCATCTGTGGGAACAAATGAGAGAGCAGATTGCTCTTTTCAAAAGTCTTGCTTTTAAAGATAATGTTCCTGTTTCTGCATGGACAGCACTGTTCAATATATATTAAGGTACTCCTAAAATATATTTCAGGAAGACAGTTTGTATTGACTCAAGTTATTTTATATTAGCATACATGCCCCTTACCTCTGCTCCATATAACACTTGTGCACTGATTTGGGACTTAAAACATCTGTACACAGCTATGAAGGAGACTTTTGCTAACAAGTTCGCAAATCTGTTGATTCCTAGCATGCAACAGTTCATATTTTCTTAGATTTTTTTTTATATGTGGTTTCCATTTTAAGTCCTTACTAAATACTGTAAAACAGATTTATTTAGTGCTGGAAAACTTTTTCAGAATTAGTTCCGTAAACGGGAATGCGCATGGATGAAATTGCGCCGCAGCTTTCCATGACAATTCGACAATTACTATTGTTTTCTTTCAGCAGCAGGCTCCTTGAATGAATTGATTATAAGTTCTTGTAAGTGCTTTAGGTTGTGCTTTGCTGTTGATTAGCTGTTAACACCTCTAGTAGGGAACAAAGGCTCTCAGCAGTCAGTAATTGTTTACAGTTGTCGGCTATTAGTAGCTGTATTTAATTCTCACACTGCATTCAAACTGCCCCACGGAATGCACTCACAAGTCATTAAGCTCCATCGGTACAATATCTCTCATGAGTTGGTTACAAAAAAGGGCAAAAGAGAGAGTGGAACTTCACCCCATTAGAGGAGCTGACAGCAGATGTTCTTTGTAACGCTGCCAATATCCCCATGTCTTTTATCAGATTTTTGAACGTAGTGGCTCAGATATTCAGAAATGCGTCAAAGCCCGGTGCAAGTCTGGTGCAGCACAAATCCAATGTGCCATGGCACAACAGGAGCCACATTCAGAGGCTGTGCAGCCCGAACTGAGCCAGCGCAAAAAAGCTGAACATGGCAGAGGTGTGCCATGGCGCAAAAAGAGACGCTCTAGCACAACGGTGGGAGCAGAGCAGCAGAGCCACAGAGGGAGGCCCGGCACAGACAAGTGACTCAGGGACAGAGCCAGGGAAGCACAGTGACAGGCCACAGGAGGCCTCCACCAGCAGGGCACACACAGGCACCCAGACACCTGTCCCCAGAACACAACAGTGGCACAGATAGAAGGGGACAGGAGGTGCCAATGGCCAATGGAGAGCCACCAAGGAACCCCCTCCGCAGGCTGCTGGCAGTGCCCCCCAAGACCAGAGCAGGTCACACCCAGGACCACGCAGCCAAGCACTCACATGCCACACAGGCACACAGGAAGCCCACACAGTAGGCATGGAACATGCTGGGTGGCAGGTAGCATGCCAGACCACATGAGACAGGCTGCACAATGCCAAGCAGGGCCCCAACACAGCTTGCTGAAGCACCTGACCAATTACCATGGCTGTGTGCCACCACCACACATGCAACCACCGCACATCCCAACAGTCAGCGCAAGGGCACCCCAAGGCACAGCCACTGACCCAGGGGATGGACATCACCACAGTGGGACACACCAGGACACACAGCAGTGAACCACAGAAGCACAACACACGCCCCTGCACATGCACACCACACTGGGCCACTGCAGCATAGCTCCTCTTGCCACCTGCAATGCAAACAAAGACACAGGCAGGTAAGTTAGAAAATATATATTTGAATGGAACTATATACAATAACCAGGGTCTGGGAAAAGGTAGGTAAAGTGAGAGAAGGGGACAGGGAACAGGGACTGTATAGTGGGAGGGGGGACTGAAGGGGGAGGTACAGTGGGGTAAACAGGGCCAAAAATAAATGGCAGCCCATCTGGCTACCCTGGTGCACTGATGCTGCCTCTGTTCCACCATCAGCATCTGTCTGACCTGGACGACCACCTCCAGAGTCATGGAGGCCACCAGAAGGGTCTGGCGCAGCAGTCTGGACAACATGGATCTTGGTGGTCTTCGCCACCAGACACCTATAACAAGGGACAGGACAGGTTATCCACTGGACACCTATAACAAGGAACAGGACAGGTTATCCACCGGACAACTATAACAAGGAACAGGACAGGTTATCCACCGGACACCTATAACAAGGGACAGGACAGGTGATCAGTGCAATGTCCCAAGGAACCATGCCCACCCACAGTGCACAATGGGCAGTGGGAACACACACCCCTGGAGGGCCTGTAATGGCCACCTGCAGAGGGGTGGGCCAACACCAGACAGCAACGTGGTGCACTACGACAGTGCACAGAGGTGGTCACTGCTGCACAATAGCCACATGACTGCGCAATGACAGTCACATGGCACAGTGCACCGGCAGTACCACAGCAACAGCAGTGGCAGCCGGGCACATGCTTACCCCACCAACAGCAGGCACATGTGTCCAATGGTTGCACCACGCACAGTGTGACACACACAGCTGCAACAGCACATGGCACAGGTGGCCATGCCTGCACCCACTCCCTCCGCAACCCCGTATGCACAGTGCAAAGGATCATGACAGTGCCTACCTGCCCTCTGCGGCCCTGCTGGTGCCAGTCCTGCTCCAGCATGTCCCACTGTGGCCTGCTGTGCTGCTGCATCATGGGCCCTCCGATGGTCCTCAGGTCCTGGGAATGGAAAGATGACAGGTGCACATCAGGAACTGACCACAGCAGCTGCCCCCTACCCCCACCCCACTGCACAGGGTGTGCCCCTGCCCAACACATTCTGCACATCTGCACAGCTGCACTGCAATGCAAGCATAAGCTGGCAATGCCACCCCATGGTGCGCATGATGACACTGTACCCCTCTGCAGGGCATGGCAGGCAGCCAAGCCAACACCACAGTACAGCACCAGGGTAGACATGTAACATGGGATAACCTACCTGGCTGTGGAATGACCCCTCGCCTGACACATGCCTGTAGCTTTCTTAGGCACTCTGGATCCCCATAGTGGTGGTGACATTGTTCCCCAGTCCTGGGCACTCTAGTCCTATGCTCCAGGCATGTGGGGATGTCCTGCCACATGGTGCCCTGGCCCACTGTAGGAGTACCTGCCCAATGAGCTGGTGGGCATGGGGCTCCACGCAAGCCACTCAACTGGCCAACTTAACAGGTGACCAGTTCTGGGCCCTCCTTCATCTTGCCTGCACCATGTTCAGCTGAACATGTTCGGCGGTGAAAACGGTGACAGAAGGCACACATGTCCACACCATGTGCCTGCCACATGATGCGCTGGAGCACACACAGTGCACACACATCACACAGTGCCAGAGATGCATGGAATGGGTGTGGCTACGTGGGGTCACAGGGTCAGAGGTCTGATCAAGGGGTCAGGGGTTAACAGGCACTGCGCACGTGTGCGATAGTGTATGGCACCCCATGTGCGGCCATGCATGTAGCTGGCCCATGCACAACATGCACAATGCTACTGCATCATGCTGTCCACACATGGTGTACAATTGATGCCATGATGCTGCTATGTGCATGCGCACTGTGGGCATGCGCACCACGCGTGTGTGCACATTGAGCCGTCATGACTTGCTCCGGCACAATCCCATTGCACATGGTGCAATATCACGATATTCAGACACCACATGCAAATGAGCTCATCAGCCAATGCGTGGTGCAGTGGGTGCATTATCATGTCATTACTGTTGCGCCCAACCTCATTTGCATGCGTTGCGCTATATAAGCACCACGGAACAGAACAGGCCATGGACCGGTATTGCAACCTTGATAGGTAAGTTGTGCATGTCGCTGCAGCTCACTGGGCGCTGACAGCACTGCATGGTGGGATGGACCGGGGAGATACTGTCACTGTCATACTGTGCTGTCCATGTCCACAGGAAGCAACATGTCGGTACATGAGGAGGGCGAGGAGCAGGAGCCTGCATGGAAGCACAGGCCCAACTTCACAAAGGCTGAGACTGATGCCTTGTTTGAGGTCTACCTGGACAGGGAACACCTGTTGAGTGGTGCCACAAGCACACCACAGGCCAGGGCTGGTGGATGGGAGGAGGTGGCAGCCTACGTCAACCAGCATGACAGTCACCAGTGGTCAGTGCAGGAGTGCCAAAAGAAGGTGGGAATGGACAAGTGGCGGATAATGGAGAAGGTGGTGGCCATTTGGACATCCTGTACTGCCACTGGAGGAGGGCTTGTGGATGCACCCACACTGATGCCGCAGGAGGAGTTGGTGGCAGCCACCATGCGCAGCACCACAGTGGAGGGTGTGCCTGGAGGAGGATTCCAGATGTGTGGCAGCCCATCACTGCATGGTAAGTCTGTCTGCCACACACAGCTGGTGGCATGGAGGGTGCATACACTGGCATGCCTACAGCTGGCATGCATGTCATGTGCATGTGTGCACACCCACACACATGTCATGCTGCAGGACACATGCAGTGGCAGTGTGTGTGGGGAGCACATGTAGACATTGCATCACTGACATGCCTCCCTTTCTTTTGCAGTACCAGCATGCCTCCGTGCAGATGATGGGGTGCCAGCAGCGACAGTGTACGGGGGGCACATGTGGGCACTGCATCACTGACACGCCCTTCTTTCTCTTGCAGTACCAGCATGTCTCCATGCAAATGATAGGGCGCTGGCAGCAGCAGTGTACGGGGGGCATATGTGGGCATTGCATCACTGACATGCCTTTGTTTCTCTTGCAGCACCAGCATGCCTCTGTGCAGATGATAGGGCGCTGGCTGGCAGTGGCAGTGTATGGGGGGCACATGTGGGCATTGCATCACTGACATGCCTCTTTTTCTCTTGCAGCACCAGCACGCCTCCGTGCAGATGATGGGGTGCCAGCAGCAGCAGTGTACAGGGGGGGCACATGTGGACACTGAATCACTGACATGCCTCTTTTTCTCTTGCAGCACCAGCACGCCTCCGTGCAGATGATGGGGTGCCGGCAGCAGCAGTGTACGGGGGGGGCACATGTGGACACTGCATCACTGACATGCCTCTTTTTCTCTTGCAGCACCAGCATGCCTCCATGCAGATGATGGGGCACTGACAGCAGCAGTGTACGGGGGGCACATGTGGGCATTGCATCACTGACATGCCTTTCTTTCTCTTGCAGCACCAGCATGCCTCCATGCAGATGATAGGGCACTGGCAGTGGCAGTGTACAGGGGGCACATGTGGACACTGCATCACTGACATGCCTTTCTTTCTTTTGCAGCACCAGCACATCTCCGTGCAGATGATGGGGCGCTGGCAGCGGCAGCGTACGGGGGGCACATGTGGGCATTGCATCACTGACATGCCTTTCTTTCTCTTGCAGCACCAGCACACCTCCGTGCAGATGATAGGGCACTGGCAGTGGCAGTGTACGGGGGGGCACATGTGGACACTGCATCACTGACATGCCTTTCTTTCTTTTGCAGCACCAGCACATCTCCTTGCAGATGATGGGGTGCTGGCAGTGGCAGTGTACGG
This sequence comes from Neoceratodus forsteri, assembly GCA_016271365.2. Taxonomy (NCBI): domain Eukaryota; kingdom Metazoa; phylum Chordata; order Ceratodontiformes; family Ceratodontidae; genus Neoceratodus; species Neoceratodus forsteri. The sequence continues at coordinate 16,455,230 of CM028129.1, read as the reverse complement.
GGGGGTCACATGTGGGCATTGCATCACTGACACACCTTTCTTTCTCTTGAAGCACCAGCACACCTCCGTGCAGATGATAGGGCGCTGGCAGTGGCAGCAACTGTGGAAACTGGTATGGCCCCAGAGGATCAACCATCCACCTCCACTGGCATCTGGGGGACTGACAGGCTGCAGCTCACCACCACAGTGGGGTCAGATGAGGCTCTGGATGTGTTCCTGCAGAATGCCAGCCTTGGTGTCCTATGCACAGAGACACAGGTTGGGGCACGGTCTGTTTCCGATGACGACATCACACTGATCCTAGACAGCATGGGAAACATTGTGGGTGAGATGCCCCTGCTGGCCTCTGACACAGGCAGCATGCCCAGCGCTCTGCCAGTGGCAGAACAGCTGCCTGCCACCACTGCGGGTACAGCTGTGTGCACTGCCCCGGCTGTGCTCTGCAGTGGTGGTGGTGGTGGTATGGCCGCACAGGTGCTGGGTATTGTAGAGCATCTGGACAGGTGACAGCAGCAGGCTGTGGGTGCCACTGGGTAGCCAGACACAGGGTCCACCGCCAGTGCACCTGCTGTGCCCATTACCCCTGCAGACCCCACTGTGCAGTATGCACCAGAAGGGGGGCTGTGTAGCTTGGCTGGTCACCACAAGAGGATTGGCATCTCACCCAGGAGCCCCAGGATGCCAACTGGCTGGCCGAGCACACCTGTCTGCTGCAGGCGTCCATTCAGCAACAGGTGCTGCTTGCCACTGGGGTGCGTACACTGCATGTGGAGGTGTGCCAGTTATCTGAGCAGCAGGAGAGGGACACTGCACAGATCCTGGCAGGGATGCAGCGCATGCAGGAGGCCATGACTGCATCCTCGGATTGCATTGCCACTGCGATCACGGATGGCTTTGTGTTGCTGGCTGCCACAGGGCATGGCCATGCACAGGTGACTCCCCACAGTGCTCTGTCCTCCCCACAAACCCAATGTCAGGTGACACCAACACAGTTGATGCTGGTCTCGGAAGTAGGCATCCCAGGCATGCCTAGGGCTGGCCTGTTTGGGTGCCTGCACACCCCCATGTGGACACAGTCATGGTCCCATGGTTCCACCAGTGGGGGGCTGTTGCACACCCCCACCATGGCTGATGCACAGCCTGTTGCTGCTGATCGGCCCTGGCACACTACCCCTGTGGTTGTGGTGGCCATGGTTCCATGCAGCGGCCCTGATGTGCTGGCTGCCCTGACCACTGTCTGCCGCTGCTGCCCTGTGCACACATGAGTGGTGTATGTGTGCCTTCCACTGGTGTTGCGCCTGTGTGTCATGCCACATGCTGCCTGTGTGCATGCTTGCCTAGCGGCTGAACCATGTGGCGTGGGTGTGATGAGGACAGGCTAGCAACAGTTGCACCTGTGCACCGGAGCAATGCATGTGATCCATGCCACACATCAGTGCCTGGGTGTGTGCGTGTGTGTGTGTGAGTGTGTGGTGTGTGTGTGTGTGGTGTGTGTGTGTGTGTGTGTGTGGGTGTGTGGTGTGTGTGTGGTGTGTAGGTGTGTGTGTGTGTGTGTGGGTGTGTAGGGTGTGTGTGTGTGTGTGTAGGTGTGTGGGTGTGTGTAGGGGTGTGTGTGGGTGTGTGTGTGTGATGAGGACAGGCTAGTAACAGTTGCATCTGTGCACCGGAGCAATGCATGTGATCCATGCCACACATCAGTGCCTGGGTGTGTGTGTGTGTGTGTAGGTGTGTGTGTGTGTGGTTGTGTGCCACTGCCTCCCCTACCCCTGCCTCACAACTCTGTGTGTATGCATGCCCGTTGCCTTGCACACCCTTGCATGTGTACTGTACCTGTTTGTGTGGCCCCTGCATGTGTACTGTACCTGTTTGTGTGGCCCATGCATGTGTACTGCACCGCCTACCTGTGTGCACCATAGTGCTCCTGTGTGGGGTGTCCCGATGGTGTTGCACCTGTTGGAGCAGCCACGGATCCTCTGCCAAGGGGGTGGCTGTCCACCACCCTCAGGCCCGTTGCCTCCGTCGTCCCCACTACTGTTGCCCTCATCAGCCTCGACAGCTATCCCACAGTCAATGGCCATGTTGTACAGTATGCAGCAGGCCAGGAATAGGCCACAGGCTTTTGAGGGGCTGTACTGTAGGGCACTGCCTGACTTGTCTAGGCAATGGAACCATGCTTTCAGAATGCCAAAGACATGCTTGATGATGTTGCGTGTGCTGGCGTGTGGCTCATTGTACCATTCCTCTGCTGGGGATCAGGGGCGCCAGTAGGGGTTGAGCAGCCGGGGCCTCAGTGGATATGTGTTGTCACCTGTGTGCAGACTGACATGTTTGGTGCTCTGCTATTCTATGCTGTGCCCCTTGCCTGTCCATGGCACGCACTCCACCCTGCACACGCTGCCCACCCCATCCCCAGGTCTGCTCTGCCCATCGCCCCTTGCCTGTTCCATACTCACCCACTATGTGGCCCATGGGGATGTCCCCACATTCAAACCTGTGGCACAGCACAGAGCTGTGCCAGATGAACACATCATTCGACTCCCAGGGTGTGTGGTGCAGACATTGGTGATGCGCCCGTGGCATCGCACACCACCTGGCAGTTGACACTCGAGCGCCCCTTCTGATTGATGTATGCCACACCCTCAGGGCCAGGAGGCATGTGGATGGCCATGTGGGTGCAGTCAATGGCCCCAATCGCACCAGGCATACGTGCCACCCTGTGGAAGTCCTGCATGGTTGCTGTATGCTCCTCCTGTGTGCTGGGGAAATGGATGTATTCTGAAGCACATGGCAGCAGGGCATTGAGGAATTGTGTGAGGAGGCAGGATGTGGCCAACTGGGTGATGCCTGTGGTGTTCCCTGTTGGTCTCTGGAAGGTGTCCATGGTGAGCAGAAACATTATGGTGGTCACCTTCATCTCCATGGACATAGCATGGCTCTGTCTGGTGGGTACCTGCATCTCCTCAATGCACAACTCACACAGCTGCCTCAGAATGGCCCTATTCAGGTAATACCGGCCCATGATCTCAGTGTCACTGTAGTTCTCAAAGGTGATGCAGGCACGGTACCACCTGTGTCAAACATACCGCCAATGGGCCCTTCCTCAGCCACGCCGCTGTACCACCTGCCCCCTCACACCCCCCATTATGGCCTCCATCATGAAGGGTGCACTGTCCATGGCCCTTGCTGTCCACTGTCCCCCTGGGTGGTTGGCTGCTGGGTGTGTGCCACCCTGGTGCACTGCTTGTCTGTGTGTGTGTGTGTGTGTGTGTGTGTGTGTGTGTCTCTCTCTCTCTGTCCTGTCCCTCTCTTCCTCTCCAATGCCACCTCTGTCCCTCTCCCTCTGTGTGTCGACTTTGGTCTATCTGTCTGTCTGTGTGTGTGTCTCTCTCTCTCTCTGTCTGTCTCTCTCTCACTCTCTCCCTCTCACTCACACCCCTGGCGCAGGTGCTGTCTGTGTGTTTGCACCCTGTATTTATAGAAGCAAGTCTGCTTGGAGCAACTTCGATTTGCTCCACACTTGCGCCATGGTTTCATGGTTGAATATGCCACTGCGCTGGATATTCATGGGAACATCCTCTGCTCTTGCACATGCATTCATTATAGTTGTGCATTGGTGCAATGGAATTTGCACTGTGCATTGGCTCCCCCTGAACATGGCTCCCTGGCATAATACCGCACTTGCGCCGGTGCAACTCAGTTGCGCCATGCGCAACTGCTCTGAATATCTGGGCCAGTGTCTTTATATGCTGTTTTTAATGCTGTTAGTGTTAGTGAATAAAAATATTTTTCTTAAAGAAAACACTAGCACTGTACTGTATTTTTGAAAAACAATTTTATGTGTGTGATGTTGGTTTTAACTCTCCTTTTTTGGGTTCAGTTCAAAAATCACTGATGCACATGACATTAAATGCAATCCCAAGCAGTGCTGTAATTTAATTTTCACTCATCTGATTCATCCAGTGAATATAGTAAAAATTAAATTAGAGTGAAATAAAGCCGTTTTACAGTACCACTCCCAGATATTGAAATTCATCAACTTCTGCAATATGTAGATCACTAATGTTCCATGGTTCTAGCATTTTCTTTTTGGATCCAAATGTTACTGTCTTTGTCTTCTTAGTATTTAAAGATGGTTCCAGTTTCATCAGGCTGTCACTAACTGAATTTATTGCCCCTTTCAGGCCAAGTGGTGTTTGAGCTCGGAGAATCACATTGTCTGCATACATTAGGATCGTAAATGGCATTTTATTAATTTTTGGAGCAAAGGTATCAGTCTTTGAAATATTCTCCACTAAAATTTCAATATAGACATTAGAGATTTCAGAAGCCAGAAGGCAACCTTGTTTGACCCCAGTACATGCCTCAATCTGTAAGTGCTCGATCTTTGCCATATCTTATTCTTAGAGCTGTGTCCTTGTGCAATAAATTTATCATATCAAGTACGTTTTTTTCTACACCTTTGGAGTTCAATAAGTCCCAGAGGATATTTCTATTAACAGAATCAAAAGCAGCCTTTATATACACAAAGGCTGTGTGTACAGTATCTTTCTTTTTTTTTGTCTGAAATATTTGTCAAGACTATAATTTAAGACAAATATGTGATCTATAGTGGACTTTCCCTTTCAAAACCCAGCTTGGAAGGGTGACAATATCTTATGATCTTCCATCCAATATTGCAGTCTATCTAACAAAATCCTAGAACGTATTTTTAGACTGACACTTAGTAAAGTAACTGAATGTCAATTTGTTGGAATACTAATTGCTCCCTTTTTATGCACGAAGACAATTACACCTGTTTTCCAATGTTCTGGAATTGTCTTACTTTCAATGGTAACTTCAAATAAAGGGAGAAGTACATCTGCCCACCAATCAGGGTCTGCCTGATACACCATAACTCCCATATCGTCTATCCCTGAGGTTTTATTTTATTTCTGTGCTAATATTGCAGTAATAACCTCCTGTCTAGTTATTTGTATCCCTCCTAATCCTTCGACTATATTCACAGACTTAGCAACTTCCAGGTGTTTGTTAATATGACATTGTTGTTTATTCTCTAGACCAGCCCCTCCAAAAACTCTCTTGTAATGTTGATACCATTCCTCACTGGAGATAACTGCCTCTATGTTAAATCTATTCTTATCCATACTGAATGCGACCATATTCCAGAAAGAACCTTTGTCTTTATTTTTGATTGCATCTTGCATTGTGTGCCACAAGCACTTATAAAATGTGCATCAAAAATTCAGAAACCTGATTGGCTACAACATCTTCTGAGCCGTGTCCTTATTAGAAGATATTGTAGCCAACTGGGACTAACCGCCTGTGCCTGGCCCCATAACACCAACATATCATTGAACCGTGCCAAGTGTAAACAAAAAACATACAGTGGCACAGTTCACCTTGTACTAGCGGGAAACGGCACTTCTGTCATGGCAAGTGACTGGCATCAAGAAACACATAGCCTGTAAATACAACATCCCCCCACTTCCTCCATAACGTAAAAGTCTGCAGATTTGGTACCTCTTTGTTTTTTTTCGCTGCAGTCTGCCCTGACCAGAGTAGATCTCTTTCTCCCAGCACTGGTGACTATGACGGCCAGTATGGAACATGCTCCCTCACAAGCTAGCAGGCTCATGGAGTGGTGGCTCCAAGTAAAAACAAAAAAATGTGACAAAATGAAAGTAAATTAAACAAAAAGATGTCAGTGAAGAAATAAAGTATAAAAAAATAAATAAATAAAAGATGTGTTCAGGCACATCTGCCCCAACCAGAGTAGATCTCTTCCTCCCAGCATTCGATAACTATGGCGGCTGCTACAGGACACACTTGGTCACAAGGTAGTGGGCTCACTGGCTGGTGGCTCCAAATAAAAAAAACTGTGAAAAACTGAAGTAAATGGAAAAAAAAAGAGGTGTTGAGGGACAAATAGAGTTGTGAGGAGAGACTGACAGGCACCACATGCAAACCACTCTATAGAGCACCCAATAACAGACATGGTGACTGACAGTCAAGCTGGCCAGTGGCTACAACTGTAAAACAAAGCATCATAAAAAGTAAAATAAAGTAAATAAAACAACAAAACAAAAAACAAAAGTGTTTGTTAGAGAAGAGACAGAGATGGGAGGACAGACAGACAGTAATGCCCTGCACTGGCTGGATGATATACATAGCTTGCAAGTCTCATACAGATGGACTATTTTTCTGCCTTCTGCATATGGAAAAGTTTTTAGCATACTATTCAATATATATTTTTTTTTACTAGGGTGCGTACATGTGGTGGGGGGGCCCATTTTATAAGTGCAATGACACACTCCGTGGTGTGGGTTATCTCCTGATAAAAGCACACCCATGTGCATAAGGCACTCGACGCAAGAGTCTCGTGCTTCATAATGCACCTGGGTGAGCTCTTATCAGGAGGCAACCCACACCTCATTGCATGTTACTGCTTGCTTGTAGTATTGATCTTTTTTCTCCTTTATCGTTATCCTATATTCATTTTTTAGGTGTTTCATCGATATTCTGTCTTCAGCTAAGTTAAATTTTCTGATATGTCTTCCCTCTTTCAAAATTAATTTCTTTATGTTCATACACTCCTTGTTGAACCATTTTGCTTTAGCTCCCACATTGGATGTGTTTAGCCTATGTTTTCTACTTAATGACTGGGAAATTAATTCTTCTATTGCTATATATTGGTCCCATATGTTTCTCCATCTACTGTCTTCTGTATTAGATATACACTTATGTTTCAGACCTATCATTTCATCCAATTGTACAACTTTTCTCACTATGGCAGTAGTTTTTCTCTGTCCATTTAATTATTTTCAAGTTATGTATCATCATATTCTCATCTGCATCTGACCTTCTTGTATGATCTACTTTTTCTGTAACTCCCACACCCTGCTGATAAGGAGTTTTAAGGGCCTGAGGTCATTGTCCCATTGTTCAATGATTTCAAGTCGACTTACATTAGCAAATGAAAAGATATCTACAATAAAGTAATCAATAACACTGCCTCCTTTTAAATGGATATAGGTCACATTTCCCGCCACATCACCATGACACCTGCCATAAACAATTCTCATAGTTAATGCATTCAAACAATCCAACAACTTGATTCCTTGTGTATTGATTTTGGGGTCCATTGAGGCTCTTATTGGAATACCCAGTGCATTGTTCAAGTTATTACTTGTATGACAGTTCTGGCATTACAATCTCCTCCTATTATAATCATTGCTACTGGATGTTGCACCTGTATACACATTAGTACCTCTTCCGATTTTAATAGATATTTTGTTATTGGGGTCTTTTACGTACATGGAGGGATGTATACATTAATCAAAATACAAGGTGAAAGATTCTTTCTGGGTATTTCTATACACAAAATATCACAGTTGTTGTCCTTTAAGATGCATTTGACTCTAATCCCCAGGTTGACCTTTAACATAGTGCATGCCTTGGGGCCGGCCCGGTGGCACTGAGGGTTGAGGCACTGGACGCCATACCTCGTGCCATGCTGGTGACCTGGGTTCGGGAATGAGCCTAGGCCGCCGGGGTTTGCAGGGGAGAGAGAGGATCAAACATCCAGAGGACTGCTCTTCTCTCTCAGGGAGGAATACGGGGTAGCCCGGCGCAGCAGCAGCCCCCGGTGGAGACCAGCAGCACTGTGGCACACAGGGGCTCACAAATGGGGAAGACGCTGGGCAGTTGTCTTCCAGATGTGAGTAGGAGCACTCACATCGTGGGCTGACAGCATTGCACGCCCCACGTCTGGGGTGTAAACTATGTAAAAGCCCCACCAGCCTGGATAGGCGACGTCCATTTCAGTGCCAAACTGCCACACGCCCAACACTGGAGCCCTGCTACTGCCCTTTCAGACTCCTCAGGCCCTTCATCCTCCTCGGGGCTCGGGGACAAAGTAACGCCCTTGAAGATGACAGGGCTCACAGTGGGCAGTAGAGTGGCATAGGCGAGTGGATAGGCCTGAGAGAGTTCTGGTGCCTGGGGGAGATAAACAGAATCGGGGAAAAAAAAAAAACATAGTGCATGCCCCTCTAGAAGCTCACCCATAATTGTTTCATTTCCTAGCAGGGATGTTCTAACAATGAACACTTTCAATCTGATAATTATCAATATTAATAGTCCATGTTTTATGTAGCATAACTTTTGAATAAGATGCTAAAGACTTTGTGCAACCAATATCATTGAATTTGCATGCAATACCAGCAATGTTACAGCACAGGCTATCCAAGTTTGTAAGACAATCTTTTTGTATAATTCCTCGTTGTCAATATTTTTCTAATTAATCCACTGAATGGGTTTCATCGACTTCACTATCTGTACTAACATGTAATGACGTTGGTTGCTGTTTTTTTTAGCTGTTTGCCTTGTTTTCATTTTTCCCCCTTTTTTACCTTCTCTTGGCAGAATCAGGTGAATATACAGTATCTATAATAATCAAGGAAAAGATTATGCACTTTCCTATGTTACATACGAATATTTCTGCTAGTAGATATAAGGAGTATATTAGGATTTTTCCTGCTAGCAATATAATACAACAAGTTAAAACATGAAATAAAATAAAAATGGAAACTCGCCCACAAGTTTAGGTGCTTCAACAATTCTCATTCAAGTGCTCCTGGGGGAACTAGGTAAAAACGTTTTACCAGTACCTGGAAACTGACAGACTTTACAAATTAGACATATACCCTGAAATGACCAATATAGTTTATTGACTGCTCTTAGGCAGTTTATCATGCTTTCCTTAGGTTTTTCATTAGGTAAAAACATAGTCTTAGCAAAGTTTAAAACAACAAAATGTCCATAACCCAGGTGTCAGGAGTTATAATAACCATAAAGTGTCCTTTAAATGGTTACCAGAATGGCTTCATGTCCTTCTCTTTTCCATTGAGGTCTTCCTGTAGCTAACTTCCTTTGAACTTGATGTAAGAACTTGACATGAGAGCTTGTTAGGAGTCTTATCGGTACCAGATGCTTTAGGCCTGCTTTAACCTGGTATGGTTGAGGACTTGTTTCTGGGTAGATGTCCTTAGGTAAAACGACGTATATTCCTGAAACTAGAAAACACACAGCGGGAGTGTTTAGTAATACTAAATATACTATTTCTTTTTATTATAAGGAATGGAGATAGGGAATGATTTATCAATTCCAGTACTTTCCCCTATTTACTAGCTAAACCACAATTCAATATGACACCTATTTAAGGTTTAGATTTCTCTCCCTTTTAATTTATAGCAGTACCATTAGGGGCAGAAATTTCTCAAGTAGCAAAATATGATATTAGTTTGAAAAAGTTAATTAGTTGATTAGTTGGTTCTAAAATGGTGCAGGGTCTGCAAGAGAAGCCATACGAGGAGAGACTAAAGGAGCTTAATATGTATACCCTTGAGGAAAGGAGGGAGAGGGGGGACATGATAGAAATGTTTAAGTACCTCAGTGGAATCAATGAAGTCCAAGAGGGGAGCATCTTTCAGAAAAAGAGATGTGCAAGAACAAGGGGACACAATTTGAAGATAGAGGGGGGACGGCTCAGGGGCAATGTGAAGAGTATGTTTTCACAGAGAGGGTGGTGGATGCATGGAACAGCCTTCCTGAGGAGGTTGTGGGGTCTAAAACTCTGGGAGAATTCAAGAATGCATGGGACAGACATAAGGCAATTTTTGTGGGGGGTAGGAAGAAATAGGCTGTTGGTTAAATAGGATCTGCAGCTTATCCTCTAGGTAGGGAAATGGGCAGACTAGGTGGGCCAAGCGGTCCTTATCTGCCATCAAAGTCAATGTTTCTATGTTTCTATGTTTATTTAGGACAGAGTAAGACAATGAACCCAAATTTGTAACAGTAGTATTCATTTGAAAGTCGTTTTACTGGCAACAGCTGCAAAAACTGCTTGGGAAGCGCAATGCCATACACATTATAACACACTAACACCAAGTCCTTTTTGTGTGCAAAATCTTCCTTTTATGTGTTGAAATAACAGGGAACTGCACCGGAGTGCTCAGAAAGTGCTGCATGTACAAATTCATAAAAAAAATAATCAGAGCAGTTTGTTTCTTTTTTAGAATCTTACCTTACCCTTCTTATGTGTCTGTTTGGGCTAAAAAAATATTTGTAGCTCTATTGTCTAATTAATTACAGCCTTTTCTAGCCATTGAAGGTTCAAAATTAATATTTCCATTTGTTGGACGATTCAGGGACAGATTTAAATTGCATAAAGATGCATTTTATTTTTCAGAATCACTCATGCACCATCTTAGCTACTTCCTGGACTTTGACCATGACGTGGAGGTTTCCACGGTAATTGCTGACATTCCTGACATATGTATGTCTGCCTCAGAGCTACTGCTAGTGTCCAATAGGGCTTGTTTTATGCTCCTGTGGTTACCATGGTTACTGACAACACTTTGTCCAGCATTAGTTCCTGCTAATCTTTAAATATGAACACCATCTATCATGAATATTTGTGCAAAAATATGATCAATGAAACAGTGTTTTAAAACAACATGTGTGTGATCGAGCTCTCTGGCAGCCATAGTAGAATTCTTATTTTTATTTTTACTCATTATTAATGCTCTGTGTGCATGGCAGCATAAATTAAATTAATTAAGCTAGCACCATTTACTTGTGAGATGATTTTTAGCTTATCTGTTTTGCAGTACACTAGGCAATAACTTAACAGGACAGTCTATTAATTCCCCTGTTCTTGGTGAATGTCATCTCCTTCCCACAGTCTCTTTATTTATGGCATGTCTCAAATTACAAAATCTTTTAACTCTATTATAATTAGAACAGTCATAGAACTGAATGTACTGAGGCAATTTTAAGCCTAATTCCACCATGTCTGCAAAAAATGTATATCTGTTGTAAGTTATATGAGTGTGTACTAAGCCGTATATGTACTCTGCCTGCTTTCCACATTTTTCTTTATTACTTATTGTACATGCCTGTAATATGCATGTGTACTCAGGCTTCTATCAGTTTAGCCTGCTTTCCACATCCTCACTCACAAGGCTGTACTTCGTTCTCTCAAATAAACTTTCTGAGTTCATTGTTTTGGCACAAAGCACAATGCTTCTTCTGTGCAATCAAACCAAATCACTTAGTTTAAATTTTATTCTAACATGCACAAAAGCTTCTGTTCCAATTTCTTTCACCTCTATAAATTCATTATCTCCCTAGTTGTACTGCAAAACCAGAACCAAGCCCATTTCTACAATTAGTCAAATCTTCGCTGCTGCACCACCCTTATTCCCCTTAATGGGGTACCACCCATTAAGGGGAGTAACCCCAGATGACCTAATGTGGTACTGGATCTATTGGGATTTCTGACTGCTAGCAGGGGTCCAGAAAATCTGTTGCAGGCTTATAACATGGCTATGGTGGTGGCTCTGGACTCTGTTGCTCTTGTTTGAGTTCACCCTTCATCCTTAACCCTCAGTCCCCTTGGTTTAATGGGACCTTGAAGGAGATAAGGAGAAAGGGGTGATGGATGGAGTGACGCTGGCAGAAATCTGTTCTTGATGCCGACAGGCTTAGATTGATAGTCCATTATCCAGACTATCAATCGGTGATCTCCTGTAAGAAGGAAGAGTTCCTGTTTGGGGAGATCACCACTGCAAGGAACTGACCTGCTGAGCTCATCCAAACTGTGGACAGACTGTGCAATCTAGCCTGTCCACAGGTTTGGAGAGTGTTGTCACAGGATAAGTAGGTGTTTTTCCGTTATTAATTTTTATTTGATATTCAACTTATTTTACATACAATATTTAATCCTTATAAGACAAATATTATCAGCATTAAATACATTTAGGCAATGATTATATATAATTACACTGACAATATATAGTCAAAATGCAAGCTACTAACTTTGAAAAGCAAACATATACAGCTCCCCCTTGTCATATAAATATTGAAAGAATTCATACTGTTCAAACAACACTAAGACAATTAGGTACTTTCAAATAATCTTACTAATGCACTTCAACATATTTTATTCTGCATTAAGGTTGACATTATGCCTCTACCCTAATTGAAGGAATGGCCCCTAGATATCTTCAAATTTCTCCCTTTTATCTAAGATTGAATAATTAACTTTTTCATTACTAGCTGTAAAAAACATCATATTGTACAATTCTTTAATAGAGGGAGCTATTGGGTTTTTCCAGTGTTTTAAAATGATTCTTTCAGTTGCTAGGCATGCAGCTGATAATCATAACCTTTGAGGTTTGTTGAGGGCACAATCCTCTTGGGAAACACCCAATAAGAACATTTCTGGTGAAGGTTCAAACTCATTTTCAACACATTTAATAGTGATTTTGTGTACTTCTTTCCACAATGTTGTCAAGTCCTGGCAACTCCATAACATATGCAGTAGGGTCCTTTCGTTCTTTCCACACCTTTACACCTATTATCATTTCTATATCCCATTTCAAACAGTTTTGTTGGAGTCAGATAGTGATGTGAGACGTTATACTGAATTAGCTGACCTTGTGTCTCCCTACTACTCTGATATGCCAGTTTCCAAGCATCAATCCAGTCTTCATCTGTGATCAGATTGTCTAACTCCATTTCCCATTTGTTTTTGGCTGGAAGAGTCAGAAGGTGGGAATTAGAGATGCTAGAATTTTATAGATGTTGCCCCATTTTATTATTCGTTCCCATTGAGGGCTGCTAAGGATTGAAAAGACAGGAAGTAATGTAAGTTTTTGCAAGCACGTCCTAAGCTGTAGATAATAGTGAAATTGGAACTTGTAATTTTGTATTTTTCCCTAATGTCATAGAATGATGTCAGTATGTTTGACCCTGTGTCAAGTATACCTCCCAAGTGCTTCATCCCAGCCTTTTCCCAGACTGGATTGACCAGCTTAGTCTTATTATCAAACAGTATTGATTTTCTCCATAAAGGGGCACATTTTAGTGGGGTGCATTCCTGGTTGAGTTTCTTATTTATTTTTGTTTAGTAGTCTGAAGGAGGTAGAAAGGCAGCAGTTACTTAACAACCTACAGGGTGTGGGATAGAATATGTAGTCAGCTAAACTATAGGGTGCAACAATTTCTCTTTCCATGTCCAACCATAAAGGAAAATGTCCTGACACTGGGGATGACTCTTGGAAGTGAAGAGACATTTGCTTAAAGAGAAATGCCACAAACAATGCCAGAAAATGAGGTCACAGGATAAGTGTGATGAGTTTGCTTACTTCTTTGCAGATAAGGTTGCCGACATTAGATCAGAGATCTGCTTAGCTCACTCCAATGGGTGGGGTGGTGATTGGTCGGAGGTTGCAGAACCACGGTTTGGTTGGTCGGCTTCTAGTCAGTCAGTGATTGTGGATGTCATAAGGATTGTCCAGAGTATGCAGCTGACACACAGTACTTTGGACCTGGGCCCAACCCACCTCCTTGTGAGGAGCATTGAGGTCATCATCTCAGTCCTGGCTGAGATAGTCCAGAGTTTGCTTGTAACAGGTGAGTTTCCTGACTCCCTGAAGGAGATGGTGGTGACACCCCTTCTTAAGAAATCTTCTCTTGACCCGGATTGTCCTGCCAACTATAGATTTGTCTCTAACCTGCCCTTCATGGGCAAGGTTATTGAGAAGGTGGTTGCGCTGCAGCTGGATGACCACCTTGGCATCCATGATATCTAAGATCCTCTCCAGTTGGAATTTAAGAAGAGGCATAGCACTGAGACCACCCTGGGCCGGGTGCTCAATGATCTCCTGATAGCAAGAGATTGGAGGACTCATTCCATCTTAGTCCACATTGATCTCTCTGCAGCATTTGACACCGTGGATCATGGCGTATTGCTGGAGCACCTACAGGTTATCTGTGGACTGTCAGGGACAGTCCTCAGATGGTTCTATTTGTTTCTGACTGGTAGATCTCAGAGAGCTGCGTTTGGAATTTATTCCTCTGTTGCATTCTTTCTACCATGTGGGGTATCCCACGGCTCTATGCTTTCACCTATGTTATTCGTGGTGTATATGCTGCTATTGGGAGACATTGTAAGGTGGTATGGCTTGAGTTTTCACTGCTATGCAGATGATACTCAGCTATACATGTCCTTTGTGCCTGACAAGGACAATGCGGTATTGGTGTTTAACAACTGCCTTACCTCGATCCAGGGCTGGTGAGTGCCAACTGGCTGAAGCTCAATCCTGACAAAACTGAGGTTTTGGTGGTAGACCCAGGTCACTGGGTAGAGGGTTCCTCAGCAAGGCAGGCCTCTGGGCTTTTGCTTGGTGGTCATCAGCTGATGACCTCTAAATGGGTGCAGAGTCTGGGCATTATTTTGATGAGGGGTTGACCCTGACATCTCAGGTGTCATCCTTCATCAAGACCTCATTTTACCATCCGAGGAATATCAACCGAATTAAGAATCTGATTCCACCCAGTGATCTTCCGACATTGGTCCACACCATTATGACCTACCACCTGGATTACTGCAACGCCCTGTACCTAGGGCTTCCGTAGATTGATATCTGCCGCTTATAACTGGTGCAGAAAGCTGCACCCAGATTGTTGACTGGGCTTTCTCAATCTAGCCATGTCACACCTGTGCTGCACAGACTGGCTGCCAGTTCAGTGGTGGATCACTTTTAAGGTTGGCTTGTTAACGTACAAGGCCCTATATGGACAGTGACCAAGCTATCTGCAAGAATGTCTCTGTCCCTACCACCCCCTCTGACTGCTCTGCTCTGCCAATGAGGGATTTTTGGGGATTCTGAGGGTCCATTTGAAGACCTCTGGAGCCCATGTGTTTGCTTTTGCAGCTCCTACCCTGTGGAATTCTTTACCTCTTCAGATAAGTGGGTGCCTGACTGTGGAGGAGCTTTAAATCTGCTCTTAAAACATTTTTATTCTCTCTTGCTTGTCCCAATTATTAATTCATGGAATTCTGTCATTTTAGTTGTTTTTTAATTATTTACTGTTTTTAGGTGTTCTGTAAAAGCGCTTTGGTATTTACTGAATTACGCTTGAAACAAATGAAGTTTATTATTATATTATTATTATCACAGATAGTACCCTTAAAAAAATGTTGTCACTTTTACATTTCTTACTCAATTAGTTCAGTATCTATATTTTGGCAGCATGTTTGTGGTTATAAGAAACTATGATGTAATTTATTGTCTCAGCTAGCTATGGTATCCATTATTTTTGTTTAGTCCCCTTGGAACCATTGCATCCAGTTCCTCAATCCAGAAACGTTCACGTTGTTGCAATAATGTCTTTCGGTCTCCTTCCCTTGTAGGTACTGAAACTAATTCAATCCCAATGAATGTTAAAGATGCTGGGTATCCATGTCCCCTTTCTGCATAGTATTTTATCATAGCGTATGTTGCATTTTTTACTCTTATGGCAATTTTGTGCTCTCCAACCCTTAATTTCAGGTCTCATTTTGTTTGACCTATATAAATAAGGCCACATGAGCACATTAACTCGTAGACCACTCCCTTTGTTTTGCAGTTTATAAAGCCATTTATTTTGTATTTTCTGCTTGTTCTGGGATGATTAAATGTCTTTGCATCGTTCATGTTATTGCAGTGTGTGCAATTTCCACACCTATAGTTCCCCTCGATGCATCTGGCGTTCACATTGGCTGTAGATCTTTTTTCTCTTTGTAAAAGCTTCTCAGAGTATCTTTGAGATTGTTGCCTTTTTGTCTGATAATTCTTGATTCCTGATCCACTATATTATTTAAACAAGTCAGCAGCAAGCATTCCCCAGTGTTTTCTTATCACTTCTGTTATCTTGTATGAGTCTTTGTTATATATGGTGCTGTACTGTATGTGACAACATTTTCATCTTTATGTCTCGTGTGTTTTATCAGCAGTTTGTTCCTTGTTTTTATTTCTGTTCTTTTCACTGCTTTTATTAGTACACCCAGATCATATCCCTGGTTTAGGAATCCCTTGCACTTGTTTGCCATTTCTTTTTTTGCAGGATCTATTTCAGAACAGTTTCTTTTCGCCCTTAAAAGTTGCCTGTATGGTATATTTTTCTTCAGATAGTAGGGGTGATTACATTCCCAATGTAGCAATGTGTTCTAATTAGCTGCCTTTTTGAAGAGTGTAGTCTCTATTCTGTCTCCCTTTCTGTAAATCTATAAATCCAAATACTTTTTTTTATCTTGGTTGTGTTCTTCTGTAAAATGCAAGTGTCTATTACTGTTATTGATATATATGTAAAATTCAAGTTTATCTTCTGTTCCTTTCCACAGGCAAAGCACATCATCTATGTAGCAGACCCATAATTTTTATTTTTATTTCCTTTTCTTATTTTGCTTGTTCCAAATAAATTCATTTTCTCATCTTCCTACATACAGGCTCACTAGGGATGGCACAGAAGTTGTACTCATTGCTGTTCCATGATGCTGTTTATAATATTGACTGTTCAATAGAAAACAGTTTGATTCTAATGTATATTTTGCTATCTGTACTATTTATTCTGATGGTGGGGGTGTATAGGTGTCTCTGTTCTGTAGAGTTTCTTTTATTGTGGTGATTCCTTCATCATGTGGGATGTTGTTGCATACATTTCTGTGTCAAGAATGACATGCCAGTTCACCTCAGTTGCCTTTATTTCTTATAATATATTTAATATACTTATTGTGTTTTCTATGTATGATTTCCCTAAAATCACAAAAGGTCTTAACAAGCATTTGTCAGTGCCAAATGTTGTCTTGCTGCCATTGGCAGTGCAGGAGTTAGAGAGATGCAGCATGGGAATGGCAGTCAAGTATTGAACTGATGCCAACCCCCCCACCCTGCAGAGAGTGACAGGCATTAGGGTGTCCCTTTGGGTGTTTGTTAGTGCAGTGCAGGAAAACATGCTGGGCAGGATGTGAAAAATGACAGCTGCACAGTTCATAAGGAGGTGTAATAAAATGCCAGTACTGAAAATGTGGCATACAAATATAAGGAATTTGTGGAGTTACAAGAGTGCGTGGGAAATATGCAACACACGCTTGCAGCACTGCCAGTTTATGGGCGTTCAGCACCAAATTTTCAACATAGGCATTTTAGCACCTCTGCTCATGTACAGTGTCACTGCCATTTCCTCAAAGTCTCCCAAGAAGTGATTTCGCACAGCGACCATGCTATTCTGCACCGGAAGTGCGGAAACACATTTTGGGCAGGACATGAGAAGTGACGGCTGTACTGTTCATCAAGAGGTGTGGAAAAATGGCAATGATGAAAATCCAGAGTGAAAATATCACAAATGCACGATGGTATGAGCGTGCGTGCAATCTGCCAATGCACACTCATAACACAGTCATTTTATGGAGTATCAGCTCCAAATTTTCAACATAGGCATTCTAGGAGATCTGCTCATGAACTGTGTCACTGTCATTTTCATAATCTGGCCCAAACACTGATTTCCCACAGCGATTGCACTATTATGCACCGGAAGAGCAGAAACACATTTCGGGCAGGATGTGGAAAATGACAGCTGTACTATTCACAAGGAGGTGCACAAAAATGCCAATGCTGAAAATCTGGCATTAAAATATTGCGAATGTGCTAAGTTACGAGCCTGCGTAGGAACTGCGCAATGCACACTTGTAAAACAGGAATTTGTTGAATTTTTTCCACCAAATTTGGAACATAGGCTTTTTGAGAGGCCACCTCATGAACACTGGCACTGTCATTTTGCTAATGGGTCCTAAAAGGTGATTTCACGCAGTGACTGTGAAATCACCTTTCGAGGCTGATTAATGCCATGACAGTGATAGAATTCATGAGGAGGGCCCCCAAAAAACCCATGTTGAAAATTTGGTGCCAAAATTCCAAGAAATGCCTGAGATATGCAGCAAAGTTGAAAAAACCCTATTCATTCCATTATACAGCTTACCGGCATTTCCTCAGTTCATGGTCGGCTTTGAAGAGTACAGACGTGTTCCCGGTCCATGGAAGATCGTCGCGCTGGAGTCCGGAGGTAAGTATGGGGTGGGGGTGAGAGAGGCAGGATGTAGTGGGTGGGTGCGGTGCGGGGGGAGGGGCATCAAGACTACGAGGGACGTTTTCATTTTGCAGGGGAAAAAAAGAAAACTGTTGCGGGACAGTTTTAAGTGTTGCAAGGGCATTTGGCATGCTAGGGTGAGCTCCCAGTGTGCCATCTAAGTGGAAGTTTTGGGGGTGTCAGTGGCCGACGGGGATTGGGCACCCTCGTCAGCCACCAACACAGGGGAGTAATGCCGGCGGGGATTGGGCACCCCGTCGGCAAACAAAGAAAGGGGTGTGAGCCAAGAGGATTGGGCACCCCTCAGCATTCAACAGTTGGGAGGTGATGCCGATGGGGAGTGGGCTCCCTGTCAGCTTGCAAAGACAGCGAGGGGGGGGCCATGAGCTGAGAGGGATTAGGCACCCCCCCTCGGCATTCAACATTTGGGGGGGTATGCCGATGGGGAGTGGGCTCCCCCGTCAGCACACAAACATGGGGGAGGGAGTTGCCGACAGGGGGATTGGGCACCCCTGATGTTGACAAGCGTGAGGCGGCCGCCCGCTGGCCGACCATGCTCATAATGGCGGTGAGCACGGCAAGCAAAGGACCGCTGTGTATGACTAGCTTTGCTCGGATTGCAGCGGACCTTTGCTTAGATGTGCTGGCCCCATTATGTATGCATGGTGTGGCGCCGGCATGCAGGCTGATTGGGGAATGAGGGACACACCTACTGATGCGTGCCCTGCATTCAACCAACAGCAGCCGCACCCCCAAAACCTGTACTAGCGCAAGATGTTGCTTGCACAAGTGCGCAAGCCAACATATAAAGTGGTCTACATGTCTAGAGAATGGTTCCATAATTGAACCTAAACTGCTAACAACTGGCCTTCCAGGGGGTGAATTTGCATCCTTGTGCACTTTTGACAGCAGGTAAGTCATAGTTCAAATCGGGTGGTTCACTGTTAGAAATTCTTCTTTCAGTTTTTGTGATCCATTTTCTTTCTTCAGCATTGTTTATTATTTTATCTCCTCTCAACTTGATCTCTTCTGTGGGGTCAGATCTTAATGTTGCATAGTAATGTTTATTACCCAATTACCTGTATATTTATGTTAGGTACATTTCTGTGGGCCATATAACAACAGCGCCTCCCTTTGTCCGCCTTTTTTATTTGAATGTCTTTATTTACACTTAGCTCCTTTATTGCTTCCCTTTCATCTCTGGTTATGTTATTCCTTCTCTTTTGAAGTTTTATAAATTTCTTCCATATCTTTATTCACTATTTTCCAAAATGAATCAAATACTTGGCTCTGGTTCCCTGGAGGTATGAAGGTGGACTTTTTGTTAAATGGGGTTTCTTCTCTCTTATATCTAATTTCTTCTTCAACCTCTTGTCCATTTACTGTCCTACTTTCTTTGATTGTGACATATCTTAGTCTCTCTGTGGGCTCCATTGGATTCTTAGAAAAGTGAACTTTTAAATGAAGTTGGCCAAATAATTTGAAACAATCAATTTTTGTTCTGAAAAGATTCTTTTTTCCTGATGGTATTAATGTAAAGTCTTTTCAGTACCTGTTCTTGGCATCTGGCAATTCCATACTGGACAAATTTATAATTTTAATTTCATCAGTCTCACTGACCTTCTTGGTGTCTGGTTTCTCCCCCAGTACCTCCCATAGTTCCTTTGTTCTCTTCTTCCTCTGCCACTTCTTACTCTTGCCCCTCTCCTGGTCCTCTTCCTTTCATTGTATGGCTGCTGCTGCTTTCCATAGGTTCTTCCACAAAATCCTTTTTTTTTTAAATTCAGTAGGCTTTATTTTGATTTTCTCAAATAACAAACAACAGTAAAATGTACGGTGGGTAACAACTCAATACACTACAGTGTGCTATAATTTTAAACCAACAATAACAAAGACCCACAGAAACGATACCCCCTGCTACCACCTGAAACCCCCCCACCCCCATTACCCACAGAAACGATACCCCCTGATCCCACCTGACAACCCCAGAAACGATACCCTGCTCCCATCTGACAACCCCCACCCCCATTACCCATGGAAACGATAACCCCTGCTCCCACCTGACAACCCCCACCCCATTACCCACGGAAATGATACCCTGCTCCCACCTGACAACCCCCACCCCATTACCCACGAAACGATACCCCTGCCCCACCTGACAAACCCCCAGAAACGATATACCCTGCTCCCATCTGACAACCCCACCCATTACCCACAGAAACGATACCCTGCTCCCCACCTGACAACCCCCAGAAACGAGCATACCCCTGCTCCCATCTGACAACCCCCACCCCATTACCCATGGAAACGATACCCCTGCTCCCACCTGACAACCCCCACCCCCATTACTCCACGGAAATGATACCCCTGCTCCCACCTGACAACCCCCACCTCCATTACCCACGAAACGACAATTTCTGCTCCCCACCTGACAACCCCACTCCCATTACCCATGGAAACGATACCCCTGCTCCCACCTGATAACCCCCCACCCCCATTACCCACGGAAAGCCTAAGGACACTGGGAAAAAACAGATTACCAATTACAAAAGCTGGGCTTTCTAAATGGACTAAGAGGCTATTGGCCATAAAAAAATACATATGGTTATTCTTGCTGCCCAATCGCATAAAGGAGTGCACTCCAGGATAAACTATTTCTAGGTAGAAACCTGTTAGAAACAAAAGAAATGAGGGCCAAAAGGATACCTTAATTTTCCTCTAGGAATTCAAGGAAAGTGAGGGCAGAACTTGAAGCTTGTCCCACTTTCAAAAATTCTGATTTTCTCTATTACTTCCTGTGTTTCATAATTCTCACTGCTACTCTCATCAATTATTTCCAGATTGTCCACACGGATATTTTGTTTTTCTTTCATGGTAATATTGTTTCATAACCTTTTGCCATGCCAACTATAGATTGTCCCATTTTTATAATCTCTGGCATCCCTTTCATGCTTTTCTATTGTATATGCTTTTAAATCTTCTTTGAATTTCTTCTTTTTTTCTTCCAGTTTCTTTAAGCTTTCATCTACTTTAGGCACTTCTATGGCTTCAGAACTGTCCTCTTCCTTTAGTTTTATTAAATCTTTAAAATGTTCATGTTCTTTACGTGCTTTTTTAATCACTGTTAACATTAAGTCATGTAAGCCTTTATTCAGGATGCGCTCCAGTCTCGCATGAAATCTGAGTCATAGGCCTAAAGCTGAGGGTTTCTGTATCCTTAACCATCTGGGAATCTGTTTTTCTCTCCAATATTTACTGAGGGATATGGCATGCATATGCATCCTAATTTGCTGTTTTTTAAAGCTTCCAGTGAATTTACATTAATTTCTCCATTTAGTTTGGTTACTATTCTGCAAAAAAGTTCATCACACACTACAATATCCATAAACCAGACCGTACCCCTTCTTCCTCTGTATAGGCTAAACCTTCTGAATTACTTGCTTGTTCCATTTTAAATCAAAGAACTCTGCAGTCTTGTCTCCTTTTCTAAAGTCCTCTTGTTATTGTGTGCTATTTTGATGTTTAGTCCGGGAGCTAAACGAGCTGTGCCTGACCCTGAACATGTTTTCCAAAAGTGAGGTTACATAGATCCATGTGTTTTGCTTATGCTCTCTGGGGTTCTATGCTCCTATTATTTTGTAATTTCTATTTTAAACCCCACAGTATGAACTAAAGTGGTGCTTCTCCTTAGGGGACACAATACGTGTTTGAAAGTCGTCTTGCTAGCAACAGCTGCAAAAACTGTTTGGGGAGCACAACACCATACACAGTATAATACACTAACACCACGTCCTTTTTGTGTGCAGAAACTTCCTTTTACTTGTTTAAATAAGAGGGAACTGCACTGGAGTGCTGAGAAAGTGATGAATGTACAAATTCAAACAAAACATAATCAGAGCAGTTTGTTTCTTTTTTAGAATCTCACCCGATCTTTCTTATGTGTCCATTTGGGCATGACAATTCTTCATGGCTGTATTGCATAATGCCAGCCTTTTCTAGCCATTGAAGGCTCAAACTTATGTAGTGTCTCAAAGTAAGGGAGTAAAGGAATGGAGGCATCACAGAAAAATAGAGGGGGTTAGACTGCCCCAGGGTCCCTGTGGTGTTGTGTGGTGTTGTGGGGCATAAGGGGGTGTTTTCTGGGTCCCCAGGTTCACTGTCCCCCCCCAGAGAATCACCAGGCAGGGCAGTGGAAAAAAAAAGTTTTCTCTTTTTCTTTCTCTGCTGCCTGCTTGCTCCATTCCACCCCCCAGAGCAGACAGCATGAAGGTGGGAACCCACGTGCTGGGACCACTGCTCCTGGTCGGTGAGTGGTGCCTGGTTTGAACCTTGGCCATTTGGTTCAGGGCACAGGCCTGGGGTTCTAGAGCCAGAACCCCAAGCACTTTTTCAAAGAAAGAAAAGCTGTTTGGAGGGCAGATCGTGCTGGGCTATTGAACAGGAGGGACCTAGAGAGTGTGACAGAGACAAGGGCCTTACCTGGTGGTTGAAACCATCTCATCAACTCTGCCTTAGTACCCCCTTCTCCAGCCAGTGAAGACTCCTGTTGCTGCTGCTCCTGCTGTGCGTCTTGCCCCTCCTGCGGTCGAGTCTGGCGGTTCAAAAAAAAAAAAAACAGAAAAAGAAAGTCTGGTTCCTTGTGGCGGTGTGGACTCTGTACATCCCTGTTTATTGTTTTAATTGCTCCCACCATGGTTCTGATTCAGTCCCTCTTCAGTGGCAGAGAAGAGCCGTATCATCAACCAAGATTGTCGGAAGACCTGCAAGGCCACCTGACATCCTCGGCACTGCTGGTTCTCCTCCCAGGGTTCCCTCCCACTGCCAGAGACCTCCCTCCTCCCTTTAGTTCCATTGCTTTGATCCCTTCCCTTACATAGAGATCTACTCCTCCTCCTCTTCTACCCTCCCTGTCCTTCCTGTAGATCATTTACCCTGGTATGTTTTTCAGTCATGGTTCTCTGTGTACCATGTTTCTGTGACTGCCACGATATCCAGGGATCCTTCTTCCATCAAGGCCACCAGTTCAGGGACCTTGTTACCTAGTCTACGGGCATTGGTATTCATTACCCTCATTTTTTGGATGGCCTTATGCCTTTTTGCCCCATCTCTGTCCTTACTGCCTTTGTCTTTTTCTCTATTTACCCCTGCCCTTCTCCCTATTGACTTCTCTGTCTTGATATTTACCTCACTAACTACCCTGATCTTTTGGGGAGGGCTAGGATTTCCCTTCTCCTTTTCAGTTCCTCCCCCCTTGGCTAGTTTAAATGCTTGCCAATGAAGCATTTAAACCTATCATCTAGGATCCTGGTTCCCCTTCTGGACAGATGCAGACCATCACACCAGTATAGGCCTGCATCACTCCAGGTGGACCCCCAGTCCCCAATGAAGCCAAAACCTTGAGCTCTGCACCAGTTTTTCAATGACTCATTGAATCCCATGGTGCAGAGCACACTAGCCTCACCCATACCATAGACAGGCAGCACCTCCGAGAAGGTTATCATTCTCAGAAGGTTTTGTGACAAGGCATCAGGTAAAGCAAATAGGATGCTGGGATGTATAGGCAGGGGCATCACCAGCAGGAAAAGGGAGGTCATAATTCCGCTATACAAGACACTAGTGAGGCCCCACCTGGAGTACAGTGTACAGTTCTGGAGACCATACCTACGTAAGGACATAGACAGGGTAGAGAAGGTTCAGAGGAGGGCAACAAAGATGGTGCATGGGTTGCATCACAAATCCTATGAAGACAGGTTGAAGGAACTGAACATATACTCCCTGGAGGAGAGGAGGAGAGAGGTGATATGATAGAGACATACAAGTATCTTACAGGGAGGAACAGGTGCAGAAAACACTATTTTAAGCAAAAGATGTTTCAGGACTAGAGGGCATGGGATGAAGTTGGAGGAGGACGATTCAGAGGAAACATGAGAAGAATTTCTTCACAGAGCAGGGTGGTGGACAAGTGGAACACCCTGCCAGAGGAAGTGGTGGGGGCTGAAACAATCACGGGATTTAAGAATGCATGAGATAGACATAAAGGAATTCTAGAGGTCAGGGGTAAGGGGAAATAGACTTCTAGGAAAACAAACTGAACTTACAAGCTCAAATGGGCAGACTAGGTGGGCCATAGGCCCTTATCTGCCGACACTGTCTATGTATCTATGTATCTATGTATCATGCGTGCTACTTCTCTAAGGCCCCTCCCCAACTCCACAAATTCCTCCTGCACTGCTCTGATCCCTTTCCTAACCAGGTCATTTGTCCCTAGATGGACAATGACATCCAGCTCCTTCCCCAGTGCAGCTGCTCCTGCGATTCTGAGGATTCTCTCCCTGTCCCTCCAAGCCATGGTGCCAGGCAGGCACCTTACCTCCCTCTCCCCTTCCTCCCCTAGTTATACCCTTCTAATAATGGAGTTTCACACCAGGAGTTGTTTCCTTCTCCTGTGGGGTCCCATGCCACCCTCCTGTGGGTCTCCTTTGTGGAGGTTCCCAGCATCCTCCTTGGTCTCCACCATGGGTGCCTCCATAGAGGAACCACACTCTGTCAGAATGGCATATGAATGGTGGAGAGGTACAACTGGAGGGATGCGCCTCTGTTCCACCATCCTCGCTCTCCCTGAGCCCACTGTGGTCCAACCAATCCTCTTTCTCGAACATACTAGCATACGAAATTTGCCAGCAGATAAAAGCCTAGAGGTCTATCAAGTCTGCTCGAATGTGCAGCTAGCGCCCCTTATTCTGCAGCTGCCCCTCCCTTCCACCCTTCCCCTTCATTAACCCTCCCCCTTGTCCTGTCCCATCCCCTTTTGAACCAGTCCACTGTTCTACTGGATACCACTTCTGCAGGTAACGCATTCCACCCAGCCACCACCCTCTCTGTGAAAAAGTGTCTCCTCACCTCCCTTCTGAACCTTCCTCCCTCCAGTCTCATATCATGGCCCCTGGTCGCCCTCCCTTCCCTTACTTTGAACAGCCCCTCTGTACCCATCTTGTTTATTCCTTTCATGTATTTTAAGGTTTCAATCATGTCACCCCTGTCCCTCCTCTCCTCCAGTGAATACATGTTCAACTCCTTCAACCTCCTCTCGTATAATAAGTCCCCCAGCCCCTTGATCATCTTTGTCGCCCTGTGCTGCACCCCCTCCAGTAACTTAATGTCCCTCTTCAGATACGGGTGCCAGTACTGCACGCAGTACTCCAGGTGTGGTCTAACTAATGACCTATACAGTGGCAGAATCACCTCCTCCCTCCTCGAGGATATACCCCTTGCAATACAACCCAGCATTTTGTTGGCCTTTGCAGCTGCCTTCCTACATTGTGCCGAGTTGTTCATTGACCCTGTAATGAGCACACCCAGATCCTTCTCCTCCTTTGTCTGGGCTAGCTGCACTCCCCCAGCTGGTAACTCCTCCTTGGGTTCTTCATCCCAAAATGCAGCACCTTGCACTTTTTGGCATTAAACCCCAGTTGCCAGGTGTCTGACCAGGTTTCAAGCTTTGCCAGATCATCTTGCAACCCCTGCCATCCCCCTAGGTCATCCACCACCGCTCCAACCTTGGTATCATCAGCAAACAGACTGATCTTGCTCTTGATGTCCCATGATACGTCTTCAATGAATATCCCAAACAACACTGGTCCCAACACCGAGCCCTGTGGAACACCGCTCGTCACTGCCCTTGGGTGTGAGAGCTTCCCACCCACCACCACCCTCTGTTGCCTTCCCTGAAGCCAGTTTCCTACCCATCTCACCAGCTTTGCACCCGCCCTGTGCCTACTAACTTTCTTCCCAGCCTTCCATGCGGCTGAGAGTTGAATGCCTTACTGAAGTCCAGATACAGGACATCCACTGCATGGCCCCCGCCCAGCTGCCTAGTTACCCAGTCATAGAACTCCACCAGGTTGGTTTGGCAGGATCTGCCACATATGAAGCCATGCTGTCTGCTGTCCTGTAGTCCCTTGGCCTCTAGGAGGGCCACCAGCATCTCCTTCAGGATAGTCTCCATTAGCTTACCCATGATGGATGTGAGGCTCACTGGTCTGTAGTTTCCCAGTTCATCCTTGGGGCCACTCTTGTGGAGGGGCACCACATGAGCCATCCTCCAGTCCTGAGGCACACACCCCGAATGTAGTGAGGCATTAAATAGGTCTGCCAAAGGTCCTGCAAGGACCTCTGCCAGCTCCTTCAGTACCCTGGGGTGGATGCCATCTGGGCCTGGCGCCTTGTCCACCCTCAGTGTCTTCAAACCCTCTCGAACTCTGTCCTCCATGATTTCCCATCTGTCACCCCTTCCCCCCCATTTCTGCCATTTCTCCCCACCTTGGTGTCACCCCCCTCTTCTCTTTAGTAAATACTGAGCAGAAGTACTCATTTAGTGCTTCTGCCTTATCGCACCCTGCTTCCACCCAACCCCCCTCCTTCCTAATCCTTACTGTGTGCAAACTCTGAGGCAGTGGTGGTGGACCTAGTGGTCCCTGGGTAGGAAAGGAGGACCCCTGAATCCTGGCCAACTCAGCCTGGAGATGAGCAACCTCCTTTTTCAGCCCAGAGAGGAGCCTGCAGATGGGACAACATCGCATTCCGCCAGAATGTCTCCCAGAAAACTGCTGCTCCACAGCCACTGCACTGCACCACTCTCATCATGTCTTATTTGTGGTCCCTTAACTGTTGTTTTGTATACTTATTCTTTCCTGTCTCTGTTTATTTTATTTTTTTATATATATTTTTTTTCTCCCTATTTTGCTACTGCCTCTGTGCCCTTAACGCTCCTGATCTTCCTGTTCTGGGACAGTAAGTTCCTATATTCCTCAGTAGTCTCCTTCTCACTTCCTCAGAGTCAAACCTCCAGCAGCTGGGGGGGGGTGGAGAGCTACTCTTTTCATTCTAGGATGGTGAGTCTTTTGTGTCTCTGTGATCGCTCCCTTCTTGCTCTCAAACAGGAAGTTGCTGTTGTTAGTCAAATCCTATGCCTATAAAAGTAGAACCGGCTAAGGGTGGGGAAGTGGAGGGGAGGGATGGAGGGCAATATAGTCCCAGTAAAGGTCTAATAGCAGCTTCTTCCTCTTGCTATTCTGTGCACAAGCTATCTAGGTCAGTTCTTAAATGCAAACACCTGGCTTCCTTCTCTCTAAGCCACTTCCCCTAATTCACAGTTTCTTTCTTCACCTAGCTCACTGCACAGATAACAATTCCTTCACCCATTCCCCCTAATTCACAGTTTCTTTCTTCACCTAGCTCACTGCACAGATAACAATTTCTTCACCCAACTCAAACACACTTTTGTTTTGTTTTTACCCTAAATTGAAGTTCCCAGTAGAAGAGTTCTAGTTCTTTAGTCCAGTAGAGTAGTAAAGTTCTCACAGCTTCCTCCTCTTGCTGTTTGACCTTACTTTGTTGCTTTCTTGCAAGGTTAAGCGTTTACTCCTGCAATAACAACAATCACAGGCTGTCACGGACAGCTACAGATTTCCACAGAATCCACAGGTTCACAGCTGTTCTGCAGCCATTTCAACGGTTTCACTTCACTTCTCTCTGGTGATTCTGAGAATACCAAACAGTTCCAGTGCCTTTTTTTGTCCGAAGCACTAGATCCAAAGCATGGGTCTGATTTAGCCCTCCACCCCCCCCCCACATGGTGGTCGCCTTCCCTCTTGCAGATGTGGCTCTTCCACCGCAAAGGCTCTGGTGGCCTGCAACGACAAGAAAACTGAACAGAAATGAACCCGGGACAAAGACTACAGCACAAGATGACCTGGAAAAGAGCTAGAACTGTCTAGAAAACTAAGGCAACGATGACATGTGGTACCTTTTTTAGCTGAGAAAAAGTGTTTCTAGCTCTCTGCTATGTTCTCGCTCCTGGAGGACCAATGTGCAGCCACACCTCTCTCTCTAGATTCAATTCAATCAATAATAAAAAGAAATCATCTGATTTTACCCCACCAAGTATGCGTACTAAGAAACTGGACAATTACATTCATTGCATTCACCAGAGAGTGACTGCCCACAACAACCTCTCTCCATTGGAATAAAGGGCTATACAAACACTGAAATCAAATGACAGCATTGTCATAAAATAGGCAGATAAAGGCTCTGCAGTGGTGATCTTAAACTAAGAGGACCGTATTAATGAAGCCAACAGGCAGCTAACTGACCACAGCAACTACAGAAAACTGGAAAGTAACCCTACCACAGAAAATAAAAGAGAGCTACTGAATTTAGTTAGAACATTTCCTAACCATGTCCAAGGCAGACTAATAGACCTTATCCCTGTTGAACCAAAACCAGGGACATTCTACATGCTGCCTAAAATACATAAACCTGACAATCTGGGGAGACCCATAGTCTCTGGCAATGGTACCCTGACTGAAGGGATCTCGGGATTTGTAGAAACCATTTTAAAACTGCAGGTTATAGAAAGGAACAGTTACATCCTGGACACCACACACTTCCTGCATAAGTGTTTTGGTTATAAGGACTTACCGCCTAATTCCATTTTAGCAATAATAGCTGTAATATCCCTCTACACTAATATTCCTCACTTGGATTGTATTTCAGCCTGCCTTAAGTACCTACATGATTAAGGATTAGACCAAAACATCGACCCTGAAGTGGTGGGGAAACTTATTGAATTCATTCTGACACATAACAACTTGATATCTCCACAGTATGAAACATAGAAACATAGGCTTTGATGGCAGATAAGGACAACTTGGCCCACCTAGTCTGCCCATTTTTCTACCTACTGGATAAGCTGCAGATCCTAGTTAACCAACAGCCTACTTCCTCCTACCCCCCACTAGAATTGCTTTATGTCTGACCCATGCATTCTTGAATTCTCCCACAGTTTTAGACCCCACAACCTCCTCAGGAAGGGGTGTCCATGAATCCACCACCTTCTCTATGAAAAAATACTTCCTCACATTGCACCTGAGCCATCCCCCCTCTATTTTCAAATTGTGTCCCCTCCTTCTTGTACATCTCTTTTTCTGAAAGATGCTACCCTCTTGGACTTAGTTGATTCCACTGAGGTACTTAAACATTTCTATCATGTCCCCCCTCTCCCTCCTTTCCTCAAGGGTATACATATTAAGCTCCTTTAGTCTCTCCTCATATGTCTTCTCTTGCAGACCCTGCACCATTTTAGTTGCCCTACTCTGGACTGCCTCCGTCCTGTCTAAGTCCTTGTTGAGATGGGGTCTCCAGATCTGGACACAGCACTCCAGATGGGGTCTCACCAACTGTCTGTACAGAGGGATAACAACTTCCTGTTTTCTTCTGGTGATGCCTCTCCCTATACATCCCAGTATCCCCCAATCCTCCCTACTGCTTTCTCACATTGCTTGCTAACCTTAAGGTCATCTGATATGATTACCCCTAGATCCCTTTCCATTTTTGTTGTTGTTACTACCTCCCCCTCCACCATTGTGTAATTTTCCCATGGGTTTTTGTTTCCCAGGTGCATTACTTTGCATTGAATCCAAGCTGCCATACTTCTGACCATTCCTCCAACCTTGCTAAGTCCCTTCTCATCCTTTCCACACCTCTTTGTGTATCAACCCTGTTACAGATCTTTGTGTCATCTACAAGCAGGCATCCTTTTCCTTCCAGTCCCTATCCAATGTCACTTATAAAGACATTAAAAAGGACTGGACCCAGTACTGAACTCTGCGGTACCCCAGTAGTAACCCCCCTTTCTTCAGAGTGGACTCCATTTACTATTACCTTCTGTGTCCTGTTGTCCAGTCAGTGTTTTACCCAGACTACCACCCTGGGACCCCACTCATTTGTTTATTAACGTTTTGTGTGGGACTGTGTTAAAAGCCTTGCTAAAGTCTAGGTAGGCCATGTCCACAGCCCCTCCCTGGTCTAATGCTTTGGTCACCCATTCAAAGAAATTGATTTGATTCATCTGACATGACCTTCCTGCTGTGAATCCATGCCGCCTTGGGTCCTGGGCTCCACTTGCCTCTAGGTACTCAACAATTATTTCCTTCAGAAGTGATTTCATCATTTTCCCTACCACAGAGGTCAAATTGACAGGTCTGTAGTTTCCTGCCTGTCTTACTCTCACTTTTGTGAAGGGGAATCACATCCGCCCTCCTCCAGTCCTCAGGTACCACCCCATCCTCCCATGATCTTAATATGCATAGCCTCAAGGAGAGGAGGGAGAGGGGGACATGATTGAAGCTTTCATATACCTCAAGGGAATCAACAAAGTCCAAGAGGGTAGCATCTTTCAGAAAAAGTGGCGTGCAAGAACAAGGAAGCACAATTTGAAGCTAGAGGGGAGATGGCTCAGAGGTAATGTGAAGAATTATTTTTTCATGGAGAGGGTTTGTGGATGCATGGAACAGCCTTCCTGAGGAGGTTGTGGAGTCAAAAACAGTGGTGGAATTCAAGAATGCATGGGACAAACATAAGGCAATTCTAGCGGGTGGAGGTTGGAAGAAGCAGGCTGTTGGTAAGCTAGGATCTGCAGCTTATCCATTAGGTAGGGAAATGGGCAGACTGGGTGAAACATAGAAACATAGAAGTTGACGGCAGATAAGGACTGCAAGGCCCATCCAGTCTGCCCATTTCTTTTTCTACCTTATAAAAGTGCCATTGGCCTTTGCTCTTTCAGTGGCTTATTTAGTCATACTCATCTGTATTGCTCCCTTATGCCTATCCCATGTCTGTTTGAAGCCCTGCACTGTATTCATAGCCATCACTTCCTGAGGTAGGCTGTTCCATGCATCCACCACCCTTTCTGTGAAAATGAACTTCCTCACATTACCCCTTAATTGGCCTCCCTCTAATCTCATGCTGTGTCCTCTTGTCCTGCTATTTTACTTATATTGAAACATGTTAGACTCTGTCACCTTGTTAATGTCCTTAAGGTGTTTGAATGTTTTGATCATATCACCTCTCTCCCTTCTTTGCTCTAGGGTATACATATTGAGCTCTGTTACTCTGTCCTCATATGTCTTCTGATGCAGTCCCTGCACCATTTTGGTTGCCCTTCTCTGGACTGCCTCAATTTGGTTAATGTCCTTGTGAAGGTGTGGCCTCCAGTACTGCATGCAGTACTCCAGATGGGGCCTAACCAGTGTCTTGTAAAGATGGATTATTACCTCCCTCTTACGACTTGTGATACCCCTACTAATACATCCTAACATCCCCCTAGCCTTACCTACTGCTTTAGAGGTTTGCTTGGATGATTTCAGGTCATCAGTTATGATGATGCCCAAGTCTCTTTCTTCCCTTGTGACTGCCAGCAACTCCCCTCCCAGCCTATAGGTGGCTTCAGGGTTTCTCTTCCCTATTTGCATGATCTTGCACTTCTTTGCATTAAATACCAGTTGCCACTCTTCCGACCATTTTGCTAGTTTATCCAGATCTCTTGTTATTCTGCCCACCCCATCTGGATCATCTACTCTGTTGCAGATCTTGGTGTCATCTGCAAACAGACAAGCCTTACCTTCTAGTCCATCTGCAATGTCACTAATGAAGATATTGAAGAGGACTGGCCCCAGGACTGATCCCTGAGGTACCCCACTTGTGACTCACATCTCTTCTGACTGTATACCATTTACCACCACTCTCTGTTTTCTGTCCGTCAACAGTTTGCCACCCAGTTGACCAACTTCTGACCACAGAGCCTACCCAACTTATTTATCAATCTTCTATGTGGAACAGTGTCAAGCTTTGCTGAAGTCAAGGCAGGCGACATCAACTGCTCCCCCCTTGGTCCACTACTCTGGTTGCCCAGTCAAAGAAATCTATGAGATTAGTTTGACAGAACCTTCCTTTTGTAAATCCATGCTGTCTTGGATCCTGTGCCCCATGGATTCCAGGTGTTGCACTATCCTTTCCTTAAGGGGTGCCTCCATAATCTTGCCCACTACTGAGGTAAGACTGACTGGTCTGTAGTTCTCTGCCTCCTCCCTGCTACCAGTCTTGTGGAGTGGGATCACATGAGTCCTTCTCCAGTCTTCTGGGACCTCTCCTGTGCTCAGAGACTCACTAAACAGTTCTGCTAATGGCTCTGCTAGTTCCACCCTTAGCTCCTTAAGTACTCTGGGATGTATGCCATCAGGTCCCATTGCCTTGTCCACCTTGAGCTTAGCGAGCTGTTGTAGGACCCTTTCTTTTGTGAAGGGAGTAGTGCTCACCTCCCTCCCCCCATGTCCCTGGTGCTGAGCTGTGGGCCCTGCCCTACCTTCTCTTCAGTAAATACTGAGCAAAAGTATCTATTTAGGATAGATGCCTTTACAGTGTCCTCCTCCTCACACGCCTCCTTTTCTCCATTAAGCTTAGCAATATCCCCTCTGGACTTTCTCCTTTCACTAATGTATCTATAGAAAGTCTTGTCACCTTCTTTTACTGTTCGTGCTAGTGTTTCCTCAGTTTGGGACTTTGCCTGCATTACTGCCTTCCCTGCTTCCCTTAGGGCAGTTTGGTATGCCTCCCTATCTTCATCCCGCTGTGTTCCCTTATATTTCCTGAAGGACAGCCTTTTGGCTCTGGCCTTTTCTGCTACTGTATTTGAGAACCAAAGTGGTTTCCTTCTTCTTTGCACTTCCTTTTCTGTCTAACACAATGGGATGTTGCTTAAAGTATTGCATCATATAACTTGCCCACTTTGCCTGTCCCCTCACCCATGTTTCTTTTTGCCAGGGCTAGCTTAACTCTGTTGGCCATCTTCTCAAAGTCAGCTCCTCTGAAGTCCCATATTTTTGCCTTGGAATGGGATGATTTAGATGTAGTAGCCAAATTGAACCATACCATGTGATGGTCACTGGCCCCCAGGTGACCTTCTACCTGGAGATCTGTGATCCCTTCCCTGTTAGTCAGTACTAGATCTAGGATAGCCCTGTCTCTTGTGGGTTGCTGTACACAGTTGTTTGATGCCCTCCCCCTGCAGGGAATCCACTATGTGTCTAGTTCTGGCAGATGTTCCTGCTGGTATTGACCAATCTGTATCCGGCATGTTGAAGTCTCCCATTATCAGAACCACCCCATTTAGAGTGAGGAACAACACTCTAAATACTGCCAACAGTTCCATTCTAGATGTGGTACTAACCACCTATCCACACAAAATATCTTATTTGGCAGTGTTTCACAACGACATGAGCGATCATGGAATTGTTGCTTGCATAAGATCTCAAATTAAGGCCCGGCTGCAACACATCTTTATAACAAAAAGATCCTTTCGCAAATTCAGTGCAGTAAACTTCCTATCTGACATGAGCATGATCAGATGGCAAGATCTTTACCTAGCCAAAGATGTCAACAAGGCAGCTTGCATCTTAATGACAAACTCACTACAATAATAAATAAGCATGCCCTTTCATCAAAGTAAGGGTATGGAACAATTCCAATCCCTGGTTCACCTCGGATCTCAAGGCAGCCCTTATAGCTCGAGATAAGATCTGGGCTAAAGCTAGACATTCTAAAGAATCTTCGGATTG
Organism: Neoceratodus forsteri; assembly: GCA_016271365.2. NCBI lineage: Eukaryota > Metazoa > Chordata > Ceratodontiformes > Ceratodontidae > Neoceratodus > Neoceratodus forsteri. Next base: position 16,421,805 of record CM028129.1, on the reverse strand, counting down.
GCAGGCCTTTAGAACAGCCAGGAATAACTGTGTGAAAAAAACTTCGCTTTGCTAAAGCTAACTATTATATTTCTACTCTCGAACAAGCTAAAGGTAACCCTCATAAAATATGGAAGACTATCAAAGCTATAGAAGGACGGCCCATGGCCCCCTCTGTCCCAACAAAGATAGTTGCAAGTGACAAGATTGTGGAAAACAAGTCCCTAATTCTGGAGGAACTTAACTCCCACTTTGCCACAGCTGGATTAGCTTTTGACTCATCACCTTATGCTGGTGCTGCGGTGAGCCAGCATACCCCTCCAGCCACATCTAGTCCTGCACCCAGCCCCTTCCAACTGCACAAGATAACTTATAAAGAAGTAGAAGATTCTCTTCTTAACTTCAGATTGTGTGGTTACTTTAGAAAACAGACAATTCAGGATACAGGGGGAATTATACCCGTACATTACGTAAAGTTGTTTATTTCATTCAGTGCAAGAGATGTCCACAAACAGGGTATGTTGGAGAGACAAGACAAGCTCTCCACACTAGAATGAATACACACTGACATACCATTAATATTAAGATGACTGACAAACCAGTGGGGCAACACTTCTCTCCGAATGACCACTCAGTCTCAGATATGTCACTAATTGTCTTAAAAGGACATTTAAATAATACACAACAAAGACAGACTTTTGAGATTAAACATATTTTACTTCTCGATATGGCAACAGACGGCATGAATATTGATTTGGGTTTTATGACACATTACCCCACTTAAACATACACAGACTTTTACTTCATAGGATGGACATTTAGCAGGACTTCGGTGTGTTGTTGTTGTTTTGTTTTTATTTTCACAGAGTCCTTTTCAACTGGTTATCAACATGTTGTTTTCTCACAATATGTGTATATATAAACAGATGAGGCATACTGATGAGTCCTGGCGGGACAAAACACGTGTCTATGTCATCTGTTGATACCCTTTGCAAACTGTGTGAGAGGCCTTTTGGCCCCATGCATTTCTGCTTAAAGTTGAACCAGCATAATATTCTGTGGTGATTTGCATATGCAGCCCATAATGCTTTGCATTGTGGGGGCATGTGTGATTTTGTATTTCTTTGAAACTTGACTTCCAAGCCAAATGCCCTTTGGGGTAACCATTGCCTCAGTGCTTGCACACAGAGGTTCTTTGTCATATATATTTATATTTATATTTATATATATAGATAGATAGATAGATAGATAGATATATAAGGGATATGTGGGGCTCTAGTGTTAGATATCTCATTTGTATTGCTTGTGACCTCAAGTAACCTCATGAGTGACGTAGCCACGAGTGACAGTTACAAGTGGTCACAAGATACACTAGACACATAAATGAGATATCTAACGCTAGAGCCCAACATATTCGATTTATGCAATAGGGCCCCTTTGTTAACTGTTGGGTGCATTTTTGCTGGACGCTGCTTTTATTTTACTTTTTTATTAATTTTTAAAAGGGACTATGTGTAAATCGGCTTTAAAACTCCTACAAACTGCCATTTTATATGAATGGGGCAGTAGTGGATCATAAATTGGTATTCTGATTGGCCCTGAGTTGAAAGTGGGCATGGTATTGGTTTCAAGGGATTGGCTGACTGCTTTTGGGATGTGTGTGCCCTGATTGGTTGAGAGGTGTGGTCTGTTTTTACCTAGGCTTTTTATTGGACAGTGGGCATGGTCGGGATGTTGTGGCACAGTTTCTGCTCAGTCAGCAGCTGGACATCGGAGGAAGAGGATCAAGAGCTCCACACAGGAAAATGGTGGCATCAGAGTGGGGAACTCGACGTGCAGTGACTTGGATCATTGATGAGGACCGAATATGGATGACGTGGATCTGTGATTGCAGTTCACCATTGAAAATGGAGTATATTTTTGCATCAGCAGGCATTTTCTAAATGTTGAGGTTTCTGCAGACGGTGTTTGCTATGCACATGGATTTATTTACTTATTTTGACTTCACCGGACCTGGTTTGGGAACCTTCACAGGCTACAGAACTCCTTGGTTGGTGTGGGACAGCTTCAGGACCTTTTTTTATGGATTTCTACTTGGGGCTTTCTGGATTTTATTTCTGGGGTGGACTTCTGTATTTTTGTTGATTTTCTTGGGACCTTTTTTTTTCAACATGCGGATTGCTACATCAAGAGTACAGGATTTCTATTGCTAAACATTGGATTATGACATGAAGAGCTGCACACCTTTTTTACATTTTTTTACTATTATTTTTTGGTGAAGGAAGCATTTAGAAGGTCAATGGGAATCTTTACATGTTTTATTTATCAGGAACAAAGTGTTACAACAGGTTGCAACTTTTCATTTCTTACTGGCTTTAAATGTTGCACAGTTTACTTTTTATTCTGTTGTAGGTATGTAGACCCTCACAGTTTAACAAAATGGGGTGGACTGCTCATTCTAAATTTTTTAGCAAGAAAAACAAATGATTTGCTTTTATTTACGTCAGTGTACAAGAGGTAACATTATACATTATATCAGAAAAACAAACAAAAAATATTGATTACAGATTGAAGGCTTTTGTTCTTGTTCTGGTACTAACAACAATTCTCAAAATGTATGCTTATCACTTTTTTATATTCTAACAATCATTCTTCACTGTTTGTTTTTATTTTTTTAATGTCATTTGCATTCTGTCACCAGTTATTTAATCAATCTTTCACGATTACTTTAAATTACATTTCTTGTTGTTCTATTTTTTTTATACTTTCCACAATTTTCAGTCCTTTTTATGATGTCCTGGTGTTGCTTTATTTTTGAGATGGTAATGCTTTTTCATTAATGGGGTGCTGTTTCTTCATGCCTGGGGGGAAATGGGGGGGACAGATGGAGCAAATTTCAGATGTTCTGTGACAGGAAGAGGCAATGGTTAGGACGTTTAGAAAAATAGGCTACCTTTGCTTAACTGTACATTCACATTTGTATATTTATTGTTAGCTATGTACTGTGCTGTAACAGTAAATTTATTTCTATCAACTTTACCTACTTGTTTTTATTTCTGTTGCTACACCTTTGCAGACATATTTGCAACTTTTTTTATGCTACTACTAGTGGTACACTGACTTTTTAAAATAAAAAAACTACACAGTCTTCTATTTTACAAATATTTCAGTCCTTTACTTCATAACTGAGGTGGTGACATACCTTAGTCAGAGTCACTTCCAGACGATAATACCTGAGGTTGTTTTCTTTCATAATTGTCACACCTGAGGGAGTCACGTGATGCAAATGCCTGCTTAACCGCCTTTCTGCTTGGCTCTCGCCTCCCGTCACTGTTTTTCAGCAAAATACCGAATTGAAACCCGTTACACTAGCTATAACCATTGTGAGCTCCTTTCTTAAGTTCTTGGAGGATGTGGGGATCCCGTTTTGAGCATAGATGGAAAGAGAAATGCGCAAGAATCAAGGGAAGCATACTCCACCAGTTTCTTCTGCGAAGGCCCTGAAAAAAGCTAGGGCCTCTCCAAGCGCTGGGGATCCCGATTCTGAGATGGAGCCCACCGACAGTGAACCACTAACACTTGCGAGATTTCTCTTGGAGTTCAAGCCTTTTCGTACAGAACTCCACGCGGTTACAGAGGAGCTGAAGTCCGTTACCCAGGCTTTAGAAGACTTATCCAGAAGGACATGGGATAATGAAACCAGAATTGTGTCTGTGAAGGCTTGCTCAGCTAAGCAATAGCCATTCACCAGAAGCTAGCTAGAATGGAACTAAAAATCAAAGGTTTAGAGGGAAGGAGCAGACGCAATAATATCATTATAATTGGGCTTCTAGAGAAGGAAGAGGGGGCTGATCCTATTGCGTTTATACAGAAGTTCCTTTTAGAAATTGCTGGGCCATCGCCATATGGCCCAAAATATATGATTGAGCGAGCCCACAGGGCATTGAGAGCTATGCCTCCACTGGGGGCCCCCCCATGCACAATGATCCTTCGTTTCTTGAACTACCTAGAAAAACAACATGTGCTCCTCAAGATCAAGGATCTGAAAGAGTCTCCTGGGAGAATGCACCCCTGAGGATCACCCAAGACTTGCCCCTAATGGTCAGGCAAAAGCGTGCTGAATATCACCCTATTGTGGTAAAGCTGATCGCTTCTTCCACTCGATTTCGCATGGGATATCCAGCGCGGCTGCAAGTTTTTTTGTCGGAAGGATGGGTGACATATGAGGACTCACAGGCTGCTAAGGAAGGCTTAAGGGCTGCCCTTCCTGATTTGTTTAAATGAAAGGGTGGGGGCTGCTGTCAACTGTCGTGCTTTAAGGGAGATTCGTATGGCTTCTAGTTTTGGTGAAGTTTTTCTAATTGGGAGAAGGCCGAAGAGACATTGTCTTCCATTGTCCTGCTACCTCTGGAAAGGGGTCCGAGGTTGGGACTGAACTGTGATGGGACTGGACTGCTTTCACATCCCCTGTTTGAGCTGGAGTTGTGAGAGCTTGCTTCCAGGAATATGGACATTCAGTCTCAACAAAACCTGCAGACTGTTAAAAGTGTTGGGTTATTGTTTACTAGTTTTTACTATTGGGGGATCTGATGTTACTCGATTGCAAAACTTAGCTGCATAGCCACTAGAGAGCACCAGCAGTTTGTTAAGAAATGGGCACTGCTCAAGTTTTATTTGAACTATTGGGTGCAGTATTGCTGTGTAATGGATCCCCGATGTATACTGTTTTCACCATTGGCTTGCAGATACTTGCCCCATGAAGGTTAACTGTTTATTTAAGCAGTAGGATGACAAAACACCGAATAGTGCTGGAGAAGCACCCTTTATCTCCAGAGGTCTCCCTTCCCACTTCTTACGCAGTGTATTTTCACACTTGCTTTTTCACCTTGGGAGCAGGAGAGGGGCTTCCCGCACTGGGTGGAGGGAACTTCATATTTTAGGGATGGACAGTCAAGGGATAAGTGGGATCCGAGGTTTAAAGGAGGAGCATTGTTTCCTATTCTCCTGGATCCTTTTCGGTTCCCTTCGGGTTTCTGGATACTGGAATGAAGGGACGGATGGGGCACGGCTCAGGAAAAGGGGGATTAGCTGAGCTGGACACGTTTTTTTTTTCTTTACTAGTGTCCACTAGGGGTTATTAGTGGGGTACCACAGGGTTCAGTATTAGGACTGGTCCTCTTCAATGTCTTTATAAGCGACCTTGCAGATGGACTGGAAGGAAAAGTATGTCTCTTTGCAGATGACACAAAGATCTGCAACAGAGTTGATGCACAAGGTGGGGTGGAAAGGATGGGAAGGGACTTGGCAAGGTTAGAGGAATGGTCAAATGTATGGCAGTTTAGATTCAATGCTAAGAAGTGCAAGGTAATGCACCTGGGAAATAAAACCCAGGGAAGAGTACACAATGGGGGTGAGGTACTAACAACAACAAAATGGAAAGGAACCTGGGGGTAGTCATATCAGATGACCTAAAGGTGGGCAAGCAATGTGAGAGGGCAGCAAGGAGGGCTGGGGGATACTGGGATGCATAGGGAGGCATCACCAGTAGAAAACAGGAAGTTATTATCCTCTGTACAGACAGCTGGTGAGACCCCATCTGAGTACTGCATGCAGTTCTGGAGACCCAATCTCCCATAAAGACATAGACAGGATGGAAGCTGTCCAGAGGAGAGCACCTAAAATGGTGCAGGGTCTGCACCAGAAGACGATGAAGGAGACTTAAGGAGCTTAATTTGTATAGCCTCGAGGAAAGGAGGGAGAGGGGACATGATAGAAACTTTCAAGTACCTCAAGGGAATCAACAAAGTCCAAGAGGTAGCATCTTTAAAAAGAGTGTGCATGAACAAGGGGCACAATTTGAAGATGGGGGGGCAGCTCAGAGGTAATTTAAGGAAGTATTTTTTCACAGAGAGGGTTGTGGATGCATGGAATGGCCTTCCAGAGGAGGTTGTGGAGTCAAAAACAGTGGTGGAATTCAAGCATGCATGGGACAGTCATAAGGCAATTCTAGGGAGTGGGGGTATGAAGAAGTAATCTGCTGGTTAACTAGGATCTGCAGCTTATCCATTAGGTAGGGAAATGGGCAGACTGGGTGGGCCAAGCGGTCCTTATCTGCCATCAAATTCTATGTTTCTACGTTTCTATGTTCTATGTTTTTCTCTTTTTTCTATGGAGGCACTGTCCCCGGGAGTGGGTTATACTTCTGGCGTGCTTGTCTCCTGGTGCTTTCGGTACTGAAATGATGTTGCTGCCGGAGCCGATTAGGGAGGGAGACTGTCATACATGCAGGGACGGGGGGGCTGGGCAGAGTTTAGGAGGTCTAGTGCATTTGACATCATGGGAGGGGGAGGGTTGGGGTATAGTTCATTAGGGGTTCATTTTAGGGGATGGCATGGGAGAGGGAAACCTTTTGGGCAGGAAAAGGAGAGTTGGGGAGAGGGTATAAGCAGGCAGAAGAAACTGGATCTCTGTCAAGCATGTGACTCTTTATTGGAGAGGGTAAACAGGGTCTTATTGTGGTTCTATATATTAGTTGTAGAGTTTACTCAGTCTGGATATGGGCACCCTATGTGATTTTGTTACATGGAATGAGAACGGGGCCAGAAATAACACAAACCGATACAAGTTATTGAAACACCTACAAATGCAAAAAGGGAAAATTATCTGTTTACAGGAAACTCACTTGCTTGAATCCGAATCGGCTCTGTTGAGACGACAGAGCATTGGGCAGGTATACCTGTCTGGAGACAGTAAGGCGAGCAAAGGAGTAGAGATCCTGATTATCAGGCAAACAGCGTTTGTCTGCGAGGAAGTTATTAGGGATCACTCGGGGCAGTTTCTGATTATTTTGGGTGCGCTTTTTTGGTCAAAGGTGTTAATTGGTAGCATATACAGCCCAAATCTGGACACGCCAAGTTTCTTTGTGGATCTTTTAAGGGTCTTGTCCCCATTTGTCCACACTCCGATGTTTCTAAGTGGGGACTGGAATTTACTATTCGACTCGGAGTTGGACAAAGATGGGAAAAGACGAAGTGGGCTAACGCCCACTCAAAGAGCCCCAAGGGAGTTAGTGGACACTGCTGGGTTATGTGACCCATGGAGGGTCCTTTTCCCCACGCAAAAGGAATATACATTTACTTCAGCTGTGCATGGATCTAGATCTAGGATTGACTCTTTTCTGGTTAGCCAATCCGCCCTTCTGGGATTGTCACAGTGCATAATACTGCCTGGGATAATCTCTGACCACTTGATGGTTCGTTGTTCATTCAACCTATCCCCCATCTTCCCAGACAAGCAATCTGGAAACTGAACAATCAGTTATTACGATCACCGTTAATCAAACAGAACATCATTCAGACCATAGAGCCATTTAAGGGGAGTAATTTAGGTTCGACAGGTAAAGAAACATGGAATGGAGCGCGCTTAAATGTGTCCTAAGATTAAGATAAGACTTATTAAATTGGCAGCAGAAAGGAAGAAAAAGAGGGAGCACTATGCTTTGAATTTACTCAAGCAAATCGGGGAAATAGAGTGCACCCTGTCTGCGGATACCCTGCTACTACTAGGGATAAGTTAATAGGGTTAAGAAACCAATACAGTGCCCTCTTGAGGGAGAAAGCAGAATACGCCTTATTAAAGACAAAGGCCTGGTATCTTGATCAGGGCAAGAAGGTGGGACATCTGCTTGCAATTAAATTAAATGGGGAGGAGTCATCAAGGATTATAAGGAGTATAACCTATCGGTCAGATGGGGAGGTCAAAACCCACCCCAGGGAGATTATCCAGGAGTTTGAAATGTACTACCATGAGTTGTATAGCTCGATGAGTTCTAGTCCCCCGAAGGAGGAGGTAGAAAGATACCTTGCTTCTTATTCACTTCCTTTGCTGCCGGCTGAATTGGGGGAAAGCCTATCCCTGCCCATATCTGAGGAGGAGATCATCAATACCATAAACTCGCTTACCCTAGATAAAGCCCCAGGCCCTGACGGGTTCTCCCTGAATTTTTACAAGTGCTTTGCCAGTCAGTTAGCTCCTGGGTTAAGAAGACTATTCCACTGTATTCTGAACTCAGAGAGAGTGGATAAACATCTATTTGTGGCCCTTATCATTATCCCTAAAGAGGGTAGAGACCCTGATAAGGTATCTAGTTATAGGCCCATCTCATTAATAAATTAGACATCAAGATCCTGGCAAAAATTCTGGTGAATCGCTTAGTTAAAGTAATGCCCCTACTCATTCATAGTGACCAAGTAGGTTTTATGGCAAGTAGACTGACCTCTGACCACCTGCGTAAACTTGCCACTGTCTTCTCTGTGACCAGGGATCATTGTTTACTGGCTGGGCTGATGTCAGTGGATGCAGAGAAGGCATTTGACAGGGTGGATTGGCAGTTCCTGTATTTGACCATGGTGAAATTCGTTTCCCTCTCCCTTTTATCAAGAACATCTTTTCCCTGTATAGCCAACCAACCGCGCAGATTTACTGTAATGGAGTGTTATCCTCAGCATTCCCCTTATGCACGGGAACGTGACAGGGATGCCCCCTTTCACCCCTTCTTTTTAACCTTTATCTCGAACCATTACTGGCAAAAGTCAGACAAGATCAAAGGGTTCAAGGGGTTATAGTAGGCTCCCATGAGTTCAAACTTTCGGCCTATGCAGACAACATTCTTCTCCACTTATCTTGTTCGGCTACCACTATACCGGTGGTCATGGGAATCATAGAGGAGTACAGTAGATTCTCTAATTACAAGATAAATAAAGAGAAAACTCTGGTGTTCCCCTTGAACTCTAAATTATTCAAGTCTGAAATCACAGCGTTAGGTTTACAATGGCGCCCACATAGGCTCAAATATTTAGGGGTATTTCTTGCCTGAAGCGATTCTAAGATGGTCCAGCTGAATCTAGACTCAATCAAGACCTTCATTCAGCAAGACCTCACAAGATGGGCCAAACTCCCGATATCTTTATGGGGACGGGTAAGTTTAGTGAAAATGAATGTGTTACCCAGGATACTTTATCCTTTAGCCATGTTGAATACCTGGCTACCATTAAAGTGGTTTAAGAGTGTTCACACTCTTATATCAGCTTTTATCTGGCAAGGGAAAACCCAGTGCAGAGCTTACTATCGTATGGCTGTGCCTAGAGAAAAAGCCGGTCTGCGGCTGCCACATATAGGACTCTACTACTGGGCATGCAATGCCAGTAAGTACCTAAAATGGCTGGTAACACCTACAGAACAGCGTTCTCTGCCATACATTCCTTCTTGGGTTAACCTTGAATTGAAGCTGATAAACGCAGTGGGACTTGACCCTCTAGCCTTGCTTTATACTTCACCTAAGTCCCTCCCCACCAGATTACTCCCTACTCCTACAAAAACCTCTCTAAGAATTCACGCACAGTTATGTGCATTTTTAAAATATATCCCCTCTAAAGACAACCATCAACCTGTGTGTCGGAATCTGAACCTAAAAACTGGTGGGAAACCAATTACGGACTCTTGGGTTCCTGAGATAAAGGGCATAAGGGTAATAGATATCTTTCATGATGAAAGTGTATGGCAGTTCTGGAATTAATAGATAGATAACAGATACCTCCTGTCCGTTCATTCAAGCTCTTTCAGCTTAGACACCTAATGGTGCAATCTCAAAGGAGGTTTGAGGGCTCCCAGTCTTGTGAGGGTTTATTTGAGAGTCTAGCCTGGATGGTATGGGAACCTCATGTGGTGTCCAGGTTTTATAACACCCTATTCAGTCACGCGTTTCGGCATCTGGATGGAACCTCCCGTTATTGGAATACCACCCTGGGGGGGACAGAGAGGGATTGGGACATAATCTGGCAAAATGCTTATAGGTACATAACCCAGGATAGATTGAGAGTGATGCAATTCCAATTTTTAAATAATATTTTTTGGAACTCCTCAAAATTAAACAAGATTGGTCGTATTCCTGACTCTAATTGCAATGCTTGTCACCAGCAGGAAGGGACGTTATACCACATTTTCTGGGAATGCCCTAGAGTGAAGTCCTTGTGGGACAAGATTAAGAAACGTGCAGACCCCCTGCTGGGATTTGAATCTTTTTTTAAGCCTGAGATCTGTCTATTAGGTGATTATCCAGAATATGATAAAAATAAGGAGATACCACATGGCCATTATCTCATCGTCCCTTAAAAAAGTAGTACTAAAACATTGGGCAGATGGCACTGCGATTACATACATAGATTGGTTACAAGAATTAATTTTTAATTTGAACATGGAAAAATTCAGTGCAATTAGAAGAGAGTGCTTGCTGAGGTACTGTAAGATTTTGGAAGGGCTACATGAGTTGTATTTGCCCCAGACAGGCGCTCGCTTATCCTGGGTGCAAGACTAACTTGAATGGTGTTTCAGTAACGGGTACACTGTAAAATCGATCTTCCTGCTGGGCGAGGTGGTGGGAGAAAGTGGGGGGGGAGGAGCAGGAGACATTTGGATAATGCTTTGGACATGCTCACTATGATAACTGATTGTTTTGTGCATGGATCGGTTGTATGCAATTATTTCTTGCCCTGTAAATAAAAAATGTTGAATAAACTTGAATTTTAAAAAAAATTGTCATACCTGTTTCCTAGTGTAGTGGAAGAGAGGTGATATTTAAAAACAGAAAACTGTAAATATTTATGTTGAATCATTTACATGTAGTGACTTACTACAGAAATGGATTGCCAAAGTTTCCACTGTGCTTTAATCTGTGTATCTATGTGTGTATGTATGTGTGGAGGGGTGGGTTGGTGGGGCATATACTGCACGGTAACAGGGATTGGTTTATAACTGCTTATTTAATGAGATTTTTTTGAGGTACCATGTGGTGGATGATCTTACCTTGCACAATATTGAATGTGATATTTTTGCATTAATTGTGGGCTTGTTAAAGAAGGTGCCCAGGATGTCTGAATAGTTTGATGCAATCATTGACAGAGGTTGCTGTGGCATTCTTGTGCTGGTATTCGTTGGCTGTGGCTCGGTACTGAGGAGGGTCAAGATTTTCTTTTGTTGACATTCATTTAGTTTGGCATAATCATTCAGACTTTGCATTTGCTTACGCTCTGATATCTGCATTATCTCGGTGGGTGCTACTCCTGAATCAGTCAGTTTCTGGATCAAGTGCTTGCGCACCGATTGGTTAGTTAGTCTTTTATCTGTTGTTATGGAGGACTTTTCAATAATTTTTTTTACTATTTTTGACAGTTTATTTACACCCACTGCTTGGTTTTTGAACCACGTACTTGAACGATTGTCTGATGCAAAATGGTTGGTGGCTAAGAAGAAGGCTGCATCATCTGTCATAGATTGTGGCGGTCTCACATCTAGGTAGCTCAGGTAATTCATTACAAAGCATTTTTTTGTAACACCTTCCAGATCATATGCCCTTGGTTTTATTTTTCTACAATCCTTCTAGTTGGTCCCTGTCCGGGTTTTTGTTTGTCTCTCCTGGAAATACTGAATGTACCTTTTGCCATTCTCGTCCATTTTTAACTGGATGCCTCTCATCTCAGTATTGCCACGGACCCTGAAATACAGGCTCACCACCACCCACATCATATTTAAGAGTGACTCTGCACTATCTGGTCCAAGTAATCCCTCTTTGTATAGAATTCCTAGCATTTCGTCTGTTAATTCGTCTGCAGCAATAGGTTTTGTACCTTTTCCCTCACTTTCAGAATTTTTTGCCTAGACAACAGGACCTGTCTGGTCTTCTCAAAAACTGGGGATGTTGAAAGGGAGTGTGCATACTCTTTCTTTCTGAAATACCTTTCTAGACTTTGAAAAGTTGAACGGAGGGTTAATGACTTATACAAGGAACCATCTTTTTTATGGCATGTCATGAATTAGTGGCACATGTATTGATTTAGCTCCCTCGGCTCTACTTCATGCAGTGGTGCTGTTATATTGAAGTGCTCTCTGAGGTATTTTGAAAACACCACAACGTTACCCTGTGTTTTTCAAGCAGTGTTTATATTACATGGATTGTCAATAAAACTGTCAATTTCCTCAATATTTATTACACATTTGGTATTGCTTGTTTCTGTGGCTGCTTTTACTACGGTACCTGGCACCAGGTCAGTTGTGTCTGCTGCTTCACTGACAGGCCTGTCAGGATCTTCGAGGGGCTCCTTGTCATTTTCAAGCTGGGTCATTAGTTGGGAGAGTTCCATCTCAAAGCTGCCATCTGTGTTTTCAAATTACATTTTTTTTTATGACTGTTTTCATCACATTTTAAACACACAAAAAAAAGGCGATAGCAATCAGGTGAAGTATGATTTATGTACCTAACTTGACAACTTTTTTTCTGGTATTTGTTGTTAGCATTGCCAGTCGGATGCCTCATGGCTATGTTGAACTTTGCTCTCGGTGTTGCCCACATGACAGGTGGCATAGATTCTATTAAGCCCTGACTTGTGGAAATATTTTTTTTTTAAATGTTACAATGGAAAGTAGTTCGGGTAAAGGCTGCTGTTGTGACAGAAGCACTAGCTTCATAAGTGGTGTGTGATATAAGCACTGTATACATAAATGAAATTTATGTGCACAGTTACTCAGATAAACGGATTTATCACACACTGTTTATGTCCACCCCTATTGCATATATATATATACATATATATATATATATATATAGAGAGAGAGAGAGAGAGAGAGGGAGAGATGGGGGTGGGAGGTTGGATTGTCTTGGGTGAGTGTGTATGGGGGTTTGAGTGTGTATGTGGGGTAATTGTGTTTGTGTTTTTGGGGCGATTGGAGGATGGTGGTTTTGTGGGGAGGGTGCTTGTGTGGCGGAGGGTTGGAGTTGTGCCACATTTTAAGCAGGCTTAAATTCAGGTACCTGTCATAAATATGTTACGGGGGGTTAGGACTCATGGTTCACATACATAGTGAATGTACACTTCTTTTCTTGTTATCTTTTCTGGGGGGGGGATTCATTTCATTGTAGTTTTAGTCTGATTTTATTTATTTTTTGATAACCGGGTAAGTGCACTAGACACAAAAGTGACTATTTCCAGGCATGACCCGGGAGGTCAACAACACAGAGAGATACAGTTACATAGAATACAGTGTCAGGAGATATGCAACACATCACAATCAGAAAGTGAGACAAGATTAAGACAAATATTGGTACAAGGCACGTAAAGGTATAAATTATACAAATGGAGATAAGTGCCCATGTGAAGACTGTCATAGTAATATCACAATATAAGGTGCAGAAAAGAAAAAATATACCAACAGGGTATAATTACATCCTGCTGAACCTGAAAGGATGTTATTGGTAGGAGGCAGGGAGAGAGGTAATGGTGGGAATAGGTTAAGTGAGGCTGAAAGGATCAGGGTGCCAGATACCATGGGCAGCCAAGGCAGAGGGAGTCAAGATCTATGGAGGGTTGAAGCAGGTACAATGAGCACATGTGGTAAGGAGGGAGCGGTGTCTCTTCTTAATGGTGGCATGATTAGGGGCAAGGCATACATCTAGGAGCAACGAGTTCTAGTAGGAGGGGCCTACGTGCGAGAAGTCTGATTTCCCTTTGGTTGTTCTACATCTGGGAATGCTAATCAAGGAAAGGTCAGTTGATCGGAGACCATAGGAGATGGGCTGAGGGGTCAGCAGGGAGGCTAGGTAGGTGGGCATACTTGATCATAATACACTGTCCAGAAGGTTCCCAAGGGAGAGGAGATGGTGTGCAATGGGGGATGGCCAATTTAGGTCAGAGTACAGCAGGCAGCGATGTTTTAGTCTAGAGGATGCAGAGGCGTAATGGCATATGTTGTTATAAGTTGTGTCCCACCTATGAAGAGTAGCCTTAGATGCACTAGTATAGATTATGGATCCATAAGAAAGTGATGGAAGCAGGATTCCTCTAGCAATGGCTGTCCTAACGGTGGGGGTAAGAATATGGCTTGTTTTGTAGGCTAAGCCGAGTTTGGCATTAACAGCCTTACAAGTGGTGGTAATATGGGTGTCATAGGTGAGGGATTCATCAAGTAAGACACCTATATATTTAAAAGAAGTTTCCATCTCCAATGGGGAACCGTCAGCCCAGGTGACCTGGAAAATTCACGGCACTGCTTTAGTTTAATAGGGGATCCAAAGAGTATGGCCTTGGTCTTTCCAACGTTAAGAATGAGCTTGTTTTTGGTGATCCAGGATTGAATATTTTGTAGGTCTATTGAGAGCTTATGATTAATAGAGTGGACATTGTCTGAGCTAGTGTAAAGGACAAGGTCATTGGCATATAGCAATGATGAACTGGAGGATATATTTTGAGGAATATTGTTAATAAAAATCGAGAAGAGGAGTGATCCAAGGATACAGCCCTGAGGTACACCAACATTAATGGCTGCTTTTTCTGAGATGGCCGAGTTGAATTTCACAGTTTGATATCTGTTTGATAGGTAGCTATGGAACCAGTTTACAACTCCATGTCGAGAAACCCAGGGAGTGGAGATTGGTAAGCAGAAGCGGGTGGTTAACAAGATCAAAAGCTTTCGTCAGATCGATAAATACTGCACCAGTTTGTTGACCCTGGTCCATGGCTTGAAGAACGTTATTTGTCAGCTGTAGTAGAGCAGTTTGAGTGCTATGGCCTTTTCTAAAGCCATGTTGATTTGAGTGGAGAAGGTTATACTTAGTAAGGTGTTCAGAGATCTGTGCTGAGATGAACTTCTCAAGGACTTTATTTAATACTGACAGTACAGCTATTGGTCTATAGTTGGCTATATCTTTTTTGTAGCCTTTTTAAACACTGGCATGACTGGCCAGTTTCCATACCTCGGGCACTACACCTTCACTCAGGGACAAATTGAGTATACTGGACAGTTGTCCTGCGATGAAAGGTGCTGCAAGCTTTAAGAGTTTAGGTTCGAGGCAGTCAGATCCAACAGCGGTACTGTCTGATAAGGAATTTAGATGTTTAAGGACATCGTTCTTTGATATAGCTTTAAAATAGAAGGAAGGCATCATTAAAATGTCATTTGGGTTGGGGGATCCAGGCATTAAGTTATTGGAAGAGAAGGCATTTGTGTAGCTCGAGAGGTCAGAGAAGTGAGAATTAAATTCATTAGCAATTGTGCCCGAGTCATTACAGTGGACACCTTTTAGTGTCATGTCATTGTTTAATAGAGTTTGCTTTGAACCGAGGAAAGTCTTTACATGAGACCAACATTTTTTTGGGTCGCCAGCAGCATCCAGCAGAAGGCCTTTACAGTATTGGCTTTTTGCAAGTCTTATTTGTGTTTTGCATTTTGATCGCTGTTCTCTATAGTTATTATAATCCGGAGAGAGACTGGATATTTTAAACTTTCTCCAGCATTTGTCCCTATTTTTGAGGGCTGTGAGGAGGTCTTTGTGCAGCCATCTGGTTTGTTTACCATGAACGCGCCGAGTGACAACTGGGGTATGTTTATCTTGAAGGAGTACAAACCTGCTCAGGAAGGTGTGAAGGGCAGCGTCAGTACTTGTGGATTGGAAGACAGGGGACCAGTCAGTGTGAGACACATCAAATAGGAAATGAGCCTGATTTAAGTTTGCATAGTTTCTGAAGCATATATAGTTTTGAGGGGACGTGGAGGTTGTGGATGTGCTCCATATACAGAAGATGGGGGAGTGATCACTAATATAGTCCGGCAGCATACCTGTTTTTGAAATTCTGTCCACAAGATTTGTTAGGACCCAATCAATAAGGGTGCTGGTGTCAGTGTTGACAGACACTCTTGTATAATCAGTAATGATTTGGTGCAAATTGTAGCTCTGAACCAGGGATTGAAGGGTGTCTTGAGATTTGCCAAGCCAGTTTAAATTTATGTCTCCGAGAATGATGAGTTCACTCTTCCCCGCATGTGCAGCCGTATGATCCAGCAAATCAGCTAGGCCTTTTATTCCACTATTGGGTGGATTGTAGGCACAGACAATATGGAGTTTCTTGTCTCCTAGTCTAAGTATGGTATGGATGTAGTCACACAAGGAGGTTTTCTTGTCAGTTAACATAGTCATGATTAGATTGTTTTTGTAATAGATTGCGACACCCCCGCCACACTTAGGAGGTGGTCTGTCACACCTAAGAAGGTTTTAGTTTGGGAGCAGGCAAAACGTATCTGGGATAGAGGGTTTTAGCCATGTCTCAGATAGACAGAGCACATCAGGGTGGTGGTTAACCACCCAGGCTTCAAGGTCTGCATAGTTTCGGAGAAGACTTCTAACATTTAGATGGACTATGTGAAGTCCTTTCATATCATATCATATCATATCATATCATATCATATCATATCATATCATATCATATCATATCATATCATATCATATCATATCATATCATATCCAGAGCAGTTTAAGGGTAATGTACCTGGTGCAGGACCAGGGTTCAGCTCAATATCCCCAGACAGCATAAGAGCCAGCAATAAGAAGTACCTTAGCTTATGCCGGGCAAATTTAGGGCTACTGAGGCAAGAGGTACACCACCGTTTGGCAGTGGATGCAGCAGCATGGTAGATGAGTAGTTTAGGGAGGAGGGCAGGGGTCGTGTCAATGCCACATTCAGTTAGGATTAGCATGTTAGAGTATGTGAAATCATTTAGATTCATGTCTCCATTCTGAATGTGATTCTTGGGGTTGGGCACATTAGGGATACTTAGTAGCACCAGAGACAGGATAAGAGAGGTCACAATTAGAGGTAACCAAACCATTCTGCACAATTTAGAAGTAAGCTTAATTTATAAGGCTAAGAGCAGGGATTGACGGATGAAAGAGGGGGCAAGAAGTAACTGCTGCAAAAGGAACTATTAATTTACCTCCTGATTTATGCGTCCTGTGATCTGCCTATTATAAGAGATTCCTAAGACTCCATGAAAAGAAAGAAAAAACTAAGATTGTCAGAGTGGGTATGAGAGCAATTAGCTGAAATGGTAATTAAAAACTGCAGCCAGGGAAGCTACCAGATGTGAAGAAAAGCTGCACTAAGTTGAAAATTCCAGTGGACAGGATTGCATAGAAAGAGGAATAAGTAGTTTCAACCTGAAAAGGCTACAGGTGTAGAAGAATCAGGGCAGACTAGAGTTAGAAAAATGTCAACACAAATGTTGGCAAAATCATTAGGTTGAGGAGAATTAGGGAAAGATTATTAGGGGTACCCCTTGTGGCTTGTTTGTATAACGAGTCAATGGAAAAGTGAGGAGATAGTATATTTTACCTGATTGGTCACTTCACACTGTATTTTACCTGATTGGTCACTTCACACTATAAGAGTAAATGCCGAGATAGGGTGGGCGGGTGGGGAGATGCCAAAGGCAGGGCTAGCAGCTCGCGTGAAGAGAGAGAGCGGCGCCTGGACCTACGGGCTCTACCGAGGAGCAAACACTAGCTATGAATGAAGCCAGAGGTGGGGAGAGCCCTATTACAATTTTTATAGTTATAGTCTGCTGCTTAACTAGAAATACACTGTTTAGGTAGTGCTCCATGCTCTGCCCGAAGTCAGGGGGAAACTGGAAGCTTGAGCCCAGAAAATGGCGCCAAGTTTAAATCAAGGAGGAAAAAGTTCACGCAGGGCAGAGGCACCACGGGTAGATTCGTTGTTCCTTTCTCGTACCTTGCTTTGTACCAGTGGATGATTCAGGGAGCAGCTCCGAATGGGCAGAAGCCCGGGGCGACTGAAGTAGCTAAGGACAGAGAAGAGGTAAACGTTAGTAGTAGGGAGGGGACATTGGACAAAGAAAAGACCTGAGGACAGATAGGATTTGCTGAGGGGGAACAAAGAGGGTTTCAGAGCACAATGCAAGTTACTTTATGACGCTGTGGGGTGCCGAGGTTGGGGTGGGAGATACAGCAGGGGGAGAAAGAGACAAGCGCAGGTAATTAGAATAGCTTAGGCAGGGAGGATAGATCAGTGAGAGGGAAATAATAGGAGGCAAGGGAGAAAACGAGCAGTTAGTTGCATAAGCATGAATTTCTTAAACTATAGTACAAGTCCAAACTAATAAAACTTTATGCAATCATCAGATAGTGGCAGTTAATTTACTGTGAATTATTTTAAAGCAGTCAGCTGATAAAATAGGGTATGGCTAACAAAATGTGCAGCAGGTAATCATAAATGCCATTAATTACATTACACAGAGCCACAAATATTACTATGAAGCTACTGCCCTGGCAGCTCCGTGAAGAGAGAGAGAGAGAGCTAGCGCCTGGACCTACGGGCTCTCCCGTGGAGCAAACACCGGCTACGAGTGAAGTCTGAGGTGGGGAGAGCCTATTACAATTTTTATAGTTACAGTCTGCTGCTTAACTAGAAATACACTGTTTAGGTAGTGCTCCACCCTCTGCCCAAAGTCCGGGAAAACCGGAAGCTCGAGCCCAGAAAATGGTGCCAAGTTTAAATCAAGGAGAAAAAAGTTCACGCAGGGCAGAGATGCCACGGGTAGATTCGTTGTTCCTTTCTTGTACCTTGCTTTGTACCGGCGGATGATTCAAGGAGCAGCTCCGAACGGGCAGAAGCCCGGGGTGACTGAGATAGCTTGCTTTGTACCAGCGGATGATTCAGGGAGCAGCTCTGAATGGGCAGAAGACTGTTTCTGTTCATATAATTAATTGATTATATACTGACTCATTATTGAACTTTGAACTTTTTAAAATGCATTAACTCATTTTCTAGGTGGTCTTTGAGAGACTTTTTTTATTTGGCAATAATACTGACAATTAATATTATGTTGAAAAAAATATTGTTATAGCACTGTAGGTTTTAATGTTTAAGGGGTGTGTTAACTGGTTAAGAGTATAGTTTAGAAAATATCACCAGATAGGTTTAATTCTGTATGAATATTTTAAACAGTTGTTCATACAAGATACATTTTTCTTATTCCCTCTTATTTTCTTACATTGATTTCTGCTGTACAATTTTTGTACCTTACAATACTATTACGTTTTAACTTGGACATCTGTGGTATTAAGTCTAAAGGTATTGCTTTTAATTTTGAATGTATTCTCATAAAACACTCATTCATTAATTATTTCAGTTAGAGGTTTTGTCTGCTTGAGTGTTCAGCTTATCTAATTTGGATGTCATTTTACCTTGAAAAAATTCTCAGTAGCAAGCTAATGGAATGCTATTCATTCCATGTAAATCTGTGATTTTTTGAAATAGGCACTTTAAACCAATGAGAATTGTTTCGTGTTTTTTTAATGTATGATCTGGGTGTTAATAGAATGTGACTGAACAGCTGCCATCAGACTCCGAGGAAGAATTTGGTGGTCCAAAAGCTTAGACATTGTTTTCTTTTGTAACATCTATGTTGGTCCAATAAAAGGTATCAAACCATGTGCTTCTGGATCTACGCATAACATGGTCATTTTAACATATTTTTGCACCAGATTTTCAACATAGCCATCTTTTGACCCAACCTCATGAACCCAGTAAGTGAAAATGTTCAAATTCTGCTCAAAAGGTATTTTCTTGCAGCAACCACAAAAATCCCCTTTTGAGCCAGTTTTGAAAATTCCCATCTTCCTTGGTCATGAGGTGGGGTCCCAAAAAGGCTATGTAAAAAATTTGGTGTAAAAACATTTAAAAATTGCAAATTCATGCCTGGTCCTTGGTGCCAAGCCATGGAACACCACTCAGCATGCTGGTGATCTGAGTTCAAGTCCCAAGCCCAGATATTAGGAGCAGGGGATGGCGGGCAGGGCGTCTTGAGTGTCTAGTGCACACTTCTCTCCCAAGGTGGTGGGTAACTGTGAGCCACACTCATAGCAGCTCCACATGGTGGCTTAGCAGAGGTGCAATTGGTGTGGGTGATCATGCACTGTCGAATGCCCCACCCCAGGATGCCCATATGATCGCACATAAATGGGGAGGTGGGAGGGGTGACAATCATAAAATGCCTGACTTATCGCAGCCAGATGATGGCAGCCATGTCCTCCAACACCATAGTTCCCACAACACAGTGTTCTCATCCTCCTGCACCAGTTGCCCTGCAGGTCCTTGAAGTTCATTACTCCCCTCTCTTTTAACCCCCTGAGGACAGAGCCCCCTGGCAGGGATGAACCAGAACCCTTCAGAAAACAGGTAGGCTTGGGGATACAGGAGTCAGGAGTTGTCAGCAGGGTTAGCAATGTGGAAACACATGACTGGACCGCTGTCCAGTGTGCTTCCACAGTGCTTAGACATCATTCCACTCATTGTGTTTAAGTGGCCCTTCCCCTCTGCTGGTTGCATAAATACCCCTCCTTCCCAGAGCTCTACTTTTTTTCTGCAACTGCGGAAGTGACAGCTGTAATGCACAAGATGTCCACTGATGTAAAGTGTGCATGCACGAGTATCATGCATGCACAGTTCTGTCATTGCTGCCATCTTGGGTACGGTGGCTACCAGTGCTGAGAGAGCGAGTAAAATGTACAGATCTGATCACAAGTGACTGCAATGCAAACTCTGGCTGCTGCAGTAAACCATGCCTTTGGCTACAATACAATGGATCCTGTTCCATCAGCTGTCATTAATACAATTGGAACATCATCAGATCTGATCAGATAAGCCCCTATTTCATGGGCTAGATCTGCATTTTTAGTTTTACTGAACTGCACTGAAGTGACACACACCTACTTAGTGTCTGGTCTGCAAATGAGCTGACAGTTATAAGGTAACAGTTATCGGCGGTAAAATGGGTTTGATGAAATCCCAGACAGATCATCCAGAGCCCACGTGAATCAAATCATGGTTTACTCTCTGCAGGTGTGGTGAGAGATCAGAGTATCTTGTACTCACTGTTCTCACTCTGAGCAGCCATATCAGTTCTGACCAGATTTTGTTTCGTATTGCAGTCATCTGTTCTAGCAACAAGATGTGTCTTCAATTGGAGAATAGATCTACATTGTGGGGCATGTTCAAGAGAGTAAGGGTGTACAGAGGCTGTGGAGTATTGGATGCTGAGTGGGGGGTTGGGGTATGGTGGTGGGGATCTGGAGATGGGTCAGATTTTCAATTGCCAGTTTTGTCTTTACAAGGTATTTTGTTTTAAATAGACATTGAGGGACTTTGTTCTTTTTTTTACAGATTTAATTAAAATAGGTATTGGATCTGACACTGGGGATTTGGCAACCCAGTGAGTGTATAATGCTATGGTGGCATCAGGGGTGGGTACCCCGGTGTCAGCAACTTAGACTTTTTTTGAAAGACGGGTGACCTGAAGGGGAGGAGTTTGGATCAGCGGTACCAGAGTGAGCACCCCGGTATGCTAGTGTATAATTCACAGGGAATGAAAACAATAGCTAGACAGATACACAGACAGACAGATAAATAGATAGCTGGATAGAGATACAGCCAGGAGGCCATGCAGACAGAGACAGACAGACAGATATTATGGAACTAGTTATAATTACTCTCAACATATTTTCACTGTATTTGCAGGATCTCATGTAGCTATAGAAATATGTTGAAAGACCACATGGCTTTTCATGGCTCTCATTATGTCCGCCGTGCATGCTAGCGCAAGTAGAACATTTTGCTATGTACATGATTTTGAGAGGTGTGTCACAGTTGTCCAATGCAGGACAGTTTACAAGGGGCTTGACCAATAAACAGCAAGCCTCATGATAACACTGTTCAGGCATGAAAGTGCTTGGACTTCAAAACAATGTGCCGACAGACACATTCATAAATCAGCTCTTTCAGCAAGCACAGCTGATCTTATCATGTGCCCTCAGACTGCCCCCCAGCATTTTACACACACACACAACACACACACACACACACACACACACACTGGTTATACAGGTCCAGCTGCAGTCTCTAGGTACCTGAGGCCAGCCATAGAATTATATTTTTTCCTTGGAATCAGGGGTTTGGTGAGACATAGCAGAAATATGCTTTATTTTTCATGTAACATTCCAGGGATTGAAACTGAAACCTGAAACTGCTCATTGTGTGTGTGTGTGTGTGTCCCTGGCTATACATATACATCATGTTACACATGCTGTAGTAGGCTGCTGATAGAGAGGAGAATGGAACATTTAAGTACATTAATAGGGTAGTAAATACGTTCACATTAACATAGGAAAGATCAAACAATGAAATAAACTATGGCTGGCACTGATTTTTAAATAATGGTTGCCTATAAAAGTGGAGTTTAGTTTACACCTTCAAAGTGTAATGACTTGCGAATTTGAACACTTACCATTGTGTGTGTGTGTATTTAAGGAAGTCCTCAGGCACTCTGACCATGTGAGCCTGTAGCTTAATGGTTAGAGTACTGGAATGGCATACCAGAGGTCTGAAGTTCATTTCCCAATGGGCCACACTTTTCCTTTCTCATTTCCATCCTTGATTTAAAACTATGCCTTGCATGGGGCTAAACTGCACTGATAGAAGTTTGTAACACTTACCATTTAAACACAACGACATGTCCTACCTACTCTAACTTAATAGGGATTAAGATAGCCCACATGAATGTACAAAGTGTTAGGTGTAAAATGGCTGAACTCGAGGCCTGGGCCCAACATTGTAAACCAGATGTCCTCTGCTTAACAGAATCCTGGTTAAAACCTTCTATCCTACCTCATGAAGTCTCACTTCCTGGTATCTCCATCTATTGCTGGAACCAGCCCAATAAGAGAGGCGGGGGTATACTGATTTACATTAAAGTCAGACTTGTAACCCATGAACTATCTGACTTATGAATCAACCTGGATATTGAACACCTATTTATTTTAATCACCCTTGGCCAGGTCAAACATATAACTATAGGATATGTTTATCTCCCCCCTAAACTGGCCTCCTCCACATACACTGATCTCTTCTCCAGCCTAGACACCCTCCCACCCAGTGATACCATACTCTGTGAAGACTTTAATCTTGACTGGCCCAGATCCAATCATGCCTAATACCAAGTGGCTCTCACTGATGCCAGACTTGAACAACTATTACTCCAACCAACTAGACCTAATAGAAAGTCTGGAAACCACAGCCTTTTGGACTGGATGCTAACCAACAAGACCCACATCAGGGCTGCCAGAATCCTCCCTGGCACTCTAAGTGATCACTCCCCCACTTTCTGTGTCTGGAGAAACAACTCTCCCCACCTCCTTCCAAAGATCATTAAGTCCAGAGATTTAACTAAGTTCAACTTGGCTGATTTCCTCTGCAGCTTGGCTTCAGTTGACTGGTCACCAATTAACACTCTTCTGGATATAAATCAAGCTCTAAATTATCTTGTAGACACCTTCACTACCATCCTTGACTCCCATGCCCCCTTCAAATTAAGATGTGCTAAAGGTACCCACACCCCTTAGCTTTCTCAGGAGCTAAGGAACCTAATCTGCTCCTGAGACAAAGCCTGAAAAACCTTCAAATGAAGCAGTCACCATGCAGATTGGACAACCTATCACCAATTGAGGAATACCTGCAAAGCTAAAACATGAATCCATCAGAGACGAACTATGTTCAATCCATGCAAGAAACCCACCTTGCCAACCCTGAAAATTTCTGGACTCATATCAATGCCATACTCAAGGGAAACAAGCAAAACATTCCCCAAATTATATTCTTGAAAGGCTCCCCATTATCTTCCCCCATGGAGATAGCCACTGGTATTAACAGTTTCTTCACAGACCTAGATGCGTATAAGATGTGCCTACCAGCTACATACTCTGTTCCATAATTTTCTGCTCAGGTAGTCACCCCCCCTCCACATAAAAAACACCTCATGTAAAGAAGTCCTTCAACTCTTAAGGAGTCTCAACCCCAATAGTTCCCTGGGATTCAACTCCCTGCCAACCAAACTCCTCAGGATAGGAGCCCCTGCGCTAGCCTACCCAACTTCACAGTTAAACAACAGATCATTCCTAACCCAGACCACCCCTGACAAATGGAAAATACTATTGTCACTGTCCACATAAATGGCCCAACAAATCTCATTGAGAACTACAGACCCATATCCATCTTATGTCCTATTGCAAAAATCCAGGAAAAATTATTATACAACCAGCTTTACTCCTACCTTGAATTGACCAATGCCCTCACCTTACATGAAAGTCTCATGGGGCAGAATCTGCTCTTCTGTGGGTCACCTCAGACATCTTTCAAGCCATGGATCGAGGCTGGGCCACTGGGGCCATCTTCATAGACCTTACAAAGGCCTTCGATTTTGTCTGCCATCCTCTCTTCATCTCCAAGATCCACCATCTCAGTCTTGATTCCAATTCTATAGTCTGGTTCTCTAACAATCTAGCTGACTGATTCCAGTGTGTCAAATGGGCTGGTACCTCCTTCCCCTTCTCTCCAGTCACCAGTGGGATCCCCAGGGATCACTCTTTGGGCCTCTATTATTCTCAATCTTCATCAATGAACTGACTCTGAATTGTGGTGGGGCTTCAGCTACATGCAGATGATGCCATTCTATATAGATCCAGTGGTGATGTTTCTTCCATCATGTCTGACCTGGAAAAAGACTTCCAGCATCTGGAATCCTGGTTCAAGGAGAATCTTTTGGTGTTGAACACCATGAAAATGAAATCTATGTTGTTCTGCCATACCTCCTTCGATATCGCTTCTCAGTCCCCCCTGGTAATCCATGCCTCTTCTGGTGCTCCCTAAGAAGGAGTGTGCTCCTTCAAATAGTTGGGATTGACTATTGATGAGTATCTTTCCCTTGAATCACATGCAACTAATGTCATCAAAGCAGCTAATCAGAAACTTGACCTTCTATACCATGCTGACCCCTTCCTTACACCCGGCACCTGGAAGGGTATCGCCTTGGCCACTCTTCTCCCAGGGCTTTTTTGTGAGTCCCCAATAACCCATGCCATTAAAACCTCTATTCAGGCCAAGCTTACGCAAGTCTGTCACAGAACTGCATGCTTTGCAGCCAGTGCACCTGCCCGGGCCCACCACTGTAATATGCTCAATGCCCTAAGCTGGCCACCCTTTCAGGCCAAAATGGATTTCCCTGTACTATGCACTGTCTTCAAACTCATCCACCTTCCCTCCCCACCAAGCCTCTCCAATCTACTTAGCTGCTTAGCCATGCAGTAGGTAAGAGATCCTTCACTATAGCAGCTACCCAAAATTGGAATAACCTCCCACACAGCTTACTTAAGTGTAAATCACTCCCCCAGTTTAAGAAACTCTACAAAGAAATCTTCTTCCCACCTTCTATGTGTAACATTACCTGCCCCTAATCCCCATGCCTCCTTCTATCTCTCCTCCCCCCTCTCTCCTCTTTGTCTGTCACTCCACCCCATCACTTCTTGCACCTTACACTTCTTGTCAGCACCTTCCTCTCCTGCCACTTCCTTCCTTCGCCTCATGTGTGTATCTCTGTACATCGTATCTATACCACACTTTTGTTTCCCCTTCTCCGGTGTGTAATTAATGTTACTCAGTTTCACTGCCTGTAAGATATTCTTGCTTTATTTCAGTGACTCTTCATATGTATGGTGTGTAATAGTGTTTGTGCATACTTACCTTGTAAAATTTAATGTACTGTAATATTTATTATATTGTACTTACCTTGTAAAGTTTAATGTACTGTAATATTTATTATATTGTGTCACTGTACTCTCTTTCCCTGGGTCACCCCTGAAAAAGGGACCTTTCATCTCAGTTGGGCCTACCCAGTTACCAAAATTCAAATAAATAAATAAGCAATTTCTTGGAGAGGACTCCCATATTCTCTGTTTAAAGGAAAAAAAATGATCCCCTTGTAAAATCATGGAAATGGTCCTGCTCTCAGCCAGGCCCAGTGGCAGTCTCTAGGTATCGAGGCCAGCCACAGAATTATATTTTTCCTTGGAGTCAGGGGTGGGGAGATCAACAGAACTTTGCTTTATCTTCCATGTAAGCCTTAAAATGCACCACAGAGTATCTAAACCCCTGAGCTTCTGGGGCTGCTGATAACACTGAAATGGGGTGCCCGATCCCCAGTGTCTCACCTGAAATAAAGATCTCTTACTTGTAGTTTAATGTTCTAAAAATAAAGGCTGTAAAAATAAAATGTCCATCGATGTCTGATGCTGCCATGCTGTAAATGCCCCCCCCATCCCAACCCATGTTAGTCTTCCAGCACAGGGATCTGCAATTTAGATCCAGTACAACAGCAATACCAGAGGCGAACATCCAGCATTGACAAAAGCTTGCTTTCATAGTTGAATTCACAGATACACAACAATGTCAGAGCTTGTCCTGCTGAACTTTATTTCATCTATTTAATCTATTTAAACTAAAATCACTAAGGTCTTCAGGCAGGGGCAGTATACAGTGAGCTCTTTAAAGAAAACAGACTGTGATGCTGATTCTGAAATGCTGCTGAAAGATAAACTTTATTTAAAAAAAACAAAGATAGCAATCAGAGGCACTAAACTGAAAATGTATAAGAGCAACAATGGGAAGGGGAGAGGAGGGAAGAGAAGGGAGGAAAGGAAGGAAAGGGAAGGGAGGGAGGGAAGAAAAGGAGGGAAGGAAGGGGAGGCGAAGAAGGAAAGAAGGGAAGGAAAGGGCAGGGAGAAGGAAGGAGGATGGGAGGAAGGAAAGGAAGAGGAGGGAAGGGAAGGAAGGAAGGGAAGGAGGAAGGGAATACTGAAAAATATCAGCATACCACGTAAGTGGTCATCAGACAGTCAAATTCACCCATTTTATCTAGATTCAGGATCGGCTCAGGAGGGATCAGCTCCTAACACGATGCTGTGCTTATGCACTAAAGACATTGTAACTTCAATGACTCAAAGACTTCTGGTGTTTTTTTGGCTTCTTTTGTCCTGTTTCTTTTAGCGAACCCCATGCAGTTCAGAAATAGCCATGACCCTTATAGGGAAAGGACAAAGTGCCTCTCTTCTCCATAAGTATTTGGAGGGTTTGAGGCTTTTACAATCCCAGTTGCGATGGTTGTTAAAATCCACCCACCCATTCACTACTGCTCTCTCAGATGTCAGTGATCTGGCAGTTTTCTTTAGTTCCTCATCTGTCTCACCTAGCATCTGAAGAGGGTGGCCACAAGCCTTTCTGGGGTGTTCCTGAGGTAGAAGAGTTGGGTCTGGGTTTTCCTTTTATTTTAAAAATTCACCTTTCTTGAATTGACAGACAGTACTTTCATGTATCATCTGTTTGTCTTTGGTCTCAGAATGTTGCATGGCATTCATGACACTATGGACATCAGTGTGCTGGATGATGTGAACCAAACCTGTAGGGAATAGGTAGCATTTTGAAAGCACCTCTTTTTGTCAGGACGAGAGGCAGCACAAGAGGGCAACTTGCCGATAACATAACTTGGACACGAAGTTTGAAATTTCAGCTGTCAAGGTGAGAGTCTCTCAACCAGCCCAGTGGTGCTGAGGGTTGAAGTGCTGGATACCACACCTTGCTCTATGCCGGTGACCCGGGTTCAGGAATGGACTTGGACCATCAGGGGGTGGCAGGGACGGAGAGGATTAACAGTCTGGAGGACTGCTGTCCTCTCCTGGGGAGGGTTAGGGGTGTGCACCTGCCACTCGAGTGACCCCAGTGTAGACTGGGGGTGCAGCAGTTGGGACCTCATAACAGGGATCAGGCTGCAGTGGACGTCCTGCTGGTGGGCACAGAAGCATGCTCGCCATGCGCTGGATGTCATTGCATATCCGCCCCCATGAGGACTCTAGAACATAGAAATCCCCTCGAGACGTGCACAATGATGCCTATGATGGGTGACCCCCCCCCAGCCAAACACAGCCTGGAGTAAGTCAGGGTGGGGGGGTCTAAGGGTGATGCTGTCTCACTCCCCCAGCCAAACACAGCCTGGAGTAAGTCAGGGTGGGGGGTCTAAGGGTGATGCTATCTCTCCCCAGCCAAACACAGCCTGGAGTAAGTCAGGGTGGGGGGTCTAAGGGTGATGCCATCTCTCCCCCCCAGCCAAACACAGCCTGGAGTAAGTCAGGGTGGGGGTCTAAGGGTGATGCCATCTCTCCCCCCCAGCCAAACACAGCCTGGAGTAAGTCAGGGTGGGGGTCTAAGGGTGATGCTGTCTCTCCCCCCCAGCCAAACACAGCCTGGAGTAAGTCAGGGTGGGGGGTCTAAGGGTGACGCTGTATCTCCCCCCAGCCAAACACAGCCTGGAGTAAGTCAGGGTGGGGGGTCTAAGGGTGATGCTGTCTCTCCCCCCCAGCCATACAAAGCCTGGAGTAAGTCAGGGCGGGGGTCTAAGGGTGATGCTGTCTCTCTCTCCTCAGCCTGCCTCCTGTCGAGGGGGCTGCTCCATGGGGTAAGCCATGGTCCTTCTGCTACGCATCCATGGTGGAGGCTGGCTGGTGGGGTGAGTTGAGTGCCCATGTACAAGGTGGAGCTTGGGGCAAGTATGCACTGGCCATCAAGAGGAGCAAAAATAGAGTTAACAAAAAATAAAAAATAAATTAAAAAAAAAACAGAAAGCTGAGAACCTCAGGATCTTGTTCCTCAGTCTGCATGCTCAAAAGCTACCTTTTCATGGCTTTGGATTTTAGTTATGTCAGACACATAATGAGGGACATTCCTGCAGATCTTCAATGGAGCAAGATGCAGTAAGGGTTAGTGTAGGGGAAACATGGTTAAAACACTGTTTAAATCTGTTCCCACTATCTTCCATCTGTTCCCACTATCTTCTCTCCTTTGGTCTTTTCCCCATTCATCCCTCTCTCTCTCTCCCCATGTTATGCCCTGCTGACCTCTTCATCTACTACCCTGCCTCTTCACTCCCCCTCATTTAGAAGATATTGAAGTTTGTGACTGTATAACTTAGCAGATACATTAATTGCAGTCATAGGCACTTACTGCACTTATGAATTCTCAAATATCCTCCTGTTTCTTTGTTATTGCAATGCCAAATATGTTATCTGGTCAAACTCTTTCTCCTGCATTTCCAATATGTTGTATTTTTGACATTGTCCTGCCTTCCAGTTGTTGTACTGTTATCCTTTTGCTATACTGTAACCTCCCGGGTCGTGTCTGAAAATAGTCACTTTTGTTTCTAGAGCACTCACCCGGTTATCAAAAACTAACTAAATAAATAAATGACAGCTGATTGCTAGTCAACTGATATGTGGAAGACCAGCAACAAGTGAAATTAATTAGCACAAAGCAGCCGGCGCTTGCCACAGCATGAACGTTTGATTGATTGATAAAAATTTTATTTTTATACAGGCAGATTTGTTGGAGAAAAGACCCCATTTACAACAAATTCCTGTGGTTTCTATCTAAAAGTTGTTGATAACAAGTCAATACAAAAGTCATACATAATAAATAAAAAATAGAAAAGACACATAATAATTACATACATTGAACATAAAAACAAAATCAAATAAAGCAAACAAATTATCTAAAACAATGACATCAGACCTTCAAATAATTATGCAATTTGAGTTTGAATTTGTGCAAGTCAACAATCTCAGTTAATTTAAGCACTTATTTGTTCCAATTTTTTGCCAGACCATTCTGGAGTGTCATATCCCCCATCCTATTCATACTTCTATTCATAGGCACCTTCCTAGATGATTTCCTTAATTTTCTTGTATATGTTGGATCTGTTCCCAATTGAACTAGATATGTTAATGGATGCAATTTATTATTATTAGGATGAATTAGTTCATGGCAAACCACTGACCACAGATACTCCCTCCATGCTATTGGATGCAACCAATCAAGTTCCTGAAAAACTAAACAATGATGTACCCCATATCCTTTCCTTAATATATAATTCCCCATCCTATAATATAATTGGTCTATTCTGACCAGAAACTTCTGGTTTAAATACATATAAAGTGAAGATCCATATTCTAATATGGGTAATAATAATTGATTTACCCATCTAGTTCTAATATCTCTAGACAAACATCCAGAAATTCTTCTGAGAGCTCCCAACCTTTGACTAACTTTCTTAGTTTGTGACAAAATATGTTCTGAAAAGGAGAGCAGAGAGTCAACAAGGACTCCTAAGTATTTATAAGTAGTCTCATTCTGGACCTTTGTCCCGTCAGAGAAACTTAGCTGTAAATCTGAAATATTCTTTTTTACTTAAGTACCCACAAAGAATGTCATGCACTGTGTCTTTTTATGCTTATTATAAGGCTACAGTCCCTCATCCATGTCTCCATTTGGGAGAAGTCTGTCTGGAACCACTGTCTCAGGTTCTCGGGATTATTTGCGGATGCAACTAGAATTGTATCATCCACATTAAGCCTGATCTCAATGCTTGTTATCTGGGTTACAAGACTATTTAAATAAATGTTAAATAGTACAGGGCCCAAAATAGAGCCCTGTGGTACACCTCTTTCTAAGTCCACCAGACCTGAGACAGTGGCTCCACACAGTACAGGTTGCTTACATTCTGATAAGTAGGACTCAAAACACATCAGGGTTTCTTGCTGTACCCCTATATCGTACAACCTCTGCAGCAAGATCTCATGCTGCACCAAGTCGAAAGCCTTGCTGAGGTCCATGAACACCATCCCAGTGCTTCTACCCTGGTTTAATGATGTTGCCACCAGATTGCTGAAGTCAGTTAGGGTGGTGTTCGTGGATCTACCCTCCCTAAACCCATATTAATACTTTTTTATAGTTCCCTTTTGTTCAACGTACTGAACAAGCTGGTAATTTACCAGCTTCTCCAGCACCTTTGAAAGAATGGGGAGTAAAGTGATAGGTCTATAATTAGAGGGACGTGTAGTGTCCTCATCTTTATGTATGGGAACAATTTCCCCAGTTTTCAAATTTCAGGCACCAAGGAAGAATTTATACTCCAATTATAGAAATATGTAACTATCGGGGCAATTATATCAGCACCTAACTTTAAAAACCTAGCATTAATGCCATCCATTCCACCACTTTTTGAAACTTTCAGACTTTTTAATTCTTTAACTATTTCTTTCACCTCAACTGTCCTAAGTTTAAATCCTCTAGTGTTGGTCATGGAGGTAGCTGAATTTAGTTGTTCAAAACAAGTTGCCTTATAATTCAATTTAGGTATTTTTAAATCAGGTAATTCCTTAAAATAATAGTTTAATAAATTAGCGGTAATAAATTAATAGGATTTTTAGATTTTACCGGGTTTTTTAATTTAGAAATGTTATTCCAAAATGTATTTGGGTCCTGCAACTTATTAAAAGTATTTTGGTAATACCTTTTTTAGCGAAGACTGTCGCTCGTTTACATTTGTTCCACCAATATTTAAACACATTCCAGTCCTCCACTGATTTGGTTCTTTTAGCTTTCTTCCATACTCTGTTCCTTATATGTAACTGAGTTTTTAGGTGCTCCTTGAGTCAGGGGGCATCTTTTTTGTTGTTATTCTTTTTTTGCTCTTGGGGACATGCTGTTGGACAATATCCAAAAAGGAATCAGTGAATTCCTGAATGGCTACGTTTAAATCGGGGATCACATACACTCCAGTCTAATTACAATTACTAAGGCTATTCCTAAAAGATATTGCCCTAAATCTCTTCAGGTCTCGTACCCAATAATCCTGTTTTCTACCTCCCTGAACTCCCTGCATGATTACGGTACACTGAATTGGGTTATGATCCCTCAAATTTAGTTGAAGGATTTTACAACCCTCCACTCTCATGTCCTGTGAAACAAAAAACAAGCCCAAACCAGATCCAGAGGTTCTGTTATTTAAACTTCTCATTGGTTGATGAATTAGTTGTCGAAACCCAAAAATTCCAAGCTGGTTTTTAACTTTTTCCCTCTACATTGCTCCCAATTTGCATTAAAATCTCCTGTTAGTAGCACACATTGATCTCCTATTTTCTCTAATAATATATCAGCCCGGACATCAGATGTACTTGTTTTAGTTTTGGGATGAACATAGAAGACACCAACTATTAATTTTATTTTTAACAGCTTCATAACTAAACAATCAACACCTTCCACACTTCCACATTTTTAGCTAATAGCAGCTGTTAAGGTCCTAAGGTGTCTTTCACATATAACAATACCCCTTCCCCTTTTTTCCCTATCCTGCCTTAGTAAACTATACCCTACAAGTTCTATCTCATTATTAAAAATACCTGAGTGGATCCAGATCTCAGAAATTGCCAAAATATCCTGACCCGATTCAACAGCCCACAACCTATATTGATCAATCTTATGTGTTAGGCTTCTGACATTCTCATGGATAATAGTAATCCCCTCAATTTCTTTAGGCCCTGGGTTATTTTCAACATCACTGCAGTGGGCTAGTAAAGCCATCAGAGCAAACCTTTTGCCCTACAGTTCACTACTCCAAGTGCTCTACTCTTAGTTACCAGGGGCCTGAAGAGTACTTTCCTCAAGTTTGTGAAGCAATTACATCTCTTAACAAACACAAACTGGTGGTCTTGAGTATAACCCCTCATAGTCATAAAGGTCATACCTTTGCAAACACTGTTACAGTTGGTCTCAGGAATCTGTAAGTTAACTAACCATATACCCATCAGTACCCCCCCCCAGTAAAATAGAACAATGCAATATTACCTTATTTTACTTTGACTTTATTGTAGCAGAAGTTAAACCCAAATTGAATTCTCCCACCGAGTGGTGGGCACACTGCGCCACTCATGCTGCTCGTGCCATGGCACTCACGCCCGTGGGCAGCGTGGGCTTTTCAAGTGAGGTAAAGCCCCACCCCGATGTGTGTTAGCCCTCTAATGTTGGTCCATTGCCAGAACCCCTCCAGGTTATGGGCAACAATCCAAATAATATGAAGTGATAATACAGTCAAGCACAAAGTCACTAACAGAAACTCATCTGCTGAAGCAAATGTCCGTGGAGATGTTCGGCTTCTTTCCAAGGCAGCTCTCACCTGCCACCAAGTGTTGGTGCTTCCTGGTCACTTCAAGCAGAACAGCTGATTGTAGATTGCAGTTTGGGCGGCTCAGGCTTTTCAAGTGAGGTAAAGCCCCGCCCTGATATGTGTTAGCCCTCTAATGTTGGTCCGCCGCCGGACCCCCTCCAGGTTATGGGCAACAATCCAAATAATATGCAGTGATAATACAGTCAAGCACAAAGTCTATTTCATAGTTGTACAGTATTTCATAGTTGTACAGTAGATAGACATACAAACAGATAGATAGACACACAGACAGATAGATCGATAGATAGATAGATAGATAGATAGATAGATAGATAGATAGATAGATCAAAAGTTTATTTATCCAGCAATATTCCAGTAGATTAAAGCACTTTACATCCTGATAAGACTAAAAAATGTATACAGAAATAATTAATTAAAAACACAATATAATAAACAAGGCCTTAATTAAATATAAGATCATAGTACGGTAAACCTAACTTAAGCCTGGAAGCAGTATAGCACAGTGGTTTAAGGATCTGCACTGCAAATTTGGTGGTATCCAGCAGACCAGACCTGGGTTTGAATCCCACAACTTCCACTTGCATACTGTGTGACCCTGTGCAAATCACTTAACTTCTCTGTGCTCCCAGGTCGCACCTGTAAAAAAGCTTTCAGCTTAGTGTGCTACTCCTGGTTAAAAAAAACAACCAACAACTCTCGTCAGGAAATACCTGACTGAAAAGATAAGTTTTCAGTTCAGTTTTAAAGATATCAGTGAGTCGGCACTCCATTATCCAATGAGGTAGAGCATTCCACAAGGTTGGATCTGCAAAGGCAAAAGTGCATGCCCTACAAGTCCTTAAATGGACCCTGTGAACTGCTAGCAATCCCTCATCAGTGGAGCGGAGTGGGTGGAGGTAGGGGGCAGAAGATCTTGCAAGTAGCCTGGTCCCTGTCCATGTAGGGCCTTGTAGGTCTGCAGCCTGACCTTGAAGGTGATCAGCCAACGTACTCGCAGCCAGTGCAGATAGCAGAGCACAGGTATGATGTGGAAGGATCTTGGTAAACCAGTCAACAGCCTGGCTGCCGCACTCTGCACTAACTGCAATCAGCGGATATCAACCCCCCATAGCCCTCGATATAGGATGTTGCAGTAATTAAGGTGTGGGGTTACAAAGTCATGAAGCACAGCTGGCATGTCATCAGGTGGGATCAGGCGCTTGATCCAAGTGATGTTCCTCAGATGGTAAAGCAAAGTCTTTAGAACACTGACACCTGAGATGTTAACGTCGGGCCGCTGTCAAACACAATGCCCAGATTTTGCACCTGATTTGAGGTAAGTAGCTGGGCATCTCTGAGCAAAAGCCAAGATGGCTAACCAGCTTGCAACCCCTTGCCTTGACAACCTGAATCTACTACCAACACCTTAGTTTTGTCTGGGTTCAACCTCAACTAGTTGGCATTCATCCAACCCTGGATCTCAGTGAGGCAGTTGCTAAAGACTGAGATCGCCCTACCCTGCTCAGGCACAAAGGACATGTAGAGCTGAGTATCATCTGCATAGCAGTGTAAACTCTTCCCATTTCACCTTATAATGTCCCCCAATGGCAGCATGTACACTGCAAACAATGTGGGGGATAAGATGGAGCCCTGCAGAACCCCACACAACACAGGGAGAGGTGCCAAGGAATAAATCCCCAACTCTACTCTCTGCATCCTGTCAGTGAGGAATGATCTAAACTAACTGAGGACTGCACCAGAGAGTCTGCAGAAGATCCACAGGTGCATCATCAACATCCCATGGTCCAAAGTGTCAAATGCTGCAGATAGATTGAGCAGAACTAAGATGGAATGACTCAATCCCTCACCATCAGGAGATCATTCAGTACTCGAACAAGGGTGGTCATGGTACTGTGCCTCTACCTGAAACTAGATTGGAGAGAATCATAGACAGCAGGTGTTGTTAAATGGTTATTTAGTCGCATGGCCACCACCTTCTCAATAACCTTGCCTATAAAAGGCAGGTTAGAGACAGATATATAGTTTGGCAGTCCAGATTTAGAGAAAATGTTTTCAGGAGTGGTACTAATACTGCCTCCTTCAGGGGTTCCAGAAAACCCCCTGTCTCCAGTGAGCACCGAACTATCCTAGCAAAGACCAGGCCAATGACTTCAATACACCTCACTAGGAGGTGTGTCAGGCCTGGGTCCAACCTACAGTAGGTTGTATGCAGTCTGTGGATGACCTGCATGATGTCCACAATCACCAACTGGTTAAAGTCAGACCATACTGACCATGTGCTTGCAACTTCTTGCCCCTCACCGCAAGGCCAATTAGAGGGTGTTGATAGGATTTCTAACCTGATAGTGGCAATCTTGTCAGCAAAGAACTGAGCAAACTCATCACATCTAACCTGTGAAAAAGCTCCCTGTGACTGGAGGCAGGTTGGATTGCACAACTTGTCAACAGTCTGGAAGAGCTGAGCTGCTCAATTCTTTGATGTGGCAATCTCCCTGGACAGGAACTCTGCTTTCTTACAGGAGATTGCCAGTTGATAGTCTTTATAATGAGCTATCAATCTATATTTGTCATCCACCAGACCAGATTTCCTCCTACACTGCTCTGACCTTCGACCCCCTCGCCTCATCTCCTTCAAAGTCCGATCTAAACATGGGGACTTCTGGCAAAGGGAGAGGGGGCAAACATGGACCAGAGCTATGGAGTCAAGGGCCCCAGCCACTGCTCTACTATAAGCTAGTACCTGTTCCCCCAGCTCCTCACATACACTCGTCAAGCCAGATAGGTCCAGTATCTCCATAAGACCATCGGAGTCAAACCCCTTAAAGAGTGGTACCGGACCATCTCCATAAGGGCTGGTCTATTGGGGGGGTGCCTCATACCTGAACCTTATAGTATGATGGTCGGACTAACTGAACAGTTCCACCATCAGGTCAGAGATCTCTCTCCCTAGTAGGAAGACCAGGTCCAATGAATGACCATGAATATGAGATGCCAAGGTAACTACCTGTGTAAGGCCCAACAAACTGATTAGTTGGAAGAAGTCTTGTGCAAATTGCAAGAGTTCATCATTGACCGAAATATTGAAATGCCACAGAATTTATCCATCTAGGGAATTCCAACACCTGGTCAACAATGAATTCTATGACCTCCTGCAGGAATTCCTTCCCATCACCCGGAGGACCACAGATGAGAAGGATCCTGAAACCTACACCTGCAACCATGATACATTCAAAGGATCTGGTCTCTCCAACCGGGATGGCTACAAGGCCCAGGTCTGATTTATAACAAATGGTAACTCCCCCACCCTTGCGATCCTTTCTTGGGCAATGTATCACAGAGTACCCTGCTGGAATTGTGGATTCAAATACTGGGCTATCATTCT
Organism: Neoceratodus forsteri; assembly: GCA_016271365.2. NCBI lineage: Eukaryota > Metazoa > Chordata > Ceratodontiformes > Ceratodontidae > Neoceratodus > Neoceratodus forsteri. The sequence continues at coordinate 16,385,648 of CM028129.1, read as the reverse complement.
CATCGAGCCAGGTCTTGGTGCTACAAGCCAGATCTGTTGTTCCAACAAGATTAGTAGTAATCGCTCTATTGTTATTTATACGTCTGGCAATGCACAACACCACCCAAGAAGGACAGGTAGATGAGATAGACCCAATGCCTTGCCCACTAGATGTGGAGCCCTTGGGTATGGGAACCAGGCAAAGTGGACCCCTTTCCTAGACCCATTTTGCCCCAGGGCATCTTCTCATCCTCACCACCCCAATCTGCCACCCCTCTCCACAACCCCACCAGGCTCAGTTAATCCTCATTTTCTCCCCCTTCTGACTACCCTAAGTTCTCAGCAATGCCTATACACTTCTGATGTTAACGGGGGACAGTCAAAAGGACTGAGATCCCTGAGCCTGGTGGGGGAGTAGTAGCTGACCACCGATGTCCTCAGACAGCACATTCCAGCTAACTACTAAATTAACAGCACTTACACAAAACACAAACACTCACCCACTCATGCCCAGCAATAAACTAATTCACACACACACTCCCACACACATAAATCACCTACACAATATAACAACTTAATAACTTACAACAATATCAAATAATACCTCCCTCCTTTCCAAACAACTATGTACTTAAGGGAGAGTTGATTTTCTTAAAGTTTTAAAAATGTCCACAATATAAAGTACAACTTTTTTGAAAAAGTTATTTCTTTGCAGTTGCTTGAGTAAGGGACTCGCACAAATCCCAAATAGTGTTAAGACAGAGGCCATAGGAGTTCTCACTTCCCATTGTTGGAAACTAAAATTAGACACCTGTCCAGGAAACTCTCATTATCTTGTCCTTTGTGTTTTCCGGTTCTAACAAATGTGCAGAATATTTAGCAGTCTCACTGCCCAGTTCATTGCCTTTACAGGAAAAATAGATGAATTACCAACCTACCCAAAACCCACATCAAGTACTTCTCTCGTTCAATGAGTATCTTCTCTTTGAGGCCTCCAGCTGATAACATCTCCTCATGTACTTTGCCAATATGCACAGATCAAGCTGAGCAGTCCTTCCACAAGTCCTAGTTCACTCTCTGGAGTAGATAAACCCTAGTGGCCGCTACCTACATAGCAGATGACATGGTCATCTCTAAGGGTTACAAACAGGATCCGCTCTCCAATACTCCAAGCAACCTGCCCCAGAAATCAACTCCCAAGCCCAGCACACCTCTCAAACCAGACCAAAGTCATGACCACCATCCAGTAGCTGACCCTTGAACCCTATATGGGTTGCGACCAGACCCAGTAGTGCCACATCCAGAGCAAATCCAACAATTTCTTGCTTAGACTGAAGATGATGACGTTGGTGAGGAAGGCTTGCCAAGACCCATCCTGCTTCCTTGGCCCTGACTGAGCTGCCGACTGCCTTCCAGCAGCCGACTCATGTATCACACCACAGTTGCATCCCAACCTGGAAGAGCCTCTCCCCCTATCCGTAGATCTTAACACTCCAACCAGGTGCAGACCAGATTGCCAGAAAAAGAAATCCTGACTTTCAGCAACAGCAGCCAAACAACAGTCCAGGGCTCTCAGTCATTAAAACCGTTCACCAAGTCCTCACTCAGATAACCACAGTCCACAATTTTCCTCTGCAGTCCATAGGAAAGGGACAAGAAATCAATCCTCAGTATAGCTGTATGAATAAAAATGACTGAGCAGATTTCAAGTCAGCATCAGTTTCCTACATGTGACCCAATACTTGTCATTCCCAGCAGAGCAAAAGGCCTGAAAACAGATCAAATAAGAAGAAATGAACTAACAGGCTCTCTAAACTTATTCACTTACAGTCCCTTACTAAGATAACTAATACTGTTCCCTTTCTTTACAAATGATAACTTTAAAACAATATAAAGACAACTTAAGATAACTTAAAATACGCTGTCTTCTCTCCTCTAACTGACAATCAGCCCAACATGGCTGCCATCTTGGACAGCTTCAGGATAGACAGACAGATCGATCCAGAGATAGACAGAGATTGCAGTCACCAGATAACTAGTAACTACTGCAACTAAAGCTGGCAGCACAACTCCAGCCACAGCTTCAAAAGGCAAGCAAGTCCTACTGTTCTTATACAGAAAGTGTGGGAGAATGGTTCCTATCGCTAAGCTGGGCACTCTGGATTTTGGGGTGCCCAGGAAAGGTACTGTATTTCTGGATGTTTTCTAAGAAAAATAAACTCCAAAATCTAGCTAAGTGGGCTCCATTTAGCCAGGTTCAGCTGTTTAAACAAGTTTATGTATTTTCCATGTTTTTTAGTTTGGAATAAAAAGCTGGTGGCCATCAAGGCATAAGGAAGCAAATTGTGAGAAAGCAAAATGCACTCGTGACCCAATTTGTTTTGTCATATCAGTGGGTTATCCAAAAAAAAAACTGAAAATCCTTATAACTCTGGAACTATTTCATATTTTTTCACAAAACCTTCAAAAGGCACTGCCTTCATACTGGCTGTTTCCACCATGAATGTTTTGGAAAATAATTCCATTCCTTGCAGTCTGCAGGTGAGAACAAAAAAAAAAGAAAAAAGTTAAGTATAGGGAACAAATTAGACATCTACAGGAAAGTGATATATATGGATCTCAGAAACTGCACAGCCATGACTAAACTTTCCACATAATTTAGACCTTTCCTCCTAAACACTTGTAAATTTTAGGCAAAACCCATTAAAGGGACATTGTCAACCCCCTTAGGCCTCATAGTGTCCCAAATTTTATAAACACATTTTATGATTGCCAACATTCTCCAAAGATTGCTGAAGTAGCTGATAGTTTGATTCTGGTTCTTTTTTTCTTTTAAAAATTGAAAAACAGACTGCCTACCAAACCGGTGTTACCACACCAAAACAGGATTGTTTGCATTCCTTGATCAGCTCCCACTGCATTTTTCCTGTACTTGGGAACATCCTCAACATAGTCTTGTCCTCATGAGAAAGGGGAGGTGGAGGCATTATGGGTTCAGCTAAGGTCCAATAGAGGGAGAAACGTGAGGTTGGGGGTGGTTTACAGACCACCCAATCAAGATGAGGAAAGAGACAGGGAACTGATCTCACAAATATTGGAAGTTGCAGGGAAAGGAGAGGTGGTAATTGTGGAGGACTTCAACCTGCCCAAGGTGGACTGGAGTATACCATCCACAACATGTGCTAAGAGTCAGGTGATCCTGGAAGGACTGTAGAGTGGGTTGCTGACTCAGGGCATCACTGAACCAACAAGAGGTAAGGCAATTCTTGATCTGGTGCTCACAAATGGAGAGCATGTACAGGAAATAATGGTCAGGGAGCCACTGGGGGGAAGTGACCATTGCACAGTGTGGTTCCATTTGGATATGGGCAGGGAAAGCAAAAGCATCCCAACTAAGACCAAAATCTTGGATTTCAGGAGGGCGGACTTGAGGAAAATGGGTGAGGTTCTAAGGAGCCATCTGGTGGGTATCAGAGCAGATATGGGGATGGACCTAAAATGGACCATCATTAAGGAAGGAATACTGGTTGCCACGGATAAGTGTGTTAGGCTCAGAGGGAAGAACACAAGGCCAAAGCGCCCAGCTGGTTCAGTTCTTGGGTTGCCAAGGCAGTAAGGGAAAAGAGGTTGGCCTATAGAAAATTCAGGAAGATCAAGAGAGAGAGGTGGATAGTGAAAATTACCTAAGGTTGGCTAGTGAGGCAAGTAAGGAAGTCCAGCAAGCAAAGGCACAGAAGAAGCTTCAAATAGCTGAAGGAATTAAGAAGGGGGAGAAGGCTTTCTTTCACTATATAAGTGAGAAAAGGGACACGAAGGAAGGGATTGTTAGGCTTAAGAAAGATGTGGGATGGGTGGAGGATAATGGAGGAAAGTAGAGATACTAAATGAATACTTCTGTTCTGTCTTCACCAGGGAGAAGGATGGACCAGTGCCTTCATGAGGGAAAAGAGGAGGGGGGAGGGAGGGGAACACAGACATAGTGATACAGGAGGACATAGTGAGGGAGGGTCTGCTGGCATTGAAAGTGGACAAATCACCAGGCCTGGACAGAGTACATCCAAGAGTACTAAAGGAACTCACTGAGGATCTGGCAGGGCCACTAGCAGACCTGTTTAATAGTTCACTAGAGTCAGGCATGGTACCACAGAACTGGAGAACAGCACATGTAGTGCCCCTTCACAAAAGTGGTCACAAGGATGATCCAGGGAATTACAGACCAGTCAGTCTGACCTCCATTGTGGGCAATCTCATGGAGACCACACTAAAGGAAAGTTTGGTGGAATATCTAGAGAAACATGGCCCCCAGGATGAGAGGCAGCATAGATTCATGGGGGGGAGGATCACATCAAACAAATCTGATTGACTTCTTTGACTGTGTCACTAAGACAGTAGACAGGGGCCAAGCAATAGACATCCTCTGTCTTGATTTCAGCAAGGCCTTTGACTCTGTGCCCCTCAAAAGGTTTATCAGGAAGTTGGTGTATCTTGGAGTTGGGAAAAAGATGGTCAGATGGGTGGAAAACTGGCTGAGGGACAGAACCCAGAGGGTGGTGATGGGGGGAGAGTTATCTGGCACCAGAGAGGTAACCAGTGGGGTCCCACAGGGCTCTGTGCTGGGGCCGGTGTTGTTCAATGTCTTCATCAATGACATTGGGGATTGCATTAAAGGCAAAATGTGCCTATTAGCAGTTGACACAAAGCTCTGTGGGAGAGTGGACACAGCTGAACGGATACGGGACCTACAGGAAGATCTGAAAAAGCTGAGGAGGTGGTCCAGGATCTGGCAGCTTGGCTTCAATGCCAAGAAATGCAAAGTTAGCATATTGGGCCAAGAATCCCAGGACAGAGTATTACCTGGGTGGAGTCTGGTATCTGCATCAGAGGAGGAGAAGGACCTGGGAGTGATGATCACTAGTGACCTGAAGCACTCCATGCAGTGCAAAAAGCAGCCAAAGGCAAACAAGATGCTGGGATGCATAGCTAGGGATCAGTAGAAGGAGAGAGGAGGTTATACTGCCCTTGTACAGGTCACTGGTAAGGCCACATCTAGAGTATGGAGTTCTGTACTGGTGCCCACACCTCAAAAAGGACATTAACCTACTGGAGAAGGTACAGAGGAGGGCTACAAAGATGATAGCTGGTCATTAGGGCAAAGCATATGAGGAGAGGTTGAGGGCACTGAACAAGTACTCCCTGGAAGACAGGAGAGAGAGAGGGGGGATATGATTGGGACATTCATGTACTTGAAAGGGATAAACAAGGTTGATAAAGAGAGTCTCTTTAAGCTGAGTGGCAACCATATCATGAGGGGGCACAGTCTTAAGCTGGAGGGTGGCCGGCCCAGTGGCGCTGGGGGTTGAGACGCTGGATGCCACACCTCGCACCACGCTGGCAACCCAGGTTCGGGAACAAGCCTGGGTCATTAGGGGTCAGCAGGGGAGGGAGAGGATTGAGCATCTGATGGGCAGCTCTCCTCTCTCAGGGGGGCGGGCTGGGGATTGTCCAGTGCACCAGCGGCTCCCAGTGGAGATTGGAGGCACTGCAGTGCGCAGACAACACAAATCAGCATGGCTGACGTCGGCAGGATTGCCGTGCGCTCGACGTCGGGGGTACCCATGCAAGGGGGGCCGGGGAGAAACAGCAAGGGAGAACACAGAAAAACACGGTTCTGCGGGGTAGGTGATGGCACCTAACTCCCATGCCCACCGCCGGATCCAGCTTGACTGGCCTCTCAGTTCCTCCACCCAGGCCCCACCACTACAGCCAGGGTCTGACTAGAAGTGCGCCCAAAGAGGAGGTGTGACCCCACCCCAGATGGGTTAAGCTGGGGGTACTGGCTGCAGCTGGGGGGGAGAGAGGAGGCTTCGGGGTGAGAGGAACTCAGGCAGGCAGGAACAGGCAGAATGCCTGAGAGAGACTCCGCAGGCTGTGACAGGAGGGAAAAAGAATTGAAAAAAAGCTGGAGGGTGGGAGGTTTAGGAGGAGGTCAGGCAGCACTTCTTCACAGAGAGGGTGGTGGACACTTGGAATGCGCTGCCAGAAGAGGTCATCTCATTGAAGACAGTGAGCAGCTTTAAGAGAGGCTGGGATAGGCATAGGGGATGCTAAGAATCATGGGTAGGGGGATGGGAGGAGTGGTGGGGGGCAGGGACATTAGCTCAAGCTGTGGACCCTGCAATATGAGCAGCCTAGATAAACCAAATGGCCTTCTTCTGCTGGCTTCTTCATATGTTCGCATGATGCAGTGTGAGTTTAGAAGACTACTGCAGCATGAGTGGCTGCACTGTTCTGAGGTGTTTCTAACGTTCAAGGAGTATTCAATAACATAAGTTACAGGACTGTAAACAAAACAAAGTTGTTTATAAATATACATTATCATGCATTTCAGTTCTACTAAACAAGTAGACAGACAAAACAAACAGCAATATCAATGAATTTTGGAGAAGGTAAGCAATCATAAAATGTGGGATTTTAACTAGAACTAATATGATTTAAAACAGGTTGACAGTGTCCCTTTAAGGTGCAAAATTAGGGGCTTAACACAGAATCTGTCAGGTAACCTTAACTATATTGGTGATACCATGCCAGTGTAGTTAGGGTTAATTAAGGTGTTCAACATTAAAACCAATTTTTGTACCTTAATAGCTTCGACAACATTCAACATAATAGCCAGAAATTTGGCATTCATGATCTGGCAGGAGAGTTTCAAGATGCAAAGTTTTGTGATGGCATCTTGTGCAGTTTCTGAGATACAGAATGGCAATTTTTGGAAATGTGGGGATATTTTTACTATACTTAATATATGTTTTATCTGCTGTCACCTACAGACTTGATAGTACAGAATTTTGTCATGAAACTTTCAGGATAGAAGTGTCTTGTGATGAGGTAGTTCTTTTTGAAGGTTTCATAAAAAAAAGTTAAATGGTTCCAGGGTTCTATGTGTTTTAATTTTTTTCTGAGCATGCTGAGTAGGATTTTGAGCTTACCCTCTGATACAAACAACAAAAAATATCGATCCTGTGGTTTTTTTTTTGTGATTTATTGTTCCTGAGAAAAAGTATAATTCATGATAGCAACCATCTTGTTTTTGCTTACAACTTAAAAACTTGGAAATACACAAAAATAATGTATATAAAGAAACACACGTGAACCTAGGTAAACATGATCTGTTTATTTAGATTCTGGTGTTAGTTTTTTGAAAATATGGTGGAAATAAGGTTTATGGCACCCATAAATCTAGGGTGCCCAGCTTAGCAAGAGGAGGTGTTCACCAATGTTCTCAGTATGAGAACAGCAGGACTTTCTTGGTTAGTGTAACTGCAGCATGGGTTATGCTGCCAGGCATAAGAGGCAGCAGTGATCACCTGATTGAGCTCTCTCTCTCTCTCTCTCTCCCGCTAATCAATCTGTCTGACTGTCTGTCTGTCTATCTATCTACAGTATCTATATATCACTCTGTCTATCTATCTATCTATCTAGCTATCTATCTATCTATCTATCTATCTATCTAGCTGTCTGTCTGTCTGGCTGGCTGTCTGTCTCTCTGTCTGTCTGTCTGTCTATCTATCTTTCTATCTTTGTCTCTGTCAGTTGTTATTATTTTTGCTTCCCTCCTCATCCAAGCTCGGCCAGTCCTCTCTTGTTGTTCCCTGTTAAATCTTATATTGTGAAAGCAGACTGGAGTGACCACCTCCAGTACCATTTGCCTGCCAACCCCTTTCCCCCCAGGCTACCTGCTCCCCATGTATAGGTGGTGACCGCAGGATGCCTATCCCTGGTGCTGAAGTACAGATTAAGCTGACACTGGGTGCCCAGTCCCCAGTGTTGGTGCCATTAAAGTAATTATTTATTTCAGAACAAGTGAAAACCATCTCTCATTGTCTTATTTTTTACCTGTAGATAAGAAAATAGTCCATTCCCATTCTCACCTCCTCACCACCCACCCACCGACCCCACCCTGGCCCTACACTCTGTACACACACCCCACACTCTCACTCACCTAAAACTGTCCCACAGCATAGATCCACTATCCAATCAAAAATATGTCTTGTTGCTAGAACCAGCAACTGCAATGTGATAAAATAAGGTAAGTCCAGTTTAATAATGGGTTTTGAACTTTTCCTCATAACTTTAGTTTTTAATGTTTTTATACCAAATTTACAAAACCCTGTTTTTGGGATGTCACTTCATGAACAAGGTAGCTAAAATTTTACAAATATGTCCCAAAAAGTTATTCTGCCATTGCTACGCAAATTACCTTTCAGGTGGGATTTGAAAAATGTCACCTACTGGGCTCATGAGGTGGGGTTATAAGAAGGCTATGTTGAAAATGCAGTGTCAAATATGGTACTATGACCAAGTCATTAATGACCATTTAAATATTTCTATACTCTCTCATGCATTCTCTAATTTTCAATATTTTTCCACCAAACTTTCAACATGGCTGTTTTAGGACACTGCCCCAAGAACAATGGAGTTGAACATTTTCAAAAAGGTGCTGATGGGGAATTTTTCAGTCACTGTGTGTAATTAAGTTTCAAGCAGAATTTTAAAACTTTCACCTATTGGGTTTAAGAGATGGGGTAATAAGAAGACTATATTGAAAAATGTGTATAAAAGTATGATAAAATGTTACAAGTGAACATTGAAATATTTCAACATGTTCACTTATAACTTTATGGATTTTCAATTTTTTGACAACAAATTTTTACAATAGCTATTTTTTCACACCACCTCATAAATGTGACAGGTGTCATTTTACAGATCCTGAATGAGATGTGTTTCCACACTTTTGGAGCAAAATGCCATTTGACCAGTATTCTATAAATGCCTCATGTCATGTTTATGAGAGGGGGTCATAAAATGACTCTGGAAAAATTGGGGTCAAAATGAAAAAAACTTATTGTTGTATGTAGTTCTAGCCTTTACCCAGGTGGGTAGTGGATTGTGATTCTGTGCTGATGAGCTGAATTTGGGACCATGCTCAGTAAGCCAACTGGATGGGCTAAGGCTTGGGGGATGGTGCTGTCATACGACACCTCCCTGCAGCCTATTAAGGGAAGGTGCAGGTTTGTTTGCACAAACCAAGTACCACATAATGAAGCCAACACTTCCCTTGTCATATGGTCCTATACCTAATCACCCCTGGGTGTCAGTGGGCCTTGTACATTGGCTGAGAGGTGGACTCATTGCACTTTGAATCTGTATTTGGGGCTACAGTGAAGCCCACCAGGATGAAGTGCAGCACTGAAGAATTCTACCGTACAGTTCCTGCAGCAAATAATGCAATTTCAGTGGGATTTAATCCCTTTTGTCATGCAGTAAACATGTGACATTGCACTTTATCTTGGTGGGCTTCACTGTATATGAAAGTAGTTTTGGAACCCACTCATGAGGGAGCAATCTTAGACCTCATACTATCAAATGGGGACAGTGAGAGGATCTCAGATCTAGAAGTGGGTAGCCATCTGGGAACAAGTGACCACCAGACAGTGTGGCTCATGATAAACTCAGCTATAGAGTTAAGCCATACAAAAGTGAGGGTACTGGACTTCAGGAGGGCTGACTTTGGCAAGATGGGAGAGTGCCTTAGAAAAGCACTAGCAAACAGGCTAGAAGGAGGGGTGGAGCAACAATGGGGAAACATCAAAACTGCCATCACAGAGGCAACACACCTTTGTGTGAAGCAAATAAACAGATCAAAATGAAAGAAAAAGCCACTATGGTTCTCAAAAGAGGTGGCAGGGAAGGTTAGAAAGAAAAAGATAGCATTTAGAAGTATAAGGAAACACAGAAGGAGCAGGACAGAGAACTGCACCAGTTAAGGCAGAAGGAAGCAGGGAGGGAAGTCGGAATAGCAAAGGCCCAAACTGAGGAAAAGATAGCCAACTCAGTTAAGAAGGGGGATAAAACCTTTTATAGGTACATCAGGGAGTGTAGAAAGACAAAGGGAGGGATAGTGAGGCTGAATAGAATGGACAGTGGATGGGCAGAGAGGGACAGTGAAAAAGCAGGGATACTGAACGAATACTTCTGCTCAGTATTCACTAAAGAGGAAGAGGGGGAGGTACCATATCCAATTAACAGAAGCACTCTGGATAGGGGGGTTGCTATTAGTCCTTTCACAGAAGAAAGGGTTCTGAAAGAACTCTTAAAACTGAAGGTGGATAAAGCAATGGGGCCTGATGGTATTCACCCAGAATTTTAAAAGAACTAAGGGAAAAACTAGTAACACCACTGACTAACCTTTTTAATAAATCATGGGAGGATGGTGTGGTACCTGAGGACTGGAGGAGGGCAGATGTGATTCCCCTTCACAAAAGTGGGAGCAAGACAGAGGCAGGAAACTACAGACCTGTCAGTTTGACCTCAGTGGTAGGGAAAATGATGGAATCACTGTTGAAGGAAAGAATTGTTGAGTACCTAGAGGCCAGTGGGGCACAGGACCCAAGACAGCATGGATTCACATCAGGAAGGTCATGTCAGACAAATCTAATTGATTTCTTTGACTGGGTGACCAAAGTAGTAGACCAGGGAGAGGCTGTGGACATGGCCTACCTAGACTTTAGCAAGGCATTTGACACAGTCCTGCACAAAATATTAATAAACAAATTAGCCAGCCTGGGAGTGGGTCCCAGGGTGGTAGCCTGGGTAAAACACTGGCTGGACAGCAGAACACAGCGGGTGATAGTAAATGGAGTCCACAGTGAAGAAAGGGGTGTTACTAGTGGGGTACCGCAGGGTTCAGTACTTGGGCCGGTCCTTTTTAATGTCTTTATAAGTGACATTGCAGAGGGACTGGAAGGGAAAGTATGTCTCTTTGCAGATGACACAAAGATCTGCAACAGGGTTGATACGCAAGGTGGGGTGGAAAGGATGAAAAGGGACTTGGCAAGGTTGGAGGAATGGTCAAATGTATGGCAGCTTAGATTCAGTGCAAAGAAGTGCAAAGTAATGCACCTGGGAAACAAAAACCCAGGGGAAGAGTACACAATGGTGGGTGAGATACTGACAACAAAAATGGAAAGGTACCTGGAGGTAGTCATATCGGATGACCTAAAGGTGGGCCTGCAATGTGAGAAGGCAGTAAGGAAGGCTGAGGGGTTACTGGGATGCATAGGGAGAGGCATCATCAGTAGAAAACAGGAAGTTGTTGGCCCTCTGTACAAACAGTTGGTAAGACCACATCTGGAGCACTGTGTATAGTTCTGGAGACCCCACCTCCGCAAAGACATAGACAGAGTGGAGGCTGTCCAGAGGAGGGCAACCAAAATGGTGCAGGATCTGTACCAGAAGACATATGAAGAAAGACTAAAGGAGCTTAAGATGTATAGCCTCGAGGAAAGGAGGGAGAGAGGGGACATGGTGGAAACTTTCAAATACCTCAAGGGAATCAACAAAGTCCAAGAGGGTAGCATCTTTCAGAAAAACAGATGTGCAAGAACAAGGGGGCACAATTTGAAGATAGAGGGGGGACGGATCAGAGGTAATGTGAGGAAGTATTTCTTCACAGAGAGGGTTGTAGATGCATGGAACAGCCTTCCTGAGGAGGTCATAGAGTCAAAAACAGTTGGTGAATTCAAGAATGCATGGGACAAACATAAGGCAGTTCTAGTTGGGGGTAGGAGGAAGTAGGCTGTTGGTTAACTAGGATCTGCAGCTTATCCGTTAGGTAGGGAAATGGGCAGACTAGGTGGGCCATGCAGTCCTTATCTGCCATCAAATTCTATGTTTCAAATTCTATGTTCTTGCTGGCCACCACCTGGAGGGAGGGGTACCACTGTACAACCAGTATGCTTGGTTTGGGTCAGGGGGTATTATGGATGCCAGCAATGCTTGCAGAAATGTTTACACTGGGATAGATTGTGGGAGGGTGTGCCACTATATGGCTGGGATGCCCGGACTGGAATAGGGTTTGGAAGGGGATGCCACTGGATGCCATGGATGCTTAGTGTTTCTGACAACTTATTTCCCTAGGATATCCCAACTGAGACCCACCATCCCATTTTCAGTGCAGTCCTGCTTCTACCCATTTTCTCAGCTGGGTGCACTAGACCCATAGTACAGTATATTTTGCTGCAGTGCCTGTAATGCAATTGCACATGCTCAATATATTTGTTATCCAGAGTAGACTAGGGTTCATCTTTCCTTGTCTCCCTCAGCAATCCATACTGCTGCCTTGTGAAGAGAGAGGGCAGGACACACATTAGCTGTTTGAATTTGATGTTATTCTTAGTGAATGAATATATATATATATCCATAAAGTACAGTATATGGCTGTAGTGCTAGCAGTATAATGTTAAATGTTCTGACACTTTTAAGTATGTGTTCTGGACTGGGAGGCAATGCTAATGAGTTCTGAATTTAACTAGTGGACCCTCAGATGGTGCAATGAGCAGCGGAACCTAGCCTTCTGTGATTACACATTTTAAGCAAGCAGAATGTGCATAGTGTGGCTTAGCTTGTTAGGCAATTGTACACTGGGGCCCAGATATTCAAAAATATGCCAAAGGCCCGCACAAGTCCGGAGCAGCGCAATTCCGATGCGCCATGGCAGAAAAAGCGAGATAGTTAAACATTGCGCAAGGCGACATGTGCCAGCGCAACCTGGCTGAATATCGCATGGATGCACCAAAGCACACCCAGACCTGTGCCATGGTGCACCTAGACATGTGCCAAGGTGCAACCAGACATGCACCAAGGCACGATCAGAGCAGCACAATAGCGCAACCAGAGAAGAGCTGGGGCGCAGCCAGAGATGTGCTATGGCACACAAATACAATCCCCAGGCACAGGTGGGAGCACAGCAGCAGTGGAAAGGCATGGGCTACAGCAGAGAATGGCACCCGGGGACAATGTCTGGCATGCAGAGTGGCAGGTCACAGGTGCCCACCACCTGCAGGGCACACACAGGCACCCAGACACCCCCACCCCGGAACACGCCCATGGCTCACAAAGCAGGCAATAGGTTGCTTCATGAAATCCAAACAAACTTTGCACTCTTGTGCCAATAAAGTTGCAAAACAAACACCAACCTTCTTTTTCTTTCCACAAAGCTGTGAATTTGTATTGTGTGATTTCTGGATTCACAAATACATATTTCTGCTCCAAGAATTCCAAATTACAGCCATTGTAAGTGCATCCAACAAACACTGCTTCCCAGCGCTTCAACCACGTGTGTGGTCTTCCTAAGGGGATGATTAGTTCTATGCAGTATTTCCTTTTATAGCCACTCTGCCATATAATTAACTACCCCTATTGGTTCACTGACAGAAACACTTTTTTCATAAAAAGTGGCTCTGGTGGGATCTGAACCTTCAATCTCAAAAGTCAATTTTAGTGGATTTTAAAGTTTTTTAACCTTCTTTATCACTTAAACAACCTTTCTTTAATTAAATATCAGGTATAAAAACCTAATTTAAATGATTTTTCCACAATTTCTAACTCTATGTAAATCATCAAGTTTGTAAGTGGCTCTGGTGGGATCTGTACCTTAAATTGCAAAATTCATTTTTAGTGAATTTTTAGGTTCTTAAACCTTCTCTAACATTCAATCAGACATTTTTTATCTAAATATCAAATACAGAAAGCAATTTTGAACAGGTTGCTTCATGGCCAACAGAGGGCCGACAGTGGAGCACCCACCCCCCATGTTGTGCCCCCACCCTGAACCAGCAGGCCACACCCAGGACCATGCTGCCATGGACACACATGCCACACAGGTAGCACAGCCACCCCAAGGCCACCCTGAGGCACAGCCACCGACCAAGGGACAGGACACCACAGTGCATGCCCACACAGCGACACAGGCACACTACACAGATGCACACCATGGCACTGCAGCCTGGCTCCACATGCCAGCTGCAAAGCAGACACAGACACAGGCAAGTAAGGCAAAACAGCTGTATTAAAGGATAAATACATAAACAAGGGGGTGGTGAAGGGTAGGATAGCGAGGGAGGGGGACAGGGAACAGGGACTGTACAATGGGAAGGGGGTCAGGAGGGTGAGGAATGGGGGGAGACAGGTGAAAAGAAAGGATCTAGTGGTGTCCTTGGCCTGCTGCCCCCTGCCACCTGAGTTGCCTGTGCATGGCCAGCACCTGCCTCTGGATCTGTGCGACTGCTTCCATGGTGGTTGAAGTGATCAGCACCAGCTGACGCAGTATCCTGCAGTACAGGGGTACATGGGGTCAGTGACAGACACCTAGGACAAGGGACAGAACAGACTACCAGTGCGAATGTCCAAGGAACACTGCCCACCCAGAGTGCTGACCGAGCAGGGGGAGCGCATCCACTGGAGGGCCCATACAGGCCAGCCACAGGGGTAATACTAATAATAATAAACTTTATTTATATTGCGCCTTTCAAAACCAAGGCACAATCCAAAAAGATTAAATACAAACAGAACAAACAGACAATAATATAAAAACAGTTAAGAACAAGTACCAAACATTAATCAAGGCCATATGCCTTATTCCATAAGAAGGATTTAAGCGCCTGTTTAAAGCTCCCCACTGTCGAGCACTCCCTTATCCGACCTGGTAGAGAATTCCAAAGGGTTGGTGCCACAAACATAAAAGCCTGGGCACCAGCTGATTTCAGTGTGACCCTAGGGATCTCTAGCAACCCCTCGTCAGCTGAGCGGAGCGACCTCACCTGGAGGTAAGGAATCAGGAGATCTTTCAGGTAGTCAGGGCCCAGATCATGTAGAGCTTTAAAAGTCAGTAATCCAACTTTGAAGGTGATCCGCCACTGAACTGGAAGCCAGTGCAGATCCCGCAGCACCTGAGTAATATGTGATGTTCTAGGAGTACCTGTAAGTACTCAAGCTGTGGAATTCTGCACCAGCTGAAGGCGGCAGATATCAACCCCCAGAAGCCCAAGGTAGAGCAAGTTGCAATAGTCCAGGCGTGAGGTCACAAAGGCATGGATCAAAGTTGGCAGATCGCTGGATGGAACGAGGTGCTTGATTCTGGCGATGTTTCTCAGATGATAAAACAAAGATTTTACCACTGCTGACACTTGAGATCTTAAGGTCAGCCCATCATCTTAAATCACCCCCAGATCTCGCACCCGTTCAGAGACCAGTAACTCGACATCCCCACAAAACACCCCAGAGGGGAAGCTGGCCACAGGACCCCCTATCCGGCGATCCAGATCCAAAACCAACACCTCAGTCTTCCCAGAATTCAACTTCAACCAACTTGACCTCATCCAATCCTGGATTTCCTCCAGACAGCTATTAAATACCGAGACAGCTCCTTCCTGGTCAGATGCGAAGGACAGGTACAGTTGAGTATCATCTGCATAACAGTGAAAACCCAACCCATACCATCTCACAATGTCTCTGAGGGGAAGCATGTACACCGCAAACAACATGGCGGACAATATAGAGCCCTGAGGGACCCCACAAAACAGCTAGAAGAGGGATCAGAGGAAAAAAACCCTGACACCACCCTCTGAGATCTTCCGGTGAGGTATTATGTGAACCACTGGGTGTGGCCTTACGCCTGCTGGTATGCGGCACGCCAGAACAGCGCCCATTAGTGGTACATACTGCATGGTGGCCATCTGACTGCAACTCAGCTGTTGCATGGCATAGTGCCTCCCCCACACCACAGCACATGCAGTGGCATCCATGCACACACCCACCCCACCAGCAGCAGACACATGTGCCTGATGAATGCACCACAGTGGAGATGAACACCCACAGTGCCACACAGACAGCTGCCATGCTACACAGCACAGGCCACCACACCCACCCCTGTACAGACCTTGAGCAGCATGATGTCAGTGCCTACCTGCCCACTGTAGCACCACAGGTGACGGTGCTGCTGCTCCACATCCTCCTCCTCCTCTGGCACCTCCACTGTCCTGCTGTGCTGCAGCCCAGATAGCGGCCTGCGCTGCACGACACATGTCCTCATGGGCTGGGAATGGAAAAGGAACAGACACACATTAGGAAACAAGCAATGCAGCTGCCCACCACCCCCAACCCCATGCAAAGGGCGAGCCCCCGCCTGACATGACCCACAGGGTGGCTGCAAAGTGCAAGTGGTGCAGGCCGATGCTGGGGTGCACTGCGCACAGCAGTAGCATGACACCCTGTAGGACATGCCAGACAGCGCGGGCAACACCACAGTACAGCACCAGGCCAAACATACATGGGGGCATACTCACCAGGCTGAGGCACAGTCCCACACTGGGTGCACGCCTCCAGGTGTTGGAGGTAGACTGGGTCCCTCCACTGCAGGTCCCCGAAGTGGTGGCGGCACTGTTCCCTGGTCCTGCAGATCCCAGTGCACTGTGACAGTGCAGCCGCTATTGCCTGCCACACTGCCACCCTGGGATGGTGCAGTGGCACCTGACCAAAGAGCTGGGGTGCATGTGGCAGGACACACACCACCAGGCTTGCAAGCTCCACCTGACTCCAGTTCATGGCTCGAGCATGGTGTCTCCGCTGCTGCACCATTCCTGCATGCACTGAACAGGAGAAAATGGTTTCAGGCAGAGCACATGGACTGAGCATGCACCCGATGTTGGGCTGTGCGGCAATGCGCCATGCAATGCAATCACACATCCTCAGTGTTGCGCGGACTGGGCGTGGCCTGCCGGGGTCACGGGTGTGGGACTATCCAGGGGCAGAGGTCACCAAATGGGGTCATGGAACACCCAGAGCACAGTGCACAAGTGCGCAGTAGGAGGCACAGCACAGTCTGTAACATGTCCCCTATTGTGCACAGAGCGTAGGCTGCACAATAGATGGTGGAACGGTGGTCTGCACATGCTTATTGTGGATCACGCAGTGAGCATGCTTGCGAACTGCACCGCAGGGTGCACCAGAGCAATCCCATTGCGCAAGGCACAATGTCGTGATTTTGAGCCAACACATGCAAATTAGCTCATCAGCCAATGCGTGGTGCAGTCAGGACATTAGCATGTCACTACCATTGCGCATAAGCTCATTTGCATGTCTTGCACTATAAAGGCACTGCAGAGCAGCACAGGCCATAGACTGGTATTGCAACCATTTGTGGTAGGTTGCGCATGCTGCATGCCAGCACAGCAGGGGGGATAGTGTAGGCTACTGTTGCCACTAACACACTTGTCCATATCCACAGGTAGCACAATGTTGGAACGCGAGGAGGCTGAATACTGTGGGCCTGCATGGAAACGCAGGCCCAACTTCACCAAAGTGGAGGCAGATGCCCTGTTCGAGGCATACTTGGATAGAGAGCTACTGCTGAGTGGGGCCAGGGTCTTCAAGGTCTTGGACACAAAAAAAAGTACTTGGCGCCCCTTTTTAAAGTGAAAAACATGGATAGATGTTCTTTGCCACAAGAGCATAGACTATGATACAAGAACATGGGGTCTCAAGAAGGCTGGCCTTTCTGGGTACCTGATTCAGAGACACTGGCACCCACCATCTAGGTCATCTCTATTGGAACCATTTTGTCCAGAGCCCCTCTGACTTCCAAGCTCTGTGTTTAACCACTTCCTAGGAGGCTAGTATTAACACTCTCACAAGGGTGATAGCCCTGACTTCAGTGATACTTCCCTAGGGGGATGACGTTCACTGTTTACCCAGCATTCAGTGCACTGAGTCTGGGAAAAGAGGCTGAACCGCCCCTTCCATTCCCTTCCCGTACCTCCCAGGTATAAAACGGTCACAAAATCAGCAGCTGCAAGACTAGGGGCTCACAGAACAGCAGCTGACATTCTCTATACAGGCAGTAAAGCAGCACAGTAACACAGATGCTGGAAGTTTTTCTCAGAACCAAGAACTCAACTTGCTACACAGTCGGCATGGAATCAGAATATGAAATACTATGTACATGGCAAGCCACAACATGAAAGGCAGTTTTAACTTGCATGATGCTATCAAAGGGTAGAGATTTCCACAGGTTAAGTAGTTACGCTGGGTCCCAAAGCATATCTCTTACCAAGGAAAAATGCTCTCTGGCTGGGCAGGCATGGTACCCCACAACCCTAAAACTTCCAGGTCCTACTCTTTGCACTTCTCTTGGGTCTAGCACTCCCAGACCCCCAGGGCTAATGGCTCTCACCTCCCTGATGGCTTGCCAGGGCAGGGACTTCCACAGGCTTGGTTGTTACCCAGACACCCAAAGCATATCTCTTACCCAGGGAAAATGCTCTCTGGCTGGGCAGGCATGGTACCCCACAACCCTAAAACTTCCAGGTCCTACTCTTTGCACTTCTCTTGGGTCTAGCACTCCCAGACCCCCAGGGCTAATGGCTCTCACCTCCCTGATGGCTTGCCAGGGCAGGGACTTCCACAGGCTTGGTTGTTACCCAGACACCCAAAGCATATCTCTTACCCAGGAAAAATGCTCTCTGGCTGGGCAGGCATGGTAGCCACACCCCCTAGAACTTCCAGGTCATACTCCTTACACTTCCCTTGGGTCTAGCACTCCCAGACACCCAGGGCTAATGGCCCTCTCCTCCCTAATGGCCTGCCAGGGTAGGGACTTCCACAGGCTTGGTTGTTACTCAGGGTCCCAAAGCATATCTCTTACCCAGGGAAAATGCTCTCTGGCTGGGCAGGCATGGTACCCCACAACCCTAAAACTTCTAGGTCCTACTCTTTGCACTTCCCTTGGGTCTAGCACTCCCAGACACCCAGGGCTAATGGCTCTCACCTCCCGGGTGGCCTGCCAGGGCAGAGACTTCCACAGGCTTGGTTGTTACCCAGGGTCCCAAAGCATATCTCTTACCCAGGGAAAATGTTCTCTGGCAGGGCAGGCATTTTAGCCAACCCCCTAAAACGTCCACGTCCTGCTCCTTACACTTCCCTTGGGTCTAGCACTCCCAGACAAACTGTGGTAATGGCCCTCACCTCCCTGATGGCCTGCTATGGCAGGGACTTCCACAGGCTTGGTTGTTACCCAGGGTCCCAAAGCATATCTCTTACCAAGGGAAAATGCTCTCTGGCTGGGCAGGCATGGTACCCCACAACCCTAAAACTTCCAGGTCCTACTCTTTGCACTTCTCTTGGGTCTAGCACTCCCAGACCCCCAGGGCTAATGGCCCTCACCTCCCTGATGGCTTGCCAGGGCAGGGACTTCCACAGGCTTGGTTGTTACCCAGACACCCAAAGCATATGTCTTACACAGGGAAAATGCTCTCTGGCTGGGCAGGCATGGTAGCCACACCCCCTAGAACTTCCAGGTCATGCTCCTTACACTTCCCTTGGGTCTAGCACTCCCAGACACCCAGGGCTAATGGCCCTCTCTTCCCTAATGGCCTGCCAGGGTAGGGACTTCCACAGGCTTGGTTGTTACTCAGGGTCCCAAAGCATATCTCTTACCCAGGGAAAATGCTCTCTGGCTGTGCAGGCATGGTACCCACACACCCTAGAACTTCCAGATCCTGCTCCTTACACTTCCCTTGGGTCTAGCACTCCCAGACACCCAGGGATAATGGTCGTCTTCTCCCTGATGGCTTACCAGGGAAGGGACTTCCACAGACTTGATTGTTACCCAGGGTCCAAAAGCATATCTCTTACCCAGGGAAAATGCTCTCTGGCTGGGCAGCATTTTACCCCACCCCTTAAAATATCCACGTCCTGCTCCTTACACTTTCCTTGGTCTAGCACTCCCAGACACACTGTGGTAGTGCCCCTCACCTACCTGATGGCCTTCCATGGCAGGGACTTCCACAGGCTTGGTTGTTACCCAGAGTCCCAAAGCATATCTCTTACACAGGGAAAATGCTGTCTGGCTGGGCAGGCATGGTACCCACACCCCCTAAAACATCCAGGTCCAGCTCCTTACACTTCCATTGGGTCTAGCACTCCCAGACACCCAGGGATAATGGCTCTCACCTCCCTTATGGCCTGCAAGGGCAGAGGCTGCCACAGGCTAGGTTGTTACCCAGGGTCCCAAAGAATATCTCTTACCCATGGAAAATGCTCTCTGGCTGGGCTGGCATGGTAGCCACACCCCCTAGAACTTCCAGGTAATGCTCCTTACTCTTCCCTTGGATCTAGCACTCCAAGACACCCAGTCCTAATGGCCCTCTCCTCCCTGATGGCCTGCCATGGTAGGGACTTCCACAGGCTTGGTTGTTACCCAGGGTCCCAAAGCATATCTCTTACCCAGGGAAAATGTTCTCTGGCTGGGCAGGAATTGTACTCAAATGCCATAGAACTTACAGGTCCTGCTCCTTAGACTTCACTTGGATCTAGCATTCCAAGACACCCAGGGCTAATGGGCATCTCCTCCCTGTTGACCTGCCAGGGTTGGGACCTCCACAGGCTTGGTTGTCACCCAGGGTCCCAATGCATATCTCTCACCCAGGGAAAGTGCTCTCTGCCTGCGGAGAACTGCTGGCATGTACCTTGGAGACTTCCAGAATCAACCTGCCAGCTTCAACATCAAGACATGCCCAGCAAGTGCCATCACAGCCTGGCTAGGCTTCAACAAACTCCACTAGAGAAACAATTAAGCCCGACCAACACTATTTAGAGAAATCCCAGCCAAAAGCCAGCAGGGCCATCTGGTCTAAAAAGCCCTTCGGGCCATCTCATCATAACATCTCTCAGGGACATCTGGTCCCACCAGAACCAAGGGACATCTGGTCACACTTTCTCCCAGGGACTTCAGCTACCACTAGGATTCCACCAGGACTCAATACTGTTAGCCTGGAGACAGCTGCTGGCATTACCCTAAAACTTTCAGGGCCAGCTGTTAACACGTCCTTAGCTCTAGCACTTCCAGACACCCAGGACTAATGGCCCTCACCTCCCTGATGGCCAGCCAGGTAGGGACTTCCACGGGCTTGGTTGCTACGTAGGGTCCCAAAGCATATCTCGTACCCAGGGAAAATACTCTCTGGCTGGGCAGACATTGTACCCACACCGCCTAGAAATTCCAGGTCCTGTTCCTTACACTTCCCTTAAATCTAGCACTCCCAGACACACTGTGGTAATGCCACTCACCTCAATGATGGCCTGCCAGGGCAGGCACTTCAACAGGCTTGGTTGTTACCCAGGGACCCAAGGCATATCTCTAACCCAGGGAAAATGCTCTCTGGCTGGGCAGGTATGGTACCCCCAGCCCCTAAAACTTCCAGGTCCTACTCTTTACACTTCCCTTGGGTCGAGCAATCCTAGACACCCAGGTCTAATGGCCCTCATCTCCCTGATGGCCTGCCAGGTCAGAGACTTCCACAGGCTTGGTTATTATCAAGGGTCCCAAAGCATCTCTCTTACCCAGGATAAATGCTCTCTGGCTGGGCAGGCATTGTACCCCAACCCCCTAAAACTTCCCGGTCCTGCTCCTTAAACTTCCATTGGATCTAGCACTCCCTGACACCCATCGCTAATGACCCTCTCCTCCCTGATGGCCTTCCAGGGTAGGGACTTCCACAGGCTTGGTTGTTACCCAGGGTCCCAAAGCATATCTATTACTAAGGGAAAATGCTCTCTGGCTGGGCAGACATGGTACCCCAACCCCCTAAAACTTCCAGGTCCTTCTCTTTGGACTTCCCTTGGGTCTAGCACTCCCTGACACCCATGGCTAAAGACCCTCTCCTACCTGATGGCCTGCTAGGGCAGGGACTTCCACAGGCTTGGTTGTTACACAGGGTCCCAAAGCATATCTCTTACCCCGGGAAAATGCTCTCTGGCTGGGCAGGCATGGTTCCCCCACCCCCTAGAACTTCTGGGTCCTACTCTTTGCACGTCCCTTGGATCTAGCACTCCCAGACACCTAGGGCTAATGGCCCTCTCCTCCCTGATGGCCTGCCAGGGTAGGGACTTCCACAGGCTTGGTTGTTACCCAGGGTCTCAGCCCAACCATCTCCTCTGCCCCAACTATTGGTATGTTTAAAACTAGGCTCCGGGACTATCTCACTACCAACAGCTCCTGTGACTGCCCAACTTAACTTTGTTTCTCCACTTCCCTTTCTGCTCTAGTTGTTCCCCCATTCCCTTCCTCACTGGATTCTACCATCACATCTTGGTATACCCAATGCTGCACTTTTCACCCTCTTGCCACCCTTCCTACATTCCTTCTCTCCCCTACCCTCTTCCCTCTCCCTATGACTCTGGCACTTCTTATCTGTTGTCTATTTTCTCTGACAAATGCCGCTGGCTGCCTTGTTACAATGCTACCCTTGAACTGTATTAATCTATACTCTGTTTGCAATGTCCACATTGTTGTAATGCCTGTCTTGATGTTCCCCATAATTTGTATTTCTCTGACGTGGAACTTTTGTAAAAGAGCCATGGCTCAAAGGTATTTGTAATCCTAGACTTGATAAATAAATAAATAAATATCTCTTACCTAGCGAAAATGCTCTCTGGCTGTGCAGGCATGGTACCCACACACCCTAGAACTTCCAGATCCTGCTCCTTACACTTCCCTTGGGTCTAGCACTCCCAGACACCCAGGGATAATGGTTGTCTCCTCCCTGATGGCTTACCAGGGAAGGGACTTAAACAGGCTTGATTGTTACCCAGGGTCCAAAAGCATATCTCTTACCCAGGGAAAATGCTCTCTGGCTGGGCAGGCATTTTACCCCACCCCTTAAAATATCCACATCCTGCTCCTTACACTTTCCTTGGTCTAGCACTCCCAGACAAACTGTGTTAATGCCCCTCACCTCCCTGATGGCCTGCTAGTGCAGGGACTTCCACAGGCTTGGTTGTTACCCAGGGTCCCAAAGCATATCTCTTACACGGAACATGCTCTCTGGCTGGGCAGGCATGGTACCCAGACCCCTTAAAACATCCAGGTCCAGCTCCTTACACTTCCATTGGGTCCAGCACTCCCAGACACCCAGGGATAATGGCTCTCACCTCCCTTATGGCCTGCAAGGGCAGAGGCTGCCACAGGCTAGGTTGTTACCCAGGGTCCCAAAGAATATCTCTTACCCATGGAAAATGCTCTCTGGCTGGGCAGGCATGGTAGCCACACCCCCTAGAACTTCCAGGTAATGCTCCTTACTCTTTCTTGGATCTAGCACTCCCAGACACCCAGTCCTAATGGCCCTCTCCTCCCTGATGGCCTGCCATGGTAGGGACTTCCACAGGCTTGGTTGTTACCCAGGGTCCCAAAGCATATCTCTTACCCAGGGAAAATGTTCTCTGGCTGGGCAGGAATTGTACTCAAATGCCATAGAACTTACAGGTCCTGCTCCTTAGACTTCACTTGGATCTAGCATTCCAAGACACCCAGGGCTAATGGGCCTCTCCTCCCTGTTGGCCTGCCAGGGTTGGGACCTCCACAGGCTTGGTTGTCACCCAGGGTCCCAATGCATATCTCTCACCCAGGGAAAGTGTTCTCTGCCTGCGGAGAACTGCGGGCATGTACCTTGGAGACTTCCAGAATCAACCTGCCAGCCTCAACATCAAGACATGCCCAGCAAGTGCCATCACAGCCTGGCTAGGCTTCAACAAACTCCACTAGAGAAACAATTAAGCCCGACCAACACTATTTAGAGAAATCCCAGCCAAAAGCCAGCAGGGCCATCTGGTCTAAAAAGCCCTCCGGGCCATCTCATCATAACATCTCTCAGGGACATCTGGTCCCACCAGAACCAAGGGACATCTGGTCACACTTTCTCCCAGGGACTTCAGCTACCACTAGGATTCCACCAGGACTCAATACTGTTAGCCTGGAGACAGCTGCTGGCATTACTCTAAAACTTCCAGGGCCAGCTGTTAACACGTCCCTTGGCTCTAGCACTTCCAGACACCCAGGACTAATGGCCCTCACCTCCCTGATGGCCAGCCAGGGTAGGGACTTCCACGGGCTTGGTTGCTACGTAGGGTCCTAAAGCATATCTCTTACCCAGGGAAAATACTCTCTGGCTAGGCAGACATTGTACCCACACCGCCTAGAAATTCCAGGTCCTGTTCCTTACACTTCCCTTAAATCGAGCACTCCCAGACACACTGTGGTAATGCCACTCACCTCAATGATGGCCTGCCAGGGCAGGCACTTCAACAGGCTTGGTTGTTACCCAGGGACCCAAGGCATATCTCTAACCCAGGGAAAATGCTCTCTGGCTGGGCAGGTATGGTACCCCCAGCCCCTAAAACTTGCAGGTCCTACTCTTTACACTTCCCTTGGGTCGAGCAATCCTAGACACCCAGGTCTAATGGCCCTCATCTCCCTGATGGCCTGCCAGGTCAGAGACTTCCACAGGCTTGGTTATTACCAAGGGTCCCAAAGCATCTCTCTTACCCAGGAAAAATGCTCTCTGGCTGGGCAGGCATTGTACCCCAACCCCCTAAAACTTCCTGGTCCTGCTCCTTAAACTTCCATTGGATCTAGCACTCCCTGACACCCATCGCTAATGACCCTCTCCTCCCTGATGGCCTTCCAGGGTAGGGACTTCCACAGGCTTGGTTGTTACCCAGGGTCCCAAAGCATATCTCTTACACAGGGAAAATGCTCTCTGGCTGGGCAGACATGGTACCCACACCCCTTAAAACTTCCAGGTCCTGCTTCTTACACTTCCCTTGGATCTAGCACTCCCAGACACCCAGGGCTAATGGCCCTCTCCTCCCTGTTGGCCTGCCAGGGCAGAGACTTATACAGGCGTGGTTGTTACCAAGGGTCAAAAAGCATATCTCTTACCCAAGGAAAATGCTCTCTGGCAGGGCAGGCATTGTACCCCAACCCCCTAAAACATCCACGTCCTGCTCCTTACACTTCCATTGGGTCTAGCACCCCCAGACACCCAGGGCTAATGGCCCTCTCCTCCCTGATGGCCTGCCATGGCAGGGACTTCCACAGGCTTGGTTGTTACCCAGGATCCCAAAGCATATCTCTTATACAGGGAAAATGCTCTCTGGGTGGGTAGGCATTTTAGGCACACCCCCTTGAGCTTCCAGGTCCTGCTCCTTACACTTCCCTTTGGTCTAGCACTCCCAGACACCCAGGGCTAGTGGCCCACTCCTCCCTAATGGCCTGACAGGCTAGGGTCTTCCACAGGCTTGGTTGTTACCCAGGGTCCCAAAGCACATCTCTTACCCAGGGAAAATGCTCTCTGGCTCTGCAGGTATGGCACCCCGGCCCCCTAAAACTTCCAGGTCCTACTCTTTGCACTTTCCTTGAGTCTAGCACTCCCAGACACCCAGGGCTAATGGCCCTCACCTCCCTGATGGCCTGCCAATGCAGAGACTCCCACAGGCTTGGTTGTTACCCAAAGTCCCAAAGCATATCTCTTACACAAGGAAAATGCTCTCTGGCTGGGAAGGCATGGTACCCCTTCCCCCTAAAGATTCCAGGTTCCTACTCTTTGCACTTCCACAGAGTCTAGCACTCACAGACTCCCAGGACTAATGGCCCTCAACTCCCTGATGGCTTGCCAGGGCAGAGAATTCCACAGGCTTGGTTGTTATGAATAGTCCCAAAGCATATCTCTAACCAAGGGAAAATGCTCTCTGGCTGGGCAGGCATTGTAGCCACGCCCCCTAGAACTTCCAGGTCCTGCTCCTTACACTTCCATTGGGTCTAGCACTCCAAGACACCCAGGGATAATGGCTCTCACCTCCATGATGGCCTGCAAAGGCAGATACTGCCACAGGCTTGGTTGCTACACAGGGTCCCAAAGCATATCTCTTACAAGGGAAAATGCTCTCTAGCTGGGCAGACATGGTAGCCACACCATCTAGAATTTCCAGGTCCTGCTCCTTACACTTCCCATGGCTCTAGCACTCCCAGACATGCAGGACTAATGGCCCTCTCCTCTTGATGGCTTGCCAGGGTAGGAACTTCCACTGGCTTGGTTGTTACCCAGGGTCCGAAAGCATATCTCTTACTCATGAAAATGCTCACTGGCTGGGCAGGAATTGTACTCAAATGCCATAGAACTTCCAGGTCCTGCTCCTTACACTTCCCTTGGATCTAGCATTCCCAAACACCCAGGGCTAATGGGCCTCTCCTCCCTGTTGGCGTGCCAGGGTTGGGACTTCCACAGGCTTGGTTGTCACCCAGGGTCCCAATGCATATCTCTCACCCAGGGAAAGTGTTTTCTGCCTGGGGAGAACTGCTGGCATGTACCTTGGAGACTTCCAGAATCAGCCTGCCAGTCTCGACATCAAGACATGTCCAGCAAGTGCCATCACAGCCTGGCTAGGCTTTAACAAACTCCACTAGAGCAACAATTAAGCCCGACCAGCACTATTTAGAGAAATCCCAGCCAAAAGCCAGCAGGGCCATCTGGTCTAAAAATCCCTTTGGGCCATCTCGCCATAACATCTCTCAGGGACATCTGGTCCCACCAGACCAAGCGACATCTGGTCACACTTTCTCCCAGGGACTTCAGCTCCCACTAGGATTCCACCAGGACTCAATGCTGTTAGCCTGGAGACAGATGCTGGCATTCCCCTAAAACTTCCAGGACCTGCTGTTAACACCTCCCTTGGCTCTAGCACTTCCAGACCCCAGGGCTAATGGCCCTCACCTCCCTGATGGCCTGCAAGGGTAGGGACTTCCACAGGCTTGGTTGTTTCCCAGGGTCGCAAAGCATATCTCTTATCCAGGGAAAAAGCTCTCTGGCTTGGCAGACATGGTAGCCACACCCCCTAGAACTTCCAGGTCATGCTCCTTACACTTCCCTTGGGTCTAGCACTCCCAGACACCCAGGGCTAATGGCCCTCTCCTCCCTAATGGCCTGCCAGGGAAGGGACTTCCACAGGCTTGGTTGTTACTCAGGGTCCCAAAGCATATCTCTTATCCAGGGAAAATGCTTTCTGGCTGAGCAGGCATGGTATCCACACCCCCTTGAACTTCCAGGACCTGCTCCTTACACTTCCCTTGGGTCTAGCACTACCAGACACCCAGGGACAATGGCTGTCTCCTTCCTGATGGCCTGCCAGGGTAGGGACTTCCACAGGTTTGGTTGCTACCCAGGGTCCCAAAGCATATCTCTCACCCAGGGAAAGTGCTCTCTGCCTGGGGAGAACTGCTGGCATGTACCCTGGTGACTTCCAGATTCAGACTGCCAGCCTCAGCATCAAGCCATGCCCATCAAGTGTGATCATAGCCTGGCTAGGCAGCAACAAACTCCACTAGAGTGACTATTAAGTCCGACCAGCACTATTTAGAGAAATACCAACCAATAGCCACCAGGGCCATCTGGTCTAAAAAGTCTTCGGGTGATCTAGTCATGGCATCTATCAGGGGCATCTGGTCACACCAGGACCAAGGGGCATCTGTTCACACTTTATCACAGGGACTTCAGCTCCCACTAGGATTCTACCAGTCCTCAATGCTCTTAGTCTTGGAGAAAGCTGCCTGCATTCCCCTAAAACTTCCAGGGCTTGCTGTTAACACCTCCCTTTGGTCTAGCACTTCCAGACACCCAGGGCTAATGGCCCTCCCCTCCTTGATGGCCTGTCAGGGTAGGGACTTCCACAGGCTTGGTTGTTACCCAGGGTCCCAAAGCATATCTCATACCCAGGGAAAATGCTCTCTGGCTCTGCAGGCATGCCACCCCCACCCCCTAAAACTTCCAGGTCCAACTCTTTGCACTTCCTTTGGGTCTAGCACTCCCAGACACCCAGGGCTAATGGCCCTCACCTCCCTGATGGCCTGCCAGGGCAGAGACTCCCTCAGGCTTGGTTGTTACCCAGGGTCCCAAAGCATATCTTTTACCAGGGAAAATGCTCCCTTGCTGGGCAGGCATTGTTGCCCCACCCCTTAAAACATCCAGGTCCAGCTCCTTACACTTCCATTGGATCCAGCACTCCCAGACACCCAGGGCTAATGGCCCTCTCCTCCATGATGGCCTGCTAGGGTAGGGACTTCCACAGTCTTTTTTGTTACCCAGGGCACCAAAGCATATCTCTTACCCAGGGAAAATGGTCTCTGGCTGGGCAGGCATGGTACCCCACAACCCTAAAACTTCCAGATCCTACTCTTTGCACTTCCCTTGGGTCTAGCACTCCCAGACACACAGGGCTAATGGCCCTCTCATTCCTGATGGCCTGCCAGGGTAGGGACTTCCACAGGCTTGCTTGTTACCCAGGGTCCCAAAGCACATTTCTTACCCAGGGAAAATGCCTCTCCTGCAGGCATGGTACCCCGCCCCTAAACTTCCAGGTCCTGCTCTACATCCTTTGGCTAGCACTCTAGACACCCAGGGCTAATGGCCCTCTCATTCCTAATGGCCTGCCAAGGGACTTCCACAGGCTTGCTTGTACCAGGGTCCCAAGCATTTCTTACGAGGAAATGCTCTCTGCTCTGCAGGCATGGCCCCCCCCCAAACTTCCAGGTCCTACTCTTAGTGCTTCCCTTGAGTCTAGCACTCCCAGACACCCAGGGCTAATGGCCCTCACCTCCCTGATGGCCTGCCAATACAGAGCCTCCCACAGGCTTGGTTGTTACCCAAGGTCCCAAGGCATATCTCTTACAGAGGGAAAATGCTCTCTGGCTGGGCAGGAATGGTGCCCCCACCCCCTAAAGTTTCCAGGCTCCTACTCTTTGCACTTCCATAGAGTCTAGCACTCCAAGACACCCAGGGCTAATGGCCCTCAAATCCCTGATGGCCTGCCAGGGCAGAGAATTCCACAGGCTTGGTTGTTACCCAGAGTCCCAAAGCATATCTCTAACCCAGGGAAAATGCTCTCTGGCTGGGCAGGCATTGTAGCCTCACCCCCTAGAACTTCCAGGTCCTGCTCCTTACATGTCCATTTGGTCTAGCACTCCAAGACACCCACGGATAATGGCTCTTACCTCCCTGATGGCCTGCAAGGGCAGAGACTGCCACAGGCTTGGTTGTTACTCAGGGTCCCAAAGCATATCTCTTACCCAGGGGAAAATGCTCTCTGGCTGGGCAGGCATGGTAGCCACACCCCCTAGAACTTCCAGGTCCTGCTCATTACACTTCCCTTGAATCTAGATCTCCCAGACACGCATGACTAATGGCCCTCTCCTCTTGATGGCCTGCCAGAATAGGAACTTCCACTGGCTTGGTTGTTACCCAGGGTCCCAAAAGCATATCTCTTACTGAGGGAAAATGCTCTCTGGCTGGGCAGGCATGGTACCCACACCCCCTAGAACTTCCAGGTACTGCTCCTTACTCTTCCATTGGATCTAGCACTCCCAGACACCCAGGCCTAATGGCCCTCTCCTCCCTGTTGGCCTGCCAGGGTTGGGACTTCCACAGGCTTATTTGTCACCCAGGGTCCTAATGCATATCTCTCACCCAGGGAAAGTGCTGTCTGCCTGGGGAAAACTGCTGGCATGTACCCTGGAGACTTCCAGAATCAGCCTGCCAGCCTCAACATCAAGCCATGCCCAGCTAGTGCCATCACAGCCTGGCTAGGCTTCAGGAAACTCCACTAGAGCAACAATTAAGCACAACCAGCATTGTTTAGAGAAATCCCAGCCAATAGCCAGCAGGGCCATCTGGTCTAAAAAGCCCTTCAGGCCATCTCATCATAACATCTCTTAGGGACATCTGGTCCCACCAGGACCAAGGGACATCTGGTCACACTTTCTCCCAGGGACTTCAGTTCTCACTAGGATTCCACCAGGACTCAATGCTGTTAGCCTGGAGACAGCTGCTGGCATTCCTCTAAAACTTCCAGGGCCTGCTATTTACACGTCCCTTGGCTCTAGCACTTCCAGACACCCAGGGCTAATGGCCCTCACCTCCCTGATGGCCTGCCAGGGTAGGGACTTCCACAGGCTTGGTTGCTACATAGGGTCCCAAAGTATATCTCTTACCCAGAGAAAATACTCTCTGACTGGGCAGACATTGTACCCACACCCCCTAGAAATTCCAGGTCCTGTTCCTTACACTTCCCTTGGATCGAGCACTCCCAGACACATTGTGCTAATGCCACTCACCTCACTGATGGTCTGCCAGGGCAGGCACTTCCACAGGCTTGGTTGTTACCCAGGGACCCAAGGCATATCTCTTACCCAGGGAAAATGCTTTCTGGCTGTGCAGGCATGGTACCCCCAGCCCCTAAAACTTCCAGGTCCTACTCATTACACTTCCCTTAGGTCTAGCACTCCCAGAAACCCTGGGCTAATGGCTCTCACCTCCCTGATGGCCTGCCAGGGTAGGGACTTCCACAGGCTTAGTTGTTACCCAGGGTCACAAAGCACATCTCTTACCTAGGGAAAATGCTCTCTGGCTTGGCAGACATGGTACCCCCAGCCCCTAAAACTTCCAGGTCCTACTCTTTGCACTTCCCTTGGGTCGAGCAATCCTAGACACCCAGGTCTAATGACCCTCACCTCCCTGATAGCCTGCCAGGTCAGAGACTTCCACAAGCTTGGTTATTACCAAGGGTCCCAAAGCATATCTCTTACACAGGGAAAATGCTCTCTGGCAGGGCAGGCATTGTACCCCAAACCCCTAAAACTTCCAGGTCCCACTCTTTGCACTTCCCTTGGGTCTAGCACTCCCAGACACCCAGGGCTAATGGCCCTCTCCTCCCTGATGGCCTGCCAGGGCAGAGTCTTCCACAGGCTTGGTTATTACCAAGGGTCCCAAAGCATCTCTCTTACCCAGGGAAAATGCTCTCTGTCTGGCGGGCATTGTACCCCAACCCCCTAAAACTTCCAGGTCCTGCTCCTTGCACTTCCATTGGATCTAGCACTCCCTGACACCCAGGGCTAATGACCCTTTCCTCCCCGATGGCCTGCCAGGATAGGGACTTCCACAGGTTTGGTTGTTACTCAGGGTCCCAAAGCATATCTCTTACAAAGGGAAAATGCTCTCTGCCTGTTCAGACATGGTACCCGCACCCCTTAAAACTTCCAGGTCCTTCTCTTTGCACTTTCCTTGGGTCTAGCATTCCCTGACACCCAGGGCTAATGACTCTCTCCTCCCTGATGGCCTGCTAGTGCAGGGACTTCCACAGGCTTGGTTGTTACCCAGGGTCCCAAAGCATATCTCTTACCATGGGAAAATGCTCTCTGGCTGGGCAGGCATGGTACCCCAACCCCCTAGAACTTCCAAGTCCTACTCTTTGCACTTCCCTTGGATCTAGCACACCCAGGGCTAATGGCTCTCATCGCCCTGATGGTCTGCCAGGGCATAGACTTCCAGAGGCTTGGTTGTTACTCAGTGTCCCAAAGCATATCTCTTACCACAGGAAAATGCTCTCTGGCTGGGAAGGCATTGTACCCCCACCCCTAAAACTTCCACGTCCTGCTCCT
This sequence comes from Neoceratodus forsteri, assembly GCA_016271365.2. Classification (NCBI taxonomy): domain Eukaryota; kingdom Metazoa; phylum Chordata; order Ceratodontiformes; family Ceratodontidae; genus Neoceratodus; species Neoceratodus forsteri. Next base: position 16,354,513 of record CM028129.1, on the reverse strand, counting down.
TACAACTTCCATTGGGTCTAGCACTCCTGAACACACTGTGGTAATGGCCCTCACCTCTCTGATGGCCTGCCATGGCATGGACTTCCACAGGCTTGGTTGTTACCCAGGGTCACAACGCATAACTCTTACCCAGTGAAAATGCTCTCTGGCTGGGAGGCATGGTACCCACACCCCCTAAAACTTCCATGTCCTGCTCCTTACACTTCCCTTTTTATCTAGCACTCCCAGACACCCAGGGCTAATGGGCCTCTCCTCCCTGATGGCCTGCCAGGGTAGGGACTTCCACAGGCTTGGCTGTTACCAAGGGTCCTAAAGCATGTCTCTTACACAGGGAAAGTGCTCTCAGCCTGGGGAGAACTGCTGGCATGTACCCTGGTGACTTCCAGAATCAGACTGCCATCCTCAACATCAAGCCATGCCCAGCTAGTGCCATCACAGCCTGGCTAGGCTTCAACATACTCCCTTAGTGCGACTATTAAGCCCGACCAGCACTATTCAGAGAAATCCCAGCCAACAGCCAGCAGGGCCATCTGGTCTAAAAAGCCCTTTGGGCCATCTCGTCATAACATCTCTCAGGGACATCTGGTCCCACCAGTTCAAAGGGACATCTGGTCCCACCAGACCAAGGGACATCTGGTCACGCTTTCTCCCAGGGACTTCAGCTCCCACTAGGATTCCACCAGGACTCAGTGCTCTTAGCCTGGAGACAGCTGCTGGCATTCCTCAAAAACTTCCAGGGCCTGCTGTTAACACCTCCCTTGGGTCTAGCACTTCCAGACACCCAGGGCTAATGGCCCTCACCTCCCTGATGGCCTGCCAGGGTAGGGACTTCCACAGGCTTGGTTGTTACCCAGAGTCCCAAAACATATGTCTTACACAGGGAAAATGCTCTCAGGCTGGGTAGGCATTGTCACCACACCCCCTAGAACGTCCAGGTCCTGTTTCTTTCACTTTCCTTGGATCTAGCACTCGCAGACACACTGTAGTAATGCCCCTCACCTCCCTGATGGCCTTCCAGGGCAGAGACTTCAACAGGCTTGGATGTTACCCAGGGTCCCAATGCATATCTCTCACCCAGGGAAAGTGCTCTCTGCCTGCGGAGAACTGCTGGCATGTACATTGGTGACTTCCAGAATCAGACTGCCAGCCTCAGCCTCAAACTGTGCCCAATAAGTGCCATCACAGCCTGGCTAGACTTCAACAAACTCCCCTAGAGTGACTATTAAGCCCGACCAGCATTATTTAGAGAAATCCCAGCCAACAGCCAGCAGGGCCATCTGGTCTAAAAAGCCCTTTGGGGCATCTCGTCATAACCTCTCTCAGGGACATCTGGTCCCACCAGGACCAAGGGACATCTGGTCACACTTTCTCCCAGTGACTTCAGCTCCCACTAGGATTCTACCTGGACTCAATGCTCTTAGTCAGGAGACAGCAGCTGGCATTCCCCTAAAACTACCAGGGCCTGCTGTTAACACCTCCCTTGTATCTAGCACTTCCAGACACTCAGGGCTAATGGCCCTCACCTCCCTGATGGCCTGCCAGGGTAGGGACTTCCACAGGCTTGGTTGTTACCCAGGGTCACAAAGCACATCTCTTACCCAGGGAAAACGGTCTCTTGCTGGGCAGGCATGGTACCCCCGCCCCCTAAAACTTCAGGTCCTTCTCATTGCACTTCCTTTGGGTCTAGCACTCCCAGACACCCAGGGCTAATGGCCCTCTCCTACCTGATGGCCTGCTAGGGTAGGGACTTCCACAGGCTTGGTTGTTACCCAGGGTCCCAAAGCATATCTCTTTCCCCAGAGAAAATGCTCTCTGGCGGGGCAGGCCTTGTACCCCCACCCCGTAAAACTACCACGTCCTGCTCCTTACACTTCCCTTGGGTCTAGCACTCCCAGACACCCAGGGCTAATGGCCCTCACCTCTGTGATGGCCTGCCATGTCAGGGACTTCCACAGGCTTGGTTGTTACCCGGGGTACCAAAGCATATCTCTTACCAAGGGAAAATACTCTCTGACTAGGCAGACATTGTACCCACACCCCCTAGAAATTCCAGGTCCTGTTCCTTACACTTCCCTTGGATCGAGCACTCCCAGACACATTGTAGTAATTCCACTCACCTCACTGATGGCCTGCCAGGGCAGGCACTTCCACAGGCTTGGTTGTTACCCAGGGACCCAAGGCATATCTCTTACCCAGGGAAAATGCACTCTGGCTGTGCAGGCACGGTACCCCCAGCCCCTAAAACTTCCAGGTCCTACTAATTACACTTCCCTTAGGTCTAGCACTCCCAGACACCCTGGGCTAATGGCTCTCACCTCTCTGATGGCCTGCCAGGGTAGGGACTTCCACAGGCTTAGTTGTTACCCAGGGTCACAAAGCACATCTCTTACCTAGGGAAAATTCTCTCTAGCTTGGCAGGCATGGTACCCCAAATCCCTAAAACTTCCAGGTCCTACTGTTTGCACTTCCCTTGGGTCTAGCACTCAAAGACACCCAGGGCTAATGGCTCTCACCTCCCTGATGGCCTGTCAGGGCAGAGTCTTCTACAGGCTTGGTTATTACCAAGGGTCCCAAAGCATCTGTCTTACCATGGAAAATGCTCTCTGGCTGGCGGGCAATGTATCCCAACCTCCTAAAACTTCCAGGTCCTGCTCCTTACACTTCCATTGGATCTAGCGCTCCCTGACACCCAGGGCTAATGACCCTTTACTCCCTGATGGCCTGCCAGGGTAGGGACTTCCACAGGCTTGGTTGTTTCTCAGGGTCCCAAAGCATATCTATTACTCAGGGAAAATGCTCTCTGCCTGTGCAGACATGGTACCCACACCCCTAAAACTTCCAGGTCCTTCTCTTTGCACTGTCCTTGGGTCTAGCACTCCCTGACACCCATGGCTAATGACTCTCTCCTCCCTAATGGCCTGCTAGGGCAGGGACTTCCACAGGCTTGGCTGTTACACAGGGTCCCAAAGCATATCTCCCACCCCGAGAAAATGCTCTCTGGCTGGGCAGGCATGGTACCCCCACCCCCTAGAACTTCCAAGTCCTACTCTTTGCACTACCCTTGGATCTAGCACACCCAGGACTAATGGCTCTCACCACCCTGATGGTCTGCCATGGCATAGACTTCCAGAGGCTTGGTTGTTACTCAGTATCCCAAAGCATATCTCTTACCCAGGGAAAATGCTCTCTGGCTGGGAAGGCATTGTACCCCCACCCCTAAAACTTCCACGTCCTGCTCCATACAACTTCCATTGGGTCTAGCACTCCTGAACACACTGTGGTAATGGCCCTCACCTCTCTGATGGCCTGCCATGGCATGAACTTCCACAGGCTTGGTTGTTACCCAGGGTCACAACGCATAACTCTTACCCAGTGAAAATGCTCTCTGGCTGGGAGGCATGGTACCCACACCCCCTAGAACTTCCATGTCCTGCTCCTTACACTTCCCTTTTTATCTAGCACTCACAGTCAAACTGTGGTAATGCCCCTCACCTCCCTGATGGCCTGCCAGGGCAGAGACTTCCACAGGCTTGGTTGTTACCCAGGGTCCCAATGCATTTCTCTCACCCGGGGAAAGTGCTCTCTACCTGGGGTGAACTGCTGGCATGTACATTGGTGACTTCCAGAATCAGACTGCCAGCCTCAGCCTCAAACTGTGCCCAATAAGTGCCATCACAGCCTGGCTAGACTTCAACAAACTTCCCTAGAGTGACTATTAAGCCCGACCAGCACTATTTAGAGAAATCCCAGCCAACAGCCAGCAGTGCCATCTGGTCTAAAAGGCCCTTTGGGGCATCTCGTCATAACCTCTCTCAGGGACATCTGGTCCCACCAGGACCAGGGGTCATCTGGTTACACTTTCTCCCAGGGACTTCAGCTCCCACTAGGATTCTACCTGGACTCAATGCTCTTAGTCAGGAGACAGCAGCTGGCATTCCCCTAAAACTACCAGTGCCTGCTGTTAACACCTCCCTTGTATCTAGCACTTCCAGGCACTCAGGGCTAATGGCCCTCACCTCCCTGATGGCCTGCCAGGGTAGGGACTTCCACAGGCTTGGTTGTTACCCAGGGTCACAAAGCATATCTCTTACCCAGGGAAAAAGGTCTCTTGCTGGGCAGGCATGGTACCCCTGCCCCCTAAAACTTCCAGGTCCTACTCTTTGCACTACCCTTGGGTCTAGCACTCCCAGACACCCAGGGTTAATGGCTCTCTCCTCCCTGATGGCCTGCCAGGGTAGGGACTTCCACAGGCTTGGTTGTTACCCAGGGTCCCAAAGCATATCTCTTTCCCAGAGAAAATGCTCTCTGGCGGGGCAGGCCTTGTACCCCAACCCCCTAAAACGTCCACGTCCTGCTCCTTACACTTCCCTTGGGTCTAGCACTCCCAGACACCCAGGGCTAATGGCCCTCACCTCTGTGATGGCCTGCCATGGCAGGGACTTCCACAGGCTTGGTTGTTACCCAGGGTACCAAAGCATATCTCTTACCCTGGGAAAATGCTCTCTGGCTCAGCAGGCATGGTACCCACACCCCCTAGAACTTCCAGGTCCTGCTCCTTACACTTTCCTTGGATTGAGCACTCCCAGACACACTGTGGTAATGCCCCTCACCTCACTGATGGCCTGCCAGGGCAGGCACTTCCACAGGCTTGGTTGTTACAGAGGGTCCCAAAGCATATCTCTTACCCAGGGAAAATGCTCTCTGGCTGGGCAGGCATGGTACTCCCACCCCCTAAATCTTCCAGGTCCTACTCTTTGCACTTCCCTTGGGTGTAGCACTCTCAGACACTTAGGGCTAATGGCCCTCTCCTCCCTGATGGACTGCCAGGGTACGGACTTCCACAGGCTTAGTTGCTACCCAGGGTCACAAAGCACATCTCTTAACCACGGAAAATGCGCTCTGGCTGGGAAGGCATGGTACCCCACCCCTAAAACTTCCAGGTCCTGCTCCTTACACTTCCCTTTGGATCTAGCACTCCCAGACACCCAGGGCTAATTTCCCTCTCCTCCCTAATGGCCTGCCAGGATAGGGACTTCCACAGGCTTGGTTGTTAGCCAGGGTCCCAAAGGATATCTTTTACTCAGGGAAAATGCTCTATTGCTGGGCAGGATTGGTACCCCTACCCTCTAAAACTTCCAGGTCCTGCTCCTTACTCTTCCCTTGGATCTATCACTTCCAGACACCCAGGGCTAATGGCCCTCTCCTCCCTGATGTCCTGCCAGAGCAGAGACTTCCACAGGCTTGGTTGTTACCCAAGATCCCAATGCATATCTCTCACCAGGGAAAGTGCTCTCTGCCTGGGGAGAAATGCTAGCTTGTACTCTGGTGACTTCCAGAATCAGACTGACAGCCTCAGCATCAACCCAGCAAGTGCCATCACAGCCTGGCTAGACTGCAACAAACTCCCCTAGAGTGACTATTAAGCCTGACCAGCACTCTTTAGAGAAATCTCAGCCAACAGCCAGCAGGGCTATCTGGTCTAAAAAGCCCTTCGGGCCATCTCATAATAACATCTCTTAGGGACATCTGGCCCCACCAGGATCAATGGATATCTGGTCCCACTTTGTCCAATGGACTTCAGCTCCCATGAGGATTCCATCAGGACTCAATGCTCTTAGTCTGGAGACAGCTGCTGTTATTCCCCTAAAACTTAAAGGGCCTGCTGTTAACACTTCCCTTGGGTCTAGCACTCCCAGAAACCCAGGGCTAATGGCCCTCACCTCCCTGATGGCCTGCCAGGGCAGAGACTTCCACAAGCTTGGTTGTTACCCAAGGTCCCAAAGCATATCTCTTACCAAGGGAAATGCTCTCTGGCTTTGCAGACATGGTACCCCCACCCCTTAAAACTTCCAGGTCCTTCTCTCTGCACTTCCATTGGGTCTAGCACTCCCAGACACCCAGGGCTAATGGCCCTCAACTCCCTGACAGCCTGCTAGGGCAGAGACTTCCACAGGCTTGGTTGTTACACAGGGTCCCAAAGCATATCTCCTACCCCGAGAAAATGCTCTCTGGCTGGTCAGGCATGCTACCCCCTCCCCCTAAAACTTCCAGATCCTACTCTTTGCACTTCCCTTGGATCTAGCACTCCCAGACACCCAGGGCTAATGGCTATCACCTTACTGATGGTCTGACAGGGCATAGACTTCCACGGCCTTGGTTGTTACTCAGTGTCCCAAAGCATATCTCTTACCCAGGAAAAATGCTCTCTGGCTGGGAAGGCATGGTACCCACAACCCCTAGAACTTCCAGATCCTGCTCCTTACACTTCCCTTGGGTCTAGCACTCCTGGACACACTGTGGTAATGGCCCTCACCTCCCTGGTGGCCTTCCATGGCATGGACTTCCACAGGCTTGGTTGTTACCCACAGTCCCAATGCATATCTCTTACCCAGAGAAAGTTCTCTCTGGCTGGGAGGCATGGTACCCACACCCCCTAGAACTTACATGTCCTGCTCCTTACACTTCCCTTTTTATCTAGCACTCCCAGACTCCCAGGGCTAATGGCCCTCTCCTCCCTGATGGCCTGCCAGGGTAGGGACTTCCACAGGCTTGGTTGTTACCCATGGTCCCAAAGCATATCTCTTACACAGGGAAAGAGCTCTCTGCCTGGGGAGAACTGCTGGCATGTACCCTGGTGACTTCCAGAATCAGACTGCCAGCCTCAACATCAAGCCATGCCCAGCTAGTGCCATCACAGCCTGGCTAGGCTTCAACATACTCCCCTAGTGCGACTATTAAGCCTGACCAGCACTGTTCAGAGAAATCTCATCCAACAGACAGCAGGGCCATCTGGTCTAAAAAGCCCTTTGGGCCATCTCATCATAACATCTCTCAGGGACATCTGGTCCCACCAGGACCAAGTGACATCTGGTCACACTTTCTCACAGGGACTTCAGCTCCCACTAGGATTCTACCAGGACTCAATGCTGTTAGTCTGGAGACAGCTGCTGGCATTCTCCTAAAACTTCCAGGGCCTGCTGTTAACACCTCCCTTGGATCTAGCACTTCCAGACACCCAGGGCTAATGGCCCTTACCTCCCTGATGGCCTGCCAGAGTAGGGACTTCCACAGACTTGGTTGTTACCCAGGGTCCCAAAGCATATCTCTTACCCAGGGAAAATGCTCTCTGGCTGGGTAGGCATTGTCACCACACCCCCTAGAAATTCCAGGTCCTGTTCCTTTCACTTTCCTTGGATCTAGCACTCCCAGACACACTGTGGTAATGCCCCTCACCTCCCTGATGGCCTGCCAGAGCAGGCACTTCCACAGGCTTGGTTGTTATCCAGGGTCCCAAATCATATCTCTTACCCAGGGAAAATGCTTTCTGGCTGGGCAGGCATGGTACCCCAACCCCCTAAAACTTCCAGGTCCTACTCTTTGCACTTCCCTTGGGTCTAACACTTCCAGACACCCAGAGCTAATGGCCCTCACCTCCCTGATGGCCTGCCAGTACATAGACTTCCACGGTCTAGGTTGTTTCCCAGGGTCCCAAAGCATATCTCTTACCCAGGGTAAATGCTCTCTGGCTGGGCAGGCATGGTACCCCAACCCCCTAAAACTTCCAGGTATTACTCTTTACACTTCCCTTGGATCTAGCACTCCCCAACACCCAGGGCTAATGGCCCTCTCCTCCCTGATGGCCTGCCAGGCTAGGGACTTCCACAGGCTTGGTTGTTACCCAGGGACCCAAAGCATATCTCTTACCCAGGGAAAGTGCTCTCTGGCTGGGCAGGCATTTTACCTACACCCCGTAGAAATTCCAGGTCCTGATCCTTGCACTTCCCTTGGGTCTAACAGTCCCACAGTGTCAGGGTTAATGGCCCTCACCTCCCTGATGCCCTGCCAGGGCAGAGACTTCCACAGGCTTGGTTGTTACTCAGGGTCCCAATGTATATCTCTTACCCTGGGAAAATGCTCTCTGGCTGGGCAGGCATAGTATCTCCACCCCCTAAAACTTCCAGGTGCTACTCTTTACACTTCCCTTGGGTCTAGCACTCCCAGACACCCAGGGCTAATGGCCCTCACCTCCCTGATGGCCTGCCAAGGCAGAGACTTCCACAGGATTGGTTGTTACCCTGGGTCCCAAAAGATATCTCTTACCCAGGGAAAATGCTCTCTGGCTGGGCAATCATTGTACCCACACCCCCTAGAAATTCCAGGTCCTGCTCCTTACATTTCCCTTGGGTCTAACAGTCCTACAGTCTGAGGGTTAATGGCCCTCACCTCCCTAATGGCCTGCAATTGCAGAGACTTCCCCAGGCTTGGTTGTTATGCAGGGTCCCAATTCATATCTCTCACCCAGGGAAAATGCTCTCTGCCTGGGGAGAACTGCTGGCATGTACCCTGGTGACTTCCAGAATCAGCCTGCCAGGTTCTGCATCAAACCATGCCCAGCAATTGCCATCACAGCCTGGCTAGGCTTCAACAAACTCCCCTAGAGTGACTATTAAGCCCGACCAGCACTATTTAGAGAAATCCCAGCCAACAGCCAGCAGGGCCATCTGGTCTAAAAAGCTCTTCGGGCCATCCCATCATAACATCTCTCAGGGACATCTGGTCTCACCAAGACCAAGGGACATCTGGTCACACTTTCTCCCAGGGACTTCAGCTCCCACTAGGATTCCACCAGGACTCAATGCTCTTAGTCTGGAGACAGCAGCTGGCATTCTCCTAAAACTACCAGGGCCTGCTGTTAACACCTCCCTTGGGTCTAGCACTTCCAGACACCCAGGGCTAATGGCCCTCTCCTCCCTTATGGCCTGCCAGGGTAGGAACTTCCACAGGCTTAGTTGTTACCCAGGGACCCAAAGCATATCTCTTACACAGGGAAAATGATCTCTGACTCGGCAGGCATGGTACCCACACCCCCTAGAACTTCCAGGTCCTGCTCCTTACACTTCCTTTGGATCTAGCACTCCCAGACACCTTGGGCTAATGGCCCTCTCTTCCCTGAAGTCCTGCCAGGGCAGAGACTCCCACAGGCTTGGTTGTTACCCATGGTACCAAAGCATGTCTCTTACCCAGGGAAAGTGCTCCCTGCCTGGGGAGAACTGCTGGCATGCTCCCTTATGCTTCCAGGGCCTGCTGTTAACATTTCCATTGGGTCTTACAGTCCCACACTCCCAGGGTTAATGTTCAGCACTACTAAAATTGTGTTCCTCTTTTACAGATGCTTCTCTGGGGATACCAAGCAAGACAGTGAGACCCTTGTGTACCTGCACAATCTGTGGTAAGAAAATTAAGCATCTACCAAGACTCCTCTGGGAAGTACACCACATGACACCGGGAAAGGCACGATAGTTTGGGAGGCAGTTACTCCTGACCCAACCTCCTTCAGGAAAATGCTTTTACAAATACCAGCAGCCAGGCTGTTTTGCCAATGTAAGAGATCTAAGTCAGCACTTTCGGAAGGTACACAAATGCACTCTGACCAGCTTTAAAGCCTGAGCAAGTATCAGAGACACCCAGACTCAATATTCTCCATCTCTTGATTTGCCACATACTCAGCTGCCTAGCCAGGCTACAGAGTCAGAGATAGAGAGTCCTCAACTGCTGAGTCTCTATAGAGCTTGGCTCCAGACCTCTGAGGGAGGAAAGAAAGACCAAGAAACAGCAACCGCTCACCAGCAGATGCTGACCCGCTTGTGGAACTCCATTGACCCGGCCCTTTCACTCACATCCCTGCTGGGTTCCAGGGTATTCATAAGAGATACTTGGATTCCAGAGGCTGAAGCCTCAGGTTTTAAGCCAGGCACTATCAAGTGTTATATAAACAGCCTCCTTCACTTCCTGAAATTCTTAGATTTGAATGGGTTTGCCAGAACCCATCAGGCTGAACTTGACATGCTCATCAAGGCAATTCCTTTCTGGAGAGCTGGCCTCAGCACCTCTGCCATGAAGAGGTGCCATGAAATCTGGCTAAGGGACTCTCAAATGCAGATAACACCAGAGACAGCATCCCTGTATAAGGACACCTCTGCTGCGAAGTAGGCAGTCAGGATAATTAACAGTTTACCCAGAGCCAAGACACTTAGAAACCAAGATCACTGCCTGGCTAGAAATCACCTCCTTTTCAGCTTGGCCCTCCACAATGCCCAGCACTCTGTTGCCATCCGAAATATGTCTCTGGGTGACTTGAAGAATGCAGAGAGACTGGTCGCTGATAGTGAAGACAGCTATGTCTTAACCATTTTTCTTCACAAAACCATTGCAACACATGGACCAGCTAGACTGGTGCTAGAAGGAGAGCTATTCAAGTTATTTCAGCTCTATGCACACCTCACAAGGTGGCTGCTCCCCAAACTGAGACCATCAGCTACTGGACTTAATACCCCTGTGCTCATTGAGACGGACGGATCAAACCTGACATGTTCTGCCATTGCAAAAGCAGTGAAGAAGCAGGCAGCCATACTCAGAATCAAACACTTCTCCATGACTCTATGGCGGAAGAGTACCATAACAAATGTAAGTATGCCTCCAAACTCCACACTCAGCCTGGGTAGAATTGATAACCTGTCCCCCTAAAGCTTCCAGGCCCAGATTCAACCACTTCCCTCAGGGCTAGAAGTCCCAAACTCACAGAAGTGATGGCCATGACTTCTCTGATGCTCTCCCAGGGTACATACTTCCACAGGCTTGGTTATTCCCCTGGGTCCCAAAGCATATACCTTACCAAGGGAAAGTGCACACAGTCTGGGGAGACCTGGTACCCTCATCCCTTCAATCTTCCAGGGCCTGCTTTTGCCACTTTCCTAATGGCTAGGAGTCAATACTCACAAGGCTAAGGGCCATGACCTCCATGATGCCCTCTCAGGATAGGGACTTCCACAGGATTAGTTTTTACCCAGGGTCCCAAAGCATATGCCTTCCCCAGGGAATATGCTTCCAAGCCTGGGGACACATGCAGGCATGTCCCCTAAAACTTCCAGGGCCAGCTGTTAACACTTCCCTTGGGCCTAGCACTCCCAGACTCCCAAGGGTAATGGCCCCTCACCTCCCTGATGCCCTGCCAGGGCAGGGACTTCCACAGGCTTAGTTTTTACCCAGGGTACCAAAGAATATGTCTTACCCAGGGAAGGTGCTATCTGGCTGGAGTGGCCTGGTACCCCAACCCTCTAAAACTTCAAGGTCATGCTGTTAACACTTCCCTTAGGTCTAACACTCCCAGACACCCAGGGGTCATGGACCTCACCTCCCTGGTGCCCTGTCAGGGCAGGGACTTCCACAGGCTTACTTTTTACCCAGGGTACCAAAGCTTATGTCTTACCCAAGGAAGGTGCTATCTGAGTGGGGTGGCCTGGTACCCCAACACCCTAAAACTTCCAGGTCCTGCTGTTAACACTTCCCTTGGGTCTAACACTCCCAGACACCCAGGGGTAATGGCCATCTCCTCCCTGATGCCCTGCCAGGACAGGGACTTCCACAGGATTAGTTGTTACCCAGGTTCCCAAAGCATATGCCTTCCCCAGGGAATGTGCATCCAAGCCTGGGGACACCATCAGGCATGTTCCCTAAAACTTCCAGGGCCTGCTGGTAACACTTCCCTTGGGTCTAGCACTCCCAGGCACCCAGGGGTAATGGCCCTCACCTCCCTGATGCCCTGCCAGGTCAAGGACTTCCACAGGTTTGGTTGTTACCCAGGGTACCAAAGTATGTCTCTTACCCAGGGACAGTGCTCTCTGGCTGGGGAGAACTGCTGGCATGTACCCTGGTGACTTCCAGAATCAGTCTGCCAGGTTCAGCATCAAGCCATGCCCAGCAACCTGCATCACAACCTGGCCAGACCTTCTAGAAACTCCCCTAGAGTGACTATTAAGCCCAACCACAATTATTTAGAGACATCCCAGCTGGCAAAAGGTGGGGCTATCTGGTCCCACTTGCTCCCAGGGCTATCTGGTCCCACTAGCCATCAGGGCCATCTAGTCATACCATCTCTCAGGGACATCTTGTCCCATCAGGGATATCTGGTCACACTTTCTCCCAGGGACTTCAGCTCCCACATGGATTCCAGTACTCAGTGCTCTCAGCCTGGGCACACCTGCTGGCATGCACCCCAAAACTTCCAGGGCCTGCTGTTAACACTCCCCTTGGGCTGAGCACTCTCAGACACCCAGGGGTAATGGCCCACACCTCCATGATGCCCTGCCAGAGTAAGAACTTCCACAGGCTTGGTTTTTACCAAGGGTACCAAAGCATATGTCTTACCCATGGAAGGTGCTATCTGGCTGGGGTGGCCTGGTACCCCAACCACCTAAAACTTCAAGGTCCTGCTGTTAACACTTCCCTTGGTTCTAACACTCCCAGACACCCAGGGGTCATGGCCCTCCCCTCCCTGATGCCCTGCCAATGCAGGGACTTCCACAGGCTTAGTTTTTACCCATGGTACCAAAGCATATTTTTTACCCAGGGAAGGTGCTTCCAAGCCTGGGGACACCTGCTGGCATCTCCCCTTAAAACCTCCAGGGCCTGCTTTGACCATTTCCCTATGGTCTAGCAGTCCCAAACTCACAGAGGTGATGACACAGAGCTCCATGATGCCCCCCCCAAGTTGGAGATTTCCATTTGCTTAGTTGTTAAACGTGGGCCCAAAGCATGTATCTTACTTTCTTTCTTTTCACAGTTTCACAGCATTCATCCTGAGGGTAGACATGAGCTTGCATCACACATGAGCCACCAAGCCACAACAGCAGATGCATACTATCGCCTGATGGGCAGCAAAGAGGAGAGCATCAGAGTGAGCCGACAAATATGCCAGTTAACCAGAGAGGCCCCATGCACCACCATCAGCCCACATGCAGGTGCTCCATCACAGACTCTGGAGAGCAGTTCAATTACCATGGGTGAACCAGGAAAAAGGCCCTCTCTTTCACCAGGTACTTGTATTACAACAAGAACAAGAAGGGGACTTGGCTCACAGGACATCCGCAGAAGCCAAGAGATGATGGGGGCACACACACTCCACCTATATGGTCCCCACATTGCCAGCAATCCTTTACTGAACAACAGCAACTGGCAATCAAATCTGCATTCACAAGCCACCTTACACAAGGGCAGATCAAGACAGCTGATGTTAGGTGCATGCTGCAGACCCACACCTCCTTCCTGGGTGCCTTCCCCCTGTCCAGTCCAACCAAAGACTTGCCAAGGAATGTGAAGCAAAGAGTATGGACTTTGATTCATAGTCATGCAAGAATGAAATCCAGCCAATGATTTCAGCTGTATTGCACTTAAAAAACATAAAGTGTTGAAATTATTAAATCTGTCAGGCTTCTTACTTCTAGGAGGCCCCCACTGCACCACACTTTCCACTGAAACCTCCAGGTCTTGGGTGAATTTCCTGCTGGGGGTACCCCCAACAACCATATCAGGGACCAGGGGGTGGGGCACAGGCACACCACAGGCCAGGGCCACAGCCTGGGTGGAGGTGGCGGTGAGTGTGAACCAGCAGGGCAGCCACCAGTGGTCAGTGCAGGAGTGCCAGAAGAAGGTGGGCTCTGACAAATGCCACATTAAGGAGAAGGTGGCGGACATACAAGCAGCCCAGACAGCCACTGGAGGGGGTCCAGCTGCTGCGGTGCAGCTCATGCCACAGGAGGAGCTGGTGATGGCCACCATGTGATGTAGCACGGTCAAGGGTGTGCCAGGTGGTGGATTCCAGACTAGGTGAAGTCCTTTCATTGCATGGTATGTATTATGGGCATGCACTGCAGGCACGGGGGGTGGGCCTGGGGTCATGCATCGCTAACACATCTGTTTTCCCTTACAGCTCCTGCATGCCAGCATACAGTGGTCAGGGCTCCAGCTGTGGCAGTGGTGGTGGGCCCAACCCCAGTTGCCCTGCCTTCTACCTCCACAGGCATCCGGGGGCCCAATAGGCTGCAGCACACCACCGCTGTCCTGCCGAATGACCTGGGCATGGGGTCAGACAAGGCCCTGGCTGTGTTCTGGTAGGATGCTGATCATGGCATCCTCTACATGGAGACACAGATCAGGGGGCAGGGTCTGACACCAATGATGACATGACCATGTTTCTGGTCAGCGGTGGTGGTGCTGAGGGGGATGCACCCATACCAGATGCCACCTTGGGTGGCATGCCACATGGCTTGCCAGTGGTGGGACCGCTGCCTGCTGCCACTGTGGGTGCTGCCATGGACACTGCCATGTGGTGGTGATGGTACAGATGCACAGGCATTGGGTGGCAGCAGCAGGCAGCAGGTGATGGGGCAGCTGGATGCAGTGTCCACCACCAGGGCGCATGACAGGGACCAAGCACATGCAGATCCCACTGTACAGTGTCCACCTGAGCGGTGGGCACTACAGCGTGGTCATACACCTCCTGTGGGCCAGCGCACAGCCTAGGCTCCCCCTGGGCCCCAACCCATTAGCTGAGTACACTCAATTGCTGCAGGCATCCATGCAGCAACAGGTGCTGCTGGTGGCTGGGGTGCATGCACTGCATGCGGAGGTGCACCAGGTGGCAGAGCAGCATGAGCGAGGCCCTGCACAGCTCCTGGAGGCTATTCAGCAGTTGCAGGAGGAGATGAGTGCATCCAAGGATCGCATTGACAGTGTGATCAGGGATGACCTTGCACTGCTGACTACCACCGGGCATGGCAGACCACTAAACATGCTGCATGGTGCACTGTCCACCCCACGGTCCTTTTGTTGTGTGACACCATCCATGTCGACATCGGGCTCTGTGGTTGGCATCCCCTGGCACACCTGTTGCAGGCCTGTTTGGGTGCCTATGCATGCCTACGTGAACCCAGTCATGGTCCCATGGGTCAAACCCTGGAGGGATGTCGCAGACACCCCCTGTGGCCGATGTTCAGCCTGTGGCAGCCAATTGGCCCCGGCACACGGCCATCCCGTGTCCGTGGTGGTCATGGTACCACACAGAGGACCTGAGGTGCATTCAGCCTTGCCTGCAGTCTGCTGCTGCTGCCCTGTGTGTGTGCATGGGCTGTGTGTGTGTGCATGGTCTGCAGGTGTGGCACCTGTGTGTCTTGGTGCACACTGACTATGCTGGTGCGTGCCTGGCCACTGGCCCATGTGGCATGGGCATGATGAGGGCAGAACAGCACAGGTTGTGCCTGTGCACTGGTGCACTGCATCTGATCCCCACCACGTGCCAGTGCCTGTGCACATTGGTGTGTGTGTGTGTGTGTCTGTGTGTGTGTGTGTGTTGCTGGGACCTGACATTTGCTGCTATGTGTGGCTGTGTGGCACCATCTCCCCCAACCCTGCACCACACACCTGTTTGTGCATGCCCTTTGCCATGCATGCCCCCACCTGTGCACTGTCCCTGTATGTGGGCAGTGCGTGTGTGTGTCACTACTTATCTGCTTTCACTGAAGTGCTCCTGTGTGATGGTGTCCCTGTGGTGGTGAGCCATTCGCAGGAGCTGAGGGTCCCTCTGCCCAGGAAGGGGCTGCCCACCTCCCTCCAGCCCATTGCCCTTGTTGTCCCCATTACTGCCCCCCTCCTCAGCCCCTACAGCTATCCCACAGTCAATGGCCATGTTGTGCAGTATGCAACTGGCCAGGAATAGCCCACAGGCCTTCACAGGGCTGTACTGTAAGGCACTGCCAGATCTGTCCAGGCAATGGAACCGTGCCTTCAGCATCCCAAATACATGCTCAACGATGTTCTGCGTGCTTGCATGTGCCTCATTGTACTGTTCTTCTGCTGGAGATGACAGGTGCTGGTAGGGGGTGAGCAGCCATGGCCGTAGTGGGTATCCGCTGTCACCTGTATGGTGATTGACATGGTTAGTCCTGTGTCCTGTGTTGCTGTGGCCCATGCCCATCCCTGGCACACGCGGCACCTCATCCACCCTGGCCTCCCACATCCCTTGGTCTGCCCAGCCCCTTGCCCATCCCATACTCACCCACTAGTTGGCCTGTGAGGATATCCTCATGCTCGAACCTGTAGCACAGCACACTGCTGTGCCAGATGAAGGCATTGTGTGCACTCTCAGGGTATGTGGCACAGACATTGGTGATGTACCTCTTGGCATCGCACACCACCTGGCAGTTGATACTGGGGACCCCCTTCCTGTTCATGTATGCCATCCCCTCAGGGCCAGGTGGCATGCAGATGCCCACATGGGTGCAGTCAATGGCCTCTAGCATGCCAGGCATGCGTACTGCCCTGTGGAAGTCCTGTATTGCTGTTGTACGCTCTGCCTGCGTTCTGGGGAAGTGGATATATTCTGAAGCATGTGGCAGCAGAGCATTAAGGAATTGTGTGAGGAGCCAGGATGTGGCCAACTGGGTTATGCCTGTTGTGTCCCCTGTTGGTCTCTGGAACGTGCCCGTGGTGAGCAGGCACATGACAGCTGATACCTTTGTCTCCACTGACATGGCATGGCTCTGTCTAGTGGGTGTCTGCATCTCCTCACTGCACAGCTCACAGAGCTGCCTCAGAATTGCTCAGTTCAGGTGATACCAGCCTACGTTCTCTGAATCGCTGTACATCTCAAAGATGGTGCAGGCACGGTACCAACTGTTATGGGCATACCGCTGACGGGCCTCCCACAGCCACATCGCTGTTCCTCCTGCTTCCTCACACCCCTCATTACAGCTTCCATCAGAAAGGGTGCACTGGCCATGGCCCCTGCTGTCCCATCTTCCCCTGGGCGATTGGCTGCTGTTCACTGTCTGGTTCCCTGGTGCAGTGCCTGACACCCTGCCTGCCTCTTCCTCTTGCTACCACTGCCTCTGCTACACTCTCCAGTGCAACCTTACACCCACACCCCTGTGGGTGCCTGTGCAGGTCTCCCTCTCCACACAGGATCTGTCTCCCCTGCGCTCCTCGGTCCTTTCCCTCCACCCTCTTGTTTCTCTCTCTCTCTCTCTCTCTCTCTGTCTCTGTCTGTGTGTCTGTCTCTCTCTCTCTTCCTCCTTGCTTCTTGCACATCTTCTCTCAGGGTACTTGCACCCTGTATTTGTAGGCTTAAGTCTGCTTGGCGCAATGGGCAGTTGCTCTGCCCTTGCACCATGGTTCCTCCGTTGAATATCGCACTGCACCGCATATTCATGGGCACACCCTCTCCACTTGCACATGCATTCATTAGCATTGCACATTGGCGCAATGAGTATTGCGCTGCGCAATGGCTCCTGCTGAATATCACTCTTTGGCGCATTGCCACACTTGTGCCGGTGCAACTCTGCTGTGCCATGTGCAATTGCTTTGAATATCCAGCCCCAAGTGTTTTCAGGTCAGTTGCTACAGTGCCTCCTACTTGCACTTGTATTGGTTGGAGAATGACACATACACCCTTTTACTTTGCTGAAATGTAATGCTCTTAAGTTTTCTGTTGCTTTGGTGATGGTGGTAGTAGTATTGGTTTACTGATAAATCACCTTATGCTGTGCTCAAACCAGCTTGTGACTATGCAGAAAAGATGTGGTGAATATTGAATTCTTATCAGCACATTTAAAGAGCATCTGATGCCATTAGGCCAACTTTAACAAAACATATTATTTAGACACAGTTCAGCTTGTATTTCACAATAGTTCTGTATTTCTCATCTCCCATTATTTATTACTGAGGCTATCTGCATGAAAATGGGATCTTTGGTCCTGAAGAAGTCATCTATTCCTATTGCTTTCTCCCTACCTGAGGTCATAATGCTCTAATTGTGACATCACAATTGCTCCCATGGCAACAGATTGAAATGTCATGCAACCAGAATAGAGTGCACTCGAGGAAACGTGGGTGGTCAGGAACAGATTAATCATACATACCCAAAAAATTCCGAGCACACCAAAAACCTTAAGAATGAGATGCCAAACTGTTACCAAAAAGATTCCATATTTATTAAAGAATAAATGTGCAAGCAACTAGTACTGCCTGACACATTTCAGACAAATGTGTCCTTTATCAAAGGCCTTTGATAAAGGACATGTTTTTCTGAAACACGTTAGGCAGGACTAGTTGCTTGAACATTTGTTCTTTAATAAATATGGAATATTTTTAGTAACAGTTTGGTGTCCCATTCTTGAGGTTCTTGGTGTGCTTGGAATTTTTTTGGTATGTAAGATTGTGATGTCACAACAGAAGACTATGACAAGAAGTAGGGAGTAAGCAAAACAGACAGATGAACTTTAAGGGATATAGAGCATATTTCCATGCAAATGTCTCAGTAATAAGTAATGGGCAGGAGAAGTCTATTGAATAAATATGGAATGCACCCAAATCTACATGTGCAGCCACCAGTGGCTAACAAAATGAAATTGTAGTAGTATGTCAGGCTATGGTCATAGGGCACTGTAAAACTCCCACAAATGACCCAAAATGTACCAGAATGCAACAAAAATGCTAAGATTTTTGAGGGGCCTAGGTGGCCCCCAGACCCCTGGCTTGTTACAGTCCCATTACATATTATAATTCTTAAATAGTTTAAACAACCTTCAGTGCTTAGTTACTAAGCACTCATCATTTTTATAAGTGCTTGGTACCTAACTATATGCCTGCACTGCAAGGATGGCATCAACAGTAGGTGCCAAAATGAAACTATGATGCCACCAGGGGCCAGAACAATGGGACTGGTATGTAAAAAAATCTATGGTAGAAGGGTACTATATACTCCCACAATTGGTCCCAAAATGCACCATAGAGAATCAAAAATGCCAACATTTTCTGGGGGCCTAGGCAGCCCTCAGACCCCCAGCCTATTCGGTGGAGCCACTGACTTGTGCATCCACTTTTTAAAAGGCTGGTTACTCCACTGAGAGTGATCAAGTGCTATTTCACCTGGATCACTCTGCTTCTCCTCCTCCTCATATCTGGTAATATCCACCCTAATCTAAGTCCGCAGCAGCCACACAATTACCCAAGTAATGACAATAAACTCCTAAAACTTGCATCCATCAATATCTGCAGTCTGCTGCCAAAGCTTGATGATCTTCAAGTTTACAGGACAACTTTGAAAATAGATCTTTTTGATCTAAAGTTATATCCTGTCTAAAAATAAAAAATTTAACTAACTCAAGTTTGAGTTACACAACATAAACCAGACATTCTCACATTATGTGAAACCAGGCTCTCACCCAAGATCTCTGATAATGCCATCTCCCTTCCTGGTTACACCCTTTTTAGGCTGGATCGGATTAGGAAAAGGGGTTTGGGCTGTGCGATTTACGTTAAGGACATTCTCAAAGGGTTGACCCTCCCTCAGATTAATCCAGTCAGTAACTCTCAGGCTCTTGCCATTAAAATAATCCTCAGCTCTCAAGGTAAATCACTTGTCATAATATCTGCCTATATTCCCCCCAGGGCAAGGCATCTGGATTCAGTATGGCCCTTGATTATATCGAATCCCTCCCAACATACAGAGGTAGTGGTCATGGGGGATTTCAATGTCATTTGGCTCGTCCCTGAAGCTGACCATTCAAAGATGCCACTTTAGCCCTGGATTTAACCCAAGGAGTCACTACCCCCCACTAGATTCAATAATAGGACTGGTAACAGTTCCCTGTTGGACCTGATCCTCACAACCCACCCACACAGAATCACCAGCACTTTAACCCTTCCTGATGCCCTGAGTGATCAATCCCCGGTAATGTGCCTCTGGTCAAACAAGGCGTCCAAACCCCAAACAAAAGTCATCTATAAATGTGTACTAAAAAAGGCAAGTTAGCAGACTTCCAGGCCCACCTGGCCCAGTGCAACTGGTCCCCTCTATACACTTCCAATAACATTGTACATGCTCTAAACTTCTTTATAACACAGTTCAACAAGGCATGTGACCTATTTTCCCCCTTCGGCAGAAGTAAAACCAAGGGTCCTCTAAAACCCTTGGATCACCCTAGCCTTGCTCAATATGATGAAACATAGGGACACCCTCTGGCATCGTGCCACTGCCACTAAAAAAAACAGGTCATTATGCAGAACTATGAAGCTAAACATAACCTTTGCACTCGAGAAGTATGCCAGGCTAAAATCAGACATTATCAGGGTGAGCTAACTAACTCATGTGTAATAGCCAGAACTTTTGGGATAAGATAACAAATCTGACAGGCAAGCCCAATAAAGTATTCCCAACAATGCTAGTGGTTGATGGCATCACTACACAAGATCACAAACAAATTGTGGATACCTTCAACACCGCATTCATCGACCTCATTGGGGTCCACCCTCCAACCTCTTTCTGAACCTGACTTGCCAGAAAGAAGTCATCCTACTGCCCCTCCTCCCAACACCCCCTCTTCTATTTTTGGCGTGTTATGTCCAATGAGTCCAAAATATACCTCCAAAAAGTCCTTGGCA
This sequence comes from Neoceratodus forsteri, assembly GCA_016271365.2. Lineage (NCBI taxonomy): Eukaryota > Metazoa > Chordata > Ceratodontiformes > Ceratodontidae > Neoceratodus > Neoceratodus forsteri. Next base: position 16,334,239 of record CM028129.1, on the reverse strand, counting down.
AAACAAGGTTTAGCAGTGACACACTGGACTGCAAACTACTAAACCTCATGCTCGATACACATAAACCTCTCAGTAGACTCCTCAGTCTACTGTATCACATTCCTTGGGTAAATTCCCACACCAATGGAAGTCAGTCATTGTAGTCATTGTTACTTCTGTACATAAGAGTGGTGATAGGGCACAACATAGTAACTACTGACCTATATCCATCTGTCTCCCCCTCTCAAATGCCCTCGAATGTATTGTATTTGACCAATTAACTGAATACCTACACAAGTGCAACATTCAATACCCACAACAACATGAGTTTAGAAAAGTCCATAGTACAATAACTGCCCTCCTGGAATACATGGACTACATTCAAAAAGCCCTGGATTGAGGTCATCTGGTCGGGTCCATATGCACAGACTTTACAAAGGTTTTTGCTACTGTTAACCACACCTTGCTCCTATACTCTCTCACAAGAGGTCACTAGCTGGTTCAACTGCTACCTTGGGGGGAGAACTCAACAAGTGAAAATTGGTGATACCCTTTCCTAAAATCTTCCAGTTCAATCCTGGGTCCCCAAGGGGTCCATTCTGTGCCCCTTACTTTTCAGTCTCTTCATTAATGACCTCCTGCAAGCCTGTAATAACAACTGGGCCTATTCATGAACAGCAGGGGTGGTTACACATCATTTAAATCTGGTGCATAGCCACCGTGCAGCTGCCTACACCCACTGTGCCCCCTCCACCACATTCACCACACAGATGCACCCCCCCACTCACCCAATCCACTGGCCAATCATGGAGCTTCATGTGGGGGTGGGTCCACTAGCAGTGCAGGGGGTGAGCCAGCACTCTGTGGCATGCACAACCCTGTGGAGTGCTGTGCTTGGGGTTGCCAGATCCATGTCTGGGAGGTAGCCATAAACCACTGGAGCTGACTACATGCCCCCCGGGAGGCTGCCCTGGACTTGGCAGGCATGGTGGGGTGCATCAGCACCACCAACATTGCAGCCCCTGCCGTCGGGACATATCTGGATTCCGGGGTCAGGTGGGTGGGGTTACCACCCACAACAGCTTGGTTGATGCTCTGCATGCTGGCCAGCAACATGGCACCAGAGGCACAGAAGGGATCCACTGAGGGTCCCTGCCTGGGCAGCTAATTAACTGCCATCCACACTCCACACCTGCCTGCCCTCCGCAGACCTGCACATCAGGGGGTGGGGCTGCATAGGGGAACTGCGTGGAGCCAGTGGTCGTGAATGTGGCCCCCACATGAAACTCCCTCGGGTGCACAGCTGCATACCCCAATACGCACCTCTTGCGCGTTTGTCTGTGAATAGGCCCCAATGTGATGCTATATGCAGAAGACGCAGTCCTGTTTTCAACAGACACAAATCCACTTTCCCTTTCCATTAATCTTCCGTCTAATTTCAACTATGTTGAAACCTGGTTTGTTCAACATGAGCTCCTCATAAATTACAAAAAAACAAAGTCTATGTTCTTCTCCAACCCCGAAAACAGACGTAAATCTGCTAGCATATCCATTCAGAACAATAATAACGAGCCCCTAGAGCAAGTAGTGGAACTTAAATATCTTGGCATTACAGCTGACTCTGCTCTGTCCTACAACCTGCATGTTAGTCAAGTTACCAGGGTGCTACATTCTAGGATTGAGATCCTGTATAGACATCGCCACTGTCTGACACCTGAGGCTTTGAGACTGGCAGTAACCAGCTCAATCCTTTCAGTCATAGGCTATGGCCTTGTCATCTAAGGGGCTGCCATCAATACCACCCTAAAAAGATTAACAGCCACCCTAAATAAATCCTGCTGTCTGGTGTCTGGTGCTGACAAACAAACCCACACCTGTGACCTCTATGAACAAACAAACTGGCTTCATCTGAAAGGTAGAGTCACCTACCAGACCTGTATCCTGGCTCATATTGTTAGAGTAGGTCATACTCCTGCTACCACTGAAGCGCTGCTCTCAGTGGGGCACCTACACCCTGTTGCACCTATTGGTTCTCCAGATCGACACCCCTTGTCCCTTTTTGCCAGACCTCTCAAGCCCAGAAACATAGAAACATAGAATTTGATGGCAGATAACGACAGCTTGGCCCACCCAGTCTGCCCATTTCCCTACCTACTGGATCAGTTGCAGATCCTAGTTAACCAGCAGCCTACTTCTTCCTACCCCCACCCCCTAGAATGGCCTTATGACTGTCCCATGCATGCTTGAATTCCACCACTGATTTTGACTCCACAACCTCCTCCGGAAGGCTGTTCCATGCATCCACAACCCTCTCTGTGAAAAAATACTTCCTTAAATTACCTCTGAACCCCACCTCTATCTTCAAATTGTGCCCTCTTGTTCTTGCACACCTCTTTTTTTACAGATGCTACCCTCTTGGACTTTGTTGATTCCCTTGAGGTACTTGAACGTTTCTATCATGTCCCCCCCTCTCCCTCCTTTCCTCGAGGCTATACATATTAAGCTCCTTTCGTCTCTCTTCATATGTCTTCCGGTGCAGACCCTGCACCATTTTAGTTGCCCTCCTCTGGACAGCTTCCATCCTGTCTCATGTCTTTATGGAGATTGGGTCTCCAGAACTGCACACAGTACTCAGATGGGGTCTCACCAGCTGTCTGTACAGAGGGATAATAACTTCTGTTTTCTACTGGTGATGCCTCTCCTATGCATCCCAGTATCCCCCAGCTCTCCTTGCTGCCCTCTCACATTGCTTGCCCACCTTTAGGTCATCTGATATGACTACCCCCAGGTCCCTTTCCATTTTTTGTTGTTGGTATCTCACCCCCATTGTGTACTCTTCCCTAGGTTTTGTTTGCCAGGTGCATTACCTCACTTCTTAGCATTGAATCTAAGCTGCCATACTTCTGACCATTCCTCTAACCTTGCCAAGTCCCTTCTCATCCTTTCCACCCCACCCTGTGCATCAACTCTGTTGCAGATCTTTGTGTCATCTGCAAAGAGACATACTTTTCCTTCCAGTCCCTCTGCAATGTCGCTTATAAAGACATTGAAGAGGACCGGTCCTAATACTGAACCCTGCGGTACCCTACTAGTATACCTCCTTTCTTAGCTTTAGAGCACCTGCTTGGCACAATGATCTTCTTCAGACGTCACTAATGAGACAAAGCTTGGCTCCTTCAAATCCAAACTGCACCTCCACATCCTGGCCCTAAGCAAATGTGATTGCAGCTAGGCAGTTTGCTCTGCATACTTTCATCACCTTCTCTCCTCCTGTCCTTCCCCCCGCCATAACCCTCACTGCTCCCCTCTCCACTGTAGCACTCACCTTGACTAAGTCTATTTCCTAATGGCTACCATACCACAATGTCTGTTTTAAGTGTCCTTTCTTGCTTATTCCACATGTAACCAAAGTTTTTTGTAACTACTTGTGGATTTGTAACCCCACACTCTAACCAACTTGCGTTTCGATTGCATATTTTTCTGTCTAACACGGAGCCTTTGTAAAAGAACCTCTGGTTCAAAGGTTAATGTAATCCTAGTATTTCAATAAATAAATTCAAACTTGATAATTCATTCATTTCATTAAACAGACACATGAAACTAAACAAACAAGTTTCACTGTGTTCATTATTGCCATGCCCAGTATTTCAATATGAGTTTAATTTTGTGGTTTTAACTCAATTTACAGAATGTCTGTTTCAGTTTCCTCCTCAAATATAAGGCAGTACAACTTCAACATAATTACTACACACCTTATAGTGTATGGTATGTGCTGTGGTATTGCAAAGTTGTTGATTTAACAGATATAACCAACATCGTGGAGGATCATTTCCTAAAATTTGTATTAACTGCAGGTGATGGTTTGAGACTGTTGGGCCAAAACTAGGGCAAACATTGTCTTTGCTAACCTTGCTCACTTCCACAATTAGGGCAACTGTAGTTCGCTGCCCACTTATTTTTAATATAATAGGATGAAATAAAAGCTTTAAAAAGTGCATTAAATGGGAACCTTCACTAATTTTCCAACCTTATGCACTGTACAGGTATGCTTCTGGGTTTGAGCTTTGGGCGCAAACTTTGCTTATGTATTTGTTTTCAGTGTTTATTTAAATTTTGTTTATTTAAAAGAGATTTGCCAGGAGGGACATACTGAGTCATAAAGCTTGTTTCCAGTTGTGTCCTGGGGAAGGGGGGAGGAAATAAGTGCATCAGAACAATTATAAAGCACAGCAGTACAATGAGACACAACAACGTGCAATAATACACAGTATCATAGGTGTAATTAATAACAATATAAGTTGATTTCATCAGGAGTGTGGGGAACCAGGCACTCTCAGGCTGTAACATCAGGAAACAGGGCAGGGGAGGAAGTGATAAATGAATCAGGTGAAGGTCACAGGAAGGAGCAACTGGAGTGGTCAATGAGAGGAGAGAGAGAGGAGGAAGGGAAGAGAGAGGAGAGAGAGGAGGGAAGAAAAGTGAGGAAGTCTGTTGGAGGAACAGAAGAGAAGGGGGAAATGGATTAGAGTTGGGAATTGCAAGTATTGAGGTGGGGTAGGGGGACAAAGTAATAGGGATAAAATAAGGGAAGGGGAAGGAGAAAAGAGAAGGAGTGGGGAGGTAGAAATGGATGAAAAGGAAGAATGGGAATGGGGTTGAGGTAGCAGTGGAGGGGAGTGAGGTGAGGATGAAAGGAGGGGAGGAGATAGAGAGAGAGGTTGGAGGGAGGGAGAATGGGGTAGTACAGGGTAGTAGTGGAGGGGAGTGAGATGAAGGATGAAAGAAAGGGGAAGATAAAGAGGGGAGAGGGTTGGAGAGAGGGAGGATGGGGTAGTAGTGGAGGGGAGTGAGGCGAAAGGTGAAAGGAGGGGGAGGAGATAGAGAGGGAGAGGGTTGGAAGGAGGAAGAATGGGGTAGTACGGGGTAGTAGTGGAGGTGAGTGAGGCAAGGGATGAAATGAAGGTGAGGAGATAGAGAGGGATGGAGGGAGGTAGGGATGGGGGATGGGGTAGTATTGGAGGGGAGTGAGGTGAGGGATGAAAGGAGGGGGAAGCGATAGAGAGGGAGAGGGTTGGAGGGTGGAAGGAAGGAAGGGAGGGGTTGAAATAAGGAGGAGGAGAGGACAAGTGCAGAGGTTGGAATAAGTAAGTAGTGGGTAGTTAAAAAAGGGGGAAACAGGGCATTGGGCTATGAGATTTGCAGGAGGGAGCTGTGTGGACTTTGAATAGCAAGGAAAGAGAGCATTTGGAGGAGGCAGATTGAAATGTTAGGGGAAGATAATTCCAGATATTAGGAAAGCAGAAAGGGAAGGCATTCTGCCATCAAGGGATTTACAAGAGGGGAGCAGTAGGGAGTGATAGCTTGAGTTATGGAGAAAGTAAGAGGAGGAGGACATGGGGGACAGAAGAGATCTGAGATAAGGGGGGAGTGAAGTCAGTCAAAATTTAGAAGGGGGGAGATCACGTGATGCTCATGGAGTGATGGCAGCAGCTTGAGGGTTCTCCGCTCCCTGCCACTCCAAATACGACTTCTGCAAGGGCTAACAGGGTGTACAAGTATTGGGACGTCAGCCAGACCCTGTGGGAATGGGTCCTGCATTATTTGGCGACATCGCTCATTTTTCGGGTATTCTAGGAGCCGATCCAAACGTCGGTGAATGTCCGCCCGCGATTAGGCAGCAACGTGCTCTTCTACTGCTCCCTGCCAGCACAAACCCCAATTTTGTTCACTATTACACACTGAACAGACTCTGGGACACTGATAGGAGTCTGTCAGCATTGGTTTTGTGGCATTTGGTGATAACGCTCGTTTTCGGATTCTTAAAGCAGCCAGTACTAGATCTGACAACTGCACGCCGGCAGTAAAGCTACAGCCTGTGGGCCTCTCTCTTCCTGTTAGCAAGAAATTTACTCTGCACCCAAAATCCTATATTTTACACTGCAAAGCTACCTGAATTGATACTGGGAAACTTTTGGGTCCATGTAAGAGTGGATTTTGGGGTAACCAGTGACAACTCTCGTTTTGGAAGATGCAGACAACTGATTCAGAATTGGAAGCCAAACGTCCACGTAGGGGCTCATCGCCTCTGCTCCAGGAACAAGAGCTAAAACCTGAGAAGATCTACAACGACCTTTCTACTATAAAAGAAGCTTTATTCAAACTTATAGAGGAAGTGGCAGAGATAAAACCAGCCTTGCACAGTTAGCGAGAAGGGTGACCGATGCTGAGGCCAGAATCTCATCTTTGGAGAGCTATGGATAAATCAGGCCCTAATATAGTGGAGTGTAAAAGAAATATTGTCAAATTAGAGGATCGTCTAGATGACCTGGAGGGCCATAACAGGCGTAATAATCTGGTCTGCTGGGCCTCCCAGAAGGTGAGGAAGGGCGAATACTATTCAGTTTCTACAGAAGCTTATTAAGAAATGTGGGCCCCTCACCAAATGGGCCGGAATATATTATAGAGAGGGTCATAGGGCCCTTAGAGCCAAACCTCCACCTTGAACCACGAGGCGGTTATTTTCAAACTTTTGAATTATTTGGACAGGAGTACATTTTAAATGGAGTGAGAAACTGGAGGTTTTCCAATGGGAGGGTAAGAAACTGCGTCTGGTGCCCGACTTAACCTGGAAGATGAGACAAGCTCGCGCCAGCTTCAAGCCGATTACGTCGAAGCTCTGGGCGGCAGGGATCCGGCACCATCTACTTTATCCCGTGAGTCTGGAGGTTACTTTCAAGGAAGGCCCGAAGAGGTTCAACTTGGCGGAAGAAGCACTCGACTCCCTGAGAACTTTGTTACCCGACTTGTTTCCCAAGGGATGAGAGATAAGTCTGACTATATGGACAGCGTATAGTAACTTTTTGTTTCTGCCAAGTTTGGTGACTAAGATTCTTGGATTGCTATTAATATTCATTATCTGATTTTGATTGGGGGTATTAGAGCAATATGTAATTCTGGAATGCCCAAAGATCAGTGACAAGTGGGGTTAGGTATTATGTCTGTTGTTGTGTGTGATACTTAACCCCTATACAGATGGGCAAGGGAGCCTTACCAGCTATATTACTGATATACCTTCGTTAGAAGTATTATAGTACTCTGGATCACAAATAGAGCACGGGGAGGGTCTTATATCAGTCCTTGTAGTTATAAAGTTAAGGTTAAAATTTTTATGAGGAGCCAGGCTACATTGTTTGCATTTACGCCTGGGAGAATACTTTTGTTCCCTTTTTTTGTGACACTTGTATTAATGGTGTTTGATGAATATAAAAAGTTTTCTTAATGGTAATTTATAGCTGGGGTACCTAATTAGTCATAAGGATCAAGTTAGAACCGAACTGCCAAGGGGTATAATGCTAGTTATGATTTTATGGCAGGCCGGACAGCCTTGCCTTGTTTACTCAATAGTTCTGCTAGATATAGTTTGTCCGGCCTTCGGTTTTGTAGGCCAAGACAGAGCCCTTTATAGGGACTAATGTTTGGTGTGCCATGGAATGGCTTATAATCTGATTTACTAGTGTCTGGAAGGATGGAGGTACTTAATGGCCTAATATATGATTTATTAGTTCAATGGTTGCATTATACCCCTTAATTTCTCTTTTTTTTGTTGGAGAAATTCTTGTCAATTAGTGTTTTACTACGTGACTTAACCATAGGCTTAAAGAGGGAGGTTAATTTTCTTTTAGTAGCCCAGCTCATAGATAGAGTCTGACACGATTATATACTCAATCATAACAATAATTGTGGCAGGGGTGGATATACCCATCTCTATGTAGCATCATGTACCGGAGAACGGGGTGTTGGCTTCAGGCCAGGAGGGTGAGTTATAAGTTATTTACAGGTATGTTACTATTTTGTTTAGGGGCTGGAGGAGCATTTCGGAAAGGTAAATTCTTTTTTGTTTCGAGGGAACTCGTATGGGGGGGAGGGGAGCAGCTATCCCAAGAGTTCTATGGTCTGTATAACAAATGGTAGATAGGTTGAATATAATTTCCTAGAATATCAAAGGAGGAAAGGATAATTGTAAAAAATTTGTTGTTCTAAATCACCTTGCCCGCTTGAAACCAGCAATAGTATTTTTACAAGAAACTCATGTTCTCGCTGACCGACTGGCCCATTTCAAGAAGAAGTGGGTGAATCAGGTCTTTGGAGCGGGATTTTCCTCCAATAGCCGGGGAGTAGCTATTTTAGTTGCTCGGGGGATTCCATTCACGCATTCTCAAATAATATCCGACCCACAAGGTCGATTTATATTTGTTTCGGGTAGTATTGGAGGGATTAATCTAGTCCTGGGTTCAGTATATGGGCCTAACCTAGATTCACCGGTTTTTTTTACACAGTTAGGATTGACCTTGGCTTCTTTTGGGAATGTCCCAATAATCATAGGTGGGGACTGGAATTTAGTTCAGGCTAACCAACTACACAGATCACATTGTAAAGGCTCTTCCCTCTCTTCAGCTCAGAAGGCCTTACAGGAGCTTATGTTATCAATAGGTCTAATAGATCCCTGGCGTACCCTCAACCCTAGCCTCCGTGAGTATACATTTTCTTCTGCAGGGCATAAATCACACTCGAGATTAGATTTTTTTTTGGTCAGCCAGTTTAGTTTGTCTTGGGTGCTGGATGCTGCAATTTTGCCCCGTGTAATCTCTGACCATTCACCTATAAGGATTATATGTTCTCTACCACTTCTACCAAATAGGTCAAACTCATGGTCATTAAATAACAGTATTTTAAAAGAATCCAAGACATTAGCCAGCTTTAAATTGTTCTTAGAAAGCTCTATTGCCAGTAATTGGGGTTCCATTAATGCCATTGACCAAACGTGGGTGGCTCTTAAGTCTGTGTGGCGTGGCGAGTTAATACGCTTAGCAACCGTCCTCAAGATGACGTCAAGGACACTACTGGACACATGTTTAAAGGAGATAAAGGAATTAGAAAAATTAAATGATAATCAAAGAACGGAAGAACAAGAAAATAAACTAATTTTTCTAAGAAATCGGTATGCGGACATGCAGAGAGAGAAAGTCATTAGTTTAGCCTCCAGAGTCAAGGCTTTATACCTGGGACAGGGTAGTAGGGCAGGGAGGCTGCTGGCTTGGCAGTTAAAACAGAAATGTTCGGCAAGGTGGGTGACTGCTCTTAACCACCCTGAATCAGGGCAAGTGATCATGGATCCGGCTGAAATACTAGGTATCTTTAAGTCCTTTTATCAAAAGCTTTATACAAGCCAGCAGCCCCCCACCCAGGTATTAGATGAGACCCAAGAGTTTTTAGAAACCATTCCGTTACTGAAACTGTCAAAAGATGTTGGTCCTCAATTGATAGCTCCCATTTCTGTGGAAGAAATAGAAAATGTTATTGATTCATTTTGCTCAGACAAAGCGCCTGGCCCGGACGGATTTTCAGCTTTCTTTTATCAGCAATTTAAAAATATTCTTGCACCTTTATTGCAGGAGTTATTTTCTTTCTGGTGTGATCAAGGGATCAGGGACCAGACACCATTTGAGGCTAAGATTATTTTGTTGCCAAAACCAGGCAAGCCCACTGATGAAGTGGGTAGCTATAGGCCGATTTCATTGCTAATCCTGGATGTTAAAATTTTTGCTAAAATACTGGCCAACAGATTAAAACGAGTTTGGCGGACTTTATTGAGCCCAGAGCAAGCTGGTTTTGTGGAGGGTTGCTCCTCAGCTGATCATTTTCGTAAGTTGTTTTACCTGGTTTCTGAGTCTGTGGACCCTGCGTTGGAGGCGTCATTAGTTTCTTTAGATGCAGAGAAAGCTTTTGACAGGGTGGAATGGGCTTTCATGTTCACTACCCTGTCAAAGCTAGGCCTTCCAGATAGATTTATTCACATGGTTCGTATTTTATATTCTTGCCCTGTAGCTAAAATCCAATGTAACAACTTAATTTCTGAGGCCTTTCCCCTCTCTAGAGGTACTCGGCAGGGTTGCCCTTTATCACCATACCTTTTTAATTTATACATTGAACCATTGATTCGTTCCATCAAGTCCAATAGAGAGGTGAAGGGGCTAAGGATTGGAGGCACTGAGTTTAAACTATCTGCATTTGCAGATGACTTACTGTTACACATTTCAGGCACTACTTCTTCCCTTCCTAAAGCTCTTGATTTAATCGATAAGTTCAGTAGGTGTTCAGGGTATAATCTGAACAAGGCCAAAACGTCAGTCTATGCTTTGTCCCCCATTTCTTCTTAGAAGCTGGTGCTTCTCTCTGGGACTTTGTTGGCAAATCAAATCAATAACCTATTTGGGGATTCAAATATCTAAGAGTTTAGAGAACTTAATTGATTTAAATCTTAAACCGTTAGTTAAAACTATCAAGGAAGATTTGGTTAGATGGTCTAAGCTCCCGCTGACTTTTTCGGGAAGAGTCAATACGATAAAAATGATGGTTATGCCCAAACTTTTTTATACTCTAGCTAATTTAAATGTTTACTTGCCAAAGTCTTTTATCAAGCCGTTATTTCAACAATGTGTGGCTTTCCTATGGAATGGGAAACCCCTAGAAGGAGTTACCTCAAACTTACTCGGCAGCGCACTCGGAGGCTCCAATGCAGGACTTTTATGCTTATTACCTTCGATTCACTTGGCGGTCGAGGTGTGCCTGGGCGTCTGACGAGGACCCAACATACCTCTGGCCTTCATTTAGGTTGTTTATTTGTTAATGGCCTTAAGCTGGATTTAGAGTCTTTACTTTATGTCTCATGGGCTAAAATTCCAAAGAGAGTGAGGGATACCCCGTTAGGATGGGATATTAAAGCCTTGCAACAGTTTTACGCGAAATTTCAAATCTCACAACGATATGATTTATCCCAACCTATAGTAGGAAATCCGAATTTGATCATTGGGAAACAACCTATATCTAGACGGGGAATTGAAGGGGAAATGAAGTGGTGGGTTAAGGATCTCTTTCAGAATAACAGGCTTCTTTCACTTCAGGCTCTGGCGGAGAAATTGGGAGGTAAATGTCAATCCTACCTAAAACTAAGTCAAATTTTAAGCTGCGTTAAGTCGTATTTTGGTAAGAGGCTGGGGCAAGATATTTTGGGACCTATGTTTGTGGAGTTGAAAGGGTTTATGCAAGCGGGCAAGGTGATATCAAAAATTTATAAGTATATAATAGACAAAGAGTCTTTGAAAGTGTCACCAGTTCCGATACACTGGGAATTAAATCTGTCCTTGGGTAAATCAGCAGAAACTTGGGAAAAGGCTTGGGTCGATATCTATAAATTTATCAAGCAGGATAGATTAAGAGAAGTTCAATTTAAGTTACTTCATAATCTATATTTTTCACCAGCTAAGCTTTCAAGGATGAGTAGTCGCTTCACAGCGAATTGTACTGAGTGTAATGATTTTCTGGCTACCAGCTACCACAAGTTTTGGACCTGCCCCAAAGTGGTGGGTTTGTGGCATTTGGTGAAGCAAAGATTGGTCAATTTTATGATCTGGACAGGTTCTTCACTCCAGAGGCTTGTATATTTGGTGTGTTTGATAAAATCCATAGCAAGTTAACTAAATATCGATTAGCTATGGTAGCAGCGGTAACTAAATTGATAATTCTACGCCACTGGAGAGGGGATTGGTCTCCTTCGTGTGTGGAGTGGTGGGAGGAGTTTATGAGTGCATTGAATGCAGAAAGATAAGTTCTTTCTTTCTATAATGCTTCACCAATATTTCTACATTGTTGGGGGAAGCTATTCCAATGTTTGAAGGATAGGTACGGGTATTAGTATTAAAGCTCATAATACTCGCTTCTAATTATTGGAAGGATATCGACCACAGTTTGGCACATTATTTGGGTGAATCCTCTCCTCCATGGTACCTCCTTTTGAAGACTTAGTTAAACTACTTATAATTGTGTCTTACTTTGTTTGTTTTCTGAGGTTACATTATGATTACATTCATTATATATGGAGTCAGCCACAGGGATAGCTGCCAGGGGTGGGGGGCGGGGCTAGGATAGGTACTTTTTTTCCCTTTTATTTTGGTGGGGGTTTTAGGGGTCTTGTTCTGCTTTGTTATTTTTTTTATGGAGCCTCTGTATTATGTATTTGTTTGGTATATATGTTATGTTTGATAAATTTCAATAAAGCTTGGTTATTTGCAAAAAAATTTAGAAGGGAAGGCAGTGCAGTGGGTTAGACAGCAATCTTCTGGGGGAGAGGGAGAGAACAGAGTACAGAGAGCAGCAGTGAGTGCAAGGAGGGCAGGCCAAGGCAAAATAGCAGGAGTAGAATAGGGGGTCCAGTCTGGCCAAGGTGGACTTTGGTGCAGCACCATAGACAATGTCGCCATAATCAACAATGCGGAGGATCATCTTAGAGATGATATCTCAGTGAGCAGGTTAAAGGAATGCAGCTTTTGTTCCTGTATAGGTCACTGAGCATGGGGTGGAGTTTTCTATGAATGGCTTCTACATCTTGAGAGAAGCCAAGATGTTGGACAAGCCAGACACCAAGGTATTTAAATAAGGGTACGTTGTCAATTGTATCCCCCATCTAGGGTGTAGAAGGTGGGGTAGGAGGGGAGCCTAGAAAGCCTATGTCTAGTGCCGAAGCACATGGAGGCCATTTTCTTACATTTAGGGATCATTGATTTGACCTGAACCATTTCTGGACAGTGTCAAAATCAAGTTGAAACCTGGATGTTAACTCTGATGGAGAAGACCAAGATGCAAACAGGATCATGTCATCTGCATACATGTGGATGGAAGTAGAGGAGCAGGCATGGGGAGGTCTTTTAGGAATATGGATAACAGCAACAAGGCCAAGAATGGAGCCTTGGAGGATGCCTGTGTGGATGCGGAGGGGGAGGATAGTGATTCTTGAATTCTCACTGATTGAGTTCTTCTTTCTAGGTGGGAGCTGAACCAGTTGGCTGCCAAGTCTGAGAGACCCGCTAACTTGATATTGTCAAGGAGATGAGAGTGTGAGACTGTGTTGAAAGCTTTTGGTAGATCAACAAAGATGGCAACAGTGAGGTGGCCTTGGTTTATGCCAGTATGGATGAAGTCAGTGAGCCTGAGGAAAAAGGAAGTGGTGGAGTGGTGTTTGTGAAAGACAGACTGGAAGGGGGTGAAGAAAGAGGAGGAGTCAAGGAAGGGGGAGATTTGAGAACTAGGTGTTCTTGTAGTTTGGATATGTTTGTAAGGAGAGATATGGGGCAGAAGATGACACGAGAGGAGGAGTCACCACCTTTAGGGAAGGGGATGACTGTTGCATGCTTCCAGGAGTCTGGGACTGAGGCAAGAGAGAATGAGAGATTGAGAACAGAGGAGATGGGAAAGGCAATGGCAGGTGCAAAGAGTTGAGGGAGCTTGGGGTCAGGCCTATCAGGGCACCTGCCTTTCATAGGGTTGAGGGCCAGGAGGGCATTTAGAGAGGAAGTTGGGGTAACTGGCAAGAAGGAGAAGGGAGGTAATTGGAGGTCATGGGGGAGGTAGGGAGTGGAAGGTGGTGGGGAAAGCAGATAGGAGTGAGGAAGCACAGGTGGTGAAGTAGGAGTTGAAAGCTGAGGCAGCAGACGGAGGGTGGGAAATGGTAGAGTTACTCACCTTGTGGATCGGAGAAGGGGACTGGGCAGTGGGGGAGAATAGGGCATATATATATAAACTGTCTGTTCTATGAACATCCTTATCACTCCAAATTTGTGCAATATCTGAGCATAGAATGTCTGCTCCTGTAGCTGCCCTTATTAGGTTCACAATCATGTCCCTTAATTCAGGATAGGACCAGTTGTGTACCACATTAAAACCATATAAAGCTAAAATTGCACATTCACAAATATCCAATTTTTCCCTAGTAAAATTCACCTCAGGGTAATTGCAATGTAAACTCTCAGCTTCCCCAATTAAGCCAAGTTTCCTTTGTGCTGAGCTCCTGTCTGACACTAGAACTTTACTGCAGCTTAAGCAATCAGTTTCCAACTGGTCAGAGTTTGACCCAGAATTACCCAAAGAGACTGCTTCACCTTCTGTTATTGGAACTTATCTTCTTTCATTATGTTCTCCTACAATTGTCTTTTCTTGAGAGATAAAATGACCTTGTTTTGCTAGACCTCCAGTTCCGGTGCAACCTGAATGGTGGCTTAGCCTTGCTACTCTCCCTCACCAGGTCGCTACATATGCTGTATCCTCTGCCATCTGATCAAAAGTCTCACCCTAGTACACTCCTTTCAAGTTGGTGAAGCACTCCGGAGATGGAAAAATCAAAAAAATAAAAGGAATGGGTACCCTGAACCGATATTCTACGAGACAACTGACTACATGGCCTACGAGCCCTGCCATGTCGCGTTCCTGCATGCACACGGTCTCTGCCAGTGAAGAGGACTCTGGCTCAGATTCTAATTCAAATTCAGCCTCAACATTCACTTAAGTGGATGGGAACCTCATGCTGAAGATTTTATAAGGAATTGATGCAAAGATTTCTGGCCTGCAGACTGACTTCAAAAAACTTGAGACCCGGACCACCGCAGTAGAGACACACCTGTACTTGATGCAAAATGAACATATTGCTTACGGTCGTTCATTAGCTTATCTACATTTGCAGGAAAAAGAGCTTACCCTCTGAGCGGAGGATGCGGAGGCAAGAGCATGGAGACAGAACATTCGTATCTCGGGTTTTGCTGAGGGCTGCGAACACACCGACATGGCTACTTTCATAGATTCCTGGCTACACTAGGAACTGGACCTGCCAGAGGACTTTTCATTGAAAGTCGAACAGGCGCATTGTACAATAGCACCTAAGCTCAAACCTGGAGCTCCACCATGAGAAATTCTAGTTCGATTTCTAAAGTATAGCACAAAAGAAAAAATCCTAAAGCTTGCCTAGGACAAGAAAAATCTCAACATCGATGGCCAGTGGGTTTATATTGATCAAGACCTCCCACTGCACATGATGGTGAAACGGAAAAGGGTTCTGACAACAGTTAAAGCCCTCAGAGAAAAGGGCTTTAAGGCATTTTTGCGGTATCCAGCTAGTCTTTGGCTACAAGACTCCGAGGGGATTCAAGTGTTCAAATTCCTCCTGCAGGCAACATCTAAAATGACTGCACTAAACATCCCAATACTGGACATCAGTGAGGAAATAACTGACCAAGAGATTGCAGATAGGTTATGGCAGTTAGCCCCAGGAGCAAGGAAACCAGACAAGTGACGTGTGGATACTTTACTCCCTCTGCATGTGGACATTACTAAGTGGTTGCTACCTAAACACACCAACAGATGAAATTTCCTCGGAGAGGGGGGTTTCTTGTCCTTTTACCTGCTACTAGATTGTGATCTCCACGGACTGATAGAGTATCACTTG
The DNA here is from genome assembly GCA_016271365.2 of Neoceratodus forsteri. NCBI lineage: Eukaryota > Metazoa > Chordata > Ceratodontiformes > Ceratodontidae > Neoceratodus > Neoceratodus forsteri. Next base: position 16,318,932 of record CM028129.1, on the reverse strand, counting down.
GTGGTGTTGAATATTGACCCTCTGATGGTGCCACGGATGCTCCTCATATGGTACCTCCTGGAATGGTATTGTGTGTGGCTGGGGACTGGAACGAGTTGTCAGAGCGTAGTTTCAAAGGGACGGATTCTGCAGTTACACCATCATGATAGCCCCTCTCACTATGTCTTCTCCCTGTGCGCCACCAGCACGAAAATTTGAACGTTCTCCCTGGTTCAGAAACAACAGAATTACTATCCATTGGAGGATTCTGGTGCTCTAAATTATTTGCAAGTTTTTTCCCCTCTTTATGGATTGTTGTTTGTAAAGATGAGTCCCGCGCTCAGAAGGTGGCTCATGGCAATGATTTATTGCAAGGCTACAAGATCATTGGACTGTAAGGGACACTGCCAATGTACTTATAGATTTTCATTCTCTTTATGTTTCCATTTTGATTGTACATTTTGCTGTCAGTTTGTTTGTTTACTGAACCAGACACTGAGCCTGTGTGAACAGAGATGCTAGATTGCCCAATAAGACCACTGGTTGACATAATTATACAGCTGGATAAGTCTGGATTGGTTATTCCATGTACACAGATGGCCAGATGGACAAATTACTAAAGCTATTTGATCTGCATTTTATTTTGTTCATGGATCTGGACACCGGCGTTGGGGTAACACTTGAGGGTTCGTGGCTCATTTTATATTTTATATGCCACGCTTTATATGGATGGCTTGGATTATGTAGTTTATATGACTGGTTTGACCTGGTGGGGGGATTCGTGGTCACCCTGCCTAGATATTGATTGAGTCACAGAGGAGGAGGGTTAGAAGCTTTGGTGTAGGTCGGAGACTCTGTCTCAGCACAGATAGCACTTTAATCCTCTCTTTCTCTTGGCTTTCGAGAGACAATTCCCTCACTTGCTCCCCATCACTGTGTGGTTAGGGGAGCCACTCACAGGGCTCCGTGAGTGACATGTTAATTGCTCAGGGGTAATTTATGTCCTTGGGTCACTTTCAAGTTGGTTTACATGTTCTCCCTGTAGTTTTAAACAAGGTAAATTGGTTATATCTATTCTGTTCTACCTACTTTAAGGGGTCTTTATCTTTAATCTCTATAGGCTTGGGGGGGCTCGGGGGGAGGGTGTAAGTGGGGAATGAAGTTTGAATTAGAATGTCACAATGGGTACGCTTAATATCTTTATGATAAATGTAAAGGGCATCAACAATGTGGTGAAACATGCCAAAATTCTTCAGGAGTTATGAAGGGTGGGATGCGATATTGCATGTTTACAGGAGACCAAACTATCCAAGGGCGAACACGAGAAACTGCGCAGGATGTGGGTTGGAGTGGTCTATGCAGACTTCCACTCCACATCAGCCAGGGCTGGAACTGTTATACTGATTAAAAGGGGCCTACCATTGCGGGTAACAGGAGTTCAGACAGAGGGTAATGGCCTATGGGTTATCCTTTCTGGGGAACTGAGGGGCAGGCCTATTAATATAGTTTCGGTGTATGCACCTACCCCCTCATCCGATCCCTTTTTCACTTTCCTGTTTGATCATATAGCCCAGTTACCTCCTGCAGAATTGTGTTTATTAGGGGATTGGAATGTTGTGTAAAATTGTATATTAGAGAAGAATCCACCACAAAAGGGAGGGCCCACCAACACCTCCAGGCATCTTCGGACTCTGATAGAGGAACGGGGAATGCTGGACGTTTGGAGGTGGCAGTATCCCACTACCTGAGATTACACCTTTTTCACTCCAGCTTCTCAGACATATTCCAGACTGGATGAAATTTATACCTTGAAACAAGGGATTCGTTATTTTAAAACAGTGGTTATTAAACGGGTCACCTTCTCTGACCATTTGATGGTTCAGGCACAGATTTGCTGGGATCAGGAGAGGGGTGGAGATAAGACCCAGTATTGAATAATGAGGTGATTTTTTGACAGACTATTAAAGATGCCATCGGTCATTATGTAAGGGAAAATAGGGAGACAGATTCAGCCCTGAAGTATAACTGCGATGGCCTGAAATCTGTGCTTCTAGGAAAGTTTATTAGCTATTCAGCTTATTTGAATAAACAATACCAAGCCAACATAGTTAAAAGCTTAGAAGAAATCTCCACCTTAGAGGCAAAGCATAAAACATCTCAAGATAAAGATGTATGGGCCAAGTTTAGAACTGCAAGGGATTCACCGGACCAATTGTTGACACACCGAGCTTTAAACTCATTGCAGTTTACAAATCAAAAGTATTATGAAGGAGAGAGAGCTGGCAAATTGTTGGCCCTCAGGCTCAAGAAACAACAGGCTGATAGATATATTACCAAAATTAATTCAGTAATGGATCCCCCGAGACTGGTCACCCAACCCAAGGAGATAGCCAAAGAATTTGCTTCATACTATGCTAAGCTATACCAGGAGGAAAGGGGCAACAACCATACCCAAGATATAACTCGATTTCTTGAATGAGTTGAACTTCCCACACTGACAGAGGACCAGAAGGCTGCCTTTGAGTGTCTGTTCTCAGTAGCTGATATTCTTTCGGTGATTAGGTCTTTACCAAGCGGAAAATCCCCAGGACCAGATGGATTTTAGGCAGAATTTTTTAAACAGTTTGCCTCTGAACTCACACCCTTATTAGCAGGGACACTGGTTTACCGGGATTGAGAAAGGGCATATTCCATTTTGCACATTGTAAAAAATGGTATTGTCACCGGTGTCTGCTAAGCCAAAATCCAGTTTTACCGTTGTTTGGTTTTGTGTACTTCATTTAACAATTTTTAACTCTGCTATTATGCATTTTAGCAATTTTGACCTCCACTATTACACATCCTTCCATCCTTGTACCAATTTAAAGTTATTTTAGGTACAAGATGTGATGGCAGCAGCAACACTACAGCCCCCATCCCTAAGGTGTGATGGAAGCAGCAGCAGCAGTAGTAGTATGGCCCCCATCCCTCAGGTGTGATGGCAGCAGTACTATGGTCATCATTCCTCATGTCTGATGGCAGTATCAGCACTATGGCCCCCATCCCTCAGGTGGAACAGCAACAGGCCTACATTCCCCGTCCACCAGTGGTGATGGCAGAAGCACTACCACCCCCACCCCTTCGGTGTGATGGCAGTAGCAACAATACAGTATACATCCCTCTGGGGTGATGGCAGTAGTGACAGCACTATGATCCCCTTTCTTCAACACTCACACTCCACATGCACAAGTTACAAATGACTTGATCTCTTTGCTTGTTAGAACTCAGACGTGAATTAATCTGAACCATCACCGCTAAGGTGGACTACCTTTGTTTTTTCCTATCTACAATTTAACTGCCTGAATTGTATATCTGCCTGTGACACTGTTGACCAGGGTTAGGGAACAGACTTGGGTGTTGGAGGACCAACTGGTGGGTGAAGGCTTGAGTGTCCAATGACCACTCCCCTTCTCCTGAGAGGGAGGGTGGGTTCACGGCTCAGCATTTGCTGGCCCATGGTGGAAGCCAGAGGCATGACAACACATCAATTCTCAATGCGGGAGGAGTGTGATGGATGTCGGCTTGTGCCTTGACATCAAGTAGCCTGTCAAGTTCCCAAGAAAATGGGAAAACACCCACTGGCCAACCGAAGGATGGCTGCTGGTCCTGCCATACACCAGAAGCTCCAGACATGTGTCTGTTCTGACCCCCGACATGCCCAGGATACACAGGAAGCTCTTTGGGGCAATTCTCCTCCCCTGGTAGCCTCCCACATGGGTAGGGGCCCACTCAATGAAGGGTTACTTTGGGTTACCTGGTAGCACAGCAGTAAGGGTCAGTGGATAGTGGTCGGGACTCAGCAGCGGTGGTAGGGGGCCTTGGCAGGCCTGAAGAAGTGGATGGCCAAGGGGTAGGAGGAGCAAAAAAAAAACTGCTTGAATTTGCTTCTTTGAAATAAAGTTGAAATAAAGTGTTTTCACCTCAAAAATCCACAAGTGATTAGTGGAGGACCTTCAAATGGATTCATGCATCTCCCAGACATGTGGATGCTTTTTTTTTTCCTACTTGGTGTCCATTAAAAGGGTGTCTCCCAGTTTTCATGTCTTTGTTCAGATGTGAATTGAGCACTACTCTGCCCACTAGCATCCTACAGCCCCTGGGGTCTTACCTTCTGTATGCCACTGAATGTGCTTTCAAAATCCACTGGCCAAACATAAGTACTCTTAAATACTTAACATTTGCTTTTTGTTGAAGCAGTCTATCAGAAAACATTTTGTTGTCACAGAGACAAAACCAGCAGGTGGGAGAAAAGGTGCAAATGATCCAGTTCACCTAAATGGGGTGCTAACTGTGAAGTCTTTTCATAAGTAGTAAGGCAGTTTCTTCCTTGTGAACATACTTTCATTCAGACTAATTTTCATTCAAACAACTGAGGATTTTGATGGCCCTACTGATTATAAACTTGAATAAGTTAGTTGGTAACAGTGATCCTGCGTTTAACAATCTACAACCTAGATGCTTATATGCAAAGAATACAATAAAAACCTGACTAAAATCTAAAAACAAGCTTATAAAATGTATCTGATATTTATCTTTACCTATACAAAATCACTGCAGCCCAAGAAAAACTCAAGTAAATTACATGGTACCCTGACTACTATTCTATGATGTAGTAAACATATATTGGTATTTTTTTTATATTCTTTGTAAAGCAGGTAAGGCCCACTAGGCAGAACTGTCCGTTTTAAGGAGTGACCTAGAAGCACTTGGGAGGTTAAGTGACTTGCTTGGATGCAAGTGGAGGTTGTGGTACTCAAACCCAAGTCTGCTGGATGTACCCAGTTCAATCACTATTTGTTACCCTAACCACTAAACATGGGTGGTTAAACTGAATGGCTGCTTACAAAGCAGTGCGGGTGATTTCTTTACTGTTTCTATACGCAGCAAAGCAGAAAGAATGCAAGTACAGCAGCATTCATTTTAGGATGCTGAAATCTGGGTCATTACTACGCTGCAGTAGCACTGTTGCTTGCAATGCCAGTGACCCAGGGTCAGAAGCAAACCTCGGGTTGCTGGAGATCTGGCCAGGGGAGTAGGATTGAGCACCTGGGGACTGCTCTCTCCTCTGGGAGGGTGGGCTGCAGGTCCTGCTCTTACCACCACCACCGTGTGACCACAGGTGGTGGTGCAATGGTGCTGCAGAGTGATCAGGAGGGGAGGACGCTAGCCAGGATCTGGAGCAGTGGCATGTCTCTATGTGACCTACCTCCTTGGATCTCTACTGCCTGTGCCCTCAGGGACAGAGACCAGAAAACCAGGAACAATCACCCCACATTGGCCACTGGCAGAAGAGACCCAGGTGCCCCAGACTTCATAACCAGGCTCCATGAAGGACCCACTGGGCTGCCCAATGCACACTAAGGGAGTGTGGAGGGGTGACCTAGGGTCCCCTCCCTTCCCACCTGGGGGGATACAACCCAGGCAGGATAGGGGCAGGCCCACAGAAGCTCCTGAGCATCACCTGGGGGTGAAGCTAGGAGATACCGATGCTGTGAGAAGGGGACATAGAAAGAGAAAATAAAAAATTTTTAAAAAGATACTGAAATCTTAGAGATTCTGTGCAGTGACATGCACTCCGTGAGGCACCGGTACAAGAATTCAAAATCCGCAAACCAAGCAGGATTCCGTGATTGTTACCGGTGTTACCGGTAAAAATGGAAAACCAGGGTCCCTGCTTATTAGCTAAGGTCTGTAATTCAGCCCACGAATTGGGAGCAGCTCCAGACTCCTGAGGAGAAGATCATATTTCCCTAATCCCTAAACAGGGTAAACACCCAGCAGATTGTGGGGGTTAGCATCCAATATAGAATGAGAAGAGATCTGGATAAACTAGCAAAATGGTAGGAAGAGTGGCAACTGGGGTTTAATGCAAAGAAGTGCAAGATCGTGCACATATGGAAGAGAAACCCTGAAGCCACCTATAGGCTGGGAGGGGAGTTGCTGGCGGTCACAAGGGAAGAAAGAGACTTGGGCATCATCATCACTGATGACCTGAAATCATCCAAGCATACCACATACCACATGGTCCTTGTAGGTGATAGACTGATCCAGAGTTAGGCTTAAGTATTTTAGGGAGGGAACTACATTAATGCTTTTGCCAGAGAGTGTGGTTAGTTGGAGGGATGAGGACCTGTCAAGTCCCAGTGATCTTGGCCCGAATAGCATTGCTTTGGTTTTGTCTGCATTAAGTACATTCTGTTCTCACACAGCCATGTCTCTAGGGATGTGAGGTCCTTTTGGAGGAGTGGACCAAGAGCGGCCACATTGCCCAAGGGTCGGTAGATGATAGTGTCATCAGCGTACTGTACAACCGAGCTCTCCTCACAGTAGGTACTTAATTCGTTGGTAAATAGGGAGAATAGGAGGGGACCTAGTATTGAACCCTGAGGTACTCCCTGTTTTAGAGGTAGTGGCTCTGACATGGCCCCCTTCCATGTGACCCTCTGTGTCAGCCTGATAAATAACTCCCAAACCACTTGAGGGCATGGGGGTCTAGGCCCACATTGTGCAGCTTCTGTAGCAGAAGATTGTGGTCGACAAGCTCAAATGCCTTGGACAGGTATATAAAGACTGCACTTGTGGGTATCCCTTTGTCCATTGCCCTGAGCACTTCATCCGAGAAGTTAATGAGGGCAGTGTCAGTACCGTGGTTTGGTCTGAATCCATGCTGAGAGGGAGCAAGGAGCTGATGAGCTTCCAAGTAGTCCCGGAGTTAGTTGTAGATTAGCCTTTCTTGCAACTTGGCAAATGTGCAGAGAAGGGAGATCGGCCTATAGTTGGTTAGTTTTTCCTTGAGTCCACCTTTGTGGATAGGGACTACATTGGCATGTTTCCACTGGTCAGGGACTGCTCCTTCCTTCAGTGATCTGTTAAGGAGCATGGATAAGGAGGTGGCTCCAGCCTTGAGTAGCCGAGGGTTGATCCCATCTGGTTCCCCCCATCCTTTAGGTTTCAGCGTCTTTAGGAGGGTTAGGACCTCAGTGCACTTTGCCAGTCTCAGGTTGATAGAGGGTTGTTCAAAGTGTGTTGCTTCAGCTGAGCCTGGGGCCAAAGTCAGGGAAGATTGGCCAGTTTTGTAGGCCTCCAGATCTGTGAAGTGGTTGTTAAGGGCAGCCGATATTAGAGAAGAGTCAGTAGTGAGCTGACCGTTGATCTCCATGGGGTTGGATTCAGTCTTTTTGCTGCCCTTAATCAGGTCATTGACATGATTCCAGAATTGCTTAGGGTTGCTTAAGCTAGTTTTCTGGAGGTGTGTGATGTACTCTCTTTTAGCAAGTTTAATGGCTCTCTTGGCTTTGTTTCTTAGGACTTTGTATTCCACAAGATCTGCCGGGAGGGTGGAGAGCCTGAACTTCTTCCAGGCTTTGTCCCGAGTAGTCATTAGAGCTTTGAGGGATGGAGAGATCCACTTGTAACAGCTGCCTTTCGCCCTCAGTCTCTTCATAGGAGCGAAGAGGTTGTCAGCTGTGCTTAGTAAGTCCTGAAAGTATTCCAAGGCCTCAGCCAGAGTTAGGAGGAGTGTTTTATGGGGCTCCAGTCCCGGCTACTTAGGTAGTGATTGAATTGTACTTCCGAGAATTTGGTGTAGTCTCAGGCAGTAAGGATTCTTGGCTGGACCTTGGGTGCTCTGTTCTTCTATATACAGAAAATCGGGTAGTGGTCACTCAAGGAGTCTGCCATTGTGCCAGCACTCTGGATGTTTGCAGGGTTTGACACCAGAGCCCAGTCCAGGGTGGTGTGATTCCCAGTTTTGTAATTCAGTCTGGTCAGTTCAGAGATGACCTGCGTCAGACCTGCTTCATGGGTCAGAGACATCGAGGCATGGCCAGGGTCCTGGGCCCAGTTGAGGTTGAAGTCGCCCAAAATGAGTAGCTCCCTAGCTACCTCTTGGGCCAGTGCATTTGTGATGGCTTCGAGTGATTGGAGGGCAGACTTTGGTGGGTGATAGACATGACCTATTGTTAGTTGCTTGGTGTGTCCTAGGGTTATGCGGATCAATATACCTTCACCCTCAGCAGGGAGACTTCCCTGCAGGGTTAGAGGTAACACGGTGAGGTCAGTCTTTGTATAGATTAGCACCCCACCCCCTTTTTTGGATTCTCTGTCCTTGCGGTAGGTGCTATAGCCCAGTGCTTGTATCTCGTGATCAAGGATGTGGGCTTTTAACCAGGTTTCAGAGATGGCTAGGACTTCAGGCTTGTAGATCTCTATTTTTTATTATAGATTTTTATGCCCTGACCAGTCACCTGTCTTGCAGCAATGTACCCCTAATCAAGGATAGACCCGTAATGAGGCTGAGGCAGTCATTCCTATGGCAGCTGGCTGGTTTCTCCCCATGTTTTTATCCTGTACCTCCCTCTGCCCCATGGCATGAGCAAGAGCCATTTTGACATTGTGTGTTCACAGTCCTCTGTGTGTGTGTGTGTGTGTGTGTGTGTATGTGTATAGCTGTGGCACCAGAACCTGCCACCAGCCTTCGCTGGGTGGAACAGCATTGCGACGTGGCAGCTGCTTCTGTGACACAGCACCCAGGTCTGTACCCGGACCTGGGTTGCCTGCATGCTGGGCCGTGGGCGTGGGGGGGCATAACATCTGATCGCTTGATGCTTCCGTTCCTCCCAGCTGTAGAAGCAGGGCCTCACTTCCCTCAAGACTTTGCTACTCCATAGCAATATTCCAGCAAAGTAAATTCTATCCCAGGTTGAACTGAGCTATGAAGCTAACCTTAGGCCTTTGTTTGCTGGGGGCAGAGGGATCAAGGGTCCCAGAGAATGTTGTCCCACTCCGGGGAGGGACGCTGTGCACCATTGCTGTGCTAGCACCACCTGGCTGACCCCACGTTTCGTTACAGGCAGTAGTACTTTTGGTGATGGGGTGATGTTGGCCGATGCCGCGCAGCCACTCACTCAATGTATGGGTTTGTGTATGGCATCACTTTGGCCAGCATCGCACAGGAAGGGGATGGGAACAGCAAAATGGCCCTGACAGCTGTGTATGACAGACCCTGGTGTACGAGTCCTGCACCTCTGCCACATGACGAGGATGCTGTTGGGGGTACAACAGGGTGCAGGAAAACACTATTTTTAAGCGAAAAAGATGTTCCAGGACTAGAGGGCATGGGATGAAGTTGGAGGGAGGACGATTCAGAGGAAACATGAGAAAGAATTTCTTCACAGAACAGGTGGTGGACAAGTGGAACACCCTGCCAGAGGAAGTGGTGGGGGCTGAAACAATCACGGGATTTAAGAATGCATGGGATAGACATAAAGGAATTCTAGAGGTCAGGGGTAAGGGGCAACAGACTTCTAGGAAAACAAACTGAACTTACAAGCTCAAATGGGCAGACTGGGTGGGCCATAGGCCCTTATCTGCCGACACTGTCTATGTATCTATGTATCTATGTATCTAAAGCAGTAGGTAAGGCTAGGGGGATGTTGGGGTGTATTAGTAGGGGTATCACAAGTCAGAAGAGGAGGTAATAATCCCTCTTTACAAGACACTGGTTAGTCCCCATCTGGAGTACTGCATGCAGTACTGGAGGCCGCACCTTCACATGGACATTAACCAAATTGAGGCAGTCCAGAGAAGGGTAACCAAAATGGTGCAGCGACTTCATCAGAAAACATATGAGGACATATTAATGGAGCTCAATATGTATACCCTAGAGCAAAGGAGGGAGAGAGGTGATATGATCGAAACATTCAAATGCCTTAAGGGCATTAACAAGGTGAATGAGTCTAACATGTTTCAATATAAGAAAAATAGCAGGACAAGAGGACATAGCATGAGATTAGAGGGAGGCCAATTAAGGGATAATGTGAGGAAGTTCTTTTTCTCAGAAAGGATGGTTGGATGCATGGAGTGGCCTACCTCAGGAAGTGGTGGCTATGAATACAGTGCAGGCCTTCAAACAGGCATGGGATAGGCAAAAGGAAGCAATACAGATGAGTATGAATAGATAGGCCATTGACAGAGCTAAGGCCGATAGCACATTTATAAGGTAGAGAAAGAAATGGGCAGACTGGATGGGCCTTGTGGTCCTTATCTGCCATCAGCTTCTATGTTTCTATGTTTCTATATCCCTTCTTAATCAGGACGATAAGATTTTTACCAAAGTGATTAGTAATAGATTGCAATCTTTCTTCCTCTCTTTAGTTCACCTGGATCAAACCGGTTTTATTCCGGGGCACCACATTCATGACAATATTCGCTTACTGCTAAATATTATCTTATTGGCCAGTCCCCCCAAAATATTTGTGCAGTTATTGCATTAGATGCGGAAAAGACCTTTGACAGGCTAAATTGGCTCTATTTGGAAGGCACTCTTAAGAAATGTGGCTTTGGAGAAAAGTTTTTCAAATGGATAGTTAACCTATACAATGATCCAAAAGCCTGTGTAAAAGTTAATGGCGTGACTTCAGAATCATTTAGGATAGAAAAAGGGACAAAGCAGGGGTGCCTGTTCTCTCCCCTTCTTTTTGCTCTGAGTATGGAGCCTTTGGTGGCTTGGATCCAGCAACATTGGAATCACGGGGTGATTTGGGTGGAAGGGTCAGAAATCCGAATTTCTCTTTATGCAGATGATACACTGCAATATGCTTCTGACCTGGAACCCCTTATTCACCTTGTAGAAAACATGGTAAGGGAGTTTGGAGTGATCTCTGGTTTTAAAGTCAATGAGGCAAAGACTGGGATGTTCCCGATCCAGGCGAATGGTCATCCCCCTCCTCTCAGGTATGGTAATTATAAATGGGTGAAAGAGAGCTTTTGATATCTTGGTATACAGATACCCAGGGAAATGTCCAGAATTTACAGTGTTAATTATCTCAAGTTATTGCAAGTGGTACAAGAGGATTATAACAGATGGAATCTCCGCCCCCTCTCTCTGTCTGGTAGATTGGAATGTATACCCATGAACGTGTTGCCCAGATTTCTTTTCCATTTCTCAGCTCTTATTTATTTATTTATATATTTATTTCAAATTTGGATTAATATCTTTGAGCCGGGGGTTCATTTACAAAGGCTCCAAGTCAACAAGTTAAGGGAGGAGGACTGGACCTCCATCTGGATGGGGGTACATAAAATCTTGGCTGCTCTATGGTCAAGGGAATTCAGGTGGAAAGTGAAACTCCCCAGTTCTTTTTGGAAAGAGCTGAAGTCTGCTATCTCACATTTCATATAGAGAAACCACCCACCACAGATTAGATGGTCTACTTTATTGAAGGCCAAGGCACAGGGAGGTCTGGGTGTGCCAGACTTTCAGAAATATTATTGGGCAGCTCAGCTAGGTGCTGTGGTGAAATTCCATGTGAGGGAGGACCCTCCCTTGTGGACCTCCTTGGAAAGAACTGCAACCTCATTGTCACAGGTTTCAGACATGCTCTATATGGATGAGGGGAGACTCTCCAGAGTATCCTTTAACAACCCTTGGTCAGGAGTTATAAAACAGGTTTGGTTGGCTATCTCTGGTAAACTAAAATTAACATTGAGAATTGGTCCCTCTACCCCCGGCCTGCTTAGATTTTGTCCCACTTCACCTTAATATGGGTTTTGCCAGATGGTATAGAAGAGGTCCGACCCGGGTGGAACATTTTCTGGTAATGGGATCTTCAAAATCCTTTTAGCAATTAAGCACAGAATATAATTTACCTTGACTTGATTTCTTTAGATACCTACAAATTCGGCATTACTTCTTTGAAAAAGGGTTGAATACAGAAGAGGATCTTGGAACGGACCCCTTGTTGGATTCGTTGAGCATTTTGGTTGCACAGGGTGTCAATAAAGGTCTGGTTTTCAAGTTGGTACAGGCCATGGAGACTTATGACTCCTTCTGCCCCCTGGACCTTGCAGTCAAATGGGAGAGGGAGGCTAACATTAGGTTAAGGGAGGAGGACCTGACCTCCATCTGGATGGGGCTACATAAGACCTCGGCTGCTCTATGGTCAAGGGAATTCAGGTGGTCAGGTTTTTCCTGATCCCTACCATTACGCAACACCTAAAGACTTCAAACACCAATTTATGCTGAAGACAATGTGGTAAGATGGGCTCACATATACATATCGTTTGGACTTGTGATAAGATTAAGCCCTACCGGAACCAAATACGATTGAATTTCAACCAGATCTTTGATTCTCAACTTCCAGCACTTCCAGAAATCTGGTTATTCGGCCTCCTGACCCAGGCAATATTGACTAAATCACAAACCTTCTTGTTCCAAATATTACTAGCAGCAGCCTTGAAGGCTATTACTAAATGTTGGCTTTCCTCTACTGTTCCTTCAGAAAACTTACGGTATACAATTTGCTTAAAAATATTACAAATGGAACATCTTAATGCCAAATTGAGAACAAGTCTAGATAAGTTTAAAGCGAGATGGTCGCCCTGTTTGCAATATAAGGCCCTTAAAGAACATAAAAATATTTTACAAATTCTAGCAGAGATGGTTTGACATTGAATCTATGCTGCCTGGCTGGCCCCCTTAAGCTAAGCTTACATTAAGGGTAATGGGCTAAGGCTGATGGTCTTGGTCCCATCGGTCTATGATGGACATGAAGCTGCTGGGGGTACAGTCCAACAGGGACAGTGGGTTACCCACTCCTACCCTGTGGCCGGCCCTTCTTAGGGACTGACCTTTCCCTAACCTCTAGCATCAGGCCTTTTCTTCTCCTTTTCCTTCCTTTTCTTTCCATCTTTCTTCTGGTCTCATCTTTCCTATTTCTCTCTTATCTTTCTACCTTTCTTGTCTTTTCCTTTTCAAGACTATTAGTTACTTTTTTAGACTTCTTGGGTACATTTTGGTGAAATGTATAATCTGATTTGATAATTGTTTAACATTTCAATAGAAACAGCTCAACAGAGATGTAAGAGCTAAGATCACAATCAGAGTGATGAGGTATAATAAGATTTAGATACTGAATAATGTATGAGCTATAGTACTACAGTAATAATAATGAATAGGACGGCAAATTTATTCATGTTATTTGTCCTCAGTGAAAGAGGCATTTTTATTCTTCTTGTTCACATGACAATGTACCTGAATTGTATGAAGTAGAGTCGTGATGTTAAAAGTTAAATGCACTAATAAAAACTATTATTAAAAAAAAAATTACCTTCTTTTAAATTGTCAGTGTTTGTACTGGAGGGGGCTTTTTCCTGTGCTTCCTGTATACTAATTCAGTCATGAAGACTTTCCCCATCTGATAAGACCCTCACTTTTTCATAACTGCTTTTATTTATTTTCCTTTAATTTTTTCCTCCTCATGCTTTTATTTTTCCCTGGTCTCCCCTTACCTCTACCTTTACCATCCCTTACTTTGGGTGGTGTAGTGGGAAACTCTAGAGGGGGAAAGATCAGGATGAAGCTGTGTTTGAGGGACATTTTCCATAATAATTGATGGTGAGCTTATGCTCTCAATCAGAGCAATCTTCTTTACCTTCTGTAACACATCATCCAGTCTGGATCCATTTATTGCAACATTCTCTTTCAGTAAATCCAGCTCAAATTTCAAATTTATTAAATGATCCAAAATCATCAGATAGGCAGTATGTGGATTACTATTTAAAAGACAAAGCACCTCTGTGCGCAAACACTGAGGCAAGGGTTACCCCAAAGGGCATTTTGCTGGGAAGCCAAGTTTCAAGAAAATACAAAATCACACATGCCCCCACAATGCAAAGCATCATGGGCTGCATATGCAAATCACCACAGAATGTTATGCTGGTCCAACTTTAAGCAGAATTGCATGGTGCCGAAAGGCCTCTCACACAGTTTGCAAAGGGTGCTAACAGAAGACATAGACACGTGTTTCGTCCTACCAGCTTGGCTTACTGAAAGCTAAACAGAGATAGTTACTCAGAGCAGTAGGGTAATTAGCTACTGGTTCAGTAGCTATTTGTTTCTTTGGGCTGACTGCATCCAGCTGGCTAAACCCTGTGAACTGCGTAAGACCATTTCTGGTCTACTGAAGCTCACCCGCTATGTGTTTTAAATCACATTGCCAGGCAGGACCTGGATTAGATTCAGTAAAGTACTCGGGTTGGGGGAATTCTAATGACTCTACCAAGCTGTTCACAGTGTAGGCAGAAAACTCATCATATAAGCTTTTAGAATCTTCTACAACAATGATTCCTCAAACCTGGTTTATCTTTTGATTTGGTAAGATCATACCTTGATCCCTTTTCTAACATAACTGAATCTTGTACCAAGCCCTTCTCACAAATTAAACTGTCCAAACCTTTTGTTGTAGTGAAGTCTTTAAAAATCTTGCTGGACTCATTCCAAACTAGATTTAGCAGACTAAATTTTTTTTTCATGTCTGACTGCTTTAATTTCCCTTTTGCCTCTACATTTTTTCCTCCCTTCTATCTCTAAACTGGAACAGAATGTAACAGGGGTTGAGTGTAAACTGAATGATGATTGCATTAAATCAGTTTTAAAACTTTCAGTAGAAACAAGTTGAATATTAACAGCTACTTCCCAACTTTCTGTAACCAAGAAACACTAAGTGTGTTCGGGGTGGGGGTGGATCTAAGAATTCTTCCCCATTTTTACAATCTGTTTCCTTGTACGTACCATATTTTCAGGTCACTACATATGGTCAAGAAAAAACAGAAGTATGCTTTCTATTAGCTCACAAATACAGGTCTGAGGACCCAAAAGCAGCTGCAGGTCCAGATAGCACAAAATATTACAATATGATACAGCAACAGCCAATGACCAATGGCCAATAACATATGGCCAGTGGGAAAGAAACGAGAACAAAAAACTTCAAATAAAAGCCTAACTAATGATTTCAATTATTCTAAGCAATTTATGAGATAAAATAGAACTGTCCAGAGTTGTTATATATACAGGTTGCAAATAAATACTTGCTCAGACTGATATCTTCCTTATGATTTAGGCAGTCATCCTTCCTGCCAGTAATCAAATGCCTGTTCTAGTCACACAGTTCAGTCAGTCTGTGCTACTCCAGCAAATTCAAACTATTCAAGTGATTCAAGTGATTCAGGAGGCCTAGGGCTTCAGCAACTTCAGTGATCTCAGGCAAATTTGCCCACTTCCCGCTTTCCAGATCGCTCCACGTTTACCGGCCCACAATCTATCCTCCTTGTGAAGCACTATGCAGCAGAAGAAAGAGGAACCTTATGAGTTTTGTTTTGTTATATAACACTCACATCAATCAGTATCTGTATCAAACTACCAGACTCCTTCCTAGGTTTTCTAAGCTGTAATAAAACTGCATAAAACTTTACTATACACTTACTTTCATACAAACAGCAATAGAAGTACTACAAAGTCAGAAGGCCTGCAACACTGGGAAGCCTCCTTACAGTATTATGGGATTTATGTCCCAGCAGACCAATGCACAAAAGCCGAAGTTTACAGATACTCGAGTAAAAAAGTTCACTTACAATATCAGCCGGAGAAAGCACGCTATTCAAAACGTTAGGGAACACTAGCTGTACTCAAAATACCTGTATGAGCTAAATTCGAATAAACAAGAAAAACTTTCAGCACTGTTCAGACGCGATCTCTGTCTTGGCAGCGTGCTCTAGCTCACTAAAGCTAGCCAGAGTTGGATGATGAACAACACTCCCCTGTCATGAGCGGCTTTATAACACAAAACCACGTGTTTAGTGCTAGTCAAGTGCACAAAAATTGAAAAGCATTAAAATGTAAAAAATACAGAGAAATGATAAAAAAACAAAACCCAAAGTACACCGTGCAATAACCAAGTACCTTATCATACAGTATAGGGATTAATCAGTCACGTTGACTAAGAAATTTGCTACTGATTAGCTTAACAGCTTCTCAACCTATCGTCAGTAACATTAAAGCAGCAAATACAGCGCTGCCAAACAAAAAGAACAGCAGAGACAGCAAAAAGCTGCAGTACACTCCTTTTAGGGGCAGCGAGCTACAGCTCTCACCGGCAATCTCATGTCCTCCTTCACCATCCGACCGGTGTCTCCATCAAGCCTGTGGCCCAGGCAACACCGCAGCTCCTCCACAGCTCCTCCACAACCCTCACCACATCATTGGGCCAATTACTGCAGGCAAAAATAAGAGAAAGAGGACAACTCACCAGCCAGGACGGACAAGCAATAAGGCTGTCTAATAAGGTTACATACTCTGACAACAATGGTATACCTGTAGTAGAAATAAAACATGCAGTGTAACCCTGCTTTCGAAGTCTAATCCTCAGACTCTGAAGCACGTACAGTACCTTGTGCATACTTCCAGTACAGGCTGTCTGACAGTTCTACCTACCACAATATATGTATAGATGCAGGCACCACTCAGAGTCAGCATTGTGTAACCTGCTGGACACTGAGTGCCTCAGGGAGGGTACCAGCATCAGTGATGTGGTGCAGGTGGGTAGTTAGTACCCACCCCAGGGTCTCCATCAGTTCTACCTACCACCATATATGTATAGCTGCAGGCACCACTCAGAGACAGCACTGTGTAACCTGCTGGTCACTAAGTGTCCCAGGGAGGGTACCAGCAACAGTGATGTGGTGCAGGTGGGCAGTGACTACCCGTCCAGGGTCTCCACAGCTCCCACCTACCACCATATATGTATAGCTGCAGGCACCACTCAGAGTCAGCACTGTGTAACCTGCTGGTCACTGAGTGCCTCAGGGAGGGTACCAGCATCAGTGATGTGGTGCAGGTGGGTAGTGAGTACCCAGTCCAGGGTCTCCATCAGTTCTGCCTACCACCATATATGTATAGCTGCAGGCACCACTCAGAGTCAGCACTGTGTAACCTGCTGGTCACTGAGTGCATCAGGGAGGGTACTAGCATCAGTGATGTGGTGCAGGTGGTAGTAAGTACCCAGTCCAGGGTCTCCATCAGTTCTACCTACCACCACATATGTATAGCTGCAGGCACCACTCAGAGTCAGCACTGTGTAACCTGCTGGTCAATGAGTACATCAGGGAGGGTACCAGCACAAGTGATGTGGTGAAGGTGCGTAGTGAGTACCCAGTCCAGGGCCTCCATCAGTTCTACCTACCACCATATATGTATAGCTGCAGGCACCACTCAGAGTCAACACTGTGTAACCTGCTGGTCACTGAGTGCCTCAGGAAGGGTACCAGCATCAGTGATGTGGTGCAGGTGCGTAGTTAGTACCTAGTCCAGGGTCTCCGTCAGTTCTATCTACCACCATATATGTATAGCTGCAGGCACCACTCAGAGTCAGCACTGTGTAACCTGCTGGTCACTGAGTGCCTCAGGGAGGGTACCAGCATCAGTGATGTGGTGCAGGTGAGTAGTGAGTACCCAGTCCAGGGTCTCTGTCAGTTCTACCTACCACCATATATGTATAGCTGCAGGCACCACTCAGAGTCAGCACTGTGTAACCTGCTGGTCACTGAGTGCATCGGGGGGGTACCAGCATCAGTGATGAGGTGCAGGTGGGTAGTGAGTACCCAGTCCAGGGTCTCTGTCAGTTCTACCTACCACCATATATGTATAGCTGCAGGCACCACTCAGAGTCAACACTGTGTAACCTGCTGGTCACAGAGTGCCTCAGGGAAGGTACCAGCATCAGTGATGTGGTGCAGAGGCATAGTGAGTACCCAGTCCAGGGTATCCGTCAGTTCTACCTACCACCATATATGTATAGCTGCAGGCACCACTCAGAGTCAGCACTGTGTAACCTGCTGGTCACTGAGTGCCTCAGGGAGGGTACCAGCATCAGTGAAGTGGTGCAGGTGCATAGTGAGTACCCAGTCCAGGGTCTCTGACAGTTCTACCTACCACCATATATGTATAGCTGCAGGCACCACTCAGAGTCAGCACTGTGTAACCTGCTGGTCACTGAGGGCCTCAGGGAGGGTACCAGCATCAGTGATGTGGTGCAGGTGGGTAGTGAGTACCCAGTCCAGGGTCTCTGTCAGTTCTACCTACCACCATATATGTATAGCTGCAGGCACCACTCAGAGTCAACACTGTGTAACCTGCTGTTCACTGAGTGCCTCAGGGAGGGTACCAGCATCAGTGATGTGGTGCAGGTGCGTAGTGAGTACCCAGTCCAGGGTCTAAGTCAGTTCTACCTACCACCATATATGTAAAGCTGCAGGCACCACTCAGAGTCAGCACTGTGTAACCTGCTGGTCACTGAGTGCCTCAGGGAGGGTACCAGCATCAGTGATGTGGTGCAGGTGAGTAGTGAGTACCCAGTCCAGGGTTTCCATCAGTTCTACCTACCACCATATATTTATAGCTGCAGGCACCACTCAGAGTCAGCACTGTGTAACATGCTGGTCACTGAGTCCATCGGTGGGGTACCAGCATCAGTGATGTGGTGCAGGTGGGTAGTGAGTACCCAGTCCAGGGTCTCTGTCAGTTCTACCTACCACCATATATGTATAGCTGCAGGCACCACTCAGAGACAGCACTGTGTAACCTGCTGGTCACTGAGTGTCCCAGGGAGGGTACCAGCATCAGTGATGTGGTGCAGGTGGGTAGTGAGTACCAGTCCAGGGTCTCCGTCAGTTCTACCTACCACCAAATATGTATAGCTGCAGGCACCACTCAGAGTCAGCACTGTGTAACCTGCTGGTCACTGAGTGCCTCAGGGAGGGTACCAGCATCAGTGATGTGGTGCAGGTGCGTAGTGAGTACCCAGTCCAGGGTCTCCGTCAGTTCTATCTACCACCATATATGTATAGCTGCAGGCACCACTCAGAGTCAGCACTGTGTAACCTGCTGGTCACTGAGTGCCTCAGGGAGGGTACCAGCATCAGTGATGTGGTGCAGGTGAGTAGTGAGTACCCAGTCCAGGGTCTCCATCAGTTCAACCTACCACCATATATGTATAGCTGCAGGCACCACTCAGAGTCAGCACTGTGTAACCTGCTGGTCACAGAGTGCATCAGGGGGGTACCAGCATCAGTGATGTGGTGCAGGTGGGTAGTGAGTACCCAGTCCAGGGTCTCTGTCAGTTCTACCTACCACCATATATGTATAGCTGCAGGCACCACTCAGAGTCAACACTGTGTAACCTGCTGGTCACAGAGTGCCTCAGGGAAGGTACCAGCATCAGTGATGTGGTGCAGAGGCATAGTGAGTACCATGTCCAGGGTATCCGTCAGTTCTACCTACCACCATATATGTATAGCAGCAGGCACCACTCAGAGTCAGCACTGTGTAACCTGCTGGTCACTGTGTGCCTCAGGGAGGGTACCAGCATCAGTGAAGTGGTGCAGGTGCATAGTGAGTACCCAGTCCAGGGTCTCTGACCGTTCTACCTACCACCATATATGTATAGCTGCAGGCACCACTCAGAGTCAGCACTGTGTAACCTGCTGGTCACTGAGTGCCTCAGGGAGGGTACCAGCATTAGTGATGTGGTGCAGTTGAGTAGTGAGTACCCAGTCCAGGGTTTCCATCAGTTCTACCTACTACCATATATTTATAGCTGCAGGCACCACTCAGAGTCTGCACAGTGTAACCTGCTGGTCGCTGAGTGCATCGGGGGGGTACCAGCATCATTGATGTGGTGCAGGTGGGTAGTGAGTACCCAGCCCAGGATCTCTGTCAGTTCCACCACCCACCATATATGTATAGCTGCAGGCACCACTCAGAGACAGCACTGTGTAACCTGCTGGTCACTGAGTGTCCCAGGGAGGCTACCAGCATCAGTGCTGTGATGCAGGTGGGTAGTGAGTACCCAGTCCAGGGTCTCCGTCAGTTCTACCTACCACCGAATATGTATAGCTGCAGGCACCACTCAGAGTCAGCACTGTGTAACCTGCTGGTCACTGAGTGTCCCAGGGAGGGTACCAGCATCAGTGATGTGGTGCAGGTGAGTAGAAAAGTACCCAGTTCAGGGTCTCCATCAGTTCTACCTACCACCATATATGTATAGCAGGAGGCAGCACTCAGAGTCAGCGCTGTTTAACCTGCTGGTCACTGAGTGCCTCAGTGAGGGTGCCAGCATCAGTGATGTGGTGCAGTTGGGTAGTGAGAACCCAGTCCAGGGTCTCCATCAGTTCTACCTACCGCCATACATGTATAGC
This sequence comes from Neoceratodus forsteri, assembly GCA_016271365.2. Lineage (NCBI taxonomy): Eukaryota > Metazoa > Chordata > Ceratodontiformes > Ceratodontidae > Neoceratodus > Neoceratodus forsteri. Next base: position 16,298,883 of record CM028129.1, on the reverse strand, counting down.
TGCAGGCACCACTCAGAGTCAGCACTGTGTAACCTGCTGGTCACTGAGTACATCAGGAGGGTACCAGCATCAGTGATGTGGTAGATGATTAGTGAGTACCCTGTCCAGGGTCTCCGTCAGTACTACCTACCACCTTATAAGTATAGCTGCAGGCACCACTCAGAGTCAGCACTGTGTAACCTGCTGGTCACTGAGTGCCTCATGGAGGGTACCAGCATCAGTGATGTGGTGCAGGTGAGTAGTGAGTACCCAGTCCAGGGTCTCTGTCAGTTCTACAAACCACCATATATGTATAGCTGCAGGCACCACTCAGAGTCAACACTGTGTAACCTGCTGGTCACTGAGTGCCTCAGGGAGGGTACCAGCATCAGTGATGTGGTGCAGGTGAGTAGTGAGTACCCAGTCCAGGGTTTCCGTCAGTTCTACCTACCACCATATATTTATACCTGCAGGCACCACTCAGAGTCAGCACTGTGTAACCTGCTGGTCGCTGAGTGCATCGGGGGGTACCAGCATCAGTGATGTGGTGCAGGTGGGTAGTGAGTACCCAGCCCAGGATCTCTGTCAGTTCTACCTACCACCATATATGTATAGCTGCAGGCACCACTCAGAGTCAGCACTGTGTAACCTGCTGGTCGCTGAGTGCATCAGGGGGGGTACCAGCATCAGTGATGTGGTGCAGGAGGGTAGTGAGTACCCAGCCCAGGATCTCTGTCAGTTCTACCTACCACCATATATGTATAGCTGCAGGCACAACTCAGAGTCAACACTTTGTAACCTGCTGTTCACTGAGTGCCTCAGGGAGGGTACCAGCATCAGTGATGTGGTGCAGGTGCGTAGTGAGTACCCAGTCCTAGGTCTAAGTCAGTTCTTCCTATCACCATATATGTATAGCTGCAGGCACCACTCAGAGTCAGCACTGTGTAACCTGCTGGTCGCTGAGTGCATCAGGGGGGGTACCAGCATCAGTGATGTGGTGCAGGAGGGTAGTGAGTACCCAGCCCAGGATCTCTGTCAGTTCTACCTACCACCATATATGTATAGCTGCAGGCACCACTCAGAGACAGCACTGTGTAACCTGCTGGTCACTGAGTGTCCCAGGGAGGGTACCAGCATCAGTGATGTGGTGCAGGTGGGTAGTGAGTACCCAGTCCAGGGTCTCCGTCAGTTCTACCTACCACCGAATATGTATAGCTGCAGGCACCACTCAGAGTCAGCACTGTGTAACCTGCTGGTCACTGAGGGCCTCAGAGGGTACCAGCATCAGTGATGTGGTGCAGGTGGGTAGTGAGTACCCAGTCCAGGGTCTCCATCAGTTCTGCCTACCACCATATATGTATAGCTGCAGGCACCACTCAGAGTCAGCACTGTGTAACCTGCTGGTCACTGAGTGTCCCAGGGAGGGTACCAGCATCAGTGATGTGGTGCAGGTGAGTAGAAAAGTACCCAGTTCAGGGTCTCCATCAGTTCTACCTACCACCATATATGTATAGCAGGAGGCAGCACTCAGAGTCAGCGCTGTTTAACCTGCTGGTCACTGAGTGCCTCAGTGAGGGTGCCAGCATCAGTGATGTGGTGCAGTTGGGTAGTGAGAACCCAGTCCAGGGTCTCCATCAGTTCTAAATACCGCCATACATGTATAGCTGCAGGCACCACTCAGAGTCAGCACTGTGTAACCTGCTGGTCACTGAGTACATCAGGGAGGGTACCAGCATCAGTGATGTGGTAGATGATTAGTGAGTACCCTGTCCAGGGTCTCCGTCAGTACTACCTACCACCTTATAAGTATAGCTGCAGGCACCACTCAGAGTCAGCACTGTGTAACCTGCTGGTCACTGAGTGCCTCATGGAGGGTACCAGCATCAGGGATGTGGTGCAGGTGAGTAGTGAGTACCCAGTCCAGGGTCTCTGTCAGTTCTACAAACCACCATATATGTATAGCTGCAGGCACCACTCAGAGTCAACACTGTGTAACCTGCTGGTCACTGAGTGCCTCAGGGAGGGTACCAGCATCAGTGATGTGGTGCAGGTGAGTAGTGAGTACCCAGTCCAGGGTTTCCGTCAGTTCTACCTACCACCATATATTTATAGCTGCAGGCACCACTCAGAGTCAGCACTGTGTAACCTGCTGGTCGCTGAGTGCATCAGGGGGGGTACCAGCATCAGTGATGTGGTGCAGGTGGGTAGTGAGTACCCAGCCCAGGATCTCTGTCAGTTCTACCTACCACCATATATGTATAGCTGCAGGCACCACTCAGAGTCAGCACTGTGTAACCTGCTGGTCGCTGAGTGCATCTGGGGGGGTACCAGCATCAGTGATGTGGTGCAGGTGGGTAGTGAGTACCCAGCCCAGGATCTCTGTCAGTTCTACCTACCACCATATATGTATAGCTGCAGGCACCACTCAGAGACAGCACTGTGTAACCTGCTGGTCACTGAGTGTCCCAGGGAGGGTACCAGCATCAGTGATGTGGTGCAGGTGGGTAGTGAGTACCCAGTCCAGGGTCTCCGTCAGTTCTACCTACCACCGAATACGTATAGCTGCAGGCACCACTCAGAGTCAGCACTGTGTAACCTGCTGGTCACTGAGGGCCTCAGAGAGGGTACCAGCATCAGTGATGTGGTGCAGGTGGGTAGTGAGTACCCAGTCCAGGGTCTCCGTCAGTTCTACCTACCACCATATATGTATAGCTGCAGGCACCACTCAGAGTCAGCACTTTGTAACCTGCTGGTCACTGAGTGCCTCAGGGAGGGTACCAGCATCAGTGATGTGGTGCAGGTGAGTAGAAAAGTACCCCGTCCAGGGTCTCCATCAGTTCTACCTACCACCATATATGTATAGCTGCAGGCACCACTCAGAGTCAGCGCTGTGTAACCTGCTGGTCACTGAGTACCTCAGTGAGGGTGCCAGCATCTGTGATGTGGTGCAGTTGGGTAGTGAGAACCCAGTCCAGGGTCTCCGTCAGTTCTACCTACCGCCATATATGTATAGCTGCAGGCACCACTCAGAGTCAGCACTGTGTAACCAGCTGGTCACTGAGTGCATCGGGGGGGTACCAGCATCAGTGATGTGGTGCAGGTGGGTAGTGAGTACCCAGTCCAGGGTCTCTGTCAGTTCTACCTACCACCATATATGTATAGCTGCAGGCACCACTCAGAGTCAACACTGTGTAACCTGCTGGTCACAGAGTGCCTCAGGGAAGGTACCAGCATCAGTGATGTGGTGCAGATGCATAGTGAGTAACCAGTCCCGGGTCTCTGACAGTTCTACCTACCACCATATATGTATAGCTGCAGGCACCACTCATGGTCAGCACTGTGTAACCTGCTGGTCACTGAGGGCCTCAGTGAGGGTACCAGCATCAGTGATGTGGTGCAGGTGAGTAGTGAGTACCCAGTCCAGGGTTTCCATCAGTTCTACCTACCACCATATATGTATAGCTGCAGGCACCACTCAGAGTCAGCACTGAGTAACATGCTGTTCACTGAGTCCATCGGGGGTACCAGCATCAGTTATGTGGTGCAGGTGGGTAGTGAGTACCCAGTCCAGGGTCTCTGTCAGTTCTACACTCACCACCATATGTATAGCTGCAGGCACCACTCAGAGTCAACACTGTGTAACCTGCTGGTCACAGAGTGCCTCAGGGAAGGTACCAGCATCAGTGATGTGGTGCAGAGGCATAGTGAGTACCATGTCCAGGGTATCCGTCAGTTCTACCTACCACCATATATGTATAGCTGCAGGCACCACTCAGAGTCAGCACTGTGTAACCTGCTGGTCACTGTGTGCCTCAGGGAGGGTACCAGCATCAGTGAAGTGGTGCAGGTGCATAGTGAGTACCCAGTCCAGGGTCTCTGACCGTTCTACCTACCACCATATATGTATAGCTGCAGGCACCACTCAGAGTCAGCACTGTGTAACCTGCTGGTCACTGGAGGCCTCAGGGAGGTACCAGCATTAGTGATGTGGTGCAGTTGGGAGTGAGTACCCAGTCCAGGGTTTCCATCAGCTCCTACCTACCACCATATATTTATAGCTGCAGGCACCACTCAGAGTCTGCACAGTGTAACCTGCTGGTCGCTGAGTGCATCGGGGGGGTACCAGCATCATTGATGTGGTGCAGGTGGGTAGTGAGTACCCAGCCCAGGATCTCTGTCAGTTCCACCACCCACCATATATGTATAGCTGCAGGCACCACTCAGAGACAGCACTGTGTAACCTGCTGGTCACTGAGTGTCCCAGGGAGGCTACCAGCATCAGTGCTGTGATGCAGGTGGGTAGTGAGTACCCAGTCCAGGGTCTCCGTCAGTTCTACCTACCACCGAATATGTATAGCTGCAGGCACCACTCAGAGTCAGCACTGTGTAACCTGCTGGTCACTGAGTGTCCCAGGAGGGACCAGCATCAGTGATGTGGTGCAGGATGATTAGAAAGTACCCAGTTCAGGGTCTCCATCATTTCTACCTACCACCATATATGTATAGCTGTAAGCAGTACTCTGAGTCAGCGCTGTGTATCCTGCAGGTCACTGAGTGCCTCAGGGAGGGTACAAGCATCAATGATGTGGTGCAGTTGGGTAGTGAGTACCAGTCCAGGTCTCCATCGTTCCACTATATACCGCCATACATGTATAGCTGCAGGCACCACTCAGGTCAGCACTGTGTAACCTGCTGGTCACTGAGTACATCAGGAGGGTACCAGCATCAGTGATGTGGTGCAGGATGTGAGTGAGTACCCTGTCCAGGGTCTCCATCAGTTCCATCTACCACCTATGCAGAATGCTGCAGGCACCACTCAGAGTCAGCACTGTGTAACCTGCTGGTCACTGAGTGCCTCATGGAGGGTACCAGCATCAGTGATGTGGTGCAGGTGAGTAGTGAGTACCAGTCCAGGGTCTCTGTCAGTTCTACAAACCACCATATATGTATAGCTGCAGGCACCACCAGAGTCAACACTGTGTAACCTGCTGGTCACTGAGTGCCTCAGGGGAGGGTACCAGCATCAGTGATGGTGCAGGTGAGTAGTGAGTACCAGTCCAGGGTTTCCGTCAGTTCTACCTACCACCATATATTTATACGCTGCAGGCACCACTCAGAGTCAGCACTGTGTAACCTGCTGGTCGCTGGAGTGCATCAGGAGTGTACCAGCATCAGTGATGTGGTGCAGGTGCATAGTGAGTACCCAGTCCAGGATCTCTGTCAGTTCTACCTACCACCATATATGTATAGCTGCAGGCACCACTCAGAGTCAGCACTGTAACCTGCTGGTCGCTGAGTGCATCAGGGGGTACCAGCATCGAGTGATGTGGTGCAGGAGGGTAGTGAGCACCAGCCCAGGATTCTGTCAGTTCTACCTACCACCATATATGTATAGCTGCAGGCACAGCTCAGAGTCAACACTTTGTAACCTGCTGTTCACTGAGTGCCCCAGGGAGGGTACCAGCAACAGTGATGTGGTGCAGGTGCGGTAGTGAGTACCCAGTCCTAGGGTCTACTGCCAGTTCTTACTGCCACCATATATGTATAGGCTGCAGGCACCACTCAGAGTCAGCACTGTGTAACCTGCTGGTGGCTGAGTGCATCAGAGAGGTACCAGCATCAGTGATGGTGCAGGTGGTGAGTGAGTACCAGTCCAGGGTCTCTGTCGCTCTGCCTACCACCATATATGTGATGGCTGCTGGCACCACTCAGAGACAGGCACTTTGTAACCTGCTGGTCACTGAGTGTCTCAGGGAGGGTACCAGCATCAGTGATGTGGTGCAGGTTTGTAGTAAAGCACCCGTCAGGGTCTCTATCAGTCTACCTACCACCATATGTATAGCTGCAGGCACCACTCAGAGTCAGCGCTGTGTAACTCTGCTGGTCACTGGGTACCTCAGTGAGGGTGCCAGCATCTGTGATGTGGTGCAGTTGGGTAGTGAGTACCCAGTCCAGGGTCTCCATCAGTTCTGCCTACCGCCATATGTATGGCGCAGGCACCACTGCAGAGTCAGCACTGTGTAACCTGCTGGTCACTGGAGTGTCCCAGGGGTGGTACCAGCATCAGTGATGTGGTGCAGGTGAGTAGAAAAGTACCCAGTTCGGGGTCTCCATCCTGTTCTACCACCATCATATGTATATGCTGGAGGCAGCACCTCAGAGTCAACACTGTGTAACCTGCTGGTCGAGTGCCCCCAGGAAGGTACCACATCAGTGATGGTGCAGAGGTTAGTGAGTACCCAACCAGGGCATCCATCAGTTCTTCTTACCACCATATATGTATAGCTGCAGGCACCACTCAGAGTCAGTACTGTATAACCTGCTGGTCACTGAGTGCATCAGGGAGGGTACCAGCATCACTGATGGCAGATGCATAGTGAGTAACCAGTCCGGTTCTCTGACAGTTCTACACCACCATATATTTATAGCTGCAGGCACCACTATGTGTCAGCACTGTGTAACCTGCTGGTCACTGAGTCCCAGGATGGTAGGTATTAGCATCAGTGATGTGGGTGCAGGTGAGTAGTGAGTACCCAGTCCAGGGTTTTTATCAGTTCTACCTACCACCATATATGGTAGCTGCAGGCACCACTCAGGAGTCAGGTACTGTGTAACATGCTGTTCACTGAGTCCACGGTGGGGTACCAGCATCAGTTATGTGGTGTGGTGGGTAGAGGCCTGAACCAGGGTCTTGCTGCCTACCTACCACCATATGTATAGCTGCAGGCACAACTCAGAGTCAACACTTTGTAACCTGCTGTTCACTGAGTGCCTCAGGAGGGTACCAGCATCAGTGATGTGGTGCAGGTATGTAGTGAGTACCCATCCTGGGTCTCTGTCAGTTCTTCCTGTACCATATATGTATAGCTGCAGGCACCTCTGTGAGTCAGCACTGTGTAACCTGCTGGTCACTGAGTGCTTCAGGAGGTACCATCAGTGATGGTGGTGCAGGTGAGTATTGAGTATCCAGTCCAGGGTTTCTGCCAGTTCTACCTACCATCATATATTTATAGCTGCAGGCACCACTCAGAGTCAGCACTGTGTAACTGGCTGGTCGCTGACTGCACAGGGGGTACCAGCATCAGTGATGTGGTGCAGGTGGGCAGTAGTACCCAGCCCAGGATCTCTGTGCTGTTCTACCTACCACCATACGTATAGCTGCAGGCACCACTCAGAGACAGACTGTGTAACCTGCTGGTCACTGAGTGTCCCAGAGAGGCTACCAGCATCAGTGATGTGGTGCAGGTGGGTAGTGAGTACCCAGTCCAGGGTCTCCGTCAGTTCTACCTACCACTGAATATGTATAGCTGCAGGCACCACTCAGAGTCAGCACTGTGTAACCTGCTGGTCACAGAGGGCCTCAGGGAGGGTACCAGCATCAGTGATGTGGTGCAGGTGGGTAGTGAGTACCCAGTCCAGGGTCTCCATCAGTTCTGCCTACCACCATATAAGTATAGCTGCAGGCACCACTCAGAGTCAGCACTGTGTATCCTGCTGGTCACTGAGTACCTCAGGGAGGGTACCAGCATCAGTGATGTGGTGCAGGTGAGTAGTGAGTACCCAGTCCAGGGTCACCATCAGTTCTACCTACCACCATATATGTATAGCTGCAGACACCACTCAGAGTCAGCACTGTGTAACCTGCTGGTCACTGAGTGCCCCAGTGAGGGTGCCAGTCGTGATGTGGTAGATGATTAGTGAGTACCCTGTCCAGGTCTCCGTCAGTTCTACCTACCACCTTATATGAGCTGCAGGCACCACTCAGAGTCAGCACTGTAATCTAATGGTCATGAGAGTACATCAGGACGGGTACCAGCACAAATGATGGGTGCAGGTGCAGTGAGAACCTGAGCCTAGGTCTACGCCAGTTCTACTCACCACCATATATGTATAGCTACAGGCACCACCTGGTCAACACTGTGTAACCTGCTCGTCACTGAGGTGCCTCAGGGAGGCACCAGCATCAGTGATGTGGTGCAGGTGCGTAGTGAGTACCCAGTCCAGGTTTCCATCAGTTCCTGTACCACCATATGTAATAGCTGCAGGCACCCTACCAGAGTCCGCACTGGAGTAACCTGCTGGTCACTGAGTGCATCGGGGGGTACCAGCATCAGTGATGGGTGCAGGTGGGTGTGAGTACCAGTCCAGGGTCTCTGTCAGTTCTACCTACCACCATATATGCTAGCTGCAGGAACCACTCAGAGTTAAGCCAGGTAACCTGCTGGTCACAGAGTGCCTCAGGGAAGGTACCAGCATCAGTGAGGTGGTGCCGATGCATAGTGAGTGCCCAGTCCAGGGTATTCGTTGTTCTACCTGCATCATTATATGTATAGCTGCAGGCACCACTCCGAGTCAGCACTGTGTTGGTCACTGAGTGCATCAGGAGGGTACCAGCATCACTGATTTGCAGATGCATAGTGAGTACTCCAGTCCAGGGTATCCGTCCAGTTCTTCCTACCACCATATATTTGTATAGCTGCAGGCACCACTCAAGTCAGCGTGCTGTAACCTGCTGGTCACTGAATGCCCCAGGGGGTACCACATCAGTGAAGTGGTGCAGGTGCATTGAGAGTACCCAGAGGTTCTCCGTCAGTTTTACCTACTAATATATATGGTAGCTGCTGGCACCACCAGAGTCAGCACTGTGTTACTGCTGGTCACTGAGGGCCCTGTGAGGTACCAGCACTGTGTGTGTGGCAGGTGAGTAGTGAGTACCATCTGTGGTTTCACTGCCCCACTCTACCCATATATGAATAGCTGCAGGCACCATCAGTCAGCACTGTAACTTGCTGGTCACTGAGTCCATCAGGGGGTTCAGCATCAGTGATGTGGCAGTTGGTGAGTACCAGTCCAGGGTCTCTGTCACTTCTGCCAACCACCATATGATAGCTGCAGGCACCACTCAGAGTCAGTACTGTGTAACCTGCTGGTCACTGAGTGCCTCAGAGGTACCAGCATTAGTGATGGTGCTGGCAGTGAGTAGCCTATCCAGTTTCTCCGTCTACTCTACCACCATATATGTATAGCTGCAGGCACCACTCAGAGTCAGCACTGTAACCTGCTGGTCACTGAGTGCATCAGGAGGGTACCACATCACTGATGTGGCAGATGCATAGTGAGTACCCAGTCCAGGGTATCCACTGTTCACCACCACCATATATGTATATCTGCAGGCACTCAGAGCTGCACTGTGTAACCTGCTGGTCGCTGAGTGCACTGGGGGTACCAGCATCAGTGATGTGGCAGGTGGGCAGAGTACCCAGCCCAGGATCTCTGTCAAATGCACCTACCATCATATATGTATAGCTGCAGGCACCACTCAGAGATGGCACTGTGTAACCTGCTGGTCACTGAGTGTCCCGGGAGGGTACCAGCATCAGTGATGGGTGCAGGTGGTAGTGAGTTCCAGTCCAGGTCTCCGCCCTACCTACCACGGCATGTGTTAGCTGCAGCACCACCAGAGTCAGCACTGTAACCTGCTGTCACTGAGGCCGAGAGGGTGCCAGCATCAGTGATGGTGCAGGTGGGGAGGAGTACCAGTCCAGGGTCTCCACTGTCTGCCTACCACCATATATGTAGCTGCAGGCACCACCAGAGTCAGCACTTTGTAACCTGCTGGTCACTGATCCGTAGGGTGGTTCCAGCATCAGTGATGTGGCAGGTAGTAGTGTACCCCGTCCAGGTTCCATATTTCACCTACCACCATATGGTAGCTGCAGGACCACCAGAGTCAGCGCCAGGTACTGCGGTCACTGAGTACCTCAGTGAGGTGCTGCATCTGATGTGGTGCAGTTGGGTAGTGAGAACCCAGTCCAGGTCTCCGCTGTTCTACTACCGCCATATATGTATAGCTACAGGCATCAGAGTCGGCACTGTGTAACCAGCTGGTCACTGAGTGCATCGGGGGCCAGATCAGTGATGTGGTGCAGGTGTAGAGTACTCAGTCCAGGGTCCTGTCATTCACCTACCACCATATATGTATAGCTGCAGTGGCAACTGTGAGTCAATACTGTAACCTGTTGGCCGAGTGCCTCAGGTGGTACCAGCATCAGTGATGGGTGCAGAGGCATAGTGAGTACCCAGTCCAGGTATCCACTGTTCTACCTACCACCATATATGTATAGCTGCAGGCACCACTCAGAGTCAGCACTAGAGCTGGTCACTGAGCATCAGGAGGTACCAGCATCACTGATGGTGTGATGCATAGTGAGTAACCAGTCCCGGTCCTGACAGTCTCATACCACCATATGTATAGCTGCAGGCACCCCTGGTATCGCTGTGTAACCTGCTAGTCACTGAGGCTCTCAGGGAGGGTACCACACTGTGATGTGGTGCAGGTGAGTAGGAGTGTCCAGGGTTTCCATCAGTCTACCTACCACCATATATGTATAGTTGCAGGCACTACTCAGAGTCAGCACTGAGTAACATGTTGTTCACTGAGTCCACTGTGGGGTACCAGCATGCTGGTGTGGCAGGTGGTAGTGATACCAGTCCAGGTCTCTGCTGTTCTACTCACCACCATATATAGTATAGCTGCAGGCACAACTCAGAGTCAACACTTGTAACCTGTTGTTACTGAGGCTCAGGAGTGGTACCTGGTATCAGTGATGTGGTGTAGGTGCGAGGAGTACCCAGTCCTGGGTCTAAGCCGTTCTTCCATCACCATATGTATAGCTGCAGGCACCACCAGAGTCAGCATTGTGTACCTGTTGGTCACTGAGTGCCTCAGGGAGTGTACCAGCATCAGTGATGTGGCAGGAGTATTGAGTACCCAGTCCAGGTTTCCGCCAGTTCTGCCCACTACCATATATATTGCAGGCACCACCTGTGTCGCACTGTACCTGCTGGTCGCTGACTGCATCAGGGGGTACCGCATCAGTGATGTGGCAGGTGGGTAGTGAGTACCAGCCCAGGATCTCTGTGTTCTACTCACCACCATGTATAGCTGCAGGCACCACCAGAGACAGCACTGTGTAACCTGTTGTCACTGAGTGTCCCAGAGGGTACCAGCATCAGTGATGTGGTGCAGGTGGCAGGAGTACCTGTCCAGTGCTCAGTGTCTACCTACCACCGGATATGTATATCTGCAGGCACCAGAGTCAGCACTGTGTAACCTGCTGGTCACAGAGGGCCCTGGAGGGTACCAGCATCAGGATGTGGTGCAGTGGCAGTGCCCAGTCCAGGTCCCACCGTTCTGCGCTTAACACCATAAGTATAGCTGCAGGCACACCAGAGTCAGCACTGTGTGTCTGCTGGTCATGAGTACTTAGGGAGGGTACCAGCATCAGTGATGTGGTGCAGGTGAGTAGTGGGTACCAGTCCAGGTCCCACTGTCTACCTACCACCATATATGGTAGCTGCAGGCACCATCAGAGTCAGCACTGTGTAACCTGTTGGTCACTGAGGCCCCAGTGAGGGTGCTAGCATCAGTGATGTGGTAGATGATTATGAGTACCCTGCCCAGGGTCTCCGCCAGTACTACTCACCACCTTATATGTATAGCTGCAGCACTCAGAGTCACACTGTAACTAATGGTCACTGAGTACATCAGGAGGGTACCAGCACAATTGATGTGTTGCAGGTGTAGTGAGTACTTAGTCCAGGTCTACGCCGTTCACCTGCCACATATATGTATAGTTATAGGCACCACTCAGGTCAACACTAACCTGCTCGTCCTGAGTGCCTCAGGGAGGGTACTACACTGTGATGTGGTGCAGGTGTGGTGAGTACCCAGACCAGGGTCTCCACTGTTCTATCTACCACCATATATGAATAGCTGCAGGCACCACCAGAGTCACACTGAGTAACCTGCTGGTCACTGAGCATGGGGGACCAGCATCAGTGATGTGGTGCAGGTGGTTGTGAGTACCAGTCCAGGGTATCTGCTGTCTCACCTACCACCATATATGTAGCTGCAGGCACCACTCAGAGTTAACGCTGTGTAACCTGCTGGTCACAGAGTGCCTCAGGAAGGTACCAGCACTGTGAGGTGGTGCCGATGCATAGTGAGTACCCAGTCCAGGGTATCCGCTGCCTCACCTACCACCATATATAGAAGGCAGGCACCACCAGAGTCAGCACTGTGTACCTGTTGGTCACTGAGCATTGGGAGGGTACCAGCATCACTGTGTAGATGCACAGTGAGTACCTGTCCAGGGTATCCACTGTTCTACCTACCACCATATATGTATATCTGCAGGCACCACCAGAGTCAGCACTGTACCCTGTTGTCGCTGAGTGCATCTGGGGGGTACCAGCATCAGTGATGTGGGTAGGTGGTAGTGAGCACCAGCCCAGGATCTCTGTCGTTCACTACCATCATATGTTAGTTGCAGGCACCACTCAGACAGCACTGTAACCTGCTGGTCACTGAGTGTCCCAGGAGGTACCTGGATCAGTGATGTGGTGCAGGGTAGAGTACCAGTCCAGGTCTCCGCTTCCCTCTCTACCATCAATATGTATATTGCAGGCACCACTCAGAGTCAGCACTGTGTAACCTGCTGGTCACTGAGGGCCTCAGAGAGGGTACCAGCATCAGTGATGTGGTGCAGGTGGGTGGTGGTACCCAGTCCAGGGTCTCCACTGCCTTGTTACCACCATATATGTCGTCTGTGCAGCACCACTCAGAGTCAGTACTTTGTAACCTGCTGGTCACTGAGTGCCTCAGGAGGGTACTACATCAGTGATGTGGTGCAGTGAGTGAGGGTACCGTCTGTGGTCTCCACTGTCCCACTACCACCATATGTAGCTGCAGGCACCACCAGAGTCACGCTTGGTAATTTTGTCACTGAGTACCCAGTGAGGGTGCCAGCATCTGTGATGTGGTGCAGTTGGGTAGTAGAACCCAGTCCAGGGTCTCGCCACTACCGCACCGCCATATGTATAGCTGCCGGCACCACTTGAGTCACACTGTAACCAGCTGGTCACTGGTGCATCGGGGTACCAGCACGTTGTCAGGTGTGCAGTGAGTACCTGTCCAGGTCTCTGTCAGTTCTACCTACCACCATATGTATAGCTGCAGGCAACTCAGAGTCAACATGTGTAACCTGTTGGTCGCAGAGTGCCTTAGGAAGGTACCAGCATCAGTGATGTGGTGCAGGGATGGTGAGTACCCAGTCCAGGGTATCCATCAGTTCTTCTTACCACCATATGATAGCTGCAGCACCACTCAGAGTCAGCACTGTATAACCTGCTGGTCACTGAGTGCATCAGGGGGGTACCATCACTGGATGTGGTGGTGATGCATAGTGAGTAACCAGTCCCGTCTCTGACAGTTCTACATAATTACATATTTATAGCTGCAGGCACCACTCATGGTCAGCACTGTGTAACCTGTTGGTCACTGAGGGCCCCAGGCGGGTACCAGCATCAGTGATGTGCAGGAGTAGTGAGTACCCAGTCCAGGTCGTCTGTTCTATTCACACCATATATGTAGCTGCAGGCGCCACTCAGAGTCAGCACTGAGTAACATGCTGTTCACTGATCCATCGGTGGGTACCAGCATCAGTTATGTGGTGCAGGTGGGGACACTAAACAGGGTCTCTGTCAGTTCTAATTTCAACAACTATATGTATAGCTGCAGGCAACTCAGAGTCAACACTTTGTAACCTGTTGTTCACTGAGGCCTCAGGAGGGTACCAGCATCAGTGATTTGCAAGTGAGTACCCAGTCCTGGGTCTAAGCTGCCCTTCCTATCACCATATGTATAGCTGCAGCACCTCTCAGAGTCAGCACTGTGTAACCTGTCACTGAGTGCCTCAGGAGTGTACCAGCATCAGTGATGTGGTGCAGAGTATTGAGTACCCAGTCCAGGGTTTCCTGCCTCTCTACCTACCACCATATTTATAGCTGCAGGCACTCTGTAGCACTGTAACCGGCTGGTCGCTGACTGCATCAGGGGGTACCGCATCATGATGGCAGGTGGCAGTGAGCCCAGCCCAGATCCTGGCGTCTCTACTCTACCATATGTATAGTTGCAGGCACCACTCAGAGACAGCACTGTAACCTGCTGGTCACTGAGTGTCCCAGAGGTGCCAGCATCGTGATGGGTGCAGTGGGTGTGAGCCCAGTCCAGGGTCTCCGCTGTTCTACTTACCACGTTTATGTATAGCGCAGGCACCACTCAGAGCTTACTTGTGTAACCTGCTGGTCACAGAGGGCTCAGGAGGGTACCACTGGGTGATGTGGCAGGTGGGCAGGAGTACCAGTCCAGGGTTCCACTGTTCTGCTCACCACCATATAAGTATAGCTGCAGTTCACCAGAGTCAGCACTGTATCCTGCTGGTCACAGTACTTGTGAGGGTACCAGCATCAGGATGGGTGCAGGTGAGTGGGCACCCAGTCCAGGTTCCCATCAGTTCTACTCTACCACTATATATGTTTAGCCAGACACCACCAGAGTCAGCACTGTGTACCTGCTGGTCACTGAGTGCCCCAGTGAGGGTGCCAGCACTGTGATGTGTAGAGATTAGTGAGTACTCGTCCAGGGTCTCCGCCAGTACTACCTACCACCTTATATGTTAGCTGCAGGCACCACCAGTCAGCACGTAACTAATGGTCACTGAGTACATCAGGAGGGTACCAGCAAATGATGTGGTAGGTGCATAGTGAGTACCAGTCCAGGTTCTCGCCAGTTCTACCTACCACCATATGTATAGCTATAGCACCACCAGGTCAACACTGTGTAACCTGTCACTGGAGTGCCTCAGGAGGTACCATCAGTGATGTGGTGCAGGTGCGTGAGTACCCGGACAGGGTCTCCATCAGTTCTATCTACCACTATGAATAGCGGCACCACCAGAGTCCGCACTGAGTAACCTGCTGGTCACTGAGTGCATCGGGGGACCAGCATCAGTGATGGCAGGGTTGGAGTACCTATCCAGGGTCTTCTGTTCTACCACCACCATATATGTATAGCTGCAGGAACCACTCAGAGTTAACGTTGTGTAACCTGCTGGTCACAGAGTGCCCTAGGGAAAGCCACTGGTGAGGTGGTGCCTTTGCAGTATACCGTCCAGTATTCGCTGCCTACTACCACCATATATGTATAGCTTAGGCACCACTTCAGAGTCATCATTGTGTAACCTGCTGGTCACTGAGTGCATCAGGGAGGGTACCTGCATCACTGATGGTGCAGATGCATGTGAGTACTTCAGTCCAGGGTATCCGCCGTTCTTCCCACCACCATATGTATAGCTGCAGGCACCACCAGAGTGCCACTCACCCAAGCAATTATACCCATGACCAATTCACCAGCCTATATTCCCTGAGGCAGCACTGAGACACACACCCAACCAATTATAGCCACGACCCAGTCATAAGCCTATATTCCCTGAGACAGCACTATGCCACTCTCCCAACCAATTATACCCATTACCCAATCAACAGCCTATATTCCCTGAGACTGTACCACACCACTCACCCAACCAATTATACCCATGACACAGTCACCAGTCAATATTGCCTGAGGCTGAACCACACCACTCACCCGACCAATTATACCCAAGACCCAGTCACCAGCCTAAATTCCCTGAGGCAGCATCACTCATCCAACCAATTCTAGCCACGACCAAGTCAACAGCCTATATTCCCTGAGGCAGCACCATGCCACTCACCCAACCAATTATAGCCATGACCCTGTCACCAGACTAGATTCCCTGAGGCAGCATCACTCATCCAACCAATTATACCCATGACCCAGTCACCAGCCTATATTCCCTGAGGCAGCACCAGGTCACTCACCCAATCAATTATAGCCATGACCCAGTCACCAGCCTATATTCCCTGAGGCAGCGCCATGCCATGCACCAAACCAATTATAGCCATAACCCAGTCACCAGCCTATATTCCCAGAGGCAGCACCGTGCCACTCACCCAACCAATTGTACCCATGACCAATTCACCAGCATATATTCCCTGAGGCAGCACTGTGACACACACCCAACCAATTATAGCCACGACCCAGTCACCAGCCTATATTCCCAAAGGCAGCACTGTGACACTCACACAACCAATTGTACCCATGACCCAGTCACCAGCCTATATTCCCTAAGGCAGCACTGTGACACTCACACAACCAATTATACACATGACCCAGTCATCAGCCTATATTCCCTGAGGCAGCATCACCCCACTCATCCAACCAATTATAGCCATGACCCAGCCCCCAGCCTATATTCCCTGAGGCAGCATCACTCACAGAGCCAATTATACCGATGACCAAGTCACCAGCCTATATTGCCTGAGGAAGCACTGTGACACTCACCCAACCAATTATACCCAAGACCCAGTCACCAGTCTATATTCCCTGAGGCAGCACCACACCACTCACCCAACAAATTATACCTATGACCCAGTCCCCAGCCTATATTCCCCGAGGCAGCACCACACCACTCACCCAAACAATTATTGCCATGACCTAGTCACCAGCCTATATTCCCTGAGGCAGCACTCCACCACTCACCCAACCAATTATACCCATGACCCAGTCACCATTCTATATTCCCTGAGGCAGCACCGCACCACTCAATAAACCAATTATACCCATTACCCAGTCACCAGCCTATATTCCCTGAGGCAGCACCGTGCCACTCACCCAACCAATTATAGCCATGACCCAGTAATCAGCCTATTTTACCTGAGGCAGCACCATGCCGCTCACCCAACCAATTATTCCCATGACCAAGTCACCAGCCTATATTACTTGAGGCAGCACATTGACACTCACCAAACCAATTATAACCATGACCCAGTCACAAGTCTATATTCCCTGAGGCAGCATCTCTCACCAAACCAATTATACCCATGACCTAGTCACCAGCTTATATTCCCAGAGGCAGTATCACTCACCCAACCAAGTATAGCCATGACCAAGTCACCAGCCTATATTCCCTGAGGCAGCACCGTGACACTCACCCAACCAATTATACCCATGACCAATCACCAGCCTATATTCCCTGGAGGCAGCACCACGCCACTCACCCAACCAATTACACCCATCACCCAGTCACCAGCCTATATTCCCCGAGGCAGAACCACACCACTCACCCAACCAATTATACCCATGACCCAGTCACCAGCCTATACTCCCTGAGGCAGCACCATGCCACTCACCCAACCTATTATACCCATGACGCAGTCATAAGACAATACTCCCTGAGGTAGCACCGTGCCACTCACCCAACCAATTATAGAAATGACCCAGTCACCAGCCTATATTCCCTGAGGCAGCACCTTGCCACTCTCCAAACCAATTATAGCCATGACCCAGTCCCCAGCCTATATTCCCAGAGGCAGCACCGTGCCAATCACCCAACCAATTATACCGATGACCCAGTCACCAGTCTATATTCCCAGAGGCCGCACCATGCCACTCACCCAACCAGTTATAGCCATAACCCAGTCACCAGCCTATATTCCCTGAGGCAGCACTGCGAGACTCACCCAACCAGTTAAACCCATGACCAAGTCACAAGCCTATATTCCCTGAGGCAGCACCACGCCACTCACCCAACCAATTATACCCATTACTCAGTCACCAGTCTATATTCCCTTAGGCAGCACTGCGACACTCACCAAACCAATTATACCCATGATCCAGTCACCAGTCTATAGTCCCAAAGCAGCACTGTGACACTCACCAAACCAATTATACCCATGACCCAGTCACCAGCCTATATTCCATGAGGCAGCACCATGCCACTCACCCAACCAATTATTGCCATGACCCAGTCACCAGCAGATATTCCCTGAGGCAGCACTGCAACACTCTCCCAACCAATTATACCCATGACCCAGTCACCTGCCTATATTCCCTGAGGCAGCACCACACCACTCACCCAACCAATAATACCCATAACCCAGTCACCAGACTAAATTCCCTGAGGCAGCACTGTGACACTCACCCAACCAATTATACTCATGACCCAGCCATCAGCCTATATTCCCTGAGGCAGCACCATGCCACTCACCCAACCAATTATACCCGTGACCCAGTCTCCAGCCTATATTCCCTGAGGCAGCGCCATGAGACTCACCCAACAAATTATACCCATGACCAGTCCACAGACTATATTCCCTGAGGCAGCACCACTCCACTCTCCTATCCAAGATAGCACTGACCCAGTCACCAGTCTATATTCCCTGAGGCAGCACTGCGACACTCACACAACCAATTATATCCATGACCCAGTCGCCAGCCTTTATTCTGTGAGGCAGCATCACTCTCCCAACCAATTATACCCATGACCCAGTCACCAGCCAATATTCCCTGAGGCAACACCATGCCACTCACCCAACCAATTATAACCATGACACAGTCACCAGCCTATATTCCCTGAGGTAGAACCACTCCACTCTCCAAACCAATTGTACTCATGACCAAGTCACCAGCCTTTATTTCCTGAGGCAGCACCACGCCACTCACCCATCCAATTATAGCCATGACCCAGTCACTAGACTATATTCCCTGAGGCAGCACCATGCAACTCACTCAACAAATTATTGCCATGACCCAGTCACCTGCCTATATTCCCTGAGGCAGCAGCATGACACTCACCCGACCAATTATATCCATGACCCAGTCACCAGCCTATGTTCCCTGAGGCAGTACCTCACCACTCACCCAACCAATAACTGCCATGACCCAGTCACCAGCCTATATTCCCTGAGGCAGCACCGTGCCACTCACCCAACCAATTATAGCCATGACCCAGTCACCAGCCTATATTCCCTGAGGCAGCACCGTGCCACTCACCCAACCAATTATATCCATCACCCAGTCACCAGCCTATGTTCCCTGAGGCAGCACCACACCACTCACCCAAACAATTACAGCCATGACCCAGTCACCAGCCTATATTCCCTGAGGCAGCACCACACCATTCACCCAACCAGTTATACCCATGACCCAGTCACCAGCCGATATTCCAAGAGGCAGCACCGTGCCACTCACCCAACCAATTATACCCATGACCAATTCACCAGCCTGTATTCCCTGCGGCAGCACTGTGACACTAACCCAACCAATTATAGCAGTGACCCAGTCACCAGCCTATATTCCCTGAGGGAGCACTGCGTCACTCACCCAACCAATTACACCCATGACCCAGTCATCAGCCTATATTCCCTGAGGCAGCACTATGCCACTAACCCAACCAATTATACCCATGACAAGTCACCAGCCTATATTCCATGAGGCAGCACCACGCTACTCACCTATTAAATTATAGCCTTGACCCAGTCACCAGTCTATATTCCCTGAAGCAGCATTACGACACTCACACAACCAATTATACCCATGACCCAGTCGGCAGACTATATTCCCTGAGGCAGCATCACGCTCCCAACCAATTATACCCATGACCCAGTCACCAGCATATATTTCCTGAGGCAACAGCATGCCACTCACCCAAACAATTATAACCATGACCCAGTCACCAGCCTATATTCCCTGAGGTAGAACCACTCCACTCTCCCAACCAATTATACTCATGAGCAAGTCAGCAGCCTTTATTCCCAGAGGCAGCACCACGCCACTCACCCATCCAATTATAACCATGACCCAGTCACCAGCCGATATTCCCTGAGGCAGCACCATGCCACTCACCCAACCAATTATAACCATGACCCAGTCACCTGCCTATATTGCCTGAGGCTGAACCACACCACTCACATGACCACTTATACCCATGATCCAGTCACCAGCTTAAATTCAATGAGGCAGCATCACTCACCCAACCAATTATACCCATGACCTAGTCACCAGCCTATATTCTCTGTGGCAGCATCACTCACCCGACCAATTAAAGCCATTACCCAGTAACCAGTCTATATTCCTTGAGGCAGCACCATGTCACTCACCCAACCAATTATAGCCATGACCCAATCACCAGCCTATATTCCCTAAGGCAGCACCATGCCACTCACACAACCAAATATTCCCATGACCCAGTCACCAGCCTATATTCCCTGAGGCAGAACCATGCCACTCACCCAACCAATTATACCAATGACCAAGTCACCAGCCTATATTCCCTGAGGCAGTATCACACCACTCACCCAACCAATTATAGCCATAACCCTGCCATCAGCCTATACTCTCTGAGGCTGAACCACACCACTCACCCAACCAATTATACCTATGACCCAGTCACCAGTCTATAGTCCCTGAGGCAGCACCGTGCAACTCACCGAACCAATTATAGCCATGACCCAGTCATCAGCCTATATTCCTTGAGGCAGCACCGTGCCACTCAACCAGCCAATAAAAGCCATGACCCAGTCACCAGCCGGTATTCCCTGAGGCAGCACCGTGCCACTCACCGAACCAGTTATAGCCATGACCCAGTCACCAGCCTATATTCCTTGAGGCAGCATCACTCATCCAACCAATTATAGCCAGGACCCATTCAACAGCCTATATTCCCTGAGGCAGCGCCATGCCACTCACCCAACCAATTACAGCCATGACCCAGTCACCAGCCTAGATTCCCTGAGGCAGCATCACTCATCTAACCAATTATACCCATGACAAAGTCACCAGCATATATTCCCTGAGGCAGCACCATGTCACTCACCCAACCAATTTTAGCCATGACCCAGTCACCAGCCTATATTCCCTGAGGCAGCGCCATGCCATGCACCCAACCCATTATAGCCATGACCCAGTCACCAGCCGATATTCCCTGAGGCAGCACCACGCCACTCACCCAACCAATTATATCCATGACCCAGTCACCAGCCTATATTTCCTGAGGCAGCACCACACCACTCACCCAACCAATTATACCCATGACCAATTCACCAGCCTGTATTCCCTGAGGCAGCACCGTGACACACACCCAACCAATTATAGCCATGACCCAGTCACCAGCATATATTCCCTGAGGCAGCACTGTGCCACTCACCCAACCAATTATACCCATGACCCAGTCACCAGCCTATATTCCCTGAGGCAGCATCAGACCACTCACCCAACCAATTATAGCCATGACCCAGTCACCAGCCTATATTCCCTGAGGCAGCTCCACCCCACTCACCCAACCAATTATAGCCATGAAACAGTCCCCAGCCTATATTCACTGAGGCAGCATCACTCGCTAAGCCAATTATACCCACGACAAAGTCACCAGCCTATATTGCCTGAGGAAGCACTGTGACACTCACACAACCAATCATACCCATGACCCAGTCACCAGACTATATTCCCTGAGGCAGCACCACACCACTCACCCAATGAATTATACCCATGACCCAGTCTCCAGAAAATATTCCCTGAGACAGCACCACACCACTCTCCAAACCAATTATACCCATGACCGGTCACCAGCCTAGATTCCCTGAGGCAGCACCGTGCCACTCACCCAACCAATTATAGCCATGACCCAGTCACCAGCCTATATTACCTGAGGCAGCACCATGCCGCTCACCCAACCAATTACACCCATGACCAAGTCACCAGCCTATATTCCTTGAGGCAGCACTGTGACACTCACCCAACTGATTATAGCCATGACACAGTCACCAGCCTATATTCCCTGAGGCAGCATCTCTCACCAAACCAATTATACTCACGACGTAGTCACCAGCTTATATTCCTCTAGGGAGTATCACTCACCCAACCAATTATAGCCATGACCCAGTCACCAGCCTATATTCCCTGAGGCAGCACCGCGCCACTCACCCAACCAATTATGCGCAGGCCCAATCACCAGCCTATATTCCCTGAGGCAGCAGCACGCCACTCACCCAACCAATTACACCCTTGACCCAGTCACCAGCCTATATTCCCCGAGGCAGAACCACACCACTCACTCAACCAATTATACCCATGACCCAGTCACCAGCATATACTCCCTGAGGCAGCACCATGCCACTCACCCAACCAATTATACCCATGATGCAGTCAGCAGCCTATACTCACTGAGATAGCACCGTGAAACTCACCCAACCAATTATAGAAATGACCCAGTCACCAGCCAATATTCCCTGAGGCAGCACCTTACCACTCTCCAAACCAATTATAGCCATGACCCAGTCCCCAGCCTATATTCCCTGAGGCAGCACCGTGCCACTCACCCAACCAATGATACCCATGACCCAGTCATTAGCCTATATTCCCCGATTCAGCACCATGCCACTCACCCAAACAGTTATAGCCATAACCCAGTCACCAGCCTATATTCCCTGAAGCAGCACTGCGAGACTCACCCAACCACTTATACCCATGACCAAGTCACAAGCCTATATTCCCTGAGGCAGCACCACGCCAATCACCCAACCAATTATACCCAGGCAGTCCAGTCTATATTCCCTGGGGTAGCAATGGCGCCTCACCCAACCAATTAGGCCCATGCGGCCCAGGTCACCAGTCTGTATTCCTAGAGCAGCACTGCGGCCTCACCCAGTCCATGCCCATCTGCCCTGTCTTGGCTATGTTCTGAGGCACCCACACCACTCACCCAGCCAATTATACCCATGGCCCAGTCACAGACTATATTCCCTGAGGCAGCACTGCGACACTCACCCAACCAATTATACCCATGACCCAGCCATCAGCCTATATTCCCTGAGGCAGCACCATGCCACTCACCCAACCAATTATACCCATGACCCAGTCACCAGCCTATATTACCTGAGGCAGCACCATGCCACTCACCCAACCAATTAAACCCATGACCAGTCACAAGCCTATATTCCCTGAGGCAGCCCCACGCCACCCACCTATCCAATTATAGCCCTGACCCAGTCACCAGTCTATATTCCCTGAGGCAGCAATGTGACACTCACACAACCAATTATACCCAGGACCCAGTCGCCAGCCTATATTCCCTGTTGCAGCATCACTCTCCCTACCAATTATACCCATGACCCAGTCACCAGCCTATATTCCCAGAGGCAACACCATGCCACTCATCCAACCAATTATAACCATGACCCAGTCACCAGCCTATATTCCCTGAGGTAGAACCACTCCACTCTTCCAACCAATTATATCCATGACCCAGTCACCAGCCTATACTCCCTGAGGCAGCACCATGCCACTCACCCAACCAATTATTCCCATGACCAATTCACCAGCCTATATTCCCTGAGGCAGCACTGCGCC
The DNA here is from genome assembly GCA_016271365.2 of Neoceratodus forsteri. Taxonomy (NCBI): domain Eukaryota; kingdom Metazoa; phylum Chordata; order Ceratodontiformes; family Ceratodontidae; genus Neoceratodus; species Neoceratodus forsteri. The sequence continues at coordinate 16,275,797 of CM028129.1, read as the reverse complement.
ACTCACCCAACCAATTATACCCAAGACCCATTCACCAGACTATATTCCCTGAGGCAGCACCACACCACTCACCCGATGAATTATACCCATGACCCAGTCACCAGCATACATTCCCGGAGACAGCACCACACCACTCTCCAAACCAATTATACCAAAGACCGGTCACCAGCCTATATTCCCTGAGGCAGCACCGTGCCACTCACCCAACCAGTTATAGCCATGACCCAGTCACCAGACTATATTACCTGAGGCAGCACCATGCCGCTCACCCAACCAATTACACCCATGACCAAGTCACCAACCTATATTCCTTGAGGCAGCACTGTGACTCTCACCCAACCAATTATAGCCATGACCCAGTCACCAGCCTATATTCCCTGAGGCAGCATCGATCACCAAACCAATTATACTCACGACGTAGTCACCAGCTTATATTCCCGGACGGAGTATCACTCACCCAACCAATTATAGCCATGACCCAGTCACCAGCCTATATTCCCTGAGGCAGCAGCACACCACTCGACCAACCAATTACACCCTTGACCCAGTCACCAGCCTATATTCCCCGAGGCAGAACCACACCACTCACCCAACCAATTATACCCATGACCCAGACACCAGCCTATACTCCCTGAGGCAGCACCATGCCTCTCACCCAACCAATTATACCCATGATGCAGTCAGCAGCCTATACTCCATGAGATAGCACCGTGAAACTCACCCAACCAATTATAGAAATGACCCAGTCACCAGCCTATATTCCCTGAGGCAGCACCTTGCCACTCTCCAAACCAATTATAGCCATGACCCAGTCATTATCCTATATTCCCCGAGGCAGAACCACACCACTCTCCCAACCAACTATACCCATGACCCAGTCACCAGCCTATACTCCCTGAGGCAGCACCTTGCCACTCACCCAACCAATTATACCCATGACCCAGTCATTAGCCTATTTGCCCTGATTCGGCACCATGCCACTCACCCAACCAGTTATAGCAATAACCCAGTCACCAGCCTATATTCCCTGAGGCAGCACTGCGAGACTCACCCAACCAGTTATACCCATGACCAAGTCACAAGCCTATATTCCCTGAGGCAGCACCATGCCATTCACCCAAAATTATACCCATGACCCAGTCACCAGTCTATATTTCCTGAGGCAGCACTGCGACACTCACCCAACCAATTATACCCATGACCCAGTCAACAGTCTGTATTCCCTGATGCAGCACTGCGACACTCAACCAACCAATTTTACCCATGACCCTGTCACCAGCCTATTTTCCCTGAGGCAGCACCACGCCACTCACCCAAACAATTATATCCATGACCCAGTCAGCAGCCTATACTCCCTGAGGTAGCACCGTGCCACTCACCCAACCAATTATAGAAATGACCCAGTCACCAGCCTATATTCCCTGAGGCAGCACCACACCACTCACCCAACCAATTATACCCATGACCCAGTCACCAGACTATATTCCCTGAGGCAGCACTGCGACACTCACCCAACCAATTATACCCATGACCCAGCCATCAGCCTATATTCCCTGAGGCAGCACCATGCCACTCACCCAACCAATTATACCCATGACCCAGTCACCAGCCTATATTACCTGAGGCAGCACCATGCCACTCACCCAACCAATTAAACCCATGACCAGTCACAAGCCTATATTCCCTGAGGCAGCCCCACGCCACCCACCTATCCAATTATAGGCCTGACCCAGTCACCAGTCTATATTCCCTGAGGCAGCAATGTGACACTCACACAACCAATTATACCCAGGACCCAGTCGCCAGCCTATATTCCCTGTTGCAGCATCACTCTCCCTACCAATTATACCCATGACCCAGTCACCAGCCTATATTCCCAGAGGCAACACCATGCCACTCATCCAACCAATTATAACCATGACCCAGTCACCAGCCTATATTCCCTGAGGGAGAACCACTCCACTCTTCCAACCAATTATATCCATGACCCAGTCACCAGCCTATACTCCCTGAGGCAGCACCATGCCACTCACCCAACCAATTATTCCCATGGCCAATTCACCAGCCTATATTCCCTGAGGCAGCACTGCGCCACTCACCCAACCAATTATACCCAAGACCCATTCACCAGACTATATTCCCTGAGGCAGCACCACACCACTCACCCGATGAATTATACCCATGACCCAGTCACCAGCATACATTCCCGGAGACAGCACCACACCACTCTCCAAACCAATTATCAAAGAGACCGGTCACCCAGCCTATATTCCTGAGGCAGCACCGTGCACTCACCCAACCAGTTATAGCCGCGGCCCAGTCACCAGACTATATTACTGAAGCGAGGCACCATGCGCTCACCCAACCAATTACACCCACGACCAAGTCACCCAACCTATATTCCTTGAGGCAGCACTGTGACTCTCACCCAACCAATTATAGCCATGGCCCAGTCACCCAGCCTATATTCCCTGAGGCAGCATCGAGTCCCAAACCAATTATACTCACGACGTAGTCACCAGCTTATATTCCCGGACGGAATATCACTCACCCAACCAATTATAGCCATGAGCCAGTCACCAGCCTATATTCCCTGAGGCAGCAGCACACCACTCGACCAACCAATTACACCCTTGAGCCAGTCACCAGCCTATATTCCCCGAGGCAGAACCACACCACTCACCCAACCAATTATACCCATGACCCAGACACCAGCCTATACTCCCTGAGGCAGCACCATGCCTCTCACCCAACCAATTATACCCATGATGCAGTCAGCAGCCTATACTCCATGAGATAGCACCGTGAAACTCACCCAACCAATTATAGAAATGACCCAGTCACCAGCCTATATTCCCTGAGGCAGCACCTTGCCACTCTCCAAACCAATTATAGCCATGACCCAGTCATTATCCTATATTCCCCGAGGCAGAACCACACCACTCTCCCAACCAACTATACCCATGGCCCAGTCACCAGCCTATACTCCTGAGGCAGCACCTTGCACTCACCCAGCAATTATACCCGGCCCAGTCATTGGCCTGTTGCCCTGATTGGCACCATGCCACTCACCCAACCAGTTATAGCCATAACGCAGTCACCAGCCTATATTCCCTGAGGCAGCACTGCGAGACTCACCCAACCAGTTATACCCATGACCAAGTCACAAGCCTATATTCCCTGAGGCAGCACCATGCCATTCACCCAACCAATTATACCCATGACCCAGTCACCAGTCTATATTTCCTGAGGCAGCACTGCGACACTCACCCAACCAATTATACCCATGACCCAGTCAACAGTCTGTATTCCTGAGGCAGCACTGCGACACTCAACCAACCAATTTTACCCATGACCCTGTCACCAGCCTATTTTCCCTGAGGCAGCACCACGCCACTCACCCAAACAATTATATCCATGACCCAGTCAGCAGCCTATACTCCCTGAGGTAGCACCGTGCCACTCACCCAACCAATTATAGAAATGACCCAGTCACCAGCCTATATTCCCTGAGGCAGCACCTTGCCACTCTCCAAACCAATTATAGCCATGACCCAGTCACCATTCTATATTACCTGAGGCAGCACCAGGCCACTCACCCAACCAATTATATTGATGACCCAGTCACCAGCCTATATTCCCTGAGGCAGCACCATGCCACTCACCCAACCAGTTAGAGCCATAACGCAGTCACCAACCTATATTACCTGAGGCAGCACTGCGAGTCTCACCCAACCAGTTATACACATGACAAAGTCACAAGCCTATGTTCCCTGAGGAAGCACCAAGCCACTCACCCAACCAATTATACCCATGAGCCAGTCAACAGTCTATATTCCCTGAGGCAGCACTGCGACACTCACCCATCCAATTATACCTGGCCACTCACCAGCCCTATTTTCCTGAGGCAGCTGCACACTCACCCAACCAATTATACCCAAGACCCAGTCACCAGCCTATATTCCCTGAGGCAGCACCATACCGCTCACCAAACTAATTATAGCCATGACCCAGTCACCAGCCTATATTCCCTGAGGCAGCACTGCAACACTCACCCTACCAATTATACCCATGACCCAGTCACCAGCCTATATTCCCTGAGGCAGCACCACACCACTCACCCAACCAATTATACCCATGACCCAGTCAGCAGACTACATTCCCTGAGGCAGCACTGCGACACTCACCCAACCAATTATACCCATGACCAGTCACCAGCCTATATTCCCTGAGGAAGCACCACACCACTCACCTATCCAATTATAGCCCTGACCCAGTCACCAGTCTATATTCCCTGAGGCAGCACTGTGACACTCACACAACAAATTATACCAATGACCCAGTCGCCAGCCTATATTCCCTGGGCAGCATCACTCTCAGAACCAATTATACCTGTGACCCAGTCACCAGCCTATATTCCCAGAGGCAACACCATGCCACTCACCCAACCAATTATAACCATGACCCAGTCACCAGCCTATATTCCCTGAGTTAGAAACACTCCACTCTCCCAACCAATTATACTCATGACCAAGTCACCAGCCTCTATTCCCTGAGGCAGCACCACGCCTCTCACCCATCCAATTATAGCCATGACCCATTCACCAGCCTATATTCCCTTAGGCAGCACCATGCCACTCACTCAACAAATTATTGCCATGACCCAGTCACCAGCTTATATTCCCTGAGTCTGCACCACGCCACTCACCCAACCAATTATCTCCATGACCCAGATAACAGCCAATGTTCCCTGAGGCAGCACCACACCACTCACCCAACAAATTACAGCCATGACCCAGTCACCAGCCTATATTCCCTGAGGCAGCACCACGCCACTCACCCAACCAATTATAGCCATGACCCAGTCACCAGCCTATATTCCCTGAGGCAGCACCGTGCCACTCACCCAACAAATTATATCCATGACCCAGTCACCAGCCTATGTTCCCTGAGGCAGCACCACACCAATCACCCAACCAATTATTGCCATGACCTAGTCACCAGCCTATATTCCCGGAGGCAGCACCATGCCATTCACCCAACCAGTTATACCCATGACCCAGTCACCAGCCAATATTCCCAGAGGCAGCACCATGCCACTCACCCAACCAATTATACCCATGACAAGTCACCAGCCTATAATCCCTGAGGCAGCACTGTGATACTCACCCAACCAATTATAGCCATGACCCAGTCACCAGCCTATATTCCCTGAGGCATCACTGCGCCACTCACCCAACCAATTATAGCCATGACCCCGTCACCAGCCTATATTCCCCGAGGCAGCACGATGCCCCTCACCCAACCAATTATACCCATGACAAGTCACCAGTCTATATTCCCTGAGGCAGCACCACGCCACTCACCTATCCAATTATAGCCCTGACCCAGTCACCGGTCTAAATTCCCTGAGGCAGCACTGTGACACTCGCACAACCAGTTATACCAATGACCCAGTCACCAGTCTATATTCCCTGAGGCAGCATCACTCTCACAACAATTTACACCCATGACCCAGTCACCAGCCTACATTCCCTGAGGCAACACCATGCCACTCACCCAACCAATTATAACCATTACCCAGTCACCAGAATATATTCCCTGAGGTAGAACCACTCCACTCTCCCAACCAATTATACTCATGACCGAGTCACCAGGCCTTATTCCCTGAGGCTGCACCACGCCACTCACCCATCCAATTATAGCCATGACCCAGTCACCAGCCTACATACCCTGAGGCAGCACCACACCACTCACGTAACCAATTACAGCCATGAACCAGTCACCAGCCTATATTCCCTGAGGCAGCACCGTGCCTCACCCAACCAATGATAGTTATGACCCAGTCACCAGCCTATATTCCTGAGGCGGCCCGTGCCCTCACACACCAATTATTCCATGACCCAGTCCAGCCTATGTTCCCTGAGGAAGAACTACATCACGCACCCAAACAATTATAGCCATGACCCAGTCACCAGCCTATATTCCCAGAGGCAGCACCACGCCACTCACCCATCCAATTATAGCCATGACCCAGTCACCAGCCTATATACCCTGAGGCAGCACCACACCACTCACCCAGCCAATTACAGCCATGAACCAGTCACCAGCCTATATTCCCTGAGGCAGCACCGTGCCACTCACCCAACCAATGATAGTTATGACCCAGTCACCAGCCTATATTCCCTGAGGCAGCACCGTGCCACTCACCCAACCAATTATATCCATGACCCAGTCACCAGCCTATGTTCCCTGAGGAAGAACCACATCACGCAGCCAACCAATTATAGCCATGACCCAGTCACCAGCCTATATTCCCAGAGGCAGCACCATGCCATTCACCCATCCAGTTATACCCATGACCCAGTCACCAGCCTATATACCCTGAGGCAGCACCACACCACTCACCCAGCCAATTACAGCCATGAACCAGTCACCAGCCTATATTCCCTGAGGCAGCACCGTGCCACTCACCCAACCAATGATAGTTATGACCCAGTCACCAGCCTATATTCCCTGAGGCAGCACCGTGCCACTCACCCAACCAATTATATCCACGACCCAGTCACCAGCCTATGTTCCCTGAGGAAGAACTACATCACGCACCCAACCAATTATAGCCATGACCCAGTCACCAGCCTATATTCCCAGAGGCAGCACCACGCCATTCACCCATCCAGTTATACCCATGACCCAGTCACCAGCCAATATTCCCGGAGCAAGCACCACACCACTCACCCAACCAATTATACCCATGACCCAGTCACCAGACTATATGCCCTGAGGCAGCACTCCGCCAATCACCTAACCAATTTTACCCCTGACCCAGTCACCAGCCAATATTCCCAGAGGCAGCACCTTGCCACTCACCCAACCAATTATACCCATGACCAATTCACCAGCCTATATTCCCTGAGGCAGCACTGAGACACACACCCAACCAATTATAGACACGACCAAGTCATAAGCCTATATTCCCTGAGGAAGCACTGCGCCACTCAACCAACCAATTATACACATGAGCCGGTCACCAGCCAATATTCACAGAGGAAGAACCACACCACTCACCCAACCAATTATACCCATGACCCAGTCACCAGCCTATATTTCCTGAGGCAACACCACACCACTCACCCATCCAATTATACCCATGACCCAGTCACCAGACTATATTCCCTGAGGCAGCACTCCGCCAATCACCTAACCAATTTTACCCCTGACCCAGTCACCAGCCAATATTTCCTGAGGCAGCACCGTGCCACTCACCCAACCAATTATACCCATGACCTATTCACCAGCCCATATTCCCTGAGGCAGCACTGAGACACACACCCAACCAATTATAGCCACGACAAAGTCATAAGCCTATATTCCCTGAGGCAGCACTATGCCACTCTCCCAACCAATTATACCCATTACCCAATCACCAGCCTATATTCCCTGAGGCAGTACCACACCACTCACCCAACCAATTATACCCAGGATCCAGTCTCCAGCCTATATTGCCTGAGGCTGAACCACAAAACTCACCTGACCAATTATTCCCTGAGGCAGCATCACTCATCCAACCAATTCTAGCCGACCGAGTCAACAGCCTATATTCCCTGAGGCAGCACCATGCCACTCACCCAACCAATTACAGCCATGACCCTGTCACCAGACTAGATTCCCTGAGGCAGCATCACTCATCCAACCAATTATACCCATGACCCAGTCACCAGCCTATATTCCCTGAGGCAGCACCATGTCACTTACCCAATCAATTATTGCCATGACCCAGTCACCAGTCTATATTCCCTGAGGCAGCGCCATGCCATGCACCAAACCAATTATAGCCATTACCCAGTCACCAGCCTATATTCCCAGAGGCAGCACCGTGCCACTCACCCAACCAATTGTACCCATGACCAATTCACCAGCCTATATTCCCTGAGGCAGCACTGTGACACACACCCAACCAATTATAGCCACGACCCAGTCACCAGCCTATATTCCCAGAGGCAGCACTGTGACACTCACACCACCAATTGCACCCATGACCCAGTCACCAGCCTATATTCCCTAAGGCAGCACCACACCACTCACCCAACCAATTATACACATGACCCAGTCACCAGCCTATATTCCCTGAGGCAGAATCACCCCACTCACCCAACCAATTAAAGCCATGACCCAGTCCCCATCCTATATTCCCTGAGGCAGCATCACTCACCCAGCCAATTATACCCATGACCAAGACACCAGCCTATATTGCCTGAGGAAGCACTGTGACACTCACCCAACCAATTATAGCCAAGACCCAGTCACCAGCCTATATTCCCTGAGGCAGCACCACACCACTCACCCAACAAATTATAGCCATGACCCAGTCACCAGCCTATATTCCCTGAGGCAGCACTCCACCACTCACCCAACCAATTATACCCATGACCCAGTCACCATTCTATATTCCCTGAGGCAGCACCGAACCACTCACCAAACCAATTATACCCATTACCCAGTCATCCAGCCTATATTCCCTGAGGCAGCACCGTGCCACTCACCCAAGCAATTATACCCATGACCAATTCACCAGCCTATATTCCCTGAGGCAGCACTGAGACACACACCCAACCAATTATAGCCACGACCCAGTCATAAGCCTATATTCCCTGAGACAGCACTATGCCACTCTCCCAACCAATTATACCCATTACCCAATCAACAGCCTATATTCCCTGAGACTGTACCACACCACTCACCCAACCAATTATACCCGCCTGACACGGTCACTGGTCAATGTTGCTAAAGCTGAGACCACACCACTCACCCGACCAATTATGCCCAAGACAGTCACCAGCTCAAATTCCCTGAGGCGGCATCCTCATCCAACCAATTCTGCCACAACCAAGTCCAACAGCCTATGTTCCTGAGGCGGCACCATGCCACTCCCCAACCAATTATAGCCATGACCCTGTCACCAGACTAGATTCCCTGAGGCAGCATCACTCATCCAACCAATTATGCCGCTGACCCAGTCACAGCCTATATTCCTGAGGCAGCACAGGTCACTCACCCAATCAATTATGCCATGACCCAGTCACCAGCCTATATTCCCTGAGGCAGCGCCATGCCATACACCAAACCAATTATAGCCATAGCCAGTCACCAGCCTATATTACTATAGCCATGACCCAGTCACCAGCCTACATTCCCTGAGGCAGCACCATGCCACTCACCCAACCAATTATAGCCATGACCCAGTAACCAGCCTATATTCCCTGAGGCAGCACCGTGCCACTCACCCAACAATTATAGCCATGACCCAGTCACCAGCCTATATTCCCTAAGGCAGCACCACACCACTCACCCAACCAATTATTTCCATGAGCCAGTCAACAGCCTATATTCCCTGAGACAGCACCACACCACTCACCCGACCAATTATAGCCATGGCCCAGTCACCAGCCTATATTCCTATGGTCAGCACCCGCCCATTCGCAACATTACCGTGATGCTAGCCTATATTCCCCACCAGAGGCAGCACCAGCGCACTCACCCCCAATTAGAGCCATGACCCAATCAACAGCCTATATATCCCTGAGGCAGCTCCATGCCTCTCACCCAACAATTATAGCCATGACCCTGTCACCAGCTCTATATCCCTGAGGCTGCACTGCTCCACTCACCCAACCAATTATACCCATGACCCAGTCACCAGTCTATTTTCCCTGAGGCAGCACTGCGACACTCACCCAACCAATTATACCCATGACCCAGCCATCAGCCTATATTCCCTTAGGCAGCACCATGCCACTCACCCAACCAATTATACCGCATGACCAGTCACCAGCCTATATTCCCTGATGCAGCACCCCATGCCACCACCTAACCAATTATAGCCCCTGACCTGAAGTCACCAGCCTGTGACTCCCGGAGGTAGAAACCACCACTCTCCCAACCAATTATACTCATGACCAAGTCACCAGCCTTTATTCCCTGAGGCAGTACCATGCCACTCACCCAACCAATTATAGCCATGACCCAGTCACCAGCCTATATTCCCTGATGCAGCACCATGCCTCTCACCCAACCAATTATACCCATGACCTAGTCACCAGCTTATATTCCCTGAGGCAGCATCACTCACCCATCCAATTATAGCCATGACCAAGTCACCAGCCTATATTCCCTGAGGCAGCAGCATGCCACTCACCCAGCCAATTATAGCCATGACCCAATCACCAGCCTAGATTACCTGAGGCAACACCATGCCACTCACTCAACCAATTACACCCATGACCAAGTCACCAGCCTATATTCACTTAGGCAGAACCATGCCACTCTCCCAAACAATTATACCCATGAGCAAGTCACCAGCCTATATTCCCTGAGGCAGCACCTCACCACTCACCCAACCAATTATAGCCATGACCCAGTCACCAGCCTATACTACCTGAGGCAGCACCTCACCACTCACCCAACTAATTATAGCCATGACCCAGTCACCAGCCTATACTACCTGAGGCAGAACCACACCACTCACCCAACCAATTATACCCGTGACCCAGTCACCAGCCTATATTCCCTGAGGCAGCACCATGCCACTCACCCAATCAATTATACCCATGACACAGTCAGCAGCCTATACTCCCTGAGGTAACACCATGCCACTCACTCAACCTATTATAGCCATGACCCAGTCACGAGCCTATAGTCCATGAGGCAGCACCGTAACACTCTCCTAACCAATTATAGCCATGACCCAGTCCCCAGCCTATGTTCCCTAAGACAGCACCATGCCACTCACCCAACCAGTTATAGCCATAACCCAGTCACCAACCTATATTCCCTGAGGCAGCACTGCGAGACTCACCCAACCAGTTATACCCATGACCCAGTCACCAGCCTATATTCCCTGAGGCAGCACCACGCCACTCACCCAACCAATTATACCCATGACCCAGTCACCAGCCTATATTCCCTGAGGCAGCACCATGCCACTCACCCATCAATTATACCCATGACCCAGTCACCAGTCTATATTCCCTGAAGCAGCACTGCGACACTCACCCAACCAATTATACCCATGACCCAGTCACCAGCCTATTTTTCCTGAGGCAGCACCACTCCATTCACCCAACCAATTATACCCATGACCCAGTCACCAGCCTATATTCCTGAGGCAGCACCACCACTCACCCAGCCAATTGTACCCATGACCCCAGTCACCCAGTCTATGTTCCTGAGGCAGCACTGCGACACTCACCCAACCAATTATACCCATGACCCAGCCATCAGCCTCTATTCCCTGAGGCAGCACCATGCCACTCACCCAACCAATTATACCCATGACCAGACACCAGCCTATATTCCCTGAGGCAGCACCATGCCACTCACCCAACCAATTATAGCCATGACCCAGTCACCAGACTATATTCCCTGAGGCAGCACCATGCCACTCAACCAACCAATTACAGCCCTGACCCAGTCACCAGCCTGTATTCCCTGAGGCAGCACTGCGACACTCTCACAATCAATTATACCCATGACCCAGTCGCCAGCCTATATTCACTGAGGCAGCATCACTCTCCCAACCAATTATACCCATGACCCAGTCACCAGCCTATATTCCCTGAGGCAGCACCATGCCGCTCACCCAGCCAATTATACCCATAACCCAGTCACCAGCCTATATTCCCTGAGGCAGAACCACACCACTCTCCCAACCAATTATAATCATGACCAAGTCACCTGCCTATATTCGCTGAGGCAGCACCATGCCTCTCACCCAGCCAATTATACCCATAACGCAGTCACCAGCCTATATTCCCTGAGGCAGAACCACACCACTCACCCAACCAATTATAATCATGACCAAGTCACCAGCCTATATTCCCTGAGGCAGCATCACTCTCCCAACCAATTATACCCATGACCCAGTCACCAGCCTATATTCCCTTAGGTAGAACCACTCCTCTCTCCAACCAATTATACTCATGACCATGTCACCAGCCTTAATTCCCTGAGGCAGTTCCACGTCACTCACCCAACCAATTATAGCCATGACCCAGTCACCAGCCTATATTCCCTGAGGCAGCACCACACCACTCACCCAATCAATTATAGCCATGACCCAGTCACCAGCCTATATTCCCTGAGTCAGCACCACGCCATTCACCCAACCAATTATAGCCATGACCCAGTCACCAGCCTATATTCCCTGAGGCAGCACCATGCCACTCACCCACCCAATTATAGCCATGACCCAATCACCCACCTATATTCCCTGAGGCAGCACCATGCCACTCACCCAACCAATTATACCCATGACCCAGTCACCAGCCTGTATTCCCTGAGGCAGCACTGCGACACTCTCACAACCAATTATTCCCATGACCCAGTCACCAGCCTATATTCCCTGAGACGGCATCACTCTCCCAACCAATTATACCCATGACCCAGTCACCAGCCTATATTCCCTGAGGCAGAACCACACCACTCACCCAACCAATTATAATCATGACCAAGTCACCAGCCTATATTCGCTGAGTCAGCACCACGCCACTCACCCAACCAATTATAGCCATGACCCAGTCACCAGCCTATATTCCCTGATGCAGCACCATGCCTCTCACCCAACCAATTATACCCATGACCTAGTCACCAGCTTATATTCCCTGAGGCAGCATCACTCACCCATCCAATTATAGCCATGACCAAGTCACCAGCCTATGTTCCCTGAGGCAGCACCATGCCACTCACCCAACCAATTATAGCCGTGACCCAATCACCAGCCTATATTACCTGAGGCAGCACCATGCCACTCACTCAACCAATTACACCCATGACCAAGTCACCAGCCTATATTCACTTAGGCAGAACCATTCCACTCTCCCAAACAATTATACCCATGACCAAGTCACCAGCCTATATTCCCTGAGGCAGCACCTCACCACTCACCCAACCAATTATAGCCATGACCCAGTCACCAGCCTATACTACCTGAGGCAGCTCCTCACCACTCACCCAACCAATTATAGCCATGACCCAGTCACCAGCCTATACTACCTGAGGCAGAACCACACCACTCTCCCAACCAATTATACCCGTGACCCAGTCTCCAGCCTATATTCCCTGAGTCAGCACCACGCCATTCACCCAACCAATTATAGCCATGACCCAGTCACCAGCCTATATTCCCTGAGGCAGCACCATGCCACTCACCCACCCAATTATACCCATGACCAGTCACCAGCCTATATTCCCTGATGCAGCACCATGCCACTCACCTAACCAATTATAGCCCTGACCCAGTCACCAGCCTGTATTCCCTGAGGCAGCACTGCGACACTCTCACAACCAATTATTCCCATGACCCAGTCACCAGCCTATATTCCCTGATGCAGCACCATGCCACTCACCTAACCAATTATAGCCCTGACCCAGTCACCAGCCTGTATTCCCTGAGGCAGCACTGCGACACTCTCACAACCAATTATTCCCATGACCCAGTCACCAGCCTATATTCCCTGAGATGGCATCACTCTCCCAACCAATTATACCCATGACCCAGTCACCAGCCTATATTCCCTGAGGCAGAACCACACCACTCACCCAACCAATTATAATCATGACCAAGTCACCAGCCTATATCCGCTGAGGCAGCACCACGCCACTCACCCAACCAATTATAGCCATGACCCAGTCACCAACCTATATTCCCTGAGGCAGAGCCCCACCATTCACCCAACCAATTTTACTTATGACCAAGTCACCAGCCTATATTCCCTGAGGCAGCATCACTCTCCCAACCAATTATACCCATGACCCGGTCACCAGCCTATATTCCCTGAGGCAACACCATGCCACTCACCCAACCAATTATAACCATGACCCAGTCACCAGCCTATATTCCCTGAGGTAGAACCAGTCCACTCTCCCGACCAATTATACTCATGACCAAGTCACCAGCCTTTATTCCCTGAGGCAGTACCATGCCTCTCACCCAACCAATTATAGCCATGACCTAGTCACCAGCCTATATTCCCTGATGCAGCACCATGCCACTCACCCAACCAATTATAGCCATGACCCAGTCACCAGCATATATTCCCTGAGGCAGCACCACGCCACTCACCCAACCAATTATATCCATGACCCAGTCACCAGCCTATGTTCCCTGAGGCAGCACCACACCACTCACCCAACCAATTACAGCCATGACCCAGTCACCAGCCTGTATTCCCTGAGGCAGCACCGTGCCACTCACCCAACCAATTATAACCATGACACAGTCACCAGCCTATATTCCCTGAGACAGCACCATGCCACTCACCCAACCAATTATAGCCATGACCCAGTCACCAGCCTATATTCCCTGAGGCTGCACTGCTCCACTCACCCAACCAATTATAGCCATGACCCAGTAACCAGCCTATATTCCCTGAGGCAGCACCACCTGTGGGTGGGTGTGCAGGTAGAAGGGAAGGCGTGGTTGCAAACTGCCAACTACACCTTTATTTGTAACCACTACCACCTCGTCCTTACTCAGTATTCACACAGGGTTTTACACAGACTGCACAGCAGATTCAACACTAGTTCGTAGGAGTGTTTTGTATTTCAGGCATAAAACAGTTATGGCAGTTTACCTGATTGGAAGACAAGTCAGACCCTCACCCCTCCCGTCGTGTCTAGGGGTTTGATGTTATAATGTCTCAGAGAGGGAGAGGAGGTGATCTAACCCAGTGGGTCACTTTCAACTTCAAATGTATAGTTAGGTGGTTGCTGACCTTTACAATGACATGGGTTTGAATTTTTTGCAGCTGGAGACCATTGACACAGAAATAGCTTCACCCTCCCTGGGCCTCAGGAATCCACTGTCCACTAAGGTTTTCCCTTAGTCCTGAAAAACATGGGGGTTAGGAGATGCCCCAGGCATGCAGGGGGTTAGGAGACACCAGAGGCATGCATGGGGTAGGAGACACCACAGACATGCATGGGGTTAGGAGACACCACAGACATGCATGGGGTTAGGAGACACCACAGACATGCATGGGGTTAGGAGACACCACAAGCATGCAGTACATTTCAGATTCAAGTCCCACACAACTTTGGATGCAACCAGGGAACCATTTTATTTTCTTGCCATTTAAAAGGCTTTAGTCACATTTTCTTTGAGGTGAACATATATACATACATGCACTTTTATTGAGCTCACGCTTTCAAATTTCAACATCAGTCATGGCACATTTTCTTAGAAGGAAGTGGGATTTGAACCTCCAACCTGCCACATTATGTGTGGCTGAAGGACTCCTTACTGTACTAACTGTCAACCCATAGCAGGTTGGTCAGTTCTTGCAGGTTCTGAACTTTACAAAATCTTGATATGCCTGAATGACCTACAAGTTTCCCTTTTTCCTGAAGAGAAGTTGAGGAAACTTATTTCTACTTTCCTGACACTTTAAGCGAGAGTCTAACAATTTCCCTGCCAGAGGGGTGGGTAGTAACATATACCAAACTGTGGCAGATTTATACATTGAGAGAAAGCTGGACCCAGTTCTTTAATTTTCCCCAGATACATGTACAGTCACCTAGGCTCCCCTGCACCAGGCCCAAACAAGAGGACACTGGGGAGGAAGGCCTAACTTCCAAGAAACAAATCTGCAGGCGATACAAACAGCTTGGACAGAGTTTACCTGGTGGACATGAAGTAAAATGGATCTAGATGCCATCTGAATGTCTGGGCCCCTTCTGGAAACCACCATGACTCTTGTGTAGCTGAGAAGTCTCTCTTTCTTCTCAGCTCTCTGTGATATTGCTGCCCCTCTTTCATTTATCCTGCCCCACCTGTGGGTGGTGGGAAATTTGGCCTGCTGCTATACATTGGGTAAGGAGGATAACATCCCCCTCATACCACAGGCCTCACCGGCCTTCACATTCTGGGCCACCCAACACGACACTCAACTGCCAAAATGCTCCCTCTTGCACACTCTCCTCATGACTGATTTCCTCAACTCACACTCATACCTCATAGACACAAACTCCTAACTGTGTGCACACATCCAGCAGGTGTGCACGTGCTCACAGTGTCTTAAAGGCACCTTAGTAACTCTCTGCAATGGCAAGGGACTTACAGTGGACATAGACACCAGTCTATCAGGTTGTGGGGGCATTCACAGGATACCATTTGGCCTGGGAAAATGGTCAATAACCAATTCAAAACTTCCACAAAACCTCCTTGAGATAAGGGCAGTATTTCTAGCACTCCTGCACTTTAATCATCAGGTCAAAGGCAAACACATTCTAATCAGGTTGGACAATCAGTAACAGTGTTATACATCAACAAACAAAGAAGAACCAAGAGCAGAGTGATGCAAAAGGAGGCATTAAAACTCATACCATGGACCCAATATCATCCCCCCCACATCTCAGTGGTACATCTTCAGGCCATCTTAACATGAATGCAGATTGGCTGAGCCAGCAGCAGATTCATGCAGGAGAATGGAAACTTCATCTACAACTCTTTGAGTCAGTCAGCAGATGATGGATCCCGGTGGAAACAGATCTCATGGCCTCAGGCAAGCAACTATCAATGCCCCAAATTCTACTCATGTTACAAAGACAAGCAGACCATAGGGGCAGAGGCCCTGTCATTGAAATGGATCTTCCACATGGCATACATATTCCCACCTCTAACCCTCATCCTACAGGTCTTGAAGAAGATCCATCAAACCACAGTGAGGGTAATCCAATTACCCCCTACTAGCCAAGGAGATCCTGGTTCACCGTGATAATGTCAATGGCTCTAGATCATCCCTGGAAACTCCCTCGCAGACATGACATTCTCCATCAGAGCCCAGTATGCCATCCCAACCCTGCCATCCTCCAACTAATAGCTTGGTATCTGAAAGGGAGAGATTGCTGAAATCACCTGGACTGTGAAAATGTCTGTGCCTGCTTCTCCTAATGCTGACCCACCTGCCTCAGCCTGACCCTCTCTCTTGCCACTCCTGTCTAGCCCCCCATCTGCACCCCATCGCACCCCTTTCCCCCTCTCCCCAGTCCCTACTTCCCACAGTCCTCCCCACTGGCACCCTTAACAATCCTATCTTGCTGCTCCTACCCCTTTCCAGCAGCCCAAGCTCTCTCTCCTTTCCCAGTCTCTATGCTCTTCCCACTGCCTGCCTTGCCTCTCCTCTCCTCAAACCCACCCCTGACAACACCTACTCTGACTGCTTACTTCACTCTCCTCCTATCTAAAGACCCACCCCATGATAAAGCCTACTCTGACTGCTTACTTCACTCCCCTCCCCTCTACGGACCCACCCCTGACAAAGCCTACTCTGACTGCTTACTTCACTCTTCTCCCTTCTACGGACCTACCCCTGACAAAGCCTACTCTGGCTGCTTACTTCACTCTTCTCCCCTCTACGGATCCACCCCTGACAAAGCCTACTCTGGCTGCTCATTTCACTACCCCTCAGTAGTGAACCTTCATGGCAATCTCAGAGCGCTGTACTTGACATGAGTCATGACGCTGCTGCCCCTTCCGTTCTGTAAATATTTCCCTATTTGCTGTTGCAACATCACCTGTGTGCACTGTGTAACCTCTGTGAAGTGATGTCATGTAATGTTGTTTTTTTTTAATTTATTTATTTATTTATTTAGTTACATATTTATAATCACATAGGCTCATTTCCAAAGGTTCCACATCTTGATATAAAATGAAGGAATACAGATATGGCAATAAAAAATTACTGGACAGCTAATACATGACATACAGACATTGAATACTATTAGCAGGGGTGACAGTAGCATCCAGCAGAAGAACTGCTGTCCTATACAGACAGCAACTAGATTGTTGTTAACATACAAGCATAGTAAAATCTCATGAGGCTACCTCAGGTGAGACACTGTCATGGTAAGCTAGACTCTGGCCCCTGAAGAGAGGCACCCAGAGATCTAGGATGGTGTTGAAGGAGCGCACTCACAGTTGAGGGTGAACAGAATGTGATTCTTGAGTGTACCCTTGAAGGTCCCTATTTTGGTGACAGAGGTGATGGAAGGGGGGAGGGCATTGTACCATGACGGGGCTCTGAAAGGAAAGGATCTTTGGGCTTTGTGTAGTCCTGACCCTAGGGACCTGCAATATAGTCTTGGTGGCACTGCAAGTGGTGACAGTGGGGGTGGCAGGGAGAAGAGACATAGAGACCCGGAGGGGGACATGCCTAGCTGTATTTTTTTAGCAAGGAAGCAGGCCTGATATTGAAGTCTCTCCTTGAGAGTGAGTACACTGGTTAAGGAATAAAGGGTGCAGGTATGAGTCCATTTATTGGCTCAGGACAGAAGCCGATATGCCTTATTGATGGAAATTTGGATTTTGTTTAGGGTGGTGGCATTGACTGCAGCATATACTGTGAATCCATAGTCCACTAGAGACAGGACAGAGGAACTGACTGCCAAACAGAGGGCTTCGGGTGGCAGGCAGTCCTTATGTCTGTATAACAGACCAATCCGCACATTTGTGGCAGAAGAGCATATGTTGATGTGAGAGTGGAATGAAAGGGTAGGGTCAAAAGTGATGCCCAGGTATTTGTAGGTGAAGACTTGGTCCAGTGGATGAGTGAGCTTGGGAGGATCTGGAGGGGAGAGTCCTTGGTCTTGCTTTGGCACTAGGTAAAAAGCATGGATTTTCTTTTTTTAATATTAATGATTAGTCAGCGGTCCATGAACCAGTTCTCAATTTAACTGAAAGAGTACTGGATGGAAGACTGGAGTGCAGAGGGGTCTGGGTGGGAGGCAAAGAGGACAGCATCATTCACATAAAAAAGAACCCCACCAGAACAGAAGCTGGGCAGCGTATTTAGGTAAAGAGTAAAGAGCAGTGGGCCCAGGATGGAGCCCTGGGGGCCACCAGACCATACTGGCTGGGTGCTGGAGAGGGGTGTGTGAATTTTAACACATTGGGACCTTGAGAAAAGGCAGCTAGAGAACCAGGAGAGGGGCCAGTGAAAGAAGCAGAGTTGCTGGAGTGTGTTCAGTAAGAGGGAATGGGAGACCATATCAAAGGCCTTGGAGAGATCGATAAAAATTGCACTGGCAAGATGGCCCTTGTCTAGGGCAGAGTGAAGGCACTTAGAGAATTCCATAAGGGCAGTGATCATGCTATGGCCAGATTGAAAGCCATGCTGTTCCCTGAATAGCAGGCCATGGGTGACATGGTATTCTGTGAGTTGATGTGACAGTATTTTCTTGAGGGCTTTGGAGAGCAGCAGGAGGATGGAGACTGGTCAATAGCTGTTGGGGGAGGAGCTAGCCCAGCCTTTCAGTATGGGGATAATGACTGCCATTTTCCAGGTGGTTGAGAACTTACCTAGACACAGAGAGTAGTTGAGTAAGTCTGTGAGCGGGGCAAGGACAGAGTCAAGGACCTGTCCAAGAAGTCTCATGTCAAGGGGGTCACTGTAGGGGCTGGTGCCACTGAGGGCCTTAGTTAAGCAAGATTTGGCTTTCTGCAGAGTAATGACCTTCTGGTGGAATGGTGGGTGGTGGAGACTAGGCACAGGGGAGGGTGGAATCAGGTCAAAAATGTTGCCAGGGAGGACTGCACTGAGATCTAAAAAGGCAGTGTTAAGGCAGTCAGTGATGCTTTGGGGGTCTGTGGAGGTGGTCCCATTAATGTTACATTGGGTTGGGGTGGAGAGCGGGATTTCCTGTTAAGTTATTTTATGTTGTCCCAGACCTTGTGGGTGCTCCCCCAGGAGGCAGCCAGGGAGGATCTGTAGAACTCTGCCTTGGCCTTATGTATGGCCCAGGTGCATCTATTGCACTTGGTATTATAGGCCTGTCTATCTGTCTGCTTACCAGAGTCAATGGCTCTGTGCCAGAGGTTGTTAATTAGTTGCAGTTGCTGAAGTGGCATTGGAGTAACCCAAGGCACATTACGCTTCTTGGTATGGGTTTTGACAAGTGGGGCAAAAATATCACAGGCCTTGTTGAAGAATCAGGTGAAGTAGTTGAGGACCTCATCTGTGTTCTGGGTCAGTTTTATGGGGGACTAACCCAAGTGTGGTAGGTAGTGTTTGAGTTTACTGAGGATGTAGGCAGTGATGAGCAACAAAGTTGGGCAGTGTTTTAGGTAGCCGACAGGACCAAGCAAAAAGTATTGGGAAGAGGTCACTCAGTGAGTTAGGGAGCACCACAACATCCATAATTCTGTGGGGGAAATTTGTTAGAAGGAAGTCCAGCAGGCTGTGTGAGCCATTGGAGGGGTTAGACCTAGTGGGTTGGGTTATCAATTGAGTTAGGTCCACGGCAGCAAATGTGTCCTTAGCATGGACTGTTGAGCTGGCAAGCCAGTTTATGTTGAGACCACCTACCAGCATCTGCTCTACTTTGTGGGGGGAGGCTGGAGAGGTAGTTGGAGAGTGATAAGATTGCAGGGATTTGATTCTGCAGTGGGATATAAGCCACGGTGATAATAAGAGGAGCCCTGGCAAGGTCAGGAGTGAGTTTTAGTGAGTGGACTTGTGCCACATGGTCCAGTGTGGGGGTAGGGAGTGCTTGGCACAGCAAGGAGTCACGGATGTAGAAAGCACAGCCACCACCATGCTTTCCCACTCTATCCTCCCTCAAGAGGGAGTAACCAGGGAATGTCCTATTTGAAAGCCAGGTTTCCACCAGTGCCAGTACATCTGGTTGGTGCTGTACTAACCAGCATTGGAGGGATACAATCTTTTTCAGTAGGTTGCAGATGTTCATGGAGGAATGCACAGCCCGGGGGGGTCTGCAGCTGATGCATGTTACCAGATAGCAAGAGTAGTAGGGAGATTATCCTGAGGAGAGCTGCAAGGCATTTTCCACTTGCTGGGAGAGGGCTGTAGGTGGAGTTTATGGGGATTGAGCAGGGGATGGGCAGGGAGTGGAGGGCTGGGATGAATAGGTAGAGCAAAAGGCAGGGGGAGTTACAGGAGAGAAGTGCTGGGGGAGGTGAGCTGGGGGTGGGGGCAGGGGGATTGACAGGGTGGGGGAGAGATGGGCTGAGGATGGTTCAAGGGGTAAATTTGCCCTGTTAATGATGGGAAATGTCGGTGAGCATACGGGCAGGATAAGTAATAGTAGTGTCACAAGCAGTGCCAGACCAGCTGGGCATGAAGAGGTGATCATGGCTGTCAGAGGGCGTTGGGATCACAGCAAGTACAAGGCTGTGGAGGTACCTACCTGAACTGAGGCAGTCACTATGGTACAGCAGTAGGGCAGTGGACTTTGGCACCAACGGTACAAGGTTCAAATCCCTGGGTGGAATGGTCTGGGAGCCTAGTCTGGGCACTGGGTGACTGCAAAGAGGGCCTGGAAAATTGAGGGGTATGGAGGTGAAAACGGGGGCACAACAGTGACTCCTAGTTGCCACCTAGGGGATAGACAGTAGCTGTGTGGATATGCTGGGGATATGGTGGTGTTGGGAGGTTTGGGGTAGAGGAGTGTGGGCAACTGGGCAAGGAAGAGGAAGTGGGAAGCAGTGAGGTGGGATCTAGTGTAGAGGGGCTGGTGGGGGAGTGGAGGAGACACGGGACAGATAGAGAGCCAGAGGAGGGGAGGGAAAGTATGTAAAGGGAAATGGGCTCCCTCGAGTGGCAACTCATTATAAGCTGCTAATGGAAAAGTGAGGACTTAGTAATCTGAAAACAAGCAGTCATGTGTTAGGGGGCAGTCATTAAATTGAGGGATGCCCCTGGGTGGGAGGGTGACTGGGGTGGGTAGTGCAGTCGATACAAAGCGTCGACAGGCTAACACCCCCCACCACAAAAGTCTGTGCAATGGAAGGGAGCCTAGTTACCTTTAGCAGGCTCCCATGGTCTGCTTCTTCCCTGTGGTATGTTTGGCTGCAATGTTACTGTTGATGGGGGGGTCCTGTGGCCTAAGTAGGGCAGAAAACAAAGGATTACATTAGTATACAGCAGGACAGTGGGTCCAGGTAAGGGTGGCTACTGCGCAAGTGTGGACTGGTCACCAGTGCGCATGCATGAGGAGGAGAAGGCCAAGGGGCTGGAGGAAGCCTGCCAGTGAGAGTAAGCTTGGTGCACACTGTAGGCCCTAGACCTTCCCAGCAGGCATCACAGTGAGTACAATCTGAGATATGACAAACAGTAAATAATACTATCGGAGCCAGCAGACAAACAGAGGGAAAACAACTAGTAGTCACCAGATTAGCACACTCTAAATTGCTAGCTCTACACATTATGCTAAGGCAGTAGAAAGAGAAATATTAACAGTAAATATACTGGAATGGTGTCTGAGTCATTATAGCGCAGTGGTCTAAGCCACTGAGCTGCAAATCTGGTGACATCAAGCAGACCAAACCTGGGTTTGAATCCCACAGCTTCCACTTGCATACTGTGTGACCCTGAGCACGTCACTTAACTTCCTTGTGCTCCCAGGTCACACCTGGAAACAAGCTTCGGCTTAGTGTGCCTTTCCTGGTTAAACAATTTCCCCTTTCAGGAGAGACCAGTCATTGTAGTAAAGCTCAGTCTTAAAGCTCCTCCAGAATCCAGGCTATTGGTCGATAGTTCAGGGTGATTCTGTAGCCAGCAAATTCAATCTGCACTGCTCGGAGGGCAGAAATAGAACACTCTGAACACCCCCTGCAAAGGTCTGTGTGGTAGAAGGGAGCCTAATTACCTTTAGCAGGCTCCCATGATTCGCTTCTTCCCTGTGGTGTGCTTGGCTGCAGTGTTACTGTGGAAGGGGGGGACCCACGGCCTTTAGCAGGCTCCTGTGGTCTGCTCTTTCCCTGAGGTGTGCTTGGCTGAAATGTTATTGTGGACGGTAATGTGTTATGTTACGTTACGTTATGTTACGTTACTTTACGTTGTGTTATAGAAACATAGAATTTGATGGCAGATAAGGACCGCTTGGCCCACCTAGTCTGCCCATTTCCCTACCTAACGGATAAGCTGCAGATCCTAGTTAACCAACAGCCTACTTCCTCCTACCCCCCACTAGAATTGCCTTATGCTTGTCCCATGCATTCTTGAATTCCCCCACTGTTTTTGATTCTATGACCTCCTCAGGAAGGCTGTTCCATGCATCTACAACCCTCTCTGTGAAGAAATACTTCCTCACAAAACCTCTGAGCCGTTCCCCCCTCTATCTTCAATTTGTGCCCTCTTGTTCTTGCACATCTCTTTTTCTGAAAGATGCTACCCTCTTGGACTTTGTTGATTCCCTTGTGATATTTGAAAGTTTCTATCATGTCTCCCCTCTCCCTCCTTTCCTCGAGGCTATACATCTTAAGCTCCTTTAGTCTTTCTTCATATGTCTTCTGGTGCAGATCCTGCACCATTTAGGTTGGCCTCCTCTGGACATCCTCCACCCTGTCTATGTCTTTGTGGAGATGGGGTCTCCAGAACTGTACACAGTACTCCAGATGTGGTCTTCCCAACTGTCTGTACAGAGGGACAACAACTTCCTGATTTCTACTGGTGATGCCTCTCCCTATGCATCCCAGTATCCCCCCCAGCCCTCATTACTGCCTTCTCACATTACTGGCCCACCTTTAGGTCATCTGATATGACTACCCCAGGTCCCTTTCCATTTTTATTGTTGTCAGTATCTCACCCCCCATTGTGTACTCTTCCCCTGGGTTTTTGTTTCCCAGGTGCATTACTTTGCACTTCTTTGCGCTGAATCTAAGCTGCCATACATTTGACAGTTCTTCCAACCTTGCCAAGTCCATTTTCATCCTTTCCACACCACCTTGCATATCAACCCTGTTGCAGATCTTTGTTTCATTGGCAAAGATACATACTTTCCCTTCCAGTCCCTCTACAATGTCACTTATAAAGACATTAAAAAGGACCGGCCCCAGTACTGAACCCTGCGGTACCCCACTAGTAACCCTCATTTCTTCACTGTGGACTCCATTTACTATTACCCACTGTGTCCTGTTGTCCAGCCAGTATTTTACCCAGGCTACCACCCTGGGACCCACTCTCAGGCTGGCTAATTTGTTTATTAATCTTTTGTGCAGGACTGTGTCAAATGCCTTGCAAAAGTCTAGGTAGGCCATGTCCACAGCCCCTTCCTGGTCTACTACTTTGGTCACCCAGTCAAATAAATCAGTTAGATTTGTTTGACATGACCTTCTTGCTGTGAATCCATGCTGCCTTGGGTCCTGTGCCCCACTGGCCTCTAGGTACTCAACAATTCTTTCCTTCAGAAATGATTCCACCATTTTCCCTACCACTGAGGTCAAACTGACAGGTCTGTAGTTTCCTGCCTCTGACTTGCTCCCACTTTTGTGAAGTGGAATCACATCTGCCCTTCTCCAGTCCTCAAGTACCACACCATCCTCCCATGATTTATTAGAAAGGGTAGTCAGCGGTGTTACTAGTTCTTCCCTTAGTTCTTTTAGAATTCTGGGGTGAATCCCATCAGGCCCCATTGCTTTATCCACCTTCAGTTTTAAGAGTTCTTTCAGAATCCTTTCTTCTGTGAAAGGACTAATATCAACCCCCCTATCCAGAGTGCTTATATTGACTGGATTAGGTCCCTCTGCTTCTCCATTGTGAATACTGAGCAGAAATATTCGTTCAGTATCCCTGCTTTTTCACTGTCGCTCTCTGCCCAACCACCTTCCTCTTTATTCAGCCTCAGTATCCCTACCTTCGTCTTTCTTTGCTCCCTAATGTACCTGTAAAAGGTTTTATCCCCCTTCTTAACCGAGTTGGCTATCTTTTCCTTGGTTTGGGCCTTTGCTATTCTGACTGCCTTCCCCACTTCCTTCTGCTTTAACTGGTAGAGTTCTCTGTCCTGCTCCTTCTGTGTTTCCTTATACTTCCCGAATGTTATCTTTTTCTCCCTTACCTTCCCCGCCACTTCTTTTGAGAACCATAGTGTTTTTTTCTTTCATTTTGATTTGTTTATTTGCTTCACACAAAGGCTTGTTGCTTCTGTGATGGCAGTTTTGATGTTTCCCCAGTGTTGCTCCACCCCACCATCTTGCCTGTTCGCTAGTGCTTTTCTGGGGCACTCTCCCATTTTGACAAAATCAGCCCTCCTGAAGTCCAGTACCTTAATTTTGTGTGGCTTAACTCTGCAGCTAAGTTTATTGTGAACTACACTGTTTGGTGGTCGCTTGTTCCCAGATGGCTACCCACTTCAAGATCAGAGATCCTCTCTCCATCCCCATTTGAGAGCACCAGGTCTAAGATTGCTCCCTCCCAAGTGGGTTCCAAAACTAGCTGTCTGAGGCATGCCCCCTGTAGGTCATCAAGAATGGCCCTGCTCTTGGATGTGGCTGCAGCAAAGGTGCTCCAGTTAACATCTGGCATATTCAGGTCCCCCACCAGCAATATCTCCCTTTTTTCTGCCATCCCAAGGATGCCTTCTATCATTTCCTTGTCCATTTCTTCCCCATGAGATGGGGATCTGTATACAACCCCTGTGGGGAATGTGGTGCCATTTCCAGTCTCCAGGGTGACCCACATTGCCTCCTCTCCTCCCTGTTTACCCTTTAGTTCTGTTGCTTTGATCCCTTCCCTTACATAGAGAGCTACTCCTCCTCTTCTTTTTCCCTCCCTGTCCCTCCTGTAGATTGTGTACCCTGGTATGTTGACATCCCAGTCATGGTTCTCTGTGTACCATGTTTCTGTGACTGCCACAATATCCAGGCATCCCTCTTCCATCAAGACCACCATTTCAGGGAGCTTTTTACCTAGACTATGGGCATTGGTTATGTCTTGTATTGTACTGTACTGACTGACTTTGAACCTTTGTAAACAAGCTCTTAGCTCAAAGGTATTAATCCTAAACTTAAATAAAAATAAAACAGGCTATTACCCTCTGGCAATAAACAGTATGACCATATCGAGGAAGATCTCCACCACTTCTGCTTATCAGAGACACTGCAATATATTCACAAAATGGTGCTCATGAAGCATTATGACACCCCCAAAATTCTTTAATAGCTGATATCCTACTATTTATGCAAGAAGGTCTGGACAAGGGCCTATCAACCTCTTCTCTCAGGGTACAAGTAGCAGTAATAGGAGTGGCAGAAAGCTAAATAAATGGGAAAACATGAGGCACACACCATGACATCATCCATTTCTTGAAAATGGTCACCAGTATCCATCTGAAAATGAAACCACTGACAACACTATGGGATCTGAGCCTGGGACTAAGATCTATGAAACATTCACCCTTTGAGCCACTAGACTTAATGGCACTCACGTTGCTGAATATCAAAACTTTCTTCCTGGTGGGAATCTGCTCCACAAGATGCATAGGCCAATTACAGGCCCTATCGTGCAGAGCCCCCTACCTAACATTTCATGAGGACCAAGTGTCCTTAAGAACAATATAATCTTTTGTACCAAAAGTGGCATCTCCCTTCCACACCAAGCAAACAATCGATCTACCAGCCCAGATGTCAACAGAGTGGAGCATGATCCACAGTTGCATATTCCATGTACATCAACAGGACTAACGACATATGCGGCTCAGACAGGTCGTTCATCATTCTGCAAGGACACAGGAAAGGTTAATCTGCATCTGACTCCATGATAGCACATGACTCAAGGCAGATATTGTAGAGGCGCTAAAATCAAGCAACTCAATAGCATCAACAGATTTCAAGGTGCATTCCACCAGAGCAGCGGACATTTCCTGGGCTGAGTGAAATATGACCACCACACAAGAAATATGTGAAGCCACCACATGGTCATCTTTACATACCTTTACCAGACACTACAGGATTGATGTATCATAAGACTCGAAGACCAGTTTGGGCAACTTGGTCCTCCTGGTAGCCAAAGCTAGAATGCCAGAATGTGACTTGTCTGCCCCACTTGCTGATCAGGGTATTGTTTTTTTAGAAACCCATGATGTAACGACTGTGGCGAGCCTCAGAGATTATCCTCCACAGTGGTACTGTAATTTACTCTTCTGCCCAGGTGATTGTGGGTGTATATATATATCTGAGGCACTCCTCATCCCTCCTGGCAGACTGTCACATTCAGATGTCAATTCTCAGTATTTGGCATGCCATACAGGTCAGGAATTCTCTTACAATGTATCAATAGGAAATAAGGTAACCTTTGTTTGAATTCACTCTTAGTCAACAGTGTATAATATATAATCACAATCCAAAAAGTATCCAGTTCCAGTTTCAGGTTCAGCTTGGGAAGACATCAAACTGATCCAGCCTGAGCCAGTTCCTAGGGAAAAAGGGTTGGATTTCTTTACAAGTCACATGTGCATCAACCAACCTAGCAGGTGAACACAACCCATGATGTACTTACTGTGGAGTGCCTCAGAGATATATACAGTACCCTCACAATCACCTTTACCAGATGAGTAAACTTCCATTACATCAGTCTTTTGTTACCTGTGGAAATCTGTAGAGTCCCAGTAATCTAGCAATGGCTATCGAATTTCCTGGTATTGATTCTGCGATCATGGCAGCTACAGGAGGTGAGGTGAGACACTTATAGTTGGGTAGAGGTTTGTTCCTCCCAGACAAAATACAGAATGTACTTTGAAGACTTCTGAATTCATTAAGACATGAGTCATACATTTCATATCCCAAAGTGATGTTTGGCAGTATCTGTGGGTTTCTGTTTACCTCCTCAATTGCAAACATCATTGCCTGTGCAATCCTATATGACTGTACTTCAAACCTGAAAAGAAACACAAACTGAATTTAGAAATCCATGTGAATTATTAGCTGGGATGTGAGGATTCCAGTGAACCCTTTCATGAGGAGCAACTTTAAAGTCCTAAAGATGTAAAGTAGATTCACTAATGGGTGGAAACATAACTGGTTATGGCAGTGTCTGCATAACATTCAGAACAGTATGGTGGCAAAATGCAAGCAATGGGATGGAAATGTACACATATTTTCTGAAATTAAGAAAGGAGATTTAGGGGGTGCAATCCAGGCATCAAGATGTGAAAACGAAAGTACTGGAGCAATCGCAAAAGGCATTAGTCAAACTGTAGTAACAACAGGTGCTAGCCCAAAAGGAGAGTAACAGCTGCAGAAGCTAGCCCAAAAGCAACAGTAACAGCTACAGATGCTAGCTGGAGATCCAGCATCATCACCTTGGCAATCAGCTATGTGATTTGCTGTGCTGTTGGATGTGAGGCATGATACTTTGTTCTTGCAAGCAGAGCATCCATTATTGAAAATGATATTTACTATAATTTGATTACTTGCTGCTCAACGTCTCTCCATTACCCTGGAGTCCACTTCTGGATCACTGACTGCCATTTCACTTGCCCCTCAGGCATGCACAAGTATTGCAAGCATTGTTTCTGGAGACAAGGACATTACTGTCACCAGAAAGCTGTATCTCTTGTGTATTGCTCTGTGAGGCAGTGATTTTAAAAACAAAACTTCTTGCTTCAACAAGCCTTTGAGCCCTGTGACCAGGCAGAAGCAGGAAGAGGGGCTGTAGTTTCTTGGTATATTATTGGGAACTACAGTTCAGTGGGAGAGTCTTATTTTGAAGTACTTGTAAAATCTAGTGCACGTTTACATGGAAACATAGAAACATAGAATCTGTCAGAAGATAATGACTATACAGCCCCCTTAGTCTGCCCATTCACTTGGTTTGGCAATCACTACTCTTATCTGTACTGCCTTCCCCCCACCCCACTGTACAGCAGGGTGCCTTTATGCTTATCTTATGGACTTTTGAATCCCTTTACTATTTTTGCTTCCACCACCTCCGCTGGTAAGCTGTCCCATGGATCCACCACCCCCACAGTGCTGAGATAAACAATTGTTATATTGCAAATTCCAGCACTCGGTTTTAACAGAAGACATCATTAAAGAGGCTCATATAGCTGTCATATGCCAGGAATCACATTAATAACATAGTATTTACATTTTTTCTACACTACTCAATTATAAAGCCTACAGCAGGCATAGACATGCACGGTCACTGCTGAGCATACTGGGGACAGCGTGTCATGGGAGAAATCTTCGTACATCAATGGAGCAGTGGGGCTCTGAACATAGAATGAATTTACAGGCACAGCAGGACGTTTTCTCACTCGTTTTTCATAGGGGCTAATAGAGGATCAGGGGCACTAATATTGGGTATGTACACAGTTACTGGGGACTACAGTATTGAGCTCAATGTGCACTTCAGTGTCAGGGGACTGCCACATAGACGTCCATGCTCTCACTCTGTGGTGAGGCATAGACATCATCACGGGAGACACATTTGCTGCACAGAATGCCTGAATGGAGTTAAAATGGTGCTATGCTTTGGAGGGTGGTAATTGCTATAAAACCTATTTTGGGGGGCACTAACATAACTGCTCTTCACCATGTGTTAACAGATGAATATGCAAGGCTCACATATTTACAATGTGAGGCTGTATGGTACAGATTCCCTTTAAATACTGACTACAAAATATTGGTCCTTGTCATCAATAATAGGCTTAAACAATTTGCAAGTCTGGTTTTATCCCCTTTGTAGTTTTGTGGCCTATCTGACAGGAAAATTCAGCAAGCTCTAATAATTATAAGGGACATGTTTGATTATGTTTCATTAAACAGGAATTCAGGATGGATTATTTCCATGGACCAATACAAGGCCTTTGACAGGGTCTACCGCCCATTTCTTTTCTAACCCTAGAAAAATATGGAGTACCACTGCCAGTAATGCAATGGCTAAAGTCATTATATAATGAGGCAATTGTCTACCCGATAATCAGAAATCAGGTCACAAAAGGGTTCTCCATAAATACTGGAGTACGGCAAGGTTGTCTCCTTAGCCCTCTCCTTTATCATTTCTCACTAGATCCCCTCATTCGCCTTTTAACAGATAATCTGAGATGGTTGGGGATATCTGGACCTGATAATATGCAGAGATTTCATATACATGCCTATGCAGATGATATTTGTCTATTTTTTTCTGACCCAACACAAGTATCTCTCTTTTTAGATGTAATGAGTCAATACTCATATGTTTTTAATGCTCGTTTGAATAGAATAAAAAGTAAAGGCCTATTCCTTGGCTCCAACTGTCCTGCCCCAATAATCATTGATGGAATACTGATCTCTTCAACTCCCTTAAAAATTTTGGGTATTTATTTTGGAGTGCAAAATCTGGCCCTTTTTAATTGGGACTCTGTTTTGGCTCAGGTAGATCTAAAAGTTCAAAGATGGAGGCATTGGAGACTCACTAAACATAATGAATACAAATTATCAAACAATTTATAATTCCCATAATTCTTTATACAGCCATGATTTTTCCACTCCCTTTAGAAATGGAAACCAAACTGTATAGCCTTTTTTTTTGGATGCTATGGGGAAACAGACTAAACCCCATCAAACGGCAATATACCTATTTACCCAAGGAGACAGGAGGATTAGGTATGATAGACCCAGTAGTTTTTTTCCACACTTTATTTTTTTTTTGTTATTAAACATCTTTATTAATTTCCACAAGAGAAAAAAAAAACAAAAAAAAAAAACACCTCAATACAGATACATAGTTGAGAGTGCGAAATGGAGGAATATAAAACAACCAGACACTAACTCACCCATTCATCGGAAAAATAAAATCCCTCCCTCCCCCACCCCTCCCAAGGCTACATGCATAAGCACACCCTAACTTGCCAGCCCTGAGGTGTTCTGAGGGCCAGGCCTCCACGCCATAAGGAGCGTTTCAAAAGAACTCCAAAGCACCGTGTATGCTTTCAATCTATTCTGCATACAAGCGATATGTTTTTCTAATTGTACTGCCAAGGTACATTCTCGGTACCACTCCAACAAGGAAGGAGCTTTATCACTGGTCCAATGCCTTAAGATTACCAATTTAGCCACAGCGGATAGAAGCGACATTTGGGCCTTTTTAGCCTTGGGAGTGCCAACTGGAAAAAGGCTCATCAGACATACCTCAGGGTAAACAAGTTTGTTAAGCCAATGATAGGGTCTAAGAGATTGTTAATAGCCCGTCAAAGGACCTGAATTGAAGGGCATGACCATACCATGTGATATAAAGTACCATCTTCCTTCTACACCTCGCACAAAGAGATGTATTCCTTTGCCCCATATTTGCACAATCGGGATGGGGATAAGTATAAGTGGTGCATTAAGTTAAAATGTACCATCCTCAACCGGTCTTGTTTTACATATTTATACATTGTGAGCCACAACTTCTTCCAGAGATCGGGTGCCTCAGATATTCCCAGCTCCCTTGTCCAATAGAAGCATACCCCCTAGAGGAAGTCTGTGGTCCCATTCCTAAAGTGTTCTGTATACCTTAGAGACTGAATTTGGTTCCACACTTTATTTTTCTCTCAACCACTTAAAAAAGGTCTAACCCCTGGTAATACAATATTTTCTTATTGGATTAAAAATCATCTGTTTAGCTATTTTTCTAAATGGCAGACTACACCCTCCAAGTTGTCCAGTACTTTTCAGATTCCTCTCTGGTTCAAGCCTGCAGCTCAAAAATTGTATAGATGGAATTTGATGGTACAACAAATTCTAAAGAGCTCAGGATCTCAGTTATAAAAAATATTAATGGCTTCCATCTACCCAACCACAGCAAGTTTTAACAACTGTCCTTCCTCTGAAAATTCTGGAGTCTTGTCTCAATTGAATAATAAGAGAATCCCTACGCGCGCATATGTGGGAATTTTTATGGTTGGCTGTTTATGGCAGGATCAACATTAGAGGAAATGCAAAATATAAAGCTAAAATAGAAAGGAACTGCCCTTTTGAAAAGTGCATCAATCTCGAAGAAACCATGGAACATTTTCTATTCCAATGTTCTTATGCAAACTCTCTTTGGAAATACCTGGCCACAAAATGGAACATGGGGTGGTTAAAATCTGTACATTATGAAAATCTGGTGTTAGGGCAGTTTGGTAATTTAGAGAATTATTACCACAGAGATACATTGGTTGTTTTTTGTTGTTGCTTAAAACTTTATCTCTGGCAAGCTAGATGCCAGTGGGTTCTTTATCAAAAACTTTGGCCTTATGAAACAGTAGAGATTCTTATACACTCCGCTATGGAAAAAGTGTATCTCTCAGACATCGAGGTTTATTCATCCAAACAGGTTTTTTAATTGGTGGAAAGGGTTTTCAATATTTATTAAATATAAATAGATAATGGTGATGGTGCTTGGAATAAGTCTCAGATTGTATAATATAATCAAGGATATTCACCTATGTGTATTGTCGTGCCATTTAGCATTTGCTTGTTCTTTGATTTGTATGGATTTTTCTCTTTCCTAATGTAATCTAAGTTACTGTGTATGTAAGCATATTTCCTTTGATGTTGTTATAATAAAAAATTCCCCTACTCTTTTTCGATAAGCGCCATGGGATCTTTAACATCCACCTGAACTGCCACCAATCCAGGCAGATGGGACCTTGGTTTAACGTCTCATCTGAAAGATGGCACCTCAGAAGTGCAGCACCCCTCTCATGCTGCACTACAGTGTCAGTACTAGGATAGTAACCCAAGTGCCAGATGTGGGACCTGAACCCACAGCCCTCTGATCTCCCAGCCTCAGAGGCGAGTGTGTTACCTACTGAGCCACTGACACTGCAATACAATGAGTACATGTCCGTGTCAACCCCCCACCTACAAAATACACAGATATATATCTATATATATCAACTCACCAAGGCTACTATTAGTGTACAGACAAAGGGCACCCTTCCATTTGGTTGAGATGATCACATTGCATATGCTGGAATCGAAGCACACATTGGACCAGCAAAAGTTCACTCATGGTCATAATTTTATTCTGAGGGACTTTATATGTGTTGTAACACTTACATTTCACTTTGTTACCACTTGTCAATTTTCTGGACACAAGACAGATGTATTTTGGAAATGCAGAAAAAATCTGGAGACTCTGTGTGACCGCTGCGCGCATGACTGATTGCGCCATTAATTCTGGGATACTTTATATGTGCTGTAACACTCACATTTCACTTTATTACCACTTGTCAATTTTCTGAACACAAGAAAGATGCATTTTGGGCATGCAGAAAAAATCTGGGGACTCTGTGTGAGCACTACACGTACGACTGGGTGTGCCATTAATTCTGGAAGACTTTGTATGTGCTGTAAAGCTCACATTCAATTTGTTACCACTGGTCAGTTTTCTGGACACAAGACAGATGCATTTTGGGCATGCAGAAAAATGAGGCACCAAAACAGCACACACACAGACACTTAACAGAAGGAAGGGGGTGCCAGAATACAAAGTGTCACGCATATGGAAGACAATAAAAAAGGGCATAATTACATACAAGAGTTGGGGATGGTGGAGTAATAAATTTTATGACACAGCAAGGAAGGTGTGGGGGGTCATGGTGTCAGGAAATAAAACTAATGTGGGATCCCATGGTGATCCAGCAGCAGTTCCAGTATGGACATAATTTGCAACTGATGTCCCTCTACGTGATCCAGCCACTGCTCCACAGCAGTCATCCTCTCGTTGTTCTCCTTGACAGCACTCCAGAGAACTGCCAAGTCAGCCTGTGTTACATGCAGTTCTCTGGGGTCCATGCATTCTACAGGCTGACCTGCTGCTGGTGGTGGTGGGGGTGCTGTGCTGGAGCAGCAGGTGCTGCTGTGTCCCTCCTCTTCTTAGGGATGCCACCATGCACAGCTGCACCATCTGGTCTGTTCTGTGGCAGCCTGCCACTCCAACTGGTGGTGATTGAGCATGTGGGTGCACTGGCCCCCAGTCCCCAGGTGAGTCCCCCAGGGGCCACAAAACACCTCCACCTCACATAGGTGGCACTTCACCACACTGCTGTCCCCCCAAACACAGTCAAAAAACTGCCAAACAGACAACGGAGGTGAGGGGAGGACCAGGCACAAGCAGGGGAGGGCCAGATGCACTGGCAGCCAGCTGGTCACGGTGCTGAGCAGGGATGGGTTCCGTACCTGGGCTGGGGGAATAGGCACATCCTGCTTCAGAGGACCTGGTGCTGAACTTGGTGGTGATGGTTCAACTGTCTCAGAGTCAGGAGGTGGTGCTGGTCCTGCTTCTGGGGGGGGCACTCACAAGTTTCAAGCAGTCCAACAGGAATGGGCGCCCATGCCCCCCACGCGTGCACACGGTATGACGCTTACCACTACCACGCTCTCCCAGAGCTGCCCCCACCTCAGACATTCCCTCACCCTGGTCCATCTCTCCTACTGTGCTCCCTCAGTCCAAGCAATCACTACTCACACTGTCACACAACACAGACACAGACTAACTACTTATAAAGGTAAGAAAAATAAAATTTACAGAAAGAACAAATTAAGTAAAAAAAGAGTACTGAAAAGACAAAGAAATGTAGCTTTTAAAAAAGCTGTTGGGTCTAAATCAAAGTTTAAATCTCCTCCTCGTTCTGATCTCAACAAAGTATCAGCAGTCACAAAACACACTCCTCTCTCTCCAGCTGCACAGGAGAAAGTGAAAGTGTCTGTTTGTATGACTCACTTCCTTCCTGCCTGGCTAAACAGCATGTGACTTACAGTACTGTAGGCCATGTGATGTGTGGGGGGGGGGCTGCTAAATCAGAAACACCAAGTGGATCACTTAGAATCATCATGAGGAGCGCAAAGTCCAGTAAAAACAATGACTTCGCCTTACTTCGCATTGCCATTCCACCTTAATGTGAAGGGATAATGACAAGCGGAGTGAGCACTTCGCGTTGCCCACTTCGCGTTCACATCCCCCTGCAGAATTTAAATTTGCTGCATCTCTATGCCTGGGCTCAGGGCTAGGTTTGGGTTTCTGTTGATGTCTGTCCATATTATTTCATGTAGCCATTGTTGTGATTGCCAGGCTATTGGCTGATTGTTTTCCATGGAGGAAGAAAGGAGATGCTCTTGCCATGGTTCTGGGTGAGAGTCTTCAAATGGTTCAGTGTCCTCTTTAGTCTGAGTTAGTATCTCTTCTAGTTCCAGAGTGAATGATTGATTGTGGTGGTCCACAAGTGATAAGACCTGCCCTGATGCCATTTGCTCGCTTTAGTTACACTTTAGTTTTTAGATTATCTGTTTTTTTTTAATGCTTTTAAAAGATCTATGTTAATATATATATTTTTGAAGTTCTGTACAGACACAGTGGGCGCTCTGTGATTCAGATTGATAGGGATGCTGTGGCATGGGGGTGTAGAGACTGTGAGCTGCAATGTCTCAAGGGATGTGACGTGGGTCTTTCAATTTACAGATATTTGAGCAGACATGTTTTGCTGGGGAGTGGGAGACCACAAGTTTAGGTATTTTTAAGGTTCCTTGGTGGTGTTGAAGTGCATGGGATGATCGGTTCATGATCGGGCAAGACATTACTTAGGGTACAGTGATTGGGTAACAACTAAGGGGGTGGTTAATGGCGTAACAAGCGGTGGCACTTTTCTGCACATTGAAGGTGAGTATGCTACTTGTGTGCTGGCTCTGTTATATTCAGGTATTGTCGGCTGTGATTTGCTTTTTTATTTTGCCTTGGAAGACTAAATCCAGCACTGCTGAAATTGTTAACGTCATCGTGGTGCTGCTGTTGATACGTTCTGCAGCTGTGAAATGATTAGTGTCTTTTTTTAATATTTTTATATATGCCTACATGCATTCATTTTCACTTTTTATGCTCAAATTTTAATGCTGGCTTCTCTTGTGGGGTGCATGCAGTGAGGGTCACAGCATGTTGATTGCTTGTAAACCTTTCAGACATTACGTGAAAGTAGTGCCATCTAGAATGTGATCTCAGCAAGGGGGAGAGGATAACATACACACTGTATACATAAATTGTAGATTAAGTACTTACTGTGTACAGAAACTATGGATGTCATAGCTACTGTGCTCAAATATCAGGATTTAAGTTATGCCTATTGTGCCCGTGCCTATTGCATAAATGAGTTTTATTACTCAATGTAGTTTTATCCTGTTCCATATTGAATATGAATAAAATGTTACCATACTATACCATACCATGCCACACCACACCACACGACGCCTTGCCATACCACACCACACCATAAAATACCATGCCATACCATACTGTGTCATGCCATGCTGTACAGTGCTGTGCTGTGCCATACCATGCCATGCCACACCATGCCTTGCCATGCCACATTATACCATGCCATGCCATAAAATACCATGCCATACCAAACCATGTCATGCCACGCTGTACAGTGCTGTGCTGTGCCATACCATGCCACGCCACACCATGCCTTGCCATACCACACCACACCATAAAATACAATGCCATACCATACCGTGTCATGCCATGCCACACTACACCATGCCATGCCATCAAATACCATGCCATACCAAACCATGTCATGACATGCTGTACAGTGCTGTGCTGTGCTGTGCCATACCATGCCATGCCATGCCACACCACACCATGCCTTGCCATGCACCACTACACCATGTCATGCCATGCTGTACAGTGCTGTGCTGTGCCATACCATGCCTACATAGTGCCATGACTTTGATAATTGGAAGCAA
Organism: Neoceratodus forsteri; assembly: GCA_016271365.2. Taxonomy (NCBI): domain Eukaryota; kingdom Metazoa; phylum Chordata; order Ceratodontiformes; family Ceratodontidae; genus Neoceratodus; species Neoceratodus forsteri. The sequence continues at coordinate 16,239,316 of CM028129.1, read as the reverse complement.
ATACAAAGAATTTCTGAGGCAGCAAGGTGGGAGGCCAAGCTAGATGTCGTTGTCCACCTGGGGACAAATGACCTGGCTGAGGATGAGGTGAGGGCATTGTAGGAGGAGTTCTCAGAGCGGGGGATGGGTGTTAGGTGGCACACACTGTAACATTCTTGACAGTGCAACCTATGGCATTGAGCAGGCCAGGGTACTCTGCACCAGGGGAGTCAATGAATGACTGAAGAGCCGGTGCAGAGCAGGGGATGGGTGTTAGGTGGCACACACTGTAACATTCTTGGCAGTACAACCTATGGCATTGAGGAGGCCAGGGTACTCTGCACCGGGAGTCAATGAATGACTGAAGAGCTGGTGCAGAGCTGGAGATGGTCTGGGTGGCGACACTGTAACATTCTTTGGCAGTGCAACCTATGGCATTGAGGAGGTCAGGGTACTCTGCACCAGGAGTCAATGAATGACTGAAGAGCTGGAGCAGAGTGGGGGATGGGTGTTAGGTGGCACACACTGTAACATTCTTGGCAGTACAACCTATGGCATTGAGGAGGTCAGGGAACTCTGCACCAGGAGAGTAAATGAATGACTGAAGAGCTGGTGCAGAGCTGGAGATGGGGCTTGGGTGGCGCACACTGTAACATTCTTGGCAGTGCAACCAATGGCATTGAGGAGGTCAGGGTACTCTGCACCAGGGGAGTCAATGAATGATTGAAGAGCTGGTGCAGAGTGGGGATGGGTGTTAGGTGGCACACACTGTAACATTCTTGGCAGTGCAACCTATGGCATTGAGGAGGCCAGGGTACTCTGCACAAGGGGAGTCAATGAATGACTGAAGAGCAGGTGCAGAGCTGGGGATGAGGCTTGGGTGTGGCGCACACTGTAACATTCTTGGCAGTACAACCTATGGCATTGAGCAGGCCAGGGTACTCTGCACCAGGGGAGTCAATGAATGACTGAAGAGCTGGTGCAGAGCGGGGGATGGGTGTTAGGTGGCACACACTGTAACATTCTTGGCAGTACTACCTATGGCATTGAGGAGGTCAGGGTACTCTGCACCAGGGGAGTCAATGAATGACTGAAGAGCTGGTGCAGAGCTGGAGATGGGGCTTGGGTGGCGCACACTGTAACATTCTTGGCAGTGCAACCTATGGCATTGAGGAGGTCAGGGTACTCTGCACCAGGGGAGTCAATGAATGACTGAAGAGCTGGAGCAGAGTGGGGGATGGGTGTTAGGTGGCACACACTGTAACATTCTTGTCAGTACAACCTATGGCATTGAGGAGGTCAGGGAACTCTGCACCAGGAGAGTAAATGAATGACTGAAGAGCTGGTGCAGAGCTGGAGATGGGGCTTGGGTGGCGCACACTGTAACATTCTTGGCAGTGCAACCAATGGCATTGAGGAGGTCAGGGTACTCTGCACCAGGGGAGTCAATGAATGACTGAAGAGCTGGTGCAGAGTGGGGATGGGTGTTAGGTGGCACACACTGTAACATTCTTGGCAGTGCAACCTATGGCATTGAGGAGGCCAGGGTACTCTGCACAAGGGGAGTCAATGAATGACTGAAGAGCAGCTGCAGAGCTGGGGATGAGGCTTGGGTGTGGCGCACACTGTAACATTCTTGGCAGTACAACCTATGGCATTGAGCAGGCCAGGGTACTCTGCACCAGAGGAGTCAATGAATGACTGAAGAGCTGGTGCAGAGCGGGGGATGGGTGTTAGGTGGCACACACTGTAACATTCTTGGCAGTACTACCTATGGCATTGAGGAGGCCAGGGTACTCTGCACCAGGGGAGTCAAGGAATGACTGAAGAGCTGGTGCATAGCTGAGGAATTTGGCTTCATTGGGGACTGGAAGGCCACCTGGAGAGATGCAGCTTGTATGGAGGGATGGCCTGGATCCATCTTGGGGGAACCAAAATCCTTAGTGAGAGGTTCAAATGTTTCACAGGCAAACATTTAAACTAACCGGGGGGGGGATTAGGCAAGAAAGAATCAACCCTACCTGGGAACTACCATTAAGTGAGAATTTCAAGTCTGTCAGAGCTTTGTTGGCCAATCAAAAGCTGTTTCTGGAGCTCAAAGGCAAGCACACCATGTGACTTCCTCACTCTGAGCTGGTAGAAGACAGGAGACAGTGGCTTCTGACAGCTAGTTGTGCAGTATGTCTAAAACCTTAAACATGCCAAAAATGAAATAGTTTTTTTGCTCCACAATCTTTTTTGGGTCAGTATAATTGGTTTGATCAGTATCAGAAAATCTATGTTTGGTTTTCTGACAGATATTTTTGTCCATATTGCTGTACTCGGTTACAGGGACTAGGAGGGCTGTCTGCTAACATCCCTTCTCTGCTGCACTCTGACATAGCTCCAGTATTTTTTTGGGTGAAGCACATTTGATTTTTGAGTTGATTTTTTTTGCTGTTGTCTGGTTCCAGGCTTGGTTCCTGCACAACCGATGGGGGTGTCTGCGAACTCCCCCTCCTGCCGGTCACTACTCATGATTTGCCTACATGTGCATTATATTCGATTTTGTGAGGCTATGCCCTGCATGTACATGCTTAATATATTTTTTCATGAGGCTGGGCTCCACATGTGCACAGCTATGTGCACACAGTTTTTGAAATAAACTTCTTCAGTTCTAAGTCAGTCAGACTTGACTCACTGAATTATCATTGTTAATCTTCTGGTTCAGGGCTTGGCTCCCTGTACAAATGGGGATCATGTTAACTGACCCCCACCACCCATACTTTCACAGCCTAATACACACAGTTAACCTGTGCATGTGAAATATATTTTTTTCCAAGTTTGTACCTTGTGTGTGCACAGCTGTGCATGTGTGTTTTGTTGTTGTTGTTTTAATTGAACCATTGCGCTTAGTGGCAGGCTTGTCTCTCTGAGTTAACTCTATGTCATCTGTCAGTTCCTTGCTCGGTTCCATGTTTGACTAAAAAGGTTACCCTTTTCTTTCCTCTTCTTAGTGGCAGTGTTTTTTATTTGCTACTGCTTTTTTGTGGTACAGTATAACTGCTAAGGTTGGCGTATTACTGTACTTCCACAAGCAATAAGTAAAAAATCACACGCACAGGCACTAGTGACCCGATCCTGCATGTCTTTAGCAACCTTGCAAACATGATTGGTTCAGCCCCAACAAAGCATCTGCACCACTGGCTCCAAGTGGTGAGGGACAGGATGATAGACCCAGAAATGTACAGCACATTCAAATGATTACTGCTGGTATCATTTCTGGGCAGTGAAACTCCCAAACAATCTATGCAGCGCAAAAGAGGCACTCAGGGGGAGCAGTAACAAAATACAGTTATGGGCAGTAGAGCATAGCGTTGCCAATACATTTAATTGTTTATTTATTCAATTTTGATAACCGGGTAGGCACACTGAGCCCCAAAGGCCCCTTTTACAGTGGCCACCCAGAATTAGTTACACAATAAAGCATTTCACATACAAAGAGAATACAGAACAAATAGGTGTGTCGACCATTTCAGGTTATAATCTAGACAGCACAGTGCAGGATTCAAGTCTTAGTACAGTGTAAGATTTAGGCATTCATACATTATGAATAAACAGAATGCATACAGGGTGTATAATTAGTGCATAAACAGACAATGGACAATATACTTGACTCTTGTGCTAAGGCTGGAGGATGCCAATAGAGCCATGGTGCTTAGACCATAACCTTGTCTTTGTCAGGGGGCATGTCAGCAACATACAAGCACACTATGAATATACAACCCTTAAAGAAACACACACCATAAATAAGTGAAGTTATGATAAATGAGACTGAGAGGCCCTTGTAACAAAACAATCCGAAACCAACAGGCCCAAGGATGAAACACTGCATCAAGATTATAAAACGTAGTTCATATAGTGGCACCAGACAGAATGCAATGCAGTATCTTGCAAAATTACTGCACAATGCTGCAGTATGCTGCAAGAAGCACTGTCATTTAATGGCAATTAAGTCCTGTTTTCAACCAGTATTTTGCAACGTCATTTCCTGCAAAGTACTGAATTGCATCTTGTCATGCTCCGCTGTATATTATTGATACAAAATACAATTCCAGAGAAGGTGGTGAGATACATGGCTATAGACAATGACACTATATAGACAATGACACTACATAGACAATGACAGGCGGGTGTCTCTCTGTATTCAGTGGGCTCCAATATTTTTGTCCCTCAAGCAAGCTTTTTAGTTCTAGTTGTATTGGGAATAGTACTATCAATACCACCAGTAGAACCACTGCTACTAATGGCACCACCTTTCACATCTGTATATTCACTGTCACATCCTTTTATGCAGTAGTAGGAGGGCACTTGAGCATCTGTGCTTTGTGCAGGAAGCAGCAGACACCACCACCAGTATTCCCACTGCTACTACTATGGCTACCACTGTTACCACTATAGCTGCTACATCCACAGCCAGTGTGCGTCCCATCACCACTGGTGCCATTCTTGCAGCAGCCACCCTTTCAGCTGTCACCACTACTGCTGCCACTGTTACCTCTATGGCAGCCACTGTTACCACTACTACAGCCACTGTTACCACTATAGCTGCTACATCCACAGCCAGTGTGCGTCCCAGTACCACTGGTGCCATTCTTACAGCAGCCACCCTTTCAACTGTCACCACGACTGCATCCACTGTTACCACTACTGCTGCCACTGTTACCACTATGGCAGTCACTGTTACCACTATGGCTGCCACTGTTACCACTATAGCTGCTACATCTACAGCCAGTGTGCATCCCACCACGGTGTCATTCTCGCAGCAGCCACCCTTTCAGCTGTCACAACTATGGCTGCCACTGTTACCACTATTCCTATGCCCATGGCCAAAGCACCTTCTACACCATGACTGTGACCATGAACACCCTCCTGTGATGACCCCATGCAATACTAGATGTTGTTTTCAGAGTGCCATGTGTGTGGTGTGGTGTGGTGTGGTGTGGTGTGGTGTGGTGTGGTGTGGTGAGTTGAGTCTGCTACATGCATCTTGGGTTCCATTAGTGAGAGCTCTATGTTGGTGGTTGAAGTGTCATTGAGGTGTGTATGGTACACCAGGTTCAATGGGTGACTAATGGTGCTGTTGAACTGCTTTTCTAAAGCTATCCTTAAACAAAACTCATAGATCTCATACATTAGGTTTGTACAGAGCTTTTAAAGATGGTTAGTCCATTGTGCTCGCCATATTGCTCTTATATATACCCTTTTTGGGTAATGTGTCTAATTTATGTTTAAATCTATCTATTGATGTTTGAGCCACTACCTCTTCAGGCATCAGATTCGAAGATGATATTAATCTCTCGCTAAACCAGCCTTTACACTTCCAGGTATTACACTTTTGCCCCCTAAGCTAGTGGTGGTGTGATCTGGTACTGTGCATCGACTCATTAAGCCTTAAGCCCAATCCTTCCCAAAGTTCCTCATCTGAACATGCTTTTTGCAGTAGGCACATGTCCCCCTGAGTCACCTGTATGCAAGGGAAACACATCCAACTCACTCAGTTTGGTCTCAATCTTTAAGTTCCATTCCTCTGATAGAGCATGTCACTTTTTTTTGTGCTCTCTCCAATAGTTGTTTCTCTTTCTTCTGCTGTGGTGACCATACTTGAACCCCATATTCCATTAGCGGTCTCACTAATGCCCCATACAGTGGGACCATCACCTCCCTATGTCTACTAGCAATATGCTTGAGAATACAATTTAAGACACAGTTTGCCCTTCCTACAATGGGATTTAAACTGAAGGTCATTTGTGATTGTAATACCCAGGTCCTTTTCCTCACTGACTACTCTTAAGGGTGTGTTTCCTAAATAGAAGATTCATAGAAGTGTGATGGCAGAAAAGGACAGACAAGGCCCACCGAATCTGCCCATTTGTCCAGCTATCTGCATGGACCTGTGCCCCCCCACCCTCAACACCACCCTGTGGTTGTCCCACACCCTTTTGAATCCCTCCACTGTTTCTTCTCCAACAACCGCCTCCGGGAGTCTGTTCCACTTATCCACCGCACTCTCTGTGAAACAGTACTTCCTAATGTTACCCCTGAACTGCCCCCCTCCGCATGCCATGCCCCCTCATCCATCGGAGACTTCCTAGTTTAGGAGACTTTTCCCAGTTTTTTAAAACCCCAAGCCAACCCCAAAGAGACACGTTATTTATGGCCATATTACAAAGCCTCTATCAAAACATTGCATCACGTACTGTACCCTAATTCTTAATTTCTACCATCTTCTACTTGGGTGGCTATATCCTGCAACAGCAAAAACATGGTTTAGTTCCATTCTCTGTTCTAATATTATAATGAAATCTCCACATTTCTTCTTCCGAGTCCGTTAAACCTGCTTCTCATCTGCTTTCTCTCAGCATCTCTTCTCAGTAAGCCGAATCACTGAAGCATGTTTTCTCACTGGGCCATAATTTATGTGCATAACTAAACCATGTACAAGATGGTAGGATGGTGACAACAAAACACCCATCTCCACAGACTACAGTCAGAACTGGCTGCCGTGACTACAAGGCTAATGTCACTGCACCACACACGGTTACTACAGCCGGGGAAGCAGAGACAATACCGGGTCAGAGCTGTCGGCCACCAGTTGCTGGATGATAACTGCGCTCGCCAGTAATGGAGGCCACCATACTTAGTAAGTAGGGTAGGCTCTCTTACTGTTAGGAAATCTCCCATGATCCTTACAGTATGGTATAAAGACCCCGCCTTCCTTTGTTACGTTTGGTGGGCCGGTTACACTGTAGTGTTCCCGCACCACCCGGGATAAAAACTAAACATCTGTCCCGGTGCGGGGGCAGGGGATTCAGGTGCTTTAAAGTGGTTGCTCCAATGAGTGATGACCCAGCCGAAAACTAACTTACCTGCTGCTGGTCTCCAGGGAGGGTTTGAGTGGTTTTAGGGATACAGCGGTGGTGTCACAACGGTGCTGGTGGCGGGAAATCAGCCTCTTCATCTCGCTGTTTCCGTGGCAACTCGGGGTCACTGCTCTACAGTGTTTCTTGTGGCCCATATGCCGCCCCACGTGTTTGCTGCTGTATCTATCAGGCACTCTAATATGTACAGCCTATGTCCTTATTTCCTAGGTGCATAGTAGTACATTTTTCCCCATTTAGAGGGAGGTTGTACAGCTCGCACCAATCCCTAATGTGGTTTAGTGCATCTTGTAATGCACTAGACCCTCCATTGTCTTGCATTTTGGACCCCAGTCAAAAATCATCAGCGAATTTAGTTATCCAGACATTTTTGTGTTTGTGTTTGAGACGCGTCACATAGATGTTAAAAAGGCTTGGACCCAAGACTGACCCCTGTGGCACCCCGTTCGTTACTTCAATCCAATCCAACACTTCTCTAATGCTAACTTGTTTTCTCTCTGTCAACCATGACTTGATCCATCCAGCAATATTTTCATGGAGGCCCAAATTCTTTAGCATTTGAATCAATTCTAAATGAGGCAGTTTATCAAAAGCCTTAGTAAAGTCAAAAAATACCACATCAATTGATTTTTTCATATCAAATGCCTTACTGACTTTATGGCAGAAATGAAGCATATTTGTCTGGCATGATCTATTTTTCTTAAAGCCATGCTTTCAGAGCATCCAAGATGTCTCTGCTCCTGGTAGTGGCTGCTGCATATACAGTATGTTCCAGTTAATATTTGGCCTTTTTAGGTCCCTCATATTTGTCTGGCATGATCTATTTTTCTTAAAGCTATGCTTTCAGAAACAAAACAAAAAACTTTTCCTGACAAATACTGAATACCTGGGACTGTAATACTGAATATGCGGTCAAAGTTTCAGGGAAAGGTTTTCGCACAGCCCTGGTACAAACCCCTACAGCCTACGAAACAAAATCCCAGACCTAGTGGCCTTGATGGTAGAGGATTGTTGCAGTCGCTGAAACATGGTACACAGCAAACCATGACTGGGATGTTACCAGATCAGGGTACACAATGTTTAGGAGAGACAGGGTGGCCAAAAGGGAAGTGGTTATCTACATCAGTTAGGTGATCGAGGCAACAGAATTAGGGGGAAGACAGGATGGGGAAGAGGCACTGTGGGTCACATTACAGACAGGAAATGGCATTACCATCCACAATGGAGTCATCTACAGACCTCCAGCACAGGGGGAAGAAACAGGTAGGGTATTAGCACAAACCATACACAAAATGGCAAAGGGGGGAGGGTTGATGACGGGGGACCTAAAAAGGCCAGATATTAACTGGAACACATAAGCAGTAGCCACTACCAGGAGCAGAGATATCTTGGATGCCCTGAAAGGGGCATGCCTCACACAGTAGGTGAAGGAGCCCACATGAGAGGGAGTAATGCTAAACTTGGTTCTTACAAATGGTGGCAGAATAACAGGTCTATCAATGAGTAGCCATCTAGGGTCCAGTGATCACCATACAGTGTGGTTTAAGGTGAAGACATTAGTAGAGTCAAGCCACTCAAAAGTAAAGATCCTGGACTTCAAGAGGATTCTGTTTGGAAAAATGGGTAACAACTCCTGAGAATTCTGGTGAAGGGGGAGTGTGTGGAGGAACAGTGGAAGAAACTTAAAGGAGCCACAGCAGAGACAACAGGATTCTGTGTAAAGCTAGCAAACAAAAAAAAAGGAAAAACACTATGGTTTTCAAAAGACATGGCAGAGAAGGTTAGGGGAAAAAAAAGGTGGCAGAAAGTACAACGAAACACAATGGGAGGGAGACAGTGAAATGTATTGGACAAAACAGAAGGCGGTAGGGAAAGCAGCCAAGTACACAAAGAAGAAAACTGAAGAAAGGATAGCAAAATCAGCAAAAGGAGGTGACAAAACTTTATTCTGGTGTATCAAGGAAAGGAAAACACAAATGGAGGGACTGTGAGGTTGAATGGTCAGATTGTGCAGAGGGGGACCTAGAAAAAGCAGCCATTCTAAACAAATACTTCTGGTCAGTATTTACAGAGGAAGTGAAAGGGGAAGGACCCAAGTTTTGGGGTAGGAACACACATGGTTGGGAGGTGGACATCCATCCATTCACAGAGGACAGAGTCCTAAAATAATGACTCTATGGTGTCGGTTTGACAACCCTTTTGTTGACCAGCATCTCGCTGACAGGAATCATGTTAACTGTTAAGTTACAGTTAACATGATTCCTGTGTATCTCCCAGTCTATTTGCCCTACTGCCCCTCATCTTTAGTTTTATGAACTCCAGGCAGAGTTGATTTGGGGTGGGGGCTGCAGGACCAGGAGACAGTATGCCCCTGTCTTGGGCTCACTAACACAGCGACCTGTTGGCAAAGTGTTGATTTTGCTGACAGGGTTGTAGTTCACTTTGTTGGTGTTACTGCATGTAGGGCATACCAAAGGGACTCTCAAAACTAAAAGTGGAAAAGGTAGTGGGACTGGATGGGATGCATTCCAGAATACTGAAAGAATTAAGGGGGTGCCAAGGGCACCACTGAAAGCACTATTTAGCAAATTACTTGAGGAGAGAGTGACACCAAAGGATAGGAGGAGGGCAAATGTTGCACCACTACACAAAAGCGTGAACAAGATGGAGGCTGGAAATTTCAGGCTGGTCATCCTGACCCCATTGATGGGGACATCATGGGATCCATGTTAAAGGAAAGGACTGCCGTGTACCTGGAGGCTAGTGGGGCACAAGACCTGAGGCAATATAAATTCAAAGCAGGGCTAGATTTCTTTGACTGGGTAACCAGGGTGATCAGGGAGGGGCTGTGGGAATGGCCTACCTGGATTTTATTAAGGCATTTGACACCAGCCCACACAGGAGACTTGTAAACATGTTGTGCAGTCTAGGAGTAGGTCACAAGGTACTACACTGGGTTAGAACTTGGCTGAGCAACAGGATACATAGGGTGGTTGTGAATGGAGTTCAAGCCCAGGAGAAGGGGTAACCAGAGGGGTGCCACAGGGCTCGGTTCCAGGGCCAGTCCTCTTCAATGTTTTCATTAGTGGCATTATGGAGAAGCTTGAAGGCAAGGGAAGCCGATTTGCAGATGTCACTAAGCTCTGCAATATAGTAGACACTCCAGACAGGGTGGAAAAAATGAGACTAGATGTAGGCAAATTGGAGGAGTGGAAAAGAGTGTGGTAGTGTAAAATTCAATATTAAAAAAAATGTACAGTCATCCATTTGGGCTACAGGAATCCTGGACAGGAACACAAAAGGGGATGGGGACATAGTAACAACAACAAAACTGGAAAGAGACCTGGGTATAAACATAATGGATGACCTGAAGGGGGACAGGAAATGTGAAAAGGTGGGGGGCAGAGGGTTGCTGGGTGCATAAGAAGGGGCATCACCAGTAGCAAACAGGAGGTGGTGATGCCACTGTACAGACAACTGGTCAGGCCACATCTGGAATTCTGTGTTCCGTTCTGGAGACCACACATCTGGAAAGACATTGACAGAATAGATGCAGTCCAGAGAAGGGCAACAAAATGGTGAAAGGAATGCACCAGAAAACATGAGGAAAGACTGAAATACCTCAGTATGTATACCCTGGAGGAAAGGAGGGAGTGGGGGACATGATAGAAACAATTCAAATACCTCAGGGGAATCAACAATGTCCAGAAGGGCAGCATCTTTCAAACAAAGAGATGTGCAAGAACAAGAAGTTACAATATGAGTCCGGGATGGGGGAGGGAGATTCAGGGGTAATGTGAGGATTTTTTTTTCACAAAAAGGGTGGCGGACATATGGAACAACCTTCCAGCCGAGGTTGTTAGACTAAAATACTTAGAGTTCATTAATGCATGGAACAGAGAGAAGGCAGCTCTAGTGGTAGGAAAAAAAAGGGTTAACTGCTAATCATTTAAGATCTGCAGCTTAAGTAAGTAGGTAGGGAAATGGGCAGAGTAGGTGAGCCAGGTGGGCCTTACCTGCTGTTATAATCTATGTTTCTCTCCTTATAGGGCTTCTGATGCAGACCCAATACCATTGTAGTTGCCCTTCTCTGGGCTGTCTCCACTCTGTCTATGTGCTTATGGAGATGTGGTCTACAGAACTGGACACAGTACTCCAGGTGGGGTTTACCCAATGGTCTGTACAGGGGCACCAGCACCTCCTACTTATTTCTGTAGGTGTTACCCCTTCCTATGCAACCCAGCATCACGCTAGCCCTCCCTACTGCCTTGTCACACTACCTGGCTAACTTGAGATCATCCAATATGATTACCCCCAGCTCTCTTTAATATTTGGTAGTTGTCAGTAATACTCCATCCATTTTGCACTCCAACCCAGGTTTTTGTGCCCCAGGTGCAGGTGCGTTATTTTTCTCTTTTTTGCTTTGAAATCCAGCTGCTCTTGACCACTCTTCTAATTTTCTCAGATCTCTTCTCATCTTTTCTGCCCCGAGAGGGTCCACCTTGTCCACCAGATCTTGGTGTCATCCACAAAGAAGCAGACCTTCCCTTCCTGTTCTTCTGCAACATCACTTATAAATACAATAAAGATGACTGGTCCCACCACTGAATCCTAAGGTAACCTGCCTGTCTTCATCCCTTCCTTAGAGTGAACTTTGTTACCACTGCACTCTGTTGCCCATTTCCGAGCCCATTTCTTACCCTGTTCACTTTGAGTTCCGCTCCTAAGCTGACAAGCTTTCTTACTAGTCTCCTGTGTGGAATGGTGTTGAAAGCCTTACTAAAATCTATGTAGCTATGCTTAACACTCCTACCTGATTCAATTCCTTGGTTACCCAAAGAAATCCATCAGATTTGTATGACATGACCTCCCCCTTGTGAATCCATGCTGCCTCAGATCTTGTAACCTGCTAGATTCTAGATATTCCACATTCCTTTCCATTAGCAGTGTTTCCCTTAATTTTCCCAGCACCAATGTCAGGCTGACAGGCCTATAACTGCCAGCCTATTCCCTGATGCTACTTTGTAAATATGTATTACATCTGTCCTCCTCCAATCTTCTGGAACCACTCTGGTTTCCAGTGAACTGTTAAATGAGACTGTCAGAAGTGCAGTCAGCGCCTCCCTGATCTCCATGAACACCCTTGAATGTACCCCATTGGTTCCCCCAGTTTTACCTACTTTCCGGACTTTCTCCTCAGAAAAAGAACTAGTGTCCCCTGCCCTCCAATCAAAGCTCCTCTTGTTTTTTTGCAGTTCCTTCCCTTTTATTTATTTATTTATATATTTATTTACGTTTTTGGCAACCAGGTAAGTGCACTGATCCAGAGGACCATTTTCAGTCACGACCTGGGCCACAGGGTGGCAATACAGTGAGAAATGTATCAGACAATAAGTTAAAGTTACATTATGGCAAACAGTCAAGTGCAAACAGTTATGGACAATAGAAGAAAAATAAACAGACATTACTTATTACATATAGGTCTGGTAGACGTAAAGAAAGAAACTACAGGCAGCGAGTACAGAGGAGAGAGTAGTTAAGCATTTGCATTCAATATACCATATAGTACTCAATAGATTTACACACAAATGTACATTGGTATTTGGTCAGTTTACACTATAGTAATAGTCAACTGCAAAGTTTTTCCAGAGGGGAAAAAGACCTAGATGACATATAGTGTACAGGCATTTGCAGATAAAAGAAACAGGGAGGATACAGGCAGAATTACAGAGAAGGAAAGTAGAAAACCATTTGCACAAACTAGACCAGGGGCCATTGAAGGAATAAGCAGATACATTGACAAGTGGTCTAGGGTAGACTTGCCTATGTCCTTGCATATTGTCCACTGTTAACACTGAACAAAAATAATTGTTCCAGATGTCTGACTTTTCCTAGACACCCTCTGTACAGTACCCCTTCCCACCTTAATCAAACAATCCCTCCCTTTGTCTTTCTTTCTTCACTGACATACTTAGAATATGTTTTGTCTCGTTGATACTGCCTGGGATATTCTTTCTTCATTTTGAGCCTTTGCACTCCTTACGGCTTTTTTGCTTCCCTTTCCTTTCCTCCTCCCTCTGGGTCTCATTGTACCTTCTGAGTGCAACCCTTTTACTCTTTAGTTTTCTGCCACCTCTTTTGAGAATTATAGCTGTCGCCTCTTCCTCTTGCTTTTGTTTACTTGCTTGGAACAGGTTTGTTGCCTTCACTAGGCCCTCTTTTAGTTTAGCCCACTGTTCCTCCACTCCCCCAGGTCAGCCCTCCTCAGGTCATCACTGAGGCATTCACCTTTATAAAATCTTCCCTTCCGAGGTCCATGCCCATCACCCTTATGTGGTTTGATTCTGCAGCCGTCCTTATGTTGAACCACACCTTATGGTGATCACTTACAAGATCCCACTTGCCCCACACCCTACACTGTACTAAATTCTCAGATACTCCTGGGCTGCAGTATTGTGCTTTTTTCCATTATCTATACAGCCCTCTGAGCCTGTGTCTGGAATTTATATACCTTCACAAAAAGGAATCACATCTGCTACCAGTTGGGGAACAGGTTGCTAGGAGAGGGGCAGCTCTGTTTTTTTAACTCATTTAGACACATTAAAGGCAACACAGATATACAAAATCACACATGCCCACACAATGCAAAGAATCATGGGCTACATATGCAAATCACCACAGAATGTTATGCTGGTTCAACTTTAAGCAGAATTGCATGGTGCCAAAAGGCCTCTCACACAGTTTGCAAAGGGTGCTAACAGATGACATAGACACGTGTTTCATCCTACCAGGACTCATCAGTATGCCTCGTCTGTTTGACACCCCAGTGGAATGAACCAGCTACCCTAAGACGGTCTGTCTGGGTTATATTGTGGTGAACCCATTAAAATAAAAAACTATTTGAAAGACAAAGAACCTCTGTGTGCAAACACTGAGGCAAGGGTTACCCCAAAGGGCATTTGGCTGGGAAGCCAGGTTTCAAGAAAATACAAAATCACACATGCCCACACAATGCAAAGCATCATGGGCTGCATATGCAAATCACCACAGAATGTTATGCTGGTTCAACTTTAAGCAGAATTGCATGGTGCCAAAAGGCCTCTCACACAGTTTGCAAAGGGTGTTAACAGATGACATAGACACGTGTTTCGTCCTACCAGGACTCATCAGTATGCCTCGTCTGTTTGACACAGATATAGGCAGAGGCATACCAGTTCTAGACACTGAATCCAAGAGCAGCATTAATAACAGAGAGGGAAGCACTATAATTCAGATCACTGGGAACAGTTTGGAAAATCAGGAATAAAAAGAAAAACTCAGAAGGGCTGGATTGATGACAGAGAACACACAATAGTGAAATTCATTCCAAGTATTTGAGAATTTAGAACAGTGCAGGGGATGGCAAATGGAGTGAACTTGTAGGTAATGCTTACTGTAAGTACATTCATAACTATATGGAAGCCTTATTAGAATAACTATTAGTCCTCTTTTGACCTGGTAAGGAAACAAGGACATTAGCTTCTTCAATTGCAGCTGTTGGCATCATTCAAGGCACTTTACATACATGTCTGTCTGGCTTTGGTTACTCTGTTTCTTTTATATTAATGTCCATGTCATTCTGCATACACTGTTTGACTAGCTTTCTGGCAAGTTTCACTTTTATTCAGATTTTTATATTATGTTTGTCCTGTGCCAGCTGCTTTTGAAACTGGAACATTGATAGAAGGCTTAACCAAAGATGAATGCATTCCCTGTATTCCTTTCTTTTGCTATATGCACACCAAGATGTGTATTTCCAAAATGTTTTATGAAAACTGCATGGGATTGAAACAGTTTTAAGTATAAAAACCTACAAATATGTACCACATTTTGGGGCATATTAGTTCAAGGGGGTGTAATAGTATTGCTAATTTACTCACCCATTTTGCATTGTTAGGTAAAATGACACCATCATCTTGCCAAATGATGTGCACGTGTTTTTGTTTACACTCTTATTGATACCTAAAACATTAATGTTATAACTACATAAAACAATTTAGTCACTTAAGGATCATTTTCTTTAAAGAGAGAGATTAAGTCTCACTATGCAGTTTAAAAACAAGCATGGCAACCCTTTCTTTTTTGGTGCCTTTTGAATATTTAGATCATCATAATGTACTGAGCAAAAAATGAGGACTATGGCATGGGGTGGCAGAAACATCGGGAAATGGCCTTGTCAGGGCAGCACATAATACGGTGGGGGGGCGGCGGCATTGCATTCTGATTCAATAAAAGACATGCCTGACTTATTGTGTTTCATGAAATGATATTGATTATTGTTTATCAAGATACCAGTCACCAAATTGTACCCTGCTGTGCTGTCACCAATTGGATTTTCAGTAATGAATCAGTTTAGTTGATATTTTGTGCTGCATCTATTTCTTGATCTGAAACCCAATAAAATATATACAAAAACATGGAAATGGGAAAAAAATATCTGTGCCCTAGCTGGGAATGTAACCCATGCCCCCCACATGCCAGCTTAATGTTCTACCAGATGAACTGAGTTCCTGCATGCATACAGTGTGCATTCTACATTCAGCAGCTGGATAAAATGCTTAACCCTTACTATGCCACAGTAATGGCAAATACTGCATCCACACATCTGAGCTGGTTTGTTCTTACTTTAGAGTGAAACATGAATTATCAACACACATAACACAGCATGGTTAGCTTTTATGTTTACCTTACCTGTAACAGACATTGTCCCTTTCAAGATTACTAACAATTCCACTTTGAATTGGAAATATTCCTCCGATAATGATATCTCCATCCCTACTGTACCTGAGGAGCTCCGGCCTTTTTAGTGCTAACAGCTGTGAATGGATGGTTCTGTACATGAGGTTAGAGATGATCACAAGCAACACCAAAAGGTTTAGCATCATTGCTTGAAGGAAAAGATACTTAAAACACTTTTGTGCAAGGTGAATGTTATCACTGGAAAGCAACACCCTGTGTACGGAACATCTGTATAATCTTTCAGTTTTATCTGTAAATTACTTTGAAATTGTATTACTCAGAATTAGATTGGTTTTTAAGCATGAAAAAAGCAGCAAGTTGAAACTAAAGTTAAATGTTGTACTAAATTAAAAACAATAAACTTCCTTCAAATAAGGGGTTTAAGGAAACAACACAGTCAGATTATAAAGCGTTAACCCTACACTGATGTGTATGTGCACCAGTATTGGTGTATGGCACCTCCTAATCTCTCCGTTGTTTGTGACTGGTATATTTATACTCTATCTCAGCATTGCATCAATGTGGAGTAAACAATGTTTAGTAAGAATCCCTGAAATTTTACAATAATCACACCTGTTCTGGATTTCCAGAAAAAGAATAAATTTCTACCAAGAGAAATGCATTTCTAAAGGGATTTTGAATAGTACTAAACCCCCTGGTAAAAGATGACCCATGGGTATAAGCTGTTTGTCTCTTTCCAGATGGTTTCTCTGTCAAAACAATGAAAATCTCCAGAATGATGCAATCAGATAAAGTTCATGCGGTAAAGTACAGCAGAAATCAGAGACAAACTACACTAAGGACCACTTTGAAGTGGTATGGTGGTGGTAACACCAATAAATTCAGAATCAGGATCAGCAAGCCCTCAATAAGCACAATGCTGTATTGGGGATCTATAAAGACCCCGTATTCAGAGCTGGCCACTTGTGCCATGCACCCTTTAGTGGCACAAGTGAGATAGTGCATGGCCATCTAGGTTGCCGTATTCCAGGATGGCCCTGGCCAGGCGACTCACTACTCTCTTTGTGGCCACAGCTGGGAAGCCCACCTGCTAGCCTTACACCACCAGACCGAATTCCTGCACCCACACCAGGAAGCCCCTGACCAGGCAACTTGCTGTTCTCCTTGTGGCCGTGGCTGGGAAGCCCGCTACCCAGGCTTGCCTCACCAGACTGACGGCTCCTGCATCCACACCAGAAAGCCCCTGACCAGGCAACTCACCACTCTCCTTATGGCTGGAGCTGGGAAACCCACTGGCCAGCCTTACATCACCAGACAAATGGCTCCTCACCCACACCAGGTATGCCTCATCTGAAAGGACCAGGACTGAAAAACACTATTTTGATTGGCACTGGCTTTTCAGTCCCAGCTCTGCATTGGTTGCTACTCCAGGAAGCCCCTGACCGGGCAGCTCGTCACTCTCCTCATACTGCAATGTCCTGTACCTAGGGCTTCCAGGCTTGATATCCACCACCTGCAGCTGGTGCAAAATACTGCAGCCAGGTTGCTGACTGGGCTTTGTTGATCTAGTCACATCACGCCCATGCTGTGCAGACTGCATTGGCTGCCAGTGCAGTGGCGAATCACCTTCAGGATTAGTTTGCTTACCGATAAGGCCCTACACGGACAGGGACTGAGTTTATCTGCAAGAGCGCCTTTGTCCCTACCACCCCCTCCCATCACTCAAATCTACTCTGAAAACATTTTTATTTTCCCTTGGCTATCTGGAGTATTAATTTGTGGACATTTGCTATTTTAATTACTTATTATGTGTTTTATAAAGGTGCATTGATATTATTTGAATTGCACTTCAAACAAATAAAGTTTATTATTATGATTATTATTATTACTCTCTTCAGTCCCAGCTCTGCATTGACCACTGCTGTCTTCAGTATTTGACCTGTTGGCAGTGTTGGGTAAGTTACTTTTTCTAATACTTTCTATTACTTTTGGAAACTTGTTCCAGGAAGCTCTGTGCAGTCACTTGCAAGGATGGAGAAGTACTGGAAAAAGTAATAAACCTTACAGTTACTTATGTCTTTTTATACAAAAGTAATAAGTAACTGTAACTAATTACAATTATTTGAAAGTAACTACTGACTAACCTATTACTTTGAAATAAATGTAATCTGTTATAGTTTTTTATTATTTTTGTATAAAAAGAAATAAATAACTGTAACTGTCAGGTGTATTACTTTTTCTAGTACTTCTCCATCCTTGCTAATGACTGCACAGAGCTTTCTGGATCAAGTTTGTAAAATAAATAGAAAGTAATAGAAAAAGCAACTTACCCAACACTGCCTGTTGGCTGATCCAACTTTTTAACATTCCCTATCTGCTACCAGTCACATACTTTGTGTGGCCAAAACTGCCTCTGCTCTATAATTTTTGAACTGTTCTTTGGACTGCATAATTTGCCTCCCACCCCCCACCCCGGCCTTTATTAAATATGCTTTCTCCACCCTTGCAGCACTGTCAACAGTTTCTATCCCTCCTCCCTTCCCTCTCTTTTCTTCTTAAAATGACAAGAGCTTATAGCATCTTTGATGCATCTCACACCTGTCCTATGCTGCTAAAGTCTGTGATATGCCTCACACCTGTCCTACGCTGCTAAGGTCTGTGATATGCCTCACACCTGTCCTACAGTGCTAAGGTCTGTGATACATCTCACACCTGTCCAACACTGCTAAGGCCTGTGATTTGTCTCACACCTGTCCTACACTGCTAAGGCCTGTGATACATCTCGCACCTGTCCAACAGTGCTAAGGGCTGTGCTACATCTCGCACCTGTCCTACATTGCTAAGGTCTGTGATACATCTCACACTTGTCCTACACTGCTAAGGTCTGTAATACATCTCACACCTATCCTACACTGCTAAGGTCTGTGATACATCTCTCACCTATCCAACACTGCTAAGGTCTGTGCTACATCTCACACTTGTCCTACACTGCTAAGGTCTGTAATACATCTCACACTTGTCCTACACTGCTAAGGTCTGTGATACATCTCACACTTGTCCTACACTGCTAAGGTCTGTAATACATCTCACACCTGTCCTACACTGCTAAGGTCTATGATGCATGTTGCACCTGTCCTACACTGCTAAGGTCTGTGATGCATCTCACACCTGCCCTACACTGCTAAGGTCTGTGATGCATGTTGCACCTGTCCTACACTGCTAAGGTCTGTGATACATCTCACACCTGCCCTACACTGCTAAGGTCTGTGTTACGTCTCACACCTGTCCTACACTGCTAAGGCCTGTGATACATCTCACACCTGTGCAACAGTGCTAAGGGCTGCACTACATCTCACACCTGTCCTGCACTGCTAAAGTCCCTAGTGTGGGAGTAACATAGCGAGATATACATACTACTTCCACCTGGCCTACACTGGCCTGGTCCTTAGTGTGAAAGTAACAGTGTACCCCCATCCCATTTCAGCAATATTCCTGCATCAAGTCTTCCTCAGTAGTCATTATGGAGTTCATGCTGGATGCTGGTAAAAAAGCTACATACTAATCTCCAACTCAGACAGGCCACCTGATGATGGTTCTACAATGTAGTCCTACTGCTGCCCCTGCTGCAGTGACCCGGATGAAGTTGTTATGTCTGATAGCCATCTGGTTGCTCAACTGAAGATGCCTAATTCCACACTTACCTGTCAGGTCCTCTTGCTTGGCTGTGCCATACTACTATGCAATGTCCAGCCAAACCATGAATCACTCAACAGCCCAAATGCACAGGTTGTTGTAGATAAGATCTTCAGCCTGCAACAGTACCCAGTCCCTTCGGGCACTGTCCCTCTCATAAGCCCATCCCTTCATGCAATCACCATCCAACCTCTCCGCAATATCCCCCCTCTTACTCTCACTCTCAGAGTGCTCCTCCTTTGATCCTCTATCCCGTACTGCCACCCAGACACAGACGTGCACCCAACCACACCATGCCCAACTAAAAGGAGGAATATTTGCCTCCTCAGGATACTTCAAAAAACTCCCTCAAAAACTAATATTGTTTCTTCTAATCTGCTCTGGCAATGTCAAACTAAACCCATGACCCCAACTACCCATCACAACCCCCTCCAAGCCAGCAAATATAAGGGGCCTAAGTTTCATCCACATCACTGCCTGCAGCTTGCTCAGAAAATTTGACACCATCTAGTCCTGAATTTGCCAATCTAAACCAGACGTGCTGGTTATATCAGAATCTTGGCTAAAGTGTGCAACCCCAGATCATGAAGTAAGCCTCTCCTCCTACAATCTGTTCAGGGTAGATAGATATACTTGGGGGGGGTTGCAATCTATGTCCATGACAAATTCCCCTTCTTCCTAACTGATGCAACTACCATCCTCAAACAATTTGAATGCCTTACATTAAGGATACAGCTATCATTATCCAAGTCCCTCATTATCATCAGATGTTATCGACCACATTCGGGCGGGGGGGGCTCAAGCTGCTAAACCACCTCCATCACCAACTAGGCAATCAGTCCTCTCAACTGATTATAATGGGAGACCTAAACCTGGACTGGCTCTCTTCATGCTCCGCTCCACTGAAAGACTGTTGCAATAAGCTCAGTCTCACCCAGCTAATTTCCAAACCCACCCATCTGAATCACAAAAGCCCTGCACATAGTATGCTCCTTGACCTGATTCTAGTCAAAAAACTGCACAATATTTCTCATGCCACAGTCTTCCTCAAGGACCTAAGTGATCATAGCCCTGTAGCTTACATGCAGACCACTCCTAACCTTCCCTCATCCTCTATGTGTGTGTGTGTATGCAATGTATATATATATATATATATATATACACACATCTATATGATATATAACAGGGACCTATGCAATACATGATTTATTTTCACAAGAGCTGTCTGACCTTGGGTAATCTCACGAGTGGCGTAAGCCATGAGTGCTGTGCCCAAGGTCAAACAGCTCAAGTGAAAATAAATCATGTATTCCACAAGGTCCTTGTTACAATTTCATTTATGCAATAAGGATTCTTTAGGATTGTGTAAGGATTTTTGTTTTAAATAGTTTATTTAATTTTTCAAGTTAACATACATGGACTTTTTATGGTTTTCCCAGGGTAGCTCGGCTTATCATAGTGGCTGCTAAGCATTTGCTATGGATGTTCCAACTTTACATTATGGACAATACATAATGAAAAAGTTTGATGCACAATTCTTTTGTTTTTACATTTTTTTGGGGGGGGGATTTGTTAGTCAGAAAAAGTGAATAAAAAATTGAATTTTCTGCCATTCTTTGCTAATTATAAAAAATCTAAAAGGTATCTATATATGAAACACCTCATTTTGTAGATCATTTTGTGCTAAACAACTTTTGTGCTCAACATACAATGCTGTCAGTTTTTGTTTTACAGTTATTTGTATTTATTTATCAAAAAAATGCAAAAAACAACTTTCTGCTGTTTTTTGCTAATTCTACAAAAACTAAAAGATATCTATGAATGGAAAACCACTCAGTTTGTAGATATTTTTGAGCTGGACAATGTTTGTGCTCACAGTGCCATTCTGTCATTTTTCATTTTAAAGTTATTTGCATTTGAATATGATTAGTACTGCTACTGAGGCTGATAATTATAAATTGACTGATGACATAGCAACTGTGTATATAAATGAGTGATGACATAGTAACTATGTACATAAATAAGTGATGACATACTATGCACATAAATGGATTTATTTACACAGTAGTTACAATACACATTATTTATACAATGAGCATGATGGAAAATGCAGGCAGATAAAAGCTGTATCCTGCCTGCTGACATACCCAATTCAGAGATAAAAATATTTATCTTATGAATCGGGTATGTAGTGTTTGCTATTTCCACTATCTGGTACGTCACAATGACACCGCATGGATGCCTACTCATGCTACAGCATACCCACTGCTTCAGACGCAATGGTAAAATTATTAATAAATAGATGTGGACAATTTTATTTCCATCAAGCTCATTGTATAATGCAGACATGGCATGAGTTAGCGTGTCATACGCTTTTTAATCTTCACTCAAGGTCTGTGCCCTCTTGCTCCCTCACTCATGGTCACACCACTCATGAGGGATCAAGAGGTCACAGACTCTGTAGATAAGTATAGGACATGCAACCCATGCTATATCTCTATTTAAGGCATGCATTTGTTTACACCTGTTGCATACACATATATATATGTAGTATGGCAAAAATGTCTACAGCTACAGTTTCTTGAAGGATCTAAGTAACATAAGATGGCAACACTTATCTCACCAAATCTGTGTCAGATGCCTGCACCTTATTCCAGAACCTCATACTAGAGACTATAAACAAACACCCTTCTCTGACCAAAGTAAGAACAAAGAAAATGAGCCATCCCTGGTTCCATAATCTCTTTAAACTGCCCTTCACCACAGGGATTTTCTCTCTGGAATTGTGCCCATGAAACCAAGCTGCCTTCAGTCTGAGTGTCATTCAGGACAGTAAGAAATCAGTGTTATTAGGCTAATCAGGACAAAAAAACCTAATTAGTTCACATTCAAATGGGACACCTCTTCTTCCAGCTCTGCCCTATTTTGGAATACCCTGATAGACATCAAAGGGCATCACCCCCTCCCTCTCCACTAAGATTACAACCAATGACATATCTACTTCTGATACCTAACAATCATTTTGCCACAGCCTTTGACTCCTCTCCAGCAAGCAAGCTTCTCTCCTAGTGCAGCACCGTGGTCAAACGAGCACTCAATGAAGGCTTCCACCATACTAGATGCATTCAGCTTTGGCACAGCCTCCTTCAAGGAAGTAGAGGATCTGCTGCTTGCCCTTGATTCAAAAAAGTACTGGTGTGGACCTCCTTAACCCCTTCTTCTTGAAGTTAGGACACTGTGTGCTTACTGTCCCCATCACTCACCTGTTTAATTTATCACTCTTGCAAGATACATTTCCTGATGCATGGAAAATCACTCATGACATCCCACTCCTAAAGTCAGGCTGTACCTCAAATCTCAATAATTATAGACCTATTTCCCTTCTACCCATCCTCTCCAAGCTCCTTGAGAAAATTGTCAGCTCTCAATTGCATAACTACCTTGAGTCCAACAATAAGCTCAACCCCATTCAGACTGGTTTCTGTCCCAACCACAACACAATAACCACCTTGGCCAATGTGACTAATGATTGGAAGCTAGCAAAGGACTCAAAACAATATGGGGGGGCTGTATTCTTTGACCTGAACAAGGACTTCAATATGGTTGACCACAGCCTGCTTATCACTGAACTCGATAATAGCAGTCTCAATAATGCTGCCCTGAACTGGTTCCAATGTTACTTGACTGTCATTGAACTCGGTAACATTGGTCTCGACAACGCTGCACTGAATTGGTTCCAATGTTACTTGACTGTCATTGAACTCGGTAACATTGGTCTCGACAACGCTGCACTGAATTGGTTCTAATGTTAGCTGACTGTCATTGAACTCGGTAACATCGGTCTCAACAATGCTGCAGTGAACTGGTTCCAGTGTTACTTGACTGTCATTGAACTCAGTAACATCGGTCTCAACAATGCTGCACTGAACGGGTTCCAATGTTACTTGACTGTCATTGAACTCGGTAACATCAGTCTCAACAACACTGCACTACACTGGTTCCAGTGATACTTGACTGTCATTGAACTCTGTAACATCAGTTTTGACAGCACTGAACTGGTTCCAATGTTACTTAACTGTCATTGAACTCGGTAACATCGATCTCAACAACACAGCACTGAACTGGTTCCAATGTTACTTGACTGAACAGCACTGAACTGGTTCCAGTGTTACTTGACTGTCATTGAACTCGGTAACATCAGTTTTGACAACACTGAACTGGTTCCAGTGTTACTTGACTGGACAGCAACAGCAAGTAAAAGCACACGTGGGAACTCTCCCCTCTCAAGACATTACAAATAGGTGTCCCTCAAGGATTCATTTTGGGACCACTCCTCCTTACGATTTACATAAACAATCTTAATTCCAGCATACAAAATGCGTCTGTGCACCTATTTGCAGATGACACTGTGATTTAAGAGTCTAATCTCACCCTTGAGTAAACCAGTTTCACACTGCAACAAGAATTTAACACTCTGCAACACAACCCTTTGAACCTGAAATTGCTGCTAAATGCAAAAAAAAAAAAAACAAAGTCTGGGTTCTTCTGTCCTCATGCACACCATACACTGCCTTCACCCATGGGGTCTAAGCCTCTGATCTCCACTCTACTGGGAGAACTCCTGGAACCTGTAGGCATGTTCAAGTACTTGGGCATATCGATCAACAGCAGGCTTTCATTTACAGTCTATATAGGGCTATGTTTATGAAAATGGTATACCAAAGTGTGACATGAAGGTCACATTTTTTAAATCAAAATATAACAAAATGTTAATGTAGTTTGAGATACCATGATCAAACCAGTAAAAAGTGGTCTTGTGTTAAGATAACTGCCTTAATGGTTCCTGTGAACAAGACACAGTGCTAGATTTACATGGACACTGTGGTATATGTACGTGGACACCAAATGGTTGTGATGTGGGTACATGGACACAAATCAACTGCTGTAATTGAAAAGAACTGTTAGTAGTAAGCTAATTTGTACATTTCAATGTGTTTTGAGATAAAAAAAATCATCAAACTGGTTAAAAGTGAGCATGTGGTAAGGTAACTGCCTTAAAAAGATGCCTGATAAGAGTGCTCCTCGTGGTGTATGTACATTGGACACCAACCATTTGTGATGCACGTACAAAAGAAGCAAAATAGCTGCTGTATGATAAAGTTTACTAATAATCAAATTCATAAAATGACATGGCAAAAAACATAGTAATTATTATGTATATAAATAACTTTAAGCAATATCTCCAAGTGCATAAAAAACTCAGAGCTATATAAAAAAATGTAAGCAAGAAATCTAAATGTGTGAATAAGTAATAAATCTAAGTAAGGGAAAAACTTCAAACAATAACTCTAACTATGGAAAGAACAATAAGCAATACATTTACAGCCTTTATCTCTAATATTCAAATAATATAATACTGTCCATTTTATGCCCAAGGTAACCTGCAATCCTTCATTCCACTTTTGTTTCAGTTTGTCATATTTCTTTTGGATTATCCATGCTTCTTCAGGTGTCATTTTAAAAGGTAGCTTCCCACACATGCTCAGTGTCCCATGAAAAACTCGACATCTCCATATGTTGTCATGGTCATCATGTCTAGGCCATGTGAATGCTGCACCCCCATGCTGATGCAGAAAGCTAAATTCCAGTGTCTGTTCAGAAACTGATTTCACTTGTCCAATGTAAAACAACTGTTTGACTAATAAATAGCAGATAGCTGACATTGCTGAGGGGATTAAGAGCAAGATCAATGTCTTCACAGATGACACAAAGATTTGTGCTGAGGTAGATGGGTGAGAGGGAGCAAAAGTACTTCAGGAGGATTTGGTAAAACTGGAAGAATGGTCTCACACTTGACAGCTTGGTTTCAATGCCAAGAAGTGCAAAGTGATGCATTTAGGAGGTAGGAACCCAGGACACAATTACTGGCTGAAGGGTGTCATGTTAACAAAATCCAAGGAGGAGAGGGATCTGGGAGTGCTGGTAATGGGAGGGATAAACTATTCTGCTGAGTGCAGGAAGGCAGCAGCGGAGGCAAACAGGGTGCTAGGATGCATGGCAAGGGGGATTACTTCTAGGAGAAGGGATGTTATCTTGCCCTATACAGGTCACTGGTGAGACTGCACCTAGAGTACTGTGTACAGTTCTGGTGCCCCTGCTTGAAAAGGCACATCAAACTACTGGAGGGTTATAGCGCAGGGCAACAAAAATGATCCTGGGGTTGGGGGACAGATCATATGAGGAGAGAAAGAGACAGCTCAGTATGTATACCCTGTGAGAAAGAAGGGAGAGAGGGGATATAACTGAGAACTTCAAGTACCTGAAGGGTTTGAACAAAGTAGACACCAGGTGTATGTTCAATCTGAAAGGAGGAAGGGAAACCAGGGGACACACTATGAAGCTGGAAGGGGCAGGTTCAAGAGGGAACTGAGAAGGCATTATTTCTCAGAAAAGGTGGTAACAGTGTGGAACATCCTGCCAGTGGAAGTTGTATCATTGCAGAGTGTTTATTTATAAGCACATCAGAATTACAACCCTTTGAGTCATAGACTTGTTTCCAAAGGCTCCATGACAGGATACCAAGAGAAAAATACAGATAATAACAAAAATTGAAGGAACAGGTAATACATATGATGGAGAACATTGGCCACAATTAACAGTGTGATAGTGTCATCCGGCAGATGAACTTCAGTCCTATACAAATAGTTGCTAGGCAGTTGCCAACATGTCCATTAGAAAAATGAGCTGTAGTCCTACACAGTCAGTAGCTAGGCAGTTGCTAACGTACAAGTACAGTAACTTCTTATGAGGTACAAAGTGTGCTGTCTCAGGAGAGAGACTGTTAAGGCTGGCTAGGCTTCAACCCCTGAAGAGAGGCACCCAGAGGCCTAGGGTGGTTTTAGAAGAGAATACTCAAAGCTGCAAGTGTACAGAATGTGATTCTTGAGTGCAACCTTGAAAGGCCCTATTTTGGTGGGAGAGGTGATGAAGAGGAGGGAGCATTCTATGAGGAAGGTGCTCTGAAGGGGAAGGATCTTTGTGCTAGTGCAGTCCCGACCCTAGGGATCTGCAGTATAGTCTTGGAGGCACTGCGCATGGCAACAGTATGGGTGGCAGGGAGAAGGGATGTGGAGACCCAGTGGGGTACATTCCCAGTTGTATTTTCTTGGCAAGGAAGCAGGACTGATATTGAAGTCTCTCCTCAAGTGTGAGTACATTGATTAAGGAATAAAGGGTGCAGGTATCTGTCCATTTATTGGCTCTGGACAGGAGCCGGCATGCCTTGTTAATGGAAATTTGGATTTTGTTTAGAGCGGTGGTGTTGGCTGATGCATATACTGCGAGTCCATAGTCCACTAGGAACAATACAGAGGAGGTGACTGCCAGGCAGAGGGCTTCGGGTGGCAGGTAGTCCTTATGTCTGTAAAACAGGCCAGTGCACGCATTGCTGGCTGAGGTGAGCATATTGATGTGAGACTGAAATGAAAGGGTAGAGTCAAAACTGATGCCCAGGTATTTGTAGGTGAGGACTTGGTCCAGTGGATGGAGCAAGCTGTAGAGGATCTGGAGGGGGAGTCCTTAGCTTTGCTATGGTGATGGGCGAAAAGCAAGGATTTTTTTTTTTTAATTACGATAAGTCAGCGGTCCATGAACCATTTCTCAATTTGACTGAAGGAGTGCTGGAGGGAGGACTAGAGTGCAGAGGGTTCAGAGTGGGAGGCCAAGAGGACAGCATTGTCTGTATAAAGAAGAAGAACCCTGCCTGAACAGAAGCTGGGCAGGGCATTTTGATAAAGACTAAAGAGTAATGGGCCCAGGATGGAGCCCTGTGGGGACACCAGAGCATACAAGCTGGGTACTGGAGTGGGTGGTGTGAATTTTTACACATTGGGACCTTGAGAAAAGGTAGCTGGAGAACCAGGAGAGGGATCCATAAGAGAAGTTGAGTTGGTGGAGTGTGTTCAGTAAGAGGGGGACTGAGACTATATCAAAGGCCTTGGAGAGGTCAATAAAAATGGCACCGGCGAGGTGGCCCTTGTCTAGGGCAGAGTGGAGGAAGTTCGAGAATTCCATGAGGTCAGTGATCTTGCTATGAGCAGACTGGAAGACATGCTGCTCCCTGCATGACACCCATGGCCTGTTAAGGTACTCTGTGAGTTGATCAGCCAGTATTTTTTGAGAGCTTTGGAGAGCAGAGAGTAGATGGAGATTGATAGATAATTGTTGGGGGAGGAACTATCCCCAGCTTTCAGTATGGTGATAATGACTGCTGTTTTCCAGGCAGTTGGGAACTGTCCAAGACCCAGAGTGTGGTTGAGTAAATCTGTGAGCGGAGCACGAACGGAGTCAAGGACCAGTCAAAGGTGTCTCATGTCAAGGGAGTCATTGCAGGGCTAGTGCCACTCAGTGCTTTGGTTAAGTAAGGTCTGGCTTCTTATGGAATAATGACCCATAAGTGGAATGGTGGGTGGTGGAGGTTAGGCACCAGAGAGGGTGGAGCTGGGTCAAAAAAGTTGCCGGGGAGAACTGCACTGAGATCAGAAAAGGCAGTGTTGAGGCAGTCAGAGATGCTTCTGGGATCTGTGGGAGTGGTGCCATTAATGTTGAGTTGGGATGGGGTGTAGAGCAGAATTTTACATTAAGTTCTCTTATATTGTCCCAACACTTGTGGGCACTCCCCCAGGAAGCAGCCAAAGTGGATCCATAGTATTCTGCCTTGGCCTTATGTATTGCCCAGGTGCAACTGTTATGCTCGGTATTATAGAATGTTGGGGGCTTCAAGAGGGGGTGGGACAGATTCAAAGGGAGGATACAAATTGCGAAGGGATTGTAGATGGGGAGGGCATATGAGGGAGGGGTCAGCTGCAGTCTAATGGGCTGAAATGCTGCACACTCGAGCAGACTAGGTAGACATAATGGCCTGTATCAGCTGGCAGCTTTGTAAGTTTGTATGAAAGAGCTCTATGTTTATATCCAGTCTTTGGACATTTTTCTGTGTGACACAGGTGAAGCCTGTGGAAGACTGTGCAATGTTGACTGGTGTGGAGGTGGCTCTGAGCCAAAAGGAATACTGTCAGAAAGTAGATTGTCCAGCACTGGTCCACTTTCCTCATCCGACCTTTCTGGTTACAGCTGGACCGCTCCCCTATATAAACTCTACCAGAACCAAGCACAGTTTAACAAAGGCCAGACCATTTTGGTGAGAGTAATGCAGAATAGTGAAGGTAAGGAACACAAACCTCTAGTTTGCAGCCTAGAACAGGCCTATTTACTGTCAGACAAAATGTTTAAAAGGAAGCTGAATACAACTTTCTGTGCAGGCAGAGTGCTGGCTACAAATGAAATAGACACTTGAAAACCTGGCAGTGCATGACATAGCTGAAAATAACCTGTAAGTCTTTTACATCCCTAACATGGCTAAAAATGATTGTATAGGAACATAACTATATTCTAATCATTGTAGATACATAGGGCTGGATATTCAAAAGGGTTGCGCCAGTGCAAGTCCGAAAATGCGCCACTCTGCGATATTCAGCAGGCGGCAGTTGCGCCACCGAAAACATGCTGAGCAACAGCGCAATGATAAAGAAGGCATGCGCAACTGAAGGGGAAGGAACCATGCATAAAGGGTGCAGTGTGATGTTCAAAGATTTGTGCAATGCGCAACAGTGGAGCAAGCGGAAGTTGCGCCATAGCGGAAATGAGCCAATATAAAAAGGAGCAAGGAAGAGATGCAAGAACGCTACAGGGAAGCCACATGAGGCGGGGGGAGAGATAGACACAGGAAAGCTGCAAGAAAGAAGGCAGGCCAGGGAAACCACACCACACAAGAGGGGCACAGGGAAGGTGTGTGGTGACAGACAAACAGAGGCCAGCACAGATAGGTGTACCCGGTGCAGGGGAGGTAGCAGTCAGGACAGCGGGGGTAACAAAGCTACAGCTGCTGGGGGGGAACGCAAGCCAGGGACATGGCCAGTGCCACATTCCACATGGATGCTGTAATGAGGGGGGTGAGAAGGCATGCGGCAGGGGGACGTGGCCATGGAAGGGCCCGTCGGTGGTATGCCCCCAACAGGCAGTACCGAGCCCGCACCAGCTTTGAGCTGTATACAGATATCGAGACTGTGGGCCGGTACCACCTGAACAGGGCAGTACTGAGATGGCTCTGTGAGCTGTGCAGTGATGTGATGCAGGCACCCACACGACGGAGTCATGCTCTGTCAGTGGAGACAAAGGTAACAGCCTGCATGTGATTGCTCGCCACAGGTACCTTCCAGAGACCAACAGGGGACACCACAGGCATAACACAGTTGGCCACATCACGCATCCTCACCCAATTCCTCAGCACACTGCTGCCACATGCTGCAGAGTACATCCATTTCCTCAGCACTGTGGTGGAGCGCACAGCAAACATACTGGATTTCTACAGGGTAGCACCTATGCCTGGCATGCTAGGGGCAATAGACTGCACCCATGTGGCCATACGCACACCACCTGGCGAGGAGGGGCCCACCTACATGAACCTCAAGGGCTATTCCAGTGTCAACTGCCAGGTGGTGTGCGATGCCAGTGGGTGCATCATTAATGTCTGTGCCACGCACCATGGGGGAGCACATGATTCATACATCTGGCACCAGACAGCACTGTGCCACCAATTCAAGAGTGGGGACATCCCCACAGAACATCTAGTGGGTGAGTATGCAAATAAAAGTGACATATCGTGGGCATGGGGGGTATGGCCAGAGGTGCCATGGGTGTGGCCCACAGGGCTTGGGGCAGTCTGAAGCTGAACATGATACTAACCTCCACTCTCTGCACACAGGTGACAGTGGATACCCACTCCATCCCTGGCTGCTCACACCCTACCGGCGGCCCACGACCCCATCGCAGCAATGCTACAATGAGGCACATGCCACCACATGCAATGTCATTGAGCGGGTGTTCGGGATGCTGAAGACACGTTTCCATTGCCTGGACACCTCTGGTGGTGCCCTACAGTATAACCCCTCAAAGGCCTGTGGGATATTCCTGGCCTGTTGCATCCTGCACAACATGGCCAAAGAATGTGGGATAGCCATACAGGTCGAAGAGGGGGACAGTGATAGGGATGCCGGTGATGATGGTGTTGGGCATCCCCCCCTTGGCCGATGAGACCCCCAACTGATCCAGCTGACACAGCTGCACTGGACACCATCACAGAGGACCACTTCAGCCAACCCAGGTAAGTCATGGTGCCATGCGCAACCACCAGTGGCTAAGGCACAACCCACAGACATGCATGGAAACACACCAGGGATGCATGCTGGCAAAGGATGTGGCAGGGCACAGAAGCACACACATACAACCAGGGAGGGGTGAACAGCAACACGCCACATGGATGGACACACACACATGCACACACACAATGCACCAAATGTGCACAGGGGGCAGGTGCAAAACCGAGCCAGAACGCCAACACTAGCAACACACATGTCCACAGGCCACCACGTCCACTGACTGTCCATGTGCGTGTGTCAGATGCTGGGCACCATCGCACTTTGGTGTACAGTGCAATGCAGGCATCATCATGCACATGTACCTGTGGACAGCAGCCGGGAGGGTGTGCAGGTGGACCGTGTGTCCGCGTGCAGGGCCGGGCACCCACCTGTGCACTGCCCACCGAAACACACAATGCACACAGGGTAGCATCAGACAGTGCCCGCGCTGGGAGACAAGTCAGTCTTGTGGCACAGTGCCACGTCCACCTCAGATGTGTGGGTGGCCCCGGCGAGACCCGCCAGCACTAGCAGGCTGACCACAGGCCTCATGGGGTGGCACCGATGGTCCACCAGGGGATCCACTGCGTGAACGCGACCATGCCCGCACAGAGGTCTGCAGCACACTGAACATGCCTGCACCAGGAGTGCTTGGGATGCCCACAGCTGAACCCAGCATCGACAGGGTGGGTGTCACACGATGCTGGGAACAGGAGTGGATAGCCCATCTGCGTGGTGTGAGCGATGCATGGGCACCTGACTGTGTGACCATTGTGGCCATGACAGCAATTAACGGCTGTGCAAGCCTGTCAATGGCAGCGGTCACATCCTCCCACAAATGGTCAATCCATGACACGATCCTATCAGTGTCCCTGCTGCAACGCTCCTCGGCCCGCTCCAGAGCCACACACAGTGCCTCCGCGAACGTTGCAAGCCGCATCTGCTGCTGGACCGATGCCTGCAGTAGGCGGGTGTGCTTGTCAAAGAGGTCATCTGCCTCCTTGGCATCCTGTCCCTCAGGGTGTGCATGGGCCCGATGTTCAGAACCCCTTGAGGGTGGGTGCTGCACACCAGGACCAGGTATGGGCAAGTCCACAGGCGGTGCACAGACACCACCGCTGTACCCTGAACCCCCAGTCCCGGTGGGCGACTGCTGCTGCCGCCCCTCCACCCACTGTGCCCAAGGGATCAGTAGTGCTGCTGCTGTGGCTGCAACAGTCCCACTGTCCTGACCAGCCACTGGTGCTGCTCCACTGGTGTTGACAGGCACAGCCTGGGACTGTGCTGACATGCTGGCCCACACGGCGGCACCAGCCAGAGCCATGGACGTGAGCTGACCTGCTGTGTGTCCATTCTGTGGCACACACATGTCACTGCCCATGACGGTCGTGTCTTCATCAGCGGTGCAGGTCTCTGCCCCAGCCACAGCCACAGCATGCTGGCATCCTTGGACACCAGAATGCTAAGACACAGGAAGGGCTTCCCCCACACCTGTCTCAATGACATCAGTGTGGACAGCCAGGCGGCCCCACTGACGCAATGCTCCATGTATACCTGTGGAGGTGGATGGTCCCTCCTCCAACTCCAGCTGACTGTCCGCAGTGGACAGGCCCACCACCGCTGACCCATGCAGACGCTCAGGATCTGTAAGGGAAAGCAAAGTCGTGTTGCTGCGTGTGACCTACCCTGCCCCCCCATAGACTGACCATGACTTACCATGCAGTGATGGGCCACCACCCATCTGGAAGCCACCTCCCGTAACTCCCTCTATGGCACTGCGGTGCATGCTTGCAGCAAGTCTGTCCTCTGCTGGTGTGAGCTGCACCACCTCCGGCTGTCCCCCGCCTGTTGCAGCACGTGCCGCCCTGATGGCAGCCACCTTCTCCTTCACCCTCCTCCTGTCAGTACCCATCTTCTTCTTACACTCCTGCACAGAGCACTGGTGGCTGCCATGCAGGTTGATGGCACGTGCCACCTCCTCCCATGCAGCAGCACGGGCCGGAGGGGTGCCCCGCCGTCCACTGAGCAGTGGCTCCTGATCCAGGTAGGCCTCGAAGAGTGCCTCGGTCTCGGCCTTTGTGAAATTGGGCCTCCTCTTCCGCCCACCATCGTTGTCCTCCTCACCCAGACCTTGCTCGGTCATTATTCATCCTGTAAGGATCGCAGTGGTTACCTGTGGTGACAGTGCAGTCCAAAGCATGTCCCTGAATCCACAGTCCACATTCCTACACAGCATGCAACTCACCAATAAACTGCAGTAAGCGATTATGGCCACTGCAGAACATTGTCACAGTTTTATAGCACAATGCATGCAAATTAAGTGAGGAGCAACTTTAATTAGATGCAAATCGTGGTGCTGCGCCATTGCATGGCTGATCGGATGATTAGCATATGACAGCTGAATATCGCACTTTTGCGCTTTGCGCAATTGTGTTGAACATGCTGAGCCAATGGCGCAGTTCCGTGGCATGCGTAGTACACCTCACTGCACATGCCCAGGCTGCTGGCGCTGACGTCTGCCACGCTGATGACGTGCTGTGCACGATAGTCAATGCAGGGCATGGCCACCATTGTGCCAGTGGTGCTATAGCGAAGGTCACTACATGGCGCTGTGACAATGGGCCTCCATAGGCGCAATGGCACAACTGCCCGATAGTCTGCTGTGGTGCTGGCAACAGGCAACCAATCACGCTAAATGCATAGTCGGCCGGTGGTGCTGTGCGTGGCCTTGTGACAGAGAACCTTGACCCTGTGCCCAACCTTTGCCCCCTTGGTGCCATGCGTCAGGCATGGGTGCACCTCTATCGTGCTGTTCGGTAACAGCGCGATAGGGAATGGCAGCGCTGTACCACGCAGCATTTTCACATGGGGTACCGCGCTGCAGAGTGCCATATTGCCTACTATAGTGGCTGAGATGGCACGCAGGAGAGACCCACAATGGACTGCCATTGAGTTGGCCAACCTTGTGGCTATTGTGGAGCCACACCATGGGCCTCTGTTTGGTGAGGAGGCACTGGACAGGGCCAGGACCCAGGTCTGGCAGGAGGTGGCCACTGACCTGGAGGCAGCCACTGGACACAGGAGGACCATGGAGCAGTGCAGGCACCGCTATGGGGACCTCAGGAGGAGGGGGCCGGACCTACTAGCCAGTCTACGGTCGCGTGCCAGGAGGGGCATGGTGCGATGTCCAGGTGGGGGATCCGTCTACTCACTTGTATTGTCCATATGGGTAACAGTGTTGTATGTGTCCAGCACATAGGGGAGGGCTAGTCTAGGGTTGGCTGTGGTGGTGTTTACGGGTGTGGGGTGGGTGGGTCTGGCTGGGTGGGTGGACACACACATTGGGACAGAGAGACTTTGCTTTGGGATTGTACTGATGTTCTTCTCTCCTTCTTTCCCCCACAGGCGTGGACGAGTGTCACCAGATGAAGGAGGAGCACCGGAGGGAGGAGGACAGAGCATCTAGGAGGGATGGGGACCATCACCGCTGACCTGACCGGCCCAATGAGGGTGAGTGCCATATCTCCATGATTACTATTGCATGCTGTGTAACAGGGTGGGCAGCGGGGCATGGCCACCATCTATGGACACCACTGCCCTGCACGTGACTTGTGACAGTCAGTACTGTCCAGTGGCACTGCATGTCTGGGAGTGTGTCAGTGGTTGTCCATGCGTGCACCGGGCACATGGCTGTGGCACTGCCTTCACACCACATAGCCACGTTACTGCACGGCCATGGTGGTGCTGTGCAGGACATGGGTGGTGGGTGTGTGCAGTGGTCCACATGGCTGTGGCTGCCTGGGTGGGCAGGTCTTGTGGACATGGTCACTGTGGGTGGTCGCACACCATCACAGGAGCGTGGCACATGGCTGTATGCCATGCACCATGGATGGGCTGCAGGGGGAATGGACAGTCACACCTATTGACTCTGCTCCCTCATCCTAGGTGACTGGAGGCTCCTGCAGATTCAGAATTCCATCAATGAGCTGCTCCAGGTGGCAAGGGAGACTCTGCAGCTCCTCCAGGAAATCCACTGGCATGGGGTCAGGAGGACAAGGAGGAGCAGGCATCAGCGCCAGGAGGAGGAGGCCCGGGGGCGGCCGTTAATGTCCCCATGCCCCGACTACCACCTTCCCCCCTTTGACCCACCCTCACACCCCTTCTTCCCTTTCCCATATGTTCCCCTACCCCTTTACCCACTCCCACCTCGTTTATGTCCCTCTCCCCCATATGTACATAGTTCTGTATATAGTTTTGTTTATATGTTTCAATAGAATTATTTTGATATGAATACTGTGGTGGTCTCTGATTTGCAGCAGGCTATAGGTGCTCAGCTGCAGTGGTGTGCATGGCGTCTGGGGTGGTGCAGTCATGGGTTTGTGTGTCCATCCGTGGGGAAGTGACTATGGTGTGGGAGTAGCGGTCAGTCGGTGTCTGTGGTGTGTGTGTTGTTCCCTGTGCAATGGATGACTGTGTACAGTGGTCCATGGTGCATGCTCTGTGTCCATGGTGCCCCTTTCAACCCATCCATGGACTGTGCAGCTGACACCCTTGCATGTCTGTGACCTGCAAGGTCTGCTGCCATGTCAGTGGTAGCTGTCCATGCAGGGCAGCCACTGTACCCATCACAATGCTGAGTTGCCTCCTGTCACTGGTGTGGTGCATGTTTGCCTCAGGTGACACTGTGGCCTCCGCGGTTGTTGTCCTACCTCCATACTGTGGCTTGGGTGTGTTGCAGGGGATGTGCACCACTGTCTGTGACTTGTGCTACAGGCATATGATGGTGGCATATGGGTCCACAGTGCCTGCGCAGGGTGGCTGGCACTCCTGTGTCAGGGAGGACTGCAGACTGTGTGTACACGGTTTCCATGGGCCTACACTTGGGGCTTGGTTGCCATGCTACTGCGTCCCTGTGTTATTGTCCCCTTGGGTATGGGTGGGTGTTTGTCCCTGCACTGTGTTGCATCTGGTGTGGTGCATGCTTCCACGCACCACTGTGGGTGTCTGTGCTGGCTGTTGTGGCCAGCGGTGGGTCGAGGTGTGTCACTGGACTACTGTGCAGGGTGCTGTATCACTGGTGGTGGTGTCAGGGGCACGCTCTGTCCCATGTGGGGTACCTCTTGTGCCGATGCATGGTCGGTCTCTCAGCTATGTCTCGGGGGGATTGTACATGGTGACATTGTGTCTGCCATTGTTGCATTGCCGTGTGCTGCCATCCACTGCTGGGTGCTCATGGTGGGGCTGCCTTGTATGGTTCTGTGGTGCACAAGGTTGCACTGTCACAGTGGGGGTGGTGGTATGCATGGGGTTTCCTGCTGTGGTGATCACTTGTCTGGGAGTCACGGTGCAGGGTGTGCTGTGCACTGGGGGGGGATGGTGTAGCACGGGGTGGTCCGCCCTCCTTGTGTGGCAGTCTTAGCTTGCCAGTGGATGAGATGGGGCACCATGGCCCGGCTGTGGGTTGTTTGCTTGTCTCCATGGGCCGGTGGTTATTCCAGCCCTCCCCCAGTTGTGCTGTGCTTGGGGTGTGGGGTCACGATGTCAGTTCTGCTGTGTGTTCCTGTGCCCATCTGTGGCATGGGTGGTGGACCTCTACCTCCCTGGTTATACAGTTACATTGCTCTGCAGCTGGGGAGCTCCCTGCTTGTGCTATGGTGCCTCTGGACTGCTCAGCTGGACATCCCTTGTTGTGCCATAGTGCATTATATCTGCTCAGCTTCCCCTTCCTAGTTGCGCTATGGCGCAGGTGCTGCGATATTCAGACGTTGGCTGTGGGCGCAATTTGGCTTGCTCCTGTTTTGAATATCGAGTCTGTTGTGCATGGGTGCAATGGACTTGTGCTTGCTCCTGCTATTGCGCACTTTTTGGGTGCAGTTTGAATATCCAGCCCATAAAGTATTGAATAGCAAGCTTGAAATGAACCTTGTATGCAGGCAGAGTGCAAGCAGCTACTGGACCCCTTGTTTGAAAACCCAGAAGTGGGTAATGTATCCTGCAAAAGTCAATAATGTTTTGTTATCTGCAATTCAGCTACAGAAGCTCATTTTGAACTGAATTATGGTTTAGAGTGTTTTGCTAGATTTGTGGTATTAACAGCTTAACCTGTTTAACTATAGTTGTGAAAACTGAGAAATGACTGGCTGCAAGGAATTTACTATTAAATAGGCGGAGGAGTGCTCTGCTAGTAAGGTTAGAGGACCTACACTTTAAGCTTCTTTTGTGTGTACTACTTATTTTGAGAAAGTTAGGTGCATCAAGCCCAAATAAAGATACTGTGTTACAGATCAGAATGGAGTGAAGCTAGCCAAGCAACAGAAAAAGCTCCTGTTAAAGGAGCCAGGTCAGCAGCGCTATTTGTGTTTAAGTAAATGTTTTCACATTATTTTGAAATACAGGAATGGGTACACCTAATAAGATTAATTTTCAATTTACATAAACAGCAGAGAGAACTCTCTAGTCCTGCTCAAGACTGTCTAAAGTATATTTTCAATATTGCAGATACTAAAGGTATGTGGGCCTCCCACCAGAATAAATGCATTATGTAATAAACTGCTGTAGGAAGCAAGCATTATAGTAATTAATTAGTATCCTTGATTTAAACAAGTATAAGACCTGGCAGATAACAGAGGTCTGTGCCACACAATGGGATACCGCGGGTTTGATGGACACAGCCCTTCTCCTCAGTGAAGGCTGCCATGAGGTTGAGTGGACCA
Source organism: Neoceratodus forsteri (assembly GCA_016271365.2). NCBI lineage: Eukaryota > Metazoa > Chordata > Ceratodontiformes > Ceratodontidae > Neoceratodus > Neoceratodus forsteri. The sequence continues at coordinate 16,202,017 of CM028129.1, read as the reverse complement.
CTGAATGAAATTGCTTTTTACCATGTAAATAATAGTACAAGTCTTTATAGTTTAGATTTTAAATGATAGAGTATGGCAACATGACCATTGTGGCATGAACTTATAATAATTTTAAATATTTTTATTTGTAAAAATTGAGGTTGTCACTGTGAGAAACTGATGTTAATGAAATCAAAACATTAAACATAATTTATGTATTTAAAATTAGATCCTATCCCAGATGAAGCCTATTGAGGTGAAACGGTGGGTCATATAGGATCTATTATAAAGAATAAAAGAAAAAGTTGTTGAAAAACTAAAAGGCATGGCAGGCCATTGTTCTTTGACTAACAAGAATACTTTGAGAAAGTACATTGTCCAGCATGTTTTGTACATCGGCACCCATGTTATATTCAGGCATGTTGACAGGAAGTTGTTCTGTGGCATGGACATTATCAATTTGTACAGCTGTAGCTGATGAAACCACGTTGTTGTCCCACTTTCTATTAACACCAGGAAATTCCCTCAGCATCTTTTCCATCCATGTAGCCATGTGGCTGGCATTTTCACATGCTCCATCAATCCTGCAAGCAGTGTAGAAACAGCTGTAATCCCTGACAACACCACAACCATTGGAGGCTGACCTGACACTGTATTTTGCATATCCCCTCTACAGTTCTAAGAATGGATCCTTCTGGCCTGCATATCTCACCGTCAGCCACCCAAAAGAATGTCCTTAAGGAATGTTTGCATTCATCATCAGTAGGATGCATTGTTAAGGGTGTTTTGCAGTTCTTAAAGAGTTCTTTAGCCAAGGATATGACTTCTAGTCTTGATGTCACTGCCTTAGTTGCCATTGATTTGATGACCCCACTCTCACCCTCAGAGAGACCTTTTCCATGGCGGATTCCAAACAATACACGTTCAATGGGAAAGCCATATTTTGTTTGTGATTGCCAAATGCCATATAAGGCAGACTTAGATTTATACTGGCTACCACAGCCATCTGTGAACTACACCTCCTTAGTGATAGCCTGAATTGTTTGAAGGTGTGTTTTTGCAAATTTCATGAAATGATGCACAGCATTGTTGTCGTGCTTCAAGTCACTTGAAATAAAAACCAAGGATTCCCTGACAGTGTTTGTGCAGTGTTCGCAGCTGTAGTAGGAAACTGCTGGGGGTACAGTGGTCTGCTCATGATGACTGTGACATAACTGCACCTTGTCTTGATATTTGCAGGCACAATTCTCAGCAAAGTCCAAAACCATTAGGACCCATTCCTCAGGCATATTTTTGGACAATGTTTTGAATTGGTGTTGCTGCCATGATGCCGACACCCCAGAAATGTGAAGTCTTCCTTCATGATTCCTACAAAATTAAAGTGCCATTTTCTTTGATTTCAGTACTTTACGAGACTTAGTTTGCCCATTGTTAAGAGTCACTTTTATAGTCTCCCACTGCTGCTACCTCACTGTATTCGGTCCATGACATTTCAGTAGGTGGGCAAATCTGTCCTCAAGCACACTGGTGCTACAGGTGTCAAGTTTTTTTGACACATTCATTTCTGTAAAATATTTGTCCTGGTACCCTTCTGCACATAATTGCCACCATGTGATAAATATTAGGCACTCGACAGTCCAGTGTCTGATGCATATCAGTGGCACAGTTCAATGAACGAAGCATGAGTACTGCATTTGCACAGCATTCACAGAGGCATTGCACCAGTCTCTGTTCCCTTGCAAGTTTAATGTGCTGTGGCCGCAAAGTATTAAATTGACTTCTTCCAGTTGATGGTTCTGGATGTTCTTTGACTGGTAATATAGCCTAGAGGTTAGAGTAATGAGCTTGGTACATCCAGCAGACCAGACCTGAGTTTGATTCTCACAACCTCCACTTGCAAACTGACTCTGAGAAAGTCATTTAATAGCTCAGTGCTCCCAGGTCACCCCTGAAAACAGACACGTGTGCCTAGTGAGCCTTGCCTGGTTACCAAAGACTAAAATAAAATAAAAAAAAATACTCTGCATGCAGCACAGACAGGGGTTTTGCCGTGAATGACTGTTTTACCCATTCATTTGGAGAATGCTTTCTTGTGCAGCAGTGGCATAGCTACCCCTTCGTAGAAGTCCTTCACTTTGCTGGACAGCTTCACCAGGCAGTGCAGATTTGTATGAGACTTGTTAAATGCCCCTTGATATGGTCGTCATTTTGGTTCAACTGATGCCGAAGTGTAACCTCCCACCGGTCCACCTTGTTTAACTAGCAGGGCTGCTCCTCTCACCACTTGGCTCCAAAGAGAGTGGTGGGGGTCTACATAACAGTTTACAGTACATCTACTTCTGAGCCTGCCATACACAGACAGGCAAACCAAGTGTGGCAACTCCTTCGCACACACCTGGTGGGACCATTTACCATGGTCTTCAACCCAGATCCCTGGAAGAAAACCTTTGCTCACAATTATGCTAGGTTTGCACTTCTGGAGAGGGGCACCCACGTAAATCCAGACACAGTGGAAGCAATAACAGTACTGTCTAAGCAGGTTGGGATTCTAGAGTGTGGCTTTTATTCACATAACAAAGTAGGAATAATAACAAAGTAAATATGGACCCCCACAGGGTTACACACACTGGTATTGCAGATTGAGGTACAGACATTCCTGAATTCCCATTTAGCATAAGCATAATGAGCACATACAGCAAACTCTCTGGTTCTGAATTACACAGCAAACTCTTTGGTTCTGAAATGGAGATTGACATGCACGACCAGAACTGATACATTTCCTCTTGAATAGGCACACATGGCCAGTACTAGGACACTGTCAGGAGGTGTAAACTTCACTCTCAGGTTCTTGGCAATAATGGGCATGCAATGAATCACAGACACATTGCATAACAGTAATAAAACTTATTTATTACTACCAAAAGGAAAATCACAGTTGCCCTAAGCAGTTCTTACCATTAGGAGCTGAGAGCCAATACTAAGCATTCCTATACCTTGAGGAATCTCAATGTCTCCTGGAGTCTCAGAGGTAGAAGCCATAATGTCTTACATTATAGACCTCAGATAATTACCATGGTTATTGTAAGATAGAAACATTTCTAGTTAGAGATGAGCCCTATTGGCTAAATTACAGGTGTCTCCACAGTCCTAGATAACATACCATTTTGTTATAGTCATCACTTTGTAGAAACAAAGAGGTACAGTTTGTACATAGCTGTGTAGCAATACAAATCAGAAGATGGTAATGCCAATTCGTATATCAGTCATTACAAGGACACAGATGTCCTAACATCTTATAAGCAAGAAATACATGTGTGTATTGGAAAGTAAAGTGTATAGCAATTATATGCATACATGTTCTGACATCTACTCTTGTACAGTAGATGCCCTTAGCCCTATATGTTAGTATATAATATACCTAAATGCTAGCTGTCTGAAGTGTACCTCTGGGGGTACCAATCAGGGTGCAGGGACCTTGTGTAACATTTTCCCCCTTGTTGCCTCAAAAAGGGGCAACACAAGCAACAGTAAGGAAGCGGAGAGAGCAGGGGTCATTTACAGACCCGACGTGCGAGCCTTGTAAAGAAATTCCAGCTGCTTACGGTGTTTGCGTAATGTGCACCATAGGCAGCAATGAATAATGAGAGAAAATATCAAAAATGCTTGTATAATATCAAAACCTTTAAAGGTAATCTCTAATTAAGTGTTAGTAAGTGCACTATTCAAATCATCATCATTAACGAGGGCATAGACTGCTTCGTCAGCTTTGGAAATATTATTGCTGATTTGGATGAGGTGGGTGTCCTTCCTGTCTAAAAGTGACTTTAATGTCAAAGTCAAAGGATCAATATGTACGTTAAAATAGGGTAAATACTCTGAAAGAGTAAGCAGATAATCAGGGTTACCATCAATGATATCAGGGTCCATAATGGGGACGGGGTAATAACTGTGTGCCCTATAACAGTAGTCTGGTGAGGGAGAACACAGAAGATTGAAACATTAATAGAACATGTCTCCGTATTTAAAAGTTTTAAAATTTGTTACCACACACAATTCACCATCTGAATTATATTGCATTTTCACTGTATGCAGTCTCCATTTTTGCAACTGTACTGGGCAAGTATAAGTCTGTTTAGAAATCAGTGTCGACAAGCGGTGAACCTCCTTCCAATAAGACTGGTAAAACTGAGAAGTGTCTGGAGCAGATGTTGAGTCCTGGTATTCTGTGCCATTGGTGGTGATGCCATCGTCCATGGAAAAGGACCAAATCGATACTGTCTGGGGAATATCCACATACAGGTTTAATAACATCAAATACGTCACATCGACACAAATAAATATACCCTTTCTTCACACAGCAATCTGTGTGCGGCGAGACCCACGAGTCCAGAAGAGGATGGAAAACCAGTAGAGGAGACAAGTCAAGGCATTCTCTGTAGATGTCATCATCAAGGCGCCTAATGGAGTGTACGGATGCTAGTTTATCAAATATAGCTGTAGCAGGATCAAAACATGGTAAAGAAACAGTAAAAGATACAAACACAGTATCCTTAATTGAACATTTCTTAGAAGTAAAATAAGGACCAGTATTAGGGTGATTGGTCACAAATCCTAAATTTCTAGCAGTAGCAATAGGAATAGTAAGAGACTAAGGTATACATGGCAACACAGTTAGGGGATTTGCAGTGAGGGCAATACCATTTAGAGATGGTTCTATGTGATGTGGGTGACTGAATGTCGGCGACTGGTTATAAGGGCACAAAACCACAAGGGTGACTGAAAAACAGTATGTTATTTAATGTGGAGGGCTTTGTCCCCCTGTAAGCATGTGGGTTCAATAACAGACACCAGTCCCTTAAATCAAATGCATAAAAAATGCTGGCGTAGCAATTATCACTTTATTTTCCAAAAATGAAAAAAAAAATTAACTGTTCAAAAATATTTACAGAAAAGAAATGGGTGTTTAAACTTTCACACCAAAATAGCAAGAAACAAAAAAAATAATAAGGCTAGTCTTTCCTCAGACCCCCTGCTCTTCTCTGTATATTCAATATTATTTTTCAGTCTGGTGTGTAGGCACTCACACCTCCTCTCCCTTGCTTAGTCAGAAGGAACTGACCAGCACCTGTCTTTTAGCCTCTTGGTGGGGAGGTTTATATAGTACAATAATTATGATGTCATTGACATGTGACTACCAATGATACCAAATAAACCTTGTTCCTGTTTTGGTAGAATATTTTAAACTTTAAAGTCTCCTGGTACAAAACCACTTTAAATCTTCCTACTTCTATAAAACAAGTAACACTAGAAAGGTATTATTTAGCCTGAAAGAACCTTAATTAACAATTTAAGCATCATTGGGGTCTCTTAGCTCCTCCCCCTTCCAATGACATCTCCACATCACTTCAATATAAGCAGCCATTTTCTATGCTGCCAGCCCTATAGAAGCCATCTCTTGCTACCTGCATCATTTCAGGTAGGGAAACCAACAAAATTAAACTTATTTATAGAGGACTCTAACCTTCCCAGATAAAAACAGAGTAGGGGTGCGCTCCCTTTCTATCTATTCTGTGAAGCCAGAGTGGCTCTATCACTACTTAGTCTTACTTATTTATCCCTTAATTTGTTTTCTTAGCTTAGTTCTTCCACTGATACTTTTAATTCATTTAAACATTTTCATCTCCTGCATAAAATTCCAAAAACAGCCTAGCATCCTTCATATTTTTATTTAACTGGCTAGGACTGTATTTTCATTGATTTACTTGTCTCCAAAGAAAAGGACTAGCAATAACATAGAAACATAGAGACAAACTTTGACGGCAGATAAGGACTGCTTGGCCCATCTAGTCTGCCCATTTCCCTACCTACAGGATAAGCCGCAGATCCTAGTTAACCAACAGCCTATTTCTTCTAACTCTCCACAATAATTGCCTTATGTCTGTCCCATGCATTCTTGAATTCTCCCACAGTTTTAGACCCCACAACCTCCTCAGGAAGGCTGTTCCATGCATCCACTACCCTCTCTGTGAAATAATACTTCCTGACATTGCCCCTGAACCGCCCCCTCTATCTTTAAATTGTGTCCCTTGTTCTTGCACTTCTCTTTTTCTGAAAGATGCTACCCTCTTGGACTTTGTTGATTCCACTGAGGTACTTAAAAGTTTCTATCATGTCCCCCCTCTCCCTTCTTTCCTCAAGGGTATACATATTAAAGCTCCTTTAGTCTCTCCTCATGCAGCTTCTCTTACAGACCCTGCACCATTTTAGTTGCCCTCCTCTGGACTGCCTCCATCCTGTCTATGTCCTTGCGGAGATGGGGTCTCCAGAATTGGATGCAGTACTCCAGATGGGGTCTCACCAGCTGTCTGTACAGAGGGATAACAACTTCCTGTTTTCTGCTGCTGATGCCTCTCCCTATGCCTCCCAGTATACCCCCAGCCCTCCCTACTGCCTTCTCACATTGCTTGCTAACCTTAAGATCATCTGATATGATCACCCCCCAGGTCCCTTTCCTTTTTTGTTGTTGTTACTACCCCCCCATTGTGTATTCTTCCCCTGGGTTCTTGTTTCCCAGGTGCATTATTTTGCACTTCTTTGCATTGAATCCTAGCTGCCATACTTCTGACCATTCCTCCAACCTTGCCAAGTCCCTTCTCATCCTTTCCATGCCTCCTTGTGTATCAACCCTGTTGCAGATCTTTGTGTCATCTGCAAAGAGGCATACTTTTCCTTCCAGTCCCTCTGCAATGTCACTTATGAAGACATTAAAAAGGACTGGACTCAATACTGAACCTTGTGGTAACCCACTAGTAACCCTTCTTTTTTTCAGAGTGGACTCCGTTTACAATTACCTTCTGTGTCCTGTTGTCCAGCCAATGTTTTACCCAGGCTACCATCCTGGGATCCACTCCCAGGCTGGTTAATTTGACTATTAATCTTTTGTGTGGGACTGTGTCAAATGCCTTGCTAAAGTCTAGGTAGGCCATGTCCACAGCCCCTCCCTGGTCTACTACTTTGGTCACCCAGTCAAAGAAATATATTAGATTCGTCTGACATGACCTTCCCGCTGTGAACCCATGCTGCCTTGGGTCCTGTGCCCCACTGGCCTCTAGGTACTCAACTATTCTTTCCTTCAGAAGTGACTCCATCACTTTCCCTACCACAGAGGTCAAACTGACAGGTCTGTAGTTTCCTGCCTCTGTCTTGGTCTTGGTAATAAGTATTACTTTTTGCTACTGGACACTTTTCCTGTCTGTACTCTTGTCTGCAGTTTTAACTGTAACATTTAGGGGACTTCAGAGAGTGACACGAGGTATTTCCAGCGAGTGGCTGCAGGGAGTATTTACTACTCCCATAGCAACAGCCAGCTCACTCATTTTCAGTGTTTCAGTGACTCGCTTTCTTGTTTTCCACAGCTCCAGCAAGCGGTTCTGTTTTTAAGAGCTCTGCAGCTTTGCAAGTGATTTAGCCTGTAAGAATATGCCTCCACAGGCTACACAATCGTGTGCACACTACCTACATGATTGTGTGACTGTGCGCACCTTTCTCCGCATAGTGAGTGGAGACATTCTTAAATCTCACAGTAATGTATTCGGGAAATGCAATTTTCATGTGTCTCTATACAAAAGATTTAGCAATCTCTAAGGGGATATTTTATAAACAGTACTCTGGCAGTTTTGAAGCTAAAGTAATTATATTTAAAGGGATAGTACAGGGAATATAGAAATGTCAGGTTTGCCACCCTGACATGAAATTAAGGATAGTTAGAAGAGAATAAGGGGATACAATAGAGTGAAAAGAAGAAGAATATATTTTAACAGTCTCATCCTGCCACATTCCTCCCCATTCAAGAAGGCAACATTACAATGATACCTAGTCCTATAACCCTGGGAATGGTTGGAACTTCTGCCCACCCACTACAGAAGTTCCCCTCAGGGACCCTTAAACAATTGGAACAATTACCAAAAAAGTAACCTAGGTAATACTACATCAAGACAATACTGTTCCAAGTAACTACTATTCCCTGAGGTGTGTACAAATACAAATGGAGGCATACATTTTACAGTTTGTAACAATCACGAAAACATTATATACAGAACATCAATCATTTCCTGAAATAGTGTTGTCCACCCCAAACCTGGACAAGAAATTCACATTTTTATGCTGGGACCCTGCCCTATTTGTCACCGTAAATTTATAGGGCTGTAGAGACAGATACCACCTCATGATTCTCATGTTTTTATCTTTCATGAGGTTCAGCCAACACAGTGGATTGTGATCTGTCACTATTGTGAACTCATTCCCCCAAAGATAGTATTTTAAAACCTCGATGGCCCATTTCATGGCCAGGCACTCTTTTTCTACTGTCAAGTACCTCCTTTCCCTTTCCTGGAGCTTCCTACTTAGAAAGAGGATGGGATGCTCGCCATGTTTGTCTTGCTGTGTAAGATCCACTCCAATGCCTGTGTCAGAGGCATCTGTTTGGACCTCAAAAGGTCTGGAGAAATCTGGACTGTGAAGAACTGGGGCAGAGCATAGAATAGCTTTTATTTGTCTAAAAGCCTTGTCATGGTCAGCTATCCATTTAACCTTGGTGGGAAAACAATTTTTTGTGAGGTTTTTAAGGGGTGTGGCAATGGTAGAGAAATCCAGAATACACCGGTGATAGTAACTGGCCAGGCCTAAGAATGAATATACTTGTTTTTTGTACTAGACACTGGACTGTTTGCCACAGTTTCCACCTTGCTGATCTCAAGTTTTATGGTTCCATTCCCAATAATGAAACCAAGATAACTGGTTTTGTTTTTTGCAATGGCACACTTGGCTGGATTAATAGTCAAACCTGCATCTTTAAGGCTTTGGATGACTGCACTCAGGTGTACTAAATGGGTTTCCCAATCTGGACTATAGATCACCACATCATCCAGATATGCTGAACTATATGGTTTATGAGGCCTCAATACATGATCCATGTACCTTTGAAAGGTGGCAGGAGCCCCATGCAATCCAAATGTCATCATTGTAAAATGGGATAAACCAAGTGGTGTGCAGAAAGCTGTTACTTCCTGTGCCTGGGGTGCCAAAGGGATATGCCAGTACCCTTTTGTTAAATCAAGGGCACTGATGTACTGAGCAGATCCAGTTTGGTCCACCAAACCATCAATCCAGGGCATGGGATACCCATGTAACCCCCTTGTTACCTGGGGTTACTAGAATCCCAGTAAGACCTAGTGGTAGGCAGGGAAGGCAGCTTGTGAAATTCCAGTTAAATGGGTTTCACAATATCTCACTCTGTTCTCAGTCTCAGCTGAGATTGAGGGATGACATCATCAATAGAACTTTTGCAGCTGCATAAGCCACATTGGAATCTGCGAGAGGATGCAGAGTTAGAGACAGAACCAGAAGTTCTAACAGACTTCAAATTGTGTGAACTGTCCACAAAGACTCTCCCCTTCGGGACTTTGGCCTGTTAGAACTGTGCTTCACCGGGCTCCGGCCCAGGAGAGACTCTTTATTGGACTAGCCTTTGGGCCTTGTGGTCATTAGTTGGGACTTTTAGGGCACTCCATCCCCTCAAATGTGTATTGTAAATAATGTCGTTGTTTTCTAATGTAAATACTGTTTTTCTACCTTTTTCTAAAAAAAAAAAATCTTTTTGGGATTTTTCAGTGTTTTGATGGTAGGGTTTTAGATAGACTGTGTATGCAGATTAGGAGAGTGTGTTTTGTCTTTCTTTTTCTTACAGGTGTTCCTGGGAAGACAGAAGGGAAGACAAGAAGAGGAGGAGGGGTTCACCTGAGTTCCTCATCAGTGCTTTATTGTGTAGAAATTTAAAGTACTGTGGTGTTATTGTTATGGTTATTGCTGTATTAACCCTTTCCTTCCACAGGTGTGGTTGTGGGGTAGGGAGGAGGCAGTAATGTGGTATTTTAATGGTGTGTGGTTGCAGGTTGCCCAAGGTCGAGGAGGTCCCCGGGTTGTTTTTTGGTTTTGGAATATTATGTCAGAGGCAGATAGGTTTTCCTTAGAGGGTTAGGGGGGATAGACAGGCTGTGGTCCTGAACGGCCATAGGAACTGCAGTGTTGAGCTATTAGGGCTATGCTCTGGATGGTTCTATCAGAGCCACTAGGTGTCCATAGTAAGTGGATAGTGTAGAGGCTGATATGTCAGCTACAGGCCTCTAAGCCCTTAGTGTTGCCTGCCTGTGCTTGCACATGGTAGGAGGGGGCCTGATCACCCCCTCCGCAGGTAGCACATAGGGTGGGATGGCCTAAGGCAGGTAAACAATGACCGACAGTCATTTTCTGTCAAGGTGAGTGTAACCCCTTGTTACCCAGGGTTACTAGAATCCCAGTAAGACCTAGTGGTAGGCAGGAAGGCAGCTGAGAAACTCCAGTTATATGGGTTCACACTGTCTCTCTCTGTTCTCAGTCTCAGCTGAGACTGAGGGATGACATCACCAATAGAACTTTCGCAGCTGCATAAGACATTGGGAATCTGCAGCAGAGGGAGTTAGATAGAACATTGGGAGTTTTCAAAGGTTAGTAGTCAGTGTCCAGTTTGTCTTCAGTAAGTGAAGGTGTGCTCAAGTGGTGGAGACCGCTGTTCGGGTCTCAGTGCCCCCTTCCTCCGGGGGGGTGGGATGTAAAGATCCCTAGCAGATTCCTGGGGCAATCCCCTTAATTCTGCCAAGTGGAAGAAAAGCTGCCTGTTTAGTTCAGCATTTATTTTGAAAGATGGAAGATTTGTGAGTCACCTGTGGGGTACCTGCAACTAAAGGGTGAGTGTCTGCTCTGACTAAAAATGTTTTCTTCACCCTGGGACATGTGTGAAAATCTAGGGATTGAGCTACATGTTGGGAAGCCTGTAGGAATGGGCCAAACAAGTAAAGTAGTGTCAAATGCTAGAGTGTTGTGTGATTCAAGTAATATGTAGAGGAGATGCACCAGATCATCTACCCTTTAATCTACATTTAGAAGTTCAGCAAAGGAATGGTTCAGTTTTCCCAGGGAAATGGCCGGGTATGGGCTGTGGGAGCTGGAGGTGGGCGAACCCCCCATCTTTAGTAACCAGGTCCACCTCTATGGATTTCTGCTGTGGTTGCTACTTTGCCTCATGCACTTGGCCAGTGATGGGGGAAGTACCCAGACATGGGGTTGCAAAAGGGAAAATCTCTCTAGGAGTCGCAGACTCTAAGTGGTGTGAGAAGCCACAACAAGTAGAAAAAATTTTCTCTAGGAGTTGGGGAGTCACAACAAGTAAGGAAGAATTCCCTCTAGGAGTCGCCGACTCCAAGTGATGTGGGGAGCCATGACAGGATAATTGGTTCATTCTTCCAATGGACCGTGGGGAGAACCCAAGTGTGTACAAGTTGGGCTGTGTACCCAAAGCTGTGTGCAAGTCCAGGCTGTGTGCCTGGTGGGTCCAGAGCCTGAGGGCTGAAAATGGTGAATAAGTGTTCTGTAGTCTCTAATCTGCATTACCAGGAAATGTAGCCTCATGGGGGTCCATCTATGCTTTGTTTTGTTCAGCTAGTATGTGAATAAAAGACACACTGAAGAATCCCATTCCTGGTTCTGGACATTACAGTTATTGCTTCCTGTGTTTGGATTTACTTGGGTGCCCCTGTGCAGAGTAGTCAAACCTAGGATCCCCTGTGCCAAGTAACCTCATCCTCTCCGAACCCAGGTCCCCACCAGGTACTGCTGTCAGCTTCAACAGCATGCCACCTGTCGTTTTGGCAAAAAGGCAGGGGTGAGGGGTTACACCCATCAAACTCTGAAACAGAATTTATGCGTCTAAAATCCAAGCATAACCTCACTCCACCTTCTTTCTTATTAACTATTAGCAGGGGTGAAGACCATGGACTGCCTGATGGTACAATAACTTTGGCTTGCTCCATCCTTTTTTACTTCCTCCACTACCTCCTGCCTGACTTTTTCAGGAAGCCTATATGGATTCTGGTGTATAGGCCTGGTCTGTGACAGTTTGATTTCATGTACCACCCCCTTTGCTCTTCCCGGGGCTTTAGTAAATGTACTTTTGTAATAGGTAAAGAGACTGTCAGTCTCTTGACACTGTGCTGGTGTTAAGTCTGGATCGATCTGAATGGATGTCTCTTCATGTAAGGGGTCTAGATGGTCATATGCTATATCCAGCTCTGTTTTTTCTTGTTCTAGCCATATATAGCAAATTACATCCGTTTTTGATTTCTCCTCCCATTTCCTTAATAAATTAACATGATACACCCATTTTAGGGGTCTATGGCCTGGCATCTCTATCTCATAATTTACTCTGACTGTTTGTTGGACAATGACATAAGGGGCCTTGCCACCACATCAACAACTTATTCTCGGTGGTGGGCAACAGTAATACTTTCTCTCCAGGTACAAACTGCTTATTTTTAAGTCCCATATCATACCTGACTTTTTGGGCCAGCTGTTTCTGGTCCACATTCTTGTGGGCTAGAGTTACATATTTTATCAACCTTTTTCTGAGTGACAACATGTAATCAATAACATTGGTATGCCCAACAGTTTTTCCAACTTCCCAGTGTTACATACGAACATACGAAATTTGCTAGCAGATAAAAGCCTAGAGGTCTATCAAGTCTGCTTGAATGTGCAGCTAGCAGCCCTAATTCTGCAGCTGCCCCTCCCTTCCACCCTTCCCCTTCATTAACCCTGCCCCATGTCCTGTCCCATCCACTTTTGAAGCAGTCCACTGTTCTACTGGATACCACTTCTGCAGGTAATGCATTCCACCCAGCCACCACCCTCTCTTTAAAAAAGTGTCTCCTCATCTCCCTCCTGAACCTTCCTCCCTTCAGTCTCATATCATGGCCCCTGGTGGCCCTCCCCTCCCTTACTTTGAACAGCCCCTCTGTACCTGTCTTGTTTATTCCTTTCATGTATTTAAAGGTTCCTTGACTACATCTAATGGTCCTCTTGGATTGCACCTATATAACAATGAGAATGGTGAAAATCGTGGTGGCTTGAGGCACCTCCCTATATGCAAACAAATGGTAGGGGAGAAATTTGTCCCAGTCTCTACCCTCCTCATGTATGTACTTCTGAAGCATTTTCTTCAGAGTTTTGTTAAAGTGCTCAACTAATCCATCCATTTTGGATGGTAAGGTGAGGTTCTGAGTGCTGTCACCCCCAACAATCTATACAATTCAGTTAACATGACTGAGGTAAAATTACTGCCATGATCTGTTAATTTCTCCCTGGGAATCTGCATTCTGCTGAATACCTTGACCAGTTCTTCGGCCACTCGAGGAGCTGTTACCGTCCTCATAGGGATAGCCTCGGGGTACCAGGTGGCATAATCTCAGATAACCAGGATGTACCGATTGCCCTTTGAACTTTTAAGCAAAGGCCCTATGACATCCATTGCTATTCCGATTGAAAGGTGTTGTAACATATGGAATGGGCTGCAATGGTACAAGGTCTTTCTTCCCCCCTTGTGCTACCAGCTGACATTTTGCACAAGTTCTACAATAAGCAGCTACATCTTGGTATAAACCTGGCCAACAAAACCTTGACAGGATTCTTTGAACCGTCTTGTCCCTCCCCTCATGGCCAGCCATGGGAATGTCATGAGCTAGGAACATCACCTGCTCTCTGTACTTTTGGGGCACCATCAATTGTTCAGTTTCAGAACCATTTGTTTTATATCTACAGCAATTTTATGCAATATTTTATTTTTCTGTATAAAATATGATTGTCCTTGTTTTTCTGTAGACACCTGTAAAAATAAAGGCTGCAATGTCTCGTCTGTTAATTGCTCCTCGTAGAAGTTTTACCAGATAGTCCTGGTAACCTGTTTAATATACCATCAGATACCATCAGTATGCTGTTCCCTCCACATCTTTTTCTCCCTTCTTCTTTCCTTTCAAGACTTTTTCCCTTTTCCCACAGTCTCAAAATAGTCATCTTCAAAAGGAAACAGAGTCCAGTTGGGCTTTTGCTTGCGCTCTTGTAACCACATTAACTGGCTCTGTAAATGTCTGATGATTACTCAAAGTAGTAAAGGTGGGAAAATCTTGCCCAATAATGACTGTGACTAGTAACCTAGGTACCAGACCAACAAGTACTTTATAGCAAGCATCAGTCACTTTCAAGTCAATATAGGCAGTGTGTTACTGATGGATATCACCATGAACACATTGAACAGTGGTATCCTGCTGGGTTACTGTGCAATCAGGGGCTAGGTCAGCTCTTATCAGGGATTGTCAGCTCCCAGAATCCAGTAATCCCAAGGTCTGTTGATCACCTATACCCACCGTCTCCACATAGCCAATGTTTGCTAGAGCAAAATGTGTCAGCTCCTGTCTTTTATTGGGGCAGTTTCTTACAATATGACCTTTCCCAAGGCAGCCATGGCAAATCAGTTCTGAATATGGGATTCTACCCCCTCTAGCCCTTCTTGCATATTGTGATCATCTCGGATTCTGTGTATTTTGAGAATAAAAAGGTCTTACCGGTGTTGTAGAAGTTTCTTGGTTACCTGGCTGTCCTCTGGGTTGGAAAGTCCTGGCTGCTAGATAATCCTCAGCCAGTTTTATGGTCTCCTCTGCTGTTTCAGGCTTGTGCTCTTTCACCCAGACTTGTACATCAAAAGACAGAACCTGGATAAACTGTTCAATGGTAATGGAGTTCCATAATCTGGTCAACGGTTTTAGTTGTTGGTTGCAGCCATTTAGCATAATAATTCCTTAATCTTGCTTAGGTTTCCCTGGGAGTGTCATAATGGAACATCTTATGTGAATGGAATCTCTGGTGATAGGTTTCTGTATTGATGTTGTAGCTCCACAATATTTCTTCTTTTACTTTGGCATAGGTGGCAGCATCTGTCACACTCAATTGGCTGTATACCAACTGTGCCCTCCTAGACAAGTAGGGTACCAATCTTATTAACCACTGGTCCTGGGGCCAGTTGCAAGTCTGAGCCACTCTCTCAAAAGTAATGAGATACACTTCAATGTCATCACTTTCTGTTAATTTAGTTAGCTTAATGTATCTAGGTATGGTTTGTTCGGCCTGTACCTGTGACATCTCTTGGATGACCTTCAAGGTGTCATTCCATTTCTGGTCATGTCTTCTCCTTTTCTCCACCTGGAGTCTTCGGTCCTTGTCCCTCTGTCTTCGGTCTTCCTCCCTCTGGTTCTCCATCTCAAACTGGTGCATACGTAGCCTCTTTAACAGTTCATTAGGGGCATCAGGTGCTGCAGATCCCTGTCTGGCTTGTGGCTTTGGTGCTGCAGCCAGTACCTCTCCTTCTTCCTCAGCCTTCTTCATTTTGGGTTGTTTCACAGGGCTCAATCCTGGTAACAAGGGCTCTCCAGTTCTTTCTCTCACTGACCTTGTGAGATGCAATGTACTTTTGTCTGACTGTTCCCGCTCTTGTATCTGTTAAGGTGTTTATGCTGCAATACCCCCCTGGTATGCCTCCCAAGCAGCCTCGACGCACCAGGTTGAATTCCACTTTTGACACCAATGTAAACGTGTGAGTTCAATAACAGACACCAGTCCTTTAATCAAGTGCATCAAAAATGTTGGTGTAGCGTTTATCATTTTATTTTCCAAAAATAATAAAATTAACTGTTCAAAAATATTTATGGAAAAGAAATGGGTGTTTAAACTTTCACACCAAAATAAAATAAAAGCAAAACAAACACTCAGGCAAGTCTTTCCTCAGACCCCCTGATCTTCTCTGTATATTCAATATTTTTTTTTCAATCCGGCGTGTAGGCACTCACACCTCCTCTCCCTTGCTTAGTCAGAAGGAACTGACCAGCACCTGTCTTTTAGCCTCTTGGTGGGGAGGTTTATATAGTACAATAGTTATGACGTCATTGACATGTGACTACCAATTATACCAAATAAACCTTATTCCTCTGTTTTGGTACAGTATTTTAACCTATAAAGTCTCCTGGTACAAAGTCACTTTAAACCTTCCTACTTCTATAAAACAAGTAACACTAGAAAGGTATTATTTAGCCTGAAAGAACCTTAATTAACAATTTAAGCATCATTGGGGTCTCTTAGCTCCTCCCCTTCCAATGGCATCACCACATCACTTCAATATAAGCAGCCATTTTCTATGCTGCCAGCCCTATAGAAGCCATCTCTTGCTACCTGCATCATTTCAGGTAAGGAAACCAACAAAATTAAACTTATTTATAGAGGACTCTAACCTTCCCAGATAAAAACAGAGTAGGGGCGCACTCCCTTTCTATCTATTCTGTGAAGCCAGAGTGGCTCTATCACTACTTAGTCTTACTTATTTATCCCTTAATTTGTTTTCTTAGCTTAGTTCTTCCACTGATACTTTTAATTCATTTAAACATTTTCATCTCCTGCATAAAATTCCAGAAACTGCCTAGCATCCTTCATATTTTATTTAACTGGCTAGGACTGTATTTTCATTCTTTTACTTGTCTCCAATAAAAAGGACAAGCAATAAGTATTACTTTTTGCTACAGGACACTTTTCCTGTCTGTACTCTTGTCTGCAGCTTTAACTGTAACATTTAGGGGACTTCAGAGAATGACAGGAGGTATTTCCAGCAAGTGGCTGCAGGGAGTATTTACTACTCCCATAGCAAAAGCCAGCTCGCTCGCTTTCGGTGTTTCAGTGACTCGCTTGCTTATTTTCCATGCTCCAGCAAGCGGTTCTGCTTTTAAGAGCTCTGTGGCTTTGCAAGTGATTTAGCCTGCATGAATATGCACCCACAGGCTACACGAGACATTCTTAAATCTCACAATAATGTATTCAGGAAATGCAATTTTCATGTGTCTCTGTACTTAAAAGATTTAGCAATCTCTATGGGGATATTTTATAAACAGTACTCTGGCAGTTTTGAAGCTAAAGCAATTATATTTAAAGGGATAGTACAGGAAATGTAGAAATGTCAGGTTGGCCACCCTGACATGAAATTAAGGATAATTAGAAGAGAATAAGGGGATAGAATAGAGTGAAAAGAAGAATTATATATTTTAACAGTCTCATCCTGCCACACCCCCGCGCCCCCCCTCGTGGGGTTGCTTTGCCCCCCTTAATTAGGATTCCTACTCTGGGGGGTGCAACTCAGGGAAAGTGGTGAAATCCAAGGTCGCCCACATTGTCGGCACGATTGTGCAGTCGCCCTTATGACCAGTCACCGACATTCAATCGCCCACATCACAGGCTACCTTTAGAGATACATCTATCATGTATGATATATGGGATTCTTCTGGATTCTGGATCACAGAAGAGATTGTTGATGGCAGTGATGATATATGATCCATAGGTGGAGCATAAGATTTCACGGGCAATGTATTGCTTATCTGCTTCCTCATTGTTTTGTGCAACAAGGGCATTAATCTTATCTTTAGAATCTGAAAATGGCTTAGCAATGTTATCCATATTATATACAGTATCTTTCTTCCTGATTAAGGCCATCCACACCATACAATAATGGGGGTATGAAGTCATTGATCATACCAATTCAACATTTTTGTGAATGTGCTTTGATAGCAGCAATGTCCGCTTTATTCCAGATAGACATTGCAGAACCAAAGACATCACCAGCAACAGTACCTTTGGCACCAGTGACATCAGATGTATCACATGTATTCCTCTTATGACTTTGATCATCTGTACTAGGTTTTCTTCTGAAATTGCCTCTATGCTCGGTGGTGTGCACCCCAGTAATAGGGTCTTGGTTATGAGTCTGAAAAGCTGCTAAGCTATCAAGTAACAAAGTACTATAAAACAATGAAGTGTTAGAATTATGACACATACCAAGTTCTTTCATATTCCAGTAAGTCAAGTTAAACAAAGCAGGTATATGCATATATTGTAAGTTGTTAATCAGTGAGCCAGGTAAAGCAGTGGCTGTGAAAACACTATGAAGACCAGGGGTTTGTTTTGGACATTCCAAAAGCTGTTTGTTAGTAGGGAGTAACACAGGTAAGTACATGGCAGCTGAGGCCATGTTGTGAACTGCACAAAAGTTCCTGGCAGAATCTTTAGCCAATGAATCACAATATGAAGGATCAATTAAGGCAGTGATATTGTATAAACCAGAATGTCTAAGAGAGGTCTGGTGCAAGGACAAAGTATCATTTGGGGATAATGTTACATTGGGCCATCCATGGAAAGTTCCCTTGTAGAGTTTGGCTGAGAAACCAAACAAAGAGCCAAACAATGCAGCTATAACTGGCTGCTGAAGTCAGGGACTGCTCCGTAGCAGAAACAGCTGATTGTGTAGTGACTGGGTGCTCCCTGATTGCAGCAGCCAAGGTTCTTTGAGCATAGTGGCACGCTCATTAACTGCCATCGACAGCATGCTGTTCGTGGGGGCAGAGACCAGCTGGAGAACAGACTGCTGCCATTCAGCACAACACGGTCACACCTTCACAACCTGCTAGTGAAGGAAGCGGACGTAATGTGTTTCTTGCACATGCGTGCAAGGAAACACAAAAGTGAAAAAGCCAACACTTCCCTGTAAGACATTCCAAGTTCCATGTCTGCTGCTGCATGTCAGATTAGACCATTTGCTAAAATGGTGCCTGTTAATTACCCACCCCCTCTCTCCAGGCCAACAACTTACAGCCCGAGTGGAACCCATCCACCCAGCTAGCACTCCAAAAACAGTACAGACTAAATATTTGAGCCCAGGGGGCCCCTCACCCAGAGGGAAAAGTGTCCAAACTTCACTACGTGGTGATATTTCAGTGTTACTGTAGCAGTGTACACTTCCTGAGCACTTCATTCCATTCTGTATACCATGAGTGTTTTATTAGTGCACCTGTAGGTTTCTGTCGGTGTGCATGCAGTGCTGGCAGTGTGCATACAAATTATGTTAATTAGCACAGCAGTCTCACTGAATGTACTGCCTGAAGCAGTGTTCCATTGCTTTTCAGTGTGTACGAATTATGTTAATTAGCAGTCTGAATCAACACCTCTAGTGCACTTCAGTGTACAGTGTGGCTTTGGTGGTTTGCAGTGCTCCTGACAGCAGTGCTGCAGTGCTGTTTCAGTGTACAGTGTGGTTTGGATGGTTAACAGTGCTCCTGACAGCAGTGCTGTTTCAGTGTACAGTGTGGTTTTGATGGTTAGCAGTGCTCCTGACAGCAGTGCTGCAGTGCTGTTTCAGTGTACTGTGTGGTTTTGATGGTTAGCAGTGCTCCTGACAGCAGTGCTGCAGTGCCGTTTCAGTGTGCAGTGTGGTTTTGATGGTTAGCAGTGCTCCTGACAGCAGTGCTGTTTCAGTGTACAGTGTGGTTTTGATGGTTAACAGTGCTCCTGACAGCAGTGCTGCAGTGCTGTTTCAGTGTACAGTGTGATTTTGATGATTAGTAGTGCTTCTGACACCAGTGTTGCAGTGCTGTTTCAGTGGGTCCCCATCTTGACTGCCATGCATACCTCCACCTCACAGAGTACAGTTGGTCACAGTAACAGTACAGCGGACATGTGTCCATGTGTTCAAGAGTTTCATCCTGCTGGCCACTCACATTTTCTACCTTTATCCAAGGCAAAATCAGCAAGGGCTCACAGGCACAAGAATACAGCAGAGTGGGGGCAACCTTGCCATATAAGCTTGTTGTGCCAGAGCTCACAGGCACATGAATACTGAGGCATGGGAGCAACCTTGCTGTGCTCTGTTCATCATGGTGCTCATTGCTCAGTAGTCATCAGGAAGCAGCTATGGAACAGTCAACTCTACCTTTCTCTCCGAAGGCTAGGAGCATACTTGTAACACCTTACCAGTCTTCTGCCAGCCACAACTAACCATGTTCATGGTGTAAATATGGGTTGCCAGCAAAGCAAGCAGTTCCCTAATGCTACATTATCAGGACAACCTATGTGACCCTGTATGGTGAACCTAAAACTTAGAGGCACCATGGTGCCCCATCAAGTGACTGCAAATGCTACTGGAAAAGCAGTGAGAATAGTGACAAATGCAACCAGACCAGTTTTGTTGCATCAGTGGTATTAGTGTTTACAAATAATACTCACAGAAACATATGCTATAAAGGGGTTTAACAGATTCACCACTTTGGTATAAAGTTTAATATGATTATTTGAATGCTTTATCTATCTTTTGCATATACCCCAACTGTGAAGCCCCCTGAACCTTATGGATAAGGAGCTGTACAAATTCAATTGCCTTGCCCTACTCTGCTGACTCACAAAAACTATAGTGCAGTCCACCATCACTGCTGTATCAATCAGGGGCGACATCTGTAACATTGCACTCCCCCCCAAAGTTGCTCAATTAAACACCGTGGGGCATTCTACTGAGTAGTAAGTTCGGTAAATGACATTGGTCATATAACATATAACTTAATGGCATATAAAAAAAATTATGTTTTATGCCAAAATGAATCTAGGAAGAGTCTTCTATTGTAGGTTACAGTGGCAGCCTTGTAACAATCTACTGCTACCTTTAACAAAATCTTAACCTGTCACCTGTGGAACTCAGTAGTGAAGCAGCTACTGTATATGAGCTGAAGTTGTAGTCAATTTTCACAGGGGTAGTCAACTTTTAGATAAAAACAGTATACGTTTTGTAGCTAAATATGGTAATACTTAACAAAATGCTGCTTAGTTAGTGACAGCTTAAACTCTATGATTCCGATTTAAAAGACATTGCTAAGAGTGAATTTTAGGCTTTCAATCAAAAATGCAATCAATCTTCATTTTACCAGGCGGAACACCCTTGAGAAAAAAAAACTCATTTGCAATGTTGTCCTGGGTTCTTGCACCTAGTCCATTACCTTAGTGTGGCAATACTCTTTTCCTGCATAAATTAGATTTTTTCCAGATAGTCCAGTTCAGGTGGGAAGGGATCGTAAACAGGATGAAAAATGGACAGTTGATCCCCTTCACTTCCTGGTCCACTGACCTGCCCCTATTACTTGAGCAGTGGCTTCTGTGATCGCAATACAAAAAGACACAGGCAGAAGGGGATAGGGAGAAGTACCAGGAGAAACAAAGGGAGGCAGGGAAGTCAGTAAGGGAAGCCAAAGCTCAGACAGAAGAACACATTGCAAAATCTAGCTTATAAAAAGCTGCTGTAAATTGTAATCGGAGAACTTCTCCGTTGTAGAAGTCCCACATGCATGTGTAAGGTTTGATCAAATAAAGCGACGTTAAGACAAAACCCAGTGGTGTGGTTTTTGCCCCGTGACGACGGGAGTGGTTGCTCAGGTAATACTTACAGTGAGAGAATTTGCTATCACAGTTTTGGCGTAGTCGGCAGGATGAGTTCTTTGGTCCGTGTCACCTCATGATCGGGTTGTTTCCCTTGGACAAAAAGAAGGACATTTTTGTGGAACCCCATCAGGACGTGACGCCTAGGGGCCGGCGACACTCATCATCACTGTAAGTACAAGAATACCTTGGAGCGAGTGTGCACTATAAAGGACAGGCCTAGATAATATGGGAAACAAGGAAAAATAGCTGGGTCCAGAGTTAGTATTATCTGGACCGGCAAAATGTATGTTTGATAAGTTTTGACTAAACAAATTCAAGGGCAACTGCACTGCCCTTTGTACTTGTAATTTGTGCTTGCTGCAAGTATATACTGTTAGAGCCAATGATGGCTTTCACAGTTCAGGCTGCTTTTAGGAGAAAAGCAGAGGCTGATTAAGTAAAGTTAGATAAGCAACATCTAGAGAAAGAAAAATAAACTACTGTGGATGTACGCACAGTAGGTGACTACAGACGGGATGATTTGAAAATCCCCCCCCATGTTGCCTATCTGTGTAGTTTCAAGTTTTTCTTTATCAATTTCAAGTTCCCTTGCCTCCTATAGAGGCTGAAACATTTGATCCAAAACCCAAGTACTGGGGACCTCTACCAGATGGATCTCAACCTAGTACTGTTAGAGATTTTTTTTGTTTTGTTTTTAAACTGCAAACCAGAGCTCTGGAAAAGACTTGGTTTGGCAGGTTACTAAATGGCCAAAAGAAAACCTTTGAAAGGGTTAATAGCTGCAGTGTTTGAAATTATCATGAAGGTCCTGCAGTCAGTTTTCTTACTCAGACTAGTGTATCGGAAAAGAAGAAGAAAAATACCTTGGCACCGGTAAGTCTGAATTTTTATTTAAAGTTGTTTTATGTCTGTCTGTTTTATTTCTGTAATACATATACTAAACAAGGTAATGCTCCATCTTTCTCGTGCATATTTTCTAGCTTATATCTGTGTTCTGTAATTATGTTCTGTTGACAAGGTTGCGAGATAGGATTGACTGCCTTCAGTGCACAACATGTTACAGTAAAAAAAAGAAGAAGCTTCTTTGCCTCATAGCTGACTGTGTTAATTGGCTTTATTTTAAATGGAACATTTGTGCTGCTTAGATAGGGTCAGTGAAGAACTTTTGTTTGTAGTTGTTGGTTGGAGCAGGTAGTGTTGATGGTGAAGAGTTATGACGTCATATAGATTGCAATGTGCAGAAAGATTTGTAGTTTGCAAGCAATGTGCCAAGCCATGGCTAGGTGAAAATGTAATCTGTTAACAGCTATAAATGGCTTTATCATACTTCTAGTTATAACTAGAAACTTTTTGCAAAATGGCAGGGTGCATATTTTGGCTATGCGCCAAAAGGTGTAACCATGTTATACAAGATGTGTTCACTTACAGATGATATATGTTGTGCTGCGTTTAACGGAGTTAAAATCTGTTTAAAAGTGTTTTGTTCTGGAAAGATTTGGCATGGCGATATGTATAAATGTGTTGATTTAAAATTGTCAGTGTTACAAGACAGGAGAGGCAGCATATATCTAAATCACGTACAGTTTTCTAATGAAACTATGGGCATTACCTCAGCAAATTGGTGTGAAACAATGTCAGTCTATTTTGTGTTAAGTATTTCTTTGTGTATGTGTGTGTGTGTACTGTCTTGGCCAGCAGTTTTATTGTATGCTTTATTATTATTTAAAGATATTTAATATCAGTAGTGTTCAAGGACACTAAAAAATAACTGGGTTTGAACGACCTTGCATGCACACTGTGACCTTTTGCACGTTATTTGACCTTCTTGTGTTTCAACATTTTATGTTACTACCAGTTCAAACTTGATGTGTATTCCATACCTAAAGCACAACTTTTCACACAAAATGTATGTTTTCATGAAAGCACACCAAGAGTGAACCATGTAATTTGACTTTTTATTGCAAAACTAGTATTCTAAGTGAAGAGGAACAAACTTTTCTTCTCTTCTCACTGCTTCTGACTTGCAGCCAACACAGGCAATACTCCAGCTGGAAGGGGAGAATTATTCATCATCTCCCCATATTTTTATTATATATATATAGTACGCTTTTGAAAAAAGGACTATTACAGCTGTTTTTGAGAGTTTACGCATCTACAGTTAAAAAACAATGGTTTTGGTTTTTATGTGTGACCATGGTGTAATAATTTTTTTGTCTTTTGAAATGCATTCTAAGAGATAATGACGTACGGTATTACCATCAATCTGGATTTTTATAAACTCAGCTGACATTTTGTCATGCTTAGGATAAGGAACCCAGGGACGCTTTGGCTTCTTTTATCCTATGGAAATAATCTTGTTTTATTTTTAAACTGGTGTGTGTTTGTTTTTGTTGTTTGTCTGTGTTTCTTCTCTTTCTTCTAGAGAAAAGAAGTTCCCCATCTTTATAGTAAGGTATGAAACGTACTAAACTAATTGTAATATTATCTTGTTATAATTTAAAGTGTAGTAGGTGGGGATCATGTCACCATCCACAGCTAACCTTTTATTGCTACAGTATTCGAGCTGTCTCTTTCACTTCGAGCTGTCTCTTCCACCAGTAGGAGCTTGGGGGAGGGGAGCCCTTCCTCTATCCCTTCCAGTGTAGTACCCACAAAGGTTGCAGTACATCACTGTTCCCCAAAGGGGTAAATAAAGAAAATGTATATTTGCCAATAATTGTTTCTTATTTACAGGTTTTAAAAAGACCCAAGGTATTTTAACAGCATAACCCAGCCCAAGCCCTTCTGTTTTTTCTAGTGCAAACAGTTAAATCTCACACCTATTATTGGTACATAGGGTTTCTGCCTCAGCAAGTAATCAGTTACGCTGGAGGGTGAATTTGTGTATGTATGTCCACACATATTCATTCTTTTGATTGTCTTTTCAGCTTTCTTATCCTGTTAAAACAAATGCAAAATACTTTGTCATTGCCTTTACAGCAATGAATGCATTTTTTCAACCAGTAAATTACAGTACTCTAACATTTCTGGACTCTAAGCTAAGTTTACAGTCTATATGTGTTGTTTTAAAATGTATTTTATGCATTATGCTCAATACTGAAATTGTTCTATTACAAACATGCTTATGTTTCATGTTTATGTTATAATGTTTTGATATACATCTTGCTACACTGTATCATGTGTGTATTCAGAAAAGTGCTCCACATGTATAACATTTTTAATGCTCATAACCAAACCTAAATACTGGGACCAGCATTGCTGAGCCACCCCTACAATATGTTCCAAAGCAAAACCAAAAGTAAAATTAATGCTCCGTTTGTCTTATTGCTCACAGGTACACCTGAAGAATGAGTGTACTCTATGCAGGTTTTGTCATTTTAAATTTTAACAATTATAATATGCAAAATTTAGATTGTACTCCAAACCTATGCTTCAAGCCTTACCCCACTCAGTACTTTGGAGTATTTCACTATACTGGGTAAAGAAGGTAGACCTTTTCACTTGTCACAGGTGCAATAGGCACTGTTATTAAATTGGCATAGGCCAACAACATATGTATTTGTCCCACTAATTACATTGTGTAAAAGGCATATTATTATGAACAATATGTTTGAAGCATGTAACTGCATTAAGCAGGTTAGCAAGAGGAAAAGGAAGAGGAGACCATTATGGTTTTCCAAAGAGGTAGCAAAGAAAGTGAAAGCCAAAAAGATAGCATTCAGGTAATACTTACAGTGAGAGAATTTGTGATCACACTTCCATTTTTTTTTAAATCACGAGATGATGTAATACATGGAAAACACTTTAGTAAGCGTTCTCAAGAAACTCCTATGGGATATGCCCCCATGCTCTTCCTGGTTAAACCTCACAGAACATCGGAGCACGGGAGGCAGGGATGGAGGACTGGGAAATGGAGTGGATCAGCTGGCAATCTGTTTGGCCAGATTTATGATACCTTCCTTTCTAAACTGAACTACCTGAAAAAATTTCATTTATACAGGAAAAGATCATTGCCACATTAAGGTAATGGACTATAAATAAAAAAAAAAACAATTTGGCCCAGATATTCAAAAGGGTTGCGCCATGCTCAACAGGGTTGCACGTGCGCAAGTCCAAAAATGCGCAATTCTGCGATATTCAGAAGGAGGCAGTTGCGCTCCCAAAAACATGCTGAGCAACAGCACAATGAAAATGAAGGCATGCGCAACTGAAGGGGGCGGGTCCATGCATAAAGTGCGCAATGCGATATTCAAACACTTGGGCAATGCGCAGAAGCGGCGCCAACCGGAGTTCTTGCCTGTGCGCGAAATGAGCCAAAATAAAAGGCTCAAGGAAGCGGTGCAAGAACGCTAGCAGGCCGCAAGTGGGGGAGAGAGAGAGAGAGAGACAGACAGAGACAGAGGCAGAGCTGAAAGGGCAGGCAAGTACAGTGTGTCCTATAGGATGTAGAGGCCAGCGGGGTGAGCCCGGTGCAGTGGAAGTAGCAGTGAGGACAGCAGGGGTAACACAGCAACAGCAGCTGGGGGGGCAGAAGCCAGGGAGATGGACAGTGCCAGTTTCCACATGAAAGCCGTAATGAGGGGGGTGAGAATCCATGCTGCAGGGGGCGTGGTCGGGAGGGGCCTGTCGGCAGAGCAGCCTCACAGGTGTACCGCGTCTGATCAGCTCGAGCTGTACACAGATGTTGAGATCGTGGGCCAGTACCACCTGAACAGGGCAATACTGAGACGGGCTCTGTGAGCTGTGCAGTGATGTGATGCAGGCACCCTCACGATGGAGTCATGCTCTGTCGGTGGAGACCAAGGTGACAGCCTGCATGTGCCTGCTCACCACGGGCACCTTCCAGAGGCCGACAGGGGACACCACAGGCATCACGCAGTCGGCCACATCATGCATCCTCACCCAATTCCTTAGCGCACTGCTGCCACATGCTGCGGAGTACATCCATTTCCCCAGCACCATGGCAGAGCGTACAGCAAACATGCAGGAGTTCAACAGGGTAGCACGTATGCCTGGCATGCTAGGGGCCATAGACTGCACCCATGTGGCCATCCGCACGCCACCTGGCCCTGATGGCCATGCATATTGGAACCGAAAGGGATTCTCCAGTGTCAACTGCCAGGTGGTGTGTGATGCCACTGGGTGCATAATCAATGTCTGTGCCACACACCCTGGCGGAGCACATGATGCCTTCATATGGTACCAGTCTGCACTGTGCCATCGATTCGAGAGTGGGGACATCCCCACAGGTCATCTAGTGGGTGAGTACACATGTATGGAATGCAAACTCTGGGCAAGGGTGGGAATGACACAGATGCCATGGTAGTGGCACACAGAGAGATGGCCAATATGGACCTGACATGACACTGCTCTCCAATATCTCCACACAGGTGACTGTGGATACCCACTCCGTCCCTGGCTGCTCACACCGTGCCGGCGCCTCACGACCCCAGCACAGCTATGCTACAATGAGACACATGCCGCAACACGTAATATCATAGAGTGGGTGTTTGGGATGCTCAAGGCACGCTTTCCGATGCCTAGACACCTCCGGCGGTGCCCTACAGTTCATCCCCCAAAAGGCCTGTGGGATATTCCTGGCCTGTTGCATCCTTCCCAACATGGCCAAAGACCATGGGATAGCCGTACAGGTCGAAGAGGGGGACAGCAATGGGGACGCCAGTGGCGCCGGTGATGATGGTGATGAGCAGCCCCCCCTAGGACGGAGGGAACCCCTACTGATCCGGCAGGCCCAGCTGCACCGGGACACCATTGCAGAAGAGCACTATGCCCAACACAGGTAAGTCAAGGGGACATGTGCAAGCAACACTGTCCATGCGCAAACTACAGGCACACAGGGGAACACACCAGGGGTGCATGAAGGTCAGGGGAGTGGAAGGGTCCAGGCATACCAACACACCATCAGGGAGGGGTGAGCACTCATATGGACACACACACACACACACCAGGCACAGAGCGTACATGGGCAGATGCACAGCACTGCAGAAACAACATTGCTAACACACAGCACCACCGACCACCCCCACCACCTGTACTGTCCAAGTACATGTGTCAGAATCTGGGCACCCTTGCACCTTGGTGTACAGTGCAATGCAGGCATCATCATGCACACGCACCTGTGGACAGCAGTTGGGAAGGTGTGCAGGTGGTCTGTGTGTTGGCGTGGTGAGCAGAGCACCCAGCAGTGCACTGCCCACCATGACACACATTGCACACAGGGCAGCACCAGACAGGGCCCGCACTGGGAGACAGCTCAGTCATGTAGCACTGTCCCACGGCCACCACAGATGTGTGTCCGGCCCTGCCATGACCCAACAGCACGGGCAGGCTGAGCAGGGGCCACATGGGGTGGCACTGTTGCACCACCAGGGGTCCCACTGCGCGAACACGACCTTGCCCACACAGGGGTCTGCAGTATGCCGAACAAACATGCACCAGGGGTGCTCGGGATGCCCACAGCAGAACCCGGCATCGACAGGCCTAGTGTCGCACGACGCTGGGAGCAGGGAGTGGAGAGTGCACTGTGTGGGGTGTGCGGTACAGGGGCACCTGCCTGTGTGCCCAATGCATCCACGACAGAGACCACTGCCTGGGTCAGCCTGTCAATGGCGGCGGTCACATCCGTCTGCATACAGACCAGCTCGGCTCGGTCCCGAGCACACTTCCTGCTGTGCTGCTCCACGGACACAGACAGTGCCTCCACGGACCTTGCAACCCGCCCCTGCAGCTGTACTGATTCATGCAGCAAGCGGGTGTGCATGTCCAATGGGTACTGTGCCCCAATGGCATCGTGACTCCCAGGGTGTGGACGGTCCTGATGCACAGCACCCCTTGAGGGTGGGCGCTGTTCGCCAGGACCAGGTATGGGCAGATCAAAGGGTGGTGGACATGTGCCACTGCTTGACACTGTACCCCCAGAGCTGGTGTGCGACTGCTGCTGCTGCCCCTCCAACCGCTGTGCCCCCAGGTCCACCTATTCCACCACCGTGGTGGCAACAGTGCCAGAGACCTGCACAGCCACCGGTGCTGCCCCACCGGTGCTGACAGGCACAGCCTGGGACTGTGCCAGCATGCTGGTACACATGTGTGAACCAGAAAGGCCCAGGGGCACGTGCTGGCCTGCCGTGTGTCCGTCATGGGACACACACCTATCACTGCCCATTGCAGGCCTGCTATCATCAATGGTGCAGGTACGTGCTACTGCCATGGTCACAGCATGCTGGCATGCTTGCATGCCAGACTGCTGAGACACAGGCTGTGCACCCCCCGCACCCGTATCACTGACACCAGATTTGTTGGCCCAGCGTGCATGCTGCTGCAGTGCCTGCTGGCTGGTGGTGGAGGTGGATGGTCCTTCCACCATGTCCAGCAGGTCCGCATCACTGTCTGGACCCACCACCGCCATCTCCTGAAGACGGACAGGATCTGTAACGGAAAGAGAGTACATGTGAGTGCATGTGAACAACTGCCACCGCCCCCCCAAACACCACCACCATGTCATACCGTGCAGTGATGGGCTTCCACCTTTCTGGAATCCTCCACCTGGTATGCCCTCAATGGCACTCGGCTGCATGGCTGCAACCAGTGTCTCCTCAGTTGGGGTCAGCTGCAACATCACTGGCGGGCCCCTACCAGTGCCAGCACGTGCCGCCCTGAAGGCTGCCACCTTCTCCTTCAGCCTCCTACGGTCAGTCCCCATCTTTTTCTTGCATTCCTGCACAAAGCGCTGGTGGCTTCTGTGCAGGTTAACGGCCCGAGCTACCCCCTCCTATGTAGCCACACGGGACTGAGGGGTGCCCCTCCATCCACTCAGTAGTGGCTCATCTTCCTGGTAGGCCTGGAAGAGGGCCTCCGTCTCTGCCATTGTGAAGTTGGGCCTCCTCCTACGCCCACCGTCCTCACCTTCACCTTGGCCTTGCTCGGTCATGGTGATCTGTATGGGTGGAAGTGGACACCTGTCACTGTGCAGTCTACAGCATTTCCCCATGACATGAGCATTGTCCTGAACATCACACAGCATGTAACTCACCTCTCACCTGCAGTAACTGAATCTGGCCAGCACAGCCCACTGTCGCATATTTATAGCGCAACACATGCAAATTAGGAGTGGAGCAACTTTAATGACATGCAAATTGCGCCACTGCGCCTTTGAATGGCTGATCAGATGATTTGCATGTGTCGGCTGAATATCATGAATTTGCGCTTTGCGCAATACGGAAGAGTCGGCTGAGCCAATGGCGCAGATTTGTGCCTGCATGGTACACTGCATTGCGCATGCCCAGATAGCTTACGCATGCATCTGTCATGCTGCAGACGTGCTGAGCGCAATCGGCAATTCAGGCCATGGCCACCATTGTGCCAGTGGAGCTACAGCACTGGGCACTATATGGCACTGTGGCAGTACTGTGCAATAGTCCACTGTGGCACTGGTACACAGCTTGTCGGTCACGCAGGATGCCTATACGTCCGATGGCACTGTGCGTAGCCTTGCATCATTGCCATGACCTTGTGTATGCCCTTTGCCCCCTGGCACTGTTCACATGCCATGTGTACGTCCCTATTGCGCTGTCTGGTGACAGCGCTATGTGAAGTGACGGCGCTGTTCGAACAGCGTGATTGGAGTCTGTGGTGGTCTATTGCGCAACATCTCCACGTGGGGTTATGGCGGAGCGCCATATTGCCTGCTGTAAAGCTACCAACATGGCTAGGAGGAGGGCTGTGTGTTGGAGCCAGCTGGAAGTGGCAAACCTGGTGGCCCTAGTGGAGCCCCACTATGAGGCACTCTATGGTGGGGCACACCTCACCATTGCCAGGACAAGGGTGTGACAGCAGGTGGCCACTGACCTGGTGGGGGTCACTGGACTGTGCCGGTCTGCTGAGCAGTGCCGGGCACTGGTACAGTGACCTCTGCCGGAGGGAGCCAGAGCTGTTAACATGGCTGCGTTCACGTGCCAGGCGGGGCATGGTGCCTAGGCCAGGTGAGTGTACCATCTATGCACCTATATTCTCTGTAGGGGTGTGTGTGTGTGCTTTGGTGGCTGTGCATAGGTGACGGCTCGGCCACGGTTGGCTGTGTCAGTGTGTGCAGCTGTGCAATGGATGGTTATGGCTGTGTGGCAAGCACTCTCACTGGGGCAGGGGCACTCTGCTTTTGAGTCACACTGATGTTTGTCTCAACATATGTCTCCCACAGGCCGGGATGTCAGGAGGCGAGCACCACCTGAAGAGGGGCAGGCAGGGGACCTGGTGCCAGCAGGGGAGGCACCCCTACAGCAGCAGCAGCAGCGGGAGCAACAGCGGCAGCAACATCGGCAGACAGAGCTGCTTGAGCAGTGTGAGTATCATGACTTCATCGATGCTATTGCATGCTGGGGGGGGGAGACCAGTAGCCCAGCACAATACAACCATGCAGGAAAGGGGAGGTCATAATTCCACTATACAGGACACTAGTGAGGCCCCACCTGGACTACAGTGCACATTTCCAGAGACCATCCCTCACGTGAAGGACGCAGTGGGCAGGGAAGGTTCAGAGGAGGGCACCAAAGATGGTGCATGGCTTGCATCACAAGTCCTATGGAGACAGGTTGAAGGAACTGAACATGTACTCCCCTGGAGGGGAGGAGGGAGAGAGGGGATATGGTAGAGACATGCAAGTATCTTACAGGGTGGAACAGGGTGCAGCGAAACACTATTTTGAATTGAAAAAGATGTTCCAGGACTACAGGCAATGGGATGCTGTTGGAGGGTGGACAATTCAGAGGACACATGGAAGGACTGTCTTCACAGAACGGGTGGTGGACAAGTGGAACACCCTGCCAGAGGAGGTGGTGGGGGCTGAAACAATCATGGGATTTCAGAATGCACGGGATAGACAAAACGGAATTCCGGAGGTTAGGGGTAAGGGGGCAACAGACTCCTAGGTAAACAAAGTGAACTTACAGCTCAAATGCACAGACTGGCTTGGCCATAGGCCCTTATCTGCCGACACTGTCTATGTGTCTATGTCTGTATGCACGACACAGGTGACATGCATCACTGTGCAGTATCACAGCACGTCTGTGTATGCGTCACTGGTGGCCCATGCATGCACTGGGCACATAGCTGTGTAACTGGCATCGCACCACGCTGCGCCACTGCCAGCCTGGTTTGTACTTTGATGGATGTGGGCAGTGTGTGTGGGCAGTGGTGCGCATAGCTGGTGCCGCCTGTTTGTGATGGCCATGTGCATGTTCACTGTGGGTGGGTGCATGCCATCACAGGTGCAGGACATTGGGCTATATGGCTTGCAGGTTGGGTGGTGTTCAGGGTTGTGGTCAGTCACAGCCATTGACTGTGTTCCCATTTTCCTAGGCCTCGAGGTTCT
Source organism: Neoceratodus forsteri (assembly GCA_016271365.2). Taxonomy (NCBI): domain Eukaryota; kingdom Metazoa; phylum Chordata; order Ceratodontiformes; family Ceratodontidae; genus Neoceratodus; species Neoceratodus forsteri. The sequence continues at coordinate 16,170,444 of CM028129.1, read as the reverse complement.
CAGGAGGTTGGCGCATGATGTTAGGCACCTCACACAAGTCAGCATCGAGAACCAGGAGATCCTGCAAGCCATCCAGTGACATGGACGTCAGCAGAGGCGGCACAGGACGGTGCACCAGCAGGGGGAGGACCAGGAGCCGGCTGGGCCATAGCCGACATTACCCTTCCCACTTCTCCCATCCCTACCACCCTGCCTTCCCTCTCCAAGTTTTTAATCCCTCTCCCTTGGACACCCCTTCCTTGTACCCGTCCCCCCCTTGTAAATAGTTTCTATTGTTGTTGTTATTTAATATGTTCAATATACATTTCTATTTTGATATATGAATACTGTGTTGGTCTCTGATTTGCAGCTGGCTATGGGTGCTCAGTTGCAGGGGTGTACAGCATCTGGGTGGTCTGGTCCTGGGTGTGTGTGCGTGTGTGTGCATGTGTGTGCATGGGGAGGTATCTCCAGCATGGCAGTGACTTTCTGTTGGTCTTGCCGTCTGCTGCCACCCACTGCTGGGTGCACAGGGTGTGTCTGGCTTGGAGGCTTCTGTGCTGCACGGGGTTGATGTGTGCTGGGGGGATGCATGGTTTCCTGCAGTGCCAGTCACTGCACATAGGTGGTGTCTTGGGGTCACAGTGCAGGGTGTGCTGTGCGTATGGGGGGCTGCTGTGCACTGTGGTTGTCAACCCCCTGTGTGTGGCACTCTCAGCATCCCAGTGGTTGTGCTGGGGTGTCATAGCTCCACTATGCTGTGTTGGCTTGTCCCCATGGGCCAGTAGATCATCCGTCACACCCCCAATGATGCTGTGCTTGGGGTGTGCAGGTGTGGTGTGGGTTCTGCAGTGTGTTCCTGTGCCCATGTGTGGCATGGCTGGTGGTTGGCCCCAGCCTGCCTCCCTGGATGTGCAGTTCCATTGCTCTGGGGGGGCTCTGCTTGCGCTATGGCAGCTCTGGAATGCTCAGCTGAGCTTCCCTGGTTGCTCCATAGCGCAACATTTCGGCTCAGCTTCTCCTTCCTGGTTGCACGATGGCGCAGTATGTGCGATATTCAGACATTGGTTGCTTGCGCAATTTGCTCTGCTCCATGTTTGAATATTGCACCTGTTGCGCATTTGCGCAACTGGTTCGCGCTTGCTCCTGCTGTTGCGCTCGTTTTGAGCGCAGTTTGAATATCTGGGCCTTAGTGTAATTCCTCACACACACACACACACACACACACACTATTTCCCTCTGGTCATGGATCATGAGGCATCCCCAAGCTTGTCCTGCCTGGCCTGAGACACCCCCTCTGCTTCAGGTCCCCTGGTACCCTGACCTGGCACCCTGATCCACCATGTGCCCCCTGGCTTGTGCCCCCCCAGAGCAGGGCTGCCCTCCACTTACCTGGGCACTCCATTCATCCAGCTGGGTGGTCAGGTGCAGGCAGAGGGATATCTGGACTGAAGGAGATGGGGTCAGATGGTGGGTGTGGGGCTGGTGTGCTGTTGTCTACAACAGGAGCCAGGGGTTTTCACCTTGTTTGTGATGGTCCCTCAGAGGCATGGACATGCAGTGACATCCAGTGTGAGCCAAGCATGCTCCCGCACCCCACTTGTAAACATCCGCCATCACCTCCACCCATTGTGCATGCAACCTCCTGGCTGAAGCACTCCCAGTCTCCACTGGGAGTCACTGCTGCTGGGGCATCATGAACCCACCCTGCCCAGGAGAGGAGAGGAGAGGAGAGCGGTCTTCCGGACACTCAATCCTCTCCTCCCTGGCCAACCCCTGGCAACCTGTGATTGCTTCTGAACACCGGCCACTGGTGTGATGCAAAGTGTGGCATCCAGCACCTCAACCCTTAACGCCATTGGGATGGCCTTTAATCAGTGTAATCTTAGCAATTTACTTTAATAGACATGGCTGTAACCTGTTATAGCCTAAAATTTTTCTATTTAACAAAATCCAAGAGTACATATTTGTCTTTCTAGAAGAGGTGACCTTTGTGTGGGATCCTTATCCTGATGGAGGCGCACCTGTAAAAAATAAAAAAAACATCACGACGGTTCACAAAGGATCCATAGTTCCATAAAATACATGTAGGTAGTGGACATGTAAATAAAATACTACTTATCTGATAGGTGGGAGAAGACTTGCACAAAGTTGGATCACTTCTATAAAATAAAATAAAACAGCAACGTGTTAGTAACTAAGTAAAAATAAAAAAATGACAGAACTAGAAGAAAGAAGGTTAAAGCAGCAGCAAGAGGAGTGAATAATATAAAGTAAATGATGGAATAAAAGCTGACATAAGGGATGAAAGGCTTTAGTGGTTAGCATTCTTTTGCTGCCTCAGTTATGACTGAAAAAAAGAAAGTGAGGACCACACCACCTTCAATGAATGGAACTGCTCTCTGATGCTCATTTCCGTTGTGCCACTTGCAAAGCATGTAAATGAATGTAAAGACATGTTGACATCACTTTTATTTAATGCTCTTGAAAACCAGCTCAAAGCCTCCATGCATTAGGCAGCATCATTTACTGCAGCTATCTACATTGTGTACTGGGTGTGCATAACTTCTGAAATGCCAGAACCCATGCACGTGGTAATCGCTGGACTGTTAGGAAAATTTGCATGTATTCCTGCATTCCAGGTTCTATGGTTTTCCCACTTGTGTGAGTTTTGGTATTTCAGTCATTTTCCTAAGAATCTTGGAACAACCGGAATACCAGAACTCAGGCTACCATAAAATCCAGAACACGGGAACCCACACAATGCCCAGCTGAGTGGCACAGGTGGAGTGTATAAGATTTATATGTGGGAGACCCAGATTCACAGCTAGGGATGTGCAGGCCAGTTTTTCTAAATTTCTCAAGTTGTGACAAAAAAACTGGAACCAGACCCAAATGTGTAAGTAAAAGAAGTGAAGCAATCAACTCATGCACTCAAAAGTCCAGTGCGAACCAATGGCTTAACATTCTACCCCTTCTAGTCAGTCTCAGTGGTATCAGTTGGTTGTGCATAGTACTAGCATGCTGAAGACTTGGGGTCAGGTCTTAATCCTTATGCCTGGAGAGGTGGGGTTCAGGACGCAGTGCAGAGACATCACACACTGGCCCCATTGGGTTAAAGCTGGTGGTGTTGACAGAAACTGAACATGCAACATCTGACACCTCCTTCACCAATAGGAGCAGTGACATGGACTATTATGCCAACATCAGTTCCTGTACATATGGAGCTCAAACCCAGAGCGAAGCAAAAAAAAAGGCAGATTGACCATGTATTGTTTCTGTCTGCTTGTGCACTGAACATGCAGTTTTTGTTTTTGTAAAGTCAGGATGGCATTAGTAGCAGCAATGATGAGGGAATGGCACTGTTCACACAGTTTTTGGTTTTGTAAAGTCAGGATGGCATTACTAGCAGCAATGATGAGGGAATGGCACTGTTCACGCAGTTTTTGGTTTTGTAAAGTCAGGATGGCATTAATAGCAGCAATTATGAGGGAATGGCACTGAACACGCAGTTTTTGTTTTTATAAAGTCAGGATGGCATTAGTAGCAGCAATGATGAGGGAATGGCACTGTTCACGCAGTTTTTGTTTTTGTAAAGTCAGGATGGCACTAGTAGCAGCAATGATGAGGGAATGCCACTGTTCACGCAGTTTTTGTTTTTGTAAAGTCAGGATGGCATTAGTAGCAATGATGAGGGAATGGCACTGTTCACGCAGTTTTTGTTTTTGTAGAGTCAGGATGGCATTAGTAGCAGCAATGATGAGGGAATGGCACTGTTCACGCAGTTTTTGTTTTTGTAAAGTCAGGATGGAATTAGTAGCAATGATGAGGGAATGGCACTGTTCACACAGTTTTTGTTTTCGTAAAGTCAGGATGGCATTAATAGCAATGATGAGGGAATGGCACTGTTCATGCAGTTTTTGTTTTTGTAAAGTCAGGATGGCATTAGTAGCAGCAATGATGAGGGAATGGCACTGTTCATGCAGTTTTTGGTTTTGTAAAGTCAGGATGGCATTAGTAGCAGCAATGATGAGGGAATGGCACTGTTCATGCAGTTTTTGTTTTTGTAAAGTCAGGATGGCATTAATAGCAGCAATGGTATGAAGGAATGGCACTGAACATGCAATGAGCATGAAATACTGGATATTTCAGAGCAATTTTGTCCTGTGGAAACTGTATCCAAATGCTGCATTGCCACCATTGGCTCTATTATTCCAAACACCCTACGGAAAAACGATCACACCACTCTCAATCACTCTTTTAGTGTGTGGTTTAATAAACCCTGGTAGTCTAGTGGTCCCCCACTCCACAAACGGTTCCCAAACCTGCCTCCCTACCCAACCCTATTGGAGCCACTGCTCTACATCACCCTTCACCCTGGGCACTGTTCAGTAATACTAGTGCCCTCAAACTGAACACCATTCAGTAATACTAGTGCCCTCACCCTGGACACTCTTCAGTAATACTAGTGCCCTCACCCTGGACACCATTCAGTAATACTAGTGCCCTCACCCTGGACACCATTCAGTAATACTAGTGCCCTCACCCTGGACACCATTCAGTAATATAGTGCCCTCACCCTGGACACTGTTCAATAATACTAGTGCCCTCACCCTGAACACCATTCAGTAATACTAGTGCCCTCACCCTGAACACCATTCAGTAATACTAGTGCCCTCACCCGGAACACCATTCAGTAATACTAGTGCCCTCACCCTGGACACCATTCAGTAATACTAGTGCCCTCACCCTGAACACCATTCAATAATACTAGTGCCCTCACCCTGGACACCATTCAGTAATATAGTGCCCTCACCCTGGACACCGTTCAATAATACTAGTGCCCTCACCCTGGACACCGTTCAATAATACTAGTGCCCTCACCCTGAACACCATTCAGTAATACTAGTGCCCTCACCCTGAACACCATTCAGTAATACTAGTGCCCTCACCCTGGACACTGTTCTGTAATACTAGTGCCCTCACCCTGGACACTGTTCTGTAATACTAGTGCCCTCACCCTGGACACCATTCAGTAATACTTGTGCCCTCAACCTGAATACCATTCAGTAATACTAGTGCCCTCAACCTGGACACTGTTCAGTAATATTAGTGCCCTCACCCTGAACACCATTCAGTAATACTAATGCCCTCACCCTGGACACCATTCAGTAACACTAGTGCCCTCAACCTGGACACTGTTCAGTAATATTAGTGCCCTCACCCTGAACACCATTCAGTAATACTAGTGTCCTCACCCTGGACACCATTCAGTAATACTAGTGCCCTCAACCTGAACACCATTCAGTAATACTAGTGCCCTCAACCTGGACACCATTCAGTAATACTAGTGCCCTCAACCTGGACACCATTCAGTAATACTAGTGCCCTCACCCTGAACACCATTCAGTAATACTAGTGCCCTCACCCTGAACACCATTCAGTAATACTAGTGCCCTCACCCTGAACACCATTCAGTAATACTAGTGCCCTCAACCTGAACACTGTTCAGTAATACTAGTGCCCTCAACCTGAACACCATTCAGTAATATTAGTGCCCTCAATCTGAACACCATTCAGTAATACTAGTGCCCTCACCCTGAACACCATTCAGTAATACTAGTGCCCTCACCCTGAACACCATTCAGTAATACTTGTACAAAGTGAGGTGATGGCAACTAGGACATCCCTCGGTTTACCTCCCTGGTCTTACACCATCTGACCAGCAGTAACAATCGATTGTTCACCAACAGCTGGCGAGTGAAGAGCTATGCTGGTCGTCATCATCCCTAATGGTACTAGTACTACTGAACAGTGTTTAGGGTGAGTACTTGGTGATGGGTACAATGTGAGAAGTCAGAAGAGGGGTTTGGCAACTGTTCATGGGGGGTCCACTAGACTATCAGGGTTTGTTGGATATGAACATTGCCACCCCTTCAACGCAGCCAGTCCACTCACCTCACCAACACATCCAGTCTCCCACTCCACCTGGCCAGCTGCCCCAAAACAAATGCAGTCAGCTCCCTGCCCCTCACACACAAACACAAACTGATGACAGGAGAGGACTGCTGGGCTCACCTAGTCTGCCCATTTTTATTATGATCACTTTTGCTGCAAACCCTACTTTATTTGTGTCACTGTCTCCTTCACCCTCTTCCTTACTCTTGTGATTCCCCTGTGCCTATCCTAGGCATTTTTTAACCCCACCACTGCCCCCCCATGCCTCTGCTGGAAGGCTGTTCCTGAAATCCACCACCCTTTCTGTGAAGAAGTACTTCCTCGCATCCCTTCCAAAATCAACCCACATCTCACTTCACATTATGACCCCTTGTTCTAGAGCACCCTTTACTCTGAAAAATACTTGTCTCCTGTACCTTAACAACTCTGAGGTATTTAAAGATCTTGTTGTCATATTCCATGTCTCCCTCCTCTCCTCCAGGGTGTACAGACTGAGTTCCTGGCTTCAGCAGCAGCCACACAGCCAGCCCCCCCCCCAGTGAAACTGGCCAGCAGCCCCACCACACCAATATGGTCCATCCCTTCACACCACCCAAGTGATCAGGGTCTGTTCCTCCAAACAAACTCCCGACCCCAGTCCTGCAGAAACACAAACAGCCCTACACCAATACAGCCAACCACCCCCCCAAACAAAGCCAGTCCCCCCAGCCAACCAATGCAGTCAGCCATACACTATCATGGTCAACCAAGAAGCTCCCCCACATAATTAACACTGCCAGACCCCCACCAATGCAGCCAACTCCACACCATCACAGCCCAACAACAAACAGCTCCCATGACACTAACATTACCACTCCCCAACCCCACACAAAATCAGGCAAAAAACAAAGAAAATATATTTTTCCTGCTTGAATGGTTTGCACAACAATCTGCCCCCCCAAAAAAAACAGAGTCCATGAACAAAAAAGGTATTTTACATTTCACTTACTGTACTAAAAAAATACTGTGCGCAATTCTGATTTTATCTTCTCTGCCCTCACAGAGCGTTTGCACTCCATTTTGCACTGAGCAGTCACAATATGGGAAAAATAGTTCCCTGACACAATGGAATAGTCTCAAAAACAAACAAACCCAGATCACCTGCCTTACAAGAGAACCACCTGGAAATTAAGGCATCAGTATAAACAGCTATAAAAATGAGCCTTTACTCACATGATCTCAGTGCTACCATGTTTTTTGTTTGTCTGTTCAAAGTGCCACAGTGGAATGAAATGCTATGAATGTCTGGATTTTTGGTGTCTTAATTGCCCGGAGGTCCTCACAGAAGGGAGGTGATTTATGAGATATTTGTGTCCCATACTGAAATCCATTCACTACTGCATTGAACACCATTAAAGCGGCATTAAAAAGAAAATTACAAATTTATTACATTTTCATTACATTTTCCCCATTAATCGGTACCTAAATAATGGCCCAATTAACAGTGTAAGTTCCATCAACGCATTAAAATGCCATTAAATTGAGTGTGTTTAACAAGTATAGTTGTGCCATTAAATTTTTAATGGGCATCAAATTTAAGTGGTAATTTAATGGTCAAGTAGCCATGAATTGGGTGGCCATTAATTGATGTTAAGTGCCATTAACTTAATGGTCCAGTATCCATTAGATTATGTTGACATTCATGTATTTTAATGGCCCTTCAACTGTTAATTGTGCTGGCCAGTACAGTACAGTAATGCACAGCAGAACCTATAGACATGCAATTCCCTTGAATACAGAGGATGGATTGCTATCCGATAATACCACACTAATTACATAGACACAGAAACATAGAATTTGTCGGCAGATAAGGACCGTTTGGCTCACCCAGTCTGCCCATTTCCCTACTGGATGGATAAGAAGCAGATTCTAATTAATCAACAGCCTACTTCCTCCTACCCCCCCCCACTAGAATTGCCTTATGCCTGTCCCATGCATTCTTGAATTCTCCCACTGTTCCTGACTCCACAACCTCCTCAGGAAGGCTGTTCCATGCATCCACAACTCTCTCTGTGAAAAAATACTTTCTAACATTACCTCTGAGGTGTCCCCCCTATATCTTCAAATTGTGCCCCCTTGTTCTTGCACGTCTCTTCTTCTGAAAGATACTACCCTCTTGTGCCTTGTTAATTCCCTTGAGATACTTGGACATTTCTATCATGTCCCCCCTTGCCCTCCTTTCCTCAAGGGTATGTGTACAGTATTAAGCAGCTTTAGTATCTCCTCGTATGTCTTCTGGTGCAGTCCTTGCACCATTTTGGTTGCCTTCCTCTGAACAGCCTCCACTCTGTCTATGTCTTTGCGGAGATGGGGTCTCCAGAATTGCAAGCAGTACTCCAGATGGGGTCTCACTAACTGTCTGTAGAGAGGGATAACAACTTCCTGTTTTCTACTGTTGATGCCTCTCCCTATGCATCCCAGTATCCCCCAGCCCTCCTTACTGCCTTCTCACATTGCTTGCCCACCTTTAGGTCATCTGCTATAATTACTCCTAGGTCTCTTTCGATTTTTGTTGTTATTAACTCACCCCATTATGTATTCTTCCCCTGGGTTTTAGTTTCCCAGATGCATTACCTTGCACTTCTTTGCACTGAATCTGAGCTGCCACATATTTGACCATTCCTCCAACCTTGCCAACTCCCTTTTCATTCTTTCTACCCCACCTTGTGTATCAACCCTGTTGCAGATCTTTCTGTCATCTGCAAAGAGACATATCTTTCCTTCCAGGTGCTCTTCAATGTCACTTATAAAGATATTAAAGAGGCCGTTCCCAGAACCGAACCCTGCGGTACTCCACTAGTTACCCTCCTTTCTTCACTGTGGATGCCGTTTACTATTACCCTTTGTGATCTGGTGTTCAGCCAGTTTTTTATCCAGGCTGACTAACTTGCATTTTTTCATGTACCTTAACAACTCTGAGATATTTAAAGATCTCGTTTTTCTTATGTCTTTTGTGTGAGACTGTGTCAAATGCCTTGCTAAAATCTAGGTAGGCCATATCCACAGCCCCTTCCTGGTCTACTACTTTGGTCACCCAGTCAAAGAAATCTATTAGGTTCGTCTGACATGACCTTCCTGCTGTGAAACCATGCTGCCTTGGGTCCAGTGCTCCACTGGTCTCTAGGTACTCAACTATTCTTTACTTCAGAAGTGATTCCATCATTTTCCCTGCCACTGAAGTCAAACTAACTGGTCTGTAGTTTCCTGCCTCTGCCCTGGTCCCACTTTTGTAAAGTGGAATCACATTTGCCCTCCTCCAGTCCTCATGTACCACTCCATCTTCCCATGATTTGTTAAAGATAGTAGTCAGTGGTGTTACTAGTTCTACCCTTAGTTCTTTTAGTATTCTTGGGTGAATCCCATCAGGCCCCATTGCTTTGTCCATTCTCAGTTTCAATAGTACTTTCAAAACCCTTTCTTCTGTGAATGGACTGGTATCAACCCCCCATTCAGAGTTTTTCCCTTATTTGGTTTTGGTACCTCCCTCTTCTCATCCATTGTGAATACTGAGCAGAAATATTCATTCAGTATCCCTGCTTTTTCACTGTCACCCTCTGCCCACATTCCCTCCCCTTTATTAAGTCTCTGTATCCCTCCCTTGATATTTCTTCACTCCCTAATGTACTTATACAAGGTTTTATCCCCCTTCTTAGCAGAGTTAGCTATCTTTTCCTCAGTTTGTGCCTTTGCTATTCTGACTGCCTTCCCTGCCTCTTTCTACTTTAACTGATAAAGTTCTCGGTCCTGCTCCTTCTGTGTTTCCTTCTGTTTCCTGAATGCTATCCTTTTCTCCTTAACTGTTCCTGCCACTTCTTTTGAGAACCATAGTGGTTTTTTCCTTTATTTTGTTTTATTGATTTGCTTCACACAAAGGCTTGTTGCCTCTGCGATGGCTGTTTTGATTATTTCCATTGTTCCTCCCCCCTCCTTCTTTCCCATTTGCTAGTGCTTTTCTGAGGCACTCTCTCATTTTCCCAAAGTCAGCCTACCTAAAGTCCAATACTCTTGTTTTTGTATGGCTTGACTCTATGGCTGTGTTTATTGTGAACCACACTGTTTGGTGGTCACTTGTTCCCAGATGGCTACCCACTTCTAAATCTGAGATCTTTTCTCTTTCCATATTTGAAAGTACCAGGTCTAAGATTGCTCCCTCCTGAATGGGTTTCAACATTAGCTGTCTGAGGCATGCCCCCTGTAGGGCATCAAAAATGACCCTGCTCTTGGATGTGCCTGCAGCAAAGGTACTCCAGTTAACATCTGGCATATTCAGGTCCCCCATCAACAATATCTCCCCTTTTTCTGCCATTTTAAGGATGCTTTCTATCATTTCCTTGTCCATTTCCTTCCCCTGAGATGGGGGTTTGTGCACAACCCCCATGCAGATTGTGGTGCCATTTCCTGTTTCCAGGGTGACCCATAGTGACTCATCAACTTCCTGTTTACTCTTTAGTTCTGTTGCTTTTATCCCTTCCCTTATATAGAGAGCTACTCTTCCTCCTCTTTTACCCACCCTGTCCCTCCTGTAGATTGTGTATCCTGGTATGTTGACATCCCACTCATGGTTCTCTGTGTACCATGTTTCAGTGACTGCCACAATATCCAGGCATCCCTCTTCCATCAAGGCCACTAGTTCAGGGAGCTTGTTGCACAGACTGCAGGCATTGGTACTCATCACCTTCCATTTATTTTTTATAGCCTTACCCCTTTTTGCCCCATCCCTGTCCTTATGCCTTTTTCTGCATTTATCCCTGTCCTGCTCCCTACTGACTTCTCTACCTTGGTGTTAACCACTCTAACTACTGTGCTTTGTGGGGGGAGTCTGGGATTTCCCTGCTCCTTTTCAGTGCCTCCCTCCCTTGACTAGTTTAAATGCTTGCCAATGAAACATTTAAACCTGTCACCAAGGATCCTGGTTCCCCCTCTGGACTGATGCAGACCATCGCGCCAGTAAAAGCCTGCATCCCTCCAGGTGGTTCCCCAGTCCCCAATGAAGCCAAAACCCTGAGCTCCACACTAGTTTTTCAACCATTCATTGAATACCATGGTGTGGAATACCCTAGCATCATCCTTGCCATAGACAGGCAGCACCTCCGAGAAGGTTACCATACATGCTACTTGTCTAAGGCCCCTCCTCAACTCTATAAACTCATCTTGCACCGCTCTGATCCCATTCACAGCTAGGTCATTTGTCCCTAGGTGGACAATGACATCCAGCTCCCTCCCTCATGCAGATGCTCCCACGATCCTGAGGATTCACTTCCTGTCCCTCCAAGCTGTAGCACCAGGCAGGCACCTTACCTCCCTATCCCCTTCCTCCCCCACTTCTACCCCCCTAATGATTGAGTCCCCACCAGGAGTTGTTTCCTTCCCCTGTGGGATCTTGTGCCATCCTCCTGTAGGTCTTCTTTGTGGAGGTTCCCAGCATCCTCCTCGGTCTCCACGACAGGTGCCTCCATAGAGGAACCACTCTTTGCCAGAACAGCATATGAATTGTGGAGAGGTACAATTGAGGGGATGCACCTCTGTTCCACCACCCTCTCCCTCCCTGAGCCCACCTTGGTCCAACTGCTCCTCTTTCTTGGCAACCTCTGAGGTAATGGTGGTGGCCCTGGTGGTCCCTGGGGGGGAGGTTTCACGTGTTCTAGCCAGGTCAGCCTGGAGACGGGCAACATCCTCCCTCAGACCAGAGAGGTGTCTGCAGACAGGGCAGCATTGCAGCCTCCAGAATGTCTCCCAGAACGCTGCTTCCCCACAGCCATTGCACTGCACCACTCCCATCTTGACTTATTTTGTGTCCCCTCTCCTGTTGCTTTGTATGCTTACTGTCTCCTCCCTCTATGTATTTTTACTCCAACTTTCCTACTACCTATGTGCCCTTACAACTCTCACCCTTCCTGCTCTGGGACAGGAACTTCCTGTAGTCTTCAGTAGTCTCCTTCTTCTGTGCTTGGATTCAGACCTCCAGCAGCTGGTGGGGGATAAAGAGTTATAATTTTTTTTTTTAGGTTCCTTCAAGGTTGCTGAAACTAATGTGTCTCAGTGATCCTTCCCTTCCTACTGCCAAACAGGAAGTTCCTGTTGTCAGTCAAATTCAGTGGCTATAAAACTAGAACTGGCTTTGGGTGGGAAGGAGGGCATTTAGTAAAAATCAGTAGTTCTAGACTGCTGATTCTTGTTCTCAAACCAAGGTTCTCCTCTGTCAGAAACAGCAGGAAGCCGAAACTGGAGACAGCTGCTTTTGTTCTGCTAAGCTGCTAAGTCACATCCCCAATTAGATTCACCCTCTGCTCTATGTAAATTAGGCTGATACAGTTCCCTTCCTCAGAGAAACACACAATTACTTTTTTTTTTTTTTACTTAAATGAGACCCCCTTCTTCTAATAGAGTATTGGTTTGCTTAGTCCAAACAGGTACTAACTACTAATTCCTGTTGTGATAGAAGTGATTTATCTGTAAAACATCTGTAGTTCTCGACTGCTGATTCTTGTTCTCAAACCAAGGTTCTCCTCTGTCAGAAACAGCAGGTTACATAACAATTTGTTAAAACCTCAATAGTGCAGACTGCAGTGTAGTTATTGTGTTTCACATATTTATTATCACATAGGAATTACAACTCTGAGTCAGACTCATTTCCAAAGGCTCCACGTCATGTGCAAAGTTAAATACAAAACAAATACAGAAGAACAAATACAGATGTAGCAGGAACAGTTATTGGATAGCTATTACAATGGACATTGTTAACAAGAGATACAGTCCTATACAGGAAGTTGCTAACAAGTTGATGCATAGACACAGTAAAGTTCAGTAAAGACATAATTCAGTCTTTATGTGTATGGTGTTCTTTAAGTAGTATTTGATTTCTTCAACACTGTCTCAACTGATCTTTTTAAAGCTCATCATGCCACCAGCCGGGTGGTGCTGAGGTGCTGGACGCCACACCTCGTGCCACATTGGCAACCCGGGTTCGGGAACGAGCCCGAGTCATTGGGATCTGCAAGGCAGGACTAGGATCCAGAATCTGACTGCTCACCTACTCCTGGGGTGGGTCAGGATCACTTATCATGTGGGAGCGACCTCTGGGGACACCCGGGGGGTACTACCGGTGAGGTGACAGTCGGGGGGGACACGGCAGATGGCACGTAATGCATGACATCATTGTACATCTGTGTTCCCGTGGGGACAGAACAAGGAAAAAGGGCTGGGCGCAACCATGCAGCTTGATGGCCATGCCCTGGGCTGCCCCGAGGACTTGTATGGAGTCCCATCAGGGAGGGTCCAGGGCTGTCCTGGCTGGGAGCAGCTGAGGGGTGCCTTCCAGCAGGATGGCATGGTGGCAGTCATGGATCCTACTCGGTGCGGTGTGAGTTACCCAGCTCTCTGGGCAGAAAGGGCCATTGGCTGGATGCCTTACGCTGGTTCATGCTACAGCACAACAAGGTGAGAAACAGCAGCTGTTATAAAAAAAAAGCTCATCATGCATAAGTTATGATCACCATATAATCGGGAACTCGGAACGTATTCAGAATTCAGCTTGGTCATGGCATCACTGTGATGTAGTGATACATGGTTCATATGATAGAGAACTTTGAATGTATTCAGAATTCAGCTTGGTCATGGCATCGCTGTGATGTAGTGATACATGGTTCATATGATAGAGAACTTTGAATGTATTCAGAATTCAGCTTCATCATGGCATCGCCGTGATGTAGTGATACATGGTTCATATGACAGAGACATCATAGTAATACTTATCAATGGTGTAAAGTTCCCAAAACCAATTGATAGTAAGGGTTCGCAATACATTATAAATTGCGAATATCTCAGCAAACAAAAAAATAGCATCAATAATGAATCATTTACAGTAGCTTTTCTCAATTTGCCCTTTATTGCTTTGTATTATCAACTGTGTCAGAAGTGGCCAGCATCACATACAAATTGAAAAATTTAAACATACAAACACACACACACACACATACACACACACACCCACCCACCCACACACCACAAACACACACCCACCACAAACACTGCAACATGTCTATGCCCCATAGTGCATGATCAATATTGCCTCCTTATATTGTCCTTGCACAACAGGGCTGCTGCATGTAGTGGTGTGTGTGTTGTCATGCGTCACTGTGTGACCGAGACTGTGCGTATGTGTGTGTCCTCACTCAGTTATGCATCACTTTGTTACCCCAGGACAGAGCAGTTATGAGAATGCCAGAGACTAGTGTTTGATTAAAAAAAAACACGCCTCGAATCTTTGGTTCATTCTTTCTGGAATGAGACTACTAACATGAGACCGACTGATTCTTAATACTGAAATCTAGTTTACGATTTATCAATGACATTCACACAGTGTCACACAGAGAGAGAGAGAGAGAGAGACACACACACACACACACACTAAAGCATGCCTGACACAAGCACCACAAAACACTGCAACATGCCAAATACCCCATTATGCTGAATCAATGTTATCACCTTACGTTGACCTTGCATGTTGTGGTGTGTGTGGTGTCATGTGTCACTACACGAGTGTGCGAATGTGTGCGCATGTGTGTCCCCCCACTCAGCTATATAATTTTTGTTTCCCCAAAACACAGCATTATTATGAGAAGGCCACAGTACAGTGATTGATTTACCGAAAATTCAGAGTTCATCCTTGTAAGTACTATCTGATGGGGTTGGGGGGGGCCCGCTAACCACCAGGGATCATTTTACTAAATCTCAAGCGGGTGATCAGGTGGGGGGAAGGGCTGCTAGCCATCCTTTTTTAATTACATGTTGGGTGGGTGGCAGGGTGAGGGACTACTAGCTACCAGGGCTTCTTTGGGTGATGGTGGATGGAATTTCCACTAAAAGGCAAGATTTTTACTTGAATTCCACCTGTGGAAGTTTTTTTATGCACACCTCTAGCTGAGGAAGTTAATGATAAAGGTTTTCACTTAATGCAGAGATTACATCCTCATGCAGAGAATATAAACCATATTCAATAAACATTCTACTGAATAAGTGGTGCTAGTTCATCATGTCATCAGAATGCTTGTTTGGTAGTGTACTTGTCTGGTGCCAGTACGTCCTTACATCCCAGTAAAGAGACAACTCCTATGGGCATAAAGAAAAAGGGAGCATTGGAGGGGGGAGGAGAATACAGGCAAGTCTAAGAGTATTGCGAAGTAGGGCCTTAAGAGATACCCAGTGGACTTCTGCCTATTTTCTACGTCTCAGTTGTACTGTGACCTACTTAAATTTCAGTAAGGCCTTCAACACTGTTCCACATGACACCATTAAACAAGCAGAGCAGCTTAGGAAACATAAAAACATAGAAATTGTCTGCAGATAAGGACCGCTAGTCCTATCCAGTCTGCCCATAGGCCCTATACATTGTAAGAGACCACTGATCCTACGTGATCAATGGCTTGTCATCACTCCCTCCCCTCTCCGGCTTCCCTTGTGCCTGTCCCAAGCATGTTTAAACCCCTCCACTGTGCTTGCCCCACTACCTCCTGTGGCAGACTGTTCCATATATCAACTACCCTGTATGTGTAGAAAAACTTTCTCACATTACCTTAGTCTGCCCCCCTCCAATTTCATATTGTGCCCCCTTGTTCTAGTACTTTTTCTACATTGGAAAAGCTCCCCCACCTGCACCTTGTTTATGCCCTTAAGGTACTTGAAGGTTTCAATCATGAATGGGTCTAAAGGTGGCAAACTGGGTATGAAATTATTTGGGGGGATAGGGAGAGGGTGGTCATAAAGAGTTCATTCTGAGGAAGGAATGGTGACTAGTGGGGTACCACAAGTATCAGTACTGGGTGCAGTCCTCTTTAATGTCTGTATTAGTGACATTGCAGAAGGGCTTGAAGGGAAGGTCTGCCCTTTTGCAGAAGACACTAAGAAGAACAACAGGGTAGACACTCCAAGAAGGTGAACAAATGAATAGGAATCTGAGAAAGCTTGAGGAGTTGTCAGAAGTATGGAAACTTAAGTTTCAATTTGATGTTTAAAATCATGCACTTGGCATGCAGAAATGCAGGGATGCAGTAACAAAATGAAGACATGGTACTGGCAACCACCTAACAGGAAAGGAGACCTAGGGTAACCAAATCTGATTACTTAAAGGTGGCTAAAAAGTGCAACAAGGCAGTGGGGAGAGCCAGTGGGATGCTAGGGTGCATAGGCAGGGGGGTGCATAGGGAAGGGATATCACCAGCAAAAAGAGGAAAGTGGTGATACCATTGTATGGATCAATTGATAGACCTCACCTGGAGTACTGTTTCCAGTTCTGGAGACCACTTCTTTAGAAGGACATAGTGCCAAGGTGGTCCAGAAGAGGACAACTAAAATGGTGCAGGGTCAAAAGCTTGAGAAACTGAAGGACTTCCATTTGTAAACCCCAGAGGAAAGGGGAGAGAAACATAGAAATCACAGACTTTGATGGCAGATAGGCAGCTGTGTGGGCTGCGAGAGCCATCGGAAGGCAGTCCTCCCCCAGCCAGAGCAATGCTGCTACCCCCTCCCAAGAGACCCAGCAAGGTACGGTGTGCAAATCACGAAATCTGAGCAACAGCATCAGCCTTTTCAAACATAGAAACATAGACTTTGACGGCAGATAAGGACCGCCAGGCCCATTCAGTCTGCCCATTTCCCTACCTACAGGATAGGCCACAGATCCTAGTTAACCAACAGACTATTTCTTCCTACACCCCACAAGAATTGCCTTATGTCTGTCCCATGCATTCTTGAATTCTCCCACAGTTTTAGACCCCACAACCTCCTCAGGAAGGCTGTTCCATGCATCCACTACCCTCTCTGTGAAATAATACTTCCTCACATTGCCCCTGAATCGCCCTCCTTCTATCTTTAAATTGTGTCCCCTTGTTCTTGCAAGTCTCTTTTTCTGAAAGATGCTACCCTCTTGGACTTTGTTGATTCCACTGAGGTACTTAAAAGTTTCTATCATGTCCCCCCTCTCCCTTCTTTCCTCAAGGGTATACATGTTAAGCTCCTTTAGTCTCTCCTCATATGGCCTCTCCTGCAGACCCTGCACCATTTTAGTTGCCCTCCTCTGGACTGCCTCCATCCTGTCCACGTCCTTGCGGAGATGGGGTCTCCAGAACTGGACACAGTACTCCAGATGAGGTCTCACCAACTGTCTGTACAGAGGGATAACAACTTCCTGTTTTCTGCTGCTGTTGCCTCTCCCTATACATCCCAGTATACCCCCAGCCCTCCCTACTGCCTTCTCACATTGCTTGCTAACCTTAAGGTCATCTGATATGAGTACCCCCAGGTCCCTTTCCTTTTTTGTTGTTGTTACTACCTCCCCACCCATTGTGTATTCTTCCCCTTGGTTCTTGTTTCCTAGGTGCATTATTTTGCACTTCCTTGCATTGAATCCTAGCTGCCATACTTCTGACCATTCCTCCAACCTTGCCAAGTCCCTTTTCATCCTTTTCACGCCTCCTTGTGTATCAACCCTGTTGCAGACCTGTGTGTCATCTTCAAAAAAGCATACTTTCCCGTCCAGTCCCTCTGCAATGTCACTGATGAAGACATTAAAAAGGACTGAACCCAATACTGAACCCTTCGGTACCCCACTAGTAACTCCCCTTTCTTCAGAGTGGACTCCATTTACAATTACCTTCTGTGTCCTGTTGTTCAGCCAATGTTTTACCCAGGCTACCACCGTGGGTCCCACTCCCAGGCTGGTTAATTTGACTATTAATCTTTTGTGTAGGACTGTGTCAAATGCCTTGCTAAAGTCTAGGTAGGCATGTCCACAGCCCTCCTGGTCTACTACTTTGGTCACCCAGTCAAAGAAATCTATTAGATTCATCTGACATGACCTTCCCGCTCTGAACCCATGCTGCCTTGGGTCCTGTGCTCCACTGGCCTCTAGGTACTCAACTATTCTTTCCTTCAGAAGTGACTCCATCACTTTCCCTACCATAGAGGTCAGACTGACAGGTCTGTAGTTTCCTGCTTCTGTCTTGGTCCCACTTTTGTGAAGGGGAATCACATCCGCCTTCCTCCAGTCCTCGGGTACCACACCATCCTCCCATGATTTATTAAAAAGAGTAGCCAGTGGTTTCACTAGTTCCTCCCTTAATTCTTTTAGAATTCTGAGGTGAATTCCATCAGGACCCACTGCTTTGTCCACCTTCAGTTTTAGGAGTTCTTGCAGAACCCTTTCTTCTGTGAAAGGACTGGGATCGACCCCCCTATCAAGAGTGCTTCTGTTAAATGGATGAGGCACTTCCCCCTCCTCTTTTGTGAATATTGAGCAGAAATATTCGTTCAGTATTCCTGCTTTTTCACTGTCCCCCTCTGCCCACCCACCGTTCATTCTATTCAGCCTCACTATCCCTCCCTTTGTCTTTCTATGCTCGCTGATGTACCTATAAAAGGTTTTATCCCCCTTCTTAACTGAGTTGGCTATCTTTTCCTCAGTTTGGGCCTTTGTATTCTGACTTCCCTCCCTGCTTCCTTCTGCCCTAACTGGTACAGTTTTGTCCTACTCCTTCTGTGTTTCCTTACACTTCCAGAATGCTATCTTTTTCTTCCTGACTTTCACAGCCACCTCTTTTGAGAACCATAGTGGCTTTTTCTTTCATTTTGATTTGTTTATTTGCTTAATAGAAGCTCCTGACTGCATTAGGCAACAGGCAGAATGATACCTTTGTATCTCTCATTATTTTGCCTGTCGTTTCCACTAGCTTCCCTCTCTCCAGCTATCTATCCCCAGTGGCAACCAAACCCCACTCATGCCCACTTCTGCACAGCTCCCCCACCCCTTCGTTCTACCTCCACCCAGGAACAGCTGCCTCATGGTCCCATGTACATTTGGGTTCTTGGTGCAACCATTCTGCCTCCCTCCTTTTACTCGAGGAAAGCAGTACTTTACATCACTGCCTCTTGTGGCACTCCACCTACCCCCCATGAACTCCATTCCATCCACAGTCCCAAATCTTCCTGGCCCAAAACTAAATGTATAGTGCTGCTACTCCTGCTGGCAGGGGATATCGAAGCCAACCCAGGACCCACCCTCCCAACCCCTGTGTTCCGATTACTCTCCCAGAGGTCTCAAAGTATTGCACCTCAACATCTGCAGCATCCTAAACAAATTAACTGTGCTGCAACATATCGTCTTATCATTACGCCTAGATGTCCTGATCATATCTGAGACTTGGCTGAAGCCCCACCATGTGGATTCTGAATTAACCATCCCCGGTTACTCGCTCATTAGGCATGACCGCCAGGGCAAGAAAAGAGGTGGAGGCATTGCCATGTTTATCTCTACCAGGATTCAGCTCACCCTGGTACAGCTACCCTCACTTTTGCCAGCAATAGACTCATTACTAATCAAACTATCACTTCCTTATTCCACCCCCGTGTATGTTGCCGGTTCCTACTGTGCCCCTGGCACTCCCCCTCGCCCAGCATCCTAGACCATCTGGATACACTAAAGTCATCAGCATCAGCAGGAGAGCTCCACATCCTCAGAGACTTCAACTGGCTTGCCAAAGACAGCACCAAGCAGCGTACCAAAATAAATGCTCTAAACCTCACCCAGCAAATCTGTCAACCCACTCATCTAAACTATAAAATGCAAAACCACTCCCTCCTGGACTGGGCCCTCACCTCACACCCCCACAGGATTACTGCTGTTGGTCTGCTCCCAGACTCCGTAAGTGACCACCACATGACCTACATGGTCAGGAAAGTACACAGGCCCATTGCACCCCCGGCCCCAGGACGCTACTCACTAGGTCCTACAAATCTCTAGATCAAGCATCTCTCCTGTATGACCTGGCACATGTTGATTGGTCCTTCATACTGGAGGTCTCTTCTATTGACTGTGCACTCGAAAACTTTCAGGCCAGATTCCTTGCAGTGTGGGACACCCATGCTCCCCTGAGGAAAAAATAGGGTCACGGGCTCCCACCTACCCTGGGTCTCCACCGCCATCATTAACCAATTCCACACCAGGGATCAGGTATGGAAAACACACAAGACAACGGGCACCCAATCATCTCTCCAATGTTACCGTGCCCTCTGCAACTCCTGCACTAAATTTATACGTCAAGCCAAAACAAATTATTTCAAGACGGCTTTTCAACTCTAACCTCAATCACCCAACAAATTTCTGGAAAATGATCAAATCCCTACTCTCCCCCCCTGCCCAACCACCGACCCTGACCCTAACCATCCAAAGCTCTACCATCTCCAGCCCTGGTGAAGTGGCCTCTGTCTTCAATACCTTCTTCACCAGCTGCACGGACTCTCTTCTTTCAACTCTCCCACACCCCCCACACTGCATACCTCCCCAGAAACGCCACCCACCTCCCAGCCCTCCAATTTTCATCTAGTCTCCCCAGCTGAAGTGCTAAAAGCACTGCGGGCCCTCAATCCCAACAAAGGCAAATGCCCTATGGGCCTGGACATCAAAATGTTTTACCTGTAGGCTCCCGCCATCCCCGCCTTGCTAGCCGACCTTTACAATCTTTCTCTTTTTCAATAGGTGAAATCCCAGTCAACTGGAAGCAGGCAATAGTCATCCCCCTCCCCAAAGGCAGCGATCCCTCCTTGCCAGGAAATTACTTCCCCATCTTCCTCCTCCCCATTCTGGCCAAACGGCAGGAACATCTTGTTCTTGCCCAACTCTTCTCCTATCTAGATGCATCCTCCTTCACCCCGTATCAGTCTGGTTTTCGTAAATTGCACTCAACCATCACCTCACTACTAAGGATCACCGATGCCATCCTCACCAGCATTGATAAAGGGCACCTCACTTCAGCCATTTTCATCAGCTTGGCCAAGGTCTTCAATACCGTCTCCCACTCCCTGCTACTAACCAAGTTAAAGGATGCCGGATACTCTGGTCCTGCCACCAGCTGGTTTCATTCATACCTGGCAGGCAGACACCAATCTGTAAAAATTGGCCCACACACCTCTAACCCCCTTCCAGTCTCTACTGGTGTCCCCCAAGGCTTAGTCCTGGGCCCACTACTTTTCTCCATTTTCTTAAATGATCTTCCATTGGCCTGCCCATGCACATCCATCCACATGTACACGGATGACACCGTACTGTATGCCACAGGGCCCTCCACCGCTGAAGTGGCCACTGTACTACAACAGGACTTCAATGCTGTTCAGCACTGGTTCTGCTCCAACCAGCTGTTCCTTAACACCAAGAAAACTGTCTCACTAACCTTTGGCTCACAGGCAAGACTCTCCCATCTAGCCTCTCACTCCATCAACCATACCATTGACGGGACCCCCCTACAGGCATGTACCTCCTTCAGATACCTAGGGGTCTGGCTTGACCAGAACCTTGATTTCTCCAAGCACATTGAAAAAATTCACAAGAAACTGCACCCTAAACTTGGCACCTTATATTGCAACAAAGGATGTATCCCACCCATCACCCTGGAAGGAAATAGTTCGAAAGATGATTCTTCCATTACTTGACTATGGTGACGTGGTCTATGGCTCTGCTCCCCCTCCTCCCTAGCCAGTCTGGACACACTCTTCCGTTCCTTCTGTCATTTCAAATGCCCACACATGTCTCACCAGTGCGACCTCTACAGCTCCCTAGCCCAGCCCTCACTCCAGGTCTGCAGGCAGGTCCACTGCGCTAGGTCTATAGCTAAATACTGGACTCAGTCCCTTCCCCATACCTCGAATCCGCCCTCTCAACCCAACCACCGCCTGCCTACTCTCTCAGTAGTGCTGACTTCAGGCTTTTTCATGTCCCATTTATGGGCTCATCCAAAGGTCAAGCTGCTTTCAAATACCATATGCCCAAACTTTGGAATGCTTTGCCTGCCAACATTAGACATACCACAAACTCTCAGTATCTCAGCCTCCTCCTCCATACTCATTTCTCCACCAGATGCACATGCACCTAGTACTAGCAAGGTGTCGGTTCACCTGATTCATGCATTATCTGCCCACCTGGCCTCACAAATGGGGCCCTGGTTGACACCATACACATGGGTTCCGGCCCTGGTTGATACCATACACATGGGTTCATGCTGTGGACTTCCTCCCAGCTCCTCCATTGCTAGGTAGGGTTGTTGGTATAATGTGGTCTATGATGGTCAATGCTGCTCACTCTGTTACCATTACCTTAAGGCCCCATGGCATTATTCTTATCCCTACTTCGCCATTATTGTCTACTAAGACTGCCACTCCTCTTAGCACTGTGGCGAACTGTACTCTCTCTAAACAATGTAACTGTCAATTGTATGATCTGTAAATTGCTTATTTTTGTATGCTTGTATTTAATTGTGTCCTATCCCCCTACCCCCAGGATGCATCTGGAATAGAGCGGTCCCCTGCTCAGCATGTTCTCCTGGTTAAACTCTTAAATAAATAAATAAATAAATAGAAAGACTGTTTGGCCCACCTAGTCTGCCCATTTCCCTACTCACTGGATAAGCTGCAGATCCTAGTTAACCAACAGCCTATTTCTTCCTACCCCCCCCAAGAACTGATATATATGTCTGTCCCATGCATTTTTGAATTCTCCCACTGTTTTAGAACCCACAACCTCCTCAGGAAGGCTGTTCCATGTGTCCACCGCCCTCTCCATGAAAAAATACTTCCTCACATAGCCCCTGAGCCGTCCCCCCTCTATCTTCAAATTGTGTCCCCTTGTTCTTGCACATCTCTTTCTGAAAGATGCTACCCTCTTGGACTTTGTTGATTCCACTGATGAACTTAAAAACTTCTTTCATGTCCCCCCTCTTCCTCCTTTCCTCAAGGGTTTACATGTTAAGCTCCTTTAGTCTCTCTTCATATGGCTTCTCTTGCAGACCCTGCACCATTTTAATTGCCCTCCTCTGTCCTTGTGGAGATGGGGTCTCCAGAACTGGATGTAGTACTCCAGATGGGGTCTCACCAACTGTCTGTACAGAGGGATAAATTCTCATTTTCTGCAGCTGATGCCTCTCACTATACATCCCAGTATCCCCCAGCCCTCCCTACTGCCTTCTCACATTGCTTGCCAACCTTAAGGTCAACTGATATGATTACCCCCAGGTCCCTTTCTATTTTCATGGTTGTTACTACCCCCCCATTGTGTAATCTTCCCCATGGCTTTTGTTTCCCAAATGCATTATTTTGCACTTCTTTGCATTGAATCCAAGCTGCCATACTTCTGACCATTCCTCCAACCTTGCCAAGTCCCTTCTCATCCTTTCCACGCCTCCTTGTGCATCAACCCTGTTGCAGATCTTTGTGTCATCTGCAAAGAGACATACTTTTCCATCCAGTCCCTCTCCAATGTCACTTATAAAGACATTAAAAAGGACTGGACCCAGTACTGAACCCTGCAGTACCCCACTAGTAACCCTCCCCTTTCTTCACTGTGGACTCTGTTTACAATTACCGCCTGTGCCCTGTTGTCTAGCCAATGTTTTACCCAGGCTACCACCCTGGGACCCACTCCCAAGCTGGTTAATTTGTTTATTAATCTTTTGTGTGGGACTGTGTTAAATGCCTTGTTGAAGTCTAGGCAGGCCATGTCCACAACCCCTCCCTGGTCTACTACTTTGGTCACCCAGTCAAAGAACTCAATTAGATTTGTTTGACATGACCTTCCTGCTGTGAACCCATGCTGTCTTGGGTCCTGTGCCCCACATGCCTCTAGGTACTCAACAATTCTTTCTTTCAGAAGCAATTCCATCACTTTGCCTACCACAGAGGTCAAACTGACAGGTCTGTAGTTTCCTGTATATGTCTTGCTCCCACTTTTGTGAAGGGGAATCACATCCACCTTCCTCCAGTCCTCAGGCACCACACCATCCTCCCATGATTTGTTAAAAAGGGTAGTCAGTGGTGTCACTAGTTCTCCCCTTGATTCTTTTAGAATTCTGGGGTGAATTCCATCAGGCCCCATTACTCTGTCTATCTTCAGTTTTAGGAGTTCTTTCAGAACTCTTTCTTCTGTGAAAGAACTGGGATGAACCCCTCTATCCAGAGTGCTTCTGTTAATTGGATTAGGTACCTCCCCTTCCCTCCTCCTCTTTTGTGAATGCTGAGCAGAAATATTCATTCAGTATCCCTGCTTTTTCACTGCCCCTCTCTGCCCTCACACCGTCCATTCTATTCAGCCTCACTAACCCTCCCTTTGTCTTTCTACGCTCCCTTATGTACCTATAAAAGGTTTTATCCCCCTTCTTAACCGAGTTGGCTATCTTTTCCTCAGTTTGGGCCTTTGCTATTCTGACTTCCCTGCCTGCTTCCTTCTGCCCTAACTGGTACAGTTCTGTCCTACTCCTTCTGTGTTTCCTTACACTTCCAGAATGCTATCTTTTTCTCCCTAATCTTCACCGCACCTCTCTTGAAAACCATAGTGGCTTTTTCTTTTGTTTTGATTTGTTTATTTGCTTCTCACAAAAGGCTTATTGCCTTCTACAATAGCAGTTTTGATGTTTCCCCATTGTTGCTCCACCCCTCTTTCTAGCCCGTTTGCTAGTGCTTTTCTAAGGCACTCTATCATCTTGCCTAAGTCAGTCCTCCTGAAGTCCAGTACCCTCACTTTTGTATGGCTCAACTCTGTAGCTGAGTTTATCATGAACCACACTGTTTGGTGGTCACTTGTTCCCAGATGACTACCCACTTCTATAGCTGAGATCCTCTCACTGTCCTTATTTGAGTATGAAGTCTAAGATTGCTCCCTCATGAGTGGGTTCCAAAGCTAGCTGTTTGTGGCATGCCCCCTGTAGAGCATCGAAAATGGCCCTCCTCTTGAATGTGGCTGCAGCAAAGGTGCTTCAGTTAACATCTGGCATATTCAGGTCCCCCATTAACAGTATCTCCCCCCTTTCTCTGTCATCCTAAGGATACCTTCTGTTCTATCCTTGTTCTTTCCCTTCCCCTGAGATAGGGGTCTTTATACAACCCCTGTGCGGATTTTGGTGCCATTTCCAGTCTCTAAGGTGACCCACAGTGCCTCCTCTCCTCCCTGTTTACTCTTTTGTTCCATTGCTTTTATCCCTTACCTTACATAGACAGCTACTCCTCCCCCTCCACCT
Source organism: Neoceratodus forsteri (assembly GCA_016271365.2). Lineage (NCBI taxonomy): Eukaryota > Metazoa > Chordata > Ceratodontiformes > Ceratodontidae > Neoceratodus > Neoceratodus forsteri. Next base: position 16,145,419 of record CM028129.1, on the reverse strand, counting down.
CTTCTCCCCTCCCTGTCTCTTCTGTAGGTTGTGTACCCTGTAATGTTAACATCCCAGTCATGGTTCTCTGTGTACCATTTTTCTGTGACTGTTACAATATCCAGGCATCCCTATTTCATCAAGACCACCAGTTCAGGGGGCTTGTTGCCCAGACTACAGGAATTGATACTCATTACCCTCCATTTTTTGATGGCCTTACCCCTTCTTGCCCCATTTCTGTCCTTATTGCCTTTGTCATTTTCTCCATTTGCCCCTGCCCTTCTCTCTATTGACCTCCCTATCTTGGTGTTTACCTCACTTACAACCCTGATTTTTTTGGGGGGGCTAGGATTTCCCTGCTCCTTTCCAGTTCCTCCCCCCCTTGGCTAGTTTAAATACTTGCCAGTGAAACATTTAAACCTATCTCCTAGGATCCTGGTTCCCCTCCTGTCCAGATGCAGGCCATTGTGCCAGTATAGGCCTGCATCACCCCATGTGGACCCCCAGTCCCAATGAAGCTAAACCCCTGAGCTCTGAACCAGTTTTGCAGCCACTGATTGAATCCCATGGTGTAGAGCACCCTAGTCTCACCCATGCCATAGACAGGCAGCACCTCTGAGAAGGTTACCGTGCTTGCTACTTGTCTAAGGCCCCTACCCAACTCCACAAACTCATCCTGCACTGCTCTGATCCCTTTCCCAGCCAGGTCATTTGTCCCTAAGTGGACAATGACATCCAGCTTCCTCCCTGTGCAGCTGCGTCAATGATCCTGGGGATTCTCTCCCTGTCTCTCCAAGCCATGGCACCAGGCAGGCACTTTACCTCCCTCTCCCCTTCCTCCCCCGTTCTACCTTCCTAACAATGGAGTCCCACACCAGGAGTGGTTTCTTTCCCCTGTGGGGTCCCATGCCACCCTCCTGTGGGTCTCCTTTGTGGAGGTTCCCAGCATCCCCCTTGGTCTCCACTGCAGATACCTCCATAGAGGAACCACATTTTGCCAGAATGGCATATGAATTGTGGAGAGGTACAACTGGGGGGGATGTGCCTCTGTTCCACCACCCTCACCCTCCCTGAGCCCACTGTGGGGTATAGGATAGGGATTTGCTGATCAATCTTCCAAATCCCGAAACACAAGCACCCCCTTCCTCCAGACACTAGCCCTCCCAGCCCCACAGTTAGGTAGGCCAAACGGGAGAGAGAGAGAGAGAGAGAGAGGGACAGAAACTGTACAGACTGGCCTGTAAAAGGAGAGAGACCCGACTTGTGGGCTTGCTGCAAGAGACCAAATAAAAAGACAGGCCTGCTACTGGAGATCAAATGTAACTAGATGTACATCTCTCCTTTAGTGGAGCCTGTCTATTTATACTGAGACCGGACAGGCAGGCCTCACTACTGGGTAGGGGGCTTAGAGACACTTAACAGACTGACCTGCAATGGAAGACAGAGTCCAGATATACAGGCTTGCAAAGAGGCGATACGGAACAAGCAGGCAGGGGGAAGAAGAGAGGGATGAAGACTGCACAGACTGACCTGCAACAGGAGAGAGACCCAAAATGCAGGCTTGCAGCAAGAGACAGACTGAACAGAAGATTAAGTGCAACGTGATAGACAGACTCCACTGCAGGAGAGAGAGAGAGAGTGTGTGTATATATATGTGTGTGTGTGTGTGTGTGTGTGTGTATATATATATATATATATATATATATATATATATATATATATATATATATATATATATATATATATATATATATATATATATACATATATATACACACATCACACATAGAATACATTCAGGGCCATAAGAAAAAATTCTGACAGAAATTAAGCAAGAAGAGGGAGGGAGAGAGACCATGAAGGCCCCACTATAGGAAATATAAAGCATACACTCACTGGTAGTCTAATGATTTCCCCTCCCTTACCCTGTAGGAATAATATTAAAACTATGTCAATCACACACTGCTAGTCTATTGGTTCCTTTTCCCAATCTCTGAGAGATAGCTGTGCAATGCCTTGGTAGTCCAGTGTCATCCCCCCCTCAGTTCGACCCCTAGCTCATCCTCATCCTCATCTGAGCGCAGAGCATTAGATGGTGGATGGGATGGACTCCCTCTCAACACCTTGTTCACCCACTGTGTGTGGAAGGCAGGGGCAGCATGCATGCATACCATAAAAACAGCTCAGTCCCTACCATCCAACCAGCTGCGGACTGTAGTTGTGTGAAGGGTCAGTCACCATACAATGTTCTGCCTACTGACATAAATGGGCTATACTAGAGTGTCAGGTTTCAGACACGGGGTGCTGGGCATTATAGGAGTGGGCCAGGGAAAGGAGTGGTGGGGTGTATGGATACCATAATGGGGAGCAGGTAAAGAGGGTGTTGCCACTGGACTGTCTGACATCCTCGGTGGCCAGGGAACAGGGATTGTTGGATGTCTTTCAAGATGCGTACCTAACTCAGCAGGTGGGGGAACCGACCAGGGAGCCACAGGTACTGGATGTGGTACTGGCAGACAGTGACCAGATTGAGGGCCTGGAGGTAAGGGACCCATTGGTGGGGAGTGACCATGCCACGGTCTGGTTCTGCCTGGACCTAGGAGGGGTAGAAGGCCGACAAAGACAGAAGTAACTGACTTCAGGGGGTGGATTTTAATGAAATGGGAAGGATCCTTAAGGAGCATTTGGATGTGATTGGGTCAGACATGGATGCTGATAGTAGGTGGGAAATCATCAGGAGAGGGGTGCAGGATGCTACCAGCACCTGTGCAAGAGTAAGATGAAAATTCAGTAGGGCCCGAAAACCCTGCTGGTGGACCAGGGAGGTCCAGGAGGTGGTGCGGGGAAAGAAGGAAGCCTATAGGCAATTCAAGTGCTCAAGGAGTGAAAGGGATATAGGGGAGTATGAGCTGATGGCTAGAAGGGCCACTAGGGTGGTGAGGGCGGCTAAGGCAAGGAAGGAGCAGAACCTGGCCAGGGAAATTAGGAGAGGGAACAAGGGGTCCTTTAAATACATTGGGGAAAAACAAAGGGTGAAGGGGCAGATTAGCAGGATTAAAATAGGGGAGAGATGGGCACAAGACCTGGGGGAGCAGGCTGAGGTACTAAATGAGTGCTTCACCTCAGTTTTCACCAAGGAAAATGGGGGTGCTGCATCATACATGGGAGGAGACAGTGATACTGAGGAGGGAGGGACCCTTACTGATCGGCAGGTCTGGGGAGAGGGGGAGGCATCACTGGCAGGAGGGGGGAAGGCTAAGCAAGGAGAAGAGGTAGCGGAGGTGGAAATCACAGCAGCGAGAGTGAGGGAAGCCCTCAGGTCCCTTAAGATGGAGAAAGCACCGGGGCCGGATAAATTACATCCCAGAGTGCTGAAGGAACTTGCGGATGTCCTGGCAGAGCTTTCACCATCTTTCTGAGGACAGGGTGGGTGCCCCAGGACTGGAAGGTGGTGCATATAGTGCCTATCCACAAGGGGAGATCAAGGGAGGTGGCAGGGAACTACAGACCTGTCAGCCAGACATTGGTGGTGGGCAAGGTGATGGAGGGCATTGTCAAGGAGAGGCTGGGGGGGGACCTGGAAAAGTCAGGGTGCCTGGATGATAGACAGCATTGATTCATCCTGGGGAAATCACGTCAGACAAACCTTGTGGAGTTCTATGACTGGGTGATGAGTGCCTTGGACCTAGGTAGACCAGTGGACATCCTCTTTCTAGACTTCAGCAAGGCATTTGACTCTGTTCCTCACGTGGGTCTGTTGGATAAGCTGGGAGAAATGGGAGTGGGAAACCAGATGATCAGATGGATAGGCAATTGGCTCCAGCACCGGACCCAGAGGGTCTTAGTTGGTGGGATAGTCTCATCCCCAAGGAGGGTCATTAGTGGGGTCCCACAGGGATCAGTCCTTGGGCCCCTCCTGTTCAATACCTACATCTCTGACATAAGGACAGGTATCAGGAGTGAGATGAGTCTCTTTGAGGGTAACTCAAAACTGGGGGCGGTGGTGGATGGGGAGGAGGGGAGGGTGGCCCTACAGGGGGACCTAGAGGTTCTGAAAAGATGGCCTAGAAAGTGGAAGCTGAGGTTCAATGCAGGGAAATGCAAGGTACTGCACCTGGGGGCCAGAAACCCGGGCCAAGTGTACACTCTGGGGGGGAAATGCTACAAGTCTCGATGGCTGAGAGGGACCTGGGGGGGTGGATGTCAAGATGAACAACTCAGAGACTTGTAGGAGGGCAGCAGCCAAGGCCAACAAGATGCTGGGATGCATCACTAGGGGGATCACCTCCAGAAGGAGGGAAGTGATACTCCTTCTGTTTAACTGTTTGGTGAGGCTGCACCTCGAGTACTGCATGCAGTTTTGAAGGCCACACTTAGAGGGACATTAAACTCCTGGAGATGGTCCAGAGGAGGGCAACCAAAATGATCTGGGGCTTGGGGGACAGGACCTATGGGGAGAGACTCGAAGAGCTAAATACTGTATGTACACATTGGAAGAGAGAAGGGATCCGGGGCACATGATAGAGGTCTTCAGGTACATGAAGGGGGTAAATAGGGGAGGAGCAGCCAGGGTGCTTTGAAGGAAGGAGGAGGGGGCAACTAGAGGGCATGGGTGGAAGCTGGAGGGGGGAAGATTCACTGAGAGGGTGATGGAGCCATGGAATGGGCTGCCCAGGGGGCTGGTGGAGGGGTTCAAGAGGGGATGGGACAGGTACAGGGGAAGGGTTCTGGAAGCAAAATCCAATGCAGCAAGAATATCTGGAACTGCGAAGGGAGAAGCCAGAGAAGGCGAGGGGGGCAGCAAGGTCAGCTCCCAGGGTGGGGGCTGACCAAACGTGCAAACACAAAAGACCATTAGGCCTGTTCTGCTGGCATTTTAGTATGTTAGTATGTCTGGGAACTGCACAATTCTACTACAGGGATTGGGGAGGAGACACTACACTGCCCTGAGGGTTTGTCGTAGTTTTAATATTTCTGATGAGATTGGGTGCCACTAAACTTTGCCTTCACAATCTTGAGAATGGGGCTAAGGCATGCCAACAACAAGGAATTACCTTCATAATCTCAGGATCTACAGAGGGTGTGGGAGGTCACTTGACTGCCAGGGAACTAAAATTAATAATCTTTGGGTGAGCGGCGGGAAGGAGACATGCCACTAGACTGGCAGGGAAATAAAGCAGGAAAGACTAGGTGGACATGCCACTTTAAAAAAAACAGAATTAAAACATATAACAGAGATTGAAAATTCATTTCAATCTCCAGTTAGGCTGCAGATGGCAATGCATGCACATTTATTCAGATCACATGCTCATGCAGATTTTAAAGCAGCTGTAACTGGTGCGACCACCCAATTACAGTCAACTCACATAAAATAAGTAAAATATAGGTACTTACCTGCCCTAGGGAGCCATGGGTAGGAGACCAAAGGGTGATGTACACTGTAACTGTCAAATTAAAGATAGAAAAGGGGTCACAAAAGATCTGGAGCTCTTTATGGGGGGGGGTCCAAAAGGGAGGAAGGGACAGGATAGACAATATACTTATCTGATGATGTTTAGGAACCCTCGTCCTGTCAGACTTGTAAAAAAATAAAATAGAAAAATAGGTTAGAATAATAAGCAATAAAAGAGCAAAAACCCAGTAAAGGGAGTGAGGTTTGGGGAAGGGGGCTCAGCTAAAACCCCTTCATCTACAGTGGTGGCTGAGTGGCCAGTATTTTATTTGGCTCAGTTGGGCTAGTGAAGACTAGTGGGGGCTAGTAACACTTCTGTAAAAATGAAAGTGGCATACCTCTCAAGAGTCACACTTTATGAGGTACACCCCTCATTTTACCCCTTAAGTGTCCTGTCCATTATGGAAAAGCTGCTGCCCACACAGAGAATGTGATGTAAATTAAGACTTCAAAGCAGAAACTCATCATATTGTAAGATGGTGAATCAAAAATAAACTTTGTACAAGTAAACACAATTCCCACGGTGCTCAGAGCTTGTATTTTCTGGGTTTGAGGAGGTGTCCCTCATTCTGAGGGTCTGATGTCCCTCATTTTAGTGACAAAAAGTTGAGAAGTATGGTGGCATTGTTGCTCTTGGGGGCTAGGAAATGCCAGGAGGGCAGGACAACAGTTCACAGCAGCCAGCTTATTTAGAATGTGCTTTTTAAAAACAACTTTTGCGGCATCACAGGTCCCTCGCACATGTCTCTGGACCTCGATTCGGTGATTCAGGGGTTCAGGAGCAGAGACAGAATATCCGTTTTGCCAGAGCGGTTTTAAAAGACATGCACTTCCTCACATCTGTGCTTCTCCGGCCTTCCCCTGTCAGATAAACACTGTGGGGGGTTGGGGGACTGAAGGTTTCAAATGGTAGCAGAGGACCTAGGCTGGTAATGAGCAGTGGGAGCCAAAATCACGAGTGTCCCCTGCTCACTGGAGAAGGCGATCCAACTTTCCCTCTATGCGGCCTGCTCCCATTCCACTGGTCCTCTATTTATATCAGTTAATAATGGAAGTGGTCAGCAGTACCACAGAGTTTCCAAAAGGTGGGTTATTTATGAAAAGTATTGGCCACTTGAGGAATTTAAACTTCCATGTCTAGTATTTAAATTCAAATCACCCCACTTTTCACATGGAAGTTTGCTTTTCAATTATTGGGGCTTGCTTCATTTCGAGTATTGTCAGTGTTTAGTGATGTAATAAAGGTATTTTGCCTAGTACTGACTTGTTTAAATCATGAAAAACATTTATTTTGGACTGTTACTGCAGTCTCATGTATTTTTTTTAAAAAGATTACACTTTCTTTTTTTAAACCAAAAAGTAGTTGCTTTATAAACTCACTGCTGGACTTGCACACTTCAGCAGAACACATGCCACAGACAGCACACACACACACACACACACACACACACACACAGATAAACTCAGCCCCTCTCACAACACAAACACATGGCCCCCCCTCCACCCAGTGCAATATGACACTGCATGCAAACTTAGCAGTCTGATACCATTTGTGTCGTGCATATACCAGCCATCCTGCAGCCTCTTAACTGGTTGCCCCTGTTGAAACTCTTGCCAGCTGCCCCCTTCCTAAACACAGACTGCTCCTGCAGACAGAAGCGGAGTTGCAATATGGATGAAATAGTGAAGCATTTTATGGAAGTAAACAGGGAAGTACATGGACCCCACAGCATGTGAGAAGGAAATATCCATAACTGCAGGTACCCAGTGAGTTTGACTTGGTTTAGAGGTTAGGGATTAAAAAGAGTTTATCGATGGTATTACTACCATTTAGATGGAAATACTACCAGGCAGAAGTAGTTCACAATAACTACTTCCAGTACAAAACATTATCTGGACCATTGGCTTGTTGTATTCTTTTGGTAACCACTTAAGGCTCACTAGGTACAGGCGCCTATTTTCAGAGGTGACCCAGAAGCACTGGGGACTTTGTCAGAGTCACACAGTGCTCAAGTGGAGGTTTTGGGAATCAAACACCAGTCTGCTAGATGTGTCAAGCTCATTCAAAGTTTGTTACTTATGAAAGCATGAACAAAACTAAATACATCAATTATAAAACACAAATGTAGCATTTTTCTAAACAGTCATTGAAACATTCTTCATTAAGTATGCTAACAAAGATAAATAAAGCTATTTGGTTTGAAAAAAAACTACATTCTAATCAAACGGTTTCTATGACTGATAACAAAAAACAAATGATGGTTAATTGCTACCCTACAGCATGGCTACCGGATAGATATACAGACAGCAAATACATTCTCAATTTGCTCATTCATCCAATCTACCTGCTGCTAATAATGAACTCCCCTTCCCCAGAAGAAACAACCTTAAAGTAACTAAATCAGTAAAAAATACCACAAATATTAGGTAATCTACATGCACAACATGCACTAGACACTTCAAGGAGTGGTTTGATTAAGCAATAATGCCCAACAGGGTGTGTGCTGTGCAGGGGCAACATCATGCGTCAGGTAGTTGGGCACAACGTCACAGGCTGAGTGCGTCCAATACCTGAGGCATGACGTTATCCCAGCACAACACACACCCTGAAGGGCATTATTGTTATTATACGATGGCTCATTCTTTTACAGAATAAAAAAAATTATTTAAAAAAATGTTTGTTAGTGTGGAAAAATATGTGTTCCTTAATATGCAAATAAAGCAACAACAAATACAAATCAGGCAGGAGGTTCACAGTGGGGCTGAGATTAGACCAGTGATGTTGTACTGGGATAACATCATGAGTCCAGTCACAGACTGACCAATCAGAAGCCAGGACTTTTTCTTGCCATTGTATAATTAAGCAATAATGCATGACAGGGTATGGTATATCGTGGGATATCGTCACGTCTCGGGTGGTTGGGCATGGGGCCGCGGGCGGTGCGTCAATGACCGGTGATATCCCGATATCTACCCTGGAGTGCATTATTATTATGAACAAGTAATGGTTTATAAATAAAAGATTAAAAAACACCCTTTAAACCTGTTAAAAAAGCTTTTTTGGTAGTGTAGGAATACATTTTAAAAAAATAGTTCTAGAAGACAGCAGGTGGCGCTGTTGTAGTTGGAGCTGACAGAAAATGTAATAGTATTGTGATGGTGTGACCTGTGAACTCTGCAACAGCATCTTTGTCTGCCCCCCCCCGCAGTAGATGATCGCGGTAGCGAGATTTTAAAGAGAAAATGAAGCCAATGACCAGTATCAGTAGATTAGGAAGCGTAATTTTTAAACCGTACTGCGTTGCTTAAACGGGTGGCCGTGCGTGCGCCTCTGAAAGAAGTGAGCGAGCGAGAAAAACTCACACAGTAGCGCTTTGTTGGAAAGAAGCGCGGGTTAACTTGTGGCGCTAAATTTCGGCAGCAGGATTACAGTGATGTTGGCAGGGAAATGAGATGGCAAGTGGATTTCTGTTTAATTTTTTTAAGACACTAGATCATTGTTTGTGGCAGCAGCTTGTGTTGTAAGTTCAGCGTGGCTGCCGTTGTCGTCGGAATGATTTTTTTTTTCTGCCGGTGAGAAGGCTGGTGACCGGAGGTTTTTCTGAAGCCGTGATGATGTAGCCCGATATCATCACGGCTTCGAAAACGTCTCTGCCAATCGGCTTTCTCCATTTACGATCGCCGGTTCATAATTCAGCAATAAGGCACAACAGGGTGTGATATATCATGGAATACCATCATGCCTCAGGTGGTTGGGCACAAGACTGCCGGCCGAGTGCATTCAACCACTCAAGAAGTGATGATAGCCCATGATATACCACACCCTGGAGTGACTTATTGCTATTATGAACTGGCTTAAAATGTTTTAGTTCATTTATTTAAAAAAAAGTTAACACTTTTTTTTTTTTTTACTACATTTGTGATGTGGAAGTATCTTAATTAAAAAGTCCAGTTTCTATTTTCCCCAGCAGGTGCTGCTGCTGCTACATGATGACTGTCAGTCTGTAAAGCTGCTACTCTGCCATGGTATGTGCTGTCTCTGTTGTCTGTGGTCTCCCCTCCTCCATAATTGCAGTACTGAGCGATGGAGTCAGAAGTGGTCAGGTTCAGTAAACCTAACAAAAATTAAACTGATGGGATCAGTAACACAAGATTTGGAAGCAACAACTGAGGATGAGTTCAGTAAGTGAATCAAGTGCTGCTGCTGCCATTTTGAAATGAGCGCGCCATTCAGTGTCTGAGAAACATACTGGCTGGGCACCATAAAGCACGGAACTCAAGTTTACACAACAGATAGTTTTTAAAAAAAAACTGGACATCTTGTAAGCCTTTGGAGGAGTGACTTACTTGCACCTGTCTAAACTGTGAGTTCACTGCTGCTGTGTTGTGTGAAAATCTACGGGCGGTTGATGTGGCAAGCATTTTGGTCGGAGGAGTTTGTTGACATAGCTCAGTGGGGAGGCTAGTAGCTGGAGGTTTTCTGAAGTCGTGATGATGTAGCCCGGTATCATCACGGCTTCAAAGAGCTCTTGACCAATCAGCTTCCTTCATTTGTGGGCACCAGATCATAACTGAAAATAAACTGTATTTTAAAGGCTTTTCAAAGGGTTGTAGCCACATGAGTTCATAGCAGAGACAATTTCTTCATAAAATATTGATAGTGCAACTTGCACATTTCAATTAAAAAACACTGAATTATAATTCCCTTATTGTATTTAACATTTCAGGGAGTTAAAATGATGCACTTTTCTATTTAAACATAAGCACTTACCTCATACATGTAAATTTTTTGCTGCTAGCAACAGCAAGTTTTTCTCCTACAAAATAGAGACCGAGTGCTCATGCAGTTGTTTTTTCAGTCTGGGCAGCAAACAGGAGGTGAGCTGGGAAATGTAGTTCAGGAACTGTGTAGCCTTCTGGAAAATGTAGGTCAGTAGACTTTTTAAAAGGGACACTTTTTTTTTTGTTTGTTTGTTTTTGCTCATATTATTTTTAGCCAAAACCCCACATTTTATGATTGCTTACCTTCTCTAAAATTCATTAATGTTGCTGGTTGTTTTATCTGCCTCCTTGTTTCGTAGAAGTTAAATGTATGGGAATGTACCAAGCGTTGTTTGACCGATTCAAAAATTACTTGGCTGACTGTAATCTTCATTTATGATTCAGTAGTCAAAATTGTATTTTTAAGAGCATTGGAGTTCTAGTTCTATTCCTCATTTAGTAATAATTTACTCTTTAACAAGTAGTCTGCTGAATATTCTTAGAATTAAGTATGCTTAATGGTTGTATTTTTGAATGATAAAGATGATTGAAAAGAACTAAAATTAGTCTTAAGACAAATTGACTGCTTTAATACATTTAGTATTAGACTTCAGTGAGGGCAGTCAGTCTGCAGTGTTCTGTCTTCTTACCAATGAAGACAAAAAGATCAATGTGTCACCAAGGTATTTTACTAAAAAGTTTGTACAAAACAAATTGTGTGCTGTGTTACTGTTAATTATTTATCTTGTATCTATAAATTACATGATGCATATCTATTTTTATTTCTTACAATAAAATTTGGGGGAGGGGTAACTTGTTTCATGCCACCTACGTAAAAACACACACACCATAAATGTATGCAGCAGTGGTCAGCCTGCTGGCACATCGGTAGCACAGCCATTTGTGACGCCGATGAACCCAGTTCAAGAATGAGCCCGAGTCAGAGGGCAAGCCAGGGGAGGAGGACTGAATACCTGAGAGGATGATCCCCTCTTTGAGAGAGTAGAACTGGCAGTCTCCAATGTGCTACTGTCCTCACCTTGTTGACTCTGCATTTCAGCCTGCACTTTCAAAGAATACGATGTTTCAGCTGTTACAGTTTACTAAAACATGCTTTTGCATTTTAATACTGTTTTCCAAGATTTACAGCACACTAAGGTATAGCCCTTCCAGAAGTGCTGTACAGAAGACTTTTGAAAACATTTGTCTCTTCCCCGTTACCCTCACAGCTGCTTTTATGACATCATGGTATGCTCACTAGAGGCTGTGAAAAGCAATTGGGTGATTAAGCATGGTAGAGCTGGATGTATTTTGAGAATCAGAGGAATCAATAATTGTTGCATTACCTACAGTATTTAGTAGACAGCAGGGACAAATGAAGAAAAAAAAAAACAAGACCATTAAAGCATATGGCTGGAGATGGCCTGGTGGCGCTGAATGCCAATTATCTTGCACTATGCAAGAGACCACCCAAAGGGAGGGAGGGATCTCTTCAACTTTATTTAAATTGCACCAGTAGGAGCACAGGGTAAGGGGACAGCCATATTCAAAATGCATTTAAATCATGCTGCAGCTTGGAACATAGTGCAGGGGTGGGCAACATTCAAATTGAGTAGCTCCAGAAGGTGGGGTAGGACATGCACTGAATTAGACAGTAAACAGGGGCCTCAGAAGGAGCAAAGGCGTGATAAAGAGAAGAAGGGCATGTATTCAGAAATATGCACCTGGGGGCCAGTTAGGGGAAGTAAACACCCAGATTATTAAGTAAGCATGCCCCAGGATGATAAAGGTGGCTATAGAAGCCAAGCTAAGGCTAGTGTTATAAAATTGCCGAATTTTGTAATTTAAATTGGACCAAGATGTCAGCTCCAGTCGACAGCAATACAGATCCAGCTGGCTTTGATAAATCACAACACAGTTTGAGCTCAGTTTTGCTGATTGGTACTCACTAAATCAGTAGCTGGATTGCTCCACTGGAAAATCTCTAAAGAAGGTCCTGGAAGGCCTCTGGGTTGAAACAGGCTGATGATCCCGCTGATTGTCTCTATGAACATCACGTTTGCTTCCCAGTTGGTTAGATACCAGGTTGAGCCCAAATGCGCACAGAAAAAAAGTCTGTTTTTACAGAATTAGAATGTTCACAGTCACCGAAATGATTCTCTTGCTACCAGCTCACACACCACTCACTCTCACCCTCTCAAATACTGGGCAGCACTCTGAAGCAGGCTAGGGGACAGAATTGATCGCAGTTGCACCAATCGCTCAACGCTATGAAATAAGCCTCTCTCTCACTCTCTCTCTCCTTGCTGCTCAATCCTTCTCCTTCCCTGCTGACCCCCCCCCGCAGCCTATGTTCATTCCCAAGCATGGGTCACCAACATGGCATGAGGTGTGGCATCCAGCGCCTCAACCCTTGCCACCACCGGTCCTGCCTGGCTTTTTGGTTTTACTTATTCCTCATGATGTGATAGAATGCCCTGCCCACTGAGCCAAAGTTTATACCCCACTGAGTGAACACAGGGAGGAAGAAGACAGAAAATTGACTTCTTGGAGGGGTCAAACAGTATGCAAGAAACAGCACTGATACACTGACGACCAGCTGGCAGATTTTAGTATTTACACACACACACACACACACACACACACACACTCACTCTCATAGATACATAGATACATAGACAGTGTCAGCAGATAAGGGCCTATGGCCCACCCAGTCTGCCCATTTGAGCTTATAAGTTCAGTTTGTTTTCCTAGAAGTCTGTTTCCCCTTACCCCTGACCTCTAGAATTCCTTTATGTCTATCCCATGCATTCTTAAATCCGTGATTGTTTCAGCCCCACCACTTCCTCTGGCAGGGTGTTCCACTTGTCCACCACCCATTCTGTGAAGAAATTCTTCTCATGTTTCCTCTGAATCATCCTCCTCCAACTTCATCCCATGCCTCTAGTCCTGGAACACCTTTTCGCTTAAAAATAGTGTTTTCCTGCACCCTGTTTCTCCCTGTAAGATACTTGTATGCCTCTATCATATCCCCTCTCTCCCTCCTCTCCTCCAGGGAGTACATGTTCAGTTCCTTCAACCTGTCTTCATAGGACTTGTGATGCAATCCGTGCACCATCTTTGTTGCCCTCCTCTGAACCTTCTCTACCCTGTCTATGTCCTTACGTAGGTATGGTCTCCAGAACTGTACACTGTACTCCAGGTGGGGCCTCACTAGTGTCTTGTATAGTGGAATTATGACCTTCCTTTTCCTGCTGGTGATGCCTCTGCCTATACATCCCAGCATCCTATTTGCTTTACCTGATGCCTTGTCACACTGTTTCCCTACCTTGAGGTCATCAGAAATGACAACCCCAAGATCCCTTTCCTGCTTGGTGCATGCTATATCCTCACCCCCCAACTGATATATTGTGCCAGGGTTTTTGTGCCCCATATGCATTATCTTGCACTTCTTTGCATTGAATTTCAACTGCCAAACCCTTGACCATTCTTCAAGTTTCTGCAGGTCCTTCTCATTCTGTCTACACCCTCTGGTGTGTCTACTCTGTTACAGAGCTTTTGTGTCATCAGCGAACAGTGAAATTCTGCCTTCTAGATCCTGTGCAATGTCACTGATGAAGATGTTGAATAGGACCGGTCCCAGCACTGATCCCTGTGGTACCCCACTGGTCACTCTTCCGTCTGTGGAGTGACAGCCATTTACCACTACCCTCTGGGTCCTGCCACCCAGCCAGTTACCTACCCACCACACTACTGTCCTGCCCACACCCATATTCCCCAGTCTATGTAATAGTCTTCTATGTGGCACAGTGTCAAAGGCCTTGCTGAAGTCCAGATAGGCCATGTCCACTGCCCTCCCCTGATCCACCTCCCTAGTCACCCAGTCAAAAAATTCAATGAGGTTGGTCTGACATGACCTCCCCCTGGTGAAACCATGCTGCCTTGGGTCCTGTAGTCCATTGACACCAGATGTTCCACCAATCTCTCCTTCAGTAGTGCTTCCATGATCTTTCCCACTACCGAGGTGAGGCTGACTGGTCTGTAGTTCCCTGCTTCCTCTTTGTTCCCACTTTTGTATAAGGGGACTACATCTGCTGTCCTCCAGTCTTTGGGTACCTCCCCTGTTTCCAGTGATTGGCTAAACAGGATAGCCAGAGGTTCAGCCACCACCTCTCTTAGTTCTTTAAGGACCCTGGGGTGCACCCCATCTGGCCCCATTGCTTTGTCAACTCTTATTACTTCCAGTTCCTTCAGGACCCTTTCTCGTGTAAAGGGACTTGTGTCCATTTCTGCACCATTCTCACCCCTTGTACTCCCTTCAGACCCATTACCCCCCTCTTCCTCAGTAAAGACTGAGCAGAAATACCTGTTCAATATGTCAGCTTTACTGTTGTCATCCTCCATGTGACTTCCATCCTCCCCCTTCAGTCTCATTATCCCTCCCTTTGTCTTTCTTTTTTCACTTATGTACCTGTAAAAGGTTTTGTCCCCTTTAACCACTGATTTTGCAATGTGTTCTTCTGTCTGAGCTTTGGCTTCCCTTGCTGACTTCCCTGCCTCCCTTTGTTTAGCCTGGTACTTCTCCCTATCCCCTTCTGCCTGTGTCTTTTTGTATTGCCTGAATGCTATCTTTTTGGCTTTCACTTTCTTTGCTACCTCTTTGGAAAACCATAATGGTCTCCTCTTCCTTTTCCTCTTGCTAACCTGCTTAATGCATAATCATGTTGTTCTTATAATCCCCATTTTAAATACTGCCCACTGTTCCTCAACCCCTGATTCCTGTCCCATTCCCCTTAATGCCTTTTTTAAGTATCTCCCCATTTTCCCAAAGTCTGCTCCCCTAAAATCCAGGATAAGTGTTTTTGTGTGGCTTGGTTCTGCTCTTTCTGTGATTTCAAACCACAATGACTGGTGGTCACTGTTACCCAGGTGCTCCCCCACTGTTACCCCCATCACACTGTCCCTGTTTGTGAGCACAAGGTCCAGTAGTGCCTTCTGCCGAGTTGGTTCCATGACCAGTTGCTTGAGGAAGGCACCCTGAAGGGAGTCCCGGATAAATCTGCTCCTAGTTGATGCTGCTGCTGTTGGTATGCTCCAGTCCACGTCTGGAATATTGAAGTCTCCAACCAGTACTACCTCACCCTTGTCTGCCATCCTTTGGATGGCTAGCATCAGCTCCCTATCTGTTTCTTCCTCCTGGGCTGGTGGTCTATAGACCACACCTGTGCGGATGGCTGGCCCCATTTTCCTTTCCAGCTTTACCCACAGTATCTCTCCCCCATTTTGTTCCTCCTGGATCTCTGTGGCCCTTATGTCATTTTTCACATACAGTGCCACTCCTCCTCCCTTCCTGCCTGCTCTGTCTCTTCTGAATATGTTGTAGCCAGGTATGGCCATCTCCCAGTCATGGTTATCATTACACCAGGTTTCAGTGATGGCCACAATGTCCAGGTCTGACTGTACCATGACAGCCTCCAGATCTTCCATCTTGTTGCTAAGGCTCCTGGCATTTGCACACATGGCTTTCCATGATTTGACCTCCCTAGACTGCTTCACTGTTCTACTCCAGCCCCTTCCTTGGTTGTCATTTATCCCTGGTTCTCCTTGCTGTCTGCCCTTCTGCTGAATTTTGCCCCTTTTCTGCTTATCCACCTTATGGACACTAATCTTCATCTTTTGCACACTGCTTTGCAGAGATAGCCACTCCTCTGGTTCACTGGTTCCACTGCTAGCTGTGGGGGGTGAGCAAGTAGGTACCCTCCTTGCTGGCCTGCCACCCCCCTTTGCTAGTTTAAATGCTTGTCAATGTAGCATTTAAACTTATCATTGAGGCTTGACTCCTCCAGGATGGATGCAGGCCGGCCAGGCTTGAACAAACCTCCATCCCTCCAGATGGGTCCCCAGTCACCAATGAATCCAAACCCTTCCTCACAGCACCAGTTCTTCAACCATGAGTTAAAGTTCTAATGCATGCACTCCTATGCTCTCCTTGCCTCTCACAGGTAGTACTTCTGAGAAAGTGACAGAAGTAGCTACTTGCTTGAGACCCTCCCAGTTTTCTAAACTCTTCCTGAACTTCCTTTGGCTCCCCATTTTCCAAGTCATTAGTACCTAGGTGGATAATGACATCCAGCTCACCCTCCGTCTTACCTTCCAGTGATCCCCAGTATCTTCCTTCCATCCCTCCATGCCGTGGCACCTGGTAGGCACCTCACCTCCCTGTCCTCCCTCCTGTGTTCCTAGCTGGATCCTCTTATGATGGAGTCCCCACCAGGATTCCTTCCTCCTCCTCTGGGGTCCACTGCTTTCCCCACTGAGGTCACCTCCTTGGCTAACCTCCACATCCTTTCCTTCCACTTCTCTGGGTACCTCTATTTGGTTGCCCTCATTTGCCAGTGTGGCATATGAGTTCTTGAGAGGAATAGGATCTGGGATGTGCCTCTGCCTGACTGCTCTAACCCTCCCTGAGCCCACTGTCATCCAAGTGCTCCTCGTTCTCGGCATCCTTTGAGGCAGCTGCATTGGACTGGGTTGTCCCTGGATAGGGGTGATGGTACTCCTGACCCAGTTTACTTCCACTCTGAGTCTGGTTACACACACACAAACACACATACTCACATACAAACATGCACACACACTCACACGCACTCACAGATACACACACTCACACTCACACATGCACACACACACACACACACACACACACACACCACACTCACACTCACACACACACACACACACACATGCACTCACGCACACATACATACACACACAAACATGCGCACACACACACACTCACATACAAACATGCACATGCACTCACACATACACACTCACACAAACATAATTTATATCTGGATCACCCCAGAACTCTTACAACAGTTCAAAATGCATGACAACCTCTGGCATCATGCCACTGCCTCCGGTTTGCTAAGCGATAGGCAGACCTATAATGCTGCCCTTAAAACAGTGCATCTTGTGGCTGGATGTGAAGTACTCATGGCAGAAGGCCTGTATACTGAAAGACACAACAATGTAGCAAGACTGATCCACTGGAAACTGTGCAAACACTATAACATACAAGTAGCAGAGAGACACTGGAAACATGAACCACAAAGAATCACAGAGAATGAAGAAGTAATGATCACATGGGATCACCCAATACCAACAGCCAAGAAAGTGGAAGCAAGAAAACCTGATATTATAATACAAGAAAAGAGAACAAAGGTAGCATTACTGATTGAAATAGCCACCCCCTAGTGACTACAGTGTGCTGTGTACAGAGAGACACAAAATCATGAAATACCAAGATATGCTGTCAGAAACCAAACGGATGTGGAATAAGGACACACAGATTGTTCCAGTAGTGCTTGGAGCAATGGGACTAATCAAAAAGAACTTTCAGGCACATTTAAATATGATACCAATACTTGTGACACCTTATGAACTTCAAAAGGAAGATATTTTGGGGACATTGCGTGTGCTGAGAAGAGCGCTCTCAGCAAACATCAAAGATTAATACAGTACTAATTTCTTGAGTTTTGAATATGCCCTGGCTAAAGAATGGGGTCCATTCTTGCCACGGTATTAGAAATCCCTAAACATTTGGAGACACTAAACCCTGCCCTTAAAACTATCGGGAAGGTGTCTAGGGTCAGGACCACCCTGGCCCAGCGATCCTTCCCCTTAAGAGCTTCATTCTGGTACAATGCCATCCCACCAGCTGTTACCTCAGTCACCAATCGAGGTCCTTTTAAAGCTGCCTTAAGGGCCCATATCCTCTCCTCATGTCAATGCCAGTGTAATCGGTAACCTGTGGATCCTGCACCATGTCGCTTGGCCATACACCTGCCCTTGGCCAGGCAGTGGAGAGCCTTCACTATTTCTAGCCTACAGGCTTCTCACCTCCCTTGGTTACCATATAGTAGCAATGGACTATGAATGAATTGTATTTTGTGTAAGATAAGTCCTCCCTGAGGTGGCTTACTACCAACTCATATCATACATTGCTTTAGTTACCAATTGTATAGGTCTTAACCACTCATTAGGTAAATATACCACTAGCTCTGCCCTGTTTTAGCAACCAAATGTATAGGCATTAACCCGTGCTCATTGTATACATACTCTGTATGATTTCTTACCCACATTTATTCTATGTATGTACTGTATGAATGTCTATGTTTTATTATGATGTGGAGCCTTTGGAAATGAGTCTATGACT
The DNA here is from genome assembly GCA_016271365.2 of Neoceratodus forsteri. Taxonomy (NCBI): domain Eukaryota; kingdom Metazoa; phylum Chordata; order Ceratodontiformes; family Ceratodontidae; genus Neoceratodus; species Neoceratodus forsteri. The sequence goes on along the minus strand of CM028129.1, from coordinate 16,127,006 downwards.
CAAAGGGTTATAATTCCGATTTCTGAAATAAATAACATACTAACATATTATTTGCCAGCAGATTAGGCCTTATGGTCTATCGAGTCTACTTGAACCTCAGATCCCTAGTTGGGTGCTGAGGCCCCCCCCTTGTGTTCCAGAAACCCCTATCATCCATCCCCACCCCCCTGGGACAGGCCATCATCTGATACATCCACTTTCTGTGCCTCTCCCACCCTCTCTTGAAGTCCTGCACTGTGGATCTCTGAACCAGCTCACCAGGCAGTGCATTCCAAGGGTCCACCACTCTCTCAGTGAAAAAACTCCTCCTCTCTTCCCCCCTCACCGTTCCACCTTCCAACTTCAAACCATGCCCTCTGGTGATACCTCCCTACTTTAGTCTAAAGATCCCCCATGTTTACCCTATTTATTCCCTTGAGGTACTTGAAGACCTCAATCATGTCCCCCTGTCTCTCCTCTCCTCTCCTCCAATGAAAACAGGCAGAGCTCCTCTAGTCTGTCCTCATACGTCAAATCCCCTAGTCCTCATATTATCTTAGTTGCCCTCCTCTGTACCCTCTCCAGGAGCTGTATGTCCCTCTTCAAGTGTGGTCTCCAGTACTGTACACAGTACTCAAGGTGTGGTCTAACCAGTCCATTGTACAGTGGCAGAATCACTTCCTTGCTCCTAGAGGTGATCCCCCTTACGATGCATCCCAACATCCTGTTTGCCTCACTAGCCGTTCTCCTGCACTGCTCAGAGTTATTCATACATGCACCCATCATGACCCTTAGGTCTTTTTCTTCTATTGAGGCCTCCAGCACCTCCCCTCCCAGGTTGTACCTGTGTTTAGGGTTTCCCTGCCAAAGATGTAACACCTTGCACTTGGTAGTATTGAAATTTAATTTCCATGTGTGAGCCCAACTTTCCAGGGTGTCCAGGTCCCCTTGCAGGGCCAACCTCCCCTCTTCTCCATCAACTACTGCTCCCATCTTGGAGTCATCAGTGAAGAGACTCATTTCACACCCTATACCCTCCCTCATGTCCGATATGTATGCATTAAATAGGATCGGACCCAGGACCGAGCCCTGCGGTAACCTACTACCAACCTCTCTAGGGTCCGAGAGCTCCCCACCGACCACTACTCTCTGGGTGCATCCAGCTAGCCAGTCTTCAATCCATCTGACCATCAAAGGGCCTACTCTCAACCCCATCAGTTTCTCCACCAGACCATTGTGGGGGACAGAGTCAAACACCTTGCTGAAGTCCAAGAATAATACCTCCACAGGCTTTCCCCTGTCCAGTTCTGATGTTACCCATTCGTAGAACTCAACAAGATTGGTTTGACATGATCTACCTGGCACAAACCCATGCTGCCGACTATCCAGACCTCCCATCTCCTCCAAGTACACCCTCAATCGCTCCTTTAGTATACTCTCCATTAATTTTCCCACCACCGAGGTCAAACGGATTGGTCTATAGTAACCTGGTACTTCCCTCGACCCCCACTTTGTGGATTGGCAATATATGTGCCTCTCGCCAATCCCTAGGTACCCTCCCTGTCTCAAGTGACTTGTTGAAGAGCTCCACCAGGGATGCAGCCAGTATGTCCGCCAATTCCCATAGTATTCTCGGATGAATGCCATCTGGCTTACCACACCCTTTTGGTGGAGATAGCATCATCCGTTCCCTCCACCTTACTGGCCTTTTTATCCTTAACCTGATGTGACACCCCTGGGGCACCTCTCCCTCCTTCTTGCTCCATTTCTGTTGCTCCCCTGATCCCACTCACTACCGCTTCTATACCCATCGTGCCTTGCTTTGTAGATATCCCACCCTCCCTAGTGAACACAGAGGCAAAGTACTCATTAAATACCGCTGCCTGGTCCCTCACCTCTTCCACCCACCATCCTTCTGATCTCAATCTGCTGAGATGGCCCTTAGTTTTTCTCTGCTCCCCAATGTACCAGAAGAACCCCTTTTCCCCTCCATGTGTCCCCTGTGCCAGCAGCTGCTCTTTACTAGACTTTCCCCCCTCACCATCCGGGTGACTTTTCTAGATGCAAAATGGTACATTTCCTTATCCCTATCCCCTCTTGTTTTATATTTTTTGTAGGCCACCTTTTTTTCTCTGACCACTACCTGAACCTCACTGGACCACCAGCATGGTTTATGTGACCTTGCTCCCTTATGTTTCACCTTAGCACGGGTCCTGACTGCCTTAAGAAGTCCCCATTTTATGACTTCCATCTCCTTTCCACATTTGTCATTGATGTAATCCCCTTCAAGTGATCCTTGAGAATACTTCCCATGCCCACAAAGTCTGCCCCCCTAAAGTCCACTGCCAGTGTCCTAGATCCCCTCCATGCTTATTTGAAACCAGACAGTATTGTGATCACTCCCAGTCAGGGGATCCTCTACAACCAGGTCCCTTACCAGATCCCCATCTGCCAGAACCATGTCCAGGACATGCCCCTCCCTTGTGGGCTCCATCACATGCTGTGTTAAATAAATAAAATAAAAATTTTACACACCATCTATGTTAAGGGTGATGTTGCAGAGACTTTTGGTTCTGGCGGTGAGTAGATGGAAGCTTGCCCTACCTTCAGCAGACCCATCTTCCTTGTCACTGGGTCATCCTCCCTTACCCTGTGCCAGCCCCATCTGCTGACCTTCCTTGCATTTGAACCCCCTCCCACCCACAGACTAGCCTTGTCCCTTCCTCCAGTATTGCTGTGCCCCTCATGGAAAAGGTGCTGTCACACGTGCTGTGAGCATTCAGCTAGTTTTCAGCTGTGGGATTCCAGCTGCAGGGAGGGTGGGGAGTAACAGATACATAGATACATAGACAGTGTCGGCAGATAAGGGCCTATGGCCCACCTAGTCTGCCCATTTGAGCTTGTAAGTTCAGTTTGTTTTCCTAGAAGTCTATTTCCCCTTACCCCTGACCTCTAGAATTCCTTTATGTCTATCCCATGCATTCTTAAATCCCGTGATTGTTTCAGCCCCACCACTTCCTCTGGCAGGGTGTTCGACTTATCCACCACCGTTCTGTGAAAGAAATTCTTTCTCATGTTTCCTCTGAATCGTCCTCCTCCAACTTCATCCCATGCCCTCTAGTCCTGAAACATCTTTTCGCTTAAAAATAGTGTTTTCTGCACCCTGTTCCTCCCTGTAAGATACTTGTATGTTTCTATCATATCCTCTCTCCCTCCTCTCCTCCAGAGAGTACATGTTCAGTTCCTTCAACCTGACTTCATAGGACTTGTGATGCAATCCATGCACCATCTTTGTTGCCCTCCTCTGAACCTTCTCTCACCCTGTCTATGTCCTTACGAGGTATGGTCTCCAGAACTGTACACTGTACTCCAGGTGGGGCCTCACTAGTGTCTTGTATAGCGGAATTATGACCTCCTTTTCCTGCTGGTGATGCCCTGCCTATACATCCCAGCATCCTATTTGCTTTACCTGCTGCCTTGTCACACTGTTTCCCTACCTTGAGGTCACTCAGAGATGACAACCCCATGATCCCTTTCCTGCTTGGTGCATGCTATATCCTCACACCCCAACTGATATATTGTGCCAGGGTTTTTGTGCCCCATATGTATTATCTTGCACTTCTTTGCATTGAATTTCAACTGCCAAACCCTTGACCATTCTTCAAGTTTCTGCAGGTCCCTACTCATTCTGTCTACACCCTCTGGTGTGTCTACTCTGTTACAGAGTTTTGTGTCATCAGCGAACAGTGAAATTCTGCCTTCTAGATCCTGTGCAATGTCACTGATGAAGATGTTGAATAGGACCGGTCCCAGCACTGATCCCTGTGGTACCCCACTGTCACTCTTCCCTCTGTGGGTGACAGCCATTTACCACCACCCTCTGTGTCCTGCCACCCAGTCAGTTACCTACCCACCACACTACTGTCCTGCCCACCCCATATTCCCCAGTTTGTGTAATAGTCTTCTATGTGGCACAGTGTTAAAGGCCTTGCTGAAGTCCAGATAGGCCATGTCCACTGCCCTCCCCTGATCCACCTCCTAGTCACCCAGTCAAAAATTCAATGAGGTTGGTCTGACACGGCCTCCCCTGGTGAAACCATGCTGCCTTGGGTCCTGTGGTCCATTGACAACCAGATGTTCCACCAATCTCTCCTTGTAGTGCTTCCATGATCTTTCCCACTACCGAGGTGAGGCTGACTGGTCTGTAGTTCCTTGCTTCCTCTTTGTTCCCACTTTTGTATAAGGGGACTACATCTGCTGTCCTCCAGTCTTTGGGTACCTCCCCTGTTTCCAGTGATTGGCTGAACAGGATAGCCAGAGGTTCAGCCACAACCTCTCTTAGTTCTTTAAGGACCCTGGGGTGCACCCCATCTGGCCCCATTGCTTTATCCGCTCTTATTACTTCCAGTTCCTTCAGGACCCTTTCTCTTGTAAAGGGACTTGTGTCCATTTCTGCACCATTCTCACCCCTTGTACTCCCTTCAGACCCATTACCCCCCTCTTCCTTAGTAAAGACTGAGCAGAAATACCTGTTCAATATGTCAGCTTTACTGTTGTCATCCTCCACACAGCTCCCATCCTCCCTCTTCAGTCTCACTATCCCTCCCTTTGTCTTTCTTTTTTCACTTTTGTACCTGTAAAATGTTTTGTCCCCTTTACCCACTAATTTTGCTGTGTGTTCTTCTGTCTGAGCTTTGGCTTCCCTTACTGACTTCCCTGCCTCCCTTTGTTTCTCCTGGTACTTCTCCCTATCCCCTTCTGCCTGTGTCTTTTTGTATTACCTGAATGCAATCTTTTTGGCTTTCACTTTCTTTGCTACCTCTTTGGAAAACCATAATGGTCTCTTCTTCCTTTTCCTCTTGCTAACCTGCGTAATGCATAATTCTGTTGTTCTTATAATCCCCATTTTAAATACTGCCCACCGTTCCTCAACCCTGATTCCTGTCCCATTCCCTTAATGCCTCTTTCAAGTATCTCCCCATTTTCCCAAAGTCTGCCCCCTAAAATCCAGGATACGTGTTTTTGTGTGATTTGGTTGCTCTTTCTGTGATTTCAAACCACAATGACTGGTGGTCACTGTTACCCAGGTGCTCCCCACTGTTACCCCATCACACTGTCCCTGTTTGTGAGCACAAGGTCCAGTATTGCCTTCTGCGAGTTGGTTCCATGACCAGTTGCTTGAGGAAGGCACCCTGAAGGAGTCCAGGATAAATCTGCTCTAGTTGATGCTGCTGCTGGGATGCTCCAGTCCACATCTGGTATATTGAAGTCTCCAACCAGTACTACCTCACCCTTGTCTGCCATCCTTTGGATGGCTAGCATCAACTCCCTATCTGTTTCTTCCTCCTGGGCTGGTGGTCTATAGACCACACCTGTGGATAGCTGGCCCCATTTTCCTTTCCAGCTAACCCACAGTATCTCTCCCCATTTTGTTCCTCCTGGATCTGTGTTGCCCTTATGTCATTTTTCACATACAGTGCCACCTCCTCCCTTCCTGCCTGCTCTGTCTCTTCTGAATATGTTGTAGCCAGGTATGGCCATCTCCCAGTCATGGTTATCATTACACCAGGTTTCAGTGATGGCCACAATGTCCAGGTCTGACTGTACCATGACAGCCTCCAGATCTTCCATCTTGTTGCTAAGGCTCCTGGCATTTGCACACATGGCTTTCCATGATTTGACCTCCTAGACTGCTTCACTGTTCTACTTCAGCCCTTCCTTGGTTGTCATTTATCCCTGGTTCTCCTTGCTGTCTGCCCTTCTGCTGAATTTTGCCCTTTCTGCTTATCCACCTTTGGACACTAATCTCCATCTTTTGCACACTGCTTTGCAGAGATAGCCACTCCTCTGGTTCACTGGTTCCACTGCTAGCTGTGGGGTGAGCAAGTAGGTACCGTCCTTGCTGGCCTGCCACCCCCCTTTGCTAGTTTAAATGCGTGTCAATGTAGCATTTAAACTTATCATTGAGTGCTTGGATTCCCCTCCAGGATGGATGCAGGCCGTCAGGCTTGAACAAACCTCCATCCCTCAAGGTGGGTCCCAGTAACCAATAGTCAAACCCTTCCTCACAGCACCAGTTCTTCAACCATGAGTTAAAGTTCCTGGTGCATGCACTCCTATGCTCTCCCTTGCCTCTCACAGGTAGTACTTCTGAGAAAGTGACAGAAGTAGCTACTTGCTTGAGACCCCTCCCCAGTTTCCTAAACTCTTCCTGAACTTCCTTTGGCTCCCCATTTGCCAAGTCATTAGTACCTAGGTGGATAATGACATCCAGCTCACCCTCCCGTCTTGCCTTCCCAGTGATCCCCAGTATCTTCCTTCCATCCCTTCATGCCGTGGCACCTGGTAGGCACCTCACCTCCCTGTCCTCCCCCTTCTGTGTTCCTAGCTGGATCCCTCTTATGATGGCAGAAGGGCCATATCAGGAGGGGGCTGACCATATACCATTCCACTGTCCCTCATGAGGCTACATTCATGGCACCCACTCTTAGTGCACAGTAACATGTCAGTTCATCCCAATCTATCTGCTCCATCAGAACTCATGCTGTATTATTTGCTCCGGTGTTAATCAACCCTCCGCACAAATCATTCCCTGACAATTCATCCCCAGTATAAATTTAATATATTAAACTCCGGGGGGCATGCAATTTGGGAACAAATTGGTTAGGGAGCAAATTGACGCTGGAACCAATAGTACAGAGCCAGTTATCGCAGAGCAGATTACTGTAACTGGGAAGACTTGACAGGTAACTTCAGTGGATTCCCGCTATAACAGATACCGGCTCACCATTATGACTCAAATTCCCCACCTCCTAATCAAGTAACTAAATCATGGGTACTGGTCCAGGTGAGGAAACTTCTTCGTAGATTTTGATTCTGGATTGAAGGGAGTACCTGTAAAACAAGGTTACACAGGAGTCACACAGGATCCATAGTTCTTATGGCAAAGTACAGATAAGACCATAGTAAACAAAAATGTACTTATCAGATAAGTACAGGTCAAAGTCCAGTTAGTCCTATGGCAATAAATGGCAGAATATGTTTGATACTTAAATTGCCATTAATTGGTGAACATGTATTTTTTAATGTCCATTAATGTATTGGCACACCATAACCACAATTTTTAATGGTAATGAAGAGCTCATTTGGACAGTTTTAAGACCATTAATGTACTGGCATAGCATGAACATAATTTTCATGGTAATAAAAAGCTCATTGCTTAGTTTTAATGGTTATTAAACATGCCATTAAAATAGCCAGATACAAAATGTAAGGGGCGCACCACACACATTACATATTCCATAGATGCCCGACATGGTTAATTAATGGCGTGGATGAGTACATGAATGGTTTGCACCCATGAAACATCAGCAAGCAATGGAAATGTAATGGGAATAACATGGGTCATTAAAAGGTGATACCAAATGTAATGAGAATAACATGGGTCATTAAAAAGGGTGATACCAAATGTAATGGGAATAACGTGGGTCACTAAAAGGTGATACCAAATGTAATGGGAATAACATGGGTCACTAAAAGGTGATACCAAATGTAATGGGAATAACATGGGTCACTAAAAGGTGATACCAAATGTAATGGGAATAACATGGGTCACTAAAAGGTGATACCAAATGTAATGGGAATAACATGGGTCATTAAAAGGTGATACCAAATGTAATGGGAATAACATGGGTCATTAAAAAAGGTGATACAAAATTTAATAGTGAAAATTACTGGGTTCACATCAAAATTATGGAAAATTAATGGAATTTAATGGAATTTTAATGAATTTGAATGCAGTAGTGATTGTGAATCTCTATGTTAGGAGCCAGACTTTCTTCATAATGAATGATTTACTTCAAACAAACTAAATTTTGAAGGACATTGTCCTATTAAGGGATATAAAAGCAATTTCGACTGCTTCTGCAGTTCTTCTGCTTACCTAATCCGCTTCATGCATTGGTCCAGTGCAGCAAGAACTAATTCTATTTGGTGTGTTACTTCTTCGCATAGAAACTTGCTGGAAATTATGGACGCAGAAATCCTGTTCTCTATTTATAATATGCATGCATGCAGAACAACTAAGGCAATTAAGACCCTGTTTCCCAGCAGGACTTTCACTAAATGTTGAACTGCATATTTTATTATTTTAGTAGCTACCTCAGACTCCCCCTCCCTCCCATGCTGGGATCTGAAACCGAATGCATTTGTTTTTCTTATTTAAATAAACACTGGATTGCACTGCATACCTGAATATGACCTCTAGTCTGCTCCAGGTGTCTGTTCTGTGTTGCATCTCTGCTCAGTCACAACCGCTGCTGCAGTTCCACTTTCCCAAACACCAGCAACAGCCAATGCACTAATAAGATGGAGCCAGAAAGCAGTTTTCATTCACTCATTTATTTACATTTTATTATTATTATTATTTATTAAATAAAACCCAGAAAGAGAATCCCCACCAGCAGTACCTTCCAACTGGCACCAATGGCTGCCTGCCATTTTTAATCCTCGGTGCACCAAAAATGGCGCTGACCCATTGGGGACCCTTTAGCCAGAAGTCCCACCTTCTGAGTCCACAGATTTGCTGCTGGGTTGGGAGATCTTTGTCAATCATTCCCTGCCAATTTATCAGGCAAACAGAAAACATGCGATGTTAGGTACGAAACTCGAAAAAAAGACAAGTTTCAATATACATGCCAGAGAGCAGCATGAACATGTCTGTCTACATTTGTTATTCCCTCTCAACATCAGATCAGAGCCACAGAGTGCCTACAGAATAGCATGGTGTTGCTGAAAACCACATGTATATTCTTTTATTTTTGTATTTATTATTACAGTATCAGAATTGCAACCCTTTGAGGCAAAGACTCATCGTCATACACAGAATAGGATGGGGCAGGAGAAACATACAGCGAGTGGAAAACAGACAGCAGTGCAGGAACAGTAGCATGGCAATAATATTTACAATAATAATTTGGACAATTAAATACAGGTGGAGTGGGCCACATAAGCGAGAGAAGGCCCCTTCTTACAAGAGGCAGGCCTAAAAATGATGGTAGCTAAGCAAGAAAGGAGTGATTATTGGGCATGTATATATTTTGAAGACATTACTTACAGTAGAGATAGACAGCAGGAGTGTGGCGCAGAACTCAAAATTGCAGGTACAGGCCTATACATGATTGTAGCTCAGCAATCGATATATAAATAGGGTGGTGGAGTGGGTCAGGTGGTTGGATCAGAACCAGTAGGGATGCAGTTGTTTGCAATTGCAGTGATGGGAGCTGAGAAGGTGGCTATGCAGGGATAATTTGAACAGTCTAATTCTGACCTCAGACAAGATACCAGGATGGAGGGTGTTGAATCAGGAGTGTGCCCTGTTGGGAAAGGACCTCTGAGTGAGGGTTGTCCTAATCCTAGGGACTAGGAGTGTGGACAGGAGGGGCGGCCATGCTGATTAGACAGACCTGGGGGGGGGTTAAGCCGACAGGTCTGGTACAGTAGTCGCTCTTCAAGGAAGAGGAGGTTAGACAAGTCAAAAAGTGCACAGATGTGTGTTAGCCTGTTAACCCCAGTGAGTAGCCGACAGGCCTTGTTGATTGAGAGCTTGATCTTGCCCAGGGCAGTGTTGTCCACTGTGCTGTATATTAGGAATCCATAGTCCAATAGGGACAGGACTGATGAGTCAATGGCGAGTCTTAGCGCTTCTGGAGGGAGACAGGCTCTGTGTCGATATAGCAAGCTTATGCAGGAATTTATGGCAAAGCAGAGGGTGTGGATGTGGTCATGGAAGGTGAGGGCAGAGTGGAGGATGATACCTAGGTATTTGTATGAGGTAACCTGCTCAAGAGGGTGGTGGGAGCGGGACTGGGTAGACAGTGCACAGCTCTTGAGTTTGTTCTGATTGTGGGTAAACAGCAAGGCTTTTTTTTTTTTTGTTAAGGTTGATCACAAGCCTGTGGTCAAGGAACCACTGCTCAAGTCTGGGCAGAAGAGGATTGTAGCACAAGCTGGAGTTGGGCAGGGTCATGGTGGGATGTGAAGAGGACTGCATCATCTGCATAAAGCAGAATGATTTCTGAGGAGACATTGGGCAGCATGTTTCGGTATAAGCTAAAGAGTAGTGGCCCCAGGATAGAGCCTTGGGGAACATCGGAGTGGACCCAACATGGGCTAGAGAGGATATTGTTGATTTTTAAGCACTGGGTATGGGCAGCAAGATAATTAGTGACCCAGCTTACAGGGCCCAAGGGGAAACCAAGCTGGGTGAGGGTGGTAATGAGAAGAGGGTGGCAGATCGTGTCAAAGGCCTTTGACAAATCAATGAAGACTGCCCTGGCAGGATGCCCTTTGTCCATGAATGGAAGTGGAGAACTCAATGAGGGCAGTTGTGGTGCCGAAACCATGGCAAAAACCATGCTGCTCCCTGCAGAGGAGGTTGTGCACAGTGAAGTAGTCTGTTACCTGGTCAGCCACGATCTTTTCTGCACCGATCCTGTCCCAAACTGCAGACTGGGTTTGGATGGCTCCATGCTTATTGGGGAGGTTAGGGGGTTCTGTCTTGGGAACAAGCGCAACATAAGTCATCATAACAATGATGAACAAGCTGAGGAACACAGTATCGGACTGAGGAAGGCAGCTAATCTTATAGTGCAGAGGATTAGGAAGGTTGAGTGAGGATCCAGCCGCAGAGTAACAGAGTGGACAAAGCAATGGGTCCTGATGGAATTCACCCCAGAATTCTAAAAGAATTAAGGAAGGAACTAGTGAAACCACCGGCTACTCTTTTTAATAAATCATGGAGGATGGTGTGGTACCCGAGGACTGGAGGAAGGCGGATGTGATTCCTCTTCACAAAAGTGGGACCAAGACAGAGGCAGGAAACTACAGACCTGTCAGTCTGACCTCTGTGGTAGGGAAAGTGATGGAGTCACTTCTGAAGGAAAGAATAGTTGAGTACCTAGAGGTCAGTGGAGCACAGGATCCAAGGCAGCATGGGTTCACAGCGGGAAGATCATGTCAGACGAATCTAATAGATTTCTTTGACTGGGTGACCAAAGTAGTAAACCAGGGAGGGGCTGTGGACATGGCCTACCTAGACTTTAGCAAGGCATTTGACACAGTCCCACACAATAGATTATTAGTCAAATTAACCAGCCTGGGAGTGGATCCCAGGGTGGTAGCCTGGGTAAAACATTGGCTGGACAACAGGACACAGAAGGTAATTGTAAATGGAGTCCACTCTGAAGAAAGGGCGGTTACTAGTGGGGTACCGCAGGGTTCAGTATTGGGTCCAGTCCTTTTAATGTCTTCATCAGTGACATTGCAGAGGACTGGAAGGAAAAGTATGCCTTTTACAGATGACACAAAGATCTGCAACAGGGTTGATACACAGGGCGTGGAAAGGATGAAAAGGGACTTAGCAAGGTTGGAGGAATGGTCAGACGTATGGCAGCTAGGATTCAATGCAAAAAAGTGCAAAATAATGCACTTGGGAAACAAGAACCCAGGGGAAGAATACACAATGGGTGGGGAGGTAGTAACAACAACAAAACAGGAAAGGGACCTGGGAGTAATCATATCAGATGACCTTAAGGTTAGCAAGCAATGTGAGAAGGCAGTAGGGAGGGCTGGGGTACACTGGGATGTATAGGGAGAGGCATCAGCAGCAGAAAACAGGAAATTGTTATCCCTCTGTACAGACAGTTGGTGAGACCCCATCTGGAATACTGTGTCCAGTTCTGGAGACCCCATCTCTGCAAGGACATAGACAGGATAGAGACAGTCCAGAGGAGGACAACTAAAATGGTGCAGGGTCTACAAGAGAAGTCGTATGAGGAGAGACTAAAGGAGCTTAATATGTATACCCTTGAGGAAAGAAGGGAGAGGGGGGACATGATAAAAACTTTCAAGTACCTCAAGGGAAACAACAAAGTCCAAGAGGGTAGCATCTTGAAAAAGAGATTTGCAAGAACAAGGGACACAATTTAAAAGATAAAAGGAGGGCAGTTCAGGGGCAATGTGAGGAAGTATTATTTCACACAGAGGGTAGTGGATGCATGAAACAGCCTTCCTGAGGAAGTTGTGGGGTCTAAAACTGTGGGAGAATTCACGAATGCGTGGGACAGACATAAGGCAATTCTTGAGGGGGCAGGAAGATATAGGCTGTTGGTTAACTAGGATCTGCAGCCTATCCTGTAGGTAGGGAAATGGGCAGACTAGATGGGCCTAACGATCCTTATCTGCCGTCAAAGTCTATGTTTCTATGTTTAGAGTAGGTTCTCTCCTGCGTAGTTTAGGAGAAAAAAAACAGAACACTGTTGAAACTGTTAGTGCCTCTATTTTTGTGGTACAAAAAACAAGTATAAATTGAAATAAATGTGCGCAGGGGATAACTTTGTTAGTGAAACATAAAAAAGCAATTTAAATAATTATACTGTTGAAGTATTTAGTTTATTTTAGTTTTTTTGACCAGGTAAGTGCACTAGACAAATCCTGCCTATTTTCAGGCACGACCCGGGGAGGGGGATACAGATGAATGCTAACTGACCTTGAACCAGATTAAACTGTTAGTGGTATTTTTAGTGAATGAGGGAAATTTGGCCATGGCACTGGGGAAATTCCCCTACTCTTGCTGCAGAGGATGCTGTTGCACTGCAGGAGAGTTTGGCTGGGTTCAGTATGGACCAAGCACTGGTCGAAGGAGGCGATGTAGAGGAGGAGATGGAAGAAATGCTGAACATACCTACTGATATAGGATGTAAGGAAGGAATACTTCAGAGGACTGATGTCCCCTCAGGGGAGACCTCTCAATGCAGTGAGGATGTGAACATTATGGACCAAGTTGTGGTTGAAGATGATTTGCAACTTGAGTTTACTCAGAAGAAAAAACATTTGTTAGAGGTGATTTCATTGGCAGAAAAGGAATTTTTAAAACAGTAAACAAAGATTGGAAGAGAAAAAAAAAAGCAAACGATCAGCGGTTAGCCCACTTCCAGGGTGTGGTAAGCATCTAACTTCTGAGATGCCCCAGGAACTACCTGCTTCCCCCCATACTACAGATCCTACACTTGTAGGCGAGCAACCACAAGCAGCTGACGTCGTCTCAGAGACGCCACTTCCTGAGTCGGAATGGACCCTAGAGTCGGGTGTACAGTAAACCGGTTGGATTAGCATGGGGGAAATCACTGGATTCCCGATCCAGAAATTCCCATACCAGGCTCTCCAGTAAATACTACTTTTTCTCCCCAGAGTTCCATACCAGTGCCTGAGGAGATCTTTGTAAATGATAAAAGAACCGGTGAGTTTGTTCAGCCTGTTATTTTACCGACAGTAGTTCAAGGCCAGAGTCAGGTATTTCCTACAGGGCCCAGATAGAATCTGGATGGGAAAGACATTGATTAAAGAATCTATGGGATTTTACAACTGAGGAAGTTTATGCCTTCATTCATGCACCAGGGATCAAACATATGATTTAAGTGTTTGCACTATGCATTCACTGGATATATTTTGGAGGTTGTATTACTCACTAAAAGACTCTGAACTTTGGAGGGATTTTCTGGCTATTCCAGTGACAAAATCAACAATTAAGACTGTCACAATTTTATTTTGAAACAAAGGGGTTTGTGTAAATGATATTATGTTCTGGTTTGAGAAAGAGTGTACGATCATGGAACATCCTAAGCCTATATTGGATGAGAATGGATTCTGGAATGGGGGCTGGCAATTTAGGGTTCAGTTACATCAAATGGAAGCTGGTATTACACATCTCCCCAGTTCCTTTTTTATTGGGATGTGATAGAGGGTTTCTATTCTATGCAGGGCAGCCCAAGAGTTGCTATAGATGGGGAGCTTTGGATCACTTAAATGAGGACTGTAAGCAGATTAGGTGCTTTAATCATGGACTTTTGGGACATGCTGTACCTCAATGTAATGCTAGTCCATTTTGTAATTTTTGTGGGGAAGAGGATCATTCCTTTCTGGAATGTCTGTGGGCAGCACATAATACAGAGGGGGAGTCTGACCATGACTTTTTTCTATCCAAAACTAAACAATGATTTGGAAACTCCGTTGGGTTTTTCAGGAAGGACCTCCCCCCCAGAGGGGTAGGAGCCGAGGTGGAGGTACAGGATCCAGTGACAGAGGCAGAGCCCAAAGCCCCAACCTCAGGAGCCAGATGTGGTGGCTATTTCTGAGTCCCCAGACATAGAAATTCTAGAGACAGATATACTGGGGTCTCAAGCCCTTTCTACCCTCTCCCCGAACGTTAATTTGGAAACTACTATCAGGAAGGATGGTTTTGTATCTCCTTTGAAATCAAAATCTGGGTGTCAGATGGAGGGAAGTGTTCAGCTTTCCCCTCTACCTCTGTCAAACAGGTTCTCAGCTTTTGCTTCATGGAGTGAACAGGTGGATACAGCCTTGCCTATGGATGGCTTAGACCTGGATCCTTTCCCTCTGTTTGAGACGGTCTCAGACGAAACAACTTCCTCAGTCCAAAACTTCACAGAAACGAACAACAAGATCCAGTGGCAAACTAACTACTCTTCCTCCCTGATCCACTTTGTATAAAAGTTGCCACTTTAAATGTGAACAGTTTTTTGTCATTAAAAAAATGTTATACTACTTTTGGGATATTACAACAGCTGCCATATGATGTATGATATTTTTTTTTTTTTAACTACACACAGGATGTTAGATTACAGCCTCTGGGGGATGTATCTTGGATTACTAAGGATTGGAAGTGGGGTCCATCTGTCTAGTCATTGGGACTGGAAGCCTGTAGTGGTGTGGGTTTTTGTTTTGCTGTGTCTCAGGTCCGGATTCCTCGGTTAGTGGACATAGAACCTGGTAGGGCGTTGTTTTTAGATGTGGAGATTAATGCTGTACATTATCGGTTAATTAACATCTATGGGCCTCAAATGAAAGCTTTACATGTAGATCTGTTGAAAAAGATACAGCCTTATTTGCACACCAGTAGACTTATATTTTTTTCAGGGGATTTCAATATAAATATTTCTAAAAAAGGTCCTTTAGATAAACAATATTGTGATAAAGCATTTTTACATACTGTGATACATCAGGCTGGATTGAAAGGGGTAAATGAGGGAAATCCAAGCCAGTATGACCTAGTCATTATAGGGGGCAGCTTTCTGCCTGTATTGATATGATTTTGGCCACATAGTTCATCTCTACCTGCCTTCACATCGCTGTG
This sequence comes from Neoceratodus forsteri, assembly GCA_016271365.2. Lineage (NCBI taxonomy): Eukaryota > Metazoa > Chordata > Ceratodontiformes > Ceratodontidae > Neoceratodus > Neoceratodus forsteri. The sequence goes on along the minus strand of CM028129.1, from coordinate 16,111,816 downwards.
CACTGTGTTGCTGTTGCGGTTTGCACTTCATGGTTGCCATATTCAGAGCTGTTTTATTCCAGGGCTAAGTTTGCACTGCACTCCCAGACCAGTTTGCTCGGCCTCATTCCCATGTTATATTCAGAAGCTGTTTGCCCCGGGCTGTTCCTTTTGAATATGGCTTGTTTTGTGCTCCAGGCTAAGTTTACCTGCTGGGCAGTGCTGATTTAGCCCCGGGGCAAAGTTTTGAATATCTGGCCCAATATGTTTTGCAACAGTTCCACGTGCTGCTGCTGCAGTACTCATTTAAAACAGAAAGCAGCAAATAGCTGAGATTTGGTAATATCAATTATTTTTTCTCATAATTCATGATGATGAGCATATATAATTGAGTACATAAATGGCGAATGTGCCTCTTTCTTTCACTAAGGAACTATGATGCAGCTGCAGCAGGAAAACTTTTAACATATGGGTGGGTGTGTGGGCCTGTTACGTATTAAGTTGCTGGCTTTAGCAAACAGAAGAAACCATAGATAAACCGAGTTGTATTCCTATCAATGTCACATGATAATTTCTCTCCCCCTTATATTGAACAGTTTTTCCTTTACATGTATTTTATTACTATCTTCATTACTGGCAGCACAATAAAAAAAATTGGGTTCGAGTTCTAAAAAGTTCTAAAAAAGTTTAGAACCCTAGAACTTTTTCAAAAGTTCTAGACTAGAACTAGAACCCAGAACTTCAGAGGGTTCTGACAACCCTAGTGGCATCAGTTTAATCTGCCCTATTCACCGTATCTCATCACATCAATTATTTGATTGCGATAGGACACTGGGCATTTCTAGGAACTGTTCTGCAATGCACTACTGCAACACCGTTCCCACAATATAAACTTGTTCAAGGTCAGTTGCCATTCATCTATACCCCCCTTCCCTGGGTTGTGCCTAAAAATAGGCAGAATTTGTTTAGTGCACTTACCTGGTCAACAACAACTAAATGTATGTGTGTATGTATGTGTTTGTATGCATGTGTGTATGCATGTGCACGTGTGCTTATATGCATGCATGTGTATGCATGTATGCAAGTAAGTGTGTAAGTGTGTGTGCACGTATATACGTGTACGTGTGTGCGAATATGCGTGTATGTGCGTGTGTGTATGTATGCATATATGCGTGTATGCATGTGTGTATGTGCACGTGAATGTAAGTGTGTATGTGTGTGTGTGTGTGTGTGTATGCACGTGTATGTGTGCGTGTGTGTGTGTGTGTGTGTGTGTGTGTGTGTGTGTGTGTATGCGTGCATGGGGTGAAAAGTAAGTAGCATAGATGCATGCTGTAATCACTCACCTACCCATCTACCTAACCACCCCATGGACCGCAGGTACAGTAAGTGACCTGTACAGGGATTCCTGATGTTCGTGCATCTTCCAGTAACTTCAATATATCTTATGGAAATTATTCACAAGGCAAACATCGAAAATTCATGGGTAACACTAGTTCTGTGTACATCTTCATTCCAAAATTGCAGATTCTCTGATATGAGATGCCAACAATTTAACAAAATTCTATAGTGTACAGTAGACCACTGTTCTGCACAGAGTAAGTCACTGGTGCAGCCCAACAAGATCGAACGCATTCATGTATGCGCAATTGAGAGGCCCACGGTGACAAGGAAGTAAGTAGTGCTGATACAGCTGCCTAAGTAAGCCTCATTTTTTCTGGGAGACTTGTTTGGGGGATCACGGAGTGCTGCTTATAATTGCCCATACACTATAAAACATTCTGTATGAGCAACCATACACAACCAAGGCAGTTGTAATCTCGAGGTTTCCATGGTAATGGACCTCTGGAGCTGTGCTCTCGAGGTCTCTGGTTACCACGGAAGCCTCTCGATCATACAACTGCCTTGTTGTTTATGATTGCTCATACACAATCCTCTGTATTTATTATTTCAAAGCACCACCTTCCCCACCAGCTGTAAACAAAAGTAAAATGTTTCCATTTCAGACAGTAGACAAAGACAGTGCAGGGCGTCAGTGCAGGACATCAGTGGAGGACATCCGTACATGCCTGGGCAATTTTCTGCTTTTGATTGGAATCACATGGCACCCCGAGGAGTATGACGGTGGGAATTGCCTATAAATTAGTGCATGTTAGTGCAGCATAACTGGTCCTCGCTTATGAAGGGGAAGGAACAAGAACGCCTTTCCGACTTTAAATACAATTATCTTTTATTTTATTTTTCACCAGGATGTGGGTTGAATCAAATATCTGTTTTCAGCCAATCCCAAAAGTTAGGGTAATGAAAACAACCCAGACACCTGCATTGTAAGACACATTATATATCGTGCACACCTGCAATACACACACTTTATGAAGCTTATGTACTGATAATAGCAAATCACTTCTGAACACTATCTCAAACAAAGACTTTCAGTTTGAGTAAATGCTTAAACAATTCTTGTTTCTGACTATTGGTTGGCATATGACATCTTGTTATTTTCATGGAGTTCCCATTTGTAAATCTGGTTAGGTTTTAGTCAATTTTACAACTGCTGATTAGTTTGAAGCATAGCACAGAAGGTACAGGACTTGCTCAAGGTCGCGGGATGAGCAAGTGGCTGTGGTGGGATAGGAACCCACAGTTCTTCTGGTTCATAGTACAGTGTTCTGATTAGAGAGATCACACAACCTTTTATTTGTGGTTTTGCCAGATGTTGGGGGTGAACTGGAGTCTTTTTGCGATGGTGATGGTGAGTGTATACTTGCCACTGGCCCTGTAAACCTACAGTATGATACAGATTTTATTGTATATAGATGCAATAACATCTGTATACTGTAGTCAATTCCTATACTGAACAGATGATGGACACGTGTCAGACTTTCATTGCACAATGTGAACCTAAGTGTTTAGGCTTGATATTCCTAATACAGTTAAAATCACTGGTGACCCTCTTTGCCAAGATGAAAGAATGGAAACAAATCGATTCTTTCACCTCATATGTGCAGTTTCTGTGCCAGAGTGACAAGCACATCTCTAGGGCCCTCTCTCTGCTGCTCAGACAGGACTGACTACTGTAATTTGGCTCCCTTTTAAATCAAGATCTCTTACCTTGTCAGTCTCAAGGCTGCAGCTTCTGTGCCATTATCAGAACTGCAGCCTCCTTTTATTTGTGAAGAGCAAGATTTGCTGGAGATAAAAACCAAAACATCCCAAATAGCAGAGCTGTATCCAAACCTTCATGCCACCAGCATATACTGTGGCAGAGTCGAACTGCCCTGTGGGTCAGATTGTTATCACCCGCCCCCCGGAAGGTGCAATAATGCTTTGGGAAATATACTGGACCAAAGGTGCCAAAAAGCAGCAGCCATGATCCACTACATCCCTAATTCTATGTAAGCTGGCCTGCAAAGGGGGAAAAGTTACTTTTGATAATTTAGCAGTCCCCCCTTCAGGAACGTCAAAGCACATTTACACCTCCATAAATTCAATGATTGGCTTCTACAATTCAAATATTTTTCTGTTACAGTGTCCTCGGGTACACAATATTACCTACACTTCCCCAGTTAGACAGAGGGCTCATTCTAAATGGCAAAGTTCCGCTAGGGTCTCTTCTTAGAACAACATTGTAGAATTTTTATGCAAGTCACAAATCTTTCATAATTCAGTTTCATTTCTTGCACGAGTCACTGACGAATCAAAATCCTTGGTGTCTAGCAAGAAAAAAAAAGGGGGGACAAAGGAAAGCTCTTAATTGACTTGGATGTTACAGTGAGAGAATTAAAAGTTAAAAAGGTTGTTAATGACAATATTTTTTGTCACTAATGACCTTTAACTTTTAATTCTCTCACTGTAACATTCAAGCCGATTAAGTAAGAGCTTTCCTTTGTCCCAAACATTTTTTGTTCTTGCTAGACACCAAAGATTTTGATTGGTCCATGTCTCATGCAAGAAATGAAACCGAATTATAAAAGATGATGATTTGTGGCTAGCATAAAAATTCTACAATGACATTCTAATGCGACAAATCAGAACACACACACACACACACACACACACACACACACTCATGATAAGTGATGTGTGTTCTTTAAATTACTTTATCCTGAATGATCTGAAACTTTCATATTAGTTTCATTTTTCTCTTCCTGCTGAGTCTGGTGGCATCAGGCTTTGCATCTCCTTGCTAAGGATATGTGATGGTTTAGGGATGCAGATCTCAGCACTTCCTTTAAATGAAGGAGACGGAGTCCATCTTCCCTTTGTCCACACAGTAAAGGACACACCATCCTGGAGTAATTAAACACTTTCAAAAGAGATTTGCAACAATTATATGGTTTCACTGAACTAGTTCTTTCTTTAGACTTATCTAGAAAAGCCCAATGGGCTACTAAAAGGGGGTGCAGACTAATACATTTCTGAAGCTGAAATGAGCCAATGGACCTGCACTCCTAAATTTGGTTGAGGGCACTGTCTGAATGACTATGATCTGTAAACCAGTATAGGACAGAGTGGTCCATACCTCTCAACTGTCCTTGAGTCACCTCAAAATGTTACTCTCCCTTTTAAAATGTGCATGTCCCTAACTGAACAGTGGGACTTGTAAGCACAGAATAATTACACATAGTAAAGTTTCAGACTGATTCCTTCAGAGAACACGTCACTTATTTTATTAGCTTCCCAAGTGGATGTGTACCTGATTTTAGTGTTTTATCCCAGATTCTTTTAGTCTTGTCCTGGATTTATACAGAGAGAAGGTGAGCGGTATGGTGGTATCCCTTTAAACTACTACCCCATTCCATAGTAACTCCATTAAATACTGTGGTAGAGATAGGGATCTACCAAAGGACTAAATTCACAACCTCCTTAGAAACACCATTACCTTTTAAGGGAGGAGAGGACTCCATCAAAGTAGTAAACAGACCGCCCCCCAATAGCTTTATTATTTAATAGGGGGAGAAGGGTCTCCCCAATGTATAAATATACAATTTCTTTAAAGCACCATCCTATAGAACTGCTCAACTGATCACCGGAACACCAGCAAAACTGTGTCAACTATCTCGCTCGCACTACCCAAAAGCAAGAGAGATCGTAACCTGCCCATCTGGGTCCATTACTATTTTGTTTCAAGTGTATTTATTCAGCTGCTTTCAGTAGTGAACCCGAACAGTTTTTGTGAACAGTAACTTGAAACAAAATGGAATCTGACCCAGAAAGGCAGGTTACAATCTGAATGAAAGCATAAATTAGTCTGATATCTGCCCTTTTTTGAGCATCTTACTAGTTCTAAGTGCCTTCCCTAAATATTTTGCAATGCCAAAATAATTTATTGTTCCCTTAGCGACTGGTTCATACAAAAAGTGAATACTGAATTTTCTGCTGCATTCAACTATTTTAAAATATGCGATTTGAAAGTCAAATACTAAAAGGGTTTATCAGTGTAAAAAACAAACGTTTAGTACAATGTGTTTTCGGTTTACTTTGCTATTTTTTTTTTTTTTTTGCTAACCAAAAGCACACCTATACATTTATGTATAAAATACTAAAAGGGTTTATAAGTTTTAAAACAATAAACCATTAGCACAATGTGCAGTTGGTTTACTTCACTATGGTGTTTTTTTGCCAACCAAAAGCACAACTAGACACCTCTCTCTCTCTCCCTCCCCCTCCATATATCTATATTTGTAACATGGCATTAATAGTGCTACATGAATAGTACCCACCGATTGGAGGAAACGGGTAACGTGACTCGAACGTAGCCATGCATTAATTCCCTAGATATGCACGGCTATGTCTCAAAAAAAAAAAAAAAAAAAACAACATGCAGCATTACAGGAAGTGGCTGCATGTGGGTGGCAGTATTGTTTTTTTCCACAGTATACGAAACAGTTGTTAATTATGTCACTAGTTCCGGTAGTTGCATCACCAATGTGAGAAATTCCCACGTAGCACTTGCCATGTTATAAGTGCATTAATCCCCTCAACAGAAGGGCATTTCTCAGGAATTAATGCATGGTTGAGTGGTGGGAAGCACTCGGCCACCCCCCCCATACCATGCATTAATTCCTGGGAAATGCCCTCCTCTCTCAGGGATTAATGCTTACATATATTATGGAGTATTTGTAGAAGTTATATTCTGTAAAAAGTCAAAGGGCCAGATATTCAGAAATGCATCAAAGGCCAGCGCAAGTCCAGTGCAGCACAAATCTGATGCACCATGATGCAACAAGTGCCACATTCAGAGGTTGCGCATGGAGAAATGCGCCAGTGCAACACAGTTGAATATGGAAGACCTGCGCCATGGCACACACAGAGCAGCCACAGGCAATACTGGGAGCACAGCAGCAGAGTAACAGAGGGAGGCATGACACAGGAATAGTCCCAGGGACAGTGCCAGGGAAGCACAGTGGAAGGCCACAGGTGGCCACCACCAGCAGGGCACACACAGGCACCCAGACACCCCCACCCAGAACACAACAGTGGCACAGAAGGCAGGCAACAGGTGACACCAATGGCCAACGGAGGGCCACCAATGGAGATCCCCCACCACATGCTGTACCCCCCCACCCACACCCCAGAAGCCACACCCAGGACCATGCTGCCAAGCACACACATGCCACACACTCCCAACAGCTGCCCTATGGGCATCCTAAGGCACAGCCACTGACCAAGGGACAGGACACCACCACCATTGTGGAACACACCACAGCACACAGCAGTGCACCACAGATTCACAACCTGCGCACAGATACATGTACACCACACAGACATCACGCCACTGCAGCATGGCTCCTCACACCAGCTGTAAAGCAGACACTGACACAGGCAGGCAAGTCAAAATAAGTGTAATGTAGAAAACTATATACAACAGCAGGGGGTGGGAAAGCGAGAGAAGGGGACAGAGAACAGGGAACATGGACTGTACAGTGGGAAGGGGGACAGATGTGGGAGGGACAGCAGGGACTGGGACTAGAAACATAGAATCTGATGGCAGATAAGGACCGCATGGCCCACCTAGTCTGCCATTTCCCTACCTAACGGATAAGCTGCAGATCCTGGGTAACCAACAGCCTACTTCCTCCTACCCCCCAACTAGAACTGCCTTACGTCTGTGCCATGCATTCTTGAATTCCCCCACTGTTTTTGACTCTTCCACCTCCTCAGGAAGGCTGTTCCATGCATCTACAACCCTCTCTGTGAAGAAATACTTCCTCACATTACCTCTGAGCCATCCCTCATCTATCTTCAAATTGTGCCCCCTTGTTCTTGCACATCTTTTTCTGAAAGATGCTACTCTCTTGGACTTTGTTGATTCCCTTGAGGTATTTGAAAGTTTCTATCATGTCCCCTCTCCCTCCTTTCCTCGAGGCTATACATCTTAAGCTCCTAAGGGTGGCCACACCCTGCCTCCGCCTGGTGCCTCCTTCACCGCTGTTCCACCAGTAACAGCTGGTGCATCTGCTGAACTGCCTCCAAGGTGGTGGAAGTTATGAGGATGATCTGGTGCAGCAGACTACAGTACAGGGGCAGCCTCGACCTCCACCCGATACCTATGACAAAGGACAGGACAGGTGATCAGTGCAAGGTCTCAAGGTACCATGCCCATCCATTGTGTACAGTGGGCAGTGGGAACACACACCTCTGGAGTGGCACCCCAGCCACCCACAGTGCGGTGGGCCAATGCCTGCCAGCAACCCAGCATGTAATGACAGTGCACAGAGATGGGCACCGCTGCCCAATGGCCACCCAACTGCGTGACAGTCAGATGGCACAGGGCACCAGCAGCACCACAGTAACACCAGTGGCAGCAGGACACCCCACCAACAGCTAGTACACATGTGCAATGGCCACCCCACAGTGGCATGCACCAGGCACAGTGCACAACACACAGCTGCCATGACACATGGTACAGGTGGCCATGGCCATGCCCACTTCCCCACTGACCACCCTGTAATGTGCACAGGACCAAAACAGTGCCTACCTGCCTTCTGTGGCCCTGCTTGCACCTGTTCTGCTGCTGCACCACCACCACTGGGTCCTGCTGTGGCCTGCTGGGATGGCCCTGTTTCTCCTGCCACCCTTGCCCTGCAGCGGTCTTCAGGTCCTGGGAATGGAACAAAGACAGGTACATCCATATCATGTGCCCATCCCTCTGCACAGCGTGTGCCCCTGCCCGACATGTCCCACAAGGCTGTATTGCAATGCATGCTGCAGCTGGCAATGCCACACCGCAATGCACATAAGTGCACCCCTTTTCAGGGCATGCCAGGCAGCAAAGCCATCACCACAGTACAGCACTTGGGCACACATGCAGCATGGGATGACTTACCTGGCCGTGGCATGGCTCCTCAGTGGACGCATGCCTGCAGCTGTCTCATGCATTCTGGGTCCCACCACATGAGGTCTCCATACTGGTGGTGGCATTGCTCCCCAGTTCTGGCCACCCCAGTGTTCTGCACCAGGCTGGCAGTGATCCCCTGCCAGACCTCTGTCTGTGGCTGTTGCAGGAGCACCAATCCAAACAGTCCTGGTGCATGCGGCTGCACTCAGGCCACCAGACTGATCAATTCAATGTCTGACCAGTTACAGGCCTGGGGAACTCTCTGCTGTGCCATTTTACTGACAGCGATGTGTGGAGACAAAATGATGGCCAGAGGTGCATGTGTGCACAATGTGCATGGGATGTGCACCACGTGGAGTCATGCACTGTGTCTGCCAATCACGCAATGCCGGAGATGCGTGACATGGGCATGACCTGACAGGCACGTGATGGTGGAGTCCCAAGGAGTCAGAGAGTCATGGGTCAGCCAGCACACTGTGTGCTGGTGCACAATAGCAGCCATAGTGCACAATGCACCATGGTTCCTATTGTGCAGTGGGTGTACAGTGCCCAATACATAGTAGCACACTTCCTGATGCATGTGTACTGCGGTCCTGTGCATGCCTGGACATTGCGCAGCATCTTGCTCTGGGGCAATACCGTTATGCATGGAGCAAGTACGCGATATTCAGCTGCCACATGCAGATGAGCTCATCAGCCAATGTGCGGTGCACTAGAGTAATTAGCATGTCATTACCATTGTGCCAATGCTCATTTGCATACATTATGCTATAAAAGTGCCATGGACCAGCACAAGCCATGGACTGGTATTGCAAACATCTGAGCCCAACCAGTACAGCAGGATGGACAGAGTAGGCTGCTGTTTACCCTGACACACATGTCCATGTCCACAGGTAGCACTATGTCAGAACATGAGGAGCGTGGCCCTGCTCGCAAACACAGGCCCAACTTTAGCAAGGCAGAGGCAGATGCCCCATTTGAGGCCTACCTCAACAAGGAGCCACTGCTGAGTGGTGCCACAGGCCAGGGCTGTGGCCTGGGAGGAGGTGGTGGTGTGTCTCAAACACTAGGGCAGCCACTAGCGGCCTGTCCGGGAGTGCCATAAGAAGGTGGGCACTGATAAGTGGTGCATCAAGGAGAAGGTGGCGGCCATCCATGCAGCCCGGACAGCCACCGGAGGGGGCCTGCTGATGTGCCATAGCTCACGGCGCAGGAGGAACTGGTGGTAGCCACCATGCACTGCAGCACTGTCGAGGGTGTGCCAGGTGGTGGTTTTCAGACAGGAGGGAGCCAATCACTGCATGGTACATATGTTGGGCTCACACTGCAGGCAGTGGCTGGGGGTGGGATGGGGGTTGGGGGCCAGGGCCATGCATCACTGACACATCTGTTTTCTCTTTCAGCACCAGCATGCCTGCATGCGGTGGATGGAGCACCAGCAGCAGCCATGGAGGCAGGCCCAGCCCTGGAGGATCAGCCATCCACCTCCATGGGCATCCAGGGGCCTGATCAGCTGCAGCACACCACCACTGTCCAGTCAGATGTCCTGGGCATGGGTTGGATGAGGCCCTGGCTGTGTTTCAGCAGGATGCCAGCCATGGTGTCCCCTGTGTGGAGACACAGATCGGGGCAGGGTCTGACACCGATGATGACCTGACCATGAAACTGGACAGCATGGGTGGTGTTGTGGGGGAGATGCCCATACCAGGTACCATCACAGGCAGCATCCCAGTGGCCTGTCAGTGGTGGGACAGCTGCCCACAGCCGCTGCTGTGTACACCATCATGAAAGTGCCATGTGGTGGTGGTGTGGCCACACAGGTACTCGGCAGCATACAGGTGCTGGAAGGGCAGTAGCAGCAGCAGCCATAGGGCAGCTGGATGCAGGGTCCACTGTGCGGCATCCACCTGAGTGGGGGAGCTGTGCAGCCTGGTCGTACACCACTGCAGGGTTGGTGTCCCACCCAAGTTCCCCTGGGTGCCGACCCATTGGCACAGCACATGTTTGTTGATGGCCTCCATGGAGCAAGAGGTGCTTCTGATAGCTGGGGTGCATGCACTGCACATGGAGGTGCACCAGGCAGCCGAGCAGCATGAGGGTGGCACTGCACAACTCCTGGAGGCTATACAGCATTTGCAGGAGGACATGACCGCATTCCAAGATCGCATAGCCAATGTGATCACGGATGGCCTTGCACTGCTGGCTGCCACAGAGCATGGACAGCCACCTCAAACACCCCATGGTGCACTGCCCACCCCATGATCCCGGCGTCGAGTGACACCCTTCCTGTCGAGGTCGGGCTTTGCTGTTGGCATCCCAGGCACACCTGGGGTGGGCCTGTTTGGGTGCCAAAACACCCCTGTGTGGACCTGGTCACAGTTCTGCAGTACATAGAAACATAGGCATGATGAGCAGATCTGCACCAGTTGCACCTGTGCACCGGTGCACTGCATCTGATCCCTGCCACATGCCAGCACCTGGGCACATTTGTGTGTGTGTGTGTGTGTGTGTGTGTGTGTGTGTGTGTGTGTGTGTGTGTATGTGTTGCTGTTCACTGCTGTGTGCAGTTGTGTGTGACTGTATGGCACTGTCATCCCCACCCCTGCACCATGCCTGTGTGTGCATGCCCATTGCCATGGACGCCCCTGCCTTTGTGTTGTACCTGTGTGTGTGGCCAGTGCATGGGTGTGACGCCACCTAACTGAGTGCACCATAGTGCTCCGGTACTGGTGTGCTATCCTCTGCAGCTGGGGATCCCTTCACCTGGGGAGGCTGTCCACCACCCTACAGCCCATTGCCCTCATCGTCCCCACTACTGTTCCCCTCAGCCTCTACTGCTGTCCCATGGTCAATGGCCATGTTGTGCAGTATGCAGCAGGCCAGGAATAGGCCACAGACTTTCGAGGGGCTGTACTATAGGGCACCGCCAGTCCAACCAATAAAAATGGTAAGCAAATTATGATCTGAAAATTCAGCCACCTGTACTTCAGCAGCTTAAGTTTGTAAAAAGGAGGACACACAAAAAAAATCTATCCGGGTAGCTAAAGAGCCTTTATGAAAGGTAGGGGTATGTGTCTGGGTGAGAGAAAGATAAGCATCCTTCAGTTTTGCAGAAAATAAAAGATTTTTGACAAAAGTGGTATCACAAAATAATTTTGTGTTTTTTGAGAATGAGGACCTGTCCTTAGTGGACAACCCACAATTGAAATCACCACCAAAAATGGCGCGTATAGAGGTGTAAAGATAGGGTCGAACCACTTTCAAGAGTTCAGTCCTAAGCGACTTGGTTTGTGGGGCATAAATATTGATAATCCGAAAAGAGACAGAAAGGAACCTAAAGTCTATCAATAATACTCTGCTAGGGCATAAATCTAGAATCTTAATAATAGAGATATTAGGAAGATGAAACAAAATACCCACCCCAGAACATGTCTCCTGTCCAAATGACCAATAGGAGGGGCCTAAATGCCAGGATTTTTGGGCCCTAGAAATTTCAGGAAAAGACTGGAATCTAACATCTTGTAGAAGTATGAGACCGGCAGTAAGGCAAGACAAAAACAAAAAAACTGAATCCCTCTTATGTTGTTTTTTTCTACTGTTAACATTAACAATATGTATTGCAAAAGAAGTAGACATATGCATAGCAATCACCTCTGTCTACCCTTTCTCGGAGTACATTCATTATGTTTTGTCTTGGCCTTGGCTTTCCTTTTTTGGGACCCCACATTGTCGATAGGGACTTCAATATCTGTAGTAAGTTCAGGTTGAGAGGAATGGTCAGAAGAAGAGTCAGAATCTGTGTTTTCAGAAATATGTCGCAGCAATTCATATTTATTTGTCAAGGGGAGAGTCTCTACCCTCTGAGCCTTAGAGGAAGGTGAACCAAACTTTCTTGAACCCCGTGTAATTCTAGAAGGTGTAGTAAAAGGGTCAGAAGGGAAAGGTTCCATTGTTTCTAATGGTGCCAGGGGGGGTCCCATAGAAGAGCCACCTGAAGTAGAACAGCTAGGAAGAACTGGGGAAGAAGGAGGGTGGGGAGATAGAGAAAATGTAACAGGTTGTGGGACAGGCTCAGTCAAATCCTCCCCAGCAATTATTACAGTGCCAGTGGAAACAATACTATGTGATTCAGCTAAAGTAGTAGGAGGGTGGAGGGGGCAACTGTAGAAGAAGAGGGACCCTTAATGTTAGAACATTGGGCCACTGTAATAATAAGCCGTTGCTCCTCTCCATCAGCTAAAGTAGAAGAATTATGGGCAGCCCAGGAACATTGCTGAAAAGTATGTCCCAGGTCTTCACGTAAAACACAGAGAGGTTCTTCAGTACACTGTGAGCCTGCATGACCAAGACCACCACAAACAGTACATTTAATATTGTCACAAATGCTGCTGAGATGAGAAGTGGAACCGCACTTGTAGCAGACTTTAGGTTGTCCAGAATAGAACAAAACTCCCTATCCCTGCCTAACAGAAAACTATTGGGTAGGTGTTGAATACCAGTATCAGTAGTCCGGAGCATAACCCTAACCTTCCACCCTCGCGTCCACAAATTTTCCGAATCAAAAATAACTTCAGAGTCAGAGAGCACTGTACATCTTTGTTTCAGCCAAACTGTAATATCGTTCAAACTAACACCTTCATTCCTAAACAGAATAGTGACAGTCTATTGTGCAGGTTTCGTTAAAGGAATTGCACTGAAAGGTGACCATAAAGGGGTATTTTTCCAACAGATGAAATTGGGACCAAAATTTCTCTAAACCTTTTAAGGTTTTAAAACTTACATCGAAATGGGACTCATTAGAAACATGTATCAATGCGTGGATATCATAAGCAGCAAATTTCATGGAGTCTTTAAGCAAAGTGCGTCCAACAAAAACCCTATCAGGCATTTCAGGTAAACCCTCCAAATACTGTAATCTGACAGCATTGTGTCTCTTAGCCTGTTGGGTGGGAACGGAAAAACAAGATGCATACGTTTTAGTAGATGCAGAAGCAAGAGAAGTCGGTTGTTCAGTCCGTTGAGTTGGTAGACCAGGGCCCTGGGGTGGTAAACTTCAGTGAAGAGGGTTGGAGTCTGAAAACGGAGCTACAGGAGAAGTGGAAAACGGTAAATTGAGAATTGGATTCTGTGCTAAGCGCAAAGCAGGCATAAGCGTGAAGTCCAACTGTTCTTGCACAGGAGAAATAGCTGGGGCATCAGGGGTGATCCGAATGGGGGAAGGACCGGAGCACCAGGTACCGACAACTTGATCCCTCTCCCACCCTGCTGCAACAAGAGCAGAGTCAACTGACCAGTCTCCCTATGGAACAACCTCTGCAGGGGGCAAGTTAGATGCAGAGGCTCATGGAAGAAGATCAGGAGAAACAGCAAGGTTGTCAGGAGAAGTTTCAGCAGCAGAAGAAATCATTGAACAGACCACATTGGAATGTGGAAATGTCAAGGCTGTCTTTCAGGCGTCTGATGCAGTAGTCTGCAACAGTGAGCCAGAATCAGTAGGCAGCTGCAAAGCTGAGTTCTTAAGTGCTAAAAGCTCCAGTTTCTTTGTAAGATAGTGTATTTCCTCAAGTAATAGCAAAGCATCCACATCTGTAGGTCGTAAACATTCAGAATTCTGTAGAGACTCTTTAGCAGATGCTAGCTCTTGCAGTATAGGAACAGACTGGGAAGAAACAATTGTTTGCTTACTTTGATCCATCGAGGTTTGTGAGGAAGGAAATGAACTGAGAGATGCATACAACTTGGATCCATTAGAAGAAGCTTGAGGAAGAATCAATGAGGTCTCTGGCAATCCAGAGACAGGGGAAGAGACCAACTCCCCTGCCTCCAACACCTCCATGTCCTCCACAGCATGTCCAGAGGCAGCCATCTTGGTCCCACATGAAAATGGGACCCCCTGCTCACAGGAAGCAGAGTAGGGGAATTTCCCCGGTGTCCTGGCCAAATTTCCCTCATTCACTAAAAATACCACCAACAGCTTAATCTGGTTCAAGGTCAGTTGGCATTCATCTGTATCCCCCTCCCCCGGGTCGTGCCTGAAAATAGGCAGGATTTGTCTAATGCACTTATCTGGTCAACAAAAGCTAAATAAAATAAATAAAATACTAAACAGAGTCCACTCTGAAGAAAAGAGGGGGTTACTAGTGGGGTACCGCAGGGTTCAGTACTAGGACCGGTCCTCTTTAATGTCTTTATAAGCAACATTACAGAGGGACTGGAAGGAAAAGTATGTCTCTTTGCAGACGACACAAAGATCTGCAACAGGGTTGATACACAAGGTGGGGTTGAAAGGATGAGAAGGGACTTGTCAAGGCTGGAGGAATGGTCAAATGTATGGCAGCTTAGATTCAGTGCTAAGATGTACAAAGTAATGCACCTGGGAAACAAAAACCCAGGGGAAGAGTACACAATGGGGGGTGAGATACCAACAACAACAAAAATGGAAAGGGATCTGGGGTAGTCATATCTGATGAACTAAAGGTGGGCAAGCAATGTGAGAGTGCAGTAAGGAGGGCTGGGGGGATACTGGGATGCACAGGGAGAGGCATCACCAGTAGAAAACAGGAAGTTGTTATCCCTCTGTTCAGACAGCTGGGGAGACCACATCTGGAGTACTGCATGCAGTTCTGAAGACCCAGTCTCCGCAAAGCCATAGACAGGATAGAGGCAGTCCAGAGGAGGGCAACTAAGATTGTGCAAGGTCTGCATCAAAAGACATATCAAGAGAGACTTAAGGAGCTTAATATGTATAGCCACAAAGGAAGAAGGGAGAGGAAGACATGATAGAAACATTCAAGTACCTCAAGGGGATCAGCAAAGTCCAAGAAGGTAGTATCTTTCAGAAAAAAGTGGTGTGCAAGATCAAGGGAGCACAATTTGAAGATTGAAGGGGGATGGCTCAGAGGTAATGTGAGGAAGTATTTTGTCACATAGAGTGTTGTGGATGCATGGAACAGCCTTCCTGAGAGGTTGTTGAGTCAAAAAAACAGTGGTGGGTTTCAAGAATGCATGGGACAGTCATAAGGCAATTCTAGTGGGTGGAGTAGGAAATAGTAAGCTGTTGGTTAACTAGGATCTGCAGCTTATCCATTAGCTAGGGAAATTGGTAGACTGGGTGGGCCAAGCGGTCCTTATCTGCCATCAAATTTTATGTTTCAATATGCTGCCTCTGTCTGAAGTACAGGCATTCAGAAGTACCAGCTAAACTATTACTAAACATTAGTTTTGTTGCAAAGGTTGAATGAAATTATTACAGTTTATTTATTTATTGAAATCTAGGATTACAACCTTTGAGCTACAAGCTCTTTTACAAAAGGTTCCATGTCAGGCATAAATGATCAATATACACAGTACAATGCAAGGAATGCAAAAAAGACAGAAAGCTGTAAGGAAATAAACACAACAGGAACAATTATTGCAGCTACTGTACATTACCTAAAAGAAAAAGAATTTTTGGAGAGTAAAAAGTTGATTAAGCAACACAGTAGACATTGATTAGAGGAGAGGGAGTTAAAGATAGGGGGTGAGGAAAAGGGTGGCAGTAACCTCAGGATCGGGGTCACTGTGTCGTAGGAGGTGAGTTAAGGAGAGATAGTTGTGGCAGCAAGTGATGAAAATGTATAATGAGGTGGGTTGAAGACCTGATGAAATGGATTGGGGACAGGAGTTGGGGGAGCAGGGGGAAATGGGAATTAGGGTCAGCACAATGCGGGTTGGGTAGCTGACAAGTGCAAATGATGGGGGGAGTTCCATGTCAGGATTTCAGGGAGAAAAGATCGGGGAAGCAGAAACAAATCTGTTGGCTGGCCAGATGAGATCTGAGTGATAATTTGAAGAGGCTGATTTTGCGGATAGCAGTAAGTTCAGGTGGGAGCACACTAAGCCAGAGTGGAGCCCTGTATTCAAAGGAACTCTGACCTTAAGAGGTCCGCTGGAAGGGGACCTTGACGGAGAGCTTGTTTGATGCCCTGGTAGTCCTAGTTGGCTCAATCTGGTGTAGGAGAGAACTGTTACCAGGTGGCAATAGGCCTAGGATTGCTTTTTTGGCAAGGAGACAGACTTGGTAGTGGGTCCTCTCTGCCAGGTTTAGCCACCCCATTTGCAGGTAGAGATTACAGCTATGAGTGAGTCGTGGAGCCCCTTGTGCTAGCCTGCAGGCTTTATTCAGCATAGTGGCAAGCCATTTAAGGGTGTTGTCAGGTACCGCACTATATATGGGAAGACCATAGTCAATAATTGAGTAGGCAGAGCTGGTGATGGCAAGCTGAAGAGCTTCTTCAGTGAGGCAGTTATGGTGCTTGTATAGTAGACCAAGCTTCTGGTTTGCTGATGAGGAGACATTGTCAGCATGGGTGGAGAATGAAAGGGAGCCATCTAGGGTGAGCCCCAGGTATTTGAAGCTTTGGACTATTTCTAAGGCTACGTTTTGTTTGCCAAGAATGTTTATGGTGGATGTCTTGTGTCGGTTATGGGCGGGGGCAAATAGCATGGTCTTGGTTTTATTATGGTTGACAAGCAGCTTAGCTTGTTCAAACCAGGCCTCAACATTGTTGAAGTCCTGTTGAAGTCTTTGTTTAAGGGTGGCAGGGTCAGTGTGGCTGCGGTAAATAACCGCATCATCTGCGTATAGAAGGATTTTGCGCTGGCAGGCTAGAGGGAGGATGTTTAGGAAAAGGCTAAACAGTAGTGTGCCTAGTATGGATTCTTGGGGAACACCTGTGGACATTTCCTGTGAGTCCAAGAGAGCATTAGATATTTTTACCCATTGTACATGCCCTGTGAGATAGCTCCGGAACCAGCACAGTGAATCTGGGAATAGCCCTGTAGCTACAAGCTGGGCCAGGAGGAGGTCATGGTTGACTGTATCAAAGGCCTTGGTGAGGTCGATAAAGTTGTCCCCATGAAGTGCCCTTGATCGAAGGCATCGTGAATGAACCCGAAAAGCTCAGTAGTAGTAGTACTGAGGAGTTTACAGAAGCCATGTTGCTGTTGGCATTGTAACTGGTATTTATCAAGGTGTTCTACCAGTTGATCATAGATGATCCACTGTAAGGCTTTTGAGATCAGTGGGAGAACTGAAATTGGTTGGTAGTTGGTATGACTTGTCTTAATACCTGCTTTGAAGACAGGGGTAACAACTGAAGCTTTCCATCACTTTGGGAACATACCTGAGGTTAGGGACAGGTTGATGATTCTGGTTAACAGTATTAGCACCTCGTCTAGCACCTGGGACTGGGGAGATTAGTTTTAGATCTAGGTCCTTGGCACTATGCCTGGACCTCCCCAGTATTTTGGAGAGGTATTTTCTTTGCCATCTCTTTGGATATTATGGTAGAATGGGGGGGTGATTTGTTGGATGTGTTCGGGGTGGTTTTTGTTGAGGCTCACTCATAGGGCTTTGGCAGTTGGAGGGGGCACAGTACTGAGGTCGGTGAAGGCTTTGTTTAAAGATGTCTGCAATAGTTTTAGGGTCTTGTGTAATGGACCCTTTGAAATTCAGCAAAGTGGGTTCAGAGTTATCACGCTTCCCGGTGATTGCATGGATGTTTTTCCAGATGCTACGTCCATCACCCCAGGAGGAGTTTAGCTCGGACTTGGAACATTTGGCTTTAGCCTGGCGGATTGCGAGGGTACAGTTATTATGAGATGCTTTATAGTTCTGCATGTTGTTGGTTGTGTGAGAACTTTTGTACTTGTACCATAGCCGATCTCTGGCACACATCAGAGCTAGGAGGTGAGGGGCAACCCATGATTTATGAGTTCCTCTGACTTTTCTCTTTTTTTTTTTTTTTTTTTAAAATGGGGGCGAAGATATCGCAGGCATCGTTGAAAATTTTAATACATTTAGCCATTGCCATGTCAACATCTTTGGTAGCTAGTACGGGGGCCCAAACTCTGTTGTTGAAGGTATTGCCTGAAGGAGCTTAGCTGGCCCTTTTTTAGCACACGGGGTATAATTATCTTCGCTGGGGGTTTCGGGGCCTTGTTCGACCAGTGGAAGATAATGGGTGAGTGGTCACGGAGGGAGTCCGGGAGCACTTTTAGACCCAAGATCCGCTCTGGGTGGTTTGTTAATACCCAGTCTAGCAGGGTACTGGTTCCCATTCTATAATTTATATGAGTGGGAAGGTCAATTAACTGATGGAAGTTGATAGAGGTCATCGCATCCTTGAAGGTGGCTGACTCACTTGATAACCAGTTGATGTTGAAGTCACCCAGAACAATTACTTCATTATTGGATCGAGGATGGGCGAGGTGTTCATGAAGAACTGTAAAGCCATCAGCGTTCTCCCTGGTGGGAAATATATACTGAGACAAGTGTAAGGCCCTTGCCCTGGGATCCTAGGGTGAGCCTCACTGAGAGCATCTGCACATTTTTTACCCCAATTTTAATTGGGGAGAGCTATGCCTTGAAGGTGATTTTTTAAGTAAATTATGCAGCCTCCTCCCCTTTTCTCTAGCCTATCAAGCCGGAAAGAGGTGTACCCATGGAGAAGGACTTGATTGTCTAGGGTCCTAGGTGCAAGCCATGATTCAGTTATGGACAGAACATCTGGGTTGTGCTGTGTGACCCAAGCTTGAAGGAAGTCAAGTTTTGGCAGAAGGCTGCAGATGTTGATAGAGGCAATGGAAATCAAAAGGCTGTTACCAGGTGAACCAACATCGCTTTTACTAGGGCCAAGGTTAGGATGGACATTACCCGAGAGCATCAGTAGTAACCATGCTACCCTGATAGCTAGAAGTTTGAGTTGCTTGATGGAGCAAGACGAGTGGCAATGGGAGGGAGATTGGGGAGCAGAACAGCGAGCAAAAGGGATTGAAATTATGGCTGGTGATGGGATTAGAGGGCGGTTTCTCAGCAGTGGCTGGTACTGAGTTTTAAAGTATGTAAAATGTGAATTTACAACTTTTTTATTTCAAACCATTTGTCTCAGTGAACTGTTACTGATGAGAGGGGCAGTTTGAAAATGACATGGAGAAATGCACTCTCTCCTCAATGGTATATGACTTGCCAGTAGAGATATTTTAACAACTGGAAGGAAGATGCCAGTGGCAAAGATTAAAGTACACTACTTAATGGTTCAGTCAGGGAAGATGTGAAGTGCCTTATGATGCATTAAAGTGGGGACAGCGGATTGGTTTTTGGTGCCGTAGAGATACATTGGAGTAAGTAACTATGCTGGAGACAGTCTGATCACTGGTAGTTTCTGTTGTGCCCAGATGATCAGATAGTCTGCAAATTACTCACTTAATGTGTGAATGTATCAGCAAATGATCAATGGCTTCAAAGGACCAGACTACCCCTTCCACCCGAGCCTGCCAGTGATTAACACTGACAGGAAGGCAGACATTTACGTAAAAACATACCACACAACAAGAACAAGAGAAAAAAATGTATTAGTCAATTTCTAAACAAAATATGTTCTTCACGGTGTTAAATGGAATGCCACACTTAAGGCAATACGAGAAAGCAGGGATATCAGTTCCTTCCTACCGTATCAACCACAGTCTGTACTAATTTCACCATATTCTTGTTAGTGGAGCAAGATGTTCTGGTCATTAATGGTCAAAAGGAAGTATTTTAATGTATTTGCTTTTCTCTTCACTTGTATTATTGTATACCAGTGTAATAAAAATTGCCTTTTGAGATTGGAAGGATACAGTACATCTCCTGTATTTTTTCTCCATATTTACTTTAAGGAAGATTAATGAGCCTGGGCCTAAGCAAGATGGTTGGATATTTTCTCCTACTCAGGTCCATTTGAGTATGTCATTGAGGAGTGATATGTAGTTGGAATGATCTGGCTTGGTAAAAGAAGTTGCATTCCTGTCAGCCCAAGATTGATTTCCTTATTTTACTTTCCATTCATTGCCGCTTTGCTCACTCAAGGTGCAAGCTGAAAAACTGCTTGTAAAGGAAAGATATGGAAAAAGATATTTTCTAAACAAATCACATTTCAGAGTGCAGCACCAGTTCAGTCTCTGTCAATTGCAATCAGCTGTTCAGATTTCACTCCTGTTTCAGTTGACAGCTGAACTAGCACACCCCACCATTTGTTTCTTTTTGTGTTGCTTGCATGCATGTGCAAGAAACACAGTGCGTCAGGCTTCTTTCACAAACGGATTGTGGAGGCACGGCAGTGTTGTGCCAAATGGCAGCAGCCCATTCAGGGTCTGGTCTCTGTCTCTGCCAATAGAGTAGCATGCTGTGCCCACCACCCTGCTCCTTTGCCCCTTCCTCCTCCTCCTCCTCCTCCTCCTCCAAACCTCTTACACCCCTTCCCCAGTTCTCCTTCTCTCCTGTCTCTCTGGACACTACCCTCCTAGCTGTCCTGGCACTAAACCCATCCAAAGGCTCCTCACCTGTTGGCCTGGACCCTTGGCTCCTCTTGCTCTCTCTCTGCACCTGCCATTGCCTACCCACTCTCTCTCATACTAAACCTGTCCTTTGAGACTGCCACTGTTCCCTCTGTTTGGAAACATGCAGTAGTCTTCCCCCTCCCAAAGGGGGTGACTCCTCCTCAGCAGGGAACTATCGATCTATCTCTCTCCTGCCAACCTTAGCAGAGCTACAAGAACACACAGCCCTTAACCAACTCTCCTCATTCTTCTCTGACTCCAACTTCTTCACTCCCTTCCAGTCTAGCTTCGGGAAATCCCACTCTACCACCACCACCTCTCTGCTGAGGCTAACCAAGACCATATCCTCTGGCTTTGACAAAGGGCACATAACCTCGGCTATCTTTGTTGACCTGGCCAAAGCCTTTGACACTGTCACACCCCCTCCTCCTGCACAGCCTTTCAGCCGCTGGACTGTCCCCTTCTGGTACAGGATGGTTCAGTGCCTACCTGTCTGGCAGGTCGCAATCTGTGAAAATAGCTGATGCTACCTCTCCCCCCTTGCCTATAACCACTGGAGTCCCCCAGGGCTCAGTGCTAGGCCCCATTGTATTCTCTACCTTTTTAAATGACCTCCCTCTGGTTTGCTCTGCATCTAGCATCCATATGTATGTGGATGATACAGTGTTGTTTACCTCTGGCAATTCTGTTTCTGATGTCACTACCAGGCTCCAGTCTGACTTCACTGAAGTCCAACTCTGGTTTCGTTCTCATCAACTTTTCCTCAATGTCAAGAAGACAGTCTCCATGTCCTTTGGCACAAGGCGGAGACTTGCTAGGCTAAGACACCTCCCCACCGTTCACACCCTTGATGGGACTGTTCTTGAGGACTTCCCCTAATTTAGGTATCTCGGCATCTAGCTGGACAGACACCTTGGCTTCTCTGTACATATCGACGCCATTCTGAAAAAACTAAGGCTGAAGCTCTGGGTCCTTTACAAAGACTGCAGCTGCATCCTGCTTGCTGTCAGGCGTGAGCTGGTACAGAAGATGATCATGCCCATTTTTGACTACTGCGACATAGTCTACGGTGCTGCCCCACAGTTCTACCTATCCAGACTGGACTCCCTCTTCAATTCCTTCTGTTGTTTCACTCTTGGTGCCCCATCTCGCACCCACCATTGTGATCTCTATTGCTCCCTCAACTTCCTTCCCCTCCATTCCCGGCATGCACTACATGGTGCTAAGTTCAGCTCTAAATTCTGGCTTGGATCTCTCCCCTCCTACATCTCCTCCTCTCATGGTACTCCTAATCACTCCACTTATTCCCACAGATCGCAGGCTGACTCATGTACCCTCTCACTCCCCAGTAGAGCTACATCCTCTGGCCAAAAAGCCTTCTCCTACCACCTGCCTAAAATGTGGAATGCACTCCCTCCTCAGATCCACCACTCCTCCACCCTATACTCTCTCACCTCTGCACTACACAATTATATTACACCTAGCTGCACCTGCTCCTGACCATCTCCTTACTCACATGCCTGCCTCTCTCACTCTCTCTTTCCTTCATTCTCTTCTTCTCTATCCCCCACCCCACCTGCACTTATACTGCCCTGTATAGCCTAGCTCTTAAAAGGTCTCCGTTTCTATGTGTGCACCCCTGCAGCTTATGCATCACCTATGTACCGCCTGCACTGTAACTGTATGCTTTTGTCTTCCTTGAATCCTATGCTTTTGACCCTGTACTGCTTCTGTATGTATGTATGTATGTTTGCATACATCTATGAACCGCCAGTAATGTAACTGTTGAAACTGCCCACTATTTATCCAATGCCTTGAACCCGTTTTGAAATTGTATGTATGTATTCGCCCTCTGTAAACACATGCACAGTAGCTATAGAAACACAGAAACATAGACTTTGATAGCAGATAAGCACCACCTGGCCCACCCAGTCAGCCCATTTCCCTACCTACTGGATAAGCTGCAGATTTTAGTTAACCAACAGCCCTACCCACTCCTCTCATTCCCAGAGATCGCAGGCTGACTCATATACCCTTTCACTGCCCAGCAGAGCTACATTCTCTGGCCAAAAAGCCTTCTCCTACCAACATTCACGAATTCTCACTCTGTACATTCCATTCCCCATTTCTCCCAGGATGTACCATGAGATGAGCATTGAGTTGCTCAGTGTATCTTTCCTGGTGAAACAATTCAATAAATAAGATTAGGGCCCTTAATAAGCATGCCACAATGAGTCAAGAAATTCTGCCACATCACCACATAATCAGCTGATTTTATACATTACAAGCTACCAAACCAGCTGATTGCATGGTGTACCCATGGCGATGGCTTCTCTGTCAGTCTGTCATAGTCCTCAGGAAGCATACCGAAAGCCACCACCCACAGTTCAGTGTGCCTTCCTGGTGAAACATTTCAATAAATAAAAAAATAAATTAAGAAACAAAACAAAAAAAACAATGAGGTACCCAATCCCCATCAGCATTATGTACCCCCCCATGTCTCATGCATCCCCCCCAGCACACTGTATGGCCAACTGGGGTGCCCAATCCCATGTCAGCTCCACTGCCCCCCAAACAAAATTCCATCTGTCATGCTGGGAGCCAACCTCAGTGTGGCAAAAGTCTCTCTGGCTGACAGGGGTCCCCAATCCCCCATTGCATCAGGCTTCTTTCACAAACGGATTGTGGAGGCACGGCAGTGTTGTGCCAAATGGCAGCAGCCCATTCAGGGTCTGGTCTCTGTCTCTGCCAATAGAGTAGCATGCTGTGCCCACCACCCTGCTCCTTTGCCCCTTCCTCCTCCTCCTCCTCCTCCTCCAAACCTCTTACACCCCTTCCCCAGTTCTCCTTCTCTCCTGTCTCTCTGGACACTACCCTCCTAGCTGTCCTGGCACTAAACCCTACCAAAGGCTCCTCACCTGATGGCCTGGTCCCTTGGCTCCTCTTGCTCTCTCTCTGCACCTGCCATTGCCTACCCACTCTCTCTCATACTAAACCTGTCCTTTGAGACTGCCACTGTTCCTCTGTTGGAAACATGCAGTAGTCTTCCCCCTCCCAAAGGGGGGTGACTCCTCCTCAGCAGGGAACTATCGATCTATCTCTCTCCTGCCAACCTTAGCAGAGCTACAAGAACACACAGCCCTTAACCAACTCTCCTCATTCTTCTCTGACTCCAACTTCTTCACTCCCTTCTAGTCTAGCTTCGGGAAATCCCACTCTACCACCACCACCTCTCTGCTGAGGCTAACCAAGACCATATCCTCTGGCTTTGACAAAGGGCACATAACCTTGGCTATCTTTGTTGACCTGGCCAAAGCCTTTGACACTGTCACACCCCCTCCTCCTGTACAGCCTTTCAGCCGCTGGACTGTCCCCTTCTGGTACAGGATGGTTCAGTGCCTACCTGTCTGGCAGGTCGCAATCTGTGAAAATAGCTGATGCTACCTCTCCCCCCTTGCCTATAACCACTGGAGTCCCCCAGGGCTCAGTGCTAGGCCCCATTGTATTCTCTACCTTTTTAAATGACCTCCCCCTGGTTTGCTCTGCATCCAGCATCCATATGTATGTGGATGATACAGTGTTGTTTACCTCTGGCAATTCTGTTTCTGATGTCACTACCAGGCTCCAGTCTGACTCTGCTCCACTGCCCCCCCAAACAAACTGCCTGGTGCCATGCTGGGAGCCCAACCCAGAGTGGTAAAAGTCCCCCATCGTCTGTGTAAAAAGGTCCCTTATTGATTCTCTTGCCCCTTCCCCGAACCCTTTCCCACCCTCTGTGTACCCCACTTCCCTACACCCCCACCTCACCCCACACTTGCCTCCAGAGCCCAGCGTGACAATCTTCGGTGGACCAGAAACACATCTGCACTCTTCAAAGCCAACCGTGAACTGAAGAAATGCCGGTAAGCTACATAATGGCATCAATGCTTTTTTTCCACCTTTGGTGCATATCTCAGCCATTTTGGGGACTTTTTCACCAAATTTTCATCAAGGGGTTCTTGGGACCCCACCCCATGAACTCAGCTACTGTCATTTTGTTACTCAGTCCCAAAAGATGATTTCACTGTCACTGTGCAGAACAACCTTTTGGGACTGATTAACGAAATGGTAGTATCACAGTTCATGAGGTAGGTCTCCCCAAAACCCTAAGTTGCATATCTGGTGGGGGGAAAAAAAACCCCACCAAAACTGACTTTTACGAGTGTGTGTTGCATAGTTCCTACACACACTTGTAACATTGAGCATTTCTAATATTTTCGCGCCAGATTTTCAACATTGCCATTTTACCACACCTTCTTGTGAACACTGCAGCTGTCTTTTCACATCTCACCTGAAATGTGTTTTCGCTCATGTAACTCACAATGGCGTGGTTGGTGTGCGAAATCAATGTTCAGGACAGATTACGAAAATCACAGTGACACTGTTCATTAGCGGACATCCCAAAATGCCTATGTTGAAAATCTGCTGTAAAAAATCCCAAAATTATTACATTACGGGTGTGTAGTTTCTACGCACACTCGTGACTTCCAGTTTTTTTCATATTTTCATTCCAGATTTTCAGCATTGCCATTCTTTACACCTCCTGATAAAAAGTACAACAGTCATTTTTCACATCCTGTTTGAAATGTGTTTTCGCACCTGTGGCAGCAAATGGCATAGTTGCTGTGCAAAATCACCTTTCGGCCAATGAACTGATAGTGTCACTGTTCATGCGGTGGGATCACAAAAATCCCACGTTGAAAACTCGGAGTAAAAATACCAAGAAATGCCCAGGGTGTTAGGGTTTTTGACCATAATGCCCTGCCCTGTAGGGACTTACAGGCGTCAGGGTTGTGACTTGGGATTGTCAACAGAAATGTTCATGCCATTCCAACCCCAGCAAGAGGCAGGCATTGAGGTGTGCCTTGGATTGTTTGGCCCCAGAGTTCACCTCATTTTCCTATACTGCACCCATTTCAGTACATTTCCTTATGGAATGAGGTGAGTGTAAAGCCCAAACACTTCAAAGCACATATTGACACTTGTAACTGTCTGCAGGGTAGGGTGAGGTGAAATGTCGTGACCATTATGGGAGTCAAAATCAGTGGTGGAATTCAAGCATGCATGGGATAGTCATAAGGCAATTCTGGGGGGTGGGGGTAGGAAGAAGTAGGCTGCTGGTTAACTAGGATCTGCAGCTTATCCAGTAGGTCGGTAGGGAAATGGGCTAACTGGGTGGGCCAAGCGGTCCTTATCTGCCGTCAAATTCTATGTTTCTATGTTTCTATGTAACCCAAAGGCACACCCCAATGCCTGTCCATCTCTGCAGGGTGGGGGTGGAGCTAACATCAGTTCAGTACTTCACTGCCATTCCTATACTGCAACTGTCTAACTTCGGCACTTCCACTGTTAATGACTGCAAGCAACACTTGGTATCGACAAATGTTTGTTCCTTATTGGTAATATTCGTCTGCAAACTGTTTAATGCTATGACTTAATATATTATCTTATACTTGCTGATACGGAAAGTTTGTAAGCTAATGAAAATAGAATATCACTTAATTTTTGAATAAAAAAATCTGGGTTATTAAACCTTTTGTACAAGTCTTTCAAGCATTCTGCAAAATGCATATAATGTGCATCATAAATCTGCTTCATGGCAGTCAACCAATTCAAAACTTTCAAAACTAAAATCAGGAGACCTTAATAAAGAATGGATTTACACAAGGCACTCTACACTTAGTGACCTTTTAAAACACTGACTACATGTGTATTATTTTGGTGGCCACTGATGTTTTTTTTTCCTTCACCAAAACTATGTGATCTCAAGCTCATCCCAGAGCTCTCAATTCCCCATCTCTCACAGTCCTGATCCTGAAACTCTGACCTTTATCCATCTCACTGAAACTCATGTCATAAGAAAATTAAAGCAACTGCTTTGAGTTCCTTACAACTTGAGTGTCAGTGATGGGCAGAGGTCAGCGTGTCAGATCAGGACTGTGCCAGAGGAGTAATTGGGAGCCCTGGAATAAGTGGGAAGTGACAGGAGTTCTTTTAGTATTCTAAGAAGGAAGAAGAAAACTGATCATAGAATGAGTAGGGGTCTGTGTGCAGCAGGGATGAGCTCAAATAAGGACATCATAGGTAGAGCATACACAGACCTGTCACACAAAAATTGGAGGATATAGCTTAGATTCAAAGTATCCCCTTCACAAGTCAACATGTGGATGCAGGGACTGGCTAAAATGTCCATCTTTCCAGACAGTGCCCCCGCTATGTCATTGAGTCAGAGAACAATGGGGCAGTAAAACATGATTCATTGTGAATTTTCAATAAATTACATCAGAGTTTCTCTTTTCATTTGTACATGAAACTCGCTGACTAAAAGGCAATGCAGCATTTACACATTTCTGAATTTGGTGTAACTGATTATGTTCTTAAACTCAAAGTGTTACTGCTCATAGTAACACACTGACTGTACATAAATGCAGTTTCTATACATAGAAACATAGAATTTGACAGCAGCTAAGGACCGCTTGGCCCAACCACTTTGCCCATTTCCCTACCTAATGGACAAGTTGCAGATCCTAGCTAACCAACAGTCTACTTCTTCCAACCTCCACCCCAAGAACTGCTTTATGTCTGTCCCATGCATTCTTGAATTCCACCACTATTTGACTCCACAACCTCCTCAGGAAGCTGTTCCATGCATCCACAACCCTCTCTGTGAAAAAATACCTCCTCACATTACCTCTGAGCTGTCCCCCTCAAGCTTCAGATTGTGCCCAATTGTTCTTGCACATCTCTTTTTCTGAAAGATGCTACCCTCTTGAACTTTGTTGATTCCCTTGAGGTATTTAAAAGTTTCAATCATGTCTCCCCTCTCCTCAAGGCTATACATATTAAGATCCTTAAGTCTCTCTTGATATATCTTTTGGTGCAGACCCTGCACCATTTTAGTTGCCCTCCTCTGGACTGCCTCTATCCTGTCTATGTCTTTGTGGAGACTGGGTCTCCAGAACTGCATGCAGTACTCCAGATGGGGGTCTCACCAGCTGTCTGTACAGAGGGATAACAACTTCCTGTTTTCTACTGGTGATGCCTCTCCCTATGCATCCCAGTATCCAACCAGCCCTGCTTACTACCCTCTCACATTGCTTGCTCACCTTTAGGTCATCTGATATGACTACCCCCAGGTCCCTTTCCATTTTTGTCGTTGTTAGTATCTCACCCCCCACTGTGTACTCTTCCCTTAGGTTTTTTGTTTCCCAGGTGCATTACTTTGCATTTTGTAGCTTTGAATCTAAGCTGCCATGCATTTGACCATTCCTCCAATCTTGCCAAGTCCCTTCTCATCCTTTCCACCCCACATTGTGTATCAACTCTGTTGGAGATCTTTGTGTCATCTGCAAAGAGACATACTTTTCCTTCCAGTCCCTCTGCAATGTCGCTTATAAAGACATTAAAGAGGACCGGTCCTAGTACCGAACCCTGCGGTACTCTACTAGTCACCCCCCTTTCTTCACAGTGGACTTCATTTACTCTTACCCTCTGTGTCCTGTTTTCCAACCAATTTTTTACCCAGGCTACCATCTTGGGACCCGCTCCCAGGCTGGCCAACTTGTATATTAATCTTTTGTGTGGGACTGTGTCAAATGCCTTGCTAAAATCTAGGTAGGCCATGTCTACAGCCCCTCCCTGATCTACTACTTTGGTCACTCAGTCAAAGAAATCTATTAGATTCGTCTGACATGACCTTCCCACTGTGAATCCATGCTGCCTTGGGTCGTGAGCTCCTCTGGCCTCTAGATACTCAACAATTCTTTCCTTCAGAAGTGATTCCATCATTTTCCCAATCACTGAGGTTAAACTAAAAGGTCTGTAGTTGCCTGCTTTTGCCCTGCTCCCACTTTTGTGAAGGGGAATCACATCTGCCCTCCTCCAGTCCTCGGGTACCACCCCATCTTCCCATGATTTATTAAAGAGGGTAGTCAGTGGTGTCACTAGTTCTACCCTTAGTTCTTTTAGAATTCTGGGATGAATCCCATTAGACCCCATTGCTTTGATCACCTTCAGTTTTAAGAGTTCTTTCAGAACCCTTTCTTCTGTGAAAGGGCTGATATCAACACCCGTATCCAGCGTGTTTCTATTGTTTGGTTTTGGTACCTCCCCCTCTTCATTTGTGAATACTAAGCAAAAGCATTTGTTTAGTATCTCTGCCTTTTCACAGTCACCCTCTGCCCACCCCCATCCCCTTTATTAAGCATCACTATCCCTCCCTTGGTCTTCCTTTGCTCCCTGATGTACCTATAAAAGGTTTTATCTCCCTTCTTAATGAGTTGGCTATCTTTTCCTCAGTTTGGGCCTTTGCTGTTCTGACTGCCTTTCCTGCTTCCTTTTGCTTTAATTGATACAATTCTCTCTCCTGCTCCTTCTGTGATTCCTTGTACTTCCTGAATGCTGTCTTTTTCTCCCTAACCTTCCATGCCACCTCCTTTGAGAACCATAGTGGTTTCTTACATCATTTTGTTTTGTTTATTTGCTTCACACAAAGGCTTGTTACCTCTGTGATGGCAGTTTTTATTATTCCCCATTGTTCTTCCACCCCTCCTTCCTGCCCATTTGCTAGTACATTCCTTAGGTACTCACTCATTTTGGCAAAGTCTGCCCTCCTGAAGTCCAGTGCCTTTGCCTTTGTATGGCTTGACTCTACTGCAGTGTTTATCATGAACCATACTGTTAGATGGTCAATAGTTCCCAGATGGCTACCCACTTCTACATCTGTGATCCTCTCGCCATCTCCATTTGAAAGTACCAGATCTAAGATTGCTCCCTCTTGAGTGGGTTCTGATACTAGTTGTCTAAGACATGCCCCCTGAAGGGCATCTAAAATGACCCCACTCTTAGAAGTGGCTGCTGCAAATGCACTCCAGTTAACATCTGGCATATTCAGATCCCCCATCAGCAATATCTCCCCTTTTTCTGCCATTCTAAGGATACTTTCTATAATTTCCTTGTCCATTTCCTTACCCTGAGATGGGAGTCTGTATATAACCCCTGTGAGGACTGTGGTGCCATTGCCTGTCACCAAATTGACCCATAGTGCTTCCTCGCCTCCTCGTTTACCCTTTTTGTTCTGTTGCTTTGATGCCATCCCTTATGTAGAGAGCTACTCCACCTTCTCTTTTACCCTTCCTGTCCCTCCTGCAGATGGTGTATCCTGGTACGTTTACGCCCCAGCCATGGTTCTGCATGTACCATGTTTCTATGACTGCCACAATATCAAGATGTTCCTCCTCCATCAAGGCCACTAATTCAGGAAGCTTGTTACCCAGACTACGGGCATTGGTACTCATTGCTCTCCATTTTTTATGGCTTTACCTCTTGTTGCACCATCCCTGTCCTCATTGACTTTGCCTTTGCTTTTGCCAATTTCCCCTGTCCTGCTCTGTACTGACCTTTTTACCTTGGTCTTTACTTCATTTAGTACCCGGTTTTGTAGAGGGAGGCTGGGAATCTCTTGCTGCTCATCAGTGCCTCCCTCCTTGACTAGTTTAATTGCTTGCCAATGAAGCATTTAAACTGATCGCCCAGTAGACTTGTTCCCTTCCTGGACAGATACAGACTATCCTGCCAGTATAGGCTGGTATCCCTTCACGTGGAATGCCAGTCCCCAGTGAAGTCAAACCCCTGTGCTCTGCACCATCTTTTCAACCATTCATTGAATTGCATGGTGTGAAGTACCCTCGCCTCACCCTTGCCATACACAGGCAGCACCTCTGAGAAGAATACTGTGTGTGCTACTTACCTTAAGCCCCTCCCCAATTCCACAAACTCCTCCTGCACTGCTCTAATCTCATGTTGAGTCAAGACATTCATCACTAGGTGGGCAATGACGTCCAGCTCAGTCTCACATGCAGCTGTCCTTGTGATCCTGAGGATATGCTTCCTGTCCCTTCAAGCCATGGTGCCAGGCAGGCACCTTACATCAGTTTTCCCTGATCCCCCCAGTTCTATCCCCCCAACAACTGAGTCCCCTGCCAGGAGCTGCTTCCATTTCCTGTGGTGTCCTGTGCCTCCTTCCTGTGGGGCTCTCTTGTGGCAGTTGTCCACAACCTCCTTAGTCTCCTCTGAGGGTGCATCCATAGGGGAACTATGCTCTTCTAGAATGGTGTGTGGATTGTGGAGTGGTACAACTGACTGGGTGTGCCTCTGTTCCACCGTCCTTACCCTCCCTGAGCCCACTGTGGTCCAGCTGCTGTGATTTCTTGACAGTCTCCAAGGTAGTGGTGGTGGCCCTGGTGCTCTCTGGGTGGGGGAGGTTCCCTTACTACTGTCCAGTGTGGCCTGAAGATGGGCAACCTCCTCCCTCAGGGCACAGAGTTGCCTGCAAATAGAGCAGCATCTCAGCCTCCAGAAAGACTCCCAGAAGACTGCTGCCCCACAGCCAGTACATTGCACTACCCCCCACATGTTAGTCTACCTTCCTGTTTAAGTTTTTTTTTTTTAAAGCTGTGAAAAAAAGAAAACAGTCCCTCACCATCTCCCTGCCCCCCTTCCACAACCGGCACCCACCCTCTGTGCACCCTGCCTCTCCACACCCCCTCACCCCATACTTACCTCTGGAGTCTGGTGCGATGATCTTCTGTGGACCGGTAACACATCTGCACTCTTCAAAGCCAAATGCGAACTGACGAAATGCCGGTAAGCTGTATAATGGTACAAGTAGTGTTTTTTCAACTTTGATGCATATCTCAGGCATTTTTTGGAATTTTTGCACCAGATTTTCAACATTTTGTTTTTGGGGCCCCTCGTCATGAATTCTGCCACTGTCATTGCGTTATTCGGCCCTGAAAGGTGATTTCACGGTCACTGCATGGAATCACCTTTTGGGATTGATTAATGAAATGATAGTGCCAGTGTTCATGAGGTGGGCTCTCAAAAAGCCTATGTTGCAAATTTGGTGGAAAAAGTCAAAAAAATGGCTGCTTTATGAGCTTGCATTTCGCAGTTGCTACGCACGCCCCTAACTTTGCGAATTTGCAATATTTTCATGCCATATTTTCAACATTGGCATTTTTCCCCACCTTCTTATGAACAGTACTGCAGTCATTTTTCAAATCCTGGCCCAAATGTGCTTTCGCATTTCTGGCGCAGAATAGCGCGGTTGCTGTGGGAAATCAGTGTTCGGGACAGATTATGAAAATGACAGCAAACTGTTCATGAGCAGAGGTCCTAAAATGCCTATGTTGAAAATTTGGTGCCGAAAGTCCATAAAATGACTGAGTTACGAGCGTGCATTGTGCAGTTTGCATGTACGCACGCAAGTTCGCGAATTTGTAATATTTTCACTACAGATTTTCTAAGTTAGCATTTTTACACACCTCCTTATGAACAGTACAGCTGTCATTTTACATATCCTGGCCAAAATGTCTTTTCGCACGTCCAACGCAGAATAGCGTGGTCGCTGTGCAAAGTCACTTTTCGGAACAGTTTGAGGAAATGACGTTGATACAGTACATCAGCAGAGGTCCTAAAATGCCTATGTTGAAAATCTGGTGACAAAAGTCCATAAAGTGACTGTGTTACAAGTGTGCATTGCGCAGTTTCCATGCACCCTTGTAACTTTGCAAATTTGCAATATTTCCATGCCAGATTTTCAACACTTTCATTTTTTCACATCTCCTTATGAACAGTACCACTGTCATTTTTCATATCCTGCCCAAAATGCATTTCTGCACCTGTGGCACACAATTTTTCTTGATTTGTAAAATTTATTTTTGTACAGGAAATACATTTGTTGGGACATCAGTCCCGTTTTCAACAAAGTCCTGTTTTAAAAGATAACATACAATACATAACAACAAGACATTTACATCACATTTACACTATCAATATTACTTAAAACAGGTACATGTTAATTGCAAATATTCTCTTATTTTACACTTGAAGGTAGATAAATTTTCAATAACCTTCAATCTTAGGGGCAATTTATTCCAATAATAAGCAATAGTATTCTGAAGTATTATATCTCCATATTTGTTGTAAGATCTGATCATAGGGATCTCATTACCAAAAGATCTTGTATGAATACTTAGTAACCTTTCATCTTTAATTATAATATGGTCAAGCAGACAATGTCTAGGTTCACCTTTAAATATTTGGTAGCAATATATGTACCAAATATAGGCCCTTTTCTCTTTCGGATTTATCCAATCTAATTTTTTATATAAGTCACAATGATATATAAGGCACCCCCTGCCTCCTTCTTGTTATAAATTTACTCATTTTATAATAAACCTGATTTACTTTATTCAACACTGTGGTGTTAGAATGCATATATAATATTGATCCATATTCCAAGACTGGAATTAACAGTTGTCCAACCACTTTCTCCCTTACTTTCTTAGTCAGACTTCCAGCTACCCTTCTTAACATCCCTAATTTTTGAGTAATCTTTTTAACTTGTATAAGAACATGTTCTGTGTTCGTTAGACCGCAATCAATTTGTACACCAAAATACCTGTAAGTATCAATTGCTTCAATCTGAATATTCTCAGCAAGTTTTATTTGCAATTTTGATTTCCCTTTATTTTTAAATCCACTAAAAAACATGCTTTGTGTTTTTTTTTGAATTTAGCAACAAACCATGGTTATTAAACCAAGTCTGTAATAAATGTATATCCTGTTGAAGCTTATAAGTTAGTTGTTCCATATTATTTGCAGATGCCACAATTACTGTGTCATCTGCATACATTCTAACATCACAGTATTTTATTTGCCTTGGAAGATTATTCACATAAACATTAAACAGGAGGGGACCCAAAATAGATCCTTGTGGGACCCCTTGAAAGACTTCTCCTTGGCCTGAAATAACATCACCCAGAACCACACATTGTCTTCGATCAGATGAATATGATTTCATCCACTTTAATGATTCATCCTGAATACCCAATTCATATAAACTTTCTAACAAAGCTTCATGTTGTACCAAATTAAACACCTTACTTAAATCAACAAACACCGCCACTGTACTTTTACCTTGATTCAGTGATGTTGCTACTAAATTATTAAAGCCCAGCAAGGTGGTGTTTGCTGACTTACCCTTTTGAAATCCATATTGATATTTTGTCAGTAACTGATTTTCTTCCAAATACTGACTTAACTGCACATGGACTAGTTTTTCCAAAATTTTAGACACTATTGACAATAAGGCAATTGGTCTATAATTCGATACTGCTACATTATCACCACCTTTAAAAATAGGTATAATTTTACTCATTTTCCAAACCTCTGGGACCATAGAGCATTGCATGCTCCAATTAAAAAGATATGTTACAACAGGAGCAATAATCTCCACCCAACATCTCGAAAATTTAGCTTCAATATCATCTAAACCTCCAAATTTTGAAACATTCAAGCATTTAAGTTCATTTTCAACTTCCTTTACCATTATATCTCTAAATTTAAATTTGAGTCCAAAGTCCACCTTATTTATTGTTTCCATATGTCTTATTATATTGTCTAAGGAAATTTCTGATGTCTTTTTACTTAACTTAGAAATATTTAAATCAGGCAAGTCAATAAAATATGTATTAAAATAATTTGCAACCCCTTCTTGATCTTTTATTAATCTTTCCCCTTGACTTAAGTTAATCTTTTGTATTGGTCTTATAGGATCCTTCAAATCAGAAATCTGCCTCCAGAATTGTTTTGGATCTTGTGCCTTATTTAATTTAACCAAATAATACTGGACTTTTGATCTTTTTATATCTTTCTTACATTTATCTCTCCAATATTTAAATTTTTCCCAAGTCTCAAATTCCTTATACCTTCTGGCCTTTTTCCATACTCTATCCCTTATTCTTATTTGTTTTTTCAATTTCTCTGTTATCCAGGGTAATTGTTTATCTTTAACTATCTTTTTTACTTTTGGGGCATGCTGTTGAATACATAATAGCATTATTTCATTAAACTCTTGAACTGCCAATTCTATATCCGGAATAAGGAAAACCCTTTCCCAGTTTTGTTTTATTATGGAATTCCTAAATTTTACCTCATTAAACCTAGTATAATCTCTTGTCCAATACGATGTTTTATTTATTTTCATCCTATTATTTAAATTAACTACACATGCTATTGGGTTATAGTCACTCAAATTCAAAGATAATATCTTCTGACTCAATACTTCTAGATCTTGTGAATCAAATATTAAGTCTAATATAGAACCTACAGCTTGATTGTTAGTAACTCTAGTTGGATTTTTTATTATTTGATCCAATCCTAATGTTGCAAAACTATTTATTAATCTTTCCCCTTTAGATTGTAACCAATTTGAGTTGAAATCACCAGTTATCAAAACATGCTGATTTCCTATTTTAGCCAGTATAATCTCTTCTAGGGAATCAAATGTTTTTATTTTTGTCTTAGGTGGGGCATAGAATACTCCTACAATTAACCTCAGAGAACAGATTTTTATCATCAAACCATCTACCCCCTCATGACTAATTGCTAACAAAATCTGATAAGGGCCAAGATTATTTTTTATATAAAATGAAACCAGACCACCCTTCTTTTCTCTATCTTTTCTAATTACTCTATAGTCCATTAACTGAATTTCACTATCATGTATACCTCCATGAAGCCAAGTTTCTGATAATGCTGTTGTTTCATATTCAGATTCAGTAACCCAAACACGATACTCATCAATTTTATTTATTAAACTTCTAGCATTTTCATGTACCATAGATATTCCTTTATTTTCATTTGGTCCTGGATTTTGTTCAACGTCGCCACTCTGTATTAATAACAATATACAGAGTAGATGACTTTTACTTGAACTCAATTTTCATCTTAAGTGGTCCGGAAAAAACTGTCTCTGACTCTGTCTCCATTCATTTGTAAAATGATTATGCCTTTTAATTATTAAATGTTGCTCTAAGTAATAGTCTGAGATCCCTATAATCAAATTACTTATATTCCATTTTACAACACTGACCTCTGAATATTCACATCTGCCTAATATCCAAAACCCCATATCATATACCCCATTATAAGACTTTTTAACATGTAACCCGTTGTTAAAACAATCTTTTAAAACCTTCTAAATTTACCAAAACTGCTGGCGTCTTTCTTCTCCGAGTGGCACTTGTGCCACTCAGTTCGCTCGCGCCATGGCACGAGTGCCTGTAAGGCATGTAGCTTTATACGCAAGAGCCCCCGGCCCTTCTACGTGCACCCAATCACTAGTTGTAATTGGCAAAAGTCCAAAGTTCTCCCCTGTATGACAGGAATTCACAAAATAAGGTGCAGTTTCACAGATTAAACATTGTAATAGGTGGCAGGAAAGTCAGTTTGCTTCTCCCAACTTCGACAAATATTCAGCTCTCACCTGCAGCCATGATGGAAATTCGGGTTAGCGTCTCAAAGTGTGCTGGCATGGTCACTGTGGGAAACTAACTTTTGGGACAGATTAGCAAAATCACAGCACCACTGTTCACCTGCAGGAAAGCAGCTGTCCAGATGGTCACATAACAGGCCAATGATTTGCAAAATTGCTGTTGTGCTTACTTCAGCTGTGCAATTAGCCAAAAGCAGTTCTACTGGTGGGTTCCAGTAGACAGTTTCACCCAGGTACTGACTTCTGATCTTATTTGCCCTAGCAATCTGTACAGCTTCAACTGTTGTTAGGCCACTTGCTGAAACATCTTACACAACTCTGCCAACTCCAAATGTACATCATTTAATACTGTTATGGCAATGTGGTATCCAGGGTTGGACAGCTTCATAAAGTAATACTTAGCAATGGGATCTTTGATGGATGCATGCATAGTTATATGTGATGTCATTTATCCTAGGTATGGTTTACAATAACTATGCTGGGTATCGTCAAGCTCAGTTGGGGTTTTAAAATGTATTTTTGCAATGTAGTGAGTTAGTGTGATATGAGAGAGGAGATGCATTTAGGAGACTGTATTTCTCTTCCATTCTGGATCAATACTAAGCGCAGTCTGAATTTATGAAATTAAATGAAAAGAACATTTTTTGTGCTATTTCTTGTTGTCCATTTTAGAACTACTATCCCTATGTAGCAAACATGGGCAGCCTTTTACAAGCACTGATTTATTGAATCTCAAATGTGTGTATAATGTGAGACCCTGTTTTAAAGAGAAGCACAATCTCATCTCTCTAGACATATGTACAGTCAGTGTCTCAGCCTGCTAATTGAGAAGGTTATTCCCATCCAAGCCCCCCCAACAAATACATAAAAAAATGATACAGACAGACAATAGGTTACTTTGATGCTTTTATTGTAAACAAAAACTATAGTTTTCCCATTTTCTTGTACTGAAAAAAAAATGAACACTTTCAATGATGAGACTTTAAATCCATTATAAACACATTTTGTATGTGAGACGCTGCTTAGGGAGGAGGCAGATTACACTGAAGTTGTGCAACTTTAAAACTGAAATAATATAATATACACCCTATGTCAGAGAATCTCTCGCATTGCTTTGTTTGAGGGAATCTACCAAACAAATAAAACATGCCATTTCTGTGAACAGCAGGGGAATACTTTCCATTATCAAGTACTGTCTTACTGAAAAGAGGTGTCAAGCCAAAAACATTTCTGTAACTGCAAAGCCGATTGATTGGAATTTGCCGATCAGTTCCATTGTTCAATAAGTGGAGCAAGAGAAAGACTGCTGGCTTGTTAAAGTTAATGAGTTGTGGCCTCAGAGGTGGGCATACAATGTTTCTTTCCCATTCACTTTCATGTCCTGCTGTCTGAGTCTTAAATCTGAGTGATGACTGTAGTCACTATTTCATGAACATGAGGATCCCTATCAGCTGTTTTGTGCGCTACTACTGAAGCTGTGTGTGGGTTATTTCTGACTGCTGTGCGGGCGCACATGCACACACCTTAGGGGAAACATAGGTTACAAACATGTTTTGCACACTTTCTATGCATGCTCATAACTTCAGTTTTTCATATTTTCACTCCACATTTTCAAAGTTGCCATTTTTCTTATGCCTCCTCATGAACAATACAGTTGCCATTCTCCTCATCCTACCCAAAATGTGTTTTCATCCCTGTGTTGCCAAATGGCATAGCCGCTGTGCAAAACCACCTTTCAGCTAACAAACTGATTGTGCCACTTTTCATGAGGTGGGCTCACAAACAGCCCATGTTGAAAACTTGGAGTGAAAATACCACTGCACACCTATCGTGTTAGGGTTTCCAACTGTAGCACCCCACCCAGTACAGACTTATGAGTGCCAGGGGTGTGACTTGAGATCATCGGATGTAATGCTCGTGCCATTCCACCCCCAACCCCACCCTGCAGCCACTGACAGGCATTGTGGTGTGCCTTGCACTGTTTGGCCACAAAATTCAGCCCATTCTCCTACACTGCACCCATGTCAGTGTATTTCCTTATGGAATGGGGTAAGTATAATGCCCAAAGACCCCAAAGCACACCACAACACTTGTCAGTGTCTACAAGTTAGGGTAAGGTACAATGGCATAAGCTTCATAGCCTATGACCCAAAGGCACACTTCAATGCCTGTCACTCTCTACAGGGTGGGTGTGGGGTTGACATCACTTCAATACATCACTGCCATTCCTATTATGCATCTCTAGCTCTGGCACTACCCATGCCAATGCCAGGGAGATGACATTCGGCATTGACAAATGCTTGTTTTCTTTTCTGAGAAATCCTCTTTTCTTCTCTTCGTATAGCTCCCTTCCTTTGTGGTATCTTGTCCACTCCTTTCCTCTGACTTATCCCTCTTTGTCTGACTAGTAATGGTGACATTTTTTTTCAGAAATCCCTGCCTTTTTTCCTCCCTCCCACTCCCTGTCTTTGTGTTCTTCCCTCTCCCTTACTCTGTCATGTCCCTACATGGCTGTAGACTAATTCTCTCTTTCTGATGAGAAGTATCAGCTTATTTTCCCCTCATGTTCCCTACTTCTGCTGTGTCCCAGCTGCTCCCTCTGTTACATCCATTTGACCCTTTTTAGTTTTGCTCTTCTGGTTCCAAAATTCCCACTCTCTTCTCTGTCATGCTCCCTCTGCTATGCCTCGCCTGTTCACTCTCTTACCTGTTCTTCTGTTTTATGCAAGTTATTTACATAAATATTAAATTCTGACTTTTATAGTAATTGCTAGTAATCACTTCCAAAGGAACTGCTCTGTGATGGGGAGCTCACCATAAGTAACAGTGAACCCACATCCAAAGAATTGGGCACTTACTCAGATGATTAGAGAACAGGTTTGGGGAATCAGTAAACCTTGGTTCAAATTCCGCCATAGTTGTTGAGAAAATTAATCAGTTGACTTCACAGTTTTTGCATTTGCGAAACATGATTAGTGTGACCCAACTGTAAATGGGTATTGCATCTCCGTTGAGTCATCCTGGACTGGTTTTGTTCAACAATCCCCATTTTGTCTTTTGCCTCCCTTCCATGGTCTCCCACCCACACCATTGTGTTGTCTGCATATCCATGGCACTCCCAGATCCCTTACCATAGGTTATGTACACCTGACAGGCTGCTTGATGCACATGTGACCCAAGGTCAGATTTTGATCTCCCACCAAGCCATTTCTCCCTCCTGAGTATCTTCCATTCTTTTGTCCTCTACCTCATTGGCTGTAGAGCAATGCTCATGCAGTACCCCAAAGTTGGGAGGGAGGCCACAACAAGGAAATGGGGACTTCTTCCGTAATGTAAAATTTTGTGTCCCCCCTTTCTCTTGCTGTCTTGCTAGCTCCCCCCACCAGTCCCGACCCCTCCCATAAATTTGTTTAGTTTTGTGGTGTTCAGCACTGGTGGGGGGGGTGTGGCAGAATGCCCTCCCTGAATGGTCTGCAAGGGCCAATCTCCTGGCTGAATGTCAGGACCTTCCATACCCTACCCTACAAAAGGGCTGGGGAATGGTCATCCAGGGGAGTTGGTAACATACTGAGGAGGGTGAGAGACACTGGGAGCCCAGACAAAAAGAAGATGGTACCTGAATGGTGTTTGTGGCTCCCTCAGCATCGCTCCCCTCCAGCTCCGGTCCAGGGTGGCAGCAGCAGGAGCATCCGGGTGGGAGCCTGGCTCCCCAACATGCTTGTTCTTCCCCCGAGCAGTCTGGGGGAAGCTTTGGGCAGTTGGACCAAGTGGTGCTGCAGAAAATAGGTCCGGGTGGGAAATGTGCCTGGACACTTTAGTTCTGCTGCCCAGCAGCTGCAGTAAGGAGAAGAGCTGGGTGGGAGCGAGGCTCCCTGGCCACCTTTCAGACCCTCCCCAGCAGCAGAAAATGGACTCAGGGCCATGGGAGTGAGTGGGCTGACCATCCAATCTTTATTACACGTAGATCATGGGCACTAGGGGAAGGAGAGAGAAATTAAAGGGGCAGTGTGCCCAAGAGAAAATACTGAAAGGGCTGAAGCCCTAGGAAAACTGGAGGGGGCATTTCAAGGCCACACACAGAGCAGGTGAGGCTGTGGGTTTAAAGCCCATATCCTCAAGTTGGCAGCTCGGAGCTCTGAACCAGTGTACTATACTTCCTCCTAGATTAGAGAGGGGAAAAGTACCCCCAAAGCAAAAGGGGCACCGTGTTGCATAAGCCCCAAAGTAGGCTGATTAGGGTGCTGGATCAGTACTCTAGGGGGAAAAGTAGGGCTTAGGTGGACCCTTCCCACAGGGGCACGCTAAGAGAGGAAGGTGGCTGGCCAGCCCTTTCATTCTGCTGTGGTACCATTTTCACCAGGGGCAGGGCCAGGGACAAAGGCCCATAGCCATCACCTGGAAGGGAGAGGCTAGACATGAAGGTCCAGGCCCTCTTGCATATAAATGAGAGGGCGGGGCTGAGGAAGGCACTCCACCTGGCAGGCCCATTTGCTATGCAAGAGGGAGTAAGGATCAAGTGAGGGAGCCCAATAGACCTTGCCAGAGGGGTGGTTACAACTAGGGCTGTGCGAATACTGAATATTACTTTCCAAATACCGTGAATAATGGGCTCTCCAAATATTCAGAACCGAATACCAAATAGTCCATGGCCAGGCAGGTGTTATGTCAACACACTTATCTTCCATATGGGTATCACAGTTGTATGTGTCCAGAATATGGGGGAGGGACTGTCCGGTGTTGGCTGTGGTGGTGTTATCAGGGTGTGGGGTGGGTGGGTCTGGCTGAGTGGGAGGGCACACACCTGGGGGTAGGGGGGCTTTCCTATGGGATTGTACTGATGTTCCTCTCTCAATGTTTGCACCACAGGGCTGGAAGAGCGGTGCCTGGCCCATGAGCTGAGGTGCAATGAAGAGGCCAGGCAGAGCGAGGGTCCACAATGCCCAAGGGACCGGCCCGATGATGGTGAGTGCCATACCTCCATGATTACTATTGCATGCTGTGTAACAGGGTGGGCAGCGGGGCATGGCCACCATCCCCTGACACAACTGCTATGCACACAACTTGTTATAGTCAGCACTGTCCAGTGGCAATGCATGTCTGGGAGTGCATCGAAGGTGATCCATGCATGCACTGGGTATATGGCTGTGCCACTGCCTTTGCACCACATAGCCAAGTCACTAAACGGCCACGGTGCTGTTGTGCATGACTTGGCCGGTGGGTGTGTGCAGCATTCCACATGGCTGTATGTGCCTGGGTGGGCAGGTCATGTGGACGTGATCAATGTGGGTGGTCACACACCATCACAGAGGTATGTCCCATGGCCGTATGCCATGCACAGTAGGTGGGCTGTATGGGGCTGTGCATTCACACCTATTGACTGTGCTCCCTTGTCCGAGGTGTCCACCAGCTCAATCACATCCGGGAGGCACTGCAGGAGATCCTGCACATGGAGAGGGCATCCCTGGATATCCTTCACTGGATAGATGAGACTGGGGTCCTCAGGAGGCACAGGCAGCAGAGAAGCAAGAGCAGGGAGCGGGGCTCCTATTGAAAGTTCCTCTGCCCCGGATATCCCCTACCTCCTGGACCCACCCTCACACCCCTCCTTTCCTGTTTCATTTGTCCACCCTTGCCCCTTACCCACTCCCACGTTGTTTGTGGCCCTCCCTCCACCTTGTATATATTATTGTACATAGTTAACTTTTATATGTTGTTTTAATACAGATATTTTGATATGAATACTGTGGTGGTCTCTGATTTGCAGCGGGCTATAGGTACTCAGCTGCAGTGGTGTGCATGGCGTCAGGGGTGGTGCAGTCATGGGTATGTGTGTGTGTCCATGTGGAGGTGACTATGGTGTGGGGGTAGCTATCAGTCAGTTTCTGTGGTGTGTGTGTTGTGCCCTGTGCACTGGATGACTGTGTGCAGTTGTCCATGGTGCATGCTTTGTGTCCATGGTGCCACTGTCAGCCCTTCCATGGCCTGTGCAGCTGACACCCTTGCATGTCTGTGACCTGCACAGTCTGCTGGCATGTCAGTGGTGGCATCCATGCAGGGCTGCCACCGTAACCGTCACAATGCTGAGTTGCCTCCTGTCACCGGTGTGGTGCATGTCTGCCTCGGGTGACACTGTGGCCTCCACAGTTGTTGACCCACCTCCATGCTGTGGCTTGTGTGTGTTGCAGGGGATGTGCATCACTGCCTGTGACTTGTGCTCTGGGAAAATGCTGGTGGCGTACAGGTCCACAGTGCCTGCGCAGGGTGGCTGGCACTCCTGTGCCATGGAGGACTGCAGGTTGTGTGTATACAGTTTACACGGGCCATACGTTGGGGGCTTGGTTGCCCCGCTACTGCATCCCTGCATTGTTGTGCCCTTGGGTATGGGTGGGTGTCTGTCCATGCACTGTGTGGCATCTGGTGTGGTGCATGCTTCCACTGTGGGTGTCTGTGCTGGCTGATGTGGCCAGTGCTGGGTCAGGGTGTGTCATTGGGAGAGTGTGCCGGGTGCTGTACCACTGGTGGTGGGGTCCGGGGCAAGCCCTATCCTGTGTGGGGTACCCCATGTACCGATGCATGGTTGGTCTCTCAGCAGTACCTCAGGGGGGCTGTGCATGGTGGCACTGTGTATGCCATTGTTGCATCACTGTGTGCTGCCACCCACTGATGGGTGCTCTTGGTGGGTCTGCCTTGCATGGTTCTGTGGTGCACAGGGTTCCAGTGTCACAGTGGGGGTGGTGGCATGCATGGGGTTTCCTGCAGTGGTGGATGCTGCTCCTGGGCAGTGTGTCTAGGGGTCACAGTGCAGGGTCTGCTCTGCATTGGGGGATGGTGTGGCATGGGGTGGTCAGCCCTCCTTGTGTGCCAGTCACAGCTTGCTGGGGTGTGTGATGGGGCACCATGGCCCAGCTGTAGGTTGGTTGCTGGTCTCCGTGGGCTGGTGGTTATTCCAGCCCTCCCCCAGTTGTGCAGTGCATGGGCTGTGGGGGGACGA
This sequence comes from Neoceratodus forsteri, assembly GCA_016271365.2. Lineage (NCBI taxonomy): Eukaryota > Metazoa > Chordata > Ceratodontiformes > Ceratodontidae > Neoceratodus > Neoceratodus forsteri. The sequence goes on along the minus strand of CM028129.1, from coordinate 16,068,769 downwards.
TGCCTGTTCTGCTGTGTGTTCCTCTGCCCATCTGTGGCATGGGTAGTGGGCCTCTTCCTCCCTGGTTGTGCAGTTGCATTGCCACCCTGCTGCTGGGGGGCATCCCTGGTTGCACTATGGCACCTCTGGACTGCTCAGCTACACATCCCTTGTTGCGCTATGGTGCATCTGATCTGCTCAGCTTCCCCTCCCTAGTTGTGCTGTGGTGCAGGTGTGCGATATTCAGTCATCGGCTGTAGGCGCAGTTTGGCCAGCTCAGTTTTTGAATATTGTGCCTCTTGCATATGGGTGCAATGGACTTGCACTTGTTCCTGCTATTGCGCACTTTTTGGGCGCAGTTTGAATATCTGGGCCATTGTCTATATATTTATTTTTTTAAACTATAAAAACCGAAAGCGGTCCCTCGCAGTCTTTCGTGCCCCCCTCTCCCAACCTGCATCCACACACTGCACACCCACTTCCCCATACCCCACCATCACCCCATACTTACCTATGGAGCCCAGCGCAATGATGTTCGGTGGACCAGAACACGTGTGCACTCTTCAAAGTCGACTGTGAACTGAAGAAATGCTGAGAAACTGCATAATGGCAGTCCCCCCCCAACTTAGGTAGATATCTTTGCCATTTTTGGGAATTTTTGCACCAAATTTTCAACAAGTGGTTCTTGGGATCCCACCTCATGAACTCAGTCACTTTCATTTTGCTATTCAGTCCTGAAATGGGATTTTGCAGTCACTGCATGGAACCACCTTTTGGGACCGATTAATTAAATGGCAGAGTCACAGTTCATGAAGTAGGTCCCCAAAAACCTTGTGTTGAACATTTGATGAAAAAATTCTCAAAAATGACTGTTTTACGAGCATGTATTTTGCAGTTCCATCTTGTGGCTCATCAACACTGAAATTTTATATTTTCACTCCAGATTTTAACATTACCATTTGACCACACCCCCGTGAACAGTATAGCTGTCATTTTTCACATTTGCCTTAAATGTGCTTTCACAAAGTAGTGCACAATGGCGCAGTCAGTGTGTGAAATCAATGTTCGGAACAGATTAAGAAATCAGTGTGACACTGTTCATGAGCAGATCATTTTTATTTATTTATTTAGCTTTTGTTGACCAGGTAAGTGCACTAGACAAATCCTGCCTATTTTCAGGCACGACCCGGGGGGGGGCGGGGGATACAGATGAATGCCAACTGACCTTGAACCAGATTAAGCTGTTGGTGGTATTTTTAGTGAATGAGGGAAATTTGGCCAGGACACCGGGGAAATTCCCCTACTCTTTTCGATAAGTGCCGTGGGATCTTTAACATCCATCTGAACTACCACCAATCCAGGCAGATGGGACCTCGGTTTAACGTCTCATCCAAAGGACGGCACCTCAGAAGTGCAGCACCCCTCTCATGCTGCACTGCAGTGTCAGTACTGGGATATTAACCCAAGTGCCAGATGTGGGAACTGAACCCACAGCCCTCTGATCTCCCGGCCTCAGAGGCGAGTGTGCTACCTACTGAGCCACTCACACTGTTATGCCTATGTTGAAAATTTGGTGACAGAAGTCCATAAAATGACTGTGCTATGAGTGTGCATTACACAGTTTCCACGCACCCTCATAACTTCATAAATTTGTAATATTTTCACTCAAGATTTTCAATATTGGCATTTTTCCACACCTTCTTATCGACAGTACAGCTGTCATTTTTCACATCCTAGCAGAAACATGTTTTGGCACTTCTGGCGCAGAATTTATTTATTTAAAATTGATGACCGGGAAAGGCATGCTGAGTCGAAGCTTGTTTCCAAGTGTGACCTGGGTAGAATAACATATTTGCTGTGGGAATTCAGTGTTCAGGACAGATTAAGAAAATCACAGTGATACTGTTCATAAGCAGAGGTCCCAAAATGCTTACATTGAAAGTCTGGTGTAAAAAATCCTCAAAATAATTACATTACGGGAGTGTTGCACAGTTTCTATGCGCCTCGTGACTTCAGTTTTCTTTTATGTTTCTACTGAGATTTTTAACATTTTTTTTAACACCTCCTCATAAACAGTACAGCTGTCATTTTCACATCCTGTACAAAATGTGTTTTGCATCAGTGGCGCCAAATGGCCCAGTAGCCATGCAAAATCACCTTTCGACTAACAAACTGATAGTGTCACTGTTCATGCGGTGGGGTCACAAAAGCCCATGTTGAAAACTTGGAGTGAAAATGCCAAGAAACGCCCACTGTGTTAGGGTTTCCGACCAGAACGCCCTACCCTGTAGGAACTGAAAGGTGTCAGGGGTGCGACTTGGTGCTGTCGACAGTAATGCTCATGCCATTGTACCCCCACCCTGCAGCCAGTGACAGGCATCGAGGTGCACCTTGGACTCTTTGGCCCCACAGTTTACCCCATTCTCCTATACTGCACCCATTTAACCATATTTCCTTATGGAATGAGGTAAGTTTAAAGTCCAAACACCCAAGGCACACCTCGGTACTGGTCAGTGTCTGCAGGGTAGGGTGAGGTGAAATGTCATGACCGTTATGGGTGATGACCCAAAGGCACACTCCAATGCCTGTCCATCTCTGCAGGGTGGTCGTAGAATTGGCGTCAGTTCAATACTACACTGCCATTCCTATACTGCATCTGTTTAACTCCTGCACTTCCACTGCTAATGCCAGCTGGCAACCATTCGGCACTGACAAATGCATGTCTACTGCTGTATCCCAAGTCAGACAGATTGCTAAAATGCCTAATGTTAATTACCCTCCCCCCTCTCTTCAGGCCAAAAAAAACAACTTCCTGCCCGAGTGTAACCTAAACAGCCAGCCAGACAGCACCCAAAAAACAGCACAGATTAAATATCACAGCCCCAGTGTCCCCACAATACCAGTTCTAAATCCCATTACCGATTTCAAATTCCCACCACCATCTCCCATCCCAGCACAAACAATTCCAGTATCAAAATTAAAATAGAAAAAGAAAAAGCAAATACTTACCTGAAACAATTCCTTCTCTGCTGCTCATCCAAGTGAGACTGATTACTAAAATGATGCTGGTTAATTACCCATCCCCCAAAGCCAACAGCTTCCTGCCTGGGTGAAACTCACCCAGCCATCCAGCACTCCCAAAACAGTACAGATTAAATATCACACCCCAGAAAGACCCTCAGTAACATTTCTAAATCCCAGTACAGATTTCAAATTCCCACCACCATCCACCCTCCCAGCTCAAAGAATTTCAGAATCAAAATTAAAATAGAAAAAAAAAAACACTTCCCTGAAACAGCTCATTCTCTGGTGATGCACCCAAATGGATGGATTGCTAAAATGGTGTCTGTTAATTACCCCCCACCAACAATAGCTTTCTGAGTGGAACTCACCCAGTTAGCCAGCACTCCAATAACAGCACAGATTAAATATCACAGCACAGGAGGCCCTCTAGTAGCAATTCGAAATCCCAGTACTGATTTCATATTTCCACCATCATCTCCCCTTCAAGCACAAACAATTCCAGTGCCATAATTAAAATAGAAAAAGAAAATAACAACACTTCCCAGAAGAAGCACGTTCTCTGCTGCTGAATCCCAAGTGAGGCTGATTGCTAAAATGTTGCCGGTTAATTACCCATCCCCCTCTCTCCAGACCAGCAACTTACTGCCTTAGTGGAACTCACCCATCCAGCCAGCACTCCAAAATCAGCACAGATTAAATATCACAGCCCAGGAGTCTCCCTCAGTAACAGTGGTGTCATTTAGAGGTCGCCAGGGGTTGCAGCTGAGACGCCTAAGCATTTTTTTGCGACCCCTATAGTCTGCTTGTGACCCCCTAGATTGATGGCAGATTGTGGGTTCCAAGCTGACATTTTCCATCAGTTTTTTATGTTGCTTGCATGCATGTGCAAGAAACATAGTGCCATCATCCAAGTTTTCGGGGGTGTGGCACCCTGTCTTCCAGTTCAGTCAGTGTGTTTGCAGGCGCAGCCGCAGTTCTCCAATGACTGCTGCAGCTGTCTATGACAGCAGTTGAAAATGCAGTGGCATACAGTTGACAGAGAGAGCTCTGCTTCAGTGAGCAGAGCTCCCCCACACCCGCAAGCATGCATATTGCATGCTGATGCTCCCTCCCCACTCACTCACTGTATGGCCGATGGGGGTGCCCAATCCCCAGTCGGCTCCACACCTCCCCCCCAAAAGCTGTCCAGGTGCCACACTGGGAGCCCACCCCAGTGTGGCAAATCTTGTTATAGTCGATGGGGGTGCCCAATCCCCCATCAGCTCCAGCTCCCCAAACAGCCTTTCCAGCTGCTATGCTGGGAGCCCACCCCAGCGTGGCAAATGTCCCACATCATCTTCATTACAAAAAAAAACCCTGTAAATAAAAAAAGTTCCCTCACAGTCTCTCTGCCCCCACCCGCACCCACCCACTGTGCACTACCTCCCCACACCCCCTCACCCCCATACTTACCTCTGGAGCTTGGCGCGATGATCAGCGGTGGACCTGGAACACATCTGCACTCTTCAAAGCTGACCGCCGAACTGAGGAAATGCTGAATAAGCTGTATAACGGAATAAATAGGGTTTTTTTCAACTTTGTTGCATATCTCAGGCATTTTGGGGAATTTGGGGCCCCTCCTCATGAATTCTTGCACTGTCATGGCGTTAATCGAGCCAGAAGGGTGATTTCGCAGTCACTATGTGAAATCACCTTTCAGGACCAATTAACAAAATGACACTGCCAGTGTTCATAAGGTGGGCTCTCAAAAAGCCTATGTTGAAAATTTGGTGAAAAAATTCCTAAAAGTTACTGTTTTATGAGCGTGCATTGCGCAGTTCCTATGCACGCTCATAACTTCATAAATTTGTAATATTTTCACTCAAGATTTTCAATATTGGCATTTTTCCACACCTTCTTATCGACAGTACAGCTGTCATTTTTCACATCCTAGCAGAAACATGTTTTGGCACTTCTGGCGCAGAATTTATTTATTTAAAATTGATGACCGGGAAAGGCACGCTGAGTCGAAGCTTGTTTCCAAGTGTGACCTGGGTAGAATAACATATTTGCTGTGAGAATTCAGTGTTCAGGACAGATTAAGAAAATCACAGTGATACTGTTCATAAGCAGAGGTCCCAAAATGCTTACATTGAAAGTCTGGTGTAAAAAATCCTCAAAATAATTACATTACGGGAGTGTTGCACAGTTTCTATGCACGCTCGTGACTTCAGTTTTTTTCTTTTATGTTTCTACTCGAGATTTTTAACATTTTTTTTTAACACCTCCTCATAAACAGTACAGCTGTCATTTTTCACATCCTGTACAAAATGTGTTTTTGCATCAGTGGCGCCAAATGGCCCAGTAGCCATGCAAAATCACCTTTCGGCTAACAAACTGATAGTGTCACTGTTCATGCGGTGGGGTCACAAAAAGCCCATGTTGAAAACTTGGAGTGAAAATGCCAAGAAACGCCCACTGTGTTAGGGTTTCCGACCAGAACGCCCTACCCTGTAGGAACTGAAAGGTGTCAGGGGTGCGACTTGGTGCTGTCGACAGTAATGCTCATGCCATTGTACCCCCACCCTGCAGCCAGTGACAGGCATCGAGGTGCACCTTGGACTCTTTGGCCCCACAGTTTACCCCATTCTCCTATACTGCACCCATTTAACCATATTTCCTTATGGAATGAGGTAAGTTTAAAGTCCAAACACCCAAGGCACACCTCAGTACTGGTCAGTGTCTGCAGGGTAGGGTGAGTGAAATGTCATGACCGTTATGGGTGATGACCCAAAGGCACACTCAATGCCTGTCCATCTCTGCAGGGTGGTCGTAGAATTGGCGTCAGTTCAATACTACACTGCCATTCCTATACTGCATCTGTTTAACTCCTGCACTTCCACTGCTAATGCCAGCTGGCAACCATTCGGCACTGACAAATGCATGTCTACTGCTGTATCCCAAGTCAGACAGATTGCTAAAATGCCTAATGTTAATTACCCTCCCCCTCTCTTCAGGCCAAAAAAAACAACTTCCTGCCCGAGTGTAACCTAAACAGCCAGCCAGACAGCACCCAAAAAACAGCACAGATTAAATATCACAGCCCCAGTGTCCCCACAATACCAGTTCTAAATCCCATTACCGATTTCAAATTCCCACCACCATCTCCCATCCCAGCACAAACAATTCCAGTATCAAAATTAAAATAGAAAAAGAAAAAGCAAACACTTACCTGAAACAATTCCTTCTCTGCTGCTGCATCCCAAGTGAGACTGATTACTAAAATGATGCTGGTTAATTACCCATCCCCCAAAGCCAACAGCTTCCTGCCTGGGTGAAACTCACCCAGCCATCCAGCACTCCCAAAACAGTACAGATTAAATATCACACCCCAGAAAGACCCTCAGTAACATTTCTAAACCCCAGTACAGATTTCAAATTCCCACCACCATCCACCCTCCCAGCTCAAAGAATTTCAGAATCAAAATTAAAATAGAAAAAAAAAAACACTTCCCTGAAACAGCTCATTCTCTGGTAATGCACCCAAATGGATGGATTGCTAAAATGGTGTCTGTTAATTACCCCCCTCCCCACCAACAATAGCTTTCTGAGTGGAACTCACCCAGTTAGCCAGCACTCCAATAACAGCACAGATTAAATATCACAGCACAGGAGGCCCTCTAGTAGCAATTCGAAATCCCAGTACTGATTTCATATTTCCACCATCATCTCCCCTTCAAGCACAAACAATTCCAGTGCCATAATTAAAATAGAAAAAGAAAATAACAACACTTCCCAGAAGAAGCACGTTCTCTGCTGCTGAATCCCAAGTGAGGCTGATTGCTAAAATGTTGCCGGTTAATTACCCATCCCCCTCTCTCCAGACCAGCAACTTACTGCCTTAGTGGAACTCACCCATCCAGCCAGCACTCCAAAATCAGCACAGATTAAATATCACAGCCCAGGAGTCTCCCTCAGTAACAGTGGTGTCATTTAGAGGTCGCCAGGGGTTGCAGCTGAGACGCCTAAGCATTTTTTCGACCTTATAGTCTGCTTTGACCCCTAGATTGATGGCAGATTGTGGGTTCCAAGCTGACATTTTCCATCAGTTTTTTATGTTGCTTGCATGCATGTGCAAGAAACATAGTGCCATCATCCAAGTTTTCGGAGGTGTGGCACCCTGTCTTCCAATTCAGTCAGTGTGTTTGCAGGCGCAGCCGCAGTTCTCCAATGACTGCTGCAGCTGTCTATGACAGCAGTTGAAAATGCAGTGGCATACAGTTGACAGAGAGAGCTCTGCTTCAGTGAGCAGAGCTCCCCCCACACACACGCAAGCATGCATATTGCATGCTGATGTGCTCCCACTCCCCACTCACTCACTGTATGGCCGATGGGGTGCCCAATCCCAATCGGCTCCACCTCCCAAAAGCTGTCCAGGTGCCACACTGGGCCCACCCCAGTGTGGCAAATCTTGTTATAGTCAGTGGGGTGCCCAATCCCCATCAGCTCCAGCTCCCCAAACAGCCTTTCCAGCTGCTATGCTGGAGCCCACCCAGCGTGGCAAATGTCCCACATCTCTTCATTACAAAAAAAACCTGTAAATAAAAGTTCCCTCACAGTCTCTCTGCCCCACCCGCACCCACCCACTGTGCACCTACCTCCCCACACCCCCCTCACCCCATACTTACCTCTGGAGCTTGGCGCGATGATCAGCGGTGGACCTGGAACACATCTGCACTCTTCAAAGCTGACCGCGAACTGGGGAAATGCTGGTAAGCTGTATAACGGAATAAATAGGATTTTTTTCAACTTTGTTGCATATCTCAGGCATTTTGGGGAATTTGGGGCCCCTCCTCATGAATTCTTGCACTGTCATGGCGTTAATCGAGCCAGAAGGGTGATTTCGCAGTCACTATGTGAAATCACCTTTCAGGACCAACTAACAAAATGACACTGCCAGTGTTCATAAGGTGGGCTCTCAAAAAGCCTATGTTGAAAATTTGGTGAAAAAATTCCTAAAAGTTACTGTTTTATGAGCGTGCATTGCGCAGTTCCTATGCACGCTCATAAGTTCATGAATTTTCAATATTTTCACTCCAGATTTCCAACATTGTCATTTTACCACACCTCCTTATGAGCAGTACAGCTGTCATTTTTCACATCTTGCCCAAAATGTGTTTCCGCCCTTGTAGCGCACAATGGCGCAGTCGGTGTGCGAAATCCATGTATGGGACATATTAAGAAAATCACAGTGACACTGTTCATGAGCAGAGGTCTTAAATGGCTATTTTGAAAATTAACGAGAAAAATTCCTAAAAATGATTGTTTTTTACTAGCGTACATTGTGCAGTTTCTACGCACGCTCGTAAGTTCGCGAATTTTCAATATTTGCACTCCAATGACTTCCAAATATCTAAACAGCAGATACAAGCAAGCAACATTCGGCATTGACAAATGCTTGTTTTTCTTACTACAGTGTGGTTAATTGTTTCCTCCTGCAGCTCACATTTCTTGTTCTTCTGTATCTGTTGAGACTCTCTCCTGACTCCTCCCTGGCCCGGCATAGTTGCTGGAACTGTCAGTGTGCATCCCCTTCAATCCTCTCTCTTATCTCTGCTGCATCCTTGTCCTGTCCTGCCCTGCCTCACTGAACAGAAGAGCCATGGAATTCAAACAACTTACAAGAAGAGATGTGTGAACAGAGCTGAACTAGGCAGCTGTTTCAACAAGAAGATCAGAAGAAGTGATAACTGTTCCTACCATCCCCCAATGGAAGTTGGAACACTGCATAGTTCCTTTCACACCTCTGCATTTTCTGGGGAAATGTGTTGGAGGAGGTGTCAGAATTGCCCATTTTTGGTGTCTCTAGGACTGTTAAAGATAGTGGGGCACACAAGAAGGCAGGCTAGCAAGGAAGCTATAAAAGGACAATGTGCCCTCCAAATAGCCCATTTCTCTTCTTTGCTAGCCTGCCTGGGTTTTTCCTTGATGATGCTGCTGCCCTGGTCTCCATATTTTGTCTCTGGCATTTATTTTTCCTGACTCCTTGGCCCCATAGTCAGACGACCGGACCTGTGGCGACCTTCAACCTTGTTGCCTGCTTCCTGGATCGCATCAGTGTCAGCCTGAGCCTTTCTGCCCTCACCCCTGCATAAAATTCCTATGCACTTCTGCACACATCCAGAGGTAAGCCAGCCCCATACTGGATGCTGCATAGACTGGCTGAGGGGGATTTGTTTTTAGTTTGTGTAGTTCTAACATCTGCCAATGACAGCATCTGCTTAGCAGGCAGAAGTTAGTCACACTAAATGCAGCACTGAAGCTAATCAATAACTATTTACTGTATCTATCAGTATTCAGCCCCTCTGCAATGGCTGGCCCCCTCTCTCTGATTCTGGTTTCTAAATGTTTCTGTAAAAGTTAATCACCTTTTCTATTAGCATTTTGGTAAAATGTTAGTAGAAGAGGTGATTAACTTTTACAGAAAGAAACTTCTACAAACCAGAACCTTTTAGTAACTTTTTTCAATCATATATGACGATTATGATGGAGGCAGTACTGCACAGTGGTTTAAGGCTCTGAGCTGCAAACCTAGAGATCTGGGTTTGAATCCCACAACCCCCACTTGCATAAGATGTGACCCTGAGCAAGTCACTTAACTTCCCTGTGTTCCCAGGTCACATCTGCAAAAAAGTTAGCAGTTGCATTGTCTGAGGTTATGGTACTGAAGGAGAACTTATCCAAATGTCAAGTAAATAAACAAGCATTTGTCAATGCCGAATGTTGTCTCATTGGCATTGGTAGTGCAGGAGTTAGAGATGCATAATAGGAATGGCAGTGAAGTATTGAAGTGACGCCAACCCCGTTCCCAGCCTCCAGAGACTGACAGGCATTGGGGTGTGCCTTTGGGTCATCAGCTATAACGTCCATGCTATTTTACCTCACCCAACCCTGTAGACACTGACAAATGTTGTGATGTGCTTTGGGTCTTTGGGCATTATACTTACCCCATTCCATAAGAAAATACGCTGAAGTGGGTGCAGTATAGGAGAAAGGGATGAATTTTGTGGCCAAACACTCCAAGGCACACCACAATGCCTGTCACTGGCTGTAGGGTGGAGGTGGGGATGGAATGGCGTGTATATTATAGCCGATGATCCTAAGTCATACCCCTGATGCCTGTCAGTCTATACAGGGTGGGCTGTTACAGTTGGAAACCCTAACTAGGTGTGTGTTGGTATTTTCACTCCAAATTTTCAACATGGGCTTTTTGTGAACCCACCTCATGAAAAGCGGCACTATCAGTTTGTTAGCTGTTAGGTGGTTTTGCACAGTGGCTATGTCATTTGGCGACACAGGGACAAAAACACATTTTGGGCAGTATGTGGAAAATGACAACTGTATTATTCATGAGGAGATGTTGAAAAAATGGCAACTTTGAAAATATTAAAAATGAGTGAAGTCATGAGCATGCATAGAAACTGTGCAACACATGTCCGTAACCCAATTATTTTGGGGATATTTTTAACCTAATTTTTAACATAGGCATTTTGGGACCTCCCCTCATGAACAGTGGCACTGTGATTGCAGGATGTTTTTTGTTTTTTTTAACAGGGTAATTTGGCATGCTGGGATGGGCTCCCAGTGTACCACCTGAGTTTTTTTGGGGGGGGCTGTAGCCGATGGGGGATTGGGCACCCTCTTTGGCAAATACCAGTGGAGCGGGAGAGCTGAGGGGGACTGGGCACCCCCCTCAGCACACAACAAGTGGGGGAGTGACATTATGCCGATGGGGAGTGAGCTCCCCTGTCGGCAGATTGAACTGGGAAGGGGAGGACTGAAGTTAATGGGGATTTGGCCCCCCATCTGCAAAGAAAGACTTTCTTGGGGGGTGCATAATGCCGAGGGGGATTGGGCACCCCCTCGGCACACAGCAGAAATGGGAGGGGGGACATTATGCTGACAGGGAGTGGCCTCCCCTGTCAGCATTCGGGCAGGTTTGCACGTCAGGAGGCGTGTTGTGGTCTCGCTGCATGAGAGCTTCACTCTCATTGCAGTGGACCTTTTCTTAGATCTCATGGCCACATTAGCTCTGCATGATGACAGCTCCTGCTGCTGGCTTATTGGGGAATGGGAGACCCTCCTACTATTGCATGCCCTGCATTCGACCACAGTGACCGCACCTCTAAATCTGCTACTACCGCAAGATGTTGGCTGGCACGCAGATGCTGACATAAAAATGTTTTGACTAGTTTGACCTATATATTGAGCTAAGTATGAAGACAGAAGCACTGCCTCAGATATGTCTTCAAAGCTAAGGTTTCCATGGGGTCAACTGATATGCATTTATTTGATTCACTGCCCTGACAAGCACATATGGCTGTTCTTATGATTGGCTAAACAGAGTTTACTAGTTGTGTTAATTCATTATTGGTGGTTTTGCCTTAGTTTCAAGTCCCCCTGACTCTGTACTATATTGAGGCTTGAATTCCACCACAGCCACTGGTTGTAAGGGTGCTAGCTGCACATTGGAGCAGACTTGATAGCCCATGTTGCCTGCTTCTGCTGGCAGATTTGTATGTTCATATTTATTTATTTAAGAGATTTACCAGGAAGGCATACTGAGCAGAGTACCGCTCAATTCCAGATGTGCCCTGGGGGTAGGGGGTTACATGGGTGAAGTAATGAGACGAGAACAGTTCAATACATATGTGACAAGGTTATGACAGACAGTGGTACAGTAGTAAGTAAAAATACAACAATATAGTGAGAACAATTGTGTTTACAAGGTGGGTAAGGCGTACATACAGCTTACAACAGTAATAGGATCAGCAATATGCATTTTAAATAGCACTATGTGACAAATATCAAAAGGAAAATGGGGCCCAGACTGGAGCATATAATAGGTAGAATGGGTAGGAGTTGTGCAGGTACCTGAGTAGAATGGTTAGGCATTGTCCGAGGAGATTCTGAGATGGGGAAAGCAAGAGCATTTGGTCGCAAAATGTGATTTGAGAAGGGCATTACATTGGGGGGTACTGGTGGTGTGTCTAATGTCAGCTGCCAGTGAGTTCCATAACTTGGGCAATCTGAAACTGAAAGCTCTCTGACCTGATCTGGTGGATCTATGTGGAATGTGCAGGAGCCTGGAGTCGATGTTCCTGAGATCGTAAGTAGGTGGGGAGAGGGCAGTTAGGGATGCAGGTAGGTAGGAGGGGAGTGTGTGTGACCAGAACTTGGCAGCAATTCCAGCACCATGCAGCAGGCGCCAGTTTGGAGTGATGGGAGGTCAAGGGACTGGTATAGGACACAGTGGTGGGAAGTGGGAGAACGGTCCAAGGCGAACCGGCCGAAGGAGTTGAATAGCGGGTCAAGCATCACTAAGGACATGTGGGGGGTGGTGCCGTAGATGACAGCTCCATAGTCAATAGTTGGGAGGATCATTTTTTGGACAATAGCTAGTCTGGTTGGTAGCGGGATGCAATACTTGTTACGATAGAGTGCACCAAGCATAGGATGCAGTTTTTTGTGCAGAGCGTCTATGTGCACTGAGAAGTCAAGGTGCTGATCTTGCCAGATGCTGAGATAGCGATATGTAGTGCAGGTCGCAAGTGGTGTTCTGTCCAAGGTATAGAATGTGGGTGGTTCAGTAAGCCGGGTTAGTTTTGCCCTGGAGCCGAAGGTGAGGGAGACCGTTTTTTTTGAGTTTAAGAATAGTTGGTTCCCAAGGAACCAGCGTTGGATGGAGTCGAAATCCTTTTGTAGACAGGCTGTCACGGCGGACGCAGTTGGGCCAGAGGCGAATAGTGCCATGTCGTCCGCATACATATGAATGGCAGATTGTCCGTGGACGGCAGGCAGATCATTGAGGAATATTGAGAATAGCAGCGGGCCGAGTACAGACCCTTGGGGTACACCACTGGTGACAGGGAGAGGGGTGGAATGAGCCTTTCCAGTGCGGACTGATTGTGTCCTCCCTGAGAGGTACGAGTGGAACCAGTTATTTGCTACCTTAGACAGTCCAGTTTGGGCCAGTTTAGACAGCAACAGAGGATGTGAGACCGTGTCGAACGCTTTTGCCAGGTCTATAAATATAGCTGCTGTTATTTCCTTTGTCCATGCCTGTAAGGATGGAGTTTGTGAGACAGAGGAGGAGGTGGTGGTGGAATGATTTTTCTGAACCCGCCTGGTAGGGGTGAAAAAGGAGATAGTATCCAGATAGTGGTGTAGTTGGGATAGAACAAGACGCTCTTGAATTTTGACTAGGATGGGGAGCAGAGATATAGGCCGATAGTTTGAGGGGGAGGAGAGGTCCCCTTCCTTGGGAAGCAGGATGACTGTAGCTTGTTTCCATGCTGTGGGGACTGCCCCTAATTTAAAGGACAGATTATAGAGCATGGTTAGAGGGTGGGTGGATTTGGGGACACGGGGGTGCAATGGGGAGCACAAAGGGTAGAGGGTGGGGTAGGGAGGAGAGGAGGGAGGACGTAGTGAAGGAGAAGTAGGAATTAAACTCAGTGGCAACCAGGTTTGGATCTGAGATGATTTTACCTTCGAGGTTTAGAGTGGGGGTGGGAGGTTGGGATGGCAGAGTGAGAAGGGATTTTATGGACTTCCAAAATTGAGAAGGGTAGGTGTGGTTATTGTTGAGAGCCATTTTGAAGTAGTTTGATTTGGCCCACCTTATGAGTCTTGTACAGGCATTACATAGAGACCAGTAATGTTGCTGAGCCACATGAGCACCTGTGGCCTTGAAGGATTTCCAGGCACGGTCTCTGGCACGGAGTTTTTCCATAAGGTTTGCTGTTACCCAGGGTAAGTGGAAACCTCTGACTCTGGATCTCCGTAGTGGGGCAAGTATGTCCCAGATGGTGAGGAAATTTGTAGAGAAATAGTTCAGAGCTTCATTCATGGAGGTGGCTCTAGGGATGAAGGACCAGTCTATGATGGTAAGGTCATTTAGGAGAGCAGTCTGATCCAGTAATTTATAAACTCTGCTGTACAGCATGCGGGGTGGGGGGGCCGGAGGACGGAAGATTTTGCGCACTAAAAAAATCATATGGTGGTCACTGAGGGAGTCCAGTAGAAGGCCAGCTTTAATTATCCTATGATGGTGGGTAGAGAGTGCCCAGTTCAGTAGTGTGTGTTTATTTGTTTTCTGGTTTAGTCGGGTGGGTGGGTTCCCCTATTTGCTGGTGCAAGTTTAGTGCGCTTATTTGACAACGTGTTTTATAGGCAGCACTGCCTAGCCAGTTCTGATTGAAATCCCCAAGGATGTGGAGTTCACCACCTTCTGTAGGGGCCCTCAGGTTGCCCAAGTGTTCAAGGATGCTAGTTGGTGGTGTGTGTGTAACTCTATCTGAAGTCTACCTTTGCTTCTACATTGAATCTGCAGTGTGCAGTTTTGATAGTCAGATTTGGGAACTCTCAGTTTAGTTTTCTGTCACAGTGAGTCTTGATTACAGAGGGAAGAGTTGCTTTCATACTGTTATGTTTTTTTGTGGAATGTTACAGATTTCAGCAACCACAGGGGACAACTTCCTAAAAATACAGCGAGAACAAACAGTGCAGCTCAGATATCATGTATAGTCTTTGCAATGCAGAGTTGAAATCAGAATATCATAAATAGTCTTTATCTTATTTCAACTCTGCATTGGACTCCTCCAGCCTAGAACACAAGCAGTGGGAAAAAACAGTTTACTGTCTGACTCCTTTTGGAGAAGTTATGACAGAGTCCATATAACCAAAATTGCAAAGCCATAGCTCATACCCAAGAAATGTGATGGTGCTCTGTTAAATGTGAGGGGGTATTTTTCTAGTATCTTTGTACTGTTTCATTTTGTTTTATGTACTGTATTTTCTGTATCCTTTAAGCATATTAATAAAGAATATATAATTAAAAAATCTAACAGTGTTACATGAACTGACAGCAACAACTTCTCTACAGAGGTCCTAAAATGCGTATGTTGAAAATTTGGTGATGAAAGTCCATAAAATGAATGTTTTAGGAGCGTGCATTGGGCAGTTTGCACATACGCTCGTAACTTTGTGAATTTGTAATATTTTCACTCCAGATTTTCAACATAGGCATATTTAGACACTGCCTTATGAACAGTATAGCTGTTATTTTTCATATCCTGGCTGAAATGTGTTTTTACACTTCCGATGCAGAATAGCGCAGTCGCTGAGGGAACTCTGTGTTCGATGCACAGTAAGAAAATTATAGTGACAGTGTTCATGACCAGAGGTGACAAAATGCCTATGTTGAAAATTTGGTGAAATAATTCCACTGAATGACTGTGTTACAAGCACGGGTTATGCAGTTTCCACACAGGCTAGTTCCCTTGAGCAAGCCCAGGGCTTTAGGGTTCCTAAGACAGACACTTAAGAAGTATGAGGGTGAAATGTTGATCAGATGCAAGAGGAGTTGCAGAGAGGTACTCTGTTGGGATATGGATGCTAAAGGGACATGGTTACAACTGGGAGGGGGCCTGCATAAATGCCAAATGCCAATGCAAATACCTGCAAGTGAACATTCGGCATTGACAAATGTTTGTTGGGTTAGCCATGGAACCCTTATCTGCAGCCATCCGTAATAACCAGGGGATCTAAGGCATACAAATGGGAGAGAAACACTACCATGCCAATCTGTATGCAGATGACTGTTCGCTATTGACGCAGAATGTAGAAACAAGTATACAACCCATCCTGAAAAAGGGCATTTGGGTGATATTTCAGGTCTGAGAATCAACATCTGTAAATCAGAGGTGCTCCCTCTGAATCCACATGCCACATCTAGAATGGTAGAAACCACAGGTCTTAACTGAACCCCCTCTGAAATCACATACCTAGGGTTCAGACTATTGCCCATGCTTTCCAGCCTGGCTGAAAGGAATTATGCCCTGGTATGGACACATCTGTCAAAAGAAGTGTTAAGAAGGGAATGTCACAAATTCACTCAACAGGTCAGGCCGTCTGCTCCCACAGTGTCAACCTCTGAGTGCAGTATTGTGAACAGGTAACAGACCGGGTAACCCTCCTTTCTGCTTGTGGGTCCAAATCACCTTTAGTCTCAAGTTCTGGGGGGATTCAAACTGTGAACCTTATGCTAGCATACCCAAATGTACAGACTCAGATAATCTGCTCTTCGGGGGGATGCCAGATATCTTTCACCTAAGGGCACCTAACCAGGTATCCAAAATTGAACTTTTAAAACTCTATAAAGGACCTTAAATATATTCTTACCTTTTCCCAGTTTGGTTACACCATCAAGCTCTTGAACAGTTTTGTCAGTCTTAATCCTCTATACATCACATGCAAAAGAAAGAACTTGGAAGACACCGGCAGTATCATTCAAATAAAAGGTTTACTCAAAAATGGATACAAATATGTAAAATGTAAAACAGAACAATATATCAGAGATCATACAATCACATAAAGAAAAACAAGGAAAACTACAGACAAACTCCTACCAACAAACAGATCTTTTCTATCTAATATATTACTTCTGTACAGCGCTTAAGTTAGATCTTGTTTCTTAAGAGCCCAAAATAGATACATCACTAAGATCAAGCACAAGTTCTACAGTAGGTTAAAACTGTGTCTCTCTCTCCCACCCCTTTTGTGTGTCATCTAGCTCCTCCTTGTTGAATATAAAAAATATACAAAACTGGATGTCCTATCAGGAGGTATATTAAGTAAGGTGATATCAGCAAAAACTCCTTTCCCAATATGACTTGTTAATTAACATCCCCTCTTTGATCTCGAGCAGTTCTTTCTCCCAGGACACATCAAAGGATTTAATTACTTTCAGCACCATAGTGATATAACATGTTTTTTCCTCTAAGATGTCATAAAAGTTTACAAGCCTTATATCCTGGTAGCTGGGTCAGTTCTAATTAAGTCAGATAAACAGGAGACCCTTAATTAAGTCTCTGTAGTCTTTTAATTACCTCCTGGTTTCAGGTTAATATATCCTGTTATTTCTACTAAAACCTGGGGGGGAAGGGACCCATGGCACAACTGCCTTATGTAGACAATCACACACTACATTTTTATATTACAAATGTCATGGAACAATTATAACCAGCTGGCCAAGCATCACAGGGGACACTTCCACTTGTCCTTGGCAGGGAGAATAGCTACAATACAGATGACAATGGCCCCCAGGGTATACTATCTGATCTCTCACTTGCCAACCATATTCGCAGAGAGCTGGGTGCAGAAATTCCACTCTCTAATGAGCAGATTCTTATGGAGAGGTACTGAACCCAGATTCCGCAGAGCCAAACTCAGAGCCTCCAGGAAGAGAGGAGGATGGAACCTCCCCGATTTCTCCAAGTATTCACCCGCTTTCCTTGCAGCTAAAGTATGCAGTGCCTTAAACCCAGTGGCACCCCCCCACCCTGGCTGGAAATAGAAACAGCTGCTTTGGGGGAGCTCCTCATTTGGCTATTTAAGCTCTCTGCTTCCAAGGCAAGCTCAGGGATGGCTCACCATTAAGGCGAGTCATCTGGCATGGACTAAGGTGGGACAGAGGATCCACAAATGTCTTGATCTAGGGCTTCTCACTCCCATATGGAACAACCCACTCCTCTTTATAGAGCATCAGCCTGTCAGATGGGACATCTGGATAAACATAGAAACTTAGACTTTGATGGCAGATAAGGACTGCTTGGCCCTTCTAGTCTGCCCATTTCCCTACCTACAGGATAGGCCGCAGATCCTAGTTAACCAACAGCCTATTTCTTCCTACCCCCCACTTTAAGTATCCGTAACTACACTGTAATTACTGTATACCTACAATGTAACTGTTATATAAGTACTGTGTAGTTACATGTAGTTACAATGTAGTTGGTAATTAGTTTCACATTTGCATATTATGTAGTTAGACACACATTTCTTTGAAGTAACTGCCCTGTTATTACACTGTAAATGCTATGTAGTTGTTAATTACGTTCACATTTGACTGGTGCATAGTTATACAATTTGCATGAAGTGGTAGTTACACACGCAGCCACAACCATTTCTCTTTTGGCACAATCTAATTTATGCTGGAAGTGTAACTACACAATTAACATCTGTTGCAAAGTGCAACATACATAGATACATTTGCCAGAAAGAATTGATTTGAGGCAGAAGGGAGGCAACAGTAACTGCAGTAACTACCACTTCATGCGAATTGTGTAAGTACAGCACAGCACTACCGACCTTCCCTGTGTCACTCTTCACCAGTTATCATTGTCTGGATGACAGCCAGAGGCACAGCACCCAGCATGAGTTTTTTTTTTGTAGGGGGAAGAGCCAGCGCCGGAGGTGGTGCTGCCCTTGAGGCGGATGCATTATGTGGTGATCGCAGTTCGGCCAGTAATGGTTGCCAACTCCTCCTCCTCCGCCCCAGTTTTACATCTCCCACCATTGAAAGTGCAGCACCTTGCACCTGCTGAAGAAATTATATCTGTGACATTGTGACCTAGTTAGTTGTTTCGATATTGTTGTTGACACCATTTTGCTCCTTTCCAGTTCAGTCATCCGTTAGTAACTTGGCACTGTTTTCTGCAGGAATCCAGTAAGACCTTTCATTTTTCTTTCTTGAAGCAGCACCAAGTCTGTTTCTTATTATTATTTTAGTTACCACAAGTCATGCTGGGTTTGCCCAGGGACAAAAAGTGCTCTTCCAAAGCAGGCTGGCCTCCTATGCACTGGTGTCCCTGCATTGGCAGATGTCCATCACGGACCAGCATGACCAATACCTCACCTGCCTGGGTCCATCTTATGCTATTGATAGTTATGACACTTGCTTCTCCATGGACCACTGAGCACTGGAGCACTGTGTGTGGAAAGTCAGCAGTGATCCATTGACTTTCAGATGGCAGTGTTGTATGAGGGGCTTCAAGTGCAGGTCTTTACACACTTCCTTCAGATACCCTCCTGATTCTATACAGCCCTGTTAGGAAGGGGCCTCCTCTTCTTCTAGCCTTGCCAGGGAAGGAGATCTCTTCTGCAGTGCTGGAGGATTGGTCTGGGCATCTCAGGAGCCAGGCTGGGAGCAATGCACATGCAGTCAACTCCTCAGAGGTTCAGGCTCCCCCAGTGTCATGGCCCATGCCTACTGTGCTCGGCATGGGTGGCTTCTCAGCACCACCCACTGGTGCCATTCTGGATCCCAGGGCCATTTGCAGCTCTGGTGACCGGCACCATGAATGATACTGGGCCCTCCTGCTGCACTGCAAGTGGCATCATGGATGGGAATACCTCTGGGGCTGCTCATCAGGAGGTCTTCTGGAGTGCCTTCTCTCCAGAGCCAGATGCCTGACAGACTAATCTGGACTGGCTGCCCAACTCCTCAGAGTCAGAGTATTCTCCAGTGCCCAGTAACTCTGTGCCATCCCAGGCATCCCTTCCCATGGCATTGGCGATTATGATCGGTTCTGGCTCCCACGCCAGTGGTGACATCACAAGCATGTCTGCCAGTAGTGACCCTTCATCTGAGGGGATGGTGATTTGGGTCTGTGGGATCCACACAGCTGTCAGTCCCAGTGCTCTTCCCCCACAGGCTAGAACAGGGACGCACTCTTCTGTGGTCTCCCTCAAGAGGCCTACAGGATTAGAGCAGTCCGTAGCTTTGGGACTGAGGAAAAGATCAACCTCAGAATTGACAGCGTTGAAGGGGTAGGACATGGGGCAGTGACCTTCCCCGGAGACCCTTGGGGGTTCAGGGATGTGTTGCAGTGCTGAGCCCTTGTCCTCTCCCTCATCCCCTTCAAGGGAGGCCTTATTGCATGGGGTTGGGGTCCACCCTTCTGGTTCTATGCAGCCTTGGTCTCGTCACAGGGAGTTTCCCATTCAGGGCTCAGTGCAGACTGATTCAAGCTGGTTGAGTGGTAAATAACTGCACAGACCAGTGGATTCCCAGGAGGGCCAAGATCACCAGCAAGGTCCCCTAGCCATGGCACAGGTCACTCAGGTATGGTGAAGTGTGTCTCCCCATTGCCTCTGCAGCCCCCCTCATTTCTCAGGGCATGTGGGTCCTTCAGGGCCCTTGACCTGGGAGCATTTCAAAGCCACTGCTGCCACCTTCCTCAGGTATGTCAGGGCTATAGATGAGCAGGTCTTTTGCCAATCCCCCCCCCACAGCAGCTGAACTTGGACTCTTCAGATTCATCAGTTGCCTCATCTTCCTACTTCAAGGAACTGGATACCTCTGTCCATCTGTCCTCGGATGCTGATCAGAAAAAGTATCAGTGCTTCCTACTGAGGCTGGCCGGCGATCTGCACCTATCCAACATTGCAAGATGCAATATTGAGTGGATAACACGTCTTTCTTAGCAAATTCAGTGTGGACCACCTGGTCATCCTTTCCTGGTTGATTCCCTTCCAGGAAGCATCGCCCCACATGTGGCAGTGCCCATCTGTCTAAACTCCAGCCCCTATGGACAGCCAGCACAGGTATTGTGTACACCAGGAGTCTCCGGGGACCTTGCCTCATCCCACTTCAGGAGTGAGGGTACTGGATAGCCCTTCTGGGAATAGACACCTGGTGTGCAACTGGCCCCTGGATGTGAACTCTGCATAGTTTGATCACTGGAGACAGTGTTCTCTTTGGTTCATTTCATGCTCAGCTTTGCCACTCATCAGACACACCATGCTGCCTACAACAGGCATCTGTGATCAATGCTAGGTCAGACACTGACATTGCTGCCTGATGTGAAGGCAACCAGACATGCGATTGTCCTCTCTGCACATGGCCTGGAGCTAACAAGGCACCAGGCAAGGGTGTCTTATGATGCCAATGAGGTAGTTTCAAGGCTAGCGGTTACAGTGATCTGCATTAGGTAGACAGTGTGGCTTCATCTTTTAAGGTTGTCACCTTTGGCATGGTGTAGGGTGCTGCCTCTGCTCTCCAGGGCACCCACCTTTTCTCCCATACTATATAGCAAGGTGGGAACTACAGGGGTGACTTCCATCTCCCAGGCAATGGGAGACCTAAACTTGCCCTGACCAGTCGCAGGCCTAACTGGCCTGTAATGGGTCTCCTCCTTTTGTGGTCCTCCCCCACAAGAGACAGAGATTCTCGTTCCTCATGGAAGTGCTGGGCCACCTTTGGGGGGCTCAGTACTCACCCAGACAGTGATGAATGTTGAAGACTGACACAGGGAAGAGATGAAAATTATTTACCTATCATAATTCTTGATCTTCTTGTATATCTTCACCATTCATCACTGACACCGTACCCTCTGGGCCTTACTCCCTGTGTGATGCCCTCTCCCTGCTTGCCTTCCCCTTCCTTGAGGCCAGTTGTGGGTTGTGCCCTACTGGTACCTTCTGGTCCTCTGTTATCTTCCTAAGTGACAGAGGGCCCAACCTGTGAGGGAGGGCAAGTAGGGCCTCTTACCCTGGCCTTAGGGGCTCCCTGTAGGTCCATCCCTTCTCAGATGGTGGGTTCCTCCTGGATGTGGCCTGGTCCTGTGGTGGGGGATCTCCCCTAGGTGAGGTAGAGAGGAGGGGGGCCAAGGGGACTCTCTTTCTCCCTCCTTTTATAATTTTTCCTCCTCCCCCTACTTTTCTTTGGGTGGTAGGACTTGTTCTGGACAGGATTGCCCTCTGAACCCTGTGGGATCTCCCTCTTGTGACAGCGGTAACCGTAGGGGTTCTACTTTACCTATGAATAAGCTGTCCTGTTGTACAATGCTGAACAGTCATAAGACTGACTGGTTGTACATCATGTATATTGCACCTGCACTTTAGCTGCTAATCTCTTGTATTTCAACTGTATTCTTGCACTTAGTTGAACCTAGCTGTACTCAGTATATTCAATGTATTCTATTTCCTGTATCTTTTTTTGTTATTGTAAGTGTATTGTCTGTATTACCTATTATGGCCCAGTTCATGCCTGAAAACAGTGCTTTGGATCAGTGCACCTAGGAACATATGAACATAAGAAATGTGCTGGCAGTAACAAGCCACAAGGTCTATCAAACCAATTCGAATGAGCAGCTAGCACACCTACCTTGCAGCTGCCCCTTACCGTTCATAAGAACCTCTCATCTCACCCTGCTCCTTCCCCTTTTGAAAGCCCAACTGTCTTCAGGATACCAGCTCCTCTGGCATAGAGTTTCATCCTGCCACAGCCTACTACATGAAAGAGTGTCTTCTCATTTCCCTCCTATATATACCCCCCATAAATCTAAGACCATGACCTCTTGTGTCCCTCCCCCACTTAACTTAAATATCCCTTCTGTTCCTGTCTTGTTAGTCCCCTTTAAGTATTTAAAGGTCTCAATCATATCCCCCCAATCTCTCCTCTCCTACATGGAGTACATATTCAAGTCACGCAGGCTCTTCTCATGTGGCCTTTCCACCAGTCCTTGTATCATCTTAGTTGCTCTGTGCTGTACCCCTTCCAGTAGTCTGATATCCTTCTTTAGATATGGGCACCAGTACTGCATGCAGTACTCCAGGTGTGGTCTGACCATTGACCTGTAGAGAAGCAGGATCACCTTCCTCTTCCTGGAGGAGATTCTTCTCCCAATACACCCCAGCTTCCTGTTTGCCTATGCTGCCACATTTCTGAACTGCCCTGAGTTGTTAATTTTCCCATTTACAACCACCCTAAGATCCTTTTCCTCTTTGGTGGCACCTAGCTCTACTCAATCCAGCTGATAGCTCCTCCCTGGGTTCTTCACTCCAAAGAGCATCTTTTTAGATAAGCACTTTTTAGCATTGAACCCCAGCTGCCACTCTTCCAACTACTTCTCCAGTTTAATCAGGTTGCTCCACAGTTCCTGCCATCCCTCTATGTCACTCACCACTGCCCCCAACTTGGCATCATCAGCAAAGAGGCTGATCTTATACCGCATGCCATGCGAGATGTGCACTATGAATATCACAAACAACACCAGCCTGAGGACCGATCCTGTGGCACCCTACTTTTAACTGCCCTTGGAGATGAGAGCTCACCCCAGCCACTACCCTCTTCTGTCTTTCCTGAAGCCAATTTTCAATCCAGTTAACTATCTTATTCCCAACCCCCACATACCTCAGTTTTCCCCCAACCTCCCATGTGGCACTGAAACAAAGGCCTTGCTGAAGTCCAAAAATATGACATCCACCACATGATCTTTGTCCAATTCCCTCAGTTCTCAGTAATAGTACTCAACTAGATTAGTCTGACAGGACCTTCCAGAGACAAACCCATGCTGATGACTGTCCTGAAGTCTATTATCCTCCAGACATGTCACCAGCCTCTCCTTTAGGATTGTCTCCATCAGCTTCCCCATGATGGATGTCACCATGATGGATGTCAACCTTACAGGTCTGCAATTGCCTGGTTCATTTTTAAGGTCACTTTTATGGAAGAGCACCACATTGGCCCTCCTCCAGTCCTGTAGCATGCACCTTGTGTACAGGGAGGTGTTGAATAGGTCTACCAGTGGCCCTGCCAGTACCTCCACCAGTTCCCTCAGCACCCTAGGATGTATGTTGTCTGGTCCCGGTGCCTTATCCAGCCTCAGAGCCCTCAGAGCCTCTAATACCTGCCCTCAGTGATTACCACATCTGTCATTCCCTCCCTCTGCCCACCCTTCCCACCTCCTTGTGGAAGCTGCCTGCCCTTCTCCCTTGTGAATATGGAACAGAAGTACTCATTTAGTGCGTCTTCCTTTTTTGCTCCTTTCTCTGCCCACCCCATCCTTCTTGATCTGCACTATCTGATCCTTGCAGCTCCTTCTTTCTCTAATTTGTGAGAAGATGTCCTTTTCCCCATCGTTGATTCCCTGAGCCAGCCTCAGTTCCCTGGAGGCCTTGGCTGCTCTAACACCATTGGTGACCTCTCTGGACTTCTTCACATACTCATCCCTATCTTCCCCCCTCCAGGAATTCTTGTATGTATGGAATGCTGCTTTTTTGCCCTCACCGTATGTAAAACTTCCCTACTCATCCAGCTTGACTTCTTAGATCTTGCCTTCTTGCTCTGCAGTTTGGTACAGGTCCCAACAACCTCCATAAGCCCAATGTTTTCTTTTCCCATTTCTTGTTTGCATCCCAGTGAGACTGAATTTTTGCCAGGTACTCTGCTAAGATTTCACCCATCCAACAGAAGTCAGCCTTTCTGAAGTCAACCACCCTCATCTCTGTACCAGCTACCTCCCTGCCTATGCTGAGCATGAATGGAAGCACTTAGCAACAGCAATTCCAAAGGAGTGACACCACCACAGTGACACAGCCCCAGACAACTGTACATGGAGCACAGAGGAGATGGTGCTGACACACCTACCAGAGTGCTGACAGGTGCACAGATGAGCCTGGCATCAAACAGTAAGCTGCAAGTCTTAGTTGCAAGGGGGGATGGCTGGTTCCTGTGTTAGGGATGATTAAACTGTCATGTGTTGTGCTGGTGATGATTTGGGATCTGCGGTGTGTGCAACATCCACGGGCCATCAGTGGCAAGCCATAATTGTGTGCAACATCCATGGGCCATCAGTGGCAAGCTATAATTGTGTGCAACATCCACGGGCCATCAGTGGCAAGCCATAATTGTGTGCAACATCCACGGGCCATCAGTGGCAAGCCTTGTGCTTGTGTGCCTTCAGCCCTGGATGTGCGCTGTGATCATTGCCACTGTCAGGTTGAACTGTCCAGCCCAGTTCAGGCACTGTGCAGTGGGCTGTTGTCACCCTGTTTGTGTGTGTGGGTGAGGGGGCTCCTGGTAATGTTCTGTCAGTGGTGTTTTGAGTCCGGCATCACTGTGTGGCTGGTCATGGCCATGTCCATCAGGTTGCTGGTTGCTGTACATCGTGATTGTGTCCATCAGGATGGCGTGCATCAGCCAACTCTGTGCCGGTGCTGCCGTGTCATTGTAGGGGATGTCAGCTGAGCTGCTGTCACTCCACAGTGCTGCTTCCAGTGTGAACCACAGAGACTGGTGGTCACTCTCTGCCCGTGAGTCCACCATCCATGCCTCCCTTACAGCCTCCCTGGTAAACAAATATCTGATGTGTGGAGTAATGGTGGGTGGTATAAGATACATTTGCAGGGACTCTTCCTTAGTAATTACATGCA
This sequence comes from Neoceratodus forsteri, assembly GCA_016271365.2. Lineage (NCBI taxonomy): Eukaryota > Metazoa > Chordata > Ceratodontiformes > Ceratodontidae > Neoceratodus > Neoceratodus forsteri. The sequence goes on along the minus strand of CM028129.1, from coordinate 16,043,728 downwards.
CATCTTCACCACCATGCCCCAGCCCTCATGGTACAGCCAGGGGCTGTGGCAGCTTGGTGTAAATGATGGTGCCATGCCTGCCACCTCATTCAGTTAGTGGGAAGGGCTTGCAAGGGCTAAGAAGACATCTTGGCATATGTATCTGGCATCACCTACCATAACTCCACACAGCAGATCAGTGATATTTATTTGTTTATTTGTTTGTCTTTTTGTTTATTTGTTTGTTTGTTTACCAGGTAGGTGCACTGATTCAGTGGACTATTTTCAGACATGACCCAGGCCATAAACATGGTACATAGGTAATACAGACACTTTATTTATTTATTGATTTATTAGATCTGGGATTACAAATACATTTGAGCCAAGGCTATTTTACAAAGGTTCCACATCAAGGATAAACATACAACAAGGTTACAACATTGAATTAACAGTAACTCAATTCTTGTATAACAGTGATAATGTCTGTCTATAGAGAGGAGGGAGGAGGGTAGTCGCAGCCAGAGGCATTTGTCAAAAAAAGTGGGAAGAAAAGATGGAGGAGAAGAGGGGGTGGGGTGAGGGGGTAGAATAAGTACAGCAAATGGGGCATGGAGAGACTAAAAAGGTGGTAAGAAAACCTGGGTTTTTATGTTGTCACCTCAGGAGTATGGGAGAAAAAGACTGGGAGGGGGCCAAGTGGCTTTGCAGTAGGCTGGAGCTGTGTAGGTCATGAGCTAGGTGAGGCAGTCACAGGAGCTAGAGGCAGTGAGATGAGCCTGGAGCCTGGTTTTAAACAGACCTAGAGTAGCAGCTGAGGTAATGGTGTCACTGAGGCCATTCAGCCATAGAGGAGCCCTGTAGGCAAAGGAGCATTGGCCCTGAGTAGTACAACAGTGAGGGACTTGTAGATTCTGAGTTATTGAACTCCTGGTGTTCTGATGGTTAGTGGTCTGATGTAATAAGGCAGAAACACCAGGTGGAGTTAAGCCAAGGTTGATTTTCCTCACCATGGCACAGGTGAAATACTTTATCCGGTTGGAGAGTTGGAGCCAACCGGTTTGTGCATAGAGGGAACAGGTGTGGGTGAGGCAGTGGGCACCAGTTGTGAGTCAGCAAGCTTTGTTTAGGGCAATTGTTATGTGACAGAGGGTGGATGTCAAGGCAGAACCATAGATAATGAGGCCATAATCAATAATTGACACCACTGAGCTCTGGACAGCAATCTTCAGGGCCTCTGGGGTGAGATGTTGCCTGTGCTTGTAGAGCAATCCAATAAGTGTAATAGCAGCTTTGGCCACGCTGTCAATGTGAGCAGAGTAGGGAGAGCTTACACTTACATTAACAGAGAAAGTTACAGGAAATAGAATGCATTGAATATATTGAGTACAGCTAGGTACAATTAAGTGCAAGAATACAGTTGAAACACAACAGAGTAGCATCTTATTTATTTTTTATTTATTTCAGTCTAGGATTACAAATACCTTTGAGCCAGAGCTCTTTTACAAAGGTTCCACGTCATATGGTACAACAAGACAACAAGGATGACATTATGACAAATAATCACTTATCTATACATATACAAAGCTAGAACTAGGGTTGGCAAAGGTAGGGAGGGAAGGGCAGGAGATGAGAGAGTGAGGGGAGGGGGGTGCAACTAAAGTGTGGGTGCAATATTTATGATGTACAATCAGACCTATGATGACTGTTCAGCATTGTACAATGGGACAGTTTAGTCCCTGGTACAGAAGAGTTAGGACTGTCATCAAAGGGTAGCCCATGCCCCACCCCCAGCCACCCACCTGAGTAGCAGCAGGACAGGGGTGATCATGCAATAGAGATGTGGGTCAGTCTTACAGAAATTGCACATTTAAAGTTATGTAAGTATACAATATGCATTGTGAAACTAGTTAACAACTACATAGTGCAGTTACAGGGTAGTTATACAGTAGTTACAGTGCAGTTAGTGACATTTAAAATGATCCTTCAAAAATCACTCCCTCATGAAGCTACTGCAATATAATGTAATGGCTAAAAGCACTGCCCTCAAACCCGGAGAACTGGGCATGAATCCCAGAGCCACCACCTTTATACTGTGTAACCAAAAAAAAGAACTAAAAATAAACATGCAGTCTAACATTGTAAATTGCTATTCAATAAAAAAACATTAATTTACATAATTACTTATTGACTTTTAACAGTGCTGTAGTTGCTAAGAAACTTGCTGCTTCTGTGGCATTGTTTCCACAGTTAATGCCTAACTAACATGCACTTACAAAGTAAGTACGCAGAAACCAACACTTAAAGTGTAAAAAGAAGGTAACCGTGCTTTAGTTACTATTGAATGTGCTGCTTCTGTGGCATTGTTTCCACAGTTAATGCCTAACTAACATGTACTTACAAAGTAAGTACACAGAAGAAAACACTTAAAATAAAGTGTAAGAAGGGTGTAACAGTGCTGTAGTTACTAAGGAATGTGCTGCTCCTGTGGCATTGTTTCCACAGTTAATGACTAACTAACATGTATTTGCAAAGTAAGTACCCAGAAACTGACACTTAAAATAAAGTTTAAGAAGAAGGGTGTAACAGTGCTGTAGTTACAAAGGAACATGCTGCTTCTGTGGCACTGTGTCTACAGTTAATGCCTAACTAACATATACTTACAAAGTAAGTACACAGAAGAAAACACTTAAAGTGTAAGAAGAAGGGTGTAACAGTGCTGTAGTTACTAAGGAACGTGTTGCTTCTGTGGCATTGTTTCCACAGTTAATGACTAACTAACATGTATTTGCAAAGTAAGTACGCAGAAACTGACACTTAAAATAAAACATAAAAAGAAGGGTGTAACTACCATACACTTACATTAAATGTCAAAGCTGTAGTTCTTTTTTTTAGCTGATTTTTTATTAAATTCTCAAAAGCAACATACAAAACTATAGTAATAAGGCAAATACATATCCATGTAAAGGAAAAAAAATCTTAATCTAAAAATATAATACATTGTTATGCAATAAATAAGAATTTAATGAAATACTGACTAAGATAAATTCTTATGTATGACTATTTTAAGATTTTAAGACTGGACCTATTTAAATAAAACCATCAACCATCTTTACCACAAACATTTAGGAAAGGTTCCCATATATTCAAGAAAATGTCATTCTTATTCACCACAGAGTAATACATTCTTTCATTATTAGCAATATTTATTAAATTATGTAGCCAATGTTGAATAGAGGATATATCAGTATTTTTCCAACGTTGAAGGAGTAATCTTTTATAAGCTAAAGCCCCAGATAACAGCCATAGGGCCAGATATTCAAAACTTTGCCCCGGGTTAAAATTAGCACTTCCCAGCGGGCAAACTTAGCAAGGAGCACAAAGCAAGCTATATTGAAAAGGAAATAGCCCGGTGCTAACCCTGCTGAATATAGCAGTCTAAGGAAGCCAGGCAAACTGGTCTGGGAATGCAAGGCAAAAATAGCCTGGTAATAAGACAGCACTGAATATAACAACAGGGAAGTGCAAACTGCAACTGCAGCTCATTAGACTCCGTAGCAAGCCAGTGTTGTAGCCAGGTGGAGAACATTGTGTGTGATTGCACAGAGATGTCTCACATCTACTGAAAACACACCTCTCAACGTCCTGCCTCATAAATCAGGGACAAGGCTTAAAAAAATCAGGGACAAAGGTTTAAAATTAGGGACACATCTTAAAAATTGGTGAGATCCACTCAGAAAGCTGGTAGAATAAGTGGGTTAGTGTAAAATGCATTTTCTAAAGAAGAACGCATCTGTAACATTAATGTTTGACATTATTTTATGTTTACAACCCCCACTGTTTGGTCATGGAAACACAATTTGTAGGAGGGACAGAATAAAATGTTGAGGTAAAATCAGGGACATCCCTGAAAATCAGGGACAGTTGAGAGGTATGACTACAAACATCAGTGTAAACCACACACTGCAGAACTATGCTATGCTGAAGTAAGGTTTGCTCGGGGTTAACCCGATTGCACAGTGCTAACACATTAGCCCAGGGCAAACTGCTTAGCCCAGGGCAAACGGGAGCTATATTCAAAGCTCCCATGCAAATGAGCCTACTTAGGTAATCCGTGGGCCAACAGGCACATTTGCATCTCATTATGTGCTGCTTAGCATACATTACCATGCAGTTTGCCCAGTGCTACTGCATAGAAACATAGAAACATAGACTTTGACAGCAGAAAAGGACTGCTAACCCCATCTAGTCTGCCCATTTCCCTACCTACAGGATAGGCCACAGATCCTAGTTAACCAACAGACTATTTCTTCCTACCCCCCACAAGAATTGCCTTATGTCTATCCCATGCATTCTTGAAATCTCCCACAGTTTTAGACCCCACAACCTCCTCAGGAAGGCTGTTCCATGCATCCACTACCCTCTCTGTGAAATAATACTTCCTCACATTGCCCCTGAACCACCCTCCTTCTTTCTTCAAATTGTGTCCCCTTGTTCTTGTAAGTCTCTTTTTCTGAAGCTGCTACCCTCTTGGACTTTGTTGATTCCACTGAGGTACTTAAAAGTTTCTATCATGTCCCCTCCCTTCTTTCCTCAGGGTATATTATAAGCTCCTTTAGTCTCTCCTCATACGGCTTCTCTTGCAGACCCTGCACCATTTTAGTTGCCCTCCTCTGGACTACCTCTATCCTGTCTATGTCCTTGCGGAGATGAGGTCTCCAGAACTGGACACAGAACTCAGATGGGGTCTCACCAGCTGTCTGTACAGAGGGATAACAACTTCCTGTTTTCTGCTGCTGTTGCCTCTCCCTATGCCTCCCAGTATACCCCAGCCCTCCCTACTGCCTTCTCACATTGATTGCTAACCTTAAGGTCATCTGATATGATTACCCCAGGTCCCTTTCCTTTTTGTTGTTTACTACCTCCCACCCATTGTGTATTCTTCCCTGGGTTCTTGTTTCCCAGGTGCATTATTTTGCACTTATTTGCATTGAATCTAGCTGCCATACTTCTGACCATTCCTCCAACCTTGCAAGTCCTTTTCATCCTTTCCATGCCTCCTTGTGTATCAACCCTGTTGCAGATCTTTGTGCCATCTGCAAAAAGGCATACTTTTCCTTCCAGTCCCTCTGCAATGTCACTTATAAAGATATTAAAAAGGACTGGACCCAATACTGAACCCTGCAGTACCCCACTAGTAACCCCTCTTTCTTCAGAGTGGACTCCATTTACAATTACCTTCTGTGTCCTGTTGTGCAGCCAATGTTTTACCCAGGCTACCACCCTGGGACCCACTCCCAGGCTGGTTAATTTGACTAATAATCTTTTGTGTGGGACTGTGTCAAATGCCTTGCTAAAGTCTAGGTAGACCATGTCCACAGCCCCTCCCTGGTCTACTACTTTGGTCACCCAGTGAAAGAAATCTATTAGATTCATCTGACATGACCTTCCCGCTGTGAACCAATGCTGCCTTGGGTCCTGTGCTCCACTGGCCTCTAGGTACTCAACTATTCTTTCCTTCAGAAGTGACTCCATCACTTTCCCTACCACAGAGGTCAGACTGACAGGTCTGTAGTTTCCTGCCTCTGTCTTGGTCCCACTTTTGTGAGGGAATCACATCACTTCCTTCAGTCCTTGGTACCACACCATCCTCCATGATTTATTAAAAGAGTAGTCAGTGGTTTCACTGGTTCCTCCCTTAATTCTTTTAGAATTCTGGGATGAATTCCATCAGGACCCATTGCTTTGTCCACCTTCAGTTTTAGGAGTTCTTGCAGAACCCTTCTTCTGTGAAAGGACTGGGATCAACCCCCTATCAAAGTGCTTCTGTTAATTGGATTAGGCACTTCCCCCTCCTCTTTTGTGAATACTGAGCAGAAATATTAGTTCAGTATCCCTGCTTTTTCACTGTCCCCCTCTGCCCACCCACCGTTCATTCTATTCAGTCTCACTATCCCTCCCTTTGTCTTTCTACGCTCGCTGATGTACCTATAAAAGGTTTTATCCTCCTTCTTACCTGAGTTGGTGATCTTTTCCTCAGTTTGGGCCTTTGCTATTCTGACTTTCCTCCCTGCTTCCTTCTGCCTTAACTGGTACAGCTCTCTGTCCTGCTCCTTCTGTGTTTCCTTATACTTCCGGAATGCTATCTTTTCTTCCTGACTTTCACAGCCACCTCTTTTGAGAACCATAGTGGCTTTTTCTTTCATTTGATTTGTTTATTTGCTTCACACAAAGGCTTGTTGCCTCTGTGATGGCAGTTTGATGATTCCCATTGTTGCTCCACACCTCCTTCTAGCCTGTTTGCTAGTGCTTTTCTGAGGCACTCTCTCATCTTGCCAAAGTCAGCCTCCTAAAGTCCAGTACCCTCACTTTTGTATGGCTTGACTCTGTAGCTGAGTTTAATGTGAACCACACTGTTTGATGGTCACTTGTCACCAGATGGCAACCCACTTCTAGATCAGAGATCCTCTCACTGCCCCTGTTTGAGAGTATGAGGTCTAAGATTGCTCCCCCATGAGTGGGTTCTGAAACTAGCTGTCTAATGCCTGCCACCTGTAGAGCATCAAGAATGGCCCTGCTCTTGGATGTGGCTGCAGCAAATGTGCTCAATTAACATCTGGCATATTCAGGTCTCCCATCAACAGTATCTCCTTTCTCTGCCATTCTAAGAATGCCTTCTATCATATCCTTTTCCATTCCTCCCCTGACATGGGGGTCTGTACACAACCCTGTGCGGATTGTGATGCCTTTCCAGTCTCCAAGGTGACCCACAGTGCCTCCTCTCCTCCCTGTTTACTCTTTTGTTCAGTTGCTTTTATCCCTTCCTTTACATAGAGAGCTACTCCTCCCCCTCTTCTCCCTGCCTGGCTCTCCTGTAGGTTATGTACCCTGGTATGTTAACATCCCAGTCATGGTTCTCTGTGTACCATGTTTCTGTGACTGCTATGATATCCAGGCATCCGTCTTCCATCAAGGCCACCAGTTCAGGGAGCTTGTTGCCCAGACTACGGGCATTGGTACTCATTACCCTCCACTTCCTGATGGCCTTACTCCCTTTTGCCCCATCCCTGTCCTTCTTGCCTTTGTCACTTTCTCCATTTACCCCTGCCCTTCTCCCTATCGACACCTCTATGTTGGTGTTTGCCACACTTACTACCATGATTATTTGGGGGGGCTAGGATTTCCCTGCTCCTTTCCAGTGCCTCCCCCCTTGGCTAGTTTAAATGCTTGCCAATGAAGCATTTAAACCTATCACCTAGGATCCTGGTTCCCCTCCCGGACAGATGCAGCCCATCATGCCAGTATAGGCTTGCATCACTCCAGGTGGACCCCCAGTCCCCAATGAAGCAAAATCCCTGAGCTCCACACCAGTTTTTCAACCACTGATTAAATCCCATGGTGTAGAACACCCTAGCCTCTCCTATGCCATAGATGGGCAGCACCTCCTAGAAGGTTACCGTGCATGCTACTTGACTAAGGCCCCTCCCCAATTCCATAAACTCTTCCTGCACTTCTCTAATCCCTCTCTTAGCCAGGTCATTTGTCCCTAGGTGGACAATGACATCCAGCTCCCTCTCCTTTGCAGCTGCTCCAGCAATCCTGAGGATTCGCTCCCTGTCCCTCCAAGCCATGGCACCAGGCAGGCACCTCACCTCCCTCTCCCCTTCCTCCCCCAGTTCTACCTTCCTAACAATGGAGTCTCCCACCAGGAGTTGTTTCCTTCCCCTGCAGGGTCCCTGCCACCCTCCTGTGGGTCTCCTTTGTGGAGGTTCCCAGCATCCTCCTTGGTCTCCACTGTGGGTGCCTCCATAGAGGAACCACACTTTGCCAGAATGGCATAGGGTGTGGAGATGTACAACTGGAGGGACGCGCCTCTGTTCCACCACCCTCACCCTCCCTGAGCCCACTGTGGTCCAACCACTCCTCTTTCTTGGCAACCTCTGAGGCAACGGCAGAGGCACTGGTGGTCCCTGGATGGAAGAGGAGGTCCCACAAATCCTGGCCAACTCAGTCTGTAGATGAGCAACCTCCTCCCTCAGCCCAGAGAGGTGCCTGCAGATGGGACAACACCTCATCCTCCAGAACATCTCCTGGAAGACTGCTGCTCCACAGCCACTGCACTGCACCACTCCAATCATGTCTTATTTCTGGCCCCTTAACTGTTTGCAATCCTTACTCTTTCCTCTGTTTTTTTCTCTCTCTCCTTACTTTCTGCCTCTGTGCCATTTAAGCTCCTGATTGTCCTGTTCTGAGACAAGAATATCCTATATTTCTCAGTAGACCAGTTACTTGCTCAGAGGCAGACCTCTAGCAGATAGAGGGGACTGGAGAGCTACTCTTGCCCTTCTAGGATGGTGGGTCTTTGGTGGTTCTGTGATCACTCACTTCCTGCTCCCAAACAGGAAGTTCCTGTTGTCAGTCAAATCCTGTGCCTATAAAAATAGAACTAGCTTTGTGTGGGGGTGGAGGGGAGGGAAGGAGGGCAATATAGTCCCAGCAGAGAAGTTCAGTCACACAGCAGTCCTTTCTCCTGCTGTCTTCTGCCAAGCTATTAGCAGATTCTTTCTAAGGCAGTCTTTAAATGTAGCTTCCTTCTAGCTAAGCCACTCCCCCTATTTACTAGATCTTTCTACAAGTAATTTAAACCTCACAACAGTTAAGTCTGTTCAATCACCTGAGATTTACACCTAAATAACTGTTCAGATACCCATTCAGTTCAGTTAACCCAGACAAACACACACTTTTTTTTTGTTTTGTATGTTAGTTTTTTTTTACCCTAAATTAAAGGTCCAAGTACAAAAGTTCTTCTACTGTAGTCCCAGCAGAGAAGTTCAGTCACACAGCAGTCCTTTCTCCTGGTGTCTTCTGCCATGCATGGTGCACAAAGCTCCCCCTTTTGGTCAGAATGGAAGTACAGGATGGATGCTGCAGGCCAAGGCATGCCCACAGCATCCCCTTTTGATCAGAATGGAAGTACAGGCTGGAAGTAGCAGGAACTGTGTGCCGGCAGATACAGTCAGTGCATACAGTGCACCCATGCATCTGTGCAAGCATGACCTGTATATATGTGTGTGTATGTATGTATATGTATATGTGTGTGTGTGTGTGTGTGTGTGTGTGTGTGTGTGTGTATAGATATATCTATTAGAGGCAAACAACTCCATTTAATGCATTAGTTAGGGTATAAGTGAGGAAATTCACTGTTAGGGTTGAAAACCCCCCCTTGCACCCCCAGCCTGCCCCCCCAAATGGCATTGGGGTGTGTGCTGGGGTCAGCCCTAACTCTCACCCCATCACATGTGTAAACAAGGTGAGATATAGGAGAATGGGGTGAGAGTTAGGACTGACGACTCCAACCCACACCCTGATGCCATTTGAACGGTGTAACTGGGGGGATGCAAGGGGTTTTCAACCCAACAGCAAATTTCCTTGCTTTTGTCACTGTGGAACAACCCTAACTAAAGCACTAAATGGAGTTTTTTGCCTCTAATTTCCCTTGTTTTTGAGAATGAGGACTATAAATAGTGAATGGAATGTGGTGGTGGGAGTGCGGGCCCACCACATGATTTTATTTATTTATTTAAGTCTAGGATTACAAATACCTTTGAGCCATGGCTCTTTTACAAGGTTCCATGTCAGAGAAATACAAATTATGGGGAACATCAAGACAGGCATTACAACAATGTAGACATTGCAAACAGAGTACAGATTAATACAGTTCAAGGGTAGCATTGTAACAAGGCAGCCAGCGGCATTTGCCAGAGAAAATAGACAACAGATAAGAAGTGCCAGAGTCATAGGGAGAGGGAAGAGGGTGGGGGGGAGAAGGAATGTAGGAAAGGTAGCAAGAGGGTGAAAAGTGCAGCATTGGTTATACCAAGATGTGAGGGTAGAATCCAGTGGGGGGGGACAACTAGAGCTGAAAGGGAAGTGGAGAAACAAGATTAAGTTGGGCAGTCACAGGAGCTGTTGGTAGTGGGATAGTCCCAGAGCCTAGTTTTAAACATACCAATAGTTGGGGCAGAGGAGATGGTTGGGCTGAGGCCATTGAACCAGAGTGGTGCTTCGATAAGCAAGCGTTGTCCCTGTGAAGTGTGACAGTGGGGGACTTTCAATAGCTGTAGCGTGGATCTCCTAAGGCACCATTTGTTAATTTGGTGTTGTAACAGAGTTGAGACCCCAGAAGGTGCAAGGCCAAGGTAGATTTTTTTGACCATGGAGCAGGTGAGAAACTTTATGTGGTTTGATAGTTGGAGCCAGCTGGTCTGAGTGTACAGGTCACATGTGTGGGTGAGACGGTGAGCACCACTAATGAGCCGACATGCTTTATTTAAGGCAGTTGAGAGGCATCTAAGGGTTGTGGTTGTGGCTGAGCCATAAATGATGAGACCATAGTCTATTACAGAGATCACAGAGCTCAGGACTGCAACCTTCAAAGCTTCTGGCATGAGGTGTGGTCTGTGTTTGTAGAGGAGACCAAGCTGTGTATTAGCAGCTCTAGCTACATTATCTACATGAAGTCCATATGAGAGATTAGGGTCAAGCTGAATCCCTAAGTATTTGAAGGACACCTCCTGATCTAGAGTGTTGCCCTGGGTGGTGGAGATAGCCAAGTGGTGTAGCTTGTGTGGGTTATAAGAGCTGCAGAAGAGCATAGATTTGGTTTTCTTGTCATTGAGGACCAGTTTATGATTAAGAAACCATGTCTCTACAGAACTGAAACCAAGTTGAAGGTTGTGCTGAAGAGTTGCAGGATCTTTGTGAGTGGAGAATACAACAGCATCATCGGCATATAGTATGATCTGCTCAGAGCAGTGGTAAGGGAGGAAGTTTAAGAAAAGGCTAAAAAGGATGGGTTCCAGTATAGATCCCTGTGGGACACCCGAGTGAACAGGCAGGGTGTTAGAAAGAGCGTCCGCAATTTTTACTCTCTGTGACCAGTTTTCTAAGTAGCTTTTAAACCAAAAAGAAGTCAGGTGATAGCCCGGCATTCAGTAGTTGGTGTATTAGTAGTCCATGGTGTACTATATCGAAGGCCTTGGAGAGGTCAGTGAAAACGGCCCCTGTGAGCAGGCCATTGTCAAGGGATTTGTGCAAAGCTCCAGTGAACTCAAGAAGGGCTGTGGTGGTGCTGTGACCTTTCCGGAAGCCGTGTTGTTGTGGACAAGGTATATTGTATTTATCCAAGTGGTCGGTAAGTTGATCAGCCACGATGCGCTCAGGTGCCTTAGAGAGTGGGGGCAGTATGGAGATAGGGTGATAATTTGAGTGAATCGTTTTGTCCCCACTTTTATGGACAGGTGTCATGGTGGCTGTTTTCCATAGGTCCGGGAATTTTCCACAGCTGAGAGAGAGGTTTAGGATTTTTGTTAATGGATGAATTACCTCATCGAGGGTGAGCTACAGAAGCTTAAGGTCCAGGGTGTCATTACTAGATCTAGATTTAGAGATAGCTTTAGTAATATAGCGGCGAGCTTCATTCAGCCTTACCTTCCTGAAGTAGAAGAGGGGATGGTTAGACTGTGGGGCTGAGGTATTTGGGGAGTAGGCCCTGTTTTTGGAAAAGTCATGGGGTAGAACAGCACTAAGGTCTGAAAAAGCCGTATTAAAGAAGTTTGCAATCACCTTGGGGTCAAGGGTTGAGGATCCATCAACCATTAACATGGCTGTAGAGGTTTTTGGCTGCTTCCCTGTGACATCCTTGATATTGTCCCAGAAAGCACGACCATTTCCCAATGTATTGGTGAGATCGTCTTTGTAATAGGTGGATTTCATTAGCCGTGCTTGTTTGTAATTTTGGATGTCCAGTTGTTTGCCAGTGGCCCTGGCAACTGCCCAGAGGTGATCCCTTAGTTTCAGCTGTGAGAGAAGAGCCACGGTGACCCATGGGTTAGAGAGAGATTTTGTTTTGAGCCTTTTAGCAGGGGCAAAGAGGTCACAGGCTTTGTTGAAAGTTGAGATGAAGTGATCAAGAGCCAAGTTAACATCTGTTGCTTCATAGATGGGTAGCCAGTCTTGTAGAAGCAGGTGTTGTTTGCGATGTGGAAGTTTTTCACGAGGAAGGACTCTGCTAGTGATAATTTTGGGAGGGGGCTTAAGGAATTTGTTAGATCATGCACACTTGACTTGGTAGTGGTCACTGAGTGAATCTGGGAGAATGGTCATATGAGAAATCCTTGTGGGGTGAGTGGTGAGGACCCAATCCAAAAGGGTACTGGTGCCAGTCTTGTAGTTAATTCTAGTAGGGAAGTTTACCATTTGCGTGAGGTTAGCAGCTGAAATGGAGTCTTTATAGGAACTGGCACTCGATGCTAACCAGTTTATGTTGAAATCCCCTAGTAGAATAAGTTCAGCTTCAGAAGGATGAGAGTTGATAAAGTTTAGGATGTCATTGAGTCCATGTTTAGGGTCCCTGGGTGGGATGTATATGGAGACAATAGTCAGGGCTTTATGGTTGGGACCTATGATGATTTTTTTTTGGCAGAATCTGGGCTGAGGCAGAAAGTGATGGAGTTGCTACAGGGTACCAAGACAGGGAGTCTTTGATATAGATTGTGCAACCACCGCCTTTTTTGGATATCCGGTCCAGCCTGTGGACATTGTAGCCCTGTATTGTTACTGCTGAGTCAGGAACTTTAGGTGTCAGCCAAGTTTCCACCACTGCAAAGATGTCAGGGTTGTGTTGGCATATGAAGGCTTGGAGTGCATCCAGCTTTGGTAGTAGGCTGCAGATATTAATACTTGCAAGGATAAGGGCACGTGGAATTTGTGTGTGGCCTGAGCTTCTAGGGCCAGGATTGGAATGGACGCTGCCTGAGATGAGAAGGAGGAGGAGTAGGAGTTTTAAGGAGCAGAGTCACAGCCCTTTGAGAGATAGTTTTGATTGTTGTTTCCTAGAGTAGAAGTTGCAAGGTTCCAGGTGGTGTCCCATATGGACTGCAAGGTGATACAGTGTAGAGAGGTGGCCACACTTATTGAGAGTAGTGGTCGGGTTAAGTAACCAGGAATATCCAATCGGTGCACCAAGCACAAGACTCGAGTGGAAGTGGAGAGTTCCCTTGGAGTTGCAGTGGAAACCAGAGTAGAGGGTGGCGGGGTGGGGTGGGGGTGGCTAGGACCAGGGAGACAGAAGAGGAGGGCCAGGGCAAGGAGGAGAAGGAGAGGTGAGAGAAAGGCAGAGAGAGCCCACATGGCTTACGTACTAGATAAAGAGATAGAGATATAGCCCTCTAGTGGTAAGAGGATATAATCTGCTAATGGAAAAGTCAACAGTTAAAAAAAAAAATTCACTTCTAATATCAACTCAGAACTTAAAATGACTGTAAGGATTAAACACATTATTAAACCCTAGCACATAAATTCAACTAGAGACACAGAGAGAGATACAGTAGTTAGAGGTGTGTTCAGCAGGAGATCATGGGGCCACTTGGAAATCAGCTTCCACTGGTACCAAATCCAAAAGTCAGGGCTAGTACCTTGCAGTACAGAGGATTTCTGCAAAACTGTTTAGGTTCCAGAAATTGAGGGGTCCATGGCCTGGTCAAGGCACGCTGGATCCCTCAAATAAAGTAGAAAAACAGGATTTTTAAAGGCTGGAGAAGTAGGCTGGTCACATCAGAACAAAGAGAATAAATATAAGTGGGCAGGTTCAGAGAGCAAAGCAGACGGTGTGGGGGAGGAGGAGAGAGAGGTGATGTTTTGTGAGATAGTAATGGTAATAGCAAAGCAAACTAAACCAGCAATGGTTACACACATGGTGAAAGAAGCGTAAATTGTAAAGCAAGCGTTAATAGACATGCAGGTGGAAAGTGACACCACAGCGAAAAGTGACAGAAACAGTGATGCAAGCGTATACGTAAATGCTACTGGTAACATGCACGGTCACACTACCGCTATTGTAAATGCAAATGTTAACTGTAACAGCAACAATAACGGCAAAGGCAAGAGAACAGGAAACGCAAATGCAAGCGCATACGGAAACGCAAAGCATAACTCGTACAGTCAGGGTACAGCAATAGGAAAGGCAAATGGTAATGGTAACAGCAAAAATAACGGCAAAGGAAACAGAAACACAAGCGCATATGGAAACGCAAACCGTAACGCACACGAGCATGGGAATGCAAGTGGAAACGCAAATGGTAATGGTAACAGCAAAAATAATGGAAAACAAAAGAGAAACCCAAACAGAAATGGAAGGGCAGCCGCAAACACAAATGGCAATGTGCATGGTTGCGCAAAGTGAAACATAAAAAGAAACAATAGTGAAGACACAAATGTTAAGAGTAACGCAAACGCAAATGGAAATGCAAAGGGTAACGCACATGGTGGCGTGCATAGGAACGCTATCGCAAAGTGGCACGGAAACAAAAGTGTAAAGGGTATGTGTAAGAGTAAGTGGAGCACACACCCTATTTTTCCCCCAAAAGCTCCATTGAGAAAGACAGTGCAAACGAAGAATGTATGCACAATAATGGGCCTTGGAGCAGAAAACGAGCAGTTGCAATACTAAAATGCAAATATGTCAGTAACCGCGCAAAGTAGAAAGAAAATTTAAAATTCTCATCATTCATGAGTTTCCTGGCTAGGTTTTCAGTAGTCATGATGAAAATTCTGTATCTCTCACCGTTTCCGAGATACGAGCCCCGAAAGGAGCGGCGGACGCCACCATGTTAGTCTAAGGGAAAAAATGTCAACTTTGGGAGTACCATAACTTTACATCTGTAGAATATTTTGTCACCAAACCACCAAAAGACACATCTGTGAAATGTTGGCTGCCTTCCCTCCAAATTTCAGCCCAAAAGACTAAACCGTTCTTTTGCAGCAGGGTGGCAAAGAATACCTGTCATTTTGGCCATAGCCTAGAAAAGTAGTGGCATGATTTGTGAAAGCTTTCCCAAAAATTTGCGAAAGTGTCACAAGTGCAACACTACTTTGTGTCAATAATTTTTCAAAAACATATCTCTGGGGTGTTTAACCCCAAAATAAAGACATGGCTAGCATCCTGAGGGTCTGACTAGATGAACACAAAAATAATTGTGTTCCTAGAGGGTCCCAATTTTAAACAGCAAGCATTTTTCTGATCAGTAACTGAAAAAAATGGTGGATTTGCTACACTACTAGGGTCATTTGCGAAAGTAATCGCATTTGTGAAAGTGTCGAACTTTTTGTTAACTTTTCCCATTGACTTATAATGGGAACTTGTTTTTTTGAATAACTTTTGAACTGTTCAATATTTTTTCATGAAATCTTCAAAAGGCACATCAGGGACCCCGGCTGCATGGTCCCTGAAGTTTTTGGACTGGTGGTGCAAACCGTGTGGCCTGTAAGCATGAGCAAAGAATTCACAAAAAAGCATAATTGTGCACATGAATGTTGCTTAATAGCTCCATAGTCGTATATGCGACTGGTATGAAAGTTGGCAAATCCCAAGATCTATGGTAATTCCCTGTACCTGCCAAATTTCAGGCAAATCCATTGAACAGTGGCAAAGTTATTAAGGTGCAAAGTTTGACCCTTTAACCTTAAAAGTGCTACTTAACCCTAACTATGGTAGCACTACTGTGCTACCATAATATATATATATATATATATATATATATATATATATATATATATATATATATATATATATATATGGGATATACATTGGTGAGCTGTCAGATAAAAGATTTATCTACACAAGTGCTGTTTGACCTTGGTAACCTCACGAGTGGTGTAAGCCACGAGTGAGGTGTCCGAGGTCAAACAGCACAAGTGTAGATAAATAATTTATCTGACAGCTCACAATTGTATATTTCATTTATGCAATAGAGATGCTTTCTATCATTGCAGGAACATTTGGTTTTGACGGTTTATCTTTATTTTAAATGATAATTTCTGGGAGTTTTGGTTAACTTTCCTAGAGTATGTCTGCCTAGCATTGTGGTTGCTACTAAATGAAACACCACTCATTTTGGAGAAAACTTATTTCTAAACAAATGTCATGTTCACAGTACTATGCTACCTTTTTCATTTTAAAGTTATTCACATTTGTTTGTCAAAAAAGGGAAAAGAAGAATTTAATTTTATGCTGTTTTTTGCTTATTATAAACAAAAATAAAAGGTATCTATAAATGAAACACCATTCATTTTGTAGATATTTTTGTGCTGAACATTTTTCGTGCTCACAGTTCCATGCTATCATTTTTTGTTTTAAAGTTATTCACATTTGTTTGTCTAAAAAGTGAACAAAAAAATGAAATTTTCTTCAGCTTTTTTGCTAATTGTAAAAAATCTATAAGGTATCTATACATAAAACACCAGTCATTTTGTAGATAATTTTGTGCTGAATAATTTTCATGCTCACAGTACCATGCTATCTTTTTCATTTAAAAGTTATTCCCATTTGAATAAGGTTAGTACCGCTTCTGAGGCTGAACATTCTAAATGAATTCTAAAGAGATTTGTGACATAGTAACTGTGCGTATAAATGGTCACTGTATGTATAAATTTATTTATACATACAGTGATTCAGATAAATGCATTTATCACACTGAATATATGTCTACCCCATTGCATAAATATATATATATACACACACACACACACACACACACACACACACTCATAGATCGATAGCTAAATACAGACACACTGCCTGTGGCCACTGTGACCATACATGCTCTGGATGATGCTCCCCCAACAACATAGGTACCCCACTGCAGTAGTGGGTAACATACAGTGTGGGTACTCAATGCAGGGGACAGGCATAAGGTGAACCTGGTGTGGGCAGGAGGCCATAGGCCATAGGTTCACTAGGTTATGCAGCATATCCGTTAGATAAGGAACAGGGCAGATTGTCTGGGCTGGGCAATTCCTTCCCTGTCATTATGGTCCCTGTGCCCATGTGTGCCTGTTACACACCCTGGCATACCCCTCAGTTCTTGTGTCACTGAAAAGAGGGACATGGACATATGTGAACACTCAAGATGGGGGACAGGGCAGTTGCAAGGGGTAGAATGAGGGATGTCTCTCATAAACAGGGACAGTGGAGTAGTATGCACACTGGTAGGCTAGTGTCTCTCCCCCCCCAGCATGGTTCCCGACCCCTGGTAGCCCTGACAATCAAAGAAATACCTGGTGATCTAGTGGTCCCCCCAGCCCCCCAGCACAATCCCCGACCCCCAGAGCAAGTAATAAGTAAGATCATTTCCCTGGTAGTCTAGTGGTCCCCCAACCCCACACACATATTCGACCCCGGTACACATATTTCAATAACATTTTCAATGGTAGTCTAGTGGTCCCCCACCCCCACACATGTATCCCGACTCCCGGTGCAAATATTTAAAGTGCATTTTCCTGGTTGCCTAGTGGTTCTCCCACCCCCCACACATGTATCCCGACCTCCGTGCATATATTTAAAGTACAGTTTCCCTGGCAGTCTAGTGGTCCTCCCCGAGCCCCCACACATGTATCCTGACCCCCGGTGCACATATTTAAAGTACATTTTCCCTGGTAGTCTAGTGGTCCCCCCAACTCCTCACACTTATCCTGACCCCTGGTGCACATATTTAAAGTACATTTTCCCTGGTAGTCCAGGGGTCCCCCACTCCCCAACATGACTCCCGATGCCCGTAACCATGGTGCATGTATTAATTTTCCCTGGTAGTCCAGTGGTCCCCCCACTCCCCAACATGACTCCTGATGCCCAAAGCTGTGGTGCATGTATTAATTTTCCCTGGTAGTCCAGTAGTCCCCCTGCCCCCAACATGAGTCATGACCCCTGTTCTACAATGCAAAGGTATTTCCCTGGTGGTCTAATGGTCCCCCCCAACTGTGATGCCACCACTCAACCGAAGTAAACTCCAGAAACAGAGCTGGTGACTGGCTCAGCCCTCCCCTCATCACCACGGCTGGTCACTGACTGAGGTACGAATGAGCGCTACTGTTGCTCTCATTCATACCTCAGTCAGTGGCTGGCTGTGGTGGTGAGAGGAGGGCTGAGCCAGTCATAGGATCTATTTCTGAAGTTTACTTCGGTTGAGCGGAGGCATCACTGTTGGGTGGGGGACCACTAGACTACCAGGGAAATACCTTTGCATTGTAGAAAGGGGGTCGAAGTCATGCTGGGGTGGGGACCACTGACTACCAGGTAAAATAAGTATTTCACCGTGGCTCTGGGCATCATGCTGGGGGGCACTGACTACCAGGAAATATTACTAAATTCACCATGGCTCTGGGTGTCGAGAGTCATGCTGGGGGCACTGGACTACCAGGAATATTACTAAATTCACCGTGGCTCTGGGCATTGGGAGTCGTGGCTGGGGGAACCACTGGACCACAAGAGCACTTCATGTTTACATTTGGTGGAGTTGCAGAGGGGTAGGGGACCACTGGACTACCAGGGAACATACAGTGTTTCACCACAGCTCCAGGGGTCCATGATGTGTGTGGGGGGGCACTGCTGCATTACCACTGGCTTTTTGACAGCGGTAATTAGTGCTGTGCTACAGGTCACGCTAATGCCTGTAGCGCAGCACTATACCTTTGAACATGCTGCACTGCCAGCATTCATGGGTGCTCCCCTAACCCCACCCCTGCATACTATTATTTTTTAGCCTCTGCGCTACCACACAGCACCAGCAATGATGGGGGTTTTGAATATTGCAGCCTGGTACAAATCCAGCGCTATTCCAGTGCTACGGATTTGTGCCAGGTGCAAAGCTTTGACTATCTGGCTCATAATCTTTTATCCTTGGGAATATGCAAAATCTCATTGGTATCTCCCAAAATGAAAATAGAGGAGAAAAAGGGATTACTAAACCAGTAATGTTTTGACACAGGCTGTGAATTTTTTTCCAGTGAGATGATACCCCTTTACAATACCATAACAAGTGTGCTAAACCTGTATCAGAATGTCCACATCTACAACAATTACTATCCATTCCTATTCCCATACGTAGTATTTGTTTGGGGGAGTAATAGTAATAGTGTAGTATTTTATACCGAACGGGTCTCCCTTGAACTTCCCTAGAGGACTTAATAGCATTGTTCTATACTTTACTCCATGTTGATTTGGATATAACAAAGCCAACGTCTTCTTGCCATTTTACTCCAGCTCTCCCTGTTAGTTCTATGTCTGCTTCATTTAAATAAGCATATAACAGACTAAAGGCTTTGGCAAGATAGCATATTTTTAAAAAATTCTTCCACACTGGAGAGATAATTAATTTGTAGGACATATCTAGAAATTTGTTGACTAAAAAAATCATTATCTACAGATAGAAGCAGAAATCACATTTTAACAAATTTGTTTTGCAAATCAGAAAAAGACAAGAGTCTATCTTGTTCATCCAGTAAGTCTCCAATTACATTAATTCCTTTAATTTTCCATCCTATGTCCAATAGGTTTGTTGACAGTGGTTATTTTAGGGTTTTCCCACAATGGCATAAATTACAAGGGCACAAATTCTACCTTTTTAAGGTGATTGAACTTCCTACATACAATAATTGAAACCTGCAAAGTTGGCTGATTCAGTAAATGACTTGGAAATTTTCAAAAGAATAAATCAGTCAGATTTAAGGGGGCAACTGGTTCTTTTTCTATTCTTAACCATAGAGGGGTATTCAGATTTTCTTTTGATAAGAACCAATTAGCAGTTTGTTTGAGTTTGTGTGCCAAAAAATACCATTGCCACCAAGGTAATGTCATGCCTTCTTGTTTGACTGGCACTCTAAGTTTAGGTTTTGAGAGTCTTGGTGGTTTATTTCCCCATAGGAACCTGGAAATAACCTTCTCTAATAAAATAAAATAATTTAGGAGCAAATATCATTTTCAAGGAGTTCATTTTACCCCATAAGGACAAATAAAGTTTCTCCCATCTATCTATAGCAGAGGTCAAATCTTCAATCATTTTTGTCAAATAGAATTTTTTTCTAGAATGTTAAACACTTTGACCTCTAAGTCAGTCCTTCTTCAGGCCAGGTTACCTCAGGTAAAATTTTTTAATATGTCACATTTGGACACAAGGTTATTTAACTGCATACATTCAGTCTTAGACCAGTTAATAAACAGCCCTGATATTTCTCCAAAGATTTGTAATATATTTTTAATATGTTTTAGGGAAGTTTTAGTATTGATTAGGGTAAGAAGAATGTCATCTGCGAATGCTAGTACCTTATTAGTGTAGCTACCAATGTTGACCCCCCCAATGTTATCAGATTCCATTATATTTCTAATAAGAGGTTCAATCACTAGAATAAACAATAGGGGTGAGGGTGGACACCCTTGCCTAGATCCTCTGTAAAGACAAAAAGTTTCTGATTTCAACCCATTAGTGATAACACAAGCACTGGAGGCATCATACAATGTGTGGACCCATTTTATTAAACCTGGACCTATGTCATTTCTTTCCAGAACTTTATATAAATATTTCCATTCTAACGAGTTGAATGCTTTGCCTATATCTAGAGACAAGGCTATGGCTGGAATGGCACTATATTTGAAGAAAGGGCCTTCCATATAATTGAAAACAATTTCTGAAAGTTATTAGCCACCTGTCTATTTTTTAGAACACCCAGTTGCTCTTTACCCACTAACTTACCAATTACTTTGGAGAGCCTGGTAGCCAAGATTTTAGCTAGGATCTTATAATCAAAACTTAAATACAGATGAGTATGACTAGATAGGCCACTGACAGAGCAAAGACAGATGGCACATTTATAAGGTAGAATTAGAAATGGGCAGACTGGATGGGCCTTGTGGTCCTTATCTGCTGTCAACTTCTATGTTTCTAATAAAGATATTGGTTTATAATTTCCGCACTCAAGAGGGTCTTGCTCTTTTTACTCAATAAACAAATATACGCTTCATTCATGGAGTCAGGCAAATGTCCCTCTTCAAAAGAGAATTAGAAAGCATTGAACAAGTGTGGTGATATAGTAGAGTTAAACATTTTACAAAACTCACCAGGCAATCCATCAGGTCCCAGAACTTTCCCTTTAGGAGCTTGCACTATGATCTCAGAAATCTCTTGTAAGGATATTGGCCTATCTAACATTTGTTTGTCTTCAGTGGTTAGTGTAACCCCCAGGGGGTGCTATCCCAAGGGCTACCACCCCTGCCTGTCTCAGCTGTGACAGGGTAAGGGGCCTAGATCCATTGACGGGTGCCTCCACCCAGAGGTCGGGGTTAGGACAGTCTAGGTTGACTCGGTCACAGCCCTCTGGGTTTCTGCAACCCCCCCTTCTTCCCACTAGTGGCTCAAATGGAGTAATTAAAAGGCTTTCCCCCTGAACACTTACCCCCCCAGTTTGAAACACTCAGCTCACTCTGGGGACCCCCTGGAAAGTAAGGCACAGTTATCATATTTTCACTGTACAGTATATCCTCAGTAAAACACAGTCTAGCCAGGGTACAGTTGCAAAACAAACAATCTGATTTATTTAAGGGGAGATAACAAAGAACGGGGGAAATCAAGGTGATTGGCTTATCACTATAAAATATATTTAACTACCTAGGGCTATATGCACAGGCCTTAACCTATTAGTTACTGTCCATGGGTACCCAAGCCCTAATGGCTAGTCCCTCATAGCAGCTGGTTGGGGCCCTGACACAAATGAGCATTTACTTTACTAAGCAGATCAGAATGAGCAGAAGGCTCAATTAGTGCAGGCAGCAGTATAACGAAATGATTTTGTTTGTCTTGCCACTTGTCTGAAAGATTAACAGGGAGCTACCCTGATCCAGTACTCACAACTCTAGCAGATAACCACTCCTTCATCACTTGCAGGACTGAGCCTGAACTTCAAAGGCCTCCTCACACATTTATATGGAAAACAACAGAGGGGTACCATACCAGGCAGCTGCTTTCAGGACCCGAATGAATTCACAGCAATTTTGGGTGTTAGCAGCCACTCCAGACATCCTGACAGACCCAGCGTGATTTAGCAGATTCTCTAGTCTTCTTCAGGTGAGGCTTGGTAGGTAGCTGTGTTTATACACAGCCTCCTCTGACCGCCCGCTGGCGGATTTAGTCCGAAGCTTTCTGGATAGGAAAACGGCTGCCTTTGGCCTTTCACACACTTCCCATGCAAACACTTAATGGCGCAGAAGCTCAGAGCTCCCTTCTGGGGAGGTTAGAACAACCACATTATCATTATTACTCTAAGTTATTATCAATAACCAGTTACATCTTTCCAGAGGCCTCCCTCTGCACAACATAGCGAGTGCAGAATGGAGCACTTACTGAGCAGCCCGGGCGGAACTCGGGCATAAAACCACACAGCCCCCCCATTTTAGCTAATTAGGACTACAAACAGGCAGCCCTTAAAGAGACGGTACACGGAGGCTTTAAGAGCACTCACTGGCAACAACATTTAATCGGCTTTACACCGGACACCAGTCAGGCATGCAGCATTTAAAAAAGCTCCAGTGAAGCTTTTAGGAACCTCCACTTGTAGGGGGGTTACACTAGCTTTGGAATGTTCACTGAATTTAGGAATTTAACTAGCATATCTGTCTGCAAATCTCCATTAGATTTATATAAATTTTCAAAGACACTCTTGAAATGATCATTAATGTTTTTACAATTATGTGTTGTTTTTCCTGAGGGAGCCCTGATTTCTTTAATATTGTTTTGATTTTGAATTTTGCGCAGTCTGTAGGCTAGCAACTTATTAGCTTTCTCCCTGGCGTCCCAATAGTTCTGTTTTACCCTAAATAGAGAATATTCAATTTTCTCAGAATGTAATCTATTTATGTCAAATTTGAGCCCCATGGCTTTAAAGAGCAGTTCTTTTTTATTAGGAACATTTTGCTTTAAGACAGTCAGTATTTGCCCCAATGACTCTTCCATTTCTTTTAGAGTTTTTGCTTTCTCTCTTTTTTATTTGAGGCATAACTTATGCATTTGCCCCTGATATATGCTTTGTAAGCATCCCAGATTGTCTGGGAAGTAACTTCTCCATTACAATTTATTTTGAAGTAGGCCATGGACTCTCCTGTATCCAATTAATAAATGTGTCATCTTTTAATAAAGATATATTACATTTCCAACTTTTAGACTGATTTGATTTATTTTCAAAAACCAGGGAACTTTTCAAAAGACGATGGTCTGATATAATTACATTTTCATAAGAAATGCTGCTTATATTATTGTATAAATCCATGGAAAGAAAAAAAAATAATCTAATCAACTAAAAGTCCCAAATCTGGCAGAAAGAAAAGAGTTGTCCCTAATATCAGGATGTGTTAGTCTCCACCCATCAACCAACCCCAGGTCATTCAGAACTTTAAGAATAGTCCCTTGGGTATTGGAGAGTTTGTTTAATTTAGAGATATTGGATCTATCTAACAGAGGATCCATCACTGTATTAAAATCTCCCCCAAGAATAATATCATAATTCCCTACATTTGCAAGGGCATAAGCCAAAGTCTGAAAAAAGATTTTTTGTTGAGTTTGAACACTGGGAGCATATACATTACGCAAGGCTACATCTCTGCCATATAAATTACATAGCAGAATTTGAAATCTTCCTTCAGGATCTGTCAGATCGCTATGCTTTAAAAAATTAACTCATTTTCGAATTAAGATAGCTACCCCTCTTTTTCTGGAAGAGAAACAGCAATGATAAACTGAGCTAACCCAACTACGTGCAAGTTTGTCTGCTTCCTCTAGAACCAGGTGGGTTTCTTGCAAGAACGACACATCTATGTTATGATTTTTAAGATGGTTTAGAACTCTATACCTGCTAATAAGTGACCCTAACTTCTGGACAGTCCATGAACTTATGTTAATTGAACTCATTCTGTAAATAAATAACTCTATAAATTAAAAATCTAGTGATCCTAACTAAAATAAATTGGGATGAATATAAAGAAGATTATTCAGACACCTTCTAAAAAACACACAAATAACAGAGAACACAGCACTTATACTCTATAGAATGCTATCTGTTGTATTAGAAACACAATTAAACAGACACAACAAGAAGATGTGTGTAACCTTACTGAGGAATCCTCAATGTGAAAACACTCATCCTTTAGGCAGCTGAAATGAGTACCCCCACCTATGCCATGTATCAGTTATACAGCAGATTTGTCCTATCTAGGTAATCTTACTGGTTTAAAAAACTATCTCTTACATCCTATTGTTAAATTAAAACAGTTTCTACCCCTGAATAAACAAACACCATGTGGTGTAGTATTTGAAATGAAATGAAGGGGTGAAGCAAAAGCAACCAAGATTATTTGCTAACGAAAGAGCAAAACCTATGTAGAATAACCCTTGCCAAGACTTTATTTTGAACTCATTTGTTTAAAAAACATTAAAACCACAGTAAACAATACTTACCTTGCTTAAAACCAATTGCCCATAGGTCAGTGCAATGCTCAGAATAGCCCAATGACTCACTTTTAAAACCTATGGGATTCAGTCTATAAGAGCAATAGGCAGTGAATGAGTATCAACTCTAAAGACATAAATAAAGGCACGCATATAATCACCAGCAACCTGTCCACATTGCCTTATGTGCCAACCTTAATCTCTTATTATTAAAGCATTTGTCCCCAGCATCTTAAGAACAGGCAAAGCACCACAGGTTAACTGAAAACCACGGTAAAATGCAGGAACAAAAATAAAGTGGGCATGACAATGGTTGACCTCTGTAACCCCCTTCATCACATTATGCCTATATTCCCTTTTTATTGCTTTTGACCATTATTTGCAAAGAAAAAAACTAACCCCGCCCTTTGTCAGGATGTAAGAGTAGTATCCAACCTAGCAAAACCAACCATGAAGGAGCAACAGTAGATAAAAGTGTTAACCTGCTTTACTACAATAGTCATAGTAAAGAAGAAAATGCATTACCTGCATGAGATATATATTCCCTGTACAGATCTTCAAGGCTGGAAGTATCCTTTGACCTCCTAATACTAAGTTCAACCTTTGTTGTAACAATTATAATAACTAAGATAAATGCTTGGATTCTAAAGATAATAATCCATTCTAACTATTCCAGACCAATAGAAAGACTAAGGAAATATTTGCAGACATTGAAATCAGCATTAACAAAATTGAGTATTAAGAGCGAGGGGATTTGGTAAACCATGTGACCTCAAACCACCTGTTGCCATGGCTATAGGAAAGTTTCATCTTGATTGTCCCATTTAATGCTTGAACGAGACCTCATGATGGGTTATAGTCCCCATGTCATGACCCCAAATCACTCAAATCATCCTGTGCACATTCTGGCAGAGGAGGTTCCTTGAACAAGTCTGTAACCAAACTGAAAGGGCTTGACAAACATTCAGGTACTACCTGCGAATTTCTTTTGGCAAGAGAAGGAATGTTTAAATTGTTAGAACTCTGGAGCCATCCATTAGTGTGATTATTTTTAGCATTGGCAGAAGAAATGCTAGCAGGTTTACTTTTGAAGAACGTTTTGGGTTTACGAGAAATTTTTGAGGTCCAGGCTACTGTCTTTGGAAGGGTAGATTTGCTATCAGGATACCTATCAGGGTGTTTTGCTTGAATTTTAGGCACAGGAATATTAACATTTTTATTCAAGCTGGCATACGAGGGAGAACAAGCTTGTGGCTAAAAAGGCAATGTGCATGCAAGATCCTGGGCATTCTGAGCATGGGCCTGGTGTTCCATCATGGACTGCTGAGCATTTTTTGAACTGGCAGTGGCTGTTTGATTATGTTGTGAACTAATCTTAAAATTAGGCCTGGTAGTCATAATGCGAGTGGCATCAGGCCAGTTTCTTTTAATAAACTCCCAAGCTTCATCTGATGATTTAAAATTATGTGACCCTCCTCCTCTGTTTATTACCATAATGGCCAGATACTTAGGCCCGGATATTCAAAAGGTTTGCGCCATGCGCAACAGGGTTGCGCATGCGCAAGTCCACAAATGTGCCATTTAGCGATATTCAGAAGGAGGCAGTTGCGCCCCCGAAAACATGCTGAGCAACAGCGCAATTAAAATGAAGGCATGCGCAACTGAAGGGGGTGGATCCATGCATAAAGACCGCAATGCGATATTCAAAGACTTGCGCGATGCGCAAGAGCGGCACAGTCGGAAATTGCGCATTATCGGAAATGAGCCAAAATAAAAAGGCTCAAGGAAGCAGTGCAAGACTGCTACCAGGCTGCCAAGTGGGAGAGAGAGAGAGAGACAGAGAGAGAGAGTAAGAGAGAGAGAGAGAGACAGCCAGCCAGCCAGCCAGCCAGCAAAGGGCAGGCAAGGAAAGTGTGGGCCATAGTCTGTAGAGGCCAGTGGGGGGTGCCCAGTGCAGTGGAAGTAGCAGTGAGGACAGCGGGGGTAACACAGCAACACCAGCCAGGGGGTCAGAAGCCAGGGAGATGGACAGTGCCAGTTTCCACATGGAAGCTGTAATGAGGGGGGTGAGAATGCATGCTGCAGGGGGATGTGGCCGTGGAAGGGCCCGTCGGTGGTATGCCCCTGACAGGTGGTACCGTGCCCACATCAGCTTTGAGCTGTACACAGATGTAGAGATCGTGGGCCGGTACCACCTGAACAGGGCAATACTGAGACGGCTCTGTGAGCTGTGCAGTGATGTGATGCAGGCACCCTCATGACGGAGTCACGCTCTGTCAGTGGAGACCAAGGTGACAGCCTGCATGTGCCTGCTCACCACAGGCACCTTCCAGAGGCCGACAGGGGACACCACAGGCATCACACAGTCAGCCACGTCATGCATCCTCACCCAATTCCTCAGCGCACTGCTGCCACATGCTGCAGAGTACATCCATTTCCCCAGCACCGCAGCAGAGCGTACAGCAAACATGCAGGAGTTCCACAGGATAGAACATATGTCTGGCGTGCTAGGGGCAATAGACTGCACCCATGTGGCCATTCGCACTCCACCTGGCCCCGATGGCCTTGCATATTGGAACAGAAAGGGATTCCCTAGTGTCTACTGCCAGGTGGTGTGTGATGCCACTGGGCGCATAATCAATGTCTGTGCCACACACCCTGGCGGAGCACATGATGTCTTCATGTGGTATCAGTCTGCACTGTGCCATAGATTTGAGAGTGGGGACATCCCCACAGGACATCTTGTGGGTGAGTACACATGTATGGAATGCAAACTCGGGGCAAGAGTGGGAATGCCACAGGTGCCATGGTAGTGGCACACAGGGAGATGGCCAATATGGACCTGAACATGAGACTGATCTCCACTATCGCCACACAAGTGACAGCGGATACCCACTGCGTCCCTGGCTGCTCACACCGTACCGGCGCCTCATGACCCCAGCGCAGCAACGCTATAATGAGGCACATGCCACAACACGCAACATCATAGAGCGGGTGTTTGGGATGCTCAAGGCATGCTTCCGATGCCTAGACACCTCCGCGGTGCCCCTACAGTACAGCCCCAAAAGGCCTGTGGGATATTCCTGGCCTGTTGCATTCTGCACAACATGGCCAAGACCATGGGATAGCCGTACAGGTAGAAGGAGGACAGCAATGGGGACGCCAGTGGCGCCGGTGTTGATGGTGATGAGCAGCCCCCTAGGGCGGTGGGACCCCAACTGATCCGGCAGGCCCAGCTGCACCGGGACACCATCACAGAGGAGCACTACGCACAACACAGGTAAGTCAAAGGGACATGTGCAACTAACACTGTCCATGTGCAAACCACAGGCACACAGGGGAACACACCAAGGGTGCATGACAGTAAGGGGAGTGGAAGGGTCCAGGCATACAAACACACCATCAGGGAGGGTGAGCACTCATATGGACACACACACACCAGGCACAGAGTGTAAATGGGCAGATGCACAGCACTGCAGAACCGACATTGCTAACACACAGCACCACCGACCACCCCCACCACCTGTACTGTCCAAGTACGTGTGTCAGATGCTGGGCACCCTTGCACCTTGGTGTACAGTACAATGCAGGCATCATCATGCACACGCACCTGTGGACAGCAGTTGGGTGGGTGTGCAGGTGGTCTGTGAGTCGGCGTGGTGAGCAGAGCACCCAGCAGTGCACTGCCCACCATGACACACATTGCACACATGGCAGCACCAGACAGAGCCCACACTGGGAGACAGCTCAGTCATGTAGCACTGTCCCACGGCCACCGCGGATGCATGTGCGGCCCCGCCGTGACCCAACAGCACTGGCAGGCTGAGCAGGGGCCACATGGGGTGGCACTCTTGCACCACCAGGGGTCCCACTGTGCGAACGTGACCGTGCCCGCACAGGGGTCTGCAGCATGCTGAACAAACCTGCACCAGGGGTGCTCGGGATGCCCACAGCAAAACCCAGCGTCGACAGACCTGGTGTCATACGACACCAGGAACGGGGAGTGGAGAGTGAACTGTGTGGGGTGTGCGGTACAGGGGCACCTGACTGTGTGCCCAATGCGGCCATGACAGAGACCACTGCCTGGGTCAGCCTGTCAATGGCGGTGGTCACATCCGTCCACATACGGACCAGCTCAGCACGGTCCAGAGCACACTCCCTGCTGTGCTGCTCCACGGACACAGACAGTGCCTCCACGGACATTGCAACCCACCTCTGCAGCTGTACTGATTCCTGCAGCAGGCGGGTGTGCTCCTCTAATGGGTACTGTGCCCTAACGGCATCCTGTCCCCCAGGGTGTGGAAGGTCCTGATGCACAACACCCCTTGAGGGTGGGCACTGTTCACCAGGACCAGGAATGGGCGGATCAAAGGACGGCGGACATATGCCACCACTTGACACTGTACCCCTAGACCTGGTGGGTGACTGCCGCTGCTGCCCCTCCAACCGCTGTGCCCCAGGGTCCACTCGTTCCACCGCTGTGCTGGCAACAGTGCCAGACACCTGCACAGCCACCGGTGCTGCCCCACCAGTGCTGACAGGCACAGCCTGGGACTGTGCCAGCATGCTGGTGCACATGTTGGAACCAGAAAGGCCCAGGGGCATGTGCTGGCCTGCTGTGTGTCCATCATGGGACACACACCTATCACTGCCCATTGCAGTCCTTGTATCATCAATGGAGCTGGTACGTGCTACAGCCATGGTCATAGCGTGCTGGCATGCTTGCATGCCAGACTGCTGAGACACAGGCTGTGCACCCCACACCGTATCACCGACACCAGAGTTGGCGGCCCAGCGTGCATGCTGCTGCAGTGCCTGCTGGCTGGTGATAGAGGTGGATGGACCCTCCTCCATGTCCAGCAGGTCATCATCACTGCCTGGACCCACCACCACCGTCTCCTGAAGATGAACAGGATCTGTAACAGAAAGAGAGTACATGTGAGTGCATGTGAACAACCTTCCCCCCCTCCCCAAACACCACCACCATGTCATACCGTGCAGTGAAGGGCTTCCACCTGTCTGGAATCCACCTCCTGGTACGCCCTCAACAGCGCTCCACTGCATGGATGTGACCAGTGTCTCCTCAGTGGGGTCAGCTCCAACACCACTGGCGGGCCCCGCCAGTGCCTGCGATATGCCGCCCTGAAGGCTGCCACCTTCTCCTTCAACCTCCTGCGGTCTGTCCCATCTTCTTCTTGCATTCCTGCGGAGGCGCTGGTGGCTTCCGTGCAGGTTAACGGCCCGAGCTACCCCCTCCCATGCAGCCACACGGGACTGAGGGGTGCCCCTCCGTCCACTTAGTACTGGCTCCTCATCCAGGTAGGCCAGGAAGAGGGCCTCTGTTTCTGCTGCTGTAAAGTTGGGCCTCCTCCTATGCCCACCGTCCTCACCCTCACCTTGGCTCTGCTCGGTCATGGCAATCTGTATGGGGGAAGTGGATACCTGTCACTGTGCAGTCTACAGCATTTTCCCATGGCCATTGTCCAGAACATCACACAGCATGCAACTCACCTCTCACCTGCAGTAACCGAATCTGGCCAGTGCAGCCCAATGTCGCACATTTATAGCGCAATACATGCAAATTAGGAGTGGAGCAACTTTAATGACATGCAAATCATGCCACTGCACCCTTGAATGGCTGATCAGATGATTTGCATGTGTCGGCTGAATATCGCGAATCTGCGCTTTGCGCAATACGGATGAGTCGGCTGAGCCAATGGTGCAGATCTGTGACTGTGTGGTACACTGCATTGCACATGCCCAGATAGCTTATGCAGGCATCTGTCATGCTGCTGACATGCTGAACGCGATCAGCAATTCAGGCCATGGCCACCATTGTGCCAGTGGGGCTACAGCAATGGGCACTACATGGCGCTGTGGCACTACTATGCAGTAGTCCACTGTGGCACTGGTACGCAGCTGGTCGGTCGTGCAGGATGCCTATATGTCAGATGGCGCTGTGCGTAGCCTTGCATCAGTGCCCATGACCTTGTGTATGACCTTTGGCCCCTGGCGCTGTTCGCCTGCCATGTGTATGTCCCTATTGCGCTGTCTGATGACAGCACTATGTGAAGTGACGGCGCTGTTTGAACAGTGCGATTGGAGCCTGTGGTGGTCTATTGCGCAACATCTCTACGTGGGGTTACGGTGCAGCGGGGTGCCATATTGCCTGCTGTAAAGTTGGTACCATGGCTAGGAGGAGGGCTGTGTTCTGGAGCCAACTTGAAGTGGCCAACCTGGTGGCCCTAGTGGAGCCCCACTATGGTGCACTTTATGGTGAGGTGCCCCTCACCATTGCAAGAACACAAGTGTGGCAGCAAGTGGCCACTGACCTGGTGGGGGGTCAGTGGACGGTGCCGGTCTGCTGAGCAGTGCCAGCACCGGTACAGTGACCTCCGCCGGAGGGATCCAGACGTGTTGGCGAGGCTGTGGTCACGTGCCAGGTGGGGCGTGGTGCCTAGGCCAGGTGGGTGTACCATCTATGCACCTGTATTCTCTGTAGGGGTGTGTATGTGTTTTGGTGGCTGTGCATAGGTGATGGCTCGGCCATGGTTGGCTGTGTCAGTGTGTGCAGCTGTGAGATGAATGGGTATGGCTGTGTGGGCAGGCACTCTTACTGGGGCAGGGGGCAGTCTGCTTTTGAGTCACACTGATGTTTGTCTCAACATATGTCTCCCACAGGCCGGGATGTGAGGATACAGGCCCAAATTGACGAGGGCCGTGCCAGGGCCCCGGTGCCAGCAGGGGTTGCACCCCAACAGCAGCAGCAGCGGCAGCAACAGCAGCAGCAGCAACAGCAACAGCAGCAGACACAGCTGCTTGTGCAGTGTGAGTATCATGACTTCATGGATGCTATTGCATGCTGGGGGGGGGGGACCAGTATCCCTGCACAATACAACCATGCAGGAAAGGGGAGGTCATAATTTCACTATACAAGACACTAGTGAGGCCCCACCTGGAGTACAGTGTACATTTCTGGAGACCATACCTACGTAAGGACATAGAGTGGGCAGAGAAGGTTCAGAGGAGGGCAACAAAGATGGTGCATGGCTTGCATCACAAGTCCTATGGAGACAGGTTGATGGAACTGAACATGTACTCCCTGGAGGGGAGGAGGGAGAGAGGGGATATGATAGAGACATACAAGTATCTTACAGGGAGGAACAGGGTGCAGGGAAACACTATTTTGAAGTGAAAAAAGATGTTCCAGGACTAGAGGGCATGGGATGAAGTTGGAGGGAGGACGATTCAGAGGAAACATGAGAAAGAATGTCTTCACAGAACGGGTGGTGGACAAGTGGAACACCCTGCCAGAGGAAGTGGTGGGGGCTGAAACAATCACGGGATTTCAGAATGCACGGGATAGACATAATGGAATTCTGGAGGTCAGGGGTAAGGGGCAACAGACTTCTAGGACAACAAAGTGAACTTACAAGCTCAAATGCACAGACTGGGTTGGCCATAGGCCCTTATCTGCCGACACTGTCTATGTCTCAATGTCTGTATGCACGACACAGGTGACATGCATCACTGTCCAGTATCACAGCACATCTGTGTATGCTTCACTGGTGGTCCATGCATGCACTGGGCACATAGCTGTGTAACTGGCATCGCACCACATTGCCACGTCACTTGACAGCCTTGTTTGTGCTGTGATGGACATGGGCAGTGTGTGTGTGTGCAGTGGTGTGCATAGCTGGTGCTGCCTGTTTGTGATGGCCATGTGCATGTTCACTGTGGGTGGGTGCATGCCATCACAGGTGCGGGACATTGGGCTATATGGCTTGCAGGTTGGGTGGTGTTCAGAGTTGTGGTCAGTCACAGCCATTGACTGTGTTCCCATTTTCCTAGGCCTCGAGGTTCTCCAGCACATTGGGAGGGATGTCTGGGGCCTCAGACAGCTGCTGGCAGACAACCAGGCCATCCTGCAATCAATACACCGACATGGCCTTTGCAGGAGGTGGCACGGGATGGGCCGACACCAGCCAGAAGACAAGCGGCCAGCTGGCCCATAACTTCTGTTACCCTTCCCACTTCTCCCATCCCTACCACCCTGCCTTCCCTCTCCAAGTTTGTCATCCCTACCTCTTGAACACCCCTACCTTGTACCCGTCCCCCCCCTTGTAAATAGTTTTTATTGTTATGGTTATGTTGTTTATCTCAATATACATTTCTATTTTGATAAGAATAATGTGTTGGTCTCTGATTTGCAGCTGGCTATAGGTGCTCAGTTGCAGGTGTACATGCCATCTGGGGTGGTATGGTCCTGGGTATGTGTGTGTATGTGTGCGTGTGTGTGCATGGGAGGTATCTCCAGCATGGCAGTGACTTTCTGTTGGTCTTGCCCGTCTGCTGCCACCCACTGCTGGGTACAGGGTGTCTGGCTTGTAGGCTTCTGTGCTGCACAGGGTTGGCGTGTGCGGGGATGCATGGTTTCCTGCAGTGCCAGTCACTGCACATAGGTGGTGTCTTAGGGTCACAGTGCAGGGTGTGTTGTGCGTCACGGGGGCTGATGTGCACTGTGGTTGTCAACCCCTGTGTGTGGCACTCTCCAGCCTGCCAGTGGTTGTGCTGGGGTGTCATGCTCTGCTATGCTTTGTTGGCTTGTCCCCATGGGCCAGTAGATCATCCGTCACACCCCAGTGATACTGTGCTTGGGGTGTGCAGGTGTGGTGTTAGTTCTGCAGTGTGTTCCTGTGCCCAAGTGTGGCATGGCTGGCGGTGGGCCCCAGCCTGCCTCCTGGATGTGCAGTTCCATTGCTCGGGGAATCTGCAGCACTATGGCACCTCTGGACTGCTCAGCTGGGTTGCCCTGGTTGCTATAGTGCAACATTTCGGCTCAGCTTCTCCATCCTGGTTGCGCTATGGCGCAGTATGTGCAATATTCAGATGTTGGTTGCTTGCGCAATTTGTTCTGCTCCATGTTTGAATATCGCACCTATTGCGCATATGCGCAATTGGTTTGTGCTTGCTCCTGCTGTTGCGCTCATTTTGGGCGCAGTTTGAATATCTGGGCCTTAATGTAGTAAGATATTCCAAGTGTCTGCAAAGTATATCTGATTTTATTATATGCTTTTCTTTTCTCTACAATTTCAGCTGAATAGTCCTGGAAGATAAAAATACTTTCTTTTCCCCAATACAGAGCTTTCTTTTGTCTGGCCTGTGATAATATATCCTCTTTAACATTGAACCTCAGAAAGTGAATAATGATGGGCCTGGGTTTCTGACCCTGTTTAGGAAGAGCTGTTAGGGATCTATGTGCCCTTTCAATTTTTAATGGCCACTGCCAAGAAGCATTTAAAATCAATTGTATAAAGTCCACTAAAAACCTTATCATATCATTGAATTCAATAAATTCAGGCACCCCCACCACTCTCAAATTATTTCGCCTACTTCTATTTTATAAGTCATCAATTTTTGTGCTTAGAAGTTCAATTTGTTTACATTCTTTTGTGGAGGAATCCTCTATTTTATATATATTTTCTTCCAAAAAGGACAGCCTTTTCTCTAAAATGTTAATTCTTTCTTCCATGATTGTGGATTTGTCCCAATCAGAATCAGCTTGTTTTTTTTCAATGAAACTATATCTATATGCATGCTTTGTAGCTTCCCCTTAATAAATTCAATGTTATCAATGTTTAAATCAGTATTGTGACCTTTGTTTGTTGGTTTGTTATAGTTTCTTGCTAAGTTTTTCCCTCCTTGTCCATTCGTAGATCCTGTGGGTGAGGCATCGGATCGGGTTGGTGTATTTGCCACAGCAGAGCGACTGTCAGATGGCATCCTGGATTCAGGGAGGTGCAGAAAACTTCCGGAGTTAAAAAAGCATTTATGCAGAATATTTTAGCCAAACTTGCAGGTATTGACCAATTATGTGAACGCTAAGTATCGGAGCATGTCCTGACACTTTTTAAATCATAAAACACAAGCTTTATCACTATTTTAGTTGCAATTAGTGGAAGAGTTATCGTTAAGCTGCCATTTCTTCAAAGCACAGCACACGACCATCCAAGAACGTCCTCAAAGCAGTAGTTCTGATGTATGCTTTCCTTCAGAAGTCAATTATTAATTGCTATTCAACTACATTGGTTACTTATACAATAAAAAATAACTAACATAATTACTTATTGGCTTGTAACAATGCTGTAATTACTAAGAAATGTGCTGTTTCTGTGGCATTGACCCACACCTCTTCTGTACCCTCACTCCTAACCTGCTATGGCTCAGGGGAATGGGTGGCTGGGAGTGGGGCATGGCTACATACCATGATCTTTATCACCGATCTGCTGTGTGGAGTGGTGGTAGGTGGCGAAGGATAAACAGTAGGGACCCTTCTTGTTGTGTAGTTACAAATACATGTTGTGCTAGTTACACATGCAACCACAACTCTTTTTCTTTTGGCACAAATTGATTTATGCTGGAAATGTGGCTACACATGTAACAGCTATTGCAAAGTGCAACAGAAAAAATTATTTATGCTAGAAGTGTAACTGCACATATAATAGCTGTTGCAACAGTATTTGCAGTAACTAGCAATTCATGCAAATTGTGTAACTAACCTAAACTGTAAATGTGACACCTGTTCACTGCTACATTGTAGTTATGTGTAACTACACAGAAGTTACATAGTAGTTACATTGTAGTTACACAGTAGTTTCAATGTAGTTAATGACACTTAAAGCATAACCATATTCAAATATTTCAGCTGCCATTTGGCTCTGACTTCATTGAATCACCTCCCTCACTGATTCCTCTAAGCCAGCAGCAGCTAGAGCAGCCCACACAGTGCCTACCTCTGCACAAGTACTACTACTGCTGCCTGCTCTTCCTAGAACCTAGCCTGAGGTTGTGGATTTTGTTTATGTCCTTCTCTTGTTTTCTCAGCAGCTCTGACGTGCTCCATCCCCATTTCATTGCCAGCAGCCTGACATTTGTTATGGCACTGCAGTCATTGCTTCACACAACCAGATCTGTTGCCCCATCCAAGGCTATAGGAGCAGCAGGCTTCTCTTTTACCCTCCGCAAAGCCTCCTGAATGACACTCATCTTGTCTTAACCTTTTTATGGTACTGCACATTGTGGGACTGACTATAATAAAGTAAACAGGCAAATCACTGTCAACCATGGTTTATCAGTGGTTTGTGTATGATCATCATATTGGGGTATTATAATAATTATACTGGAGCTAGATTTGCTGTAAGAAAAAAATAGACAGCCCTTATGTAGGCAAGTTGGCTACTGTATATTGTGTAATAAGGCTAGGTTTGCCCAGAAGAAGAAAATGTTGGAGTCTGATTGGGTACTATATGTATATACCAGCCCCTTGACTCATCTTGGCTGCTCTGGGGCCATCAGGTTAACTCAGTTCACACCTTCAAGGGGGCCAACCTGGGTTTCACTGTGGGCAATAAGTATTGCATGGTGCCTCCTCCTACAGTAAATGGCAAAGAAAACCCTTTGATAGAAAACAGGTTACCACCCCACAGAAAAATACGTAATCTGGCCCCCCCAAGTCCCTCTCCCCACCCAACAACAATTCCCCACCCACCACACTCTATCAGAATGAGTCACAACAACAATGGTTAACAGGTAAACAATTAAAGTATTTATTAGGGAGGAGAAAAAGGGAAAATATCAAACAGCACAGCACTTGGCAAATTAATGATACCAACACTGAAAGCCCTGCCTCCTACCACAGGGTGCACCCAGAAATGTATCTTAATATGGTGGATACCTCATTGTGTGGTGATTCAGGACTGGAGTCTTTTGTAAGGGCCCAGATAACTTTCAGCTAATTTCAACTTTAAACTTACTGCCTGGGCACAACTTTATGCTTGCCACAGTCCATCCCAGACCTTACACCCTGCAACTTAACTATTCTAAAATGGTGCAGGACCTGCAGGATAAGACCTATGAGAAAAGACTAAAGGAGTTGAATATATATTCCCTGGAGGAAAGAGGGCATGATTGAGACATACAAATACATCATTAGTACAAACAGAATACAGGAAGGAAGCATATTCCAAAGTAAAAGATGCTCCAAGTCACAGGGGCACAAAATGAAGTTAGATGGGGAAGGCTCAGGAAAACATGAGAAAATATTTTTTCATGGTGAGGGTGGTGGACATCTGCAATAGCCTACCAGAGGGGTGGTAGAGGCTAAAATAGTCACAGAATTTAAAAAGGAGTGGGATAGACACAAGGGTATCCTGGGAGCAAGAGGAGTGCTCCAGAGTTCAGTTTGGGCATGGGACCTCACACTAGATAGGGATTAATAGGGCAGACTGAGTGGGCCAAGTGGTCCTTATCTGACATCAACTTCTACATATCTAAGTATGTATCTGTGATAACCACAGGACTAGAACAAAGTGCCATTCACACACACACACATACACACACGCACACACACTCACTCTGCATCATGTTCTGAACTGTGCACTGCTAACATATACTGTAGCATTACAGCCATTTGCAAGCTGACTAGGAAATGGTTAATGTAGCAGGAAATGGTTAACAGAGAAAGACACACATACACAGACACAGCCACAGCCACAAACACACACACATTTCCTCTTGCAGATCTCCTTAACTGACATCAACACTCATTCACTCCCAGGCTAAGGAAAACACAGCTGTTAGGAATGTGTTTTTATCTGGACATCCCGTATAATTGAAATGTCATACGGGAAGGAGGGAGAGAGAGAGAGTGGAAGGCAGCAGGCTTTGTTTTCTGTTTAATTTTCTTTTCTAAATAGTGCAGGAGAGGGGCAGCAGAAAGAAAATGAGCTGCATATATTGTCTATACTGAGTGCATCCACTAACTGTAATTTGAACTGGCATGAGAATGCTCCATGTAGAAGAGATGTATGAATGAATCAGTTTCAGTTTCTCTCTCTCTCCAAAATAGCGTGGAGCAGGAACACACCAAAGCCAAACTACCCTAGTGGAGTAATCGTAATCCAGCTCCAATTTTGTGATGTCTGTTCAGAATCTAATGAGCTTCATTCTTCTACTGTGATAGCAAGACATCTGTAGAGCTCCATCCTGCAGCCATAAAAATAGAGAGGTCTACTTACAAAAGTGACAAGCCCAGATTTCTCCATTTGGGATTACGTTAATTCCCTGAAAATGATAGTAGCTCTCAAGCTATTTTACTTTTTCCAGAATCTACCAATCAGAATAGGAAAAAACATCTTTGATATGCTTAACACACCTTTTAGAAAATTTTTTGGGGGTAATTCACCACACAGGCTGTCACTAAGGAAGTTAAGGGCCCATAGAACAGAAGGTGGCTTTGGACTTCCAAACTGGGAAAAATATTATATGTCTTTTAGACTCAAACAATGTATCTATTAATTAGAATCTGAATGCAAAGTGAGATATCCTCTATGGTTAAGGGTAAAGAGCCAAACAGTGGCTCCTTTTAAACTCTCAGACTACCCCTTTTTTTCTTTATCACCTACCCTGGGTGATAATTATTGTATTACCAGCTCTATTTGGTCAATTAAAAAGGTCCAGCATATCATATGTTTGGAAAACCTTCCAACTCTGCTGAGGGCAATTTGGAATAATGCAAATTTGTTGTACAGTCATAAACCCATAGAAGATCTTGGTTGGAGCATGCTTGGCATGGCACATTTATAGGATTTGTTAGGATCACATGGAGAATTGCTTTCCATTGAATTAATCAGATCCAAATTTAAAATACAAAGATTTCAGTTTTCAAAACTATCTGCAATTAAGGAAGGTGCTCCAAGACTCGATAATGGGCCTAAATCTGCATTTGAATGATACAAATTAATGGAACTCAGTGTCTAGAGTAGCAAAGACTTAAAATCATTTAACTTATAAGCTCTTAATGAATACTCAAGACCACTCCCTACTGATAGCTCCAGCCAGGAGAAAATGGGAGGTAGAAATCAAAGAAACAATATCTGATTCAGAAAGGGCCTCAGCATGGGTCACTGCATACAACAGTAGTAAAGAAGTCTAAGGAAGGGCAATTCAGTATAAAATGCTGCATTATTACTACTATTCACCCAAAAGACTGGCTTCCATGGGTTTCCAGTCTGATGACAGGTGCTGGAGATGTCAGAAGGAAAATGTAGACAGCTCCATATGCTCTGGTCCTGCTCATTCATTAAAGATGTTTGGATTACAGTCAGAAAATTTGTGAATCTGCTTATAAGACCAAAATCTGCTTTACCCCTACGTTCCGTATATTGGGAATAGAGGAGGGGATGGAACAACTGAATGAACATCAAAGGCATAGTGTACGGTCAGCTGCTCTAACACTTAAAGGACTTCTCCTCTCCCACTGGAAATCCACCCCCCAACCATGCTTAAAGAATGGCCAGCAAAATAAACAAAATGATCAGTAATGAAAGGCTAGCTCTTCTGATTATAGGGAAGAGTGACCTATTTGAAAAAATATGTGTTCCCCATTTCTAGCTTACTTAGTACTTGAGTCTTTCCCCATTTACATCAATAGAAATATTGTGAAGATTATTGGCCTGAGTGTAGCATTCTAACAACTAAAAGGATGATTTTCTCTCTTATATTATATTTTATCTGCTGTTTTAGCTCATGACTTACTGAGCCTCTTTAAAATGATAGGTTTTAGATATTTTAAATTATTTAATCTGATAATTTGGAAATATACTTTCTCTTTGACAAATGTTCATGTTTGTTGTGAGACCTAATTACCGTCTTGTGCATCTGATATGTAATTCTTCTTTATCCTGATGTTTTTATTGCTGTAATGAAATTAATAACTAATACAATTTTTAAAGTAAAAACAAAAGGAGTACTACATGTTTGTAACAGTCTTGTGACTATCCTTAGCTGTTCCTGGGTCCTCAGGTCCACATTGCATACACCTCTGAGGGGATGGGTTCACAAGTGGACAAAGGGATATGAGAGTAGAATGGTGCATTACCTCCACCAGAGGTATTGACATGATACCTGTGGGATATATTCCAGGTTACCACTCTTCAGAAAAATACAATACCTGCCCATGCCTCCCACCTGTGGGTGCACCTGGCTTTCACCACAAGTAACAACTATAACCCTTTAGTTTGTTGCAGTGTGTACCAAATCAAAGTGCTGGTTCAGAAGACTGGGATATGGTAGCTGTCGTGGTCTTTAACTTGAGAAAGAATACATCTGGTGGGGCCCAAAACTAGTAACACAACAGATTTGGTTTTAACTAGTCTTTTTTTTAGTTATAGTTTTTTTTTTTTTTTTTGACAGGGTAAGTGCACTAGGCAAATCCTGCCTATTTTCAGGCACGACCCGGGGGAGGGGGCTACAGATGAATGCCAACTGACTTTGAACCAGAGCTGTTGGTGGTATTTTAGTGAATGTCTACCTGGGCTTTAATTGGCACTTGGCAGAGTCCTACCAGGACTTAACCCTCTTGTCATAGCTAGCTAACTAAATTAAACCCACCTGAGCTGTAGCCCAGAGGTACTTATAGTCTGGTAAGGGGGTCTCAGCAGGTTTGATGGTACCATTCTGGTATTGCAATTGGTGGTGCACCACAGCAACAGAATGCAGGAAACAGCAGCTGGCTGAAGGACTGAAGTATACTGGACTTCACCAGTCAGGCCTTTCCAAACTTTGTCTCTAAGGCCTTTGTATGAGGTATTCACCTGTCAAAGACAGTTATGGTAAAGTGGGATTTGTTGACATGGATTCTACCTTTTTACATATTGTTAATGATTCTATTAGATAAGGAACCAGAGAAGGTGAGGGGACTTATCAAGTACCAGGATCATATATTGAAGGCACATTATTCCTTTGGGGGGATGCCTGGCATATTTATGATGAAATTTTTAGGAAGAAGATGGCAGTGGATCCTTCAATAAAATGGAGCAGAATGTAAACATTTTGTATTTGGAGCAGATGTGCACAATGCAGCCCTTTCTCAGGCTGTGGACTGACAGCAAGTTGCAGGTCATGGGGTCCAACACTGGTGGGAAGAGCAAGGGAGGGTGTTCAGCAAAAGGGAATGGCAGCTGCTGGAGTTTCAGTAAAGGGTCCTGCACTTTTCAAAGCATCTGTAAATAGAAACACAAATGTTTCATGTGTAGGGGTCTCCACCTTGGGTCCAGGTGTGGGAAAAAATGAGGGTGATAAGGTATGGGGTGAATTTGCCTTTCAGGGCTCTATACAGTGCTTCAACAGCAAATACTGTGCCAGTTCTGCTCCCTTGGCTAGATAAATATGCTAAAGATGGAGGGAGGTGGTGTTGTCCCTATATAGATCACTGTAAGACCACCACCATGAGTACTGTGTCCGGTTCTGGAGATCACATCTCAGGAAGACATAGACAGGGTGAAGGCAGTCCAGAAGAATGCTATCAAAATGGTGCAGAGTCTGCATCCAAAACCTATGAGAAGAGAGTAAAGGAGCTCAATATATATACCCTGGAGGAGAGGTGGGAGAGTGGGAATGTGAAAGAGACCTTTAAATACATCAAGGGAGTTGTTAAGGTAGAGGAGTGGAGTATTGTTTTTAGAAAAAAAAGATGCTGTAAAAGAAAGAAACATGATGTGAAGCAGGAGGGGGTAGATTCAGGAGAGATGTGAGGTAGTACTATCTCACAGAAAGGGTGGTGGATTCTTGGAATGCCAAAGAGAAGTCTGGATCACCACAGGCACAAGAAAAAGGCTCAGTCAGGGAGTAGTCAGTTCCTATGTAGGCCACCTATAAACTACATACAAAACAGGAACAAGCAACCACTCACGAAGGTGATTAAGCAGGAGAATTCAGGATCTGCATACCAGTCAGAATTTTGTGATTTCTGCCATTTTTCTATAAAAGTAGAAAACCATTGTCCTTTATATAATAAGCCTTTAGCATCTGTATGACCAACCAGATGATTTCATTTGTATTCTCTTTATAAAGTGTGAGTGACAAGGTTGTCCTCTTTTAACCCTGCCTTTACTTTAAGCCATGGAACAACATCTTCTAAAAAAAATCAGACTAGGAAAAGAGATTCAGAGCATTTCAATTGGGCAGACAGTTTATACAACTTTAAATTATGCTGATGATCTTTTGGTCAGTGTTTCTCAACTAAAATATTTTTTACCACCTCTGTTATCTCATCTTTCGTAAATTGTTCTGGACTCTGAATTAATGCACATAAGACAGAGGCATTGCCTATACAGCAGGTCCTAGTAGTGATAGGATACCTTACACGTAAGCCAGTTTTAATTGGAAAACATCAGATATTACATACTTAGGCATTATTATGAATACCAATGTGTCCATTACTTCAAATGCCAATCTCTGATACTGTACTATATGGTTCAAATTATTTCTCTAATTTGGTGGAAAAAAATATTGCCATCAAAATGATGGCTATGCCCAAATTAGTATATCTGACATTCATATATTCCTCTGAAAATTGAGAAAAAAATCGTCTCTAATTTTTATAAGGCTCCAAAGTTCCATGAATTAGTAAAAGGAAAGTGAAAGCTCGGTGTAAAAATGGAAGTTGAAACCTGCCATGGGCAGAAGAATATTACTGGGAATATCTAGTTAAACAGGCCCTTCAATTGTTATATTATAATAATCA
This sequence comes from Neoceratodus forsteri, assembly GCA_016271365.2. Taxonomy (NCBI): domain Eukaryota; kingdom Metazoa; phylum Chordata; order Ceratodontiformes; family Ceratodontidae; genus Neoceratodus; species Neoceratodus forsteri. The sequence continues at coordinate 16,001,845 of CM028129.1, read as the reverse complement.
CACTCTTTTCTAGTTTCCTCAAACAAACATACAGGTGACATTTTATGAGGTGATAAAACCATCTTGTGAGTACTCTATATTTCATGTTTATGTTTATGTGTTAAATCTCTGTTTTATTTGCTTCAATCTTTCCTTTAGCCTTTTCTACTTGGTGTTTATAAAGATCTAAGTGACTTGGTTTTTCTCCATGCCATAACACCATTAGTATAAAATCTTTGAAATTATTTTAATTTGTTCACCAACCCCTTAATCGAAGAAAAACAACTCATGAATTTATTTAGATAGCATTATCCACTAAATATCTTCTATCTCCTTTACATCTTTTGTTGTGCAAGGGGAATTATCTCTACATCTTTATGTAAACAAAACAATCTGACTGGATGTGTGGTATTGAAAGCAACAAGACCTGACTGGGTGTAGGGTATTGATGGATATCTGCATGCCCAGGGGAGTGATGAGGCCCGACGCTGCAGGCAGAGGGTCTTACAGACCCTGGAAGTGTGGGCATCCACCGATATCCCACACCTTGAATGTTCTTACTGCATTTAGAAAATATATTGGGCAAATAAAAAAGGAAAACAATCTCTAAAGATTAAAAAGACACAAAAAAATGCAACAAAATGTTGCACATAAAATGTCAAATAGTCCCTCCACAGATGGTTTCTACCTACAGCCATTTGTCTTTCAACACATGCAGTAAAAGGTTTGTTTATTTACTATGGAGAAACAAATTCCATATTCTGTAGAATTCCTCTGCTAGCATTCTTGCTCACCCTCTCCCCTCACCAACACACAAATGTGGAATGCTAACATGAGATGTATGACTTCAAATTCAGTAGGATTCCACTGGTACACACTCCCAAAGATACATATAGGCCTCCTATGGTGCTAGAAGTTCACTGTTATCTGCTGCAGGGTTATTAACAGAGATTGCTCTGTCTAGCTCGTTAGCCTGTGAGGGGAATTTTAATGGTCATCAAAGAAATGGCAGAAGTGAAAACTCTGAATAGTGTTTGATTTTTTTAAATTTATCAGTATAAGGAAGGGATCATGAGTAGAAAGGACATTCACTGATGCATTTGTTTTATTTTAAGGGAGTTTCAGAGGGCCTAGTTTAAGATTTTTATGTTAGGGTAAAGGTGGCAGCTATGTTTGTAATGAAAACCAGGAATGAGTGAAGTGACTCATCAACTCTATATGTGATTTGTTCAAGTTCCACATTACGTAGCGGGGCCTTTTTCTCTATAGGGCTCTATACATAAATATATGCCAACGGAATGGCAACAGCCAATCAGAATCCAGTATTCAACTTGCCCATTTCCTAATCTCTTGATCATTAGTTGTGTTTTTTCATGGTTTATATACAGGACACAGGACCATTGTTAGTGCTTTGCTGTCAACTTTATTGAAATTATAAATACACATGAGAGTTTTGTACAAGAAATCCTTATGGTTTTAGAATTAACTTTAAGGTTATAATGACAATGAACACTAAAAATGGATACACATAGGAAACAGAAGAATGCTCAAAATCTGTTCTTTGACATGTACATGCAATGCAGCAGTATCAGCTGTGTTTGAAATAATTCAGTCTCACCATCTAATCTGGGAACAATATGAATAGGATTTCCTTCAACTGACTGACATGATTGAATCAGAAACATTGCAAGAAACACACTGAAGGCTAGTTATATTATATTGTTATGTTGCTGACATCTGTTTCTACCCGATAGTCTTATTATGCTCTCGATTTCCCATGAGATAATTCTTGGTGTTCATATAAGGCCTAAAGAGAATAATGTAACATTTCGGGATAAATATGCATGCAAGCAAACCCATGCTTGAAGACAATATTGCAAATATCTCCACAGCCACCATATACTTCCCCTTCGTACTTAGATAGGCTGGGATGAAAGACAGCCAAACACTAACAAAGACCAGCAGGCTAAATGTGATAAACTTGGCCTCGTTAAAGCTATCAGGCAGGTTCCGGGACAGGAATGCCACTATGAAACTTACAACAGCAAGTAGGCCCATGTATCCCAGCATGCACCAGAAAGCCACAATTGAGCCTTCATTACATTCATAAATTATTATCCCTGGTTGGGATTTTATGTTGGGCTCTGCAAAGGGAGGAACACTGCACAGCCACACGATACATATTATACATTGAAGTACAGTGCAGGTGATTACCAGCATGTTGGGGAGCTTCAGACCCACCCACTTCTTAAGCTTACTGTTTGGTTTGGTGGCATTGAATGCAATTACCACCATAATGGTTTTGGCCAAGACACTTGAGACACAAAGCACAAAAATAATTCCAAAGGCGATCTGCCGAGTCATGCACGTTGCTGTTGTTGGGTGACCAATAAAGATCAAAGAGCAGAGGAAACAGAAGACAAGGGCAACCAAAAGAAGATAGCTGAGTTCACGGTTGTTAGCTTTAACAATTGGAGTTTCTCTGTTTTTGATGAAAATAGCCAGGATTATTCCACAGACCAGAGCACTATTGCTTGCAGTGGTTGCTAAAACTGCTCCTAAAGGTTCACCAAAGGATAAGAAGTCTGTTGGTTTTTGGATGCAAGTATCACGTCTGCCATTGGGCCAAAGGTTGTCTGGGCACTTCAGGCACTCAGCGGCATCTAAAAGATACAAGGCATACATCATCATTTATCATTTTCAGTCAACAATTCAAATAATACCATGACTTACTCCACACTGGTAGTCTGTTTAAAATGTCATACAGTACTTATCATTGCTGTTTACATATTTTAGAACAGAAAAACTTTATTTTATTGTGTATTTTTCAACTGTGTTGCAGATTACTAATGTTCGTGGGTCACAAGTAGACTAGGGGTCCCATTACAACTGCCTTGTGTCATGTATTTGTTTATTGTATTTGGAAAATCTTTGATATAAAACAAATATTTTTAAAGGTGTCTAAGTCAGAATCATATACCCAATAATATTAGACATGTAAAATGACAACAAAATAAAAACAGAGAAATACAGAGATTACATGCAACTTCCTTTAGGTTAATTCAGGGATCACATGATGTCTCAGTCAGGTTAAAAGCTTTTCTATTGATCTCCGATCCCCACATCCTAAAACTCAAAATCTGATTATTAAAGGTGCATTTTTCTACTCCAAAAATATCTGAACAACGATAAGATGCTCTACTCAACAGAATGAGCAGTTTTAAAATGTTCTATGATGGATATAAAATGAAAAATCCTCCTCTGAGACATACACCACCTCCTACTCCAGATAGATCAATTAGTTTGAAGAAGGCTAAGCAGGCCACTTCTAAACATTCCACTTCAACAATAAACAACAATACAGGTAGCAATGTTCTAAGTAAGGAACATTTTTGTCAGAATTAAATCCTCTAAAAGGAGCAATTTTAAAACTTCTAGAAGATTCGAAATCCATCAGAATGCCTACGGAAGAACTATGCAAAAGAATAGCGAAGCAAGGATATCATCAGTGAAAGACTGGTGTACTAGCTTGGAACCAGAACTTCCTGCAATTAGCCAGAAAATGGTAAAATTAAAAGCCAAAATAGAAGATTTTGAAGGGAGAAACAGGCAGAATAACCTGGTGGTATCTGATCTTTCTGAGGGTTCTGATCCTATACATTTTGCGCAGACTTTGTGTCAAAATCTAGCTGGTGCCTCCCCAAATGCCCAAACCCACATAGTTGAAACAGCACATCATGCCTTGTGAGTAACCCTTAATCATGATTAACCTCCCTGACCATTCTTTATAGAATTCTTAAATAATTTGAATACACAGCACATCATATCTAAAACCCAGAAGAATCAGCATTTGACTTAGGATAGTAAGAAAATTCATCTGGCACTAGACCTACATCAACCAGTTAGACTATGCTGAAAGGAATTTGCCCCAATTTTTTATATATTTTTTAAATTAGGAGTGGCACAGTAAGCTGAAGCCTGTTTACAGGTGCAACCTGGGTGCACAAGGAAGTTAAGTGACTTGCTCAGGGTCACACAGTATGCAAGTGGGGGCTGTGGGATTCAAACCCAGGTCTCCAGTTCTGTAGCTCAGAGCCTTAAACCACTGCGCTATACTGCCCCAACTGTTACAAATCTAATTGCAGCCAGGATCAAATTCCTTATGTCTTATCCTGCCAAGGTGAAAATCAATAAACACGGCAAATCATGTTCTTTTGAGTCTCCAGACAAAGCCAGAGAATCTCAAAAAGGTATGTTTCCCGACTTGTTTAAATCCTGCTGACTCTTCTATCTGAAATCAACATTTTAGCTCAAGTAGCACTGGAAAATGGAAGCACTTCCTAATTTTCAGCATCGTGACTTTACTAAGTGGTTGTATATTTTCTGACATGCTTGTTTTTCACTAACTTGTTTTGCTCTAAAGTTTTGCTTACACATTTGTGGACAGATTACAAGGTCTATCTTGGTATTGTCAAATTTTGCTCAGCAGATTTAGTTCAGACTGACTGGTTGTGGCAACTAGGATTCAATGCAAAGAAGTGCAAAATAATGCACCTGGGAAACAAGAACCATGGGGAAGAATACACAATGGGGGGGAGGTAGTAACAACAACAAAAAAGGAAAGGGATCTGGGGTAATCATATCAGATGACCTTAAGGTTAGCAAGCAATGTAAGAAGGCAGTAGGGAGGGCTGAGGGTATACTGGGATGCACAGGGAGAGGCATCACCAGCAGAAAACAGAAAGTTGTTATACCTCTGTACAGGCAGTTGGTGAGACCCCATCTGGAGTACTGTGTCCAGTTCTGAAGATCCCATCTCTGCAAGGACATAGACAGGATAGAGGCATTCCAGAGGAGGGCAACTAAAATGGTGCAGGGTCTGCAAGAGAAGCCATACGAGGAGAGACTAAAGGAGCTTAATATGTATACCCCTGAGGAAAGAAGGGAGAGGGGGGACATGATTGAAACTTTTAAGTACCTCAGTGGAATCAACAAAGTCCAAGAGGGTAGCATCTTTCAGAAAAAGAGACGTGCAAGAACAAGGGGACACAATTTAAAGATAGAGGGGGTGGTTCAAGGGCAATGTGAGAAAGTATTTTTTCACAGAGAGGGTAGTGATTGCATGGAACAGCCTTCGTGAGGAGGTTGTGGGGTCTACAACTGTGGGAGAATTCAAGAATGCATGGGACAGACATAAGGCAATTTTTGTGGGGGGTAGGGAGAAATAGGCTGTTGGTTAACAAGGATCTGTGGCCTATCCTGTAGGTAGGGAAATGGGCAGACTAGATGGGCCAAGCGGTCCTTATCTGCCATCAAAGTCTATGTTTCTATGTTGTGGAGCTTTCTGATCTTCATCCTTAAGTTATTGATCCTGGTTTGATGGTAGCATGTCATAACAGCGAGTATTTAATAGTGAACCAATATGGATGATGCAATGATAGAGACTGAAACAATAGCAAGGAGCATTAACCAGTGACTAAACAATATAGCACAAACATATAAGACTGACAGCACAATTAAGTGACTGGTGTTGGCTAATACCTCCATCATCAATGAGCAGCGTGGAGTAAGAATCCTAGAGATAGGGGGACCGGGGGGACAGCCCCCCCATGGGGGGTGCAGGGGCAGAGCTCCCTGTGTTAAATACAATGGAAAACAGGTTGCTGGAAGTATATAAATGTTGCATGGACTCACATATAATTTTCAGCTGCACATGTGAACTGTTGTAGCTGCTTTGTTCAGCACTGTTATATGTATGTGCTGTAATTGCCGTAGCTAATGTGGATTCACCATTTTGACATTCGTTGATATTGATGAGCTGTAATTACATAGAACCTGGTTTGACGATTGCTTTCTGTAAGAAAAGGACTGGAATGTGTTTCAGTCCCAGTTTCATTTTCCTTTGGGTGCTCCTTATAACCCTTCTATGATGCTAAGGAGGTGATCATTCAACTTGGCTGCTAAAACACCCAAGGTGGTTAAAAAGGTCAGCTTTGATGTGCCACACTGCTTCCTGGAATATACTGTATCTTTCCAAGTGTGATCCTGGATCAAAGTTTGCTTCCTATATACTGAAGGTTTGATTGAAGTATAGATATGCAGTCAGTTCTCCTATGTTTACAATCCCATTTGGACTCTAGTCCTAAAAAAAATGTGATCGCATAGCTGAGTTAGTATTTACTGAATGTAATATGGATAGCCTATGCTGTCCTAAGTAATAGGAATAGTTCTTCTGTTCATTTCAGTGTTTCTAAAGTTCATAAACAGTCAGACTTAAATTGATCTATGTCTGGATGTCTCAGACATTCCTAAATTGTGGCTCAGTGCATCTGAAAACATTTTTCCTTGCCTTTGCTTATTATAAATAACAGTGCAGTAACTGGTCAGGATATTGTTATATCTATTGATTTAATGTTATTTAAAAAATAGTTTCTCAGTGGGAGAAAGGTTGTTTTTTTTTGGATCCTTTTCCTGGGATTCTCGATGGAGTAAATATGTTTTCTTTCTGGTGGGCAGAAGGTAAACCCATAAATTTGCGAGTAGTGAATTTACCCCTTTCATGTTTTTTCCTTTTCTCTGACCCACCTTTTATTTTATTTATTTAGTTTTTGTTAACCGGGTAAGTGCACTAGCCAGCAAGTGACTGTTTCTGAAAGTACCTAACTCGGGAGGTAAAATTACAGAACATAACATATAGTAAGGATAACAAAAAATACATGATGCACAGAAATACAGGAAGATACATATGGCAGGATACAATGCATGACAAAGGAAAATACAAAGGCAAAATATATTTCAAGGACATTTTCCATTAAGCGCATACATAAAAGTGCATTGAAGGACCTAGGAAAGGGGAGAGGATAGGTGTAGCGGTAAGCCAGAAACAAGATGGAAAATGACAAAAGGGGGAAGGTGAGGAGGTGAGGAAAGGATAGAGGGAAGGATAGAGGGGCAAGGGGCCAAAACGGGGGGCTAAAGAAATGGCTAAGAATATAAGGACAGAGAGGCGGTGGCAGGAATAGGGAGGTAGGAGGGAGTAGAGGAGGGATGGCCGGGAGAGGGAGGGGGGAGGGGAGTGAGGGTTAAAAGAAAGCCGGCAAATACGGCAGCGGCGATACAAGGTTCCAACCTGCGGCTGAGTCGGTGGAGCCGAAAGACGGCAAGTGGAGAAAGGGTGACAGGGGTTACGGCAAAAGACGGCAACAGTGGCAAAAGGTAGCAGAATGCGGCTGGGCTTGTGGAACTATAGACGGCAGGGCAAGGGGTGATGATGCTGTAAGAGGAGGAGAGAAGCGAAGAGTTACGCAGAAGCTGGAAAAGGTAACAACGCCAAGCCGAGCCAGTGGAACCGAGAGATGGCAGGCAGGGAAGAAGAGGTCGGTAGGAGGAGGTAAGTTTACTGCAAGTGGAGGTAATAGGGAACAATGCTCAGCTGGGAGGGTGGGACGAGCGAACGGGCAGGGGTGACTCAGGAGGAGGTAAAGGCGAGGCAAGCAAGCAGAGAAAGGAAGGGGGAGGCAGAGGGAGGGGAAAAGGAGAGTGCAGGAGATGTGGTCAAGGGGGAAGAGAGGAGCAGGGGAGTTGAGTGAAGGAAGGCTGAGAGGTGAGGGGGAGAGAGAACAGGGATCAAGGGGAAGCCAAGTGGTGGCAGGAAGTAAACAACAACTTGTAAATGGCAAAAGCTAATATTTGGCATACAGTCAAACAGATTCAAGCAGCAATTATAGTAAAACACCACATAAAACAACCATTGGGAAAGGCACAAGTGCTAGCAAATAAGGAAGTGGGGAAAACAGGTTAAGAGCAAGGGATCAGGTAGGATCAAAGCAAACACATCTGTCCAAAGCAGTAAGAAAAGTCCTGAGTTTGCCCTTAAAAGTTGCATGAGTAGGGACATCCCTTAGTTCCTGAGGCAGCAGGTTCCACAGGTGAGGAGCAGCATAATGGAAGGAGCCCATGACCTTTTTTGTCCGACAGAGGGGGATGGATAATAAGGTCTGATCTGCAGATCTAAGATTCTGTGTAGGAATAGCTGGTCTAAGGAGTTCTGATAGGATAGCAGGTTTGGATGTCCTTATGATGGTATCTGATAGACTGTACAGGTAGTATTGTCTGGTAGAGGAGGGAGAGAGCCAGCCAAGGTCTTGATATAGTTGGCAGTGATGCTGCAGTCTAGGTGCTTTGGTTGCATACCTGCATACATTATTGAAAGTAGTGTCCCACAGATGCAGTGCAGATTTATTGCAAAGACAGAATGGGACAACCATATGTAAGGGGTTGGCAACAGTATACCTCAGCTACCGCCAGTTTAGCAGCAGGGTAAGGAGGTAGTTGGTTCTGTAAGCAGCCCCAACTTGCAATTGACTGACTTGCAAGTATCCTGATGTGTTGTTTTAGGTCCAAGGTTTGGTCGAGGTGGATGCCCAGGTAACGGAAAGAAGTGACAGGTTCTAGTGGGTTCCCATCAATGTCAGGAACAGAGATAGTCGAAGGACATGATCTGAGCTTGTGAGTGGAGCCAAATAGCATGACTTTGGTTTTGTTTGTGTTTAAAACAAGGCGTTGAGAGTTCAGCCAGTGTTGTACCGAGTGAAAATCAGCAGTGAGGGCAGCATTCAGTTCCAGAACGTTGTCAGAGTGAGCATAAATGACCAGGTCATCCGCATACAGCAGTGAGTGACCAGTGGTTACCATCTCTGGGAGATTATTTACGAATAATGAAAATAGAAGAGGGCCAAGTATGGACCCCTGAGGGACACCAATGTTGATGACAGCACTGTCTGAAATCGCTGAATTAAACTTCACAGCCTGGGTTCTGTTGGTGAGGTAGCTTTTAAACCAGGTAGTTGCTGGAAGGAGAAGCCCAAGGTACTGAGGGTAGAGAGTAGTAATGATCAACCAGGTCGAAAGCTTTGTTGAACACGAAGACTGCCCCTGTTAACTCTCTATCCATGTTTGTGACAATGTCAGAAGAGAATTTTACAAGTGCAGTCATGGTGCTGTGATGCTTTCTAAAGCCATGTTGGGCTGGACTGAGCAGATTGAAGTTCTCAATGTATTCTGTGATTTGTGTTGATACTATTTTTTCCAGGATTTTGTTCAGGACAGACAAAATAGCAATAGGTCGGTAGTTAGATGTGTCATTTTGCTACCTTTCTTAAATACTGGAATGATTCTGGCTGCTTTCCTGACTTCAGGACAACGCCATTGGAGAGAGAGGTGAATATTCTTGCTAGGGGCCAGAGATGTAGTGAGAAGCCATTTTAGTAGCCTTGTTCCAAGCCATCGGAGCCAGTGCTGGTGTTGTCAGAGAGGGCTCTGAGCAGCTTGAGAACTTGATGCTCAGACACTGCCCTGAAGTAGAAGGGTTAGGTAGGTTAGATGGTTCTCCAGGTGTTGAGAAGTTAGGTTGTGAGGCAGAAGATTGTGATTGAAGGAAGCTGTGTAGGCAGATAAGTCCAAAACTGTTGATTAAATGCATTAGCAATTGTGGTAGAGTCATTGCAGTGTACACCATGTAGAACCATATCAGAGGGAGTGACATCTTTAGCAGATCCTAAGAAGGACTTAATGTGACCCCAAAAACTAGAGGGTCATGGGAGGAATTAACCAGCAGGTTTTGGCAGTATTTACTTTTGGCCTGCCTGATGCACCTTTTGCAGTCATTTCTGTATTGCTTATACAGAATGAGATCAGGCTGAAGTCCAGTCTGTTTGTATCTCCTCCACTGCTTGTCTCTGACTTTTAACTTGTGCAGAAGGTCTTTTTCAGCCATCTAGAGTGCTGGCCTCTAACTCTCCTTTTGGCTTTTGGGAGGTGCTTCTTTGAACATTACCAAACTTGGTTAGAAATGAGTTGAGGCAGTATCAACATTGGTAGTGGTGAAAATGTCAGTCCAGTCAATACAGGAGATATCCAATAGGAAGGCTTGTTTATCCAGGGCAGCATAGCTCAAAAGTGATCAGCGTGGTTGAGGAGGAGGTGGTGGACAGGAGCGCCAGTGACAGAGTGTAGGGGAATGATCAGTAATTGAATCAGCCAACACTGAAGCACTTGAGACATGGTCTGGTCTATTAGTGAGGATCCAGTCAAGTAGTGACCCTGGTGAGAGTCGTAGCTCTGGTACAGTCTGTAATAATTTGATGGAGATTGTACGTCTGGATCAGAGATGCAAGAATATTGTGCTGTGGACCCAGCCAGTTAAGGTTCAGGTCCCCAAGCAGGAGTGCCTCATTTGATTTTGTATTCTGAGAGACATACTGTAGTAGGTTCTGAAGACCACCAGCCCACTGGTTGGTGGGTTGTATACACATCGATGTGCAGCAGTTTGAACCCAGTGCCAGGGTAGCATGCAGCATTTCCAAAGGTATGGGGAATCAGGGCAGGGTAGGGATGTTGAGGGACAGATGATTTTATAAATAACGCAACCCCTTAGACCCAGCATGGTCTCGCCTCGTAGAATATTATACCCAGGTATAAGACATGAAGCATCAGGTACAGAAGGCTTCAGCCAAGTTTCTGAGAGGCATAATATGTCAGGGCAATCAATTTAGTCCAGGTTTGAGCTCAGCCAGGTGATTCATGAGGCTTGAATATTCATATGGGATCATCAGTCCTTTTGTGCCAGCGTTGTGGGGGTAAGGTGCAAACTTTAGGGCCAGGGTTGGTTCAACATTCCAGCTAGCATAAGGAGCCGCGGGCCAGGTGAATAAGTAGTTTAGCAGAAAGAATGCTCTAGCGGCATTCTTCAAAATGGTTGTTGGATAGATAGCCCTTAGAGACAAGTACATTAAGAGTTGCTTTCAATTGAAATGTTTGATACCTGGTGGCTAAGTCAAAAGCTAAAAGAAATAATCAACAGCTGAGGTCCACAGTCATAGAATGTGTTAGAATTCCTGAAAGGGATGAACTCTGCCTGTACATATGCAGGATGTGAAATCCTTTTGTCTATATGCGTCTTTATCATTCAAAGAGGTCTTGAAAAGCCCAACTACAGATCATGGGTCAGGTCAGACGAAAATGTGGATTCAAGCAAGGCCCAGTGTCACTGAATTTGTCAGACTTCCTTGCTTCACTTATGTTTTGCTTGGGACACCTTCCAACAAGTTGATTTTAAAATGAAAAATGCAGATACCTGGTAATGATGCTTTGTAGAAATCCAGTCCAGGAGACTTTCAAGGATGTAGTGAGCAAGAATGGTGTAGTTACTCCAAACAGAAAACCATGTAAATCCACAAAAACTAAGCTACAGACACAGACAAACACAGGCAGCCACCACACAGACCCAACTTTTTTTTTTACCTTTTTTTTAACCCTCGCTATAAGATACCATCTGATATATTTGTAACTGGTCTTCAATTGTTGGAGTCAAGGAGTTCAATAATTTTTGTGCTTCATTTTCCTTTTTGACTCTGAATGCTATATTGTTTCCTACACTTTGCTATTAGGTCTAAATCCTGTCAGTGTTCTAATTTATTTTTTTCTGTGAAAGGTAGCTATGATAGCAAAACTCCAAATCTTATTAAGTATATTCATAATCAATATGATGATCAACATGCAATACTTTTTTTTTATCTTTTTCTCTTTATCTGGAGTTGAATTTGGTGAGAACCTGGGGAGACACTGTAAATCCCTTTTGGCCCTGGGGTTTCCCTAGTTTGAGGGATGTGTTTTGTTACTGTTCACAGTTTGTTGTCTCTCCTAATTTAGTTTGTAATTTTTTGATTTTGAAGACTGTGGGCAGTTGCAAGGTAAGGATTTTGCCTTATCATACTATCATACTGGGGTGGCAGTCAGAGTCCCCTTAAAAATGGTTTTATGAGACATTCTCCTAACATGCCAGATTTATTGGGAAGTATAAATGGTTCATAAGATATCTTACTTTTTTTAACTATTTGAAAGCCAGATTAAGTATTCGGATGTTCTTCACTCTCTTATTTAATTTTACTTACCACATAATACCTTACTAGTAGTACACATTTTATTTTTATACAGGAATAATACATGTCATTTGAATAATACAATCCAGTTTTCAAGACAGTCCTGTGCAAGTTTTCCAAGTTTCACATAATCACACCAATTACAAACAATCAATACAAATTATATAAATACAGAATCACAAAATTACAAACAATTAAACAAATACAATAAATTAATATCAAACACATTCACATGAATACACATAATACATCTTTAACCCTTTAAGACTTTTTTTCAGTTTTCTCTAATCGCAATAAAGGAGGGAGTACATTCCAACACACTAATGCTTGTGACGCTAATGTTCTGTCCCCAAATTTATTATACACTTATCTGGATCTATTCTATTTTGATACAAAGCCCTAACTGAGTGTTTCCTAAGGGCAGAATCTTTATCTGCAAATATTTTAGCTATATTGTGGTTCAGATGAATTGTCCTGTATTTATATATAAATAAGGACCAACTATACCTATATTCTAAGTCAAGAGGTAACCAGTTTAACTTAGTCAACAGATCACAATGATGAGTCCTAAAACTACAACATAAGACATATCTTGCCACCCTATACTGTAATTTATCTAATTTAGTTAAAAGTTGTTTAGTTGCAGTCCTATAAATAACCTCTCCATATTTAATTACTGGGAGTATGAGCTGTTCTGCAATCAGTTTCCTATCTTGCAATTTTAAGGACTTAGATATTCTCTTCAATGCTCCCAATTTTTTATGTGTTTTTGTAATAACAGACTCTACATGACTCTTAAAAGTTAATAAAGAATCAATATTAACTCCTAAATAATAATTTGAAACTTGTTCTATTATAGTTTGATTCAATGATGTGATTTGTACATCCGAGTATCCCTGTTGTCTAATACCAAAACATATTAATTTTGTCTTATTTACATTCATTATTAATTGTGACTTGGTAAACCACTCCAGTACCCTAGTGAAGTCAGCCTGTAGGTTTCTCTGGAGATCCACCAAACTATTACCAGAGGCCACCAAAACCGTATCATCTGCATACATTATTATATCTGTATGCCGGATCACTGATGGTAAATCATTATTAAATATCAAAAATAACAAGGGTCCCAAAATGGACCTCTGTGGAACTCCCCTTTTAACAATCCTAGGGTGTGAAAGATGGTTCTGTAACTATACTCTCTGGAATCAGTCTGTTAAGTATGACATAAACCATGCTAGTGGATCACCAGAGAAACACAAACAGACCAACCTCTCAGATAAAATGGAGTGGCTCACCAAGTCAAATGCTTTTGACAAATCGATGTATATCGCTGCTGTATCCTTACCTTTATTCAGGGATGTACATATCAGATCATTAAATTCGACCAAAGCCGACGTAGTTGAAAAACCCTTCCTAAAACCTGATTGATATTTTTTTTTCCTCCTCTGCTCCCCGGCTGGCACCTCCTTTGGGCCCCTCAAGGTCCTAACCTGGACTGTCTGCCATCCCCATGACCTACCATGACCCCAGATCACAGCCCCCTGGAGTAGCCCAGCATAACCCTTCACTGGGTGGGTCCCCCTCCTCTGAGAGGGAAGGCACCAGTGGAGAGGGGCATCCAGTGCACTGCGGCATCGGTTTCAGGTGCTGCTGGGGTGGGAGGCCGTGGGGCCGTCACGGCAGCCAGGTGGCCAGGGAGCTGTCATCTGGCCAGCCGGAAGGCTGATTTTTCTGGTTTTCTCCCCTGGAGAGTGACGTCAATGACATCAATGGCGAGCGCCGATGTCCATCACTCCCCCAGCTATTTTGAGCCCTGACATTCTGCTGTGCTCCTGGCCTCTGCCAGGGGCCAGCAGGCACCCGCGCACATCCCCACCCTCCCCCCTGGAGAAGGCGAGCTGTCTACGGATGCTCCAGCCTTCTCCCCCGGCCGGCTCTCCGACGACCTGATTCCATTCCCGAACCCGGGTCACCGGCGTCGCAAGCAGAAATTCAACTGCTGCGCCAATGAGCTGGCACCTGATTGATATTTTGTTAATAAATCATATTTTTCCAGATAAACTCCCATTTGTTGATTTACCAATCTTTCCAAACATTTGGATAAAACAGGCAAGATAGTAATAGGACGATAATTATTTGGAGATGTTTTATCTCCAGTTTTATAGATAGGTACTATCTTCCCTGTCTTCCATAAAGTAGGAAAATTTCCCTCCTGTAAACTCCAGTTAAATATAATGAAGATCGTATGTGCTATATATAGGGCAGCTATTTTTAGAAAACGTCCTTCTAAATTATCCAGTCCTGCGGATTTATATGGGTTTATTCTTGATAAGTCCTTAGTAACTTCCTGTAATGTTAATTGTTTAAATCTAAATGGAGGGTGTTGATTTGAATAATGTTCTTCACACCTGATGTTAGTTACTATTGGTGTATCTCCTATTAGTCCTCAATTAGGTAAATCAACAAAATAACCATTTAAAATGTTTGATACCTCCCCTGGATCTTCTATTACGCTTTCATTTGTTCTCAGTTTTAATTTTATTTGTCCATTATGCCCTCCAGGATTTGATAATTTTTTTATAGTTCTCCAAAATCTTTTAGGATTCACATTGTGATTTAATTTACTACGATAGTAAAGTATTTTTGCCCTTTTCATTAATTTTTGACACTCATTTATTTTAATTTTAAATAAGTCACAATCACAACTTTTTTTTGTCTTTTTAGCTTTCTTCCAGATTCTATTTTTAACTCTAATCATTTTTTGTAATTTTTCTGTTATCCATGGAAATCTTGGCAAATCACTATTTTTTTTGTTATTATGGGGGCATGAAAGTTACAAATTTTTTGAAAGGTATTAGTAAAATATTCAATACTGAGATCCAACTCTGGTATTAATTAACACTTCTCCCATCTTTCTAATCTAATACTCTCCAAAAATTTAAACTCTGAAAAGTGTCTCATATCACAGGACCAAGTTTGTTTCAAATACTCTCAAGATCCCCCCTTAGGATATATAATAAGGACAGTCCAAACAGGATTATGATCACTAAAGTGAGAGGATAAAATTCCCTGATCTTTTACTTGAAGAGTTTGAGAAACAATACCTTATACTATTTGAATTACTGCAAAGGTTTTTAAATCATTTTAGTACACACAAAGATAATAATTTAGATTAAGGCTGCTCCTTGGCTGGTTGTGAAATGATCACCTATTTACTTTATTTAGCATAAATACTCTATGTCATATTTTGTTTCCACAGCTGATTATCTAGTACAACAATTTTGGGTAAGCTACTCAGAAACTCTTTTTTGACAAGTCATCCTTTTTTCTAAATATGAGAAATATAGGGATGTGGGGTGTTGGGCCATAGTGGGAGCCACCATTGAGATTCATCATGTTTTAATGATGTTAGTAGGTCAGTTTTGAGGACAGGGGCTCTGGGCTCTGAAAGACTGCTTACAATCTTACTTAAATCACTTAGAATGTGACAGCAGATAAGCACTGCTTGGCCCACCTAGTCTGCCTATTTTTCTAACTGATGGATAAGCTGCATATTCTAGTTAATCAACAGTTTACTTCCTCTTACCCCCCCATTAAAATTGCCTTATGTCTGTCCCATGCATTCTTGAATCCTCCCACTGTTTCTGACTCCACAGCCTCCTCAGGAAGGCTGTTCCATGCATCCACAACCCTCTTTGTGAAAAAAATACTTTCTAACATTACCTCTGAGCCGTCCTCCTCTATCTTTAAATTGTGCCCCCTTGTTCTTGCACATCTCTTCTTCTGAAAGATGCTACCCACTTGTACTTTGTTAATACCCTTGAGATACTTGAAAGTTTCTATCTTGTCCCGCCTCTCCCTCCTTTCCTCAAGAGTATACATATTAAGCTGCTTTAGTCTCTCCTCGTATGTCTTCTGGTGCAGACCCTGCACCATTTTGGTTACCCTCCTCTGAACAGCCTCCACTATTTTTTTATTATTCAATTTACTTTATTAGCACATTAATATTACAGCTTGGCAGAAGACACCAAGACACCAAGAGAAAGGACTGCTGTGTGACTGAACTTCTCTGCTGGGACTAAAATAGAAGAACTTTTGTATTTGGACCTTTATTTAGGGTAAAAAAACTAACATACAAAAAAAAGTGTGTGTTTGGGTTAACTGAACTGAATGGGTAACTGAAAAGTCATCTAGGTATAAATCTCAGGTGACTGAAATGACTTAACTGCTGTGAGGTTTAAATTACTTGTAGAAAGATCTGGTAAGTAGGGGGAGTGGCTTAGCTAGAAGGAAGCTACATTTAAAGACTGCCTTGGAAAGATTCTGCTAACAGCTTGGCAGAAGACACCAAGAGAAAGGACTGCTGTGTGACTGAACTTCTCTACTGGGACTAAAATAGAAGAACTTTTGTATTTGGACCTTTAATTTAGGGTAAAAAACTAACATACAAAAAAAAAGTGTGTGTTTGGGTTAACTGAACTGAATGGGTAACTGAAAAGTCATCTAGGTGTAAATCTCAGGTGACTGAAAGGACTTAACTGCTGTGAGGTTTAAATTACTTGTAGAAAGATCTGGTAAGTAGGGGGAGTGGCTTAGCTAGAAGGAAGCTACATTTAAAGACTGCCTTGGAAAGATTCTGCTAACAGCTTGGCAGAAGACACCAAGAGAAAGGACTGCTGTGTGACTGAACTTCTCTACTGGGACTAAAATAGAAGAACTTTTGTATTTGGACCTTTAATTTAGGGTAAAAAAACTAACATACAAAAAAAAAAGTGTGTGTTTGGGTTAACTGAACTGAATGGGAAACTGAAAAGTCATCTAGGTGTAAATCTCAGGTGACTGAAAGGACTTAACTGCTGTGAGGTTTAAATTACTTGTAGAAAGATCTGGTTAGTAGGGGGAGTGGCTTAGCTAGAAGGAAGCTACGTTTAAAGACTGCCTTGGAAAGATTCTGCTAACAGCTTGGCAGAAGACACCAAGAGAAAGGACTGTTGTGTGACTGAACTTCTCTACTGGGACTAAAATAGAAGAACTTTTGTATTTGGACCTTTATTTAGAGTAAAAAAACTAACATACAAAAAAAAATGTGTGTTTTGGTTAACTGAACTGAATGGGTAAATGAAAAGTCATCTAGGTGTAAATCTCAGGTGACTGAAAGGACTTAACTGCTGTGAGGTTTAAATTACTTGTAGAAAGATCTGGTAAGTAGGGGGAGTGGCTTAGCTAGAAGGAAGCTACATTTAAAGACTGCCTTGGAAAGATTCTGTTAACAGCTTGGCAGAAGACACCAAGAGAAAGGACTGTTGTGTGACTGAACTTCTCTACTGGGACTAAAATAGAAGAACTTTTGTATTTGGACCTTTAATATAGGGTAAAAAAACTAACATGCAAAAAAAGGTGTGTGTTTGGGTTAACTGAACTGAATGGGTAACTGAAAAGTCATCTAGGTGTAAATCTCAGGTGACTGAAAGGACTTAACTGCTGTGAGGTTTAAATTACTTGTAGAAAGATCTGGTAAGTAGGGGGAGTGGCTTAGCTAGAAGGAAGCTACATTTAAAGACTGCCTTGGAAAGATTCTGCTAACAGCTTGGCAGAAGACACCAAGAGAAAGGACTGCTGTGTGACTGAACTTCTCTACTGGGACTAAAATAGAAGAACTTTTGTATTTGGACCTTTAATTTAGGGTAAAAAAACTAACATACAAAAAAAAGTGTGTGTTTGGGTTAACTAAACTGAATGGGTGACTGAAAAGTCATCTAGGTGTAAATCTCAGGTGACTGAAAGGACTTAACTGCTGTGAGGTTTAAATTACTTGTAGAAAGATCTGGTAAGTAGGGGGAGTGGCTTAGCTAGAAGGAAGCTACATTTAAAGACTGCCTTGGAAAGATTCTGCTAACAGCTTGGCAGAAGACACCAAGAGAAAGGACTGCTGTGTGACTGAACTTCTCTACTGGGACTAAAATAGAAGAACTTTTGTATTTGGACCTTTAATTTAGGGTAAAAAAACTAACATACAAAAAAAGTGTGTGTTTGGGTTAACTGAACTGAATGGGTAACTGAAAAGTCATCTAGGTGTAAATCTCAGGTGACTGAAAGGACTTAACTGCTGTGAGGTTTAAATTACTTGTAGAAAGATCTGGTAAGTAGGGGGAGTGGCTTAGCTAGAAGGAAGCTACACTTAAAGACTACCTTGGAAAGATTCTGCTAACAGCTTGGCAGAAGACACCAAGAGAAAGGACTGCTGTGTGACTGAACTTCTCTACTGGGACTATATTGCCCTCCTTCCCTCCCCTCCACCCCATACCTCTCAACCTTTTGTCCCCCAAATGTGGAACATTGCCTCTCAAAATGTGGAACAAATGAGCAAAATGTGGAACACTTAATCAAATCTTTACCTAAGAAGCTCAGAACACTATTAAAATGTTTGCATTTATGTTCAAAAAGTCTGTTAGTAATTGAATAATGTATTTTTTGCATCATTTACTATAGATTATTGCTTTAAAATGTTAACACTGAATGTGGGACAAGTCCTCACAATGTGGAACAGGGAGCTTTTGTGAAGTAAAATGAGGAATGTTCCTCGTAATGTGTACAGTTGAGAGGTATGCTCCACCCCCCCACCCAAATCTAGTTCTATTTTTATAGGCACAGGATTTGACTGACAACAGGTACTTCCTGTTTAGGGGCAGGAAGTGAGTGATCACAGAACCACCAAGGACCCACCATCCTAGAAGGGCAAGAGTAGCTCTCGGCCCCTCTAGCTGCTGGAGGTCTGCCTCTGAACAAGTAAGTGGTCTACTGAGAAATATAGAATATTCTTGTCTCAGAACAGGACAATCAAGAGCTTAAAGGGCACACAGGCAGAAAGTAAGGAGAGAGAGAAAAAAAACAGATGAAAGAGTAAGGATTGCAAACAGTTAAGGGGTCAGAAATAAGACATGATTGGAGTGGTGCAGTGCAGTGGCTGTGGAGCAGCAGTCTTCCTGGAGATATTCTGGAGGATGTGGTGTTGTCCCATCTGCAGGCACCTCTCTGGGCTGAGGGAGGAGGTTGCTCATCTCCAGGCTGAGTTGGCCAGGATTTGTGGGACCTCTCTTCCATCCAGGGACCACCAGTGCCACTGCCGTTGCCTCAGAGGTTGCCAAGAAAGAGGCGGTTGGACCACAGTGGGCTCAGGGAGGTGAGGGTGGTGGAACAGAGGCACATCCTCCAGTTGTCCTCTCCACAATTCCTATGCCATTCTGGCAAAGTGTGGTTCCTCTATGGAGGCACCTACAGTGGAGACCAAGGAGGATGCTGGGAACCTCCACAAAGGAGACCCACAGGAGGGTGGCAGGGGACCCTGCAGGGAAGAAAACAACTCCTGGTGGGGGACTCCATTGTTAGGAAGGTAGAACTGGGCAAGGAAGGGGAGAGGGAGGTTAGGTGCCTGCCTGGTGCCATGGCTTGGAGGGACAGGGAGCGAATCCTCAGGATTGCCAGAGCAGCTGCACAGGGGAGGGAGCTGGATGTCATTGTCCACCTAGGGACAAATGACCTGGCTAAGAAAGGGATTAGAGAAGTGCAGGAAGAGTTTGTGGAATTGGGGAGGGGCCTTAGTCAAGTAGCACGCATAACCTTCTCGGAGGAGCTACCCATCTATGGCATAGGAGAGGCTAGGGTGTTCCGTACCATGGGATTCAATCAGTGGTTGAAAAACTGGTGTGGAGCTCAGGGATTTGGCTTCATTGGGGACTGGGGGTCCACCTGGAGTGATGCAAGCCTATACTGGCATGATGGGCTGCATCTGTCCGGAGGGAACCAGGATCCTAGGTGATAGGTTTAATGCTTCATTGTGCTTTTAAACTAGCAAGGGGGAGGCACTGGAAAGAGCAGGAAAATCCTAGCCCCCAAACAATCACGGTAGTAGTGTGTGCAAACACCAACATGGAGGTGTTGATAGGAGAAGGGCAGGGGTAAATGGAGAAAGTGACAAAAGCAAGAAGGACAGGGATGGGGCAAAGGGGTAAGGCCATCAGGAAATGGAGGGTAATGAGTACCAATGCCCTTAGTCTGGGCAACAAGCTCCCTGAGCTGGTGGCCTTAACGGAAGAGGGATGCCTGGATATCGTAGCAGTCACAGAAACATGGTACAGAGAGACCATGACTGGGATGTTAACATACCAGGTACATAACTACAGGAGAGACAGGCAGGGGAGAAGAGGGGAGGAGTAGCTCTCATGTAAAGGAAGGATAAAGCAACTGAACAAAAGAGTAAACAGGGAGGAGAGGAGGCACTGTGGGTCACCTTGAGACTGGAAAGGGCACCACAATCCGCACAGGGGTTGTGTACAGACCCCCATGTCAGGGGGAAGGAATGGACAAGAATATGATGGAAGGCATTCTTAGAATGGCAGAGAAAGGGGTGATACTGTTGATGGGAGACCTGAATATGCCAGATCTTAACTGGAGCACATTTGCTGCAGCCACATCCAAGAGCAGGGCCATTCTTGTTGCCCTACAGGTGGCAGGCATTAGACAGCTAGTGTCGGAACCCACTCGTGAGGGAGCAATCTTAGACCTCATACTCTCAAACGGGGGCAGTGAGAGGATCTCAGATCTAGAAGTAGGTTGCCATCTGGGGACAAGTGACCATCAAAAAGTGTGGTTCATGTTAAACTCAGCTACAGAGTCAAGCCATACAAAGTGAGGGTACTGGACTTTAGGAGGGCTGACTTTGGCAAGATGGGAGAGTGCCTCAGAAAAGCACTAGCAAACAGGCTAGAAGGAGGTGTGGAGCAACAATGGGAATTATCAAACTGCCATCACAGAGGCAACAAGCCTTTGTGTGAAGCAAATAAACAAATCAAAACAAGAGAGCCACTATGGTTCTCAAGAGAGGTGGCTGTGAAAGTCAGGAAGAAAAGATAGCATTCCGGAAGTATAAGGAAACACAGAAGGAGCAGGACAGAGACTGTACCAGTTAAGGCAGAAAGAAGCAGGGAGGAAGTCAGAATAAAAGGCCCAAACTGAGGAAAAGATAGCCAACTCAGTTAAGAAGGGGATAAACCTTTATAGGTATATCAGTGAGCGTGAAAGACGAAGGGAGGGATAGTGAGGCTGAATAGAATGAACAGTGGGTGGGCAGAGGGGACAGTGGAAAGCAGGAATACTGAAACGAATATTTCTGCTCAGTATTCACAAAAGAGGAGGGAAGTGCCTAATCCAATTAACAGAAGCACTCTTGATAGGGGGTCGATCCCAGTCCTTTCACAGAAGAAAGGGTTCAGCAAGAACTCCTAAAACTGAAGGTGGACAAAGCAATGGGTCCTGATGGAATTCACCCCAGAATTCTAAAAAGAATTAAGGAAGGAACTAGTGAAACCACTGGCTACTCTTTTAATAAATCATGGGAGGATGATGGTACCCGAGGACTGGAGGAAGGCGGATGTGATTCCCTTCACAAAAGTGGGACCAAGACAGAGGCAGGAAACTACAGACCTGTCAGTCTGACCTCTGTGGTAGGGAAAGTGATGGAGCACTTCTGAAGGAAAGAATAGTTGAGTACCTAGAGGTCAGTGGAGCACAGGATCCAAGGCAGCATGGGTTCACAGCGGGAAGGTCATGTCAGATGAATCTAATAGATTTCTTTGACTGGGTGACCAAAGTAGTAGACCAGGGAGGGCTGTGGACATGGCCTACCTAGACTTTAGCAAGGCATTTGACACAGTCTCACACAAAAGATTGATAGTCAAATTAACCAGCCTGGGAGTGGGTCCCAGGGTGGTAGCATAAAACATTGGCTGGACAACAGGACACAGAAGGTAATTGTAAATGGAGTCCTCTCTTAAGAAAGGGTGGTTACTAGTGGGGTACCGCAGGGTTCAGTATTGGGTCCAGTCCTTTTTAATGTCTTCATCAGTGACATTGCAGAGGGACTGGAAGGAAAAGTATGCCTTTTTGCAGATGACACAAAGATCTGAAACAGGGTTGATACACAAGGAGGTGTGGAAAGGATGAAAAGGGACTTGGCAAGGTTGGAGGAATGGTCAGACGTATGGCAGCTAGGATTCAATGCAAAAAAGTGCAAAATAATGCACCCGGGAAACAAGAACCCAGGGGAAGAATATACAATGGGTGGGGAGGTAGTAACAACAACAAAACAGAAAAGGGACCTGGGGGTAATCATATCAGATGACCTTAAGGTTAGCAAGCAATGTGAGAAGGCAGTAGGGAGGGCCAGGGTATACTGGGATGTATAGGAGAGGCATCAGCAGCAGAAAACAGGAAGTTGTTATCCCTCTGCACAGACAGTTGGTGAGACCCCATCTGGAATACTGTGTCCAGTTCTGGAGACCCCATCTCCGCAAGGACATAGACAGGATAGAGGCAGTCAGAGGAGGGCAACTAAAATGGTGCAGGGTCTGCAAGAGAAGCCATATGAGGAGAGACTAAAGGAGCTTAATATGTATACCCTTGAGGAAAGAAGGAGAGGGGGACATGATAGAAACTTTCAAGTACCTCAAGGGAATCAACAAAGTCCAAGAGGGTAGCATCTTTCAGAAAAGAGACTTGCAAGAACAAGAGGACACAATTTAAAGATAGAAGGAGGGCGGTTCAGGGCAATGTGAGGAAGTATTATTTCACAGAGAGGGTAGTGGATGCATGGAACAGCCTTCCTGAGGAAGTTATGGGGTCTAAAACTGTGGGAGAATTCAAGAATGCATGAGACAGACATAAGGCAATTCTTGTGGGGGGCAGGAAGATATAGGCTGTTGGTTAACTAGGATCTGCGGCCTATCCTGTAGGTAGGGAAATGGGCAGACTAGATGGGCCTAGCGGTCCTTATCTGCCGTCAAAGTCTATGTTTCTATGTTTATGTTTCTATGAAAAGTGCCAATCTATTCAATTTAACAGTTACAAATCAAACAGGACATTATCAAGAGTACATGTTAATAGAAACTATCTCGTTGAGATGAGAACCACAGAAATTGACATGACACTTAGCCAAGTATCCTAATTAAGCTTACCCACAACACAACCCTCCCCACCACCCCACTCCCCAGCAGCATCTACAATAAGATTGAGACATTATGCAAACACTCATTATAGGAAAGAATCAAGTGCACTGAGAGTACGTCAAGCCACAGAACATTACCAATGGCCAAAGAGATTAAGCTTGCCAACTGACTAGGACTGCATCCAACAGGCACCATTTGGAGCCATAGAATTGGATCCTGTTATTCATTCTGGCTATGTGATATTCTAGTTGTAACGCCATTATGATTTCCTTATACCATTCTAGGATTGGCGGAGTGGAAGCATCCTTCCAATGTCAAAGGATACAGCCTCCACTCTGTCTATGTCTTTGCAGAGATGGGGTCTCCAGAATTGCACACAGTACTCCAGATGGAGTCTCACTAACTGTCTGTACAGAGGGATAACAACTTCCTGTTTTCTACTGTTGATGCCTCTCCCTATGCATCCCAGTACCCCACCAGCCCTCCTTTCTGCCTTCTCACATTGCTTGCCCACATTTAGGTCATCTGATATAATTACTCTAGGTCTCTTTCGATTTTCATTGTTGTTATTAACTCACCCCCCATTGTGTACTCTTCCCCTGGGTTTTTGTTTAACAGATGCATTACCTTGCACTTCTTTGCATTGAATCTGAGCTGCCACATATTTGACCATTCCTCCAACCTTGCCAAGTCCCTTCTCATCCTTTCTACCCCACCTTGTGTATTAACCCTGTTGCAGATCTTTGTGTCGTCTGCAAAGAGACATACCTTTCCTTCCAGGTGCTTTCCAATGTCACTTATAAAGACATTAAAGAGGACCAGTCCAGTACCGAACCCTGCGGTACCCAGCTAGTTACCCTCCTTTCTTCACTGTGGACTCAGTTTACTATTACCCTTTGTGTCCTGTTGTCCAGCCAGTTTTTCATCCAGGCTACCACCTTGTGACCCACTCCAAGGCTGGCTAACTTTTATATTAATTTTTTGTGTGAGACTGTGTCAAATGCCTTGCTAAAATCTAGGTAGGCCATATCCACAGCCCCTCCCTGGTCTACTACTTTGGTCACCCAGTCAAAGAAATCTATTAGGTTCATCTGACATGACCTTCCTGCTGTGAAACCATGCTGCCTTGGGTCCTGTGCCCCACTGGCCTCTAGGTATTCAACAATTCTTTCCTTCAGAAGTCATTCCATCATTTTCTTTACCACTGAAGTCAAACTAACTGGTCTGTAGTTTCCTGCCTCTGCTCTGCTCCCAGTTTTGTCAAGTGGAATCACATTTACCCTCCTACAGTCCTCAGGTACCACTTCATCCTTCCATGATTTGTTAAACAGAGTAGTCAGTGGTGTTACTATTTCTACCCTTTGTTCTTTTAGAATTCTTGGGTGAATCCCATCAGGCTCCATTGCTTTGTCCACCCTAAATTTCAAGAGTTCTTTCAAAACCCCTTCTTCTGGGTATGGACTGGTATCGACCCCCCTATTCAGAGTTTCTCTCTTGTTTGGTTTAGGTACCTCCCCCTCCTCTTCCATTGTGAATACTGAGCAGAAATATTCATTCAGTATCCCTGCTTTTGCACTGTCACCCTCTGCCCACATTCTGTCCCCTTTATTAAGTCTCTGTTTCCCTCCCTTGGTCTTTTTTCACTCCCTAATGTACATATAAAAGGTTTTATCCCCCTTCTTAACATAGTTGGCTATCTTTTCCTCAGTTTGTACCTATACTTACTATATATCTTCCTATGCCTCTGGTGTTTCAGGGGTTGGCTACTTTGCTTTTCTTTGGATTTTTGTATGGGGGGGTTGGGGATTATCCTGGAACTTTAGAGGGACAATTGCTAGATCCATCCACCATAAGCTTATTTTTTCAGGTCCTACGAGGACTAGGAGAGTACTGAGTATTAAGGAGGTAATTCATCTATTAACTCTTATTATAGTTCCTATCGGGGTGCTTATTGGGTCCATGGGTATTAAACTTTACTTTCTAATTAATATAATACTTTGCAATGAATAATATGATTAAATATGCTTCTTGGAACATCAAAAGGGCTCATTCGAAATTAAAAAGTTTATAGATTTTGGGTCATGCCTCTTCACTAAATTCTGATGTACTGCTCCTTCAAGAAACTCATCTTCTAGATTAAAAGGTAAACCTCTTTAAAAAGCTTGAATACCAGTTGGTTTATGGAGCCAGCTCCTCTACATCTCAAATGGGATTAGTTCTTTTAATCAATGAAAAGCTCAACTTCACTTAAAAGCAAATAGTTGCTGACCAGGATCGGAGATATATTTTAATTTGGGGGCTTTATATTTAACACCTTTATACCCTTGGGCTCCATCTGTGGGCCAAATGCTGAATCTGCATCCTTTTTGATGAAATAAGTTTCTGCCCTGGCTCCCTTTTCCTCTCGTAAATTAATTTTTGGAGGTGACTGGAATGTTCTCTTAGACTTTTACCTAGACAAATCCAATAACACTGGGAGTAACAGAGACTCAGAAGTTGAGGCTCTATTGAAATTGAAGGACCTTTTTGATTTAACTGACCATTGGTGAATTAATAATCCAACCTCTAGAAAATATACTTTCTTCTCTTCGGTCCACAACTCGTTCTCAAGAATTGACTGTTTTCTTATTAGTAAAACACCTTTATTAGGTGTTACAAATTCCCAGATTATGGCTAGAGTTTCATCTGATCATTTTTTGATTTGGTTTAACCGTAACATTGATTCCACCTTTGCCAATCAATCCATCTTGTGTTTTACAATCATATTAAATAGTTAATTGTTAACTTCATGGATGTCAACTCAAAATCCATGACTAAAAAATACATAGTTTAGCTTGCATATAAATGTTTTATATGGGGCGGTCGAGGAGTCAAGAACAGTGGGGGAATTCAAGAATGCATGGGACAGACATAAGGCAGACATAAGGCAGTCCTAGTGGGGGGTAGGAGGAAGTAAGCTGTTGGTTAATTAGGATATGCAGCTTATCTGTTAGGTAGGAAAATGGGCAGACTAGGTAGGCCAAGCAGTCCTTATCTGCCATCAAATTCTATGTTTCTATGTATGGGTGAATTTATTAGATTATCTTTGAAAAGGAAATAAAAACAGGCTAGACTGACACAATTATTTTCCAGAATTCAAGAGCTAGAAAACTTTACTTTAATTTATCTCTCTGATCATATATTTCAGGAACTGAGGAAATGCAAATATCAATGTGAATTGTTGTCAAAGAAAACTGCAGAATACCTCATTACGAGAATGAAAGTAAAATTTATAGCCCTGGCGGAGCAGACTTCTTACCAATAAACTCAAGCAGCTGGTAACATCTAAAAATATTGCTTCCATCATTTCAGAGGAGGTTGGTTCAACTAAAACTGACCCAAAACAAATTCTGTTAGAGTTCAACAATTTCTATAAACATTTATGAGGTCCAACTCCAAATCCTCCCTCCTATACCATGATTAAAAGTTATCTGGATCATTTTACATGTCCACACATTTATTCTCAGCATGCACAGAATCTGATTAAGCCTATTAATGAGCAGGAACTAATTCAAGTAATTGATAGCCTCAAGCCTGATAAATCATCTGGTCCTGATGGATTTAAAGCTATCTTCTATAAAATGTTTATGAAACTGCTAGTACCCATCTTGCAGGCGGTCTATTCTTACATTTTAAAAGAGGGGTTAAATTATCAGAGCTTATTGGAATCCCTAATAATATTGCTTCCTAAACAGGATAAACCTAAAGGCAAGGCAAGGCATGGCAAGGACTATTTTTTGAGATGCCTAATCCCAGAGGCTCTGGGTGCCATACAAATAGATACAAACTAATCAAAAACTACAACACATACGTAAAACAATAATAAATAAAACAGATGGTTTAAAACTGGTAAAAATAGCAACAATTATTTAAAAGCTATCCCAGAAATAAAAATAAATAGACAGTGTCTGGGAAAGCTTGAGTAAACAGGAGGGTCTTGAGATAGGCCTTAAACACTTTCACTGAAGAGGCCTCACTTACAGATGACAGCAGAGAATTCCACTGGACAGGGCCAGCAACACTAAAAGCTCTGTCACCAATTGGTCTCTAGCCTTGTCCTGGGAATTGCAAGGAGGCCCCTGGAGTAAGAATGGAGGGCGCAGACTGAGACAGCAGGTGTCAGAAAGTCGGACAAGTATCCAGGTTCCAGCCCATGTAGGGCCTTAAAGGTGACCAAGCCCACCTTAAAGAAGATCCTCCACCTGACCAGCAGCCAGTGCAGTTCACACAGCACTGGGGTGATGTGATAGTATTTAGGCTGCCCCCTCAGCAACCTTGCTGCTGCATTCTGCACCAACTGCTACCTGTGGCGGGTGCCTCCTGAGACCTCAAAGTAGAGTGCATTACAATCATGAAGCCTAGATGTTATGAAGGCATGCACCAACATGGGGAGGTCCATAGATGGCTCTAGGGGCTTGATCCTGGTGATCTTTCTAAATGGTATAAGCTGGTCTGGACAATGGATGACACCTGTGCTTCAAATGTCAATACACTGTCAATGGTCACACCAAGATCGTGCACCCTAGAGGAGGCCTTCAATGACAGAGTCAACAACTATCGACCTATTTAATTAATAAACTATGATTTAATCAATCAATCAAATGATCAAAATCTTTATTTAACCAGGTGATCACCGCTGAGCAATTTTAATTTTTGAGGTGGACCTGGGTTTTCAGTGCAAAAAATACAAATATTACAAATGTATAATAAGTAAACAGTAGGACAATATACATCAGTTAAAATATATACAACAATGAAACAGTAGGAGACAGTGACAATAATATATGTATAAGTATAGGTCAAAGGATGCAACAGTTATGTACATAACACAGTTATACAGAAGTGGAAGACTAGGTTTGCTGGCAAAGGCACCTATCTTCACCTGAGTTCTTATTTTCTAGGTTGCCTGTAAGGACAGAGCAAACAGCCTTACCAGAGCAAGGAAAATGATTAAGGCTTCTTTAGGCTAAGCAGATTTACTGTGTGTTATTTTCTTTTGTACTCACAGAGATTGTTACTGTTTGTTGCTAACATTTTATTGCTTTATTTTTCTCTGATTCAAATTGTTGTTGGGTATACCTTCTGTTGCATTATTACAGAAAATGCCTACAAGTGTGTGCTTACAGATCACTGCTGTAATCTTCTGATTCAAATTGTCTTTTGCAAGGTATATCTTCTGTTACTGCTTTATTTTTCTCTGTAGCAAGTGTTTCTTACAGGGTATCTCTTCTGTGAAATTAGTACAGGTGGTGCTTTACAGGTTTTACAGTTTTATCTATCATTAGGATAAGCTTTCAGGGCTACTGCATTTGTTGCTGGCTGACTGTTTCTGCTCTTACCTCCTTGTTTCTTTCATCCATAGTTCATCTTTTTTGCTGGGGGAAGGGTCCAGCCACCCAGCCCCATTCCCAACCACCCCACACTACACTCCTTTTGTAATGTAGTACAGCCGTGACCTTCCCTGTAGCAAATCATGAAGGGGCAGATCAAATGGATAGCCACACAGTGACCTCATTTACAGGGGCACAAGTAATTTAGCTTGTTATAACAAGTTACACAAAACAAACAAACAAAACACAAAATCAAACTTTTGCTTTCATTTTCCTCCTTCTAATTACTCTGACCAGGTTATAAACCCCGCAACTTATCTCGAATGGATATTATTAACTGCAGGTACTGTAGGACACTTTTCAAAAGGACAGTTATACAGGATTTAGGACACTGTCCTACATGTTTTGCCATTGGAGATCTAAGGGCTCTGCTCCAGGCAGCATGGGCACAGACTGTGCACCTCAAACCACATATTCAAGAGGAAATATATTATAAGAACCACCCACCATTTCCCCAACATCCAACAGAAGCACCTCAACCACAGAGGGTAGTTGGTCCAGGAGGTTGGCAAGTGGTTAGGAGGGGCAAATCGGATGCCCCATCACTCGGTGCTCTCCAACATATCACCTCCAAAAACCACAAAAAAAACTACAAATAGGTATCTACCTCTATCTCTGACATCAAACAAAGGGGCAGAGGACATTGCAGAGCAGGACACTGCAGCACAGGAGCTAACGCAACAAAACTCACCCAAAACAGGAACAAAACAAAAAAAGCAAAAAGGAAATCCAAAAAACTTCTGATCATAAGAGACTCCATGATTCGAGGAGTTAATAATGTCTCCAGCTAGGGGTAATGGTCAGCTGTCTCCCAGGTACATCAGCATGGAGAGGCACTGACCACATTGCTAAAATTGTACAGGAAGCAAGAGAAAACATTGATGCACTGGTGCACATAGGGACTAATGATCTTGCCAGATGGTCAGCTGTGGAGACCAAGGAACACCTGACAAGGCTAGGTGACACACTATCATCCATTTCATCCAGCAGCTTCTTCTCTGAGATCCTGCCAGTCTGGGAGAGGGGGGCAGAAGGATGGAAGGTCAGAGAAGGGAGATAGGGGAGCTAAACATGTGGCTTAAGGGCTGGTGCCAGGCAAAAGGCCACAAATTTGCAGGTAACTGACAACAGTTTTGGGACTGAAAGTTCTTTAAATTTGATGGACTGTATGTGACTAAGGAGGGAGTCAGTGCATTGGGGCAGAAGTTTGACATCTTTGCCAAATATTTAAACTAGCATATGGGGAGAGGGGTGCAGCATCCGATAAGTCAAATGAGAAGAACACCCCTCCCTCCTTCAGCTAGTGGTCATTTCATTTTTATTTCATTTTTATTTTTTATACTTGTAAACCAGATGAGCAAAACTGCCCATCAAACAGGAGTTCAGCATGTTTGTAGATCATCTGAATGACAAGGTAAAGAAAAAGTTCTGTCTCCCCATACAATGCACAAGGGAAACACCTGACCTTGCCCAACAACTAACACACCAAAATCTGGCCAGTGGATAATCATGTACACAAATGCTCACAATCTGGGAAACAAGATCCTAGACCTGCAGGCAATAATAACTGAGGCTAAACTGGACAAAGTAGCCATTAATGAGACATGGTTTACCAGTAACCACACTTGGGAGACTTCAGTAGCTGGGTATGTACTGTTTAGAAGAGACTGAGGTACAAACGGGGAGGTGGCCCTTTATGTCAATGAAAATATCAAAGCTACAGAAATTCAGAATACACAAGGAGCCAGAAGAACTGTGGGTCACCCTGAAAACAGGAAATGGGACAGCTGTACACACTGGGGTTGTCTACAGGCCTCCAGACCAGAGGGAGAACATAGACATATTACTGTTAGAAGTTATACAAAACATAACAGCTAAAGGGGAGGTTCTGATAATGGGAAACTTCAGCATGCCAGATACAGATTGCTCAATACCAGCAGGAACATCTGCCAGAACTAGACACATATAGGATTCTCTGCAGGGGGAAGGCCTCAAACAAATGGTACAACAACCCAAAAGAGACAGGGCTCTCCTAGATTTAGTACAGATTAACAGGGAAAGGATCATAAATCTCAAGGTAGAAGGTCACCTGGGGGCCAGTGACCATCACTTGGTATGGTTCAATTTGACCAATAAAATTAAGTCATCCCATTCCAAGGTAAAAATATGGGACTTCAGAGGCACTGACTTTGATAAGATGACAAACAGAGATAAGCTAACCCCAGTAAAAAGAAATACAGGTAAGGGGGGACAGGCAAAGTGGGTAAGCAATAAGGATGCAATACTTGAAGCAACATCCCACTGTGTTAGAGAGAAAAGGAAGTGTAAAAGAAGAAGGAAACCACTTTGGTTCTCAAAACCAGTTGCAGAATAGGTCAGAGCCAAAAGGCTGGCCTTCAGGAAATATAAGAGAATGCAATAGGATGAATATAGGGAGGTATACCAAACTTCCCTAAGAGAAGCAGGGAAGGCAGTAAGGTAGACAAAGGCCCACACTGAAAAACACTAGCACAAACAGTAAAAGAAGGTGACAAGACTTTCTATAGCTACATTAGTGAAGAAGAAAGTCCAGTGGGGGTATTGCTAAGATTAAAGGGGATACGGGGGCATGTGAGGAGGAGGACCATGTAAAAGCATCTATCCTAAATAGATACTTCTGTTCAGTATTTACTGAAGAGAAGGTAGAGCAGGGCCCGCAGCTCAGCATCATGGACACAGGGGAGAGGGAGGCATGCACTAGTCCCTTCACAAAAGAAAGGGTCCTACAAGAGCACGATATGCTCAGGATGGAAAAGGCAATCGAACCTGATGGCATACATCCCAGGGTGCTAAAGGAGTTAAGGGTGAGAACTAGCACAGCCATTCTCAGAACTGTTTAGTGAGTCTCTGAGCACAGAAGTACCAGAAGACTGGATAAGGGTTCATGTGATCCCGCTCCACAAGAGTGGTAGCAGAGAGGAGGCAGGGAACTATAGACCAGTCAGTCTTACCTCAGTAGTGGGCTTGATTATGGAGGTACTCCTTAAGGAAAGGTAGTGCAACACCTGGAATCTATAGAAGCACAGGATCCAAGACAGCATTGGTTTACAACAGGAAGGTCCTGTCAAACTAATCTCATAGATTTCTTTGACTGGGCAATCAGAGTGGTGGAGCAAGGGGGAGCAGTTGATGTCACCTACCTTGACTTCAGCAAATCTTTCGATACTGTTCCACACAGAAGACTTATTAATCAGCTGGGTTTGCTCATGTTAGGTCAGAAGTTATTCAAATTGGTGGCAAACTGGTTGATGGGCAGAAAACAGAGAGTAATGGTAAATGGTACACAGTTAGAAGAAATGCAAGTCAAAAGTGGGGTACCTCAGGGATCAGTCCTGGGGCCAGTACTCTTCAATATCTTCATCAGTGACATTGCAGATGGACTGGAGGGTAAGGTTTGTCTGTTTGCAGATGACACCAAGATCTACAACAGAGTAGATGATCCAGATGGGGTGGGCAGAATGAGAAGAGAGCTGGATAAACTAGCAGAATGGTCAGAAGAGAGGCAACTGGGGTTTAACACAAAGAAGTGTAAGATCATGCACATAGAGAAAAGAAACCCTGAAGCCACCTATAGGCTGGGAGGGGAGTTGCTGGCAGTCACAAGGGAAGAAAGAGACTTGGGCATCATAATCACAGATGACCTGAAATCATCCAAGCAGACCACTAAAACAGTAGGTAAGTCTAGGGGGATGTTGGGTGTATTAGTAAGGGTAGCACAAGTCAGAAGAGGGAGGTAATAGTCCCTCTTTACAAGACACTGGTTAGGCCCCATCTGGAGTACCGCATGCAATACTGGAGGCCACATCTACACAAGGACATTAACCAAATTGAGGCAGTCCAGAGAAGGGCAACCAGAATGGTGCAGGAACTACATCAGAAGACATATGAGGACAGATTAACAAAGCTCAATATGTATACCCTAGAGCAAAGTAGGAAGAGAGGCGATATGATTGAAACATTCAAACACCTTAAGGGCATCAACAAGTGAAAAAGTCTAACATGTTTCAATATAAGCAAAATAGCAGGACAAGAGGACATAGCATGAGATTAGAGGGAGGCCGATTAAGGGGTAATATGAGGAAGTTCTTTTACACAGAAAGGGTGGTGGATGTATGGAACGGCCTAACTCGGAAGTAGTGGATATGAGTACAGTGTAGGGCTTCAAACAGGCATGAGATAGGCATAAGAGAGCAATAAAGATGAGTATGAATAGATAGGCCATTGACAGAGCAAAGGCTGATGGCACATTCAAAGAAATAAGCAGACTGGGTGGGCCTTATGGTCCTTACCTACCATCAACTTCTATGTTTCCGTTTCTATGTATATATAGTGATCCAAGGATAATGGTCAATAATGCAAGGATAGCCTAGGAGAACACTTAGGGAGAAAAGGATTTGGAATGCATAGTGATACCAGACAGGCCAGTGAGATCAATGGTGGTGGGGAAGGATAATCGTGGGACCTGTATAAGGGATAATGATGTCGAACAGCCACAAGTGCTAAGGTTATATAGCTCAGTCCAGAGAGAGGGTTTAAAGTGGGTAAGAGAAGGAGTGAAGGGTTGGTATTGAATGCTGGTAACACGGTCCTAGGGATGAGGAGGTGACGGATGAAGGAAATGTGAAAAGGGGGAAGGGAGGGGAGCCAATTAATAGATGTGGCCAATTCTAGTAAGCTCTGCAACCATAGTGACCCAGAGAACATGGGGCTGTTTAAAAGACCTTGAGTCAAGGGAAACAGGTACAAGATTCATTATTATGACTTAGGTATAGTGATTCGAAAGTTGCTAAGCTGATAGGGTGAGTTAGTTTCAAGGTTTTTGCAGCTTGTTCCACATTTGAGGGAACACGTAGCTAATGGTCACCCTGCTGATCTGTGATTTAGCCTTGTGTACAAACAAGGAAATGTAGGAGGTACTTCTCAGAGCGCATCTGCCAAGTATGTATAACAGTAGACAAACCAGCATATAATGGTGCAGTTTTTTATGCTGATTGCACTCAAGCACAAGAAATATATTGCGGCAGCTTTTGCAAGAAGCAAGTAGTGGAGGTGCAGCACTGTTGTGGCCAATGCTCCCACAGCCTTTAAAGGCTTGGCAAGCTGTCCCCAGTGGTGTGGCATGCTGTTGCTGACACTAGTTCAGCCAGCATTGTACCAACTTGAAATGTTTCAGCTGCTGCAATCAGGGGCCACCTCGTCATTGCAGTGTCATCCGCTGCAATGAGGAAGTGACCCCTGATTGCAGGGCTGTCCCTTGAATTCCCAATCCAGCTTGCTGACAGGGATCCCAGTCCCCATCAGCATGTCCCCCCCCATTTCTTTCTGTGCTGAGAGGGTGTGCCCAGTCCCCCTCGGCTGATGTCCCCCTCCTTGTTTTTTGCAGATGGGGTGCTCACTCCCTGTTGGCATTATGTCCCCCCAAAAAGTTTCATTTGCCGATGGGGGAGCCCATTCCCCATTGGCATAATCCCTCCCAAAGGTTCATTTGCCAATGGTGGAGCCCACTCCCTGTCAGTATAATCCACCCAACAGCCAGTAGACTTCTGACGAAGGGGTGCTCAATCCCCCTCAGTTCTTGCACCCCCCATTTTGTGCCAACAGAGGTGCACATCCCCTCTTGGCTACAGCTGCACCCCCAAAAAAATACTGTGTTGGCATGCTGGAAGCCCACCCCAGCATGCCAAATGGTCCTGAAAGAAAAAAAAAGTCCCACAATGGTTTTTATTCTTGTGCCCTATAAAAAAAAAACAGTCTCTTGCCGTATCCCTGCCCCCCTCCGATAACCCGCACCCACCCACTGCGTGCCCTGCCTCCCCACACCCCCTCACCCCATATTTACCTAAGATGTCTAGCCCGATGATCTTTGGTGGACTGGGAACACGTCAGCACTCTTCAAAGCCGACCGCAAACTGAGGAAATGCTGGTAAGCTGCATAATGGAATAAATAGGTGTTTTTCAACTTTGATGCATATCTCAGTCATTTTTTGGAATTTTGGCACCAAATTTTCAACATGCGGTTTTTGGGACCCCTCCTCATGAATTCTGCCACTGTCATAGCATTTATTGGCCCTGGAAGGTGATTTTGCGGTCACTGCGAAGAATCACCTTTCAGGACCGATTAACAAAATGACAGTGACAGTGTTCATGAGGTGGGCTCTCTAAAAGCCTATGTTGCAAATTTGGTGGAAAAAATCCAAATAATGACTGTTTTACAAGAGTGCGTTGCGCAGTTGCTACACACGCTTGTAACTTTGCAAATTTTCTATATTTTCACACCACATTTTCAACATTGGCATTTTTCCACACCTCATTGTGAACAGTACAGCTGTCATTTTTCACATCCTGGCCGAAATGTGTTTTCGCACTTCCGGCACAGAATAGCACGGTCACAGTGGGAAATCAGTGTTTGGGACAGATTATGAAAATGACAGCGACACTGTTCATGAGCAGAGGTCCTAAAATGCCTATGTTGAAAATTCGGTGCCGATACTTCATAAAATGACTGTGTTACGAGCATGTGTTGTGCAGTTTGCACGCATGCGCATAAGTTCATGAACTGATAATATTTTCACTCCAGATTTTCAACATTGCCATTGTTCTGCACCTTCTTATGAACAGTACAGCTGTCATTTTTCAGATCCTGGCCAAAATGTGTCTTCGCACTTCCGGCGCAGAATAGCGCGGTCGCTATGGGAAATCCATGTTTGGGACATATTATGAAAATGACAGTGACAGTGTTCATTAGCAGAGGTCCTAAAATGCCTTTGTTGAAAATTTGGTGATGAAAGGCCATAAAATTAATGTACTATGAGCGTGCATGTGCAGTTTCCACCCACGCTCGTACCTTCTCAACTTTGCAATATTTCCACTCCAGATTTTCAACATTGCCATTTTTCTCACCTCCTTATGAACAGTGCAGCAGTCATTTTTCACATCCTGGCCAAAATGTGTTTTCGTTCTTCCGACACAATAGCGCAGTTGCTGTGGGAAATCAGTGTTCGGGACACATTAAGAAAATCACACTGACACTGTTCATGAGCAGAGGTCCTAAAAAGCCTATGTTGAAAATTTTGTGATGAA
Source organism: Neoceratodus forsteri (assembly GCA_016271365.2). NCBI lineage: Eukaryota > Metazoa > Chordata > Ceratodontiformes > Ceratodontidae > Neoceratodus > Neoceratodus forsteri. The sequence continues at coordinate 15,966,379 of CM028129.1, read as the reverse complement.
ACTCCATAACATGACTGTGCAGTTTCCACACATCCTTGTAACTTTGCAAATTAGTAATATTTTCATGACACATTTTCAACACTGGCATTTTTCCACACCTCCTTATGAGCAGTACAGCTATCATTTTTTACATCCTGGCTGAAATGTGTTTTTAAGCTTCCGGCACAGAATACCGCAGTTGCTGTCAGAAATCAGTGTTTGGGACAGATTAGGATCGAGCGAGTGAGAGAGAGGGGGAGTGACCAAGCTCAACTGAGCTTTGTCAGGACTGCTGCGGATTTCTTTGTGGGCAGGAAAAGGTGCTGATGCAGGCAGGAGCCCAGTACAAAAGGGCAGCCTGCAGTGACAGGAGAAACAGAGGAGTTAGTGAAAGAAGGTGAGTGAGCGAGCGAGCTCAATGGAGCTCTATTGTGACTGCTGTGTTGTTTTTTTGTGGGCAGGAAAAGGTGGCAATGTAGGCAGGAACCCAGTACAAAAGACCAGCCTGCAGCGCCAGCAGAAAAGGAATGAGTGAGTGAGTGAGTGAGAGAGGGAGAGGGAGCAAGCTCAACAGAGCTGTGTCAGGACTGCAGCAGATTTCTTTGTGGGCAGAAAAAGGCAGCAATGCACACAGTGGCCCAGTTCAAAAGGGCAGCCTGGAGTGGCAGCAGAAATGGGATAAGCGAGTGAGAGCGGGGAATGAGCAAGCTCAACGGAGCTCTGTAGGACTATTGCAGATTTGTTTGTGGGCAGAAAAAGGCACCAACAGAGGCAGGAGCCCAGTACAAAAGGGCAGCCTGTAGCACCAGGAGAAACAGAATGAGTGAGTGAGACAAGGGGAGTGAGCAACCTTAATTGAGCTCTGTTGTAACTGCTGTGGATTTCTTTGTGGGCAGAAAAAAGCAGCAAGGCTGGCAGGAGCCCAGTACAAAAGGCCAGCCTGCAGCGCTGGCAGAAACAGAATGAGTGAGTGAGAGAGGGGGAGTGAGTGAAGTCAACGGAGGTCTATCATGACTGCTGTGGATTTCTTTGTGGGCAGAAAAAAACAGCAAGGCATGCAGGAGCCCAGTACAAAAGGCCAGCCTGCAGCACTGGCAGAAATGGAATGAGCAAGTGACAGAGGGGGAGTGAGCGACCTCAACAGAGCTGTGTCAAGACTGCTGCAGATCTCTTTGTGGGCAGAAAAAGCCACCAATGAAGGCAGTAACCAAGTACAAAAGGGCAGCCTGCAGCAGTGGGAGACACAGAACGAGCGAGTGAAGGAGGGGGAGTGAGTCAGCTCACCAGAACTCTGTTGGGACTGCTGCAGATTTCTTTGCGGGCAGAAAAAGGCAGCAATGCATACAGGGGCCCAGTACAAAAGGGCAGCCTGCAGCAGCAGGAGAAACAGAACAAGCGAGTGAGAGAGGGGGAGTGAGCAAGCTCAATGAAGCTCTATTGTGACTGCTGCAGATTTCTTTGTGGGCATAAGAAGGCGGCAATGCAGGCAGGAGCCCAGTACCAAAGGGCAGCCTGGAGCAGTGGCAGAAATAGGACAAGCGAGTGAGAGCGGGGAATGAGTGAGTTCAACGGAGTTCTGTAGGGACTGCTGCAGATTTGTTTGTGGGCAGAAAAAGGCACCAACAGAGGTAGGAGCCCAGTACAAAAGGGCAGCCTGCAGCACCAGGAGAAACAGAATAAGCGAGTGAGACAAGGGGAGTGAGCAACCTCAATGGAGCTCTATTGTAACTGCTGTGGATTTCTTTGTGGGCAGAAAAAAGCAGCAAGGCATGCAGGAGCCCAGTACAAAAGGCCAGCCTGCAGCGCTGGCAGAAAAAGAATGAGCAAGTGAGAGAGGGGGAGTGAGTGAGGTCAATGGAGGTCTATCATGACTGCTGCAGATTTCTTTGTGGGCAGAAAAAGGTGGCAACCCAGGCAGGAGTCCAGTACAAAAGGCCAGCCTGCAGCGCCAGCAGAAACGGAATGAGCGAGTGACAGGGGGAGTCAGCGAACTCAACAGAGCTGTGTCAGGACTGCTGCAGATCTCTTTGTTGGCAGAAAAAGCCACCAATGAAGGCAGTAACCAAGTACAAAAGGGCAGCCTGCAGCAGTGGAAGAAGCAGAATGAACAAGTGAGAGAGAGGGAGTGAGTGAGTGAGTTCAACGGAGTTCTATTGTGACTGCTGCAAAGTTTTTTGTTGGCAGAAGAAGGCAGCAATGCAGGCAGGAGCCCAGTACAAAAAGTCAGCCAGCTGTTGTGGATTTCTTTGTGGGCAGAAAAAGGCAGCAATACACCCAGGGGCCCAGTACAAAAGGGCAGCCTGCAGCGGCGGGAGAAACAGAATGTGCGACTGAGAGAGGGGCAGTGACCCACCTCAATGGAGCTCTGTTGGGACAGCTGTGGATTTCTTTCTGGACAGAAAATTGTGCCAATGCAGGCAGGAGACCAGTACAAAACAGCAGCCTACAGCACCGGGAGAAACACAACGAGTGACTGACAGAGGGCCACTGATCGAGCTCAACTGACCAATACAATCAGCATTCGGCATTGACAAATGCTTGTTATAATAGCTTTGTAGTTCAAGGTGCAGTATTTCTTCATCATCTGTAACTAAGGGATGACCATCCCACTGCAACATACAAAAAACAGTGATGGGTGGAATAAGGGAGTCCTGTGACAAACCTCAAAGCACAATGATAAAGCATGTTGAGTTTGGCGAGTGTACCAATGGGACCCTGGCTATATAGTTAGTCTGCGTAATCTAATAAGGAAAGAAAGGTAGTTTGGACCAGTCTCAGCTTGGCGTCTCTTGTGAGAAGATTATTGATCCTAAAGAAAAGACCAAGTTTCTGTCTAAACTTCTTTGTCAGCTCTTCTACGTAGTCAGTGAAGGAGAGTCTATGTCTAACCAGACCACCAGATATCTGAATTTTGTTACATATTCCAGCTGTTCCCCTAGGACAGTGGTGATCTGTGGGAGCATCCCAGTGGTAGTAGGATTTGGTGCATGAGGAAAGGGCAATAGGAATATTGCTTCGGTTTTCTTGGCATTTAGAAGTAACTTCTGGTTTAGAAGCTGAAGCTACAGCAGATTTAATTCATATTGAAGGGCTTTACAGGCAGCACCAGGGGTAGGGCTACTAGCATAAAGCACTGTCATCAGCAAATAGATGTATTTGTGCTACTTTGATGGTAGCATCAATATTTATTTATTTATTGGATTCAGAAATACCTTTGAGTCATAGATTCCTTTACAAAGGTTCCACGTCACAGAGATTAGGTACACACAGACATTACAAATGACTGAACAGTGATATAATTCAGCTTTGTTACAAAGAACATCGAAGGCTAACATACATTATGTGTGGTTCATAGCTCAGTGCTTATGTAACATAGTTAAATGATGAATACGGTTGTTGGATACAGAGGCCAGCATTAAGAGGACAATGTTCATTAGGCAGTAGTATAGAATGTTTGTGCTTAGGTACTTGAATGCTTAAAATGAGTCATTTGATAATATTTGATGGTTTTGGCCTTTCTCTGTATCCCACCTGTAGGAAGGAAGCTTGGTTTAGAAGTATGAAAGCCCCCCGGTGGGATAAGAGTGCCGCAGAAGTAGGAGGTGTCAGGGAGGATGGTGGGTGAACGCGACTCGCTCAAAGCAGAGCGGAAGTCAGCTGGATGCCTTAAATAGGCTGTGGGGGAGGAGCTCTTCCCCCACATAACACCAGGCAAGCCTTTCCATTATGTGTGGTTCATAGCTCAGTGCTTATGTAACATAGTTAAATGATGAATATGGTTGTTGGATACAGAGGCCAGCATTAAGAGGACAATTTTCATTAGGCAGTAGTATAGAATGTTTGTGCTTAGGTACTTGGCTGCTTGAAATGAGTCGTTTGATAATATTTGATGGTTTTGGTCTTTCTCTGTATCCCACCTGTAGGAAGGAAGCTTGGTTTAGAAGTATGAAAGACCCAAAAAGAATAAATATCAACAATTGTTCTGTAACTGAATGCTGAACAATCATGCATAACAACTTAATGATAGGAACAGCTGATCACCTCCTCCAACTCTGGAGAGTGTGACCAGTAGCACTCAGGAGAGGAAAACCGTCGTTTGGGGGGAACCTCTGAGGACCCATGGCTACTGACCTGCCTGTCCTTCTGGGCATACTAAAGGAGAGAGAGAGAGAGAGATCCTAATTAAACTAAATTAATCAGCTAAATCTGAATTCTAATTGTAGAATTTGATCCAGATAAATGGAGCTTAAGAAAGAAGTGAATTGTAAATGTCCATTGAAGTACTTTCCTCCTAAAAACTGTGAGTCCGAGAAGCCATGTACAATTCGGAATGACGGAGAGTGGATATGAAGAACCTTCTTCCGGACTTCAGCTTTTAGAGTGCATAAACCGGGAAATGTATGACGGTGGAGATGAGGTTGATGACTGACGAATTCAATACAGGAGACCAGACGTTGATAGTTGCATCCAAACTTGACGTCAACGAGGCAGGACGAATAGAAGTAGTATGATTTCCTGATTTCCAATACAGGGCTTGTATAGTACATGTAATGAGAGAAGGCTTGTAGCCAGGCTACCAACTGATGAATCCAGTTCTGATAAGTGAAGTATAATCTTAGGAACTGATATGAAGGCAATGGCTGTAGAGCTGAGCTGGAATAATGGCAAGCTGTAGAGGATAATAGGAGACACTGGTGCGAGGTATGAAGCATCCAAGTAGTAGAATAAGGTGAGCCCAAAAGTAAGCAAGTCAGGTGGACTGGTAATCTGAAGTGAAGTAGCAGAAGCAAAGATTGCACCTACGAAGGCAGAGGAGAAGGAACAAGGTGTAGCAATTAGCCCCTGAAGAAAAGCAGCTTAACCGACAGCTGGTGAGGTAGGAGAGAGAGGTGGCTGATTCCAGGTGTGAAAAGCGCAGACAGACCCATGGAAGTCTGCTGGTAGAATATAGCATGCAGTCAGTCCTTCGATGAGAAGTGCAGCTTTTCCATCAGCTGGAGAGGTAAGTAGAGAGGCAACAAGCTCCAGGCAACAGGAAATGCAGCCAGACCTATGGAGGCAGCTAGCAGGAATAATGCGTGGCACACAGCCTCCAGGAGACATATCTTGAGTCAGTGTAAGGCAGAGTAATACTGCATTAGCATTGCAGACGTAGAGAATAGAAGGGCACTAAGGACCAACGGATCTATTAAATCAAGGATGGCAGGGATCGCATTGAAGAGACCGTGGCATAGAGATGGCAACTGGACGAGGAATAGCATTCAAAAGTGTAGGTATGCAATGGTTGAGGCAGCAACAACGAGACGAGACCCAAATAGTCGAGCATTAGAGTCCTGGATGGAGAGAACTGAAGAGGCTCAGTCAAATGGAGTAGCGTTGTCACAGGGTCAAAAAGCGGTAGAGCACAATCAGTATAAGGTCTTCATGAGAGGCGCAACTAAATGTCCTGGAAAGGGTGAAGCAGTTAGTCCACATGGCTGAAGCAGCAGGGCAAATCATCCAAGAACAGAGGAGGAATGAAGCAACAGCTAGATGTGGATCCATTATAAAGGAGCTTCCAGCTAGCTGACACGGCAGCAAGCAAGCATAGAGTATAATGCAGGAATCTCCAGGCCCTGATCTGGTGAGGCAGAAGTAGAGCAGAAGTAGGTAAACCTCCCAGACTGATGGGTGAAGGCAGGTTGTAGCAGCAGGTGAGTAGTGGGTAAACCTCCCAGCCCAATGGACGAAGGCAGGTCTTAAAAGCTACAAATCTCCAGGCCCCGAGCTAAACGAGGCCGGCATAGAGTAGAAGTAGGTAAACCTCCCAGCCCAATGGGCGAAGGCAGGTCAGAAAGCAGAAAATACGTTGAATTAGGAAATATAATGAAGGATCTCCGAGGCCCATGGGGCACAGATCTGACAGAGGCAGTAAGCATGCCGGAACTGAAATGGTATGATGTAGGAGATATTGGTTCAAACATGGAGACAATAAGAAAGTTCAGCAGGGAATACTGGCTGAGGCGGCAGTAGTAACTCCGGAAATTTGAATTAACATGAGAGGAGCATCCAATGTGGCAAACTGAGGCTGGAAACAATGAGCATCTCGATAGGAAGTATCCAGGGATATATGGAGGCGAGTCCAAATGAGATGAGGATGTGCGGCTGAACCATGGATGGTAGCCGATGAGAGGTAGAAGGTAGAAGTGTGGTTGACATGCAGGACAGTCATTAAATGAATAGTAAATAGTAGCTAAGCCCCACAAAGGCTAGCATGCAGCGGGACTCCATGTAAGTCAGCTGGTAAGGTAAGTAGAGTGGCAGCCAGCCCCATGTAAACTAGCATGCACAGCTGGACCCTTGAAGGTCAGCTGGTAAAGGTAGTAGTCACCCTGGTAACATAGAGAAAGCTCCAGAAAGGTAATGACTACATGGTAACCATCTGAGCTCAGGAATGCAAGGTCCAACCAGAATAGCTCATGCAGTCAAAAGGAAATCAGGACTCCAGCACTAGTTGAAGCTAATTAAATAGCATTAGACAGGACGTCCCAAATGCATCCCAAAATGTTTCAGGATCCATAGCAAAAGATACGCTGCACATAGAAGGTAGAGTAGGCAGACACTCAGTAGCTTGCCATGGAATTGGAAGGCAAGGGACATGCAGTAGACGAAACTGAAGTTTGTGCTGGAGGGAGCAGTGTAGATATACATAGGTGAATAGCAGCAAACATACCCTTATCCACTAGCCAGGAAACTAAACAATAGCGAGTGAGCCGCACAAGGAACTGCATGGGCTAGGGTATGTCATAAAGTTCATGTAAACCCAGAATGTGCCATAGTAAAATAATAGCAGCCACTAAAGCAGGAAGGGAGCTGCAGACAAACTGCCTCAATAAGTCCTGTAAGACCCTTTAAATGCAGAGAATGGATTACGAACAAAGGAAACTGGCCAGGAACACTTGAAGGAAGAGTTGCAGAATGCCAATAAAGGGAGAGTAAACGTACCAGTAAATAAGCACAGAGTGGTAGGTCCAGGAGAGCTGGTAGCGACCAGTTGCAGAATAGAGAAGGTGTTGCTGACTGCGCAGCATGGAGAGACATTCCGTAGGGTGCCATCCCTGTTGTTCCATGAGCATGGTAGAGAAGTCACTGTCCATGGAGGTTATCAGACCAAGGCGTATGGAAGTAGCAGGGTCCTGACTGGTAAACAAGAAAACTGCACCCGGATGAAACGCACAGCAATGGGGAGTGAACATCAGTAGTAAGGAGCATAGATGCAGGAGGTAAGCAGGGAATTCCAGTAATCCGGTGAGAAAGACTGCAGGGCCAGGCATCCGAAGGATGAACTGTGTGGCATGGAGCGGCAGCTGCTAGTGGGAGAAGAAACAAGAAAAAGAGGGAGAGTGCTAGGTGGAAGTCAGAAAGCGCGGTAGTTCAGAAAGCTGCCATGGAGCAAAGGCTCACCACGGGCTGGAGAAGAAGCTGCAGAGGACAAACCCCCCCAAAGGAAACACCAGGGACAGGAAAAACAAAACTAACAAAAAACAAAAAGGGAGCACAAATGGAGGCAGAAAGCCAAAACACAGGAGCAGGTGGGTGGGGAGGGGCAAGAGGAGGTGCAGCAAGGAAGGAAAGGAGAGCACAGCCGCCGGACCAGCAGCTCCGGCCAGGTGAACACGACTCGCTCTAAGCAGAGCGGAAGTCAGCTGGATGCCTTAAATAGGCTGTGGGGGAGGAGCTCTTCCCCCACATAACACCAGGCAAGCTTTTCAATTATTAATATAAATAGTGAAGAGTAATGGACCCAGAATGGAGTCTTGTGGCACACCCCTCAATCGAGATTTTAGAGGGGAAACTTCCCCTTCTGCCCTTACTTGCTGAAGACAGCCAGAGTGATAGTTAGTAAACCATCTTAAGGATAGAGAATCCAAGTCAATGTTCCGGAAAGACAAAAGGAGCAGGCTGCGGTCTACAGTCCTTACTTAAACACCTTACTTAAGTCCAAAAGTACTACGCAGACATAGTTTTTATTATCCAATTCAAACTGCCAGTCATTAGTCACCTTGGCTAGAGCTGAGATTGTGCTGTGCTGTGCTCTAAAGCCTGATTGTAACAGGTTGAGCAGTTTAACTAATTGTAGGTGGTTCCAAAGCTGAGTCCTCACAATTTTCTCCAGAAAATTAGACAGAATTGGCAGTAAGGAGATTGGCTTGTAGTTACTGAGGTCACTGGGATCTTCTGACTTAAACAGAGGGACCAGAAGTGCAGTTTTCCAGATGGGTGGAAGGTCACCCTGTGGCAGGGATAGATTAAACAGATGCGTAAATGGAACTGTGAAGACACAGTAGCCAACCTTTAAGAAATGTGGGTCTATAAGGTCGGCTTTGGTGCTTTTCCTAGTGTTTTACTGCAGCAGAAGATCTTCGACTTCTTTCAGTGATGTAGTCTGTAGGGAGAATGTCGGGCTGAAGATAGGTTTTCCTGGAGTATCCTCTCAAGGTTGTGAGCAGAGTACTGGTGGGAGTGGTATCGAAGGCTAGCCCTACAGTAGCAAAATGATTATTGCGAGTGCCCCCCCCAGTCAGTCCCCGACCTGAAGTAATTGCCGCAAATGTCAAATAAGTAAAAAAAAACAAGATGCCTGGTAGTCTAGTGGCCCCCCACCAGGTTACTATTAAGAAGAAGGTCATAGACAAACTGAACTAGTAAAATGCTTATCATCTTGAAGGTTGTATTATTGGTAATTATGATGCTCTAACTAGCAGACCTGATAGGGCGATGATAGCCTTGATTACATTTTTCTACCAAACAACTAATCCTGAAACGTTGGTTTGACAGCAACACTCTTACATTTAAGGCATGGTCCTCAAACATTTACATAACCTTCAACCTGGTAAATTAATTGTTAGCTTTAATAATAATCTACCAACATTCTGTAACTGTTTGGGAAAATGTTACAGTCTTCTGTTAGGGCTGGTCTAGTGAATGACTCCCCTACAAGTTTACTTACAACTTTATTTCTCTCTGTTTCTCATTTTATGTCATACTTCAACACCATTCTATATTTACTCAAAACTGCTCATTTACTCCTAGTGCAATTCCTGTTGTACCTCTTTAGAGTTATTAGCTAGATTTTGACCTTAGTATCTTCTTTGATCTTCATGGGTGGATTGGGGGTAAGAGATAGAAACACAGAAACACGGACTTTGGTGGCAGATAAGGACTGCTTGGTCCACCTAGTCTGCTCATTTCCTTACCTACAGGATAAGCTGCAGATCCTAATTAACCAAAGACCTATTTCTTCCTACCCCCACAAGAACTGCCTTATGTCTGTCCCATGCAGTCTTGAATTCTCCCACAGTTTTAGTCCCCACAACCTCCTCAGGAAGGCTGGTCCATGCATCCTCCACCCTTTCTGTGAAAAAAATACTTCTTCACAGTGCCCCTGAGCCATACCCCCTCTGTCTTCAAATTGTGTCCCCTTGTTCTTGCACATCTCTTTTTCTGAAAGATGCTACCCTCTTGGACTTTGTTGATTCCACTGAGGTACTTAAAAGTTTCTATTATGCCCCCCCCCTTTCCTCAAGGGTATACATATTAAGCTCCTTTAGTCTCTCCTCATGAGGCTTCTCTTGCAGACCCCGCACCATTTTAGTTACCCTCCTCTGGACTGCCTCCATCCTATGTCCTTGCAGAGATGGGGTCTCCAGAACTGGACATAGTACTCCTGATAGGGGCTCACTTACTGTATGTACAGAGGGATAACAACTTCTTGTTTTCCGCTGGTGATGCCTCTCCCTATACATCCCAGTGTCCTCCAACCCTTTCTACTGCCTTCTCATATTGCTTGCCAACCACGAGGTCATCTGATATGATAACCCCCAGGTCCCTTTCCATTTTTGTTGTTGTTACTACCCCCCCCCATTGTGTACTCTTCCCCTGGGTTTTTGTTTCCCAGGTGCATTATTTTGCACTTCTTTGCATTGAATCCAAGCTGCCATACTACTGACCATTCCTCCAACCTTGCCAAGTCCCTTCTCATCCTTTCCACACCTGCTTGTGTATCAACCCTGATGCAGATCTTTGTGTCATCTGCAAAGAGGCATACTTTTCCTACCAGTCCCTCTGCAATGTCACTTATAAAGACACTAAAAAAAACTGGACCCAGTTCTGACCCTGTGGTACCCCTCTAGTAACCCACCTTTCATCAGAGTGGACTCCATTTACAATTACCTTCTGTGTCTTGTTGTCCAGCCAGTGTTTTACCCAGGCTACCATCCTGGGACCCACTCCCAGACTGGTTAATTTCATTATTAATCTTTGTGTGGGACTGTGTCAAATGCCTTGTTAATGTCTCGGTAGGCCATGTCCACAGCCCCTTCCTGGTCTACTACTTTGGTCACCCAGTCAAATAAATCAATTAGGTTCATATGACATGACCTTCTTGCTGTGAACCCATGCTACCTTGGTTCCTGTGCCCCACTGGCCTCTAGGTACTGAACAATTCTTTCCTTCAGAAGTGATTCCATCACTTTCTCTACCACAGAAGTCAAGCTGACAGGTCTGTAGTTTCCTGCCTCCCTCTTGCTTCCACTTTTGTGAAGGGGAATCACATCCACCTTTCTCCAGTCCTCAGGCAGTGGTGGAGCTAGATGGGGGACTGGAGGGGTGTTTGCCCCTCCTGTCAGCCCCAATGTAGGTAGCTGTGCCCCACCATCATCTTTATTCAATGTTAAGTACCCATTGTGGAGCCCATTGTGACTGAATGCCCCCCCGGCTCCCAAACACTCCCAAACCTGGGTCTGCCACTGTCCTCAGGTACCACACCATCCTCCCATTATTTGTTAAAAAGGGTAGTCAGTGGTGTCACTAGTTCTCCCCTTAATTCTTTTAGAATTCTTGGGTGAATTGTATCAGGCCTCATTGCTTTGTCCACCTTCATTTTTAGGAGTTCTTTCAGAATCTTTTCTTCTGTGAAAGGACTGGGATCAACACCCCCCCCCATCCAGAGTGCTTCTGTTAATTGGATTAGGCACCTCCCCTTCCTCCCCTTTTGTGACTACTGAGCAGAAGTATTCATTCAGGATCCCTGCTTTTTCACTGTCCCTCTCTGCCCATCCACCGTCCATTCAGTTCAGCCTCACTGTCCCTCCCTTCATCTTTCTATGCTCTCTGATGTACCTATAAAAGGTTTTATCCCCTTTCTTAACCGAGTTGGCTACCTTATCCTCAGTTTGGGAATTTGATATTCTGACTTCCCTCCCTGCTTCCTTCTGCCTTAACTGGTACAGTTCTCTGTCCTGCTCCTTCTGGGTTTCCTTATACTTCCCAAAGGCTATCTTTTTCTCCCTAACCTTCCCCACTACCTTTTTTGAAAACCCTGGAGTTACTTTACTTTTTTTGTGGGAGGGGGTATATTTAGACTCCTTAATTGTTATATATTTAATACCCTTTTTCAAAGTTTAGTGTTTATATTGTCTGTGTTGTCTATGCTGATTGTACTTGTGTTTTTCTTGTACTTCTTGTTGAAGATTAATAAAAATTAGAGAATGAAAAAAATAGTATGTTAATTCAGTGACAGAAGCTTTAATTACATTCCTTGATCTAGTTTCTTTTTCAGTTCTGTTTTGGTCTCACTCAGAGACTGATCTTCAGTTCTTTTAAGGGGGTAACAATTCTGTCAAGTGGCTAGCAATTTTCCCCAGAATGTAAAATATTCCTTTTTAACTCAGATTATGGTAAACAGCTCCTTTTGCTGGTCTAAGGGGTGGCAGAGCTGGATATGACTGTGATCTCACTGTTCATGCTTGACACTGGTAGGCTATTCCATAGCCTTATAAAATGGGCAAAACATTTCTATGAATCAGATTGGCTGATAGCTTATTTCAGCCATGTCCTCATCATGCCAGAAGCTTTCAACTAGCACTAATTATGCCAGGCAATGCCCCATCACCATACGTATCACTAAACTACCCTATCCTACTCAGTAGTTTCACAGTACAAACAACTGTGATCTCCAACTAGCATCCAACAGAACCGGGAGAGTGGTGACACCATCAGAGAAACCAAACAAAAATACCTCTAAGTGTATCCAAGCATCCCCTTCCTGCACAAGCTATAAAGTTTTAATTTTGTGAATATCTTATTTTGATTTGTTCACTGCCTGTTCATTCCTCGCAGGCCAAGCTGTCACTCCTGCTGTTCCACACTCTACCTAGTACACACACTGCCCCTTTGCTACAGTACTTGCAGGTCCAGCTCTCACTCCTACTGCTCCACACTCTATGTCATACACACTGACTGGTTCTCCATTCTTCAGAGTCCATCCCCCTCCCCATACCTCTCAACCTTTTGTCCCCCAAATGTGGAACATTGTGTTTTAAAATGTGGAACAAATGAGAAAAATGTGGAACACTTACTCAGATCTTTACCTAGGAGGCACAGAACACTGCTAAAATGTTTGCATTTATGTTCAGAAAGTCTGTTATTAATTGAATAATAACTTTTTACATCATTTAATACAGATTTTTGATTTAAAATGTTACTACTGAAGGTGGAACAAGTCCTCACAATGTGGAACATGGAGCTTTTGAGGAACGTTCCTCGTAATGTGGTACAGTTGAGAGATATGCCCCTTCCCTTCATCCTGTCCAAAACACCAATAAGCCACAGCAAACCAGAGCGTCCTATTTCTTTTTGTACCTCTATGGTTTAAGAACTGCACAACAGCAAACACTGTCTGTGGTGGCCACTAAGGGATACACTCACTCCCAATAAAGGCAGACATTTAATTTAAATATAGTGATAATGTGAAGACAAAGGTTAAAGGTTAACTCCCCCCAAAACAAGAAGGACACCAAACAAACCAAACAAATGTGCGTGTATCTGTGGTGGGGGGCGAGGGCGCCCAGCATCATCACTTTTAATATGTTAGCTGGTATGAGGCACAGTCGGTCCTGCTGAATGTAACTGAAACTGAGTGGACAAATTAACAAATAAAATAAAAACAAACAAACATGGTTTTAAGTGTGTGTGTGTGTGTGTGTGTGTGTGTGTGTGTGTGTGTGTGTGTGTGTGTGTGTGTTGGTAGAAAGTGGAGACACATACAGTCACCAATGCCCTCCAATGACTTTTAATTAAAGAGCTCTATTCTAAGACAATGACAATGATTACCTTTTTCTACTGATATCATACATTTGTCACTGTTTTTATGTAAACTATTTATGCACATTTCTTTAGTTAACTTATGTACTAGGGGGCCCATCTTATAACATTGAAACATAGAATCATAGACTTTCATGGCAGAAAAGGACTTCTTGCCCCACTTAGTCTGCCCAATTACTATCTATCTCATAAGCTGCAGTTTCCAGTTATCCAACACCCTACTTTCTCCTACCTCTCATTAAAATTGCCTTATGTCTGTGCCATGCATTCTTTAATTCCCCCACTGTTTTTGATCCCACAACCTCCCCAGGAAGGTGGTTCCATGCACGCACCACCCTCTCTGTGAATATGTATTTCCTCATGTTGCCCCTGAGCCATCCTCCTTCTACGTTCAAGTTATGTCCCCTTGTTCTTGTACATCTCTTTTTCATAAAGATGCTCCCCTCTTGGACTTTGTTGATTCCCTTGAGGTACTTGAAAGTTTCTATCATGTCCCCACTCTCCCTCATTTCCTCAAGGTTATACATATTAAGCTCCTTTAGTCTGTCTTCGTATGGCTTATGTTGCAGACCCTGCACCATTTTAGTTGCCCTCCTCTGGACTGCCTCTATCCTGTCTATGTCCTTGTGGAGATGGGGTCTCCAGAACTGTACGCAGTACTCCTGATTGGGTGTCATCAACTATCTGTACAAAGGGATAACAACTTCTTGTTTCCTACTGGTGATGCCTCTCCCTATACATCCAAGTATCCCCCTAGCCCCCATTATTGCCTTCTCACATTGCTTACCTACCTTAAGGTCATCTGATATGACTAACCCCAGGTCCCTTTCCATTTATGTTGTTGTTAGTACCTCCCCCCATTGTGTACTCTTCCCCTGGGTTTTTGTTTCCCAGGTGCATTTGCAGTTTTTTGTATTGAATCTTAGCTACCCTATTTTTCACCATTCCTCCAGTCTTGCCAAGTCCCTTCTCATCCTTTGTACCCCTTCTTGTGTAACAACACTGTTACAAATCTTTGTGTCAGCTGCAAAAAGGCATACTTTTCCTTCCAGACCCTCTGAATAAGTGGACTAAGACACTTTGAGGTGTGGTTTGTGCCTGCTAAGAGCACCTCCCAGGTGCTAAAGGCACTCAGTGCAAGTGCCTCATGCCTCAGTATGCACATGGGTTGTGCTCTTATCAGGCCATAACCCACAATGTGTTGAGTCTTACTACTTACATATTAATTTTAGGTCAAAAAATGTGTTCTTTCATAACTGAGAGCTGTCAATTTGTATTGCATATTCTGTTACTATTTGTATGTATTTCAGTTCTATTTTTTCTGTTTTTTCTGTTTATCTGTTTATTCCACTCTCCATCCATCCAGCCCTCATCTACTCAGTCACCCCCCCCCCACTGACCACAGCTAGTGGTCAAACAGGAATTCAGCGCGTTTGCCGTTCATTTGCATCACCAGGTAAGAAAAAAGGTTTGTCTCCCCATACGATGCACAGGGGTAATGCCAAACTTCACCCAACAACTAACACACCAAAATCTGGCCAATGGAAAATCATGTACACAAATGCTCACAGCCTGGGAAATAAGATCCCAGACCTGCAGGCAATAATGTCAGAGGCTAAACTGGACATAGTAGCAATTAGTGAGACGTGGTTTACCAGTAACCACACTTGGGAGACTTCAGTACCTGGCTATGTATTGTTCAGAAGAGACCGAGGTGCAAAAGGGGGAGGGTGGCCCTGTATGTTAATGAAAATATCAAAGCTACAGAAATTCAGAATACACATAAGGAGCCAGAAGAACTGTGGGTCACCCTGAAACAGGAAATGGGACAAGCATAAGAACTGGGTTGTCTACAGGCCCCCAGACCAGAGGGAGGACATAGACACATTACTGTTAGAAGATATACAAAACATGACAGCTAAAGGGGAGGTTCTGATAATGGGAGACTTCAACATGCCAGATACAGATTGGTCAATACCAGCAGGAACATCTGCCAGAACTAGTCTCATAGTGGATTCCCTGCAGGGGGAGGACCTCAAACAACTGGTACAGCAACCCACAAGAGACAGGGCTATCCTAGATCTAGTACTGACTAACAAAGAAGGGATCACAGATCTCCAGGTAGAAGGTCACCTGGGGCCAGTGACCATCACATGGTATGGTTCAATTTGGCTACTACATTTAAATCATCCATTCCAAAGCAAAAATATGGGACTTCAGAGGAGCTGACTTTGATAAGATGGCCAACAGAGTTAAGCTAGCCCTGGCAAAAGAAACACAGGTGAGGAGGTACAGGCAAAGTGGGCAAGCATTAAGGATACAATACTTGAAGCAACATCCCATTGTGTTAGACAGAAAAGGAAGTGCAAAAGAAGAAGGAAACCACTTTGGTTCTCAAATACAGTAGCAGAAAAGGTCAGAGCCAAAAGGCTGGCCTTCAGAAAATATAAGGAACACAGCGGATGAAGATAGGGAGGCATACCAAACTGCCCTAAGGGAAGCAGGTAGGCAGTAAGGCAGGCAAAGTCCCAAACTGAGGAAACACTAGCACCTAACAGTAAAAGAAGGTGACAAGACTTTCTATAGATACATTAGTGAAAGGAGAAAGTCAGAGAGTATTGCTAAGCTTAATGGAGAAAAGGAGCATGTGAGGAGGAGGACCCTGTAAAGGCATCTATCCTAAATAGATACTTTTGCTCAGTATTTACTGAAGAGAAGGTAGAGCAGGGCCCACAGCTCAGCATCATGGACACAGGGGAGGAGGTGAGCACTACTCCTTCAGAAAAGAAAGGGTCCTACAAGAGCTGCTAAGCCCAGGTGGATAAGGCAATGGGACCTGATGGCATACATCCCAGGGTACTTAAGGAGCTAAAGGAGGAACTAGCAGAGCCATTAGCAGAATTGTTTAGTGAGTCTCTGAGCACAGAGAGGTCCCAGAAGACTGGAGAAGGGCTCATGTGATCCCACGCCACAAGAGTGGTAGCAGGGGAGGCGGGGAACTACAGACCGTCAGTCTTACTCTCAGTAGTGGGCAAGATTATGGAGGCACCCTTAAGGAAAGGATAGTGCAACACCTGGAATCCATAGGGGCACAGGATCCAAGACAGCATGGGTTTACAAAGGAAGGTCCTGTCAAACTAATCTCATAGATTTCTTTGACTGGGTAACCAGAGTGGTGGACCAAGGGGAGCAGTTGATGTCGCCTACCTTGACTTCAGCAAAGCTTTGACACTGTTCCACATAGAAGATTGATAAATAAGCTAGGTAGGCTCGGGGTGGGTCAGAAGTTGGTCAACTGGGTGGCAAACTGGTTGACTGGCAGAAAACAGAGAGTGGTGGTAAATGGTATACAGTCAGAAGAGATGCAAGTCACAAGTGGGGTACCTCAGGGATCAGTCCTGGGCCAGTCCTATTCAACATCTTCATTAGTGACCCTCGAGATGGACTAGAGGGTAAGGCTTGTCTGTTTGCAGATGACACCAAGATCTGCAACAGAGTAGATGATCCAGATGGGGTGGGCAGAATGAGAAGAGATCTGGATAAACTAGCAGAATGGTCAGAAGAGTGGCAACTGGGATTTAATGCAAAGAAGTGCAAAATCATGCACATAGGGAAGAGAAACCCTGAAGCCACTTATAGGCTGGGAGGGGAGTTGCTAGCAGTCACAAAGGAAGAAAGAGACTTGGGCATCATCATCACTGATGACCTAAAATCATCCAAGCAGACCTCTAAAGCAGTAGGTAAGGCTAGGGGGGTGTTAGGGTGTATTAGTAGGGGGTATCTGAAAGTCGTAAGAGGAAGGTAATAATCCCTCTGTACAAGACATTGGTTAGGCCCGTCTGGAGTACTGCGTGCAGTATTGGAGGCCACACCTTCACAAGGACATTAACCAAATTGAGAGTCCAGAGAAGGGCAACCAAAATGGTGCAGGGACTGCATCAGAAGACATATGAGGACAGATTAACGGAGCTCAATATGTATACCCTTGAGCAAAGGAGGAGAGAGGTGATATGATCGAGACATTTAAACACCTTAAGGGCATAAACAAGGTGAAAGAGTCTAACATGTTTAAATATAAGAAAAATAGCAGGACAAGAGGACACAGCATGAGATTAGAGGAGGCCGATTAAGGGGAATGTGAGGAAATTCTTTTTCACAGAAAGGGTGGTAGATGCATGGAATGGCTTACCACAAGAAGTGGTGACTATGAATACAGTGCAGGGCTTCAAACAGGCATGGGATAGGCATAAGGGAGCAATACAAATGACTATGAATAGATAGGTCACTGACAGAGCAAAGGCCGATGGCACATTTATAAGGTAGAAAAAGAAATGGGCAGACTGGATGGGCCTTGCGGTCCTTATCTGCCGTCAACTTCTATGTTTCTATGTTTCTATGGCCCCTGCCTACCCTGTTGTGCTGGTGGGCAACCTGCATTTCTCTTCTTGATTTAGCATGTAACACAGGCTGCACATTTTATTCCTGCCAAATCATGCGTACTGTACAGACAAGGTCCCATCATATTTTTCTATCCCCTACCTTTATAAGGTTTAATGTTCTTAGTCACAGTCCGTAATCTAATTCCTCCATGCCAGTCAAGTATAGTTTTATTTCAAGTTAACACATGATGTGATAAACATGAGGTTAAGTGATATGAACAGAAGGCAAGGCAACTTTATTTCTGTACCACCAATTCCCAAAGGCATGGAGTGTGGTACAATACAACAACCACAGATTCAACAATTAAATAGGAAACATGAAATCAAAATAAAAATAATTAAAATTCAGGAAAGGCTTCAACAAATAGAAAACTAAATTTAAAGGGCTCTACCAAGTGAATAGATGTAATAAGGTCAGGCAAAGCATTCCATACAGTTGGGTGCCATCACATAGAATGGTCTGTCCCCAGATTGATAGAGTTGAGAACTGGGGACTAACAACAAACCAGCATCAGAAGATTGGTGTAAGCTAGTTGGTTGGTAGGGGACTAGAAGGGGGGATGGGAAATCTGCAAAGCAAGGCATGATGGGGATAGAAGCAGTAGTGAGTGGGATGAGGGGAGCAACAGAAATGGAGCAAGAGGGAGGGAGAGGTACCCCAGGGATGTCACATCAGGATAAGGATAAAAAGGCCAGTAAGGTGGAGGAAACGGATGACGCTGTCTCCACCGAGTGGGTGTGGTTAGCCCTCAAGGCCCTAAAGAAAGATAAATCTCCTGGGCTGTATAGCATTCATCTGAGAGTACTATGGAAATTGGAGGACATACTGGCTGCACCCCTGGCGGAGCTCTTCAACAGGTCGTTTGAGACAGGGAGGGTACCTATGGATTGGCGAGAGGCACATATGGTGCCAATCCATAAAGGGGGGTAGAGGGAAGTACCAGGTAACTATAGACTCATCAGTTTGACCTCAGTGGTGAGAAAATTATGGGTAGTATACTAAAGGAATGATTGGGGGTGTACTTGGAGGAAGTGGGAGGTCTGGATAGTCGGCAACATGGGTTTATGCCAGGTAGATCATGTCAAACCAATCTTGTGGAGTTCTATGAATGGGTAACATAAGAACTGGACAGGGGAAAGCCTGTGGATGTATTATTCTTGGACTTCAGCAAGGCGTTTGACTCTGTCCCCTACAATGGTCTGGTGGAGAAACTGACAGGGTTGGGAGTAGGCCCTTTGATGGTCAGATGGATTGAAAACTGGCTAGCTGGATGCACCCAGAGAGTAGTGGTCAGTGGGGAGCTCTCAAACCCTAGAGAGGTTGGTAGTGGGGTACCGGAGCGCTGGGTCCTGGGTCCGATCCTGTTTAATGCATATATATTGGACATCAGGGAGGGTATAGGGTTTGAAATGAGTCTCTTTGCCGATGACTGCAAGAGGGGAGCAGTAGTTGAGGGGGAAGAGGGGAGGTTGGTCCTGCAAGGGGACCCGGACACTCTGGAAACTAGGCTCACACATGGAAATTAAATTTCAATATCACCAAGTGCAAGGTGTTGCATCTTGGGCAGGAAACCCTAAACACAGGTACATCCTGGGAGGGGAGGCGTTGGAGGCCTCAACAGGGGAAAAAGACCTAGGGGTCATGGTGGATGCATATATGAATAACTCTGAGCAGTGCAGGAGAACAGCTAGCAAGCAAACAGGACGTTAGATGCATCATAATGGAGATCACCTCTAGGAGCAGGGAAGTGATGTTGCCACTGTACAATGGACTGGTTAGACCACACTTTGAGTACTGTGTACAGTACTGGAGACCACACTTGAAGAGGGACATACAGCTCCAGGAGAGGGTACAGAGGAGAGCAACTAAGATGATACGAGGACTAGGGGATTTGATGTATGAGGACAGACTTGAGGTGCTCTGTCTGTTTTGATTGGAGGAGAGGAGAGACTGGGGGACATGATTGAGGTCTTCAACTACCTCAAGGGAATAAATAGGGTAAACATGGAGGGGATCTTTAGACTAAAGCAGGGAGGTATCACCAAAGGGCATGGTTTGAAGGGTGAGGGGGAAGAGGAGGAGGAGGTTTTTCACTGAGAGGGTGGTGAACCATTGGAATGCACTGCCTGGTGAGCTGGTTCAGAGATCCACAGTGGAGGGCTTCAAGAGAGGGTGGGACAGACACAGAAAGCAGATGTATCAGATGATGGCCTGGCCCGGGGGGTGGGGATGGATGGTAGAAGTTTCTGGAACACAAGGGGGGAGGGCCTCGGCACCCAACTAGGGATCTGAGGTTCAAGCAGACTCGATAGACCGTAAGGCCTAATCTGCTGGCAATTAGAATGTATTATGTTAGTATGTACTCTGGTCCCAAATCATGTAGGGCCTTGACAGAAATCAAGAAACTCACAATTACAACAGAAAGTTACAAATTAATAATTTTTTAATATTTTTCCAACCTATCTCACACCATACACAATCTCATTTTCCTGGGTGTCTCATGGAGGTCCTCAGAAAAGCAACGCAGTTTGGCTCTCTGAGCATACTCAGAAGGTGGCGGTTGGAAGGTTAGCCGCATCTCCACAGTGGGTTACTAGTGGGGTGCCCCAGGGGTTAGTACTGGGGCCACCCCGGTTCAACGCCTATGTCTCAGACATAAACAAGGGATCAAGAGTGAAATGAGTCTTTTTGCAGATGACTCAAAGCTGGGTGCAGTGGTGAATGAGGGGTGGATGGTGGTCTTGCAGGAGGACCTGGAGGCTCTGGAAAGGTGATCTGGAAAATAGAAACTAAGATTCAATGTGGGGAAGTGCAAGGTTCTGCACCTGGGAGTCAGAAATCCAGGCTGGGAGTATACCCTGGGAGGAGAGACAATGCAAGTCACGGATGGTGAGATGGACCTGGGGGTAGTGGTAGATGTCAAAATGAACAACTCAGAGACCTGAAGGAGGGTAGTGGCAAAGGCAAATAGGATGCTGGGATGCATCGCCAGGGGGATTACCTCCAGAAAGGCAGAAGTGATCCTTCTGCTATACAACTACTTAGTGAGGCCACACCTCGAGTATTGTGTGAAGATTTGGAGACCACATTTAAAAAGGGACATTACACTCCTAGAGAGGGTCCAAAGGAGGGCAACCAAAATGATCTGGGGCCTGGGGGAGAGGACCTATGAGAAGAGGCTTAAGGAGCTAGACATGTACACCCTGGAGGAGAGGTGGTACGGGGGTAAATTATAGAGGTCTTTAAGTACATGAAAGGGATCAAAAAGGGAGGCCCAGTTAGGGTGCTCCAAAGTAAGGAGGGGGGCAATGACTGGTCACAGATGTAAGCTGAAAGAGGCAGGCTCAGAGGGGAAAGAAGGAGGTATTATTTTACTGAAAGGGTGGTGGAGCCACGGAATGCACTGCCCAGGGAGCTGGTAGAGGCAGAGACTGTGGATGGGTTTAAAAGAGGTTGGGACAGGTACAGGGGGAACGTACATCTGACCAGTCCCAATAAATGTGGAACATCTGGGACTGAGGACAGTATAACCCAAGGGGGGGACACCAAAATTGGTCCTTAGTGCAAGTGCTAAAAATTGAGCAGACTCACAAGACCGTTATGCCTATTCTGCTGGTATTTTAGTATGTTAGTATGTTAGCTTCAGAAACAAATAGTTACATCAAAACAATTACAGTACATTGTGTATAGTAAACGCACACCAAACTGTTATGTACAGTACATAACAGGAATAAGTAAATGCACAAGTAGTCAGAGCAAAATAGCAGCACATACAGGAGGTAAGTAAATAAGTATATTAGTGAAAGGAATTAATGTAGACAGCATTATGCAAATGTTACTATTGCAAGCTCATGCTGCAAGCTGTGAGGGTTTATCACGTGGAAAGAATGTCCAGCCTCAAAGTAAAGCTGTGCAGAATGGGAAAATTCTGAATCCACAGAATTTAAATGAATTTTTAAATGTTCCATGAAATTTCATGGAATGTCACTGGAATTTTGTGGAATTTTTTAAATTTATTAATTTGGTTAAAACTCAGCTGCCTTTCAAGCTAGAGCTCTGAAATGTGAAACATTTTCTCTTTCGTTCAATGCCCACTAATGTGCCAAATATCATGACATTTGGATGGGCAGTTTCAAAATTATAGGTGCTCAAATGTTGTCCTTTTATTGTTTGTTTGAAATGTCATGAACATTTTTATTTGTATATACCTTAACTGTCTATTGGATCAGAGATTTTAAATTTGACATGATTTCTTGGTGATGGGTGTTCTAAAAATGGGTCAGATTTCATGACAATATGATGCATTGTCTCAAAATTATATGTGCTCAAAATTTGTCATGAAAAATGTCATCTGCATATAACTCAGGCACCTGTTGAACTAGGCATGTGTAAATTAGTATGACTAACATTGTTGTAATGCTTGTAGAATGATCTAAATGTGGACAGAATTAGATAAGAGATTTTTAAGTTACAGGGATTCAGAACTTTGCTACATAAATATTTGCAAAACTTTTTGAAAACAATCAAAAATGTGGATGTTTGTAACTTTTCTGCTCTTGCATGCATAGACTAAATACTTGACATGCATGTCCATAGTCAGTGTATCCTGGAGTCTAACACAACTAGTGATGGGTGAAGTGGCCCCAGTTCGCTCTGTGGAGTGATGGTGAATTCGCTGAGCGCTGAGCAATGCGAAGCGGGGTACTGGAGAAAGTTAATGGTAACGACCTTCCCAAAACACTGCTCCACCAATTCTTAAGGCGAAGTACATTGAAAACAATGTGCTTTGCCTCACTTCGACTTGTTTTTAAGCTCCAAAGGCAAATTTTGCAGTGATTCATGGGATTTCAGGTCACATGGGCTCTAGATTGTTCTGCACAGCCTCAGTGTGGGGTAGTGTGTGTAGGAAGCTGTAGGAGACAATCTGCTCTGAGAGCTCTCTGTGATTCAAACCTTAAAAAATGCTGTTAAAAAAGCCTTTTTGAGTCTTTTATTTTTGATGAAACTTCAGTTAATCGATTATAGGAAACCCTCCTGTGCTTATATCATCGAGCATTTATTGTTTGTGTATGGATTTTGGATTTTGAATGTTAATGTACAACATTCAGACAGTGGAGGTGTGCTTTGGGGGAGGGTCGTATCTGTGGTGTCGTTAGATTAACTTGGAGAAAGAGACAGTTCTTTCTGTTTTGGTGATATTTTTCTTGTATAACTGTGTTAATGTACGCACAGTAATATTTTCAATATTTCTTGCCAGTTTTTGCTGATTGTTGTGGTGCAGCAGTGCATAATTTTAGTTTGTTTAAAATATGTGGTTATGTTACTGAAGTTTTCAATTTGCTATGCATTACTTAGTGTGTGTGTGTGAGTATGTGTGTGACGCATGTCATCAAATCAAACACCTTTTATTGTGCCACATAATAATTTCAGCAATGTAAAGCTACTATCCACTGCAGCTGTGTGATTTTTGTGCTTCTTTGTGGTATCTTTACTGGTACTAGTACTAGTGACTGTTACTGCAGCAGTGCAGTACAGTGCCCCCCACGCCCACCCCAACCAGCAAATGTATTCTTTTCCAGATTTGAATTTCTGATGGTGAGCACTGGTTAGGTGTTGTGCCTTTGTGTCTGCATCTCTTCAGTGCACAGAGCAATCTTAATCTGTCTGTGCATTTGCATCTATTTAGGGCCCAATCTCTACCTGTAACTTAAGCCACAGTTGTTTCTTTGGCTTCCCTTCAGAGTACTGGACAGGGGTGGTGCATAATTCTGCATGAACATTGTACTCATTAATATGCGTTTTTAAGTCAGGACCATCATCATGAGTCACTCATGATACAAATCATGTTCTTCATCATCACAGTCACAAATGCAGTCACAAATCATGATTCACAATCATTCACGTTATGAATCACAGCATAATTTTTTTTTCTAGTTACTTGGATGTATTGTAAGCCTGTTTTGTAGTATCTCTCCAGGTTTCACCACCCCACCATTGTACTCATTGATATGTGTTTTTAAGTCTGGGAGTTTTAAGCTACAGCTCATCGGGGAAGTACAGCCATAGGTGGTAGGCATTCATGTTTCTTCACCATCATGGTCACAAATGCAGTCACAAATCATGATTCACGATCACGTCATGAATCACAACATTAATTTTTTTTAATAGTTACTTGGATGTATTATAAGCATGTTTTGTAGTATCTCTCCATGATTCACCACCCCACCATTGTATTCACTGTTTGTTTTTAAGTCAGAGAGTTGGACAGTGTCTGCAGTACATACACAGACTGGAAAGAAGACTGACTGCACACATGCAGTTTAATACAGTATACTTGCACTGCTCAGAATACAAAGTGTCACGCATACGGAAGACAACAAAAAAAGGGCATAATTACATGCAAGGGTCGGGAATGGTGGAGGAATACATTTTATAACACAGCAAGGAAGGTGTGGGGGGCACATGGTGTGAGAAAAAAAATAATGTGGGATCTCATGGTGATCCAACAGCAGTTCCATCATGGACATAATTTGCAACTGATGTCCCTCTATGTGATCCAGCCACTGCTCCACAGTACTGCCCTCTTGTTGTTATCCTAGACAGCACTCCAGAGAACTGCCAAGTCAGCCTGAGTTACATGCAGTTCTCTGGGGTCCACACATTCTACAGGCTGACCTGCTAGTGGTGGTGGTGGGGGTGGGGGTGCTGGTGGAGCAGCAGGTGCTGCTGTGGCCCTCCTCTTCTTAGGGATGCTGCAATGCACAGCTGCACCCTCTGCCACAGAATGGCCAGCAGGCACAGGCATGGTCCGTTCTGTGGCAGCCTGCCACTCCAACTGCTGGTGATTGAGCATATGGGTGTGCTGGCCACCAGTTCCCAGGTGAGTCCCCCGTGGGCCACGGTGCACCTCCACCTCACATAGGTGGCACTTGACCACACTGCTGTCCCTCTGACTCAGTCAAAAAAATTGCCAAATAATAGAGGTGCAGGGAGGACCAGGCACAGGCGGGGGATGGCCAGATGAACTGGCAGCCAGCTGGTCATGGTGCTGAACAGGGATGGGATCTACAACTGGGCCCGGGGTAACAGGCACATCCTGCTCCAGAGGACCTGGTGCTGGACTTGGTGGTGGTGGTGGTGGTGGTTCAATTGCCTCAGAGTCAGGACAGGAGGCAGTGCTGGTCCTGCTTCCGGGGGGCACTCACATGTTTTGAGCGGTCCAACAGGAATGGGTGCCCATGTCCTCCACACATGCACACGGTACAATGCTTACCACTACCACACTCTCCCAGAGCTGCCCCCACCCCAGACATTCCCTCACCCTGGTCCATCTCTCCTACTGAGCTCCCTCAGTCTGAGCAGTCACTACTCACACTGTCACACAACACTCACACACAGGCACAGACAAACAACTACTTATAAAGGTAGGAAAATTAAAATTTACAGAAAGAACAAATTAAGTAAAAAAGAGTACAGAAAAGACAAAAAAATGTAGCTTTTAAAACAGCTGTTGGATCTAAATCAAAGTTTAAATCTCCTCCTCGCTCTGATCTCAAACTGTTAGCAGTCACAAAACACACTACTCTCACTCCGTCTGCACAGGAGAAAGTAAAAGTGTCTGCTTGTATGACTCACTTTCTTCCTGCCTAACTAAAGAGCATGTGACTTACAGTACTGTAAGCTATGTGATGTGTGGTGGAGGGGCTGCCAAATCTGAAACCCCATGTGGATCACTTAGAATCATAACGAGGAACGCAAAGTCCATTAAAAACAATGACTTTGCCTTACTTCGTACTGCCATTCCGTCTTAATGTGAAGTGGTAATGACAAGGCAGAGTGAGCACTTTGCATTGTCCACTCCGCAACACGAAGTGCCCACTTCGCATTCACTTCGCTGGTGCAATTTAAATTCGCTGCATCTTTAAACACAACTGGATAAACTGTTTAAGCAGTTTTGATTTTGCAGAAGAAAAAACATTGTTAGTAACATTGTCTCACATGTTTATGATTGCATATACTGTAGATAAATAATCCAGAATGTTTTTAATGGAATTGAAAAATTAACAATGCGCATATCACTACTTCATTTGATAAGCTATGCTAAGCTTTTTGCAGTCCTGCTGTTCCTCTCTGGGTGACTATCCCCCTCCTTTCTCTTTTGGCATAGCCAGATTGACTCGGTAGAACTACTGATCCCACAGATATTCTGTTTGTCCTTTACAGTGACAAACTCCCTTAAAACATGAGTCACCTACTCTTTTCCCTACTGATCCACCCTGTTGGAATAGTCAGACTTCTTTCTTCCTGCTGCCCGAGACACTGTCTTCCCCAACTACATCTTTTTAAGTACCTCTAAGTCCTAGATGTGCATGTACACCATGCTCCGCGGATCATAAATTTACTGGATATGACACTTAAATATCCTTCATTCAGGTTAAAATTGTTGGCACTCTGTGCTTTCTTGCACCAACCTAGGGGTCTACCACTGTTGTGTTACCCAGCTCAGCTGTTATTTTCTTGGTGAAACTTGTACATCTAACTCCAGACCCTGGTGACCCCCTGTGCTACCTGCCTCTCAAACCCCTATTATTTAATTAAAACCCCCCAGATAAGACTGAGTGAAATTAAAAACTTACAGTTTTATGGAATTTTTCATGAAAGTCTATGTTGTAGGTGCCGTATTGGTCCTTTTAAGAACAGATCCAGAAACAAATGATTTGATACCTTTTATTGGACCATGTTACACAAAATAACTTTTCTGTAACATCCATGTTGGTCCAATAAAAGGTATCAAATCATTTGTTTCTGGATCTGTTCATGAAAGTCTACAATTTTCACAACGACTTATAGGATTTGACTTTAATTACAGATGTTATTTTGCCATTTCTCTCAGCACGTAATTAATAAAATTGGCACACACTGTCTCCTTGTAAGGACTAAGAACCTGCCAGATTTAATGACACTGCATTCTCTAGTTTTACTGTTTCAGGGGTTTATAAATGTGTAGTCTACATTCTTGCAAAATCAAATAATGTTGTGAAAGTTTGACTACTTTTAATTCAATCCCATTTAAAGCTGAAAATATGAACTTTTTCAGAAATGACCACATGGCACAGTAGTTTAAATGTTTCAACCCTGGTTAAATTTGGATATACTACTGTCTGAAGATGAAACTCTAAAAAATATATATCCCACTCCACCAGTGCTTGCCTTCCGCCAGCCACCAAACCTGAAGCAGAAATTGGTGTGAAGCAAACTTCTTTCTGAGCTCCAGCTAGGTGACAAAGGTACAAAACCATGCAAAGCACCTCACTGTAAACTATGTACATATATCTCTCCTGAGACATGTGTCAGTCACAATGGAAAAACATTTACAATCCATAACTTGTATACCTGTTCTTCTAGCAATGTAGTATAGATGTTACAATGCAGAAAATGTGAGGAAGGCTGCTATATTGGTGAAACCGGACAGGAACTCAAAACAAGAATGAATCACCACAGATTCACAGTTACCATAAAAATGAAAATCACCAGTAGGGGAACATTTATCTAGACCAGATCACTCCACCAGTGATTTTACTGTCAGAGTTTTAAAAGGGAACTTCAAAAACAGTCAGGATTGGAAAACATTTGAAATAAAAATGATACAATATTTTGACACTAAAGACAAAGGACTTAATAAAGATGTTGGTTTTTTAATACACTACCAGTAATTATGCTTAAAGCAGTGCTTTTGAGTTTCTTTTTAAACTCTCACATCAGCACCCTCTGGCTGTTTTAACAGGTACCTTCTTAAGACAATGGTATGTATTTTCTTTGTGCCTTGACTTTTTAGAAATGTTACTTAATGGTCCAGAGTAAGAGTAAAATTAGGCAGCCTTTTCATCTTACAAGTTGTTCTCTCCAACAGACACACTCCAGTGAAAATTAGTCTTCCTGTTTGTAAGAGGTGCAAATTGACTGCAATGCTTTGATCTGTAACCTGCTAGTCGAAGCTTTGACTCCACATCCAACCTTTATATATCTGTCACACTGCTCAGCTGTTTTTTCACTTTTAACCTGAGGAAGAGAGTTTCACCTCTTGAAAGCTAATCTTAAAAATAACTGTGTTCATCCAATAAAAAGTATCACCTGCAACATATTTGTTGTATTTTTTCTCTACATTATATATAGTTCTAAAATTAGAGGAAACTAACAGATATGTAAATGTTGGCAACATGTTTGACAAGCTATAACTCTGTCCCATTTAAGGCTAGGAATCTGAAACTATGTGCATGTACAAATCCAGTGATAACCTGTATACCAGATAATTGTTTAATGAATACTATTAAAAGTATACTAAAATGACAGAAATCCAAATTTTGGCAAAATATTTGGCTACCTATAACTCAGCTCCCATGCAAGCTTAAGACTTTAAAGCATGGTGCATATATGCATTCTACATGCTTCTTTAAATCCAGATATTGTGAAGAAATTTGCAGAAAATGTTTTTAAATTATCATAAAATAACTGAAAATTAAATTTTTATTAAATGTTTGGCCACCCATAACTCCTCTTCCTTTCAATCTACAGCTTTGAAATTTGGTGCAGTCTTGTAAGCCATGAGGTACCATTTACATTCTAAATGTGATGTTATTTAGACATGCACTTTTAAAACTACAGTGAAATAACTAAAATTAAAAAATGTGTGAAATTCGGTGGAATTAGAATGGTCATTCTGTGGGCATTCCATGGGTGGAATTTTATATTCTGCATAGCTCTACCACAAAGGAATGCTTGGCAGAAGATACCAGGAGAAAGGACTGCTGTGTGACTGAACTTCTCTGCTGGGACTAAAGTAGAAGAACTTTTGTATTTGGACCTTTAATTTAGGGTAAAAAAACTAACATACAAAACAAAACAGAAAAAAAAGTGTGTGTTTGGGTTAACTGAACTGAATGGGTAACTGAAAAGTCATCTAGGTGTAAATCTCAGGTGACTGAAAGGACTTAATTGCTGTGAGGTTTAAATTACTTGTAGAAAGATCTGGTAAGTAGGGGGAATGGCTTAGCTAGAAGGAAGCTACATTTAAAGACTGCCTTAGAAAGATTCTGCTAATAGTTTGGCAGAAGATACCAGGAGAAAGGACTACTGTGTGACTGAACTTATCTGCTGGGACTATATTGCCCTCCTTCCCTCCCCTTCACCCCCCTACCCAAAGCTAGTTCTATTTTTATAGGCACAGGATTTGACTGACAACAGGAACTTCCTGTTTAGGGGCAGGAAGTGAGTGATCACAGAACCACCAAGGACCCACCATCCTAGAAGGGCAAGAGTAGCTCTCCGGCCCCCTCTAG
Source organism: Neoceratodus forsteri (assembly GCA_016271365.2). Lineage (NCBI taxonomy): Eukaryota > Metazoa > Chordata > Ceratodontiformes > Ceratodontidae > Neoceratodus > Neoceratodus forsteri. The sequence goes on along the minus strand of CM028129.1, from coordinate 15,937,481 downwards.
CTGCTGGAGGTCTGCCTCTGAACAAGTAAGTGATCTACTGAGAAATATAGGATATTCTTGTCTCAGAACAGGACAATCAGGAGCTTAAAGGGCACACAGGCAGAAAGTAAGGAGAGAGAGAAAAAAACAGAGGAAAGAGTAAGGATTGCAAACAGTTAAGGGGCCAGAAATAAGACATGATTGAGTGGTGCAGTGCAGTGGCTGTGGAGCAGCAGTCTTCCGGGAGATGTTCTGGAGGATGCGGTGTTGTCCCATCTGCAGGCACCTCTCTGGGCTGAGGGAGGAGGTTGCTCATCTCCAGGCTGAGTTGGCCAGGATTTGTGGGACCTCCTCTTCCATCCAGGGACCACCAGGGCCACTGCCGTTGCCTCAGAGGTTGCCAAGAAAGAGGAGCGGTTGGACCACAGTGGGCTCAGGGAGGGTGAGGGTGGTGGAACAGAGGCACATCCCTCCAGTTGTACCTCTCCACAATTCCTATGCCATTCTGGCAAAGTGTGGTTCCTCTATGGAGGCACCCACAGTGGAGACCAAGGAGGATGCTGGGAACCTCCACAAAGGAGACCCACAGGAGGGTGACAGGGGACCCTGCAGGGGAAGGAAACAACTCCTGGTGGGGGACTCCATTGTTAGGAAGGTAGAACTGGGCAAGGAAGGGGAGAGAGAGGTAAGGTGCCTGCCTGGTGCCATGGCTTGGAGGGACAGGGAGCGAATCCTCAGGATTGCTGGAGTAGCTGCACAGGGGAGGGAGCTGGATGTCATTGTCCACCTAGGGACAAATCAACTGGCTAAGAAAGGGATTAGAGAAGTGCAGGAAGAGTTTGTGGACTTGGGGAAGGGCCTTAGTCAAGTAGCACGCACGGTAACCTTCTCGGAGGTGCTACCCATCTATGGCATAGCAGAGGCTAGGGTGTTCCATACCATGAGTTCAATCCATGGTTGAAAACTGATTGTGGAGCTCAGGATTTGGCTTCATTGGGGACTGGGGTCCACCTGGAGTGATGCAAGCCTATACTGGCATGATGGGCTGCATCTGTCCGGGAGAGGAACCAGGATCCTAGGTGATAGGTTTAAATGCTTCATTGGCAAGCTTTTAAACTAGCCAAGGGGAGGCACTGGAAAGAGCAGGAAAATCCTAGCCTCCCCGCAAAAATCATGGTAGTAAGTGTGGCAAACACCAACATGGAGGTGTCGATAGGGAGAAGGGCAGGGGTAAATGGAGAAAGTGACAAAGGCAAGAAGGACAGGGATGGGGCAAAAGGGGGTAAGAACATCAGGAAATGGAGGGTAATGAGTACCAACGCCCGTAGTCTGGGCAACAAGCTCCCTGAACTGGTGGCCTTAATGGAAGAGGGATGCCTGGATATCGTAGCAGTCACAGAAACATGGTACACAGAGAACCATGACTGGGATGTTAACATACCAGGGTACATAACTTACAGGAGAGACAGGCAGGGGAGAAGAGGGGGAGGAGTAGCTCTCTATGTAAAGGAAGGGATAAAAGCAACTGAACAAAAGAGTAAACAGGGAGGAGAGGAGGCACTGTGGGTCACCTTGGAGACTGGAAGGCACCACAATCCACACAGGGTTGTGTACAGACCCCATGTCAGGGGAAGGAATGGACAAGGATATGATGGAAGGCATTCTTAGAATGGCAGAGAAAGGGAGATACTGTTGATGGGAGACCTGAATATGCGGATGTTAACTGGAGCACATTTGCTGAAGCCACATCCAAGAGCAGGGCCATTCTTGACACCCTACAGGTGGCAGGCATTGAACAGCTAGTTTGGAACCCATTCGTGAGGGAGCAATCTTAGACCTCATACTCTCAACAGGGGCAGTGAGAGGATCTCCAGATCTGAAGTGGGTTGCCATCTGAGGATAAGTGACCATCAGACAGTGTGGTTCACGTTAAGCTCAGCTACAGAGTCAAGCCATACAAAAGTGAGGGTACTGGACTTAGGAGGGCTGACTTGGCAAGATGGGAGAGTGCCTCAGAAAAGCACTAGCAAACAGGCTAGAAGGAGGTGTGGAGCAACAATGGGGAATTATCAAAACTGCCATCACCAGAGGCAACAAGCCTTTGTGTGAAGCAAATAAACAAATCAAATTGAAAGAAAAAGTCACTATGGTTCTCAAGAGAGGTGGCTGTGAAAGTCAGGAAGAAAAAGATAGCATTCCAGAAGTATAAGGAAACACAGAAGGAGCAGGACAGAGAGCTGTACCAGTTAAGGCAGAAAGAAGCAGGGAGGGAAGTCAGAATAGCAAAGGCCCAAACTGAGGAAAAGATAGCCAACTCAGTTAAGTAGGGGATAAAACCTTTTATAGGTACATCAGCGATAGAAAGACAAAGGGAGGGATAGTGAGGCTGAATAGAATGAAGCGTGGGTGGGCAGAGGGGACAGTGAAAAGCAGGAATACTGAACGAATATTTCAGCTCAGTATTCACAAAGAGGAGGGACGTGCCTAATCCAATTAACAGAAGTACTCTTGATAGGGGGTCGATCCCAGTCCTTTCACAGAAGAAAGGGTTCTGCAAGAACCCTAAAACTGAAGGTGGACAAAGCAATGGGTCCTGATGGAATTCACCCCAGAATTCTAAAAAGAATTAAGGAAGGAACTAGGAAACCACTGGCTACTCTTTTAATAAATCATGGAGGATGGTGTGGTACCCAAGGACTGGAGGAAGGCGGATGTGATTCCCTTCACAAATGTGGAGCGAAGACAGAGGCAGGAAACTACAGACCTGTCAGTCTGACCTCTGTGGTAAGGAAAGTGATGGAGTCACTTCTGAAGGAAAGAATAGTTGAGTACCTAGAGGTCAGTGGAGCACAGGATCCAAGGCAGCATGGGTTCACAGTGGGAAGGTCATGTCAGATGAATCTAATAGATTTCTTTGACTGGGTGACCAAAGTAGTAGACCAGGGAGGGGCTGTGGACATGGCCTACCTAGACTTTAGCAAGGCATTTGACACAGTCCCACACAAAAGATTATTAGTCAAATTAACCAGCCTGGAGTGGGTCCCAGGGTGGTAGCCTAACAAAACATTGGCTGGACAACAGGACACAGAAGGTAATTATAAATGGAGTCCACTCTGAAAAAGAGCGGTTACTAGTGGGGTACCGCAGGGTTCAGTATTGGTCCAGTCCTTTTAATGTTCATCAGTGACATTGCAGAGGGACTGGAAGGAAAAGTATGCCTTTTTGCAGATGACACAAAGATCTGCAACAGGGTTGATACACAAGGCGGCGTGGAAAGGATGAAAAGGGACTTGGCAAGGTTGGAGAAATGGTCAGACGTATGGCAGCTAGGATTCAATGCAAAAAAGTGCAAAATAATGCACCTGGGAAACAAGAACCCAGGAAGAATACACAATGGGTGGGAGGTAGTAACAACAACAAAACAGGAAAGGGACAGGGGGTAATCATATCAGATGACCTTAAGGTTAGCAAGCAATGTGAGAAGGCAGTAGGGAGGGCTGGGGGTATACTGGGATGTATAGGAGAGGCATCAGCAGCAGAAAACAGGAAGTTGTTATCCTCTGTACAGACAGTTGGTGAGACCCCATCTGGAATACTGTGTCCATTCTGGAGACCCCATCTCATAAGGACATAGACAGGATAGAGGCAGTCCAGAGGAGGGCAACTAAAATGGTGCAGGGTCTGCAAGAGAAGCCATATGAGGGAGAGACTAAAGGAAGCTTAATATGTATACCCTTGAGGAAAGAAGGGATAGGGGGACATGATAGAAACTTCAAGTACCTCAAAGGAATCAACAAAATCCAAGAGGGTAGCATCTTTCAGAAAAGAGACTTGCAAGAACAAGGGGACACAATTTAAAGATAGAAGGAGGGCAGTTCAGGGCAATGTGAGAAGTATTATTTCACAGAGAGGTGTAGTGGATGCATGGAACAGCCTTCCTGAGGAAGTTGTGGGGTCTAAAACTGTGGGAGATTTCAAGAATGCATGGGATAGACATAAGGCAATTCTTGTGGGGGGCAGGAAGATTTAGGCTGTTGGTTAACTAGGATCTGCGGCCTATCCTGTAGGTAGGGAAATGGGCAGACTAGATGGGCCTAGCGGTCCTTATCTGCCGTCAAAGTCTATGTTTCTATGTTATGTTAAACTGGATGAAATCTAGAGGCACTTAAGTTGTTTACTTGGAGTTTGCTGCAGAAAAGAAAAAGGCCCCTATTCCAACCTCCATTCTTTATCCTGGGGCTAGATATTCAGACTGCACCAGACAATGGTGCAAGGAGAGGTACAGCATCATCATCAACATCATCATCATAATTTATTTATAAAAGGTGCCTTTCTTCAACCAAGGCGCCTGTACATACCATAAATAATACAGACATACAAACATAATTTCTAATTTAAATAAAATCGTATATACAGATTTCAGTATAAGTTAATACTCACTAAAATCACCATATGCAGACTCAAACAGGTAAGTCTTAAGTGCAGTTTTAAACTCCTGGATGGTCAAGCAATTTCATATCCGACGAGGTAGAGAATTCCACAGAGTTGGGGCCAAAAAACTAAATGATCGGGCCCCAGATGTCTTTAAATAGACCCTGGAAATCTCTAGCAATCTCTCATCAGCAGATCTGAGAGGACAGAGGGAGCAGTAGGGATAAAGGAGACCTTGCAAGTAGCTAGGTCCCTGGTCGTGTAGGGCTTTATAGGTCAGTAAGCCGACCTTGAAGGTGATCCTCCACTGCAGTGGAAGCCAGTGCAGTCTGCAGAGCACAGGCATTATATGGCTGGTTCTAGCTGTACCAGTCAATAGCTTGGCTGTTTCATTCTGCACTAGCAGAAGGTGGCAGAGGTCAACCACTGGTAGTCCTAGGTTTAGAGCATTGTAATAGTCAAGGTGAGAGGTGATGAAGGCATGGACCAATGTTGGAAGATCTTCGGGATGAACCAAGTGTTTCACCTGGGTGATATTCCTCAGATGGTAAAAATAAATTTTGATGACAGCTGACTCCTGTGACTTAAGGGTCAGACCATTGTCAATAATAATGCCCAGGTTATGCACCCCGGTCTGAGGTAGTTAGCATCACACCCCCAAGATATAGTACTTAGGGTGATCCTGCTGACAAACCCACCTCCCGAATATCAGGGTCCACCACCAGCACCTCAGTTTTAGCTGGGTTCAACCGCAGCCAGCTTGCGCTCTTCCAGTCCTGGATCTCGGTGAGACAGTTGTTAAATACTGAGAGAAACACATCTTGGACAGGTGCAATGGACATGTATAGCTGAGTATCATCTGCATAGCAGTGAAAACTCAGACCATATCCCCTAATAATCTCTCCTAACGGCAGCATATACACTGCGAACAACATGGTTGACAAAATGGAGCCCTGCGGTACCCCATAGGAGAGAGGGAGGGGGCCGAGGAATAAATTCCTAACACCAATCTCTGAGTCCTACCCTCGAGAAAAGATCGAAACCATGAGAAGACTATACCAGACAGGCCCCAGATGAGCCACAGGCACTCCAATAATGTCATATGATACACAGTGTTAAATGCTGCAGAGAGATCAAGGAGGACTAAGATGGAATGCATCTTCTGATGTCTCGCTATTAGATCATTTAGCACTCCGACAAGGGTCATCTCGGTACTATGTCGCTTTCTAAATCCTGACTGGAGAGAATCATAGACATTGTGGCTGGTCAAATGATCATTCAGCTGCAACATAACCACCTTCTCAATAACCTTACCTACAAAGGGCAGGTTAGAGACAGGTCTGTAGTTTGCCAATCAGTCGGGGTCAAGGTAGGGCTTTTTAAGAAGAGGCTGAACAACAGTCTCCTTCAGGGGGTCTGGAGAGATCCCCCTCTCCAATGACCTCCAGACTATCTCGGCTAGGACTGGGCTGATCACATCAACGCATCCTACCAGGAGGCATGTAGGGCATGGGTCCAAACTACAACTGGTTGGTTGAAACGTCTGGATGATCATCACTATGTCAGTGACTGCAGGCTGACTAAAGTCAGACCAGGTAAACTGAGGGCCCGACATCTCCTGCCAACCATCACAAATTCCATTAGAGCGAGCCAGGCAAATATAGGACCTGATTGTGGTAACCTTATCTGCAAAGAATCGAGCAAACTCGTTGCACCGTTCATACGACAAGGCTCCTCCAGACTGAAGACAGGATGGATTGCACAATCTGTCCACAGTCTGGAAGAGCTGATCTGGTCAGTTCTGTGCAGTCGCAATCTCCCTGGCAGGAATTCTGCCTTCTTATGGGTGATTGCTGATTGATAGGCAGCATAATGGTCTATCAGTCTAAGTTTGTCATCATCTAAGCCTGATTTTCGCCATCTCCACTCTAGCTTTTGCCCCACTTTCCTTAGCTCCTTCAAGGACTCATCAAACCACGGAGACCTTGGGCTGAGGGTAAGGGGGCAAACATGAACAGGTGCTATGAAATTCAGGGCCTCCACCACAGCCTTATTATAGGCAAGTACTAGATCTCTTGGATCCATGCATTCCCTTGGTACACCTGATAGGTCCAGCACCCTCATTATGCCATCTGGGGTAACACCCCTTAAAGGACAGTACTGGACCATCTTCATAGAGGCAGGTCTATTTGGGGGGCATGAAACTGAACCTGATGATATGATGGTCAGATCACCCAACTGGTTCCACCACCAAATTGGATATCTCCATCCCCAGGAGGAACACCAAGTCCAATGAGTGCCCTCTAATATGGGTTGATGAGGTAATAACCTGTGTAAGGCCCATCAAATTCATTAACTGGAGGAAGTTTTGACCAAACTGAGAGAGTTCATCGTCGACCCAGGCATTGAAATCCCCTAGGATCAGCCATCTGGGAGAATCCAATGCCAGGTCGACAATGATATCTTCAACTTCCTGCAGGAAAACTTTCCCATCTCCTGGTGGATGGTAGATGAGAAGAATCCTGCACCCTACACCCTCATCCAGGATACACTCAAAGGAGTTGGTGGTCCTCACTGGAACTTCCACCAAATTCAGTTCTGAGCTAAAACAGATGGCAACACCCCCACCTCTATGAATCTTCCTCAGGCAGTGTATCACTGAGTACCCAGCTGGAACTGTTGAAGCCAAAACTGGGCCAGCATTTTTCATCCAGCCAGGTCTCGGTGATGCAAGTCAGATCAGATGATCCAACAAGATCTGCTATTACAGCAGTCTTGTTCTTAATAGACCTGGCATTGTATAACACTACCCTAGAAGGATGAGTGACCAAGGAAGACCGCAATACTTGCCTGCCAATGGCAGAGCCCTTGAGTATGGGAATCAGGCAGAGAGAACCCCTTTCCTGAACCCATTTCACCTCGGGCATCTCCTTGTCCCCACTACCCCTATCTGCCCACTCTTTTCCTTTCCCCAACTAGTCCCAGCCCCCACCCCCTCCTTCTCCTCACTATCCCCAGAGCCCTAATACACCTATATACCTCTAGGGGCAGCGAGGGACAGACAAAGGGGTGGATGTTCCTGAGTCTGGAAGGGGAATATTGCCTGACCATCCCTGCACCTTCCCAACACATATTCTTAAATAATTACCCAAATAAAACAAAATCAAACCAACAAATACCAAATTAAACAGATTCCCACAATCACCCCCCAACAAAATAAACAAAACCACCCACACCACAAATTCACTAAAACAACAAAATGTAAACACTATAAAAACTTCCACAGTGCTCTGATATTACCATCAGAGCACACAATCTGAAGTAAACGGGATTAGTCTAAGTGGTCCATATAAGTCAGAGGAAAGAGGTAATATAGCAAACACTGAAGGTCACAGTTTAGAACTTCAGCTCACAAATAACAAAACAGCATAAGCAAACTTAAGCTGTTAAACAGAGACAATAAAATTTGAGTACTTATGTGCACCCCCTCTCGCTGGGTGTATTAAACTTATAAAGTAATGTCAAATAATGTATAATTTTAAATGAAGTAAATGAGGTAAATGGGGCCCCAGATTCTCTCACTGCCTGGGGACACCCAAAAGGACACAGCACTTTCACTGCCCAACAGTAAACAAAAAACAAACAAACAAACAAACAAAATTAAAGGTTTGACTGTTAAGCTACTGACTTTTTGTCTCATCATGGTTCCGTGAAATGGGGATCTCCTGGTAATTCCAATAAAGGTTGAAATCTTGCTTGTCAGTGAGGAGTAGAGGACCCTGCCTGTGGGGACCACTGACAGAGATGTTTTCCCTACAACCTTGGCAACCCGCCTAGGCCAACCCACAGGCAGGCAGGCCAAATCCGGGGCCTTGGAGAATAGAACACCTGTTGGCTGGCTCCCCAACCTCTTCATGCCCCTTCCTCCCAAGCAAGGCAAATTCTAGCAGGCAGCCACCCACAACTGCAAGGCCTCAATAAAACAGAGACCAGTTCACTCCAAGCCGGGCCCAATATCCCCTTCAGATAAGAACCACCTCCAAAATGAAGGATCCAGATTATAAAGGCAGACACAAACAATCACACAGCCAAGTTCAATATTGAATTCTGCAAACAGATCTATAAACTCCTCTGCCTGTTAACTCCACACTCAACCTTTGTGCTCATTTCAAGAGCTAGATCCTTCACGAATCCTGGTTGTCACATGACCAAGTTCTCAGACCAGGACACAAAACCCTTCTTTCTCCCCGGTACTCACTTTCTCTTCCTTCGTGTTACTGCCATCTTCTTCTTCTGCCACTAACTCCCAGCTACCACAGATCAAAATGGGGAGATAAATTTAAAAAGAACTTAGTAAACTCACTACTTGCAGTCGGAGTGTCAACAGAGCTTGGCCAAACAGCTCCAGTGTACACTACGTGGCCAGTTGGCAGTGACCCAGAAAATGCTCCAAAGCAGGTTAAGCTATATCACTAAAAGACCCGAACTAGTCTAAATAAAATAGTTTAGCTAGTAATAATAAATGCTGTTGAAAATACTTTAAAATAAGAAAGGAAACAAGGTATTCAGAATCACTAAACAGAGCAGTTTACAGCATGCCCCAGCACAACTGAGATGCATCGGGGCCAGACAGGGGGATATTCAAAGGTGATGTGCCATGATGCATCATCTTTGAATATAGCACAGAATGTGCACAGTGCACATACAATGCCTCAGCACATTCCCCAGACACAGAGGACTGGGAATGCTTCAGTACAACTGTAGTTGTGCTGGACGTGTTGTTGAGATATTCAGACCTAGGCATGCAAATGGGGCCATAATGTATGCAAGGTGCAAATGGGGTCATTTGCATGTCATTATAGCCCCATAAGCTGAGCAGGGCAGCCTGGCAAAATGCACCTGGCACCCTGCCCAGCATGTGGTAGGGTCAGAGGGGGTCCTGGGGCAACTCTCTGTAATGTAGCTGCAAAAGTGGGTCATTGAGAATAAAAGATGATGCCCTGGCAGTGTAGTGGCAACCCCCCTCCCTCCCATTAGCCCATCATGGGTATCATTAAATAAAATAAAATGCCCAGGTAGTCTAGTGGTAACCCCACTCCATCCCATAGCTATGATTACTGGGTGTACTAAATGTACAACAGCCTTGGTGATCTAGTGGTACTCCCCACCCCTCCCAAAGACCTGATCACCATATAAGTACATAATACCCCTTCCCTGGTAGTCTTGCTGTCTCCCCAACCTACCTAATGCACCAATCACCAGTACTCCATACTGAACCATATCCCTGGTGGCCCAATGGCAACCCCACCCACACAAGACCCCTGCCCACCCAGCTCTCCACCATTGTCATTAAGCAGCTGCAACCCAACCGCATACCACCCCAGCGGCTCACCAAATTACAGCATAAAATATGAGCTGTAAGCCCATTGGTCCACACTGTGGACCAATGGGCTGGCAGGGCATACAGTACTAGACAGTTGAAAATGTGTGAATGAAGTTAGGGAGGCAGTATAGTGCAGTGGTTTAAGGCTCTGAACTGCAAATCTGAAGACCTGGGTTTGAATACTGTGACCCACACTTGCATACTGTGTGACCCTGAACAAGTCACTTAACTTCTCTGTTCTCCCAGGTCACAACTGTAAACAAGCTTTCAGCTTAGTGTGCTATTCCTGGTTAAACAATTGGCAATTGGAAGTTCATTCACATATTTTTAACTGTTCAGTATAGTATGCCCTGCAAGCCCATTGGTCCACAGCACCTTACCTTTTATTACACCCAGTGATCATGGTAACAGAAGGGGGAGGTTACCACTAGACTACCAGGGCATTTTATTTTGTTTAATACTACTTATGATTGGGCTAACAGGTGGGAGGGGGTACCACTGGACTACCAGGGACCATATGGGTGCTTGTGGACGGGTGGTCACCCATGACTGGCAGTTGCTGTGTTGCACCCTACAATACAGCAGCCCACTTGTGGGTGGCCAGCAATTGAGCCTATTTTTTCTGGCTCACCTTTGTGCCTTGGTATGCGGCGCATTTAGGGGTTGTGCCAGCAGATGCGCTGCCCGTCCTGGGCTGAATATTGGGATGTGCCATATATGCATGGGCACACCCCCTTCAGATGCGCTGCATCAATCAATCAATTAATAAAAATCTTTATTGTGCCAGGTGGCACATCATTAAGACAAGCTCATTTACAAGATGGATATGTGGCAAAACAATTGCCAACAGGGTTAAGACATCACATGGTGAGTGAATGTACATAACAATTACATAGTAATAATAACAACATAATAACATATAGCCCCTCCACATTGGGACTTGTGCTGCGCATGTCCCCCTTGGGAAAAATTGCACTGGGCGCATTGCAGGGGTTGCACTGGAGTAACTCAGTTGCACCAGGAGCAACCCCTTTGAATATCTAGCCCTGGGAGTTTTACATGCTGGCACCGAGGATGAAGGGAGTGAACAGGTATTGTCTGACTATAAAAAAATGATACAGCAGATTTTCCTGTGCCAGTGGTGTTCACATCTGTTTAGAAACATAGAAACACAGAATTTGTTGTCAGAACAGGAATGTTTAGCCCACCCAGTCTGCCAAGTTGTTCCCTGTTTAATCTACCTCTGCAGACCCTAACTGGTCGCCAGTAACCCTCCCTCCACCGTCTCCATTTACTTATATATCTCTATGTCTATCCCACATATGCTTGAAGCCTCCTACTGTTTTGCCTTCTCCACTTTTGCTGATAGCCTGTTCTAAGTGCCTACCACCTTTTCTGTGAAGTAGTACTTCCTTACTTGCATCTTAAACTCACCTCCCCCACCTTCATTACATGCCCCTGGCCCTTTGTGCTCTTGCTGCACTTCTGAGCCCTATTCACCTCTGTGAGGTACTTGTAGATCTGTTTCATGTCCCTTCCCACTTTTCTCTCTCTCACAGGGTGTTCATATTGTTTGCTGGGTTCAGCCAATAGTGTTTCTCAGAAAGCATACAGTGGTAGGTGTAAAAGTCACCTTGGAGGGAAAATCTATGGAGTTTGTTCCTTTTTGTATTGACAGTCAAGGGAAAGAAGTGCAGATGAGATGATAGAGATTTACAATGACTCTGTAGTCTACAGAATGTAGTAGGACATGAGAGACCGACTGCTTCTTCATGTGTTCATTCAAGCAGCATGTGAAGCAACAGTATATTGGAAGTTAGAACTTAGGTCTTAGATTTTCAAGGATGTTATTGGTATATGTACCATAAGTGAGTGAGGATTCACCCACTTTCCCTGGTACAGAAACACAATACTGTGCTTTATAACATTGCACGCTAGTGTACTGAGGATGAGTGGGGAATACTGCATTATTCAGTAGTCTATAAGATTCAAACATCATGAGGAATTCTAGAAGAATGGTACAAGCTGCTGCCAAAGGTGACTTGCACCAAACTCAGTTGCAGCAAGGACCCTGCACCCAATTCTAGAAGGGTCAGGGTCCCCGTGGCTAAGTCTTATGACTTGCGACATCTAGCCAGGTATGCTGAACAGAGGGCATACCTGGTGAGATTGTTGCAAGCCACAACCACTGTCTAGCATGGCACAAGTGCCCCCACATGCCCAATCCCCCAGAAAGAGCTGGAAAGCCCCACAGGACTAAAGAACCCCCCACTGTAGGTGCCCTAAGGATCCCCCACCCCATATCCCAGCCCACACCTGAAGTCTGCCTCATGCTGTATAAGTGGTTCAGTAGGGATATGTATTGCTATGGTAATCTAGTGACTCCCCACGCCCCCACCCAGCAATGCCATACCACCTCACTCACACCCGACACCCATCCCCAGTTGGCGACTGGCACATTTTCCTGTGCCAGTGGTGTTCACATCTGTTTAGAAACATAGAAACACATGCATTCGATCAGTGGCACCATCAACAGTGGGTTATCCCATTTATTCCAATTTTTGAGTGAGAAGGAGATCTTGCCATTTGAGATACTCAAAAATACTTATGGCCTTAGAGGCTCAGACTTCTTTAGATATCTCCAGGTATGGAATCACATACTGAGACATCGGACACTAACCGCCAAACTCCCTACTCCTACCCCACCCTTACTAAAAATCTTTATCGACTCCATAAAAGGGAAACAAGGCGGACACCTGATAGGAAATATATATAAAGTTCTGAGAGACCTGGAGGGGCAATTCAACTAAGTCCATCTTGGATAAATGGAATCAGGACTTAGCTTCTGAGGTTCAGTGGACAGACTGGACTTCAGCCACTGTGCCAGCCAACAAGGTAACCTCCTCCATTTTTTGGCAGAAATTTTCTTGGAAAGTCCGATCTAGATATTTTCACACCCCAGAAGTTTTAGCAAAATTTCTTCCTGCAGAGTATGGCCACTGCTGGAGACACTGTGGATGTACAGTAGCTGGGCTGGGTCATATTTTCTGGAACTGTTCTTACTTAATGCCTTTTTGGTGTGGACTTCAGTCAGAATTATCTGACTCTTTAGGGGAGTCAATAGAATTGATAGGAGAAAGTGTTTTATTTTCAATATATCTGGACCATTTCCCTCGGTGGGACAGAACCATGGTACCTATATTTCTTATAGCGGCCAAGAAGGCCATTACCAGAAGGTGGATGTCTCCACAGCCTCCCACTATCCAAGACTGGAGATCTATAACGATGGAAATTTATCAAAGGGAAAGCCTCACAGCCAAAATTCAGGATTGTTCACAGATATTTAGACATCATTGGCAGGGATGGATATTATATTACTCAAGCATTGAACCGTCCTTTGTACCCTAAAGGAAAATATGATGGTGTTTTTACCCTCTCCTTTCCCCCTCCCCACCCTTTCCTTCATTCCCCTCCCCTTCTGGGGGGTGTTTCTTTCCTTCTTTCTCTTTTCTATCTCTCTTACTTACTGGGGCTTGATGTTCTGGGTGAAGTGGATATAGTCAGAAAGCATGAATATTTGTCCTGGACATTTTTTCTTTTAAAGATGAAACCTGTGCCTAGAGAATACTTAATGACAAAATATTATTTGAATCTAAATCTGTATTGCACATGTGTATGATATAATATAATAAATATAAATTAAAAAAAAACTTCCTTTTATCATCTTAGGAATATCACCAGGGTTAGGCATTTGGTTCCGTCTGCCGACCTTCCTACCTTGGTCCACGCCTTTGTATCCTTGCACTTGGATTACTGCAACTCCCTTTATCTATGGCTTTCTGGGGTTGAAATCCATCACTTGCAGCTGGTGCAGAATGCAGCAGCCCAGCTTTGTGAGTTCTACTCAATCCTGCCATAACTTGATGCTCTTGCTTGAACCACTGGCTGCCAACTCTTGAGTGGCGGATCACGTTTAAAGTCGGTTTACTGACTTTTAAAGCCCTACATGGACAGGGCCTGGAGTATCTGAAAGAGCTTCTGGTTCCTTACTACTCTGGTCGATCACTCCGCTTGGCTGATGAGGGATTGTTAGAGATTCCAAGGGTGAATCTGAAATCATCTGGTACAAGAGCTTTTGCCTATGCAGCTCCCACCCTTTGGAATTCTCTACCCATCGGTTATGGGAGTGCACAGCTGTGGAGGAATTTAAGAAGGGCTTAAAAACTTTCTGTGCCAAAAAGCTTTTTGGGATAATTGAAGTATTTATTATTGATTGTTTATGATTTTCAGTTGTATTGTCTTGTTATTAGATTTTATATTAATTGTTTTTAAATTGTTAGGCACATTGACAATGGAAAGGTGCCATAAAAATAAAATTATTATTATTATTCAGTGACAAATGGGCCTTGATGAATAAAATAAAATAAATGATAAAGAGGACCAGTCCCAGTACTGATCCCTATGGTACCCCACTAGTAACCCCCCTTTCTTCAGAGTGGACTCCGTTTATTATTACCTGTTCCTGTCAAATCTGTCTGTCACCCGCTGAGCCACATTCTGCCTCCCTCCTCCAGGATTTTCCCACCATTCCCCTCCACATCCACTCACTATAAACTGCTGTTTCTACTCCAGTTATAGGTAATGTACTAATGTTGCCTACCACAATTGTACCACTGTAATAACTAATTTATATATTGTAAATAACTGATGTTATGTTATCAAATTCTTGCTTCATTTTCGACCTTTGTAACCTGTATCCACAGTTTTGCTTTTGTTCTATTCTCTGTTTGCCTTCTCATGTTTCTTTTCTGTTTGTATTGTTATCTGTGCCATTTCTGAACATGGCCTGGGTCATGCCTGAAAACAGTCCCTGGGATCAGCACACCCGCCCGGTTATCAAAGTCATAAATAAATAAAATAAATAAATAAATAAATTGATGATAGCTAGTGCAAATAACTACTACACAAAGCATGTATACTGATTTTCTTCTTCCTTCCTTCCTTCTGTACTTGCCTGACCTGCATGTCTGCACATAAGCAGCAAAATCTGATCATGGTCTACTGTGAAACTGAATTGGATCTGAGACACTCATTATTAAAATGTACTATGCACTTAATTAAACAGTACTGTGTACTTACTACTGCTGTTAGTAATTTCCCCCTCTGAACATGAAATGCAATCGAAGCAGCAGATTGGCTGTCCCTGCTGACTGGCTTTCCTGTATCCTGAAAAACAACTTTCACTGCACACTGAACGGGGCACCTGGAAGAATGCAAATTATTCATTCAGAGATCAAGAAGGCAAAGTATCCTTTGTGAGATGCAAATTATGACAACACTGAACTTTAGAAAAGGGATGTCCCAAGGACAAATAAAAAATGAAAAATTTTGAGGGGTTTCAAGGACTATGTCTAGATGCTATTTTCTGTTGTGTACTCATTTGGGTATATATACTTATTCGGGTATAAAAGCAAATCACCCCTACATCCAATTTTTTTAATTATATCCAGTTTGCAAAGTTCTGATATCAATATTCCTGGCCACAACTGGTCAGACTGAGTTACCAGGTCTATCACTTATATCTAGGTCTTGCATTTTGTATCTACAATTGTATAGAAAGTACCACAAAACAGCTCACACCACTGCAAGTATGCCCAGCCTTTGAAAATGTATCTCCAAGAGGCAGAATGCTGTCAGAACATACCCAGGCAGTTCCTGACATTGACATAAATAGGTTACCCAGACAGTTCCTGGCATTGACGTAGTTAGGGTATCTAGACAGGTCCTGACATTGAAATAGCTAGTGCACTTAGGGAGTTCCTATCATTGATATAATTAGGGTACCCAGGCAGTTCCTGACATTGACATAATTAGGGTATGCAGGCAGTTCCTGACACTGTCATAACTAGGGTACCCAGAAAGTTCCTGACATTGACATAATTAGGGTTCCCAGACAGTTCCTGACATTGACATGACTAGGGTATCCAGGTAATTCCTGACATTGACAGAACTAGGGTGCCCAGGCAGTTCTTGACATTGACAGAACTAAGGTACCTAGGCAGTTCCTGACATTGACATGACTAGGGTACAAAGGTAATTCCTGACACTGCGTAACTAGTGTATTCAGTCAATTCCTGACATTGCTTTAACTAGGGTACCCAGGCATTTCCTGACAATAACATGACCAGGGTACTCAGACATTTCCTGCGTAACACCCTATTTGGGCGAGTATTATTGAGCGACTCAATAGGAGTGACTCAATAATACCACTTGTCTTTAGGGTGACCATTCTAACAGAGCGAAGGATCCTGTATAGTGAGTGTAGCAGTGAACTACACTTGCTATGACAGGAATGACAGGACATAGGCAGATGTGTGTGGCTGAACCCTGCTGAACTGGCCTTTTGGCATAGTGGCTAGCCATCACCTACAGAGCCAGGGACCAGGGTTCGGGCACCCCCAGAGTTGATTATATTATTTTTGGGGGGTACTGGGGGGTATAGCAGTTCCTGACATTGACATGACTAGGGTACCCAGACAGTTCCTGACATTGATATAACTAGGGTATGCAGGTAGTTCCTGACATTGACAGAACTAGGGTACCCCAGCAGTTCCTGACATTGACAGAGGTAGAATACCCAAGCATTTCTTGACAGTGACATAACTAAGGCACTCAGGCAGTTCCTGACATTGACATAACTAGCGTACCCAGGGTCATTTGTCATTTTCAGATGCTTAGATGCAGATGCTCTGGCATACTCAACCCATGCCTGTGATTGTCCACTTGCACCTAAGCTGTCTGCACCAGTTTTGAACAGTGTGGGAATCATGTAACACAGTCATGATTTATGGTGATGCACACATCTGTTTTCTGATACACATAGCAATCATGCGGACACAACTGCCTCCAACCTGTCTATACCTAGACACAGGAGAATTTCCAGAATAGGATCGTTGTGGCCCTTACAGTTTTATGCTGTCAAAAAATGAAGATTTTCACAACTACTGCTACATAAAGCAGTGGTCACTGCCAGTGCCTTCATAAAATCATGAGGAATAGCTATCTTAAAAGGTGGTGGGGACCACTGTCCCAGACCGGAGAATAAGGATGCTTTTTTATAGGACGAAAAGATACTGGTAAGACTTTTTATCATAACATGCACTGCTGCTTTAACCTCTCACAGTTACAGCTGCGTCGCATGACATCTTCTCTGTCTACTGGTGTTGTACAAACCTACTTGTTCATGTCTTCAGTACCCCTAAAACATGACCTAGTAAGTAAAAAGTAAGTAAGTAAAAATTTATTTTTTAAGCGCTTTTCAAAGTCAAAGCGCTGTACAAATACACAATTACAATGCATACATATAACATAGAATGACAATAATAATATGATTACAATAAAAACAATAAAATCACTCTCCATATGCCTGTTTAAATAAATAAGTTTTCAATTCTAACTTAAAACTTTCAACGGTCAGGCAGCGTCGTATCCGACGAGGTAGAGAGTTCCACAGGGTAGGGGCAACATAGGAAAAAGCCCGAGCTCCAGAGGTTTTTAAACGAACCCTGGGAACCTCTAGCAATCCCTCGTCAGTGGAGCGGAGTGAGTGAGTGGGACAGTAGGGAACAAGAAGATCTTGAAGATACTGCGGTCCCTGTTCGTGTAGGGCTTTATAGGTCAGTAACCCGACCTTAAAGGTGATCCGCCACTGAACCGACAGCCAGTGTAGTTCACACAGCACAGGTGTAATATGGCTTCTCATAGATGTCCGTGTCAGAAGCCTGGCTGCTGCGTTCTGCACCAGCTGCAAGCGGCGGATATCAACCCCAGGTAGCCCTAGGTACAGGGCATTGCAGTAATCAAGGTGAGAAGTAACAAAGGCATGGACCAATACCGGAAGGTCAGCCGGAGAAACCAGGTGTTTCACCTGAGCGATATTCCTAAGATGATAAAAGGAAGATTTGACAACGGATGACACCTGAAACTTCAGGGTCAAACCATCGTCAATAATAATGCCCAGGTTACGCACCGGTCTGAGGTTGAGAGCTGGGCACCATCGATCCATATGCCCGAAGGAAGCCCAGCCCTACAACCCACCTCAAGGTGACCTGGGTCCACCACCAACACCTCAGTCTTATCCGGGTTTAACCTTAGCCAGCTGGCACTCATCCAATCCTTGATCTCAGATAGACAGCTGTTAAGTATAGAGACTGCATCTTCCTGTCCGGGACTAAAGACAAATACAGCTGGGTATCATCTGCATAGCAGTGGAAGCCCAAGCTGTACTGCCTAATAATGTCTCCCAATGGCAGCATATAGATAGCGAACAACATGGGTGCTAAAATGGAGCCCTGTGGAACCCCACAGGGCAGAGAGAAGGCATCAGAGGAATAAATTCCAGTGATAACCCTCTATCTCCGCCCCATGAGAAAAGATTGAAACCACTGCAGAACTGTACCAGACAGTCCGCAGTAACAGTGCAGGCGTTACAAAAGCACACCATGGTCCACAGTGTCGAATGCTGCAGAGAGATCAAGAAGGACTAAGATAGTACAAGCCTTTCGATCTCTCACTATCAGGAGATCATTTAGAACCTGGACAAGAGCAGTCTCAGTACTATGTCTTTTCCTAAATCCCGATTGGAGAGTATCATATATATTGTGATTTGTAATATGGTCATCCAGTTGCAGTGCAACCACTTTTCAATAACCTTACCCAAAAGGGCAGGTTAGAGACAGGTCTGTAGTTAGCTGGACAGTTCGGGTTTAATGAAGGTTTTTTTAGGAGTGGTCGAAAGACCGCCTCCTTTAGGGGATCAGGAAAGATCCCCTGCTCCAGAGATTTCCAAACAATTTCAGCAATGATCAGACAGATAGTATCTACGCAACTTAATAATAGAGGCGTAGGGCCCGGATCCAAACTACAGCTGGTTGGACGTACAGTCTGGACAATCCTCACAATATCTATAGCTCCAGCCTACCAAAATCAAACCAGGCAACACAGGTGTTTGTTTCCCCTTGCCGATCACTGCAAGCCCTTGAAGAATGAGCCTGGCCGATATCCAACCTAATGTTAGCAATCTTATCAGCGAAAAACCGAGCAAGCTCATCACACTTTATTTGTGAAAAATCTCTTCCAGACTGTAGACAGAGTGGATTGCACAGTCTGTCAACAGTCCAAAAGAGTTGAGCTGGTCGGTTCTGCGCAGCAGCAATCTCCCTGGACAGGAATTCTGCCTTGTTACGGGTTATTGCCGATTGATAGATAACATAATGATCCATCAATCTAAGTTTGTCAGCATCCAGGCAAGATTTCAGCCAGGCCTTCTCTAGTCTTCGCCCTACTCTCCTCAGTTCCTTCAAAGACTCATCAAACCATAGAGTCTTTGGGCACTGGAGTAATTAGGCGAACATGAGCTGGGAGCAATTTGGTCCAAGGCCCTGCTCACTGCCTTATTATAGGCAAGAACAAGGAGGTCTCCTGGACTCGTAAGCTCCCAGCAAAATGCCCTGGAGTAGATCCAGTACCGCTAATAGGCCCTCTGGGTTTACTCCCCTTAAAGGGCGATACTGGACCATCTCCGTAGGGGCAGGCCTATTAGGGGGTGCCCCAAAACTGAATCTTATGGTGTGATGGTCTGTCCACACATTTAGTTCCACCCCCAGATGCATAACATCCAAATCCAGTGTAAACACCAGGTCTAACGAGTGTCCCCCATATGGGTAGCAGAGGTAACTACCTGTGACAGGCCCAACATAGACATAAGTTGGAGGAAATTCTTTTCAAAGTGCGAGAGTTCATCATCGACCAAGGCATTGAAGTCACCCAGTATTAACCATCTGGGCGACTCCAATGCCATGTTCACGATGAAGTCCATGAATTCCTTCAGGAACTCTCCACCATTGCCGGGTGGACGGTAGATGAGGAGAATCCTAAACTCTGGACCTGCTGCCAGGATACACTCAAAAGACCTGGCGTTGCCAACTGGCACCTCCACAAGACTCAGATTTGATCTAAAAAAGATGGCCACTCCCCCGCCCCTACGATCCAATCTCGGATGGTGCATCACCGAGAACCCAGCCGGAGCAGCAGAGTCTAAGATAGGACCTGCATTCTCATCCAGCCAGGTCTCGTGATACATGCCAGGTCAGATGTTGCAACAAGATCTGCAATATGCTTGGTCTTGTTCCTAATGAACCTGGCATTACATAGCACCACTTGAGTTGGATGGGTTTTTAGGAACGCGGCACCTGCCCACAATCTGTGGAGCCCTTGGGTATGGGAATCAGACAAGGAGGACCCCTCTTCTGATCCCATTTTGCCCCAGGGCGTCTCCTTGACCCAACTATCCCTATCTGCCCACCCCTCAATCTCCCACTCTGTCTGGCCCACCCATCCCTTAAGTGCCTTCTCATTATACCCACCATGCGGCAGTTATTAAGAACATCATTAGACAGCCGAGGACAATAAAAGGGGCGGAGGTCCCGGAGCAGAGTGGGAGAATAGCTCCTGATCGTTGTAAACCCCAAACACATCTTTAATAACAATTATCTAATAAACTAACTCAAATAAACACACCTATCAAATAAACTCTCCTTTCTCTCACAAAGGGGAGACAGACTATATATGAAACTAAAATAAGTTCTAACTCAAAACTAGCCCTAAACAATAACACACCATTAAATATAAAACTTAAGATAATTTGTGTTTTTTTTAAACACTAAAGCACCTCTCACGTGCAATAGTGCAATAAATATTATAAAGTCTTCCAAAACTACCTCTCACATAGCAGGGGACATTTTTCAGAGTGTTCAAAGCAAATGGAAAGTCAAATAAGTCCAGATAAATAATAAATACACAAAAATCCAGTGGTAGACATCTGAATCAAACTCAGCTTAACAAAGGGATCTGAAGGAGTCCATAAATCCAGCAGCAGCTTATACTTCAAGGAACATGCTTCAATCGATTTTCCAGGAGACAGGTAGATCAATGTGATGCCTAAACAACAGTAATAGCAGCCTTACCCGGTCAATGACCCGCAGCTATAACCATCCCACGAGCCAGCCCATACAGCCGAATCCTGAGAAGGTCTAGAAGAAGCTCTAATCCCCCCAGCATCCTAGGGGTAAATGGGCAACTCCTGCCTGGTCGAAAACTGAGAGGCAACCACTACTTCTATAGCAGCCTTACCCGGGTAGCGACCTGCAGCTAAAAACACCCCATGAGTTAGCCCAACAGCCAAATCCCAGGGCGGTCTAGGAGAAGCCCTAGGTCCCTCAGCTTCCCAGGGAGCAAACTGGGCAACTCCTGCCTGGTCGGAAACCGAGAGGCAGCTAACACTTCTCAACCACAACCTCATATATAGATCCACCAAAGTCCTTAAGATCACCAATAGAATCACCAAAATCTTTATATAGCAGCTGGAATAACAGTGCTCTGTTGAAACTTCCTTACACGTCCTCCTCCTTACACGTTTCCTTAAAGCAGGCAAGCAAAATGCTTCAGCAACAAGCTGTACATAGTTCAATAATTCTTCCTTGTTAGTCCTCCTTATAGATCCTCTTATAACAACAATTACTTCGATGGATTAAGCAAACGACTCCACGACTCCACACATTTTTAAAATCCACAGACCAAATGTGGATTTAAGCATGAATTTAAACTCTTACGTGAATTTTCATATGATCATGAATGATTAGATTTAGCTCCCCATTTAGCTCCGAACAAACTCAATCACTTTAAATAAAATCCGAAAAATGAATAACAAATAAGAACGGAAACAGAATCCGGAGAGCGAAAAAAGACTTCCAAAGCATTACTCATTCACTCGTAATCACAAAATTCTAACTTCCTCACTTCTTCAGCCCTAACTAGAAACCACTTCTGAAGAGTAATAAAGTTTAAAAGCAAAAAAAGTAACGTTTTATTTCTTGAAAGCGCTAAAAAACAAAGCGCTAGACACACAACGGCAGCAGCAAGCTCAGCACAGCCGCCATCTTGCCATTGTGATGTGCATCAGTGTCAGGGATGATAAGTGACCTGTTACTTCCTTGTACAAACACCAGTGTCATTGTACATTTAACGAAAGTGGCCAAAGTCTCTATTGCCTACTGCTTTCTGCTGCTCCACAAAAAATGTCCATATTTTGCCTCTAGCGCTATTGTACTCTGACCCCTTCATGGCTTCTTTGAAAACTTACTCTGCCTATCTCCACTGCCCCTGAGACTTACCTTGTGACCCTCTCATAGAAACACCAATGTCCTGCTACTGAAAAAAAGTAAAATCACTATGGTCCCCTGCTCCACTTTGCTTCTCACTAAATGCCCTTATGCTACACCTGTAACGTGAAAACATTCATAGTTTAAACATCAACAAAAAGCACTTTTAAATGAGGTATTGGGCTTACCTGTCACTAGCAGCAGCCCAGAGATACTGATATCTATGTCTGCGCCAATTGATACTACAGTGCCACCATTTTTAGAACCCTGTGATGTCACTGATGATCAATTTGTGCTTAATTACAGTGTGATTCACCACAGCTTGATCATCAGTGACTTCACAAGGTTCTAAAAATGGTACCAATGTAGTATTAGCATGGGGAGGTTTTAATCCTCGATACCTCTGGACTGCTGCCAGCTACAATGGACCAAAACCCTTGTTTAAAAGATCTTTTCATGGACTTTTACAGTATGATGTGCACTGATCATAAATATTCCCCTTTAACTTACTGCTTTTTTTAACATTTAAAAGCACAAGAAAAGTTATTTTACAGAAAAACTACATCAAATGTTATTATTTTATTTGATTTGCAATACTAACAAGTCACTTTATAAGAGCAATAAGCCACTCCAGGGTGTGAATGAAAGGATTTGTGGTGCAATTTCCAGGGATATAAGGATACTTGGCCTTTGGCCTCCTGCCTTACATAGTTGGTGCATGCATTGCAAATCCTTTAATGTACTCATATCATATCATATTGCTTACATTCTGTACAGACTGAAACTCCCAGCCTCAGATGAGGGGAATGTACAGTGCCAAGGGGTAGATTGTGGTAGAAAAATACTTTTTAAAACTTCATGAGCATGCCATATTAAACTGATGGGAGGTATTATATAAAGAATAGCTTGTAGGGGGTGGCAGTACAATGTTATACAGTTAGAAAATAAAGTGGCTGTACTTTAAGTGTTCGTTTCAATGTAACTAATCATTAATTACATGCAACACTGCAATTACACTGTAGCTAAATGTTTATTGAATGCAACCACATTTCAATTGCAATACAGTTACAGTACAGGTAGCTGTGTATTATTTGTAATTATAGACTGATATTCTGAATGTAGGTCTCCTTTTTGCTATCACATGGGTCATGTCTCAGAATGTTGGATCTTTCTTACATCATGACAAGAACAGATGTCATTCTTAAAGGAAAACTGCATGTTAAAATCAAGAAAATATATTTTTCTCCATCCATTGTGTGTTCTTAGTTCATCCCAGTGTTATTTTTCAGCTCAGGCTGTGTGAGGTGTTTTTTCTAACTTTCTCTTGCTATTTTATGGCCCTTGGGGGCTGCCATTTAACTTTCTTTTATTGCTTCTTGTCCCAGATAGTCTTCCCAGAGTGCCCTCTGCTTTGAGGTCTAATAGCCCATGCATCTGACCAGTGTCTTGTTACAGTGTCTGTATTGTTTATAGTAGCCACAAGATGAAAGAATATATGGAGCATTGGAATGGTTTCTATGATTTGCAAAATTCACGGAGCACAACTAACAAGTCTGTCTGCTCCAACAATGCTAATTTACCCCCCCCCCGGGCATAGCAGAGGAGAGAGTTTATATCAGCAGCACTCACCGCTGCATGCAACATGTATATAAACTGTTACTTTGCTTAGACTCATGCTCTCCTTCCCCCTTTTTTCAACATATTCTGTACTTTTGATTCAGTTGCTTGTGTCCTGTGTAAAAGAGTCATGCTTGTAGACCAATGTAATCCTTTTAAAGCAGTTGTCATCCATTGGCTAAGCAGCCTTCAGTATTTTTGTGTTCATGTGATCTGCACCAGAAGCCCTCTGCATGATTTCGTACTGTTTTGTTCTTAATACCAGCTTGTATCATTGCCTTCAACTTTAAATATTTAAAGAGCAGCGTGTATATGTTGAATAAAAGGGGGAAGGAGCACGAGTCTAGCAAAGTAACAGTTTATACACAGGTTGCATGCAGCGGTGAGCGCTGCTGATACAGACACTGTAACAAGACACTGGTCAGATGCATGGGCTATTAGACCTCAGAGCAGAAGGCACTCTGGGAAGACTATCTGGGACAAGAAGCAATAAAAGAAAGGTAAATGGCAGCCCCCAAGGGCCATAAAATAGCAAGAGAAAGTTAGAAAAAACACCTCACACAGCCTGAGCTGAAAAATGTATTTATTAAATTGATTTATTAAATTTTGATAACCGGGTGAGCCCACTGGGCCCTGAAAGTCCCTTTTTCAGGGGCGACCTGGGGGTTACATAGAATTTTACATAGGATTGTATACAGTAAAAATACATTACATAAGACACATAGAAACATAACATGGGGTAATACATAGTAGCATTTCAGCAGGTAACATATGGTGGGTAGTCTATATCGGTCTTTCCCTGGAAGGGGAGAGGTAGGGGGCAAGGAAGGGATGGCCCAGTGTGCGTAGTGAGCTGTGGTATGCTAGGCTTACACTTGGGAGCCCCTCTCCTTAGCAATTGCAATTTGAGGTGGCCATCATATGAGCCTTAAGCCTAGTGTGGAAGGTGTTGGAAGAGGTAGCTTCCTGGGCACCTGGGGGCAGGGAGTTCCATACGGTGGGGGTGGCGATGGTGAACGACTTGCCTCCCGCCTTGGTTCTAACCCTGGGCACTGCGAGGAGAGTCTGGTCGGTCATTCAGAGGAGCCTAGGATTTCTCTTATGGGCAATGAGCCCAGTGAGGCTGGGAGGAGGGGAGGAGCTGAGAAATTTATAGGTATGGCAGAGTAGGGGGTACTGGAGTCTGGCATCCCAGGAGGGCCAGTTTAGTTGGGACAAAGTGTCACAATGGTGGGTCCTAAGGCTGTATAGTGTGGCGATGTGAGCCACCTTATGATAGAGAACTTGTAGTTTGTTTATCTCTTGTCTGGCTGCTTCCTGAACCACTGAGGCTGCATAGATAATGGTCAGGAGTAGGACGCTAGTGGCGATGGAGGCCCTGGCCGCTGGCATCAGCAGGGCTTTCAACCTGTACAGGGTCCCAAGTTTGGTGTGAATATTTTTGGTTACCTGGTCTACATGTTCCTTGAGGGTGAAGCCCTGGTCCAGGGTAAGGCCAAGGTATTTTAAAATAACGTTAAAATAACACTGGGATGAACTAAGAACACACAATGGATGGTAAAAAATATATTTTCCTGATTTTAACATACAGTTTTCTTTCAAGCTGAAGCATGCATTCAAAATTAGGAAACCAGTACAATTTTAGTTTTAAAAATTGTTAAAAGTACACTTCTTTACTTTATAAAACTCCATGGATAGCTCATCATCTGGAAATCTATTTTTTTTATATTCTCTTTTTCCACCTTGGCTTTGACAGCTTGGGCTCCCATTTAGCACTGTTCCACTGAGCTCCCACTGTTCGCATCTCTCTTGGACTTACCTTGTGCTGGAGACTACCACGGATTCCTCACCCTCTGTGGTGGGATCAGAAAAGGAGGGCCATCCTCACAACCTCATAGCACAGAATCTAGTTCTGGACAAGGGGCACCGGTGATATGGTAGGTAGGAGTGAGCACACAGGCATCATGAATGCCTTGTCCTACCCGGTGATACAGTAGGTGGGAGCCAGCATGAAGGCATCATGAATGCCTTGTCCTGCCTGGTGATATGCTAGGTGGGAGCCAGCAGGCAGGCATCATGAATTCCTTGTCCTGCCTGGTGATATTATAGGTGGGAGCCAGCACGCAGGCATCATGAATGCCTTGTCCTACCCAGTTATACGGTAGGTGGGAGCCAGCAGGCAGGCATCATGAATGCCTTGTCCTGCCCAGTGATATGGTAGGTGGAAGCGAGTATGCAGGCATCATTAATGCCTTGTCCTGCCACATTTCCTCCAGGTTGTTCATTCATTCCTTACGCTGTGGTGCGCATGTCAGCATGCATATGAGGAGTCATGACACACTGCAGAGTCCCACAGCACCTTCCTACTATTGCCCTCGTAGACCTGCACTTCCAGCAGACCTTCACCTGGTGGCAGTTGTACAGCAAAGCATGGAGTTCCCCGCCCTGGGAGATGAGAGCAGACCTATGGGTGCTTGACCTTCTTCCTCCTCGGCCAACCCTCTGCAACATGCCCTCAGTCCTGAACACATATAGCCAGTGTGGCAAGAGGTAAGGTGCTAAAACACATCAGCTTTCTGCAGCACTGGGCTGGCATTATCTGTAAGTCTCAATGTATCACTAGTATTGGTAACATAATCACATCTGCCTGGAAGCTGTTTTTAATTGGTCCTGTGGCTCCCAGGACAACAGGAATGAAAGAACTACATGCCACTGAAGTTAGGGCTGAGTAGGCCCTTTAATGTTAAAAAAATATTTTTGGTTGCCTACAGTGCAACTGTCCTTAAACTTAGGGGCCTTCAAATTAGTGTGAACTTAGACAAGGATTAGCAATACCTGAGAATTAGGTAAAACTAGGCTCAGCCATTGTAGAGCTGTTGAAGGTTACAACTCACCACAAAGTTATTTTTGAGAACTTTATTGCTCACCAAAAAAAAAAAGAAACTTGTGATTGCAGACCAGAAACTTTCAGGTTCATTAGATCCTTTTTTTTTAAATAATTTAAACTTTTATTGACAGTTCAAAGATTGTGGATAAAGCAGGAAGAATATGAAAAAGCATTGCATACTTTCATGAAATTATACAACTGTATAAAAGAACTACAACATTAAATATTTGAATAGTGGATCATTTCTGATCCTTCATAAATTCTGAGAGTGAACAAAACTTTCAGCTATATTATTTTGTTTTACAAAAAACAGAATGTAAGAAAGGGTTCCATATGTCTGAGAATTTCTCTATACGATCACTGCAAACAAACTCTACCCTTTCATAACTTGATCTGGTGATGATATCTTCTAGCCATTCAGAAAAAGTGGGAGTGGGGACTTGTTTCCAGTGTCTAAGGACTAGATTTTTGGCTGAAATCAAGGGAACTTTTAACATAACAACTTAAACTGTGGCCATCTTACAAGGTCAGATGTGATTCCCAATAGTACTAATTTATCAGATGCAATAATTGTTTGTCCAAGATTTTTTCACATGCCCCAAAGACCTCATCACAGAAGTTTTGTAGTAGTGAACAGGACCAGAGTATGTGCAAAATGGAACCAACATCATTAAAACATCTCCAACATGTATTATTATCAGCTAAGCATGATTTGAACAATGTATTTTGTGTATAGTACCATTGATGTACTATTTTGTAATGTGTTAATCTACCCTTTGCTTCTTTACATGCCTTGAGGATGTTTAACCAGCTGAGGTCCCATTCCTCTGTTGAGATATTAGTGCCTAGTTCTATTTCCCACTTTTGGATTAAAGTCTGAATGCCTGGGGTTATCCTTGGAATCCATGACCAAGTTATACAAAGTTCTATATCCCTTGTATCTCATCCAAGAAATGGGTGGAGATTAATGTGACAGAGAGGAAGAATATGAAAAAAGCATTGTACATATAATTTCATGAAATTATACAACTGTATATACAAGAGATGATAATCCTGGGAATAGTTCGGAAATCTTAATTTCTAGTATGGATCTTGATTCATTGAATTTGGAAACAGAAACAGAAGAGACATTGGGCCAGATATTCAAAACTTTGCCCCGCGGGGCTAAATTAGCACTGCCCAGCGGGCAAACTGTGCCCAGAGCAAAAACATAGCTATATTCAAAATGAATAGCCTGGTGCAAAACCAGCTGAATATTGCAAGTGAAGGAAGCCGGGCAAACAGGCCCAGGAGTGCAGGGCAAACATTGCCCAGGATTAAGACAGCACTGAATATAGCAACAGGGAAGTGCAAACTGCAGCTGCAGCTTATTAGGCTCTGTAGCAAGCCAGTGTTGCAGGTGGAGAACATTGTGTGTGATTGCACAGAGATGTCACACAGCTACTGCAAACACACCTCTCAACCTCCTGCCTCATAACACAGGGACAAGGCTTAAAACAATCAGGGACAAAGGTTTAAAATCAGGGACACACCTAATAAACTGGAGGTATCTACCCAGAAAGCTGGTAGAATAAGTGGTGTAGTATAAAATGCATTTGCTAGGGAAGAACACATCTGTAACAGTAATGTCTGACATTATGTTATGCTTACAAATCCCACTGTTTGGTCATGGAAACACAAGTCGTAGGAGGGGCAGAGTAAACATTTGAGGTAAAATCAGGGACATCCCTGAAAACCAGGGACAGTTGAGAGGTATGACTGCAAACAACAATGTAAGCCACACACTGCAGAACTGTGCTATGCTGAAGTGAGGTTGTTTGCCCGGGGCTAACCTTATTGCACAGTGCTAACACATTAGCCCAGCGCAAACTGGTTAGCCCAGGGCAAACGGGAGCTATATTCAAAGCTCCCATGCAAATGAGCCTACTTAGGTAATCCGTGGGCAAACAAGTACATTTGCATCTCATTAAGTGCTGTGTAGCATACATTACCATGCAGTTTGCCCAGTGCTACTGCATGGAGCAAAAAGCTCCCCCTATTGGTCGGAATGGAAGTACAGGCTGGATGCTGCAGGCCAAGGCATGCCCACAGCATCCCCTGTTGGCCGGAATGGATGTACAAGCTGGCAGCAGCAGGAACTGTGTGCTGGCAGGTACGAACAGTGCATACAACATAGCTATGTAGCACTGCAAGCAGTACATAATGAGATATATAGATCCATAGTGATCTATAACTATAGATCAATACAGAGGCACATACATATACGTATATATATATGTATAGCTATATACACATGCACTACCAGTGGCCACACATGCCCTGGATGATGCCTCCACTCCACACCAACAGAGGCAGCCCACAGCAGGTGTGGGTGGAACACAAGTATGCATGGGGCAGGCATAAGGCAAACCTGATGGGGATGGGGGTGGGTTGTCAGCTGTAGGATCACTGGGCTGTGCAGCGCAGCCAGCCAACATATAGGGACCTGGGCAGACAGGCTGGGCCGGGCAGCCCTTCACAGCCGTCATGGTCCCTGTTTCCACCTGTGTTGTTTCCACTCCCTGGTAGTCCAGTGGTCCCCCCTCCCCCAAGCACCGCTCCTGACCCCGGTGTAGAAAACAATATTCATTTTCCCTGGTAGTCTAGTGGTTCCCCCCCAAGCACTGCTCCGACCACAGTTATATAATATATTAGCCTATTTCTGGTAGTCTGGTGGCCTCACTGCCTGACCAGGTTGAACTAAAGTCGCTGATCTCTGTAGTCCAGTGGTTTCACAGTGACACCCGCGCTCATCTCAGGCACGGCAGCTGGAGCGGGATCTGGCAGTTCCTCTCACACCACAGCCGGCTGCCAACTGAGTGAGGAAGCCTCCTTCCTACCCCAGTGGGCGGGCCAGCCGGTGGTGAGAGTGAGGGCTGATCCGGCTCACCGCCCATTCTGGGTAACTATATGGATGGGTGGCTTGTCACTGCGGGGTAGGGGGACTAGACTACCAGGGAATTACATGACTTTTGGATTCAACTGTGGTCAGGAGCGGTGCTTGGGGGCCACTAGACTACCAGGGAAATAGGCTAATATATTATTCTACCATGGTCGGAGCGGTGCTGTGGGGGCCATCTAGACTACCAGGGAAATAGGCTAATATATTATTCTACCATGGTTGGAGTGGTGCTTGGGGGACCACTCAGACTACCAGGGATACATCCATTATGGTGTGGTCAAGGGTGGGGTTGTGATTCATGGGGGGGCACATCCGCATTACCGCCAGCCTTTTTTGGGTGGTAGTTAGCACCGCACTACAGGTTGCGCTAATGCCTGTAGCGTGGCGCTATACCTTTCAATATGATGTTGCGCAGGCTTTCAGGTCCCATCCCCTCAGTCCCTCCCCTGCATACATTATGATTTAGCATCGGTGCTAACACCTAGCACCGATGCTAAATGTCCTTTTGAATATTGCTGTCGGGGGCAAATTCAGTGCTAATCCAGTGCAACGGATTTGTGCCCGGCACTACCCTTTGAATATTTGGCCCATTGAATCTAGTAGAGGGAGATATTTCAATTCAGATGCAGGATATCAATTTAGAAGGTTTTAAACTACCCTCAACCTTTTGCCCCCAAATCATAGTGTGGAAATCTTTGAAAGAGTTTGTGAGGAAGAATTTCAGAGACTGTTTCAGGAGCCTAAGGACATTTTTGATAATTTGAACATAGAAGAAAGAGATGCTCTCAAAAAGTTACAAGGAAATCACATATCACAATAAAGAGAGCGGATAAAGGGGGAGCGGTGGTAATAATGGACTCTAGTCTGTGTGTTAAAGATTGTTTAAGACAACATAGTGATACTACCTTCTATAAAGTCTTAACAAGAGATTCACTCTTTGACTTTAAACAAGAAGTGGATGGGGTTATAAGAGAGGCTTTGAATAATAACTTTATTACCAGTGATGTTTTTGAATACTTAATAATGGAGAAACCTATTAAACCATGTTTTTATGTCCTGCCTAAGGTGCACAAAAACCTGGCAGACCCCCTTGGTAGACCAATAGTATCAGGGATAGGCGGCTTGCTTGAACCCCTGTCTCAGTATGCACATATTAAAGAAATGGTTAGTAAGCTGCCTTCCTACTTGAGAGATACCACACAGTTGGTGGGCATTTTGAAAGATCTGGAACTGGAGCAGGATTGGCTGCTAGTTTCTTTAGACATAGAAGCCCTCTATATGAACATCACACATAGTGAGGGTTTAGATACACTGAGATTCTAGTTTGAGAATGGAATGGCCTTTCCACCTGAGCTAATAGATTTTCTGTGTAAATGTGCCCATCTGGTCCTCCAGTTTAACACATTTACCTTCCAGGAAACTACTTATTTACAAGTTAAGGGTACAGCAATGGGAACTATGTTTGCCCCCAATTATGCTAATTTGTACCTGAGATTTTGGGAAAAAGTATATGTCAGAAGTCCCGGGAACAATTCTTACTACTATAGGTTGGATCTCTGGAGACAATTTATTGATGACATTTTTCTGGTGTGGAAAGGGGATGAGACAGAACTGAATGAATTCATTTATTGATTAGAAAAAACAAATAAAAATTTGTGTTTCACAGTGAATGTGAACAGAGAGAGGGTGAATTTTCTAGATTTAGAGATAAGTAAACAGAATGAAGGTACTATTCGGACTAATCTCTATAGGAAACCTATGGATCGGAACACCCTCCTCTATGCCACAAGCTGTCACCCTAGACACACCATAAATAGTGTCCCAAAATCACAATATATGAGAATTAAAAGAAATTGCAGTAATGGGGAAGATTATAAGAATCATAGTTGTGAAGTGAGAGAGAGAGATTTCGTAAAGGGGCTACACGGATATTTGTTTGGATCAGGCAAAGAGGACTGTTAAACAACTAGATTGAACAGAATTACTGAATGCTAAGAATAAAAAGGACAATGAGAATAAAGATAAAAATTAATGAGTGAACTTTGTGACTGTTTACAATAGGAGAGCAGCAGTAGTGAAAAATATAATAGTCAAACATTGGAATATAGTAGCTTCACAGCCACATTTCAAAACTGCAGAGCAGAATCTAGCATTACTTAGGTTTAGTTATAAAAGAGGTAAAAATCTAGCAAACTACTTAACACACAGCTATCAGCTACCACTCATTAGATAAAAAACTTGGCTGCCACAGCTGCCAGAAGGGATCCACAAGTGTGGGCATTGCAAATATTGTCCTATTATGGAGAAAAAAAATATATTTACAAGTTGTAATGCAAATAAGACGTTTGATATACATCAGTTTATTTCATGTGATTCCACAAATGTGGTTTATCTGGCTACCTGCAGCTGTGGTAGCTATTATATTGGTAAAATGACTAGACAACTGAAACTGAGAGTGAAGGAGCATGCAAGGGCAATAAAAAATGTAGAACTTATGAATGCCCTAACGGAGCACGTAAAAACGTTCAAGATCAGGCTGTCCATACATTTGTGTTTAGAGGAATCGAGAAAGTACATCTGAATATTCAGGGGGAAGATACTGGGCCAGATATTCAAAACTTTGCCCCGGGGCTAAATTAACATTGCCTGGCGGGCAAACATAGCCCAGAGCATAAAGCAAGCTATATTCAAAAGGAAAAGCCCAGGGCAAACAGCTTCTGAATATAGCATGGTAATGAGGCCATGCAAACTGGGCTGGGAGTACAGGGCCAATGTAGCCCTGGAATAAGACAGTACTGAATATAGCAACCAGAAGTGCAAACCACAACAACAACACAGTGCACAGCGAAGTGAAGGCAGTACAGATGAACTATGTGGCCAATGTGTGTGCCAACAAATGCATGGACTCAGTACAGCCGCAGGAAGCAGCAGATGTGAGAGAACAGTGATCAAAGCTGTATATTATTCCCCATACCGTTAGCACCGCTCTAACACGTTAGCGCTGCATTAGCACGGAGCTAACCAGTTAGCCCGGTGCAAACACTTTTGGCCGGAGCTAAAATGTGCCATATTCAAAAGTGCCATGCAAATTAGCCTACTTAGGTAGTCTCTGGGCAAACAACCGTATTAGTATATCATTATACCCTGATTTGCATGCAGTTTGCCCAGCATTACTGTAGGGTCCCACAGAGCCACTTGTAGGTCAGTCTGGAAGTACAGGGGCTGACCAGGTCCAACCGCAGCACCACCTGTAGGTCAGTCTGGCAGTGCACGATGATAGCTGCAGGCTACATGTAAACAGTACAGCATAGCATAGCATATTGTACCCCAGGGGACAAGATATCATAGGCACAGGTGGTGGTGGTGCTGCATGCAACTGTCACACTGTAGGGCAAGCTACAGTGCACAGCAGACACTACAGTAGCAAGGGTACGGTAGAGTGAGGGACACAGCACTGCCTATGATGTGTAGGGCAATGATGCTTACTGCACTGTACACAGTGACAGGCCCAATGTGCAGGTGTTTACTGACTGTGGACAATACTGTTGTGCTGTTGTGTGATCCACAGATGCTGCACCTGTGGCATGGGATGCACACAGTGACATATACATGGCCATCTCTGTGTGTTGTGGCACCTGTACAGTTGCTCTGCATGTGGCAGGGGGGCACATGGGATCCGACAGATACACAGAGGGTGGGGTATTCCCACTACTGGCCCATGTGTACTGCATGCTGTGTCCCAGTCTTGTGGCCATACTTGGGCTGTGGTGAGGTCTGGCCACCCATACACCCTCCCCTCAATGGCCACCATGCCCACAGTGCTGCCTGTGTGTGCTGGCATCTGTTGGGAACTACAGACATATGGTCTGCAGGTGTGTGCTGTATTGCCCCACTACCATGATGACCTCTGTGGGCCCGATCACCCCTTACTGCTTGTGCATGTCTGGGACCTGTGGCAGCTGATGGCATCATGGTGGTACCATCAGTGAGCAGCATGTGTCCTTCATGTCTGGCAGTTTCTAAGTGTCATACTCATATGTTAGGGCCGAGCAAGCCACGCTAATGCCAAGATAGCACCATGTGAAGCAACAATGTCGCACAAAGCTGTTTGCCCAGGGTTAAGTTCAGCTTTTCCAGGGTGGTAATTTGTACTGCGCTATGGGTCACGCTAAGTCATGCTAAACAACTTAGCATGGTGCTAGTCACTGAATATCTCATTGCACCTGTATTCATGTTCACTTTGCCCCTTGCATATAATTATTGTTTGCCTGGTGTTAATGCTGTTTGCCTGCACTATTCAGCCTTTTGAATATAGCAGACCCATGCTAATCCCGCGCTAAACCCGCGCAAACGTTTTTGCCCGGTGCAAAGCTTTGAATATCTGGCCCCCTCAGTCTTTCTTATTGGAAAAAGAGGCCATGTGGATTTTCAGTGAGGAGGATATTATCCACCATGCTTGAATGAAAGGGTGGATGTTGTACCTTTTATAAGAAAGAAAAGAAGGATGCCATAATTTGAACTCTAATGATACTGGTTTCTGGGGGGTCAGACAGGTTTTTACTATTTCTGGGTGTGTCCTATGTACCTATATATTTGAAAGTGTATTAGATATACTACGGGACTGATGAAATATGTAAAAAATGCTTTAAAAAAAGTGTAAAAAATGTTAAATTGTATCATTGCCCTCTGTCCCACTGTGAGTAGGTTCTTAATATATTTAAAAGGAACAAAAAGCCTTAAAATACTTAAAAGGGAATATAATATGATATGACCCATAAAGAAATTGCTTGCTTTGAATTGAATATGTATCTATATATCTATATATATAGATATAAATATATATATATATATATATATATATATAGAGAGAGAGAGAGATGTATTTATATGTATGTATGGCATTTCAAACAAATGTACACTTAATTTATGTGGGTTATGAAAAGGTTAAATTAATTATTTATAAATAGCTCTTTGATATTGCCATGTTGAGATTTATCAGTATAGATTAAGTATGAGCCTATTCAATTTGGTTGGATAAGTTTTTTTTTTTCAAATAAGTTAAGATTGTAAGATACTTTAGTACACCTTGGTTTTAAAAGTGTGTTGTCACTTTAAACGTTTCTCCTATTGTAATTGGTTCTAGCTATGTTTAAAAGTTTGGCTCTTTCAACAAACCAGTATCCCTTGAGAAAGCTAATTAAGGTGAAACCTGGCCGGGAACTTTATGTGTATGTTTGCACAGTCGTTATGCACTTTTGAAACAAATTAAAATCATTTTTAGCTGATTACCTGGTGCCGATTCATTTTTGCTTTTGCCACATCGATTGAATTGAACCAGACACAGGTTTGTCTGAGGTTTTTGAGCAGAGTTTTTGAACTGGGTTATCCCTAGAGTCCATGACCAAGTTATATAAAGTTCCATATCCCTGAATAGTTGTGAGTATCTCATCCAAGAAATTGGTGGAGGTTAATGTGACAGAGTTATTTAACTTTTCCCTAAGAATTTGACTAAGTTGTAAGTATTTAAAAAATTCCGCTCTGGGTAAATTGCATTTTTTTGTTGTAAATGACATTAGGGAGACCGTGTTTTGGTCTAATAGATCATTTAAGTTTAGAATGCACCTTTCACTCTAGCTATGCCAATCCAAAGACTTCCCTTTACTTTGGAATATTTTATTATGCCACATAGGACAGTGTGGGGAAAAAGCTGGATTCTAGTCCAATATCCTGGCTGTCTTGGATTGCAAAAATGATTTTATTTAACCAAGAAATTTCTTGGTAATTTTAATTTATAAATTGATTCTTCTACTATATACAAGGCACTGGGCTAATGTGAACGCAAATGATTGCAGAACAATTGTGTTATGGGGACAACTTTTGCTGCTTCATTGGTGAATTTATATGTAAATGACTGGGAAGAAAAATATATTTAGGACATGGACGTTAATAGATGGCTCAATAAAATTATTTTGTGGGTTAATTTTATTGACAATGTACTATTACCATGGAGAGGAACAGAAAATGAAATGGCAGAATGTTTCTTGTACGTTAACAATAGTAATGAGAATTTACACTACAAAAGAACAAGGTCTAGAAAGAGTACATTATCTTGATTTATTGATCTACAAGAAAAATGGGAAATTAGAGACAAAATTATTCGAAAAGCCAACAGATAGGAATACATTACTACATTGAGAAAGTTACCATCCATATCATCTCAAAAGTAATATTCCATATAGCCAGTTGTTGAGAGTTAAGCGTAATTGTTCAGAAGAAAAACAGGCAAAGCAAGAAATGGCAAATATGTGTGGTAGATTTTTAAGGAGAGGCTATGAAGCTGGTATATTAATTAAAGCAGTGGAGAGGACTAAAACAAAGCCAAGAGAAGCACTATTAGAGTATAAGCAAAAAAGAAGAAGAAGAAGAATATTATGCTCTAACATACAGTTCAGTATATAGTGAGGCATCATATAAAGCTGAAAAGATTATTAAATCAAAATTGGAAATACTGAGAGCTGAACCATGTTTAGAAGAGTTAGTAAATGTTGGCCCAAGAATTACCAGAAGCAAAGGTAAAATCCTACGGGACATACTAAGAAAAAGTTTTTGGAAAGAAATAATGAGGATAGTTCAACACTGTTATCAAAATTACCCAAAGATAATTATAGATGCGGGAACTGTATACACTGTAATAATAACAACAATACAAAATAATTCAAACACCCCAGAACAGGGAAGAAATATAAAATCAATGGGTTTATAAACTGTAAAACACAAGGAGTCATTCATATGCTGACCTGTCCATGTGGTTTAGCATATATTGGGCAAACAAAAAGAGAGCTGAAATTGCATATTGGAGAACATAAATCAGCAATTAGAGTTAAAAATGTAACTTATGCCATGGCAAGACATTATGAAGAAATGCGGCATGGTTCTCCGGCCTCCTTGAAATTTATTGGATCAGAACATGTGGTATTACCACCATAAGGTGGAGCTTTAAAGCAATTGCTGAGACATACAGAAAGCTTTTGGATTCATGAATTAGACACAATAGTCCCTAAAGGGTTAAATGAAGACCATGGACTTCATACTTTTATAGGTATTTAGCTTTTTAGATGGTTACTGTCATCAAAGAATTCTAGAATATGATTACGCAATTGCTTGAGTTCTTAGTAGTCCAGTTTCTTGTATGTAGGAGTAAAATCAATTTATAAGTAAAAACCTTGGCTAAATAAAATAAAATTTGCACAGTAGTGGTGGGAGCTGAACATAGAACCTGGCTCATTGGTAATATGTGTAAATGCATATGTACTAATAAACAGCAGATAATATAATGAGTATAAAAGCCTTGGTTTATGAAGTTGAAAACTGTTATGTTTTACAGTGGTGGGATCTGAATGTAAAAACTGTAAAGTTGTAAAAATAACACAATTGTTCTACAATCATTTGAGTTCACATTAGTCCAGTACCTTGTATATAGTAGAAGAATCAATTTATAAGTTAAAATTACCAAGAAATTTATTGGTTAAATAAAATCATTTTTGCACAGCAATGGTGGGAACTGAACATAGCACCTGGTATATTGGTAATATGTGCAAATCCGTAAATGTATAAATGACTGCAAACAATATGTTGATATAACGAGCTCCAGTTTATGAGGTGGAATACTGTTAAGCTTAACAGTGGTGGGAGCTGAACATAATAATTGTAAAGTTGCAAAAATAACATAATTGTTCTGCTAGCTCTGAAAAGTTTAATTTATGGGATGATTATAGAAGTTTTATATGTCCCATTAGGACAAATTTTCACCCACAGAACTAAAACAGAGTAATAAAGAACAATATTGGATGTGCTGCTCCAGTACACAGCAACGAGTGGAACGGGAGCAGTAAGAGTCTTAAGATTGGCATAAGTGAGACTGAAAATGTTTTTTGTTACAATGATTTAAGATCCTTATACTATGTATGAGCCTGATTATTAGAGCTCCTTGTTTAAGAGCACTGTTTCCATAAAATTACTTTAAATTAAATGAATGGAAAAAGTAAGAAAAAGGAAAAAGAAAGAGTCAAATCAGTTGTCCGTTTGAAAAGAATCCTGAAAGACATAGTGGCTGTTTTTAAAAAAACACACTTTTTTAAATCACTTTATTGCACTTAAATATTGTGTATTTTTGCACTTAAGGTGTTTCTGTACTT
The DNA here is from genome assembly GCA_016271365.2 of Neoceratodus forsteri. Taxonomy (NCBI): domain Eukaryota; kingdom Metazoa; phylum Chordata; order Ceratodontiformes; family Ceratodontidae; genus Neoceratodus; species Neoceratodus forsteri. The sequence goes on along the minus strand of CM028129.1, from coordinate 15,899,830 downwards.
GCTAGTTTTGAATTAAGTGTAATAGCAGTTCAAAGTGTATTGTTACCATGGCAACCAATGATATAAATGACTTCCTAATTGATCTTTGGAATTAGCTCTGATGAAGACATCATACATCGGAAACATCAGCTTGTAGTCTGTGGTTTCACCATATAGGTGTCTGTCCTAGATGCTAACATGAAAGCAGTAATGGTGTTTAGTAAATTTCATAGGTGTTAGCGTTTTTCTCCTTGTAACGGTTTGGCAAGCAGCTTGTGCGTGGACTTTATGGAACTAGGCAACTGAGCCAGAAGATTGACATATGAACCATCGGAGTGTTTTGGTGCACAAAGATAAGTTAAACTATGTTTTTATACTAACATACTATTTGCCAGCAGATTAGGCCTTATGGTCTATCAAGTCTGCTCGAACCTAGATCCTTAGTTGGGTGCCGAGACCCTCCCATCCCTTGTGCTCCAGAAACCCCTATCATCCATCCCCACCCCCCCGGAACAGGCCATCATCTGATACATCCACTTTCTGTGTCTGTCCCACCCTCTCTTAAAGCCCTCCACTGTGGATCTCTGAACCAGCTCACCAGGCAGAGTATTCCAAGGGTCCACCACCCTCTCAGTGAAAAACCTCCTCCTCTTTTCCCCCCTCACCCTTCCACCTTCCAACTTCAAACCATGCCCTCTGGTGATGCCTCCCTGCTTTAGTCTAAAGATCCCCTCCATGTTTACCCTATTTATTCCCTTGAGGTACTTGAAGACCTCAATCATGTCCCCCCTGTCTCTCCTCTCCTCCAATGAAAACAGGCAGAGCTCCTCAAGTCTGTCCTCGTAAGTCAAATCCCCTAGCCCTCGTATCATCTTTGTTGCCCTCCTCTGTACCCTCTCCAGGAGCTGTATGTCCCTCTTCAGTGTGGTCTCCAGTACTGTACACAGTACTCAAGGTGTGGTCTAACCAGTCCATTGTACAGCGGCAGAATCACTTCCTTGCTCCTAGAGGTGATCCCCTTGCGATGCATCCCAACATCCTGTTTGCCTTGCTAGCTGCTCCTGCACTGCTCAGAGTTATTCATACATGTATCCACCATGACCTCTAGGTCTTTTCCCTGTTGAGGCTTCCAGCACCTCCCTCCCAGGGTGTACCTGTGTTTAGGGTTTCCCCGACCAAGATGCAACACCTTACACTTGGTGATATTGAAATTTAATTTCCATGTGTGAGCCCAGCTTTCCAGGGTGTCCAGGTCCCCTTGCAGGGCCAACCTCCCCTCTTCTCCCTCAACTACTGCTCCCATCTTGGAGTCATCCAAGAGACTCATTTCACACCCTATACCATCCCTGATGTCCGATATGTATGCATTAAACAGGATTGGACCCAGGACCGATCCCTGTGGTACCCCACTACCAACCTCTGTAGGGTTCGAGAGCTCCCCACAGACCACTACTCTCTGAGTGCGTCCAGCTATCCAGTTTTCAATCCATCTGACCATCAAAGGGCCTACTCCTAACCCCATCAGTTTCTCCACCAGACCATTGTGGGGACAGAGTCAAGCTCTTGCTGAAGTCCAAGAATAATACATCCACAGGCTTACCCCTGTCCAGTTCTGATGTTACCCATTCATAGAACTCCACAAGGTTGGTTTGACATGATCTACCTGGCACAAACCCATGCTGCCGACTATCCAGACCCTCCCACCTCCCCAAGTAAACCCCCAATCGTTCCTTTAGTATACTCTCCATTAATTTTCCCACCACCGAGGTTAAACTGATGGGTCTATAGTTTCCTGGTACTTCCTTCGACCCCCCTTTATGGATTGGTACCACATGTGTCTCTCGCCAATCCCTAGGTACCCACCCTGTCTCAAGTGACCTGTTGAAAAGCTCCGCCAGGGGTGCAGCCAGTATGTCCACCAATTCCCATAGTACTCTCGGATGAATGCCATCCGGCCCAGGAGATTTGTCTTTCTTTAGGGCCTTGAGGGCAACCACACCCTTTGGTGGGGATGGCATCATCCGTCCCCTCCACCTTACTGGTCTTTTATCTTTATCCAGATGTGACACCCTGGGGTACCTTTCCTCCTTTTGCTCCATTTCTGTTGCTCCCTGATCCCACTCCCTGCCGCTTCTATCCCCTTTGTGCCTTGCTTTGTAGATATCCATCTCCTCCCTAGTGAACACAGAGGCAAAGTACTCGTTAAATACCTCTGCCTGGTCCCTCGCCTCTTCCACCCACCCTCCTTCTGATCTCAGTCTGCTGAGATGGCCTTAGTTTTTCTCTGCTCCCCAATGTACCGAAGAACCCTTTCCCTCCATGTATCCCCTGTGCCAGCCGTCTGTTTTACTGACTTTGCCCCTCACCATACGGTGACTTTTCTAGATGCAAGCTGGTACATTTCCTTATCCCTATCCCTCTTGTTGTTTTATATTTTTGTAAGCCGCCTTCTTTTCTCTGACTGCTACCTGGACCTCACTGGACCACCAGCATGGTTTATGTGACCTTGCTCCCTTACGTTTCAACTTAGCGCAGATCCTGATTGCCTCATGAAGTCCCCGTTTTATGACCTCCCATCTCCTTTCCACACTTGTTGTTGAGGTAATCCCCTTCAAGTGATCCTTGAGAATATTTCATGCCCATAAAGTCTGCCCCTGAAGTCCACTGCCAGTGTCCTAGATCTCACCCCACTCCCCATGCTTATTTGAAATCAGACAGTATTGTGGTCACTCCCAGTCAGGGGGTCCTGTACAACCATGTCCCTTACCAGATCCCCATCTGCCAGAACCACATCCAGGACATGCCCCTCCCTTGTGGGCTCCATCACATGCTGTGTTAAGAACACATCCTGGAAGCCATCCAGCAGCCTCTGCTCCTTGGCCACCTTAGAGGACATGGTTCCCCAGTTTGTACCTGGCATATTAAGGTCCCCCATCAACACCACTCCTTCCCCTTTTGGTCCACACTGGGCAATGAGTGTCCAGCAAACCATCCTCTAGAACATCACTCATCCCGGGGGGCCTATATGCTACTCCCAGCTTGACCTTATCTCCTGCTGAGGATCGTAAGGTGACCCATAAGGCCTCCACGTTTCCCTCTGCCTCTTCTACCATAGCAATTTCTATGTCATCTCTAATGAACATAGCCACTCCACCCCCTCTGCCCTCCTTTCTATCCTTCCTAAGCATAGTGTACCCCCGTACATTTAGGTCCCAGTCATGGTTTTTGTTGACCCACGTTTCCGTGACTGCCGCCACATCCACCCCTCGAACAGCATGGCCTGGAACTCTGGCAACTTGTTTCCCAAGCTCCTGGCATTTACTAACACTAACCCCCACCCCTTATCCCTGATCCTTTTGTCAAACCCCACCCAGATTCCTTATACTTCCATCCTCCCTGCTCCTCCTGGAACCTCCACCTCCAGTCTGTTTCCCTCCCCTTGGGCTTGAAGGCTACTCCCTCATCTGGAGGGAGGGCTTCTGGTCAGCCCCTCCCTTATCCCTTCCCCTTACAAGTTTAAACCCCACCTTTCTTATATGTAGTCAGCCATCCCCTGTTTAAGGACTTCCTTCCCTAATGGGGCAAGATGAAACCTGTCCTGGCATATAGTCCCTTATCCTCCCAAACTCCATTCCAGTTCCCTAACACCCCCAACCCATTCTCTTCACCCCACTTCCTGAGCCAGTCATTAACCTCTGTGAGCTTCATTTTTTTCTCCACTGAGGCCTTTGGTACTGGCAATATCTCCGAAAAGGAAATGTTGCATCCATTATCCCGACAGACTCTGGCAAGTTCTTGGAACCTTGCTTGGATTTCCAAAATGCTATTTCCCTCTAGATCATTAGTTCCCAAATGCACCAGGAAATCTGGTTTCCCTCACAATCCCTAACCATTTCATACACCATGAACTTTGCTCTGTGCACTGTCAGCCCAGATACTCACTACCTTCACCTGGCTATGGCATCCATCCCCTGTCCCTCCCAATGGATACCCTTAATCATCGAGTCTCCCAGTAACAGAACCTTAACACCGCCATCATCCTTATGGTTACCTCCACTATGCCCTCTCAGCCCCCCTTCCCCACTTTATTCATGATCGCAATTTCATGGTAGTCTTCCTGCCTTATTAGAGACCCCCTTGTCACCCTCCCCTTTCTGCCTCCCTTGCTATTTTGCCCACTTAACTCAAACCCCCTCTGAATAGGTGTCCCCTTTAACCCTCTCTTATCTGAATTATGTGCAATTTGAATGAATAGAAGCTAAGGCTTCTTTGAATTTGGTGCCACATAGAAACATAGAAACACAGAAACATAGAAGTTGACGGCAGATAAGGACCGCAAGGCCCATCCAGTCTGCCCATTTCTTTTTCTACCTTATAAATGTGCCTTCGGCCTTTGCTCTGTCAGTGACCTATCTATTCATAGTCATTTGTATTGCTCCCTTATGCCTATCCCATGCCTGTTTGAAGCCCTGCACTGTATTCATAGCCACCACTTCTTGTGGTAAGCCATTCCATGCATCCACCACCCTTTCTGTGAAAAAGAATTTCTCACATTCCCCTTAATCGGCCTCCTCTAATCTCATGCTGTGTCCTCTTGTCCTGCTATTTTCTTATATTTAAACATGTTAGACTCTTTCACCTTGTTTATGCCCTTAAGGTGTTTGAATGCCTCGATCATATCACCTCTCCCTCCTTTGCTCAAGGGTATACATATTGAACTCCGTTAATCTGTCCTCATATGTCTTCTGATGCAGTCCTGCACCATTTTGGTTGCCCTTCTCTGGACTGCCTCAATTTGGTTAGTGTCCTTGTGAAGGTGTGGCTCCAATACTGCACGCAGTACTCCAGATGGGGCCTAACCAGTGTCTTGTACAGAGGATTATACCTCCCTCTTACGACTTGTGATACCCCTACTAATACACCCTAACACCCCCTAGCCTTACCTACTGCTTTAGAGGTCTGCTTTGATGATTTTAGGTCATCAGTGATGATGATGCCCAAGTCTCTTTCTTCCTTTGTGACTGCTAGCAACTCCTCCCAGCCTATAGGTGGCTTCAGGGTTTTCTTCCCTATGTGCATGATTTTGCACTTCTTTGCATTAAATCCCAGTTGCCACTCTTCTGACCATTCTGCTAGTTTATCCAGATCTCTTCTCATTCTGCCCACCCCATCTGGATCATCTACTCTGTTGCAGATCTTGGTGTCATCTGCAAACAGACAAGCCTTACCTCTAGTCCATTCAAGTAGGTCACTAATGAAGATGTTGAATAGGACTGGCCCCAGGACTGATCCCTGAGGTACCCCACTTGTGACTTGCATCTCTTCTGACTGTATACCATTTACCACCACCTCTGTTTTCTGCCAGTCAACCAGTTTGCCACCCAGTTGACCAACTTCTGACCCACCCTGAGCCTACCCAGCTTATTTATCAATCTTCTATGTGGAACAGTGTCAAAAGCTTTATTGAAGTCAAGGTAGGTGACATCAACTGCTCCCCCTTGGTCCACCACTCTGGTTACCCAGTCAAAGAAATCTATGAGATTAGTTTGACAGGACCTTCCTTTTGTAAACCCATGCTGTCTTGGATCCTGTGCCCCATGGATTCCAGGTGTTGCACTATCCTTTCCTTAAGGAGTGCCTCCATAATCTTGCCCACTACTGAGGTAAGACTGACCGGTCTGTAGTTCCCCGCCTCCTCCCTGCTACCACTCTTGTGGAGCGGGATCACATGAGCCCTTCTCCAGTCTTCTGGGACCCTCTCCTGTGCTCAGAGACTCACTAAACAATTCTGCTAATGGCTCTGCTAGTTCCTCCTTTAGCTCCTTAAGTACCCTGGGATGTATGCTATCAGGTCCCATTGCCAACCGGACTCTCTGTACTAACAAGAAAATGGTCTAACTCAAGTTGGTTAATGTGTGGTTCTGCTACTATTGTGTGTTTGGACAGCAAGTAAAAATGTCACTTTGTCATTAAAAAGCTGTATTGCTGGTTATTTGAGTGCACTTCAAGCTACATAGGAGCTTAGGCTATACATGTTTCAAAGTCTTAAGTTTTTTCCCTGGAAGGAGCACCAAGTTTTTCATCTTTGTTAAAATGACCTAATAATAGGTCATATAAATTCAAAATTAACAGAAGCCCACAATAATGTTCTCTTTTTTAAGTTTTTTTTAATATTCTGAGATGGCTTTGTATTGTTCATATAACCTCTCTGCCATGTATAAAGTGGAGTTCCACTGGGTGACAACTTCCAGCTTCAAATGGTGCTGAGGGAAGCTGTTTTGCATCTGCAACTGCCGAGGTTGGTCACGGCCGTTTGCAGATTGTGAAAAGTGAGAACAGATACAGCATGCAACTGTCAGCATTTCCTTTACATCAGGGTGCTGCAGAAACTCCTGAACCACAAGATGTAAACAATGGGCCATGCATGGAACATGAAGAAAGCCACCATTCGTGATGCCTTTCACCACATTTGACCCATTGTCACTTGACATGAACCCAGCTCTCAAGGACAGAGGGTTCAGTCACTTGTCGGTTTCAGTCAATACCACATCCAACATGTTTTCACCAGTGTGTAAACAGGTCACATTGTGCATAACAATTGTTGCATGCTGTCAAATTCCTGGAAGATTGCTACCACATCACTCCACTTTACTGCACTGATTATTCACACTATCAACATCACAAACAACCCCCAATCTTAGAAATCCTAGCTGGTATATTGTCCCACAAGTAGTTTGAAAAACAGCATCTAAAAGTTTATAATATTTCTCAGGTAGATGTATTGACAAATGATACAACAAATAATAGACTTTAGGAGCCAGGATCATATTTATTGCCTGAATTTGACCCTAGAATGATATAAGCACTGGTTGACACCTCTGTAAACCTAATTTCAGTGAATCCAATAGTGAATCAAAATTGAATTTGCTGACCTTATTAATGTCCCCACAAATGTCAAGGCCTAGAAATATGATGGATGAAGTAGAAACCTTACATTTATACTGACTGAAGTCCAACATATTAGCTACTTTGTAAACTGGGACTATTTCTGATTTTTAAAGTTTATTTTAAAACCAGAGAATGAGGTGAAGGAATGTGTCAGTCCCAAAAGAGTTTGTAATGATGTCCCCAGCTCTGAGAGAGTAAGTAGTAAGTCATCTGTGTAAGCCAGAAGTTTGATATGTTTACCCATACCCATACCTTCAATTTCAGTCATGGACCTGATTTTAATTAATAATGGTTCTAATGCTAAAATAAACAATAGTGGAGATAACAGGCATCCTTGTCTGGTCCCTCTGTTAATGTTAAAGTTGTTAGCACCTCGTTCACTTTGACTTTGGCTGAGATTTGGTTATATAGAATTTTCACCCAACTGCAAAACTGATCCCCCAGACTGTATTTTTCCAAAATACTTTGTAAATACCCCCATTCAAGCTGATCAAAAGCTTTATTAGCATCCAAAGACGAAAGAGTTTATGGGTGGAATTCTTAGCATTATATATTTTATGTACTGTAAAAGCTTCTTGAGCAAGTCTGCACTTGTTCTGCCCTTCACTAAGCTTACATGAGCCAGATGAATTAATAGGGTAATGACTTTATTTAATCTATTAGCCATCATTTTTGCCATCAGCTCACTGTTGACAATGATCAGGGAAATAGATCTATAATTGTTGCTTCTTGTAGTGTTTTTATTATTTTTTGGTAAGACACTTATGACTGCTTTCCTCATTGAAGCTGGTAATATACCTGACTCAGAAGATTCAGTGAAAACTGTTTAACAGAAGAGCCATATTGTGAATTGTTGCCCTATAAAATTCTTCCATAAACCCATCTGTGCCTGGTGCCTTTCCAGTTGGTGTTGTCATGGCCACTTTAACTATTTCCTCTTTGGTAAAAGGTTTATTTAGTGCTTGTTTTTCTTCCTCAGAAATGACAGGCAGCTTAACGTTACTTAAAAAGGATTAAAGCAAGTTTTCATCAAAGGCTACTTCCATATCTCTCAACCTCCTGCCTCATAAATCAGGGACAAAGCTTAAAAAAATCAGGGATAAAGGACCAAAATCAGGGACACATCTTCAGAATTGGTAATATCCACTCAGGAAGCTGGTAGAATAAGGGGCTTAGTGTAAAACACATTTTCTAAGGAAAAACAAGACTGTAACTTTAATGTTTGACATTATTTTTTGCTTACAACCCCCACTGTTTGGTCACGGAAACTCAATTTTTAGGAGGAACAGAGTAAAATTTTGTAGCGAAATCAGGGATGTCCCTGAAAATCAGGGACAGTTGAGAGGTATGGCTACTTCTGATTCATATATCTTAGCATAAAATCTTTCAAAATTTTTGGCAATTAGATCTGCTGAATGCACTACCGTATGTTCATCTACTCTGACTGAGGACATTTTTTATGGATTCTGTATTTTTACACAGACTGTGTACCGACAGTTTTTCTTGGGCTTCTCCAGACTCCCAATATTCCTGTTTCAGTCAAAGAGTGCAAATTCAGCCTTACAATTATATATAGTTTTAATCTCATATTTAAGTCTTACTGTTACTGTGAGTAATTGTGAGTCTGAACAACCCAACTGTACACAAAGGGACTCTTTATCTTAAGTTCCTCTTCCATATTTGACAGTTCTAAATTTTGTATTTTTTTCTTTTGGGCTAGCAAAGGAAATAATGCGACCTCTCAGACAGACCTTCAATGCATCCAACAGGACCCCATTATTGACTTCCCCATTATCATTTATTTTCAGAGATTGTTTGATTTCTGTGGACAACATCTTAACAAACTCTTTATTTTTCAATAAAATACTATTAAATCTCCACCCCTCCTTTTCTGTTCGGGACATTTGTTTTCTGTGATCCTATAGATACTGAAGTATGGTCTGAAATGACCATGTATCCTATATTACTACTAGCTAAGCCCTCCAGTTATTTTCTACACTTATTTTATTTATTTTAGTTTTTGGTAACTGGGTAAGGCCCACTAGGCACAAATGCCTGTTTTCAGGGGCAACCCAAGAGCACTGGGCAGTTAAGTGACTTCCTCAGAGTCACACAGTTTGCAAGTAGAGGTTGTGAGAATCAAACCTAGGTCTGGTCTGCTGGATGCACCAAGCTCGTTCACAGCTCATTACTCTAACCTCTAGGCTATACTACCAGCCAAAACAGAGATTATAGATATACTGCTGTGACCTACCCTATTGTTAGGGACCTCACCCTAATTCAACTATATACCCTTTCAATTCTTACACTTCCACTGCATATGGTGACATACCCAGTCACAGCCAAACCATCTCAGTAGCTGGCACCTTTACCTTAGCTGAATTTTCAATGATATCACTAAATTAGAACAAGTGTCATTGCCACCCTCATGCAGTAAAGCAATATTACAGTGACTCTTTCCAGGTGTTTTACCAAAATTGCCCTGTGTGTTGGCTAATTTTAAAGCTGTCACACCATTGCTGGTTCAGTTTTACCACCAGCTACCTACTACATAACAATGGGCACCATTGCGTTTCTACTAGGCCTGCTCATGTTTACCCTTCTGGCTCTAACCACCCCCCTTCCTGTGCCTCCACTATCCACCCTAAGCATTTCTCCCCTAAGCCACCCCCAAACAGCTCGGCCCCCTCCCACCTTGGACACACCTCCAACTCCTCTGAATCCACCACCTACCAACACCCCCATTCCCTCTGTCCTCTCGGGCCCATCCTGGACCCACCTCTTCCTTGCCATACCTACCCTGTGTGCCTTACCCATCCCCTGCATCCCTACTATCAGGACCTCACATCAGCACTACACTAAGGGTCCTTGTTGCCACCATCCTCTAATTAGATTAATCACTCTGCTCTTACTGCTTTCCAGTTATATACTCCCAAACCCTGAACCTATGCCAACTAGCCCTCCCATAGCCCACTCTGGAGCTTTTTCCACGTTGCATCACTGAACATATGCAGCCTTCTAAAGAATTCTGCCACACTCCTGTGCTGGGTTATACAACACCAACCTGATATTATTGTGTTAGTAGAGACCTGGCACACCAAAACAACCCCTGACTCTGTTATTTCCCTCCCTGGATACACCCTGTTCAGAGAAGACGGAGTTGGTAAATGTGGCAGTGGGTGTGCAATCTACATGTGGGACACCCTTATAAGCCATGCGCTCCCTGCCCCCAAGCTTGACTATGGTGCCCAAGCCCTCACTCTAAAAATTACCCCTGACCCTGCCAGGACCCACTCTTCCTCACGGTCTCCTACATACCCCCGAGGAACAAGAACCCAGTGGTCCAGTCTGTTATCAACTACCTCACCTCTCTACCACACAAAGCCGAGCAACTCATCCTAGGTGACCTTAACGTCAATTGGCTAGGTACCACTGCCTCCCATGCCAGGGACTCCTTTGCTGCCCTGGACATGTCCCAGTTAGTCACCCAGCCCACTAGATTCAACTGGACAAGTGGCTCCAGCACCCTCCTAGACATAATACTATTGAACCACTCTCATAAAATCCAGGATATCAAAGTCCTCCCCAACTCACTTAGTGATCACTCACCTGTCCTCTGTCTCTGGTGATCCTCCATAGTGAAACCTGTGTCCCAGGCCACCTTGCACCAGTGCCTATGCCCTGTGGTCTCAGAAAACTAAAATTGCATCTAGCACAGCTGGATTAGTCCCCCATCTGCCATGCTCCTGATATTGACTCTGCCCTAGACCTCTTCACCAATGCCTTCAGCAAGGCCTGTGACCTTTTTGTCCCCCACACCAAAATCCGTACTAAAAAACAAAATGCCACATGTATCTCCCCATGCCATATCCAAAAGCTTAAGCTTAGGGATAATCTCTGGCACGGTGCTATTGAATCAGGCAAGTTCGCTGATAGACAAGCCTACAATGCAGCATGTAATCAGTGCACCTGGGCCATTAGATGGGCCAAAGCAGAGCACTATCAGACCACTCTCGCATCCACCTGGGGTTTCACCTGGAATTTCTGGGACAGCATAAAACAGTTTAATGGGAAGACCTGTCCCCCCCACAGTCCCAGCTCTCCATCGATGGCACCATCACTACAGACCCAACTCGTATAGCTGATTGCCTCAATAGTACCTTCTCTGACCTTAGCTCTGTCCACCCAAACAACTTTTTTGACCCAATCCCTGCCTCTACCCCCCCTGCCTTGGATCATCTTACTTTCCAGCTGCCTACTATATCCCTCCATGTAGCCAAGCTACACGTGCTAAAATTCCTTGGTAGCAACAACCCCAGCTATGACCACCTAGACTCCAGGATCCTCTGCCTGGTCTTGGATGTCATCCTAGTCTCCCTTACAGACATATTAAACCGGTATCTATGCCTCAGTCAGTTTTCCAGTGCTTGGAAATCAGCCAAAATCACCCCTATACATAAGAGTGGAGATTGGTCTGCACCTAACAACTACTGGCTGATCTCTATCCTCCCCCACTTTATAAAGCCCTAGAAAAAATTGTGTCTATTCAACTCTCTGAGTACCTGGTCAAATATTACATAATGTGCCCAGAACAACATGTTTTCTGCCCAGGACACAGTACCACTACTGCTCTCCCTTGCCAGCGCAGTGTTCATTGACCTCTCCAAGGCTTTTGACACTGTTTGTCACCCCCTCCTGCTTGACTCCCTCCACAAACTGGACTTTTCCGCTAGTCCCCTTGGCTGGTTCTCTAGCTACCTCTCTGCTAGATCCCAGTGTGTGAAGATAAATGGCTCCCTGTCCAATATCCAGCCCATTCATTCTGAGGTACCCCAGGGCTCCATTTTGGGTCCTGTACTTTTCAGCCTCTACTTCAACACTCTCCCCAGCTCCTGCACAAGAAAGATGCTTCTCTATGACAATGATATGGTTCTCTTTGCCTCCCACCCTGATCCCTCTTCTCTCCATGTATCCCTCCAGCACACCTACAACCAAGCTGAAAAGTGGTTCCTTGACCACCAACTTGTAAATAACCTAAAGAACACTAAGTCAATGCTCTTCTCCCATCACCAAAACAAGGCCAAGAATGCCCCCTCTTCATTCTCCCCAGCACTCTGAACCTTCTGGAGCAAGTGACCTCTTACTACTATCTAGGCATCACTTTCAACTTGGCTCTCACCTTCCACACCCACATCAATGCCCTATCCTCCACCATAAATTCTTGGATAGGCCTACTATACCATCATAGAGATTGCCTCCCCCAAGCTACCCTCGAGGTGGCTGTCACCGCTTCCATCCTGTCACTAGTGGACTATGGCTTGCCCATTTACCCTGCGGCAGACAATACTGCCTTGACTAAAAATCCAGCTCTCAATCAATAAGGCCTGCAGACTCCTGACTGGAGCACCTAGCTGCACTCAAACTTGCCTGCTCTACTCCACTGTTAACCTGCTCACATTTGAGGAGGGTCTATGCCACCAGACCTGCCTACTCACCAAAAAATCTCTTTCAGGGATCTCCCCTCCAGGGGTCTCTGCTTCCCTACAGTGTGTGTCCTCATCTGTTGCCAAGTATAGCTGTCAAGGCCACCTTTCTGGTGCCCAGAACCAAGACCTCACTAGCCCAGAAGTCCTTCCATTATCAAGCCCCTGCTTGATTCAACTCCCTCCCACCCTGCATCACATACATTGTCAAAATTGGTCCCTTCAAAATCATTCACTGGAACCATTTCTTTGATGCTCATTGCTGTAGATGCATCTAATTAATCCCACTGTTGGATCCTCCTGTCAAGCCTCCCTGACTTGACTACATACTTCAGACAGCCTATCCTTTCCCCTCCTCCCACCCCACTCCCTCATCCCTACCTCCACCCTCTCCAGTTATTATCTAGGTATGTCCAGGCTGTACCCTAATGTAACCCTTGAGTACCTTATGTATGACTGTAACCTAATATAAGTAACATTATTATCCTCAGAAGAAGCCAGAAGGGGAAGGAAGGAAACATATTCAATTCAGTGCTTTAGAGTAACTGGTAATTTGCTATTTTGTTTTTTAAACTTAGATTGTGAGCTTTTAGTGACACTGTACTTTCTTTGTTGTATTTACTTAGAATTGTTTTGGGGCTGTTGAAAATTTAAAACGTAGTAGTGGTGTAATTCTGTGCTGTCTTTATTTGCTGCAAATTTTATCTTGGCTTGTCTGACTGCCCTGTAGTTGGGTGCGGGGTGTTAATTGTCTGGCCTCTGACCTCAGCTACATGATGACTGGAGGTGGGGCTTAGTCAGAGTTGAGGTAGCAAGTGAGTTTTATTTTCTCAGAAGAAGCCAGAAGGGGAAGGAAGGAAACATATTCAATTCAGTGCTTTAGAGTAACTGGTAATTGCTATTTTTCTTTTAAACTTAGATTGTGGGCTTTTAGTGACACTACTTTCTTTGTTGTCTTTACTTAGAATTGTTTTGAGGCTGTTGAAAATTTGAAACGTAGTGGTGGTATAATTCTGTGCTGTCTTTAATTGCTGCAAATTTTTGCCCCTCTCCCTTCCCTTCACCCAATTCTTAATTATATGCCCTGTTAAATCTGATTGACAGGAGCTAAACACAGGGTATAGTAAGGGGTGTGAAGTAGGAGGGGCATAAGGGAGAAGAAGCCCACCTTCAGCACGACAAGTGTTTTCACTCATTTATTTATTTATTGGTTTCTTTTCTTTCTTTTTTTTTTTAAAGAAAATTATCTGAGGATCAGTGGCAGGATTTTTAGGACAGTAAATTAATAAAAAGGGAACTAGGAGAGCTTCAGTAGTAGCAGACAGGTAGTGGAATAGCAGTATAATGTGGGGAGTGGTGCAATGCAGTGGCTGTGGGGCAGCCATTTTCAGGCAGACCTTCTGGACACTGAGGTGCTGCCCTAGCTGCATACATCTCTCTGGACTGTGGGATGAGGTGGCCAGACTCAGAGTGGAAGTAAACTGGGTCAGGAGTACCATCACCCCTATCCAGAGACCACCCAGTCCAATGCAACTGCCTCAAAGGATGCCAAGAACGAGGAGCACTTGGATGACAGTGGGCTCAGGGAGGGTTAGAGCAGTCAGGCAGAGGCACATCCCAGATCCAATTCCACTCAAGAACTCATATGCCACACTGGCAAATGAGGACAACCAAATAGAGGTACCCAGAGAAGTGGAAGGAAAGGATGTGGAGGTTATCCAAGGAGGTGACCTCAGCGGGAAAGCAGTGGACCCCAGAGGAGGAGGAAGCAAATCCTGTGAGGGACTCCATCATAGAGGATCCAGCTAGGAACACAGGAGGGGAGGACGAGGAGGTGAGGTGCCTACCAGGTGCCACGGCATGGAGGGATGGAAGGAAGATCCTGGGGATCACTGGAAGGCAAGATGAGAGGGTGAGCTGGATGTCATTATCCACCTAGGTACTAATGACCTGGCAAATGGGGAGCCAAAGGAAGTTCAGGAAGAGTTTAGGAAATTGGGGAGGGGTCTCAAGCAAGTAGCTACTTCTGTCACTTTTTCAGAAGTACTTCCTGCAAGAGGCAAGGGAGAGCATAGGAGTGCATGCACCTGGAATTTTAACTCATGGTTGAAGAACTGGTGCTGTGAGGAAGGGTTTGGGATTCATTGGTGACTGGGGACCCACCTGGAGGGATGGAGGTTTGTTCAAGCCTGACGGCCTGCATCCATCCTGGAGGGGAATCCAAGCACTCAATGATAAGTTTAAATGCTACATTGACAAGCATTTACACTAGCAAAGGAGAGTGGCAGGCCAGCAAGGAGGGTACCTACTTGCTCACCCCCCACAGCTAGCAGTGGAACCAGTGAACCAGAGGAGTGGCTAGCTCTGCAAAGCAGTGTACAAAAGATGGAGATTAGTGCCCAAGAGGTGGATAGGCAGAAAAGGGGGCAAAATTCAGCAGAAGGGCAGACAGCAAGGAGAACCAGGCATAAAGGACAACCAAGGAAGGGGCTGGAGTAGAACAGTGAAACAGTCTAGGGAGGTCAAATCATGGAAAGCCATGTGTTCAAATGCCAGGAGCCTTAGCAACAAGATGGAAGATCTGAAGGCTGTCATGGTGCAGTCAGACCTGGACATTATGGCCATCACTGAAACCTGGTGTAATGAAAACCATGACTGGGAGATGGCCATACCTTGCTACAACTTATTCAGAAGAGACAGAGCAGGCAAGAAGGGAGGAGGAGTGGCACTGTGTGTGAAAAATGACATAAGGGCCACAGAGATCCAGGAGGAACAAAATGGGGGAGAGATACTGTGGGTTAAGCTGGAAAGGAAAATGGGGACAGCCATCTGCACAGGTGTGGTCTATAGACCACCAGCCCAGGAGGAAGAAACAGATAGGGAGCTGATGCTAGCCATCCAAAAGATGGCAAACAAGGGTGAGGTAGTACTGGTTGGAGATTTCAATATTCCAGATGTGGACTGGAGCATCCCAGCAGCAGCATCAACTAGGAGCAGATTTATCCTGGACTCCCTTCAGGGTGCCTTCCTCAAGCAACTGGTCATGGAACCAACTTGGCAGAAGGCAATACTGGACCTTGTGCTCACAAACAGGGACAGTGTGATGGGGGTAATAGTGGGAGAGCACTTGGGGAACAGTGACCACCAGTCATTGTGGATTGAAATCATAGAAAGAGCATAACCAAACCACACAAAAACACGTATCCTGGATTTTAGGGGGGCAGACTTTGGGAAATGGGGAGATACTTGAAAGATGCATTAAGGGAAATGGGACAGGAATCAGGGGTTGAGGAACAGTGGGCAGTATTTAAAATGGGGATTACAAGAACAACAGAATTATGCATTAAGCAGGTTAGCAGGAGGAAAAGGAAGAGGAGACCATTATGGTTTTACAAAGAGGTAGCAAAGAAAGTGAAAGCCAAAAGATTGCATCTGCAAGGCATAAAAAACACAGGCAGAAGGGATTGGGAGAAGTACCAGGAGAAGCAAAAGGAGGCAGGGAGGTCAGTAAGGGAAGCCAAAGCTCAGACAGAACACATTGCAAAATCAGTGGGTGAGGGGACAAAATCTTTTACAGTTACATAAGTGAAAAAAGAAAGACAAAGGAAGGGATAGTGAGACTGAAGGGGGAGTATGGGGGCCGCACGGAGGATGACAACACTAAAGCTGACATATTGAACAGGTATTTCTGCTCAGTCTTTACAGAGGAAGAGGAGGGTAATGGGTCTGAACCGAGTACAAGGGGTGAGAATGGTGCAGAAATGGACGCAAGTCCCTTTACACGAGAAAAGGTCCTGAAGGAACTGGAAGTAATAAGAGTTGATACAGCAATGGGGCCAGATGGGGTGCACCCCAGGGTCCTTAAAGAACTAAGAGAGATGGTGGCTGAACCTCTGGCTATCCTGTGTAGCCGATCACTGGAAACAGGGGAGGTACCCAAAGACTGGAGGACAGCAGATGTAGTCCCTTATACAAAAGTGGGAACAAAGAGGAAGCAGGGAACTACAGACCAGTCAGCCTCACCTCGGTAGTGGGGAAGATCATGGAAGCACTACTGAAGGAGAGATTGGTGGAACATCTGGTTGTCAATGGACTACAGGACCCAAGGCAGCATGGTTTCACCAGGGGGAGGTCATGTCAGACCAACCTCGTTGAATTTTTTGACTGGGTGACTAGGGAGGTGGATCAGGGGAGGGCAGTGGACATGGTCTGTATGGACTTCAGCAAGGCCTTTGACACTGTGCCACACAGAAGACTATTACACAAACTGGGGAATATGGGTGTGGGCAGGACAGTAGTGTGGTGGGTAGGTAACTGGCTGGGTGGCAGGACACAGATGGTGATGGTAAATGGCTGTCACTCCACAGAGGGAAGAGTGACCAGTGGGGTACCACAGGGATCAGTGCTGGGACTGGTCCTATTCAACATCTTCATCAGTGACATTGCACAGGACCTAGAAGGCAGAATTTCACTGTTCGCTAATGACACAAAGCTCTGTAACAGAGTAGACACACCAGAGGGTGTAGACAGAATGAGAAGGGACCTGCAGAAACCTGAAGAATGGTCAGGGGTTTGGCAGTTGAAATTCAATGCAAGGAAGTGCAAGATAATGCATATGGGGCACAAAAATCCTGACACAATATATCAGTTGGGGGGTGAGGATATAGCATGCACCAAGCAAAAAGGGATCTTGGAGTTATCATCTCTGATTACCTCAAGGTAGGGAAACAGTGTGATAAGGCAGCAGGTAAAGCAAATAAGATGCTGGGATGCATGGGTGTAGCCAGGCATGCTCCAAATACTCCATGGTGTGCAATTTTATTTAAGGGGGTAGCAAATATGCTCTGAACTGCTTCCTTTTTCCAAGGAAACCATCACAGAAAATGCTGAACCTTTCTGTAATTTTATTCATATGAGTCAAAACAAGAAGGACTGGTCACTAATACTGTTTTTTCAGCCCAAGGACAATACAGCTTTACAGGCTCTGGGCTGGTATGTTGGTGTCTTAGGGAGCAATGCATGGCATTTGCATTTAGCCAGGTACGGCAACAACCATTGTCATAAGATACAAAAAGTTGTATTTATTGTGCCAAACGAGGCAACAAACACGGTCCTGGTGTTCATTTATATATTGTCTGGCTACACCCGGGGGGGGGGTGGTAGCACACCCTAACAAGGGAGGGTGGTAGCAGTGAGTCTACTTGGTGTGCAGATCTGAAATCCCTGGCTACACCCCTGCTGGGATGTATAGGCAGGGGCATCACCAGCAGGAAAAGGGAGGTCATAATTCCGCTATACAAGACACTAGTGAGGCCCCACCTGGAGTACAGTGTATAGTTCTGGAGACCATACCTATGTAAGGACATTGACAGGGTAGAGAAGGTTCAGAGGAGGGCAACAAAGATGGTGCATGGATTGCATCACAAGTCCTATGAAGACAGGTTGAAGGAACTGAACATGTACTCCCTGGAGGAGAGGAGGGAGAGAGGGGGGATATGATAGAGACATACAAGTATCTTACAGGGAGGAACAGGGTGCAGGAATACACTATTTTTAAGCAAAAAATATGTTCCAGGACTAGAGGGCATGGGATGAAGTTGGAGGGAGGATGATTCAGAGGAAACATGAGGAAGAATTTCTTCACAGAACAGGTGCTGGACAAGTGGAACACCCTGCCAGAGGAAGTGGTGGGGGCTGAAACAATCACGGGATTTAAGAATGCATGGGATAGACATAAAGGAATTCTGGAGGTCAGGGGTAAGGGGCAACAGACTTCTAGAAAAACATAAACTGAACTTACAAGCTCAAATGGGCAGACTGGGTGGGCCATAGGCCCTTATCTGCCGACACTGTCTATGTATCTATGTATTATTTAACCTATGTGTACTCTATGTTTAATGTTCTGAACCTGTACTGTTCTCACTATTGTAACCACACTGTGTAACTCTGTCTACCCCTCCCCTCCGCAATGAGGTGCCTTTGTAAATGAGTCCATGACTCAAAGGTTTTAAATCTGACTTTTCTAATAAATAAAAAAAAAATATTAGTATGTAGTCTTATCTGCAATGCGAGTTATGCCTACAGGACCTAAAAGTGAAAACTTTGTCTTTAGGATGTATCACTCTCCAGGAGACAACTAGGCCTAATTCCTTACAGAATTTATTAAATGCTTTGTAAGATGCTATTTGGTCTGATGTCATTTGTGAACTTCTATCCATATAATTATCCAACCCAGAGTTCATGTTCCCAGTCAGAATAACAGATTTCAAGTCCAATGAACCAAGTTAATCTGCCATATCAGCAAAAAATTTACCCTGATTGGCATTTGGGCCCAGATATTTAGAAATGCACCAAAGACTGGCGCAAGTATGGTGCAGTGTAAATCCGATGTGCCATGGCACAACAGGAGCCATATTCAGAGGTTGTGCATTCCGAACTGTGCCAGTGCACCCCAGTTGAATATGGCAGAGTTACGCCATGGTGCAAACAGAGATGCTCCAACACAACTGTGGGAGCAGAGCAGCAAAACAATGGGAGCAGGGCATGACACAGAGAACAGACCCAGAGACAGAGCTAGAGAAGCACAGTGACAGGCCACAGGAGGCTGCCACCAGTAGGGCACAGAGAACAGACCCAGAGACAGAGCCAGGGAAGCACAGTGACAGGTCACAGGAGGCTGCCACCAGCAGGGCACAGAGAACAGACCCAGGGACAGAGCCAGGGAAGCACAGTGACAGGTCACAGGAGGCTGCCACCAGCAGGGCACAGAGAACAGACCCAGGGACAGAGCCAGGGAAGCATATTGACAGGCCACAGGAGGCCTCCTCCTGCAGGGCACAGAGAACAGACCCAGGGACAGTCAGAGAAGCACAGTGACAGGCCACAGGAGGCTGCCACCAGTAGGGCACAGAGAACAGACCCTGGGACAGAGCCAGGGAAGCACAGTGACAGGCTACAGGAGGCTGCCACCAGTAGGGCACAGAGAACAGACCCTGGGACAGAGCCAGGGAAGCACAGTGACAGGCCACAGGAGGCTGCCACCAGCAGGGCACAGAGAACAGACCCTGGGACAGAGCCAGGGAAGCACAGTGACAGGCCACAGGAGGCTGCCACCAGCAGGGCACAGAGAACAGACCCTGGGACAGAGCCAGGGAAGCACAGTGACAGGCCACAGGAGGCTGCCACCAGTAGGGCACAGAGAACAGTCCTAGGGACAGAGCCAGGGAAGCACAGTGAAAGACCACATGAGGCCTCTACCAGCAGGGCACAAGGAACAGACCCAGGAATAGAGCCAGGGAAGCACAGTAACAGGCCACAGAAGGCTGCCACCAGTAGGGCACAGCTGGGCACCCACAGGCACCCAGACATCTGACCCCAGAACACAACAGTGGCAGAGAAAGCAGGCAACAGGAGGTGCCAATGGCCAATGAAGGGCCTTCAAGGGAGCCCCCCACAGGCCACTGGCTATGCCCCCCACCCAGACCATAGTAGGCCAAACCTAGGATCATGCAGCCAAGCACACACACCACACAGGCACACAGAAAGCCCACACAGTAGGCAAGGAACATGCCAGGTGTCAGGTAGCATGGCAGACCACATGGGACAGGCTGCAAAATGACAAGCAGGGGCCCCAACACAGTGTGCAGACAGCACTTGACCAATGACAATGGCTGTGTGCCACCACCACACACACAATCACCACACACCCCAACAGCCGGCCCAAGGGCACCCCAAGGCACAGCCACTGACCCAGGGGATGGACAGCACCACCGTGGGTCACACAACAGCACTCAGCAGTGAATCACTGAAGCACAACTCATGCTCCTGCACTTTCACACCACACTGATAGACACTGGGCCACTGCAGCATGGCTCCTCACACCACCTGCAAAGCAGACACAGACACAGGCAGGTAAGTCAGAAAATGTATATTTGAATGGAACTATATACAATAATCAGGGGCTGGGAAAGGGTAGGTAAAGTGAGGGAAGGGGACAGGGAACAGAGACTGTACAGTGGGAAGGGGTACTGAAGGAGGAGGTACAGCAGGGGAAATGGAAAAACAAGGCTAAAACTTACAGTGGCCCTGTCCAGGCACCCTGGCATGCTGACTCTGCCTCCAGTGTCATGGAGGCCACCAGAAGGGTCTGGCACACCAGTCTGGACAACATGGATCGTGGTGGTCTTCCCCTCCAGACACCTATAACAAGGGACAGGATAGGTCATCAGTGTAATGTCCCAAGGAACCATGCCCACCCGCAGTACACATTGGGCAGTTGGAACACACACACCCCTGGAGGGCCCATAATGGCCACAGGGGGGTGGGCTAACACCAGCCAGCAACTTGGTGCACCATGACATCGCACAGAGGTGGTCCCTGCTGCACAATAGCCACACAACAGTGCAATGACAGTCACATGGCACAGTGCACCAGCAGCACCACAGCAACAACAGTGGCAGCCAGGCACATGCCCACCCCACCAACAGTTGGCACACGTGTCCAATGGATGCACCACAGTGGCATGCACCATGCACAGTGTAACACACACAGCTGCCATGGCACATGGCACAGGCAGCCATGCCTGTACACACTCCTGCCACCACCTCCCATGCACAGTGTGAAGGACCATGACAGTGCCTACCTGCCCTCTGCAGCCCTGCTGGTGACAGTCCCACTCCATCATGTCCCACTGTGGCTTGCTATGCTGTTGAAACCTGGGATCTCCAACAGTCCTCAGGTCCTGGGAATGGAAAGAAGACAGGTGCACATCAGGAACCATCCACAGCAGCTGCCCTCACCCCCACCCCTGTGTACAGGGTGTGCCCCTGCCCAACACATTCTACATGGCTGCATCACAACACAAGTAGAAGCTGGCAATGCCACCCCGCAATGTGCACAATGACAGTGTACCCCTCTGCATGGCATGGCTGGCAGCCAAGCTAACACCACAGTTCAGCACCAGGGCAGGCATGCAACATGGGATGACTTACCTGGCTGTGGCATGTCCTGTTACCTGGCGCATGCCTGTAACGTTCTCAGGCGCTCTGGGATGCACCCACACTGATGCTGCTGAAGGAGTTGGTGGCAGCCACCATGCACTGCACCACGGTGGAGAGTGTGCCTGGAGAAGGATTCCAGACAGGTGGCAGCCCATCTCTGCATGGTAAGTCTGTCTGTCATACACAGTCGGTGGCACAGAGGATGTGTACACGGGCATGCTTTTTTATTTCATTTTCATTTCATTTTTATTAAATAGGTTAGACCATTGAGTAAAACTCATTTAAAATGGTGACCCATGATTAAGCAACAAATAGTTACAACGATAATTACAATGAATAATACAGAATAACATACAGTACATAACACAATAAAATGCTGGCATGCATGCAGCCAGCATGCATGTCATGTGCATGTGTGCGCACCCATTCACATGCTATGCCACAGGACACATGCAACAGCAGTGTATGGGGGGAACATGTGGGCATTGCATCACTGATATGCCTTTCTTTCTCTTGAAGCACCAGCATGCCTTTGTGCAGATGATGGGGTGCTGGCAGCGACAGCAACTGTGGATGCTGGTATGGCCCCCGAGGACCAGCTATCCACCTCCACTGGCATCTGGGGGCCTGACAGGCTGCATCTCACCACCACAATGCAGGTGGATGTCCTGGACCTGGGGTCAGATGAGGCCCTGGATATGTTCCTGTGGAATGCCAGCCTTGGTGTCCTATGTGCTGAGACACAGATTGGGGTGGAGTCCGACTCTGATGACGACATCACACTGATCCTGGACAGCATAAGCAGCATTGTGGGTGAGATGCCCCTGCTGGCCTCTGACACAGGCAGCACACCCAGTGCTCTTTCAGTGGCAGAACAGCTGCCTGTCATCACTGCAGGCACAGTGGTGTGCGCTGCCCTGGCTGTGCCCTGCGGTGGTGGTCATGTGGCCGTGCAGATGCTAAGTGGCATACAGTGGCCAGACAGATGACAGCAGAAGGCTACGGGAGCCACTGGGTAGCCAGACACAGGGTCCACTGCCTGTGCACCTGCTGTGCTCATTCACCTGCAGACCCCGCTGTGTAGTGTCCACCAGAGAGGGGGATTGAGCAGCATGGCAGGTCACCACAAGAGGATTGGTGTCCTGCCCGGGAGCCCCAGGATGCCAACTGGCTGGCTGAGTAAACCCATTTGCTGCGAGTGTCTATTCAGCAACAGATGCTGCTTGCCACTGGGGTGCATGAACTGCATGCAGAGGTGCACCAGTTAGCTGAGCAGCAGGAGAGGGGCACTGCATAGATCCTGGTAGGGATGCAGTGCATGCAGGAGGCCACAATGGCATCCTTGGATTGCATTGTCACTATGATCATGGATGGCTTTGCATTGCTGGCTACCACAGGGCATGGCCATGCACAGGTGATCCCCCCGCAGTGCACTGTCCACCCCATGAACCTGGTGTTGGGTGACCCCAACACAGTCAATATCAGGCTCTGATGTAGACATCCCAGGCATGCTAGGGATGACCTGTCTGGGTGCCTGCACACCCTCACGTGGACATGGTCACGGTCCTGTGGTTCCACCCCTGGGGGGCTGTTGCAAACCTCCCCATGGCTGATGCACAGCCTGTGACTGTTGATCAGCTCCAAGGTGGCCACCCCCGTGGCTGTAGTGGCCATGGTTTTTTGCAGCAACCCTGATGTGTGGTCCACCCTGACCACTGTCTACCTCTGCTGCTCTGTGCATACATGGGTGGTGTATGTGTGCCTTACACTAGTGTCATGCCTGTGTGTCATGACACACAATGCCTGTGTGCTTGCTTGCCCAGCTGCTGGACCATGTGGTGTGAGTGTGATGAGGGCAGGCTAGCACCAGTTGTGCCTGTGCACTGGTGGAATGCATCTGATCCACACCACATACCAATGCCTGGGTGTGTGGGTATTTGTGTGTGTGTGTTGGTGTGTGTGGTTGTGTGCCATTGATGCCCCTACCCCTGCCTCATGCCTCTCTGTGTGTGCAAGCCTGTTGCCATGCACATCCCTGCATGTGTACTGTACCTGTTTCTGTGGCCCATTCATGTGTACCGCACCCCTTTCCTGTGTGTACCATAATAGTGCTCCCGTGCGATGGTGTCCCAGTGGTGATGTGCCTGCTGGAGTAGCCAGGGAGCCCTCCACCCAGGGGGTGGCTGTCCACTCTGGCCCATTGCCTCCATCGTCCCCGCTGCTGTCACCCTTGTCAGCCTTGACAGCTATCCTACGGTTAATGGCTATGTTGTGCAGTATGCAGCAGGCCAGGAATAGGCCACAGACTTTCGAGGGGCTGTACCATGTCACAACCCCACTCAGCAGGTCAGCCCTCAACTCCTAAAGTGTCAACCTAAGAACATAGTATTGTGAACAGTTAACAGAACAGGGTAACCCTCCTGTCTGTTTGTGGGTTCAAATCACCTTTGGTCTCAAGTTCTGGAGGGATTCAATCTGTTAACCTCTGCTAGCATACCCAATGCACAGACCCAGATAATTCTGCTTTTTGGGATGCCAGATATATTTTGCCCATGGGCATCTACACCAAGTGTACAAAATGAACCCTTAAGAACTCAATGAAAGACCTCAGAACAAACTCTTACCTTTTTCCAGTTTGGTAAACCATTAAGCTAGGCACAGTGTCACTATAACCATATATGCTTCACTTGTCAAAGAAAGAATTTCAAAGTCATACCAAGTAGTCTCTAAAATGAGATGTTTACTTAAAAATAAATAAAAATCTAAAATATAAATACAGAACCATATATCACAAAACATACTGGGCCTGATTCTCAAAGGGGGCTGTGTTCAGCGCAAGCTGTGACAAACGGCAGCCTACGCTGAAGCCCCATGCACCGATTCAGGTACAGGAGGGGTCCTGACATCCAAGTCACCACACTTGCAGCATTCCATCCCTTGCGTCAAACACCTGGCACATGGGAGATGTCTGATGTAAGTCAGCTGTGGCATGGGAAGTGCCACCTACTGTACATATGTGCACAGTGACTTCCACCAGTCTCAGACACTGTGCGCATATGTACAGTATGGTGCCATTGCAGACCACAGTCAGCAACTGGTGGGGCACCAAGGGGTGGGTTCCACTAGACCACCATGTAGTGGGCACTGCAGTGATCGGGGGCACATGCCCATGCCACCTACAGGCGGCCGGGCAGCATCAGGGATGGGGTGGTGGCACTGGGGATGGGTTCCAGTACCTGGCAGGATGGGGCACCAGCAGTGAACCAGGAGGTCAACCACAGCATACAGTGGCACATAGGATAACTGCCCCAGTGGGACATATTCTAAGTCCCCTTACACCAGCCCTGTCTGGTCTAAGGGGACTTAGAAATTCTCCCACTGCGTGCTGTCTGTGAATAGCAAGCTACAGCTTGCACCAGCGCAGTCAACCTAGCGCCATGTCGTAGGGCAGTGCAGGGCGCTGGGCTGGCGCAAGCCCTGTTTGGGGCAGGCAGCCTGTGGTCAATGCAGGCAACCTTTGTGAATTGATGGAGGCAGCCCTGGACGTAAGGTGCACCTTGCACCATATCTGTTTGGTGCAAGTACCTTGCATCAGATGCAGAGCTTTGAGAATCAGGCCCACAGGCCCCAATATTCAAACTGCACCAGGCAGTGGTGCAAGCTTGGGCACAGCACAACTTGGTTGCACAGGGGTGTTGACTGTGTGATATTCAACGGAGCTGCGCCATGGCACAGCATCATTGAATATTGCACCCTGGACACCGACAGTGTGCATGGCACAGTAGCACTGCGCCAGCCCAAGTGGCCAGATTGGAGCATGGAGATGCGATAGCGTAAGTTCCATTGTGCTATGCACAGCAACCGCAATATTCAAACCTTGACACATGCAAAATGGGGCCATAATGTTTGCATGTCATTATGGCCCCATTTGCATGCAGGTGCACTGATCCCCAATGACTTGTGCCTGGTGCCTGCCAGGCAGCAGCCGTCGGGGACAGATGCCCCCTGTAGCCGGCAATGTGCTCCACAGCCCAATCGTGGGCTGCAGCACAAAAGAGAAAATCTTAAATCCCTGGTGGTCCAGTGGACCTTCAAGCCTGATCATGGACTAAGTAAATAAATATATCCATCACTATCCCTGGTGGTCCAGTGGACCTGCCCGCCTGATCGTGGGCTAAGTAAATAAATATATCCATCACTTTCCCCTGGTGGTCCAGTGGACCCCCACACCCCACCCCCAATGGAATCCATTCACATATCTGGAATGTGTAGTACGGTATGGGCTGCACACCCATTGGCTTACACTGTGGACCAATGGGCGTACAGCCCTACCGACGGTGTTAGTCAGCGGGTGGCAGGGTGGCAGGCGGGGGGGGTGCTGCTGCCTGCCACTGACTGGGGGGATCAGGGCAGTGGGATTCAGTGGGTTGGTGGGGTGGGGGGGTCCACTGGACCACCAGGGATAGTGATGGATATATTTATTTATTTAGCACACGATCGGGCTTGCAGGTCCACTGGACCACCAGGAACAGTGATGGATATATTTATTTACTTAGCACACGATCGGGCTTGTAGGTCCACTGGACCACCAGGGATAGTGATGGATATTATTTATTTACTGAGCCCGTGATTGGGATCAGGCAGGCAGGTCCACTGGACCACCAGGGATATTGGACAGGATTTATTATTATTACAAATGCCCGTGATTGGGCAGACAGCAGTCCACTGGACCACCAGGGATATTGGACAGATTTATTCTTTTTTTTTATAAATGCCCATGATTGGGCAGACAGCGGTCCACTGGACCACCAGGGATATTGGACAGATTTTTTCTTTTTTTTTACAAATGCCCATGATCGGGCTTGGGGGGGTGCTGTCAGGTGTAGCCGGTGCTCTGGTGGCCACCCACAGGTGGCAGCTGCCATGTTGCACCCTGCAATGTGGCAGCTACTTGTGGGTGGCCATCAGTTGTTCCTTTTTTGGGGATCAACTTTGTGCTGGTGCAGGTAGGGGTTGCGCATGCATGGCTCTGCACATCCCGGGCTGAATATCGGGCTGTGCAGGGTATGCACGGGCATGCCCTCCCACCTGTGCCTGCATACATTACTGATGCGCTCCGGCGCATCTGGATTATGCCGTGCACTTTTACCTTTTGAATATCGTGCCGGGGAGTATCAGTGGGTTGCGCAAGGCGCAACACTGTTGCACAATGCATAACCCTTTTAAATATCTGGGCCTATATCTTTCAAAACAATAAGGTTCAAAAAGGTGCAAATTCCTACCAATAATACACTTAGACCTGTCTACCTAATGTATTCTTATCTTCTTATAGTGCAATAGATGTTTCTTTCTCAGAGTCCAAATGTGTGTGTGTCAGTGGAAAACAGAATAGCAGTTTAAAAATGCTGTGTTTAAACCCTCTTCATGATGTCATCATCTAGCTCCCCCCTTACAGGATACATAAAAAAATATATATCTACAAAACAAGAAGTCCCATCAAGGTATTGAATTCTGAGACTCCAGCAGGACTCATCTTCCAAATGATGACACTCCTAATTAAGACTGTGATTTCACAGACCCTTTGATCCAAGAGCCATTTCCCTCTGCAAATACATCAAAGGCCTTTTTATGATACCAGGTGCAATTAACTTTTTTCAAACACATCAAATGACTTTTTATGACACCAGGTGCAATTAACTGACTTTCCTGAGGACGTCATAAAATAGATATATTCCACTCCCTAGCTTTTAAAGTAATAAAATGCAAGGATAGTCACATCATAGAGATCTGCTGTTTACCATTTCCTGGCCTTTGAAATGATTCCTGGGGTGGGGATGTGAGGTGTCATCTCAGGAAGACAGGATTTCTCATGACAGACATTCACACTACATTTTTGTATTACAAAAATCATAGAGCAATCAGAACCAGCTGTCCAAGTGTCACAATCCTCCCCACCCAAGACTGAATTTGGGAGCTCTATCCCCTGCATGGGATGAGCTTCCCAAATCAGTTCACTCTTCACAGATGCGAGACAGCCCATCTGAGTTCTGATTTGTTGCTCCAGTCCTATGTATGATTGTCATGTCATACCCTTGCAAAGCAAGACTCCATCTTAGCAATCTACCATTCTTTCCCATTTGCGTCAGCCAAACCAGGGGGTTGTGGTCAGGCTGTAGCACAAAATGCTGCCCATATAAGTATGGCTTTAACTTCTTTTGGGCCCACACTATGGCAAGACACTCCTTTTCCACAGTGGAGTATGTCTGCTCCCTGGGAAGTAACTTTTTACTCAGGTATGCTATTGGGTGATCTCTCCCTTGGTTGGATGTCTGACTCAGTACTGCCCCAATACCCACGTCTGAGGAGTCAGTCTGAACTATAAAGGGTTTGCTATAGTCAGGACTTATCAAAACAGGAGCACTGCACAGTGCCTTCTTCAGTCTGGTAAAGGCTTTCTCACAGGCTGGGTCCCAGGTAATTTTCTTTGGCATCCTTTTCTTTATCAGGTCAGATAGGGGTGCACATTTCCTGTAGTACCTTGCTGTCCCTAGGAAACTCCTGACCTGCTTCTGTGTTTCTGGTCTGGGCCCTGCCTGGATTACCTCTATTTTCACTAGGTTAGAACAGAGCTATTCCCAGTCTACCACATGCCCGAGGTATGCCACTTCTCCCATGGCCACCTGGCACTTCTTGAATTTGACAGTGAGCCCGGCCCTCTGTATCCTTCCCAGCACTTCCCTAAGGTGGGACAGGTGTTCCTTTCATCTGGCACTAGAGATGGCAATGTCATCCAGGTACGCCACGGCATACTCCTCAGCATCATTTAACACCTGGTTCACTAACCTTTGGAAAGTGGCAGGGGCATTCTTCATTCTGAAAGGCATTACCTTGAATTCAAATAAGCCTATCAGAGTGATGAAGTCTGACCTGTCCTAGCTCTGTCCGTCAGCTTTACCTGCCAATACCCCTTGGTCAGGTCAATTGTCATAAGGTAGGTCGTCCCTCCCAACTTGTCCAGATGTTCGTCCATCCGGGGTATTGGGTGGGCATCTTACTTCATGACTGCATTCAGTCCATGATAGTCCACACAGAAATGAGTAGAGCCATCTGGCTTAGGAACAAAGACTACGGGTGAGGCCCAGGAGCTGTGGGATCTCTGGATTACCTCTAAATCCAACATCTTCTCAACTTTCCTCCTAATGTCCTTTTGGATAGCCTCTGACACCCGATATGCTGTTCACTGTATGGGCATCTGTGTTCCTGTCTCCACAACGTGAGTCGCTAAGGGGGTTAGTTCAAGCTTGGTGCTAAACAATGGGGCAAAGCCTGCTAAAACCTCCCTTACTTCATGGATCTTGTCCAGGGCCAGCTGGGGAGACAATTTTACTACCTCCACAGAGGACTCCCACTTACTTTCTTCCAGCAAGTCCAGAAGGGGGTCTCCTTCATCTGTCCCGTCCCCAGGACTACACACTGCAAACACCATGTCAACCCTATTGCATATGGCTTCATTATGTTGACATGGTACATCCTTTCTGTCTGTCTTCGGTCAGGTAACTCTACAATATAGTTTACATCATTTACCTTCCTAACCACTTTGTATGGTCCTGCCCACTCAGCCTGCAGCTTGTATTTCTGGACCGGAATAAGGATCATGCCTTCCTGACCCACCATGTATGAGTGAACTCTGGCTCTGCAGTCGTACCACACTTTTTGTTTCTGTTGGGCAGCTGCCAGATAGCTCTGGGCTGTCTCCATAAGCTCCTTCAGCCTTTCCCTAAACCTAAGGACATAATCCACTATGGGAGTTCCCTGGGTGGCGTGCTTGCCTTCCCAGTCCTCCTGGATCAAGTTGAGGAGCCCACATGCCTGGCATCCATGTAAGAGTACGAAGGGGGGAAATCCTGTTGACTCTTGGGGCACCTCCTTGTATTGCAAACAACAGATGGGGAAGGTATTTCTCCCAGTCCCTCCCATGCTGTTCAGCAAACACCTGGAGCATTGACTTCAGGGTACCATTGAATCTTTCCACAAGACCATTGGCTTGTGGATGATATGGTGTTGTGCATCTCTGCACCACCCCACACTTCTCTCATAAACATTTCATCTGGTCCGACATGAAGGAACTCCCTCGATCAGTGACAACCTCCTGCAGAAACCCAACATGGGAGAAAATCCCAAGTAAGACATCTGCCACTTTGTCCTTAGTGAGGATAGGGCATCTGCATCTGGGTACCGGGTGGCATCATCTACCACAGTCAGGAAGACTCTCTTCCCTGAGGAGCTGGGGGTATTTAAAGGACCCACAATATCTATTCTCACCCTCTGGAATGGCTCCTCCACTATGAGCAATGGAATCAGGGCATCTTGGGTTTTCTTGCCTGCCTCCCCTATTTCTTGGCACTGGTGACAAGACCTGCAATACTCCTTCACCTGCTGGGTGAAGTTAGGCCAGTAGAAATTTTGGGCCAACCGCTGTGTAGTGCAAGTGATTCCCAGATGACCAAACAAGGGAATATCATGTGCAATCTTGAACAACTGCTCACGATACCCCTGGGGAATGACAAGCTGCCTGCCTAGCACCCCTCCCTCTGTCTGCACAGCCTGAATATACATAAGCCCATTTTCCCAATAAACCTTATGTCTGCCATTACCTCCCTGTGCTCCATCAGAGTCTGCCCAAGCCCTCAGCTTGTCTAGACTAGGGTCACTTCTCTGAGCAGCTGAAAACCCCTCACACATTCCCAAGGCATGGGACAGGGCCCCTTCAGTTGCTAAACTAGGGTCCTTAGCACTAGCATCAGGGCATTCAAGATCACTGTCAGTCCTAACCCTGTGATCCTGGGTCACCCCTCCCTCTTTGGAGTAACCCTCTGTAGCTGTATGGTTGACTGCTACTGGGGAAATTTCTACCCCCTTTTCATTAGTCTCCCCATCTGGAGACACAGGCTGGGGAACCGGCCTCCCAGTGGTTTTCACAATGGCTTCTGTGGGATCCAGGGAACTAAAGTTTTCCCTTGCTGCTTGGCTATGGGTAACTGCATGACCATCCCTTGTTTGAGATTGTTGCCCTGGATTACATCCACTGCTAATGTTTTGGCTACAGCCAACTGTTGCACAGTCCCCCCGTTTCACCCCAGTCCAGGAGAACACTGGCCAGTGGCAATATTTTCTCTTCACCAGTGAACCCTTGTACAGTGATGTATTTATTGGGCATAAGCTGACCAGGCTGTACCAGATCCCCTTTTACCAATGTCAGGGATGCCCCTGTGTCCTTTAACCCTTACGTCTGTACACCATTCACCATTCACCATGACTGGGTGCATATGTTCCCTCATGTTCGCAGACATGCTTCCAGGGAGACACAAACAGCCCACTTCTTTCCTAGTACCATTCTGTGTATTATTGCTCTTCCATTTGGGACACTGTCTGGCAATATGCCCAGTTTCTTTACACAACCAACATTCATTTCTTCTCTCAAAGAAATCTTTTCTCTGAAACCTGGGGCTAACTGGTTTTGGTGGAGGCAGTGAGGGTTTTAGCTGCCCTGAAGGTGTGCTTTCCCTTTCTGTGCTGACACACCCACCCCATTCACTCTCAGAGCAGGTCTGTTCTTGGCATATTGGTCCGAGAGTTCAGCAGCCTCTTGCACTGTTTTGGGATCTCGGTCCTCCAGCCAGGTTTTCAGCTCGGTTGGGTATGCCCAGAAAAACTGTTCTAACAAAATCACATTTTCAATTTTATCAACAGTTTGCTTCAATTCCTTCCCACCAACATTTAAAAAACTGATGTTGTTCTATGGCTAAATCTTCATATTTCATGTCAGGGCTTCTCCTGAGCTTACAGAATTTAGCTCTGTATGATTCAGCAGTTAATTCAATTTTTTTTTAACAGTGCAGCTTTTAAGTTTGCTGCAATCATCACTGTCCTCATTGTCCATTTGACCTAATGCATCCCGAGCTTTCCCGGTAAGTAGCGGGGATAGCTGGAAGCTCCAGAACTCTCTAGGAATTTTAGTTTGAATACAAACTTTTTCAAAAGAATTTAAAAAGACATCCATATCCTGCCCCTCTTTAAATTCGGCTGTCAATTTGGAATTCAATTTGTAACCGAGTCCTGCAGTCCCAGTTAGAAACATAGAAACATAGACTTTGATGGCAGATAAGGGCTGCTTGGCCCACCTAGTCTGCCCATTTCCCTACCTACAGAATAGGCCGCAAATCCTAGTTAACCAACAGCCTATTTCTTCCTACCCCCGCAAGAATTGCCTTATGTCTGTCCCATGCATTCTTGAATTCTCCCACAGTTTTAGACCCCACAACCTCCTCAGGAAGTCTGCTCCATGCATCCACTACCCTCTCTGTGAAAAAATACTTCCTCACATTGCCCCTGAACCACCCTCCTCTATCTTTAAATTGTGTCCCCTTGTTCTTGCACGTCTCTTTTTCTGAAAGATGCTCCATTTTGGACTTTGTTGATTCCACTGAGGTACTTAAAAGTTTCTATCATGTCCCCCCCTTCCTTCTTTCCTCAAGGGTATACATACTAAGCTCCTTTAGTCTCTCCTCATACAGCTTCTCTTGCAGACCCTGCACCAATTTAGTTGCCCTCCTCTGGACTGCCTCTATCCTGTCTATGTCCTTGCGGAGATGGGGTCTACAGAACTGGATGCAGTACTCCAGATGGGGTCTCACCAACTGCCTGTACAGAGGGGTAACAACTTCCTGTTTTCTGCTGGTGATGCCTCTCCCTATGCATCCCAGTATACCCCCAGCCCTCCCTAGAGCCTTCTCATATTGCTTGCTAACCTTAAGGTCATCTGATATGATTACCCCCAGGTCCCTTTCCTTTTTTTTGTTGTTACTATCTCCCCTCATTGTGTAATCTTCCCCTGGATTCTTGTTTTCCAGGTGCATTATTTTGCACTTCTTTGCATTGAATCCTTGCTGCCATACTTCTGACCATTCTTCCAACCTTGTCAAGTCTCTTCTCATCATTTCCATGCCTCCTTGTGTATCAACCCTGTTGCATATCTTTGTGTCTTCTGCAAAGAGGCATACTTTTCCTTCCAGTCCTTCTGCAATGTCACTTATAAAGACATTAAAAAGGACAGAACCCGGTACGGAACCCTGCAGTACCCCAATAGTAACCCCTCTTTCTTCAGAGTGGACTCCATTTACAATTACTTTCTGTGTCCTGTTGTTCAGCCAATGTTTTACCCAGGCTACCACCCTGGGACCCACTCCCAGGCTGGTTAATTTGACTATTAATCTTTTGTGTGGGACTGTGTCAAATGCCTTGCTAAAGTCTAGGCAGGCCATGTCCACAGTCCCTCCCTGGTCTACTACTTTGGTCACCCAGTCAAAGAAATCAATTAGATTCATCTGACATGACCTTCCCGCTGTGAACCTATGATGCCTTGGGTCCTGTGCCCCACTGGCCTCTAGGTACTCAAGAATTCTTTCCTTGTGAAGTGACTCCATCACTTTCCCTACCACAGAGGTCAAACTGACAGGTCTGTAGTTTCCTGCCTCTGTCTTGGTCCCACATTTGTGAAGGAGAATCACATCCGCCTTCCTCCAGTCCTCGGGTACCACACCATCCTCCCATGATTTGTTAAAAAATAGTAGTCAGTGGTTTTACTAGTTCCCCCCTTAATTCTTTTAGAATTCTGGGGTGAATTCCATCAGGTCCCATTGCTTTGTCCACCTTCAGTTTTAGGAGTTCTTGCAAACCCTTTCTTCTGTGAAAGGACTGGGATTGACTCCCCTATCAAGAGTGCTTCTGTTAATTGGATTAGGCACTTTCCCCTCATCTTTTGTGAATACTGAGCAGAAATATTGGTTCAGTATCCCTGCTTTTTCACTGTCCCCTTCTGCCCACCCACCGTTTATTCTATTCAGCCTCACTATCCCTCCCTTTGTCTTTCTACGCTCTCTGATGTACCTATAAAAGGTTTTATCCCCCTTCTTAACCGAGTTGGCAATCTTTTCCTCAGTTTGGGCCTTTGTTATTCCGACTTCCCACCCTGCTTCCTTCTGCCTTAACTGGTACAGCTCTCTGTCCTGCTCCTTCCGTGTTTCCTTATACTTCCTGAATGCTATCTTTTTCTCCCTTACTTGCCCAGCCACCTCTTTTGAGAACCATAGTGGCTTTTTCTTTCATTTTGATTTGTTTATTTGCTTCACACAAATGCTTGTTGCCTCTGTGATGGCAGTTTTGATGATTCCCCATTGTTGCTCCACCCCTCCTTCTAGCCTGTTAAACCCAAGCCACTTACCTGCTCTGATGCTGGTGGTTGGAGTCATAGCTTTTCCAGTTCATGTTGCCTCTGGCACTCACACTCCTCATGGTCAGCCTCCCACTGTTCCCTCTCTGTCTATCAGTGTTCTTGCTCCCTCTTCTCCTCTGCAGTTCAGCATTCTCACTCTGTCTCCCTCTGGAACTCCAGCTTCATTCTGCGCAACTCAATTTACAGCCTGAGTACTTCTGGATTCAGAATGCTGGTGACCTTACCTTGCTGCTGTGGCCCTTCACTGGCACTGGCCTCACTGCCCTCCTCATCAAATCTGGACACTGCACTGGCTGCTAGCTCTTCCACATTCAAGGTTTGGTCCCTTACAGTCAATGTGTGTGACTTGATGCTCTGGGTATCTGCTACCATCAGGGCATCCACGAGGTTCTGCTTGGTAGCTTTCACCTGGAATGGGACTTGCATGCCCCCGCACAACTGCTTTAAGTAGTCTTCCATGTGCCTGCTGTAGTTGGAAGCCATCTTCTTCCCTAACTATGGCTACTCTGACTTGCACTTTAGAAAAAAAAAATAAAACAGGTAGGAACTCGACTGTAAGCCAAGTGAAATAGTTCTGTTTCCTTTTTAAAAATAAATCACTGCATTTTTCTTTCTTTGCAAGTGAGCTAACAATCTCAAGCCAACACACTGAACAATAAAAACTTGTGATACCAACATTTTGCACAGTTGCCAACCAATCTGTCACAACCCCACTCAGCAGATCAGCCCTCTAATCCTAAAGTGCCAACCTCGAGTGTAGTATTGTGAACAGTTAACAAAATGGGGTAACCCTCCTTTCTGTTTTGTGGGTTCGAATCATCTTTGGTTTCAAGTTCTGGAGGGATTCAAACTGTTAACCTCTTTCTAGTGTACCCAATGCACAGGCCCAGAAAATTCTACTCTTCGGAGGATACCAGACATTTTTCGCCCATGGGCACCTAACCAGGTGTACCAAATGAACCCTTAAGAACTTGATGAAAGACCTCAGAATAAACTCTTACCTTTTTCCAGTTTGGTAAACCATTAAGCTATGCAAAATGTCACTGTAACCATATATGCTTCACTTGTCAAAGAAAGAATTTCAAAGGCACACCAAGTAGTCTCTAAAATGAGATCTTTACTTAAAAATAGATAAAAATATAAAATATAAATACAGAACCATATACTGTATAACCCATTTATTTCGCTGTAAATTAATTTACACTTTATTCGAGGCTCAGATACTTCCCGTGGATATAAGTTTACAGCTGATTAAATGTTACAGCTAAAAAAAAAATTCACATTTCATTTACAGCGACCGAGAGTACAGCCGCTAGTACTTTTACTATGCTTTTACTTGGATTGATAGCCCTCATCAATTTGGGCATTGTACACCTAATATTTCTTTGAGTTATCTTTAAACTGTGAGGAAGGTGTTTCTGGCTGCTGACATATCAGCACATTATGAGGGCACAATACTAAGTGTTTCAGGGGTACCGATGGTTTTGTTTTAAACAGCTTTGTTGTTTGTAAATCACAGTGCCCTGTGAGAGCCAAAAGTTGAAAAGCACTGATTTCTCTCATTTTCAGTGCTTCACTTTCACAGCACAGTGGTTGAAATTTAACAAGAAAAGTCAGTTACCTGCTAAATGCATTTTTTTTGCTTGCGCCTCAAGTTTAGGACTTCTGAAGATGCCGCTTTGTGTTCATTGCAGTCCATTGCTATGCAGCATGCTAAGCACTTGTGAAAGAAAAATTGTGCCAGTAGTCTGCAAGTTTTCTGGGTAAGAAAAACTTAATTATAAAACAGTCAGACTCTATATATTTGGCATTCGGCAGTCCAAGGTTCTCTTGGGAAACGACTCAGATGCTGGTCACAGCGCTAATATAAGTTTACGCTGAACTGCCCATGGACCCGGACCGCGTGGAATATAAGGTGCGTTGAAATAAAGCATTATACAGTATCACAAAACATACAATCTTTTAAAACAATAGGGTTTAAAAAGGTGCAAATTTATATCAGTAATACACTTAGACCTGGCTACCTAATGTATTCTTATCTTCTTAAAGTGCTGTAGATGTTTCTTTCTCAAAGTCAAAACATGTGTGTGTCAGTGGAAAACAGAATACCAGTTTAAAAATGCTGTGTTTCAATCCTCTTCATGATGTTATCATCTAGCTCCTCCCTTTCAGGATACATATATATATATATATATATATATATATATACAGTACATATATATATATAAATATATATAAAACAGGAAGTCCCATCAAGGTATTGAATTCTGTGACTCCAGCAAGACTCATCTTCCAAATGATGACACTCTTAATTAAGACTGATTACACAGCCCCTTTGATCCAAAAGCCATTTCCTTCTGCAAATACATCAAAGGTCTTTTTATGATACCAGGTGCAATTAACTTTTCTCAAACACATCACGGGACCTTTTATGACACCAGGTGCAATTAACTGACTTTCCTGAGGACATCATAAAATGGATATATTCCACTTCCTGGCTTTTAAAGTAATAAAATGCGAGGATAGTCACTTCACAGAGATTTGTTGTTTACCATTTCCTGGCCTTGGAAATTATACCTGGGGTGGGGGTGTGAGGTGTCATCTCAGGAAGACAGGATTTCTCATGACAGACAATCACACTACATTTTTAAATTACAAAAATCATAGAATGATCAGAACCAGCTGTCCAAGAGTCACATTCCGTAGGGCACCTCCTGACCTGTCTAGGCAACAGAACCATGCTTTTACAATGCCAAAGAGATGCTTAATGATGTTGCACATGCTGGTGTGTGCCTCATTGTACCATTCCTTTCCAGGAGACGATGGATGCTGGTAGAGGGTGATCAGCCAGGATCTCAGTGGATACGCACTGTCACCTGTGTTGATGTTGACATGGGTAGCCCTCTGCTATTCTATGCTGTGCCCCATGCCTGTCCCTGGCACCCATACCACCCTGCACACCCTACCCACACCATCCCCAGGTCTGCTGTGCCCATCACCATTTGCCCATGTCATACTCACTCACTAGGTGGCCTGTGGGGATCTCTCCACTTTAAAACCTGTGGCACTGCACAGAGCTATGCCAGATGAATGCATCATGTGCACTACCAGGGTGTGTGATGTAGACATTGGTGATGAGCCCCATGGCATCACACACCACCTGGCAGTTGACACTCAGGCTCCCCTTTTGATTGATGTATGCCATGCCCTCAGGGCCAGGTGGCATGCAGATGGCAACATGGGTGAAGTCAGTGGCACCAATCATGCCAGGCATATGTGCCATCCTGTGGAAGTCCTGCTTGGTTGCTGCATGCTCTTCCTGTGTGCTGGGGAAATGGATGAATTCCAAAGCATGTGGCAACAGGGCATTGAGGAACTGTGTGAGGAGGTGGGATGTGGCCAACTGGGTGATGCCCGTGGTGTCCCCTGTTGTTCTCTGGAAGGTGCCCATGGTGAGCATGCATGACTGCGGTCATCTTCGGACATGGCATGATTTTGTCTGGTGGGTACCTACATCTCCTCACTGCAAAGCTTGCAGAGCTGCCTCAGAATGGCCCTATTCAGGTGGTACTGGCCCACGATCTCAGAGTCACTGTAGTTCTTAAAGGTGATGCAGGCATGGTACCACCTGTATTGGGCATACTGCTGACTGGCCCTTCCTCAGCCGTGTCACTGTTCCTCATGCCTCCTCACACCCCTCATAATGGCCTCCATCATGAGGGCTGTACTGTCCATGGCCCTAGCTGTCCACTGTCCCCTTGGGTGGTTGTTTACTAGCTGTGTGCCACCCTGGTGCAATGCTTGTCTGTATCTCTCTTTCTGCTCCATCTCCCTCTCCAATGCCACCCCTGTCCCTCTCCCTCTGTGTATGGGCTTTGGTCTGTGTGTGTGTGTGTGTGTGTGTCTCTCTTTCTCTCTCCCTGTCTGTCTGCCTCTCTCACTCACTCCCTCTCATGCACACCTCTGGTACAGATGCTATCTGTGTGTTTGCACCCTGTATTTATAGGAACAAGTCTGCTCAGAGCAACTTTGATTTGCTCCACACTTGTGCCATGGTTTCACAGCCGAAAATGCCACTGCGCTGGATATTCATGGGAATGCCCCCCTGCTCTTGTGCATGCATTCATTATAGTTGCACATTGGCACAATGGATTTTGTGCTGCACATTACTTACCACTAAATATGGCTCCTTGGCACAATGCTGCACTTGTGCCAGTGCAACTCAGTTGTGCCATGCATAACTGCTCTGAATATTTGGGTCTCAGAGCATATAAGTTCACCAACTTGACATCCACTCCATCAATTGGTGCACTGATAATAATAAATCTGGCTTCTGGGTCTTCTAACTTAGATTGAATTACCAAATTCAGGCTGTTGTTAAATAAGATACACATGCCTTTGCTCTCTGAAGTGTATGAATTTCCCACCACTGTACCCACTAGTGCTGTGTGGAATTTTCAAAATTCCACCCAAATTCTGTTGAATTCCACCAGAAATGGAATGGCAGAGTTCTGCAGTATGAAATAGGTGCGGAATGATTTTCTGTGGAAAAATCACTGTTCTGTTTAATATTATTCCGTGGATCTTAATATTTTCCACAGAAATTGTTGCAGAATAATTTTCCATGGAAAAGATGCTGTTTCATGGAATATTATTCCACAGATCACAGTAGGTGGAATTCTGCAGGTATACAAGAGAAATTCCGCCAGAAATTCCACCTGTGGAATGGTCATTCTGCACTAATTCCACTGGCAAAATTCTGCATTCTGCACAGCACTAGTACCCACCCATGTGGTTGCTTAACTTCAGAAGATCTTCCTCTATAACATGCATCGCTTGAATAAATGCTGTGTCTGTTCACAGTGATTTGAGAAATGAAAGAATCTTAGTCCATTTAATCGAACTATGGCAACCTTTAATATTCCATGAAGCTATCTTAAAAATGTATTTATTATCTATTGACATGCTTTTTTAACTAACCTTTTATAAAAAATACTAATAAATCAGTCCTATAGAATATAATCTATTGTAAATCAATCAAAAACTGAGATTACACACTAACATTAGCCTGTTTCAATCTCCAGTTAATAATATGATTAAGGTGTATTGACTTAATCACAGACTGTGTGAAACCACTTACTATTACAATATAGTATCTAAATGGAATCGCTAAGACAATAACCTTAAACTATGAATTGTTTCCGGTAACAGTCAATATTGACAAATTCACACACTTTCACCCTTTTTGAACCCTTGTTTCCTTTATTATTTGTGGACCCCACTTGAGATCACCTCACCACACAGCAGTGGCTATTCACTGCTTTTGAACAAAGTCACATTGACAATAAGATGCATGAAACTTAGGACTGCAAATGAGTAAGGTTCATCCTGTGCAGATAAGGTTTGACAGCTACCTAATAAAGTGAACATTTTGTTGAAAAGTGTGTTACAGATTATGTGCCCTCTCTGCTACCATCCAGACAACATATATAAACAATCATTCAGTATTGCCTATTGTCAATATCCAGTGCTCAACTTCTTATTTTTGTTAAGTACAATAATGGACCATATTTTCATCATAGCTCCCTGTAATCAATATAGTTCCCAAATAGCCTTTCCCTTCAGAGTTCTGCTTTCCATTTCTAAGATGTCTCATGGTCCAGGTGTTGCCACGGTTCCCCATGACCCAGCTGGTACAGTTAGACTATATATGTTGGTGCATTAGGTATATATTTTGCTAGAGGTCAAATGCTCCATAAGCTGTTTCAGCTCCCTGTGACTCTTTGGTTACAAACTGACCACAAAAGATTTGCCTTGATGTTATGCACAGAGTAACTTTTAGGACTCTGGATATACAACAAAATTAAGGTTACCAGAATCCATGTGAAAAGATACAGTACCTACAAAAATGAACAACTAGAGAACTTCCAGGAACTGCATGTTACATGTATTTTTTTAAGATCATTACAAAAAGAACAAGCATCTGTCAATGCTGAACTTTCTTTCGCTGGTATTTGCATTGGTGTTTGGCATTTATTCAGGCCCCCTCCATTGTAACCATGTCCCTTCAGCATCCATATCCCAACAGAGTACCTCTCTGCAACTCCTCTTGCATCTGATTAACATTCCACCCTCATACTTCTTAAGTGTCTGTCTTAGGAACCCTAATGCCCTGGTTGTGCTTAATGGTACAAGCCTGTGTGGAAACTATGCAACCTGCACTTGTAACACAGTCATTCAGTGGAATTATTTTACCAAATTTTCAACATAGGCATTTTGTCACCTCTGGTCTTGAACACTGCCACTATAATTTTCTTACTGTGTACAGAACACTGATTTTGAGCAGCGACCGTGCTATTCTGCAACCGAAGTGTGAAAACACATTTCAGCCAGGATGTGAAAAATGACAGCTGCACTGTTCATAAAGAGGTGTGGGAAAATGCAAATGTTGAAAATCTGGAGTGAAAATATGACAGATTTGTGAAGTTACAAGTGTGTGTGAAAACTGTGCAACACACACTCATAAAAGTAATTTTTTGGAAATTTTCCACTGAATTTTCAACATAGGCATTTTAGGACATCTGGTCATGTACAGTGTCACTGATTTTCTTACTCTGTATCGAACATGATTTCCCACAGCTGCTGCACTATTGCATGCCAGAAGTGCGAAAACACATTTTGGCCAGGATGTGAAAAATGACAGCTGTACTGGTCATAAGGAGATGTGGTAAAATGGCAATGTTGAAAATCTGGAGTGGAAATATTACAAATTCACAAACCTACGAGTGTGCATAGAAACTGTGCAATGCATGTTCATAAAAATAGTCATTTTTTAAATTTTGCCACCAAACTTTCAACATAGGCATTTTAGAACCTCTGCTCATGAACAGTGTCACTGTGGTTGTTTTACTCTGTAGCGAACACTGATTTCCAGCAGTGACCATGCTATTTTGAGCCAGAAGTGCAAATACACATTTTGGCCAGGATGTGAAAAATGACAGCTGCACTGTTCATAAGGAGGTGTGGAAATATGCCTATGTTAAAAATCTGGAGTAAAAATATTACAAATTCATGAACTTAAGAGTGTGCATGGAAACTGCACAAAGCATGGTCATAAAACAGTCATTCTTTGGAATTTTTTCAACAAATTTGCAACATAGGCTTTTTGAGAGTCCACCTCATGAACACTGACACTGTCATTTTGATAATCAGTCCCAAAAGGTGATTCCATGCGTTGACTGCAAAATCACCTTTTGGGACTGAATAACACCATGACAGTGATTGAATTCATGAGAAGGGGTGTCAAGAACCCCATGTTGAAATCTAGTGCCAAAAGTCAAAACAAGATCACAACATCCACATAAGTTGGAAAAATCCTATTTATGCCATTATACAGCTTACCAGCATTTCATCAGTTCGCAGATGGCCTTGAAGAATGCAGACGTGTTCCTGGTCCACCGAAGATCATCACTGCTTCAGAGGTAAGTATAGGGTGAGGGGGTGGGAGGTGGGTAAGCAGATGGTGGGTGCAGGTAGGTGAGGGGCAGGGACTCACTGAAGGATCATTTTCTTCTTTCACAGGACTTAAAAAAGAAACAGATGCCTTTGGCACACTGGGAGTAATCTCCTAGTGTGCCACCTACATGTTTGTTGGAGGGTACTGGAACTGGTGGGGATTGGTCACCCCCACCGGCCATACAGTGTGCATGGTGGGGAGGCATGAGCACACTGGGGTGGGCTCCCAGCATGTCAACTGGTTGTTTGTTGGGGTGGTTGCAACCAATCGTGGATTGGGCACCCCTGTCAGCCACACAGTGTGCTGGGGGGTGCATGAGCTGAGGGGGATTGAGCACCCCCCTCAGCACTCAATGTGGAGTTGGGTAGAACACTAATAAGGGAGGGGGAGGAGATTAACAGAGGGAGGAAGCGGGAGGGATTTCATGCCGAGCTGTGCATGACATTAGTTTGGCTGATGTAGGTATGCAAACTGCATACACACTGCCACCACTGATTGTAGCAGACCTTTTCTTAGAAGTGAAGACCAACACAGCTGAACTGCTGTCATACACAGCTTGGCATGTATTGGTCCCATAGAGTTGCGCCTGCTACACTGAGCACTGAATTGGAAAGGAGGGTTAAACAGCTCCAAAAGTCCTACTGTTGCAAGACATTCCTTGCATAAGAGCACAAGTGAACGTAAAAAGGAGAATATTAACATTGCTGTAATTACTACAGTGCTGCAACAATCTCCAAAGCAGTGATAGGCCATACAGTAACCAAAGGGAACTATTTTTAGTAGAGGAACTCCAAGGCATTTGAAACAACTGTATCAATTGAACTTAAATCAATATAGAGCTGTATTCAATTACACCCACCAGGTTTATGAATTATTAGTGGCTTACCTGGGCACCATGTAATCTCATTATCTGCTGAACCAGAGGGCTATGTTCTGATCCTTCATATGTCAGAAGG
Organism: Neoceratodus forsteri; assembly: GCA_016271365.2. Classification (NCBI taxonomy): domain Eukaryota; kingdom Metazoa; phylum Chordata; order Ceratodontiformes; family Ceratodontidae; genus Neoceratodus; species Neoceratodus forsteri. The sequence continues at coordinate 15,857,657 of CM028129.1, read as the reverse complement.
GCCAAATGAGATGCTAGCTCGATAGCATAAAGCACTAACTGGCTTTCAAAGTTAGCCCTTTCTAAAGATAACTTATCTGAAAAAGACTGACTTTGGAAATCTTACAGTGGAATTGTTTATATGAAAGTTAGATATAGTTGAGTAGTGATATCTCATATTATTACAACTCCCTTACATCAAATTTGAAAATGTCAGATGGTTTTGAAAAATCAAACGAGGAGCTCAGGTTTAACGTTTTTGACCTCTATATCAATTTTAAACTATTTCATGGTTAAACTTGATGAGCTAGTGCTGTGCTGCCAAGCAGCTGGGGAAGAGGTGGTGTCCTGGGTTAGTAGGAGTGAAGGACAGCAGGGAGTGTTACAAACATCTGTGTTGGATACTCCATCTCAAGGGGTGGGTGAAGGGGTGGCGTGGTAAGGTGACATTGGCAGTGTGGTGTACTTCATACCTCTAAACATTGAGCATGCAGTACAGGGAGTTGGGTGGTTCTTGAAGGGTAATTAGAACCCCTCACTGTCACAGAATAATTGATGGGTTCCAACTGTGACTCATGCACTGAAGATGCATATATGTGCTATCTGTATCCACGTCACTGCACTGACACTGAATCTAACAATCCCCTAACTGCAGTGACCATGCAAGAAGGGAACCCCCACCTATGAAGGTAAACTAAGGGATTTTGGGGACACAAATGATGACGACTGTGATGCAGGAACCTCAAAGGAGTGAAAATCCAGGATGGGAAGCCACCAATTCAGCATGAGATCAAAGATCAGATCAGGTCAGTGAGTAGATGCATAAACAATACATTTAAAGCAATAGCATTGACATGTATCAATACACACTTTATCGACTGGTATAAATGTATGATATACTGATGGGTATTGATGCACAGTATATCAATGTGCATTGATGAACAGTACACCAGCACGTACTAATGCACAGTATATCGACATGTATTGATGTGCAGTATGTCAATGTGTATCGATGCACAGTATATTGATGTGTAACGAGGCAAGTATGTTTACATGTATCGATGTACAGTGTATAGATGTATATCAATGTATAGTATATTGACATGTATCGATGCACATTATATAAAGGTATACACATGCATAGCATATTGCCAGTATCAATGTGTAGTATATAGGCATACTGTACATCAATGTACAGCATAGCAACATGTATTGATTTACAGTATATTGAGGCAAACTGTCATACAGTATATCAACACATATCGACATACAGTATATTGACATGTATCGATGCACCATATATAGATGTTTATAGATGCACAACATATTGCCATGTATCAATATATAGTATATTGACATGTATCAGTGTACAACATGCAGGCATATAGCAATGTACAGTATATCAATAAATATTGATATACAGTGTATCGAGGTATACTTATGTACAGTATATAGACATGTATCGATGTACAATATATCAATGTACAGCAAGGTTTTAAATAATTGATTAGCAGCTTTTTTCTTGGGACAATACTAACTGTACAGAAAGTATTTATATAGGTTTTCTAGAAGTGTTATGTTTGTTAAACACAGTGAGGCAAGTGCTATGCATTTTCACAATGTTTTAGAACTTTTATGAGCAAACCGCTAATCAATTTTTAGAGTTAAATAAAACCCTGTACAGTATATTAACATGTATCCGTGTATCTTAATCTTGATGGAAGAGGGATGCCTGGATATCATAGCAGTCACAGAAACATGGTACACAGGGAACCATGACTGGGATGTTAACATACCAGGGTACACAACCTGCAGGAGAGACAGGGAGGGGAGAAGAGGGGGAAGAGTAGCTCTTTATGTAAGGGAAGGGATTAAATCAACTTAACAAAAGAGTAAACATGGAGGAGAGGAGGCACTGTGGGTCACCTTAGAGACTGGAAATGGGACCACAGTCTGCACAGGGGTTGTATACAGACCCCATGTCAGGGGGAAGGGATGGACAAGAATATATAGAAGGCATACTTAGGATGGCAGAGAAAGGGGAGATGCTGTTGATGGGGGACCTTAATATGCCAGATATTAAGTGGAGCACCTTTGCTGCAGCCACATCCAAAAGCAGGGCCATTCTTGATGCCCTTCAGGTGGCATGCCTCAGACAGCTAGTTTTGGAACCTACTCATGAGGGAGCAATCTTAGACCTCATATTGTCAAATGGGAACAGTGATAGGATCTCAGATCTAGAAGTGGGTAGCCATTTAGGAACAAGTGACCACCAAACAGTGTGGTTCACGATAAACTCAACTACAAAGTCAAGCCATACAAAAGTGAGGGTTCTGGACTTCAGGAGGGCTGACTTTGGCATGATGGAAGAGTGCCTTAAAAAAGCACTAGCAAACAGACTAGAAGGAGGGGTGGAGCAGCAATTGGGAAATATCAAAACTGCCATCACAGAGACAACAAGCCTTTGTGTGAAGCAAATAAACAAATCAAAAAGAAAGAAAAAGCCACTATGGTTCTCAAAAGAGGTGGTGGTGGTGAAAGTTAGTGAGAAAAAGATAGCATTTAGGAAGTATAAGAAAATACAAAAGGAGCAGGACAGAGAACTATACCAGTTAAGGCAGAAGGAAGCAGGGAGGGTAGTCAGAATAGCAAAGGCCCAAACTGAGGAAAAGATAGCCAACTCAGTCAAGAAGGGGATAAAACCTTTTACAGGTACAGTATATCAGGGAGCATAGAAAGACAAAGGGAGGGATAGTGAGGCTGAATAGAATGGACAGTGGGTGGGCAGAGAGGGACAGTGAAAAAGCAGGGATACTGCATGAATACTTCTGATCAGTATTCACAAAAGAAGAGGTAGGGGAGGTGCCTAAACCAATTAACAGAAGCACTCTGGATAGGGGGGGTCGATCCCAGTCCTTTCACAGAAGAAAGGTTCTGAAAGAACTCCTAAAACTGAAGGTGGACTAAGCAATGGGGCCAGATGGAATTCACCCAGAATTCTAAAAAGAATTAAGCAGAGAACTAGTGACACCACTGACTACCCTTTTAACAAATTGTGGGAAGATGGTGTGGTACCCGAGGACTGGAGGAAGGCAGATGTAATTCCCCTTCACAAAAGTGGGACCAAGACAGAGGCAGGAAACTACAGACCTGTCAGTTTGACTTCTGTGGTAGGGAAAGTGATGGAATCACTTCTGAAGGAAAGAATTGTTGACTACCTAGAGGCCAGTGGGGCACAGGACCCAAGGCAGCATGGGTTCACAGTGGAAGGTCATGTCAGATAAATCTAATTGATTTCTTTGACTGGGTGACCAAAGTAGTAGACCAGGGAGGGGCTGTGGACATGGTCTACCTAGACTTTAGCAAGGCATTTGACACAGTCCCACACAAAAGATTAATAGTCAAATTAACCAGCCTGGGAGTAGGTCCCATGGTGGTAGCCTGCAAACACTGGCTGGACAACAGGACAAAGAAGGTAATTGTAAATGGAGTCCACTCTGAAGAAAGAGGGGTTACTAGTGGGGTACCGCAGGGTTCAGTACTGGGTCCTGTCCTTTTTAATGTCTTTATAAGTGACATTGCAGAGGGACTGGAAGGAAAAGTATGTCTCTTTGCAGATGACACAAAGATCTACAACAGGGTCGCTACACAAGGAGGCATGGAAAGGATGAGAAGGAACTTGGCAAGGTTGGAGGCATGGTCAGAAGTATAGCAGCTTGGATTCAATGCAAAGAAGTGCTAAATAATTCACCTGGGAAACATAAACCCAGGCGAAGATTACACAATGGGGGGGAGGTAGTAACAACAATAATGGAAAGGGCCCGGTGGGAAATCATATCAGATGACCTTAAGGTTGGCAAGGAATGTGAGAAGGCAGTAGGGAGGGCTGGCGGGATACTGGGATGTATAGGGAGAGGCATTACCAACAGAAAACAGAAAGTTGTTATTCCCCTGTATAGACAGTTTGTGAGACCCCATCTGGAGTACTGCGTCCAGTTCTGGAGATCCCATCTCTGCAAGGACATAGACAGGATGGAGGCAGTTCAGAGGAGGGCACCTAAAATGGTGCAGGGTCTGCAAGAGAAACCATATGAGGAGAGACTAAAGGAGCTTAATATATATACCCTTGAGGAAAGGAGAGGGAGGAGGCATGATAGAAATTTTTAAGTACCTCAGTGGAACCAACAAAGTCCAAGAGTGTAGCATCTTTCGTGAAAAGAGATGTGCAATAACAAGGGGACACAATTTGAAGATAGAGGGGGGACAGCTCAGGGGCAATGTGAGAAAATATTTTTTCACAGAGAGGGTGGTGGATGCATGGAACAGCCTTCCTGAGGATGTTGTGGGGTCTAAAACTGTGGGAGAATTCAAGCATGCATGGGACAGTCATAAGGCAATTTTTGAGGAGGGTAGGAAGAAATAGGCTGTTGGTTAAATAGAATCTGCAAATTATCCTCTAGGTAGGGAAATGGGCAGACTAGGTGGGCCAAGCGGTCCTTATCTGCCATCAAAGTCTATGTTTCTATGTTTTTATGTAACCTATATTAATGTGTATGGTATATTAACATGTACTGCTGTATGGAATATCAACATGTATGGATACACAGTATATAAATGGGTAATGATGCACAGTAGCACAGTATCCAATGTGTATTTATGAACAATATATCGATGTGTATCAATGTAAAATATTCATTAGTGACCTGAAGCTCACTAGCTACCTAAAGCACTTCACACAATGCAAGAAAGCAGTAGCAAGGGTAAACAAGATGTTGGGATGTGCTCTACAATGCCAGTTCAACAAATATTTTGTCAACTGATGTTACAACAATGGATTTATGTCGACCGCAACTGCAGTCAGCATAAATCTGACTGATAATAATTTGTTTCTTTCAGAGGGCTTTGTTCCCCCATACCCCCCTATGCAGGGTGCTTTGCCTCCCATAATTACAATAATCAACTCTGAGTTGGAGTTGATTCAGAGAGAGGTGTAAGACCCTGAGAAAGAAGTGCTGGGGTCCCACAGTGACATTACAGTAACCCATCACTGTGTCACTGTACTGTCATTTATGGTAGAGACATCAGTGTTTGATTGGCATATGGTTCGGTTGCATAGCCAGAGTGATCTGCATTAGGTAGGAGGAGGTTATAATTTCTTTGTACAGGTAACTGGTGAGGCACACCTGGAGTATGGAATTTAGTACTGGTACCCCCACATTAAATAGGACATTAACCTCCTTGAGATGGTCTGGAGGAGGGCAATGAAGATGACTGTGGGTCAGCAGGTTAAAACATATGAAGAGTGGTTGGGGGCCCTGAACATGTACTCCTTAGAGGAAAGGAAGGAGACAAGAGACATGGCTGAGCCCTCCAAGTACTTGAAAGGGATAAACAGAGTAAAGAAGAAGTGTCCCATTAGGCTAAGTGGCAGCCAAAACATGAGGGGACACAGTCTTAAGCTCAAGGGGTGGGGTTAGGAAGGAGGTTAGGAAGCAATTATTCATGGAGAGGATGGTGGCCAGTTGAAATGCATTGCCTGAGGAAGTGGTATCACTGAAGATGGTGAGCAGTTTCCAGAGAGGCTGGGATAGACATAAGGGGAAAGTAGGGATCACAGGAGGGGCAGATGGAAGGAATGGGAGGACTGAGGAGGGGGTGGGGTCAGTAGCTAAAGCTGTGGACACTGCAATATGAACAAAGACTACATAGACCAAATGGACTTATTCTGATGGCTTTTTTATATATTCGTAACATATATATCAATGCACAGTACACTGAGGTATATTGCTATAAAGTATATTGACATACCCGGTTACCAAAGACTAAAAATAAAAATATTGATGTATGGTATATCACCCTGCATTGATGTATGGTATATTGATGTGCATGGATCAACAGTATACTGACAGGAATCAATGCATACTCTATCAACATATATTAATACACCCTAGAGCAATGTGTACTGATTATCAACATGTAAGGATGCAGAGCATATCAGGGTGTATCTATGTACAGTATAGCAACATGTATGGATGTACAGTATAGCAACATATATCAATGTACAGTCAATTGACATGTGCTGATGTACTGTATATCAACGTGTACAAGAAAACAGGGAGGGGGAGGACAGGGAGGAGTACTTGACAGAATCGAAGGAGGTGACAAGGGCAGTAAGGGGAGCCAAAGCATCTATGGAACTCAGGCTGGCACAAGGCATTAAGAAGGGGGAGAAGGACTTCTTTAGTACATCAGGGAGAAAAGGAGCTGTAAGGACCACATAGTAAGGATTAGGAAGGAGGGGGGTTGGGTGGAAGCAGGGTGCGATAAGGTGGAAGCACTAAATGAGTACTTCTGCTCAGTATTTACTAAAGAGAAGAGGTGGGTGACACCCAAGGTGGGAGAAATAGAAGCAGGGGAAGTGGTGACAGATGGGGAAATCATGGAGAGCAGAGTTCAAGAGGGTTTGAAGGTACTGAGGGGTGGACAAGGCGCCAGGCCCAGATGGCATCCACCCCAGGGTACTAAGGAGCTGGCAGAGGTCCTTACAGGACCTTTGCAGACCTATTTAATGCCTCACTACATTTGGGGTGTATCCAGACTGGAGGATGGCTCATGGTGCCCTCCACAAGAGTGGCCCCAAGGATGAACCGAGAAACTACAGACCAGTGATCCTCACATCCATCGTGGGTGTGTTAATGGAGACTATCCTGAAGGAGAGCTGTGGCCCTCCCAGAGGCCAAAGGACTACAGGACAGCAGACGGCATGGCTTCATACGTGGCAGATCCTGCCAAACCAACCTGGTCGAGTTCTATGACTGGGTAACTAGGCAACTGGACAGGGGCCATGCAGTGGATGTCCTGTATCTGGACTCCAGTAAGGCATTCAACCCAGTGCCACATGGAAGGCTGGGAAGGAAGTTAGTAGGCACAGGGCGGGTGCAAAGCTGGTGAGATGGGTAGGAAACTGGCTGCAGGAAGGCAACAGAGGCGGTGGTGGGTGGGGAGCTCTCACACCCAAGGGCAGTGATGAGCGGTGTTCCACAGGGCTCAGTGTTGGGACCAGTGTTGTTTGGGATATTCATTGCAGACATATCATGGGACATCAAGAGCAAGATCAGTCTGCTTGCTGATGATACCAAGGTAGGCACGGTGGTGGATGACCTAGGGGGATGGCAGGGGTTGCAGGATGATCTGGCAAAGCTTGAAAACTGGTCAGACACCTGGCAACTGGGCTTTAATGCCAAAAAGTGCAAGGTGCTGCATTTTGGGATGAAGAACCCAAGGAGGAGTTACCAGCTAGGGGGAGTGCAGCTAGCCCAGACAGAGGAAGAGAAGGATCTGGGTGTGCTCATTACAGGGTCAATGAACAACTCGGCACAATGTAGGAAGGCAGCTGCAAAGGCCAACAAAATGCTGGGTTGTATTGCAAGGGGTATATCCTCGCAGAGGGAGGAGGTGATTCTGCCATTGTATAGGTCATTAGTTAGACCACACCTGGAGTACTGCGTTTAGTACTGGCGTCCGTATCTAAAGAGGGACATTAAGTTACTGGAGGGGGTGCAGCACAGAGTGACAAAGATGATCAAGGGGCTGGGGGACTTATCATACGAGAGGAGGTTGAAGGAGTTGAACATGTACTCACTGGAGGAGAGGAGAGACAGGGGTGACATGATTGAAACCTTTAAATACATGAAAGGAATAAACAAGACGGGTACAGAGGGGCTGTTCAAAGTAAGGGAAGGGAGGGCCACCAGGGGCCATGATATGAGACTGGAGCAAGGAAGGTTCAGGAGGGAGATGAGGAGACACTTTTTTACAGAGAGGGTGGTGGCTGGGTGGAATGCGTTACCTGCTGAAGTGGTATGCAGTAGAACAGTGGACTGCTTCAAATGAGGAATGGACAGTACAAGGGGAGGGTTAATGAAGGGGAAGGGTGGAAGGGAGGAGCAGCTGCAGAATAAGGGGTGCTAGCTGCACATTCGAGCAGACTTGATAGACCTCTAGGCCTTTATCTGCTGGCAAATTTCATATGTTCGTATATTGAGATATACTGATGGACAGTTTATTGAGGTGTATCAGTATGGTGTATTGATGTGTAATGAAGTACAGTATGACAGCATGTATCTGTTCACAGTATATAGATGTGTTTATATGTACAGCATGTTGCCATGCAACAATATACAGTATATCAATGCGTACCATTGTACAGTATAAAGACATATACAGTATCAATGTACAGAATATGGACGTGTATCAATAAACTGTATAGCAATGTGCATTGTTGTACAGTACATCAAGTTATATGTATGTACAGCATATTGGCATGTATTGAGTATGGTATATCACCATGTATCAATGTATGATATATCAACATATATTGATATATGGTATATCAATAGGTATGGATGTTAATAAGAGACCCTCTGATTTATTAAAATTAATTTTAAGCAAATAGAAAGCTGGAAATTCCTATATCGATTATGAAGGAGTAGAGGTTGATGAATGTATAACCAAGAACAAAACATCATCTGCATAAGCAGGTATTTTCTGAGCATTAGCTGCAACTGTGCTGGCTTTAGAAGGGGAAGTTCCTATTGTGATGAGAAGTGGCTCCAAAATAAATAAGAGAGGGGAAAAGGGGAATCCTTACCTTGTACCACGAAAAACAGGGAACTTAACAGATGAGAAAACATTAGTTTTAATGCTGCAGACTTTTCAGTGTTTAAAACTTGAATCCATTTACAGAAATGATCTCCTGAATTATATTCATTTAAAATTTTAGTGAATAAATCCATTCAATTCTGTCAAAGGCCTCATTGGCATCTAATGAGAGTAAAGCAGGTTGGTGTACATTTGTCTCAGTGGAATGGAAAATGTGGAGAATTCTGCAGAATGGATCAGAGCTGTGATGCCCAAACTACAAATCCTACCTGACCAGAGTGTACCAGTTTCTAAATAACCCTGTTTAACTTATTGTATTGGTCATAATCTTTACAAAGATTTTGCAATCTGTATTAATTAGGGAGATTGATCTATACTTCACACATTCTGAAATATCCTTGTCTTCCGTCGGTAGCACCGTTATGGTGGCGTCTCTCATAGAGGGGGATAAGAAGACTTTTTCCAGGGCATCAGTGAAAATCCTGTGGAGGATGGGGATGAGATCTCAGGTGGTAGCTTTATAAAACTCTCCAGTGAACCCATAAAGACCTGGGGCCTTATCCACAGGAAGGGAGTGAATAGCATTTAATATTTCTTCAAGTAAAATGGATTTATCTAGGGCCACCTTAGCTTGTTGTAAAATGCATGGTAACTTAAGATGATGCAAGAAAGCATCAAAATTATCCTGATTAAATTGCACTTCAGATTGATATAGGGAAGTGTAACACTCTCTGAAAGTATCAGAAATTTGACTTGGTGAGAAAACAAGTCTGCCCTTTTTTTCATTTTGATTGAGGCAATTTTGGTTGCTTCTGAGATTTTTCTCAATTTATATGCAAGTAACTTCTCTTGCGCTTCCTGTGCTTCCCAATAAGCCTATTTAAATCTGAAGCAGGCATACTCAGACTTTTGGTTTTATACATAGTATTAATGGGAAATTTAATATTAATGATTTTGCTATGTAAACGTGTGTTTTGGTTCCAGCAGTCATAAATAGCATTTCTTTATAATTTAGTTTGTTTTCCAGGTTGTTTAATTCGGCCTCCCTGTTTCTTCTGATATGGGATGAAAAAGCACTTATTCGACCACTAATGAAAGCTTTGAATGCATCCCACAAATTATAAATATTTACCTCTGTATTGTTATTCAATTCAAAGAAAAATGTTATTTCCTTCCCAAGTCACTCAGAAAACTCCTAGTGACTTAGAATACCGCAGCTAAACTTCCAGCTACCTTCAGCGGGGGAACTGTGACTTAAGTTAACATCTGCAGAAACAGTGGTATGATCTGAGATGGCTGTAGTCCCTATGTCACTTGCTTCAAGGACAGTTAAGAGTGATTTAGTAAGAAACTCATAATCCAGTCTGCTGGATGAGCCATGTCAGTCCGAGTGAAAAGAATAATCTCTAGCCTTAGTGTGTATTAATCTTCACACATCCACAAGACCAAATTCTTCACAAAATGTGCTAAGCCACTTGAGGAAATAGAATGCTTGAAACGGTCAATGTAGGTACTATCCATAAAAACATTAGCAACAGTATTCATACCCCCTTCTAGAATCAGGTCCGCCTTACAGTTCTGAGAGATGTTATCCACTAATGAGAAATAAAATTCAGTGATTCCTATTCGGAGCATAAACATTCACCAGAGATATGTCCCTGTCCTCAATTTTGATATTGACAATTATAAATAATCTACCTGTGGGATCTGAAATAGTGGACAGTATTGTAACATTTAACATCTTGTAAAACAGAATGCACACACCTCTGCTCATAGAGTTAAATGATCTCCCATGTACAAAACTCATCCATCATTTTTTTCAGTTTTGCTGTTTCCTAAGAAGTTAAATGTGGTTCCTGAAGAAAGGCTATGTCTGCCATTAATGTTTTCAAATATGCCAAAATCTTAGTTCTTTTACTGGGACTATTATACCCTTTAACATTCCATGAGAATATTTTTAGCATTGGTTGGTTTGTGGACATTTTTAAGGTTACTGGAGCTATTGTAAAATAACAATAAAGCAAACTGTACTTTTTAATACAAACACAATGAGAACCTATAAAGCCCATCTAGCACTATAGGAGAAATAAACAGTTGTCAGCAAAAATAGATTAAATAATACAAAGTCATACTGGAAAAAAAAACATTCAAGGTTATGAAGCTGTAACACAATTATAGAGATTATACTTTTAACATGGAAAATATTACTAACTTAAAATAAATGTACCGTGTTTACAGTGTAATATACTACTTTATAGGGTTTTCAATAGTTAAAGATGTGGTACTTTAAGCACCACTTTGCTACACTGATTTCAGGCTGACAGAATGCTTAAGGAGTAGATCTAACACCGAGCATTTCATTAATTGTTACCCAAACTTCAACACACTCTTAGAAAAGATAGACAAGGATTTGATTAGATGGAACAAAATGTTTCTCTTACTCTGGAGAAAAATATGAGTCTGTAACACGATGATTGCTCACAAAGCGTATTATCTCACGCAACATTTACCAGTACACACACCACCCAATTACTTTAACAGAATTCAGGTGTTTCTCAGAAAATATTTATGGGAAAATAAGCTCTCCCAGATCTCTCTGGAAAACTATAGCAACCAAGGGAAAAAGGCAGCTTCAGTCTACCCAACTTCAGATTAAGACATAGGGCCCTATATTCAAAGTTGAGCCTCCAGGCAAAATTAGCACTGCCCATCATGATAAAGTAGCCCAGAAGCAAATGTAAGCCATATTCAAAGGAATAGCATTGAAGCAAAACCTACTGAATAAATCATGCAAAGGAAGCAGGGCAAACAGGGCTGGTAGTGCAGTGATAAGGCAGACAGCAAGGAGAACAAGGGATAAAGGACAACCAGGGTAGGGGCTGGAGTAGAACAGCTAAACAGTCTAGGGAGGTCAAATCATGGAAAACCATGTGTGCCAATTTCAGGAGCCTTAGCAACAAGATGGAGGATCTGGAGGCTGTCATGGTGCAGTCAGACCTGGACATTGTGGCCATCACAGAAACCTGGTGTAATGATAACCATAACTGGGAGATGACCATACCTGGCTACAACATATTCAGAAGAGACAGGGCAGGTAGGAAGGGAGAAGGAGTGGCACTGTATATGAAAAATAACATAAGGGCCACAGAGATCCAGAAGGAACAAAATGGGGGAGAGATACTGAGGGTTAAGCTGGAGAGGAAAATGGGGCCAGCCAGCTCAGGAGGAAGAAACAGATAGGGAGCTGATGCTAGGATGGCAGACAAGGGTGAGGTAGTGCTGTTTGGAGACCTCAATATTCTAGACGTGGACTGCAGCATCCCAGCAGCAGCATCAACTAGGAGCAAATTTATCCTGGACTCCCTTCAGGGTGCCTTCCTCCAGAAATTGGTCATGGAACCAACTCGGAAGAAGGCAATACTGGACCTTGTGCTCACAAACAGGGACAGTGTGATGGGATAACAATGGAGGAGCACCTGGGGAACAGTGACCACCAGTCATTGTGGTCTGAAATCACAGAAGGAGCAGAATCAAACCACACAAAGACACGTATCCTGGATTTTAGGAGGACATACTTTGGGAAAATGGGGAGATGCTTGAAAGAGGCATTAAGGGGAATGGGGCAGGAATCAGGGGTTGAGGAACGGTGGGCAGTATTTAAAATGGGGATTACAAGAACAACATAATTATGCATTAAGCAGGTCAGCAAGGTAAAAAGGAAGAGGATGCCATTATGGTTTTCCAAGGCGGTAGCGGAGGAAGTGAAAGCCAAAAAGATTGCATTCAGGCATTACAAAAAGACACAGGCAGAACTAGACAGGGAGAAGTACCAGGAGAAGCAAAGGGAGGCAGGGAGGTTAGTAAGGGAAGCCAAAGCTCAGACAGAACAGCACATAGCAAAATCAGTGGGTAGAGGGGACAAAACCTTTTACAGGTACAAAAGTAAAAAAAGAAAGGCAAAGGAAGGGATTGTGAGACTGAAGAGGGAGGATGGGAGCCGCGTGGAGGATGACAACAGTAAAGCTGACATATTGAACAGGTATTTCTGCTCAGTCTTTACTGAGGAAGATGAGGGTAATGGGTCTGAAGGGAGTACAAGGGTTGGGAATGTAGCAGAAATGGACACAAGTCCCTTTACAGGAGAAAGGGTCCTGAAGGAACTGGAAGTGATAAGAGTTGATAAAGCAATGGGGCCAGGTGGGGTACACCCAGGGTCCTTAAAGAACTCAGAGAGGTAGTGGCTGAACCTCAGGCAATTCTGTTTAGCCAATCACTGGAAACAGGGGAGGTATCCAAAGACTGGAGGTCAGCAGATGTAGTCCCCTTATACAAAAGTGGGAACAAAGAGGAAGTGGGGAACTACAGTCTTTCAGGATTCTTTTCAAACAGGCAACTTATTTGACTCTTTCTTGTTCCTTTTTCTTACTTTTTCCATTCATTTAATTTAAAGTAATTTTATGGAAACATAGCATTTACACATATTACCAATGAGCCAGGTTCTATGTTCAGTGGGGCGGGTGGGCGACTGGCTTCCTCGGGTCCTCCCCCTCGTGTAAGCAACCAGCTGGATTTCCTGGGGTCGAGGCGCCAGCAGCTCAACAAAGCCGGGCAGACCTCCCCTTGACCTTCTGCCTGAACTGAGCCCAAAGATCGCAAGCGGAGGGAAGGTTTTAGCTCCTCTGCTGATTCTTTTTTGAAATTCCTGCCCACCCTCCCTGTGGCTGTGGTATCCTAAATAGGGTGTAGTCGGACGAAGCCCAGCCCAGGCAGTGACTCTCCCCTATCAAACCCAGTTCTCACTACACAAGGAGGAGCTCAACTGCCATGTCATCAGCCCACTACTTCCTAAACTGCTAAGGAACTCCTTGTCCCTCTCCTATCCTGTTGCTGCCAGGCTTGTAGGAGGGAGTCCCGTATTTTCTTTTTTCCCGTGGGGCTGATCCATTTAAAACTGTGCATAGACTAGCCTTGAAGTTCCATTTCTCATCTCCGGACATTATTGCCTGTCTTTGCTCTGTAAAATCCTATGGCTGCACTAACTATCTGACTCTCTCTGTTCTCCTACTGACACAGCCGCTTAGGCCCTAACTCATTTGCTAGCCATTTGTTTGATTAGTTACAGTGCATCATAAATAATCATGTGCCTTTTATCTTTAACTGTCACCTAGCCAAAGGACCTTATAAACGTTAGACTGATTTCTTTTTTCCAGTTGCATCATAATAATCCTGTGCATTTTGTTTTAAACTGACACTTGTCAAAGGCTATAATAATGCTTGACTACTGCTGCATACAACTTAAGGTTTCTGTAATTGTGAGTATTAATTGTTACCCCATGCTACTGCAGGTTACATAACTACAGGCTGAACTGTGTTATTGGCTCTAAGCTAAGCCGTAGCTGCAGGATCTCCTGCAACCTTGCTGTAACCTTAGACTCCTTGCCAGTTACAGGCAGGGAACCACCATGCACCCCGGTAACTGGAACAAGGGTATTATCCTGGCTACAATCTACATTCTGGCTCAACTAGGGACTGATACCCTAGTCAGCAATGCCTACTGCCCCCACGATACTCCAGGGGGGTCGGGAGAGGATATGGCAAGGCACTTCTTATGCCCTTCGCCAAGGATTAACATCCTTCTCCTAGCGGCCCATGAATTCTCTAGGAAGGGGGTCCTCTACAGAGTCTTTCTCTGTACAATGAGCCTGACCCTATGTCAGGTTAAGTTGGCACTACTTCCTCCAACCCTCTCTCTCCTTAGCTCACTCACTGCCCTATTCCTACTGGCAGGGGACATTCAATCTAACCCTGGCCCAGGGACTATTAATGTTTCTATCTCCTCCCCTATGGATAAGGTCTGGGATGGAGCCAAGGGTCTGAGGCTGGTTCACATGAATATCTGCAGCCTGAGACCAAAGATCCAGGAGGTACAAGCATGGCTGGCTGTCTACAAACCCGACTTACTAGCGGTCTCTGAGACCTAGCTAAAACCCCACATTCTGGATCACGAGGTTGCAATCTCCGGCTACGCCTTTTTCAGAAAGGACAGACCCTCGATAAGAGGGGGTGGAGTGCTAATTTATGTTAAGGACACTATTACATTCTCCATAGTCAGGCTGCCCCTGGACTCAACCCTGGACTCAGAAGCAGTCTTCCTAAAGCTCACAATAGAAGGGGCTAAACACCTCACAATTGGCTGCGTATACAGCCCCTCAACCAATGCCCTCGGCTCTCTGGATACCCTCCTGAAGAGCTCCGTGGTGGACTCAGCAGCTGAGATTATCCTATTGGGTGACTTCAGCTTAAACTGGGCACAAGAGGCGAAGTCTGCAATAAACTGAGTCCTACATGACTCCCACCTTGCTCAAATTATCTCCCTAGTGACCAGAATGAACTACAAATCAGGTAGACACTCTACAATAGATTGGGTCCTGACCTCATCCCCAAGTAATGTAAAGTTGGCTGGGACCCTGGCAGATGCTTTAAGCGACCACTCGCCAATATTTGCCATACGGAAGAATAATAGGATAAAAGTCCTGCCTCGAACGATCACTTCTAGGGACTTCTCCAACTTCCATCCTGACCAGTTCATAGGCTACCTAAACGGCATTGACTGGAACCCCATAAGACACCTACCTAACCTGGAGGAGGCTGTAAAATTTTTCCAAACCACCCTAACTGGTATTGCCAACCTTGTAGCCCCTATGAAAACCCACAGGGTTAAGGGGAACTGCTATAAGTGGATCTCACCCCACCTAAAAGCCCAGATGTCTACCCAGGACAAAGCATGGAAAAAGTTCAGGAAAACTAAACTTCCAGTGGACTTAGCCAACTACAGGACCCTCAGAAACCAATGCAAACAGACCATAAAGAAAGCTAAGAAATAATATATCTCCAATCTCCAAAAAACTAACCTGGGAAACCCCAGGTTCTTCTGGTCACATACTAATGAACTCCTAAAAGGTCATAAAAAATCAACTACTGGCCCTATCCAGGTGAACGGGCAAGTACTGGATGAGGGGCCTTGCATCATTGGGCCCTAAATGGCTACTTCACGAACCTGGATGCGTACAAGGTGGGGCACATTGATAACGGGAAAAAGGCCTATGAGCATCTGCCCCACGAACTTGACCGCCCACAGTTTCATCTGAGGCTGGTTAAGGTAAAGGAAGTTCTGCTCATCCTTAAATCCCTGCAGTCAAGAGGCACCGGAGGCCCTGACGGGATCCAGCCAAGAATTCTTAAGGAGGGTGCCCCAGCTCTAGTGAAGCCAATAGCCTGGCTGATAAACCGGTCCTTATTGGAGGGGTCAGTCCCTGAGCCATGGAAGCAGGCCCTAGTGATTCCCATTCACAAGGGAGGCCCTACCGAACCAATAGGGAACTACAGGTCTATCTCCCTGCTGTGCACAATAGCGAAAATACAAGAGACACTAATCTACTCCCAACTTCGCGAATACCTGGAAACACACCAGGTAATCTCCTCGTCTCAGCACAGCTTCAGAGCCAACCATGGGACAGATACAGCACTAACCAAATTCTCGGCAGAAGTCCTGTACAACAATGATTCAGGGGTCAGCACAGGCACGGTCTTCATTGACCTCTCTAAAGCTTTTGACTTGGTAAACCACGGCCTTCTCTTGCATAAAATGTGCTCTCTTGGCCTGGACACCCATGCACTAGGTTGGTTTGTGAGTTACCTCTCTGGCCATACCCAGAGGGTCAGGTGGAAGGACAATGTCTCCCAGACTGCACCGCTCAAAGAAGAGGTACCACAGGGGTCTATACTTTGCCCCCCTTCTATTCACTCTGTTCATAAATGATCTGCACTTCCACTGTGGGAGCAGCAGCGTCATCCAATACGCTGACGATGCTGTCATCTACCACGCCTCCCCTAATGTAAAAGAACTGGAGAAAGCCCTTCAAGAGGACATCCTTCAGATGGAGGATTGGCTCACTTTGAACAAAATGGTACTAAACACCAGCAAAACCAAGGTGATGCTGTTTGGGCCTAGATCCCTGGGATCTGAGCGGTCGATGCTCCTTCAACTGCAGTCCAGAGGGGGAGACAAACTCGAAGTGGTTACCTCTACAAAGTACCTTGGTCTAACCCTTGACCAAAGCTTCACTCTAAAAAATCATGTTGACCAACTAACCAAAGCCATCCATGTGAAACTCAGTATCCTCTATAGAATAAAGGACCTGAAGCCAGGGTAGTCATCCCAACCAGCGTCCTACTCCCTAAGCTCACCTACGCAGCCCCAGTTCTCCAAGGTGTGGCCTCTAAGGAACTTGGCAGGCTAAAGACCTTATACAACAAGATTGCCCGGTTTGCTACAATGTCCCACCCTAGAACCCACCACTGTGAGGCCCAAGCTAGGCTCAGGTGGCCGTCACTGAAAGCCCACCTCATCTACCCGACTCTTTGCCTGACATTTAAGCTACTGGGCCCCTTTCCTTCCCCAGCCTCAAAGGGCTAGTCAGGGTTAAATCCAATCTGAGGAGTCTCCGCACTTCAGGACAAACTCTCCTCGAGGTTCCTAAAACAAGGATCAAAGCCGGGTCTAGGTCCTTCGCGTTCACAACCCCTTCCATCTGGAACAACCTCCCACTTGTGGTACGGGAGGCAGGATCTGGCTCCTGCTTCCGCTCCAAACTTAAAGCACACTTGCTCGATAGGAGTACTTGCCAGTGCCTTAGGACCTGACCACACGTCACTGCCCCTCCTTCTTAGGAAGGTGTGTTTTATTGTTACCCATACCTCCATCCATCTAAACCTTCAGGAAGGTATCTTGACTCTAGGCAAATTAGCCCTTATCTCGTGCACTCCCAAGTTCTACAAGATTTATGCTTGCAAAATGTTTGTAAATATCCAACTCTAGATGTCCCACTGACTGTATGTTCCCACATCTCCTACCTGATTGTAACCCTATGGAATATTTAACTGTCTAACATCATGTCATTTTTCAAATTGTACTGTTCTGTTTACCTGTATGTTACTTTTTACCTCAAGGTCGCCCCTGAAAAAGGGACCTCCGGGGCCCAGCGGGCTCACCCAGTCAACAAAATTCAATGAATAAATAAATAAATAATATATATTATAGAAGCACGGTAGTGCTACCATTGTTAGGGTTGAGTAGCACTTTTAAGGTTAAAGGGTCAAATTTTGCACCTCAATAACTATGCCACTGTTCAATGGATTTGCCTGAAATTTGGTAGGCATGACTGGGCATGGTAGATCTTGGGATATATGGCTGCAGAGTTATTAAGTGACAACGAAGTGTGCAATTACGCTTTTTGGTGAATTCTTTGCTCTCGCCTACAGGTCGCATGGTTTGCGCGGCTGCTCCAAAAACTTCAGGGGATGTGTGGCCGGGGTCCCTGATGTGCCTTTTGAAGATTTCGTGAAAAAATATTTAACGGTTCAAAAGTTATTCAAAAAACAAGTTCCCATTATAAGTCAATGGGAAAAGTTAAAAAGTTCAGCACTTTCATAAATGCACTTTTTAGTGTCACAAACGGCCCTAGTAGTGTCACAAATCTGCCATTTTGTTTTCAGTTGGTGATCAGAAAAATGCTTGGCATTTAAATTTGGGACCCGCTACAGATACAATTCTTTTTGTGTTCACCTAGTCGGACCCTGGGGATGCTAGCCATGTCTTTATTTTGGAGTAAAACACCCCAAAAATATGTTTTTCAAATTTCTGGAACCAATAGTGTCACAAAGTAGTATCACAAGCATGACACTTTCACAAAATTGTGCGAAAATTGCCGCAAATTGCGACATTACTTTTTCAGACTTGGCCAAAATGACAGGAATTCTTTGCCACCCTGCTGCGAAAGAACCGTTTCATCTTTTGAGCTGAAATTTGGAGGGAAGGCAGCCAACATCTCACAAATATGCCTTTTGGTGGTTTAGTGAAACAATATTGCACAGTTGCCAAGTTACAGTACTCCAAAGTTGGCATTTTTTCCATAGACTAACATGGTGGCGTACATCGCGCCTTTCGGGGCTCGTATCTCAAAAACGATGTGAGATACAGATTTTTTGTTGTGAGCTGCATAGCCCTAAGGGTTATGTAATGGCAAAAACATAGCCAGGAAAATCCTGATTTTTGTAAATGTTAAATGTTTTTTCTACATTGTGCAGTTGCTGAGATATTAGCAATTAAGTACGTCCAACGCTCATTTTAAGCTTCAGTCCCCATTAGAATGCATACATTCTTTGTACACAGAGGGCCAGACATTCAAAAGGGTTGTGCCATATGCAACAGGGTTGCACCAGCGCAAGTCCGAATTTGCGCCATAGTGCGATATTCAGCAGGAGGCAGTTGCGCCACAGAAAACATGCTGAGCAACAGCGCAATGCAAATGAAGGTATGCGCAACCGAAGGGGTGGAACCATGCATAAAGTCGTGATGCGATATTCAAAGGCTTGTGCAATGCGCAACAGTGGATTGGCGAAGTTGGCGCTGACGTATGAAAATGAGCCAAAATAAAACCGCTCAAGGAAGAGGCGCAAGAACGCGACAGGGAATGCTCATGAGGCAGCCAGATAGAGCAGGCCACAGCAGTAACCAGTGCAGGCCACAGCAGCAACCAGTGCAGGCCACAGCAGTAACCAGTGCAGGCCACAGCAGTAACCAGTGCAGGCCAGGGAGTGTAGAGGACAGAATAGGGGCAGGTGAAGGTGTGTGGGGCCACAGAGTGCAGAGGCCAGTAGGTGTACCTGGTGCAGTGGAGGTAGCAGTCAGGACAGCGGGGGTAACAGATCAATAACAGCCAGGGAGGAACACAAGCCAGGGAGATGGACAGTGCCAGCTTCCACATGGAAGCTGTAATGAGGGGGGTGAGAAGGCATGCTGCAGGGCGACGTGGCCATGGAAGGGCCCATCAGTGGTATGCCCCGAACAGGCAGTACCGTGCCCGCATCAGCTTTGAGCTGTATTCAGATGTAGAGATTGTGGGCCGGTACCGCCTGAACAGGGCAATACTGAGGCGGCTCTGTGAGCTGTGCAGTGATGTGATGCAGGCACCCTCACGACGGAGTCATGCTCTGTCAGTGGAGGCAAAGGTAACAGCCTGCATGTGCTTGCTCACCACGGGTACCTACCAGAGGCCAACAGGGGACACCACAGGCATAACACAGTTGGCCACGTCATGCATCCTCACCCAATTCCTCAGCGCACTGCTGCCACACACTGCAGAGTACATCCATTTCCCCAGCACCGCAGCAGAGTGTACAGCAAATATACAGGAGTTCCACAGGGTAGCACGTATGCCTGGTGTGGTAGGGGCAATAGACTGCACTCATGTGGCCATTCGCATGCCACCTGGCCCTGATGGGGCTGCCTATTGCAATCAGAAGGGGTTCTCAAGTGTCAACTGCCAGGTGGTGTGTGATGTCAGTGGGCGCATCATCAATGTCTGTCCCACGCACCCTGGCAGAGCACACGATTCATTCATATGGTACCAGTCAGCACTGTGCCATCGATTTGAGAGTGGGGACATCCCCACAGGACATCTAGTGGGTGAGTATGCATGTAGGATTGGCAAAGTGGGGGCAAGGGTGGGTAAGCCACAGGTGCCATGGGAGTGGCACACAGGGCTAGGGGCAATATGGACATGAACATGACACTAACCTCCACTATCTCCACACAGGTGACAGTGGATACCCACTCCGTCCCTGGCTGCTCACACCCTACTGGTGGCCCACGACCCCATCGCAGCAATGCTTCAATGAGGCACATGCCGCCACATGCAACATCATCGAGCAGGTGTTTGGGATGCTGAAGGCATGCTTCCGATGCCTAGACACCTCCAGCGGTGCCCTACAGTACAGCCCCTCAAAGGCCTGTGGGATATTCCTGGCCTGTTGTATCCTGCACAACATGGCCAAAGACTGTGGGATAGCCGTACAGGTTGAGGAGGGGGACAGCGATGGGGATGCTGGTGACGCCGGTGATGATGGGGATGAGCAGCCCCCCCTTGGACGGCGTGACCCCCGACTGATCCGGCTGGCCCAGCTGCACCGGGACACCATCACAGAGGAGCACTTTGCACAACACAGGTAAGTCATGGGGCCATGTGCAATCAACACTGTCCAGGGCACAACCCACATACATACAGGGTAACACACCAGGGGTGCATGACAGCGAGGGGAGTGGCAGGGTACAGGAGCACAAACACACAACCAGGGAGGGGTGAACAGTCACACGCCACATGGACAGACATACACACCAGACACAAAGTGCACAGGGACAGGAGCACAGCAGAGCAGGAACAGACATGAGAAACACACACGTCCACAGGCCACCTCCACCACCTGTACGGTCCATGTACGTGTGTCAGATGGTGGGCACCCTTGCACCTTGGTGTACAGTGCAATGCAGGCATCATCATACACACGCTCCTGTGGACAGCAGTCGGGAGGGTGTGCAGGTGGTCCATGTGTCGGCGTATAGGGCAGGGCACCCACTGGTGCACTGCCCACCAAAACACACACTGCACACAGGGCAGCACCAGACAGGGCCCGCACTGGGAGACAGGTCAGTCATGTGGCACAGTGCCACGACCACCTCGGATGCATGGGTGGCCCCGCTGAGACCCAGCAGCACTGGCAGGCTGAGCATGGACCACCAGGAGTCCCACTGCGCAAATGTGACCTTGTCCGCACAGGGGTCTGCAGCATACCAAACATACCTGCACCAGGGGTGCTCGGGATGCCCACAGCTGAACCCAGCATCAACAGGGTGGGTGTCGCACGATGCCAGGAATGGGGAGTGGACAGTGTACTGCACGGTGTGAGTGGCACAGGGCACCCAACTGTGTGCCCAATGTGGCCACGGCACTCACCACTGCCTGTGTCAGCCTGTCAATGGTGGCGGTCACATCCACCCGCATATGGTCAATCCGGGACAGGATCCTATCATTGTCCCTGCTGTGCCACTCCAGAGCCACACACAGTGCCTCCACAGATGATGCAACCCGCATCTGCTGCTGTACTGATGCCTGCAGCAGGTGGGTGTGCTCATCAAAGAGGTCATCTGCCACATCGGCAACCTGTCCCTCAGGGTCTGGAAGGGCCTGATGTACAGCACCCCTTGAGGGTGGGCGCTGCTCACCAGGACCAGATATGGGCATGTCCACAGGCGGTGCTCCTCCAGCACCGCTGAGCCCTTTACCCCCAGTCCTGGTGGGTGACTGCTGCTGCTGCCCCTCTGCCTGCTGTTCCCACGGGATCAGTAGTTCTCCTGCTGTGGCTGCAACAGTGCCAGTGACCTGCACAGCCACCGGTGCTGCCCCACCGGTGCTGACAGGCACAGCCTGGGACTGTGCTGTCATGCTGGCACACACGTTGGAACCAGCTAGATCCATGGGCGTGTGCTGGCCTGCTATGTGTCCATCCTGTGACACACACATGTCAATGCCCATAGTGGTTGGTGCATCATTGATGGTGCAGGTCTGTGCCACAGCCACAGCCACAGCATGCTGGCATGCTTGCATGCCAGACTGCTGGGACACAGGGAGTGCACTCCCCACACCTGTCTCAACATCTGTGAAGGCAGATGGCCGTGCACACTGCCGCAGTGCACGCTGGCAATCTGCAGAGGTGGATGGGCCCTCCTCCAACTCCGGGTTAATGTCCACAGTGGACAGGCCCTCCACTGCTGACCCCTGCAGATGCACAGGATCTGTAACAGAAAGGAAGGACACGTTAGTGCATGTGAACTACCTCCTCCCCCAACATGACATACCATGCTGTGATGGGCTACCACCTGTCTGGAAGCCACCTCCAGGCACACCCTCAATGGCGCTGCACTGCATGCATGCAGTGAGTATGTCCTCCAATGGGGTCAGCTGCACCACCTCCAGCTGTCCACCGCCTGTAGCAGCACATGCCACCCTGATGGCTACAACCTTCTCCTTCACCCTCCTCCTGTCGGTCCCCATCTTCTTTTTACACTCCTGCATGGAGCGCTGGTGGCTGCCGTGCATGTTGACGGCACGTGCCACCCCCTTCCATGCAGCAGCTCGGGCCTGAGGGGTGCCCCGCCATCCACTGAGAAGTGGCTCCTGAGCCAGGTATGCCTCAAACAGTGCCTCTGTCTCTGCCTTGGTAAAGTTGAGCCTCCTCTTCCGCCCTCCATCATCCTCCTCACCCAGTCCTCGCTCGGTCATTTCACGGCCTGTATGGGTGAGAGTGGTCACCTGTGACTGTGCAGTACACAGCTTCTCTGGGGCCATGGTCCAGAACAGCAAAATGCATGCAACTCACCTATCAGCAGCAGTAACCGAATATGGCCACTGCAGATCAATGTCACACATTTATAATGCAATGAATGCAAATTAGGAGTGGAGCAACTTTAATGAGATGCAAATCATGCCGCTGCACCATTGAATGGCTGATCGGATGATTTGCATATGACGGCTGAATATCGTGCTGTTGCACTTTGCGCAATACGGTTGAGCCGGCTGAGCCTATGGCGCAGTTCTGTGACTGTGTAGTACACCGCACTGCACATGCTCAGGTAGCTTATGCAGGCGTCTGCCGCGCTGATGATGTGCTGTGCACAATCAGCAATTCAGGACATGGCCACCATTGTGCCAGTGGTGCTACAGCGCCGGTCACCACATGGTGCTGTGGCACAACTGCGCAATAGTCCACTGTGGCAATGGCACGCAGGCAACCAATCGCGCTGGACGTGTAGATGTCCGATGGCACTGTGTGTGGCCTTGTGCCAGTTACCCATGACCTTGGGCCCGACCTTTGCCCCCTTGGCGCTGTACGTATGGCATGTCTGCAGCTCTATCGTGCTGTTTGGTAACAGCGTGATAGGGACTGACGGAGCTATACGAACAGCGAGATAGGGACTGATGGAGTTGTATTACGCAACATTTTCACGTGGGGTTGCCGCACTGTGGAGCGCCATATTGCCTACTATATACCTGCAGAGATGGCATGCAGGAGAGCTCCACAGTGGAGTGCTTTGGAGCTGGCCAACCTGGTGGCTGTGGTGGAGCCTCACCATGGGCCACTGTTTGGGGATGAACCCCTGAACGTGACCTGCACACATGTGTGGCAGCAGGTGGCCACTGAACTTGAGGAGGCCAGTGGGTGGTGGCGCTCAGCGGAGCAGTGCAGGCACCGGTACGGTGACCGGCGCAGGAGGGAGCAGGCACTGCTGGCATGCCTCCGGTCACATGCCAGGAGGGGCATGGTGCCTAGACCAGGTGGGTGAGCTGGCTATGCACTTGTATTGTCCGCATGGGTAACACTGTGTATTGTGACCAGCACATGGGGGAGGGTTGGTCTATGGTTGGCTGTGGTGGTGTTTACAGGTGTATGATGTATGGGTCTGGCTGTGTGGGCAGGCACACTCATTGGGGCAGGGGACTGTCTGCTTTGGGATTTCACTGATGTGTTTCTCACCTTTTGTTTCCCACAGGCATGGAGGAGTGGAGGAGGACCCAGGATGAGGCATGGAGAGGGCAGCGGTGGCTGTCCGAGGTGGTGGCGGTGTTGGGCCACAGCATCAGCAGCAGCAGCCGCTGCAGCAGCGGCTTGATGAGGGTGAGTGTCATGACATCATGGATGCTATTGCATGCTGTGGGAGGGGGCAGGGCATGGCCACCATCCATGGACAACACTGCCATGCACGTGACGTGTGACAGTCAGCACTGTCCAGTGGCACTGCATGTCTGGGAGTGCATCACTGGTGGTCCATGCATGCACTGGGCACATGGCTGTGGCACTAACTTCCCACCACGTAGCCACATCACTGGAACAGCCTTGGTTGTGCTGTGCTGGTCATGGGTGGGGTGTGTGTGCAGTGGTACACATGGCTGTTGCTGCCTGGTTGGGCTTGTCTTGTGCATAGTCACTGTGGGTGGGTGCAGTCCATCTCAGGGGTGGGGCACTTGGCTGTATGCCATGCATGTTGGGTGGGCTTCAGGGTTGTGGACAGTCACAGCCATTGATTCTGTTCCCCTGTCCTAGGTGTCCAGGTCCTGAGGAGGATTGAGCTGGCTATCCACCACCTGCTGGAAGTGTCTTTGGAGTCCCTGGACATACTGAGGGACATGCAACGGAGGGGAGTGAGGCGTCGGAGGAGGACCCGTGACCAGCGGCAGCCAGCTGATGTGCGGCCTGGAGGGCAGTAGCTGCCCCACACCTACCCCCTTTACCCATCCCTCACACCCTGCCTTCCCTCACCCAGTTCTTCACCCCTGCCCCATACCCATCCCTACCTTGTACCTGTACCCCCACCCTTTCCTTGTAAATAGCTGTACATAGTTGTGTGTTCCTGTTGTTCCTGTTCATATTTTCTTTATATAAATCTATTTTGTTATGAATACTGTGGTGGTCTCTGATTTTCAGCTGGCTATAGGTGCTCAGTTGCAGTGGTGTGCATGGCATCTGGGGTGGTATTGTCCTGGGAATGTGTGTGTGTGTGTGTGTGTGTGTGGGGAGGTGTCCCTGGTGTGGTAGTGGCTTTCAGCCGGTCTGGCCATGTGCTGCCACACACCGCTTTGTGCTCCTGGTGGGTCTGGCTTGTATGGGTCTGTGGTACACAAGGTTGCAGTGTGGTGGGGGGGCATGGGGATTCCTGCAGTGACAGTGACAGTCACTGCTCATGGGTGGTGTCTTGGGGTACCAGTGCAGGGTGTGCTGTGCACAGGGGGGTGCTGTTGTGCACTTGGGCTGTCCGCCCCCTTTGTGTGGCAGTCTCAGCTTGCCAGTGGGTGTGCTGGGGCACCATGGCCCAGCTGTGCTTTGTTGGCTTGTCCCTATGGGCCGGTGGATATTCCTCCCTCCCCCAGTGATGCTGTGCTTAGGGTGTGGGGGTGTATTGTTAGTTCTGCAGTGTGTTCCTGTGCCCATCCATGGCATGGGTGGTGGGCCCCTGCCTACCTCCCTGGTTGTGCAGTTCTATTGCTCTGCTGCTGGGGGGGCTCTCTGCTTGCGCTATGGCGCCTCTGGACTGCTCATCTGGGCTGGCCTTGTTGCACTATGGCTCATCATATCTGCTCAGCTTCCCCTTCCTGGTTGCGCTATGGCGCAGGTTGTGTGATATTCAGATGTTGGCTGGTTGCGCAATTTGACTTGCACCATGTTTGAATATTGCTTCTATTGCGCATGTGCACAATTGACTTGTGCTTGCTCCTGCTATTGCGCACATTTTGGGCGCAGTTTGAATATCTGGCCCACTGTGTTTCTGTATGCACCTGTTTGGCAAAAACAGGGTATGCGCTTCCGTTACTGTTACAGTTACTGTTTCCACTTGCGTTTATGTCCCCATTTGCATTACCATTCCCGTGTATGCCACCATGTGTATTACCCTTTGCGTTGTCATTTGCGCTTGCATTTTTGTTACTGTTACAATTTGCATTTCCGCTTCTGGTTTTGTTTGCGTTTTTCTTTGCATCACTGCACGCATTGACATTTGTGTTTCCAGCAGCCCTTTCATTTGCGTTTCAGTTTCTCTTTTGTTTTGCGTCTTCCTTGCTGTTACTGTTACCATTTGCATTTGCAATTGCGTTACTGTGCCCGTGCACATTACGGTTTGCGCTTCCCTATGCGTTTGCATTTTCTTTTGTGCTTCTGTTTACTTTGCTATTATTGTTGCTGTTACTGTTACCATTTGCATTTACAATAGTGGTACTGTGCCCATGCGTGTGTTGGTTTGTGCTTCTGGACGTGCTTCTGTTGCCATTTCCATTTCTCTTTCTTTTGGTGTTATTCTTCATTTTAACTTTACCATTTGTATTTACAATTGTGGTACCTTGCCTGTGCGCATTGCAATTTTCATTTACGTGTGCGCTTGCATTTGCTTTTCTGTTTCTGTTCCCTTTCGCGTTCTTTTTGCTGTGACACTTAGCATTTACATTTAAAATACCACTGCCATCACTGTTCATCTTACTAGTTGCATTTTCGTACGCGCTTCAATGTCCATTTGTGTCACTGTTCGCTACGGTGTCACTTTGCGCTTGCGTTTCTATTGTTTCCTTTATCATTTATGTTTGCATTTCCATGTGCGCCATAGTTCGAGCTTCTGTTTGTATTGCTGTTCCTGTTACTATGTCACCAGACATCATGTGGCAGGAGTGTGGGGCCCGAAGGGCCCTGCATTCCCGCCGCTGCATTAAAATGACTATTTCTCATCATCATTCTTAAAAAGAAGGGAAATTAGAGGCAAAAAAACTCCGTTTAATGCATTAGTTAGGGTTGTTCGACCGCGACAAAAGTGAGGAAATTCAGAGTTAGGGTTGAAAGCCCCTTAGACCCCCCATACCCCAGCTATCGGGTGTGCATTGGGGTCAAGTCGGTCCTAACTCACACCCATTCTCCCATACCTCCGCTTCTTTACACATGTGATGGGGTGAGAGTTAGCACCAATGACCCCAATGCGCACCCCAATGCCAGTTGGGGGAGTGGGATGGGGGGGTCCAAGGGGGGCTTTCAACCCTAACACTGAATTTCCTCCATAGTTAGGATTCAGTAGCACTTTTAAGGTTAAAAGGTCAAATTTTGCACCTTAATAACTTTGCCACCATTTAACAGATTTGTCTGAAATTTAGTATGCATGATTGGGCATGGTAGATCTTGGAATATGCCAAGTTTCATGCCAGTCAGATATAAGGCTGCAGAGTTATTAAGCAACAACAAAAAGCGCGTTTACTTTTTTTGCAAATTCTTTGCTCTCGCCTACAGGTCATACGGTGTGTGTGACCTGCCCAAAAACTTCAGGGAACATGCGTCTGGGGTCCCCATTGTGTCTTTTGAAGATTTCATGAATAAATATTGAACGGTTCAATAGTTATTCAAAAAACAAGTTCCCATTATAAGTCAAAGGGAAAAGTTAACAAAAAGTTCGATAGTGTCGCAAATGCAGTTTTTAGTATTGCAAATGACCCCTGTAGTGTCGTGAGTCAGCCATTTTTTTTGTCTGTTAGTGATCACAGAAATGTTTGGAATTTAAATTTAGGACCCTCTAGGGACACAATTATTTTTGTGTTCACCTAGTCGGACCCTGAGGATGCTAGCCATGTCTTTATTTTGGGGTTAAACACCCCAAAAATATGTTTTTCAAATTTCTAGAAAAAGTAGTGTCACAAAATAGTGTCACACTCACAACACTTTCGCAAAATTTGCGAAAGGTGTCAGAAATCACGACACTACTTTTCCAGACTATGGCCAAAATGATGAGGAGTTCTTTGCCACCCTGCTGCAAAAGAACAGTTTGGTATATAGAGCTGAAATTTGGAGAGAAGGCACCCAACACCTCACAGATGTTCCTTTCGGTGGTTTGGTGAAAAAATATTGCATGGCTGCAAAGTTACTGCACTCTAAATTTTGAATTTTTCCCATAGACTAAAATGGTGGCATACACCGCACCTTTCCGGTCTCATATCTCGAAAACAATGTGAGATACAGATTTTGTGTCACAAGTTAATTGTGAAAACCTAGCCAGGAAAATCATGATTTTTATGACATTTAAATTTTTTTTCTACATTGTGCGGTTCCTGAGATATTAGCAATTAAGTACTTCAAATGCTCGTTTTCAGCTTCGATGCCCATTACAATGCATACATTCTTTGTACACACGGGCCCAGATATTCAAAAGGGTTGCGCGTGCGCAACTCCAAAAATGCGCCATTCTACGATATTCAGAAGGGGCCAGTTGCGCCACCAAAAACATGCTGAGCAACAGCGCAATGGAAATGAAGGCATGCGCAACCGAAGGGGGCGGGTCCATGCATAAAGTGCGCAATGCGATATTCGAACACTTGCGCAATGCGCAAGAGTGGCTCAGCCGGAAGTTGCGCAGTAGCGGAATTGAGCCAAAATAAAAAGGCTCAAGGAAGCGGCGCAAGAACCGTAGCAGGCCGCAAACTGGGGGAGAGAGACAGAGACAGAGAGAGAGAAAGACAGAAGCTGGAAGGGAAGACAGGGACAGTGGGTCCAGGAGGACAGAGAGACCAGTGGGGGGTGCCTGGTGCAGTGGAAGCAGCAGTGGGGGCAGCAGGGGTAACACAGGAACAGCAGCCGGGGAGTCAGAAGCCAGGGAGATGGACAGTGCCAGCTTCCACATGGAAGCTGTAATGAGGGGGGTGAGACACCATGCTGCAGGGGGACGTGGCTGTGGAGGCCCGCGGCGGTATTCCCGACAGGCGGTATCGTGCCCAATCAGCTTCGAGCTGTACACAGATGTCAAGATTGTGGGCGGTACCACCTGAACAGGGCAATACTGGGGACGGCTCGCGAAGCTGTGCAGTGATGTGATGCAGGCACCCTCACGACAGAGTCACGCTCTGTCTGTGGAGACAAGGTGACAGCCTGCATGTGCCTGCTCACTCACGGGCACCTTCCAGAGGCTGACAGGGGACACCACAGGCATTACACAGTCGGCCACGTCACGCATCCTCACCCAATTCCTCAGCGCACTGCTGCCTCATGCTGCGGAGTACATCCATTTCCCCAGCACCGCGGCAGAGCATACAACAAACATGCAGGAGTTCCACAGGGTAGCACGTATGCCTGGTGTGCTAGGGGCCATAGAATGCACCCATGTTGCCATTTGCACGCCACCTGGCCCCGACGACCAGGCATATCGGAACCGAAAGGGGTTTCCCAGTGTCAACTGCCAGGTGGTGTGTGATGCCACTGGGTGCATTATCAATGTTTGTGCCACACACCCTGGCAGAGCACATGATGCCTTCATATGGCACCAGTCTGCACTGTGCCATCGATTCAAGAGTGGGGACATCCCCACGGGTCATCTAGTGGGTGAGTACACATGTTTGGAATGCAAACTCTGGGCAAGGGTGGGAATGACACAGGTGCCATGGTAGTGGCACACAAGGATATGGTCAATATGGACCTGACATGACATTGCTCTCCACTATCTCCACACAGGTGACTGTGGATACCCACTCCATCCCTGGCTGCTCACACCGTACCGGCACCCCACAACCCCAGCGCAACTATGCTTCAATGAGGCACATGCCGCAACACGTAACATCATAGAGCGGGTGTTTGGGATGCTCAAGGCATGCTTCCGATGCCTACACACCTCCGGTGGTGCCCTACAGTACAGCCCCCAAAAGGCCTGTGGGATATTCCTGGCCTGTTGCATCCTGCACAGCATGGCCAAAGACCATGGGATAGCCATACAGGTTGAAGAGGGGGACAGCGATAGGGACGCCAGTGGCGCCGGTGATGTTGGTGATGAGCAGCCCCCCCTAGGACAGAGGGACCCCCGACTGACCC
Source organism: Neoceratodus forsteri (assembly GCA_016271365.2). NCBI lineage: Eukaryota > Metazoa > Chordata > Ceratodontiformes > Ceratodontidae > Neoceratodus > Neoceratodus forsteri. The sequence continues at coordinate 15,827,748 of CM028129.1, read as the reverse complement.
GGCAGGCTCAGCTGCACCGGGACACCATTGCAGAAGAGCACTACGCCCAAAACAGGTAAGTCAAGGGACATGTGCAGGCAACACTGTCCATGCGAAAACCACAGACACACAGGGGAACACACCGTGCATGAAGGTCAGGGGAGTTGAAGGTTCCAGGCATACCAACACACCATCAGGGAGGGGTGAGCACTCATATGGACACACACACACACCAGGCAGCGTACATGGGCAGAAGCACAGCACTGTGGAAATAACATTGCCAACACACAGCACCACCGACCACCCCCACCACCTGTACTGTCCACGTACGTGTGTCAGGACCTGGGCACCCTTGCACCTTGGTGTACAGTGCAATGCAGGCATCATCATGCACATGCACCTGTGGACAGCAGTTGGGAGAGTGTGCAGGTGGTCCGTGTGTCAGCGTGGTGAGCAGAGCACCCAGCAGTGCACTGCCCACCATGACACACATTGCACACAGGGCAGCACCAGACAGGGCCCACACTGGGAGACAGCTCAGTCAGGTATCACTGTCCCACGGCCACCACGGATGCGTGGGCGGCCCTGCCGTGGCCCAGCAGCACTGGCAGGCTGAGCAGGGGCCACATTGGGTGGCGCTGTTGCACCATCAGGGGTCCCACTGCACGAACACAACCTTGCCCGCACAGGGGTCTGCATCCTGCCAAACAAACATGCACCAGGGGTGCTCGGGATGCCCACAGCAGAACCCGGTGTCGACAGGCCTGGTGTCACACGACGCCGGGAATGGGGAGTGGAGAGCGCACTGTGTGGGGTGTGTGGTACAGGGGCACCTGACAGTGTGTCCAATGCATCTGCGACAGAGACCACTACCTGGGTCAGCCTGTCAATGGCGGCGGTCACATTCATCCGCATAAGGACCAGCTCGGCTCGGTCCCGAGCACACTCCCTGCTATGCCGCTCCACGGACACAGACAGTGCCTCCACGGACCTTGCAACCCACCCCTGCAGCTGTACCGATTCCTGCAGCAGGTGGGTGTGCACGTCCAATGGGTACTGTGCCCCAATGGCATCGTGACCCCCAGGGTGTGGACAGTCCTGGTGCACAGCACCCCTTGAGGGTGGGCGCTGTTCGCCAGGACCAGGTATGGGCAGATCAAGGGCGGTGGACATGTGCCACTGCTTGACACTGTACCCCAGACCTGGTGTGCGACTGCTGCTGCCACCCTCAATTGCTGAGCCCCCAGGTCCACCTGTTCCACCTCCGTGCTGGCAACAGTGCCAGACACCTGCACAGCCACCGGTGCTGCCTCACCGGTGCTGACAGGCACAGCCTGGGACTGTGCCAGCATGCTGGTACACAGGTGTGAACCAGGAAGGCCCAGGGGCATGTGCTGGCCTGCCATGTGTCCATCATGGGACACACACCCATCACTGCCCATTGCAGGCCTGCTATCATCAATGGTGCAGGTACGTGCCACTGCCATAGGCACAGCATGCTGGCATACCTGCATGCCAGACTGCTGAGACACAGGCTGTGCACACCCCGCACCCGAATCACTGACACCAGAGTTGTTGGCCCAGCGTGCATGCTGCTGCAGTGCCTGCTGGCTGGTGGCGGAGGTGGATGGTCCCTCCTCCACGTCCAGAAGGTCTGCATCACTGTCTGGACCCACCACCACCACTGTCTCCTGAAGACGAACAGGATCTGTAACAGAAAGAGAGTACATGTGAGTGCATGTGAACAACCGCCCCCCCAACACCACCACCATGTCATACCGTGCAGTGATGGGCTTCCACCTGTCTGGAATCCTCCGCCTGGTACACCCGCAATGGCACTCGGCTGCATGGCTGTGACCAGTGTCTCCTCTGTTGGGGTCAGCTGCAACACTACTGGTGGGCCCCCACCAGTGCCAGCACGTGCCGCCCTGAAGGCTGCCACCTTCTCCTTCAACCTCCTGCGGTCAGTCCCCATCTTCTTCTTGCATTCCTGCACAGAGCGCTGGTGGCTTCCGTGCATGTTGACGGCCCAAGCTGCCCCCTCCCATGCAGCTGCACATTCCTGAGGGGTGCCCCTCTGTCCACTCAATAATGGCTCATCCTCCAGGTAGGCCTGGAAGAGGGCCTCTGTCTCTGCAGCTGTGAAGTTCGGCCTCCTCCTACACCTGCCGTCCTCACCCTCACTTTGTCTCTGGTCAGTCATGGTGATCTGTATGGGTGGAAGTGGACACCTGTCACTGTGCAGTCTACGGCATTTCCCCATGAGCATAGGTGCTGGCCCGGGGGGGTGGAAGCCCCCCACATTTCATCTCCGTATGGCAGATACTAATAGAAAAGTGCCCTTTGTCCCTTTCTAAGTGCCCTTTTGATTCTCAGCCCCCTCAGCCTTTATCATCCTCCGGCACCCCTGCCCATGAGCATTGTCCTGAGCATCACACAGCATGTAACTCACCTCTCACCTGCAGTAACCAAATCTGGCCAGCACAACCCACTGTCGCATTTTTATAGCGCAACACATGCAAATGAGGAGTGGCGCAACTTTAATGACATGCTAATCGCGCCACTGCCTTTGAATGGCTGATCGAATGATTTGCATATGTCGGCTGAATATCGCTGCGTTTGCACTTTGCTGCATACGGAAGGTCCGGCTGAGCCAATGGTGCAAGTTTGTGCCTCGTGCTACACCGCATTAGGCATGCCCAGACAGCTCAGCGATGCGCCTATTGCTGCAGACCTGCTGAGCCGATCGGCATCCAGGCCATGGCCACCATTGTGCCAGTGGCGCCACAGCACTGGGCACTATATGGCGCTGTGGCACTACTGCGCGATGGTCCACTGTGGCACTGGTACGCAGCTTGGCAGTCACGCAGGATGCCTATATGTCCGATGGTGCTCTGCGTAGCCTTGCATCATTGCCGTGACCTTGTGTATGCCCTCTGCCCCCTGGCGCGGTTCGCATGCCATGTGTACGTCCCTATTGAGCTGTCTGGTGACAGCGCCATGTGAAGTGACGGCGCTGTACAAACAGCGCGATTGGAGCCTGTGGTGGTTTATTGCGCAACATCTCCACGTCGGGTTACAGTGCAGCGGAGTGCCATATTGCCTGCTGTAAACTGGCTGAGATGGCTAGGAGGAGGGCAGTGACTTGGAGCCCACTGGAGGTGGCCAACCTGGTGGCTCTGGTGGAGACCCACTGTGAAGCACTGTATGGTGAGGCCCCCCTCACCATGCCTAGGATGCAGGTGTGGCAGCAAGTGGCCACTGACCTGTTGGAGGTCACTGGACGGGGCCGGTCTGCTGAGCAGTGCCGGCACCGGTACAGTGACCTCCACCGGAGGGTGCCAGACCTTTTGACGCGGCTGCAGTCACATGCCAGGTGGAGCGTGGTGCCTAGGCCAGGTGAGTGTACCATCTATGCACCTATATTCTCTGTAGGGGTGTGTGTGTGCTTGGGTGGCTGTGCATAGGTGCCGGCTCGGACACGGTTGGCTGTGTCAGTGTGTACAGCTGTGCAATGGATGGTTATGGCTGTGTGGGCAGGCACTCTCACTGGGGCAGGGGGCACTCTGCTTTTGAGTCACACTGATGTTTGTCTCAACATATGTCTCCCACAGGCCGGAATCTGAGGACGCAGGGCGAGGGTGAGGTGGGCCGTGCCAGGGCCCCGGTGCCGGTGGGTGTTCTGCCCCAGCAGCAGCAGCAGCGGCAGACCCAGCTGCTTGAGGAGTGTGAGTATCATTACTTCATGGATGCTATTGCATGCTGGGGGGGGCAAGACCACCAGCCATGCACAACACAACCATGCAGGAAAGGGGAGGTCATAATTCCACTATACAAGACACTAGTGAGGCCCCACCTGGAGTACAGTGTACAGTTCTGGAGACCATACCTACTTATGGACATGGACTGGGTAGAGAAGGTTCAGAGGAGGGCAACACGGATGGTGCATGGATTGCATCACAAGTCCTATGAAGACAGGTTGAAGGAACTGAACATGTACTCCCTGGAGGAGGGGAGGGAGGGGGGATATGATGGGGACATACAAGTATCTTACAGTGGGGAACAGAGTGCAGGAAAACACTATTTTAAGCGTAAAGATGTTCCAGGACTAGAGGCATGAGATGAAGTTGGAGGGGACGATTCAGAGGAAACATGAGAAAAATTTCTTCACGGAATGGGTGGTGGACAAGTGGACACCCTGCCAGAGGAAGTGGTGGGGGCTGACTTGGTCACAGGATTTAAGAATGCAGGATAGACATACAGGACTTCTGAGGTCAGGGTAGGTGCAACAGACTTATAGGGAAAACAGAGTGAACTTACCAGCTCAAATGGGCAGACTGGGTGGGCCATAGGCCCTTATCTGCCGACACTGTCTATGTATCCATGTATGTAGGCATGACACAGGTGACATGCATCACTGTGCAGTATCACAGCACGTCTGTGTATCGTCACTGGTGGTCAGGCATGCACTGGGCACATAGCTGTGTAACTGGCATCACACCACGTTGCCACGTCACTTGCCAGCCTAGTTTGTACTGTGATTGACGTGGGCAGTGTGTGTGGGTGGTGGTGCACATAGCTGGTGCTGCCTGTTTGTGATGGCCATGTGCATGTTCACTGTGGGTGGGTGCATGCCATCAAAGGTGTGGGACATTGAACTATGTGGCTTGCAGGTTGGGTGGTGTTCAGGGTTGTGGTCAGTCACAGCCATTGACTGTGTTCCCATTTTCCTAGGCCTCACTGTTCTCAGGAGGATACAGCGGGAGCTACATGGGCTGATGCAAGTGTCCCTGGACAACCAGGCCATCCTCAGGGACATCCAGCAACATGGCCTGCGAAGGAGGCATCGCCAGGAACAGTGGCACCGGGTGGAGGAGGACCAGCCTGCTGGGCCTTAGGCCAGATTACCCTTCCCACTTCACCCATCCCTACCACCCTGCCTTCCCTCTCCAAGTTGTTCATCCCTACCCCTTGCCCACCCCTACCTTGTACCCGTACCCCCCCTTGTAAATAATTATAGTTGATTGTTTTACACATTTTGATAATACATTTATATTTTGATATGAATACTGTGTTGGTCTCTGTTTTGCAGCTGGCTATGGTTGTTCAGTTGCAGTAGTGTACATGCCATCTGGGGTGATATGGTCCTGGGTATATGTGTGTGTGTGTGTGTGTGTGTGCATGGGGAGGTATCTCCAGCATGGCAGTGACTTTCAGTTGGTCTTGCCGTCTGCTGCCACCTACTGCTGGGTGCACAGGGTGTGTCTGGCTTATAGGCTTCTGTGTTGCATGGGGCTGGCGAGTACTGGGGGGACTGCATGGTTTCCTGCAGTGCCAGTCACTGCACATGGGTGGTGTCTTGGGGTCACAGTGCAGGGTGTGCTGTGCGTATGGGGGGCTGATGTGCACTGTGGTTGTCAACCCCCTGTGTGTGGCACTCTCAGCCTGCCAGTGGTTGTGCTGGGGTGTCATGGCTCTGCTATGCTTTGTTGGCTTGTTCCCTTGGGCAGGTAGATCATCTGTCCCACCCCCAGTGATGCTGTTCTTGGGGTGTGCAGGTGTGGTGTGGGTTCTGCAGTGTGTTCCTGTGCCCATGTGTGGCATGGCTGGCGGTGGGCCCCAGCCTGCCTCCCTGGATGTGCAGTTCCATTGCTCTGGGGCTGTGCTTGCTATGGCAGCTCTGGAATGCTCAGCTGAGCTTCCCTGGTTGCTCCATAGCGCAACATTTTGCTCAACTTCTCCTTCCTGGTTGCGATGGCGCAGTATGTGTGATATTCAGATGTTGGTTGCTTGCGCAATTTGCTCTGCTCCATGTTTGAATATCGCACCTGTTGAGCATTTGCGCAACTGGTTTGTGCTTGCTCCTGCTGTTGAGCTAGTTTTGAGCGCAGTTTGAATATCTGGGCCACTGTGTTTCTCTATGCACCTGTTGGGCAAAACCAGGGTCTGTGCTTCTGTTACTGTTACACTTACTGTTTCCACTTGTGTTTATGTACCCATTTGTGTCATCTTTCCTGTGTATGCCACCATATGCGTTACCCTTTGCGTTCTTGTTTGCACTTGCATTTGCATTACTGTTGCCATTTGCATTTCCACTACTGTTTGTGTTTGTGTTTCAGTTTGCATCACCGTGAGCATTGCCATTTGCGCTTCCAGCAGCCCTACAGTTTGCATTTGCTTTTCTCTTTCGTTTTGCGTCTTCATTGCTGTTACTGTTACCAATTGCGTTTGCAATTGGGTTACTCTGCTCATACGTATTGCGGTTTGCATTTCCATATGCGCTTGCGTTTTCTTTTGCATTTCTGTTTCCTTTGCCATTATTGTTGCTGTTACCTTTACCATTTGTGTTTACAATTGCAGAACTGTGCCCATGTGCATTACGGTTTGCATTTATGTGTGCGCTTGCGTTTGCATTTCTGTTTCTGTTCCCTTTGCCATTATTTTTGCTGTGACACTTAACATTTGCTTTTAAAATACCACTGTTATCACTGTGTGCATTACCAGTTGGGTTTTCATGTGCACTTGTGTGTCTGTTTGCATCACTATTCACTTTGGTGTCACTTTGTGCTTGCATTTCTATTAACGTTTGCTTTACCATTTACGTTTGCGTTACCATGTGCGTAACTGTTGGTACTTGTGTTTGCATTTCTGTTCCTGTTACTATGTGACAAGACATCACTTGGTGGAAGCATGGGCACCACATTACATTCACTATTTCTCATCCTCATTCTCAAAAAGAAGGGAAATTAGAGGCAAAAATCTCCATTTAATACATCAGTTAGGGTTGTTCCACAGCTAAAAAGTGAGGAAATTTGGTGTTAGGGTTGAAAACCCTAACTGCACATTCACCCCCACCCCCCCAGCACCACACACACAGACACACACATGCAAGTAGGGGGGAGGACCAAGGCAAGATTACCAATCACAGACAACCAGCAGCAGGTGACAGAAATAAAAACGACTGTCAAAATGTACTACAAGACATCCCCACCACCGCAGATCAGGTACTGCATAGTCATTGTAGATCCACAGCAAAATTTAGGCCATGTACACCACTGGTATACATCCCTCATTACAGGTGCACACAATTTACCACACTTAGGAGTTCCATGCCTTACCTACCAATGCCCCATGTCCTGCCACACCAGGTACTGCACCCTGAGTGGAGAGCCACAGCTACACTAAGGCCATGAACATAGAAACATAGAATTTGACGGCAGATAAGGACCGCTTGGCCCACCCAGTCTGCCCATTTCCCTACCTGATGGATAAGCTGCAGGTCCTAGTTAACCAGCAGCCTACTTCTTCCTACCCCCACCCCCTAGAATTGCCTTATGACCGTCCCATGCATGCTTGAATTCCATCACTGTTTTTGACTCCACAACCTCCTCTGGAAGGCGTTCCATACATCCACAACCCTCTCTGTGAAAAATACTTCCTTAAATTACCTCTGAGCAGCCCCCTTCTATCTTCAAATTGTGCCCCCTTGTTCTTGCACACCTCTTTTTTTGAAAGATGCTACCCTCTTGGACATTGTTGATTCCCTTGAGGTACTTGAAAGTTTCTATCATGTCCTCCCTCTCCCTCCTTTCCTCGAGGCTATACATATTAAGCTCCTTAAGTCTCTCTTCATATGTCTTCCAGTGCAGACCCTGTACCATTTTAGTTGCCCTCCTCTGGACAGCTTCCATCCTGTCTATGTCTTTGCGGAGATTGGGTCTCCAGAAATGCACGCAGTACTCCAGATGGGGTCTCACTAGCTGTCTGTACAGAGGAATAATAACTTCCTGTTTTGGTACATCTATGGTATATCTCCCTGACTGCAGGTACACACAAGTTAACACAGTTAGGAAGTGGAGGACTTCTGCCAGGCAATGCCACTCACTCCCCAGAACACCTACTGCATACTGAGTGGAGAGGCACAGCAACAATAAGGCCATGGACATTAACAGTGCACCTCCCTGATTGCACCTGCACAGAACTTACCATACTTAGGAGTTGCACAGTGTCAGCTAGGCAATGCCACCCCAGACCACTTACTCTATCCTGACTGGAGAGTCACTGCAACACTGTGGGTATGGACATCAATGGTACACCTCACTGATTGCAAGCATGGCCTCAGACAGGCAGTGCCTCCCCATGACAAGGTACTGCATCCTGGGTGCTTAACCATCATGTTGCCTTAGTCCTCCCCCCTACTTGCATGTGTCTGTGTGTGTGGTGCTGGGGGAGTGGGGGGTGAATGCGCAGTTAGGATTTTCAACTCTAACACTAAATTTCCTTGCTTTTGTCACTGTGGAACAACCCTAATTGATGCATTGAACAGAGTTTTATGCCTGTAATACATACATATATATATCATATATATATATATATGCACATATATATACATACATACATACACACACACACACACTCATATATTACTCACAGATACAGATATAGATATATATCTGGCTGGCTGTGTGTATTCTTTGCAAAAAACTCCATTACTGCAACAGTTAGGGTTGCTTTTACAGCAACAAAAGTGAGGAAATTAGACATTAAGGTTTTCAACCCTAACTCCACCCCCCCACACACACACAACACAACACACAGCACACATTCAAGCAGGGGATGGTACAAAGCAACACAACCAATCAGAAACAAACTCCATAAGGTAACAGAAAGAACATACAACTTTGTAAACATATCACAAGAGGCATCCATTATCATGTTTCAGCAACTGTATCTCTTTTGCTGCCATCCCAGTGTCTTGGGGGTTATACCCACATGCTGTGCAACCATGTAATATGGTCTAAAAGACAAAGAACCTCTATGTGCAAGCACTGAGGCAATGGTTACCCAAAAGGGCATTTGGCCAGGAAGCCAAGCTTCAAAGAAATACAAAATCACACATGCCCCCACAATGCAAAGCATCATGGGCTGCACATGTAAGATCGACACCGCATGAACTGCATACATACATGCAGATAGTATAACAGTACTGATAACTCATAGTAGGACTGCATAGTAAGTTGGACCCTGTTCTTTCATCCCTGCATTGAGATAGAACAACATTGTACATATGTCATGGTAGGACTGCAGGGTCCTATGTAACTTGCTCTCCCATACCTGCATCAGTATAGTACAACACTGTCTAAGTGTCACTCTGTTCATATGTCACAGTGTGACCTCATGGTTGTTCAGATACCGCACTTCTATCCCTCCATCAAGATATAAGTACAACACAATCTGTATCTCACAAAGACAGTACAGGGTGATTTCTATCCTGCATTCTCATTCCTCCATCAACATACTGCAACACAATACATAAATCACACGACCTATATATCACAATGGGAACAGTGCAACATATGAATAGTGTGACACATGGATTGTGTTGTACTATTTCAATAGAAGTATGGTAGAGCATGGTCCAAAGGACCCTGTGTTTTGTGACATATGGACAATGTGACATATGGGTAGTGTTGCACTACACTGATGTTGGACTGGGAGGGCAGGGTCCCACAGTGACATAGGAATAGTGTGTTATATGGATTCTGACATACTGTGTGAATGTACAGATGAGACTACATGGTACAAAAGACAGTGCACTCCCAACCCCACATTTACATACTGTAATAGAACAGTACCAGTCTGTTACATTTGAAACACCATTCCTCTGTCTAGATACCACAACAGTCTGCATTGATGAGGTTTGAAGTGTAGGGTTATTCATTGTTCAATTACATGCCTACATGCAGCTAGTAGAAGATTGTACATACCTAACAGCAGAACTACATGATGCTTCACATCCTGCACTTGCACACCTCCATCCACACAGAACACTGTGTATATCTCACAGTCACACTGTGGGCTGCTTTACACCCTGAAATGTCCCTCCACAGATAGGCATATGTGTCTGTCTGCATAAATGCAGTAGAATGTGGCCCTATACTTCAGTTCATTAAGTTATGAGTAGGTTCAGCAAAATAGTAGGAAATAGTCATAACTATCCCATATTAAATTACTTTCAGTTAAAATGTTCTACATAGCCTTCTTAATGCCTTGTGGTATTTTTGCACAGAACGAGGGTGTACCCCACCTTGGGATGGCAGCCAAAATGCCACAGTTGATGAAACATGATGATGGATGCCTCTTGTGATATGTTTACAAAGTTGCATGTTCTTTCTGTTACCTTAGGGTGCTTTTTTCTGATTGGTTGTGTTGCCTTGTACTGCCCCTGCTTGTACATGTGTTGTGTGTACAGCATGTGTGTGTGTGTGGGGGGGGATTTGGAGTTAGGGTTGAAAACCCTAATGTTGAATTTCCTTGCTTTTGTCACTGTAGAAGCAACCCTAACTGTTGCATTAACATAGTTTTTGCAAAAATGTCCTTTTTTGAGATGCTGTAATAAAGAAAACATATACACAGTTTTTAAAGCATAACTTTTTACAGTGGGAGCATGAGCCCTCTGCACCCAGTGCTGTGACATGCCCTAGAAATGCACCATGTATTACTGGTAACTAGTATGCAAACCTTTGTTCATGAGCCCTCTGCACCCAGTGCTGTGACATGCCCTAGAAATGCACCATGTATTACTGGTAACTAGTATGCAAACCTTTGTTCATGAGCCCTCTGCACCCAGTGCTGTGACATGCCCTAGCAATGCACCATATATTACTGGTAACTAGTATGCAAACCTTTGTTCATAAGCCCTCTGCACCCAGTGCTGTGACATGCCCTAGAAATGCACCATGTATTACTGGTAACTAGTATGCAAACCTTTGTCTTACATATGAAGTAATACCTCCTACACACATGCATGCACAGCACCATTTCATAATATTCATTTATACTTCTTCACAAACATGAACAATATACAGTATGAATCATATACAGTAAACAAGAAACACAACAGACACAGAAACTAAGTTTTTAAAAATATGTATTAATCATAAAATGCCAATTCTGTTTTAAAGATGACCAAATTGCACAACTCACTCAGTCTCATAACACTGCTGTGTGAGTCATCATGGAAGTATATTAAAAGTGTTAAAATATGATATGAGACAACCAGCCCGGTGGCGCTGAGGGTTGAGGCACCAGACGCCACACCTCGCACTATGCCATCAACCCGGGTTCGGGAATGGACCAGGGTGGCTGGGGGTTGGCTGAGGAAGAGTGAGGATTGAGCATCCCATTGGATACTCTCCTCCCTCAGGGATGGGAGACCAAGAATGCACTAGTGTTCTGCATTCCACAAAGCTGGTGGAAGCACCGACACACTTGCAGGATGGAGGTGGCTCCATTACTCGGAGTCGGGGAGGGGAGATGTTGGACGGCACATGAGAGGCAAGACATGCATCAGCACGCCGGCTCTCGGGATGTTGGTCCCATGCACCGGATGTCTCAGAGGACAGGGAGAGGGAGAAAAATGGAAAAACACCTCTTGGCAGCCCTAGATGAAGACCGCTGTGGGTCCAGCCAAGGCCACCGAGACAGGACAGACCCCGCTGTGCAGGAGGTAAGGAAGGAGGCACTCTATGGGCAGATCCCAAGAAGGTGGTCGGGTGGATAAGTGACCAGTCAGAAGGAGTGGGCACTAAGAGGAGGCAGGAGGAGATAAACATAAAGTAAAAAAAAAATGATATGAGACTAAGTTGGTTCCCCCTCCTCCCCACCTGGGGGGGTAGGCAGAGACAGCATGAAGGTAGGTCCAAGTGTCACCATGGGAAGTACCCGGGGAAGGACTAGGGGATCACAGTCTAGGGCTCCCTGAAGAAGTTCCACCATGGCAGAGAGAAGGGGCAAAAAAAAAGAGACTGAGTAAGTCAATGTTCCTGGGGTGGGCAAAAACCAAAAGTGGTAAACAATTAACAAGCTACGGACACCAAAGCAGCATTTCCTAAGATTGTTATTATAGTACATTACTATGCTGTAGTATTTTAACATTAAGTGCATCAGGGAAAAATTCCTCCCTTGACCCCTTAATAAAGGTGATTAACAAAAATCAGGATCATACCTTGAACTGAGATTGAGCAGAGTGTATGATTTACAGTGCTCTTTCATAAATAACAAATAATTAATATCTCATTGTATATAACAAGCCTTTCAAATAAATTAATGCAATGACAAAATAAATAGTATTATTCGGTTAAATATTAGTAATATGATAATTTATGTTTTCTAAGAATTATTCATATGAAAATATGAATTACAAACAGTAACAATTGAAAAGATTTCTAAAAATGATAGATGATAATTAAATAGCCTACATATTCATTCTTCAATAAAACATCAGAAAACATTCCATTCAGACACTGCAGTAATAACATTTAACAAGCTCTAATGTTTAAGCTATGTGCAACACAAAAGGTACAGAGTTATGCAAGTAGTATATAACTGTCAAAATTAAAAAAATATTTAATATTGTAGTTTTGACACAAACCAGTACAGAAAGTTTACAGAGGCATACTTAGTTTTAGCAAATGTTGTAACCTTTTAACACATACGTAGTATTTACAGTAACTGTTAAATACAAATCTTCTATATAATAGGCCTACACAGCAATGTCCTGTTCTCACTACTAAGTAAAGTTGATAGCAAAAATGCCACCTCAAGTGGACACTAGACAGGTGTTAGTGAGAGACTAACTTTATATATAAAATATCAGGTAAGTCTTTACTTTAGTTCAAAAAGTATTGCACAACAATATGTGTGCAAACACATGCAAAGCAGCAGTGGCAGCACTCTACCACAATTTGTCCTCATGCATCACCAGACAGATGTGAAGCATGTGCATAGTGTACACAATGAACAAGAAACATTGGTAGCCAGCAAGCAAAATTATGCTTCTCAGTGCATTGAATGCACTGTGCATTAACATACGGTGGTGTGAGAGCAGTCAGAGCACATTCTATGTCAAATAGTGCAGCAATGCAGAAATGAACACATTAGTACAACAGAACTGCATACACATGAAATGCCAATATTTGGTTTTTAAGATTGCTCCACAGTCAAAGCAAGTGTGGTATGTCATGTGACTATGCACACAGTCCACACTGATTCAGGTCCACTTAGGCTGTATTTTAGCAAAAATCACAGCAACACCTAAAGTAGCTGTTGCCATCATAAGTATCTGCATATACCTAAGCTGTTTCTGCTACTAGGTATAAACTGATAAGAAAAGAGCTGTACATGTACAGGGAAGGTTGTACAGCATACTGTTATGACTACTACAGTGTCTCAAAGAGAGTGAAACCACATTTCCATCTACTAGTCTTCTGCCTGGTGAAGGTCATTATAATTTTTGAAAACCAGGACATAAGCATCTTTTAGGTTCTGAGGAAATGTCTGCTTAAAAGTGCTCATGTAGTCATTCTATCCCATCCAGCCAACCAGCCATTGCTGTACCTCAGCCATGTCACATAATGTCCTGAATACACAGATGCTCCAAGGAGGAATATCACAGTCTGAGAATCAAAGCATGCTCCCATAAATTGTACTCTTCCAGCTCCAAAATCAGTGATCAGTGTTTCAACTCATAGTCCATTTGCATTAAATCTCTGCAAGACTAGAAATCGATAGTAGGCTATATGGACTGAAGACACTCTCCTGCATACTGGCTACACCTCTAGCCACACTGCAATCCTGAGCAGTTGCCTGAATTTCACAGAATATGCCTGTGGAACATACAATGGAATCCACAGTATGTTTTCTGTTACTTTTTTGTGTGAATGTTGAAAAGACAGGCAAGTGTACTTTGTCATGTAAGTGACAGTAAAGTACTGTCACATTGAAATGTTTATCTGATTCCAAGCTATTAATGATTGCAATCATAACCTCAGTCACATCTTGCTAGATGTTATTGTAGAATGTTTGATGGCCATCATATCTTCCCAACACAAGCCGTAATGGTGTCAGTGTCTGTATGCTATTGTCATGCTTGTCACTATCATTCACAACCTTCTTTAATGACTGAGACAGTACTGTGTCATGTGAAGATTTGATAGTGGCAATGAAATGAGGCATGTGGATAAATGCTTGCATTGCCGAGTTTGCATAGCAGTTACTTTACTCCAGTGCTGTTGTAAAATGTTGGGACAACAGTCATACCAAGCACCTTCTTTCATGGAGGACAGCTAGTCTGTTTTTTGAGTTGTGGATTCCTTCATTTTGCTGTCTGAATTCAATACTGCTCTATCTGTCCAGTATCTCTTTTTCATACCAGAAACCGTGACTGTAGCACTGTAGTCTGCTACATGCATGGGTAGTGGTATAACAGGCAATGTAGGCTGGTACAGAGTACACAGTCTGTTTTATGTGGTGATGGATCGTCTGTCAGCACATATTTTATGTGATGCTATGCAGATGACATGCCAGCCAGACAGATTCCATACATATGAAATCGCAACATAACTTATACCATTTTTATGTTTGCTTGCACGCATGTGCAAGAAACATAGTGCCATCATCGGAGATTTTGGAGGTGTGTCACCTCCTCCTCCAATTCAGGCACTGTGCTGGCAGGCGCTGCCCCTGTAAGCCAATGCATTTTGGAGCTGTCTATGACACACTCCAAAATGCAGTGACATACAGTTGAAAGGGGGAGCTACGCTCGAGTAAGCAGCGATAAGAAGCTGCTCACGCGCAGCCCCCCAGCCACAGGTGTGCAAGACTTCGCAGATGGCACAACGGCGTACCCAACCCTCGTCGGCTGAGCTGCATCGCTCCTCCCCTCGTGACTTGGTGCCATGCTGGGAGCCCACCCCAGAGTGGCAATCAGTAATGTTGCTGACAGGGTGCCCAATCCCCGTCGGCTGAACGCCCGCCAGCCCCAGCACGCCTGAGCCCACCCCAGCGTGGCAAACATCCCACGAGTGTATTTTAATATTTTTTTGCCGATGAGGTGCCTAATCCCCGTCGGCTGAGCAGCCCACCAAAGTCCTTGTGCCATGCTGGGGCCCACCCCAGCGTGGCAAGCCGATCCAGACGTCTTTTTTAACCTGTAAAAAAAAAAAGCGGTCCTTGATCGTCTCCAAGCCCCTCCCACAACCCGCACCCACCCACTGCTTTTAACCTCCCACCCCCTCACCCCATGCCACCTCCGTACTCTGGCGCGATGATCTTCAGTGGACCGGGAACACGTCTGCACTCTTCAAAGCCGACCGCGAACTGAGGAAATGCCGGTAAGCTGTATAAATGGCTAGATAGGAGGGGTTCAACTTTATTGCATATCTCAGGCATTTTTGGGAATTTTGCATCAAATTTTCAACATGGTGTTTTTGGGACCCCTTCTCATGAATGATGTCACTGTCATGGCGTTATTCAGGCTCGAAGGTGATTTCGGCGCAGTGACTGCGCGGTGACTTTGAAATCACCCTTCGGGACTGAATACCACCATGACAGTGACATCATTCATGAAGAAACAAGCTCTCCATGTTGAAAATTTGAATACAAATCAAAAATAACTGTTTAGCGCGTGCGTTACGCGGTTCTACACAGGCTCGTAAGTTCACGAAATTTCAATATTTTCACTCCAGATTTTCAACATTGCCATTTCACCACACTGTCTTATGAGTAGTACAGCTGTCATTTTCACATCTCACCCAAAATGTGTTTCGCCCTTGTAGCGCAGAATGGTGCAGTCGATTATGCGAAATCAATGTACAGGACAAATTAAAGAAAATCACAGTGACTGTTCATGAGCAGAGGTCTTGAAATGGCTATGTTGAAAATTTGGTGAAAAAATTCCTAAAAATGACTGTTTTACGAGCGTGCGTTGCGCAGTTCCTTCGCACACTCATAGGTTTGTGAATTTTCAATATTTCCACTCCAGATTTTCAACATTGCCATTTTTCCACACCTTCTTATGAATAGTATAGCTGTCATTTTTCACATCTCACCCAAAATGTGTTTCCGCCCATGTAGCGCACAATGGCGCAGTCGTGCGCGAACTCAGTGTATGGGGCACATTAAGAAAATCACAGTGTCACTGTTCATGAGCAGAGATCTTAAAATGGCAATGTTGAAAATTTGGTGACAGAAACCTAAAAATGACTGTTTTATGGTGTGCGTTGCACAGTTCCACACCAAGCTCGTAGGTTTGCAATTTCAATATTCCACTCCAGATTTCCAACATTGCCATTTTCCACACTTCCTTATGAGCAGTACAGCTGTCATTTTTCACATCCTGCCCAAAAGCGTGTTTCCGCCCATGTAGCACACAATGGCGCAGTCGGTGTGCAAGCTCAATGTATGGGACACATTAACAAAACCACAGTGACACTGTCCATAAGCAGAGGCCTTAAAATGGCTATGTTGAAAACTGGGTGAAAAAATGCCTAAAAATGACTTTTACGAGTGTGCGTTGCACAGTTCCTATGCATGCTCATAAGTTTGCAAATTTAATATTTTCACTCTAGATTTTCAACATGTCCATTTTATTAAACTTCCTTATGAACAGTACAGCTGCAATTTTTCATATGTCACCCTAAATGTGTTATCGCACATGTAGCGCACAATGGTGCTGTTGGTGTGTGAAAACAATGTTTAGGACAGATTAAGAAAATCACAGTTACACTGTTCATGAGCAGAGATCTTAAAATGGCTATGTTGAAAATTTGGTGACAAAAGTCCATAAAATGACTGTGTTACGAGTGAGCATTGTGCAGTTTCCATGCATCCTCATTAGTTCATGACTTTGTAATATTTTCAGTCCAGATTTTCACTAGTGGCATTTTTCAACACTTCCTTATGAACAGTACAGCTGCCATTTTTCACAACATGGCCGAAGTGTGTTTTCACACTTTCAGTGCAGAGATGCGTGGTCGCTGTGGGAAATCATTGTTCGGCACAGATAAAGAAAATCACAGTGACACTGTTCATGATCGGAGGCACCAAAATGCCTGAGTTCACAATCTGCTATAAAATATCCCCAACCTACTTATGTAACAGGTGTGCGTTGCAGTTTCTATGTACGCTCGTGACTTCACCATTTTTTTAAATATTTTTACTACACATTTGCAACATAGCCATTTTTACACCTCCCCATGAAAGAGTACAGCTGTCATTTTTTACAACCTATTCAGAATATTTTTGCACCTGTGGTGCTAAATCCCGTAGTCACTGTGCATAAGCAGCTTTCGGCTACCAAACTGATATTCCCCCTGTTCATGAGGTGGGGTCACAAAACAAACATGTTGAAAATTTGGAGTTAAAATATCAATGAATGCCTGAGGTATTAGGCTTTTCAACTAAATCGCCCAACCCTATAGAAAATGACAGGAATCAGGGGTGTGACTTGGGATTCTTGCCTGTGATGCTCATACCATTCCACACCCTGCAGTCACTGGGAGGCATCGAGGTATGCCTTGGACTCTTCGGCCCCAAACTTCACCTCATTCTCCTATATCACACCCATCTCACCATATTTCCTAATGAAATGGGGTGCGCATAAGGGCCAAAGACCCCAAGGAACACGTGACACTTGTCAGTCTCTGCAGAGTGGGGTGTGGTGAAATGGCGTGGCCGTTATGCCTGATGACCCAAATGCACACCCCAATGCCTGTCACTCTCTGCAGGGTGGTGGTGGGGTTGGCTTCAGTTCAATACTTCACTGCCATTCCTATTAACGCAGCTCTGTAACTTCTACACTACCACTGCCAATGCCAGTAAGCAAACATTCGGCATTGACAAATGCTTGTTAAAGATGTCAATGCCTATGTCGACCATTGCTGAGTCTAAACTTAAAACTTGTTACTTGTGTATGGATACAGCATATGCAACACACACAGGAAACTGTTTCCTAGTTACAAATATGTCTTTCGTGACCTGAAACTTTACAGTCTGGAAATAGGTAATGACTTTTCAATATTGTCAAACTTGACAACTAGTGCCATTATGAATGTTTTCTGTGCATTGTACTGGAAGTCAATTATGTGTCCCATTGCACCATTCACCCTACCACACTCTACATCAAGATTCCAGTGTAGCATGATGCATGCATTCATGCACACAGTTAGAACTGCTTCTAATCCAGCTGTGTGAGACACATCAGACTTTAGCTCAGACAACTGTTCAGTGAGCTGTGCTACCAGATTCCAACTCAAGACCACGCCATCAGCAGTGTCAACTGCATGCAAAGTAATGATTTCCTGACACTGTCTCTGCAACATAATGTTGTTAAATTCAGCATACTGCTTGAGTTGAGGCATGAGACACAATCTGAACAGAGCCTCAGTACACATTACTAAAGACATCACATACAGCAGTCAGAGATGTGCATTCATTACTGATACAGCATATGTTTAACAGAGAAGCATTGTGTTGTGACAAGCAGCCAATGCGAGCCTGGTCCAACAGTACCTTGTAGGCAAGATCATGACTCTGCCACATGTTTTCACATGGCTCAATGTAAAGGAACAATTCCCAAAGATTGATTCCTCCAATGCATCCTATTGTACTGTGTTCTGACTTTACATTCAATGCTGTAAAGTCATGCTCTCCATTCACAGGTGCAAGCTGCAGAAGGTCTCCAAACATAACACTCTTCCACCCAACTACTGCATGCAGTACTGGCGTCTGTATCTGAAGAAGGACATTAAGTTACTGGAGGGGGTGCAGCGCAGGGCGACAAAGATGATCAAGGGTCTGGGGGACTTATCATACGAGAGGAGGTTGAAGGAGTTGAACATGTACTCACTGGAGGAGAGGAGAGACAGGGGTGACATGATTGAAACCTTTAAATACATGAAAGGAATAAATAAGACCAGTACAGAGGGGCTGTTCAAAGTAAAGGAGGGGAGGGCCACCAGGAGCCATGATATGAGACTGGAGCGAGGAAGGTTCAGGAGGGAGATGAGGAGACACTTTTTTACAGAGAGGGTGGTGGCTGGGTGGAATGCATTACCTGAAGAAGTGGTATGCAGTAGAACAGTGGACTGCTTCAAATAAGGATGGGACAGGACAAGGGGGAGGGTTAATGAAGGGGAAGGGTGGAAACTGCTGCTTATTCAGTTGGTATATCAGTACACTGGGGTCCTTTGTCACATGAGAAGAATGCCAATTCAGTTGGTATATCAGTACACTAGGATCCTTTGTCACATGGGAATAATGTTCCATGACACTCTTGACTTCACACATCAGAACCACAGGATCATTCGTTGGGAGAGGAGCTTTATTAGTGCCCTCTCCCTCAGGATTTATGTTTTCCTGAGCATTCCCTGGAGTATTTTCCTCAATCTGTTTCTTTGCTTGAGCCATCTGCTCCTTCTCTAATTCCAGTCTACGAATGTATGTTTTGGACTGCTCAGTCTTAAAGGTCTCATATGAAAGGTAGAAATGTTCTTATGTTGCACAGTATCCTTTAAGTGTGGTCTCATCCCTCCATAGCTTAACGAGGAACATTAGAGCAAAGTAGTAATGTCCCTTACTGTTAGTTGAAGAGAGATTGAATTTATAATGGTCAATCAGCCAGGATTTGTTCCTTTTAGCAAGGTACCCATCAAAGTTTCTGACCGTGTAAATCTCTAGTGTTTTGTCAGGTGCTATGTCAGTCTTGTAGTTGTACTGCTCTGCAACATGGTACAGGCACATATCAGCCATCACACTAGCCCAGTTTGGGGAGTACATGCTAATCAGGTTATTCTTCAAAATGTTCTTTGATGATGGGGATGAGCAGCCATTTCTTCAAGCTCATCATGAGACTTCAAAACACACTTTTGTTTCTCTTTGTAGTTAACACTGATAAATTGTACAGCATCAGACTTGCCATACAAGTGTGTCCTAATCAAATGATCACTGGCTTCATATGCTCTGCACTCCATGTGAAACAGTGTCTTTAATCTCAATAACCAGAACTGCGAGCTCAGTGATCGACTGAAAGTTGCAATATCTTCCCAAAGCTCAAGCAAACTGGTCTGCTCTTGTTCATAATGTATGATGTGATGTACCAAACAAGAGACAGAGAGTTATCTGCCACAAACTGTACATCAATGTTTGCCTGCCACAGCAGAAGAAGATTAGGGTTGTAGTCATTGATGAACACCTCATTCTGCTGTTGGGGTAACTCATAAACCCTTTTAGTGGACTTTGCCTTGAGATGGTGATGTATGGCTGGAAACAAGTTATTCATAAATCCTTGCTGGCAGACATGTCTAGGGAAACCAAATCAACACTCAGTGTACCACTTATTATGACTCTTGACTTGTTGGTGACAGTACTTCCCATGAAGATACCACTGAAACCTTTGCACCAGCTTCCACACTGTTGGACTGTCATACTTGTCAGAGATGTTGCAAGTGATGTAAGGCTGTTCTTGTCCAGTAAAGGGTGCTGTTGTTTAGGGGCCATATTTCAATACACAGTCGTAGCTGCTCCATGGTTTCATGGGAGTTGTAGTTTGTGTAGTGGTGGCTTGATTTGCAGTACATTATTGCATGGTCACAGGAGAGAGGAACAAGACTTCATCTTTTATTTCATTTTTTGAGTTTGGCAATGCTACTTTTTTTTCTTTTTTTTTATTTCTCTTTAGTTCAGTTCTGTTTGGCAGTTTGCTTCAGATGGACTTTTGTGAGAATGGTGGGGCAGACAGTGAGTGTGACTGTGGCAGTGCTACATTTGTCAAGACTAAAGAGGTGATTTTACCATGTTATGCTGTACAGTTCTGTTTTAGCCTTTACCAGGCTGCTAGAGCAGCAGTGAGAACATGAATGAGAGGCCGGCTAGAGGACCATAACTACAGGGTGGGAGATGACAGAGGACCAACTCTGATAAACTGGCTAACACAGACAGGTGAGCTGCTATTTTCTTTCTTTATTTGGAATTTTGTATAAAAAGACAAAAAGAAAACAGAAAAGAAAAATGGGATTGTCTGTCTATTTATTTATTTAACAGATTTAGGATTACAACCTTTGAGTCAGGGGCTTATTTACAAAGGCTCCATGTCAGAAAAAACAAATACGAAACACTTAATACATATCGACATAGAATGGCAACTTATGGTTACAGTTTTTTCAGTTATACAATATTGCAGAATCAAGATCAGCTATATATTGCATTGAACATATTACCGAGAGCTGTATTTTACAGTTTTCTGAGTTGTGTCCCACTATACAATAGTGCAGAGGATGTGACCGACGTGATAGCGATACTGTTTCTCTGAAATAATAAAAAAAGATATATTCTATTTAGTTCCTTTTCAAATTTGAAGTTGTTTATGTGTGTTTTAAATATTACTTTTCATGGAGATTCTCAGTTTATAGAATGGGTGTGGGGGGCTCTGCTCACTTGTTAAGTGAGCTAAAAAAAGAGCAGCATTTTCAAATTTCTGCCACTGCCCAGATGGCCTTTTTCAGCCAGTGAGGAAGCAGGATGGGAATAAGGATGGGTGTGTGTGTGAATGGTAACTTGGGCTGGTACTTTTTATTTTCTGGGCATCTATTAAAAGTTAATCTTCCCTTCTGACCAGGGTGCCACCCAATCAGATGCCAGGAAATAAAAAACCCATTTTCTAAGAGACAAGATAAATACTATGATATCTGGGAACCTTTTCTGAAAAATCTTATTTGATATTCAGTTTGTCTAACACAGTGATGATTTTTAATCAATTTTACAGCGTAATGTTTTTATCTGCATTTGAGACTGTATCTGATAGCATATAAAAAATCAAAATTATTCTCTTCAAGGTTTAGGGCCAGATATTCAAAACTTTGCCCTGGGGCTAAATTAGCACTGTCCGGCAGGCAAACTTAGCCTGGAGCACAATGCAAGCTATATTCAAAAGGAAATAGCCCGGTGCTAATCCTGCTGAATATAGCAGTCTAAGGAAGCTGGGCAAACTGCTCTGGGAGTTCAGGGCAAAAATAGCCTGGGAATAAGACAGCACTGAATATAGCAACAGGGAAGTGCCAACTGCAACTGCAGCTCATTAGACTCTGTAGCAAGCCAGTGTTGCAGGTGGAGAACATTGTGTGTGATTGCACAGAGATATCTCACAGCTACTGCTAACACACCTCTCAACCACCTGCCTCATCAATCAGTGACAAGGCTTAAAAACATCAGGAACAAAGGTTTAAAATCAGGGACACATCCTAATAATTGATGATATCCACTCAGGAAGCTGGTAGGATAAGTGGTGTAGTGTAAAATGCATTTTCTAAGGAAGAACATGACTGTAACATTAATGTTTGACATTATTCCATGCGTACAACCCCTACAGTATGGTCATGGAAACACAAGTTTTAGGAGGGACAGAGTAAAACATTGAGGTAAATTAAGGGACATCTGGAAATCAGGGACAGCTGAAAGGTATGACTGGAAACAACAATGTAAGCCACACGCTGCAGAACTGTGTTAGGCTGAAGTGAGGTCTGCCCAGGGCTAACCTGATTGCACAGTGCTAACACATTAGCCCGGTGCAGACTGGTTAGCCCGGGGCAAACGAGAGCTATATTCAAAGCTTCCATGCAAATGAGCCTACTTAGGTAATCCATGGCCAAACAAGTACATTTGCATCTCATTATGTGCTGTTTAGCATACATTACCATGCAGTTTGCCCGGTGCTACTACATGGAGCAAAAAGCTTCCCCTTTTGGTCAGAATGGAAGTACAGGCTGGATGCTGCAGGCCAAGGCATGCCCACAACATCCCCTGTTGGTCAGAATGGAAGTATAAGCTGGAAGCAGCAGGAACTCTGTGCTGGCAGGCACAGTCAGTGCATACAACACACCCATTCAGCTGTGCAAGCAGGACCTGTATATATATATATATATATATATATATATATATATCTAAACAGACACACTGCCCATTGCCATACATGCCCTGGAGGATGCCTCCCCCAAAAACACAGGTAATCCACTGCAGTAGTGGGTGAAACACAGTAGGGGGATGCAATGCATGGGGCAGGCATAAGGCAAACCTGCTGAGGGCAGGGGGATGTCACCTGTAGGGTCATTGGGCTGTGCAGTGCAGCCATCCAGTATATAGGTACCTGGGCAGACAGTCTGGGCCAGGCAGCCCTTCTCAGCCATCATGGTTCCTGTTCCCACGTGTGTGGGTTCCACTCTCTGGTAGTCTAGTGGTCCTCCCACCTACCTGCATGTATCACGACCCCCGTTTGAAATAAAAAACAGTCCCTTTACCTGGTAGTCTAGTGGTCCTCCCCACCCTCCAGCATGCATCCTGACCCCCATTTGAAATAAAAAGTCTGTTTCCCTGCTAGTCTAGTGGTCCCCCCACATGTATCCTGATCCCGTTAAATAAAACAATAGATCCATTTCCCTGGTAGTCTAGTGGTCCCCCCAACCCCCAGCATGTATCCCGACCCCTGTTTCAGATAGAAATAGATGCTTCCCTTTTAATCTAGTGGTCCCCCACCCCCAGCACATATCAACCCTGTTTCAGATAGAAATAGATGTTTCCCTGGCAGTCTAGTGGCCACCTCACCCCCCAGCACGTATCCTGACCCCCATTTCAAATAGAAATAGATATGTTTCCCTGGTAGTCTAGTGGTCCCCTCACCCCCCCAGCATGTATCCTGACCCCCATTTCAAATAGAAATGGATGTTTCCCTGGAAGCCTAGTGCCCCCCCACCTGGCAGTGACACCCCGACCATCCAAAATTCTTCCCAGAATGGAGCCTTCGACCGGCTCAGCCCTCCTTTCTCCACCATGGCCGGCTGCCAACTGAGGTAGGAAAGCGAGCTCCTTCCTACCTCAGTCGGCGGCCAGCCATGGTGGTGAAGGGCTGAATCATCGCCGGCTCCATTATGGGATGAATTTTGGATGGTCGAGTGTCGCTGCCAGGTGAGGGCCACTAGACTACCAGGGAAATATATCTATTTCTGTTTGAGTGAGGTAGATACGTTGCAGTGAGGCACTGGACTACAGGAAACATCTATTTCTATTCTAAATCGAGGTCAGGATATTGCTGGGGGGTTGGGGGACCACTAGATTACCAGGGAAACATATCTATTTCTATTTGAAATGGGGGTCGGGATACGTGCGGGGAGGGACCACTAGACTATCAGGGAAATTGATCTATTGTTATATTAAATGAGGGTTGGGACAGTGCAGGGGGTTGGGGGCCTCTACACCACCATAGCATGCCATGTTATTCAGTGCTACCGAGGGTCGGGGATCGGGAAGGGGAAGGGGGGTAGACACTGTAGTATTACCACCAGCTTTTTGCCAGCGGTATTGGTGCCGTGCTACAGGTTGCGCTAATGCCTGTAGCACAACGCTATACATTGGAAAATGCCGGTGCACCGGCATTCAGGGCCCCTCCCCTAACTCCCTCCCTTGCATACATTATAATTTAGCATCGGTGCTAACACCTAGTGCCGGCACTAAATGTCCTTTTTAATATAGCAGTTGAGGGCAAATTCGGTGCTAGTCCAGCGCAAGGGATTTGCGCCTCGCGCTATCTTTTGTATATCTGGCCCATAGTGTCCTAATGTTTCCTTTTTACCTCTTTCTTTTAGTCTTGTTTAGATTAATGGTTCATTTTAGCTTTATTTTAGATACTATAGAAAATATTCTTATTATACTTAAGAGTGAGTACTGGACTATAAGGTTGTTCATATCTGTATCCCTTGCTGTGCATGTTTGAAAAATCTCAATAAAAAAAGGATTACAAAAAATAGGCATGGATGTGTGGTATAGCAATGTATATCAATGTACCCATGTGTAATGTATATCAATGAGTATCTATGTACAATATATCTATATGTATGGATGCACATCATATCAATGTTATACAATTGATATACTGTTTAAAAACGTACAGTGTATCAATATGTATCTATGTGGAGTGTATTGATGTGTATCGATGTACAGTACATCAATGTACAGTGATGTATACTATATAGAGGTATAATGATGTACAATATACCAACATGTATCAATGTACAAAATATTGACATATACTGATGTACAGGCATTGATGTACAGTATATCAAGTTATATCTATGTACAATATATTGACATGTATTGATGTATGGTGTATGTATGCTATCAAAGTATGGTATATCGACTGGTTTCAATGTATGGTATTTTTATGTCTATCAATGTACCCTGTCTCAATGTGCATGGAATATCAACATGTATCGAAGTATGGATGCACAGTATATCAATTTGTAATGATGGACAAATAATAAGGTGTATCTTTATACAGTAAATTGACTGGTATCAGTGTTCTATATATCAACACATATCAATGTACAGTATATTGGCATATATTGACATACAGTACTGAATATCAATGTACAGTATATTGATGTGTATCACAGTATATCAATACACCCAATATTGACAGTTTATAGAAACACGGTATATCGACATGAATCAATGTGCAATACATAACTGTGCATCAGTGTTTTGAATATTGATGTGTATCTTCACATTAAAATCAAATTGGGAAGGAAAGCAACACAGATGAGTATGAATAGATAGGCCATTGATGGAGCAAAGGCCAATGGCACATTCATAAGGCAGAAAAAAAATGGGCAGACTGGATGGGCCTTGAGGTCCTTATCTGCCATCAACTTCTATGTTTCTATTTTTCTATGTTAAAAAGGGTAGTCAGTGGTGTCACTAGTTCTCCCCTTAATTCTTTTAGAATTCTGGGGTGAATCCCATCAGACCTCATTGCTTTTTCCACCTTCAGTTTTAGAAGTTCTTTTGGAACCCTTTCTTCTGTGAAAGGACTGGAATCGAGCTCCCGATCCAGAGTGCCTCTGTTAATTGGATTAGGTACATACCCCTCCTCCTCTTTTGTGAATACTGTGCAGAAGTATTCATTCAGTATTCCCCATTGGTGCTCCACCCCTCCTTCTTGCCTGTTTGCTAGTGCTTCTCTAAGGCACTCTCCCATTTTGACAAAGTCAGCCCTCCTGAAGTTCAGTACCCTCACTGTTGGGGGGGGTCACTTGTTCCCAGATGGCTACCCAATTCTAGATCTGAGATCCTCTTACTGTCCCCATTTGAGAGTACAAGGTCTAAGATTGCTCCCTCCTGAATGTGTTCCAACACTAGCTGTCTAAGGCATGCCCCTTATAGGGCATTGAGAATGGCCCTGCTCTTGGATGTGGCCACAGCAAACATGCTCCAGTTAACAACTGGCATATTCAGGTCCCCCATCAACAGTGTCTCCCCTATCTCTACCATTCTAAGGATGCCTTCTATCATATCCTTGTCCATTCTCTCCCCCTGAAATGGTGGTCTGTATACAACCCCTGTGTTGAATGTGGTGACCCACAGTGCCTCCTCTCCTCTCCTCCCTGTTTACTCTTTTGTTCCATTGCTTAAATCCCTTCCCTTCCCTTACATAGAGAGCTACTCCTCCCCCTCTTCTACCCTCCCTGTGTACCCTGCTATGTTAACATCCCAGTCATGGTTCTCTGTTCACCATGTTTCTGTGACTGCCACAATATCCAGGCATCCATCTTCTATCAAGGCCACCAGTTCAGGGAGCTTGTTGCCCAGACTATAGGCATTGGTACTCATTACCCTCCATTTCTTGATGACCTTACCCCTTTTTGCCCCATCCTTGTCCTTATTACTTTTGTCATTTTCCCCATTTACCCCCTTCCCTTCTTGCTATCAATGTCTTTATCTTGGTGTTTACCTCACTAACTACCCTGATTTTTTTTGGGGGGGGCTAGGATTTCCCTGCTCCTTTCCAGTGCCTCCCCCTTGGGTAGTTTAAATGCTTGCCAATGAAGCATTTAAACCTATCATCTAGTATCCTAGTTACCCTACTGGACAGATGCAGACCATTCCACCAGTATAGGCCTGCATCACTCCAGCTGGACCCCCAGTCCCCAGTGAAGCTAAACCCCTGAGCTCTGCACCAGGTTTTCAACCACTGATTGAATTCCATGGAGTGGAGCACTCTAGCCTCGTGCATGCCATAGACAGGCAGTACCTCTGAGAAGTTACCATGTATGTTACTTGTCTAAGGCCCCTTCCCAACTCCACAAACTCTTCCTGCACTGCTCTGATCCATTTTCCAGCCTGGTCATTTATCCCTGGGTAGACAATGACATCCAGCTCCTTCCCCCATGCAGCTGCTTCTGTGATCCTGAGGATTCACTGCTTGTCCCTCCAAGCCATGGTGTCAGGAAGGCACCTTACCTCCCTCCCTCCCTCTCCCTTTCCTCCCAAGTTCTGCCCTCCTAACAATGGAGTCCCCAACCAGGAGTTGTTTCCTTCCCCTGTGGGGTCCCATGCCACCCTCCTGTGGGTTTCCTTTGTGGAGGTTCCCAGCATCCTCCTTGGTCTGTACTGTGGTCACCTCCACAGAGGGACCATACTTTGCCAAAACAGCATATGAACTGTGGAGAAGTACAACTAAAGGAATGCACCTCTGTTCCACCACCCTCACCCTCCCTGAGCTCATTGTTGTCCAGCCGCTCCTCTTTCTTGGCAACCTCCAAGGCAAGATGAGAGCAGGTAGAAACACTGCAGAGTTAATTCAAGTTGAGTGCAAGTAAGAAACGCTGTAGTGTTGTGTCAGGGTGAGAGCAGGTCAGGAACACTGTGGTTTTGTGTCAAGGTGAGAGCAGATCAGAAACAATGCAGTGTCATTTTAAGATAAGAGTAGGTCAGACATACTGCAGTGTTACATCAAGCTGAGAATGGGTCAGAAATGCTGCACTGTTGTGTTTAAGTGTGAGCAGTTCAGAAACACTGCAGTGCTGTGCCAAGCTGAGAGCAGGTGAGAAACACTGCAGTGTTATTTCATAATGACAGCATGTCAGAAATACTTTACTGTTGCATTAAACTGAGAGCAGGTCAGAAACACTGTAGTGCTGTGTCAAGATGAGAGTAGGTCAGAAACACTGCAGTATTTATTCAAGCTGAGAGCAAGTCAGAAACAATACAGTGTTGACACAAGCTAAGAGTAGGTCAGAACCACAGCAATGTTGTGTCAAGCTGAGAGCAAGTCAGAAACACTGCCTGGTTGTGTCAAGTTGAGAGTAGGTCAGAAAGAAACACTTTCATGGAAGAAAGGGTTCTGAAAAAACTCCTAAAACTGACGGTGGACAAAGCAATGGGGCCAGATGGAATTCACCCCAGAATTCGAAAAGAATTAAGCAGAGAACTAGTGACACCACTGACTACCCTTTTTAACAAATCATGGGAGGATGGTGTGGTACCTGAGGACTGGAGGAAGCAGATGTGATTCCCCTTCACAAAAGTGGGACCAAGACAGAGGCAGGAAACTACAGACCTGTCAGTTTGACTTCTGTGGTAGGGAAAGTGATGAAATCACTTCCAAAGGAAAGAACTGTTGAGCACCTAGAGGCCAGTGAGGCATAGGACCCAAGGTAGCATTGGTTCACAGTGGGAAGGTCATGTCAGAAGAATCTAATTGATTTCTTTGACTGGGTGACCAAAGTAGTAGATCAGGGAGGGGCTGTGGACATCGCCTACCTAGACTTTAGCAAGGCATTTGACACAGTCCCACACAAAATATTAATAGTCAAATTAACCAGCCTGGGAGTGGGTCCCAGGGTGGTAGTCTGAGTAAAACATTGGCTGGACAACAGGACACAGAAAGTAATTGTAAATGGAGTCCACTCTGAAGAAAGAGGGTTACTGAGTGGGGTACCGCGGGGTTCAGTACTGGGTCTAGTCCTTTTAATGTCTTTATAAGTGACATTGCAGAGGGACTGAAAGGAAAAGTATGCCTCTTTGCAGATGACAAAAGTTCTGCAACAGGGTTGATACAAGGAGGCATGGAAAGGATGAGAAGGGACTTGGCAAGGTTGAAGGAATGGTCAAAGTGTGACAGCTTAGTTCAATTGAAGAAGTGCAAAATAATGCACCTGGGCAACAAAACTCAGGGAAGATTACACAATGGGGGTAGTAACAACAAGAAAATGGAAAGAGACCTGGGGTAATCATATCAGGTGACCTTAAGGTTGGCAAGCAATGTGAGAAGGCAGTAGGGACGGCTGGGGGGGATACTGGGATGTATAGGGAGAGGCATCACCAGCAGAAAACAGAAAGTTGTTATCCCTCTGTACAGACAGTTGGTGAGACCACATCTGGAGTACTGCATCCAGTTCTGGAGACCTCATCTCCGCAAGGACATAGACAGGATAGAGGCAGTTCAGAGGAGGGCAACTAAAATGGTACAGGGTTTGCAAGAGAAGCCATATGAAGAGAGACTAAAGGAGCTTAATATGTATACCCTTGAGGAAAGGCAGGAGAGGGGGGACATGATAGAAACATTTAAGTACCTCAGTGGAATCAACAAAGTCCAAGAGGGTAGCATCTTTCAGAAAAAGAGATGTGTAAGAACAAGGGGACACAATTTGAAGATAGAGGGGGGATGGCTCAGGGGCAATGTGAGGAAGTACTTTTTCACAGAGAGGGTGGTGGAGTCATAGAATAGCCTTCCTGAGGAGGTTGTGGGGTCTAAAACTGTGAGAGAATTCAAGAATGCATGGGACAGACATAAGGCAATTTTTGTGAGGGGTAGGAAGAAATAGGCTGTTGGTTAAATAGGATCTGCAGCTTATCCTCTAGGTAGGGAAATGGGTAGACTAGGTGGGCCAAGTGGTCCTTATCTGCCATCAAAGTCTATGTTTCTATGTGTCTATGGTTCCTGTATTCAGGGCTACCTGGCATTGTAGCGCTTGGATACCCGGGTGGGTGAGGTAGGGTGAGAGGAAGCTACACCCGTACATGCACGCACACAAGTGGGAGAACAGGAAGGGGAGGGAATGTTTTGTTTGAGGGGATGTTGTGGGCAGCTGCCAAAGTGGTCCACAAGCATGGTGGGGTGGGTCACATTGGTTGGGAGGTGCAGGGTTTGGATCCAGCACAGTGCTTTTTTTGCCAGCAGCTGGCTTTTTCATTTTACAAGTATTTCACTCCCTCCAACATGCACCCCCCTGGAGACAAGAATCCTGTAGGGGGTGTGGGGGAAAAGCCCCCAGGGGGTGCGGAGGGCACAGCCCGCAGCATTATGAAATACAGCCATCGATCTCAGGCACCCTCTTGCAAGATGCCACGAGTGTGTATCGCTGAAATTCATTTTTGGCAATGTACACTTGCCGTAACAGAGATCACTATTCCACAATCACCATTATCATATAGAACCAAAACACTGCAATGTTGCATGAAGCTGAGAGCAAGTCAGAAACAATGCAGTGTTGTGTCAAGGTCAGAAATACTGAAGTATTGTATGAAGGTGACAGCAATACAGAAACAGTGTTGAACGAAGCTGACAGCAGGTCAGAAACACTGCAGTGTTGTGTTAAGGTGAGAGCAGGTGAGAAACATTGCAGTGTGTCAAGTTGAGAGCAGGTCAGAAAGGCATCTGTGTTGTCTCAAGCTGAGAGATGGTCAGAAACACTGCAGCATTGTTTCATGGTGAGATCAGGTCAGAAACTGCATTGTTGTGTTGAGGTGAGTACAGGTCAGAAACACTGCAGTGCTGGTTAATGGTGAGAGCAAGTCAGAAACACTACAGGGTTGTGTCAAGGTGACAGCAATTCCAAAACACAATACTGTTATGTTGAGGTGAGAGCAGGTCAGAAACACTGCAGTGTTGCATCAAGCTGAGAGCAAGTCAGAAACATTGCAGTGTTGTGTCAAGCTGAGAGCAAGTCAGAAACATTACAATTACGTGTCAATGTGAGAGAATGTCAGAAACACTGCATTGTTGTGGTGAGGTGAGAACAAGTCAGAAACACTGCAGTGTTGCATCAAGCTGAGAGCAAGTCAGAAACATTGCAGTGTTGTGTCAAGGTGAGAGCAGGTCAGAAACACCACAGCATTGTGTTGAGTTGAGAGCAAGTCAGAAACACTTCAGTGTTGTGTCAAGGTGAAAACAGTTCAGAAGCAATGCATTGTTCTGGCACTGCAAGCGCAAGTCAGAAACATTAGGGTGTTGTGTCAGGGTGAGAACAGATTAGAAACACTGCAGTGTTGTATGAGGGTGAGAGCAGATCAGAAACACTGTAGAGTGTCAAGGTGAGAGCAGAGCAGACACTCTGCAGTGCTGTGGCAAAGTGAGAGCAGATAAGAAACACTGCAGTGCTGCATCAAGGAAGAAACAGGTTAGAAACACTGATAGGCTGACCAAATTTTAAGCAGGTCGTGTTAATGGCTGTGACTACTCATGTGCAATAGAACCTTTAGAAATTTAGTTGTAAAACATTAATTTTATAAATTCATGAGTCCTGATGCAGGGCCTCTAATATGGTAGATTGAAGAGTGTTGCTTCACACATTCTTAGCACCAGAGGACTGTAAACAGGTGAGCAGTTCTGTGGTCATAAAGACGCAAGAAGCGACACTGTTATATCCATGAGAAGCCCTCCAAAGGGACCCATAAAATTATTATAGCAAACTAGCTAACATTTTTAAATTTAAAAAAGATAAAAAAAAACACTGGCAGCACTATCAGTCAGTAAGAGTCCTGTTACAGTGCCTCAGCATGTGAGATACTCTTACAGTGATAAGAGGAACTCATGTGTAACTGAAGAAAGTGTTGTAAATAGTCGGGGAGGTTCCTGCAATCAGTAATAATGTATAAAAATGTTTTAATTTAATAATTGCATTAGGATACTCCATGGGTTGCATTGTATTGTATTCATTTATTTCACAAGGAAAAGGATCCACTGAGCAAGCTCATTTACAAGGAGATCCTTGTGTAGGACAGCATAGAATGTTAAAATATGATCATACAGCTTTCAAAGGTAAACAAGACACAGGGAATAATACCGAGTTAAAGTTAGATTACAGGAATTGAAACTCTGACAGTTATATATCGCTATGCGGGGTATCCCATTGTTGGGGCACTGTGATTAGGGCACCATAATGTGGGTGCTGCCAAAAGGGCATGAGTAATGGGGCGATCTGG
This sequence comes from Neoceratodus forsteri, assembly GCA_016271365.2. Taxonomy (NCBI): domain Eukaryota; kingdom Metazoa; phylum Chordata; order Ceratodontiformes; family Ceratodontidae; genus Neoceratodus; species Neoceratodus forsteri. The sequence goes on along the minus strand of CM028129.1, from coordinate 15,795,900 downwards.
ATTTTAAATTATCCTGCTCTCATGCCATATTGGGCATCTCATAACTTTGTGCCCCTTTCATGGCATGTCCCCCCCCCCCATACTTTGTTATATTTATTTTGGAGTTGCAGGAAAAAGCCCCCTGCAAAAAATGAAGTTTTCTGGGGACAGTCCTGTGGCACTATCAGTTTAGGGTGCCTTAATGCTTCCCGTGATAATTCCAGCTGACATAATTCCGGCACCCTAAACAACTGTGTCCACATTTCCTGTGCACCATCATGGATGAACCAATATACGGGTTGGATTGCCTTTATTAATCTAACCCTAGAGGCATACCATGCTTAACTTCTCATACCTCATAATCCCCCTAGGGTTAGATTAATATTAACCCAACACCTGGTTATGCCTTAATGCTTAACTCACCAACCCCAGTATCAAGTTCTGCTCCTTCCAAAGATGTTATGGGAACATCTTTATTTAACCCCATAACCTATCTTTCAAACCTTTAGTCTCATATTTAAGACATTCTTTTGGTTGTGGATCATATTTCACTGAGGTCCATATCAGTAACTGGGGCCCAAGATTTAGAGTCTGTCATTATAAAATCTATCAAGAATGTATTTTATATAACCCCCCAACCCTGCTCAACCCAGACTGTAGCTGTGCCACAGTTGTGACATAATATGTTATCTGAAAAGGAAAATATATTTTCATAAAAAGAATGGATGTGTCCTACCATGTCATACCCTCCATTCCACATAATTTTACTGATGTTTATTGTCAGGTAATGGCCTGTGGGGTCTCTAGAGTCATATCGTCCAAGCTCAATTACTCTAGAAGAACCGTCTGGTTCCTTCTGCCAGTTCATGATATCATAAATTGCTGGAGGGTCACCATTCTCATCAAAGAAGATGTCTTCTCCATTGCTGTTTTTAAAATGCACGTTTCTCAGATAATGTAGCAGCTAAACATAACGGGAGAAAAAGAAGCACAAATAGGTGATTTGATACCTTTTATTGGACTAAGAGAGATTTACAGACAATCCTTAAGGTTTCAAACTTATACAGTTCTTCCTCTTAAAATAACTCACATTTTAAGTGCCCAGAAAAATATTAGAAAGAAAAAAAAAAACACTTTAGACATGAATGTGGTAGATTAGGGGAGTAATTTGATAAGAAATATAACCAAACAGAGATAAGAAAGCATCCTTGAAACTATGATTGTGTGTAGGTCAAATGTCACAGAATGGATTGTTATGTACTTGTAGAAGATCCATAAATTATCTAAAAATTAAACGTCTTACTGAAGATAAGTTGGAGACTGTGTGCTTCTGTGTGTGTGTGTGTGTGTTTGGGTGTGTGTTTATGTGTGTGTGTTTGTGTGTGTGTTTATGTGTGTGTGTTTGCGAGTGTGTGTTTATGTGTGTGTGTGTGTTTGTGAGTGAGTGTGTGTTTGTGAGTGAGTGAGTGTTTATGTGTGTGTGTTTGTGTGTGTGTGTTTGTGTGTGTATATGTGTGTGTGTGTATATGTGTGTGTGTGTATATATATATGTGTGTGTGTGTGTGTGTGTGTGTGTGTGTGTGTGTGTGTGTGTGTGTATGGTGAGCACTAGAAACAGCAGGTCTGCATGTATGAATCTAAAGCCCATGAAATCACCACTCACCAGTTAAAATCAAACCTACAAATACACACTTGTATAGAGTAGATAGAACCACTTTATATATAAGCATATTAGAAATAAGTAAAACTAATATCTGTCCATCTGTTGTACCTGAAACAAGAAAGAAACAGGAGCACTTTAAACAGTGTAATGAGACACGAAACTAATGTCCACATTCATGCTACCATAGATCATATTCAGAAGAAAAATAAGTTTGACCTCAAACACTCATCACTCTTGTGTATTTTTGAAATGTCATTTGAGAACCAGGACAGAGAGGCTAGAGATGGACTGATCCAACTAAGAGAAATGTTTTCCACTGGTTTTTCAGTCTTGTTAGTTTTAATATTATGTCTGTGCAAGTTCATTTCAGATTCAGAGGTTGTCCAGTCTCCCCCATATAACCTGTTTGTGGACATTTCTTGCACTGAGTGTAATAAATAACATTCTGAGATGCACATGTATAGTTCCCCTGCATCATGAGTTGTTTGTTTTGGGAGATGCTGATAAACATTGAAGTGGAAATGTGCTCACATGTCTTACATCTGGGACATTTGCAGGCTCTTGTGTCACCTAGTGTTCTGTTGTTTTGGTGAGATATGTTTGCTCCTATCAATCAGGTTGGATAAATTAAGTGGTTGTTTGAAAGACAGTAGCGGTAGTTCTTGGAAGATACATTTTAAGGTGCCATCCTCACTGAATATTGGTTGGTGGTCCCTAATGATTTTCTTTAGGGGTTGCAGATCAGGATTGTATGTGACAACCAAGGGTATCCATTTGGTGGTAGTCTTCTCTTTATATTGTAGTAGTTGTCCTACTTGTAGACATCATATGGCAAATGTTGCCATTATGGAGTAGATGGTGATGATAAAAGGTGAGATCAGTGACTTAAGAGGGGAGGTTGCCCTAACTTCTATTAGATTATAGAAACTGTTAATTAACCAGAAAAAGAACTTGTTACCCTTAAACTTCCCCCTTTGATTATTTGTAATCCAATTCAGCAAATTTTGAATTCTGAAGATACTTTTATTGATATTAGTAAGGATTTGGTCAATAATGAATATAAAGCTAGTACTGAACTAGTTCCAGCATGTGATGAACTAGAGGGTGAATGAAAAAAGGAAAAATCTGCAGTTAGATTGTAAAAAGAAAAACAGAAGTGAGTCTAAGATAGATAAACAAGATCAGTTGAAGAAACCAAAAAAAAAAAGCCAAGGACTGAAAAGGGTAAAGTACCTGAATGTCGTGGGTTGAACAAATCAGGTCACACAGAAATCAACAAATTTGGTGCAACATACCTAAATGGTATGATTTTTATTAAACAAACAAAACAAGAAAAAAATAACAGCTTACAGCAGCGAACTTACGATAATAAACAAACAAAATAAAACTTGAAAACAGCACAGCTTCCCTGCCAAGGGTCTAGCAGTGGAACATAATCTTGTGCAGTATAACAGAGAGCAGGAGGTCCTCACGTGAACTCTCCCTAACAGCATCTAACCTGAGAATCTAGGCTGGCTTCTTTTAAAGAGTGGAGCTCCACCCCTTAGCTAAAGGTAACCTAGGAGCTGCAGCATATAAAAGAAGGGAGAAAGGTGCTGCTGACTTTCTATAGGAGACAGCACCTTGCAAGGACACCAGCACTGATTGGAGACATGATACTCCTGGGAGCTGTGTAGGTTAACCACATTTTAGTTCTCCTCTGTTGTCCTGTATTTTAGTTAATTTGCTAACTGTTTAACCTTTTCAAGAACAGGATATTCCAATCTGCACCTGTACATATCCAAAAGAAAAACATTTAAACTGGCATTGGTAATTTCTTAAGTCTGACTATCAATCCCAGCTTGCTTTTTACACTGTGAAAAAAACTTTGCCTACCAAGTCTGTTTACAGACCTTTAGTTAGTTTCATTCTTTAAGTCTGCACATTTAAGAGCAGTACAGGGAAAAAGTGCTTATATTTAACTGGACCATGACGTAGAAGAGCAGAAATAGGAAGGGGAAGAAAAATAGTTTCAATTGTAACACACAGCATCAGATGACCAGTCTGACTGCAGCATATTCTGTATGTTTTACACAGAAAAGGGGGGGGGGAATTAGAAAGAGACAGAAAGACATAAAATGAAGGAGTAAAGTGCTGTTGCGCAACAGTCTTTGGAACAGATATAGGAGAAGAAGAAAATGTCAGGTTCAGCTAAGCACTATTCACATGGGGGGGGTTCAACTACCACATTTCCCTCTCTTTAAGAACAAAACAATAATTTGGTTTGAAGATCACATTCCCTTTTCCACAACATAAACCCAAGGGAATGGGATGGGACTTCCACCCACCCTCACAGAAGTCCCACCCCAGGGCACTCTATAAACAAAACAATAAATACAATTAACATCATTCATTGTCATACATCATACTTTGCCCTAGGGTTGAAATAGGATACTGTATCCCATTCTAGATTCAATTTCCTTAAGCACCATATCTAGAAAGAAAATCTGCGTTTTTATGTTTGCTGCCTGGTCGATGCTTAATCTCAAAATGATAGGACTGTAGAGCCAAGTACCAACGGAGAATGCGTGCATTTTTATCCTTCATCTGGTTAAGCCAGCATAAAGGGTTGTGATCCGTAATTAAAGTAAAATGAGACCCCCATAGATAGAATTTCAATGTCTCTATAGCCCATTTAATTGCTAAACATTCCTTTTCTATTGTAGCATACTTCTGTTCTCTGGGATATAGTTTCCGGCTGATGAATAAGATGGGGTGCTCTTCTCCATTGATATTTTGACACAATACAGCACCAAGACCAGTTTCTGAAGCATCTGTTTGTAATTCAAAAGGTTTATTAAAATCTGGAGATTGTAACACTGGTGCTGAACACAGTATAGCTTTTATTGTCCTAAAAGCTAAATCACAAGCAGGTGACCATGGGATTTTATTTGGGACTTGTTTCTTAGTCAAGTCAGTCAATGGGGTTGCAATTGTGGCGAAATCAGGGATAAAGCGTCTATAATAACTAGCTAAACCCAAAAAAGATCTCACTTGTTTTTTTGTTTCTGGGACTGCACATTGGGCTACTGCCTCCACCATCTCTATTTCTGGACGTACTATTCCATTACCCAAAACGAAGCCCAAATATCTTGTCTCATTCATGGCTAGCATACACTTGGAAGGATTAATAGTTAAACCAGCTTTTTCAATAGTGTATAAAACATTAGACAAATGGGTAAGATGTGTTGACCAGTCTGAACTGAAAATCACCACATCATCCAAATAAGCAGAACAATAGGAAGAGTGATCATTCAACAATTTATCCATATATCTTTGGAAGGTGGCAGGGGCCCCATGTAAGCCAAATGGCATATAAGCAAACTGGTATAACCCCTTAGGAGTGCTAAAAGCTGTTTTTCTTTAGACTGTTCTTCCAAAGGGATCTGCCAATAGCCCTTTGTGAGATCGAGAGTAGAGATGTATTTTGCCTGTCCAATGTGATCTATTATATCATCCACTCTAGGAATTGGATAGCTATCAAACTGAGATACTTGATTGAGTTTATGGAAATCGAGACATAAACAGATACCCCCTTCCTTTTTAGGTACAATTACCATAGGGGATGACCATGGACTTCTAGAAGGTTCAATAATATTTAATTTCCGTAATTTCTCAATTTCCTGTACAACCTCAGATCTACTTCTTTCTGGCAATTGATATGCCTTTTTCCTTATTGGGACAGAATCAGTTTTAATCGTATGTACTACATCAATGGCTTTACCTGGGATAGTCATGAAAACTTTTGTATAATGCTGTAGTACATTTTCCAATTCTGCACATTGCTGACTGGTTAAATTTGAGTTAATATGTACATCTCTAATAGTTTCTTCTGATTCAAGCCTTTTATAGGCAGAATCTAATTCAGTGTCTGAACTACTGGGCATAACATAAAGGTCAGCTTTAACATCAGAAGTAAGTCTCTCATGCCATTTCTTTAAGAGATTTGCATGACAGATGGGTGTACACTTTCGTCTCCCGGGTATCTCAACTTGGTAAGTGACAGGACCAGTCTGGGAAACAATGGAGTAAGGTCCCTGCCATTTCATTAAAAGCTTATTGTCATTGGATGGCAATAATAACAGTACCTTTTCCCCTGGAAGAAATTGTTTTCCCGAGTTTTACTATCATAATAGCATTTCTGCTTAGTTTGGGCTACCTTATTTTGTTCATGTGCCTTTTTTGTGTACTGCACTAATCGCTTTCTAAGATTAACCAAATAGTCTAGAATATTGGTATATTTCACTGTGGTCTCTCCCTCCCAAGTTTCTTTAACTATGTCAAGAGGTCCCCGGGGGTTTCTTCCATACAGCAAACTGAATGGTGAAAATCCTGTTGAGGCTTGTGGGACCTCCTGGTATGCAAACAGGAATAGGGGAAGATATTGATCCCACTTTTTACCTTCTTCGTCCACAAATTTCCTAATCATACGTTTTAATGTCTGATTAAATCTTTCTATAAGACCATCAGTTTGTGGATGGTAAGGGTGGTTCGTAATGTAGTAATTCCTAAAGCTTTGTACAATTCAGTGAGTAGTGCAGCATTAAAATTTGTACCACGATCCGTCAGGATCTCTTTAGAATACCCATCGACTGCAGAATTCTACTACTTTTCTGCTATTTTGAGGCTGTAACGTTCTCAAGGAAAAGCTTCAGGATATTTGGTTGCATAATCACAAAGGACAAGTATGAATCTATTACCCTTACTGCTTTTACTAATGGTCCTACCACATCCATAGCTATTCTTTCAAAGGGTTGAGCTACAACTGGTAGGGGCATTAAGGTACTTGTCCCTGTGAGGTTATCTGGCTGATTTGCTGACAGGAAGGACAACATCTGCAATACTCAGCAACGTCCTCCTGTAGACCAGGCCAGAAGAATCGTTGCAATAGTCTAGCAGAAGTTCGGTCTCGTCCTGCATGTCCAGCACTAGGGATATCATGTGCTAAAATAGAAGATCTTTTCTAAATTTCTGTGGTACCAGCATTTGTTCTATCTGTTCTTGTGTTTTAGGATTTATACATATTCTATATAGAATTCCATTCTGTTGTGCAACATATGGTGAACCCAAAGGTACTTGTTTGTTAAGCTGAAAAGAAAGGGTTAAGTGTATTGTCATTTTGCTGTTCATTTTAATATCTACAATATGATATTGAGGCATGACATCACCAGTCCCATTTTTTTTGTTTCCAGTCTTTCTGTAATAATTTCTTTCGGCCTTTGTTTTCATGGCCTTTACCCTCTTCAAACAAAGAATCATCAAAAGAAAATATAGGGTCCTGTTGTATTAGTTGTGACTGAGCCCTTGTGGTTACAGCTAAGGCAGTGTCACATGAGGTTAAAAGGTCATTAAAGGCTGGAAAGTCTTGACCAATAATCAAAGGCACAGGTAAAGTGGGTACAACTCCTAATGTCATATCACATGTCTGTCCATTTATACATACTTGTGTCTGTGCAGTTGGGTACTGACGCACATCACCGTGGATACAAATTACACCAGTGGGTTTAGTACTTAATAACTTGTTATCTAGTAGGTCAGCCCAGATTAAGCTTTGTCGGCTCCCTGAGTCCACTAGCCCTTCTACTTGAGTTCCATTTACCATAGTCTTTATAAAAAAGTTCCCCAAGTTCATAGAAGCTAGGTATGCAGACTTTTTCTTTGGGCAGAAATGGGCTATGTGTCCCAGTCCATAGCAATAATGGCATTCTATGGTGGATTCAGTTTTTTTTTTGATGCCATCTCCCGACCTTCCCCTCTAGTCTTAGCAATCCCTGTCCCAACTGATGAAACGATAGATCTTACCGTGGTGGTCACGGATGTTGTAGTAGGAATTACATTTTCTGTTCTCCACCATCTATGTCACGTGATGATGATAAAATTTTACTGAATATATTTGAGAAACTGGACACAAACACAAGACTCTTAACTGGTGATTTTAACTTACCAGGTATAAACTGGGTTAATGGTACAGGAAACTGCCCCCTTGAAAGGCAATATATTGATATAATGGACCATAGGGGCCTTGTCCAATTAGTGCACAAAAGTACTAGGGGCAATAATATCCTCGACTTGATTTTTACTAATATGGGAGATATAGTAAATACCGTGACAGAGCCCCATTAGGCAATAGTGACCACAATATTGTAGCATTTAATATAAAAGAAATTGAAACTAACAAACCTATGGGAGCTACTTTAAAACTAAACATGGGGAAAGCTGATTTCCATAATATGAGAATCAAGTTGAGTTATTGGGACTGGATTTCTGAATTTAACAATAAAACTTTACAAAGCATGTGGGATTCTCTCAAAAATAAATTGCAAGAATTGATTGCTGAATTCATCCCTGTAATAACCAAATACCACAAGGACAGAGCTATAAGACCTGCATGGCTCAATATAAAATTTAAAAGGCTAATAAATAAAAAAAAAAAACAGATTATTTAAGAAGTTAAAAGCCCACAAATCAGTTAAGCTATACACAGAGTATAAGGAATGCCAAAAAAAAGTAAAAATTAATATCAGGAAAGCTAAAGCTACATATGAGTATAACCTAGCTAAGAAAGTACAGGACAATAAAAAAGCTTTCTATTCTTATATTAACAATAGGAAAAAGACATCTAACAGTGTAGGACCATTTACTATAGGTGATGGATTTCCAGCTTCTAACTTACAAATGGCAAATATTCAAAATAAATACTTCTGTTCAGTTTTTAATCCAAAGGACAAAGATACATACAGCACAAAACAACTATTAGATCAAGAATTCAAAATATAAACCCAGAAAACATATTCAAACAATTAGTTGGACTTAACCCAAATAAATCTCCGGCCCAGATGGTTTGCATCCTAGAGTTCTGAGGAATTGTAGTCAATTAACATATCCTTTGACATATATTTCAAACTTCTATTAATACTGGATCTGTCCTCACGACTGGAAATTGGCAAATATTGTACCCATTAAAAAGGGACCTAGTACACATCCAGAAAACTTTCGGCCCATAAGTTTGACATCAATTATGGGAAAACTCATGGAGAGTATAATTAAAGGTATACTTATTGAACATATAGAGTTACAAGACATGAGGGATCCTATAGAGCACGGGTTTGTAAAGAACAGATCATGTGAGACAAATTTACTATCCTTCTATGAAAGAGTTAATAAAGAATTGGACAGTGGGAACCCTGTGGATGTGGTGTTTCTCGATTTCGCAAAGGCCTTCGATAAAGTGCCACATAAGGAATTGCTGATAGCGTTGGAAGATAAAAAAATACCCAATAACATATGCATATGGATCTCTGAATGGCTGCACGTTAGAAAGCAGAGGGTGGTTATTAACGGGGAATATTCTGACTGGGCGTTGCTGACCAGTGGTATGCCTCAGGGATTGGTGTTGGGTCCCATTTTGTTTAATGTATATATTTCATCTTTAAATATTGGCAATAATAATATATGGATGCAAAAGTTTGCCGACGATTGCAGATTGGGAGTGGTTACAAACAAAGATGAACACATAAAAGCATTACAACATTCACTGGATTTAATTTATGATTGGACAATTAGTAACAAGTTAGGATTAAATAAAGCTAAATGTAAAGTCATGCATTTCGGTAAAAATAACATAGAAGCAAATTATCAAATAGATAATACTACACTTACAGTAGTATGTGAAGAAAAAGATCTGGGAATTATAGTCACCAAAGATCTGAGGTTCAGAGTCCAATGTAGAAACCAACTTAGGAAGGCAAATCAGATTTTAAATTGTATATTTAAGCATATAGCGAGTAGAGATAGGAATGTGTTGATCCCCCTGTACGTTGCATTGGTTAGGCTGCATTTGGAGTATTGCGCAAGGGTTTGGTCACCATATAATAAGGAAGATATACTAAATATAGAGGGAGTCCAGAGAAGATTTACAAAAAAAATTAAAGGTCTAGAACACAAAACATATTATAACAGACTGGTCAGCCTAAATCTTTATTCTCTACAGTATCGAAGAACAAGAGGAGATATATGCTTCCTATACAATAGTATGGAGGACGATAAACTAATGAATGAATTGGGGGTCATTTATAAACCTGGAAGAACTGGTTCAAGAAATCATAACAAACAGTTGTACCAACAAAATTGGAAACATAATTTCAGAAAGCATTGGTACAGTTTAAGAGTTGTGGGAACTTGGAATAAACTACCAAAGGAAATTGTAAATAGTACAACAATGAATAGATTCAAGAAAGGGATGGATCTATTTTTTGGAAAAAATAAATTTGTATGTCAATAACAAGTGGAAGGCGAGCCTTATAGGATAGATTTCTATCCTTGGCTTGAATAAACCTATGAACCTATGAACCTGTACCCTTTTTGCACCGGTTGTCGTGCAGATAAGAAATCCTCGGCTAGGGTAATTGCAGCTTCAGCATTATCAGGATGGTGTTCCCTTACCCATAATTGGACATCCACAGGCATAATCTGTACAAATTGCTCCAACACAAACTGCTCAATGATGGCTGGTACAGTCTTTCCCTCAGGTTGTAGCCATTTGTGACACAAGGCATTCAATCTGGTATAGGTCTCCCGAGGTGGTAAATGCTTTAAAGATCGAAACCTTTGTCTATATGTTTCTGTGTTAATACTAACATACTAAAATGCCAGCAGAATAGGCCTAACGGTCTTTCGTGTCTGCTCGTTTGGTCAGCCCCCACCCTGGGTACTGACCTTGCTGTCCCCCTTGCCTTCTCTGGCTTCTCCCTTCCCAGTTCTGGATATTCTTGCTGCATTGGATTTTGCTTCCTGAACCCTTCCCTGTACCTGTCCCACCCCTCTTGAACCCTCCACTGTCTCTGCCTCCACCAGCCCCCTAGGTAGTGCATTCCATGGCTCCACCACCCTCTCAGTGAAGTAGCACCTCCTCCTTTCTCCCCTGAATCTTCCCCCCTCCAGCTTCCACCCATGCCCTCTAGTGGCCCCTTTCTCCTTCCTTCGAAGCACCCTGACTGTTCCTCCCCTATTTACCCTCTTCATGTACCTGAAGACCTCTATCATGTCCCCCCGGTCCCTTCTCTCTTCCAATGTGTACATATTTAGCTCTTCGAGCCTCTCCTCATAGGTCCTGTCCCCCAAGCCCCAAATCATTTTGGTTGCCCTCCTCTGGACCTTCTCCAGGAGGTTAATGTCCCTCTTTAAGTGTGGCCTCCAAAACTGCACAAGTACTCCAGGTGCGGCCTCACCAAGCAGTTATACAGAGGGAGTATCACTTCCCTTCTTCTGGAGGTGATCCCCCTAGCGATGCATCCCAGCATCCTGTTGGCCTTGGCTGCTGCCCTCCTACAAGTCTCAGAGTTGTTCATCTTGACATCCACCACCACCCCCAGGTTAATGTCATATCTTTTTAGTATCTCCTTCTTTACAGAGGCATAATCATTAGCAATATGGATATCCATACAGGTGTATGCCAATTGAGCTTTGCCAGATAGAAATGGGGCAAGTCTTACCACCCATTGGGTAGCAGGCCAATTATAAGCCTGTGCTACACGTTCAAATGTTGTAAGATATGCCTCTATATCATCAGAGGGAGAGATTTTTGTTAATTTTATGTCTCTGGGATTTGTATGGGCCGCCCCTTGACCAGCCCCAATAAGTTGTAAGGCCTGTAGTGTGTCAGCCCACCTCTGGTCTTGTTGCTTTCTTTCAACCTCTCTTTCCCTCAGATCTACCTCTCGCTGGCATTCCATCTCCATCTGATGTATAGCTAACCAGCGGAGTAAATCCCTGAGGTCTTCAGGGGGGGGTTCCAGCTGTTCTTCTTCTGGTCTCTTCACACCCGCCTCTTCCATCTTCTGTATGCCCTGTTTAACTTTAGGACGTGTGGCAGCAGGTAATCCTTCAAGAAGTGGTTCACCAACAGCAGCCACTTGGGTTCTGGTCAAAACCCCTGATAAGGCACCAGCTTCCTCGAGTTTATGTGCCATGTACCTGTTGAAAACCACTTGTGACCTGGATACTATTTGCAGTATCTTTACTGGAGTCCACCTATTCCTTATGGATCTCCAATCATTCCCACTCCTGGTACCAAAATGTCGTGGGTTGAACAAATCAGGTCACACAGAAATCAACAAATTTGGTACAACATACCTAAATGGTATGATTTTTATTAAACAAACAAACAAAAAAAAATAACAGCTTACAGCAGCGAACATACGATAATAAACAAACAAAATAAAACTTGAAAACAGCACAGCTTCCCTGCCAAGGGTCTAGCAGTGGAACATAATCTTGTGCAGTATAACAGAGAGCAGGAGGTCCTCACATGAACTCTCCCTAACAGCATCTAACCTGAGAATCTAGGCTGGCTTCTTTTAAAGAGTGGAGTTCCACCCCTTAGCTAAAGGTAACCTAGGAGCTGCAGCATATAAAAGAAGGGAGAAAGGTGCTGCTGACTTTCTATAGGAGGCAGCACCTTGCAAGGACACCAGCACTGGTTGGAGACATGATACTCCTGGGATCTGTGTAGGTTAACCACATTTTAGTTCTCCTTTATTGTCCTGTATTTTAGTTAATTTGTTAACTGTTTAACCTTTTCAAGAACAGGATATTCCAATCTGCACCTGTACATATCCAAAAGAAAAACATTTAAACTGGCATTGGTAATTTCATAAGTCTGACTATCAATCCCAGCTTGCTTTTTACATTGTGAAAAAAACTTTGCCTACCAAGTCTGTTTACAGACCTTTAGTTAGTTTCATTCTTTAAGTCTGCACATTTAAGGGCAGTACAGGGAAAAAGTGCTTATATTTAACTGGACCATGATGTAGAAGAGCAGAAATAGGAAGGGGAAGAAAAATAGTTTCAATTGTAACACACAGCATCAGATGGCCAGTCTGACTGCAGCATATTCTGTATGTTTTACACAGAAAAGGGGGAATTAGAAAGAGACAGAAAGACATAAAATGAAGGAGTAAAGTGCTGTTGCGCAACAGTCTTTGGAACAGATATAGGAGAGAAGAAGAAAATGTCAGGTTCAGCTAAGCACTATTCACATGGGAGGGGTTCAACTACCACACTGAAGACAAAATAGAGACACTTACAGTCCACTCAGAATTGCAAGATAGTAAAGGAAGAAATCCAGATCTTAAACAAACCCCTCATAACTAGGAAAGTTTAAATTCTCTGGTAAAGAATCCAGTTAAACTTAGAAATGACCTTGAGAGGAGGGTGGTTCTTGTTTAATTTCCATTGACAGCATATCTTGTCAGTTTACTCACTCACAGGCAATTGTTACAGTAAGAGGCATCTCCTATGACCCCTTGGAAAATAATGATGTCCTAAAATTTTTTGTAACTTTACTTTTTAATGACTCCTTTATGTTGGATATTGCTGTAAATAACATGTGATGTTATAAGAACATATGAATATGAAATGAAAATGATATTTTGTTGGTATTTTTTAAAAAAATGCTCATGTTGCTCACTATATGTGGAGAAACTTTGACAAATTGAATGACTATGGTATCATGTTGGACTATCCGGTTCTTACAAAATATTTACTACAAAATTCAGACTGGACACAGCTGTCTACTAGGAATCTGGCTGCCAATCTGCCAAACTATGTTAATATACAAGATTTGGTATTTCAAAATAATAATAATAATAATATACTTTATTTATAATGTGCCTTTCGACTATCAAGCCGCAGTACAGTTAAAACAGATAAAACAATATTATAATCCCATTAAAATATATAGTACAATCAGAATCAACAATCTTCATCACTGTATGCCTTTTTCCAAAGAAAAGTTTTTAAGGCCTGTTTGAATCCCACCACGATCATGCACTCCCTAATAAGATGGGGTAGAGAATTCCAGAGGGTAGGGGCCATGAACATAAATGCCTGGGCCCCAGCAGATTTTAAAGCCACCCTCAGAATCTCCAGCAACCTCTCGTTGGTTGAGTGGAGTGGTCACTCCAGGTGATAAGGAGTCAGAAGCTCTTTCAGGTAGTCAGGGCCCAGTCTGTGTAAGGCTTTATATGGCAGTAAACTGACTTTGAAGGTGATCCACCTCTGAACAGGCAGCCAGTGCAGTTCCCACAGCACCGGCATGACATGAGAAGATCTAGGAGTCCCCATCAACAACCAGGCTGTGGAATTCTGCACCAGCTGCAAGCGGCAGATATCAACCCCCAGTAGCCCAAAGTAAAGCGAGTTGCAATAATCCAGATGCGAGGTCACAAAGGCATGGATCAATGTAGGAAGGTCGCCAGATGGAACAAGGTGCTTGATCCTAGCAATGTTTCTCAGATGGTAGAAAGATGACTTAATGACATCCGACACCTATGCTTGAAGTGTCAACCCTGCATCCATTATCACCCCTAGGTCTTGCACCTGTTCAGAGGCAGGAAGCACGGTGTCCCCAAGGAATAATCCTAAGGGACGGCCTGCCCCCTACCCGGTGACCTGGATCCACGACCATCACCTCCGTCTTCCCTGGGTTCAACTTCAGCTAGCTGGAATTCATCCAATCCTGGATTTCAACAAGGCAGTTGTTAAATACCGAGAGTGCTCCTTCCTGGTCGGGCACAAAATACAGGTAGAGCTGGATATCATAGGCATAACAATGAAACCTCAGCCCATACCATCTTACAATGTCTCTGAGGGGAAGCATGTACACTGCAAACAACATGGGGGACAATACTGAGCCCTGAGGAAACCCACAAGACAGAGAGATTGGATCAGAGAAAAAAAACCCTGACACTACCCTCTGAGTTCTTCCAGTGAGGAAAGATGTAAACCATCTATGGACCAAACCAGAGAGCCCACAGATAAATCTCAGGTGCTCAAGCAGAACCCCATGGTCAATGGTGTCAAAAGATGATGACAGATCTAAAAGTACCGAATTGGACTGTTTTCTCTGGTCTCTCACCATCAGAAGATCATTAAGCACCCGAACCAGCTCAGTCTCGGTACTATGCCTCTGTCAGAAACCAGAATGGAGAGGTTCGTAGTTGCTATGGATGGTCAAATGGTTCTCCAGTTGAGTAGCCACTACTTTCTCAATCACCTTCCCCACAAAGGGAAGGGTAGAGATAGGCCTGTAGTTTGCAAGAGAGTATAGGTCCAATGAAGCTTTCTTCAACAAAGGTGTCACTACTGCTTCTTTCAAGGAGCAGGGATATTCACCAGAGTCAAGGGAGTACCAGACTATCTGTGTCAGAACCGGGCCGATAAAATCACCACAACCCATTATCAGGGATGTAGGGCCCGGATCTAAACTACAGCACATAGGGCGCATGCCCTGGACAATCTGCATAACATCCATGATTTCCGGTCAGTTGAAAGTACTCCAGGAGAATGGAGGGATACTGGCCAAGCCTTGCTCCTCAGCAACTCGCATAGAATATGTCACATGGATCTCCAACCTGATGTCAGCCATTGTATCAGCAAAGAACTGAGCAAGCTCTTCACACTGCAATTGTGAAAAAGCTTTTCGGATCTGCAGACAGGCTGGGTTGCACAGCCTGTCCACAGTTCTGAAGAGCTGAGCTGGTCAGTTCTGAGTGGCAGTGATTTCCCCAGATAGGAACTCTGCCTTCTTAAGGGAAATTTCTGACTGATAGAGTAGGTAATGCTCTAGCAGTCTAAGATGGTCGGCACATAAGCTGGATTTCCATCAACAACATTCTAACCTGAGTCCTAGTTGTCACAACTCCCTCAAGGTTCCATCAAACCACGGAAACCAAGGGCGAAGGGAGAAAGGACGCATATGTACTGGAGCAATAGAACCCAGGGCTGAGTAAATGGCATTATTATATGCCAGGACCAAAACCTCCGGATCACTACAAACCACAGGAAATTCTGATAGGTCAAGTACCACTGCTATACCATCGGAAGTGACTTCCTGTAAAGAATGGTACTTGACCATCTCCACATGTACACCCTGTAGGAGAGGAGGGATGGGGGGACATGCTAGAAGTCTTTAAGTACATGAAAGGGATCAATAAAGGGATCCCATTCAGGGTGTTCCAAATGAAGGATGGTGGGGCAATGAGAGGTCACGGATGTAAGCTGGAAGAGGACAGGCTCAGAGGGGAGAGGAGGAGATGTTATTTCACCGAAAGGGTGGTGGCTAGCCATGGAATGCACTGCCCAGGGAGCTGGTAGAGGTGGAGACTGTGGACAGGTTTAAGAGGGGATGGGACAGGTACAGAGGGAAGGTAAATCTGACCAGGCCCTATACAGGTGGAACATCTGGGACTGGGGACAGTATAACCCAAGGGGGAAGGGGAGACACCAAAATCGGCCCTCAGTGCGGGTGCTGAAAATAGAGCAGACTCACGAGATCGTTAGGCCTATTCTACTGGCATTTTGGTATGTTAGTAACATGATAGGTGCAAATTAAGAGATGCTCTTTGTAAAGTGAGATAAGCTGGGAGTAATTTTGCAGTTCACAGACAATGCACCTAAAACAGCCTCATTCAACATGCATGGGCAGCTCAGCTGATTAGCATCTCATTACCAGAGACCCAGGCCTCATTTGCATGCAAAGAAGTGCAAAATAATTCACCTGGGAAACAAAAACCCAAGGGAAGAGTACACAGTTGGGGGGGAGGTAGTAACAACAACAAAAATGGAAAGGGACCGGGGGGGTAATTATATCAGATGACATTAAGGTTGACAAGAAATGTGAGAAGGCAGTAGGGAGGACAGAGGGGATACTGGGATGCGTAGAGAGAGGCATCACCAGCAGAAAACAGGAAGTTGTTATCCCCCTGTATAGACAGTTGGTGAGACCCTATTTGGAGTACTGGATACAGTTCTGGAGACCCCATCTCTGCAAGGACATAGACAGGATGGAGGCAATTCTGAGGAGGGCAACTAAAATGGTACAGGGTCTGCAAGGGAAGCCATATGAGGAGATACTAAAGGATCTTAATATGTATACCTTTGAGGAAAGGGGGGGACATGATATAAACTTTTAAGTACCTCAGTGGAATCAGTAAAGTCCAAGAGTGTAGCATCTTTTAGAAAAAGAGATGTGCAAGAACAAGGGGACACAATTTAAAGATAGAGGGGGGATGGCTCAGGGGCAATGTGAGGAAGTATTTTCTCACAGAGAGGATAGTGGGCACAAGGAAGAGCCTTCCCAAGGAGGTTGTGGGGTCTAAAACTGTGGGAGAATTCAAGAATGCATGGGCAGACATAAGGCAATTCTTGTGGGGGGGTAGGAAGAATAAGGCTATTGGCTAACTAGGATCTTCAGCTTATCCTGTATGCAGGGAAATGGGCAGACTAGGTGGGCCATGCAGTCCTTATCTCCTATCAAAGTCTATGCCCTGAGCCATAAATGCTCCCAATGCAGCAGGCTGAGTCTAGGTGACTGAGAGGAGACACAGTCATGAAGGTGAGTACACAGCTTTTTTCACAAGGTCTACAGCACTTACTGGGGGGAGGGAGTTACCATGTGAATAGGTGTTACCTGCCATGTGTGGTGGAAGCAGCACTGTGCAACAGGACTGTCTGAAGCACACAGCAGCACCTGTGCAGGCACATTGATGGTGTTGCTATGCCACCCAGTGCAGCCAGCTGTACCATGGCCTGTGGCCAATTGTCCTGTGCCTAATCCCCCCACAGCCACACAGGCATACCAAGGGCAGTACCTAGGACAGACAGGGGTACCAAAGCAAGTGCACACATGCTACTGTAGTTCTAGTGCATGTCCATGGCAGACTGCACTGCTTGCCCCCCCGGGGTGGCAGAAATGGAGCCCCAGGCATGGACTGGTGGTCATACATGGCAAGTGCACCATACCCAATGGGCACAGTCCCATGGGCCACCACCCTCTGTGCCAGGCCGCGCATATGCAGGCTCCCACCCATCACACCAGGTGCTGGGTTCCAGGTGGTGGACAGCACACAGAGCCAGGTGGTCACAGGAACATATGTACCCTACAGACTAACAGCTGTATGCTTCCCCCATAGAAGACAAGATGTCGGGAGACACCAACACCACCACGAGGTGGTGTCCCAACTTCACGAAGGATGAGGAGAGGGTGCTTATCGAGGCATGCAACCTGTACCTGGACATCCTCATCAGCAGGGGTGGCAGCTGGATTGCACAAGCAGACAGATGGGAGGAGGTGGCCTGGCAGGTCAATGCTGTTGCCCCTTACAACTGCATAGTGCAGGAGTGTAAGAAGCACTGGAATGATGGCGCAGGAGGGCCAAGGAGAAGGTGGCAAACATACAGGCATCCCTGTGGCAGACTGGGGGTGACCAGAGCACAGAGGTTTGGCTCAGCCTGAATGTGGCGCTACTGGCTGCCACCATCTGCAGGACAGCTGTGCAGGGTATCCCAGGTGGTGGCTTTCAGACCAGTGTTAGCCCATCGCAGCACTGTGAGTAGCTGTGTGCCCTTGGTGTACCTGGGCCCATGTATGCCATGCCTGTCCATGTGTGCTGTGCACTGTCACTGTGTACTCAGGCACTGCACCATGTGGATGGTTGCCCTGGCCAGACACAACATGCCTAACAATGTCACAGCAACCATGCCACTGCACTGGGGGGGGCACCTGTCTGCTGTGTGGCCATGTGGTAAGTGCCACCTACACCACGCAGTGTGCACTGTGGGACAGTGATGGGTATGCCAGTTGTATGTGGCCTGTATAACATTGGTATGTCATGGCCCAGCTGTGGACAGGCTTGTGCAGCCCTGGTGCCATGTGGACGGCCATGTACAGGAGTGCATAACTGATGTGAGTTATGTGAACTGTGCTTTAACCATGTTCTCCCTTCTTATTGCCACAGCACCATCACACCTGTTGGGTGCAGCCGTGGCCATGGCTGCATGTGATGCCCTACCG
The DNA here is from genome assembly GCA_016271365.2 of Neoceratodus forsteri. Taxonomy (NCBI): domain Eukaryota; kingdom Metazoa; phylum Chordata; order Ceratodontiformes; family Ceratodontidae; genus Neoceratodus; species Neoceratodus forsteri. The sequence continues at coordinate 15,777,367 of CM028129.1, read as the reverse complement.
GATGATGATGCAGGTTAGTCGCACAGGGCTGATGGTAACACTGTGGACGACTCCATTCCTGGAATGTCCACTGCATCTGACACAGCAGTCAGAGCCCCAGCACAGGCGGGCCCTGCCAGCACCTCAACCACTGCTGACAAGACTGCCAGCGGGGACATCTCATGGTTGGGGTGCCTGTCTGGGTTATCTGACAATGACCCTGATGACACAATGGACATTGTGGATGCCCTCTTCGTGCTCACCAGTGGTGTACAGGGGGGGCCTCGCACCACCACAGTCATCAGTACCACCACCTCCAGTGAGGATGTGGCTGATGGGGGTACACACAGCATGTGAGTGCCTGTGCACATGGCCCTGGTTGAGACTGACATCCTCACTGTGCATGGTGCAGATGCAGCTGTGACACAGGTGCCCACTGCTGTAGGTACTGTGCCCCCTGCACCTGTGCCATGTGCAGTGTTGGCGACATCAGTGGCACCTGGGCAGGGTGCCATGGTGCACTCACCTACTCCACTGACCAGGGAGCACACCAGCCATGGACATTCAGTGGCAGTGCATGGCCATGGCCCATCAATGCCACAGCCTGCCACAGTACAACCACCTATTGTGGATGCACCAGGACAGGTTGTTCCATCCCCTGCTCGTTGGTGACACCACCATGAAGCATCACCCACTGATGACATGAAGGCCTACCTCACCCCTCTACAGGCAACTGTGGAGGGGCAGGAGGACCTTCGCATGGAGTTCTGTAGCCACAGGACTGTGATGATCCAGCAGTATGAGTCGGTGACTGCATGGAGTGCAGAGATGTTGGCAGAGGCATGCTTCTTGCGGGTGGGCATGACCGCAGAACTGTAGCAGATCACAGCTGCTGCCGCGGTGACGGCTGGCTCCATGACATGACTTGGACATCAGGCATCCAGTCAGATGCCCAGGATCATGTCCTGCACACCCCGGTGGTGGCACCAGGTTGACCCCTTCTGCTGACACCATCGCCGCTGGCCTTCACACCCAGTGTCCATGGCTTGGATGTTGGCTGTGGGTCAGCAACACCACTGAGCAACCGTTCATGGTCTCAGAGCAGCACCCCTGCTGGGTCAATAGATACTCCCCCTAAGGCTGGTGGGGGCACACCCGCCACCACCTGTTGTGGCAGAGGCCTCCCACGTGTCCATGGCGGCTGGGGTGCCACCCTGTGATGCCCATGTCCTCGGTCCTGTGGTGGAGGCATGTCACACCTGTGTGTACCAGACGCCTTGCTGATGCTGCCTGGGGCGGTGTGTGTGGTAGGCACCTACTTCACTTCATATTTACAAAAGAATTCAGCACTTGGACAATTTAGAGAGAATAATTTATTATGAATTAATAATAAATTGTTTTCAAAGATGAATTACTTACAAAAAATAAAATTCTGTGCAAAACATGCATAAACTTTCAGGCTTGTTCACCCATATAACAGACAAGAAAACCTCTGCACTTCAAGGCTTTGCAACCCCTTCATTAGGAGGGACACTGCAGCCCTGGCACCACCCTGTGCTACCTGTGCAGTTCCACCTGCGTGTCTGTGTGCCACTGTTGTGCCATGTGTCATGGGCACAAGGAGTGTGTTCTAGTGTCTGCTGTGCCCATGTCCAGGCTGCAGAGCACACTGAGCCATGACATCTCTGCCATGGACCGGGTGGCACAAGTTTGTTGCATGCCTGGTGTGTGTGTGTGTGTGTCTGTTTGTCTCTCACTGTGTGTGTTCCCGTGTGTGCCATTGTGTAGTATCCAGGGTTCACTGTGCCCATGACATTCCATGTCCACACCTTGGTGCACACCCTGCATACATACCTGCATACTCACCTGCCATTCCTGAAGTTCTCCTCCACCACGTAGCTGCGGTATTCCCTCACCCGAGCCGCCATTTGTGAGTCCCTCCATCCCTGTATGGTGTCACCGTCATGGCCCTGTGGCAGTGCTCCATCCCCCCCTCCACCTCCACCTTCTCCTCCACCCCAGAACTGTCACCCTCACTGGCCTCGACAAGTATTCCATGGTCTAGGGCCATGTTGTGTAGCATTCAACAGGCCAGGAATATGCCACAAGCCTTCTCAGGGCTATACTGTAAGGCACCAGCTGACTGACACAGACACTGGAAAAGCATCTTCAGCATGCCGAAGACATGCTCTATGATAGTGCATGTCATGCTGCGTGGCTCATTGTAACGTTCCTCTGCCTCTGTTCTGGCTCATTGGAAGAGTGTGAGGAGCCAAGGCCTGAGCAGGTATGCTGCATCTCTTGTAGAGGAAGATGTGTGTCCATTAGTACATTGGTTACCCCTGTGGCATGCACCCTGTCATCACCCTCGGCTTCTGTGGTGTGTGCACCTGTCCTGCTCTAACACTTGTACATCTCCTTTTCAGGCAGTCCTGTATCCCTACATCTGCTGCACTTGCATGCCCCCATGTGTTGTGTGGTGCACAATGACCATGTGCCACCCTGTGTGGGCCTGTGTACCCTTGCACATTTCTGCTGTCCCAGGGCCTATGCGCCTGCCTCACACTGTGCAGGTTACCCACCGCCCAACCCATGTCTCCTGCCCTTGGTGCCCTCTTGTGCTGTTGGATCCATGTCACATGCACCTACTAAATGACCACTGGGTATGTCCCCTGTCTAGTAGTAAAAATCATTATTTTTACACAGGAAATAGATGGAATAACACATCATTAGGACATAGTCCTATTTACAAGATGGTTCTGTACAAAAGGATTTTGACAATTAACAACCATACAATACAATACAATACATTTAAGTACAAAATACATGGCCCGGTGGCAGAAGAGGGTTGAGGCACTGGACGCCACACCTCACGCCATGCCAGTGACCCGAGTTCGGGAACGAGCTCAAGTCATCGGGGAGGTTGTTGGGGGAGGGAGAGGACTGTCAAAAGCTACTGTCTGGCAAGCACTCTGCCTCGGGAGGAAGAGATTGGAGCCCTTAGTGTTTTGCTGCCCCCCAGTGGAGGCTGGGTGGCAGTGTCACACATGAGAGCTCAGGCGCCAGGCCAGGGGAGGGAAGAAGGAGCTGATGTCTGGAGCTGTGATACTCGTGCAAACCTCCACCCATAGGAAGTCTTCACTTCTGGGGCTCCTGGGCTAGAGGGAAAAAAAGGAGGAAAAATCACAGGGGTCTCTGGGATGACACCTCTGGGCCGGCTCCAGGGGTACTGCCAGGGCACGCACAGCATTCGGAAGCCCCCAAAAGACCCCATATCCCAGTAGGGTTGGCCAACATAAGGGAGATCTGCCGAGTTTCTTCCCCTGCACCTGAGCAGGCGACAAGGTTTTAAACCACGCTTGGTCTTTATTTCAGGGGCTTGTGTTGTTGTTTTTTCCCACCCACCCTCTCCGTTCCCTCCTCCCCTTAAATGCTGGACTGCCACGCCCACATGGCTCATCAAGCCAATCACCTGATGTTTTTGACTTACAAACCTTTGCCTTTCAGTTCCTGCATCTCTTCAGAGTATTTAATAGCTCAATGTGCTCTGACAAAAAAACCTGAATGTGGACTTGATCACTGTAACATTTTTGTGCCTCCCCTCAAAGTGTCAAAACCATCACACTGTGTTAAAGGTAGTCTATGCTTTTGTAAATGTATCTTAAACTTGTATACTAGCTGGAGCAAAACTGTTGACTATAGCCCAGCTACTACCTTTGGGACTAGTTGTAAATGCTACAGCTGAACAGATTCCAGCTTGGGAAGAAGTAGTATAAGTAATTGCCTTTGTGTTTCACCTGAAGCTTAGCCAAGCTACATCTTTCTATAAATGGTATATCAAGGTTTCTGATCAAGAGAAAATAACAACCTCTGCTGTAGCCAGTACCTTGGGTCAGGGTCTGCTTCTTGACAGAAGAAACTACTCTAAAGGGGGAATTCGACCCTGCTATACCCTACACCAACTCATCAGGGTTCCACCTTACCACAGTTAGTCTCTATTGAGAGCATAAAAGCATGCCTCACTTGAAGTGAGCCCCTGACCATGTGCCCCGAGGCACACATAACCCAAGTGCCCCTTTCCCTAATGGAGGGGGGTATTCCTGGTGATTGTCTCCGTATTGTCACTTTTCTGGATGGACAGACTCATAGGCTCTGGGCATCCAGATATTAGGGGACATCAGCTCTATGACTCCCCCCTTCGACTTCTAAAATGGAATGCCCCTCTCTAGCACACTTGCCCTCTCCACAGCTCATGAGCTTGCAAGAAAGGGGTTATGTTATGACATGTTCTACTTTGCCGAAGCAACCCAGTCCCTTCAGCCAGCCCCAAGTTACTTTGTCTATTAGCAGCGGTGCTACTCCTGGCAGGAGATATTCAGCCCAACCCTGGCCCTCACACCACCAATATCTTAATTACATCCTCTCAGGACCCTTACTGAACATCCACAAAGGGGCTGAGGAAATCACATATGAATGTATGCAGCCTCAGACCAAAAAATGCAAGAAACACAAGCCTGGCTTGACCACTACAAGCCAGATGTCCACAGCATCTCGGAGACCTGGATTAAGGCCCGCATACTAGATCATGAGATACAGGCCCAGGGTTACAGTACTTACCGCAAGGATAGGCTGACTAAAAGACAGGGTGACGTACTCATTTATGCTAAGGAAGCCCTTACAGTGTCACTCTTAAACCTGGAGCAAAGTACCCCCTCTGACGGTGAATCTGTTTTCATCTGCATTACCCTAGGACACTATAAACTACTCACAATTGGCTGTATCTACCACCCTCCCAGGTCGGCGCTCCAATCCCTTGAGGCCATCACTAAGATCACAGCTCATGATGTCTCTTTGGAGATCCTCATTCTGGGAGACTTCAACCTGAACTAGGGCCAGGACCCAAGCCAAGCCTTTATGGAACTGACCCAAGAGGCAGGCCTGGTACAGGTAATCTCTGAACTGACCAGGCTCAATTACAAAATGGGGAATCACACCACCCTTGACCAGGTTCTTGTGTCCAGCCCCTCCAACATCCAGAAAGCCAGAATAACGGCATACACCTTGAATGACCACTCCCCAATATTCTGCATCTGGAAGAACAGAGCACCTAAGGTCCAACTTAGAATTCTTACCGCTTGTGGCTACTCAAAATTCTCTGAAGTACATTTCAATGACTACCTACACAGCCTGGACTGGAGCCCAATCACGCTCCTCACCACAATTGCAGAGGCCCTGACACTTCCAGAACCAATTATGTTCTGCGGCTAACCTCTTTGCCCCGCTAATAAAACAGAGACCAAAAGGTAGCTGCTACAAGTGCATCTCCCCATCCCTTAAAACCCTCATGATCAGTCATGACAAGGCCTGGATGAAGTTCAAGCTCTCCTCCCTCCCGGCAGACCTTGAGACTTACAAAGCCTTAAGAAACAAAACCAAGAGAGGCATCAAACTTGTGAAAAGGGAGTACGTCACTCACCTACAAAAAAACAAATTAGGTAACCCTAAGCTATTCTGGCGTCATGTCAATGGCCTGATCAGGGGAAATAACAAGACTGAACCTGGCCCCATTGAGGTAAATGATCTGATAGTTAGTGACTCCCCTCAAGTAGACTCCACCCTTAACAATCACTTTACAAACCTAGAGGCCTACAAGACCTGTCCATCCCCTTTGACCTCTGCTCCAAACGTAGACGAGCCCACAAACCTTGAATGACCTTCTTTCCACCTAAGACTGGTGAAGAGAAAAGAGGTCCAAAACCTCCTAAGGTCCCTGAAAGTCAAAGGCTCCGGGGGGGCCAGATGGGATAAACCCTCGGCTACTAAGGGCTGGAGCCTCTTCCCTTTCTAGACTCTTGACCTGGCTTTTTAAACAAATCCCTACAGGAAGGAATTGTACCTGACCAGTGGAAACAGGCCAACGTGGTCCCAAAATATAAAGGTGGCTCCAAGGAAAACATAAATAATTCCAGGCCTATCTCCTTGCTCTGCACACTTGCAAAGCTTCAAGAAAGATTACTCTATGGTCAACTCCATGACTACCTGCAGGTTCATCAGCTTCTAGCTCCTTCCCAACACGGATTTAGACCTAATCGTGGGATGGACACAGCACTAATCAACTTCTCGAATGATGTACTCAGAACAATGGATAATGGGATACCCACAGGTGCCATATTCATAGACCTGTCCAAGGCACTTGACCTTGCTGACCACAAACTCCGGTTACAAAAGCTGGACAAACTGGGCTTAGATCTCCTTGCCCTCTTGTGGTTGGGGAGTTACTTAGCTGACCGGACCCAGAGGGTCATCTGGAAGGGTGCCATATCAGGTCCACTTCCCCTTAAAAATGGAGTACTGCAGGTCTCAAACCTCAGCCCCCTCCTTGTTTACTAACAACCTGAATATCCACTGTGGGGGTAGCTCGGTCATTCAGTATGCAGAAGACACCATCATCTACCGATCCTTGGGTGACATGGCAGCTCTTGGGCCCCTCATCCAAGGTCACCTCACTTCATTAGAGGCCTGGCTGAGAGAAAACAAAATGGTCCTGAATGCATGCAAAACCAAGGCGTTGCTATTTGAGCACAGATCCCTGGGTCTTGACAGGACCTCCTCCTTGCAACTTACTTCACTCTCTGGTAGCAGCATCGAGGTAGTGCCCTCCTTAAAGTACCTAGGTCTAACACTTGACCAATGCCTCACCTTCAAGAACCATGTGGACCAGGTTACCAAGACCATACACGTAAACTTGGTACCCTGTACCATTTCAAGGACCAGCTCATCCCTGATGCCAGCATCTCAATTGGCACTAGTGTCCTGTACCCCGTCCTGACCTATGCCACACCGATTATACAAGGCATGGCTAAGCAAGAGGTCTCTAGGTTGCAAATATTGTACAACAGGGTTGCCTGGTTCGCTATCCAGGACCATTCACAGAGTCACCACTGTGACATGCTGGCCCAGCTACGGTGGTCCTCACTGACTGCATGCCTACAGTACCCCCTGCTCTGCTTGGCATTCAAGCTACTCAGACTGTCCGCCCCACCCAGCATAGTAGGAACCATAGCCATCAAACAAACCCCAGAGACTGCAGACATCAGGGCAAACACTGCTGGAAGTTCCCAAATCAGGACTAACACTGGTGGCAAGTCTTTCTCCTACCTAGCCGCTTACCCGTGGAACCAACTTCCTCCTCCCGTGCAGGAAGCCTCCTCACTCACAAACTTCCACACCAGACTAAAGTCCCACATGACTGACACCAGCACTTGGCTTTGTTATGGCTCATAAGATTCCCCCCTCTTTCTTACCCAGGTGCCCTGTCAGAATCACTGACCTTTAGGCCTTGTCACCGTCCTTTACATAGCTCTCCACCTGAAAACTGCTTTTTGTCAGTCATGATTGTATCCTCGCCAACTAGTACAAACAGTGTCTTGTTGATAACCAGGACTGTTAACTGCATGCCAACCTTGAAAATTGCTTTCTGTAACCCAATTGTCTTTCTCTGTATCAAAATATGTATTGTTATCCCAGGTCACCCCTGAAAAAGGAAAAATGGACCTTCCGGGCTCACTGGGCCTACCCGGCTACCAAAAGTTAATAAATAAATAGAATTAAAAAAAAAGTACAAAATGCAATTTTAAATAATGCATCAATTCACTGTACAAACTCAATACTCAACAATCCTCAACATTCCATAATAAACATCTAAAGTGCATAGTACAATTTTATACATAAACAACCCCCAAAAATAGCCTTCATCTAACAATTCATGGTATATGAAACTCAACACCCTATCTACTCATACCCAGTAAGTGCCAGTGTTCAGCCCTATTTATCTTGCCAAAGCACTCACAGCGAGCACTAAATACTAGTTTTATATCTATTATAAAGGATTTTATATCTTTATATATTTTATCTCAAACCTCCTACAGAGTGCTGACTGATGCCTTATGAATGTGTCATGTTCATTCCCAAGGTGTGTGGTGAAGACATTGCTGATGCATCCTGTGGCACTGCACAACACCTGGCAGTTCACCGAATGGTAGCCCTTCTGATTTATATAGGTGATGGCATCCTCACTAGGTGGTGCATGGATTGCCATATGGGTGCAGTCAATGGCTCCATGACACCTGGCATGTGTGCCACCCTGTAGAACCCCTGCACGGCTTCCATCTGCTCTGCCTGTGTACTGGGGGGATGTATTTCAAAGCATGCAGAATCGCATGAGGAGCTGGGATATGGAGGCCTGTGATATGCCAGTGGTGTCCCCTGTGGGCCTCCGGAAGGTTCCTGTGGTGAGCAGGCACATGACTGTTATCACTTTGGTCTCCACTGAGATGGCATGACCTCGTGCAGTAGGTGCCTGCATCACATCATGGCACAGCTCACAGAGCTGCCTCAGCATGGCCCTATTCAGGCGATATCGGCCTACTGTCTCCACATCTGTGAGCTACTCAAATGACAGCCTGGCATGATACTGCTGTGGGGCTGGCTGCCCATGATGCCTACCACTGCCCTGTCTCCTTTTCCTCATTAGTACACTGACGATGGCTACTGGTACTGGGTCCATGTTGTTGGTGTTGTCTTGCTTGGCTCTCAGTCTCTCAGGCTCTCTGCCTCAGTGGTTCACTGTCTCTCAGTGTCTCTCTCTGTCTCTCACACTCTCCCCCTGTCTCGGGCAGTATGCTACTGTTGCTATTCAGTCAGTGACCTGCAGGTAGATTGGACTTAAGTCTACTCCGTTAATACTTATCTTTCTGTGGCGCATTTGGCCTTTGCGCTGGAGATGCCCCATAGTTGTGCTGTGGTTTTGCACTGTGAATCACACTGTGCTGTGTATGCATGGGTACACCCCCAGTATTTGCACCGCATATCATTATGTTGTGTCTATGGCACATCTTGTTTGGTGCAGGCATCTCAGTTGTTTTAGCGCATTCACCCTGTGTGTGAAACACCCTACGGAGTATCTTTGCATTGCGCTGGTGCATCTGAAATGTTTATAATCCTCCAAATAATTCAGTTAATTTTGATCAAGATTTATTTACTAGATTATTGAAAGAAACTGAACATTTTCATACACTGTACCCAAATGCAGACGTTCATATAAAAGGTGACCTGAACATTAGATGTGGTCATCTTATTACCCAACTAGACAGTAAAGCTTCTGACCTGGAAAAACAGTTAGGAATTCAGGGTAGGTCATCATTGGATAAGAAAAATACTGATAGTAACCACAAATTTGAACATTTTTTGAAGGACTCAGGTTTAATAATCTACAATGGAAGATTTGAAACAGATAAGCAAGGGATGCATAGCTGTATTAAGGCCAATGGCAGTTCATTAGTGGATTACGTCCTTATTTCCCCATATAATTATTGCAAGTATTACGATCTAAAAATTATCTCTAGATCAGACAGTGATCACTTTCCAATTATTGCTGTGAGGAAAATAGAAGCAAAAATCAAACTGTCTATGAATCAAATATGGAAATAATAAATAATAGAAGACTAAGATGGAATAGTCCTACAAGGGAAAATATAGTGTATGTAATGACTCAATTTCAAGAACAATTTAGTTTCTTGGTAGATAAAGATATGTACTCTGAAAAAAATTATGAAGCTATCCAAAGTGCTTACATAGGACGGTAACAAAACATGGGAAAATTCACAAAGGAGAATCTTATAAATATGAAAACTGGTTTTACAAAACATGTTTGGAGAAAAAGAGAGACTTGGCTAAGATTGCTAGAATACCTAAGAATCATCCAACAAGTGATAATCGTATGAAGCTGCCTAAAAGCAGAAGGGAGTATAAAAATCATGTGACTATGCAAAGAGCCATTAACCAAAAAGAGCTATGGGGTAAAATGCTAGCTGCTATTGAAGGAAAAGGTGATAGTTCGTTCTGGAAGTTGGTTGTGCAGAGTACAAATCAATGCAAAACATAAACAGATAACTTTATTTTGCCAGATCAATAGATTAAGTTCTACCATGATATTTTTAATAAGAGAATAGCAAAATCGAGTAATCAGGAAAATTCAATTAGTATCCCATTGGAAATAAATGGAGATTTTGCCTGGACTACTCCCAATGAAAATCGACACAGACTGGTGCTCTGCTATTCTATCAGACTTGTTTAACGAGTCTATTATGTACTCATATACACCATCCTTATAGTCACAGTCATATAATGCCAATATACAAAACAGGGGATAGGTCTGTCCAGAAAACAATAGACTGATAGGTCTATTTGATACAATAGCTATGGTATATGCAAAGGTATTATTAAACAGACTTTTGGTCTGGCTACAAAGTCATACTGGGATTACATCTCTTCAAGTGGGCTTTAGAAAGGGTTGTGGAACTGACACCCAGATTTTCCTTCTGAATAATCTAATTGAAAAGCATTGTATAATGAAGAAACAGAAATTATTTATTGCATTTGTAGATTTTAGTGCCACTTTCAATTCAATTAATAGAGAGTGCCTATGGATGCAGATATACAATATAGGTATCAACTTAAATTTGATTATTTTGATTAAATGTTTATATACTGATAGCTGGAAAAGGATACAGCATTCTAATAATAGACTCTTAATGGTAAAAATTTCCATGAAGTTGAGGGTCCATCAAGGGTGCTTACTTGCTCCAAACCTTATTTTATATATATATATATATATATATATATATACACACACATATATATATTATGGTGTATTATGATGGCATGGATCCATTCACATATCGGGACTGTGTAGTACAATACGGCCTGCATGCCCATTGGCCATGCTGTGGACTATGGGCATACAAATACTATACGCTGTCAGTCAGTGGGTGGCCAAGCAGCTTGCCGGTGGGGAGCTGCCACCTGCCACTGACCAGGGGAGAGAGGTTGGCGGGTCTGAGTGGGTGGGTGGGGATGGGGGTACCACTGGGCCACCAGGGTTTTTCCACTTACAAAGCCCACAATCAGGCTTGGAAGCAGGTCCACTGGATCATCAGGGATAATCTTATTTGTACAATGCCCATGATCGGGCTGGATACAGTCCACTGGACCACCGGAGATATATATATTTTTACATTGTCAGCGATCGGGCTTGGAGCAGTCCACTGGACCACCAGGGATTTTTGTATATAATTTTAACATACATAAGCCCGCGATCAGGCTGGGAGTGGTCCACTGGACCACCAGGGCTGGATTTATATTTAATTACTATACTTAAGCCCGCAATCGGGTGTGGGGGGGGCGATACAGACAGACCCTGGCTCCGGAGCGCAGGTGGCCACCCACAGCTGGTGGCTGCCGTGTTGCACCCTGCAATCCGGCAACTCACCTGTGGGTGGCTAGCCCTTGCTCCTTTTATTTGGCTCAACTTTGAGCATGTAGGGGGTGCACCAGCATATGCTCAGCACATCCTAGGCTGAATATCGGGATGTGCCACATATGCATGGGCATGCCCCCTGCACTTGTGCCGCATACATTACTGATGTGCCCAGGCGCATCGGGATTTGAGCAGCGCAACATCCCTTTCTGAATATCGCACCAGGCTGCATCAGTGGGTTTCGCCTGGCACAACACTGTTGCGCCATATGCAACCCCTTTGAATATCCAGCCCCAAGTGCTCATTTTCTGCTCTGATGGCCATTATTATGTATACATTCTTTCTATTCACTGTGCTTCTAAAATGCAGCTTCCTCGGGAAAAAAGTGTCTGCCTTTCCATTACTGTTACACTTAATGTTTCCGCTTGCATTTCCATTACCGTTTGTATTAGCATTTCCATTGACATCACCATGTGCATTACCCTTTGCATTTGCACTTGCGTTTGCATTACTGTTACCCTTTACATTTCCATTACTGTTATTTTCATTTTGTCTTACGTCACTGTGTCCATTATCTTTTGTGTTTGCGTACATGCTTCCATTTGCATTTCTCTTTCCTTTGACATCATCGTTGGTGTTACTGTTACCATTTGCATTTCCAATTGCAGTGCCGTGACCATGTGCCTTACCATTTGCTTTTCCGTACACACTTGCTTTTGCATTTTTGTTTGTGTTGCCATTCGCTTTGGCATCATAGTTGCTGTTACTGTAACTGTTTGCATTTCCAATTGTGTCACCATTACTGTTTGCATGTTCATCACCGTTTGCATTTCTGTTGGCCCTAGCATTTGCATTTTCAGTTGCATTTCCATTGTCAATTGCCAACAGCAGAGACATAACAAAAACTTGACAGTTAACACAAAACATAAGATTGCTATGTAATGCAGAAAATAGATAAATAATACACTTGAGTAACCTAGATAACTGAAATTAAACAGTGGGAGGAGAGTCCCAATTTGCAACGTATGGCATAGCTGCCACAGGGAGGCCAGTCAAGGTACAGCATCAGTAAGGGTAGGAGAAAGAAAGGGGAGGAGTGTAAACGAGGTGTCCCAATTATCAATGTGCTACATAGCTGCCCTGGGGGGGCCTGTCAAGGTAGAGTATCAGAAAGTGTTGGAGAGAGAAGGGGGGAGAGTGCGGATGAGGGGTGGATTAGAGAGAGAAAGAGAAGAGGAGAGAGAGAGAGGGATTGGGAGAAGGAGACTATTTAGGGGAAGAGTGGGTGGAAAAGGGAGGTGTTGGGGGAGTACAGAGGGTAGGTAGTTGGAGGGAGATGGGGTGGTAAGGGATGGCAGGTGGGGGACCAGGGTAGGTAAAACAGGAGGAAAGCTCAGACAGATGAAGGGATAGCTGGGTTGAGGATATTAACTCAGTTAAGGGAGTCAGAGGTATTTAAGACGGGGTATCCAGATTGAAGATATGGATTCAGGTAAGGTAGTCACAGGCATTTGAGTTCAGCAGGTATTGCTTCAGTTCTTTTTAATTGGATCTAACATTTGGTGTATTAAGAGCTGCAGCAGGGATCTCATTTAGCCATGGTGGAGCTCAATACATGAAAGATCTTTGTCCTAGGGAAGTTCTACAAAATGGGACATCAAGCTGTGTTGTCACTGTTCTTTATGTGTGGTATTTAGAGCTTGCTTCCATTACCAGGTCTGCAATGCAGGAAGGGGTTAGGGAGAGCATGGTCTTTCTCCCTAGCAGGCAAGTTTGGTATCTGATTCTGGATTGAAGCAGTAGTTTGTGGGCTAGACCATACAGGGTACAAGTGTGTGTGAAGCGGTCAGCATTTAGTAATAGTCTGCAAGCCTCATTAAGGGCAGTGGCAATCCTTTTGAAGGCCATATCAGTGACAGCATCATAAACCACCAGCCCATTGTCGACCAGAGACAGGACAGAGCTGGACACTAAGAGCAGGAGGACTGCAGCTGTTAGGCTTTTCTTGTGCCTAAACAGGATCCCTAATTGAGTGTTCACAGTTTTCACCACATCAATTTAATAATAGATTTGGAGGGGGTCCTATAGAACCCATGATAAAGGGTTTAAATGGCAAAGTAATTAATTAGGGTCTCTATGCGGCAGAGACCTGGGGTCTAACCACTACTAAATAGCTTGCTATGGTGCTAAATAAAGCATATAAACAGATACTAGGGCTCCCTTCTGGAACACCAAGTCATTTGGTAAGAACTCAGATTGGGTAAATAGATATGACTGTCTGGATCCTTACTAGGATAATTAGGTTCTGGTTAGAACTACATTTAAATTTGGATCATGTAATTCTGAATGATGCTCTGTTGGAAAACAAAATATGGACAAAGAATAAAAAAAATGACTTCTGAAAGTGGATGGCCTTCTGAGATATTATAATTTGACTGAATTGAGTTCAAACCTAGGGAAAGGAATTGTTATCAGCTGGCATGCTATAAAGTTGTAACTGATACTGTTATGAAGAAAGCAAAAGAGTCTGATTTGCAGTTAGTTAAGAATGTAAAAGTCTCCACATGGCTAATTAACAATACTCAAGAACATGATTAAAAATTTTATAGTATATGGTTAGAGTTTATTATACATGGAAATCAGTAGCTGCTCTAATGTTGTTGTGCACATTCTAAATGTTGTTGTGCACTTTCCAAATGTAGTTGTGCATGATGCATAACAACATCTACCCTCAGGCTGCCTCATCTTATCACCAGCCTGTGTAGCTGAGTCATGCTTTCCTACCTTCTTGCACACATCCTTAATGGCTCCATAGGTGGACCATTTTTTTCCAGTGGTGTGCCTGAGTCATACTTTCCTCTCCTCACACTTTTCTGCCCTCTCATACATATCTTTCATGGCTTCTTAGCTCTTTGTCAGTGCGAAGACTCATGGCAGCAATACAATAAAAAAAGATTGTTCTTTTCAGCTCACTGCAGTAAATTAAATTTAATAAAAACCTGCAGACGAAAGGACTGAAACAATGTCCTTCTACAAACAGCCATATCTTCACTCCATGGCAAAATGGCACCTAAAATAGATGGGGAAAAGGCTTCTGTTGCACAGAAAATAAACCGCAATACAAAAAACACCACCTCAGCTCTTAAAGGTGTCTGAACAAAGCAGCTCCTACTGAAAAGTACCTGTCAGGAAAGAACACAGTAACTTCTGTTCTTCAGAACTCCTCAGCAGCTGAATCTCCCTTCAAATTCTGAACAACACTGTTAAAAAAATGTTACCATATTTAAAACTGCACCAAACAACGATAAATTTGCTAATCATTTTTCTCCATTTCTGAAGGGGGAAGCATATACTATAATAAATAAAGTATGGGCACCCACACACAACTCACCTTGTGTTTCCATCTTGGGGTTGAGATACTGGCATGGACCTCTTGAGCTTCACTGTCAAGGTCCATACACTGGTATCTCAACCCCTCGATGGAAACACAGGCTCATTGTGTGTGGGCTGCCATACTTTATTCCTTATATGTGACTCAAGTACACAGTCCAGATGACAGAAAAGTTATTACCCAGTACAGGTTTGAAACCTTTTCCAGCAACATACTTGTAGCAAGATGCACTGTATGTGAGATACTACAATGTCAACTAATTGCCAATGTGAGGTGAAAGAACCTGAAAATTTACATCAAATAATTTTTACGCATACATGGTATAAGTTTAAGAAGAAAATATTTAAGTGACTTCATTGGTTCCTTGGTTATGCCCACAAGATATATTTTAGACTTATTATTTAATTCTGAAAGTTTATAAATTTTAGAGAAACAAGCCCTCTGTTTAATAAATGAAACTCAGCTTAGGAGAAAGAAGTATGCAGCATTGGCAATTGAACAGATAATTTCTGCCTGCCCAGTATTAAGATAACACACTTTATATATGTAAGATTATTTAAGATAAATGTATAGTTTTCTATAATTCTGGAAAAAAACATGTATTTTATATATGATGGACTTTTGTATGCATAATATAAGCTATTTCTGTCTTGATTGTAATGGCAATTTATGCCTACAATAGATGTATTCTTCTTCTTCTTTGTATACATGTAGCACATTCCACCACTATGTCAATTTCTGTAGAGGAATGCCCTTGCCCAATAAATGTTTTTGTTCAGTGTGGCCAGGCATTTATCTTTGTTTTATGTATTTACTTATTTAGTTTTTGCTGACTGGGAAAGGAGGACTAGATAATTCTGCTTTTTTTCAGCCTCATCCCAGGGGAGTGGGAGACAGATGAACGCCAACTGACATTGAACCAGATTAAGCTGTTAGTGGTATTTTTAGTGAATGGGGCCAATTTGGCCAGGACACCAGGAAAATGTCCCTACTCACCAGTAGGGGGAACCTTTGTCAGCCATTTCCAAGATGGCTTACAGTGAGAGTAGAGGCTCTGGAGAGGTGGAGGTAGAGGAACTTCCTCTCAGTAAACTAACCCCTGATGCTATTTAAGTTAATTTCGAGATGGAAAATGAACAAAACAACAGTGATATGGAATAAATTGTTGATTTCCTCCTGATGGACACAGATCAACAAATGGACATGGACACTGTTTTGGCTACCACTCCTGTACAATCGCCTCAGGAGGAGGGATCAGCAGCTTTAAGGTTTGCGAATCATTCAGAAGCTAAAACAAACCTGCTGACATCGATACAGGAAGAAAAATTATTAAAACAAGCTATACTAAATAACAAGACTTTGTTACTGAAATTGCTGAAGGAATCTGCTGCAAATGCTAACCAGATATCACCTGGAATTGAACTTGTATCTGCAGCACAGCAAGCAGCTTTAATTGACTCAGCAAAAGCACAAGGTATGGCAATTTCTTTCCAAACTACTGAGGATTACCTGCAAGAACAAGGGACACAATTTGAAGATAGAAGGGGGATGGCTCAGAGGTTATGTAAGGAAGTATTTTTTCCACAGAGAGGGTAGTGGATGCATGGAATGGCCTTCCTGAGGAGGTTGTGGAGTCAAAAACAGTGGGGGGGATTCAATAATGTGTGGGGCAGACATAAGGCAAATCTAGGAGTTGGGGGTAGAGGAAGTAGGCTGTTGGTTAACTAGGATCTGCAGCTTATCCATTAGGTAGGGAACTGGGGAAACTGGGTGGGCCAAGTGGTTCTTACCTTCCATCAAATTCTATGTTTCTGTGTTTCTTCCATAAACTCTGTCTCTGTTAATATTGCAACACATGAGGGAGCACGGGCTGTTTCACCAGTAAACATAGAAACATAGAATCTGACGGCAGATAAGGACCGCTTGGCCCACCTAGTCTGCCCATTTTCCTACCTAACAGATAAGCTGCAGATCCTAGTTAACCAACAGCTTACTTCCTCCTACCCCCCAACTAGAACTGCCTTATGCCTGTCCCATGCATTCTTGAAGTCCCCCACTGTTCTTGACTCCACAACCTCCTCAGGGAGGGTGTTCCATGCATCCACAACTCTCTCAGTGAAAAAATACTTCCTCACATTACCTCTAAGCCTTCTCCCCTCTATCTTCAAATTGTGCCCCCTTGTTCTTGCACATCTTTTTTTCTGGAAGATGCTACCCTCTTGGACTTTGTTAATTCCTTGAGGTACTTGAAAGTTTCTATCATGTCCCCTCTCTCCCTTCTTTCCTCAAGGGTATACATATTAAGCTCCTTTAGTCTTTCTTCGTATGTCTTCTGGTGCAGACCCTGCACCATTTTGGTTGTCCTCCTCTGGACAGCCTCTACTCTGTCTATGTCTTTGTGGAGATGGAGTCTCCAGAACTGCACACAATATTCCAGATGGGGTCTCACCAACTGTCTGTACAGAGGGATAACAACTTCTTGTTTTCTCCTATTGATGCCTCTTCCTATGCATCCCAGTATCCCCCCAGCCTTCCTTACTGCCTTCTCACATTGCTTGCCCACCTTTAGGTCATCTGATATAATTACCCCAAGGTCCCTTTCTATTTTTACTGTTGTCAGTATCTCACCCCCCATTGTGTACGCTTCCCCTGGGTTTTTGTTTCCCATGTGCATTACCTTGCACTTCTTTGCATTGAATCTGAGCTGCCATACATTTGACCATTCCTCCAACCTTACCAAGTCCCTTCTCATCCTTTACACTCCATCTTGTGTAGCAACCCTGTTGCAGATCTTTGTGTCATCTGCAAAGAGACATACTTTTCCTTCCAGTTCCTCTGCAATGTCACTTATAAAGACATTAAAAAGGACTGGTCCCAGTACTGAACCCTGCAGTACCCCACTAGTAACCCTCCTTTCTTCGCTGTGTACTCCATTTACTACTACCCTTTGCGTCCTGTTGTCTAGCCAATTTTTTATCCAGGCTACCACCTTGGGACCCACTCCAAGGCTGGCTATCTTGTGTATTAATCTTTTGTGTGGGACTCTATCAAATGCCTTGCTAAAATCTAGGCAGGCCATGTCCACCACCCCTCCCTGGTCTACTACTTTGGTCACCCAGTCAAAGAAATCTGTTAGATTTGTCTGACATGACCTTCCCATCGTGAATCCATGCTGCCTTGGGTCCTGTGCCCCACTGGCCTCTAGGTACTCAACAATTCTTTCCTTCAGAAGTGATTCCATCATTTTCCCTACCACTGAGGTCAAACTTACTGGTCTGTAGTTTCCTGACTCTGTCCTGCTCCCACTTTTGTGAAGAGGAATCACATCTGCCCTCCTCCAGTCCTCGGGTACCACCCCATCCTTCCATGACTTGTTAAAGAGAGTAGTCAGCGGTGTCACTAGTTCTACCCTTAGTTCTTTTAGAATACTTGGGTGAATCCCATCAGGCCCCATTGCTTTGTCCACCTTCAATTTTATTAGTTCTTTCAGAACCCTTTCTTCTGTAAATGGACTGGTATCGACCCCCTTCTTCAGAGTGTTTCTCTTGTTTGGTTTAGGTACCCCCCTTCCTTTGTGAATACTGAGCAGAAATATTCATTCAGTATCCCTGCTTTTTCACTGTCACCCTCTACCCACATTCCCTCCCCTTTATTAAGCTTCAGTATCCCTCCTTTGGTCTTTCTTCACTCCCTAATGTACCTGTAAAAGGTCTTATCCTTTTCTTAACAGAATTGGCTATCCTTTCCTCGGTTTGGGCCTTTGTTATTCTGACTGCCTTCCCAGCCTCTTTCTGCTTTAACTGATGAAGTTCTCTGTCCTGCTTCTTCTGTGTTTCCTTATATTTCCTGAATGCTGTCCTTTTCTCCTTAACCTTCCCTGCCACCTCTTTTGAGAACCATAGCGTTTTTTTCCTTCATTGTGTTTTATTGATTTGCTTTACACAAAAGCTTGTTGCCTCTGTGATGGCTGTTTTGATCACTCCTCATTGTTCCTCCACCCCTCCTTCTTGCCTGTTTGCTAGTACTTTTCTGAGGCACTCTCTCATTTTCCCAAAGTCAGCCCTCCTAAAGTCCAGTACTCTTGCTTTTGTATGGCTTGATTGAATTGCTGTGTTTATCATGAACCACACTGTTTGGTGGCCGCTTGTTCCCAGATGGCTACCCACTTCTAAATCTGAGATTCTTTCTCCATCCCCATTTGAAAGTACCAGGTCTAAGATTGCTCCCTCCCGAGTGGGTTCCAATACTACCTGTTTGAGGCATGCCCTCTGAAGGGCATCAAGAATGACCCTGCTGTTGGATGTGCCTGCAGCAAAGGTGCTCCAGTTGACATCTGGCATATTCAGGTCCCCCATCAACAATATCTCCCCTTTTTCTTCCATTCTAAGAAAACCTTCTATCATTTCCTTGTCCATTTCCTCCCCCTGAGATGGAGGTCTGTATACAACCCCCATGCGGATTGTGGGGCCATTTCCTGTCTCCAGGGTGACCCAAAGTGCCTCATCTGCTCCCTGTTTACTCTTCAGTTCTGTTGCTTTAATCCCTTGCTTTACATAGAGAGCTACTCCTCCTCCTCTTTTACCCTCCCTGTCCCTCCTGTAGATTGTGTATCCTGGTATGTTGACATCCCAGTCATGGTTCTCTGTGTACCATGTTTCTGTGACTGCCACAATGTCCAGGCAACCCTCTTCCACCAAGGCCTCTAGTTCAGGGAGCTTGTTACACAGGCTACGGGCATTGGTACTCATCACCCTCCACTTTTGATAGCCTACCCTTTTAGCCCAATTTCTGTCCTTACTGCCTTTGCCGTTTTTTACATTTAAATCTGTTCTGCTCCCTAATAACTTCTGTACCTTGGTGTTTACCTCACTAATCACCATGTTTTGTGGGAGGAGGCTCGGATTTCCCTGCTCCTTTTCAGTGCCTCCCCCCTTGGCTAGTTTAAATGCTTACCAATGAAGCATTTAAACCTCTCACCTAGGATCCTGGTTCCACCACTGAACAGATGCAGACCATCATACCAGTATAGGTCTGCATCCCTCCAGGTGGCTTCCTAGTCCCCAATGAAGCCAAAACCCTCAGCTCCACACCAGTTTTTCAATCACTCATTGAATTCCCTGGTGAGAAGTGCCCTAGCATCTCCCTTGCCATAGACAGGCAGCACCTCCGAGAAGGCTACCGTATGCACTACTTGTCTAAGGCCCCTTTCCAACTCTACAAACTCCTCTTGTACTGCTCTGATCTCATTCCTAGCCAGGTCATTTGTCCCTAGGTGGACAATGACATACAGCTCCCTCCTTCGTGCAGCTCCTCCCATGATCCTGAGGATTCGCTTCCTGTCCTTCCAAGCCGTGGCGCCAGGAAGGCATCTTACCTCCTTCTCCCCTTCCTCCCCCATTTCTACCCCCTAATGATTGAGTCCCCCACCAGGAGTTGTTTCCTTCCCCTGTGTGGTCCCATGCCACCCTCCTGTGGGTCTCCTTTGTGAAGGTTCCCAGCATCCTCCTTGGTCTCCACTGCAGGTGCCTCCATAGAGGAACTACTATCCACCAGAAGAGCAAATGAATTGTGAAGAGGTACAGCTGGAGGGATGCAACTCTGTTCCACCACCCTCTCCCCTTGAGCCCACCCTGGTCCAGCCTCTCCTCTTTCTTGGCAACCTCTGAGGTAGTGGCATTGGCCCTGGTGGTCCCTGGGTGGGGAGGTTTCAATCCTAGCCAGGTCAGCCTGGAGATGGGCAACCTCCTCTCTCAGACCAGAGAGGTGCCTGCAAATAGAGCAGCATCGCAGCCTCCAGAATGTCTCCCGGAACACTGCCGCCCCACAGCCATTGCACTGCACCACTCCTATCATGTCTTATTTTGTGTCCTCTCTACTGTTTCTCTGGATGCTTATTCTCTCCTCTCCTTACAACTCTCACTCTTCCTGTTCTGGGACAGCAACTTCCTATCTTCTTCAGTAGCCTTCTTCTTCCTTGCTCAATATCAGACCACCAGCAGCTGGGGGGGGGGAGGGAGCTACTTTTTTCCTTTAGGGTTGACAAAACCAATGTTTCTCTATGATCCATTCCTTCCTACTACCAAACAGGAAGATCCTGTTTACAGTCAAATCCAGTGGCTATAAAAGTAGAACTGGCTTTCGGTGGGTGGGATGGAGGGCAATTAGTAAGAAAAAAGGCTAGCAACAGATAGTTGTAATTTGACTCACCTGCTTTTATAGTGTCTAAATCACACCCCCAGGTAAGCTCTCTTTCCCCCTACTGGTTTAGCAAAGTCAGCTGATACAGTACCCTTCCCTGCACAGAACACACACTGACTTTCTTTCTTTTCTTTCTTTTTTTAACCCTAAATAAGACCCCTTCTACTTCTAATAAATAATTAATAATAAATAAGTAATTCAGACTACAACTGCATTGAGAAGGGAGAGTAGAGAACACAAGCACTACACCCATGTTTGATCATTGGGACCCTGCTTCAGGACTTAAGGCTGCAGGGTGGATGCTACAACAAGAGAGTGTAGGGTAGATGTCCTCAGATCTGGTATCAGCAGCTGAAATTATAAACTTGTCACCCGAAAGAGTACCTACTTCAGGAACTGTGCTTGGTTAAAAAAAAAAACTGCAGATGAAAGACAACATTTTTTATTCAGGGTACTGCCTGCAAATGGTGAAACGAAGCTACCTGAAACAGGAAGGATATTCTAACTGCTCAAAATCGGTCCAGTTGTGATAGGTAGTGGTATGGGATACAATACAATAAGTGGTTTCAGAAGGAAACATTACAGTAACTAAGCAAAACTCCACCCTGCTTCACTCTGAGACCGGGACTACAGAAGGGTCTACACAAGGTGTGCACACCAAAGCAAACCAACAAACTACCATAAACAATGGCATGGTCATATGCACAGCACTCAGCATGGTAGTCAAGTAAAAGACAGCTCCTGCCAGCCTGTTGTATTTTTTATTACTATTTAGCTTAATCTTTAAAAATCTCACCAGAAAAATGATGGCGAATACCACTTTCGGCATATACAATTATCCAATCGCTAAATCTTGGTGTGTTAGTGTCATTTAAACCATCAAAGTCTGTCATATCATCATGCTTGCATCAACTGTTAAGATGTCACCACCAACTGCCAGGGCTGCTCCAGAGGGCAAGATCAACTTAATAACCTTCAGGGGCCTTCCAACGAATATCGAAATAAAACGGACATGCAGTACATAAAAGAGGTACTCGCATCATTACAGCTGGATATTACTGAAACAAAAGCTGCTGTAGGGTTATTAAGACTGGATGCAAACACTAATGTGCAAAAACAGAGCTATATGAAAATAAGTTAGCTGGATTAACAGACGCTGTCAGTTTCTTAGACGATAAAGTGGAGCAACAACATGAACAAATACAATGCTTGCATAAAAAAGTTGATGATCTAGAAAATAGGGGAAGGAGAAATAATTTGCAGATTGTGGGTTTACCAGAGGGGCTGAGGGAGATGATTTCATTTCTTTTTTGCAACATCTTATACCTGATCTATTGTGCACACAATGGCCCTGGTCCCTCGAAATAGAAAGGGCACGAAGATCACTCGGACCCAAACCTGCCCCTGGTAACAGACCAAGGTCCATAACTGCTAACTTTCTAAGGTACTCCATAAAAGAGGAAATTCTGAGGAGAGCTAGGGAGCACAATCAATTATGCTGGAAAGGGGAGAGAATTTACTTTTTCCAAGACTTTTCTTTGGAAATCGTAAAAAAAAAGAAAACTGTTTTTTTAAGGGAAAAAACAGCTTCAGAAACTGGGTTTATCCTACTATTTTAAATACCCAGCTATTTTAGTTGTGATTCCTGGTAACAAACCCTGTCAGTGTGAATCTGTGGAACAGCTGTGGGAATTGCTAAATAGTTATGATGACATTTCAGATTATCATACTGCCAAGTGTTATTCAAAACCATCTGACAGCACATCGAATGTGCGTGCGGCACATCAAGACTCAGTCAGTTCTCCCCCACGAGCATCATACTCAAATGCTTCCACCCAGACAAGGCCTGAAAATATCTCAATGCAGGAAAACTCTATCCGTGACTGCACGCCAATTGCCTGTGCCTCGGCAATCAAAAAGCCAGGGTTCACATCTAAGATCGCTTTCATATTCTTCAATTACAAGGTGCAGTAAGCCCTCTGTCAGAACTTCCTACAATCACAGGTTCACATAACCTAGTTATGTGCTGAATAAGAAATGCCAGTGAAATAGAAGTTGAGACTCCCTGAGATCAGGGGGAAATACCTTCACAAGGCAGATCCCGAAAAATCCTGTCAGATCTCCAACCAGCCTCCATCAGGACTTAAAAGTGGATCCAGTCTGCTCGGTAGAAATGTGCCCAGCATGAGTCTTCTTTCCTCATAACCACATCACAACACTCACAGGAAGTGAGCTTGATTTCTTGCTTATCTTTTAAAGTGGCACCACTTTTTCTTTACAGCCACTCTAAGTGGCATGATGAAAGCCCAGCATCTTTAAGATGAGACGATTGGATTATTAGAAGACTTTCAGGTTTACACCTTTTGTTCTATCTCTTCAAAATCTTCTGAACAATATGCCTTAGTAGTTTTTATATCATTAGTAGGATATTAAACAATCAGTTCATCTAGTGACATGCATAGGGATGTTTGTGTTGTCATGCTAATTTCTACTTCTTTTCTGTTGATTTTAATTTAGAAATGACATATACATAATTTGTTTGTTTTAATAGCCATTGTTGTTTCATTTTTTATGGATACTCATTGCCCCACAGGTTTTAATCAATCCATTCAAGCTAAGGTGGCTAAGTGCAATTCCTAATACCATGCTGCCATCTAGTGGAAACATTTATCATCACACTGTAAATTATATTTTTCTTTCTAGTTCTCCTTCGGTCAACAATCCTTAGTTAGTTACAACATCATATTCAGATTATTGCTTAACTAGTTTTATTGTGCAATGGGGACTGTGTCATGTTTTCAAGCTTCTTCTTAAACTCAATTTTTTCAATTTTGAATAGTGGTATGTGGAAATTGCTCTTAATTGTGCTTACCCCGGGTATACTAATTAACACCATTTTAAATAATATTTTTATTTACATAGCGCCTTTCCAGTTTCAAAGTGCTGTACATACAAAACACTTCACAATAATTTAAAATCTAACACAAATTCAGCTTCAATTTAAAAACATCCCCAATCATAAATATCAGTCATGAAAAGCCTGTTGGAAAATATGTGTTTCCAGGCTGGTTTTAAAGCTTTCCATGGTCCTGCACGCTCTAATCCAATGAGGTAGAGAGTTCCATAGGGATGGTGCCACAAACATAAATGCCTGGGCACCAGATGTTTTTAAATGCACCCTGGGAACCTCTAATAACCCCTCGTCAGATGAGCGGAGAGGATGGACGGGGCTGTAGTGAACCAGGAGCTCTTGCAGGTAACTTGGTCCCTGTCCATGCAGGACTTTATAGGTCAGAAGACTGATCTTAAAGGTGATCCACCACTGTATAAGCAGCCAGTACAGAACACACAGCACAGGAGTAATATGACTAGAGCGCAACGACCCAGTCAACAACCAAGCTGTTGCATTCTGCACCAGCTGTAAGTGGTGGATATCAACTCCTGTAAGCCCCAGGTAAAGGGAGCTACAGTAATCAGGTATAAGTCACTAGGCATGGATCAACATGAGCAAGTCATTGGACGGGCATGAGGATAAGTGGGCATCAATGAACAACACCCTAGAGAGCCATGAGTGGTTTCCTAAGCAACCCAGTAAACCGCAGTGAAGCTCGAGAGGTTTACTGCTGGTTGTCAGAAACCACCGAAGGTTCATAGCGTTGGTGTTCATCGATGCCCACATACATTGTCTTTATGTAGTGTATGGGCATCGTGTGCATCTGAAAAGACCAGTTACACGCTTAATGTGCCGAGTGGTCACCACTCCTTATTCAGATGAGAACAGGATAAGCGCCACTCATTTCACGCTTCCTTTTATTATTATAGTAACAGCAGTGTACATTTTGTGTTATCGTATTAGTTTACATCAACAGAGTTAACAAAAAAAACTTATCTCTGTAATATTGAGAACAGCAAAAAAAATGGTTATCGGGGTCAAATGTCATGCGGCATCTAATCAGCTTTGCCGTAAAGTGGGTGAGAAGGGGTTGTGCTGCAAGTGGCAATTGCTGGGAAATATAGTCGGCAATTTTTTTCCTTCAAACTTATGGGGAAACCAGAGACATAACAAGAAAAAAGGACAGCTGGTTAGTAAATCAGTTTGTATGAACGAATGCTGATTGTATGGTCATGGGCTTAAAGGCTTGTAAAATGTTGCTGCTGCCATTTACGTGACTGTGCACTTTTGTGTTAATGCTCACTGCGAATATGACAGTTGCAGTGAATTTTGAATCATGCGGTCGCAGTTCTGGTGCTGGAATTTTACACGTGTGTTAATTCCTTTTTGTTATGCCATCAATGTGACGTAATATCGATGGGTTAACAACTTCATCACGTCACATCGATGGCATAACAACATGAGGAAAAGATAAAAAACACTAGATAACAACGTTCCACCATACATTATGAGGTGCTTAATTCTGGTGATGTTCCTAAGATGGTAAAAGGAGGGCTTGATGACTGTTGACACCTGCACATGCAGCGTTAGCCCATTGTCAAGAACCACCCCCAAATCATGCACTCATTCAGAGATGGGCAATTGTACACCATTGAGCCAATGGCCAGATGGTAAACCCACTGCCTTCCTCTCTATCTGGTGCCCCGGATCCACTACCAACACCTCAATCTTTCCAGAGTTCAATTTCAACCAGCTAGCCTTCATGCAGTCATGGATCTCCACCAGACAGCTGTTAAACAATGAGACCGCACTATCCTGGTCTGGCACAAAGGACAGATAGAGCTGGGTATCATCAGCATAGTAGTGAAACCTCAGCCCATGTCATCCTACAATCTCTCTGAGGGGCAGCAAATACACTGCAAACAACATGGGGGACAGTACCAAGCCCTGAGGGACCCCACACAGCAGAAAGAATGGTTCAGAGGAAAAAATACTGGACACCACACTCTGAGTCCTGGCGGCGAGGAAAGAGTGAAACTATCTGAGAACTGGACCAGCCAGGCCACAGATAAACCTCAGGCACTCAAGCAGCACCCCATGGTCCACAGTGTCAAACAATGAGGAAAGATCCAGAAGTACCAAGATGGAATGGCGTTTCTGGTCCCTCGCCATCAGGAGATCATTGAGCACCCGAACCAGAGCAGTCTGGGTACTATGTCTCTTCTGGAAGCCTGACTGGAGAGGATTGAAGATATCATGGATGGTAAGATGGTTCTCCAGTTTCAGTGCAACCACTTTCTCAATCACCTTCCTAACAAAGAGAAGGTTACAGATAGGTCTGTAGTTGGCACAGTTTGTTCGGGTCCAAATAAGCTTTCTTAAGAAGTGGTGTCACCACCGCCTCCTTCAGGGAGGTAGGGAATTCTCCTGAGTCTAAGGAGCACCAAACAATCTGTGCAAAGATCAGGCCAATTAAGGCAATACATCCCAATAATAGGCGTGTATGGCCCGGATCCAAACTACAGCATGTCGGCCACAAATACTGGACAATCCGCATGCTATCCTCCATCTCCAGCTGGTCAAAAGAACTCCAGGTTGACAGAGAGGGAGTGACCAAATACTGACCACCATCAACTCCAATAGAAGATGCTGAGTGGATCTCAGCCCTGATGTCAGCCACCTTATCCGCAAAAAATCAAGCAAACTTCTCACACTTAATTTGTGAAAAAGCTCCTCGAACCTGTAGACAGGATGGGTTGCACAACCTGTCTATGGTTCAAAAGAGCTGAGCTGGTTGGTTTTGAGCAGCAGCAATCTCGCCGGACAGGAATTCTGCCTTCTTATGTGTGATTGCTGATTAATAAAATTGATAATGTTCTATCAATCTAAGGTGGTTGGCCACAAGGGATGATTTCCACCTGCAGTGTTATAACCTTTGTCCGACTCATCTCAGCTCTCAAAGTTCCATCAAACCAGGGCAGTGGAGGGCAGAGAGAGAGTGGTCAAACATGGACTGGGGTGATGAACTCCAGGGCCTCAATGATGGCCTTATTATAGGCCAAAACTAGACTGTCTGGGTCCTTGCCTGCCCACGGAACTCTGAAAGGGTCTAACACTGCCTGAAGACCTTCAGGGGTTACTCCTCTCAATGGGCGGTATTTTACCATCTCCACAGAGGCAGGCCTATGGGGGGGTCTGGAAACTGAATCTCACCATGTAGTGATAGGACCATACAACTGGTTTCACCACCAAGTTGAAGGACTCAATTCCCAGAAGGAAGACCAGATCAAGAGAGTGACCTTGCTTATGGGTAGCAGAGGTAACTACCTGTGTGAACCCCAACGAATGCATAAGCTGGAGGAAGTCTTCTTGACCAAACTATGAGAGTTCATCATCGACCCAAGCATTGAAGTCACCCAGGACCATCAGCCTGAGTCACTCCAATGTCATGTCAATAATGAAGTCCGCGACTTCTTGCAGGAACATTTTCTCACTCCCGGGTAGATGGTAGAGGGAGAATAAAGCGCCAATCTGTGTGAGGATCGGGCCAATAAAGGCAATACATCCCAATAATAGGCGTGTATGGCCCGGATCCAAACTACAGCATGTCGGCCACAAATACTGGACAAATCACATGCTATCCCCCATCTCCGGCCGGTCCAAAGAACTCTAGGTTGACAGAGAGGGAGTGAAGGGAAAGTATGCCTCTTTGCAAGATGACACAAAGAGCTGCAACAGGGTTGATACGCAAGGTGGGGTGGAAAGGATAAAAAGGGACTTGGCAAGGTTGGAGGAATGGTCAAATGTATGGCAGCTTAGATTCAATGAAAAGAAGTGCAAAGTAATGCACCTGGGAAACAAAAACCAGGGGAAGAATACACAATTGGGGGGGTGAGATACTGACAACAACAAAAATGGAAAGGGACCTGGGCGTAGTCATATCAGATGACCTAAAGGTGTGCCAGAAATGTGAGAAGGCAGTAAGAAGGGCTGAGGGATACTGGGATGCATAGGAAGAGGCATCACCAGTAGAAAACAGGAAGTTGTTGGCTCTCTGTACAGACAGTTGGTAAGACCACATCTGGAGTACTATGTACAGTTCTGGAGACCACACCTCTGCAAGACACAGAGTGGAGGCTGTCCAGAGGAGGCAGCAAAATGATGCAGGGTCTGCATCAGAAGACATATGAAGAAAGACTGAAGGAACTAAAGATGTATAGCCTCAAGGAAAGGAGGGAGAGGGGGGACATGATAGAAACTTTCAAATACCTCAAGGGAATCAACAAAGTCCAAGAGGGTAGCATCTTTCAGAAAAAGAGATGTGCAAAAACAAGGGGGCACAATTTAAAGATAGAGGGGGGACTGCTCAGAGGTAATGTGAGGAAGTATTTCTTCACAGAGAGGGTTGTGGATACATGGAGCAGCCTTCCTGAGGAGGTCGTAGAGTCAAAAACAGTGGGGGAATTCAAAAATGCATGGGACAGACATAAGGCAATTCTAGTGGGGGCTAGGAGGAAGTAGGTTATTGGTTAACTAGGATCTGCAGCTTATCTGTTAGGTAGCGAAATGGGCAGACTAGGTGGGCCAAGCGGTCCTTAACTGCCGTCAAATTCTATGTTTCTATGATCCTGCAGCCCACACCTGCTACTGCGGTAAACTTAAATGATTTGGCCCCTCAACTGGTACAACAGTAAGGCCCAATTCTGATATAAAACAAATAGCCCCCACCCCTATGGTCCAATCTCGAATGGTGTATCACCAAAAAACTGGCCCAGACAGCTGCCTCCAAAATGGGGCCTGCATTGTTATCAAGCCGGGTCTCAGTGATGCATGCCAGGTCTGTTGTCCCAACAAGATCAGCAATAATTGCTGTCTTGTTCTTAATAGACCTGGCATTGCATAACACCACTCAAGACAGACGAGGTTCTGGGGCCGACCGAGTTGGCTGCCCAGACATGCTGGAGCTCTTAGGTATAGTAACTAGACGTGGAGGACCAAGTTCTAGTGACCATTTCACCCCAGGGTATCTCCTGGGCTGCACAACCCTGATACAGCTGCCCTACTCCCCCCCAAGATCCCAGCCCCTCGGCCCCTGCCCTCCCCCTCCTACTAACAATACCCAATGCCCTACAGCAGTTATAGACCACTGCAGGCAAGGGAGGAGGAGAAAAGGGCCAGAGGCACCAGAGTTCAGTGGACAAGTAGTGCCTGACCGGAAGAGCCACAGCCCAGCACATCCTCAAATAACACAAACCCGCACTTCCACTCCTCGTACAACTACCTTCACTCCCCGAATTTATAATCTAAAACGATCCCAAACACAAATAAACAACCCTAAAAATAAAATATGCAATCCAAAAGAAATACAACAAATAATGTAAATATGGAATCTAAAATGCTGAAGTCCACTCACTACTTCAGTCTTTTTATTGTCCAAAGTTTATCCTCCCACTACCTCTCACATAGTGGGAGAGTTCAGTTTATGAAACTGGAGTCCTCTCAACACACCAGTTTTAAAGTCTGAGTTAAATAATTCTCACGTTGTAAGGGGGAACTAAAAATAAAATACGACAACCGAACATAAAATCCTCAATCAAATCCAGGAGAAAGTCCAATTCAATCCAAAAATAATGGACAAGTCCAGGCTAATCACTTTCAATGCTCAAACACTCCTCAGTAATTTTCGATGACTCATACCATGGCATTTAATCATGGAATCATTTTCCAAAAAATTTACTAAACCTTAGATCAAACAGCAGTTCTAAAAATCTTCGATGGAATCTGAAACATTTGCAATACAGCAGCGGACTGGGGCATGTAAATTAGCTTGTAAGGGAGGAGCCTCCCCCCCAAATGTACCTAAATTTCACAGGCTGCATTTCCCCACTGCCTGCAACCTACAGCTACAATCACCCAGGGGACAAACCAACAGGAATGACCCATAAGGGATTTAGGCAAGGTCCAACCAAGACTCCGGCTCCCCTAATACCCAGAGAGTGACTCCCACTCAGTCACAGAAAGTAAAGCAGCCACCAGCCCAGGGCACATGGAGGAGGCCCCCCCCCCATATACTGCTCTGGCTCAGATCAGCATCCAATTCTCAGGCACAATGTTTCTTACTCACTGCACTTGGACAAAAGTTCCACTGTTCCTCCCACAAATTCAAGGCTGGCGTAAGCTGCAGCAACAAACACACCGGTCAATCAGATGAATAAAAAGGTCCCACAAAATGTCAGTAGTGGTCCACTGCACCTCCCAAATAGCAACAATTCTGGTCATCCAATAAACAAAACAAACTGGAGTCTAACCATGGGTTCCTGAATGAGTCCTCCCTCCGGATCATCACAGGTCTACCAAAACAACGAACCAGGCCAGAGAAATCAAAAAACTATGGACAATCACATAAGTGGCACGGTATAAACATACAAACTTAAGCCAAATAAAACAAAATGAGCAGAATGCAGGAATGGGTGTAAAATACACGAATGGGCATAATAAATAACAGGCAAACAGCTCACAAACACAGAGCTCTTGCTAGCCGGCTCAGCCTAGCTGCCATCTTCACCTTCACAGGGAGTCACCTGTCCACATGGTTTAAAGCTGAATGCCTCAAGCTTACTTCTTATATTTAAACTATCTGATTTTATTTCTAGAAAGGGTGCTAGGTATTAATACTTTGACTGTTGGCATAATTTGGAGGAGTCTGGTGTACTTTAACACTAGGGCTGCAAGTTCGGTTCAATCATTCAGCCTAAATGGTCGAACCCCCAATGGTTGCGCTAGTCCGCCACTCGCGAACATACGGGTGAAATATGCAACTTGGTTCACCCGGTTTGCCCCCCTGCAATACTTCATTTATGTATTGCAGTGCCTGGTCAGGTGGTGCCGATTCTAGATCCCTAATGAGATCACCTAACGACACTGACGACAGCCCAGTCAGCAGCAGTCAATCAATCCCACACGTCAGCCTTATTCCCACCTGGACCGTGTAAGCGTGTGGGTGACTGGCTGCAAGGCTGAGTCTGGCAAGAGTGACAGCTCCTGGCCAGTGAATAGACAGAGTCATGTGGGTGGCTGCTGGCTACAGAGTCAACTCGAGTTAACGCTCAGCACCAGTTTTATTTTCTGGCAGACGATGAGCAGCAGAAAGAGACGAGAGTGAACTTCTCCTTCTCCAATCTCTCCATCCTTGTCATGTGAGAACCTGGAAAACCTTGCTTTAAAAAAGTATTTTGCTGATTTTACAGTGCAGTGCAGTAGTTGATTTGTTGCTGTAACTAATTTTTTTCTGTACTGGACAAGACGAGGAGTGGGAGCATTTGACTGGGAGTGGTAGGGGGAAGGGAAAACACCAGTAGGAGCACGTAGTGGGTGGCAGTGCCCGCCCAGTCACACTGTAGTCACTCAGATCATTTGTGTCGGTTGCGTGTGTGAAGATTCAAGAATTCAACTGAAAAGAATAAAGAAATATTGATTTTTGAAGAGAGAGATAAAACCCCAGCATAACTAAATAAGTTAACACAGGCTCTAGCGGTAGCAGAGCAGACAGCAGTTTGTGTTGTGGGGGAGGGGTAACAGAGTCCACTCCAGACACTGAGACAGGCAGACTTATTGTTGTCAACTTGCCACAGCACAGATTTAATAATTTATTTTTTTTTTGCATTAGACAGGCAGCATCTTTTTTATTCTTTTATTTCTTTCTTGGAGCAGATAAACAGATTTTAATGTTTTTTTTTTCCTGGGAATCAGCACTCAAGGCAAAATGTTCAACTGAACCAACCTAGGCAGAGCCAAGGTTGTTTTTTTTTTTTTGTGTGGCCTGGCCCTGAATCTGATTTTCATTTTAACAACTTATTATTACCTGTCTGGGAAATAATCTCCCTGTGTTTTACTACTTAAAGTACCTGACTTGGGCAGCCAGTAGTGCTGTATTTACCTGTCTGGGAAATAATCTCCCTGTATTTTACTGCTTAAAGTACCTGACTTGACGCAGCCAGTAGTGCTGTATTTACCTATTAGGGAGAAAAAAAAATATCCCTGTGCCTTACTACTTAGAGTACTTGACTCAATGCAGCAAGTAGTGCTGTATTTACCTGTTAGGGAGAAAATATCCCTTTGTCTTCCTACTTAAAGTACTTGACTTGACATAGCCATGAATGGTAAAAAAAACAGCAGCACTTCTCAGGCAATCCAGGCAACAGTGACAACAGTACAGCTACTGAGTGGCTCCTGCTTGAAGCTTGGCACAAGTAGTAACCCTCTGCTGAACCACTACTAGAAACCAATGGCTGTGGCCGTGGGCCATAAATTAGCCTGGCATGCCATCCAGGTGCTGTCAGCCTGCATAAATTTTGGACAGTATATGTTTTTGAACTGTGGCAGGTTCATTTTAAGAAAACTGAGCCTTTCTACATTCTTTGTGGAAAAACATGTTCTTTTGTCATTCACTTTTGCTCCAGCAGCACTGAAAATTCTCTCAGAATATGTGCTTGTGGGTGGGCAACTGAGGTACTTAATTGGGATCTCAGTTAAAGAAGGCCACATCGATTTTTTCTGTTGCCAATACAGCAATGGTTTTGTCACCTGCGGTCAGATGTACAGTCTCCTCCATATAATCTTTCACCATTTTTGCAGCAGGGACTTCTGGTACCACACTAGCCAGCTGAACCTTTCCAGCTGTCTTTATCAGGCCAAAGTCTGACAGCATGTCCCACAGTGGTTTGTCTTCTTGTGGTGTAGCAGCAGTTCTGGTTGGTGTTTGATGACAAAAAACATCAGTAGTGGTGGCACCAGCAGCAGCACCAATGGCAGATTGTGCTCCCTCCGTCTCCACCAGATCTCATTCAGAATTTGAATGTTGCCACAAGGGCACTGAAGATGTACTACTTTTCTCAACTATACGTGCCGACACTTTCTCAATTAACAGTTTGCAATAGTATTCCAGATCTTTAAAGTCGTATGGTTTGAAGAATGTCTCAACTGTATCTTTAAACCGAGGATCGAGAAGTGTGGCCAAAATGTAATGTTCTGTTTTGTACATATTTACGATGTGCTCATCAGCCAGGAATGTGTTCAACATTTTGCCCGCAAGGGATGCAGCACTGATGCTATCAGTGTCAAGGATCTGTGACTCAAGAGGCTCCAGTCTCATTCTGATGAGTGAGATTAAGGGTAATATCTGGCTTATCCCAGCACCATCAGAGATCACCACCCATGTAGCTTCCACAAAGGGTTTAAGAATGCAATTAAGATTCTCCATCAGATGCCACTGATTGGGGCTGATATTCACATCTCCTTTCCTAGTGTCGTGTTGGACTGCATATTGATGGATGGCTTTCTGCTGCTCAAACATTCTCTGCATCATATAGTAGGTGGAATTCCACCCAGCTGGAACTTCCTGGATCTTCTGGTGGAGAAGGAGGCTGTTTTCTATTTGAATCTGCTGCAGCAACTTTCTGGCTTCAACAGAATGGCCAAAGTGGGTGCACACAGTGCAGATAGCTGCAATCAAGTTCAGAACATTTCGGTCCTCACTGATAAAGTCTTTCACCACCAAGTTAACAGTGTATGCAAAGCATGGTAGATGTGTAAAATTTCCAAGCCTTGCTGCTTTCACAATATTAGGAGCATTGTCAGGACACTATAAACTCAGGTTGCAAGGACTTCGGAGTTAGCCAGTCTGCAAACTTTTCTTCAAGGCCCTCCAGAAGATGTTTTGCTTTGTGAACTTTTTCAAAACTGTAAATACATAATGGTGCCTGTCTACGAAAAGAGGAAGACCCTTGCTTTTTGCTGCTACTGCTACTAGTGCCACTACATGATGATGAGGAGGAGGGAGGAAAGTTTACCCAATGGCCAGTCACAGCCATATAGTCAATTGTCTGGCCACTGGTCCACAATACCTGTTGTGACATGGACCTTTTTGCCCACTGAACCTTTAAGAGCCTCAGACACGCTGTTACAAACAGCGTCATGCAAGTCTGGGATGGCAACAGTTGAGAAATAAGTTCAGCTGGGGACTTGATATTTGTGCACAGCGATTTCCATTAGTGCTTTAAAGCCTGGGTTTGACACAAAGAAGAATGGTAGCAAGTCGATGGCTATCATCTCTCCAATTGCCTTTGTTAATCACCTTGCCTCAGGCCTGTTGGGCTTATATTTCTGTGACCGCTCAAAACAATCTTTCAGTGAAATTTGATGACTGCTACACTTGCTAACATCAGTAGATTTTCTTGTTAGCTTCCCAATACTTTTACCACTATGAGAGGTACCAGTCGTGGACATGGATGATGTATGACTCCTGGCAGGCCATGGTGATGGGCCAGAGGAGTAAGGAAACGTGAAATTGAAAATGTTGTGCTTTGACTGGAAGTCAGACTTTCATCATCCTCCAATTCTGTATCAATTACATCATCACCGTGACCTTGGTAAACATCCATATCATCATCATCCTCGGCAGAGTGCAACAGTGTAACAACTTGTGTATGCTCCTTTTGTGCTTTTAGACACTGATAAATGTGAGACTTGTTCATATGTCTTATCATTGTTGATGTTCCCATCCTGGTACCTACTTTGCTGTGACTTAATTTTGTTTTGCGTAATTTGCAAATCACATGACTGCAGGACAATTTATCTTGTGTAAAAAAAAAATCCCACACTACAAATTTCACCGATTTTGTTGCACTGCTGCTTATGGGGAGGATATGTTTGCCACTGCCCATGGCACCTCCACAGGCACTCTTGCTGCCAGTATCTCTTTGAGATCTTTCCATCTCCATGCCAATCAACGAATGGTGGTGCACAGCAACTCTTCCTGCCTCAACTCCTCTAGAATCCTGTCCATTTTCTATTCTCTGTTTCTCCAGTGCAGGTGTGGTTGTCTCATTATGCCCCATTAATTTTTTTCTTACCATCACCATCTTTCCTAGAATTCTTTTTTGCTCTTTTGCTGGCCCTGTAGTCCTCATCATCATCCTCTCACTCTACAGAACTGCTGCTACTTGACAGACTGACTGCTACTTTATCTACTACAAACTCAGGATCTGTTTCACCGATTTCTTCCTCAGTTTCATCTGTCTTCTCCTCCTCTTCATCATCCATCACTATGCTTACAAAGACTGGCTGCCACACTATGATGGCTCTTGTGCTCATCCTCTGAGTACCACGACGGGTTACTCCTGCAATGTCCTGAATTTTCTGTACTGTTGTCACTGTTGCCTGGATTGCCTGACAAGTGCAGCTATTTTTTTACCACTCATGGCTGCATCGAGGTAAGTGTTGTAAGCAGAAAAATACTGGGGCATTTTCTCCCTAGCAGCTAAATACAGCACTGCTAGCTGTGTCGAGTCAAGTACTTTAAGTAGCAACACACAGGGATATTTGTTCCCTAGCAGGTAAATATAGCACTGCTGGCTGCATTGAGTCAAGTACTTTAAGTAGCAACACACAGGGATATTTGTTCCCTAGCAGGTAAATATAGCACTGCTGGCTGCATTGAGTCAAGTACTTTAAGTAGTAACATGCAGAGATAGTTCTAGAACCTGGTTTTACTTAGTAGTACCTGTTTTTTTTTACTTAGTAGAGCATAGTTTTATTTGGTAGAACCTGGTAGAACTTTTTTGGGTTCTACTCAGAAAGTTCACGAGGTAGAACTTTTAGAGATTCGCGCAGCCCTATATAACACATGGGCCCATAATCTCAATAGAGATTCTATATGAATTATATATGGATAAAAGCCGTAGGCATTCTAATTGGTTTGATTTGGCTAATCGGACTCATATCTTAGATAGCTGCCATGGTGTTTATAAGAGACATGCAGCAACAATTCATAGCACATCATTTTGTTAAACTGCTTAATATCAGACTTATTGGACTTGTTATTTTTGGGTTGACCTGTGAAACGGCTCCTCCGTGAGACAGGCTCCATCCCTTACATTTATTTTGTGTGTATACAATTAGTTCGAGTGCTTGAGTGCTGACATCAGAAGGGTGAAGTTGCTGTACAGCTCCTTGGCAATGGAGGGTCATAAAACAGCAGTACGTGTTGTGCTGCATCTTAAATGAATTGCAGGCTCCTCACATGAGAGGTGTTTGCATTTGTGGCAGAATCTATTATTTTGCATTTTCTGGCTGTAGTTACCTTAGGGGACTTCTGTGACCTCCTGTAAACACTTCCAGGATACTAGGGGCTTTAAAACACTAGCCCCTTTGTGAGAGCTTTATTGGACTTGTTGTTTTTGGGTTAACCTGTAAGATGGCTTCTCCATGAGACAGGCTCCATCCCTTGTATTAATTTTATGTGTATACAATTAGTTCAAGTGCTTGAGTGCTGACATCAGAAGGGGGAAGTTGCTGTACAGCTTCTTGGCAACGGAGGGTCATAAAATGGCAGTACGAGTTGTGCTGCATTTTAAATAAATGAATTGCAGGCTTCTTACATGAGAGGTGTTTGCATTTGTGGCAGAATCTATTATTTTACATTTGCTGGCTGTAGTTACCTTAGGGGACTTCTGTGACCTCCTGTAAACACTTCCAGGGCACTAGGGGCTTTAAAACACTCGCCCGTTCATGAGCGGGGTGAGCACGAGTGGGGCACATGCCTCACACATGCTGAGACGCATGCAGAGACATGCATTGTGTGTCTTGCATGTCCTGCAGGAACTGCGGGACCCAAGGCAGTTCATAGAAGAAAAATTACAATATACGAAGGTTGGAGATACAAGTTAATGGTGTTCAGAGCACTGTCTGAGTTTTCTTCTGCACTAGATTAGTATCTCCCCATTAGACTCAAATAACTAGTAAAACAGTTGGATTTGTCCTTTAACCTGCTCCAACAACGTGATGGCTGAGGTTAATGTGTTGGATATTCTTCTATTAATGGTTCAGGAAAGGTCTACTACAAAATGCTCTATATGTGAAATGTTTGCACCTGAGCAAAATTCACTGACTAAGGAAGTATGTAACAAATGCCCGATGTTAATGACACTCAATAATGAAAATACGTCATTAAAAAACAAATTAACTCATGTTCAAGAAATAGCTAAAATTCAAACTTTTGTTAACACTCTAGCTCCAGTTGAAACCCAAGCTATAGAGCAAAACATCACTGGTTTCGAAACAGAACAAGATGGGTTGGAGAGTGCATATACTAACATACTAAAATGCCAGCAGAATAGGCCTAACGGTCTTTCGCGTCTGCTCGTTTGGTCGGCCCCCACCCTGGGAGCTGACCTTGCCCTCCCTCACCTTCTCTGGCTTCTCCCTTCCTTGTTCTGGATATTCTCGCTGCATTAGATTTTGCTTCCAGAATCCTTCCCCTGTACCTGTCCCACCCCCTCTTGAACCCCTCCACTGTCCCTGCCTCCACCAGCTCCCTAGGCAGCACATTCCATGGCTCCACCACCCTCTCAGTGAAGTAGCACCTCCTCCTTTCTCCCCTGAATCTTTCCCCCTCCAGCTTCCACCCATACCCTCTAGTGGCCCCCTCCTCCTTCCTTCGAAGCACCCTGACTGTTCCTCCCCTATTTACCCCCTTCATGTACCTGAAGACCTCTATCATGTCCCCCTGGTCCCTTCTCTCTTCCAATGTGTACATATTTAGCTCTTCGAACCTCTCTTCATAGGTCCTGTCCCCCAAGGCCCAAATAATTTTGGTTGCCCTCCTCTGGACCCTCTCCAGGAGTTTAATGTCCCTCTTTAAGTGTGGCCTCCTAAACTGCACACAGTACTCGAGGTGTGTCCTCACCAAGCAGTTATACAGAGGGAGTATCACTTCCCTCTTTCTGGAGGTGATCCCCCTAGCGATGCATCCCAGCATCCAGTTGACCTTGGCTGCTTCCCTCCTACAAGTCTCCGAGTTGTTCATCTTGACATCCACCACCACCCTAGGTCCCTCTCAGCTATCGAGACTTGTAGCATTCCCCCCCGGGTGTACACTTGGCCTGGGTTTCTGGCCCCCAGGTGCAGTACCTTGCATTTCCCTGCATTGAACCTCAGCTTCCACTTTCTAGACCATCTTTCCAGAGCCTCCAGGTCCCCCTGTTGGCCCTCCCTCCACTCCTCCTCATCCACCACTGCCCCCAGTTTTGAGTCATCCACAAAGAAACTCATCTCACTCCTGATACCTATCCTTATGTCAGAGACGTAGGTGTATGAAACCACTCAGTTAGCTAAAACAGTTAGCAGAAAGTGAGTAAGGAGAAATAGGGATGATAGTTCAGAGAATATGGATTTAGAAAATTGTTATAAAAGGGAAGAGAGGATGCTTCAACCTGGAAGAAAGTGACATATAGGAGAAAGCAAACTGTACAGCATAAACAAGGAATTGAGATACCCATACAAAATAGATTTACGGGGTTGTTAAATCAGGGAAATGAGGTGGGATATCAAACAACGGAATGTTTGGTGATTGGTGATTCTATCATCAAACTGACTGATAGATACATAAGACAAAAAAATAAGGATACAATGACATTCTCTTCCCTACCTGGTGCATGCATAACTGATGTTAAAAAAGTCCTAGAGAATGTAAAGTTACCACATGGTTCCGCTGTTATTTTGCATACAGGTACAAATAATGTTGGTAATATGCATGAAAAAGATAAGAAACAGTTTGAGGCAAAAATGGCATTATGTAGCAATCTCAGGTATCATCCCTGTCCCAAGAGCCCATGCTCAAAATAATGTAAATATAAAAAGGATTAACACCAGACTCTATAATTGGTGTAACAGAGATGGACTCACCTTTATAGATAATTGGACAGATTTTCTGGGAAAATGTGAACTATTCACAAAAAAAATGGATTGTATTTGAACAATACTGGGGCAAGAGTGCTGGCAAAGAATCTGGAAACCACTCTGAGTATGTTATGCCTGAATTGACTAAGGGGAAAAACCTGTAGAGAGGCCCCCCCCGGAACAAAAAAAAAATCAAGATAAAAAAGTGCTGTAAAGAATCAGTTAGAAATTCTGTCATTCAGTGCCAGGAGTATGGGTAATAAAGCTGATGAACTAAAAGCATTCGTAAGGGAGAAACCTTATGGCATAATTTCTATAACTGAAACTTGGTGGACTAACAATAGTGAAACATGGGATAAACACCTGGAGGGTTACACTTTGTATGCAAAAAATCAAATTGGAAAAAAGGAGGTGGTGTTGCTTTGTTTATTAAAAATACAATTAACTGTGGACATATCGAGTAAAATAAGATCGGTAGACTCTGACATAGAAACTTTGTGGATAAGAATAAATGTGGGTAAATCTCACTCTCTCATCTTGGGTAATGTTTATCACAGTCCATTGTCAAAGCCTAGGATTTCTGACAGCTTAATTGCTGAATTTGGAAAGGTGGGGGAAACTGATGAGTTTTGTGTTATGGGAGATTTAAATTTTCCCAGTATTGATTGGGAAAAGATGACTAGCATTGGCACAAGTGCAAACCTTTTTGTTAATGGTTGCAATAATTTGAATTTAGTGCAGTACTCAAAATCCCCCACTAGAGGAAACAACATTCTGGATATAGTTTTAGGAACTGAGAACTTACTATTTTTTTATTTGTTTAACCAGGAATAGCACACTAAGCTGAATGCTTTTTTACAGGAGCAACCTAACTAATACAATATTGTGTTACTGGCCCACCTGTTGGAACTAATGACCATGAGTCAGTTATACTTGTAATTAATTATAAGTATGAGACACATCCGGGTAAAACTAAAACCTTTTTATATCATAAGGCTAATAAAAAGGAAATAATAAATGAACTAGAAAAATTGGACTGGGTTACAATACTTGAAAACAAGTTAGTACAACAAGTGTTGGACATCATAACAGGGATTATACTGGGTTTGAGCGAGATTCATATTCCCCAGATATGTAAACATAGAAACATTCATATAAATCCACTATGGTTGAATAGGCATGTAAGGAGACTAATCAAGAAGAAAAAAAAGTGTTATAAAAAGTTCTTAAAAAATAAGAACTTAAGGACACTTTCTGAACTAAGACTTGCTCAACAAAACTGTAAAAAAGGTATTAGGATGTCAAAAAGAAATGCAGAGGAGCAGTTAACAAAGAATGCCACTAGAACAATTATAAAGCTTTTTATGCCTACAGTATATTAAATCACTGAAGAAACCTTGAAATCCTGTGGGACCCCTTGTTGTGGAAGAAAAGACTATTATGTTAGATACAGACATAGCTGCTGTTTTTAATGACTATGTTTGCCAAATTTACAGTAGTAAATCCTATAGTATCCAGGAAGTTAAATTCTCTACTGATAACCCTATAGAGTTTTATATATCTGAAATAAGTAAGTGTATCCAAAAACTAAAATCTAATTCACCCCCAGGACCAGATAGAATTTCATCAAATACAGGTATGTTGAAAATTATGATGGAACCTGCTTTATCTTCCTATAGACACTTATATGTATGTAAATACCATGTTATCTGTACAATATCTGTATAATTCTATGTACATGTGAACTTCTTTTTATTCCTCTCTGTAAAGAGTATTATCTGTATTGCCTTCTAAATACCTTTGTTGACCTGTATATACAATTTGTTCATGCTCCACCCAGGTCCATCTTGCAAATGAGCTTCTGCTCAATGATGAACGCCTGGTTAAATAAAGACTTGATTGATTGATTGATTGATTGATTATATTGCCATTAAATATCCTTTTTGAGTTATTAGTAAGGACAGGAGAGATACCTGGGGACTCGAAATTAGTTCATGTGGTGCCAATTTATAAGAAGGGGGACAGGGTGAATGTTACAAACTACAGACCTATTAGTCTGACCTGAACAGTATGTAAAATTATGGAGGGGTTAATTAGGGATACACTGCTCACTTCACTTGATTTGTTAGAGTCAGGATCAACATGGATTTAAAAAAGGTAGAAGCTGCACAACAAACTTGTTATGTTTCTATGAAATTGTGAGTAAGTCATTAGATAATGGGGTTCAATGTGAGTAAGTCATTAGATAACGGAGTTCAGTGTGATGTGATCTTTTTGGACTTTAGTAGAGCTTTTGATTTAACCCCTCATGGGGCCATTATAGATAAACTCAAATTATTAAGAGCCAATCAATATCTGATAAACTGGATTGAACAGTGGTTGGCAGATAGAGAACAGAAGGTCCTTATTGGTGGTCAATTATCAGATATTGGTGAAGTGACAAGTGGGGTCCCGCAGGGTTCCATGTTGGGACCTTCACTATTTCAAATATTTATATCTGATCTAATTAGTGATTTAAATGATTGGGCCACTAAATATGTAGATGACACAAAGATATGCAGGCCTTGTAGATCTCTGGAGGATATAATGCACATTCAAAATGATTTGGATAGTGACACTAAATGGGCTGATAGATGAGGTATGTCCTTTAATATGGATAAATGTAAGATAATGCACCTGGGAAGGCACAATACTAAGGTGACCTATACATTGTGACCTGGATATTCAACCCACTGATGCACCCCGGAGCAATATTCTAAAGGGGATGTTGTGCTGCACAAATCCAGATGCACCGGGGCACACCAGTAATTTAGTTGGCGCAAGTGCAGGGTGCATGCCTATACATATTTGGCACATCCTGATAGTCAGACCGGGACGTGCGGCACATATGCAGGCACACACCCACCTTGTGCCACACAGTGGGGTGCAAAGATGTGCCTGAAAATAGAAGGAACAAGTTGGGGGACACCCACAGGCTGGCCACTGTATTGTTGGGTGCAACATGGCAGCCACCTGCTGTGGGTGGCCACCCAACCTCCTGAGACACAGGTGGGTGTCACCTTCCCCTACACCCAATCATGGGCTTTGTCAATGTAAAATATCCCTGGTGGTCCAATGAACCCTACCTCCTCACCTGATTGTGGGCATAATTAAATAAAGTAATTCCCTGGTGTTCCAGTGGACCTGCTCCCCAGCCCAGTCGTGGACATAATAACACCAATTCTATCCCTGGTGGGCCAGTGGACCCTACCCCTTTGCTTGATTGTGGGTGTAAATAAATAAAGTCATTCCCTGGTGGTCCAGTGGACCCTCTGCCAAGCCTGATCATGGGCTTCATAAAGGAAAACTCCCTGGTGGTCCAGCAGTTCTCCCTTTCCACCCACCCACTCTGAACCACCACCCCGCTCCCCCCAGTCAGTGGTGGGCAGTGGCTCCTCACCCGCAAGCCACCCTGCCACCCACCAACTGACAGTGTACAGTACGGCTGCGCCCATTTTCCACAGCATGGGCCATGGGCATGCAGACATACTGTACTACACAGTCCTGATATGTTTCATCCACATACTGAACTGTGTAGTACAGTACGGTTCTGCACGCCCATTGGCCCATGCTGTGGACTAATGGGCATACAGCCTTTACTGTATGCTGTCAGTCGGCAGGCGACCAGGCAGCTTCCAGGTGGGGAGCTGCCACCTGCCACTGATGGGGGGGAGGGAGCAGGGTGGTGGGTCTGAGTGGACGGGTGGGGAGGGGGAAACCACTCGACCACAAGGTATGTTTCCCTTATGAAGGCCACAATCTGGCTTGGCAGTGGGTCCACTGGACCATCAGGGAGTTTTTCTTTTACAAAGCCCATAATCGGGCTGGATTTGGTCCACTGGACCACTAGGGATACATTTCTTTTTACAAAGCCCATAATTGAGCTGGGGATGGGGTCCACTGGACCACCAGGGAATCATTTATATTACTGAAGCCTGTGATCAGGCTAGGGAGCAGGTACACTGGACCACCAGGGATAGATCTAATCTTACTGAAGTCTGCAATCGGGTGTTGGGGAGCATTGCCCACTGAGAGGCAGGAGGCGTTGGTCCCCATCAGCTGCAGCCTGGCAGGGTGCCAGGTACAAGTCGGCCGGGGATCATTGCACCTACATGCATATGGTGCAAATGGCCCCATTTGCACCTTGCATTCATTATGGCCTCATTTGCATGCTCACTTCTGAATATTGCTTTGATGCGCTTAGTGCAAGAGCACTTGTGCATCCCCCTGCTCCCCTATTTATTTATCAAGTCTAGGATTACAAATACATTTGAACCTTGGCTCTTTTACAAAGGTTCCACGTCAGAGAAATACAAATTATGGGGAACATCAAGACAGACATTACAACAAAGTGGACATTGCAAACAGAGTACAGATTAATACAATTCAAGGGTAGCATTGTAACAAGGCAGCCAGCGGCATTTGTCAGAGAAAATAGACAACAGATAAGAAGTGCCAGAGTCATAGGGAAAGGGAAGAGTGGAGGGGGGAGAAGGAATGTAGGAAGGGTGGGGAGAGGGTGAAAAGTGCAGCATTGGGTATACCAAGATGTGAAGGTAGAATCCAGTGAGGAGTGGAGGGGGGACCACTAGAGCAGGAAGGTAAGTGGAGAAACAAGGTTAAGTTGGGCAGTCACAGGAGCTGTTGGTAGTGAGAGTGCTACTGCATCATTTGCAATGCTTGTGCCCTCAGTGCCATATTCAATGGTGCTGAGCCAGGGCACAGCACCATTGAATATTGCCTGGTCCTCACCCTGATGCAGCCCAGTTGTGCTGCACCCAGGCTTGTGCCCCAGCTGGGTGCAGTTTGAATATCCGGCCCCATGTGGTCATGTCTTGCGGTGCTGCTCTGCTGAGAAGGACCTGGGATATCACATATCCAATACCTTAGAAACCAATGAACACACACAAGATGCAATTAAAAGATGTAATAAAACTATCTGGTCTATTAAAAGAAATATAGCAAGTAGGGGTAGTAACATAATGATGCCCTTGTATTGAGCATTTGTACGTCCACAATT
This sequence comes from Neoceratodus forsteri, assembly GCA_016271365.2. Taxonomy (NCBI): domain Eukaryota; kingdom Metazoa; phylum Chordata; order Ceratodontiformes; family Ceratodontidae; genus Neoceratodus; species Neoceratodus forsteri. The sequence goes on along the minus strand of CM028129.1, from coordinate 15,733,794 downwards.
GGAATATGCATCTCAGATCTAGTATTCATCAAAAAAACAAGAAAGACAAAAATTAGAACAGGTCCAAAGGAAATGTACCAAAGGTATTTCAGGTCTGACAGATTTTGATTATCAGGAGAGACTGATAAAGTTGAATTTAATGTCTATAATAAGAGCTGATCTTTTATTCATGTACAATATTATGCAGGATTATAGGCTATCTATTAAAAGACTTAGGGATTGCTTTTAAACAGGATGTTTGTAATACTAGGGACCATCCTTTACAATTACAAAATCAAAGATTTTGTTCAAAAAAAAAGAAAATTCTTTTATACAGTAAGAAAAGGTAAATCCCTGGAATGTATTACCTGAAAGTGTGATTATTAGTAAAGACAATTACGTTTAAGTCCAGGTTAGATCATTATTTTTTGGGTGACAAAACCTCACAATATTATTAGATACACATAAGGTGCATATATGGGCAGCTAGCCTACTCACTCCTAACTTTCCTCAATATGAACCTCAGACTTAGGACATTAATCTGCTGCATGGCATATGAGGCACTCTGATGGGGTGTGATCATGCAATATACTCATTCTTCAATTCTAGGCACAGTCAATTATAATATTTTTAAACCCTTATTCTTTCAGGTTGATTTATTAGGAGGAAACTTTGGGTCTATGTTTTTGTTTTATAGTTACTTTATACTGTGTCCCGGTAGGAGCTGAGCTGTGGGGAGGTTTCTACATCCACTGTACACTACAATTTAATATTATGTCAGTGAATTAGTCACAATGTCCTTTCCAGATATACTGGATAGGTCACCCATTGTACAATATTACATATATGAATATTAATATTTGAGCTGAGATTGTACGATATTTGTCAGACTTTAGACAGGTATGGTGGTCTGATTGTTTTGACTATATTAATGGTTGGAACTAAGTTTGCTTGTATATTACTTATTAGAGCTTCTACATTAATTCTTAACTTATTTACAGATTTGAATTAGTAGACACAGTTAAGCTAGGTCTTACTTTCTTTTCTTGTAGTTACATACTGTATATTTAATAGTGCATTATTCCTTAAGTATAAATAAGCACAGATACACGATTCTTAAGTTATAGTATTTACATATACACACGCATAGTTTTTTTTATAACATTATTGTTCTGTTTTTAGTTTATCTGTAATTTATAACTTTTATTTTAGCCTAACTCCAGTAATGTTCTCTTTGGATACAAGACATTTTAGTATTTTTTGGACCTGGAAAATATTGGCAGGTTATGTATTCCACATAAAATGTCTACTTTAAATCATCCTATTAAGCTTGTTTCTTGGGATATACAAGGTTGCAATAACTATATCAAAAGGTCTGAAGTTCTAGCTCCTTTAACAAATTTAAAAACTGATATTGCCTTTCTTCAGGAAACACATTTATCAGCAGAAGAAACTGCCAAACTCAAGAGATTGCGGGTTGGTTTAGTATATGGTAGCTCATTCAACTCAGAGTAATGGGGTTTGTATTTTATTTCGTAAAAATCTAAATGTTGTGGTACAGTCCACTATTCTAAACACAGAGGATAGATACATTATTGCAGATGTCAAAATGCAGGATAGATTATTAACTCTGATAAATGTCTATGCCCCTAATATCAATCAATATATGTTCTTTACTCATTTAGCTGAAAAACTTGTTAATGACACAAATAGAGAGGTAATAATCACAGAGGATATGAACAGGGTTATGGACATATTCACAGACAGTATGTATGCACATCCAATAAATCACTCTGCTACCTCTAAAGTTCTAAATGGATTTTGTAAAGAATTTAGAGCTGTAGTCTCTTGGAGAATCATGAGCCCTAAAGGGAGAGACTATACGTTTGCTTCTAATAGACATGGTTCACACAGCAGACTAGATTATATTTTCATTACCAGGACATTACTGCAGGGCTTTGCTATAAGCCATATTGGGACTATTGTCATATCTGATCATGCCCATATTTCTACTAGTCTTTTACTTGACTAACATTTACCATCTGAGGGGAACTGGAAATTTAACTGCAGCTTACTTAATTCACCTGATTTTCCAAATTGGCTACAGGAAGAAATTAAAATGTTTCTTTTTCCAAATTGGCTACAGGAAGAAATTAAAATGTTTCTTCAAATAAATGACAATGGGGAGGTGCCCATCTCTATGGTTTGGGATTCTTTCAAGGCCTTTATTAGAGGCTTCATACTTTCCTATTCATCCTATAAAAAGAAAATGAGTGAAGAAAACTTAATCAAGCTTGAAAAAGACTTAAAAAATAAAGAAAAGGCATGTATTTCCACTGGCTCTAAAAACCTTCCTTCATACAAAGAATTTCCATCAATCAATCAATCAAATCTTTATTTATCCAGGCGAACATCGTTGAGCAGAGCTCATTTGCAAGATGGACCTGGTAAGGTCAAGGTTCAATTTAAATAAAGATATAGTACGATTCAATGTACACACACACTGAGGAACACTATATACTGGATATATAATAGCTTCAAGGGTAATAGTACATAGATATAATACAAAATGAGCCACAAAGCTAGTAACACCTTTGACATACAGTATTTACATAGATTAGGGAATAGGCAGCTCATTTATTTGGCTGAAGAGAGAATATGTGGGGATTAAGGTTTAAAGTATGAGGTATCAGGGGATTTGAAAGAGGTTTTGGAAATGGATGATGTGCGGTCTGGGCAGATGATAAGGTGTTTCTACAGGGAGAGGTAAGTTGGGGGTATTACAAGGAGGGATGGGTGGCAGGAGAGATAGATGTATTTATGGCCTTATCAGGGGCTATAGGCAGGGGTGAAGAGAAGGAGAGTGGGGAGGGTGTAAGTGGGTAGTGAAGGAGGAAGGAGGCCGGTGCTGGGGTGAGGAGTATAACGGGGGCATAGAGCAGTAATGCATAGTAAAAGAATAAAGAGAAATAGAAGGAAAGAGAAATGTGGGGAATGTAAGGGTGACGAATCTTGGGAATGGCGGATAGCCTCATTGGATGGGACGGCTAGGAGGGGAGGGAGAGGAATAAGATTTTCTCTACTGTTGTCAGAAACAATTACATTTTCCTTTGATAAGCCTAGAGTACAGAGATTTGAAGGATGTAACGGATATGGGTTTGTTCACTTTCAATAACTTCTGCATAGCATTCCATAAGGAGGATACCAACAACTAATGGCAGATCTACCATAGCGAGAGTTGAATTTGGGCACTTTAAGCATGATGAAATTGTAACTTCTTAGGGCATATTCACTTGGTGAGGCTTGTATGAAGCAGTCTGAGACATATTTTCATAATTTCTGGGTTATGGCTTTGTAAATCCATAGTGTAGTGTTTCTGTCCATTCTTAAGTGTAGCGAGGTCCATCCAACTGTGGCATAGAGTGAACAATGGTGAGTGTTGAAAGGTAGTTCTGTAATAAATCTCAGGGCTCTATGGTAGAATGTATCCAGTTTATCCAGGTATGAGATGGGGCTACGTCCTTATAAGAAGTCAGCGTAGTTGATTACTGAAAGAAATGTGGCCTGGACCATCTTCTTTTTTGATTCACTTGTGAGCAAGTGCTTTATTCTGTAATAGAGTCCAAGTCTCTGTCGAAATATTTTTAGTAATTCTTCCAAATATTCCATGTAGTCAAGTCTGCTATCTAGCCAGACACCCAGGTATTTGAATTTTGTGACATATTCAAGGTTTTCACCAAGAACAGTGGATATATGAGGGAGATTGCTTGGAATGGAATATCCTCCCTGTGTTTGGGGAGAGAAAAACATTGCCTTCATTTTTTTTACATTTAGCAGAAGTTTTTTTTCCAGTAGTTGGTGTTGGAGTAGGTTGAATTCCACTTGTAGTTCTATGCATGCTGCCTCAGGAGAAGGGTGGCTGACATACAGTACCGTATCATCAGCAAACAGGTGTACAGTGGCTTTGGTGAGGTTATTGTCGATGCTATTGATATAGATGGCAAAGAGGTTTGGACCGAGGATAGATCCTTGGGGTACTCCTCTTTGCAGTGGTTTGAGTGGGGATAGATCTCCTTCGGCCTTCACCTGCTGGGTTTTTCCCATAAGGTAGTTGTTGAACCATCTAAGGGAGTTTGAATTGAGTCCTATGGATTTCAGGGAGGAAAGGAGCAATTTGTGGTCAGCCATATCGAAGGCCTTACTCAGGTCTAAAAACACAGAGCAGACACAATTTTTTTTATCCAGTTCGAGTTGCCAGTCATTGTTACTTTTGCAAGTGCTGTAATGGTACTATGTTTGGCTTTAAATACAGATTGTGCTGGATTTAAAAGGTTAGCCACTTCAAAGTATCCTCTTAGTTGGGTGCTCATGATTTTTTCCAGAAGTTTGGATAGCACAGGCAGAATAGAAATCGGTCTGTAGTTGTTGAGGTCTGAAGGGTCCCCTACTTTCAGTAGTGGAATGACTTGAGCAGTTTTCCAGATCAATGGGATAGTTCCTAGTTATAATGAAAGGTTAAATAAGTGTGTTATTGGTACTGCTAATACTTGTATGGCAATCTTTAAGAAGTAGGGGTCGAGGGAGTCTGCACCTGCACTTTTCTTGATGTCCAGTTGAGATATTAGTTCTTCCATTTGCTTCAGAGTGGCTGGTATGAAGGAGAAGGTAGAGTCAGTCACCAGTGCTTCAGTGTTCTGTATACCTAGTTGGGATTGCATTTGGTTAGTGGCAGAGGTGTCAAATGCTAGCCCTGCAGTTGTAAAGCGATTGTTAAAGGACTCCAAGACTTCCAGTCTATTATTAATGATTTCCATTCCAATGTGTATCTTGTCTGGGAGTGAGTTACTTGGGTCATGTCCAGCTATGTCTTTTGTAGTGTTCCTGAATTTGGTGGGGTTGTAGCAAGAGGAGTCTAGTTCAGCCCTATAGCAAGCAGCCTTAGCATCTCTTACTTTCCTGGTACAGATATGTCTGGCTTTTATGAACTGCTCCATATCTGATGTTGTCTTAGTTTTACATGCCTTTTTCCATAGCTTTTCTCTGTCTAGGAAGGCAGATTTAAGGTCTGATGTGAACCAACGACAGGTTTTGTTTTTGATACGCACTTTAGGTACTGGTGCATGTATGTTAAGGGCTCCTGTGATAATGCCATTTAGAACATCATATGCTATCTCCACTGTATTTGCTAAGTAAAATTCTTGCCATCGTGTGGAGTTCTTTATCCCTTCCAGATATGCATTCATGTTAAAATTTTGTTTTGATCTCCTCACTGTGAACTTAGTGGGGGATGTGGGTTTATAGGATGTTCTTATGCCAGCAATAAGGCAGTGGTCACTGATATCATTGAACAGGCCTCCAACGTGGGAGAATAGGTGAGGTTTACTCACCAGAATAACATCTAGAAGTGTGCTGTTGCTTGGTGTCTTTTTGTTGATTCTGGTAGGCTCATTGATGAGTTGTGTAAGCCCATATGTGTCACAGAATGATATTAATGGGGTAGCTGCCTTGGAGAGCCAGTTTAAATGTAAGTTTCCAATAACTATAGCTTCTTCAGTCCCCTATTTGATTAAGTCACCCAGATGGGATAGTAGGTTGAGACCAGCAGGAGGCCTGTAGCAGTCAATTAACTTCAATGATGCAGTATAGGAAAGAGCCACTTTAAGGGATAGGCATTCAAATTATTTTGCCATAGAAGATGAGGTGGGGCAGGTTGCAGTTAGGTTGTCCTTTACATATATAGCTACACCACCTCCCCCAGCTTGTCAGTCAGCTCTGAATAGTTGATAATTGGGTAGATTTATATCTTTGTTGGCTGTGGCAGGCCTGAGCCACGTCTCGGACACTACCAATATATCTGGTAAGGCTGGTTAACCCAAGCTTGGATCATCGTGATCTTTTTCAGTAGGCTGCACACATTAACATGGAGGAAGCTTAATCCTTTAATCTTGCTGGATCTGATGGTGCAGTAATAGCCTCTGGGGGCCCTGGATTGAGTTCCACATTTCCTGAGCATATTAATAATAACATCAATAATTTCATGATTGCAGCAAGAGATAGGTTATATATTCTTGTTTTTGCCCAATTTTTTTATTCTGATACAGCATTCTATGACATCCAGATGTGAAGCTTTGCCCTCCTGGAGGAGTGATGATTAATACTCAGGCAGATAGGAGCATAGAAGGTTTTACTGTGCAGAGATGGAGATGAGTGCCAGGCAATAGCAAGACCAACTGTGTCCCTCCATCGCAGCTAGTCCATGGGTAATGTTGCAGTAGTGGGAGGTTATATACACATACCCAGTCTCTTGAGACTGTTGAGGTATTGCGGTAGATCGAGGGCAACATCCTGTCTTCCTGTATATCATCCTGCGATTGATAGCATTTTCCGCAGTGATCAGGATATAGTAGTAGTGCAAGGAGGATCCAGAGGATTCCCCCCATTATAAGTGATATGAGGATGGTAATATATGATCTAAGTCTTAGGGCTGTGCTGCCTGGAGCACAATAATGAGTTTTTTTTTTTAACAAGTGTGTTTCGGAGTGACCACAATAAATGTCCACAGTAATTGACCTATCTAGATAACGCCAGGGAGAGTAGAACTTAAATTAGTGTGGAATTGTCCTTCGAGTGAGAAGAGGTAGAATAGCGCTGTAAGGAGATGCCTAGTATAGTTATTTCTCAATCAAATGCTTACGTGCTTACAATGGCCAGGTTTATACTCAACAGTATGCGCAGAGTAATAGAGCAGTATATGGATCTGCTGATTGGTTGCTAGCAAAGGGATGTAGTACAGGCCATAGGGCAGCAAATGCAAGGGGCGTGATTTTTAGTAGTGGAGGGAAAGTGTCTATATAAGAAATGGTAGGGGAAGGGTGGGTGGGCATAAAATTGTGGCTTCGCTGTACCTTTCCTGGGCAGCTAATCTTGGCTGGTGGGTCCGGCGCCAGCTGAGGATGCTGACTGCTCGCTGGTGGAGTCTGGCCCCGGCGCTCAGTTTTGGGGCACTTGTAAGCAGTCCTCATCTGAGGAAAAAAGGAGAGAGGCACCAGATTTTAAATGCTGTGCAACAGTCAAGCATCAGCAGTGCAGCAGGGGGCCTAAACTTGCAAATGAATAGCTTGGGAAGGGGCTTAGGTGCCGAAGCATCTGGTCCAGCACAACAACTCACAGGAAGGGCTGCAATAACTGAGATTGCTTCTATTGTTCAGTAAACAGTTTCCCCACACCCCACAATTACAGTGAAAACAGCTGTTTTCCTGACAATTTTAACATCAAGGTCCCAAAAGAACACTCAAGAAGGCAGAATAATGCAAGTGAAGTGGGGACCAATCAGAGGTGAAGCCATAAGGAGCGCTCACTTTCTGATTGGTTGCGGCTTTGCCGTACCTTTCCTGGGCAGATAATCTGGGCTGGTGGGTCCGAGTGTCGGCTGAGGATGCCAACTGCCCGCTGGTGGAGTCTGGCCCCTGCGATCAGTTTGGGGCGCTTGTAAGCGGTCCTCGTCTGAAGTTATTGATGCCAAATATGCAATTAATATAATATACAGTATAACCTCAAAGCAGAATATGCCTTATTTAGGCTCAAACAAGCCAATTGGGAAGCAGGAGAGGTACAAGGTAATCTGCTGGCTCATAAGCTTAAATAATTATCGGAAGCTAACAAGGTGGCATCAATTAAAAATAAAAGTGGTCTACAAGTACATAAAACTGAACGTATTTTAGATGCCTTTAGACAGTTTTATTCTAATCTATATAAATCTGAAGGTTCAATGAATCAGATTACTCTAGATAAATTTTTAAAACACACTAAACTCTCAGTTATTCCTGAGCACGACAAAAGTAGGTTGGATAAATCCATCACTATTGGGGAAATCCAAAAAGCAATCCAATCTCTTCCTTCTGCTAATGCCCCTGACCTGGACAGTGTTTTTAGTGAATTTTACAAAGCCACCACACAACTTGGTGCACCAATTTTACACAAAGTCTAGTGTAATGCTATAGAAATGGATGCTTTACCACCATCTATGAGAGAAGCGACTATTGTGTTACTCCCCAAGAAAGATAGGGACCCTACAATTTGTGGTAATTATAGACCAATATCTCTCATCAATGTAGATTGTAAATTTCTTGCAAAAAATGATGGTCAATAGACTGAATTCAGTTATCCAAAAACTTATACTGTACATCCTGATCAAGTTGGATTTGTTTGTGGGCATTGTAGTTCAGATCTCATCCATAAAATACTTGATATTATGTTCAAGTTCAAGTTTATTGTAGGAAAACTCCATTGAGCAAGCTCATTCACAAGGAGGTCCTTTAACACAGACAGGTAATTACAGATTGCATAATCAAAGAAACAGTACAAATTCAAGTACAGAATTATGGGCAAGCATTAACATGTTGAATAAAAATGACAATGACATAGAAAAATACAAGTGCAGAAAAAAGGTACATGAAGCTAGACTCAATCCATTCTCTCATACCCATCTTTCTCTCTATATGTTGGCAAAGCATTTAATAGGATAGAGTGGATTTATTTAATGAAAATATTGGAGAGATTAAACCTGGGTCCCTACTTTTGCAACTAGGTACTGATTCTTTATTCAGAGGTTTATGCAAAGGTCCCAATTAATGGCTTATTTTCCGATATATTTCAGATCTATAGAGGTATACGTCAAGGCTTTCCTCTCTCAACTCTTCTATTCCTATTAGCTATAAAACCTTTTCTTATCAAACTCCATCCTTGCACCTTACTATCTGGTATTAAAACAGGAAAAGAGCAAAAAACATCAGTTTATGCAGATGGTATTCTGCTCTCAGTAACTAATCCACAGTCTACTATCCCCCAGGCTTTATCTATTGTTCAGGAATTTTGCACCTTCTCAGGTTTCAAAATACATTTTGAAAAATCTGAGACTCTTCTACTAACAAAACATTTTAATAACTCTATCTTTAAGTCACACAACATTAAGATTGTGATTCAATGCCTAAAATTCTTGGGTGGTCTTATATGCCCTTCTACATCTCAAATTACCTCAGTCAACTTTAAATCCATCCTAGATACAGTATAATGTCATCAGACTTCGTCAGATGAAAAAAAACATATTTGTCCTTATGGGGGAAAATTCAGGCTTTTAACTTGATATTAGCAGTGGTAACATATTACTTTCTATAATACCTACCCATTAAGAGTCCTACAGCCAGATATTCAAAGCTTTGCGTGGTCCGCAAATAGTTTGCACAGTAGTAGCGTGGGATTAGGGTGGGTCTGCCATATTCAAAAGGCCAACTAGAGCGGGCAAACAGCAGTAGTGCTGGGCTAAGCATAATGATATACAAGGGGCATAGTGAACATGAATAAATTCACTATGAGATATTCAGCGACTAGCACTGCGCTAAGATGTTTAGTGCAACATAGCGCAATCCATAGAGCGGTACAATTTACTGCCCAGGAAAAGCTGGTCTTAACCCTGGGCAAACAGCTTTTTACATCATTGGTGCAATGCACAGTGCTTGCATGGGATTTGCATGGCTTGCACGGCCCTAATATAGGAGTACAACACTTAGAAAATGCCAGATATGGAGAATGCATGCTGCTCACTGATGGCACCACCATGATGCCAGCAGCTGCCACCAGTCCCAGCCAAGCACAGACAGTAAGGGGTGATCCAATCCACAGGGGACAGCATGGTAGTGTGGCATATAGCACACACCTGCAGACCATACATCTGTGGTGTGTAAGAGATGCCAGCACACACATGTAGTACTGTGGGCATGGTGGCCAGTGAAGGAAGGGTGTATGGGTGGCTAGACCTCACCACAGCCCAGGTGTTGTCACAAGGTTGGGACTCATCGCTCAGTGCACATTGGCCAGTAGTGGAATTATGCCACCATCTGTGTGGCTGTCAGATCCTACCTGCCCCCCCAGCCACTTACCACACAGCTGTACAGATGCCACAGCACACACAGCTGGCCATGTACATGACACTGTGTGCATCCCATGCCACAGGTGCAGCATCTTTGGATCACACAACAGCATGATAGTACTGTCCACTGTTAGTAATTACCTGCAAGCTGTGTCTGTCATTGTGTACAGTGTAGTGGTCATCACTGCCCAACATACCATAGGCAGTGCCGTGTCACTCACATTACCAGTCCCCTTGCTACTGTAGTGTCTGTTGTGCACTGTAGCGTGACCTACAGTGTGATGGTTGCATGCAGCACCACCATCACCACCTGTGCCTATGCTGTGTTGTCCCCTGGGGTACGATCTGCTATGCTATGATGTACTGTTTACATGAAGCCTGCAGCTACCATTATACATTGCCTGACTGAACTACAGGTGGAGCTACAGTTGGATCTTGCCAGCTCCGGTACTTCCAGACTGACCTACAGGTGGAGCTGTAGGACCCTGCAGTAACGCTGTGCAAATGGCATGCAAATCAGGACATGATGAGATGTTAATGTGGCTGTTTGCCAGAGACTATCTAAGTAGGCCCATTTGAATGTCACATTTGAATATGGCAAAGTTTAGCACCGGGCTAACATGTTTGCACTGGGCAAACCACTTAGCTCTGCGCTAAAGCCGTACTAACGTTTTAGCACAGTGCTAACAGTTTGGGGGATATTTTACTGTTTTGATCGCTGTTCTTTCACATCTGCTGCTGCCTGCATCTGTACTGGGTCCACGCATTTGCTGGCACACACATTGACCACATAGTTCCTCTTTACCTACCCTCACGTCACTGTGCACTGTGTTGTTGTCGTGAATTGCACTTCCTGGTTGCTATATTCAGTGCTGTCAAATTCCAGGGGTACAGTTGCCCTGCACTCCCAGCCCAGTTTGCACGTCCTCTTTCCCATGCTATATTAAGATGATGTTTGATCCAGGCTATTCCTTTTGAATATAGCTTGCTTTGTGCTCCAGGTTAAGCTTGCATGCCAGGCAGTGTTAACTTAACCCAAGGGCAAAACTTTGACTATACAGCCTCTAGAATATAGCTTAACAAAATCTACACGAAGATGAGAGCTTTTTTATGGGAAGACAAATCCCCAAAGGATTTCATTACAGAAACGTCAGCAACAAACAATTGGCATATGTTCTGCCTACCTAAGTTTAAACTGAGGCATGACACCTTTATTGTGGCACAATGTATTAAATCACTTTGGCTCAATAAAAATCAAGATATCCCAAGAGGGGTATCTGTAGAGAATGAGCTGCTGAAAGACAATCGCCCAAGAGTGCTTTTCTCTGATTCTTCTAAAATATGTGCATCCAGTCCTGTTTTAAACCAAGTATTCAGCTCATGGAAATTGGTATCCGCCATGCTGGACTGGTCCCCAAATGCACCCCTACACTGTCCGTTATGGGGACACCCTTACTTAAAATAGAAGGGAAATGCATAATATGGACAAGTTGGAAAAATGCAGCTATCTTATTCCTAGAAGACATATGGGATCAAACTAAAACAACATTAATGTCTTTCACACAGATTTCATCAAAATGTAAACTTTCCAGAACTGAATTTCACAAGTATTTGCAACTAAGAGAAGTCCTAAACTCGATATGGTCTCCATGCCCCCAACCTCATTTTCTAGACAAAATTTGTTCTACAAATAGTGGCCACAAAAAATATATTTTCTAATGCTAGATTCACTTCCTGACCCACATTTAACACTCCTAGATTGTTGGAAAGAGGAACTAGATGTGCAAATCCCATGCAAAGAATGGCAGAAGATGTGGAGAATGAATTTAAAGTCTTGTAGAGAGGCTAAGGGCAGACTTAATACAAAATAACACATCAGTGGTATTACACACTCAATAAAATGGCTAAACTTGGTTTAGTTACTGTAGATAAATGTTGGAGATGTGCAAAAGGAAAGGGTATGCTTTCACACATTGTATGGTTCTATCCCGACATTAGCCCATTTTGGAATAAGGTGTTAGCAGCATGTGGCAAAGTTCTTGGACATACATTTAAATGTTTGGCTAAATTGGCAATTCCTGGCATATGTTCTGAGTTTACTAATCAATCTGAATGTCAGCAATTATGGAGGATCGCAGCTTTCATTACAGAAAAAAATGCCATTCTCAGATATTGGAATAAACAATCAATCGCTATAATTAAAGAATGTTTAACAGATGTATCTACAAGAGCTAGCTATGAAAGAGTCACTTATGTAAATATAAACAGTTTAGACAAATACCTAGATATTTGGTAACCATATGTAAAATGCTCTTTGAATAACATTATTAACTAATTCTTTTCAATTGGTGACTTTCTATATGAATGTCTTTCTGACACTTATAAGGGAACACCATGTCTTATTGTAGAAATTATCTAGTTAGAGTGGTACTCTATATTACAAGTAGGTTTAGTTTGTTAAATAGCCTTTTAAATGTTTATTCTTTCTTCTTTAGTTATTAATACACAATTTTCAAACTATTACAATATATAATTATTCTTTATTTTGAGTTATGTAAGTTCTGTATTTTGAAACATTCAGTAACATATGAACTATATAAAAAAAAAACAATGGCATGGACCAAGACTTACAACAAACTGAAATATCTCCGGTCACATTTTCATTCACGATGGCAGACCTGTTTAAACAGGTGGCTAACCAGCATCTTAGATAAACTGGAACAAATGAGCAGTTCCCAGATAGGAAATTCATTATGCACAATTTATTGAAAGACAATATGGGGATTCAGGCACAAGAATTGTTTGCCTTTATATGAATAAAACGAGACATACCTAAGATGTTTGTTTTAGGAATAACGAAATATCAGAAAAGTTCTGGCAAAAATTTGCTATGGTTAAGAATTATCCTGATTGGCATAACCTTTTCCCCATCCCTCTAACAAAACCAACTATGAAAACTGTGACTTTACTATTTAGAAATGAAGGGGCAAATACTGAGGATGTTAAATACTGGTTGCACCAAAAATGTGATACCAATTTTAGATGATGATCTTGTATAGACGGGGGGGGGGGGTTGTGGGTTAAAGTAAAATCAAACCACATAGAAAATGGCATACAACATCTGCCCTGCAGCTTCTACATTGGGAGGGACAGAAGCATATGCTTCTACCAGGGCCAACCCAAGACCTGCCATAAGTGTGGGGGCCAGAACCCACCTTAGCTCTACTTGCAGCCTGCCCAGGTGTAATTTGTGCCACGAATATGGCCACATGAGTTTGGGTTGCTTCAACCCATTCAGGTGTAATCTATGTGAAGAACCTGGCCACAAGTATGTGTCGTGTCCCTGTGCAGCACATAACAGGATGGACAGGGCCATGCAGGACCAGGAGGTTTTTATCACAGTTCAACAAGTTATAGTTATGCAGACCCCAGTACCTCAGGTCAAGATAGGCTTCCAATGACTAGAGAGAGAGAGAGAGACAGAATCGGACACCCAAAACACCTTTGGCTGTTACCCCCCTCCATGAAGAGAAAGTAAACATAGATCCCCCCCAAATGCACCAGAGATAGTTGACTGACCATGCATCCCCAGAAGCTATGCCTCATCCAAAAGAAACCCCTTTTGAAGGGGTTCAGGCACAGAAACCTAGGAGGTTGAAGAGAAAAATGAAAACTAAACCCTCTGATGCCTCCATCTTGTACAGTGTCAGTGGCTCAGTAGGTAGCACACTTGCCTCTGAAGCCAGGAGATCAGAGGGCTGTGGGTTCAGTTCCCACATCTGGCACTTTGGTTAATATCCAAGTACTGACACTGTAGTACAGCATGAGAGGTGTGCTGCACTTCTGAGGTGCCGTCTTTCAGATGAGACATTAAACCAAGGTCCTATCTGCCTGGATTGGTGGTAGTTCAGGTGGATGTTAAAGATCCCATGGCACTTATTGAAAAGAGTAGGGGAATTTTTTATTGGAAAACAAAATAAGACAAAACACAATATCCATACATCATAATACATATAGAGATTGAACAGAAAAGAAAAATCATCATATCTTCTATACAGGTGAAAACAGATAATAAAAAGAAAGACACAAAAAAAGAGACTTAGTACCGAATCAAAAGCCCCCTCTCCACACCCCTTTAAAAAGAAACGGTTTGTGTTTTTACTGTATTTCTCTATTTTCAAGTAATCCCTTCAAACAAAATTAGAGGTAATGCTCTCCACCAAAATGCCACTAAAGGTGCAGATAAAGTTTTTTTTTCTGAACAATAAATACTAGAAATTTTACTTCTGATATGTTCCCTGAGGACAGTCAAGGCAACTCTTTTTTTGCTGTAACACAAACATACATCGGTTGTGCCAAATGCACCATTTGCATACTGCAAACAGAACCTGTAATGTTCCGGGGGAAAAAATCTTCTAACCAGGTCCAAAGTCCCCATAAACTAATTCAGAATATATTAAATCAGAGAACATAGGTAAGCCCCATGACTGACTCAGTTGAGACCATAGTGGGGCAATATACTGGCAATCAAAAAATAGGTGCGATATGGATTCCAGCTGACATAAACGTGTGTCCTGAACACAGTATCATTCTGATAATTTTTTATGCATCTGGTTTCCTTTAACATTTAATCTGTTGTGACAGCACAACCACTGGATATCCCACATCTTCTCTGGAATCCTGTTTTCCAATAATTGTTTAGTTAAACAATGGGAATCACAGGGTACCGTAAAATATTGTGACCCCAAGAACATGGTTTGCAGTATAGAGGAGTATAAACACTTTCTATGCTGTAATAAATCTACAGCATAAGACACTTTCCATATTTTAAGTTTTTTAAATATTTCAATAAGGTATCCAGATGTTCCGGGTGGAATTTTGGTAAAAGGTTTCCAAACAGGAGCTTGCCATTTATCAAAAAAATATTGGGAACAGGAAGCAAAGCTAAAGGCCCAACAATCCATCTGGTTGACTATACTCAGAAAAATATTAACGTTCACAAAAATGGAAAAATAAAATAGCACCGGGTTTACCATCTGAAGACTGCCCTGTTTAATAAGCTAGTAGGTAAATCTCTTCACTGGGTTCAGTCTACTACCCCAAAGCAACTGGAAAAACAAATTATAAAGTCATGCCTCAAGGGAACAAGGAAGAGGAAAAATATAACTAATCAGTAAACACAGAGGCAAAATACAAGTTTTAAGTAAAAAAATCCATTTTTTGTGGGTCATAGGGAAATGCTTCAATTGGACAATTTTGGATTCAGCTATGTCCATTGCAGAAATCCAAGTACACGCCGCCGCATCAAGTGGGCCAAAAATTACCCCCAAAATACAAATCTTCTGGGAATGAATATCAGTTCCTCCAATCATCGGTGAAACCGCCTGTGAAGGGAGATGGACAGCACACCCCATACTTTTTTGGGTATTTAATTCAGATCCAGAAATTCGGGAAAAGGAATGGATGGTCTCAATTGCCCTTTCCCCAGAAGCTGGATCTGCTACTAGAATGCAAATATCATCTGCATAGGCAGGGCACAGGGAAAGACCAGATCTGGTGTGATGGAGATATGTCTGATGGTCCTCTCCCCATTCAATTTCCGGACTAGAGGATCAATGGAAAAGACATACAACAGGGGACTTAAAGGACATCCCTGGTGTACCCCTCTCTTGATAGGGATATGGGGGCCTTGCAAACCGTTAACCAATGGCATTGTGCAGGCAGTCTGATACAAGATTTTGATCCAGCCAAGTAAAGCCACAGGAACCCCATATTTTTCCAACACCAAAAATAAATAACTATGTGGAACCCGAACAAATGCCTTGGTTTGGTCCAAACTAAGAACATAGCCATGAGTGGAATTCCCATAAAATACTTCCCTCAAATTTTTCAAATTGGAGAGCATGGAATGACCTGGAATTGCACATGTCTGTGTAGAGTAAATCACCCGGGCAGCCTTCTGAGAGAGTCTATTGGAGACTATTTTACACAAAATCTTCCAATCGGAATTTAATAAACTATTAGGATGCCAGTTGTCCAACTTATCTTTATCATTTTTCTATTTATATAAAAAAATCAAGTAGCTGTCAGAAAATGCAAGAGGCCTTGCAAAATAACATTATAGACCTTTGTTAAATATGGTATCAACAAGGATTTAGCTTTTTTATAAAATTCATTAGGAATACCATCAGGACTAGGGGTGACAGTAGTATTCAGATGACTAATAACTGAGTCCACTTTGGCACAGGTAACTGGCTGACTTGAAATCGTAATACACTCTGGTGACAGGAGAGGAACCTCTAAGGAACCCAAAAAGCCATCCCAGGCATTTGATTCATAAGCCTACCAATATAATGACCTAGTATGGAAGGAAACCTCCTCCAAAATACTCCGGTTATCAGTAATCCTGGCACCAGAATGGGAAACCAAAGAGGACATATATTTAGAAGCAACCTGTTGGTGGCTACTATCATAGGGATTGACTATTTTAGCAGATTCCTTTCTCCCATACTTTTGTTCGAGAAATAATGATGTTGTTCTCTCATACTGAGAGGCATGCATTTCAGTTTTAACCTGTCGGATTTGTGCCGAATAATCTAGGCCCCATTCAGTTTGCCAAAACAGCAGTCTTTGTAATTGGCGTCGGCACTTAAGATACTGAAAATAGCGTTCCGAAGATTTTTGTTTAGAAAGGCGTTTACAAAATTGTGTAATAACAGAATTAGTATTTTGCCACCAAAAGGTTGGGTTATCATATAATTCAAATACGGAAACCTTGTCTTGGAGTAGCCCATACAGGTCCTGCCACCCACCTTCCTCCCCTAAAACAGATATATTCGTCTTCCAGAAGGTATGTGTCACAGGTTTGTTTTGGGGGCAACCAGTGTACAACAGTAACAAACAATGATCTGAAAACTCACAGGGGAGAACCAAATACCTTACATTAGCCAACCAATGAGAAATAAAAAAATAATCAATCCTTGTGGAAAATCTACCCTGGTGAAAAGTGTGTTCCGACGGTAATACACCAAAAGAGGCCCCATCTCATAAGTCAGCAGTAACGTACAAAGTGTTAAGGAAATTGGAATCAGAATATAATTTTTGGGTAAGTTCAGTTTTATCAGATAATGACAGAATACAGTTAAAATCTCCTCCAAAAATCACTGATTTGGATGAATGGAGAAATGGCTGAATCTGTTTTAACATGTGAATCCTCTGAGTTTTGACTTGAGGGTTATAAATATTAATAAACCTCCATTCTTGTTGATGGAGAATAACATCTAAGATAAGTACCTGACCCTGAATCAAGTCAATCAATCTGGTAACATGAATATCCACCCCCTGTACCAGTATCCCTACTCCAGAACACACATCCTCAGCCAAGGACCAAAAGGACAGACCATCCCTCCAATCCCTAGAGGCCTGCCCAATCTCTTGGAAAGAATGGAGCCTAGTGTCCTGTAAAAAAATAATATGTAAAGGCAAAGACAAAACAAAGGAAAAAATAGCCTGTCTTCTTTTAACATTTTTGAGACTATTAGCATTTAAGCTCCCAAAAGAAACAATATCCCCCATATCAGATAGGGAGTAAATCAAGATTTTTTCCTACCTCGACCCTTGTCTGGGGATTTTAACTTAGAGTGTTTTTTCTTATTAAGCTGGACATCCCAGAAACTTGCTCAGAATCAGTCAATAACTCAACCTGTGAAGACACAACAGAGGAGGCATCTGAATCATCCTCAGTATCCACAGCCTGCTTTCGTTTAGATAAAATGGCAAACTGTTTTTTACCCATCACATTGGGGGGGAGATACAGAAGGCAGGGGCACTCCTTTCATCAAAGAGCTCCTCGTTACCCTCCTGTTCCTCACTGGGACCCAATCGGTATCTACAGGAGGTGGCATGTTGTCCTTAACACATGGTATAGCAGACGTGCTAGGGGGCTGGAGGCTGCTCCTCAGCCATTACTGAGGAAGAAGTAATGGCTGGAGGTAGTAAACTTGAGTCCCCAGACATTAATCCAGAACTAGATGTGAGAACTGTCAGAGGTTGCGGTTCCAACCCTGGATCCATCTGGGAAGAAGGAGGATCAGCGGGGGGGGGTACCACTGCAGAAGCAAAAGGACGAAACTGGGGCCTAGCCTGAGCAGATCTTTGGGCCTGAGTAACTGTCTCATTCTGTGAATCAGTAGGTCTTGCAGGATTATTATGGGAAGCCCATGGACAATCTTTAAAAGAATGGGAGGTTTTCTCACACAAATTACAATAAGCTGGGTGGGGGCAATTTAGACTTACATGACCAGAGCTGAGACATGGTGAACATTTAAGTTGGTCACAAGCACTACTGAGATGGGTCTGGACCCCACACCGAAAACAAGATTTTGGTTGCCCCGGGTAGAATACAAAACCCCGATCTCTGCCTAAGTAAAAACAAATTGGCAAGTGCTGAATAATCCCTTTAACAATAGGTAATTTAACCTGCAATTTCCACCTCCCCGTCCAAAAAAACTTGGAGTCAATGATTGGATCAGATTAACCTAAAACAGTACATTTGGAAGATAACCACTGTACAATATCCTCTATTGCCACCCCCTCATTTTTGAACAAAACTGTAACATTTTTAATAGTTGGTTTTGTAAGGGGAAGAGCAAAAAAAGGGGACCACAATGGGGTATGATGAACAGCCTGATAACGATGCCAAAAAGTATCTAACCCTGAAGCAGTTTTAAAGCTGACATCAAAATAATTATCACCAGATGTATGTATTAATGTATAAATCTCAGAGGGGGAAATTGCAAACTGGATTTTATCAATGTTTTTCCCACATAGAGACAATCCAGAAATATGTCCAACCCACCCCTATAACGAAGCCTGACAGCATTACACCACTTGATCTGCTCAGGATGGGAATGAAATAAACCAGCAAAAGTCTTAGGCCATTGAGGGCCAACTGAAGGACCAGGTGCTGAATTGGAATAGTCAGAGTTCCTATACCTGTCTGAAGCATTTGTAGATGAGGGCCTAGGGGCCTTACCAGACACATTTGCTGGAAGAGAGCATTCTCCAGTCCCCACTATGGCAATAGGAGATGTGGGAGGTAAAGACAAAGGAACAACCATAGTGGGCAATAAGGCGGTCTTAGGCACAGCTCCACCACTGGACAAGTCATTATGCTGCAATATCCCCTGTTCAGAACCCTGCGCCCCTTCAACCTGCCAGGAAGGGGTCTGAGAAAGACTAAAGCCCAAACGGACCTCAAGAGGGTCCATAATATCCAATAAATCACCTTTAGGAATGGGGCCGGGTCATGCAGGGGAGGTCCAGGAATCATCTAAAGGGGACTTCTCCCACCCTGCACCCTGAAGAGCTGCAGCAGTAGTAAGCCCTGATGCCGACAAGTGGGAGTCAAACCCACAACCAGGAGGACTATGAACAACAGGACCCATCATAGTAGGCTGGTGGAACCCCATAACTCCATTTGCCATCCCCTTGGGAAGTACAGTACCTTTTGGCAATACAGACAGCTCTCCCAAGAGAGTATTATCAGCTGGTGACTCAATACCTTCTCCAAAGTGCAAACCGCTCATCATCCCATCTCCCTCCATCTCTGAAGGCAAAGATCCTGGTCCTGTTGTCAGCATGGAGGTGCTAAGGGGAAACTCCTGGCACATGCAAGCGTGCAATCCACTGCCAGTCTCCCTTGCTCCCAACGACTGTGAAATGCCGTGAAGCGGTGTCGCACACACTTCTGTATTCCCACCGGGCTCCAGAATGCAGCACAGCATCTCGTCAGACCACGTCACGTCATGGCTGACATCACTCAATGAGAAGCCTGTATACATGCCTTCGGGGGGGGGAGACTTGTTCATCAGTCTGTGAGCCCGTACAAGAAGTAGCCAAAGCCTTTCCAGAATCCGAATCCTGTTGTATCCCATCTCTGGTATCATTCCCAGTATCCTCTAAGGTAAGGGAATGAACTTCATGAATTTTTGCCGTAGTATCTCATTGCAACAGAGCTTCTCCCAATATTCCACCAGGTGTAGTACCAATAGTCTCCCGTGAAATGGAGATAGGGAGGGAGACCAACTCCCCTATCCCCAGGACATCCTCCTGCTCAGAGTCGGAGCCCCAAGTGGCCATCACGACGGCCGGTCAGTCCCCCTACTGGCAACAATGCAGCATCAGAGTAGGAGAATTTCTCCGGTGTCCTGGCCAAATTTCCCTCATTCACTAAAATTACCACCAGCAGCTTAATCTGGTTCAAGGTCAGTTGGCATTCATCTGTATCCCCCTTCTCCCAGGTCATGCCTGAAAATAGGCAGAATTTGTCT
Organism: Neoceratodus forsteri; assembly: GCA_016271365.2. Taxonomy (NCBI): domain Eukaryota; kingdom Metazoa; phylum Chordata; order Ceratodontiformes; family Ceratodontidae; genus Neoceratodus; species Neoceratodus forsteri. The sequence continues at coordinate 15,713,559 of CM028129.1, read as the reverse complement.
AGTGCACTTACCCGGTAAACAAAAACTAAATAAAATAAAATAAAGAAAGAAATAGGTACAATGTTTTAGTCTAAAGAAAGCAGTGAGGGACACAGATGATGAAGATGGGGATTCTGACACTTCTTCACTAACATCGGGGGTAACAGAACACAATACTGACTCCCGATGGCACAACTCCCCCCAAAAAAAACAAAAAGTAAAGCAAAACATAAACTTGGTGGGTGATCTTTTGACCTCCCGCTTCTTGCCATATAAATGCATCAGCTTCTAAACCGTCTGATTCTTAATGTCAGTAGTATAAAATCCTTTAAGAAATGGGGGCCCACTCTACACATGTTGAAAGGACTATCACGTAACATCTTTTTTTACAGGATACTCATAAAAAGTGAATATGAATTGTTACAGCCCAAAGAACTATGGTCAGAGGGACCCTATTTTTGGTCATAAGGGCAGAGGTTTACTATGGAGTAGCCATCCTTTTAAAAGGGTCCCAATTCCAGGTTAAGAAAGTTACTGACATCGAACCAGGGAAAGCTTTAATAGTGGATGTATCTACCCAGGACCTAGAATTAAGACTAATAAATTTATATGCTCCCCAGAGCATAACTTCAAAAGTAGCCCTGTTCAAACCGATCTAACCTTTTTTATGCACTCAAAGAGACATAATTTTAGGAGAGGATTTTAACTGAGGGTTTAAATAATATTATTACTACAGCCAGTTTACTGGAGGCTTTTAAAGCAGAAAAGAAATCAGGAGGGAAGACGTTCACTAAAGGACAGTTAGTATTTAGAATCAATTTTTTATTTTTTTTTCAAAACATTTAGTCATGAGGAAAGCAGACACTATTCCTTTAGCACCATCTGACCATCTGGCAGTATCCAGCTCTTTTAGCACATGGAACCAAACATCCCCCCAGACAAAAAAATAGGTGGAAGGTGAATAGCTCCCTAGTAGAGGATCTTATATTATTCAATATATGGGATCAGTTACTAAGAGCTAAGGTATCAATACTGGAAGCCTATGACACAGGCATAGAATGATGGCTGGAGCCAAAATTAGACTTTAAAAATCTATTCATTATACATGCCATTCAGAAGGGACAAAAACAATACTCTCAGGCCCAGATATTCAAACTGCACCCAAAATGTGCGCAACAGCAGGAGCAAGTGCAAGTCCACTGTGCCCATGTGCTAGAAGCACGATATTCAAAAACTGTGCAGGCCAAGATGTGCCTATGGCCAATGACTGAATATCACACCACCTGCACCATAGTGCAAGTAGGGAGGCGAAGCTGAGCATATCTGATGCACCATAGTGCAACAAGGGATGTTCAGCTGAGCAGTCCATATGCACCATTGCAGAACCACGGATGCCCCCAGCAGCAGGGCAGCAATGCAGCAGCACAACCAGGGATGCAGGGACCCACCACCCATGCCACAGATGGGCAGAGGAACACACAGCAGAACAGACATTGTCCCCCACACCCCATGCACTGCACAACTGGGGGAGAGCTGGAATAACCACCTGTCCATGGATACCAACAACCAACCCACAGCCAGGCCATGGTGCCCCCGAACATCCCCCAGGCAAGCAGTGACTGGCACACAAGGATGGCTGACCACCCTGTACCACACTATCCCACCAATGCAGAGCACACCCTGCACCATGATCCCCATACACCCTGCCCAGGAGTAGCACCCAACAGTGCAGGACACCCCATGCATGCCACCACCCCCACTGTGACAATGCAACCCTGTGCACCATGGAGCCATGCAAGGCAGCCCCACCATGGGCACCCTGCAGCAGGCGGCAGCAGACAGCGATGCAACAGATGCATACACAGTGCTGCCCTGCATGTCCCCCCAAGGTACAGCTGAGAGACCTGCCATGCGTCAGCACATGAGGTACCCCACATGTGACAGGGCATGCCTCAGACCCCACCTCCAGCGGTACAGCACCCTGCACACTCTCCCAAGGACACATCCCATCCCAGCACTGGCCACAACAGCCAGCACAGACACACACAGTGTAGCATGGAGGCATGCACCACATAGGATCCAACACAGTGCATGGACAAACACCCACCCATACCCAAGGGCACAGCAACACAGGGACACAGTAGCAGGTCAAATAAAGCCACTGGCATGTGGCCACAGCTGACGTGTACATACTGCCAGCACCCCTACATTGCATAGGTGTACCAGCCACCCTGCACTGGCACCATGAGGCCGTATGCCACCAGCATGCTGCCAGAGCACAAGTAACAGACACTGGAGCATATCCCCTGCAACAGACACAAATGACAGCATGGATGGGTGATAACAACAGCGGATGTCATAGTGCCACCGGAGGCAGACATGCACCATACTGGTGATGGCAGTCAACCTGGCATTGTGCCAGGAATAGTTGTTATCCAGCATGGACAGCCACCACTAACATGCCAGCAGACCGTGCATATAACAGACATGCAAGGGTGTCATCTGCACAGGTCATGGATGGTCTGACAGGGGTGCCATGCACACAGTGCAGGCCCCGTGGACCACTGCACACAGACATCCAGTGCACAGAGTACAACACACAATTCACAGACAGTGACTGATCCCCCTGCCCACGCCATAGGTGGTTCACATCTGCACACACACACACACACACACACCCATGCGTGCACCACCCCTGACACCATGAACACCACTGCAGCTGAGCACCTGTAGCCCATTGCAAATTAGAGACCACCACAGTTGTAAATGTAAAGTAAAACTATTTACAACTATATACAAGAGTAGGGGAAGGGCCACATAACAGGTGGGGGTGGGTAAGGGGCAGGGGTGAACATATGGGAGAGGGAAGAAGGGGTGTGAGGGTGGGTCAAAGGGGGAAAGGTGGTAGTCGGGGCAAGGGGACTTCAATGGCCACCCTGGTCGTCTTCTTCCTGGTGCTGATGAGATCTCCACCTCCTCCTCCTGACCCCGTGGTGGTGTATTCGGCGCAGGAGCTGTAATGTCTCCCTCCCAACCCGCAGCAGCTCTTGAATGTCCTGCTGGATCTGCAGGAGTCTTCAGCCACCTAGGATGAGGGAGCAGAGTCAATAGGTGTGACTGTCCATCCCCCTGCAGCCCACCCATTGTGCATGGCATACAGCCATTTGAAACACCCCTGTGACGGTGTGCGACCACCCACAGTGATCGAGTCCACAAGACCTGCCCACCCAGGCAGCCACAGCCATGTGGACCACTGCACACACCCAACGCCCATGTCCTGCACAGCACAACCATGGCCGTACAGTGACCTGGCTATGCGGTGTAAAGGCAGTGCCACTGCCATGTGCCCGGTGCATGCATGGACCACCACTGACGCACTCCCAGACATGCAGTGTCACTGGACAGTGCTGACTGTAACAATTTGCATGCATGGCAGTGGTGTCAATGGATGGTGGCCATGCCCCACTGCTCGCCCAGTTATACAGCATGCAATAGTAATCATGGATGTAAGGCACTCACCATCAGCAGGCTGGTCCACATGCTATGGACCACCATCATCCCTCCTGAGTCAATCAGTAGATGCGGCTTGTGATGGTGGTGGATGCACTGAGTGCGGCTCTGTGCCAGGCAGAGGAGCAGCACAGCAGAGACACCGCTCTGCTCCTGTCAGGGATGGACCGGTTGAGGGAGGATGTGACCGCTGCCATTGACAGGCAGACACAGGCATTCACAGCTGTCATAGCCACAATGAGCACACAATTATTTGCCCATGCATCGCAAACACCACGCAGTGCAATGTCCACCCCCCATTCCCGGAGTTGTGCGACACCATCTTTGTTGACACCAGGTTCAGCTGTGGGCATTCTCAGTATGCCTGGCACAGGCATGTTTGGTGTGCTGCAGACCCCTGCATGAGCATGGTCACATTCATGCAGTGGAACCCCTGGGGGACTGTCAGTGCCACCCCATGAGGCCAGTGGTCAGCCTGTCACTGCTGGCGGGTCTCGGCAGGGCTGCCCATGCATCCGTGGTGGCCGTGGCATTGTGGCGCATGACAGACCTGTCTCCCAGCACAGCTACTGTCTGATGCTGCCCTGCGTGCATTGTGTTGTTCAGCGGGCAAAGCACGGATGGGTACCCGGCCCTGCACGCACACACACAGTCCATCTGCACACCCTCCCGGCTGCTGTCCACTGTTGTGTGTGCATGATGATGCCTGCATTGCGCTGTATGCCACTGTGCAATGGTGCCTAGCGTCTGACACATGCACGACAGGCAGTGGGCGTGGTGATCTGAAGACATGTGTGTGGCTAGGGGTGGTGGTCTGGGTTGGCGTGCATCCCACCCTTTGTGCATGTCTGGTGAGGTGTGTGTGTGTATGACCGCTTGCCATGTTGGACCTCGCCCATCCCTGGTGGTGTGTGTGGTTCCATGCCCAGCCACTTCCCTTGACGGCATGCACCCCTGGTGTGTGTCCATGCATGTTTGTGGGTTGTGCCTTTGCCACTGGTGGTTGCACATGGCCCCATGACTTACCTGGGTTGGCTGAAGTGCTCCTCTGTGATGGTGTCCCGGTGCAGCTGTGCCAGCTGGAGCAGTCGGGGGTCCCGTCACCCAAGGGGGGGCTGCCCATCACCATCGTCACCAGCATCCTCATCATTCCCATTGCTATCCCCCTCTTCGACCTGTACAGCTATCCCACATTTGTTGACCATGTTGTGCAGGATGCAACAGGCCAGGAATAGCCCACAGGCCTTTGAGGGGCTGTACTGTAGGGCACCACCGGAGGTGTTCAGGAAATGGAAATGTGACTTCAGCATCCCGAACACCCGCTCAATGACCTTGCATGTGGTGGCATGTGCTTCATTGTAGCATTGCTGCGATGGGGTCACAGGCCGCCAGTATGGTGTGAGCAGCCAGGGATGGAGTGGGTATCCACTGTCACCTGTGTGTAGAGGGTGGAGGTTAGTTTGGTGATCAGCATCGCCCTGCCTCGGGCCATGTAGTCCAGTACCCATATCACCTCTGACTATGCCTCTCCCAAGCTCTGTTTGTCCGTGTGGTTTGCATACTTACCCACTAAGTGGCCAGTGGGGATGTACCCACTCTCGAATCTGTGGCACAGTGCCAACTGGTGCCAGATGAAGGCATCATGTGCTCCCCCAAGGGGCGTGGCACAAACATTGATTATGCGCCCCCTGGCATCGCACATCACCTGTTAGTTGATGCTAGCATAGCCCTTCCGATTGATATATGAGGGTCCCCTTGGGGCCAGGTGGTGTGTGGATGGCCACATGGGTACAGTCTATTGCCCCTAGCATGCCAGGTATACGTGCTACCCTGTGGAACTCCTGTATGTTTGCTGTGCGCTCTGCTGGTGTGCTGGGGAAATGGATGTACTCCGCAGCATGTGGCAACAGTGTGCTGAGGAATTGGGTGAGGTGGTATGACACGGCCGACTGGGTTATGCCTGTGGTGTCCCCTGTTGGTCTCTGGAAGGTACCTGTGGTGAGCAAGTACATGCAAGCTGTTACTTTAGACTCCACTGACAGAGCATGGCTCCGTCATGTGGGTGCCTGCATCACATCACTGCACAGCTCACAGAGCCACCTCAGAATTACCTGATTCAGGCAGTACCAGCCCACAATCTCAGTATCACTGTACAGCTCGAAGTTGGTGCAGGCTCGGTTCTGACTGTTGGGTGCATCCAGCCAACGGGCCCTTCCATGGCCGCGTCCCCTGCTGCCTGCCTTCTCACCCCCCTCATTACTGCCTCCATCTGGATGGTGGCACTGGCCATGTCCCTGGCTTGTGTTCACCCCCCTGGCAGCTGTTTCTGTGTTCCCCCCGCTGTCCTGGCTACTACTTCCCCTGCACCGGGAACACCTTCCTGTGGTGGCCTCTGTGCTGTGTGGCACTTCCCCTTCTGCACTGGCTGTGGCTCCCCATACCTTCCCTGTGCCTCTGTGTTCAGGGTGCCCTTTCCCTGGCCTGCCCGGTGTGTCCCTCCTGCCCTGTTTGTGTGGCTAGAGTTCAGCCTCATGTGCCTTCCCTGAAGTGTTCTTGCACCTCTCCCTTGTTCCTTTTTATTTTGGCTCATTTCCGCTATGGCGCAACTTCCGCTTGCTCCCCTATTGCGCATGGTGCATGTTGTTGAATATCGCACTGTGCCATTTATGCTTGGTTCCTCCCCCTTCAGTTGCACATGGATTCATTATCATTGTGCTATTGCTCAGCGTGATTTGGGGGGGTGCATCTGCCTCCCACTGAATATTGCAGAATGGCGCATTTTCGGACTTGCGCTGGAGCAACCCTATTGCGCATGGTGCAACCCTTTTGAATATCTGGGCCTCAATATTTAATCTTAAGAAACTAGCTGTAACAATTTATATCACTAGCACATGAACAAAAAATAAACCTAGATTCTCAAAAAAAAAAAAATAACAAAGAAGAGATGTGCAAGTTCCAATACAACAGATATGAGTTTAAAAATGGAAGCCCAGTTTGGCACTTAAGGGCACCAGCCATCCCTGGATACTTTCAAGAGTTGTGCTGATAGAATAAAATCTACAACCAGAGACTCTATACAGTCCACAGATGACCTCAGACCTATCAAGGACCCCCAAACAATTCAAAATGAAACTCAAAACTATCTACAAAGACAATTTGGTGAAGACATAGATAAAGAATGGGCTGAGGATTTGTTTGGGCCTTACAAATTCCCAAACTTCCACACGAATTAGCTAATCAAATAAAATTGAAAATTTCCCAAGGAAATTCATCCTAGCTATAAAAAATTGAAACTGAATGCAGCTCATGGCTTAGATGGCCTGACAGCAGAATTCTACAAAATATTCCAGCATAAACTCAATACAGTACTTGCTATGCTGTTTAACTCCCAATTAAAATCGCCCACTATTCCTGTATCTTTCTGAAAAACACTGATTATTCTATTACATAAACAAGCATTTGTCAATGCCGAATGTTGGCTTGCTGGCATTGGCATTGGTAATGCAGGAGTTAGACAGATGCATCATAGGAATGGCAGTGAAATATTGAACTGATGCCAACCCACCCCCACCCTGCAGAGAGCGACAGGCATTAGGGTGTCCCTTTGGGTGTTTGGTAGTGCAGTGCAGGAAAACATGTCGGGCAGGATGTGAAAAATGACAGCTGTACAGTTCATAAGGAAGTGTAAAAAAATGCCACTGTTGAAAATGTGGCATGTAAATATACCAAATTTGCGAAGCTACTATGGTGCGTGGGAAATATGCAATGCACGCTTGACATTTTATGGGCGTTCGGCACCAAATTTTCAACATAGGCATTTTAGCACCTCTGCTCATGTACAGTGTCACTGTTATTTCCTCAAAGTCCGAGTAGTGATTTATAGCACCACGCTTATTCTGGCGCTGGAAGTGCGAAAACACATTTTGGGCAGGATATGTGAAATGACGGCTGTACTGTTCATCAAGAGGTGTGGAAAAATGGCAATGGTGAAAATCCAGACTGAAAATATCACAAATGCACGACAGTACGAGCGTGCGTGCAATCTGCCAACACACGCTTGTAACACAGTCATTTTATGGAGTAACATCACCAAATTTTCAACATAGACATTTTAGGTCCTCTGCTCATGAACTGTGTCACTGTCATTTTCATAATCTGGCCCAAACACTGATTTCCCACAGCGACTGCATTATTGTGCACTGGAAGTGCGGAAACACATTTCGGGCAGGATGTGGAAAATGACAGCTGTATTGTTCACAAGGAGGTGTACAAAAATGACAATGCCAAAAATCTGGCACTAAAATATTGTGAATGCGCGAGGTTATGAGCCTGTGTAGCAACTGCACAACACACACTCGTAAAACAGGCATTTGTTGGATTTTTTCCACCAGATTTGGAACTTAGGCTTTTTAAGAGGCCACCTCATGAACACTGCCACTGTCATTTCGTTAATGGGCCCCAAAAGGTGATTTCACACAGTGACTGCGAAATCACCTTTCGAGGCCAATTAACACCATGACAGTGATAGAATTCATGAGGAGGGGCCCCAAAACCCCATGTTGAAAATTTGGTGCCAAAATTCCAAGAAATGCCTGAGATATGCAGCAAAGTTGAAAAAAACCCTATTCACTCCATTATACAGCTTACCAGCATTTCCTCAGTTCGCGGTCGGCTGTGAAGAGTGCAGACGTGTTCCCAGGTCCACTGAAGATCATCGACGGACTCGGAGGTAGGCATGGGGTGGGGGGTGAGGGAGGCAGGTGCGCAGTGGGTGGGATATCAGTATGTTGGGACTATCAAGACAAGGGTCTGGTTTGCTTCTGTCACTTGACCAACAGAAGGCCTTTACCAGGGTCAGCCATACCGTTCTGTTTAAGATATTAAGAATTTATGGGGTGCCAGATTTATTAGTTAAGTCCATAGAGTTGCTATATCAGACAGTACAAACTCAACCTTTTATAAATAAAACATCAGGGAAGGAATTCCAAATAAAAAGAGGGGTAAGGCAGAAAGGCCCACTCAGGCCAATCTTATACTTATTTGTTATTGATCTGTTCATAAGGCAAATACAAAATAATAGAGGCATCCCACGAATATCAGTAACAGGAGACTCCCCAACTATTAACATAAGTGCATACCTAGATGACTTAGTATTAAGTATCCATTCTGAAAAAAAAAATCAAGAAATAAATCAAACACTACAAAAATATGAAAACATCTGAGGTGCTAAATTAAACTGTGATAAGAGTCAAGGGGCCAGATATTCAAACCATTTCACCTAGTGCAAAAGCATAGCACTAGAATAGTGCTGGATTTGTGCGAGGCTGCAATATTCAAAAACCCTATTAGTGCCGGTGTTGGGCAGTAGCGCTAATGCTAATAGATAATAGTAAGCAGGGCGGGGCTAGGAGAGCACCCATGAATGCCACCAGCATGGCATATTCAGAGGGCTAGTGCCATGCTACAGGCATTAGCATGACCAGTAGTGCAGTGCTAAATACCTGAGAAAAGGCTGGCGGTAATGCAGCAGTGCCCCCCACCTCATGATTCCTGAACCCAGTAGCCCCCTACATCATAGAAAGACCTGGTGGCCTAGTGGTCCCCCAACCCCATGAAGCCTGACCCTGTAAACGTTAGGTAATAACTTTTACCTGGTAGTCTAGTGGTCCCCCACACCCCCCTGCACAAATCCTGACCCCGTAAACATTAGGCAATAACTTTTTCCTAGTAGTCTAGTGGTCCCCCACCCCCTGCATGAATCCTGACCCTGTAAACATTAGACAATAACTTTTTCCTGGTAGTCTAGTGGTCCCCCACCCCCCTGCATGAATCATGACCCCATAAACAGTAGGTAATAACTGTTCCCTGGTAGTCAGGGACATCCCTGAATTTGCCTCGCATTTGATCTCTTCCCCTTACGTAATGTGTGTTGTTATGACTGAACAGTGGAGATTGTCAGCATAACATAATGTCAAACATTAAAGTTACAGATGGTATAGTCTTCAGACAATACATCTTACACTGATCCCCTTATTCTATCATCTTTCTGGGTGGATAGTACTACTTTGTGAGATGTATCCCTGATGTGGGGTCTTTGTCCCTGTTCTTATAAGCCCTGTCCCTGATTCATAAGGCATGGGGCTGGGAGGTCTGTATGTACCAACTGTGTTCCTGCTGCTTCCAGCCTATCCTTCCATTCTGATCAACAGGGGAATGCTGTGGGCATGCCTTTGCCTGCAGCATCCAGCCTGTACTTCCATTCTGACCAAAAGGTGGAGCTGTGTGCACCATGCAGTAGCACTGGGCAAACTGCATGGTAATGTATGCTAAGCAGCACATAATGAGATACAAACCTGCTTGTTTGCCCATGGATTACCTAAGTAGGCTCATTTGCATAGAAGCATTGAATATAGCTCCTGTTTGCCCCAAGCTAACCAGTTTGCACTGGGCTAATGTGTTAGCACTGTGCAATCAGGATAGACCCGGGCAAACCTCATTTCGGCATAGCACAGCATGCATCTCAACCTTTTGTCCCCAAATGTGGAACATTGCCTCTCAAAATGTGGAACAAGTGAGCAAAATGTGGAACCCATAATCAATTCTTTACCTAGGAGGCTCAGAACACTGTTAAAAGGTTTGCATTTATGTTCAGAAAGTCTGTTATTAATTGAATTATATATTGTTTGCATCATATACTATAGATTTGTGCTTTAAAATGTTAATACTGAATGTGGAACATGTCCTCACAATGTGGAACAGGGAACTTTGTGAAGTTAAATGAGGAACATTCCTTGTAATGTGGTACAGTTGAGAGGTATATAGCACAGTTCTGCAGTGTGTGGCTTACATTGTTGGTTGAAGTAGATGTCAGACACCTCTGTGCAATCACACACAATATTCTCCACCTGCAACACTGGATTGCTCCAGAGTCTAATGAGCTGCAGTTGCAGTGTGCACTTCCCTGTTGCTATATTCAGTGCTATCTTATTCTGGGGCCATTTTTGCCCTGCATGCCTACCCCTGTTTGCCTGGCTTCCTTTGCTTGCTACAGACAGCTGGTTTTGCACCGGGCTACTTCCTTTTGAATATAGCTTGCTTTGTGCTCCAGGCTAAGTTTGCCCGCCAGGTAGTACTAATTTAGCCCTGGGGCAAAGTTTTGAATATCTGGACCAAGGGATACAAATCAACCCAGATCTCAAGACATCACACATACACAGTGTAGCAAACATACAGATCAAGGAAGGGCCTATTAAAATCCTACGGATCACCTTTGGTACAGCAGATGATGCTAAAATTAATTTGGAATTAGCACTACAAAAAGGACAGCAAATTGTCCAGCAATGGAAAAATAAAATAATTTCCAAAAAACAAAAGAGGGCTTGCTTAATAAAAACACTTGTGGTTCCTCAATTTATGCATATAGCAAACATTTTCCCCATACCCTTTGTTCTAGATGCACAGGTGTTAAATGTATTCTTCCAGGGGTTGTGGGGTAGTAGGCTTACCCCTATCAGAAAGAATTTAACATATTATGATTATAATATGGGTGGTATCAGAATGCTAAATCCCATAGTATTATTTTACAGAAACATAGAAACATAGAATTTGACTGCAGATAAAGACCGCTTGGCCCACCTAGTCTGCCCATTTCCCTATCTAACGGATAAGCTGCATATCCTAGTTAACCAACAGCCTACTTCCTCCTACCCCCACTAGAATTGCCTTATGTCTGTCCCATGCATTCCTGAATTCCCCCACTGTTTTTGACTCTATGAACTCCTCAGGAAGGCCATTCCATGTATCCACAACCCTCTCTATGAAGAAATACTTCCTCACATTACCTCTGAGCCATCCCCCCTCTATCTTCAAATTGTGCCCTCTTGTTTTTGCACATCCCTTTTTCTGAAAGATACTACCCTCTTGGACTTTGTTGATTCCTTTGAGGTATCTGAAAGTTTCTATCATGTCCCCCCTCTCTCTCTCTCTCCTTTCCTCTAGGATATACATCTTTAGTTTCTTTAGTCTTTCTTCATATGTCTTCTGATGCAGACCCTGCATCATTTTAGTTGCCCTCCCCTGGACAGCCACCACCCTGTCTATGTCTTTGTGGAGATGGGATCTCCAGAACTGTACACAGTACTCCAGATGTGGTCTTACCAACTGTCTGTACAGAGGGCCAACAACTTCCTGTTTTCTAATGGTGATGCCTCTTCCTCTGCATCCCTGTATCCCCCGAGCCCTCCTTACTGCCTTCTCACATTGCTGGACCACCTTTAGGTTATCTGATATGACTACCCCCAGGTCCCTTTCCATTTTTGTTGTTGTCAGTATCTCACCCCCCCATTGTGTACTCTTCCCCTGGGTTCTTGTTTCCCAGGTGCATTACTTTGCAGTTCTTTGCATTGAATCTAAGCTGACATACATTTGACCGTTCCTCCAACCTTGCCAAGTCCCTTTTCATCCTTTCCACCCCACCGTGTGTATTAACCCTGTTGCAGATCTTGTGTCATCTGCAAAGAGACATACTTTCCCTTCCAGTCCCTCTGCAATGTCACTTATAAAGACGTTAAAAAGGACCAGCCCCAGTACTAAACCCTGCGGTACCCCACTAGTAACCCTCCTTTCTTCACTGTGGACTCCATTTACTATTACCCACTGTGTCCTGTTGTCCAACCAGTGTTTTACCTAGGCTACCACCCTGTGACCCATTCCAAGGCTGGCTAATTATTTATTAACCTTTTGTGCAGGACTGTGTCAAATGCTTTGCTAAAGTCTAGGTAGGCCATGTCCACAGCCCCTCCCTGGTCTACTACTTTGGTCACCCAGTCAAAGAAATCAATTAGATTTGTCTGACATGACCTTCCCGCTATGAATCCATGCTGCCTTGTGTCCTGTGCCCCATTGGCCTCTAGGTGCTCAACAATTCTTTCCTTCAGAAGTGATTCCATCATTTTTCCTACCACTGAGGTTAAACTGACAGGTCTGTAGTTTTCTGCCTCTGTCTTGGTCCCACTTTTGTGAAGGGGAATCACATCCACCCTCCTCCAGTCCTCAGGTACCACACCATCCTCCCATGATTTATTAAAAAGGGTAGCCAGTGGTGTTACTAGTTCTTCCCTTAGTTCTTTTAGAATTCTGGGGGTGAATCCAATCAGGCCCCATTGCTTTATCCACCTTCAGTTTTAAGAGTTCTTTCTGAACACTTTCTTCTGCGAAAGGACTACTATCAACCCCCCTATCCAGAGTGCTTCTATTGACTGGATTAGGTATTTTCCCCTGCTTTTCCATTGTGAATAATGAGCAGAAGTATTTGTTCAGTATCCCTGCTTTTTCACTGTTGCTCTCAGCCCAACTACCTTCCTCTTTGTTCAGCTTCAGTATCCCTGCCTTAGTCTTTCTTTGCTCCCTAATGTACCTGTGAAAGGTTTTATCCCCTTCTTATCTGAGTTGGCTGTCTTTTCCTTGGTCAGGGCTTTTGCTGTTATGACTGCCTTACCCGCTTCCTTCTGCTTTAACTGGTACAGTTCTCTATCCTGCTCCTTCTGTGTTTCCTTATACTTCCTGAATGCTATCTTTTTCTCCCTTACCTTCCCTGCCACTTCTTTTGAGAGTCATAGTGTTTTTTTCTTATGTTTTGATTTGTTTATTTGCTTCACACAAAGGCTTGTTGCCTGTGTTATGGTGGTTTTGATGTTTCCCCATTGTTGCTCCACCCCACCTTCTTGCCTGTTTGCTAGTGCTTTTCTGATGCACTCTCCCATTTTGACAAAATCAGCCCTCCTGAAGTCCAGTGCCTTCACTTTTGTGTGACTTGACTCTACAGCTAAGTTTATCATGAGCCACACTGTTTGGTGGTCGCTTGTTCCCAGATGACTACCCACTTCAAGATCAGAGATCCTCTCTCCATCCCCATTTGAGAGTACCAGGTCTAAGATTGCTCTCTCCTGAGTGAGTTCCAAAACTAGCTGTCTGAGGCATGCCACCTGTAGGGCATCGAGAATGGCCCTGCTCTTGGATGTGGCTGCAGCAAAGGTGCTCCAGTCAACATCTGGCATATTCAGGTCCTCCATCAGCAATATCTCCCCTTTCTCTGCCATCCCAAGGATGCCTCCTATCATTTCCTTGTCTATTTCCTCCCCCCTGAGACAGGGGTCTGTATATAACCCCTGTACGGATTGTGGAGCCATTTCCAGTCTCCAGGGTGACCCACAGTGCCTCCTCTCCTCCCTGTTTAACATTTAGTTCTGTTGCTTTGATCTCTTCCCTTACATAGAGAGCTATTCCTCCTCCTCTTCTTCCCTCCCTGTCCCTCCTGTAGATTGTGTACCCTGGTATGTTGACATCCCAGTCATGGTTCTCTGTGTACCATGTTTCTGTGACTGCCACTACATCCAGGCATTCCTCTTCCATCAAGGCCACTATTTCAGGGAGCTTTCTACCTAGACTACGGACATTGGTACTCATTACCCTCCATTTTTTTATAACTTTATTTCTTTTTGCCCCATCCATTGTCCTACTGCCTTTGTCTTTTTCTCCATTTACCCCTTCTCTTCTCCCTATTAACTGCTCTATCTTGGTGTTTACCTCACTAATTACCCTGATTTTTTTGGGGGGTCTAGGATTTCCCTTCTCCTCTTCAGTGCCTCCCCCCCTTAGCTAGTTTAAATGCTTGTCATTGAAGCATTTAAACTGATCACCTATGATCCTGGTTCCACTCCAGGATGGATGCAGACCATCACATCTCTATAGGCCTGCATCCCTCCCAGTGGTGCCCCAGTCCCCAATGAAGCCAAATCCCTGAGCTCTGCACCAGCTTTTCAAGCAGTCACTGAATCCCATGGTGTGGAGTGCCCTAGCCTCATCCATGTCATAGACAGGTAGCACTTCTGAGAAAGTTACCGCGTGTGCTACTGGTCTAAGGCCACTCCCCAACTCCACAAACTCCTGTTGCACTATTCTGATCCCATTCTAAGCCAGGTCATTCATCCCTAGGTGGATAATGACATCCATCTCCCTCTCCCTTGCCACTGCTCCCACAGTCCTGAAGATTAATTTCCTGTCCCTCCAAGCCTTGGCACTGGGCAGGCAACTTACCTCCCTTTCCCCTTCCTCTCCCAGTTCTACCCCCCTAACAACTGAGCCCCCCACCAGGAGTTGTTTCCTTCTCCTGTGTGGTTCTGAGCCACCCTACTGTGGGTCTCCATTGTGGAGGTTCCCAGCATCCTCCTTGGTCTCCACTGCAGGTGCCTCCATAGAGGAACCATGCTTTGCCAGAGTGGTGAATGAATTGTGGAGAGGCACAACAGGAGGGATGCACCTCTGTTCCACCACCCTCACCCTCCCTGAGCCCACTGTGGTCCAACCACTTCTCTTTCTTGGCAACCTCTGAGGTAGTGGAAGTGGCCTGGGTGGCCCTGGGTGGGGGAGCAGGTTTTCTGAATCCTTGCCAGGTCAGCATGGAGATGAACAACATCCTCCCTCAGACCAGAGAGGTGCTTGCAAATAGGGCAGCAAAGCAGTCTCCAGAATATCTTCCGGAAGACTGCTGCTCCACAGCCAGTACATTGCACCTCCCCATGTCTGTGTCCCTTCCAGTTAGATGCTTTTTGTTTTTGTTCTTGTTTTAGTGTGTACAAGCTTTTATTTATTTTATTTATTTATTTAGCTTTTGTTGACCGGGTAAGTGCATTAGACAAATCCTGCCTATTTTCAGGCACGACCGGGAGAGGGATACAGATGAATGCCAACTGACCTTGAACCAGATTAAGCTGTTGGTGGTATTTTTTTAGTGAATGAGGAAATTTGGCGTGACACCGGGAAATTCCCCTACTCTTTTTGAGAATGCCATAGGATCTTTAACATCCACCTGAACTACCACCAATCCAGGCAGATGGGACCTCGGTTTAACGTCTCATCCGGAAGACGGCACCTCAGAAATGCAGCACCCCTCACATGCTGCATTACAGTGTCAGTACTGGGATATTAACCCAAGTGCCAGATGTGGGAACTGAACCCACAGCCCTCTGATCTCCAGGCCTCAGAGGCGAGTGTGCTACCTACTGAGCCACTGACACTATAGAGTTTTGAGTTTCTTTACCTCCTATTCAGTGTGCAGTGCCTTTAAGGATATGAACAGGTGTATGTTGTTAGCAGTTTTGGGGAAGTGATGTCAGAGCCCCTGCTATAAAGGAAGTTATGCACTTGGGGCAGATGGGGTGAGGGGAAGGGTGGGTGGAAGTAAACCTATGCCATCCAGAAACAATCACCTACAACTCTTACCCTCCACCCCGGGGAGTGCCTTCCTTCCTTTCAGACACCTATTTCACAAAGGCTAAGTAACAGGTCTAGTCACAACTGACTGCAAATATCTCCCAGCTACAGTTCCTCCCTAGCAAATAAGCCAAAACTTAGAAAAGTCCACCCCAAAAACAGAATCAATACTAATTACTTACACAGGTCCAAAAAGTAATAATTCAGTTCAGTGTAGTCTAGAAAATAAGCTAATTGATTCAAGGAAGCTGTGGCTGCTTTCTTACTCTCTCTGTCTCAGAAACTTAGTAGATATTTTGAAAAGAGGACAATTTGGATGGCATAATATATTAGGCTATTGGCTTGACTCTCTGTTACAAAAATGGGGTACAGGAACCCTATTGGTTTCTAAGATTACACATACCAAACTACATTAAACCTATGTAACTAAGATAAGATAGCAGTAGATAACTCAACAATACATCTCTTCCAACTCTAGAAAAATCCTTTTACAGGAAGATTATTGAAGAAATACAATATATACTCCCTGCATTACCGGAGTGTCCAGAAGTTCAGGTTAAAGAAGCCTGCCTGCAATTGACAGATACAAGAATACCTAAACAAATGTTGGATACTGTCTGGCTCTCTTGCCATGGTACAGTAGATTAGAGTGGAGAAATAATCTTAAAAATAAAGCTGTTGAAGAAAGGATGTGTCCTAGACTTTGCTGCATCAATACTTTAGAAACAACAGAACATTTTCTGTTTCACTGCCCATTCACTTAGTCCTTTTGGACAGCTTTCTACAGTAAAAGGACAGACCCAAAACTAATACCAATAACTTATGAAATTTTGGTACTTGGTTTATATCCTTTTAAATTATGGAAGTACAGCATGACAAAAGCACTTTGCGAGTCATCTTTTCTGCCTGTAAATTTTACCGTGGCAAGCCAGATGTGCCCTATTGATACAACAAAAAGAAGTAATTGCTGAATATGTGGTAATGCAAGTAGCAGCAAGCTTGAAAGCAAAATACAAAATAGAAAAGCAGGTTTCACCAAAAGACAAATGCAAAAAATACTGGCAGTTATGCTCCTGGGTTGCAACTGATTAACTTAAATGTGCATTTTTTTTTTATTTTTTTTCCCTCAATATAGAAGAAAGGCAAGACAGGTAGAGGCTGGTTAGCCATTTAGATATGTTAAAAACTAGAAAGGATAAATAATATCAGTTGGTGTTTCTTTTCAAAATAGACTTGAAATTTAATACATGTTTAAATGTGTTTCCCTTGTTTTGGATTTAACATTGTCACTTTGGTGGGGGGGGTGGGTGGAGAAACAAAAGGGGACAATACAATATTATTGTCACAATGGATATTTCTGTTACTTGTATTCTACACTGAACTGATATGTGTTTGGTGCCTGTATATAGTTGTGTTTATTGTAAAATAAAAAAAAATACCCGACCATTAAAGTAGTGGGAAAGGGGGGTGGGTAGGGAGTATGCTGAAATACTCTTTTTTGCTTTCTTCTGATTATGATTTGCATGTTTATTTCATGTGATTTTTTTTCAACATGTACTGTGATATTATTTGACTGTTTTTTTGTTGAAGTTATAATAAAAAATGTCCCTACTCTTGGTTGTGGGCACTGTGACAGTTCCTGGATTGAAGGAGGAGCCCAGTGTTGTGCCAGGTATGGAAGAGGACAGAGGTGCTAAAGTGGCAGCAATGGATGCACAAATGGTGGTTTCTGAAAATTAGTACAGAGGCTAACATTGCTAATGAAGAGACTCTCTATTGTGTTATGGAAATGAATGGCTTGGAGTTAGAGAAGGAATGTTTTTTGGAGAAAGTGTTACAGGAAAAAAAATCTAAACTACAGAAGTAGATGTCTGATGCAGAACAGGAATACTTATGGGCAAAGGAGTTGCTCAAGGAAGACAAAAAAGGAAATGTGAGGCCAGTAAATCCCCAGGGAATGTTAAAAGAAATCCAAGTAAAGTATTTTTTTTTCTCAGCTAGAAACCCAGAAGTAACTACAGGTGCCCAAGAAGGAAACTGGGAATGAGAGAGTGTCGGTCCAAGGGAATGGTCACCAGAGAGAGCGTTAAGTGGTGCAGGCTACATACAGACCCAGAAAGGCATCTGGTTACTGGATCCAATGATTCCCATTCCAGGTAAAAACAATAAACAAATGGAGACTGATTTAGGGAACATACCCCACATAACCATGTGTAACCCTCATGAAATGGTACAAGACACTGTTTTTTTTTTCTATTTTCTGTTTTTGCGCCTACTGGCCCCGTCGGCTATCAGCTCCGGTCATGGACCCCTGATGCCCCCACCTCCGGATATATATATAGCCGTATCCCCCGGTCATCCCTGGCTTACCCCCTAGAGAGTAGGGCCGTGGCTCCAACTCCCGATATTGGCCCGCGGGACTTTGACTAGTTGGGGGATCGGCTTCCAGAGGCTGATCAGGGCTACCAGGGGTGGACCACCATTGAGACAACAAGGCATGGGATTTTATCCCCCCTGTCCCTTTAAGCAGGATGGGGACATGCAATGATGACCTGCGTCTGCCCCATCCTGACGTTCTGTTGAGCGCTGACATGGTGCAACCACCCAGCCTCCGCTAGGTGCCGCTCCAGCACCGAGTGCTGCCCTACCCTCCCCCCAAGGAAGGAGAGCTGTCCAAGGGATGCTCAATCCTTCCCACCCCGGCCGGTCCTCCGACAACCCGGGTCCGTTCCCAAACCCGGATCACTGGCGTCGCAAGCGGAAATCCAATCACTGCGCCGACGGACCAGCTGGTACAAGACACTGTTAATCTACATATAGCAGTGACTATGGTTCAACCAGATACTGTTCAAAGGGCAAGTAACCTGCCCTCTTATTCCCCAATTGAAGCTAGTTCTGATGTTTTCCATGATGCACAGTCAGGGATTGAGACTGCTAACAGTCAACTCTCTAACAATAAAACTGCTGGTGCCTCAGAGCGAGGTGGACTCCCTGGTGAAAATCAGGCTTGGAACACCCAAATGGAGGTGATTCTGCTGACCAACATATACAAGCCTGTTCCACAAACTTGTAGAGTAAGCTAAAAGAAGAAATGCTGTGCATTTCAGATATATAGGAGTTTAGAAACCACTCCGAACAGATTCTATGTGGGGAAAGAGTTAATAAAAAAATCACTGGGGTTCACACCTGCTGAGGTATATGCTTTCATTCATGCTTTTGGGGAAAGTACTTTCAATATCAGTTTTCATTCTCCAGAGTTACTAGACAGATTTTGAGTGCTGTATAATGTTCTAAAAACAATCCACTATG
This sequence comes from Neoceratodus forsteri, assembly GCA_016271365.2. Taxonomy (NCBI): domain Eukaryota; kingdom Metazoa; phylum Chordata; order Ceratodontiformes; family Ceratodontidae; genus Neoceratodus; species Neoceratodus forsteri. Next base: position 15,694,491 of record CM028129.1, on the reverse strand, counting down.
GATACCCTTCCAAGTGATACACCTAAAAGAAAGCCCCACAAAGATAATAAATGAACTTTTTAGAAATGAAGAGTCAATATAAACAACATCCTTTACTAGATTGAAAAGAAATACCCAATCGAAGGAAATCCAGAACCCATTTTTGATGTTGAGGGGTTCTGGAATGGTGGTTGATGGATAAAAGTAAAATTGGATCAAAATGACTCTGGGCTAGTGCAGCTATCCAAATGTTTTTTCTTGTGCCAAGATAAGGGTTTTATTTTCTAACCCAGACAGCCAGTAATGTGGCTCCCACCATCACTTGAGTAGTCGGTATGATGCCATTAAATGTACTCAATATGGGGAAACTGGGCATACAAGTCATTTTTGTAAAAAGTCTCTTAAGTGCATTCTATTTGAAGAAGAAGGTCACTCCTTTTCTAATTTCCCATGGGCTGCCCACAACAATGAAAACTCCAATTACAAGCTTCAAGACTTTTATATAAATAGGTCTACAAGGTCAGCAGCCCAGAATGCAGCTAGCCTCCCCCCAATGAGACGGAAGCCTTCTCGGTCCTCAAAGCATTATGCATCAGGTCAGAAAACATCCCGTGCAATGGACAGGGACATAATAGTGATGACCACAGTCCACAAAGAGCCACATCAGGGTAAAACACAGATCTCACACTTGTGGAAGGTACTGCAAGGAAAAATGTGTCAGCATCCACCGGTGGGAATGTTGTACCAGGGGAAATCCCCTCTCCCCAAATGGTGGTGGATGAAAATGGTTTTCAGCAAGTGAAACAAAAACATACTGCTACTTCTAACGAAAAAACTGAAGGACAGAGTCCTTTTCTCTGCAGAACAAATTTACAGTTCTTCAGTGGGGTGAGCCTGAAATGGAGGAGTCTGATTCTGCCCCCATTACTTCATCTCAAAGAGATGTTTCTTCTGATGTAGAGACTCCCATACCTATTCCAGCAGTGCAGGATGAAGGGAAGCCCACAAGAAGAAGAATGGGTTCAAGTTCTTGAAGAAAATGACTTGAAAACTAATGTTATGCCACTATACTGACTTTCTCTAGCATCCTTAAATACTAGTTGTATACTGTTTGAAAAAAAAGACTGTCTACTTTCTACCTTTCCTCAAATGTACAGTATGATATTGTCTTTTTTCAGGATACCAGGCTACACACCAATCAAGAGATTCAGACAGCTAGTGATGCATGGATGTGGGCAAAATCTGTATGGTCTATGGGAGAGAACAAATGTAGTAGCATAGGAATTTGTATTGACAAACAACAAATTAAAATTACTCACACTGTGGCTATCTGGTCTGGCACGGCACCGTTGTGAGATATTACATAGATTACATAGACAATACTGAGCATAAAGACATTTGTCCGTGAGCTCGCAAGTAACACCTAATTATATCCTTTTATATTCTTCCTTACTAAGAATTTATCTAGCTGTGTTTTAAATTCATGCATTGTAGATATCACAGTGGAATTGGTGGATTTTACACTAATAAATGTTTATGCTCCCCAGTCAAAGGCACAAAGGATTTATTTATTGAAGAAAATTCAGCCCTTTCTGTTAACTTCACAGCAAGTGATGTTAGGGATCACTTTAACTGCAGTAGGTTTTCATCTGATAAAGGTTCAAAAACTGAAAAAAAACATTTTGTGACACTACATTTCTGAATCAGTTGCTTGCCCAAAAGGGATTACAATATGTGTTTTATCAACTAGGACAGAAGAGCCAACATATCTATTTTAAGGAGTCTCTTTCTATCCGAATAGACTATTGTTTTTTTCTCCCTCATTATCAGTCCAGTTAGCAACAGTGATTCATGTTGCTTCATCAGATCATGGGTTAGCAGAAGTAGAACTAGCTAATTATGCAGACATTTCCAGGGGAAGAGGATACTAGAGGTTGAATCTGAGACTCTTGGAGGACACACTTGTGACAGAAGGTTTCACCACTTTATTGGAAGCTAGGAAGTCTGTTTTCTTTTATATGACTTGTTAACAGTATGGTGGGAGGATACAAAAAATTACATAATGAAATATTTCCAAAGTATAGGAAGGTTAAAAGGCTAGGACAGAAACCAAAAATATGCAGCTCTTAGAAAAACACTATATGATTTAATGTCCATGCAACAAGCAGGAGGTATAGGGTGGGATATTCAGAACTGCGCCTGGCAGGGGTGCAAGATGGGCGCAGTGCAACTGGGATGCACCAGGGGGTGGACTAGATGATATTCAATGGTGCTGCGCCATGGCTCAGCACCATTGAATATGGCAACATGGCCTCCTGCATTGCACATGGTGCAGTGGCACTGCACCAGTGCAAGTGGCAAGGGTGGAGCAGGGGGATGTGCCAGCGCAAGTGCAGTTGTGCTAGGCACAGGAACCATGCTATTCAGTGGTGGATATGCAAATGGGGCCATAATGCATGCAAGGTGCAACTGGGGCCATTAACATGTCATTATGTCCCCATTAGAATGCAGGTGCACCGATCCCCTGCGACTTGCTTCTGGCGCCCCGTCAGACTTCAGCCATCAGGGACCGACGCCCCCTGCACATTGCAGCAAAGTGCCCCAATGCCTGACCGTGGGTATAGGTATAAAAATAACATGTCCAATATCCCTGGTGGTCCAGTGGACCACTTCCAGCCTGATCGCAGGCATAAGTATAGTTAATATCATGTCCAATATCTCTGGTGGTCCAATGGACCAATTCCAGCCTGATCACGGGCATAAGTATAATGAAGAACACTTCAAATGTTCCCTGGTGGTCCAGCGGTACCCACCTCCCCACCCATCCACTGAGCCCTACCATCCCACTCCCCACCCCAAGCCGCCCGGCCGTCCGCTGACTGACTGTGTACAGTATGGCTGTATGCCCATTGGTCCACAGTGTGGGCCAGTGGGCATGCAGACTGTACCATACTACACAGTCCAATATGTGAATCATTCACACATCTGGACTGTGTAGTAGGATACGGTCTGCACACCCATTGGCCCACGCTGTGGACCAATGGGCATACAGCCATACTGTACTCAGTCAGTCGGCGGGTGGCTAGGTGGCTTGCAGGTGGGGAGCTGCCACCCACTGCTGACTGGAGGGGAGCAAGGTGGTGGGGCTCAGTGGGCGAGTGGGGAGGGGGTACCGCTGGACCACCAGGGAACATTTGAAATGCATTGGGATTTGTGCCGTGCACTTTCCCCTTTTGGATATCGTGCCAGGGCGCATCAGTGGGTTGCGCATGGTGCAATACTGTTGCACCTTATGCAACCCCTTTGAAGATCCCACACATAGTATATAAAGAGGAAATACCCCAAGTAAAATCTGAGATGGCAGGGATTCAATATGATTGTATGAAATCCTTTGAAAAGGAACAGCATTTTGGCACCCAAGGGTCTCAAGCACATACTAATTAATCCCTATGATAGTTCTGCCGAAGAGAGACAGGAAAATGTTATGCATTCTATATTCATGGAATATGGAGTTTTAGCTGCAAACTAAAGGGAAATATTGTTTGAAGTAGACAAATATATTAAAAAGCATTTTAGCCAGTCACAAACTTCCTTAGGTGAAATAGAGAAATGGTTGCAGTCCATACAGTTACAAAAACTCCCAACCTATCTTTTAAATGAGATTATACAGTCCATTTCAGAATAAGAACTTGAATATATCACACAGTACATAATATAACAAATGGAATGACTCTGGGACAAGATGGCCTACCAAATAAACTGTATAAAAGTTTGTTTCTCACTTTAAAAAAAGAAATGACACTTGTTTTAATTCCCTTTTATGTCTTGGCTCCTTGCCAGTAAATATGACAAAAGGATTGGTAATATTTCTGTACAAAACAGGTGACAGAAGATATTTACAAAACTGGAGGCCAATTACACTCTTAAACTCAGATTTTAAAATTCTTTCCAAATTACTTAATTGCAGATACATACAACTCTAGACTTCTGTATTCATGCATCTCAAGCCTGTGCTGTGCTGGAGAGGAAGATAGGGGATACGTTAATTTTACTAAAGGAAATTAAGGAAAAAAGTAACAATGAAGAAATAATGGGGTACCTATTTAATAGCATATCGACACTGCAGTGACTCCCTGAATGCAAAGACCTTCACAGTGACAGGATTTAGGCAAACTCCACACATCACTGTGATGGTCTTTCCAAGTCCCCGAGACTGCCTCATAGGGTGTATGGCCCCCTCCCAGTCCAACACTGATTCAGAATTAGAATCCTAAATATTGTGGGAAGTGGGGGCAGAGCTCCCCACATTGGGGATTCAGGGTACAGCCCCCGATAGAAACATAGAGGCATCCCTGACACTGCATTGCTGGCACTCAGCACTGTGGCTGTCCCTGTCAGGGATGTCTCCATGGGACTGGAAGCTGCTATGGCGACATGGTAAAACCCCTATTTAATATGGACCAAATGAAGGCCTTTGTTAAAGTGCCACATATTTACTTATGGAAATGTCTTCAAGCATATGGGTTCCCACCAGCACTATTACCACAATGGTGGTTGTGCTGGGCTCACCATGGTCAGCAGCAAGAACATTCAATATTTTAGTATTTTTATCATTCCTTTTAGTGATTTTGTTGTTTGTTTGTTTTTTTGTATTATCTTTCACCTGGGTGCTAAGAATTACAATACTACAGCACGTCAGCTATAAATACAATTTTGCTTAATCTGTGTACTGTACTGAAATAGCTGACTATCAGAGATTTTGGAGATTTACATGTTTTCTCAGCTAACTGAGGAGGGAGATTGAAGTGTGTGAAGACTGGCAGAAGGTGGATGGAAGTATTTTGAGCTGGGACCTGGGAGACATTTGGAGGAGTTCTTTGTGTGCAGGAGGAATGCTGTGGAGCATTGTGGAGCATTGAGGAGGTTTGACTGTGATTGCCTGTGGACTGACGGAGTGAACTCCTTCTGGGTGTCTGGCCTTGACCTGGTGGTGTGCGGTAGTGTTGCTGCTGGTGGGCGGATGTACTGCAGTGCTTCTGGTTCTGCTGCCTGGTTGCTGGTGGGTGGCTGTGGCAGTGATGGGTCTGGGGAGAGGTCTGGGCTCCAGAAGGTGTCTTTCCACATTGGCAGCAGTGAGGCTGAAATGGGTGTGAGACTGCTATACCTGGAGTTACAGCTGTGTGAAAACTGTCTCCCAGTGTTCCTGGTTTGAGTGAGACTGAATTAACTAGCAATTCTGCACATCTGTCTCCTTGTGTGGTTGGGAGTTAACTGAACTGGCAATAACAGTGCCGATGTGTTGGTTAAAGGAGAACCATTTAAACTGGAGTTTTTGTCCATTTCGTCCTTGGTGTTGCCTGGATTTAACTGGACTGGCAGTGAGAGTGCTGTGAGTTATTCATTTCTTGATGAAAAGTAAACTTTATGACCACAGAGTGTTGGGGCAGTGACAGTGTCTGGCTTTAGTGGAACTTTTGGACATGGAATGGGAAGTGAGAGTTCCCATAGTTAATATTTTTCATCTGGAGTGTGACGAGATTTTTAATTTGGTTAAAATTTTATATGTTATGTTTGTTATTTTAAATTTAAAATAATTTGTTTTGTGTAATTGTGTTGGCTTATGGGGTTGTTTTATTTGTGGGAAATGTGAAGCAGGAAAGGCAGTCAGAACAGCAAAGGCCCAAACTGAGGAAAACATAGCAAACTCAGTTAAGAAGGGGGATAAAACCTTTTATAGGTACATCAGGGAGTGAAGGAAGACCAAGGAAGGGATAGTGAGGCTTAATAAAGGGGAGGGGGTGGGCAGATGATGATTATGAAAAGGCAGTTATACTAAACACATAGTTTTGCTCAGTATTCACAAATGAAGAGGGGGGAGTACCTAAACAAAACAATAGAAACACTCTGGATAGGGGGGTTGTAACCAGTCCATTCACAGATGAAAGGGTTCTGAAAGAACTCTTAAAACTGAAGGTGGACAAAGCAATGGGGCCTGATGGGATTTACCCCAGAATTCTAAAAGAACTAAGAGTAGAACTAGTGACACCACTGACTACCCTCTTTAACAAATCATTGGAGGATGGGGTGGTACCTGAGGACTGGAGGAGGGCAGATGTTATTCCACTTCACAAAAGTGGGAGCAGTTCAGAAGCAGGAAATTACAGACCTGTTAGTTTAACCTCAGTGATTGGGAAAATGATGGAATCACTTCTGAAGGAAAGAATTGTTGAATACCTTGAGACCAGAAGGGCACTGGATCCAGGGCAACATGGATTCACAATGGGAAGGTGATGTCAAATGAATCTAATAGATTTCTTTGACTGGGTGACCAGAGTTGTAGATCAGGGAGGGGCTGTGGACATGACCTACCTAGACTTTAGCAAGGCATTTGACACAGTCCCACACAAAAGATTAGTATACAAGTTGGCCAGCCTGGGAGTGGGTCCCAAGATGGCAGCCTGGATAAAGAATTGGCTGGAGAACAGGACACAAAGGTTAATAATAAACAGAGTCCACTCTGAAGAAAGAGGGGTTACTAGTGATGTACCCCAGGGTTCAGTACTAGGATGGGTCCTCTTTAATGTCTTTATAAGCAACATTGGAGAGGGACTAGAAAAAAAAGTATGTCTCTTTGCAGATGACACAAAGATCTGCAACAGAGCTGATACACAAGGTGGGGTGGAAAAGATGAGAAGGGACTTGGCAAGGTTGAAGGAATGGTCAAATATATGGCAGCGTAGATTCAGTGCTAAGAAGTGCAAAGTAATACACCTGGGAAACAAACACCCAGGGGAAGAGTACACCATGGAGGTGAGATACTAACAACAACAAAAATTGAAAGCGACCACGGGGTATTCATGTCAGATGACCTAAAGATGGGCAAGCAATGTGAAGGGGCAGTAAGGAGTGCTGGGGGGATACTGGGATGCATAGGGAGAGGCATCACTAGTAGAAAATAGGAAGTTGTTATCCCTCTCTACAGACAGCTGGTGAGACCTCATCTGGAGTTCTGGAGATCCAATCTTCACAAAGACATAGACAGAATAGAGGCAGTCCAGAGGAGGGCAACTAAAATGGTGCAGGATCTGCACCAGAAGACATATGAAGAGAGACTTAAGGAGCTTAATATGTATAGCCTCAAGGAAAGGGGGGAGAGGGGGACATGATAGAAACTTTAAAGTATCTCAAGGGAATCAACAAAGTCCAAGAGGGCAGCATTTTTCAGAAAAAGAGGCATGCAAGAACAAGGGGGCATAATTTGATGATAGAAGGGGGACAGCTCAAAGGTAATATGAAGAAGTATTTTTTCATGTAGAGGGTTGTGGGTACATGGAATAGCCTTTCTGAGGAGGTTGTGGAGTCAAAAATAGTGGTTGAATTCAAGAATGCATGGGACAGTCATAAGGCAATTCTATGGGTGGGTGTAGGAAGAAGTAGGCTGTTGGTTAACTAGGATCTGCAGCTTATTCATTAGATAGGGAAAACAGACAGACTGTATGGGCCAAGCAGTCCTTAGCTGCTGTCAACATCTATGTTTCTATTGTTTTGATTCAGAGCTGTATGTTTTTGTCAAAGCCAACTTTAGGCAACCCGAACAGGATAGTCTTTGTACCTGGTACTGAAGGTATGAATAATATAGATTATCAGAAGGAGATAGCATATTATAATGTGATTTACTAAAGGTAGTGTGTATGTTAGTTAACAGTAGGAATTTAATACTGACTTGTTTGGGAAACTTTTTTCTTCAGTATTGGTGTACTGTACTTGAAATACTTTTTTAATTTTAGTCTAAGCTTAGGCATGGGCACAATGTGATTCCTAACAGAAATTGTCTAAATGATTAATTTGTACTTTATAATATAAAATCTGTCACTCCTTGAGGGAAGGGGAAGGAGTCAAATGGAAGTTTGAGGAAGTATTTTTTTTTAGTTTACGCTCAAGGTAATTAAAAAGGGATAACACAATATAATTTGATGTACTGAAGGGAGAATTTATGTTAGTTAACAGTATGAATTCAATACTGAGTTTTTTTTCTCTCTTTATTTTTATGTATGATTAAAATATTTATTTTCTTTATTTTTGTACATGTTTAACTGTTTGCATGATATGATTTCTAACATGCATTGTTCAGTGTTGGGTAAGTTACGTTTTTCTGTTACTTTCTATTACTTTTGGAAACTTGTTCCAGGAAGCTCTGTGCAGTCACTAGCAAGAATGGAGAAGTACTAGAAAAAAACACCTTACAGTTACAGTTACTTCTTTCTTTTTATACAAAAATAATACAAATGTAATAAGTAACGATAACAGATTACATTTATTTGAAAGTAATAGGCTAGTTACTAGTTACTTTCAAATGAATGTAATCAGTTACAGTTACATATTAGTTTTGCATAAAAAGAAATAAGTAATAGTAAATGTAAAGTGTATTACATTTTCTGGTACTTCTCCATTCTTGCTAGTGACTGCACAGAGCTTCCTGGAACAAGTTTCCAAAACTAATAGAAAGTAATAGGAAAAGTAACTTACCCAACATTGGTATTTTTTCCGTATTTGATTTGAAGTTATAATAAAACATTCCCCTACTCTCTTTGAGAAGTGCCATGGGATCTTTAACATCCACCTGGACAGGCAGATGAGACCTCATTTTAATGTCTCATCAGAAAGATGGTATCTCAGGAGTGCAGCATCTATGTGGTAAATGTATAGAAAATTCTGCTTTAAAGGTAGAACTGAGGGAATGACAGCAGAAATACCCCCTACATATACAATCCCGTGCTAATGAGGCTGAGGGACAATTGGCAACTGTAATGCCTGGAACATCTAGTATAGAGCCCCCAAAAATATCAACTGCAAGCTCCAGTGATAGCTCCAATGTCTGTAACTGGACAACTGCAAGTGACAGAATGGAGACTGATAGTTGGGCAATGATATCAAAGGCTCCCTACAAAAAAAGGAGGAGGCTTATGGGAGGTTTTGAAGTTGCAATACACAATAGATACTCACCACTCAGTACTGAATCAGGGATGAGCACTAAGACACTCAAATTGGAAGCAACTCAGGGTATCGATCTCACTGATACAACCCCAGAGACAGAAATACTGGTAATAGTGGACTCTATAATTCAAAATAATGATACAATACTTACTACGGGCTATAAAAAGAATATGATTGTAAACTGTTTACCTGGGGCAAGAGTTGAGGACATTAAACTGTGCTTTCCAAGATTATTACTAAATGCACCTAAAAAAAAAAGTGGTTGTGCTCCATGTGGAGATAGATGAAGTGGGTAGGGAGCATGAAAAAGATATAGTGGATGAACTCATGGAATGTGCTGATTTAGTAAGTACTGGGGACAAATATCTATCATCTCAGCAATGTTACAAAACTATGGATGCAACCCTATAAAAAACTGCACCATTCAAAGAGTTAACAGTAGAGTGTCTAACAGGTGTGGTGCTAGGAACATCATGTTCATAGGCACATGGGGGCAGTTTATTGATCAAAAAAATCTGTACAGAAGGGATGGGTTACATCTGAACTCCCAGGGTACAAAAATACTGGCATCTGAAATGAAGGTAATGCTGGATGGGTATTTAAACTTGGTATGGAGGGGAGGGCAGTTCCTTAAATTTTAAGTCACAGCACAGCAGGAATCCTAAACCAAAGCTAAGGCCTACACAATCTGTAAATAAATGTCTGCTAATAAATACACACAGTCTAAACAATAATAAGGAGGAACTACAGGCAGTCATATGTGAGGGCCAAGCATGGATATGGCATTCATTACAGAGACCTGGTGGACTGTTGAAAAGGACTGGGGTAGAGAAATTCCTGGATTCACCCTGTTCCACAAGGATAGGGAATGAAGGGGGGGGCAGCAAGTCTATCAAACAAAATCAAGGCTACTGATATAACGGAAAAGGTCAAGTCAGGGGTAACTGGTCCAGAGACAATCTGGGTGCAGATAATTGCATACACTCAAAACCCCATAATTATTGGGGTCTGTTACAGGCCACCAGGGGCATCAAAGGAGTTGTCAGACCAGATGAATGTAAAAGCAACTCGGTGTGCGAAATAGGAAAGGTAAGGATTTAAACTATAAGGGCATCTATTGGGTGGGTCAACTGGCCACAAATCTAACTAGTTAAACATTTCTGGAGCTCTGTCAGGAGTTGGACATTACCCAATATGTGTCTGACCCCATGAGGGGGAAAAACACCCTTGATTTGGTTATGGCAGTGAAGGATATAAACACTCATGGATGCCAAACAACTGCATCACTGGGAGGTAGCAACCATGTTGGGCTATGTTTCTCATATCAGCAATACACTCCCTTGGAGAAAGGCTGTAGAGACGTCTTTAGTTTAAAAACTGCAGACAAGGAAAAAATTCAGAGGGATATGGAAGTCATAAACTGGAAAAGGCTACTGGAGAATAAAATAGTTGAGGAAATATGGGTTATTTTTAAGAAACAAATCTTTACAATATGTAGCGAGCATACAAAAATGGTAAAGGTGTACAACAGGAAAAGAAAAACCTAGATGGCTCATAAAGACAATACTCAAAATATTAAATAAAAAGAAACGGTTATATCAACAGTATAAAGAGTGTGGAGAGACCGTCACCTGGGCTAAATATAAACAGGAGCAGACCAAGAGTAAGAAATTGATAAAAAGAAGCAAGCAGAGGATGGAAGTATGGCTGGCTTCCACAGCACATAAAGATAATATGCAAACATGTTCTAGCTATGTAAATTCCTTGAAGAAATCAAACAATAACCTATGTACTATTAAGGATGGGGGAGCCTAAATATCGTATTCCACTAAGGTAGCAAATGTCTTTAATAGATACTTCAGTACAGTCTTCATGGCTAAGTCAAAGGGTTTGGTAAAATTTAACCCAAACAATGCATTAGACATAAGGCTCTTAGCTGAGGTCATTCTCAATAAAATAAAGACATTAAAGAACACAAATGCAGCAGGACCTGATAATACAACAAACAATATTCTTAAATTACTCTCACCAAATATTGTTATCCCTCTAAGCTTTATTTTCCAGAAGTCACTGGTGGAGGGGGCAATGCCTCGGGATTGATTAGCAGCAAACGTGATACCCTTTCATAAGAAGGGAGATAGAGCAGACTGCACAGACTATAGGCCCATAAGATTGACATTGGTTCTGGGCAAACTAATGGCATCAGTACTAAAGGATGTCATGAATCTATATCTAACTGAACCTGACCAGGATGATAGGGAGCAGCATAGATTTGTGGCTGGTAAGTCATGTATTACAAACATGTTATGCCTTTATGAGAAAATTTCTGCAGCATTGGACAGGGGGGGTCACTGGATTGTATATACTCGGATTTTGTCAAGGCTTTTGGTAAAGCACTACACATAGAAATCCTAAATTGTTTGGCAGAAATAGATATGGACTATAGAGTAAGCCAATGGATCCAGGCCTGGCTGGTGGATAGGACTCAGATGGTGTGTATAAATGGCTATTTGTCTGATGAGATCCCTGTGACTGGGGGGGGGTCCCACAAGGGTCAGTGCTGGGACTGGTGCTGTTTTTAGTCTTCATAGTGCAAATGGGGAAAGGGGCATACAACTGGGAGAGTAAATATGAAGATGGTTCTAAGCTGGCCAGCCTGGTAACACAGACAGGGTGCAGAGACAATACAGAAAGATTTGGAAAAAATTAACAAATGGGCAACTGAAAAGAGAATGAGTTTTAATGTAGATAAATGTGTGATGTATGTAGGAAACAGAAATCCTGAACACAGTTATCAGGTTAATGAGCAAACCCTCAGGAAGTCGAAAGTGGAACAGGACCTGGGCATATTAGTAGACCAAAAACTTAAGTTCCATGCTCAGTGTGACAAACAAATAGTATTAATCAAACAATTAAAATCTTTATTTATCCAGGCAAACATCATTGAGCAAGCTCATGTACAAGATGGACCTGCTGTGCTCCAGGTCAAACGATACAATGCATACAGAGATATTTACAATAGAGCCACATAACACAAGGAAATGCAAACAGGGTCTTATGGAATATATTAAAAAACATTAAAAGTAGAAAGGAAGCTGTGATTATGCCCTTGTACAGAGCCCTTGTTAGACCTATATTGGACTATAGTGCCCCTTTGTGGAGGCCCATAAACAAAGGGGCAGTGGTGGTTTTGGAGAGGGTGCAGATTAGGGCAATAAGGATAGTGTACAGCATGCTGGATAGGCCCTATCCACAGAGATTGGTAGATCTAAGGCTAATGTCATTGGAGACAAGAAGAGTTAGAGGGGACTTAATTATGTGTAATCATATAATGCAAGATGACAATATGTTAAACAAACTGAATCTTCAGTTTAAAAGCAATAAACTGGGTACCAGAGGGCACCACCTTCAGCTATTACATATAAAGTGTAATACAAGTAAGAGTATGGTGTTTTATACTCAGAGATTGGTGGTCCCCTGAAATGGATTACCAAAAGAAATAGCATACTCTTCGAGTAAGGCACAGTTTAAAAGAAAACTAGATACCAATATCTTAGAAGGTCACATTCCAACATACTACAGGTAAAGAGGAAAGGAGTGCTGTTATGGGTCTATCATGGGCCCCCTTAGCTCCTCACTTCTTAGTATCAAAATTAATAAGTTCACCATGAAAAGGCTGGAGCCATCCTGGTGCCCACTTCTCTTCCCATAACTTGAACGTGATGTCGACCATTAAAACTGAAGCTGTTGTGGGTCAGAATAAATTTAATAAGTCTCACAATGAATTGTTGCTGGATGTTGTGGTGCTGTCCTTTCTTTTGTAGGTGCCTGAGACAGGCTGACATGCCATCAATATGTGGAATACTAGTACAGAGAGAGTTTACATACATTGTGGCTAATATTGTATTAGGTGGTAAATCCCTAAAGACAGAAACTTTTCGCAAGAAGTATGTAGTGTTCTGAATATAGCTGTCCCTTTCCATGGCAAGTGGTTTTAAACTAGTTTCTATAAAACCAGAGGCCCCCTCTGTCAGGTTACCCTTTCCAGATGTTATAAGTCTCCATGGATTTTCAGGTTTAAGGATCTTGGGCAGCATGTAAAATGTACCTGGCCTAGGTTGACTGCATTCCATTCATTTTCATTTTTATTTTATACTGGAAAGGCTTGTGAACAAAATTGCCCATTCTCTCAAGCATCTAGTTGAATAGTAGTAACAGTGGTGGAATATAGTCACTATGTACACAACAATGGGTTGAGCTATACAAATAATAAGATAAAAGTTAAACAAACAAGATAATTTGGAAAGAAGTTACCAACATTGTAAAATAGTTTCATACATTGGGGAAGAGAAAAAAGCAAGGTTCAGGCATTGCTGATACAACATAAACAACAGGTCAAAACTGTATATACACAATATACATTAATACATTTTCTGCAAGAAAGCAGTAGTCCTTCTGGTGAGCTAATAATTGAAAGGGATATATTGAAAGAGTGTGGCAAGCAGGAAAAGGAAAAGGTTGGTAGGACAGCAAAGGGGAAAATCCTGGCAGAAACATCAGAATTGTTAGGGAAGGCACCTTCAAGGCTATTCTGAAGCAATAGGAAAAGAAGGCAAAGATATGATATGTGGAGCAGCTGCATGGTGGCTTGTTGAGTAAGTATTCCTTCAGTTTAACCTTAAAAATACTAAGGGAGGGGCTGCTAACGAGGTCAGGTGGGAGCATGTTAAAAAAGCTTGGGTCCCTTGTAGGCAAGTGATCATTGGCCTAATGAGGTGTTGCAGTAAGGGATCCAAAATGGGGAAGAAGTAGAGCTCCTAGTTTGGTGGGTGGGGCAGGCCTTCTTGAAAACAGAGAAAACGCTGTGAGGAAGACGATTATTGAGGATTTTATAGAGAAAGGTAGAGGATTTGCATGTGAACCTGTCCTCAAGAGATAACCAATGAATTGCCTTGTAGAGAGCACAGTTGTGAGTACGGTGGGGAAGCCCCATCACAAATCTGATGATGTTATTGTAAGCTGATTTGAGGTTCATCAGGGATGAGGTCAGTTATTCTGTATTGGACGTGCTTAGGAAATTATATGATTATATGCCATAGTTCCCTGGTGTATTGTGCAGACAGATCACTAGCCAGTTCCCTACAGTAGGTGTGATCTGTTAATTCTCTGTTAACTTCATTGACATCATCTTCTTGGTTTAAGATCACACCTGCAGAGCCTCTGTCAGCTTTTTATAACAATGTTATGATTAGATTTCAGTGATTGCATTGCTCTCCTTTCTAACAGGTAGAGGTTATAGTGAATCCATTTTTGCTTATTAAGGATCTGGCAGTTGGCTGTCTGATGGAAACATTGAATATGAGTGTCCAGTTTATTACTGCACCCACTTTGGGGTGGGGGGGCAAGAATAAAGACAAAAGGTGGTTGTTGGTTTCTGGTGGTTTTATGTGTTTTGAAATGTATACTGAAACTGAAATGAAGTTGTTAGGCCCAGTTTTTAAAAGCTGAGGTTTGTGCCGGGCAAAAGTTCCTCTCCAGCTGTCGAGCAGCACAGCTCTCTTATCACCACCATGGCTGCCCGCTGACTGAGCTCATACTGTATACATTACATGCTCTGCAATCTGCAAAAATCACACTGTTATGGGTAAGCATTAAAAAAATCAATGTTTCCTCATAACTTAGTTGTTTTTTTGACATTTTGGTCACAAATTTGTAACATTGCCTTTTAATGACCCCACCTTATAATCAAGGGAGGTGGAATTTTTTTAAATCCCATTTGAAAGGTGACTTCATGGTCATGGAACAAATTTGAAAACATGTTTTAGAGGATATTTGAAAAATGATACCTGCATTGTTTATGAGTTGAGGTAACAAGAGGGCTATGTTGAAAATTGCTGGCCAAAATTTGCACAAATCACAAAGTTATGAGTAAATGTTGAAAAACTTCTATGTATTTTAATAACTTCATTATTTTGTGACATTTGGACACTAGACAGTCAACATAGTCTTTCTATGACCTTTCATTCTGAACACGACAGGTGACTTTTTTAAAATATTAGCCGAAATGCCATTTCTCACCAAAAATGCAAAAACACAGTTTGGCCAGGATTTGAAAAATGGCACCTGCCAAGCTCAAGAGATGGTATTAAAAATGGCTATGTTGAACATTTGAGGTCAAAATATTGAAAATGACCAGGGTTATGCACACACATGAAACATTTCAACATACCTTCATAATTTTATTGTCTTTTTTTGTCATTTTCATTTATTGATTTTATAAGCAAAACTTACATCACAATATTACACAGGAGAATAGCAATATATAGTATCGATCCACCTTTGTTCTCTTACAAACTACTATTGAAGGACACCCCCTCTAGTGGTACATCATGGGGGGATTTATCAAAATAGTCAACATTAGACAATATATAGCTATGCATGCAGTCAGGAAGGCCAAAGGGAAAGTCAAACAAGGATGGGTGTACACCAAATAACCCTATTACCATAATGACTAAGAAAGTCCAAATGCTGTCAGGAGAATTTAAAATTAAATATAAATCCCCTGACTCCCAGGAATATAAGTCATAAGCAATACTGTTCCCAAAATATCAAACAAACTAAACAGGCATCATTATTCAACTGAGACAAGTACAGATTTTGGAATGGATTGGAATAAAATACCGGGTAGACATTAGAGCATTTTTGTGAAACTGAGGAGCTCTTAGGCTTATTTCTAAATGCCCTGTCTGTTAAAAGAAATGTGAGAGGGTAGTAAGGAGGGCTGGGGGGATACTGGGATGCATAGGGAGAGGCATCACCAGTAGAAAACAGGAAGTTGTTATCCCTCTGTACAGACAACTGGTGAGATCCCATCTGGAGTACTGTGTGCAGTTCTGGAGACCCAGTCTCTGCAAGGACATAGACAAGATGGAAGCTGTCCAGAGGAGGGCAACTAAAATGGTGCAGGGTCTGCACCAGAAGACATATAAAGAGAGACTAAAGGGGCGTATATGTATAGCCTCGAGGAAAGCAGGAGAGGGAACATGATAGAAACTTTCAAGTACCTCAAGGGAATCAACAAAGTCCAAGAGTGTAGCATCTTTCAAAAAAAGAGGTGTGCAAGGACAAGGGGGCACAATTTGAAGATGGGGGGGGAAGCTCAGAGGCAATGTAAGGAAGTATTTTTTCACAGAGATGATTGTGGATGCATGGAACGGCCTTCCGGAGGAGGTTGTGGAGTCAAAAACAGTGGTTGAATTCAAGCATGCACGGGACAGCCATAAGGCAATTCTAGGGGGTGGGGGTAGAAAGAAGTGGGCTGCTGGTTAACTAGGATCTGCAGCTTATCCATTAGGTAGGGAAATGGGCAGACTGGGTGGGCCAAGCGGTCCTTATCTACCATCAAATTCTATGTTCTATGTTTCTATACTGCTAAGGTCTTTCATTAGCTAGAAAAATCAACACTGGAAATTAATTTGTCTTTTACTATTTTGAGCCCCACATTTTCCTCACAGTCTTCTTATGAACCCACCTCATGAACCCAGTTGGTGAAAATTGTCAAATCCTCCAGATAGGTGATTTTGCAGAGCAACTACAAACTCATCTTTCAGCCAGGATTTACAAAATTGTACATACTTTGTTCATGAAGTGGGGTATCTAACAGGCCATGTTAAAAATGTGGAGAGAAAATATTAAAAAATGACCAAGTTATGAGTGCAAACTCAAAACACTGAAATACACTGACTAGAGCATACCTAATTTTCTCAGTTCCCAGTCCAGTTCTGACGAGTGAAGACATGTCTCCAGTGGTTCTATGTGATAACGGAGAAAGCCTAAAAGTGATTTTCATTATTAGACAGAGTGCCGGAAACATTTTTGGCACTCTGGCACCCATTGTGCATAGGACAATAGTGCTGGGACATGTATTTTAATGCTTTCTGTGAGGGGGGACAGCACCCTCACACACCCGCCTCCATATCCCCCACTAAAGGATTCTCAACTCCAGGGGGGTGCATGTCGGGGGATGAAAGCATGGAAAAATAAAGGTTCACGTCGGGCGCAATAAAATCACACCAACACCTGGACTCGAACCCAGTACCTCACCCACCCCAACCACAAACCAACCCCTGATTCCACAATGCAGCTCGGCAATCCACTGCAGCACCACCCCTCACAGCTACTCCGCCTCCTCCCAGCTCACACTAGCCATGCTCGCTCCCCCCATGCATGTACATATAGCGACATCCTATCACCCAGTTCATCCACCCCTTCATCCGGTCACCCTACCCTCCCATCACCATGAGAGATTTTGCTGGGAAGGAGTCACCATTATAGATGGTGCCTTTTCCCATGTGCCCACCTCATGGGATACCATCTCCAGTCCATTGAGGATCCATGATAGGTAAGTAAGGATGAGGGGAGTATGTCAGTTTGCTATGGGTAATTCACCCCACAACAGTTCATTTTTTTTTAATATTTTGAACCCCCTAAATTAACAACTTACCTTAAAATGGGAGATGTTTATTTTCCTGTAATCTTTCCTGGGATCTGGAGGGAGCGAACTGTTGCAGGGTGAATAGCCTATAACTTATTGTCATGTAGCCAAGGATGATGGCTCCATCCCAATAGGTAAGCAACGGGTTGGGGAGGGTACTGAGCTGGGAGGGATCAAATGGGGGGAGATCAATGGTAGTGGGAGTGGCAGCAGCAACAGACATCAATGGGTTGTTTTCTTTTTTACAGGATGTAAAAAAAATACATTAAGGGACAGTTTTCTTTATTTCAGGTACCAACACTGGGCAATGGGCACCCCAGTGCCAGTGTGAAGCAAAAGGACTCATCACTCAGTGCTTAAAAAAGCTACAGACTCACCAGTCCATTAGCATTATTTCATTTATTTGTTGTGACTCAAACATTAAAAGTGCAGTATTTCCTGATTGCTTGTGAACTGTCATACCCTGAAGAAAGAAACTTATACCATGTGACACATACAAGGGAAGCTTTCACTCAGAAGTCCCTCAGACTGATAAGGAAATCTGGAGAAATGCAACCTTTCTATTGTCATGCCTAGTTTATATTTTCTGTTTTATTTATCCTTACATTTTAACTAATTACATTACATCCCTTGGCCTCATCGTGGATGAAGCTCTAGATGACCAGATGCCTGATGATAAATTTAATTATGCCCCCAGTGTAGAGCTGGCTGAAGGTGGACTGGTGATTTTTTTCTTATTCACTATGAGGAAGCTGATCCAGATGTTTGCACTTGCATGCTAAATTTTAGTCTAACTTTTTACTCTCCATCTCTCAGTGGAACAAGGAAACCATTGAACAGCTACTGTATGTGATTCTGTGTTGAGAAATGTCCCTGCAAAGCTTCCAATTGGAATAAATAAGAAGTGCTCCTCAGTATTGAGCATAGCCGGAGTTCAGTTAACAGAACCTTCTAGTGACCGATATGTTTTAGTACACTTCCTGTGCATTCTATTCAGGATATGTAACTGCCACAACTTTAACTCTCACATCCTTTACATGTTTCTTTTTTTATTTTATTTGAAGTTTCGGATTACAAATACCTATGCATCTAAAAACTCTTTTACGCAGGTTCCATGTCATACACAAACAAATCAACAATGTAAACAACTAAGTCAACTAAAACAGTAACATATGGATACATAAAGTTTCAGAAGGCTGTTAGAAGGAACATAATCATACCAGCATGGGCTACTTGATTAACAGAAACATACATTGAATAGACTAATTGTTTTGTCCTAAAAAAAGGACTGCAGACAGGAGGAGGCAGCCAAAAATCACTTTATTGGTAAGGTGAGAGACAGCCTAATGTAGCCTTCATCCACAAAGTGATGAAAGGGTAAAAGTTATCATAGATGGGGTGGGGAAGAAAGTGGGAGGATATATGGGGTCTAGGGAGAGCAGTCATAGAGGCTGTGTAAAATGAGGTGCAATCTCAGGACTTGTTTAAAGGGTCCCACCGTGGGTGTGTCAATGGTGCTGGCTTGAAGCCCATTTAGCCAACTGGGAGCCCTATAACAAAAAGACCATTGGGCCTGACTTGTATGACAAAAGGCACTTGGGAATGAAGACTTGGTCCTTTCCTAGTAGTACGATAGCAGGTGAAGAGGTTTAGCAAGAGCTGGGAGTTGGGGGGGCCTAAGCTAATATTTTTACCATATAGGCAGGTATGGTACTTCATCCTGTCAGTAAGGTTGAGCCACTTAGTCATGTTGTAAAGGTCACACACCTGCATCCTACTATGTGCATCTGAAACCAACCGATAAGCTTTATTTAGGGATAGGCAAATTATTTGTAGCACATTATCAGTAGCGGTGCCGTATATAATAAGACCGTAATCCACTGTTGGGAGAACTGAACATGTGACTGCTATTTTGAGGGTCTCTTCTGGCATACAGTGTTTATGTCTGTAAAGCCTCTAGCCTACTGTTGACTGCTTTGAAGACCATATTGAAGTATTCTCAGAAAGACAAGGCACTGTTGAGGGTGATCTCAAGGTACTTAAAGGTCTGTATTTGTTCAAGAGGCTGTGAAAACTGTTCCTTTGAGTGTAGCTGCACAGTGCCTGTTGTGAGCATTTGTGAAGTGCATGGTCTTCATTTGTTATAGTTCAAAACCAATTTGTGCCGCATGAACCAGTTTTCAATTGCAGAGAATTTATCTTGGTGACTAAGGGTTAATGCCTGGTGGTCCGGGTGACTGGTGAATAACACTGTTTCATCTGCATATAGCAGAAGGTTACTGGGACATGTAAGAGGTAGAGAGTTGAGGAAGAGGCTGAAGAATAAAGGACCTAGGATAGATCCTTGGGGAATGCCTAACGGGACAGGTTTACTGGAGGACAATTTATCACCGATTTTTACCCACCGGGATCTGCCTTCAAGGTAACTTTTAAACCAGCATGCAGCCCCAGAGAAGGCATCAATAGTAATGAGGGAGTAGAGTAGAAGTGGATGGTTTACCATATTAAAGCCTTACTGAGATCAGTGTACTTTGATCCCACTAAGTATTTCCGATCAAGGGCATGGTGAATAAAGGAGGTGTATTGAAGGAGGACCAATATGGTGCTATGATTTTTCCTGAACCCATGTTGTTCAGGGCACTGAATATTGTACTTTTCAAGGAACTCCATTAGCTGGTCAGCAACTATTCTTTCCAGTGCTTTTGAGAGGCTGGAGGATGGAGATGGGACAGTAATTTGTGTCAAATACGGTCACCACTCTTATGTACCAGGGTCACTATTGCAGCTTTCCATTGAGAGGGGAATTGACTGAGGCAGAGTGATTTGTTTAAGATTATGGTAAGAGGCAATATGACTGCTTCCATTGTCATGTGTATCTGCTTCAAATCAAGCGAGTCACTGCTACAGAGCGATTTACTGAGGATCTTGGACAGGTATTTCTTGGCAGTGCTGGAGGATATTGTTTTAAGATAGAATGGTGGTGAGCTGGGGGGTGTCTGTATTGGAAAGGCCAGGTGGGGGCAGAGGGGTCAAAAACATTAGGGGGCAGTACACTACTTTGGTAAAGGCGGTGTTGAAGATGTTAGCTATGATCAGGGGATCTTGGGTGACATATCCATCCACGTATAGCATGGAAGGTGGGGAATTGCTGGCTTTTCCATTGAGCTCTTTTAGATTGTCCCAAAATTTTCTACTGTCACCCCATGAGTTAGAAAGGGTATCCTTGTAATAGTTTCTTTTGGCATGCCTGATGGCTAGGGTGCAGGAGTTTCTGGCTGTTTGGTAATTTTGCCAGTGTGTAGTGTTACCTGTGGCACGTACTTTATGCCACAGGTGGTCTCTGTTGACCATCTGGGTAAGAAGGGAGGGAGTAATCCATGGGTTAATAACTGCTTTTTTCCTCAGTTTCTTTCTGGGGGCGAACATATCACAAGCAACATTAAACATGTATATAAAGCAGTTCAGGGCATAGTCAACATAGGTTGCAGAGTTTAACACTAACCAGTTCTGGTTGCAGAGATGGGCTATTAACAGGTTGAATTATCCCTTCTTGAGAATGTGGTGAACTGTAGCTTTTACTTTTGCCTGAGGCTGGGAAGATTTAGTGTACCAGTGGCAGGTGATGTGGGAGTGGTCACTAAGAGAGTCAGAGAGGACCTTCACATCTGTAATTTTGTCTAGTCTGTTAGTAAAGATGAAGCTGAGTAAGGTGGTAGTACCAGCCCTGTGATTCTGTCTGGTGGGAGAGGCCACAACCTGAGACAAGTTAACTGCAGTGGTTGCATCTTTGTAGATGTGGGAATTGACAACAACCAATTCACACTGAAGTCTCCCAGGAGCAAAGTGTCAGATAAGAGAGGGAGGTCAGAGAGATGGTTAATGATGGCATTGAAGCTTTTTGAGTGGTCATGAGGTGGAACATAGCTGCTTACAATGGTGAGGAGTTGGCCATTGTGTCCAAGGAGCAACTTAACTGCTAGAGCTTGGGAGGGACTCCTGGTGACTATGATGGGTAGGGCATGCCCATGTAGGGGGGCCTTTATGCAGCTAGTACAGCCCCCAACCCTTTTCCCAACCCTGTCAAATGTAAAGAGGGAGTAAACATCAAGTTGGACAGCACTATCAGGCACCTTGGGGGAGAACCAGGTCTCAACCACTCCTAGGATGTTGGCTTTATGCTGCAGTACCAAAACCTGGAGGAGATCAGTATTTTGCTGGAGACTCCTAATGTTCATAGAGACAATTTTGATATCTGCATGGTAATTTCTGTTGGGCTATGGGCACTAAAGAGGCCCCAGGTTTGGGTGTATGTTCCCAGATAGCAGGAGTACGACCAAGAAGTTACACATGATGAGGAACTTAAGTGCCTTTGGTAGGCTGATAGGTTTATGGTTTCTAGGTCTGCAGTTAATAGTGATGGTGGGAGGATATGATATGTCAGGCAGTGCCAAGAAGAAAAGGAGGGTGAGGGTGCCAGTCGGGTATTGTAGGGGAGTAGTGAGGGGACTATCATTGTCCTTGTGTGTATAATTAGTTTTTGAGGCACCCAGGGTGCCCCAAAGGGGAGGAAGTGGGGAGGTAGGGTCAGCATGCATTGCATCATGTCAGTGCAGGGGAAGACCAACACCAAGAAGAGCTAATGTTGAGATGAACCTAGGAAAGTACATTCTTGACATGGAATAGCACTTAACTTAAGTGGATAACTTAGGTGAGTTTAGCCCAGTGGTAGGGAAATCAAAATATGGGATGGGTTATTTTGCTACAAGTACCAAGGGGCAGTTCCTCTTTAAGAGACAGAGATAAGGGGTTAGAAGGCAGGTTCTTAATGGAAGGGTGGCACCTGATTGGTGAGGGGTACTATTCTGGCCAGGAGCAAGATTATTTAATTAAGGCTGGAGAAGGGGGTGGAGGGATGGGTGAATATTTCAGAGTTGAGAGAGCTGCCATCCAAATTAATTCAGCAACTTCTCTTGAATGGCAGAACAGTCTAAACCAGTCCTGGAGCTGCAGTGTCCAAAGTAGGCAGGAGTGAGGTGAAAGAGAGCTGCAGTTCTATAAAATGAGCAACTACTCTTTAATTAATTGACTCACTGCCTCCTAGAAATGCCTGTAGGCATCAGCAAATCTACTACAGTGTGTCCCAGAATGACTACAGAAGTCACCTGCTGACTTCCTGTGTGTCCTAGTAACATCTGGAGATGTCATTCACATGTTTTAATATTACTTGCCAGCCAGAATTGATTAGAATTGACTGCATAGCACCATTAGAAAGGTAATGTTGTGCTGAACAAATTTGCTGCTGACACTTTGTGCTTATCATGTTCACTTTAGGAGTTATTCACATTTGTTTATGACAGTTTGTCCATTTAGAACCACCTAAGCACTTTGAAGAAAACACACATTTGGGGTATCTCAGCCAGTATAAAAGAAAAACCTAATTGAGCAGAGTTGATTGCATAGCACTGTTGGAAAGGCAATATTGTATAGAACAACTTTGCCACTGATATATTGTGTGTTTCATGTAAACTTTAGGAGTTATATGTATTTGTTTATGGTATGGTGTGTATGGTTCAGATTTGTGCCTCAAACCTCACCAACACATTTTGATTCAAATGGGGAAAAATTATGTTTAATACTACAGAAATAGCTGTTTTTGTAAAAACAAATTATTAAAAGTACATCTAATGTCTGAATGCTTAATTTGGTGTTGATAGGTTACATATCCCCCCACACACACACAAAAATGTTTATGGTGCATTTTTTAGAGGAAAAAATATTTTATTTTGCTGTTTCGACCAGCACAGAAATAAAGCTAAATTACTGATTATTCCTTGCATACCACCATTGGAAAGGTAATTTTATGTTGAACAATTTTGCCACTCATACTTTGTGTCTAGCACTTACAGTTTTTGTGCTATTAGCATTTGTTTGTGGCATGCCAATTATGGCTTGATTTTGCTAAGAAAGGCCCAGGATTCACTGTTAACAGTATACAGGAGACAAGTGCTGCAACTTCAGAGTTCCTGTGGAGGCAATGAGTTAACAGAAGAATTTGCTTGTTTCTTACTGGAGCTGTAGTGGACAAGCAGGCAGGAGTGATTGGCTGTTTGTAAAAGAAAAACGGTGCCAAGTTTGAAATTCTTTGGATACTTTCAGCTTGGGGACAATGGGCAGGTGGTCAGACAACCAACTTATTTTCACAATCCCCCTTATGTTTGGCCTTAAAGGAATTTTGTGAAATATATTTTCCTGCCTCTTTCTTGATTAACTCTCTTTACTAGTGATTTACCTATTTGGCTACCAATTCCAGCTTGGTACAGTGTGTGGTTATTAGCTATGTAGAATGTGTATAATGCTAATTTGCAAAATCTGGCTAGGCACACAATGTGTCACCAGCAGCTAGGTAAACCATTGAAGGTGAGCATGGACAAGCCTAGGGGCCAAGCTTCATAATGCAAATAAAGGATACATCACCTCTCACAGAAATCCGACTGCCTCCAGCTGGTTGGTGGGATCAGTGCCACTTGAACTATAATGTGTTTCACTAACCACTATTTGTAAAACAGGAATATGATCCAGGTGCTTCACCTTCTAGAAGTATTGCAACTCTAGCAGCCATATTTTTAAGCAGCATAGCTCCTGATTTCTTCTCTGCTTCTTTGAACTCTGATGTCCTCAGCCCCTACCCCCCCCAGATAATTCAGTTGTCCCTGTTTTGCAGTAGCATTACTGATACTTAAATCTGTTCAGTTTTAAATCTAACCTATTTTTTTAATTAGATGTGACAGATTACAGATTATAGCCTTATATGCAGGAATTCAGAAGTTTTGGTGCTGACAGTTCCACTACCTGTCATCTGCTGTGATTGATTTATTTAGTTAGTTGAAGTGCTGGCACCCTGGTTACTACCAGTGCAACAACAGCAGATAAGTCTTAAGGCACTTTTACACACAGGTTTATGTAACGGAATAACTGTTACGGAAACAGTATTCCGTTACATCCCTTGTGTGTAAAGTGTATCTGTTTTGTTCCATAGGTGAACGTTCATCCAAACCGCAATCTCTGCTTTTCGTAGTTTGCACCGTTATGTTCCATTTTGTTGGGCTGTGTAAAACAGCCATTCTGAAGTGGTGCACAAACAGCAATAGAGCAGCAAGCTCTGTGGGGGTGCTGAAACACAAATGGAGGTGGGAGCTGCCGGAAAACTCACATGGTGTAAGGATCCTCAATAACAGAGCACAATGGCACCACAGGTAACGCCATTTCGTTTTAAAAACATATGTGTAAAAGCACCTTTAGACTGTATTTGCTATGCTGCCCTGTTTGAGCAGGCATGTTTGGCACTGTTTGTTTCTTTTGTATCTATACTTGTAGAATTCTTTGACAGCTGTTAGTTTGTTAACTAAATTAACTATATTTTTTACAGTTTATACTTTATTTTATTAATTTAATTAGTTGATAGATTAATAAGGTTCAATATATGTTTAGAAAGGCTTTGCTATCTTTTATCTAGTGAAAGGTTTACACTTTATTAGGTAGTTACCTGTTTTAGTGAGAGTTAGTTATCGGTAATCATATAGATACTGTACTTTTCTATTTTGCACTTTGTGAATTAACTTGCTATGAAGTTCTGTTACATGATAAACTCAAGTAGTTTTTGCGTAGCATCCTGGAACATAAGAGGCTTAGGCTTTGCAGTTTAATGTAAAAAGGTGCTGCACTATCTTCAAAAACAAAAGGTTGATATAACTTTACTCCAGGAGAACCACCTTATTCCTGATTAAGCCCTTAAGCAGAATAGCGCACGGGTGTGACAGAATGAGTTAGTTGCTTTAACCCTAAAAGAAGGGGTTCCTCAATTCTAACTAGAAAAGAAGTTCCTTTCCTCAAAAGTAAACATTTTTTTCTGATCCTGAAGGGCATTATCAGCTCTTAGTGAGCACCTTTTATGGCAAAAATGCAATAATATGCAATTTATATACTGCTAATACAAATCAGACTACATTTTTCAATCACATATAATTACAGATTAGTTCCTACAAGGATCATGACAGCATATCTGGAGGGGGCTTTAATGAAGTGGCAGACTCATTTCTAGACACAAGCAATCAATCTGCCAACCATCCTATGGCTGAACTGTGACAAGCATTTAACAGCTCAAGAACTGATTTAGACCTAGTAGACACACTAAGCCTTCTTCACTTGGTGGGGAGGGACTACTCCTTTTCTTCTAATAGGCATGATTCACACAGTAGGTTACACTGTCTATCACTCTCAAGTGACCTGAACCTTGCTATAACATCTGCAAATATTAAAAATGCACTAGTACTAGATCACAGTTTGGTTACTATTTCACTAAACATAGATAAAGAAACTTCCAAAGGTATGCGCTAAAGATTTCATCCCTCAATATTAAATGATAAAGGTTTAAAGGAATTTATTAAACAAGCTGTAGTAGAATACGTTGAAATGAATGACAACACATGTTTTATACCACTCTCTGAGAGTGCCTTTAAGGCTTTTCTTTGGGGCAAAATAATAAACTTTGCAACAAACAGAAAGAAAACTTCCCTTAAGGATTTAGTTGGCAAGAAGCTTAAAATAATTGAGTTTGAGTGTAAAAAAAAAAAAAAAAGGAGGAGGAACAAGAACCCTGCC
Source organism: Neoceratodus forsteri (assembly GCA_016271365.2). NCBI lineage: Eukaryota > Metazoa > Chordata > Ceratodontiformes > Ceratodontidae > Neoceratodus > Neoceratodus forsteri. The sequence continues at coordinate 15,668,366 of CM028129.1, read as the reverse complement.
AAATTACAGGAGATACTGTAATATCCCTTAAATATGAGACAAAAAAGACATAGGGCTGGATATTCAAACTGCGCCATTCTGTAGCACAAGCCCTTGTGCTGCTCAAAATAGTTGCGCTGGGGTATGGCCGGGGCGATATTCAACAGAGTTGCGCTATTGAGCAACTCCTTTGAATATCACCCCCCGGCCATAGCCACTGTGCATGGTTCAGTGGAACTTGCGCCACCGCAAGTGGTCAGAGTGAAGCATTCAAGATGCGGTGGCACAAGTTCCATTGTGCCATACACAAATTTCTGATATTCAAAAGGTGACATGCAAATGGGCCATAATTCATCCAAGGCACAGGGGGGCCATTTGCATCTACTTATGGCCCCATTTGCATGCCACTAGCATGCAGGTGCGCCGATTCCCCAATGACTTGTGCCTGGCGCCCTGCCAGGCAGCAGCCATCGGGGACTGATGCCCCCTGCAGCCCGATCATGGCTATAACTGTAGTAATCCCCCACCCCCCTGACTGGCCCGATCGCGGGCAAACCCGTAATAATCCCCCCTCCCCCCGTCTGGCTGATCATGGGCAAACCATAATAACCCCCCACTAGCCCGATCGCGGGCAGAACAGAGTTCAACCCCCAAGAACAATATCCCTGGTGGTCCAGTGGACTGCGAAGCCCGATCTCAGGCATTAGAGTCCACCCCCAAGGTCCAAGTACCATGGTGATCTATGGCCCCACCACCCACTCACGGAGCCCCACCACCCCTCCACACCCGTCAGCTGGCAGGCAGCAGCACGCACCCGCCTGCCGCCCTGCCGCGCCGACTGACTGCTCAGTAGGGCTGCACGCCCATTGGTTCAGAGCAAGAGCCAATGGGCATGCAGCCCATACCGTACAAGGCAGTCCAGATATAATGAATGAATGGATTAATTCACTGGACCACCAGGGATATTGTTTTTGGGGGTTGGAATTCTGTTTGCCCTCGATCGGGCTAGTGGGGAAGGGGTACTGCGGTTTGCCCATGATCAGGCATGTCGGGAATTCCTACAGGTTTGCCCACAATCGGGCCAGTCGGGGGGATTACAATGGGTTTGCCCATGATGGGCCAGTCAGGGGGGGTTACTATTATGCCCGTGATTGGGCTGCAGGGAGGGCACAGGGAAGAAGTGGAGGGCCACCCACAGGTGACCGCTGCTGTGTTACACCCTGCAATGCAGCAGCTTACCTGTGGGTGGCCCTCGACTTACTCCTTTTTTTTTTGCTCAAAGTTGTGCGAGAAGCAGGTTGGGGTTAGGCCAGACAACTCTGCACAGCCCGGCTGAATATCGGGCTGTGCAGTTTATGCATGATTCCTCCCCCTCCGGTTGAGCATGCCTTCATTAGCATGCGCTGTTGCTCAGCATGACTTGGGGGTGCAACTGCCTCCTGCTGAATATGGCAGAATGGCGCAATTTCGGACTTGCGCAGACACAACCCTATTGCGCATGGCGCAACCCTTTTGAATATCCAGCCCATATTCTGCAAAGCTCTGGCTCTCACTAGACAGAATTTGTATGGTGCAGGGGTAAAACCTAGAAGACTACCAGCCTACAGACTAGAAAAAAATAACTCAGATGTGATGGATATGAATAATAAGACCAATGTTTTTAATAAGGATATTAATAACACCTTTGTCAATTTTTATAGTGGAACTGTGTGTGAGTCAGCTAGCTGACACTAAAAAAAATATGCAACCTTTTTCATTTCTGACTTAACAGCCCTGGGTGATTAAGATAGTGATGCTTTATGTAGACCTATTTCTGTCAAGATAGCCCGAAAAATTAAAAATCTTCCAAATTATGAGATTCCCTGTCCTGTATGCTATTCCAAGTGAACTTTATAAAGCTCAAGGTTTGCTCATTCCTAAATGTCTTAATAAAGTTTATAAGAAGCATACTTAAGGGAAGCACTACCCAACTCCTTCAACAAAGACTACATCAGCCTAATCTTGAGCAATGGTGAAGAACCATAATTTTGTGAAAGTTAAAGACCAATATCTCTCCTTAACAGAGACTATAAAATATTGGCAAACAGAATTAAAAATATCACCAAATTAGTTGGTAGGAAATCGATCATCTTTGTTCTAGAGAGAGCGGAAATAGAAAATGTAAGGACAGTTCTGAATGTCATCCATGTCGCTCAAGAAGAAAAAAAACAGTCTCATTTTTGTCTTTGGATTTCTTGAAGGCCTTTGACATACTCAGATGGAGATACTTATTTGAAACCCTCAGGAAATACAATGTAGGAGACACATTTCACTAACTGGGTCAAAATTCTATGCAAAATCATTTTGCTGCAGTAGTTATGAATGTTTTTATCTCATCTCCCTTTAAGTTATTTAGGGGACCTAGACAAGGCTGGCCCTGTTGCCATATTTGTTCATTCTACCTCTCAAGCTCATTTTTAGAAAAATTCAATTAACATCTGAAATAAAAGGTTTCAAAACTGGAATTGTTGTCAATAAGACATTTGTGTATGTGGATGATATTTTGTTTACTGTATCCAAACCCTATGACTGTATTAGATTATTAAAGTCTGAACTGGAATAGTTCTCTCTTTTTGCAGGCCTGGTAGTAAATTGGAAAAAAATATATATTACATATGCTTATAATGAAAAAGCTTCAATAATTATGGTCACTGGCCTTGAAGACAGATGCTGGAAATTGAATGATATAACTTATTTAGGACTCAAGAGCCCTGAAAACAGTAGTCATACAGCTGCTATGAATCTGGATCCTTTATGAAGAGTTACATTCTGATCCTGAATGACAGAAAATCTTACTGTGTAAATCTGGGTTAAAGTCAATTCTATGAAAATGATGTTAGCCCATGAATTACTTTACCTCTTTCTAAACATTTCATTTACATTTACACTAGGAGGCAGTATAGTCCAGTGGTTTAAGGCTCTGAGCTGCAGATCTGGAGGCCTGGGTTTGAATCCCACAGCAGCTTAGGTGCATACTGTGTGATTCTGAGCAAGTCACTTAACTTTCTTGTGCTCATGTTCGCATCTGGAAACAAGCTTTGGCTTAGTGTGTTACTCCTGGTTAAACAATGATCCCTTTTCCCTTACATTTGATAAAAGCAAATTTGCTATGATCACAGCACTTATAAAACACTTCCGGGGGGGGGGGGATCCTCCAAGGCCTGCACTTTCTAAACTAAGGACTCCAAGGGTAGATGGTGATTTAAGATGCCCCTGGTGGGATAGGTATCAGACTGCCTTCCTTTTTAAGTATTTGGTTTTAAATCTTGTTCCCTTCTCCTGCAATATGTTACCACTGTGGTTGGAAGTAGAGTAGCAGATGTTTGCATTCACTCAGCAGCCCATTAGTGCCCATCCTGTGGTGTATCATATGAATTCTCTGCTATCCAGTGGCACTCCTGCCACAAACACCCATGTCATATTCTGCATAGCTATCCCTGGATTCCAGTGGCACTCCCCCACCTCCAAACACCCATGTCATTACTTGAAGAGTTATCCCTAGTGTCTAGTGACACTCCCCACCCTTAAGCACCCATTCTGCAACATGATTGGATATTTCTGGTGTCCCGTGGCACACCTCACCCCCAGGTTATCCATTATTATGATTGAGAATGTCCCGATATCCAGTGACTCCCCCTGCTTGCCTGTTACCAAATGTAAAAGTAATCAGTGGTGGTCCAGTGTTCCCCTCACCCACCCTGCCTGCTCACATGCCACTGCTCATACTCCTCCCCTTACCAGGGTGTACTGCAATATTAAGCAATGCTGATATGGTGACTGGTATAGCCCTCCTCTTTCCTCTTCAGCCAGCCACTGTGTGAGCTGTCAGTCAGCATGTCTACAGTACAGATACTGTCTGCACTATCACTGACATGTAATATGGAGGCCAGCCAAAGAGGTGAGAGGAAGGCTGTGCCAGACACCATAGCAGGCATCACTGGATATTGCAGTATACCCTAGTAAGGGGGGATGTGACGGGTAGTGGTATGTGAGTGTGTGCAGTGGTAGGTGGACACTGGACTACCAGTGATTACCTTTACTTTTGGCAATGGGCCACAAGGGGTGGGGTGAACCACTGGATAACAAGATATTCAAATTTGTTGTACTCAGGTGACTAGGGGGTAGGAGGCCATTAGATACCAAGGATAACTGTTCAATATATTGGATTGGTGATGGGGACTGCAACTAAATACCAGGGATAATTCTTCAGTATACAAAATGGGTGTTTGGTGATTGGGGATTCCACTGGGGATGAAGGCTAGGTATGCTGTAATAGAATCGGGGATTGGGGATGGGTGACTGCAGTACAGCCACACTTCCTTAAGAGGGGGAGGGTGCGCCGTTAAGAGGTGGTTTTCAGTGGTAGTAAACAGTGCCACTTTGAGGGATGTTTACTGCTGCTGCAATCATTTAAAGATACCACTGCACTGATATGCAAGGGGACAACCACTCATTTGCTTATGTGCAGAGGTATTATAGCATTTTGGCACGGTTGGACTGTGGTGTTGGACCCAAGGCTTCTGAATATGGCCTAGTTGGGAGCATCAGCACAATTCCAGATTAGTACTTCCACAAACCCCATTTGTATAATTTTTGAATATCAAGCCTTTATGGTCAAGCTAGAGAGTTTCCAATGGAAAGTAAGGCAGTTTTAGGCTAAAACACTAACAAAAACATTTAACATACAGTGGTATGTAGCAAATTCATAATGGGTTGTGGCGAAATAACATTTATTTCCCCCGATACTGTAAGTGGTAACACCTTCATAACTAACATGTGGCATTGCCATTCAAGAGTCATGGATCTTATAGCTCACAAGTAGAGATATATGAGATATTCCCACTCCAGTCTATTGTGTAGTCTTTATTTATTTACTTAAGAGTTTGTTCAAAAAGGCACATTGCAAACGTTCATTTTTAAATGAGTTCTGAGAAGCTGGCCAAGGTAAGTGTGCAGCAGTAGCTTTACACAATTCATAGCAATGTGGGATAACGATTTCATAGTGCCCCTATTTCAAGTCATTATGCAGCATTGCTTTAAAAGTAGGATATAGAAGTGCATTTGTTACATTTGTTAAACTGAAACTTATTATTTCCACATCTAGATAACTAATTAATTATCAATGTGATTCCAAAAAAACAATGAAAACATTATATAACACAACAATTTATATTGCCATCCCTGTTGTGAATACAGGTTCCACGATGATAATTGTGAGCACAAAAGGGTGAGGATGAAAATAATGAAGGGAAAACAGTGCAGCCAAATAGAGTGATTGCCAAAGAACAGCAATCGCTGAAACAGCAACAACAGTGCCACAGTGACTTTGTACTTTGCCCCGCACTCCTCTTTTCAGGACGCTTCACCCACCATACCCCCTTAATAAATATAACCAATTCCAGGAGAATGCAACTCACAGAGGTGGAAAAATCCGCAGGTCATCATTTCAGTGATTACTGTGTGTTGCCATTCACCCTATGTAGCCATGCTTTCCATCACCATTTTCTTCCTCACCCTTTTTACGATTACTACCTTCATGGTATACCATGAATGTACAGTGGACAGTCTCAAATATTAAAACCAGCCACTTTCTAACAATGGCTGGGTTCAAAATGAACAAAAAATGTATATTCCACTATCAAATCAGGAAGAAATGAGACCCCACCCCCAATAGAATGTCCATACCTGCCATGGTTCGAAGTCAGTAATGCGTGCACAGCTACCATTATGAAATGGCCCCATTCTATGATTGCAGATTGCAAGGTTATGAAGTGCATGTGCCACGGCATAGATCGCATTATAAGCATTGTAAGTGGTTCTTAGGCCATTCATATTAAAGAAGTAGCCATCCATGTTCTGCATGCTCTCCTCCCCAGTGCACTGCTTTAGTGTTTCTGAAATGCCCGGTCCATTGCTAATGTTACTATCTGATCCCAGCCATTGACAGTCAAATAATTCCTCCCAGAAAGGTTTTGCAAAAATGTCATCTGGGTCATTAAAAGGATGCAACTGGTAAAGGTATTGCAGAAAGCCAGGTATGTTCCCCCTGTGGATAACAAATCCAAGAGTGCCATACATTGTTTCCAGCAGGTCACTGGTAAAGCGATCAGAATCCATCCAGCCTTCACTGGCAATCCAGACTTTCCCAGTGATGTTGTTCCATGCAATTTCCTTCATAACTGGATATAAACTAAAATCTGTGGAGAAGACAACTGTTACTCTTGCTGAAGACCTCTTAATAACCTGTGCAATTCTTTTGCTACTTGTCTCAGACTCACTGACAGGGATGAGTTCCAGAAAGGCAACACAGACTCCAGACTTTGAGAGCTCCTGGATTAGGACCTGACTTCCCAGCAGACCATAGTCATTATTCTCTGCTAGAATACCAACCCAAGACCAGCCAAGGTGAATAACCAGCTGAGCAAGTCCTTGGGTCTGGAAATTGTCACTTGACATGGTTCGAAGGAAAGATGGAAACTGTTGCTTTTGGCTGAGTGTAGTGACAGATGCTCCATAACTGATCTGAATAAGAAAAATTGCATCTGTTTACTCTTGTCACTGTAGAATCTTTTGTACTAAATGAATAAACATTGAAACAGCCGTTCTATTAGTATTTCTTTTAATTTTAAAACAGGTATTTTTGTGGTGTGGGCATGTGTTTGTAGCTTTGAGTTACATAAGTAATAAGCCATAACATGGTGTGCATTATAGAATTTTAATGAACACACCAGTTGTGTAATGAGATATGAGGCCAAAGGCTGAATGCCCTTACACCCCTGGAGAGTATATTAATATCCTATGATCCACATCCTGGCATAGCTTATTACACTTATAAAATGCCTCAAAGTATTTGGCGGGGGGGGGGAGGAAATGAGATTCAGCACCTAACTGCAGTTATAGAGATTTAATTCATGATCAGGTGACATCTCTTGGCCAATTACATTTCTTAGATTTTTCTTGCTAGTTTATAAATACATATGATGTAGAATGTATTTCATGTAAGACATAGTATCAGCATACAGGAAGCACAGAGGAGAGTGAACAGTTTGGCTGATGGCTTTGAGAAGGGCTATGAGGACTGACTGGTAAAGCTGGGGCTGTTTTCCATGGAAAGCAGAAGACTCCAGGAAGAAATGATTACAGTATCCAATAATCTAAAGGGGATAACCCCATTAGACCCCATGCAGCTCTGTAAGATGTGCAAAAACACAGAAGAAAGGAACACAATGTCACTGAAGGAAGACAACTAAAGGGAAACATCAGAATGAACTCCTTCATGGCAGAGGTGGTGAACACTTGGAAAGACTAGCAGAGCATGTGATATCAGCTGATAAAATAACAATCTTCAAGTTCAGAGCTGGCAATACATTTGAAAAAAATGGGGTGACAGAGTATTCCCACTGAGTAGGTGGGAGAGGGGGTGACAGGGTATTCACACTGAGTTGGTGGGAGGGGGTGACAGGGTATTCCCACTGTGTTGGTGGGAGGGGGTGACATGGTATTCACATTGAGCTGGTGGGGTGTGACAGGATATTCCCACTGAGATGGTGGGGTGGGGCAGAGGATTCCAACTGAGTTTGTGGAAGGGAGGTGACAGAATATTCCCACTGAGTGAGTGGGAGGAAAGTGACAGTATTCCCATTGAGTTGGAGGGAGGGGATGACAGGGCATTCCTACTTACTTGGTGGGGGGATGAAAGAATTTTCCCACTGAGTTGCTGGGAGGGTATGACTGAGTATTCCCAGTGAGCTGGTGGGGGACAGGGGATTCTCATTGAGTTGATGTGAAGGAGGTGACAAGGTATTCCCACAACGTACATGGGGTATATGAAAAGGTATTCCCACTGAGTTTGTGGGAGTGGGGTTACAGAGTATTCCCACTGAGTTGGTTTGGGGGGGTCACAGGATATTCCCACAGTGTTGGTGGGTGTGAGTAGCAGGTTATTTCCACTGAGCTGGTGGAAGAGGAGTGAAATGGTATTCCCACTGAGTTGGTGGGAGTGGGGTGACAGGATACAGGGTATTCCCACTGAGCTGATTAGATGGGGGTGACAGGGTATTCCCACTGAGTTGGTGGGAGGGAGTGATTGCGTATTGCTACTAAGCCAGTTGGATGGGGTGATGAGGTATACCCCTTGAGTTGGTGGGAAGTGGATGACAGGGTATTCACACTGAATTGGTGGGAGTGGGGTGACAGGATATTCCCCCTGAGCTGGTGGAAGAGTGGTGACAGGGTATTCCCACCGCGTTTGTGGGAGGCAGTTGATGGGGCATTCCTACTGAATTGGTAGGGGGATGAATGGGGTTTCCCATTGATTTGGTGTGAGGGAGGGTGACAGGGTATTGCCACTGATTTTGGGGGGTTGATGGGGTATTCCCATTGAGTTGGTGGGAGGGAGTGGTGGGGTATTCCTACTGAGTTGGTATGAGGGTGTACTAGGGTATTCCCACTTAGTTAGTACGAGGCTGTGATAGGGTATTCCCACTGAAGTGGTCGTGGGAGTAAAAGGGTAGTCCCACCTAGTTGGTGGGGAAGGGGTGATGCTGTATTCCTACTAAGTTGTTCTGAAGGGATGAAGTGCTATTCTTACTGATTTAGTGGGGGGGATGTAATGGGGTATTCCAACTGAGTTGGTGGGAGAGGGTGACAGGGTATTCTAAATTAATTGGTGGGGGGATGACAGGGTATTTCCACTGAGTTAGTGGGAGTGGGGTGACAGGGTATTCCCACTGAGCTGGTTGGAGGGGGGGACTGGGTATTACCACTGAGTTAGTAGGAGGCGGGTGATGGGGCATTCCTACTGAGTTGGTGGGAGGGGGTGAATGGGTTTCTCCATTGATTTGGTGGGAGTGAGGGTGACAGGGTATTCCCACTGATTTTTGGGAGTTGATGTGATATTCCCATTGAGTTGGTGGGAGGGAGTGGTGGGGTACTCCTACTGAGTTGATATGAGGGTGTACTAGGGTATTCCCACTGAGTTAGTATGAGGCAGTGATAGGGTATTCCCACTGGAGTGGTGGTGGGGGTGACAGGGTAGTCCATCTTAGCTGGTGGGTGAGTGGGGGTATTCCTACTAAGTTGTTGAGAGAGGGTGAAGGGGCATTCTCACTGATTTGGGGGGGTGTAATGGGGTATTCCCACTGAGTTGTTCGGATAGGGTAATGGGGTATTGTCTTTGAATTGGTGGGAGAGGGTGATGAAGTATTCCATTGAGTTGTTGGGAGGGATGTGGCAGGGTATTTTCACTGACCTCTGAGGAAGACTCGTGAGGAGTCGAAGTGCTAGGTGGTCATTTGTACTTGTTGGATTGGATTGAATTTTGCACATTAAAGGATTATTTGATATTATTTTGTTCCTTGAATTTATTTCATTTAGTTCTTTACTCAGAAAGTGTGCCATTCTTTTGTGTTTATATGCATATATTAAGCAAGCTGCCTTGAGTGTGCACCTATGTGGCAGGCTTGGTCACAGCATACATGTTTGTTTTCTATTTTCACTGATTAGTTGGGGGTAACAGGGTATTCCCATTTAATTGTTGGGAGGGGGTGATCAGGTACTCCCACTGAGTTGGTGGGAGGGATGTGACAGGGTATTCCCACCGACTTGGTATGAGGGTGTGATAGGGTATTCCCACTAAGGAGGTGGGGCATGACAAGGTATTCTCACTGAGTTGGTGGGGATAGGGTGATTGGATATTCCCACTGAGTTGGTGGGAGATGGTAATGGGGTATTCCCACTGAGTTGATTGGAGGGGTAATGGGGTATTCCCACTGAGTTGATTGGAGGGGTAATGGGGTATTCCCACTGAGTTGTTGGGATGGGGTGATGGGGCATTTAAACTGAGTTGGTGAGCGTGATGGGTATCTCAATAAATTCTTGGGAGGTGATGATTGGGTATTCCCACTGAGTTGGAGGGAAGGGGCGTTTGGGTATTTCAATGGAGTTTTTGGAAGGTGGTGATTGAACATTCCCACAGTGGGATTACCCTGTCACCCCTCAGTCCTGCCAACTCAGTAGAACTACCTTGTCACCCCCTCCTACCTTCTCAGTGTGCATAGCCCATCACCTCTGACCCACCTACTCAGTGGGAATACCCCATCACCCCGCCCACTCAGTGAGAGAGAGACTAACCAGACTGAATAACTATACACTATGTGAACATCTTTTCAATTCCATTTTTCCAACTTTTCTCTCCTATTGATGCAACCAAGACCTCCTTTGGTGGACTATGACATCTGAAATATCTGCTGCATGTGGTTAGCTGTGCAGTTATCTTGCAGCTGGCTGAACTTACTTCCCCTGTCTTATAGGTTTCACAGTGCCTTAGTTTGACACTGAAGTTAGAAAATAGTGGGGCAATTGTTAACTGTTCAAAGAATAGTTCAGGCAGAAAACAAACTTGTAGCATGGGAGAGCAGCAGTGGTGATCATGCTGTGAGTCTGGTCTTCATCTCAGGGTAGAAGAGAGAAGGAGAGTGTCAAAGATCTGGATTACAGTAAACAGATTGCAAGAGAAGTAGATCCAGGAGTAAGGTACCATGGGCTGGATATTCAAACTGCACCCAAAAAGTGAGCAATAGCAGGAACAAGCACAAGTCCATTGCACCCATGTGCAATAGATGCAATATTCAAAAAAAAGGAGCAAGCCAAATTGCGCCAACAGCCAATGTCTGAATATCGCACAATTTGCACCATTGCGCAACTAGGAAGGGGAAGCTGAGCAGATACGATGCGCTATGGCGCAACAAGGGCTGCCTAGCTGAGCAGCCCAGAGGCACCATAGTGCAAGCAGGGAGCCCCCCAGCAGCACAGCAATGTAACTGCACAACCAGGGAGGTAGGTAGGGGCCCACCACCCATGCCACAGATGGGCACAGGAACACACTGCAGAAATGACAATGCTCCCCCACACCACAAGCACAGCACAACTGGTGGAGGGCTGGAATATCCACTGGCCCATGGGCACAAGCAAACAAAGCACAGCTGGGCCATGGTGCCCCATCACACCCACCGGCAAGCTGAGACTGCCACACAAGGAGGGCGGACCACCCCATGGCACAGCAGCCCCCCCTGTGCACAGCACACCCTGCACCATGACCCCAAGACATCCCCCCATGAGCAGTGACCACCACTGCGGGAATCCCCATGCATACCACCACCCCCACTGCCACACTGCAACCTCGTGTACCACAGAACCATACAAGCCAGACCCACCATGAGCACCCAGCAGTGGGTGGCAGCACACGGCAATGCAACAACGGCAGACACAGTGCCAACATGCACAATCCCCTTGAGGCACATCTGAGAGACCAAACATGTGTTGGCACAAGAGGTACCCCACATGGGAAAGGGCATGTCCCTGACACCACCGCCATTGATACAGCACCCTGCACAGTAGACAAGTGTCACAGCCTGACCCACCACAAGCCACAGCAGCCAGCACAGACACCCACAGTGGTGTGTGGAAGCATGCAGCAGCACACTGGATGCAACACAGTGCAGGGGCAAACACACACCCATACCCATGGTGACACTAACACAGGGACGCAGTAGTGTGGCAACCAAGCCCCCAGTGTGGGCCCATGAAAACTGTGCACACACAGTCTGCAGTCCTGCGTGGCACAGGGGTGACAACCACCCTATGCATGAACTGTGGCCCTGTATGCCACCAGCATATGCCTGGAGCACAAGTCACAGACAGTGGTGCACAGACCCTGCAACACACACAAGCCACTGCATGGAGGTGGGACAGCAACTGCGGAGGCCACAGAGTCACCCGAGGCAAACATGCACCACACCATTGACAGGAGGCAACCCAGCATTGTGACGGTCACAGTGGATGACCTGCAGGGACAGCCACCACTGACAAGGCAGCAGACCTCGCAGGCCACAGACATGCAAGAGTGTCAGCTGCACAGGCCAAGGATGGGTTGACAGGGGCACAATGGACACAGAACAGGCACCATGGACCACTGCACACAGTAATGCAAATGCACAGAGAACAACACACACACCACAGATACTGACTGATAGCCACTCCCACACCAGAGACACTTCCCCATGCACACATACACATACATGACTGAACCACCCCAGATGCCATACACACCACTGCAACTGAGCACCTATAGCCAGCTGCAAATCAGAGACCACCACAGTATTCATATCAAAATAACTGTATTCAAAAATATAACAACAACAACTATTTACTACTATGTACAAACATGGGGTGGAGGGACAGGAACAAGGTGGGGGTGGGTAAGGGGCCAGGGTGAACATATGAGAGAGGGAAGGCGGGCTGTGAGGGTTGGTCAAAGGGGGGACGTTGTCTGCAGTCACTGGTGGCCAGCCTGGTCCTCTGCTGCCTGGGGCTGTTGCCTGAGTCGCCTCCTCCTCCTCCTCACCCCATGCTGCTGAAGATCCCTCAGGATGGTGAGGGAATCTTGCACCACCCACAGAAGATCTTGGATGGACTGCTGAATTCGCAGGAGTATCCACACACCTAGGACAAGGGATCATAGTCAATGGGTGTGACTGTCCATCCCCCTGCAGCCCACCCATTATGCATTGCATACAGCCATGTGCCATGCTCCTGTGATGGTGTGCACCCACCCACAGTGACCGTGTCCACAAGACATGCCCAACCAGGCAGCAACAGCCATGTGTACCACTGCACACACCCACCACCCATCTCCAGCACAGCACAACCAAGGCCGTACAGTAATGTGGCTATGCGGTGGGCAGGCAGTGCCACAGCCATGTGCCCAGTGCATGCATGGACCACCATTGATGCACTCTCAGACATGCAGTGCCACTGGACAGTGCTGACTGTCACATGTCGCGTGCCTGGCAGTGGTGTCCATGGATGGTGGCCATGCCCTGCTTCCCACCCTGTCACACAGCATGCAATAGCAATCATGGTGTCATGGCACTCACCCTCATCGGGATGTTGATGGCATTGGGGTTGGTCCCCGACATGCCCCCATGCAGCATCCTCTGCCCTCTGCTACTGCTTCAAAATCCTCCTCCGCTCGGCCATGCCTGTGGGAGACAAAAGGAGAGAAACACATCAGTTCAAACCCAAAGCATATTCCCCCTGACCCAATGTGTGTGCCCACCCACCCAGCCAGACCCACCCATCCCATACCCTGTAAACACCTCCACAGCCAACCCTAGACTATCCCTCCCCTATGTGCTGGACACATAAGACAGTGTTACCCATATGGACCATACAAGTGTGTAGACATATCACCCACCTGGATGAGGCACCACGCCCCTCCTGGCACGTGACCGTAGACGTGCAAGTAGCTCCGGCCCCCTCCATCTAAGATCCCTATACCAGTGCCTGCACTGTTTGGCCATTCTCCTGCGGCCAGTGGCTGCCTCCAGGTTAGTGGCCACCTCTTGCCAGACCTGGGTCCTGGCCCTGTCCAGTGGCACCTCACCAAACAGCGGGCCATAGTGTGGCTCCACAATGGCCACAAGGTTGACCAGCTCAAGGGCACTCCACTGAGGGCTCTCCTGCGTGCCATCTCTAATGTGATAGTAGGCAATATGGCACTCTGCAGCGTGGCAACCCCACGTGGAAGTGCTGCGCGGTACATTGCCACCATTCCCTATCGCGCTGTCGGTACAGCATCACCATTCCCTTTTGCTCTGTCACCAAATAGCGTGATAGAGGTGCAGCCATGCCAGATGTATAGTGCCAAGGGGGCAAAGGTCGGGCACAGGGTCATGGGTCTCTGGTGCAAGGCCACGCACAGCGCCATCAGATGTCTATGCGTCTAGCGCGATTGGTTGCCTGTGTGCCATCGCCACAGTGAACTATTGTGCAGTTGTGCCACAGCGCCATGTAGTGACCCTCACCATAGCACCACTGGCACAATGGTGGCCGTGCCCTGAATTGCCTACCATGCACAGCACGTCATCAGCATGGCAGATGCCTGTGTAAGCTACATGGACATGCACAGTGCGGTGTACTACGCAGGCCACAGAACTGCGCCATTGGCTCAGCACGTTCAACACAATTGCGCAAAGTGCAAAAGCGCGATATTCAGCCGGCATATGCAAATCATCTGATCAGCCATGCAATGGTGCAGCAGCGCAATTTGCTTCTCATTAAAGTTGCTCCACACCTAATTTGCACGGATTGCGCTATAAAATTGCGACACTGTTCTGCAGTGGCCTTATTCGGTTACTGCAGTTTATTGGTGAGTTGCATGCTGTATGGTGTTCTGGACTGTGGTATCAGAGTCTTGCTTTGTGCTGCACAGTCACAGGTAACCACTGTCACCCATACAGGCTGAATAATGACTGAACGAGGGCTGGGTGAGGAGGACAACGATGGTGGGTGGAAGAGGAGGCCCAATTTCACCAAAAGCGAGACAGAGGCACTCTTCGAGGCCTACATCGAACAGGAGCCACTGCTTAGTGGACGGCGGGGCACCCCTCAGGCCCATGCTGCTGCATGGGAGGGGGTGGCATGTGCCATCAACCTGCACGGCAGCCACCAGCGCTCTGTGCAGGAGTGTAAAAAGAAGATGGGAACCAACAGGAGGAGGGTGAAGGAGAAGATGGCTGCCATCAGTGCGGCACGTGCTGCAACAGGCAGGGGCCAGCCAGAGGTGGTGCAGCTGATTCCAACAGAGGACAGGATCACTACAAGCATGCAGCGCAGTTCCATTGAGGGCGTTCCAGAAAGTGGCTTCCAGACAGGTGGTAGCCCATCACTGCATGGTACGTCATGGTCTGTCGAGGGGGAAGGTAGATCACATGCACTAATGTGTCCTTTCTTTCTGTTACAGATCCAGCTCATCTGCAGGGGTCAGCGGTGGAGGGCCTGTCCACTGTGGACAGTCATCTGGAGTTGGGGGAGGGACCATCCACCTCCGCAGGAAGCCGGCAAGCATTGCAACAGTGGGTCCTCCTGGCTGCCAACACTGAGGTCATTGAGACAGGTGTGGGGGAGGCTCTTCCTGTGTCTCAGTGGTCTGGCGTCCAAGGATGCCAGCATGCTGTGGCTGTGGCTGTGGCACAGACCTGCACCATTGATGATGCAATGACCATTATGGGCAGTGACATGTGTGTGTCACGGAATGGACACACAGCAGGCCAGATCATGCCCATGGACCTGGCTGGTTCTGATGTGTGTGCCAGCATGTCAGCACAGTCCCAGCTGTGCCTGTCAGCACCGGTGGAGCAGCACCGGTTGTTGATCAGGTCAGTGGCACTGTTGCAGCCACAGCAGCAGAACAACCGATCCCTTGAGCACAGCAGGTGGAAGGGCAGCAGCAGCAGTCACCCACCGGGACTGGGGGTTCAGGGTTCAGTGGTGGCATCTGTGCACTGCCTGTGGACTTGCCCATACCTGGTCCTGGTGAGCAGCGCCCACCCTCAAGGGGTGCTGAACATCAGGCACTTCCATACCCTGAGGGACAGGTTGCTGAGGTGGCAGATGACCTCTTTGACGAGCACACCCGCCTACTGCAGGCATCAGTACAGCAGCAGATGCGGCTTGCAACGTCCATGGAGGCACTGTGTGTGGCTCTGGAGTGGGTCGAGGAGTGACACAGCAGGGACACTGATAGGATCCTGTCACGGATTGACCATTTGCAGGAGGATGTGACCGCTGCCACTGACAGGCAAACACAGACGTTGGTTGCTGTCATGGCCACAAAGGGCACACAGTCAGATGCCCATGTGTCGCTCACACCACGCAGTTTGCTATCCACTCCCCATTCCCGGTGTCATGCGACACCCACCCTGTCAATGCCGGGTTCAGCTGTGGGCATCCCGAGCACTCCTGGTGCAGGTATGTTCGGTGTGCTGCAGACCCCTGTGTGGGCACGGTCATGTTCGCACAGTGGAACCCCTGGTGGACCATCGGTGCCACCCCATGAGGCCCATGGTCAGCCTGCCAGTGCTGCTATGTCTTGGCGGAGCTACCCACGCATCCGAGGCGGATGTGGCATTGTGCCACAAGACCGACTTGTCTCCCAGTGTGGGCCCTCTCTGGTGCTGCCCTGTGTTCATTGTGTGTTTTGGTGGGCAGTGCACCGGTTGGTGCCCAGCCCTACATGCAGACACACAGTCCACCTGCACACCCTCCTGACTGCTGTCCGCAGGTACGTGTGCATGATGATGCCTGTATTGCGCTGTACACCAAAGTGCAATGGTGCCCAGCATCTGACACATGCACATAGACAGTCAGTGGATGTGATGGCCTGTGGACATGTGTGTTGCTAGTGTTTGTGTTCCGGCTCTGTTTTGCACCTGACCCCTGTGCACTTTGTGCCTATTGTGTGTGCATGTGTGTGTGTCCATCCATGTGGCGTGTTACTGTTCACCCCTTCCTGGTTGTATGTGTGTGCTTCTGTGCCCTGCCACATCTCTTGCCAGCATGCACCCCTGGTGTATTTCCATGTGTGTATGTGGGTTGTGCCGTAGCCACTGGTGGTTGCACATGACCCCATGACTTACCTGTGTTGGCTGAAGTGCTTCTCTGTGATGGTGTCCCAGTGCAGCTGGGCCAGCCGGATCAGTTGGGGGTCCCGTCGGCCATGGGGGGCTGCCCATCCCCATCGTCACCAGCGTCACCATCGTCCCCATCGCTGTCCCCTCTTCGACCTGTATGGCTATCCCACAGTCTTTGGCCATGTTGTGCAGGATACAACAGGCCAGGAATATCCCACAGGCCTTTGAGGGGCTATACTGTAGGGCACCGCCAGAGGTATCCAGGCAACGGAAATGCACCTTCAGCATCCCAAACACCCGCTCAATGATGTTGTGTGTGGTGGCATGTGCTTCTTTGAAGCGTTGCTGCGATGGGGTCATGGGCTGCCGGTAGGGTGTGAGCATCCAGGGATGGAGTGGGTATCCACTGTCACTTGTGTGGAGATAGTGGATGTTAGTGTCTTGTTCAGGCTCAGACTGCCCCAAACCCTGTTTGCCACACTCATGGCACCTCTGGCTTACCCTCCCTGCCCACAGTTTGTCAGCTCAACATGCATATTCACCAACTAGATGACCTGTGAGGATGTCCCCACTCTCGAATCAATGGCACAGTGCCGACTGGTACCAGATGAAGGAATCATGTGCTCCCCCAGGGTGCATGGCACAGACATTGATGATGCGCCCACTGGCATCACACACACCACCTGGCAGTTGACACCGGCATATTCCTTCCGATTCATGTAGGCGGCCCCATCTGGTCCAGGTGGCATGCGAATGGCCACATGGGTGCAGTCCATCACCCCTAGCACACCAGGCATACATGCTACCCAGTGGAACTCCTGTATGTTTGCTGTGCGCTCCGCCACGGTGCTGGGGAAATGGATATACTCCACAGCATGTGGCAGCAGTGCACTGAGGAATTGGGTGAGGATGCGTGACATGGCTGACTGTGTTATGCCTGTGGTGTCCCCTGTTGGTCTCTGGGAGGTACCCATGGCGAGCAAGCACATGCAGGCTGTTACCTTTGTCTCCACTGACAGAGCATGACTCCGTTGTGTGGGTGCCTGCATCACATCACTTTACAACTCACAGAGCCACCTCAGTATTGCCCTGTTCAGGTGGTACCGGCCCACAATCTCGACATCTGTATACAGCTCAAAGCTGGTGCAGGCTCAGTACTGCCTGTTGGGGGTGTACCACTGACGGGCCCTTCCACGGCCACGTCCCCCTGCAGCATGCCTTCTCACCCCCCTCATTACAGCTTCCATGTGGAAGGTGGCACTGTCCATGTCCCTGGCTTGTGTCCCCCCCAGCTGTTGTTACTTTGTTCCCCCCGCTGTCCTGACTGCTTCCTCCACTGCACCGGGTACACCTACTGGCCTCTGCACTCTGTGGCCCCACACACCTTCCCTTGCCCCTATTCCATGTTTTTGTTTCCCTGGCCTGTCCTCTTTCTCCCTCTTTCTCTGTCTCTCTCCCTGCCTCATGTGGCTTCCCTGTAGCGTTCTTGCGCCTCTTCCTTGCTCCTTTTTATTTTGGCTCATTTCCACTATGGCACAACTTCCGCCCACTCCACTGTTGAGCATTGCGTAAGTCTTTGAACATCGCACTGCACACTTTATGCATGGTTCCACCCCCTTCGGTTGTGCATGCCTTCATTATCATTGCGCTGTTGCTCAGCATGTTTTCAGTGGCGCAACTGCCTCCTGCTGAATATCGCAGAATGGCGCATTTTCTTACTTGCACTGGCGCAACCCTATTGCGCATTGCGCAACCCTTTTGAATATCCGGCCCCATAAATCTTTCCTATCAGGAATATTTTCTGCACACACAAATGTTGTTCTTAACTTAGTTTATTTTCTAACAAAGTATCTGTTTCAACACCAAGCCTCCATGGATCACCAATCTGGTGAAAACCCAACTGACAGACAATTGAAAAAATGTATACTGTAACTCCTTGGTAGGACTTGAACCTTTGTATGTGCTGAAAAAAAAAAGAAACAAAGAAAGACAGAAACATAGACATTGAAGGCAAATTAAGAACAAAGATCCATCTACTCTGCTCTGAGACCTAACCCCCTCTTTAGTATTTCTGTGAGACAATCACCTTGTGTCTATCCCAAGCTGCTTTGAATTCCCCTTCTGTTTTGGAGTCAGTGACTCCAGCCATTAGACCAGTCCATGGGTCATCCTCCCTTTCTGTGATGCAAAACTTTTGCATGTTACCCCTCAATCTTCATTCCTTTAGTTAATCTCATGCCCTCTTGTTCTATTGGTGATGTTGACCATAAAGAGCTCCTGGGTGGAGACTCTGTTTATACCCTTCAGAAAACTGAATGTCTCAATTATGTCCCTGCTATCCTTGCATTGTTGTAGGAAGCACACGTTGAGTTTCTGTAACCTGCTTTCATATGGCAACTTATGGAGACTGTGCATCATTTTTGTTGTCCTCCTCTGTACTATCTCCAATCTATGTCCTTCCTAAGATAAGGTCTCCAGACCTGGACACAGTACTCAAGGTAGGGTCTTACCAGGGACCTGTATAGTAGCAGGATCACCTCTTTTATTCTGCTTGCGATGCCTCCTCCTATGTATCCCAGCATCTTGCTGGCCTTCTTTGTGGCCTTTTTGCATTGTCTGCCTAACTTCAAATTGACTGATATGATATCTGAAAATTATATTTTCTTACCTGGATTCAAACCTCTGGTCCTTTGCTTGCTAACTCAGACACATCTGGTGTGCTGCCAAGCTGCAATAAAGTGAATGCCAGCTCATGTAGTGTAGAAGTTCTGTCACAGCCTGCAAAACATGCATCCTGGGTTCTGACTGTAGCAGCGGCCTTAATATCATAAGCTATGCAGAAGTCAAATGCTGTCTGAAAATTGTTCTGCATCTTTACTGCCAGACCAGACCAATATCAGAAGAGCAGGGATGGCAGCTGAGGGTATCCAAAACAAAACTACTGCACAGCACAGTTAGGGCCCTCCTCTTCCTCAGATGATCACACCAAAACAAAGGCCATTTGTGAAAGTGATACGATCCCCTTAATTATAAAACTGCATTAGGCAACGCAGATTTCTGATTGGCTGATACCTAACTGAACACTGCCTGGTATTCATGGTTGCTGTGTGTTCCTGCAACTGTGTGCAGTGGAAATATGCAGAGAGGAACAGGCAGTACTTTTTTTTGTATTTTAAAAAGTTGACTCACCTTATTGTGGTGCATAATTTAATATGAATAATATTTATATGAATATAATTTAATTGTAGTTCAATGTTAAGATGAATGCAGTGCGTAAACATCCACTGGCTGAGTACTCACTGTGGGGAGAACTGATAAAGCAAACAGAACAGGAAAGGGACCTGAGTATTTTACTCTCAGACAACCTTAAGGTAGGAGACTAATGTAGTAAGGCAGTAGGTAAAGCTAATAGAATGATGGTGTGCATAGGAAGGGGTATGACAAGTAGGAAGAGGATCTTTTTATATAAGACCATGGTCAGACCACTCCTGGAGCACAGGGTACAGTTCTGGCAGCCTCATTTAAGAAAGGACGTAGATGGGTTTTAGAGGGTTCAGATAAAGGCAACAAAGATGGTGCAAGGTATGCAAGAGATGCTATATGAGACTAGATTGAGAGAATTACATCTATACCCACTGGAGGTTAGAAGAGATAGAGGCGACAGAATAGAGTCTTAAGTATATGAAGGGAATAATGAATGAATGAAGGTAGATTATTCAAAAAAGAAAATAGGAGTTACAACAAGGGATCACAATTTAAGATTGGAAGGGGAAGATTTTAGAGCAATATAAGAAGATGTTATTTCACTGAGAGGGTGGTGGAACCCTGAAACAGATTACCTAATGAGGTAGTGTGAGTAGAAACATTGGAAGACTCAAAAGGGTGTGGGACAGATACAAAGGGCTGGCTGGTGAGCAGAGGAAAATATCCCTGGGAAGTGAAGACTAGGAGGGGCATATGGGAAATGGACAGACTAGAGGAACCAGAACGGTCCTTTTCTGCTGACACATTACTATAATACTGTGATAACAGTGAATTCAAAATCAAAGTGCTGTGAAGTCTCTTAATTTAAGACCAGCTGGAGACATCAGATCAGAGCTAAACACACAAGGGGCTGCAGAAGGGAATTGTTTTCTGTGGATAGTGATGGTTATTCTGTTCTACAACTCTGAACAACAGCAGCTACTTGTGCTTCTGAAGTGCGTAGTTTTAAACATAAAGAGGTAGTGCTGCAAACTGAAACTGAAGATCATAAAGTTGGAGGCACCAAAAATGTTTAACGATGTTGCCATTATTTTTCAGGTGAGGTGTGGAAGATGTTTAGTGAGCAGAAAAGGGAGGATTATAAGGAAATGTGTTAACACAGTTTCTTTAGCAACACATTTAAACACCTAGAAAAGTACTGTTTGGAAATCCTGCTTTCATTAACATATTTATATTGCTGTGCCTTGATTGTAAACTGTTTATTTATAACCAAGCTTTCACTTTCTTTTCACAGTGGCCCTAAATTGTCTGAATTTTTGTTTGTGGAATGTGAAATGATTGGGGACCCCCATTAAATGTACAAAGTGCTGACCTGCCTTCATAAATATCAAATTGATTTAGCACCATTGCAGGAAACACATTTATTAGTGTGAATCACAAAATTAGCAAGAGTGTGGGTCTCCCAAGTAGAATATTGTGTATTTAATGCAAAACAAAGGGGAACAGCTATTTTGATAAAGCTATTTTGATTAAGAAAGCCACCAGTTACATAGAAGTTGACGGCAGATAAGGACTGCAAGGCCCATCCAGTCTGCCCATTTCTTTTTCTACCTTATAAATGTGCCATCGGCCTTTGCTCTGTCAGTGACCTATCTATTCATAGTCATTTGTATTGCTCCCTTATGCCTATCCCATGCCTGTTTGAAGCCCTGCACTGTATTCATAGCCACCACTTCCTATGGTAAGCCATTCCATGCATCCACCACCCTTTCTGTGAAAAAGAATTTCCTCACATTCCCCCTTAATCGACCTCCCTCTAATCTCATGCTGTGTCCTCTTGTCCTGCTATTTTTCTTATATTTAAACATGTTAGACTCTTTCACCTTGTTTATGCCCTTAAGGTGTTTGAATGCCTCGATCATATCACCTCTCTCCCTCCTTTGCTCAAGGGTATACATATTGAGCTCCCTTAATCTGTCTTCATATGTCTTCTGATGCAGTCCCTGCACCATTTTGGTTGCCCTTCTCTGGACTGCCTCAATTTGGTTAATGTCCTTGTGAAGGTGTGGCCTCCAATACTGCACGCAGTACTCCAGATGGGGCCTAACCAATGTCTTGTAAAGAGGATTATTACCTCCCTCTACGTAACTTGTGATACCCCCTACTAATACACCCTAACACCCCTAGCCTTACCTACTGCTTTAGAGGTCTGCTTGGATGATTTTAGGTCATCAGTGATGATGATGCCCAAGTCTCTTTTCTTCCTTTGTGACTGCTAGCAACTCCTCCCAGCCTATAGGTGACTTCAGGGTTTCTCTTCCCTATGTGCATGATTTTGCACTTCTTTGCATTAAATCCCAGTTGCACTCTTCTGACCATTCTGCTAGTTTATCCAGATTTCTTCTCATTCTGCCCACCCCATCTGGCTCATCTACTCTGTTGCAGATCTTGGTGTCATCTGCAAACAGACAAGCCTTACCCTCTAGTCCATCTGCAAGGTCACTAATGAAGATGTTGAATAGGACTGGCCCCAGGACTGATCCCTGAGGTACCCCACTTGTGACTTGCAACTGATCCCTGAGGTACCCCACTTGTGACTTGAGTTTAGTTAAAACAGATAACTTGAAGACAAGAAAGGAAGATATCAGATTTTGAATTGAGTCATTGATGGCTATAAACTAACTGTTTGCAACATATATGCTCTAAGAACAAACCAAGCAGCCTTCTTTTACCAGATTTCAAAACTGGGGGCAATAAAGGGCCCTGAAATCATATTAGGTGAAGATTTCAATGCAGTAATGGGCCCCCTTATAGACAGAAATAGGAGTATGAGTCCCCCAGATAGAACTAAATCGATAGAACTATTAGCTGAGATAAAAAAAAATGTGATAAAAATAAGCACATTGCGGGAGATTTCAATTGTGGCAATATAGACTTCTTAGATAATGTAACCATTCCTCTGGGGAAACAAGCCTCCCAGAATGGCGTTAAACAAGTCATGAAGCCCTTGGACTGAGGGAGGGTATGCATTACCATACTGGGAGAAATATCATTTAGCCTTTTAAATAAATAAGTTATAAAATATATAACTAACATAGAAGATGAGAGAGTTCTGCTTTGGCTAGCATTTGAAAACCATCTAGTGGCACCATTTAACCCTTCTTACTACCTATTTATGCTTATACCTAAGAGACAGTGATATAATCCTTGCATTAGGGTCACCATCAGTGTTTATTTTTTATTGTTTATTGAAAATAATCAGAAATAACCTTTGAGCACAAATTGCCCATTTGCTAAGGTTCCACATAAGATGAGAATAATACGTCAGAGAAAACAGAGTATAAATAGGCAAAAATTTATATTAGTCAGCTCAAGGGGAGCTTCATTCAATGGCTACTAGTGTTTCCAAAGGTGGATATGGTAAGTATGGTACAGTATTTGCAATAATTAACAGTAACAGTGAGACATAGTGTAAAGCAGCATGATTAACATGTTTGCAGGAGGGTGAGGCATGCTCAGGAAGTACTACCAGCACCGTTCAGGTTGGGTTAAAGCAGTTGCATGCTGAGTTCTGGGTAACATTAGCTTTGAGGGTCCATTTGAAATGTGAGATTTTGGGTATACTGGTTATAGTGACAGGGAGTTCATTTAGCCACATAGCTGCCTGGTTAGTAAAGGAACACTAACCCAGGCTAGTTCTTCTTGGAGGGACTTCTAGGGCCTAACTGGTCATGCTCTCTGTGGAGTAGTTGTTGTGAAAGGGTCTCATGAGGGAGCTAACAGCGGATGGAATAAGTCCTAGGAGTGCTTTCTTGGCCAGTAAGTTTATTTGATAGAGGAGCTTAGCAGAGAAATGGAGCTAGTTAGTAATGGCATATGTATCAGATTGCAGGTGTGTGTGTATTTGTGCAAACCAGTAACAAAACGACATTCTTTCTTGAGCAGCATCCTAATTCTATCTTAGACCATGACAGTGGCTGACCCATAGACTGGAAGACTATTGCCAAGTGTTTTGCTTCATCAGTTAGATTTAGCCACCGTCTGTAGAGTGCTCCCAGCTTCCTAGTTCCAATCTATACAACACTGTCCACAGGTTCCTTGAATGTTAGGGTGTCATCTAGAACAACCCACAGGTATTGGAATGTTTTTACTTGCTCCAGTGGGGCACCCTGTGCATTGTGTAAGATTAGTGGTGTTAACTGTTCTTACTGTATGTCCCTGTAAAGAGCATAATGTTTGATTTGTTGTAGTTAAGGGGAAGTTTATAGTACTTAAACCATGATTCTAAGTTGGTTTTACTACAGTGCTTCGACAGCGCTAGTACCAACATCCCACACAGCAACAGCTACAATGCTGACTGTCAGCGTTGTACTGTCGGGGATGATGATGATTTCCTATCAGGAACTCCACCCCCCAACACCCCCAGTCTCTAGGATGAGTTGGAGTTGGACCGGGGGGGGTGCTACACCGAGAAATGCACCACCAGTGTCTCCTTCACACCAGCACAGCAACTCACCACAGACAGGTGATTTCTGTTACTGGGCTGGTGTTCGTGGTGGTCAGCCTTTTGTCAGGACACTTTCTAAGGCCTCAAAGCTGTGCTGGAGTTCTTGAGTAGGTTGTTATGCAGTGAGCTGCTGTAGCATATGATGGCGTCATCTACATAAAGCAGCAAGTTTGCCCTAGAACTCACTTTTGGCAGGCCATTGATAAACAAACTGAATAGCAGAGGGCAGAAAAGACTGACTCCTGTGGGACCCCTACCATTACACACCTCTCACTTCAAAGGACCCCATTTATCTCCAGTCTCTGTGATCAACCAGTTAGATAGTTCTTGAACCACAATACAGTTTCCTTAGTGAGGCCTGGAGAATGTTGCTTCAAGATTAGCATGTTGTGGTCCATGAGACTGAATACTTTTGTCAGGTCTCTGTAGATCACACCAACTGCTCACTTTATCCAGTGCCTCATGGAGGGAGTTGGTGCACTCAGTTAGAGCCCTGATTGTACAATGCTGCTTTCTGAAGCCATGTTTTTCTGTGCACATTAGATTATACTTGATTAAATACTCCACAAGCTGATCTGACACCATTCTTTCTAGCGCCATAGAGAAAGGGACAGAATGGAAATAGGTCTATAGTTAGTGACATTTGACCTGTCCTCATCCTTAAAGATAGGTGTAACTATACCTTTCCTCCAAACCTGTGGAAACTGGAAGAGCCTCAGTGAGAGACTGAAGATTGTATTTAGGAGACAAGCTACTTCATTCAGGGCTATAGCTAACAGCTTCATGTCTACACCATCACTACTGAGCCTGGTTTTAGCTAGTGTTAACTTGATGTATTTCATGGTTTGCTTAGAGAGCAACATGCCTAAAGTAAAATGTGGAGATGGTTGGTCTGGTTTCTTGTGGACCTCCTTGGCTATTTGTGATTGGGGCTGGTTGACCGGGAGCACTGAGCTTATACCAGTGAAGGCTTTATGGAAAGCTTCGGCTAAGTCTACTGGGAAAGTGACCACACCTCCTGAGATGATTAGCATGGTAGGCGGGGCCTTATTGACCACACCTCCTGAGATGATTAGCATAGTAGGCGGGGCCTTATTGCCCTTCCCATAAGTTCTTCTAACGTAGCCCAGAATTTCTGACTATTACCTTAGCTCTCTTTAAAGTGTTCTTTATAGAAATCCGCCTTTGCTGCTCTTATGGCCCTGGTGCACTTTTTCCAGGCTTTTCCATAGATACTGGAAAAATGGACCCAAGGCAACATAGCTTTACAACAAGATGCTGTTGTCAAATCAACTTCATTGACTTCTTCGACTGGGTTACCAGAACATTGGATCAGGGAGGGTGATGGACATTGCATACCTAGATTTCAGCAAGGTCTTTGACACCGTCCCTCACAGAAGGCTAACCAACAAGCTGGAACACACAGGAGTTGGCCAGAAGACGGTCAGCTGGATCAGTAACTGGCTGAATGATAGGACCCAGAGAGTGCTTGTCAATGGATTATTGTCAAGGGAGGCGAGGGGAGGGTGACCAGTGGCATCCTGCGGAGATCAGTACTGGAACTGATCCTATTTAACATATTTATAGCAGCCATAGTGAATGGACTAACAGCAGGGGCATCATGCAGTCAGAAATTTTGGATGGGCACAAAATCCAAACATTTCTAGGGGGTCTGGGGGCATGCCTTCTCCCAGGAAAATGTTGAAAATTTGAAGTCAAATGGTGCATTTTGGTGATTTTTGCAGGTCAGGATGCTGTTCTACAACATGCTAAATGCCATCATAATGATAGAGCAATGATACATTTTTTTTCTGTCTTTGTTCAGTCTGTGGGCAGTGGCCTTTTGTATTTGCCTCAACAATGCAGCTCACTTGGTGACAGAGCATGGTACCACACACCTGATAAAGCAAAGAAGGACATTGAATGATGAAATATACCAGTTCCATAGCTGCTTGACCCCTTCAGAGACCAAAGACAGCAAGTTGGGGCTATGGCAGTCACCCATCCCTACCTTGCCCTGCCACAGACAACTTTTTGGATCAAGAGGCCTCAGTAATAGATCAACAACATGCACAACATCCTAAAATGACTATGGCTACTATCATGGACCTATTACAGCACTCTGATCATAGAGCAAGATGACTCAGTCAGTTTGAAGTTGTGGATGAGTATTAACTGGTGAATTTCACATACATATGATTTCCCTATACAGCCAATACCAACCACCCCACCAACACAGTCAGTCCCCTGCACCTACATGGCCAGTGAGTTTTACCATTTCAAGCATTCAGCTTTCAAGTAAAACACCACCATCTCCTCACCCCTGCAGCAACACAAACAGCCCCTGCACCAGTGCAACCAGTATCGACCACCACACCAACACAGCCATTCCCCTGCACCAAGGGCCAGTGAGCCCTCCCCATCCAAGTGACCAGCTCCCACTTCACTTGGCTAGCTTCCAAAAATGAACAAATGAACACAGTCAGCTCCCCATAAACAGCACCCACACCAATGTGGCCAGTACCCTCCACCACAACACAGCCAGTTTCCTGCACCAACACAGTTATTTCCTCCCCCCATCCAAGGGTTCAACTCCTGCTATACCTGGGAAGAACCCTCAAAACAAACACAGACAGCTTTCCAGTTCCCACCCTGCAGCAACATAAACAGACCCTGTACCAACAGAGCTGACACCGTCATTCCACCAGCATGAATGGCCAGTCCCTCCAACCCACTCAAGCAAAACTGGCCAGCATCTGCACCCCACCAAGTGAACCTGACCTGCATCTTCACCTCACCTAAATGAATCTGACCAGCATCCCACCACACCAACATGGCCAGTTGGCTCTGCCAACTTAACATGCAGTCAGTCCCCTAACCTCACCTGTGAAGCCAGCCCCACATCATTTTGGCCCAAGAAACAGCTCCTCAGCTGCATCACACCAACATGGCACCGCCCCACCCCACAAAAAATAAAATAAGGCATAAACCAGAGAAAATGTAAATATATGTATACAGTGAAAGTACTGTACATACATTATGCAATCCATATATTTAGGCCATTTTCTTCATAAGCACCATCCATATATGTAGACTTTTTTCTTTTTTGAGGTGCAGTTTAACTGAGATCGCTGATGCCACGCTAGCTCTGTTTCTGTAAATAGATATATAGGGACTGTCAACAAATTTTTTCATAAAGAACATAAAATGCTGTACATAATTCCAGCAGCAACTAGACCCCCAAA
Organism: Neoceratodus forsteri; assembly: GCA_016271365.2. Lineage (NCBI taxonomy): Eukaryota > Metazoa > Chordata > Ceratodontiformes > Ceratodontidae > Neoceratodus > Neoceratodus forsteri. The sequence goes on along the minus strand of CM028129.1, from coordinate 15,640,920 downwards.
TCCCCAACTGCATAGAGAAGGTGGTACTCTGAGTGCATTTTGCTCATTTTAGCTTTTTAGTTTACTAAAATATTATTGAGACACACATACAGGTGTTCTTACAACCTGACCCCACCCCACATCCGAGTGGATCAAAAAGGTGGTTTGATTTTTTCTTAATAAAAATATTGGGCTCACAATATCACAATATCCTTTCTTGTTTTCTTTACACAGCTTGTATCATTTGCACTCAGCACTAACATATATATTGATGGTCACAAACAGCAGCATTTAGAGTATTACGCTGATTAAAAATAAATTATTGGGCATAGGCACTGGTTTCTACAACCCAACCCCACCCACATCCTCCGAATGGACACTTCCGCTTCTTGTACAAACACTGGTGTGACTTATATTCATCTGATCTGACCCTCCCTGGGAATATGTGCTGTTTCTTGTCTTGCAAGTCACTGGATTCAAATTATTCCACAAGCCTTTTCTTTAGAAGTGTCTCCATTAACTTCCCCACCACTGTTGTCAAGCTGATAGGCCAGTAGTTGCCTGCTGTCACTTTTATGAAGTGGGACTACATCTGCCCTTCTTCAATCCTATGGAACAACTCCTGTTTCCAGTGGTGCAGCCAGTACTTCCCTGAGCTCCCCCAACACCCTGGGTGCACCCCGTCCATCCCCATAACTTTGTCCATTTTCAGATTGACAAGTCCTTTCACGAATGTCTCTTCTGTGAATGGACTTGTGTCTACCTCCTTCTCCTTATGCAATCAGATGGCTCAACATCAAGGACCTGGTAGGGGTTGCCCTACTGGAGATTTTAGTAGTTGGATGAAAAAAACATTTTCTTAAAGGGACAAGCCTGGAAAGCTGGGGGTATGAATGAACGAACATTCATTGCACTGTCTGGTTCGATCGATCATTGACCCCCGCATTTAATGTCACCAACTCCATCCCTCCTACCTTTACCAGAGAGTTTCAGATGACAAGACACCTCTCTCACAATTCTCTCTCCACCCCACCCCACCCTGGGTCCCTTGGGCCACCCCTCAGACCACTCAGCAAGTCCTGCTGTCAGGGTACTATGAGCAGACTGACTAATAAATATCCATATACTGTATGACTGGTGTCCAGTCCTGGTCCTTGTGACCTGGCTCCTTTTAAATCTCTTTCTACCTCACTGGCTGGCGATGAAGCAAGCCCAAGTCAGAGCACCAAGTCTACCTGACTCTGAATAAGAAATGTATAATTTTTCTAGAGAGCTCAGCCTTGTACCTCAGACTTTTATTTAGCTCTTGCAGAAATTCCAAATGTCAATGTCTCAGTCTCTCATTTTGTCAAACCTTTTATTTTTTAACTGAGACAGTCAGTAGCTTAGTGAAAGTCCAAATACTGCACAGAATAAATAAGTTGTTTTTCTCTCAATAAACAATTTCTCATCTCAGCCAAAACAAGCTTCCATTTATTCATTTCTAAGTCTTTGGTCTAGTAATATTAAGTCTCTCAAATAGAGAAAATCTCTGACATGAGGCAGGTGTTTGAGCAACAGAGCAGGAGGGACTTACTGTGTGCACCACACCTTCTGTGGGTTCCCATTCACAGGCTGTACACAGGGCCACTCTGACGACCACTGCTTCTGGAAGCTGGTCAAAGAATGCTTCCTCTTCAGCTGCTTTTTCTCGGCTGCCGGTGCCATAACACCCAACAAGGACTCAGGCTGGTCGGGTCCCCTGCCCACCAGTCACTATTCCTGCTATCCTCGTCACCAGATGACTGCATTGCGGTCTGATTTAAATATTTAAAAAACTACCCAGACTCCTTGACTTGAAAGATTTACTTAGTTTAAATTCTCGGATGACTTGTCCAGTCATTGTCTGTCACCATGGTCTAAAAATGGGATCCCTCGGCTCGCGCTGCACTAAGTGGCAAGATTACCGCTCAAAACATGGCAGCAGGTGATCACAGAGACAAATTCCATGGCTGTGTAGTGTTGCCAAGACAGGCCAGGAGCGAGTACAGTGGGGGCATGCACTAGAATGTGCTTTTGCACATGCGCAGACTTGTAAATGGGTCCTATTATGTGTTTGCCATGGGCTTGCTGGTGAACAGGTTTAAAGTCCCTAAATTGTGTCAGACCCATGAAATGCGGGTCACTTGGGGGCTATGCCATTTTTTGCAGTCCCCACCCCACCCTACTACCAGCAACTTCAAAAAGCAAATATTTTCTTTTGGTTCATGGATTTCTTGAAAATAAAACTAATTTTACTTATTTTGTATTGTAATTTGTGCAATGATATTGGGGGGGCACATACCCCCTCGGGCCCTATGGGCATGACGCCACTGACTAACAGGGAAGGTTTACCTGTTTGTAGATGATGCAAAACTTTGCACAGAGTGGACACAAGGGAAGGAGCAGACAACATGGAAGCTGACCTTAGAAGGCTAGAGGATTGGTCCAGGGACTGACAGTTACAATTTAACACCAAAATGTAAGGTAATGCACTTGGGAAAAGGAACCCTAGAAAAGGTATACACTGGGAGGACATCAGCTTGAGGAGACACAAATGGAGCGAGATCGCAGCATAATCATCACTAACAAATTAAAGGTAGGAAAACAATGTGAGAAAACAGCACAGAAAGTGGGTGACATCCTCGGATGTATAAGTAGAGATATTTCTAGTAGAAAGAGGGAGGTTATCATGTCCCTCTACAGGTCATTGGCGAAGCCACACTTGGAGTACTGTGCTCAGTTCTGGAGACCACACCTCAAGGACACTGACTATTTGGAAACGGTGCAGAGAAGGGCTACTAAGATGGTGCATGGACTGCATCACAGATTGTTAGATGCAAGACTCAGGGAGCTGAACCTATACTCCCTTGAGCACAGAAGAAACAGAGGGGACATGACCAAAACATTTGAGTACATTAGGGGACTTAACATAGCTCAGGCAGGCAATCTATTTCAACAGAACAAGACAGCATGCATGAGAGGGCGTGATATGAGACTGGTAGGAGGAAGGTTCAAAGGCAACCCTAGGAAGTACTTTGTCACTGAGAGAGTGATAGACCCAAGGAACAGCCTGCCCATGAAGCAGTACCATTAAAGACAATCAGGGAGTTCAAACTCACATGGGCTAGACATAAAGGACAAGTTAGGACAAAGGCTGCATAGAGAAGGAGGTAGTTTCTAGGGTAGACTAGATGGATCGCAGGGTCCCCATCTGCTGACACTTTTCTTATGTTCTTATATTCCTTGTATTTGTTAAGATCAGTAGGAGTCCTGGTGTCAGAAAGTTAAAACAAGTCTCAGAATCCCAAAAATTCTTTGCACATTTAACAACAATATGGAATAATGAGAATATATTACATAGTGGGAAACCTATAGATGATTCAACATGGATGTTGACTGGGGTTACTAATGTAGGTGATCTAATGGACAGCAAAACTAGGAACCTTTTTGCTGAAGTTAAGACTAAATTCAACCTACACAGGTTTCAGTTCACAGGATATTTACAGATCAGACATGCATTATGGAGCACTTTATTAGAAAATGGTCTATGAACTCTCTGGGCTCTGATTGGCTGATAGCTCTCTGCCAAAGTGGGCATCTATCAGACAACAGGGCCTGGGTTATGAAAAGTGCCAGTCTGAACTGACCTTATCACTAAAATCAGGAGCCAGTTAGAATTTTCAAATATGATTTGCAGTCATTTTTTTCCACTTAATAAATGAGCCGTGAAGTGCATGTGCCAAAGGTTTAAGTTCCCAGGCTCCCCAACCCATTCACTGCCCCATGCTGAAAAAAAACAGATACTAAAATTCATATTTACCCCTGTAGCCCTACTCAGCAAAGTCTCACACCGGAATTTTCCTTCCTTACTGCAACCGTTGCTGCCATACATTTCCACTCGGCTCCACAGCAGACTAGACAGCGGTGCAAGTGACCAACCCACCGGCACTCTATAAACAAATGTCACAGTCAGACTGTGACATGCTGACACTGCCTCTCCTCTTACATGCTACAGACAAAAGGAACATTTCTTTTTTTAATCCAGGCTTACTGTTTTTTTTTTGCCAGCTCGCTCAACCTTTTGTCGCTCTGCAGTTCCTAACCTTATGTCCCTACATGTCTTGCTTGCGATACCTCTACCGACCACATCTCATGGCACACTGTTGCTGTGCAACTGGAGGGGTCAACAGACTTTTACCAAGTAAGTATAGTGCTCTGCACCCCCCCAATACTTCCGGGTCATGCATCTGGCAACTGCATTTAAAAACAAAGACATCAAAATGTTTAACTGTACACATGCATTACTAGCACCACTTAGAAGCTAAAGTAGTACATTTGCTGTCTCTCCTGCTTAAAGACAGTGAAGAAACAAACAAAAAAAATGGGATCATTTGTTATGGAGGTGGGTAGGAGGGCAGGATGGCTCTGTCACCTCTGTGTATATATGGTTATGGGGGGGCAACAGGAGATGGCACAGCACAGAAATTGAGACTAATTTATCAAGCAAGTTTTTTTTAATATTTTTATTCATTTTCAAAGTGATATCTTTTATCATTTCATTACTTAATTAAAATTTACACGCTAGCCTATTTTCTAAGTGCAATAATACCCTTCAGGGTGGGCAGTATTTTGCTATACTGGGCCTTCCAAGGGCATAATGAGGCCCGATGCTGACCTTAGCCTGCCTGAACACAGTGAATGGGAGCAGATAGGCAAATTGGCAGCAATGAAAAAAGAGCCAGCATGTATTATAAAATGTTGTTAGAACACGACAATATTATTTCTCCCTCACAAGCATCTAAGGAGGAGCGGGAAGGAGAAGCAGAAGAAACCATCACTGTGGAAGAATGGGCTAAAATACAGAAGAATGCATACAACATGGTGCAGGGAAGTCTGAGGTAGGACGATTAAATAATTTAAGATTCTGCACTATTACTACTATTCCCTGAAGCATTTAGAGGAAATGAGCTATCTACCAGAAGGGTCCTGTTGGAGATGTCAGCTAAAGCATACAAACATCAAACACATGATCTGGGATTGTCTGGTTATTAAAACATCTGGGTAGAGGTAAACAAGGCAAAGGCAAGTTTATTTAAAAAGATGCCCAATCTCAAAGGCTCTGGGCACTGCACAAAACTTTACAGCATTTCATACCGCATAAATATATAAATTAAAAATAATAAATATAAATAATCAGAATTACACCCCAAAAGCTTGCAGAAATAGGAAGGCCTTCAGGCGAGCCTTAAAGGCAATTATAGTGGGGGCCTCCCTAACTACAGCTGGTAAGGAGTTCCAAAGAGCGGGAGTGGCAACACTAAAAGCTCGGTCGCCTGCAGATTTTAATCTCACTCTTGGAACAGTTAGGAGGCCACCACTAGAAGAGTGGAGATTACTGGTAGAGGAAGAAGATACCAGGAGAACTGACAGGTAGCCAGGGCCCTGTCCGTGTAGGGCCTTATAGGTGAGAAAACCCACCCTGAAAAGCACTTTCCACCTGTCAGGCAGCCAGTGCAATTTGCGCAACACAGGTGTAATATGGCAAAATTTACTGTGCCCGGTCAAAAGCTGGGCAGCAGCATTTTGCACTAGCTGCAGTCTGTGAAGAGAGCCCCTAGAGACCCCGAGATAGAGGGCATTACAGTAGTCAAGCCTAGAAGTGACTAAGGCATGTATCAAGGTAGGGAGGTCCAGAGACGGAACAAGGGGCTTAATCCTGGCAATGTTTCTAAGATGGAAAAAACAGGAATGAACCACAGAAGATATTTGAACCTCCATGGACAGATTCTTGTCAAGAATCACACCAAGATTTTGCACCCAAGGGGAGGCCATCAATGACGCAGCTCCTAGCACAAGTCCAGTTGCAGAGACCATCCCATCACGAACTCTGTTCAACTCCACTACCAATACCTCAGTCTTGTCAAGGTTCAGTCGTAGCCAGCTGGAGGCCATCCAGTCACTAATCTCAGCCAGACAGATATTTAACACATCCACTGCTTTTTATGTTCCTGGGTCAAAGGATAAGTATAGCTGAGTATCATCAGCATAGCAATGAAAACTCAGACCATACTTCCTAATGATCCCCCCCCCAGGGGCAGCATATATACTGCGAACAACATTGGGGCCAGTACCGAACCCTGAGGGACTTCACACAAAAGGAGGCAGGGTGTAGATGAGAAATTTCCCATCACAATCCGCTGTCTCCTATTGGTAAGAAAGGACTCAAACCACTTGATGACAGTACCGGTGAGTCCACATAACTCCCTCAGGCAGAGAAGCAACACACAATGGTCCACAGTATCAAATGCTGAAGAGAGATCAAGGAGAACAAGAATTGTCCTGTCCCCTCAGTCTCTAGCCCTGAGGAGGTCATTCTGCACCCTAACTAATGCAGTTTCAGTGCTATGTCTGGCCCAAAAAGCCAACTGGAAAGGATCATACCACTCGTGAGTCATGAGATGTTCCTCCAACTGAAGCGATACCACCTTCTCAACAATCTTCCCCAAAAATGGGAGATTGGAGATGGGATGGTAATTTGCCCTGACCTCCGGGTCCAAAGAAGATTTCTTTAAAAGGGGTCTCACCAGGGTCTCCTTCAAGGCATCTGGAAAGACACCCTGACTCAAGGAGCACTGGACAATCAGGGCAAACACAGGGCCAACAGAGTCAATGCATCTCACTAAGAAACGCATTGGCACTGGGTCCAGTTCACAGAAGGTATGCTTCAGATTGACTGTCACCTCAATAACCTCACAGACCTCCACTGGCCTAAACTCTCCCCAGCTAGGCAGAGTGCACTCAGCACACAACTGGCGACCACTGTCAGCAATGGTATTGCTGGCTGAAGAAACCTCCTGCCGGATCAAAGACACCCTGTCCGAGAAAAAATGAGCAAAATCCTCACAATCCTCATTTGAGGAAACTCTTCCGGGCTGGAGACAGACAGGATGGAGAAGTCTACCAACAGTCCAGAAGAGTGAGGTTGGTCGGTTTCTCCCAGCAGCAATCTCCTGAGATGAAAATACTGTCTTCTTTCTGTTGATTGTCTCCTGATATGCGCAATAATGCGTACGCAGGACCAGTTTGTCCGTCTCCAGGTGGGACTTCCTCCCGCAGCGCTCTAATCTCCGACCCATCTTCTTCATTTCCCTAAGATCTCCATCATACCAAAGAGACCTCAGATATGAAGTTCTGGGTCATACACGGATAGGTGCGAGGGAGTTGATGGTGTCAGATAACACCTTATTATAGGTGTCCACACCGACATCAGCAGCTCCGACGCATGCACCACCCATACTAGATAAGTTGACTGCCACCATAAAACCCTCAGGGGTAAGATCACGTAAAGGACATCAGCGAATCATCTCGGCAGGGGAGAAACTTACAGCGGGAGCCCCAAGCGTGAACTTCACCATGCAATGATCAGACCAAAATACCTGATCAATCACAAGATCTACAATCTCGATCCCCAGTGAGAACACCAGGTCCAATGTGTGGCCATCCCGATGAGTAGGTGCATCAACAAACTGCATCAGCCCTAACAAGGACATATTTTGCAAAAATTCGCTGGTGCACCTCTGAGCTCTATCATTGGCCCAGACATTGAAATCCCCCAGAAAAACACATCTGGGGGAATCCAACATCTCGCCGGCAACAAACTTGGTAAATTCCTGCAGGAAACCCCCCATCGGGCCAGGAGGGCGGTAGATTAGGAGGATCCTGCAGCCAATGCCGAGTCCTCCATGAATGGCCACACACTCAAATGAACCTGGGATTCCCACCGGGTGCACAGTGAAGGTCAGGCTAGATCTAAAACAAATGGCTACACCGCCACCACTGCAATTTTCTCTGGGGCAGTGCACAACGGTATATTCTGGGGGGACTGCAGCCTCAAAAACAGGGCCAGCATCATCTCCCACCCAGGTCTCCGTGATGCAAGCCAGTTCGACCGATGAAACCAAGGCAGCAATAATTGCCGTCTTGTTTCTGATTGACCTGGCATTGCACAGCACTGCCGTCAGAGATGTAGAGGGTGGGGCAGCCCCTCGAGTTACCTGACCACTTGGTCTGGTGGTCTCCCTGGAAATGGGCACCAACCATGTCTGGCTTCGCCTAGATGCCCTAAATAATCCAGGGCATCTCCTGGACCTAACCACCTCTATCCTTCCATCAACCCACTCCTAGTCAACCCACAGCCCACAAGCAGAGCAATCCCTTACAATCCCCACTTCCCTGCAACACCTGATAGTAGTATCAGATACAGGGAGAGGGATAAAGGGACGCAGAGCGTGCAGCTGTGAGTTCCCATAGGTGATCCTAGCCCCCACAGGTCGCCCTACAGACCCCCTACACATTTCTGATTTAAACAAACTAACAAACAAAAATTAATTTATACAGACTCAGAACAATTTAAAACATTCCTACCTTAAATAGCCTAACTAACACAGTTAGAAACCTTCAATAAACAAGCCCGCTTCCCTCCTCTCATCTCAAGCAGGAAAATTCTGGCACCGAGTAGTGCTCGTGCCACTCACAACACTTGCACTACGCTTGCGCTTGTGAGTGGTGCCTACTTTTATACGGAATCCTCCCCACCGCCTCCACAACAATGTTTGCTCCCACACTCAGTCCTCCAGCTCCAGCTGGAATCAGGCAAATTCAGCAAGGCCTCTCACGCCGTGTACATTGGCCAGTTCAGGGGCTAGTAGGCACAGAGAAGGCAGCAAGCACCGAAATGAAAGGCGAGTCCCAGCTAGAACTCCAAACACAATTCCAGCCGCTGACTTGTGAAACAGTAACTAGAGTTGAGATCCCCTTTTCATGTCAATTCTACATCTTAAGAAAAGATTCATAATTTTTTTCTTTGAACAATTTTCAAAAAAACTGGGTATTATCTACTACTTTTTGCCCAGTGGCAATCCTCATCACCTCCCTCCCTCATCGAATGATGAGTAAGCAATACCCCATGAAAAGGTGTGCAGTTACCGAAGGTTAATCAACACCCAGGGTGTGCTGTGAGCATGAGGCTGCAGGTCATGTGTTCTTACAGCACCCAGGGTGTCAATTATTATTATTTGTTTTATTTACCAGGAGAGACTCACTAAGCTGAAGCTTGTTTATAGGTGCGACCTGGGAGTACAAGGAAGTTAAGTGACTTGCTCAGGATCACACAATATGCAAGTGGGAGCTGTAGGATTCAAACCCATGTCTCCAGGTCTGCAGCTCAGAGCCTTAAACCACTGCACTGTACTGCCTCCATTAATGCACAATAACCACATAATCTGGTGTGAGTTATTGTGCTTATAACAAGGGGTGTCACCACAGATGAAAAAAAACATGAGAAAAGCATGATTACATCATAAAAACATAGGAACTACTTCATGTGTTCTGCCACCAGCAGGAGGACTGTGTTAGAGACACTGCTGAACAGTGCTATACATGCAGTGTTCACACTCCAGGATTACATTAACGAATGGGAACAGTCACCCCTAGTTATTCACTTGGCCATGTCTCTGCCTGTCACAGATGGTTTTGGGTTTGGGACACAAGCAACAGACAGAAAGGGGGAGGCAGAGACAGATAGACCAATGACAGTGCAGCAAGTTTGACTGAAACACTGTTTTGCTGTCTTTCTCCCCCTCTCTGTCATGTACACAGTCTCTTTCTCTGTATGACTCTCACTGACTCTCAGGGGTCTGTAAAACGTCACCCCAAACTGCTTGTGCTGCTCTCCTTGTCACAGAACATACAAGGGGCAGTCGGAAGATGTCATAATTGCACTTATCACTTAACTTGTCTTCCTCAGATGTGTTGCAGTCCCATCTCCCTCTTTGCCCGGACCCTGTCTTTTTCTCCCTTTCTTTCTCATGGACTAACACATTGCAATCTCCATCTCAGAACACTCACCCTTGCTTACTCACTTGACCATGTCTCTGCCTGTCAGAGATGGTTTCCGATTTGGGACACAGGTGAAAGACAAATAGGGACAGAGAGACAGATAGGCCCACAGCTGTGCAGCAAGTTTGACTGAAACACTGTCTTGCTGTATCTCTCTCTCTCACTCTTTGTCATTTACACAGTCTTCTGCTCTATCTGGCTCTCTCTGACTTTTGGGGGTCTGTAAAAAATCACCCTGAACTGCTTGCACTACTGTCTGTGTCAGAGAACTTACAGGGGACACTAGGAATGTCATACTTGCACTTTTCACATACCCTGTTTTCCTGAGCTGTATTGCAATGCCCATCTCCCTTGGAGCCTGGACCTTGTCATTCTCACTCTCTCTCCCACAGATTGCATACTGTGCCTAACAGAAGAAAAAGAAACTGCACCGATTGTGCTTCTTACAGACCTGTGTTTGCATCACCACACCACTCCCTTGCCCCTCAGTAATGCAGCAGGAACACACACACAGGTCATAGTGCAAGTGATGTACTTTGGGCATACGGCTTCCTCCTGGTATGTCCTGACAGACAGAGAGAGACAGATGAAGACTGGTGGAACATAGCAGCAACTTTGAAAATATTGGGGACTAAACTATACCAACATGCTGCCTGTCCCTCCAATGCTACTTTCTCTCTCTAGCACAGCTACAGTGTTATAGACTATGGACTGAGGGGGGAGTTGGTGCACAGATTAAGGGAGGGTGAGTTGGAAGTATCACACTGGGGGCTGCAGTGATCGCTTGAGAAATGAAGCACTCTGCCAATAAATGCTGGATGATGGGACCACTGCGAACACAACAGCAAACACAATAGTGACACTAAACAGTAACACATGGCAACATTACACTTGCTGCATGGTTCCCGGAAGCCCACAAGGCAGGTGGGTGGGCAGACACACAGTAGCGAGGGGTACTGCTGTCTTTGTATGGGTCTTCATCAGGATGACTTTGGTCTGGGTTCAACTGTGTCTCTCTTGCTTTCTCTCACCACACCGCACATGATCACAGAGAGTCAGACACAGTCAAGAAATTCTGTTTTGCTGCGGGGAAACTTAGGTGATCCACGGGGTAGGTGGGTGGGTAAAAGACAAAAGTGCAGAAACTTTGTGCAGTGCAGGCAATGTTGCTGCACATCCCATGCTATATGACAGGGTTCAGCTCTTGCTCACTAAGTGAGGATAGTAATGGCTGCCCCTCTGATTGCATTTGTGACACAATAACGAGATTGGCTGATTTGACTTATCTTTCAAGGGGACTGTTCACCACTTATTGTGCATATATGCTGGATTAATCAATGATCACCTGAAGGCTGTGTACCAATCAGGTACCTCTCTTTTGTCGGTAGCCCATGATAAAGGCACTGGGGAAAGGGTGCTGTTATGGTGACCCCTTCCCAAGCGCATTTGCAGGGATGGCTATGGGGAATAGGGTGGCCTGTTAGGGAGTGGGCAAATATAGTGACTTCCTGTCACTAAACATGCACTCATGGGGGGGGAGTGGGCACATACAGGAGGGGACGTGAGGGATTGTGCCACAGTGGTTGCCAAGCCGACCCCATGGCAAGGTGGGTGGGTTGCTGGCACTTGTTGGCAGGTTACGGGATTTGGGTCTGGACGCTGGTGCAATTTTATTGTGCCCAGCCCAAACCTTTTTTTTTTTTTTTTTTTTATGTTTTCACCCCCCAACATGTACCTCCCTGGAGTTGAGAATCCTTTAGTAGGGGGTGTGGGGGGCAAAGCCACCTGTTGGGGGGGTGGGGAGCACATTCTCCCACAGAAAACATTAAAAAACTGAGTCCCTGGTGCCCTTTTGCTGTGTGCTGGGGTGTCAGAGTGCCGCAACAATTTTTCAGTGCTTTGATTTAGCGATAACAGTGATTGTCTTCAGGCTTTCACCACTATCACGTAGATCCCGCTTTGTAAATCCCATGTTATAAAACAATTTTAAGTCATGTGGCTAATAATGAGAGGATAACACTGATTTTAGTTCACAAACTGGAGGTTTCTGAAGAAATTTGGTCTCCCTTTCTATCCTTTTTTAAAGAAGGATACCACTTGATCACACTTACAAAGCCTTGATTACTTACTACTAATTGTATTTATGAATTACAGAATTAATCATTAGATAACATATGAATGTTAATGTACTAGATATGTAGGGGGCTATTTTTTAGTTTGTTGTTTAAAACTTAGAGGTATTACTTGTCTCAGCACTGAAGTAAGAGTGTGTGATATAGAACTTCGTATTTACTATGATTGCACTTTTTTTCATTGCAAAATAACATTTTTAGTGAAGAGGAAGTGTGGTGTACACAGTTATGAGACCATGATTTATTTAGGGTACAATATCCCACCAGAACATTTGTTATCACTGATAGAGGGTAATGAGAAACTCTTCACTCTTGATCTGAAGGGGAAGAGTGTGGTGGCCGAAGGAGTATCTTGAAAACCCTTCAGTATCCCTAAATCAGCAGACTGTCAGAAGGATCAATAGTTGTAACTTCCAGAATGTCAGCAGAGCCTTAGAGGAGAGAGGTTTTTAAATGTGCCATGTGTGTGAACATTTTCTTAGCTCAACAGACTTTTATAACACACAGATTTAGAGAACAACAGTACCCAATGGGAAAAGGTTATTGAGCAGTAGACTAAACATTCAGACCATCAGATGATACAGACAAGGAGAAGCCTTCTAAAAGTATCAACCATGGGAAGAACTTCACATGGAAACTATACTTTACTGCATACTGTATCAGTAGATTCATGCAGAACTGCGGCCTGTTCAGCGTACTGATTGTGGAAAGAGTTTTATACGGAATAGTGAACTCTTGGAACATCTGTTGATTTACACTAGGTAGCATTGCTGATTGAAATAGCCACCCCTAGCGACTACAGTGTCCTGCATACAGAGAGACACAAAATCATGAAATACCAAGATATGCAGTCAGAAACCAAACTGATGTGGAATAAGGACACACACATTGTTCCAGTAGTGCTTGGAGCAATGGGACTAATTAAAAAGAACTTTCAGGCACATTTAAATATGCTACCAATACTTGTGACACCTTATGAACTTCAAAAGTAAGCCATTTTGGGGACATTGTGTGTGCTGAGAAGAGCACTGTCTGCAAACATCAAAGATTATTACAGTACTAATTTCTTGAGTTTTGAATATGCCCTGGCTAAAGAATGGGGTCCATTCTAGCCACGGTATTAGAAATCCCTAAACATTTGGAGACACTAACACGGGGAAAACCCTTTTAAACTGGTGTTTAATGCAAGACTTGTATGATCATGCACATAGGGAAGAGAAACCCTAAAGCTACCTGTAGGTAGGGAGGAGAGTTCCTGGCAATCAGAAGGGAAGAAAGAGACTTGGGCATCATCAACACAGATGACATGAAATTATCTGAGGAGATCACTAAGACAGTAGGTAAGGCTAGGGGGATGTTGGGGTCTATTAGGAGGGGTATCACAAGTTGGAAGAGGGAGGTAATAATCCCTCTTTACAAGACATTGGTTAAGTCCCATCATGAGTACTGCATGCAGTACTGGAGGCCACACCTTCACAAGGACATTAACCAAATGGAGGCGGTCCAGAGAAGGGCAACCAAAATGGTGCAGGATCTGCATCAGAAAACATATGAAGACAGATTAATGGAACACAATATGTATACCTTAGAGCAAAGGAGGAAGACAGGTAATATGACTGAAACATACAAACATCTTAAGGGCATTAACAAGGTGAAAGAGTCTAACATGTTTCAATATAAGAAAAATAGCAGGACAAGAGAGCACAGCATGAGATTTGAGGAAGGCTGATTAAGGGGTAATGTGAGGAAGTTCTTTTTCACAGAAAGGGTAGTGGATGCATGGGAAGGCCTACCTCAGGAAGTCGTGGATATGAATACAATAAATTAATCAAAATATTTATTTAACCAGGTGAACACCTTTGAGAGGACCTAATTTTTGAGATGGACATGGACAACATTACCTGAATGTATTCGTCTGAACCAATTACTGTATCAATGTACCTGTTGTACCCTTTTGTACTCTCCCGGGTCGTTCCTGAAAATAGGCATAAAACTTGTCTAGTGTACTTACCCGGTAAACAAAAACTAAATAAATAAATAAAATAAAAACATACATAATCCATACACAGAGTAAGAAATGGAAATATTTAATTGAAACAACATGCATTTAGAAATTGATACCAACCAGCTACTTCCAGCTTGGTGTAATAATCAGATGTCTCCCTGCTCCCCTGTTCAATATATTGGGTGTTGCACCCCTCTCTCCATTTACTAGTTTAAATATACTATAAAGACATCAAACTTCTGCCCCAATCCACTGACTCCCTCCTTAGTCAGATGCAGTCCATTGAATTTAAAGGACTTTCACTCCCAAAACTGTTGCCAGTTACCTACAAATCTGCATCCTTTTTCCTGGCACCAACCCTTGAGCCACGTTTTACTCTGCTATCTCCCCTTCTCTGACCTTCCACCCATCTTCCTCCATCTCCCCGACTGGCAGGACTTCAGAGAAGGAGATGCAGGATGGCATGGGTGACAATTTGTCTTTCAGCCTGGTTGTATATTACTTTGTCTGCACAACTGACCTGCTGGTTAGATCATTAATTCCTATGTGTGTCGTGCAACATACATAACCCATACAGAGAGTAAGAAATAGAATTATGAACTGGCTCCCAGGAATATGGGAAGATGACTGGCTGAGAGGTCTTTTGAGCCATAATGATATTGGACTATATTATCACGGTTTCAAAAAACCTCCAGTCACCAGCATCCTCATGTAAAACCTAAGAACAAAATCCTCCAAATGCAACACTTTTCCACCTACAACTGCAGGTCAAATGAGAGAGGTGAATCAATTTCACTGAATGAAGCATATCTCCTGCTCTCTCTGGCACCCACAACATTCAGACAAGCATTAAAAACACTGTGGAACTACTAAAACCAACCTGCTGACGCTTGCAGGCTGCTTTGACCAGACGAATATTATCATGTCTCACAGGCGCATGTACACATTCAAAATGGCAGTGCTTGACATACTTGTCTCAATCCCGTTGCTTCCTACTTCTCTAATATGGCTTATTGGCTTCATTTTTTGCTTTACTATCTTGTTGCCATGATACCACAATCATCTGCTTGGGAGGGGGCAGACAAAAACAGTGTTGCAGAGAGCAGCAGAGTTCACAGGTCACACCATCACAATACTGTTACTTGTCAGCTCCAACTACAACAGCGCCACCTGCTGCCTTCTAGAACTATTTTTTTTAATGTATTCCTACACTACTAGCAAAGCTTTTTTGACAGGTTTAAAGGTGTTTTTTTTTAAATATTTTATTCATGAAAGCATTACTCTTGTTCGTAATAGCAATAATGCACTACAGGATGTGGTATATCATGGGATATGGGCAATTCTCAGGTCATTGGACACACAGGGCTGGATATTCAAACTGCGCTATTTTGTGGTGCAAGCCCTTGCGCTGCACAAAATAGTTGTACAGGAATGTGGCCGGGACGATATTCAACGGAGTTGCGCTATTGAGCAACTCCTTTGAATATCACCCCCCGGCCACAGCCATTGTGCATGGTGCAGTGGAACTTGCGCCACTGCAAGTGGTCAGAGTGGAGCATTCAAGTTGCAGTGGCGCAGTACCATTGGCGCCATGCACAAATTTCCCATATTCAAAAGGTGACATGCAAATGGGGCCATAATTCATGCAAGGCGTGGGGGGGCCATTTGCATCTATTTATGGCCCCATTTGCATGCCATTAGCATGCAGGTGTGCCGATCCCCGAGGACTTGTGCCTGGCTTCGTGAGTGGGTGGGGTGGGGGCCACTAGATCACAAGGGTAGGTGGTCCTTGGGGGGGTTTGAACAATTTGCAGCCCGCAATCAGGCTTCGAGGTCCACTGGACCACCAGGGATATGTTCTGGGGAGGTTGGACTCTGTGCTGCCCGCGATCAGGCTGGTGGGGGAATTTAACAATTATGCTCACGATTGGGCTGGTAGGGGGTTTATTTAACCTTATGCCCATGATTGGGCTGGTGGGGTGTATTTTACAATTATGCTCACAATCGGACTAGTGGGGGGGTTATTAAACCTTATGCCCGTCATCAGGCTGGTGGGGGGTGTATTTTACAATTACAATTTCGACCAAAGTAGTAGACCAGGGAGGGGCTGTGGACATGGCCTACCTAGACTTTAGCAAGGCATTTGACACAGTCCCACACAAAAGATTATTAGTCAAATTAACCAGCCTGGGAGTGGGTCCCAGGGTGGTAGCCTAGGTAAAACATTGGCTGGACAACAGGACACAGAAGGTAATTGTAAATGGAGTCCACTCTGAAGAAAGGACGGTTACTAGTGGGTACCCAAGGTTCAGTATTGGGTCCAGTCCTTTTAATGTCTTCATCAGTGACATTGCAGAGGGACTGAAGGAAAAGTATGCCTTTGCAGATGACACAAAGATCTGCAACAGGGTTGATACACAAGGAGGCATGGAAAGGATGAAAAGGGACTTGGCAAGGTTGGATGAATGGTCAGACGTATGGCAGCTAGGATTCAATGCAAAAAAGTGCAAAATAATGCACCTGGGAAACAAGAACCCAGGGAAGAATACACAATGGGTGGGGAGGTAGTAACAACAACAAAACAGGAAAGGGACCTGGGGTAATCATATCAGATGACCTTAAGGTTAGCAAGCACCTGTGAGAAGTCAGTAGGGAGGGCCGGGGTATACTGGGATGTATAGGAGAGGCATCAGCAGCAGAAAACAGGAAGTTGTTATCCCTCTGTACAGACAGTTGGTGAGACCCCATCTGGAATACTGTGTCCAGTTCTGGAGACCCCATCTCCGAAGGACATAGACAGGATAGAGGCAGTCCAGAGGAGGGCAACTAAAATGGTGCAGGGTCTGCAAGAGAAGCCATATGAGGAGAGACTAAAGGAGCTTAATATGTATACCCTTGAGGAAAGAAGGAGAGGGGGACATGATAGAAACTTTCAAGTACCTCAAGGAATCAACAAAGTCCAAGAGGGTAGCATCTTCAGAAAAAGAGACTTGCAAGAACAAGGAGACACAATTTAAAGATAGAAGGAGGCGGTTCAGGGCAATGTGAGGAAGTATTATTTCACAGAGAGGGTAGTGGATGCATGGAACAGCCTTCCTGAGGAAGTTGTGGGGTCTAAAACTGTGGGAGAATTCAAGAATGCGTGGGACAGACATAAGGCAATTCTTGAGGGGGGCAGGAAGATATAGGCTGTTGGTTAACTAGGATCTGCGGCCTATCCTGTAGGTAGGGAAATGGGCAGACTAGATGGGCCTAGCAGTCTTTATCTGCCGTCAAAGTCTATGTTTCTAATTATGCCCACAATCGGGCTAGTGGGGGGTTATTAAACCTTATGCCCACGCTCGGGCTGGTGGGGGGGGTGTATTTAACCTTATGCCCGTGATTGGGCCAGTCGGGGAGGGGGATTTTTTGCTTTTGCCCACAATCGGGCCAGTTGAGAGAGAGGTTACTATATGCCCACATTGGGCGCAGGGGGGCACAGGGAGTACGTTGAGGGCCACCAACAGATGGCAGCTGCTGTGTTGCACCCTGCAATGCGGCAGCTCACCTGTGGGTGGCCCTCGACTTACTCCTTTTTTTTGGCTCAAAGTTGTGTAGGCGCAGGTTGAGGGTTGTGCCTGCACAACTCTGCACAGCCCGCTGAATATCGGGCTGTGCAGTTTATGTATGGTTCCTCCCCCTCCAGTTCAGCATGCATTCATTTGCATTGCGCTGTTGCTCAGCTTGCCTTGGGAGGGTGCAACTGCCTCCTGCTGAATATGGCAGAATGGCGCAATTTCGGACTTGCGCAGGTACAACCCTATTGCACATGGCGCAACCCTTTTGAATATCCTGCCCACTCAGTCTGTGGCCTCATGCTCAACCACCCAAGGCAAGATAATATCCCAAGATATATCACACCCTTTCGTGCATTATTGCTTAAAGATACCCTTGAAACAATATGCAATTAGAAATTGAGACAATACACAATTAAGCAATAAGGCACAACAGGGTGTGGTGTATCATGAGATATCATCACACCTTGGGTAGTTGGGCATAAGACCACAGGCCAAGTGTGTCCAACCACCCAGGAAGTAATGATACCCCATGATATACCACACCCTGGAGTGACATTGCTATTATGAACTGAGTTTGAAGTTTTAAAATAAAAAAAAAATTACAATGTTTTATGAATGAGTTTTTGGGTGGTGTAGGAGTACATTTTGAAAAAACAGTTTCCAGACAGTAGAGATCAAGGAGGCTGGTGGTGCCAGAGCTTTTCTGAAGCCATGATAATGTAGCCTGTTACCATCATGGCTTTGAAGAGCTCTCAGCCAATCGGATTCCTCTATTTACAATCCTCAGTTCATAATATGCAATATACAATGTACAGCCATCGATAAAAAAGGCAGAAACCTACATTCAATATGTACATAGATACATGGGTCATATGGGTAGTCATAAGAGAAAGGACTTTGAGAAAAGCAAATCAAGGATAAGATTATTAGGGTAGTGGCTTAGCACTGGACCAGAATGGCAGCTTAATCTGTTTTCTCTTTGGACACTGGAAAATCCATCAGAATCCTTTAGGCTAGAGCTAGTGGTCTGGTGTAAAAAGCATGCATCTTGGAGGCACATTGCACTACCTTACAAAATCCTTGGTTTTGGTGTGTAAACTTCCTACCTGGAGCTGGTTTTTGTAGCTACACTGTTGTGTGTTCACAGACCTGCAATATGGCTTCCTCTACAAACGCGGCAGCAAAAACATCTAAAACTGAGCTGATGTTTGCCCAGCTACTGCAACAAATGTCTCAACTAATGTGTGCGGTTAACAATAACACCCACACACTGCAAGGAATGGAAGACAGAACATTTCATATGGAATGGAGAATCAGCTTGCAAGACAATGCCCTGCAACAACCGATGGTGACTACATGAAAGCAAGCTACAATCATTACATACCTAGAAGAAAAAGTTGACGACCTTGAAAATTAGAGCCAACAAAATATTCTTAGGTTCATCGGATTCCCAAAAGAGGTAGAGCAGAAAGACTGTGTTAAATTTCTTCCGACCACACTTCCATAGTTACTGGGCCTACCCGCAGGCACTGTAAATGGAGTCCACTCTGAAGAAAGGGCGGTTACCAGTGGGGTACCGCAGGGTTCAGTATTGGGTCCAGTCCTTTTTAATGTCTTCATCAGTGACATTGCAGAGGGACTGGAAGGAAAAGTATGCCTTTTTGCAGATGACACAAAGATCTGCAACAGGGTTGATACACAAGGAGGCGTGGAAAGGATGAAAAGGGACTTGGCAAGGTTGGAGGAATGGTCAGACGTATGGCAGCTAGGATTCAATGCAAAAAGTGCAAAATAATGCACCTGGGAAACAAGAACCCAGGGAAGAATACACAATGGGTGGGGAGGTAGTAACAACAACAAAACAGGAAAGGGACCTGGGGTAATCATATCAGATGACCTTAAGGTAAGCAAGCAATGTGAGAAGGCAGTAGGGAGGGCTGGGGTATACTGGGATGTATAGGGAGAGGCATCAGCAGCAGAAAACAGGAAGTTGTTATCCTCTGTACAGACAGTTGGTGAGACCCCATCTGGAATACTGTGTCCAGTTCTGGAGACCCCATCTCCGCAAGGACATAGACAGGATAGAGGCAGTCCAGAGGAGGGCAACTAAAATTGTGCAGGGTCTGCAAGAGAAGCCATATGAGGAGAGACTAAAGGAGCTTAATATGTATACCCTTGAGGAAAGAAGGGAGAGGGGGGACATGATAGAAACTTTCAAGTACCTCAAGGGAATCAACAAAGTCCAAGAGGGTAGCATCTTTAAGAAAAATAGACTTGCAAGAACAAGGAGACACAATTTAAAGATAGAAGGAGGGCGGTTCAGGGGCAATGTGAGGAAGTATTATTTCACAGAGAGGGTAATGGATGCATGGAACAGCCTTCCTGAGGAAGTTGTGGGGTCTAAAACTGTGGGAGAATTCAAGAATGCATGGGACAGACATAAGGCAGTTCTTGAGGGGGGCAGGAAGATATAGGCTGTTGGTTAACTAGGATCTGCGGCCTATCCTGTAGGTAGGGAAATGGGCAGACTAGATGGGCCTAGCAGTCTTTATCTGCCATCAAGGTCTATGTTTCTATGTTTCTATGTCTTGCAAATTGAAAGGGCACATCAATCCCTAGTGCCTCCTCCTAAATCAGGGGATCGGCCCAGGCCACTGCTGGATCACTTCCTTGATTACAGACAGAAGAAAGCCATTTCTTTTGTGGTGTGGAATAAAGATCAGCTCACCTGGCAAGGGCACAAGATTCAACATTTATCAAGACTACTCAAAGGAGCTGTTGGAAAACTGGAAAACATAAGCAGAAGAGTAGAAAATGCTACATTAGCTGGGCATCCCATTCTCCTTAAGATACCCCACCACAATGCAAATTATTGTTAATGGGCCCCTGCTGCTCTTTGTCCATCTGGATAATCTGTTGGAATATACATTGGAATTCAAGGGTTCATAGGGGTTTGGCTTCATTGGGGACTGGGGTTCCACCTGGAGGGACACTAGCCTATACTGGCAGGATGGTCTGCATCTGTCCAGGAAGGGAACAAGTCTTTTGAGCAATCGGTTTAAATGCTTCATTGGCAAGCTTTTAAACTAGTCAAGGGGGGAGGCACTGATAAGGAGCAGGAAAATCCCAGCTTCTCCCTACAAAACAGGGTACTAAATGAGAAAAAGACTGAGGTAGACAGGTCAGTGGGGAGTGCTGCAAAAGAAGGCAAAGCCATCAAAAAATGGAGAGCAATGAGTACCAATGCCCGTAGTCAAGTTTGCCCACAGAAAAGGGGCAAAATTCAGCTGAAGGGCAGACAGCAAGGAGAACTAGAGATAAATGACAACCAAGGAAGGGGCTGGAGTAGAACAGTGAAACAGTCTAGGGAGGTCAAATCATGGAAAGCCATATGTGCAAATGCCAGGAGCCTTAGCAACAAGATGGAAGATCTGGAGGCTGTCATGGTACAGTCAGACCTGAACATTGTGGCCATCACTGAAACCTGGTGTAATGATAACCACAACTGGGAGATGGCCATACCTGGTTACAACATATTCAGAAGAGACAGAGCAGGCAGGAAGGAGGAGGTGGCACTGTATGTGAAAATGACATAAGGGCCACAGAGATCCAGGAGGAACAAAATGGGGAGAGATACTGTGGGTTAAGCTGGAAAGGAAAATGGGGACAGCCATCTGCACAGGTGTGGTCAATAGACCACCAGCCCAGGAGGAAGAAACAGATAGGAGTTGTTGCTAGCCATCCAAAGGATGGCAGACAAGGGTGAGGTAGTACTGGTTGGAGACTTCAATATTCCAGACGTGGACTGGAGCATCCCAGCAGCAGCATCAACTAGAGCAGATTTATCCTGACTCCTTCAGGTGCCTTCCTCAAGCAACTGGTCATGGAACCAACTCGGCAGAAGGCAATACTGGACCTTGTGCTCACAAACAGGGACAGTGTGATGGGGGTAACAGTGGGGGAGCACCTGGGAAACAGTGACCACCAGTCATTGTGGTTTGAAATCACAGAAAGAGCAGAACCAAACCACACAAAAACACGTATCCTGGATTTTAGGGGGTCAGACTTTGGGAAAATGGGGAGATACTTGAAAGAGGCATTAAGGGGAATGGGGCAGGAATCAGGGGTTGAGGAACAGTGGGCAGTATTTAAAATGGGGATTACAAGAACAACAGAATTATGCATTAAGCAGGTTAGCAAGAGGAAAAGGAAGAGGAGACCATTATGGTTTTCCAAAGAGGTAGCAAAGAAAGTGAAAGCCAAAAGGATTGCATTCAGGCAATACAAAAAGACACAGGCAGAAGGTGATAGGGAGAAGTACCAGGAGAAGCAAAGGGAGGCAGGGAGGTCAGTAAGGGAAGCCATAGCTCAGACAGAAGAACACATTGCAAAATCAGTGGGTAGAGGGGACAAAACCTTTTACAGGTACATAAGTGAAAAAAGAAAGACAAAAGGAGGGATAGTGAGACTGAAGGGGGAGGATGAGGGCCGCGTGGAGGATGACAACAGTAAAGCTGACATATTGAAAAGGTATTTCTGCCTCAGTCTTTACTGAGGAAGAGGAGGGTAATGGGTCTGAAGAGAGTACAAGGGGTGAGAATGGTGCAGAAATGGACACAAGTCCCTTTACACAAGAAAGGATCCTGAAGGAACTGGAAGTAATAAGAGTTGATAAAGCAATGGGGCCAGATGGGGTGCACCCCAGGGTCCCTTAAAGAACTAAGAGAGGTGGTGGCTGAACCTCTGGCTATCCTGTTTAGCCGATCACTGGAAACAGGGGAGGTACCCAAAGACTGGAGGACAGCAGATGTAGTCCCTTATACAAAAGTGGGAACAAAGAGGAAGCAGGGAACTATAGACCAGTCAGCCTCACCTCGGTAGTGGGGAAGATCATGGAAGCACTACTGAAGGAGAGATTGGTGGAACATCTGGTTGTCAATGGACTACAGGACCCAAGGCAGCATGGTTTCACCAGGGAGGTCATGTCAGACGAATCTCATTGAATTTTTGACTGGGTGACTAGGGAGGTGGATCAGGGAGGGCAGTGGACATGGCCTATCTGGACTTCAGCAAGGCCTTTGACACTGTGCCACATAGAAGACTATTACACAAACTGGGGAATATGGGTGTGGGCAGGACAGTAGTGTGGTGGGTAGGTAACTGGCTGGTTGGCAGGACACAGAGGGTGGTGGTAAATGGCTGTCACTCCACAGACGGAAGAGTGACCAGTGGGGTACCACAGGGATCAGTGCTGGGACCGGTCATACTAACATACTAACATACTAACATACTAAAATGCCAGCAGAATAGGCCTAACGGTCTTTCGTGTCTGCTCGTTTGGTCAGTCCCCAGCCTGGGTGCTGACCTTGCTGTCCCTCTCACCTTCTCTGGCTTCTCCCTTCCCAGTTCCGGATATTCTTGCTGCATTGGATTTTGCTTCCAGAACCCTTCCTGTACCTGTCCCACTCCCTCTTGAGCCCCTCCACTGTCTCTGCCTCCACCAGCCCCTAGGCAGTGCATTCCATGGCTCCACCACCCTCTCAGTGAAGTAGCACCTCCTTCTTTCTCCCCTGAATCTTCCCCCCTCCAGCTTCCACCCATGCCCTCTAGTGGCCCCTTCCTCCTTCCTTCGAAGCACCCCGACTGTTCCTCCCCTATTTATCCTCTTCATGTACCTAAAGACCTCTATCATGTCCCCCCGGTCCCTTCTCTCTTCCAATGTGTACATATTTAGCTCTTCGAGCCTCTCCTCATAGGTCCTGTCCCCCAAGCCCCAAATCATTTTGGTTGCCCTCCTCTGGACCCTCTCCAGGAGGTTAATGTCCCGCTTTAAGTGTGGCCTCCAAAACTGCACGCAGTACTCAAGGTGCGGCCTCACCAAGCAGTTATACAGAGGGAGTATCACTTCCCTCCTTCTGGAGGTGATCCCCTAGTGATGCATCCCAGCATCCTGTTGTGCCGGCTGCTGCCTCCTACAAGTCTCAGAGTTGTTCATCTTGACATCCACCACCACCCCCAGGTCCCTCTCAGCCATCGAGACTTGTAGCATTTCCCAGGGTGTACACTTGGCCTGGGTTTCTGGCCCCCAGGTGCAGTACCTTGCATTTCCCTGCATTGAACCTCAGCTTCCACTTTCTAGACCATCTTTCCAGAGCCTCCAGGTTCCCCTGTAGGGCCACCCTCCTCCCCATCCACCACCACCCCCAGTTTCGAGTCATCTGCAAAGAGACTCATCTCACTCCTGATTCCTGTCCTTATGTCAGATACTATTACTATACTATGGTCCTATTCAACATCTTCATCAGTGACATTGCGCAGGACCTAGAAGGCAGAATTTCACTGTTCGCTGATGACACAAAGCTCTGTAACAGAGTAGACACACCAGAGGGTGTAGACAGAATGAGAAGCGACCTGCAGAAACTTGAAGAATAGTCAGGGGTTTGGCAGTTGAAATTCAATGCAAAGAAGTGCAAGATAATGCATATGGGGCACAAAAACCCTGGCACAATATATCAGTTGGGGGGTTAGGATATAGCATGCACCAAGCAGGAAAGGGATCTTGGGGTTGTCATCTCTGATGACCTCAAGGTAGGGAAACAGTGTGACAAGGCAGCAGGTAAAGCAAATAGGATGCTGGGATGTATAGGCAGGGGCATCACCAGCAGGAAAAGGGAGGTCATAATTCCGACCATACAAGACACTAGTGAGGCCCCACCTGGAGTACAGTGTACAGTTCTGGAGACCATACCTACGTAAGGACATAGACAGGGTAGAGAAGGTTCAAGGAGGGCAACAAAGATGGTGCACGGATTGCATCACAAGTCCTATGAAGACAGGTTGAAGGAACTGAACATGTACTCCTGGAGGAGTGGAGGGAGGAGGGGATATGATAGAGACATACAAGTATCTTACAGGGAGGAACAGGGTGCAGGAAAACACTATTTTAAGTGAAAAGATGTTCCAGAACTAGAGGGCATGGGATGAAGTTGAGAGGACGATTCAGAGGAAACATGAGAAAGAATTTCTTCACAGAACAGGTGGTGGACAAGTGGAACACCCTGCCAGAGGAAGTGGTGGGGGCTGAAACAATCACAGGATTTAAGAATGCATGGGATAAACATAAAGGAATTCTGGAGGTCAGGGGTAAGGGGCAACAGACTTCTAGGAAAACAAACTGAACTTACAAGCTCAAATGGACAGACTGGGTGGGCCATATGCCCTTATCTGCCGACACTGTCTATGTATCTATGTATGTAGTCTGAGTAACAAGCTTCCTGAATTAGTGGCCTTGATGGAGGAGGAACATCTGGATATCGTGGCAGTCACAGAAACATGGTACACACAAAACCATGACTGGGACATAAACATACCAGGATACACTATCTACAGGAGGGACAGGGAGGGTAAAGAGGAGGAGGAGTAGCTCTTTACATAAGGGAAGGAATCAAAGCAACAGAACAAAAGGGAAAACAGGGAGGAGGAGAAGAAGCACTGTGGGTAAATTTGGAGACCGGCAATGGCACCACAATCCGCACAGGGTTAGATACAGACCTTCCTAGGGGAGGAAATGGACAAGGAAATGATAGAAAGAATACTTAGAATGGCAGAAAAAGGGGAAATATTGCAGATAGGTGATCTGAATATGCCAGATGTTAACTCGAGTGCAGTTGCAGCAGCCACTTCAAAGAGTGGGGTTATTCTAGATGCCCTACAAGGGGCATGGATTAGACAACTAGTACTGGAGCCCACTCGAGAGGGAGCAATCTTAGACCTGGTTCTCTCAAATGGAGATGAAGAGAGGATCACAGATGTAGAAGTGGGTAGCCATCTGGGAACTAGCGACCATCGAACAGTATGGTTCACAATAAACACAGCTATAGAGTCAAGCCATACAAAGGCAAAAGTACTGGACTTTAGGAGGGCTGACTTTGCCAAAATGGGTGAGTGCCTAAGGAATGCACTAGCAAATGGGCAGGAAGGAGGGGTGGAAGAACAATGGGGAATAATAAAAACTGCCATCACAGAGGTAACAAGCCTTTGTGTGAAGCAAATTAACAAAATGAAACTATGTAAGAAACCACTATGGTTCTCAAAGGAAGTGGCAGTGAAGGTTCAAGAGAAAAAGAAAGCATTCAGGAAGTACAAGGAATCACAGAAGGAGCAGGACAGAGAACTGTATCAGTTAAAGCAAAAGGAAACTGGAAGGCAGTCAGAACAGCAAAGGCCCAAACTGAGGAAAAGATAGCCAACTCAGTTAAGAAGGGGGATAAAACCTTTTATAGATACATCAGGGAGTGAAGGAAGACCAAGGGAGGGTTAGTGAGGCTTAATAAAGAGGAGGGAGGGTGGGCAGAGGTGACTGTGAAAGGCAGAGATACTAAACAAATATTTTGCTCAGTATTTACAGAGGAATTGGGGAGGTACCTAAAACAAACAGTAGAAACACTCTGGATACAGAAGTTGATACCAGCCCATTTACAGAAGAAAGGGTTCTGAAAGAACTCTTAAAACTGAAGGTGGACAAAGCAATGGGGCCTGATGGATTCATCCCAGAATTCTAAAAGAACTAAGGGTAGAATTAGTGACACCACTGACTACCCTGTTTAACAAATCATGGAGGATGGGGTGGTACTACAGACCTGTTAGTTTAACCTCAGTGGTAGGGAAATGATGGAATCACTTCGAAGGAAAGAATTGTTGAGTATCTAGAGGCCAGAGGGCACAGGACCCAAGGCAGCATGGATTCACAGCGGAAGGTCATGCCAGACAAATCTGATAGATTTCTTTGACTGGGTGACCAAAGTAGTTGATCAGGAGGGCTGTGACATGACTACCTAGACTTTAGCAAGGCATTTGACACAGTCCCACACAAGATTAATATACAGTTAGCCAGCCTGGGAGTGGGTCCCAAGATGACAGCCTGGGTAAAGAATTGGCTGGAGAATAGGACACAGAGAGTAATAGTAAATGGAGTCCACTCTGAAGAAAGGGGTTAGCTAGTGGGTACCGCAGGGTTCAGTATTAGGACCGTCCTCTTCAATGTCTTTATGTTTAACATTGCAGAGGACTGAAGGAAAGTATGCTCTCTTTGCAGATGACACAAAGATCTGCAACAGAGTTGATGCACAAGGTGGGGTGGAAAGGATGAGAAGGGACTTGGCAAGTTAGAGGAATGGTCAAATGTATGGCAGCTTAGATTCAATGCTAAGAAGTGCAAGGTAATGCACCTGGGAAACAAAACCCAGGGGAGAGTACACAATGGGGGTGAGATACTAACAACAACAAAATGGAAAGGGACCTGGGGTAGTATATCAGATGACCTAAAGGTGGCAAGCAATGTGAGAGGGCAGCAAGGAGGGCTGGGGGATACTGGGATGCACAGGGAGAGGCATCACCAGTAGGAAACAGGAAGTTATTATCCTCTGTACAGACAGTTGGTGAGACCTCATCTGAGTATTGCAGTTCTGGAGACCCAATCTCCGAAAGACATAGACAGGATGGAGGCTGTCCAGAGGGGCAACTAAATGGTGCAGGGTCCCAGAACATATATGAAGAGAGACTTAAGGAGCTGAATATGTATAGCCTCAAGGAAAGGAGGGAGAGGGGGGACATGATAGAAACTTTCAAGTATCTCAAGGGAATCAACAAAGTCCAAGAGGGTAGCATCTTTCAAAAAAAGAGGCGTGCAAGAACAAGGGGGCACAATTTGAAGATAGAAGGGGGGCAGCTCAGAGGTAATTGAACATAGAAACATAGAAACATAGACTTTGACGGCAGATAAGGACCACTTGGCCCACCCAATCTGCCCATTTCCCTTCCTACTGGTTAAGCTGCAGATTCTAGTTAACCAACAGCCTACTTCCTGCAACCCCCAACTATAATTGCCTTGTGTCTGTCCCATGCATGTTTGAATTCCCCCACTGTTTTAGACCCAACAACCTCCTCAGGAAGGCTGTTCCATGTATCCACCACTCTAACCGTGAAAAAAAATTTCCTCACATTACCCCTGAGCCGTCCCCCCTCTATCTTTAAATTGTGCCCCTTTGTTCTTACACATCTCTTTTTCTGAAAGATGCTACCCTCCTGGACTTTGTTGATTCCCTTGAGGTACTTGAACATTTCTATCATGTCTCCCCGTCCCTCCTTTCATCAAGAGTATACATATTAAGCTCTCTCAGTCTCTCTTCATATGGCTTCTGCTGCAGACCCTGTACCATTTTAGTTGCCCTCCTCTGGACTGCTTCCATCCTGTCTATGTCCTTGCATAGATTAGGTCTCCAAAACTGCACGCAGTACTCCAGATGGGGTCTCACCAACTGTCTGTACAGAGGGATAACAACTTCCCTTTTTCAACTTGTGATGCCCCTTCCATACATCCCAGTATCCCCTGGCTCTCCTACCGACTTTTCACATTGCTTACCCACCTTAGGTCATCTGATATGACTACCCCCAGGTCCCTTTCCATTTTTGTTGTTGTTAGTACCTCCCCTGCTATTGTGTACTCTTCTCCTGGGTTTTTGTTTCCCAGGTGCATTACTTTGCACTTCTTTGTATTGAATCTAAGTTGCCACATATCTAACCATTCCTCCAGCCTTGCCAAGCCCCTTCTCTTCTTTTCTAACCCCTCCATGTGTATCAACTCTGTTACAGATCTTTGTGTCATCTGCAAAGAGGCATACCTTTCCCTCCAGACCCTCTGCAATGTCACCTATAAAGATGTTAAAGAGGACTGGACCCAGAACTGAGCCCTGAGGTACTCCACTAGTAACCCCCCTTTCTTCAGAATGTGTTCCATTCACTATTATCTTCTGTGTCCTGTTGTGCAGCCAGTTTGCTACCCAGGCTACCACCCTGGACCCACTCCCAGGCTGGCTAACTTGATTATTAATCTTTTGTGCGGGACTGTGTCAAATGCCTTGCTAAAGTCTAGGTAGGACATATCCACAACCCCTCCCTGGTCTATTACTTTGGTCACCCAGTTGAAGAAATCAATTAGATGCATCTGACATGACCTTCCTGCTGTAAATCCATGCTGCTTTGGGTCTTGTGCCCCGCTGGCCTCTAGGTAGTCAACAATTCTTTCTTTCAGAAGTGATTCCATCATTTTCCCTACCACTGAGGTCAAACTTACAGGTCTGTAGTTTCCCGCTTCTGCCTTGCTCCCACTTTTGTGAAGGGAATCACATCTGCCCTCCTCCAGTCCTCGGGTACCACCTCATCCTCCCATGATTTGTTAAAGAGGGTAGTCAGTGGTGTCACTAGTTCTACCTTTAGTTCTTTTTAGGATTCTGGGGTGAATCCTGTCAGGCCCCATTGCTTTGTCCACCTTTGAGTTTTAGGAGTTCTTTCAGGACTCTTTTCTTCTGTGAATGGACTGGTGTCAACCCCCCTACCCAGAGTGCGTCTATTGTCTGGTTTAGGTAACTCCTCCTCATCTTCTTTTGTGAATACTGAGCAAAACTATTCATTCAGAATCTCTGCCTTTTCACTGTCCCCCTCTGCCCACCTCCCCTCTCCTTTATTAATCTTCACTATCCCTCTCTTAACCTTTCTATGCTCCCTAATGTACCTATAAAAGGTTTTATCCCCCTTCTTAACTGAGTTGGCTATTTTTTCTTCAGTTTGGGCCTTTGCTAGTCTGACTGCCTTTCCCACTTCTTTCTGCTTTAATTGATACAGTTCCCTGTCATGCTCCTTCTGTGATTCCTTATACTTTATGAATGCAGCCTTTTTCTCCTTTACCTTCCCTGCCACCTCATTTGAAAACCATAGTGGTTTTTTACTCCGCTTTGTTTTCTTTATTTGCTTCACCCAAAGGCTTGTTGCCTCTATGATGGCAGTTTTGATTTTTCTCCATTGTTCTTCCACCCCTCCTTTTGGTCATTTGCTAGTGCATTTTTCAGGTATTCATCCATTTTGCCAAAGTCAGCTCTTCTAAAGTCCAGTATCCTTGTTTTTGTATGGCTTATCTCCATGGTTGTGCTCATTGTGAGCACACTGTGCAGTGGTCGCTTGTTCCCAGATGTCTACTGACTTCTAAATTTGTGATCCTCTCTCCATTTGAGAGTACCAGGTCTAATATTGCTCCCTCCCGAGTGGGTTCCAACACAAGCTGTCTAAGGCCTGCCCCCTGCAGGGCATCGAGAATGACCCTGCTCTTGGACGTGGCTGCAGTACCTGTTATCCAGTTAACATCTGGCATATTCAGGTCCCCATCAACAGTATCTCCCCTTTTTCAGCCATTTTGAGAATGTCCTCTATCATTTTGTTGTCCATTTCCTCCCCTTGAGACGGGGGTCTGTATACAACCCCTGTGCAGATTGTGATGCCATTCCCTGTCTCCAAGGTGACCCAGAGTGCCTCTTGTCCTCCCCCTTTACTTTTTAGTTCTGTAGCTTTGATCCCTTCCCTTATGTATAGAGCTACTCCACCTCCTCTTTTACCTTCCCTGTCCCTTCTGTAGATTGTGTACCCTGGTATGTTGACATCCCAGTCATAGTTCTCGGTGTACCATGTTTCCGTGACTGCCACAATATCCAACTGTTCATCTTCCATCAGGGCTACTAGCTCATGAAGCTTGTTTCCCAGACTACGGGCATTGGTACTCATTGCCCTCCATTTAATGTTGGCTTTATCATTTTTTACCCCATCCCTGCTCTTACTGTCCTTGTCTATTTTTCTGTTTACCACTGTCCTGCCCTGTGTTGAGCTTTGTACCTCAGTGTTTACCTTACGACCTGCCATGTTTTGTGGGAGGAGGCTTGAAATTTCCTGCCTTTTATCAGCGCCTCCTTCCTTGGCTAGTTTAAAAGCTTGCCAAGGAAGCATTTAAACCTTATCACCTAGAGCTTGGTTCCCTTCGTGGACAGATGCAGACCATCATGCCAGAATAGACCTTTATCTCTCCAGGTGGCCTCCCAGTCCCCAATGAAGTATTTTTTCACAGAGAGGGTTGTGGATGCATGGAACGGCCTTCCAGAGGAGGTTGTGGAGTCAAAAATAGTGGTGGAATTCAAGCATGCATGGGACAGTCATAAGGCAATTCTAGGGTGTGGGGGTAGGAAGAAGTAGGCTGCTGGTTAACTAGGATCTGCAGCTTATCCATTAGGTAGGGAAATGGGCAGACTGGGTGGGCCAAGCGTTCCTTATCTGCCGTCAAAATCTATGTTTCTATGTTCAACACTAGTATAGGTGGTGCTAAAAACCAAAATAAGACCTAGAACAGTACAACAAGATCAAGCACTCACCAACCTCAAGTAAAACAAGGGCACAGGTCTTCAATGTTTCAGAACCTACTTTATTACATCAAAAATAATACCTTATTTTTTTCTGGAATATCTCCGAAGTACCTATCAGTCAGTGTCTGGTGCAATGGGAGGCCCAAGAAGGCAGGGGAGCAGTCCAGTGTGATCGGTGTAACCCTTGGAGCCAGCATGTCCTTTGCAGAGTGCAGAGGCTGTACCAGTGATGATATTTGAGGGAGTCAGTCCACCTAGTAGCAGGAAGAGACATATCTCCTATAGACATGAATGGAGGGCCCACCTGATGGAAATAACTCCTACAGAGAGCCCGAGAAGTGGATCACCTTTTGACAAGAATAGGAACTCTGGGCTGCAGGCACTTTTCATTCCCAACCAAACTGCACCACTCCAGGATGACCTGGTAAAGGATTGTGAGCCCAACGATGCAGATTGTATCTCACAACCATCTTAGCCCCCCTCCACTTCACAGCAACCTAAATCGTGGGCTGAAGTAGCAGCAGTTCACCCCTCTTCTCAACAGGAGGAGCCAAATGACTGTTCTACTGTATGGATTGGGTGGTTCATTTAGACTTGAATGAATGGAGATGAGCCACAGCAGAAGCAGAGGCTGCAACAAATCCAAATCCTTCTTGAACTGCCCAAGGTAAGTACTGTGGGCAATTTGGCTAGCTTGAGGTGCGGGGGGAGGCAGGGAAGAAACTGTACTTAAGCTGGCCCTAAATCCATCAGGC
Source organism: Neoceratodus forsteri (assembly GCA_016271365.2). NCBI lineage: Eukaryota > Metazoa > Chordata > Ceratodontiformes > Ceratodontidae > Neoceratodus > Neoceratodus forsteri. The sequence goes on along the minus strand of CM028129.1, from coordinate 15,609,336 downwards.
ACCCCCAGGTATTCCCCATGTTTCTCAAGCACAATACAGGCAGCCCATAAATCAAATCAAATCAAATCTTTATTTATCCAGGCGATCACCGTTGAGCAAGCTCATTTACAAGGTGGACCTGCAGTTAGTCAAAGATGGATATACATACATAGTACATAAAAAATGTAGAATTGGGAATACAGATTTACATGTGAAAGGTACAGTATAAACATTCCATTGCACTAGTGGGGAACAGGTAAATATCATCACATGACGTTAATTGTGCAAAGTACATTCTTTCTTATACATGTTTGAAGGTGTTAGTTAATACTGGTCTTAGCCGAGGGAAGGCAGATCACAACCATTACATCCCCCAGGAACTAAATCTAGCTTAGGCGGGGTCGCTGGCTTGGAAATTGGCCATGGCTTAGAGATGGCCTAATGATCCAAAAGCCATCAGAACAACTAATTAAAGTGGCATGTAGGATTAGGTAAGGGAAGGTGCCAGAGGCTCCGAAGGCCAAACAAGACAGCTGGCTACTTAACATGATAAGGAGGGATTAACAGGGTAGGGTTCATAAGTGAGAGAGGTAGATTTAGAGATGGGGCCACTAACAGAACCACTAGAAGCTATGGTAACATTTACAAAGTTCAGTAAATGTTATGTCGTAAAGATGCCTGAACATAGCAATACTGACAGGAGTGCTGAGTTTCAAAGAGCTTTGGATCCTTCTCCATAATGTGGGCAAAGCATGACTTATGGCAGCCCTACCAAAGTGGTTGTTAATCCTGGGAATTTTAGGAAATTAGTGAGTGACTTTATGTCAGAACTACTAGGTGGACTTGAAGGAAGGCAGGCAGCAATGTAGTCCGGGAGTTTGTTGGAGAGAGCTCAAATGTCCAGGTGGCTGCATTTCTATGCCTTCTGAATTGCGTAGCGAAGGCCACCCTACTGCAGTATATAGCTCGCAGGGTGCGTGGAGGATGGAAGGCCAGTTATAAATCTTAGGGTTCTGTGGTACAATACGCCCAATTTAGCAAGATGCTAGACAGGACATTGGCCATATATAATGTCAGCATAATCAATTAATGATAGGAATGTAGAATTAACAAACTGTCTTTTTGCCGTCTCAGTAAGGAGATGTTTAATTCTGAAGAAGAGGTCAAGCCTTTGCCTAAGCTTTTTCAGTAATTCTTCAATATGCACTTTAAAAGAGAGTTTGTTATCCAGCCATATACCCAGGTATTTGAAATTTGGCACGAACTCAAGATTTTCACAAAGTAGAGTGGTTATAGGAGGAACATTGTTATAGGCTGTAGAGATGGCCCTGGTGTTAGATGGAGCAAACAGCATTGCCTTGGTTTGTTTTGCATTTAGCAAAAGCTTTTTGTCGATGAGCTGGTTTTGCAGTTTATTGAATTCATCTTGTAATGCAGCGCGTGCGGCTCCAGGGGAGTCTCGGCTTAGGTAGAGCACTGTGTCATCGGCTAATAAATGGATTCTGGCTTCTATGATTCCTAAGTTCAGATTGTTAATATAGATGTTGAACAGTAGTGGACCCAATATGGAACCCTGTGGGACTCCTCTCTTTATTGATTTAAGTGGTGAAAGCTCTCCTTCTGCCTTTATTTGTTGCTGTCTGTCTGTGAGGTAGTTCTGGAACCAGTCCTGTGCTATTGGGTCCATTCCTAAATTGTTTAGCGCTGAAAGAAGTAGACAATGGTCGATGGTATCAAAGGCCTTGCTAAGATCTAAGAACACCGCACAAACAAATTTTTTCTTGTCCAGGTCGCGATGCCAGTCATCAGTGACTTTGGCCAGTGCAGTGATGGTGCTGTGTTTGGTTCTAAATCCGGACTGCTTGGGGTTAAGAAATTCTGAGTTGTCCAGGAAGGATCTCAACTGTGTATCCACAATTTTTTCCAACATTTTCGAAAGTATGGGCAGTAGGGAGATTGGCCTATAGTTGTTCAGATCACTTGGGTCCCCTGCTTTGTATAGCGGAATAACATGAGCAGTTTTCCATTCTGCAGGAAGGGAGCTTGGATTAGAGACAGGTTAAATAAATGCATTATTGGTGCTGCTAGTATGTGATAGGCTATTTTCAGAAAGTATGGCGTAAGCTTTGTGTCAGCTCCCTCATGCTTTTCTAATGTCTAACTGTAGCAGAAGGTCTTCAACTTCTTTCAAGGTGATTAATGAAAAGGCGAATGTCCTGCCATTGTTGTTTGTTTCTAGGGACTGTGCTTTGATCTGTGGCCGAAGACTGCTTACTGGTGCTTTATCGAAAGCCAGGCCAGCGGTGGCAAAGTGATTATTAAAGGCTTGCAGAATTTCAAATTTATCAGTGGCAGTGACATTGTCAATGGTAATTTTGGATGGGAGCACACTACTTGGTGAGTGGCCTGAGACTTCCTTAATAGTGGACCAGAACTTGGTAGGGTTATTAGATGCAGAGAGCAGTTCAGATTGATAAAAAGTAGCCTTTGCCTCTCTGATCATTTTTGTGCAGGCATTCCTGGCTGCTCTGAAAATACACCAGTCTGATTCTGTATGTGACTTCCTGGCCTTTTTTCACAGTAGATCTCGTTTCAGTAGGGCTTTCTTCAAATTTGGTGAGAACCAACGGCAGGTCCTGGTTTTTATTCTAGCTTTGATCATAGGGGCATGGACATCTAGGACACCAGTTAAGATTTCGTGCAGGACATCATAGGCATCACTCACTGATTTAGCGAGGTAAAAACTCTGCCATTTTATAGAGTCTTTTAGGTAGTTGAAATAGGTCAGGGGGTCAAAGTTGATCTTTTGTTGGAGAACTTTGTTGTGGATAGTGGATTTGGGATAGTTCTAATGCCAGCTATGAGGCAGTGGTCATTAACATCAGCTGGAAGAATACCGGAATGAGAGAAATGGTGAGGTTCATTGACAAGTATCACATCCAGAAGGCTGCTTCTCATTGGATTTTGTTTGTTGATGCGTGTAGGTTCAGAAATTAGTTGAGTGAATCCATGTGAATCACAGAAATGTTTCAGGGGTAATGACCCGCTAGATAACCAGTTATAGTTTAGATCACCTAATATAATTGTCTCTATGGAGGAAACGTCCATTTGTCCAGTCAGGTGAGTTAGGAGTTGAGGTCCTGCTGCAAGTGATCTATAGCAGCCTATCACACGAAAGGCCCCTAAGTGAGGTGGTTCGACTTTAAGAGACAAGCATTCGAAACCTCCTGCAATGGAGGTGGCATCTAATACAGATACTGTGAATACGTTTTTAACATAAATGGCTATTCCCCCCCGGTCCTTCTATCTGCTCTGAAAAGGAGATAATTAGGGATATTAAACTCGCTGTCCGGTGTAGATGCTCGGAGCCAAGATTCTGATATCACCAGAATGTCTGGTGCAGTGTGTATAATCCAAGCCTGGGCAGACTCCAGCTTTTTTAACAGGCTGCAAACACTGGCATGTAGGAAACTGATACCTTTCCGCTGCTTAATTTCAGCTGGTGATGAGAGCATCCTTGGGGGACCAGGATTGAGTTCAATGTCACCCGAACAGAGTAGCAGGAGGAGGAGAATACTTTTCAGGTTGTGGAGGAAGTTTTTAAAAACACGATTCTTTCTGTATTTTTTACAGTTTAGAGTGCATGGGTCCATAGATCGGGTCATATACTTGTTAAGCCCTGTAGATATATAGCTTAAGAACCAGGTAGGGTAGTAGCAGCCAGAGCAGAGTTTAATAGTCTGGGGTTTGATGACATGTTTAGAGGAGCTGGTTTCTGTGCCACTGTCTGGGGTTTCAGTAAGCTTCAGTAGAATTATGGGCAGACAAGGGCAGTATAATAAATAGCTATTGTTAATATATGGGTATAATGTTAGCTTGGGACAAGTCTCTATAGTAATATTATAGCTGTCGGGGGGGCCAGCCCTACTACATAGCAGAAGGGTAATGGCTGTTAGACAAAGCCACTTGAGGCTTCCCATGTTTAATTAACACAGGGTAGTTGTAAATATATATAGAATTTTATTTTTAAAGAGCCGCTAATTAGAGAGAGGGAAGAAATTGTGGGATGGAGCAATTGGGCTATAAGACAACACTCGAGAAGGGGGATGGGTGGGTGGGTGTAAAATTGCGGCTTTGCCGTACCTGCCTAGCTGTAGGGATCCGGGGCTGTGGTCTCGAGCGGCGGCTTTGGAAGCGCCGTCCGCCCGGTGGCCGCTCATCCTTCGGCCAACGACTGCACGAGTCCCTGAGGAGACAGAAGGAGGGACTAGTTATTTACGGTCCCAGTCATCAGAGGGCGGGCAGACCAGGGGTGTTACAGTGGACAAAATCAGCAGGACAAAGGAGGCGATTTCCTGGGCGGCCCTGTGTCTCGCTTATCTATTCCCATCCTAAAGAGGGCTGTATGACTGCGACCTGAACCCTTCCCTAACACCTGTAGCTAACAATTCTGTATTACAGAGAGTTCAAATATTTAAACAATAAAATCACAGTAGAAAACAGCTCCTTTTTGTCTAAATTTGTTTTAAATGTAGTTTAGCAGTGGGACCAATCGGAAGCCACCATAGAATAGCGCTCGTGCTCCGATTGGCTGCGGCTTTGCCGTACCTGCCTAGCTGTAGGGATCCGGGGCTGTCGTCTCGAGCGGCGGCTTCGGAAGCGCCGTCCGCCTGGGTGGCTTGTCCCAGCCGACGACTGCACGAGTCCCTGAGGAGACAGAAGGAGGGACTAGTTATTTACGGTCCCAGTCATCAGAGGGCAGGCAGACCAGAGGTGTTACAGTGGACAAAATCAGCAGGACAAAGGAGGCGATTTCCTGGGCGCCCCTGTATCTTGCTTATCTATTCCCAACCTAAAGAGGGCTATATGACTGCGACCTGAACCCTCCCCTAACACCTGTAGCTAACAATTCTCTATTACAGAGAGTTCAAATATTTAAACAATAAAATCACAGTAGAAAACAGCTCCTTTTTTGTCTAAACTCTGTTTTAAAATGCAGTTTTAGCAGTGGGACCAATCGGGAGCCGCCATAGAATAGCGCTCGTGCTCCGATTGGCTGCGGATTTGCCGTACCTGCCTAGCTGTAGGGATCCGGGGCTGTGGTCTCGAGAGGCGGCTTTGGAAGCGCCGTCCGCCCGGTGGCCGCTCGTCCTGCAGCCAACGACTGCACGAGTCCCTGAGGAGACAGAAGGAGGGACTAGTTATTTACGGTCCCAGTCATCAGAGGGCGGGCAGACCAGAGGTGTTACAGTGGACAAAATCAGCAGGACAAAGGAGGCGATTTCCTGTTCAAATATTTAAACAATAAAATCACAGTAGAAAACAGCTCCTTTTTTGTCTAAATTCAGTTTTAAAATGCAGTTTTAGCAGTGGGACCAATCGGAAGCCGCCATAGAATAGCGCTCGTGCTCCGATTGGATGCGGCTTTGCCGTACCTGCCTAGCTGTAGGGATACATAGATACATAGATACATAGATACATAGACAGTGTCGGCAGATAAGGGCCTATGGCCCACCCAGTCTGCCCATTTGAGCTTGTAAGTTCAGATTGTTTTCCTAGAAGTCTGTTTCCCCTTACCCCTGACCTCTAGAATTCCTTTATGTCTATCCCATGCATTCTTAAATCCCGTGATTGTTTCCAGCCCCACCACTTCCTCTGGCAGGTGTTCCACTTGTCCACCACCCGTTCTGTGAAGAAATTCTTCTCATGTTTCCTCTGAATCATCCTCCTCCAACTTCATCCCATGCCTCTAGTCCTGGAACATCTTTTTCGCTTAAAAATAGTGTTTTCCTGCACCCTGTTCCTCCCTGTAAGATACTTGTATGTCTCTATCATATCCCCCTCTCCCTCCTCTCCTCCAGGGAGTACATGTTCAGTTCCTTCAACCTGTCTTCATAGGACTTGTGATTCAATCCATGAAAAATCTTTGTTGCCCTCCTCTGAACCCTGTCTATGTCCTTACGTAGGTATGGTCTCCAGAACTGTACACTGTACTCCAGGTGGGGCCTCACTAGTGTCTTGTATAGCGGAATTATGACCTCCCTTTTCCTGCTGGTGATGCCCCTGCCTATACATCCCAGCATCCTATTTGCTTTACCTGATGCCTTGTCACACTGTTTCCCTAACTTGAGGTCATCAGAGATGACAACCGCAAGATCCTTTCCTGCTTGGTGCATGCTATATCCTCACCCCCAACTGATATATTGTGCCAGGGTTTTGTGCCCCATATGCATTATCTTGCACTTCTTTGCATTGAATTTCAACTGCCAAACCCCTGACCATTCTTCAAGTTTCTGCAGGTCCTTCTCATTCTGTCTACACCTCTGGTGTGTCTACTCTGTTACAGAGCTTTGTGTCATCAGCGAACAGTGAAATTCTGCCTTCTAGATCCTGCAATGTCACTGATGAAGATGTTGAATAGGACCGGTCCCAGCACTGATCCCTGTGGTACCCCACTGCTCACTCTTCCCTCTGTGGAGTGACAGCCATTTACCACCACCCTCTGTGTCCTGCCACCCAGCCAGTTATCTACCCACCACACTACTGTCCTGTCCACACCCATATTCCCCAGTTTGTGTAATAGTCTTCTATGTGGCACAGTGTCAAAGGCCTTGCTGAAGTCCAGATAGACCATGTCCACTGCCCTCCCGATCCACCTCCCAGTCACCCAGTCAAAAATTCAATGAGGTTGGTCTGACATGACCCCCTGGTGAAACCATGCTGCCTTGGGTCCTGTAGTCCATTGACAACCAGATGTTCCACCAATCTCTCCTTCAGTAGTGCTTCCATGATCTTTCCCACTACCGAGGTGAGGCTGACTGGTCTGTAGTTCCCTGCTTCCTCTTTGTTCCCACTTTTGTATAAGGGGACTACATCTGCTGTCCTCCAGTCTTTAGGTACCTCCCTGTTTCCAGTGATTGGCTAAACAGGATAGCCAGAGGTTCAGCCACCACCTCTCTTAGTTCTTTAAGGACCTTGGGTGCACCTCATCTGGCCCCATTGCTTTTGTCAACTCTTATTACTTCCAGTTCCTTCAGGACCCTTTCTCGTGTAAAGGGACTTGTGTCCATTTCTGCACCATTCTCACCCCTTGTACTCCTTCAGACCCATTACCCCTTCCTCAGTAAAGACTGAGCAGAAATACCTGTTCAATATGTCAGCTTTACTGTTGTCATCCTCCACGCTGCTCCCATCCTCCCCTTCAGTCTCACTATCCTCCCTTGTCTTTCTTTTTTCACTTATGTACCTGTAAAGGTTTTGTCCCTTACCCACTGATTTTGCAATGTGTTCTTCTGTCTGAGCTTTGGCTTCCTTACTGACTTCCCTGCCTCCCTTGTTTCTCCTGGTACTTCTCCTATCCCCTCTGCCTGTGTCTTTTGTATTGCCTGAATGCAATCTTTTGGCTTTCACTTTCTTTGCTACCTCTTTGGAAACCATAATGGTCTCCTCTTCCTTTCCTCTTGCTAACCTGCTTAATGCATAATTCTGTTGTTCTTATAATCCCATTTTAAATACTGCCCACTGTTCCTCAACCCTGATTCCTGTCCCATTCCCCTTAATGCCTCTTTCAAGTATCTCCCCATTGTCCCAAAGTCTGCCCCCCTAAAATCCAGGATACGTGTTTTTGTGTGGTTTGGTTCTGCTCTTTCTGTGATTTCAAACCACAATGACTGGTGGTCACTGTTACCCAGGTGCTCCCCACTGTTACCCCCATCACACTGTCCCTGTTTGTGAGCAGAAGGTCCAGTATTGCCTTCTGCCGAGTTGGTTCCATGACCAGTTGCTTGAGGAAGGCACCCTGAAGGGAGTCCAGGATAAATCTGCTCCTAGTTGATGCTGCTGCTGGGATGCTCCAGTCCACGTCTGGAATATTGAAGTCTCCAACCAGTACTACCTCACCTTTGTCTGCCATCCTTTGGATGGCTAGCATCAGCTCCCTATCTGTTTCTTCCTCCTGGGCTGGTGGTCTATAGACCACATCTGTGCGGATGTCTGGCCCCATTTTCCTTTCCAGCTTAACCCACAGTATCTCTCCCCATTTTGTTCCTCCTGGATCTCTGTGGCCCTTATCTCATTTTTTCACATACAGTGCCACCTCCTCCCTTCCTGCCTGCTCTGTCTCTTCTGAATATGTTGTAGCCAGGTATGGCCATCTCCCCAGTCATGGTTATCATTACACCAGGTTTCAGTGATGGCCACAACGTCCAGGTCTGACTGTACCTTGACAGCCTCCAGATCTTCCATCTTGTTGCTAAGGCTCCTGGCATTTGCACACATGGCTTTCCATGATTTGACCTCCTAGACTGCTTCACTGTTCTACTCCAGCCCCTTCCTTGGTTGTCATTTATCCCTGGTTCTCCTTGCTGTCTGCCCTTCTGCTGAATTTTGCCCTTTTCTGCTTATCCACCTTTGGACACTAATCTCCATCTTTTGCACACTGCTTTGCAGAGATAGCCACCTCTGGTTCACTGGTTCCACTGCTAGCTGTGGGGGTGAGCAAGTGGTACCCTCCTTGCTGGCCTGCCACCCCTTTGCTAGTTTAAATGCTTGTCAATGTAGCATTTAAACTTATCATTGAGTGCTTGATTCCCTCCAGGATGGATGCAGGCCGCTGCTTGAACAAACCTCCATCCCTCCAGGAGGTTCCCCAGTCACCAATGAATCCAAACCCTTTCTCACAGCACCAGTTCTTCAACCATGAGTTAAAGTTCCTGGTGCATGCACTCCATGCTCTCCCTTGCCTCTCACAGGTAGTACTTGAGAAAGTGACAGAAGTAGCTACTTGCTTGAGACCCTCCCAGTTTCCTAAACTCTTCCTGAACTTCCTTTGGCTCCCCATTTACCAAGTCATTAGTACCTAGGTGGATAATGACATCCAGCTCACCCTCCCGTCTTGCCTTCCCAGTGATCCCCAGTATCTTCCTTCCATCCCTCCATGCCATGGCACCTGGTAGGCATCTCACCTCCCTGTCCTCCCCCTCCTGTGTTCCTTGCTGGATCCCTCTTACGATGGAGTCCCCCACCAGGATTCACTTCCTTCTCCTCTGGGGTCCACTGCTTTCCCCACTGAGGTGACCTCCTTGGCTAACCTCCACATCCTTTCCTTCCACTTCTGGGTACCTCTATTTGGTTGTCCTCATTTGCCAGTGTGGCATATGAGTTCTTGAGGAATAGGATCTGGGATGTGCCTCTGCCTGACTGCTCTAACCCTCCCTGAGCCCACTGTCATCCAAGTGCTCCTCGTTCTCAGCATCCTTTGAGGCAGCTGCAATGGACTGGGTGGTCCCTGGATAGGGGTGATGGTACTCCTGACCCAGTTTACTTCTGCTCTGAGTCTGGCTACCTCATCCCGCAGTCCAGACAGATGCATGCAGATAGGGCAGCACCTCAGTGTCCAGAAGGTCTGCCTGAATATGGCTGCCCCACAGCCACTGCATTGCACCACTCCCCACATTATACTGCAATTCCACTACTTGTCTGCTACTGAAACTCTCTTAGTTCTCTTTTTATTAATTTACAGTACTAAAAATCCTGTAACTGATCCTCAGATAATTTTTTTTTTAAGGAAAAAGAAACCAATAAATAAATAAATGAGTCAAAACACTTCTCGTGCTGAGGGTGGGCTTCTTCCCCCTTATGCCCCTCCTACTTCACACCTCTTACTATACCCTGTGTTTAGCTCCTGTCAATCAGATTTATCAGGGCCTATAATTAAGAGTTGGGGAAGGGAGGGAGGGGGCTAAAATTTGCAGCAATTAAAGACAGCACAGAATTACACCACCACTATGTTTTAAATTTTCAACAGCCCAAAACAATTATAAGTAAAGACAACAAAGAAAGAAAGTATAGTGTCACTACAAGCCAACAATCTAAGTTTAAAAGAAAAATACCAATTACCAGTTACTCTAAAGCACTGAATTGAATATGTTTCCTTCCTTCTCCTTCTGGCTCTTCTGAGAAAATCAACCTCTGTTTGCTACTTTAACTCTGACTAAGCCCCACCTCCAGTTATCACGTAGCTGAGGTCAGAGGCCAGACAATTAACACCCTTCACCCAGCTACAGGACAGTCAGACAAGCCAAGATAAAATTTGCAGCAATTAAAGACAGCACAGAATTACACCACCACTATGTTTTAAATTTTCAACAGCCCAAAAACAATTATAAGTAAAGACAACAAAGAAAGAAAGTATAGTGTCACTTCAAGCCGACAATCTAAGTTTAAAAGAAAAATACCAATTACCAGTTACTCTAAAGCACTGAATTGAATATGTTTCCTTCCTTCTCCTTCTGGCTTCTTCTTCCGGGGCTGTGGTCTCGAGCGGGCGGCTTTGAAGTGCCGTCCGCCCGGTGGCCGCTCGTCCTGAGGCTGACGACTGCACGAGTCCCTGAGGAGACAGAAGGAGGGACTAGTTATTTACGGTCCCAGTCGTCAGAGGGTGGGCAGACCAGAGGTGTTACAGTGGACAAAATCAGCAGGACAAAGGAGGCAATTTCCTGGGCGTCCCTGTGTCTCGCTTATCTATACCCAACCTAAAGAGGGCTGTATGACTGCGACCTGAACCCTCCCTAACACCTGTAGCTAACAATTCTCTATTACAGTCAGTTCAAATATTTAAACAATAAAATCACAGTAGAAAACAGCTCCTTTTTTGTCTAAATTCTGTTTTAAAATGCAGTTTTAGCAGTGGGACCAATCGGAAGCCGCCATAGAATAGCGCTCGTGCTCCGATTGGCTGCGGCTTTGCCGTACCTGCCTAGCTTTAGGGATCCGGGGCTGTGGTCTTGAGTGGTGGCTTTGGAAGCGCCGTCCGCCCGGTGGCCGCTCGTCCTGTGGCCGATGACTGCACGAGTCCCTGCCTAGCTGTAGGGATCCCGAGCTGTGGTCTCGAGCGGCAGCTTTGGAAGTGCCGTCCGCCCGGTGGCCGCTGGGTCCTCTGACCGGCTTGACTGCACGAGTCCCTGCCTAGCTGGGGATCCCGGGGCTGTGGTCTCAGTGGTAGCTGGGCGCCCGTTCCACCCGGTGGCAGCTCGTCCTGCGACTAGCGACTGCGAGTCCCTGCCTAGCTGTAGGGATCCGTATGTGGTCTCGAGCGCGGCTTTGAAGCACCGTCCGCCCAGGCCGCTGCCCCGCGGCCGGCGACTGCACGATATAGAGGGGGTGAGGGCAATGAGAGACTGAGTTCACTGATCAGTTTACATGGCCCTCTTCCAACATGCCCCACTGTATCCTTTCCTTTTGTTTTGTGTCACATACAGACTGGATGGGCTTTATTCTTGGGGTTTTCCTTTTGTGACCAGTTGTAGTCTTTGAAGGTGGGATGTAAAGTGAACTGCTATTGTACTTAGGTTGTGCTGATTTGCTGTCTCCAGCTGCATAGTGTCACGTCATAATTGAGACCTGTATTAGACAGATGGGGTATCATTAACTTTCCTCATGGTCTGGGTATTCTCCTGGTTGCAGCTCATATAGCAGCTTTTAATGTGCACGAGTGCACGTTTGTACATTTGAGACTTGCAAGATGAAAATAGCTGAGTGTTATGCTCATTGCAAGGACGGGATGTGGGGTCTGTAGGCATGACACTATCTCAAACAGCATGCAGCTGTATGTTACACTCCAGAGGAATCAGACACCATGTAGCTAGTACAGCTCCACAGTAGGGAGGGAATCATTTCAGGTGGTTGTAGGTGGGTCCTCTCCTTCTATGTCTGCTAGGAGAAGCAGCCTACTGCCCCTTCAATGCTGTTGCCACCCTCTATGCTAATGCCTCTCCCTGATGGTCCAGTGTCTGAGGACTTTCTTGGGCTGTTTAACCCATGAGTGGTTGCCATCCTTGTAGCAGAGGATGACACCCCTCCTCCTACGAGGAAAGGATGCGGACTTGGCGGGGCACCGCTTGTCCTTTATCCTTCGGCTCGTTAAGAAAGAGTTCCCACTATGGTTGGAGTTTGGTGTTATGGTTCTTTGTTTTGTTATTATTGGGGCCTGTTTGCCCTGGTTGTTTAAATTGTGAAAAAATCAGCCAGGTATCTGTTTGGCATATTCATCTCATAGACAAAAGAAGGTACCAATCAGATATGTTCAGCAAGGACATTGTGAGAGGGGAGACCAGGGTTGCCTGCAGTCATTGAGGTATTTCATCATCCCATTCTTCAGCACAGTAAACCACCCCACCAGGATAATGGGTGATATCCATGTATTCACCTAGAACATGTAGGGCCCTAGCACCCCAGTAAAATGCAAACAGGTGTTAGCTCATCTAAAATGACAGTGTGCCATGGTGGCAGTACAGCGCAGTGGTTTAAGGCTCTGAGCTGCAAATCTGAAGACCTGCATTTGAATTCTCCAGCCCCAAACTTGCAAATACTGTGTGACCCTGAGCAAGTCACTTAACGTCCCTCTGTTCTCAGGTTGCATCTGTAACCAAGCTTTTAGTTTAGTGTGCCACTCCTGGTTAAACAATTGAAAAAAATAAAAGAAACAAAGCTTACTAAAGTGGACTATGACAAGCTATTTAAGGACTGGGTGAGACAAGTATTTTCCTTCTCTTCCCCATCAAGAAAAAGAGGGGTAGGCCCAGTGGCACTGAGGGTTGAGGCACTGGACACCACACCTTGAGCAGCACTGGCGAGTCAGGTTTGGGAATGGACTTGGGCCACTGGGGGCTGGCAGGGGAGAAAAAGGATTAAGCATCCCATGACTGATCTCCTTCCTCTGGGGTGGGTGAGGGTGCTGCACCACACTGTAGCAGCACTTGGCAGAGGCTGGGCACCCAACAAGTTGTGGGCACAAACAAGGGGATGGAGCATGGTAGGCATCCGCACATATGTGTGCGCCAACACAATTGCACGTACAGCTCCTCTGGGATTCCCTGGAGGAAAATGGCAGGAAGACCGCTTGGCTGAAGGCTGTGCCCTGCGCTCCTGGACCTGTGAGCTGTAGCCTCCGGGTGTCCATGCCACAGGGCCCTAAGAGAGGGGGGTCCTGTCATTGGCTGGCCCAGTGAGTGGGCTATTATCCACACGGCTGACGTGGTCCAGAGGTGCAGGTGCCAGCGGCCGTAGTCGTTGGGGCTGCTCTGGCCCAGAGGATAAAGTGTTCAATGATAAAAAAAAGAGAGGTGGTTATTCTCCTACACAAAAGTCTAAAATGGATTCCACTTCACACTAAATTGGACACACAGGGGAGGTGGGTCATGGTCTCTTATGATACTCAGGAGGGTCTGCTCATTCTGGTTAATGTGTATGGTACAAATGAGGACACACCAGGATTCTTTCACCATATGGCACAAGCAATTTGTGCACTGGCTCAGCCTTCCACTCCAGTCATTATAGGGGGAGACTTTAATTTACCTTTCAACCCTTTGACATATTGCAGTTCATTTGCCCCAGATCACCACTCAAAGGCACGGTTAGCAGTTAAGCAAATCATGATGGATCTAGGCCTTCAAGACATATGGAGGACTTTTCATCCTTGAGATAGGGATTTTACCTTTTTCTTGTCAGCATCTAACACATATTGTAGGCTAGATTGCTGGTTAGTCTCCCCCACTATTGCCCACGCATCCATTGGGTCAGAAATAGCACCAATGGTTATATTGGATTATTCACCGGTCCATCTACACATCTTATGGGGACCCCAGACCAGATCTAGCTCCTCCTGGAAACTAGATCCTCTCCTCTTTTAAACAGTGGGTTGTGCGGCAGGTCTTCCATTACTTAACTGAAAATCCAAGCCCGGACACTTCCCCAGGTAACACTTGGGAAGCCCTGAAGGTAACCTTCAGTGGCACAATTCTAGGGTATGCGGCCCATTGATTTAGGCAATGAGAGCAACTCCTGAACAGTTATGGGCAAAGAAATTGGTAGCAAGGCAAACCCCCTGGTTCAAACTTCACTCCCCTCTTGGCTGAGAAATTTTAAATCTTAAATTAGAAATAAATGAGTTGTTGGCTTGCAAGGCCTAGATAGCATTACTCTGCCTAAAACATAGATTTTGGGAGGGCAGGGAAAAGGGAGGTAAGCTGCTTGCATACAGGCTATGAAAGCAGCAGGCAGAAAGATGTATACTGGGATTAAGAGATGCATCTGGAGCCACTAGAACAGCTGCAGGACAAATCAACAATATCATGCAGCAATACTATGCAACCCTATACAAGTCATCTAGAACGAACCTCTCTAATGTGCTCTAAACCTTCACCTCAGCTCAGGAATAGTTGAGAGGCCCTCATTCCTCCTAAGGAAGTAGAGCAGGTGATTAAGGCCAAGAACATTGGGAAGGCTCCTGGAGGAGATGGCTTCCCAGCTGAGGCCTGGCAACTTGTACACTCACAAATTTCTCCCCTTCTTAGCCAGGTCTTAAACGAGGCACAAGACATTGACTGCCTCCCTGCTACTCTTCAGGAAGTGGTTATAACTGTGGTTCCAAGAAAAGGGAAGGATCCTCCCCTCTAGCTATCACCCACTATCTCTTATAAACACAGACAGTAAAATTTTCACTAAAATACTTGTAGCCCGCTTAGGTCCCTTTCTTCTGCTCCTTAATCATCTGTGCCAGGTGGGTTTTGTGCCTGGCTGATACAGTAGGGATCATATTCTTTCTCTTTTGAAACTTTTTCACCATGCTAAGACAGTTCCCGCTCCAGTGGCTGCTGTGGCTATAGACTTTGAAAAAGCCTTTGATTCCCTGGAGTAGGACTATCTGGCTTTGGTCTTGCAACATCTGGGCCTTGGTGAACTGTTCAGGGTCTGGGTCTCAGCACTACATCATGGACCCTTGGATAGGGTCCTTACTAATGTCACCCTGTCAGGCCCCTTCCTCTTGGGCAGAAGTACAGTGATGCCCTCTTTCCCCCATGCTTTTTGTTCTTGTTGTAGAATCCCTTGCTGCAGCTATTCAGCAACACCCTGCTATAGAAGTTATCACAATGGGAGGAGCAACATATAGCACACTCATGTATGCTGATGATTTGCTGGTCCCCCTGGAAAATGCTCCAGAATCTCTTCCTGCCTTGATTACCCTCCTGATAGAGTTCATGGTGCACTCTGGGTTAAAAATGAATCAGTCAAAGACTGAAGTTCTTCCCCTAAATACCCTATGCACCTTGGCCTTAATAGCCCCCTTCAGACTGTATTGGGCCTCAGAAGAGCTGATCTACTTGGGCATTCACATTACCTCAGATCTTACTAAATTGTGGGATATAACAGCCACTGCAGGCTGAAATTGGCACAGAACTGGACAGATGGCAGTCCCTGCATCTTACGCAAGCAGGTAAAATTGTGGTAATTAAAATGATTTCTTTACCCAAGTTGCTATATGTTATATCTGATATACCTTTAGAACTTTCACCCCGATGGGTTAATACCATTCATGCACTCTGGGGAAAATTTATGTGGAACAATAAGAAACCCTGCTTAAGCAGAAATAAGGTCACACTGGAGGGTGGGTAGCTGGGGGCTGCCATGGATAGAAGAATACAAGTGGGCCTATTCCACTGCACAGACACTAAACTAGCTTAGATTTAGAGATATATCCCTCCCACAATTGATTCCCATGGAGCTGGCATCTGCTCAAATCTCTAATTTATCTGTGCTACTATGTAACCCTCTCCCTAAGAAACTAAAAGACCACCTGACCATAGCTCCGGCTGCTAGAATTTGGAAAAAGGTGCATAGCAAAATTGTGGGTGGACCCCCTTCCCTTTAGCTGGACCCGCATATGGGTCAATTCCCTAATCCAAGTGAAGCACAACTCCCGGCATTGGGGAACCTGGCGAACATGCGGCATTGACTTTCTGGGGGATGTGTTGCAGGGAGATGGCTGAATTATGAAATCCATTCAGGTGTTGTCCACAAAAAAGGGACTACATAGAGCTGATTTCTTGAGGTATTTGCAACTTCATAGTGCAGTCACTGCTTATTTGAGAACCTCTTCTCAGTCATGCCCTCCAGTAGCCAGACTGGTGAGTTGGCTCTCCCTTGCTAAAGGGCTTGCTAGCTGAATATATGAGGAAATCAGGGATCAACTTCCATCTCAATGACAGGCTGCAAAATATAAATGGGAAATGGCTTTGAAAACCTATATAATGCACATACAGTGGGCACTATATTGACAACAAGCCCATGCAGCCTACCCAGATATGAGAAGTAAGCTTATACAAAACAAAATATTCCATCACTGATATAGGACTCCAATGGAGCTTCACAGAATTAAGCTCTTGGATAATGACTTTTACTGGAGGGGTAAGGCCCAAACTTGTGATTTATTACATATCCTATGGTCATGTTGGCTGATCCTCCCCTTTTGGAATGCAGCATGAGAATGGGCTTCCTGGGTCACTGTACTTAAACTAAGCCGATGCCCTATGTGGTGGATTCTGGGAATACCATCAGGTCAGTCAAGGTTAACTCATGTGTAACAACTCTGGTTAGCTATTTTCAACATGCAAATTAAAAGGTTAATCCTAAGCCAATGGAAAACTGCTGATGTTCCTTCCTTGGTCAAACGTTTCACCTCCATTTAAAAGATGCGGTTTTTGGACTGGATGTCTCATGTAATTTCTAATAAAGTCTCTAAGTTTTATACCTGCTGGGCCTTCTTGCTATCATACATGAAAGCTCACATTGGTATAGGCTGAATATCTTCTCAGTCATGTCGGCCTTTAACTTTGCCCTTCCAAACCTAAGTATGAAGCTTTTTTTCCTTGATCCCCACTGAATGGTGTCTCTTTGGGTTGGGATTACCAACAGTTTGAGACAGATTAATATCTAGCCTGATTTAATTGTTGTAAATAAGTTAGGTATTGATTTGGTTACAGGTGGATAGAGTCTGCTATAGTAAGCAGAACTTAGACTCTCCCTTTATTCAGTAAAACTAATGTCAGTTCCCACCCTTGGTAGGGCAACCCTGTATGTGTTGTATTTATCAATAGGCAAAAGCTAGTATACATGTCAAATGATCTCTCATTGTGCTGCATTCTCTCACCTTGTAACTGTAAGTTGCATTTATTAGCACAACTGTGTTTGCTATGTCATGGAACTATAAATCAATAAAAAGCATAAGCTTAAAAAAAAGGATAAGGTTAATAGACCAGCTAGGATTAGGGCACCCACAGTGTGCGGGAGGCAGCTACAGATGTATAAAGAGCTGGAGAATGTCAGTGTGAGGAGTCTCTACTGGTTGAGGACAATTGGCAATAAACTGGGATGCAATTATAAAAAAGCCAGAGGACAACAAGGTGAAAAGACTCTTGTAGTTGAGGTCAAGTGGCTACAATCAGGGAGAACAATTATAGGATTCCATGACAGATCCTACATAGGGCGTGTTGAGTGCAGATAGATGGCGAGGGGGAAAATGTTGTGATATCCTAGGAAGTGCCATTGATTCCGTCTCGGAGCCTCGGTATAAAGAAGACATAAGGCAACAATCATGTGAAGCAGTTGCAAGACTCCTTGATAGAATGTGCATAAAGTGTTTTGAATGCAGACAGACTAATCAGATGAATCACTTTCAAAGTTTTTTGCAATTTGTTCCAGAGTTGAAGTAACGTGTAGCTAATGGCTGACCTCCCAAAGCATGATTTGATCTTGGGTATGGTTAAGGAGATCTGGGAAGAACTTCTCAAGGCATACTTACCTACCATACTTTGGGGAAGGCAGTCCCATATGTATTGAGGCAGCTTCTTAGTAATGGCACTATAAGTCCAGACAGCAGCATTTCTTCATCTTCTATAGTTAATGGATAGCCATTCTGCTACAGAATAAAGGGAGCAGTGATGAGTAGAATATGGAACACCAGAGATAAATCTTAAAGCTCTGTGGTAGAGCATATCAAGTTTGGCTAGTGCAGATGCAGGGCCTTGGCAGTAAAAGAAGTCAGCATAGTCTAGTATTGAAAGGAAGGTGGTTTGGACCAGTCTCTTCTTGGCATCCTGGGTGAGTAGGTGCTTGATCCTGTAAAAGAGGTCCAGCATCTGCTTGAGTTTTTGATTAGTTCCACAGTGTGGTCAAGGAAGGAAAGTTTGTGGTCAGTTCATATCCCAAGTATTTGAACTTGGTTATGAAGTCCAGGGGTTCACCTAGGAGTGTGGTGGTTTGGGGTAAGGATCCTTGTGTAACAGGATTAGCAGCATTAGAAAAAGGTGAAAAGAGCATCACCTTTGTTTGTTTTTTTTTTGCATTCAAAAAAAGTTTCTAATTCAGTAGGTGTAATTGCAGCTGTTTGAATTCCTGTTGTAGATCCATGCATGCCACTTCAAGAGTAGATCTGCCAATGGTGAGTACCATATCATCGGGAAACAGATGAATATTGGCAGATTTAATTCCTGCATCAATTCCATTAATGTAAATTGTGACTAGCAATGGGCCCAGTATGGATCCCTTTGGCATGCCCCTCAACAAGGGTTTTAGTGGTGAGAACTCCCCTTCCACTTTTACCTGCTGCTGGTGACCAGTGAGGCAACTTGAAAACCATCTCAGCAACAGGGGGTCTAGACCAAACTCTCAGAGGTATATTAATAGCAAGTTATGGTCTACAGTTTAGAATGCTTTGCTTAAGTCTAAAAACAGTGCACACACAAAGTTTTTGGTATCCAGGGCACCTTGTCAGTCACTGGTTACCTTAGCAAGGGCCAAGATCATGCTATGGCAATGTTTAAAACCTGATTGCAGTGAGTTTAGCAGATTTGTGGATTCCAGGTAGTCCTGGAGTTGAATGCTCGCTGTTTTCTCCAATATTTTAGACAGGATAGGGAATAAGGAGATTGAGCTATAGTTATTTGGATCTGTAGGAACTTCAGATTTGAATAACAGGATCACATGGGCAGTTTTCCATATGGGTGGAAGATCACTCTGCAGGAACCATAGCTTGAAGAGATGTGTAATTGGCACAGCCAGGACATGATAGCTAACTTCTACAAAATAAGGGTCTATGAGGTCTTCTCCAGTACTCCTCCTAGTAGCCAAGTGTAACAGTAGATCTTCCACTTTTTTGAGAGAAACTGGCAGAAAAAAGAATGCAGCCACATTCTTAGGAATATTAGTAGCCGGAGTTGCCAGATCCTGTACACAGAGTTGAGCATGGAGCTTGTTGGCAGGGGATGTGTCAAAGGCTAACCCTGCAGTGGAGAAGTGATTATTGAGATGGTCCAGAATGATCTGTTTATTTGAGATTGTGGTATCACCAGTTGTGATTTTTGCAGGTAGTAAGTTTGAAAATGTATGACCTTCGATTTCCTTCAGGGTTTGCCAAAATTTAGTGGAGCATCTAGAGGATGAGTCAAGTTCTGTACAGATATAGCAGCTTAGTACAAGTGTTCCTAGCCTTCCTGAATGAGGTCCAATCTGCTGGAAGTTTTTTCTCCAAGCTGTTTTCCATAGTAAGTCTCTCTTAAGCAAAGCAGTCTTCAGATCAGCAGTAAACCAAGGATACATCTTTTTCTTGGTACAGATTTTAACCAGAGGTGCATGCTTGTCAAGCACCCTGAGCACTACTTCCTGGAAAATATCTTAGGCCACGTTCACTATTTTGGCTAAATAGAAGTACTGCCAGCTCAATGAGTTCTGCAAATCAGAGAGAAATGTGCGAGGGACGAAATTTCAATGCCTTCTCTTGATGGTGAATTTGGAGGTAGAGGCTAATTTTGAGACAGATCTCTCCCAGGCAATAAAACAGTGGTCACTGATGTCGTAAAGAACACACTAGCATGAGAGAACATACAGCATGTGGTTTGCTTGTGAAGATAAGAGCCAACAGGCTGCAATTGTTAGGGTTATTTTTATTTGGACGTGTTGCCTCAGTAGTAAGTTTGGATAGTCCTAATGAGTCACAAGAGTTTTTTAGGGGTTTGGAGATACTGGAAAACCAGTAGAGGTTATGATCTCCCAAAATAACAAATTTAATCAACAGGAAACCTAGTAGGCTGTTTAAATAGTCTAATATCTGAAATTTTGCCAAGGGGGCCTGAAACAACTTATGACACACAAAGAGATGGAGGAAGAGAGCTTGACTTTGAGGAGCAGGCTATCCCATTCTTTAGGGATTGAGGTCAAGTCAATAACAGTAGTTGAGACTTTATCTTGGACATTAGATTTCCTGTAGCAAAGCAGGAAAGGGAGCATCAAAGGGGTATCCACACAGTGACGTCACTTAAAGGGGTACAAATAATTTAACTTGTTATAAAATTCATAAGAAAAGAAACAACACAAACAAAAGAAGCATTTGTCAATGCTGAATGTTGCTAGTTTGAATGTGCTGTTTAGGTATTTGGAAGCGATAGTACCATGCCCCACGACTGTCATGTGCCCCCCAAGACATCCAGTGTGTCTTTCTGTTCAGTACTCACAGAAGACGGGGAGAGGCAAGGGCCACAGCAGTACAGCAGTTGCCAAGGGGGTGAAGAGGTTGACAATAGTCCATTCCAGGCAAAAGAGTCCTGCAGGAGCTCACTAAATTGAAAGTGGACAAAGCGATGGGACCAGATGGCATACACCCAAGGATATTAAGAGAACTGTCAAGGGAGATAGCAGTACCTCTGGCAGCCATATTCACTGAGTCATTCAACACAGGGGTGGTACCAGGGAATTGGAGGAGGGCACATGTGGTCCTTCTACACAAATCTGGCAGCAGGGAGTGGGGGGGACTTTAGGCTGGTCAGCCTTACCTTACTTTAGTGGGGACTTCTTCAATGAAGAAGTCCTGCTGGAATCTCAGTGTGGATTCAGACCATCTCATGGGACAACCAACATGATCTTCATTGGCAGGCAGATCCAAGAAAAGCATCAGGAACAACTTCAGGACCTGTACATGGCTTTCATCAACCTGACAAAGGCCTTTGACCCCATCAATCATGAAGCCTTGTTTAAGGTGCTGGCCAGATTTGGCTGCCCTGCAAAATTCATCAAGGTCCTGAGGCTTCTGCATGACCAGATGACTGTGAGTATTCTCCACAATGGTTCAAAGACAGACCCATTCATCATCATCCAAACTGGGGTCAGGCAAGGGTATGTCATCACTCCAACCTTGTTCTCTATCTTCCTAGCAGTCATCCTAGTCCTCACCAAAGGCCGCCTTCCCACTGGAATTGACATCAGATACAGAATGGATGGAGGGCTTTTCAATCTTGGATGTCTCCATTCAAAGATCAAAGTTTGCAAGGCATCCAGGCAAGGAGAGGTTTATTTTCTCAGAAGAAGCCAGAAGGGGAAGGAAGGAAACATATTCAATGCAGTGCTTTAGAGTAACTGGTAATTGCTATTTTTCTTTTAAACTTAGATTGTGGGCTTTTAGTGACACTATACTTTCTTTGTTGTCTTTACTTATAATTGTTTTTGGGCTGTTGAAAATTTAAAACATGGTGGTGTAATTCTGTGCTGTCTTTAATTGCTGCAAATTTTATCTTGGCTTGTCTGACTGCCCTGTAGTTGGGTGAAGGGTGTTAATTGTCTGGCCTCTGACCTCAGCTACGTGATAACTGGAGGTGAGGCTTAGTCAGAGTTAAAGTAGCAAGCAAAGTTTTATTTTCTCAGAAGAAGCCAGAAGGGGAAGGAAGGAAACATATTCAATTCAGTGCTTTAGAGTAACTGGCAATTGCTATTTTTCTTTTAAACTTAGATTGTGGGCTTTTAGTGACACTATACCTTATTTGTTGTCTTTACTTATAATTGTTTTTGGACTGTTGAAAATTTAAAACATAGTGGTGGTGTAATTCTGTGCTGTCTTTAATTGCTGCAAATTTTCGCCCCACCTCCCTCCCTTCCCCCAACTCTTAATTATATGCCCTGATAAATCTGATTGACAGGAGCTAAACACAGGGTATAGTAAGGGGTGTGAAGTAGGAGGGGCATAAGGGGGAAGAAGCCCACCCTCAGCACGAGAAGTGTTTTGACTCATTTATTTATTTATTGGTTTATTTTTCTTTAAAAAAAAATTATCTGAGGATCAGTGACAGGACTTTTAGTACAGTAAATTAATATAAAGGGAACTAGGAGAGCTTCAGTAGCAGACAAGTAGTGGAATTGCAGTTTAATGTTGGAAGTGGTGCAATGCAGTGGATGTTGGGCAGCTATATTCAGGCAGACCTTCTGGACACTGAGGTGCTGCCCTATCTGCATGCATCTGTCTGGACTGTGGGATGAGGTAGCCAGACTCAGAGTGGAAGTAAACTGGGTCAGGAGTACCATCACCCCTATCCAGGGACCACCCAGTCCAATGCAACTGCCTCAAAGGATGCCGAGAACGAGGAGCACTTGGATGACAGTGGGCTCAGGGAGGTTAGAGCAGTCAGGCAGAGGCACATCCCAGATCCTATTCCACTCAAGAACTCATATGCCACACTGGCAAATGAGGACAACCAAATAGAGGTACCCAGAGAAGTGGAAGGAAAGGATGTGGAGGTTAGCCAAGGAGGTGACCTCAGCAGGCAAAGCAGTGGATCCCAGAGGAGGAGGAAGCGAATCCTGGTGGGGGACTCCATCATAAGAGGGATCCAGCTAGGAACACAGGAGGGGGAGGACAGGGAGGTGAGGTGCCTACCAGGTGCCACAGCATGGAGGGATGGAAGGAAGATCCTGGGGATCACTGAGAAGGCAAGACGGGAGGGTGAGCTGGATGTCATTATCCACCTAGGTACTAATGACCTGGCAAATGGGGAGCCAAAGGAAGTTCAGGAAGAGTTCAGGAAACTGGGGAGGGGTCTCAAGCAAGTAGCTACTTCTGTCACTTTCTCAGAAGTACTACCTGTGAGAGGCAAGGGAGAGCATAGGAGTGCATGCACCAGGAACTTTAACTCATGGTTGAAGAACTGGTGCTGTGAGGAAGGGTTTGGAGTCATTGGTGACTGGGGACCCACCTGGAGGGATGGAGGTTTGTTCAAGCCTGACGGCCTGCATCCATCCTGGAGGGGAATCCAAGCACTCAATGATAAGTTTAAATGCTACATTGACAAGCATTTAAACTAGCAAAGGGGGGTGGCAGGCCAGCAAGGAGGGTACCTACTTGCTCACCCCCCACAGCTAGCAGTGGAACCAGTGAACCAGAGGAGTGGCTATCTCTGCAAAGCAGTGTGCAAAGATGGAGATTAGTGCCCAAGAGGTGGATAAGCAGAAAAGGGGCAAAATTCAGCAGAAGGGCAGACAGCAAGGAGAACCAGGGATAAATGATGACCAAGGAAGGGGCTGGAGTAGAACAGTGAAGCAGTCTAGGGAGGTCAAATCATGGAAGGCCACGTGTGCAAATGCCAGGAGCCTTAGCAACAAGATGGAAGATCTGGAGGCTGTCATGGTACAGTCAGACCTGGACATTGTGGCCATCACTGAAACCTGGTGTAATGATAACCATGACTGGGGAGATGGTCATACCGGCTACAACATATCTGAAGAGACAGAGCAGGCAGGAAGGGAGGAGGAGTGGCACTGTATGTGAAAAATGAGATAAGGGCCACAGAGATCCAGGAGGAACAAAATGGGGGAGAGATACTGTGGGTTAAGCTGGAAAGGAAAATGGGGACAGCCATCCGCACAGGTGTGGTCTATAGACCACCAGCCCAGGAGGAAGAAACAGATAGGGAGCTGATGCTAGCCATCCAAAGGATGGCAGACAAGGGTGAGGTAGTACTGGTTGGAAACTTCAATATTCCAGATGTGGACTGGAGCATCCCAGCAGCAGCATCAACTAGGAGCAGATTTATCCTGGACTCCCTTCAGGGTGCCTTCCTCAAGCAACTGGTCATGGAACCAACTCGGCAGAAGGCAATACTGGACCTTGTGCTCACAAACAGGGACAGTGTGATGGGGGTAACAGTGGGGGAGCACCTGGGAAACAGTGACCACCAGTCATTGTGGTTTGAAATCACAGAAAGAGCAGAACCAAACCACACAAAAACATGTATCCTGGATTTTAGGGGGGCAGACTTTGGGAAGATGGGGAGATACTTGAAAGAGGCATTAAGGGGAATGGGACAGGAATCAGGGGTTGAGGAACAGTGGGCAGTATTTAAAATGGAGATTACAAGAACAACAGAATTATGCATTAAGCAGGTTAGCAAGAGGAAAAGGACGAGGAGACCATTATGGTTTTCCAAAAAGGTAGCAAAGAAAGTGAAAGCCAAAAAGATTGCATTCAGGCAATACAAAAAGACACAGGCAGAAGGGATAGGAGAAGTACCAGGAGAAGCAAAGGGAGGCAGGGAGGTCAGTAAGGGAAGCCAAAGCTCAGACAGAAGAACACATTGCAAAATCAGTGGGTAGAGGGGACAAAACCTTTTACAGGTACATAAGTGAAAAAAGAAAGACAAAGGGAGGGATAGTGAGACTGAAGATGGAGGATGGGAGCCGCGTGGAGGATGACAACAGTAAAGCTGACATATTGAACAGGTATTTCTGCTCAGTCTTTACTGAGGAAGAGGAGGGTAATGGGTCTGAAGGGAGTACAAGGGGTGAGAATGGTGCAGAAATGGACACAAGTCCCTTTACATGAGAAAGGGTCCTGAAGGAACTGGAAGTAATAAGAGTTGATAAAGCAATGGGGCCAGATGGGGTGCACCCCAGGGTCCTTAAAGAACTAAGAGAGGTGGTGGCTGAACCTCTGGCTATCCTGTTTAGCCAATCACTGGAAACAGGGGAGGTACCCAAAGACTGGAGGACAGCAGATGTAGTCTCCTTATACAAAAGTGGGTACAAAGAGGAAGCAGGGAACTACAGACCAGTCAGCCTCACCTCGGTAGTGGGGAAGATCATGGAAGCACTACTGAAGGAGAGATTGGTGGAACATCTGGTTATCAATGGACTACAGGACCCAAGGCAGCATGGTTTCACCAGGGGGAGGTCATGTCAGACCAACCTCATTGAATTTTTTGACTGGGTGACTAGGGAGGTGGATCAGGGGAGGACAGTGGACATGGCCTATCTGGACTTCAGCAAGGCCTTTGACACTGTGCCACATAGAAGACTATTACACAAACTGGGGAACATGGGTGTGGGCAGGACAGTAGTGTGGTGAGTAGGTAACTGGCTGGTGGCAGGACACAGAGGGTGGTGGTAAATGGCTGTCACTCCACAGAGGGAAGAGTGACCAGTGGGGTACCACAGGGATCAGTGCTGGGACCGGTCCTATTCAACATCTTCATCAGTGACATTGCGCAGGATCTAGAAGGCAGAATTTCACTGTTCGCTGATGACACAAAGCTCTGTAACAGCGTAGACACACCAGAGGGTGTAGACAGAATGAGAAGCGACCTGCAGAAACTTGAAGAATGGTCAGGGGTTTGGCAGTTGAAATTCAATGCAAAAGAAGTGCAAGATAATGCATATGGGGCACAAAAACCCTGGCACAAAATATCAGTTGGGGGTGAGGATATAGCATGCACCAAGCAGGAAAGGGATCTTGGGGTTGTCATATCTGATGACCTCAAGGTAGGAAACAGTGTGACAAGGCAGCAGGTAAAGCAAATAGGATGCTGGGATGTATAGGCAGGGGCATCACTAGCAGGAAAAGGGAGGTCATAATTCCGCTATACAAGACACTAGTGAGGCTCCCACCTGGAGTACAGTGACAGTTCTGAGACCATACCCTATGTAAGGACATAGACAGGTAGAGAAGGTTCAGAGGAGGGCAACAAAGATGGTCATGGATTGCATCACAAGTCCTATGAAGACAGGTTGAAGGAACTGAACATGTACTCCTGGAGGAGAGGAGGAGAGGGATATGATAGAGACATACAAGTATCTTACAGGAAGAACAGGGTGCAGGAAAACACTATTTTTAAGCAAAAAGATGTTCCAGGACTAGAGGTCATGGGATGAAGTTGGAGGGAGGACGATTCAGAGGAAACATGAGAAAGAATTTCTTCACAGAACGGGTGGTGGACAAGTGGAAACACCCTGCCAGAGGAAGTGGTGGGGGCTGAAACAATCACGGGATTTAAGAATGCATGGGATAGACATAAAGGAATTCTAGAGGTCAGGGGTAAGGGGCAACAGACTTCTAGGAAAACAAACTGAACTTACAAGCTCAAATGGGCAGACTGGGTGGGCCATAGGCCCTTATCTGCTGACACTGTCTATGTATCTATGTATCCATCATTGACCTCCAGTACACTGATGACTGTGCCATCCTTGCACACACCAGGAGTGACCTCCAGTCTGTGCTAGATCTTTGTGGAAGCTTACCGAAGACTGGGACTCTCACTCAACATCAAGATGACTAAGTAGCTCTATCAGCCTGCTCAAGGCCTTGCAAATGACCTTCCACAATTCACCATTGAGGGGCAGACCCTGGAGACAGTTGAGCACTTCTCTTACCTTGGTAGCCACCTCTCCCTAACAGCAGACATCAACGATGAAATTCAGCACAGGATCCATTGCACTAGTGCCTCATTTGGGAAACTGCTTCAGCACATCTTCACTGACTGTGACATATGAAAGGACACCAAGATCCAGGTATACAGTTCGGTTATCATCCCTACTCTTCTTTATAGGTGTGAAACTTGGATGACTTACCCACATCATTTAAAGAGCCTGGAGAGGTACCATCAATGATGTCTCCATAAAATCCTCTGCATCAAGTGGGAAGACCACCACACTAATATCAGTGTTCTCACTGAGGCCAATGTCACCAGCATTGAGGCAATGATCCTCAGACATCAATTCTGCTGGACTGGACACTGTGTATGGATGCCCGACTCTTGACTCCCCAAACAAATTTCATACTCCCAACTCAGTCATGGCCAGAGATCCTGAGGTGGTCAAAGGAAATGCTACAAAAACACACTGAAGGCATACCTCAAGAAAACAGATATGGACATCATGAGCTGGGAGGAGCTGGCCACCAACCAATCTCAATGGCACCAGATCCTCCATCAAGTGGGGGCCTGCTTCAAAGAGAAATGCCTTGCCCATGAAGCTGAAAAGAGAGAGAGAGCATAGGAAAGAAAGGGAAAGAATCCCCAGCCAGCAGGCAGCTCTCCCACATGGAAACATCTGCAATTTCTGTGGATGAATCTGTGGCTCTAGGATTATTTTACTGAGCCACCTTAGGACCCATCAGTGAACCATGGTAGAGGTCATCCTTGAATTGAGGGATCACCGACGAGTGGTGGGGAAGATCATGGAGACATCGCTTAAAGAAAGGACAGTGGGGCATCGGAGCCCAGGACCACAGGCAACATGGATTCATAGTGGGTAGGTTATGTCAGACAAATCTTTTTGATTTCTTTAACTGGGTGACAAAGCAAGTAAATAAGGGTGGGGAAGTGGACAACGCTTACCTTGATTTCAGCAAAGCCTTTGACACCGTCCCTCATAGGAGGCTGATAAACTAGCTGGGTAGGCTGGGCATGGCAGAAAGGGTGGTAAACTGGGTTAGAAACTGGTTGACAGACAGGAAGCAGAGAGTGGTGTTAAATGGGGTGCAGTCTGGGGAGACGGGGTGACCAGTGGGGTGCTGCAGGGATTGATCCTGGGGCCAGTCCTGTCCAATGTCTTCATTAGTGACATTGCAGAAGAGCTGAGGGGAAAGGTCTGCCTGTTTGCAGATGATGCCAGGATCTGTAACAAAGTGAATACCCAAGAGGGGGTGAAGAAAATGAGGTGGGACCTGAGGAAGCTTGAAAAATGGTCTGAGGACTGGCAACTGAAGGTTAATTCAAAAAAGTGCAAAATTATGCATCTGGGACACAGAAACTGGGGGGGAGGAGTTTTTGACAGTCACAAAGAAGGAAATGGATCTGGAGATACTTATTTCGGAAAACCTGACAATGTCAAATAAAGTCCTAAGGCAGCTGGGAGGACCAGTGACATGTTGGGGTGCATAGGCAGGGATATCATCAGCATAAGGAGGGAGGTAGTGATGCCATTATATAAAACCATGGACAGGCCTCATATGGAGTGCTGTCTGCAGTTCTGGAGGTCACACCTTTGTAAGGATATTAACAGGCTGGAGATGGTCCAAGGAAGGGTGAATAAGATGGTACAGAGCTTGCAACACAAGACTTATGAGGAGAGATTAAGAGACCTCAATATGTACTCACTGGAAGAGAGGAGGAAAAGACGGGATATGATAGAAACGTTCAAGTCCCTCATGGGTATAGACAAGGTGCATGGGGAGAGATATTTTCCAATACAAGAGAAGCACAAGAATGAGGGAGCACAACATGAAATTGGAAGGCGGCAGGTTAAGAGGGAATATGAGGAAGTTCTTCTGTTCTTTGTCACAGAGAGGGTGCTGAATGTGTGGAATGGTCTGCCTCAGGAGATGGTCATAAACCCTAATGCCCTGGGTGTTTCTTGATATTTTTACTTTAAGTTTTCAACATAGGCTTTTTGTGACCCCACCACATGAACAGTGACACTATCAGTTTGTTAGCTGAAATGTGATTTTGCACAGCGACTGCGCCATTTGGCACCACAGGTGTGAAAATACATTTTGAACAGGATGTGAAAAATGATAGCTGTACTGTTCATGAGAAGGTGTAAAAAAATGGTAAAGTTGAAAATCTGGAGTAAAAATATAAAAAAACTGAATTCACGAGCATGTATAGAAACTGCGCAACAAACACCTGTAATTATTTTGGGGAATTTTTACACCAGATTTTCAACATAGGCATTTTGGGACCGCTGCTTATGAACAGTGTCACTGTTATTTTCTTAATCTGTCCCAAACATTGTTTTCGCACACTAACAGCGCCACTGTGCGCTACATGTGCGAAAACACATTTCAGGTGAGATGTGAAAAATAACAGCTATACTGTTCATAAGGAGGTGTGGTAAAATGATATTGTTGAAAATCTGGAGTGAAAATATAAAACATTCTCAAAGTTACAAGTGTGCATATGAAATGCACAACGCATGCTCGAAAAACAGTCATTTATGGAATTTTTTTACCAAATTTTCAACGTAAGGTTTTTGGGGGCTACATCATCAAGTGTGACACTGTCATTTCATTATTCCATCCCAAAAAGTGGTTCCACACAGTGACCATGAACTCACCTTTCGGGACAGAATAACAAAATTACAGTAACTGACTTCATGAGGTGGGGTCCCAAGAATCCCATATTGAAAATTTGGTGAACAAATTCCTCAAAATGGCCAAGATATCAAATTAAGCTGAAAGAACCCTATTTATGCCATTATATGGCTTACTGGTATTTCTTCAGTTCGTGGTCGGCTTTGAAGAGTGCAGACATGTTTCCAATCCACCGAAGATCATGCACCGGGTTCAGGCGGTAAGTATGGGGTGATGGGGGGGTTTGGGGAGGTAGGATGTGCAGAGGGTGGGTGCGGGCCGGTGGAAGGGGTGCCACAGACAGCAAGGGACTGTTTTCTTCATTTTTTCAAGATTTCAAAAAAAAAAAGGAAAAGGACACCACAGAACTATTGGCACACTGGGGATTGGCTGCCAGTGTGCCCCTGGATGTTTGATGGGAAAGGGGGAGTGGAGCTGATGGGGATTGGGCACCCCGTTGGTCATGCAGTGTGCTGGGGGGACACATAAGCTAAGGGGGACTGGGTACCCCCTCAGCACACCACAAATGGGGGAGTGGATCATGCCGGCAGGGATTGGGCTACCCTGTCAGCAAATGAACTGGGGAGGAGGCATGCTGACAGAGGAATTGAGCACCCCCTGTCAGCTTTTTGAACTGGGAGAGGTGTGCAGCAGCTTTACATCAGCTTCGTGGGGACTGCCAGAGACTGTTGCCATGGGGACACCACACAATGCAGTTGTAATTGCTGCAGTCAGGGATGCCCCACAGCAAACAACAGCTGATTGAGTAGTGGCAGGGCAGTCCCTGATTGCAGCAACCCAGTTTCTTTTATCATAGAGGCATGCTCATTAAGTGCCATCTTCAACAGCATGCTCCTCTGTTAGCCACAGCAGAGACCAGCCCCAGAATGAACTGCTGCCATTTGGCACAACACTGCCACGCCTCCACAACCCACTTGTGAAGGAAGCCTAATGCAATGTGTTTCTTGCACATGTGTGCAAGCAACGCACAAAAAATATATAAATAAATTATTATTATTATTTGTTTGCTTTCATTTTCCTCCTAATTACTCAGACCAAGCTGCAAACTCAGCAACTCAACTGGAAAGGATATTATTTACTGCAGGTACTGCGGGACACTTTTCAAAAGGGCAGTTAAACAGGATTTAGGACACTGTCCTACATGCTGTACCATTGGAGAGCTAAGGGTTCAGCTCCAGGTAGCATGGGCAGAAACTGCACACATCCAACTGAAGCACCTCAACCTCAGAGGGTAGTTGGTCTGGGATGTTGGCAGGTGGTTAGGAGGGGCAAATCGGGTGCCCTATCACTTGTTGCCCACCAGTGTATCACCTCCACAAACCATATAAAAAACTACAAACTGGTATCTGCCTCTATCTCCAAAATCATACAAAGGGTCAGAAGACACTGCAGAGCAAAACAGTGCAGCAAGGAGCTAGCAGTACAAAACCCACCCACAATGGGGACCAAAACAAAAAAGACAAAAAGGAAATCCAAAACACTTCTATTCTTAGGAGACTCCATGATTCAGGGAGTTGATACCTACCTCCAGCTGGGGGTAATGATCAGATGTCTCCCAGGTACATCAGTATGGAGAGACACTGACCACATTGTTAAAATCATGCAGGAAGTAGGAGAACACATTGATGTCATGGTACACATAGAAACTAACAGTCTAATCAATTGGTCAGTTGTGAAGACCAAGGAACACCTGACCAGGCTGGGAGATAAACTGTCATCCATTTTATCTAGCATCTCCTTCTCTGAGGTCCTGCCAGTCTAGGAGAGGGGAGTAGATGGGCAGAAGTTCAGAGAAGGGAAGACAGGAAGGCTAAACATGTGACTCAAGGGCTGGTGCCAGGAAAAAGGACACACATTTGTAGGTAACTGTGAACAGTTTTGGGAGCTAAAGTTCTTTAAATTTGATGGACTGCATCTGACTAAGGAGGGAGTCAGTGCATTGGGGCAGAAGTTTTATGTATTTGCAGAATATTTAAACTAGCAAATGGGGAGAGGGATGCAGCATCCCATTCACTGAATGGGAAGAGCACCTCTCACCCATCAGCTAGAGACAAAACAGGAATTCAATGTGTTTTTAGTTCATTTGCATCATCAGGTAAGGAAAAGGTCCTGCCCCCCCATACAATGCACGGGGAAAAGCCGGGCCTCACCCCACAACTAATGCACTGAAATTGGGCCAATGGAAAATCATAGATACAAATGCCCACTGTCTGGGAAATAAGATCCCTGACCTGGAAGCAACAATGACAGAGGCTAAACTAGACATAGTATTCATTAACGAGACATGGTTCACCAGTTGTCACACTTGGGAGACTACTGTACCTGGCTATATACTCTTCAGAAGAGACCAAGGTGAAAAAAGAGTAGAGTGGAGTAGCTCTTTATGTCAATAAAAATATCAAAGCTACAGAAATTCAGAACACACATAAGCAGCCAAGATAACTGTGGGTCACCTTGGAAACAGGAAATGGGACAGCCATATAAACTGGGGTTGTCTACAGGCCTCCAGACCAGGGGGAGGACATAGACACATTACTGTTAGAAGATATATAAAACATGACAGCTAAAGGGGATGTTCTGATAATGGGAGACTTGAACATGCTAGATAAAGATTGGTCAATACCAGCTAGAACATCTGCCAGAGCTAGACACCTGGTGGATTCCCTGCAAGGGGAGGGCCTCAAATAACTGGTACAACAACCCACAAGAGACAGGGCTATCCTGGATTTAGTACTGACTAATGGGGAAAGGATCACAGATGCCCAGGTAGAAGGTCACCTCGGGGCAAGTGACCATCACATGGTATGGTTCAGTTTGGCCACTAGAACTAAATCATCCCATTCCAAGGTAAAATATGGGACTTCAGAGGAAGTGACTTTGATAAGATGGCAAACAGAGTTAAGGTAGCCCTGGCAAGAAGAAATATAGGTGAAGGGGGTACAGACAATGTGGGCAACCATTAAGGATATAATACAGTACTTGAAGCAACATCCCATTGTTTGCTATATCCTTGCTGTTCTAGAATCTTTCCCAGGCTAGTACTGGCTTTCTCAGGTTTTTGGCTTTTTATTTAAGCCATTGTTCTTATTTACTGTATTATATATGTGATATTGTTATTGTTTTGTTTTTATTTAGAATGCATAATATGTATTTTTTTTAAATGTTCGGTGCCCATAGCCTCCGGGACGGGCATCTTTTAAATAAAATTTGCCTTACCTTGCCTTGAGATTGTGTTAGGGAGAAAAGCAAGCACAAAAGAAAGAGGAAACCACTTTGGTTCTTAAAAACAGTAGCAGAAAAGGTCAGAGCCAAAAGGCTGGCCTACAGGTATTATAAGGAAACGCAGTGGGATGAAGATAGTGAGGCACACCAAATGTCCCTAAGGGAAGGCAGTAAGGCAAGCAAAGGCCCAAAGTGAGGAAACACTAGCATGAACAGTAAAAGAAGGGGACAAGAATTTCTATAGATATATTAGTTTTGAAAGGAGAAAGTCCAGAGGGTGCATTGCTAAAATCAAAGGGCATAAGAGAGAGTGTGTGGATGAGAACCAAGGAAAATCATCTATCCTAAATAGATACTTCTGCTCAGTATTTACTGAGGAGAAGGTAAAGCAGAGCCCACAGCTCAGCACCATGGACACAGGGGGAAGGAGGTGTGCACAAGTTCCTTCACAAAAGAAAGGGTCCTACAAGAGCTCGATAAGCTCAGGTTGGACAAAGTAATGGGACCTGATGGCATACATCCCAGGGTACTAAAGGAGCTAAGGGTGGAACTAGAAGACCTATTATCAGAACTGTTTAGTGAGTCTCTGAGCACAGGAGAGGTCCCAGAAGACTGGAGATGGGCTCACGTGATCCCACTGCACAAGAGTGGCATCAGGGAGGAGGCAGGGGACTACAGACCAGTCAGTCTTACCTTAGTAGTATGCAAAAATATGGTGGCACTCCTTAAGGAAAGGATAATGCAACACTTGGAATCCATAGGAGCACAGAATCCAAAACAGCATGGGTTTACAACCGGAAGGTCCTATCAAACTAATCTCATAGATTTCTTTGTCTGGGTAACCAGAGTGTTGGATCAAGAGGGTGCAGTTGATGTCGCCTACCTTGACTTCAGCTAAGGTTTCAATACTGTTCCATATAGAAGATTGATTAATAAGCTAGTTAGGCTCAGGGTAGGTCACAGGTTGGTCAACTGAGTGGCAAACTGGTTGGTGGGCAGAAAACAGAGAGTGGTGGTAAACAGTATATAGTCAGAAGAGATGCAAGTCACAAGTGGGGTACCTCAGGAATCAGTCCTGGGGCCAGTCCTCTTCAACATCTTCATCAGTGACATTGCAGATGGACAGAGGGTAAGGTTTGCCTGTTTGCAGAAGACACCAAGATCTGCAGCAGAGTAGATGATCCAGATGGGGTAGGCAGAATGACAAGAGATCTGGAAAAAACTGGCAAAATGGTCTGAAGAGTGGCAACTGAGGTTTAATGCAAAGAAGCACAAGCTCATGCACATGGAGAAGAGAAACCTTGAAGCTACCAACAGGTTAGTAAGGGAGCTGCTGGCAATCACAAGGGAAGAAAGAGACTTGGGCCTCATCATTACAGATGACCTGAAATCATCCAAGCAGACCACTAAAGCAATATGTAAGGCTAGAAAAATGTTGGGGTATGTTAGTAGGGGTATCACAAGTCATAAGAGGGAGGTAATGATAGAGAGGGAGGCTGTCCCACAGACAGCCCATCTGCGGGCTTCCCAAGCTGCTGCTGTGGCCCTGGCACTCTTCGAGCCGGTCACAGCTAATAGACCACCTGACTGATCCCTGGACAGATTCAGGTACACACCGGACCTCCGAAACTCATGGTTTTGAATGCCACTGTTTTGACTGGATGTACAGTGGAGGAGCCAGGCACTGACTGGCAGTTTCTGCTCCTCCGTTGATTTTTCAACTCCTGGCATTTCCTGATCTTGGGGTTATCTCTGTCTGTGCTGTGTTCTGGACTGAATTTTTGTAAATGTAATTACTTATGTTATGCATCACTTGGTCTTACTTTACCTGCCAGTTTAGCTAGTCTATTGCAAGCCTCTAGTCTAGCCTCTCAGTGTTACTAGCTACTGTGAGACTAACGCTGGACAAACTGTACTGTTTAGTAGCTGATGTTTGACTGCTTAGACCTAGCTACTAAGATCACTGCATTTTTCCATTTCTGCCTCCACTGCCAAACCCTGTCTCCTGTCCAACACTGGTCACTCTGCTAATTATTAATTTCTATTCCCCACTTGCAGTGCTGTCTCCCTAACAACTTATTTTCTTCTCTGCCTTACCTACAGGCCCTCCTCTTACACCCCTCTTGCTGCTGCTGTTGTTGTCCTCCTCAGATGTCCTGGCACCAAAGCACAGACCCCCCCATCATGTTAACTCCACATCAATTTCTAAATAATTGCCCTGCATTTGCCACCCCTTTACCTCATTCTCTGTCTTTCCCCATTGCTTGCCCCCCACTGAGCTTGCTATTGTACTGTAGCTGTATTTAATCCTCTGCCTTGCCCTTCCTGTTCCACAGACAGCCCATCTGCAGGCTTCCCAAGCTGCTGCTGCAGTGGCCCTGGAACCCTCTGAGCCGGCCACAGCTAACAGACCACCCGATTGACCCAAGACAGATTCAGGTATGCCCCAGACCTCTGAAAATCATGGTTTTGAATATCGCTGTTTTGACTGAATGTCCCGTGAGGAGCCAGGTACTGATTGGCAGTTTCTGCTTCACAGCTGATTTTCCAGCTCCTGGTGCTTCCTAATCTCAGGGAAATCTGTATGTGCTGTGTTCTGGACTAAATTTTCTCAGAGTATTAAATAGATTGTTGCTCCGCCCCTTTCCGCAGCCTAGCATCTGATTGTTCACGTCACTGCAGCAAATTCTTATGGCTATTGTCCTCCCTATCTTCAATAACTGACTTGACCCACTTTCTTACTGCTCCTTTTTAAAGCAGTCTCACCCACTGGGTTGCACATTTGCTCTCAAGTTTTTCTCAAGCCACTGTAGTTAACTCCTCTCAATTACTTCTGTAACCTGCCCTATTGTTAGGGACCTCACACTAATTCAACTACATACCCTTTCAATTCTTACACTTCCACTGCCTGTGGTGAAATACCCAGCCACAGCCAAACCATCCCAGTAGCTGGCACATTTGCCTTAGCTGAATTTTTAATTATATCACGTAATTAGTACTAGTGTCATTGCCACCCCCATGCAGTAAAGCTGCATTACAGTGACTCTTTCCACGTGTTTTACCAAAATTGCCCTGTGCATCAGCTAATTTCACAGCTGGCACACCATTGCTGGCTCAGTTTTACCTCCAGCTACCTACTACATAACAATGGGCACCAGCGCTCTTCTACTAGGCCTGCTCACGTCTACCCTTCTGGCTCAGACCACCCCCTGTCCTCTGCCCCCACCCTCTACCCTGAGCATTTCTCCCCTAAACCACCCCCAAAAAGCTTGGCCCCCCTCTTACCTTGGACACCCCCCACCTCCTCTGCATCCACCACCTACCAACACCCCCACTCCCTCTGTCCTCCCCGGCCCATTCTGGACCCACCTCTTTCTTGCCATACCTACCTTCCATGCCTTACCCATCCCCTGCTCTCCTACTATCAGGACCTCACATCGGCACCAGACTAAGGGTCCTTGTTGCTACCATCCCCTAATTAGAATAATCACTCTGCTCTTACTGCTGTCCAGGAATATACACCCAAACCCTGGACCTATGCCAACTAGCCCTCCCATACCCCACTTTGGATCTGGTCTCCGCGTTGCATCACTGAATGTATGCAGCCTTCTAAAAAATTCCCCGCACTCCTGTGCTATGTTGTACAACACCAACCCAATATTATTGTGTTAGTAGAGACCTGACTCTCCAAATTAACCCCTGACTCCATTATTTCCCTCCCTGGATACACCCTGTTGAGAGAAGACTGAGTTGGTAAACGTGGTGGTGAGGGTGCAATCTACATGCAAAACACCTTTATAAGCCATGTGGTCCCTGCCCCCAAGCTTGACTATGGTGCATAAGCCCTCACTCTAAAAATTACCCCTGACCCAGCCAGGGGCCCACTATTCCTCATGGTCTCCTACATACCCCCAAGGAACCAGAAACCAGCAGTCCAGTCTCTCATTGACTACATCACCTTCCTACCACACAAACCTGAGCAACTCATCCTAGGTGACCTTAACATCAATTGGCTTGGTACCACTGTCTCCCATACCAGAGACTCCTTCACTGCCCTAGACATATCCCAGTTAGTCACTCAGCCCACTAGAATCAACCAGACAAGTGTCTCCAGCACCATCCTAGATGTAATGCTATTGAACTGCCCTCATAAAATCAGGATATCAACATCCTCCCCGACTCACTTTATGATCACTCACCTGTCCTCTGTCTCTGGTCATCCCCCATACCGAAACATGTGTCCCAGGCCACCTTGAGCTGGCTCCTGCACCCCCCCAGGGGTCTCAGAAAGTTAAAATTGCATCTAGCACAGCTTGTCTGGTCCCCCATCCATCACGCCCCTGATATTGACTCTGCCCTAGACCTCCTCACCAGTGCCTTCAGCAAGGCCTGTGACCTTTTTTCCCCCACGCCAGAATCCGTACTATAAAACAAAATGCTGCATGGATCGCCCCATCTCTTACCCAAAAACTTAAGCATAGGGATAATCTCTGGCACATCATTATCAAATCAGACAAGTTGGCTGATAGACAAGCCTACAACGTGGTGCATAATAAGTGCACCTGGGCCAATAGACTGGCCAAGGCAGAGCACTATCAGACCACCCTCACATCCAAATGGGATTCCACCTGGACTTTCTGGGGCAGCATGAAAAAGCTTAATGGGAAGAGCCACACCCCCCACCATCTCAGCTGTCCATCGATGACACCATGACTACAAACCTAACTCACAAAGCTGATTGCCTCAATACTACCATCTCTGACTTAAGCTCTGCCCTCCCAAACAACTTTTTTGTCTCAATCCCCTCCTGTCTCCCCCCTGCCTTGGATCACCCTCCTTTCTACCTGCACACTATATCCCACCATGTGGCCTGGCTGCACCTGCTAAAAGCCCTTGCTAGCAACAACCCCAGCTGTTACCCCCAGACTCCAGAATCCTCCACCTAGTCTTGGATGTCATCCTAGTCCCCCTTACAGACCAACTAAACTGGTCTTTATGTCTCAGTCTGCTTCCCAGTGCCTGGAAATCAGTCAACATCACCCCATACATAAGAGTGGAGATCGGTCCACACCTAACAATTACCAGACGATCTCTATCCCCCCAACCCCATTCTCTAAAGCCCTAAAAAAAATAGTGTCTATTCAACTCTCTGAGTACCTGGCCAAATATGACATAATGTGCCCAAAACAACATGGTATCTCCCAGGGCACAGTACCACTACTGCTGTCCTGGAGTTCTCTCAATACTTGCACTCTGCTCTTGACTCCAGCAACCTTGTTAGCGCAGTGTTCATAGGCCTCTCCAAGGCTTTTGACACCGTTTGTCACCCCCTCCTGCTCGACTCCCTCCACTAACTTGGCTTTTCCACTGATCCCCTTGCCTGGTTCTCCAGCTACCTCTCTACTAGATCCCAGCTTGTGAAGATAAATGGCTCCCTGTCCAATACCCGGCCCATTCATTTCGGGGTACCCCAGGGCTCCATTCTGGGCCCTGTACTTTTCAACCTCTACCTCAACACTCTCTCCTGCTCCTGCACAGGAAAAATGGTCCTCTATGCTGACAATGTGGTTCTTTTTGTCTCCCACCCCAATCCCTCTTCACTCCAGGTATCCCTCCAGCACACCTACAACCAAGCTAAAAAGTGGTTCCTTGATCACCGACTTATTATCCTAAATAAGACTAAGTCAATGCTCTTCTCCCATCACCAAAACAAGGCCAAGAATTCCCCCCTCTTCTTTCTCCCCAACACTTTGCACCCGCTGGAGCAAGTGACCTCTTACAAATATCTAGGCATCAGTTTTGACTCAGCTCTCACTTTCCACACCCACATCAATGCCCTATCCTCCGCCATAAATTCTTGGATAGGTCTACTCTACCATCATAGAGATTGCCTCCAAGTTGCCCTCCAGTTGGCCATCACCTCTTCCATCCTGTTGCTAGTGGACTATGACTTGCCCATTTATACTGTGGCAGACAATACTGCCTTGACTAAAATACAGCTCTCAATCAATAAGGCCTGCAGGCTCCTGACTGGAGACCCTAGCCATACTCACACTTGCCTGCTCTACTCCACTGCCAACCTGCTCACCCTTGAAGAGCATCTGAGCTACCAGACCTGCCTACTTGCCAAAAAATCTCTTCTAGGACTCTCCCCTCTGGGGGTCTCTGCTTCCCTATGGCATGTGTCCTTGTGTGTTGCCACCTGTTGCTCTGTCAATGTCACATCTCTGGTGTCCAGGACCAAGACCTTGCTACCCCAGAGGTCCTTCCATTAACAAGTCCCTGATTGGTTTAACTCCATCTCACCCTGCATCACAGACATTGCCAAAACTGGTCCCTTGAAAATCGCCTTCTGGAACCATTTCTTTGATGCTCGTTGCTGTAGATGCACCTAATTAATCTCACTGTGGGATCCTCCTGCCAGGCCTCCCTGACTTGATAACATCCTTCAGACAACCTATCCTCCCCCCACCCCACCACACTCCCCATCCCTACTTCCACCCTCTCCAGGTATTATTTAGGTATATCCAGGGCTGTACCCCCAATGTAGCCCTTGAGTACCTTGTATATGAGTGTAACCTATTATAAGTAACATTATAATGTAACCTATGTGTACTCTATATTTAATGTTCTGCACCTGTACTGTTCTCGCTGTTGTAACCACACTATGTAACTCTGTCTACCCCACCATGATGAGGTGCCTTTGTAAATAAGTACATGACTCAAAGGTTGTAAATCCAACTTTTCTAATAACTAAATAAATAAAATAATCCCTCTCTACAAGTTAGGCCCCATCTGGAGTACCGTATGCAGTACTGGAGGCCGCACCTGCACAAAGACATTGACAAAATAGAGGCAGTCCAGAGAAGGGCAACCAAAATGGTGTAGGGACTGCATCAGAAAACATATCAGGAAGATTAATGGAGCTCAAAATGTATACCCTAGTGCAAACGAGGGAGAGAGGTGATATGATCGAAACATTCAAACATCTTAAGGGCATTAACAAGGTGAAAGTGCAGGACAAAGAGGACACAGCATGAAGTCAGAGGGAGGCAGATTAAGGGGCAATGTGAGGAAGTTATTTTTCACAGAAAGGGTAGTGGATGCATAGAACAGCTTATCTTAGGAAGTGGTGGATATGAATACAGTGCAGGGATTCAGACAGTCATGAGATAGGCATAAGGGAGCAATTAGAGATGAGTATGAATAAATAGGCCATTGACAGAGTAAAGGCCCATGGCACATTCATAAGGTAGAAAAAATGGGCAGACTGCATGGGCCTTGTGGTCCTTATCCGCCATCAACTTCTATGATTTTATGTTATCTTATTATAACAAGCAGAGCTCAGACTACATAAGAAGTGATACAGGAGAGAGTAGGAAATACCAAGGGTTCTAGAACAATAGGTTCATTGTTTCAGAAGGGAAAAACAGGATACCATTAAGGTCTCAGCAGAACACCATCTTAGGAGTAGATGTATGTCTCTCTAAGACTGCAGGTGACAAAAATGTTCATCAATAGGGATTTTGTCCTATATAGTGGGCAGGGCCAATATATATTTAAGGTGGCCTAGGGAGAGGGTAGTCCAAAGAAACAAGGTTTAAAGCAAGCAGAGAGTGTGGAGAAGCCATGGAGAAACAGCCCAAGAAGCCTGTTAAGCTCAGCAGCCAATCAATACCTAGCAGCAGCTGCAAGCAGCCAATGGGATCCTTCCTCCACTGGCTAAAAGCCAATCATTTCTTGGGCTTAGGATCCAGATCTGGTTCAGCAGTGCTGTTACCTGGAGCTTGACAGAGGTAAATGGAGAAAAAGGCAAAGGCAGTAAAGACACGGAGGGGACTAAAAGGGGTAAGGCCATCAAAAAATGGAGGGTGATGAGTACCAATGCCCATAGTCTAGGTAACAAGCTCCCTGAACTAGTAGCCATGATAGAAGAGGGACGCTTGGATATTGTGTCAGTCACAGAAACCTGGTACAAAGAGAACCATGACTGGGATGTCAACATACCAGAGTACACAATTTATAGGAGGGATGGGGTAAAAGAGGAGGAGTAGTAGCTCTCTATGTAAAGAAAGGGATAAAAGCAATGGAACTAAAGGGTAAACAGAAGGCATTGTGGGTCACCCTGAACACAGAAAATAACACCACAATCCTCACAAGGGTTGTATACAGACCCCCATCTCAGGGGGGGAAATGGACAAGGGAATAATAGAAAGTATTCTTAGAATGGCAGAAAAGAGGGAGATATTGTTGATGGGGGACCTGAACATGTCAGATGTTAACTGGAGCACCTTTGCTGCAGCCACATCCAAGAGCCAGGTCATTCTCAATGCCCTACAGGGGGCATGCTTCAGACAGCTAGTGTTGGAACCCACTCAGAAGGGAGCAATCTTGGACCTGATACTCTCAAATGGGGATGGAGAGAGCATCTCAGATTTAGAGTGGGTGGCCATCTGGGAACAAAAAATCACCAACCAGTGTGGTTCACACTAAACACAGCCATAGAGTCAAGCCATACAAAAGGGAGGATATTGGACTTTAGGAGAGCTGACTTTGGCAAAATGGGAGTCTACCTCAGAAAAACACTAGCAAACGGCAAAAAGGAGGGGTGGAGGAACAATGGTGAAAAATCAAAACTGCCAACACAGAGGCAACAAGCCTTTATATGAAGCAAATAAACAAAACTAAACAAATGAAAAAAACACTATGGTTCTCAAAAGAGGTGGCAGGGAAAGTTAGGGAGAAAAAGACAACATTCAGGAAGTATAAGAAAACACAGAAGGAGCAGGACAGAGAACTGTACCAGTTAAAGCAGAAGGAAGTGGAGAAGGCAGTCAGAATAGCAAAGGCCCTAATGAGGAAAAGATAGCCAACTCATTTTAGAAGGGAGTTACAACCTTTTATAGGTATGTTAGGCAATGAATGAAAACCAAGGGAGGGATAGTGAGGCTTAATAAAGGGTGGGGGGGCAGGCAAAGGGTGAGTGAAAAAGCAATGATACTGAATGAATACTTCTGCTCAGTATTCACAAAAGATGAGGGGGAGATACCTAAACCAAACAATAGAAGCACTCTGGATAGGGGGGTTGATACCAGAAAATACCACAGATGAAAGGGTCCTGAAACAGCTCCTAAAACTGAAGGTGGACAAAGCAATGGGGCCTGATGGGATTCACCCCAGAATTCTAAAATAACTAAGGTGAGAACTAGTGACTCCACTGATTACCCTTTTTGACAAATCATGGGAAGATGGTGTGGTACCTGAGGACTGGAAGAGAGCAGATGTTATTTCCCTTCACAAAAGTGAGAGCAAGGCAGAGGTAGGAAACTACAGACCTGTTAGTTTGACCTTAGTAGTAGGGAAGATGATGGAATCACTTCTGAAATAAATAATTTTTAAGTACCTAGAAGTCAGCAGTGCACAGGACCCAAGGCAACATAGATTCACAGTGGGACGGTCATGTCAGATAAATCTAATAGATTTCTTTGACTGGGTGACCAAGGTAGTAGGCTATGAAGGGACTGTGTATGTGGCCTACTTAGGCTTTAGCAAGGCATTTGACACAGTTCCACACAAAAGATTAGTAAACAAGTTAGAAAGTCTGAGAATGGGTCTTAGGGTGGTAACCTGGGTAAAAAATTGGCTGGACCACAGGACGCAGAAGGTAATAATAAATGGAGTCCACTCTGAAGAAAGAGGGCTTACCAGTGAGGTACCTCAGGGTTCAGTACTGGGACTGGTCCTCTTTAATGTCTTTATAGGAGACATTGTGGAAGGACTGGAAGGAAAAGTATGCCTCTTTTCAGATGATACAAAGATCTGCAACAGGGTTGATACACAAGGGGGTGGAAAGGATGAGAAGTGACTTGGCAAGGTTATAAGAATGCTCAAGAGACTGGCAGCTAGCCAGCCCGGTGGTGCTGATGGCTGAGCTGCTGGATGCCTTACCTTGTGCTAAACTGGTGACCCATTCAGGAATGAGCACGGGCCTCCTGGGGTAGAAAGGGGAGGAGAAGGTTTGAGCATTCGTTGGACTGCTCTCCTTCTCCTAGGAGGGGGTTCCTCAGCAGTCAGTGCTTGTCTGCCCCTGGTGGAAGCTGGGGGACTGGGCACCATGCTGTAGCAGGGAAAGGAGTTGAGGAAGATGCTTGGAGGGAGTGCCTGCGGATGTGTGCATGCTCTCCTCCACTGGCATCATTGCACGCCCCAGCTCCTGGGACAGAAAAAACAAGAAAAAGCGATGCTATGGCAGAATGGTGGAGGGCACCTCACAGGCTCTGCTCTTAGCTAGCCACTGTGCTGACACACTGAATCCAGACTCCAGTGGGGGGTTGGGAAACCCCACTGGTCCCACCTTTGGGGCAAGCCCTGGGAGTTCAGGTCCGTGCTAGATGGTGGATGCCAGGGGATGGGACTGGGGTGCCCTCTGAAGGACAAGCCAGCATCAGGAGGAAACAGTACCAACAAAAAAAATATTTTTAAAAAGAGTTTGGCAGCTTAGATTCAATGCCTAAAAGTGAAAAGGTACACACTTGGGAAACAAAAACCCAGGGGGCAGAGTACACAATGGGAGAGAGGTACTAACAGCAAAAATGGAAAGGGACCTGAGGGGTAGTCATATAAGATGACCTAAAGTTAGGCAAACAATGTAAGAAGGCAGTAAGAAGGGTTGGGGGATACTGGGATGCATAGGGAGAGGCATCACCAGTAGAAAACAAAAAGTTGTTATCCCTCTGTACAGACAGTTGGTGAGACCCCATCAGGAGTACTGTGTGCAGTTCTGGAGACCTTGGGCCAGACTCTAAGGCAAATGTCACAACTCACCAGCTTATGCGAGTTGTGACATTTGCCGCTACGCCAGGGATCCTACACTGCATTCCAAAAGCAGCAGAGTTCTGGCACTTGTAATATGCGGGTTACACCATGTGGAGGCATACACCACAGGCATAGCATAGAAGTCCAGCATGTCACAAGTAGTGGCCAGCTGCTGGCAGCCCCTGAAGCTCCCCACCCTGGAACACCACAGCACACACCAGGGGGCATGGGGGTGCAGGACAAGTGGCTCAGGAGTCAATGGAGGTGTGCCAGAGAAAGGACCCCCAGGGGTCCCTGACATGGGTGGGAGCATGGGTATGCTTGTGGGGGCATGAGGACACATCGGCACTGTGTCGCAGCACCAAGAGGTGGGTAGCTGATGGATAGCACC
The DNA here is from genome assembly GCA_016271365.2 of Neoceratodus forsteri. Taxonomy (NCBI): domain Eukaryota; kingdom Metazoa; phylum Chordata; order Ceratodontiformes; family Ceratodontidae; genus Neoceratodus; species Neoceratodus forsteri. The sequence goes on along the minus strand of CM028129.1, from coordinate 15,565,912 downwards.
ATCAGATGCCACTTAGAGTGGCTCCAGGCTGCTATAACTTAGTGCTGTCAGTGCAGCTCTTGGAATCATGTTAGTTGGTTATGGCAGCCACACTCTTGGAATAGGGTGCAGTTACTGCTGTAACTCGTCCTTGTGCCATGTCCCTGTAGGCTGTGGTGTAGCAGGTGGCATAACCTGCGGTTGTCGTAGCATGCAGCTGACATGGCAAAAGGCACCTCTTGGAATCCAGGCTGGTGTACCGCATGGCATAAGTCACAAGATATACCAAGGGGTTTGGCATATCTCGGCTTATTCCAGTGGACCCAGTCTTGGAATCGGACCCTCCCATCTCCACAAGGATGTAGACAGGATGGAGGCAGTCCAAAGGAGGGCAACTAAAATGGTGCAGGGTCTGCACCAGAAGCCATGCGAAGAGAGAGAATGAAGGATCTTAATATGTATACCCTCGATGAAAGGAAGGAGAGGGGGACAGGATAGAAACTTTCAAGTGCCTCAAGGGACTCAACAAAGTCCTATAAGTAAGCATCTTTCAGAAAAAGACATGTGCAAGAACAAGGGGACATAATTTGAAGATAGAGGGAGGATGGCTCAAGGGCAATGTGAGGAATTATTTTTTCACAGAGATGGTGGTGTACACATGGAATGGCCTTCATGAAGAGGTTGTGGGGTCAAAATTGTATTTCTGAGTGCGTCTTTACTGTAGCACTCCTACAGAACTCAGTCGGTGGCTGGCCATGGAGGTGAGAGGTGGGCTGTGCCAGTCGCCAACTGGAGATGGGTGAGGGGGATGCTGGGTGGAGTAGCAAGGCTGGGTGGGGGGCCACTAGATTACCAGGACTTGTTTGGGTGTATGCTGCATTTGCAGCGGTGACCCAGGATCGAGGCACAGGTGGGGCGATGACAGCGTCACCCCCTGGGCATTTCACAATGGGGGATTCGGGGGGCTGGGGGTGTGGCAGCCCTGTGGGGCACCTAATGTGGATTGCTGGGCATGGGGGACTTGCGACCTGTATGGTGTGCCTGTTGCAGCTTGAGACATGCTTGCCAGGTTCGCCCTCTGTTTGGCGTACCTGGCAGCATGTCACAAGTAGCAGGACTTAGCTGTGGAGACCTGCCCCTTCTAGAATAGGATGCAGGGTCAATGTTGCAGTTGCGTTTGGAGCAAGTCACATTTCGTGGTGACTTGCGCCAACCTTCTAGAATCAGGCCTTTTGTTTATTTATTTTGTTTTTGTTGACTGGGTAAGTGCACTAGCCATAAAATGACTATTTTTAGGCACAACCCAGGAGAGTACAGCACATATAATCATACAACAGTCCAATAGTACATGGCATAAAAAGTGCAGACAGTGATGAACAAACCTAAGTTACATAAACAGGAATAAGCAAATCATGACAAAGAGAAATTACATAAACATGGCCAACCTAAACAACATGGAGCAGCAGAGTTAGATATATATGCTAGTCAAATAAACAGTGTTAGGGAAAAGATAGACCACAGGATAAGCACACAAGAGCTAGGGGTAAGAAGGAATGTCATAACAGATGACAAGTAGAAATTGAGGATTTGGAGGCCTAAGTTATATACCAGGCAGGAACTATGGACATGACCCACCTCAGAATTTAGAAAGACAAACATTTAGCAAAAACATTAGACACAGTCTTGCTAAGGGGTTTGATTGTAGAGAAGAGAGAGGGAAGAAGGAGGAAAGGGAGAGAAATGGAGTGAAAAGTAGAGGAAGTGATTTAAGCTGTGGTAGTTGTAGTAGGACAAGTAATGAAGAGTGATAAGAGAGAGATAAGGAGAAGTGATTAGGAAGATGGGAGGAGTAAAGCGATATCTAGTACAGTCAAAGCAAGTACACACTTTAGTAAGTAATAGATAAGGACGGAATTCCCTTTTAAAGCAGAGGTGACTCTGATTGTCTGAGGCCAAGAGGAAGGGAGTTCCAGAGTTGAGGGGCCACATACTGGAAGGCACTTGCAATCATGCCAAGGCACCGGGGAGACAAAGCGCAAGGAGTGAGAGTGGGAGAACTGAGTGCTGGCTCCAAAGCATGGCGCTAGTGCTTTGAGGGGTCTCTCCTCACAACAGCCTAGCAGCGACTGTATTAAACAACAACAATGGTTGTGGAACAGGCTAAGGCCTGCAGAAGCATGTTCAACACTGAGAGAGAGAGAGAGAGGGAGAGATGGGTTGAGTGCTCTTCTCACTGGCAGGAGGCTAGATATTTTTTTCTAATTAAAACCAATACAGTTTTTTTTTTTTTTTATTTCGTTGTTTAACCAGGTATAGCACACTAAGCTGAAAGCTTTTTTACAGGAGCGACTTGGCATGCAGCAAGTGCTAGGAGAGCATTTGAGGAACTGGCTTCCATTTCTTTATTTAAGAAAGAATGGGGGTGCACAGCATGTAATGGGATGAGCGCACACACACACACACACACCCTGACACACAGACACACATGGACACACACACACACGCAAAACCCCCCCCCACACACACCACTCACACATGCACACACACCCACAAAAAAAAACACCACACACACTGACACACACATTGACTAACACACACACTGACACAGACACACATACACTGACACACACACACACACACCACATACACATGCACACAAAAACACACTGACACACTGCCTCATCATTGCAGTGTCATCCATTCGCTGCAATGAGGGAGCGACCCGTCTTTGCAGGGTGGAACCTTGAACCCCTGATATTGTTTGTAAACATGGTGGTGGCTTGCTGCCTGTTCACAAACAATATTAACCCCACCTGCCGAGGGGGTGCCCAATCCCTCTGGCAGCATGTGACCCCACTTTTGTTGTGTGCCGATGGGGGTACCCAATCCCTGTCAGCATAATGTAACCCCACACTTTTGTTGTGTGCCGATGGGGTGCCCAATCCCCTGTTGGCTACAGGTGCCCCCCACAAAAAGACTCAGTTGGCACGCTGGGAGCCCACCTCAGGATGCCACATGCCCCAGTGAAATGAAAAATGGTCCCACAATGTCTTTTTTTAATTTAACCTGCAAAAAAGGAAACAGTCCCTCGGCGGTCTCCCTTCCCCCCTCCCACAACCCATGCCCACCCACTGTGCACCTTGCCTCCCCACACCCCACACCCCATACTTACCTCCGGAGTCCAGCACGATGATCTTCAGTGGACCGGGAACTCGTTTGCACTCTTCAAAGCTGACTGCGAACTGATGAAATGCCCGTAAGCTGTATAATGGAATAGATAGGGTTTTTTCAACTTTGTTGCATATCTCAGGCATTTTTTGGAATTTTGGCACCAAATTTTCAACATGGGGTTTTTGGGACCCCTTCTTGTGAATTCTGGCACTGTCATTGCATTATTTGGCACCAAAAGCTGATTTTGCAATTACTGCGTGGAATCCCTTTTTGGGACCGATTAACAAAATGACAGTGCCAGTGTTCATGAGGTGGGATCTCAAAAGGCCTGTGTTGCAAATTTGGTGGAGAAAATTAAAAAAAATGACTGTTTTACTAGCGTGCGTTGCGCAGTTGCTATGCACGCTCACAACTTTGCAAATTTGCAATATTTTCACGCCAGATTTTCAACACTGCCATTTTTTCAGACCTCCTTGTGACCAGTACAGCCGTCATCTTCCACATCCTGGCCGAAATGTGTTTTCGCACTTCCGACACAGAATAGCGTGGTTGCTGTGGGAAATCAGTGTTCAGGACAGATTAAGTAAATGACAGTGGCACTGTTAATGAGCAGAAGTCCTAAAATGCCTATGTTGAAAATTTGGTGATGATACTCCATAAAATGACTGTGTTACGAGCGTGCATTGCACAGTTTGCACATACGCTTGTAACTTTGTGAATTAATAATATTTTTACTCCATATTTTCAACATTGCCATTCTTCTGCACCTCTTTATGAACAGTACAGCTGTCATTTTTCACATCCTGGCAAAAATGTGTTTTCACAGTTCCGGCGCAAAATAGCGTTGTCGCTGTGGGAAATCCATGTTCAGGGCACAATGTGAAAATGACAGTTCATTAGCAGAGGTCCTAAAATGCCTATGTTGAAAATTTGGTGACGAAATTCCATAAAATGAGTGTGCTACGAATGTGCATTGTGCAGTTTCCACGAACACTCATACCTTCATAACTTTTAAATATTTTCACTTCAGATTTTCAACATTGCCATTTTTCCAGGCCTTCTTATGAACAGTGCAGCTGTCATTTTTCACATCATGGCTGAAATGCATTTTCGCTCTTCTGGCGCACAATAGTGCGGTCGCTTTGGGAAATCAGTGTTCGGGGCAGATTAAGAAAATCACACTGACACTGTTCATGAGCAGTGGTCCTAAAATGCCTATGTTGAAAATTTTGTGATGAAACTCCATAAAATGACTGTGTTACGAGCGTGTGTTGTGCAGTTTCCACACACCCTTGTAAGTTTGCAAATTAGTCATATTTTCACGCCAGATTTTCAATACTGGCATTTGTTCACACCTCCTTATAAACAGTACAGCTGTCATTTTTCACATTCTGGCCAAAAAGTGTTTCCGTTCTTCTGGCGCAGGATACCCCAGTCACTGTCAGAAATCAGTGTTTGCAAAAGATTAGGATTGAGCGACGGGGGGGGGACTGACCAAGCTCAACTGAGCTCTGTCGGGACTGCTGCGGATTTTTTGTGAGCAGGAAAGGTGACAATGCGGGAAGGAGCCCAGTACTAAAGGGCAGCCTGCAACGCTGGGAGACACAGAACAAGATAGTGAGGGAGGGAGAGTGAGTGAGCTCAACGGAGCTCTGTTGTGACTGCTGCGGATTTCTTTGTGGGCAGGAAAAGGCAGCAATGCATGCAGGGGCCGAGTACAAAAGGGCAGCCTGCAGCGGTGGGAGAAACAGAACGAGCGAGTGAGAAAGGGGGAGTGAGCAAGCTCAACGGACCTCTATCATGACTGCTGCAGGTTTCTTTGTGGGCAGAAAAGGGTGGCAATGTAGCCAGGATCCCAGTACAGAAGGGCAGCCTGCAGTGCCACCAGAAATGGAATGAGCGAGTGAGACAGGGGGAGTGAGTGAGGCCAATGGAACTCTGTCAGGACTGCTTCAGATTTCTTTGTGGGCAGAGAAAGATGCCAATAGAGTCAGGAGCCCAGTACAAAAGGGCAGCCTGCAGTGCCAGGAGAAACAGAATGAGTGAGTGAGACAGGGGGAGTGAGTGAGCTCAACACAGCTCTATCGTGACTGCTGCAGATTTCTCTGTGGGTAGAAAATGGCAGCAAAGCAACCAGGATCCCAGAACAGAAGGGCAGCCTGCAGCGCCAGCAGAAACGGAACAAGCGAGTGAGACAGGGGGAGTGAGTGAGGCCAATGGAGCTCTGTAGGGACTGCTGGTGATTTCTTTGTGGGTAGGAAAAGGTGCCAACACAAGTAGGAGCCCAGTACAAAATGGCAGCCTGCAGCGCCAGGAGAAATAAAATGAGCGAGTGAGAGAGGGGGAGTGAGTGAGCTCAGTAGAGATCTATAGTGACTCCTGCAGATTTCTTTGTGGGCAGGAAAAGGTGGCAATGTAGGCAGGAGCCCAGTACAAAAGGCCAGCCTGCAGCGCTGGCAGTAACAGAACGAGCGAGTGAGAGACGGGGAGTGAGCGACCTCAACTGAGCTGTGTCTGGACTGCTGCAGATGTCTTTGTGGGCAGAAAAAGCCACCAGTTCAGACAGGAACCCAGTACAAAATGGTAGCCTGCAGCAGCAGGAAACACTGAACGAGTGAGTGAGGGAGGGGGAATGAGTGAGTGAGCTCAATGCTCTGTTGGGAATGCTGCAGATTTCTTTGTGGGCAGAAAAAGGCAGCAATGCACGCAGGGGCTGAGTACAAAAGGGCAGCCTGCAGTGGTGGAAGAAACAGAATGAACGAGTGACAGAGCAGCAGTGAGTGAGCAAACTCAACGGAGCTCTATCATGACTGCTGCAGATTTCTTGTGAGCAGAAAAGGGTGGCAATGCAGGTAGAAGCCCAGTACAAAAGGGCAGCCAGCCTGCAGTGCCGGCAGAGATGGAACAAGCGAGTGAGACGGGGAGTGAGTGAGGCCAACGGAGCTCTGTTGGGACTGCTGTAGATTTCTTTGTGGGCAGAAAACAATACCAACAGAGGCAGAAGCCCAGTACAAAAGGGCAGCCTGCAGTGCCAGGAGAAACAGAATGAGCGCTTGAGACAGGGGGAGTGAGCGACCTCAACGGAACTCTTTCGGGGCAGCTGCAGATTTATTAGGTGGCAGAAAAAAGTGCCAAAGCAGGCAGAAGCCCAGTACAAAAGGGCAGCCTGCAGCACAGGGAGAAACACAACGAGCAAGTGAGAGAGGGGGACAGAGCGAGCTCAACAAACCTCTATCATGACTGCTGCGGATTTCTTTGTGGGCAGAAAAAGGCGACAACGCAGGCAGGAGCCCAGTACAAAAGGCCAGCCTGCAGTGTCGGCAGAAACAGAACAAGCGAGTGAGAGAGGGGGAGTGAGCTAGCTCAACGGACCTGTGTCAGGACTGCTGAAGATTTCTCTGTGGGCAGAAACCAATACCAACAGAGGCAGAAACCCAGTACAAAAGGGCAGCCTGCAGCTCTGGGAGAAACAGAACGAGCGAGTGACACAGGCCCAGTGAGAGAGCTCAACGGACCAACACAGTCAACATTCGGCATTGACAAATGCTTGTTTCCCAAGGTTTACTGTCAAGCCACTTTAAGTTGGATTTGTATCAGACATGGCAGGCAGGTGGAGTGAGGCGTGCACTACCATGGGAAAATGATTTTAAGCAAATACAAGTTCAGGAAAGGGAAGTCACTAACCTGAGGAAGTGGAATGTTAGTAGCTCAGAATCCATGCTTCAGGGAGGCAGGGAGGAGAAGGAACCAGAAGGTGATACTCTCAGGTAGAAGCAGTGATAGATACCCATGGACAGCCCCAAGGAGTACAACACTGAGAAAATTAGGGTTTAAATTTCCTAGCTCCAGGAAGGAGTAGGAATGCTATTTAAAGGAGAAATTGTTACTTCTGTGGCAGTTTAGTAAAAAAACTCATAGAGAAAGCTGTTTTATTCAAAGTAGGGAGCTTTAGCTCTTAGTGACCCTTGGTTCTTGTCAATTAGTTTCTGAGAAAAATATACTGGGAAAAGCTTAGAAAGTGAGCTTTCAAATGGGGAAAGTGTGGAGGTGCTTAATCCTTGTGATCTAATAATTTATTTGTGACAAAGTTATGTATGTAAATACAGTGGGATCCAGGCTGACAGGGCAAGGCAGCATCAGAATTTTCAGGAAGGCAGTTGAGATTCAAAAAGTAAAGATTCTATTATGGCTTATGCTGCTGCAGAATTCCAAGCAGAAATTAAGTCTGATTGGTGCTGAGCTTTGGAACAGGGTGTTTGCTTGTTTGCTAAGCTCAGGGTGGACAAGGCAATGGGACCTGATGGCATACATTCGAGGGTACTAAAGGATCTATGGGTGGAACTAGCAGAGCCATTATCAGAACTGCTTAATGAGTCTCTGAGCACAGAAGAGGTTCCAAAAGACTGGAGAAGGGCTTATGTGATCCCGCTCCACAAGAGTGGTAGCAGGGAGGAGGCATGGTACTACAGACCAGTTAGTCTTACCTCAGTAGTGGGCAAGATTATGGAGACACTCCTTAAGGAAAGTATAGTGCAACATCTGGAATCCATAGGAGCACAGGATCCAAGACAGCATGTGTTTACAACAGGAAGGTCCTGTCAAACTAATCTCATAGATTTCTTTGACTGGGTAACCAAAGTGGTGGACCAAGGGGGAGCAGTTGATGTTGCCTACCTTGACTTCAGCAAAGCTTTCGATACTGTTCCACATAGAAGATTGATTAATAAGCTGAGTTGGCTCATGGTGGGTCAGAAGTTGGTCAACTGGGTGGCAAACTGGTTGACGGGAAGAAACAGAGAGTGGTGGTAAATGGCATACAGTCAAAAAAGATGCAAGTCACAAGTGGGGTACCTCAGGGATCAGTCCTAGGGACAGTTCTCTTCAATATCTTCATCAGTGATATTGCAGATGGACTGGAGGGTAAGGTTGTCTGTTTGTAGACGACACCAAGATTTGCAACAGAGTAGATGATCCGGGGTGGGGTGCGAAATGAGAAGAGATCTGGATAAACTAGCAAAATGGTCAGAAAACTGGCATCTGGGGTTTAATGCAAAGTAGTGCAAGATCATGCATATAGGGAAGAGAAACCTGAAGCCACCTATAGGCTGGGAGAGGAGTTGCTCAAGGGAAGAAAGAGACTTGGGCATCATCATCACAGATGACCTGAAATCATCCAAGCAGATCACTAAAGCAGTAGCTAAGGCTAGGGGGATGTTGGGGTCTATTAGTAGGGGTATCACAAGTTGGAAGAGGGAGGTAATAATCCCTCTTTACAAGACACTGGTTAGGCCCCATGTGGAGTACTGCATGCAGTACTGGATGCCACACCTTCATAACGACAGTAACCAAATTGAGGCAGTCCAGAGAAGGGCAACCAAAATGGTGCAGGGACTGCATCAGAAAACATATGAGGGCAGATTAACGGAGCTCAATATGTATACCCTAGAGCAAAGGAGGGAGAGAGTGATATGATCAAAACATTCAAACACCTTAAGGACATTAACAAGGTGAAAGAACATTTTTAATATAAGAAAAATAGCGGGACAAGAGGACACAGCATGAGATTACAGGGAGGCCGATTAAGGGGCAATGTGAGGAAGTTCTTTTTCACAGAAACGGTGGTGGATGCATGGAACGGCCTACCTCAGGAACTGGTGGATATGAATACAGTGCAGGGCTTCAAATAGGCATGGGATAGGCATAAGGGAGCAATACAGATGAGTATGAATAGATAGGCCATTGACAGAGCAAAGGCCGATCGTACCTTTATTTTATAAGGTAGAAAAAGAAATGGGCGGAATGGATGGGCCTTGTGGTACTTATCTGCCTTCAACTTCAATGTTTCTGTGTTTCTATGTGTTATCCACTCACTGACCATGATTTTGTAAAAAAAGAATGTTTGGAGGGTATAAAAGGAACTGCACAGCTCAGTCTCAGGAAGTTCAAGGAGTGAGAACACTCTGGAAGGACCTGACTTGTCAAGAGGGAGTCCAGTCAGAAGAAGCCTACCGGTTGGATAGGGCATAATGGCCTACCCTCAGTGAAGTGTAAAGATAACAGCAGATCTCCTGCATCCCATTGCTAGAGATAGTAGGGTGATCAGTGATTGCAGGGACAGTGTCGTTCAGCCTGCTGCTTCAAATGCCTGTTTCTACGAAGGTCTTCAGCTTTCCTATCAGAGTGAAGCTGCTTCATGTGACAGGGTTGACTCCGAGATCAAGACTATCTGATCACTGCTGACTCCTCAGTGGTTTTGGACAAGCTTTTTTTTTCCACCATAAAGGGAAGTGGTATATTATTTCCTTTTAACTCTGGACATTCAAGAGGGACACTGTCCATATTTGAATTCTGGAATCCTTCTTATATTTAAGGGACTATTGTCCAGTTGCAGAAGGACTGAATTTTGAAAGACAGAAGGGGGGAAAGTGTCCTGTGAATGTTTCTGAGTAAATGCTATGTGATATAAGTTACAAGCTAATGTCACATGTGTAGAGTATAATTGCTTAGCGTGTTTTAGTGATTTTAAAGTACAATACTGTGTTAAATTCCAGGGAGGGTATCTGGTGTAAAAAGGGGTGAGTGGACTGACTGAGATGGGTAAAGGCCTAGTAGTCACTTCACTTTCTTAATGCAAAATAAAATGCAGCAACTAAGGCTTAAGGTGTGGCCTAGTGCTGGGTGTAGTGAAAGCAGCTAGAGATCTGGTGGGTGGAATTATTTTTCTGTTTGGGTTTAATCCTGTGGGAACAAGAGAGTAAAGAGTTTTAATTATTAAAGTTACTTGTTAATGCACCTTTTTATGCAAAGTGAGTGCAGTGCAATGGCTAACGGTCATTGCATTTTTATATGCTGACTGTGCTTATAAGTTAGTATTTCAACTCAGTAAATCTTACCTTAATTTTTACTTGAACATGAGTCACAGTCTTGCTTCAAGTTGCCTGAGTTACTCGGGAATCATAATAGACAAGATCTTTATACGTTTTACCCTGCCATAATTGACCGATTATTCTACTTATTGATTTAATCAGTTCTGTCAACTGTCAACAGACCAGTTGTGCTCAACGGGAGGCCCCGCTCACCCCGATCACCTGGGATGGCACAATGAACGTATTGAAAGTAATTTAAATGACTTCACTGAGAACTTTGCTGCTAAAAATCATATAGCCCAATTAAAAGATATGCTGTCAGAAATAAACATGTGCTTAATTGATGTTATGCAGTCCACAGCTTCGCTTTCTAGGCAGAACGTGGAAATGGTTGCCCACATTGGTTTAAATAGCAACAAGATCTCCAAACTGACCTCTGCTGTTGGCTGTTTAGAACAACTAACACAAAGTCAGTCAGAACAAATTTCACTGTTATCTCAAAAAGTTGATGACTTAGAAAACAGAGGTCACTGAAATAATATTAGAATGATTGGGGTGCCTGAGGGGGTTGAAGGTAACAATACTATCACCTTTTTACAAAGATTTCTCCCTGACTTATTAAGCTATCAGTGGTCCTGGCCTCTTGACATTCAGCAAGCTCATAGATCCTTGGGTCCTAAATTACAAAACCAGAGATCTAGACCCATCATTGTATACTTCTTGAGATTCACAGAAAAAGAGGAGGTTATGAGGCTTGTCAGAGAGAGAAAGACATTGAAATGGAGGAGTGAGCGTATTCTAATATTTCAAGACTTCTCAACTGAGGTTGTGTCTAAAAGGAAAAAATTCTATGAAGCAGATCAACAGCTAAGGGATTTGGGGCTACAATATCACTTTAAATACCCAGCAATACTAATCTTTCAAGACCATAAAGTAAACTCTATTAAATGCTCTACTGTAAATGAAGCTTGGTGGGTCATACAGTCCTACAAGGATGCACATTTGTCCAACTCTACTGCCAAATTTCCCAAATGTCAATTTTCAAATGACGCTCAAGGGCAGTACAGATCAGAATGCCAAGAAGCTGACCCTCACACTGGAACTAGAAATTCCATGGCCCCTTAATTGTCCCAAACTGACACACAAAAAAAAATCCCTCCTTCTACATGGGTCTGTTCATGAAAAGGGGTTACCAATGCCCACCATACAATGCATACCACATTTTAAAAAATCAAGAACTGTCAGGCACATGTTTTTGACTAAATCTGAATGCTGACTATATGGGCAGATAGATAACATAACTACAGAATTCTAGGGTGTCCATATTTTTTTTTGATGGGGTATCCCATTCTATTTTGCTGCTTTTTTTACCTGAAAAAGTGTGACATGCAAAAACACAAGTTTTACTAATTCTTTTTGCAAGCTTTATTTACTGTTTTCCATTATTAAAGTAAGTCCATTTACTAATCTGGAGTTGTATTTTTTGTTATCTGTACTCTTTAGCCCATTGTAATGCTCCAGCTTTAATTTATGCAGCTTTGTATTTGGTGTGGTGAATGTAACAGTTGGTGTCACAGCACGTTACATTCACCCACGTGGCCCCCAAATCTGTAATTGTTCTATTAGCACTTTAAAAGATTTTCTGGCTTCTCTCCTAGTTTGCCTCCTTGTGATAACTGACTGTGTTACTGCCTGATCTATCTTTCCCACAAAAGGGACAGCAACCTTTGACCATCACTGTACTTGGGGTCACATCAGGCCAATGTTTACCCATCAGTCTGTGACAGTTGCAAAGTCATAACCTGCCCATCAGAACCAAGGAGCAACCACAGAGGGAGGAGCTGAGTTGTGGTTTAAAACTCATTGTTTGTATGTGTCTCTTTCATTTGTAGGGCTATTCCATGAAGATAAGCACTGCATGCAACAATGAGGCTTGCAGTTACATTCACCACAGGTAGACTTTGGTTACCATCATTCACTGATTGTTGGGCAAATTTTCAGAGAGCATATTTCAGTGACAACTGCATGTCTAGGGAAAGTGCTGGGCATAAATTATAATAGGGATTATTCAGTGTATATGGAGTGGAGAGTTACAATGGATTTTCTTCGTGGTGTCACTCATTACATTCACCACAATATGTGGCGTCAACCATCATACCTGCCAGTACTGTTGTTATTGTCAAATTGCTCCAGGTTTTACATAGAAACATAGAATTTGACAGCAGATAAGGACAGCTTGGCCCACCCAGTATGCCCATTTCCCTAACTAATGGATAAGCTGCAGATCCAAGTTAACCAGCAGCCTACTTCTTCCTACCCCCAACCCCTAGAATTGCCTTATGACTGTCCCATGCATGCTTGAATTCCACCGCTGTTTTTGACTCCACAACCTCCTCCAGAAGACCGTTCCATGCATCCACAACCCTCTCTGTGAAAAAATACTTCCTTAAATTACCTCTGAGCCACCCCCTCCATCTTCAAATTGTGCCCCTTGTTCTTGCACCTCTTTTTTGAAAGATGCTACCCTCTTGGACTTTGTTGATTCCCTTGAGGTACTTGAAAGTTTCTATCATGTCCCCCCCCCCTTTCCTCGAGGCTATACATATTAAGCTCCTTTAGTCTCTCTTCATATGTCTTCTGGTGCAGACCCTGCACCATTTTAGTTGCCCTCCTCTGGACAGCTTCCATCCTGTCTATGTCTTTGCAGAGATTGGGTCTGTAGAACTGCACGCAGTACTCCAGATGGGGTCTCACCAGCTGTCTGTACAGAGGGATAATAACTTCCTGTTTTCTATTGGTGATGCTTCTCCCTATGCATCCCAGTATCCCCACAGTTCTCCTTGCTGCCCTCTCATATTGCTTGCCCACCTTTAGGTCATCTGATATGACTACCCCCAGGTCCCTTCCCATTTTTGTTGTTATTAGTATCTCACCCCCGATTGTGTACTCTTCCCTGGGTTTTGTTTCCCAGGTGCATTACCTTGCACTTCTTAGCATTGAATCTAAGCTGCCATACATTTGACCATTCCTCCAACCTTGCCAAGTCCCTTCTCATCCTTTCCACCCCACCTTGTGCATCAACTCTGTTGCAGATCTTTGTGACATCTGCAAAGAGACATACTTTTCCTTCCAGTCCCTCTGCAATGTCGCTTATAAAGACATTGAAGAGGACCAGTCCTAATACGGAACCATGCAATACCACACTAGTAACACACCTTTCTTAAGAGTGGACTCCATTTACTATTACTCTCTGTATCCTATTCTCCAGCCAATTCTTTACCCAGGCTGTCATCTTGGGACCCACTCCCTGGCTGGATAACTTGTATATTAAACTTTTGTGTGGGACTGTGTCAAATGCCTTGCTAAAGTCTAGGTAGGCCATGTCCACAGCCCCTCCCTGATCTACTACTTTGGTCACCCAGTCAAAGAAATCTATCAGATTTGTCTGGCATGACCTTCCTGCTGTGAATCCATGCTGCCTTGGGTCCTGTGCTCCTCTGGCCTCTAGATACTTGACAATTCTTTCCCTCAGAAGTGATTCCATCATTTTCCGTATCACTGAGGTTAAACTAACAGATCTGTAGTTTCCTGCTTCTGCCTTGCTTCCACTTTTGTGAAGGGGCATCACATCTGCCCTCCTCCAGTCCTCTGGTACCACCCCATCCTCCCATGATTTGTTAAAGAGGGTAGTCAGTGGTGTCACTAGTTCCACCCTTAGTTCTTTTAGAATTCTTGGATGAATCCCATCAGGACCCATTGCTTTGTCCACCTTCAGTTTTAAGAGTTCTTTCAGAACCCTTTCTTCTGTAAATGGGCTGGTATCAACTTCTGTATCCAGAGTGTTTCTATTGTTTCTTTTAGGTACCTCCCCCTCTTCATTTGTAAATACTGAGCAAAAATATTTGTTTAGTATCTCTGCCTTTTCACAGTCACCCTCTGCCCACCTCCCTCCTCTTTATTAAGCCTCACTATCCCTCCCTTGGTCTTCCTTCACTCAATGATGTACCTATAAAAGGTTTTATCCCCCTTTTTAACTGAGTTGGCTATCTTTTCCTTGGTTTGGGCTTTTGCTGTTCTGACTGCCTTCTCAGCTTCCTTTTGCTTTAACTGATACAGTTCTCTGTCCTGCTCCTTCTGTGATTCCTTGTACTTTCTGAATGCTTTCTTTTTCTCTTGAACCTTCACTGCCACTTCCTTTGAGAACCATCATGGTTTCTTACATTGTTTTGTTTTGTTTATGTGTTTCACACAAAGGCTCGTTACCTCTGTGATGGCAGTTTTTATTATTCCCCATTGTTCTTCCACCCCTCCTTCCTGCCCATTTGCTAGTGCATTCCTTAGGCATTCACCCATTTTGGCAAAGTCAGCCCTCCTAAAGTCCAGTACTTTTGCCTTTGTATGGCTTGACTCTATTGCTGTGTTTATTGTGAACCTTACTGTTCGATGGTCGCTAGTTCCCAGATGGCTACCCACTTCTACATCTGTGATCCTCTCTCCATCTCCATTCGAGAGAACCAGGTCTAAGATTGCTCCCTCTGGAGTGGGTTCCAATACTAGTTGTCTAAGGCATGCCCCCTGTGGAGCATCTAGAATAACCCCACTCTTCGAAGTGGCTGCTGAAAGTGCACTCCAGTTAACATCTGGCATATTCAGATCACCCATCAGCAATATCTCCCCTTTTTCTGCCATTCTAAATATACTTTCTATCATTTCCTTGTCCATGTCCTCCCCTTGAGTGGGGGGTCTGTATACAACCCCAGTGCAGATTGTGGTGCCATTGCCTGTCTCCAAATTGACCCACAGTGCTTCTTCTCCTCCCTGTTTACCCTTTTGTTCTGTTTCTTTGATTTCTTCCCTTATGTAAAGAGCTACTCCTCCTCTTCTTTTACCCTTCCTGTCCCTCCTGTAGATAGTGTATCCTGGTATGTTTACATCCCAGTCATGATTATGTGTGTACCATGTTTCTGTGAATGCCACAATATCCAGATGTTCCTCTTCCATTAAGGCCACTAATTCAGGAAGCTTGTTACCCAGACTACGGGCATTGGTACTCATTGCTCTCCATTTTTTGATGGCTTTACCTTCTGTTGAAGCATCCTCCACTGACCTTTCTACCTCGGTCTTTTTCTCATTTAGTACCCTGTTTTGTAAGGGGAGGCTGGGATTTTCCTGCTGCATATCAGTGCCTCCCCCCTTGACTAGTTTAAAAGCTTGCCAATGAAGCATTTAAAATGATTGCTCAAAGACTTGTTCCCTTCCTGGACAGATTCAGACCATCCTGCCAGTATAGACTGGTGTCCTTCCAGGTGGAACCCCAGTCCCCAATGAAGCCAAACCCCTGTGCTCCACACCATTTTTTCAACCATTCATTAAACTGCATGGTGAAAAGTACCCTCACCTCATCCATGCCATTAACAGGCAGCACCTCTGAGAAGGATACTGTGTGTGCTACTTGTCTTAGGCCCCTCCCCAACTCTACAAAGTCCTCCTGCACTGCTCTAATCTCATGATGAGCTAAGTCATTTGTCCCTAGGTGGACAATGATGTCCAGCTCAGACTTCTGTCCAGCTGTTCTCGTGATCCTGAGGATGCACTTCCTGTTCCTCCTTGACATGGCACCAGGGAGGCACCTTACTTCAGTTTTCCCTGCTCCTCCCAGTTCTATTCCCCTAATAATTGAGTCCCCCACCAGCAGCTGCTTCCTTTCACTGTGGTGTCCTCTGCCTCCTTCCTGTGGGCCTCCCTTGTGACAGTTGTCCTCAGCCTCCTTAGTCTCCTCTGTGGGTGTATCCATAGGGGAACTATGCTCCCCCAGAATGGTGTATGGATTGTGGAGTGGAACAACTGACTGGGTGTGCCTCTGTTGCACCATCCTCGCCCTCCCTGAGCCCACTGTGGTCCAACTGCTGTGCTTTCTTCACAACCTCTGAGGTAGTGGTGGTGGCTCTGGTGCTCCCTGGATGGGGGAGGTTCCCTTCCTACTGCCCAGTGTGGCCTGGGGGAAGGTTTCCTTACTACTGTCCAGTGTGGCCTGAAGACAGGCAACTTCCTCCCTCAGGGCAGAGAGTTGTCTGCAAATAGGGCAGTAGTGTTTTGTAACACTATGTCAATTATTAGTAGTGGCGTGGTAGCCATAAGGCATGTTCAGTAAATTTTTTATAACTTGAAACAAATGTGTGGTGTCACTTGTTACATTCACTATGTTATATGGTGTTAAGCATCACACTTGCCAGTAATGTAATTGTTGATTTTTTTCATGTTTTATAACCGTATGTCAGTCAGTAATAGTAGTATGTTAGTTGTTAGGCAAGCTTAGTACAGTTTTAGTAAGTCAAACATGAGTGTGGTGTCACTTGTTACATTCACCACGGTATGTGGTATCAAACATCACACCTGTCACTACTGTTATTATTGTCAGATTTCTCCAAGTTTTTATAGCACTGTGTCAGTTATTATTAGTAGCATGTTAGCCATTAGGCATGTTCACTAAACTTTGTAAAACTGAAACAAATGTGTGGTGTCACTCATTACCTTCACCACGGTGTGTGGTGTTAAGCATCACAGTTGCCAGTAATGTAATTGTCAATTTTTTGCATGTTCTATAGTAGTATGTCAGTCAGTAGCAGTAGTATGTTAGTTGTTGGGCATGTTCTGGGGCCAGAAATAAGACATGATTGGAGTGGTGCAGTGCAGTGGCTGTGGAGCAGCAGTCTTCCGGGAGATGTTCTGGAGGATGCGGTGTTGTCCCATCTGCAGGCACCTCTCTGGGCTGAGGGAGGAGGTTGCTCATCTCCAGGCTGAGTTGGCCAGGATTTGTGGGACCTCCTCTTCCATCCAGGGACCACCAGTGCCACTGCCATTGCCTCAGAGGTTGCCAAGAAAGAGAAGTGGTTGGACCACAGTGGGCTCAGGGAGGGTGAGGGTGGTGGAACAGAGGCACATCCCTCCAGTTGTACCTCTCCACAATTCCTATGCAATTCTGGCAAAGTGTGGTTCCTCTATGGAGGCACCCACAGTGGAGACCAAGGAGGATGCTGGGAACCTCCACAAAGGAGACCCACAGGAGGGTGGCAGGGGACCCTGCAGGGGAAGGAAACAACTTCTGGTGGGGGACTCCATTGTTAGGAAGGTAGAACTGGGCAAGGAAGGGCAGAGGGAGGTAAGGTGCCTGCCTGGTGCCATGGCTTGGAGGGACAGGGAGCGAATCCTCAGGATTGCCAGAGCAGCTGCACAGGGGAGGGAGCTGGATGTCATTGTCCACCTAGGGACAAATGACCTGGCTAAGAAAGGGATTAGAGAAGTGCAGGAAGAGTTTGTAGAATTGGGGAGGGGCCTTAGTCAAGTAGCACGCACAGTAACCTTCTCGGAGGTGCTACCCATCAGTAGCATAGGAGAGGCTAGGGTGTTCCGTACCATGGGATTCAATCAGTGGTTGAAAAACTGGTGTGGAGCTCAGGGATTTGGCTACATTGGGGACTGGGGGTCCACCTGGAGTGATGCAAGCCTATATTGGCATGATGGGCTGCATCTGTCCAGGAGGGGAACCAGGATCTTAGGTGATAGGTTTAAATGCTTCATTGGCAAGCTTTTAAACTAGCCAAGGGGAGGCACTGAAAGGAGCAGGAAAACCTAGCTCCCCAAAACAATCATGGTAGTAAGTGTGGCAAACACCAACATGGAGGTGTCAATAGGGAGAAGGGCAGAGGTAAATGGAGAAAGTGACAAAGGCAAGAAGGACAGGGATGGGGCAAAAGGGGGTAAGGCCATCAGGAAATGGAGGGTAATGAGTACCAATGCCCATAGTCTGGGCAACAAGCTCCCTGAGCTGGTGGCCTTAATGGAAGAGGGATGCCTGGATATCATAGCAGTCACAGAAACATGGTACACAGAGAACC
The DNA here is from genome assembly GCA_016271365.2 of Neoceratodus forsteri. NCBI lineage: Eukaryota > Metazoa > Chordata > Ceratodontiformes > Ceratodontidae > Neoceratodus > Neoceratodus forsteri. The sequence continues at coordinate 15,548,001 of CM028129.1, read as the reverse complement.
ATGACTGGGATGTTAACATACCAGGGTACATAATCTACAGAAGAGACAGGCAGGGGAGAAGAGGGGGAGGAGTAGCTCTCTATGTAAAGGAAGGGATAAAAGCAACTGAACAAAAGAGTAAACAGGGAGGAGAGGAGGCACTGTGGGTCACCTTGGAGACTGGAAAGGGCACCACAGTCCGCATAGGGGTTGTATACAGACCCCCATGTCAGGGGGAAGGAATGGACAAAGATATGATGGAAGGCATTCTTAGAATGGCAGAGAAAGGGGAGATACTGTTGATGGGAGACCTGAATATGCCAGATGTTAACTGGAGCACATTTGCTGCAGCCACATCCAAGCAGGGCCATTCTTGATGCCCTACAGGTGGCAGGCATTAGACAGCTAGTTTCGGAACCCACTCGTGAGGGAGCAATCTTAGACCTCGTACTCTCAAACGGGGGCAGTGAGAGGATCTCAGATCTAGAAGTGGGTTGCCATCTGGGGACAAGTGACCATCAAACAGTGTGGTTCACATTAAACTCAGCTACAGAGTCAAGCCACACAAAAGTGAGGGTACTGGACTTTAGGAGGGCTGACTTTGGCAAGATGGGAGAGTGCCTCAGAAAAGCACTAGCAAACAGGCTAGAAGGAGGTGGAGCAACAATGGGAATTATCAAACTGCCATCACAGAGGCAACAAGCCTTTGTGTGAAGCAAATAAACAAATCAAAACAAAAGAAAAAGCCACTATGGTTCTCAAGAGAGGTGGCTGTGAAAGTCAGGAAGAAAAGATAGCATTCGGAGTATAAGAAAACACAGAAGGAGCAGGACAGAGAGCTGTACCAGTTAAGGCAGAAAGAAGCGGGAGGGAAGTCAGAATAGCAAAGGCCCAAACTGAGGAAAAGATAGCCAACTCAGTTAAGAAGGGGGATAAAACCTTTTATAGGTACATCAGCGAGCGTAGAAAGACAAAGGGAGGGATAGTGAGGCTGAATAGAATGAATGGTGGGTGGGCAGAGGGGGACAGTGAAAAAGCAGGAATACCGAACGAAAATTTCTGCTCAGTATTCATAAAAGAGGAGGGGGAAGTGCCTAATCCAATTAACAGAAGCACTCTTGATAGGGGGGGTTGATCCCAGTCCTTTCACAGAAGAAAGGGTTCTGCAAGAACTCCTAAAACTGAAGGTGGACAAAGCAATGGGTCCTGATGGAATTCACCCCAGAATTCTAAAAAGAATTAAGGAAGGAACTAGTGAAACCACTGGCTACTCTTTTAATAAATCATGGGAGGATGGTGTGGTACCCGAGGACTGGAGGAAGGTGGATGTGATTCCCTTCACAAAGTGGGACCAAGACAGAGGCAGGAAACTACAGACCTGTCAGTCTGACCTCTGTGGTAGGGAAAATGATGGAGTCACTTCTGAAGGAAAGAATAGTTGAGTACCTAGAGGTTAGTGGAGCACAGGATCCAAGGCAGCATGGGTTCACAGCGGGAAGGTCATGTCAGATGAATCTAATAGATTTCTTTGACTGGGTGACCAAAGTAGTAGACCAGGGAGGGGCTGTGGACATGGCCTACCTAGACTTTAGCAAGGCATTTGACACAGTCCTGCACAAAAGATTATTAGTCAAATTAACCAGCCTGGGAGTGGGTCCCAGGGTGGTAGCCTAGGTAAAACATTGGCTGGACAACAGGACACAGAAGGTAATTGTAAATGGAGTCCACTCTGAAGAAAGGGTGGTTACTAGTGGGTTACCGCAGGGTTCCGTATTGGGTCCAGTTCTTTTTAATGTCTTCATCAGTGACATTGCAGAGGGACTGGAAGGAAAAGTATGCCTTTTTGCAGATGACACAAAGATCTGCAACAGGGTTGATACACAAAGAGGTGTGGAAAGGATGAAAAGGGACTTGGCAAGGTTGGAGGAATGGTCAGACGTATGGCAGCTAGGATTCAATGCAAAAGTGCAAAATAATGCACCTGGAAACAAGAACCCAGGGAAGAATACACAATGGGTGGGAGGTAGTAACAACAACAAAACAGGAAAGGGACCTGGGGGTAATCATATCAGATGACCTTAAGGTTAGCAAGCAATGTGAGAAGGCAGTAGGGAGGGCCGGGGGTATACTGGGAAGTATAGGGAGAGGCATCAGCAGCAGAAAACAGGAAGTTGTTTTCCCTCTGTACAGACAGTTGGTGAGACCCCATCTGGAAGACTGTGTCCAGTTCTGGACACCCCATCTCCACAAGAACATAGACAGGATAGAGGCAGTCGAGATGTGGGCAACTAAAATGGTGCAGGGTCTGCAAGAGAAGCCGTATGAGGAGAGACTAAAGCAGCTTAATATGTATACCCTTGAGGAAAGAAGGGAGAGGGGGGTCATGATAGAAACTTTCAAGTACCTCAAGGGAATCAACAAAGTCCAAGAGGGTAGCATCTTTCAGAAAAAGAGACTTGCAAGAACAAGGGGACACAATTTAAAGATAGAAGGAGGGCAGTTCAGGGGCAATGTGAGGAAGTATTATTTCACAGAGAGGGTAGTGGATGCATGGAACAGCCTTCCTAAGGAAGTTGTGGGGTCTGAAACTGTGGGAGAATTCAAGAATGCATGGGACAGACATAAGGCAATTCTTGTGGGGGGCAGGAAGATATAGGCTGTTGGTTAACTAGGATCTGCAGCCTATCCTGTAGGTAGGGAAATGGGCAGACTAGATGGGCCTAGCGGTCCTTATCTGCCGTCAAAGTCTATGTTTCATATGTTAAAATGAAAATGGTCCTTACGTAGTCTTGGTGCTCCCTCCCCACCGCACCCACCCACTGCGCACCCTGCCTCCCCTCACCCCCCACCCCATACTTACCTGCAGAGTCTGGTGCAATGATCTTCGGTGGACCGGGAACACGTCTGCACTCTTCAAAGCCAACCACAAACTGAAGAAATGCCAATAAGATGTATAATGGAATGAATAGGGGTTTTTCAACTTTAATGCATATCTTGGGCATTTTTGTGAATTTTGGCCCCAAATTTTCAATATGGGGTTTTGGGACCCCTTCTCATGAATTCTTGCACTGTCATGGTGTTATTAGGTCCCAAAAGATGATTTCACAGTCACTGCACAGAATCACCTTTCAGGACTGAGTAACGAAATGACTCTGCCACTGTTCATGAGAGGGGCTCTCAAAAAGTTTGGTGGGAAAAATCTAAAAAATGACTGTTTTATGAGCATGCGTAGCAACTGCGCAACACACGCTCATAAGTTAGCACATTCACACTATTTTCATGCTAGATTCTCAACATGGCATTTTACCACACCTTCTTGTGAACCGTACAGCTGTCATTTTTCACATCCTACCCGAAATGTGTTTTCGCACTTCCGGCGCAGAATAGTGCGGTTGCTGTGAAAAATCAGTGTTAAGGACACATTACAAAAATGACAGTGACACTGTTCATGAGCAGAGGCCCTAAAATGCCTGTGTTGAAAATTTTGTGACAATACTCTATAAAATGACTGTTTTACGAGTGTGCGTAGCAACTGCGAAATGCATGCTTGTAAGTTAGCTCATTTGCAATATTTTCATGCCACATTCTCAACATTGGCATTTTATAACACCTTCTTGTGAAACGTATAGCTGTCATTTTTCACATCCTTGCCAAAATGTGTTTTCACACTTCTGGCGCAGAATAGCACGGTTGCTGTGCGAAATCATTTTTCGGGACACATTATGAAAATGACAGTGATGCTGTTCATGAGCAGATGTCCTAAAATGCCTGTGTTAAAAATTTGGTGACAATAGTCCATAAAATGACTGTGTTATGAGCATGCATTGCGCAGTTTGCACGCACACTCGTAAGTTAGCAAACTTATATCGTCACTCCACATTTTCAACAGTGCCATTGTTCTACACCTTCTAATGAACAGTACAGCTGTCATTTTTCACATCCTGACCAAAATCTGTTTTCAGAGTTCCGGCGCACAATAGCGTGGTCACTGTGGAAAGCCCATGTTCGAGACACATTATGAAAATGGCAGTGACACTGTTCATTAGCAGATGTCCTAAAATGCCTATGTTGAAAATTTAGGGCCGAAAGTCAATAAAATGAGTGTTTTATGAGCACGCACTGTGCAGTTTCCATGCACGCTCGTGACTTCGTGAATTTGTAATACTTTCACTCCAGCTGTTCATCATTTCCACTTTTCCATACCTCCCTATGAACAGTACAGCCGACTGAAATGTGTTTTTGCATGTCCGGTGTAGAATTGCATGGTCTGTGTGTGAAATCACTTTTCGGGACACTTTCAGGAAATGACGGTGACACTATTCATCAGCAGAGGTCCTAAAATGCCTATGTTGAAAATTTGGTGGCGAAAGTCCAGACAATGACTGTGTTGCAAGCGTGCATTGCGCAGTTTCCATGCCCCCTTGAAACTTCGTCAATCTGCAATATTTTCAAGCCACATTTTCACCACTGGCATTTGTGCACACGTCAATATCAACAGTCCAGCTGCCATTTTCCACAGCCTGCCCAAAACATGTTACCACAGCTCTGCCACACAGTGGCATACTCGCTGTGCAAAATCACTTTTTGGGACACATTAACAAACTCACAGCACTATGCCTCTCCACCTTCGCCACTGCCAATGCCAGCACGACAACATTCGGCATTGACAAATGCTTGTTTTTGTTTACATATGTGTAAAAGGATTTATAATTATATTTGCCCCTGCTTGCTAATTTAAGCTCATATTTGCTGTTTGCACTCCTAATGCCTTTTTTGGACTTTTTCAGACATCTCTTATAATTAACCGAACATATTTGGCTACCAGTTTGTCGGGCTTTACTAAAAGCCCTGTTCTTTTTGTTAATGAATTTCTTGACAGCTGCATTCATCCACGAAGGTATGGATTTTCTAGCCCTATTATATTTCTTTATAGATGGGCCCAGATATTCAAAAGGGTTGCACCATGCGCAATAGGGTTGCTCCAGCGCAAGTCTGAAAATGCGCCATTCTGTGATATTCAGCGGGAGGGAGATGCACTCCACACATCACACTGAGCAATAGCGCAACGATAATGAATGCATGCTCAACTGAAGGGGGAGGAACCATGCATAAATGGCACAGTCGATGTTTAACAACATGCGCCGTGCACAATAGGGGATCAAGCGGAAGTTGCGTGATAGCAGAAATGAGCCAAAATAAAAAAGAACAAGGGAGAGGCACAAGAACACTACAGGGAAGGCACATGAGGCTGAACTCTAGCCACACAAACAGGGCAGGAGGGACACACAGGGCAGGCCAGGGAAAGGGCACCCTGAACAGAGAGGCACAGGGAAGGTGTGGGGAGCCACAGCCAGTGCAGAAGGGGGCAGTGCCACACAACACAGAGGGCATCACAGGAAAGTGTTCCCAGTGCAGGGGAAGTAGCAGCCAGGACAGCAGGGGGAACACAGAAACAGCTGCCGGGGGGGTGAACATAAGCCAGGGACATGGGCAGTGCCACCATCCAGATGGAAGCAGTAATGAGGGGGGTAAAAAGGCAGGCAGCAGGGGATGCGGCCATGGAAGGGCCCATCGGCGGTATGCCCCCAACAGGCAGTACCGAGCCTGCACCAGCTTTGAGCTGTACAGTGATACTGAGATCGTGGGCTGGTACCACCTGAATCGGGCAATTCTGAGGTGGCTCTGTGAGCTGTGCAGTGATGTGATGCAGGCACCCACACGACGGAGCCATGCTCTGTCAGTGGAGACTAAAGTGACAGCTTGCATGTGCTCACTCACCATGGGTACCTTCCAAAGACCAACAGAGGACACCAAAGTTTAGTATTACATTGATTGCAATGAGGATGGACAGAGGTTTATTTCAAGAACTTCTTTAATATTTTCAAGCACTTGGATAGAAATGTGTATATTGTCTATTTTGCCTCAGAACTTTTTTTTGTTTAAGTTTGCTTGTTTGCGTGCCTAACCCCCCCCCATTGTTATTCCGTCTGGTTTTATCAAGGTCTGTTTATGTACACAAATTATCTGGCTTCCCTGTAATAGCTGTTGTCTATTATACAGTATATACACATGTTGCAAAGAAGGCACTTGTTTACTGGCTTATAATACCTCTGCTACTGAGATGGCTAAATAATTAAATATTGATCCATGAATGGTCTGAACATAGCTTGTCAGCATAACAGGATATATCTGGGTTGATATATGCTAGGATTTGTTTATATGACCATTTTATTGTGGTTTTAATGGGGAAGTCTGGATGCTGGGGTATCATTATGGAGCCATAGACAGCATTGCTTCTTCTTGTAAACCTAGCTGAATAGTGCTCCAGATAATTATACTGGGGTGGGGGTTTTTTGTGGTTTTTTTTAATTATTGTAAATGTGTTGTGGGGTTTATTGTTTATTCTCTGTTCTTTTGATTTTTATCTAAGTGCTTTACCTTTTTATTTTTATTGTTGACTGCTAGATTGCAATAATATTCAGCAACAGTTTACTGCTGGTAGTCCCTCTCATTGCAATTCCATTTATTTTATTTTCTCTACTAAACTTATTAACGAAGGGCGTCATCACTTGATACAAGTTTTTGGGAAGGATCACCTCTCCTTACAGATGAGATCAAAGGCCTCTTTGATCTACCTGAGCCAGCTCTGCCTTGGAGAGTTGTTTGGTGGACTTATCTGGCCACACAGTAGTCTACACCCTACTGTTCTCCTGTGCAACTTGAACCTTTATTAATACTGTTAATCTGATTACTTTTTGTTCATTTACTGGATCTTTTTAATTTCAGATCAGCATTTATCTGTCTATTTATTCAGTTACCAGTTGATATAAGTTTGACCTCATAGAAAGTTAATTTTTATACTTTTTGTCTAGTAACAGAGTTACATTGTAGTTTAAGTTTGTCCTTACTGTTTTTACACTTTTTACTGAATAGTACCATTCTATTTAATTATTCATTTTCTTTTATTATGTTTTTATTGACTGTCATATAATAACAGTCTTACTTTAAGTAACCCATTTCCTAAACTCTAATTCTAGACATTCTGCTGTTATTCTTAGTGTGATCTACACTTGAGGGATTAAGCATGCACCCATATAAAATTGTCTCATGGAATGTTAATGGCTTAGGGACCCCTATTAAAAGGAAAAAAATATTATCTTATCTCAACAAAAAAAAGCTGATATTGCTATGCTACAGGAAACCCATCTAGATGTTGCTGAATCAGTTAAACTTGCCAGATCCTGGGTCTCCCAAGTTGAATTTAGTCCCTATAACTGTATAAAAAGAAGTACCGCTATTCTTAAAAGAAAAGGGTTACATTTTGCTAAATTTCACATATTGCTGATCCTGAGGGTAGATTTCAGATTTTAACGGGTTTATTAGATGGAACGCAAGTAGCATTATGTAACATTTACACACCAAATTCAGGCCAAACTGGGTTCTTTGATTTTATTTCCAAAGTACTCTGTAACTTATCTACCTACAACTTAATTTTGGGAGGTGATTTTAATGAAGTTATGGCTCCTCTGTTAGATAGGAATCCTTCTAAACCTTCTTTAACATTTGTATAACTTGTTAAGCTCTTCATCCCTATCTGATATTTGGAGGTTGGTCCACCCCCAGGATAAAGATTTTACCTTTTTTTCTAAACGTCATTCTACTTATAGTCACTTAGTTTTTTTTGTGTATCAGCTGATTTAGTCAATTCAATCCTAGATGCTGAAATTGATAGTATTATCATCTTGGATCATGCCTTGGTTTCCATTAATTTGGTTCTGGGTTCGGGACAATCAAAGGAGCTCAGATGGAGAATTAATACTTCCCTCTTACATGACAAAGAATTTTCTGACTGGCTTGTTAAAGAAACAAATGAATTCTTTTTAATAAATGACAGTGGGGAAGTTAGCTGTTCATGTCTCTGGGAAGCCTATAAGGCATTCATCAGAGGTAGAATTATTAGCTTCTCTGCTTCTTGGAAAAAGAAGGTTAAACTGTTAGAGGCTAAGCAGAACAAATTTAAAAAACTTGAATGTTGTGCATCCACATCTGGCTTGATTGATAAATCTCTTCTATATGAAATTGCACTGATCAAATATGGTATTAACAAGTTGATTTCAGCCCAGGCTGAATATGCATTATTTCATGTTAAACAGGGGTATTGGGAGTCAGGAGAAAAAGAGGGGAAATTACTTGCACACCAACTTGAAAAGATGCAAGATCAAAATATCATCCCGGGTATTAGAGACTCAACCGGGAGGGTGGTGAACAAAAGTATTGAAATAAACCAGGTGTTTAGAGATTTCTACTTAAATATTTATACCCAGAAGCATGTCAACATTGAGAAAATATCTTGTTGTCTTGCACACATCAATACCCCCAAACTATTAGAGGACAGGCGAAAAATGCTTGATAAAGATTTATCCCTTGATGAAATTTTCAGGCCATTGACTCTCTTCCTAAAAATAAAACCCCAGGTTTAGATGGACTTCCAGGAGAATTTTATACATTATTAAACCCCAAATTATCTAAGCACTTGCTTAATATGTATTTAGAAGTGTTGGATCAGGAATCTCTTCCAAAAACTCTTACCCAGGCCCTGGTCACCCTTATTCACAAAAAGAGTAAAGACCCTTTGCTATATGATAGCTATCACCCCATTTCACTAATGAATTCTGACTATAAAATGTTGGCCAAGATATTAACTACTAGAATTCAAATTGTGATTTGTGAAATTATTGGGAGAGAACAGGTAGGTTTTATCCACGGTAGATCAAGAGCTGACTGTGTGAGAAGACTAATAAATGTGTTGTGACTGGCTAACAAATCTAAAGAACCCTACTTAGTTTTTTCCTTTGGATTTATTCAAAGCATTTGATTCATTGTCTTGAGACTATATGTGTCTAGCTCAGCAACGTTTCGAATGTGGCAGTAACTTCCAATCTTGGGTGTCATTATTATATAAAAATTATTCAGCTCAAATCCTCTCGAATGAATAATATCTGAAACAATCCATTTGGCCTGTGGAACCAGACAGGGATGTCCCCTATCCCCTTACCTCTTTTTTTTGGCTATTGAACCCTTGATTAGAGCTATTTCAGATCACCTCACCACACCACAACCTCGCCCCAGTGCCCATTGAACTGTTACCACCAAGCTGTTTCTGCATGTTCCCGAGTGCAAGAATATACCATTGTAATTAAACTTTTTCTCTGTACAAATGATTGTAACTGCACGTGATTGCTAAACTTTGTAACCTCTATGATGTAACAAAAAGTTTGTAATGTATTTATCCTCAGTGTGATGAGGTACCTTTGGAAATGAGTCTCTGGCTCAAAGGTTGTAAACTGATGTACAAATAAACAAATAAATCCTGAAATATCTGGTTTAAAAATAAATAAATTTACACATAAATCTTTTGCTTTTGCAGATGATCTGCTGCTAACTCTCTCTAAAACTGTGCAGTCGTATAATGCCCTCAAACTTCTGCTCAGAGAATTCAAATCCTTATCAGGTCTTGAAGTTAACTGGGACAAATCTCAAGCCTTATGTTCAAACCCTACACCCTTCATTCTAAGAAATCTAAAGGAAATCTTTGACAACAAATGGGTTAAAAATCGGATAACCTACATAGGATTACAAATTGTGGTGAATCTGGACTCATTGGTTGACATAAATTATCTTCCTCTATTCGATAATATTGAGCAGGACCTGCGAAGGTGGAAGAGTCTTAATCTTTCATTTGGGGTAAGGTAAATTCAATCAAAATGATCATTGCCTCAAAAATGTTCTACCTTTTCCAAAATATTCCTATTTTACTACCTAAAAAAACTATGGATAAACTGAATGATTTGATAAGAACCTTCTTATGGGGTACTAAGGCTCCCAGACTGAGTCTAGGCAAACTCCAAGCTCCTCACGAATTGGGCAGCCTAGATCTTCCACACTGGGATTGGTACCAATGGGCTTTCATGTTTAAGCAATCCTCTGCCATTCTGTTTCCAGAGTTCAAGATTACCCCACAACTCCCTTTATGGATTTTGTTGGAATCTGAGCTGATTAAACCTAATAAGTTTACTGACTTCATATACGCCAATTCCCATAGCTTTCAAGGATAATCGCTGCTTATATAACACCTTTCGTGTTATTAAAAAAGTTAATAAAGCAGTCAATCCTTCCTCTGTACCACTGATATCGATGTCCCTTTGGTCCAATCCCTCTCTAACATGAGGCGGTGTTCATCTGTACAATATTACTTGGTCACAAAAGGGCATCAATTATATCGGTGATCTTCTACATAAAGGATCTGATGCACTTATGTCCTTCTCTGAACTTAAAGAGAAATTTAGCCTTCCATGGTTTCATTTTCATTACTATCTACAGTTATGACATACTCTAATGGACCTTCTCTCTGGGGTAGGTCTTTCATTACCCAGTAATAAGGAGTGGGATCAGCTGGTTAAAATAGGCCCACTTAGAAAGGACCCCGGTTTAATTTATAAATCTCTCACATTTTCTCTTTCCTCACCATCTCTCACTTACTCTGCTAAACAGAAGTGGGAAGAGGAGTTGGGCATTGAACTTGATACCACGATTGGAACTCCACCTAGGACTGTGCATACCATGGTTGTAAGGACATACAATGTAAGCTCACTCAATACAAAGTTTTACATCATTTTTATAGAACTCTGGTTAAACTTTTTGAAATTAGGTTCTCTTCAGATGCATATTGCTGGAAATGTAATTCTCTTAATGCTAACATGTTGCATTTGTTGTGGGATTGCCCTAAACTCACAAAATTTCTGGCAGGAAATAAAAGCGAAATGTGAAACCTCCCTTTCCATGGATCTACCACACTCTCCATGTATATTTATTTTGGGAATTTTCACATTTAAGACAGTCATTACCTATAATCAGAAGTTGTGGATTTTGGTTGTCTCTGTGTGTGCTAAAAGATTAATTCTTAAATACTGGAGGACCCCACGGGTGCCCTCCCTAGCGGAATGGTTAAGTATGATTAGCTATACTGCTAACAATGAAAGAATCTTGTATTTAATTTCTGATAGATTAAACAGATGTGTTGATATCTGGGGACCTTTTCTACAAATAAATTAATTCATAAGTCCTCTTTTAATGTGCAGTTATAATTTGCCTAGGTCAGGTTATTCTTGCATCATTAATCTGCTTTTGATATGCTGAATTTTATTTATGTCTAGATTCAGAGTTATGGTTTCTAGTTTTTGTTATGTTTTAATCCCTTCCATTTCTTGTGTGACTTAAGGAATTAAACAAATTGTACTAATTAACCATTTATTAGTTGGAATTTATGGTTATTGATTTGTTAACTGATTTAATGCTGTCATACTTTATATGGTGCTAAAATCATTTGTTAATTATAATGTACATTATTCTTTGAAAACTCAATAAAGTTAATTATGGAAAAGAGAATAGCATGCCACCCCTGGTCTCGAAAGTGATTGCTGCTGGCATAAAGTTTAGGATGGTCTACCTTGCTAAATTGCAAGTACTGGTGGCCAACAGATGGGAAAGTTATGAAGATGACACAGCTGCTAAGAAGCTCAAAGCAGCATTCCCTGATCTGTTCCGTGCACCCTGATTCATACATGAGGTTTAACAAGTCACACGCAGCCACCAAGACAAAAGGGTAAATAAACTCTAATGGTTTGGCTGATGTAAAGTATTGTTCTACAACATAGTCTCCTATGAGGACTCTGGTTTATCCCTCCTGAATAGAATAATTACAGAGCAATCTAGCAAATCACAGCAAAGTGTCTCTTTAAGCCACTCTCACAACCAGGATTTTACTGCTGGAAGGATTTTCCCATTTTTCAAGTGACAGGGATATTTGTTAGACATGCCTGCCTTTGCAATCCTGTGCAAGATTAAGACCACAACTGTAACTACTTTATATATGGCAATACAACTAGCCAGTCACCAGAGGGGAGTAAAGTGCTTTCCAGGAAAGACCTACAGGTTTGCAATAACAGCAACCCTCCTTATACTTCAGTGATTCACATGCAGTAGTTTACATGCTTCCTCAGTTCTACAAATAGATGCCTGAAAATTACTCAGAGCAGTACTAGAAGACTATGAAGTTCAAATGATGACATCATTAGAAATGTACACCAGGCACTGAATCTTGCTGAGAGTCTATGGCAGAACTTTATCTTTATGTTGGTAATATGCTGACAATGATGCATTTTCTTTTAGGACTCCCAGTGTATGCATAATATACAGACCTAGTTTTAGGTGTTTTTTTTATTCTTTTTCCTTTCTTTTCATTTTCTTAACTACATGAGAGAAAGGTACAAAGGGTCTATTACAGAGAGAGGTCCTCATTTGCCAAGATGCTGGATTTATGGATTGAATTGATATGACAGTTTTGTTAATCAGATTGCCTCCTCTGTTATTATAAGTGACATAATTCTATAAACTTACTTTTCATTTTCCATTTTGGAGACCATAGGACTGGTTTAAGTCCTGGATACTTCTCCTTCCAAAACCTTAGGAAATTTTCAAGTAGCCTAATTTTCTGAGGTTAGATGCTCTAGTCTAAAGATTTATTGGTTTCATTGTAGAGATGCTTATATACTCAGTATTTAGGTTTATTTTATCAAGGTAATGTTTATATAATGTTGGTTTAATACTAAAGCCCATATCTGCCATACACGTTGAATGTTCAGGTTTACATTCGGCACAGTTATCAAATTCAAGTAGAAAGTTTGATTGTTCCCGGTAGATTAGTAGAGATATTATAGTTATAGTTAATAAGTTGTGGAAGGCCGCAAGGGCTGGGGGGAGGGGCATACAAGTGATATACTACAAAGTGCAGTTCATAACAGTAAGGAGAGGCAGGAGAGTAAGGAATACCATCTATTTACTATACTCCTGGTACAAGCATCATGCAAGTAATTTTGGGTGTTGGAAGGAGAGCGGAGGTGGCAAGTAGCACAGAATCAGTAGTAGTCTGGTTAATTGCAATGCTGGATAAGAGCTCAGTACTTAGCAGCCCATGGTCCTTTATTTCAGGGATAAAATGGCTAGAACTTTAACACGGGCTTCCAGGAATGTTAAAGCAGCAGAACAGAAACTTAAGCAATATAAAATATTAAAACATCTAACTCTACTGAAAGTTGATGTAGTCTGCCTACAAGAGTCTCACATGTTGGACTCAGAAGCCTCTAAATTAAGAAGACAGCAGATAGGGAAAATATTTGCAGCAGGTGGTACCACTCAAAGCTGTGATATAATGATCTTAATTGCTAGGTATGTTCCCTTTTCCCATCTCAAATTATTAAAGACCCCCAGGGCAGATCCCTTTTTCTTAAAGGTACTTTACATACAGAAGGCATCCTACTTGGCAGCATATAAAGTCTGAATGTTGACTTTCCTGGATTCTTTATGCATGTAATTAATGTACTAACCCCCTTCTTGTCCATCCCAATGATTTTTGGGGGTGACCTAAACATAACATTTGATCTTTGTTTAGCTCAATCCGGAATTTCCTGTAAAGGCCTTTCTCCAGCTCAAAGAGCAGTACGGGATCTTGTGGATCAACTAGGTTTATGTGACATTTGGTGAGTCCTTCATGCCACTGAGAAGCAATATACATTCACTTCCCAAGTGCATCAGACCTCTTCACGTATTGATTACCTCTTAATTACACAATCAATGCTTCCCAGAGTATTAGACTCATCCATTCACCCAGGACCCCCATCAGACCATTCCCTAGTCACATGTCAGATTTCTTTTTCTTCCCTTCCTAAACAAGGAACATGGTGGAAACTCAATAACCAATTATTGAAAGATCCAGGAGTAGTCAAATATGTTTCTGACCAAATTACATACTAACATACTAGATGCCAGCAGAGTAGGCCTATTGGCCTATCAAGTCTGCTCATGCTTCAGCACCCTGATTGAGTATCGTAGCCCTCTATCTGTCTCCTTCTACTGTTACTCCATCCTCCAGCCCTGCCCCACCGGCAAACCAACCTCTGCTTCATCCCTTTCCTATACCTGTCCCACCCTGTCTTGAATCCCTCCACTGTAGCTGCCTGTATGAGCTCCTCAGGCAGTGCAATCCATGGTTCCACCACTCTCTCAGTGAAGTACCTCCTCCTCCTTTCCCCCCAATCCTATCACCCTCAATCTTCCAACTCTGTCCTCTGGTGATTCCACCATCCTTCAGTCAAAAGATCCTCTCTTGACTTACCTTATTTACTCCCCTGAGGTACTTGAAGACCTCAGTCATGTCCCCCCAGTCCTTTCCCTCCTCCAACAAGAACAGGTTGAGCTCTCCTAGTTGTTCCTCATATGTCATATCCCCAAGGCCTTGGATCATTCTGGTTGCTCTCCTCTGAACCATATCCAGGAGTTGGATGTCTCTTCTTAGGTGCAACCTCCAGAACTGCACACAGTACTCAAGATGTGATCTAACCAGGCTGCTGAACAGTAGTAAAATCACCTCCCTGTTCCCTGAGGTAATCCCCCTAGCTATGCATCCCAGCATCCTATTTGTCCTGGCCACAGCCCTCCTGAACTGCTCTGAATTATTCATGTTAACATTCACCAAGATGCACCTAGGAAACAAAAACCCAAGGGAAGAGTACACAATGGGGGGTGAGATACTGACAACAACAAAAATGGAAAGGGACCTGGGAGTAGACATATTAGATGACCTAAAGGTGGGCCAACAATGTGAGAAGGCAGTAAAGAGGGCTGGGGGGATACTGGGATGCATAGGGAGAGGCATCACCAGTAGAAAACAGGAAGTTGTTGGCCCTCTGTACAGACAGTTGGTAAGATCACATCTGGAGTACTGTGTACGGTTCTGGAGACCCCCATCTCCGCAAAGACATAGACAAGGTGGAGGCTGTCCAGAGGAGGGCAACCAAATGATGCAGGGTCTGCACCAGAAGACATATGAAGAAAGGCTAAAGGAACTAAAGATGTATAGCCTCGAGGAAAGGAGGGAGGGGGGGACATGATAGAAACTTTCAAATACCTCAAGGGAATCAACAAAGTCCAAGAGGGTAGTATCTTTCAGAAAAATAGATGTGCAAAAACAAGTGGGCACAATTTGAAGACAGAGGAGGGGCATCTCAGAGGTAATGTGAGGAAGCATTTGTTCACAAAGAGGGTTGTGTATACATGGAACAGCCTTCCCGAGGAGGTCGTAGAGTCAGAAACAGTGGGGGAATTCAAAAATGCATGGGACAGACATAAGGCAATTCTAGTGGGGGGGTAAGAGGAAGTAGGCTGTTGGTTAACTAGGATCTGCAGCTTATCCGTTAGGTAGGGAATGGGCAGACTAGGTGGGCCAAGTGATCCTTATCTGCCGTCAAATTCTATGTTTCTATGTTTCTATTCCTAGGTCTCTTTCTCCTGCCATGGCCTGTAACTCATCCCCCCCCCCCGGGTGTACGTATAGTTGTGATTTTCCCACCCTAGGTGTAGCACCTTGCACTTGGAGGAGTTAAACTTCAATTTCCAGGTGCAGGACCACCTATCCAGTGTATCCAGCTCCTCTTGTAGGGCCAATCTACCCTCCTCTCCCTCCACCACCACCTCCAGTTTAGAGTCATCTGCAAGGAGACTTATTTCACACCGGCTACCTTCCCTGATATCAGAGATGTAGGTGTTATACAGAAGTGGCCCCAGGACTGATCCCTTTGGGATCCTACTTATGACCTTCCTAGAAGATGAGACATCCCCTCTGACCACTACCCTCTGAGTGTGACCTGAAAGCCAATCTCCAATCTACCTAACCATCAATGGGCCTACCCCCATCCCCCCAGCTTCTCCCTGAGGCCAATGTGAGGAACCAAATCAAATACCTTGCTGAAGTCCAGGAACAGTACATCCACTGGTCTCCTCCTGTCGAGTGCTGATGTCACTCACTCATAGAACTTTGTTTGACACAATCTACCTAGCACAAACCCATGCTGCCGGTCATCCAGGTAACCCATCTCTTCCAAGAAACCTCCCAGCCTTTCCTTAAATATTCCATCCATTACCTTACCCACCACTGATGTCAAACTGATAGGTCTATAGTTTTCTGGCTCTTCTCTCAATCCCCCTTTATGGATGGGCACAACATGCACCAGCTTCCAATCCCTTGGCATCCTCCCTGTCTGGAGCGACAAGTTAAAGAGATCCACCAATCCCTCAGCCAAAACATCTGCCAACTCTTTCAGTACTCTGGGAGGAATAGCATCAGATACCAGAGATTTATCCTGTTTCAGGGACTGGAGGGCTTCCCACACCTGACCGATAGGAATATCAACATCTTTTCCCACCCCTGATTCAGCAGAACCAGCCTGATATCTCACTCCTGGCCTACCTCCCCCAGTGGCTTGTTCTTCAGAAGCTACCTCAATACTCAGGTCTTCTGCACCTTCTGTGTCCTTCAACCCCTTTTTTGCAAGTTTCTCAGCCTCCTCCCTAGTGAACATTGAGGCAAAGTACTCATTCAGTACTTCTGCCTGCTCTCCAGCCTCTTCCATCCACCTCCCAGCTGTCCTCAACCTACTGAGCTGGCCCTTGACCTTCCTCTGTTCACCACCATACCTAAAGAACCCCTTTTTCCCACACCATATCCCCTGTGACAGCCTCTGCTTTTTCCAAGCCTTTGCACCCCTTCATCACTCTGGTGACTTTCCTGGTTGCAAAGGGATAGTTCTCTCTCGATCCCTCTCTCTTCTAATTTTTTTGTACTTACTGTAGGCAGCCTTTTTCTCCCTTTCTGCCTCCGGGATCTTCTTTGTCCATCAACATGGTTTACAAGACCTACCTCCCTTGCACTCCACTCTTGCACAGGTCCTGGTGGCCTCCTGTAGCCCCCACTTTATGATCTCCCACCTACCTTCCATGTCCAAACCTGGTTTCATCTCCCACAAATGCCCCTTGAGAATTTCCCCCGTGTTCTGAAAGTCCGCCCCCTAAAATCAGCTATCAGTGTCCTTGAATGATCCCACCCAGTGTAAGCCAAAACCAGACTGTGTTGTGATCACTCCCAGCCAGGGGGTCTTCAACAACCAGATCTTGTACAAGATCCTCATCTGCTAAAACCACATGCAGGATATGACCCTCCCTTGTTGGGGTTCATCACCTGCTGATTGAGGTACGTGTCCAGAAAGTCATCCAGTAGCTTCTGCTCCCTGGTTACAGTGGACATCATAGTACCCCAATCAGTAGCTGGCATATTAAGGTCCCCCATCAACACCACTCCTCCCCCTTCCAGTCCACACTGTCCTTTAATGTTAGCCAACAGGGAATCCTCCAGGTCCTCCGCTGGTCCTAGGAGCCTATATACCATGCTGACTTGATCTTCCCTCCCACGGGGGTTCACAAGGTGACCCATAGGGCCTCCACATTGCCCTCTGCTTCCTCCACTTTCATAATATCAATTTATCCCTAATGAACATTGCTACTCCTCCCCCGCTGCCCACCTTTCTGTCCTTCCTTAGCACAAGGTACCCATTCAGATTAAGGTCCCAGTCATGGCCAGAGGTGGCCCAAGTTTCAGTGACCACTGCTACATCCACCCCACCCTCAAACAGCATGGCCTGGAATTCAGGCATTTTATTTCCTAGGCTCCTGGCATTTATTAAAGCCACCCTCCAACTCCTGTTCCTATCCCTCTTTAACATATCCTCCCCAGATCTTTCCTACGTCCGTCCACACTTCTCCTCTAGGATACCATCTGTCCCCCCTCGGTTTATTTCCAGTAACCTTAACTCTACTGGAAAACCAGTTATGGAATGGTGTGCATTTATAGCATAAATGAGAGGGATAGTAATTGGTCTGGCCTCAAAAAGGAAAAAAGACAGAGAAAGTCAATTACAGTCCCTTTTGTCCCAAATCTGAGCAAAAGAGACCAACCTACCCTCCTCATTCTCCAGAACTGAAGGATTCCTATTTGGAACTATTGAAGGAATGGGCAGAATATGCAATTTTTAAAGCTAAAGCCTCTTACACTGATCAAGGGAAGAAGGTGGGGTGTTTACTGGTTTTACATATTAAACAAGAATCTTCCAGATTAATTGCAGCAATATGATCCATGAACAAGGGTTCCTTACTAACATCTCTTTCAGAGATAGTAGCTGAATTCTGTACTTATTTTAAAAAATTGTATGGTCTTATGGTAGACCCTCCCTCCATTCCACAAATTAATCAATACTTGATAGACTCTCACCTACCTCATCTGCCAGATATACAACAATCTTCATTGACAACACCTATTTCACAAGCAGAAATAGATGAAGTAAATAAAGACCCCCACTACCAAAAAAACCTCCAGACCAGATGGTTTTTCCACTAACTTTTACAAAACATTTGCAAACAAACTTACACCTTTATTGGTTCCACTTTTCCACCATATTTTGTCCGGGGTTGAGGCTGATAAATCCCTGTTCAAAGCCCTTATTGTCATCTTGCCCAAACCCAACAAGAACCCTGATTTATTGACTAATTATAGGCCAATCTCCCTCCTCAATCAAGATATTAAAATTCTATCTAAACTCGTAGCCAACCATATTAACATGGTTCTTCTGGACTTGATAGGACCAGAACAGGTGGGTGTCATGAAGCGGAGATCCTCTTCAGGCCATTTATGTACCTTGGAACATGTCTTCTTAGTGTACAAGGATGCTAACTTTCCTTCCACTTTGGTATCACTGGAAGCCGAGAAGTCATTTGATCAGGTCAATTGGGCATACCTATTGCAAACCCTGAAAGCTTTCCACTTTCTCCAGACCTTACCCTTTATAAATTTCCCACAGCCTGTATTTCCAGTAACAGAGCTCTATCTGAAACATTCCCACTCCAATCTGGCACAAGACAGGGTTGCCCCTGTCACCCCTGCTTTTCAATCTATATTTGGAGCCCCTTATACGTAGATTGATTGTAGCACCAGGGGTACAAGGCATCACAATTCAAGGCCACTTAGTGAAAGACTCGGCGTATGCAGATGACCTGTTCCTTCAGGTATTGCACCCAGCCACCTCAATATCTCACATGTTAGAAATTATTGAAGAAGTTAGCAGAATGTCCAATTATAAGTTAAACATTGAAAAGACAGTAGTCTTTCCTCTTAACCATAAAATTGTGAAACATGATATTTCCAATATAGGGCTCTCTTGGAAAACAAACTATCTGTGCTACCTAATATGGAACTAAGGAGGAACCCCATTCATCTTCAGAAACTTAAATTAGACCCCCTCATACATACTACCAAACAAGGTCTGCAAAGTTGGTCTTTTCTCCCATTGAGAGGGATTTTAATAAAAGGAAGAGGGAGGTACTAATGCCGTTATACAAAACCACGGTCAAGCCACATCTAGAGTATGGGGTGCAGTTCTGGAGGCCTCACCTATGAGGAGATGTTGAGTTGATGGAGAGGGTAAGGAGAAGGGCAAGCAAAATGGTATGAGGGATGCAGGATGTACCTTATGAGAGAAGATTGAGAGGGCTGAATTTGTACCCTCTGGAGACTAGGAGAGAGAGGGGACATGATTGAGACCTTTAAGTATCTGATGGGAATAAATAAGGTGGAGGGTGATATCTTGTTCAAATTGAAGAAGGGAACAAACACGAGGGGACATAGCCTCAAACTGGAAGGTGAGCAATCCAGAGCTAACATCAGGGGGCAGTTTTTCATGGAGAGGGTGGTGGAGGCCTGGAACAAGCTGCCGGAGGAAGTAGTGGCAGTTGAAATGGTGGAGGGGTTCAAGAGGGCTTGGGATAGATTTAAGAGGTTGGGAAAAGAGGGTGGAAACATAACAGAGGGGAAGAGGTAGGGTGTTGGGAAGACTAGATGGGTCATGGGGCCTTTCTCTGCTGTCACATTTCTGTGTATCACTCTGGGGAAAAATTATCCTGTTAAAAATGAATGTTTTCCCTTGCCTTTTTTACCACCTCATCTTGCTAAATGTCTAGCTCCCTTTATCTTGGTTTAAAAAGGTACACAGACTTTTTACAGATTTTATCTGGGCAATGGAAAAGATCCAGCCTGGCTTTTCACAAACTTGTTGCTCCTAAAGTTTAAGGTGGTCTATGACTACCGCACCTTGGTCTGTATTATTGGGCCAGTCAGGTCAATAAATATCTTAGATGGATAGATTATGGAACCAGCTAGCCTCCTCACCATTTACACCAATTTGGCTGAATATTGAAAAGGATCTCTTGAAAACACAGGGACTCTCCCCAGCTTGTCTCCTACATAATAATTTGAAATCTCTCTCATCACCACTAAAGATATCTCCCTTTGCTGTCTCAATCAGAATTCACTCTCAGTTATGTAATTTCCTTAAATATACTCACACTTGTGACATGTCCCAATCCATATGGGGTAACCCCAATATCAAGATAGGAGGTAAGACTCTCTTATCTGGATGGTTACCACAATTAGGAGAATGTTCAATTAGTTATTTTATTAAGAAAAATGGAATATGGCTCACCTCCTCCGAAATATTGGCTAAAGCCAGTATCCCAATGTCCAATATCTTCAAAATCAGCTTTACCACCTTCTGGTTAAAACATTTGGACTGGTCCACTCAAACCCTTCTATTTCACCTTTCTAGACAGAATTGTGACCATTAATAGGACTTCGACATGCAGGCCCAGATATTCAAACTGCGCCCAAAAAGTGTGCAACAGCAGGAGCAGGCACAAGTCCATTGTGCCCATGCGCAAGAGGTGCGATATTCAAAAACTGCGCAGGCCAAGATGCACCTACAGCCGTCAACAGAATATCACACCACCTGCACCATAGCGCAACTAGGGAGGTGAAGCTGAGCATATCTGATGCACCATAGTGCAACAAGGGATGTTCAACTGAGCAGTCCAGATGCACCATAGTGCAACCAGGGACACCCCCCAGCAGCAGGGCAGCAATGCAACAGCACAACCAGGGATGCAGGGGTCCACCACCCATGCCACAGATGGGCAGAGGAACACAGAGCAGAACAGACATCGTCCCCCACACCCCATGCACTGCACAACTGGGGGAAGGCTGGAATAACCACTGGACCATAGAGACCAGCAACCAACCCATAGCCGGGCCATGGTGCCCCATCACACCCCCTGGCAAGCTGTGACTGGCACACAAGGAGGGCCGACCACCCTATGCCACACCATCCCACCAATGCAGAGCACACCCTGCACTGTGACCCCTAGACACCCTGCCCAGGAGCAGCATCCACCAGTGTAGGATACCCCATGCATGCCAACACCCCCACTGTGACAATGCAACCATGTGCACCACAGAACCATGCAAGGCAGCCCCACCATGAGCACCCATGAGTGGGTGGCAGCACACAGCGATGCAATGACTGCATTCACAGTGCCACCACACACATTCCCCCGAGGTACAGCTGAGAGACCAACCATGTGTCGGCACATGAGGTACCCCACACATGACAGAGCATGCCCCGGACCCCACCACCAGTGGTAGAGCACCCTGCACACCCTCCCAAGGACACACCCCAACCCAGCACTGGCCGCAACAGCCAGTGCAGATACCCACAGTGGTGCATGGAAACGTGCACCACACAGGATGCAACACAGTGCATGAACAAACACCAACCCATACCCAAAGGCACACCAACACAGGGACACAGTAGCAGGGCAACCAAGCCTCCAGCATGTGGCCATGGAAACCATGTACACATGGCCAGCACTCCTCCATGGCACAGGAGTGCCAGCCTCCCTGCGCAGGCACTGTGGAGCTGTACTCCACCAGCATTTGCCTGGAGCAAAAGTGACAGACAGTGGTGCACATCCCCTGCAACACACACAAGCCACAACATGGAGGTGGGACAACAACAGTGGAGGCCACAGTGTCACCCAAGGCAGACATGCACCACACCAGTGACAGGAGGCAACCCGGCATTGTGATGGGTACAGTGGCTGTCCTGCATGGACAGCCACCACTGACATGCCAGCAGACCATGCAGGTCACAGACATGCAAGGGTATCAGCTGCAAAGGCTATGGATGGGCTGACAGGTGCACCATGGACACAGATCATGCACCATGGACCACTGCACACTGTCTTCCAGTGCACATGGAACAACACGCACACCACAGACAGTGACTGATAGCTACTTCCACACTATAGTCACTTCCCCATGGACATACACACACACACACGCACATGACTGCACCACCCCTGACACCGTACACACCACTGCAGCTGAGCACCTATAGCCCACTGCAAAACAGAGACCACCACATTAGGTACATCAAAGCAAATGTATTGTAAAAAATCACACAAAACTATTTACATATATTTACAAAAGGTTTGGGGAGGGCCACAAACAAGGTGGAGGTGGGTAAGGGGCAGGAGTGAACAAATGGTAGAGGGAAGGAGGGGTGTGAGGGTGGGTCCAGGAGGGTAGGGAAAATGAGGGGCATTAGTATGCTTAGCGAGAGCCCCACTCCCCTCTCTAGCTGCTCCTCCAGCCATGCCTCCATCGGACTCCCAAACAGTCTATCCACTACAATATCTCCAGAGAGGCCCTGGACACCTGCAGTATCTCCTGCAGCATCTGTTGGATGGTCTGCAACTGCTGTCCACCTAGGACAAGAGAGCAGAGTCAATAGGTATGAATGCACAGCCCCATGCAGCCCACCCACTGTGCATGGTATACGGCCATGGGACATGCCTCTGTGATGGTGTGTGACCACCCACAGTGATCGCATCCCCAAGACCTGCCCACCCAGGTGCACACAGCTATGAGGACCACTGCACACACCCACTGGCCAAGTCCTGCACAGCATCACTGTGGCTGTTCAGTGACATGGCTATGTGATGCAAAGGCAGGGGCACAGCCAGGTACCCAGTGCATGCATGGACCACCATTGATGCACTCCCAGACATGCAGTGCCACTGGACAGTGCTGACTGTAATGAGTTGCATGCATGGCAGTGGTGTCAATGGATGGTGGCCATGCTCCTCTGCCCGCCCTTTTACACAGCATGTAATAGTAATCATGGATGTAAGGCACTCACCATCATCCAGGCTGGTCCCTGCACCTCTGTGGACCTTCACCCCTCCCGGACTGATGCTCCTCCTGCTGGTGCCTCCTCTCCCTCGCCAGCCGGCACTCTTCTGGGCCTAAAGTGCAAACATGGAGGGAGGAACATCAGTACAATCCTGTAGCAAAGTCCCCCCGTCCCCATGTGTGTGCAATCCCACACAACCAGACCCACCCATCCCACACCCTGATAACACCACCACCACGGCCAACACCAGACACCGGACCCCATGTGCCGGACACAAGCAATCGTCATACCCGTATGGAAGATAAAAGTGTATGGATGTTGCACCTACCTGGCCGTGGCACTGTGCCCCTCCTGGCATGTGCCCGCAGGTGGGCAAGCAGGTCTGGGTCCCTCCGCCTCAGATCCCCATATCTGTGGTGGCACTGCTCTGCCAACTGCCCTATACCGGTGGCCTCCTTCAGGGTGTCGGCCACCTCCTGCCACACCTGACTCCTGGCCCTGTCCAGGGGTGCCTCATCAAATAGTGGGCCAAAAAGTGGCTCCACAATGGCAACCAAGTTTGCCATCTCCACCTGGCTCCACTGTACTGCTCTCCTCTGTGCCATCTCTATTGCTTGGTTAAGTCAAAATGGCACTCTGCAGTGCGGTTCTGCCACATGCAGATGCTGCACGGTACAGCGCTGCCATTCCCTATCATGCTGTCACTGAACAGCATGATAGTGGTGCACCTATGCCTGATGCATGGCACCTAGGGGTCAAAGTTCAGGCAGAGGGTCAAGGGTCTCTGGCACATGGACAGCCACAGCGTGATTGGAACCCAATGCATCTAGCGTGATTGGGTGCCTGTGTACCACCTCCTGTAGTGGCCTACCGTGCTGTTGCCCCAGTGCACCTATGACCCCCCAGTGCCACAGCACCATAGAGGTGAACAGCGCTGTAGCACCACTGGCACAATGGTGGCCATGCCCTCCATTGCCTCCCACACACAGCACATCAGCAGCACAGCAGACACCTGTGTCATCAACCCGGGCATGCGCAGTTAGGTGTGTACTGCGAATGTCACAGAACTGCGCCCTTGGCTCAGCACATTTATCACAATTGTGCAAAGCACAAAAGCGCGATATTCAGCCGTCATATGCAAATCAGCTAATCAGCCATTCAATGGCGCAGTCACTGCATTTGTATCCACTGAAAGATGCTCCTCACCTCATTTGCATGGGTTGCACTATAAAAGTGCAACATTGGGCTGCACTAGCCATAGTCGGTTACTGCAGTCTATTGGTGAGTTGCATGCTGTTTGAGAGTGTAGACTGTGGATTTTGGGACATGCATGGGACTGCACAGTCACAGGTAACACCTGTCATTCTCACAGACTTAATCATGACTGGCGAACGCCTTCCGGAGGAGGTTGTGGAGTCAAAATCAGTGGTGGAATTCAAGCATGCATGGGATAGTCATAAGGCAATTCTGGGAGGTGGGGGTAGGAAGAAGTAGGCTGCTGGTTAACTAGGATCTGCAGCTTATCCAGTAGGTAGGGAAATGGGCAGACTGGGTGGGCCAAGCGATCCTTATCTGCCGTCAAATTCTATGTTTCTATGTGGAGGAAGAGGAACCCGAGTTGTGGGAGGAGGAGGAGGAGGAGGCCAAATTTCATGAAGGCCAAGATGGATGCCCTGTTCGAGGCCTATCTAGACCAGGAGCCGCTTCTCAGCGGATGCCAGGGAACACCACAGGCCCATGCTGCTGCATGGGAGGAGGTGGTGCATGCTGTAAACCTGCATGACAGCCACCAGCACTCCATGCAGGAGTGCAGGAAGAAGATGGGCACAGACAGGAGGAGCAGGATTAAGGAGAAGGTGGCTGCCATCAGGGCAGCACAGTCTGCGACAGGTGGGGGACAGCCAGAGGTGCTATGCCTGACTCCACAGGAGGAGAGGGTTGCTGGCAGCATGCAGCGTTGAGCCATTGAGGGTGTTCCAGGTGGTGGATTCCAGATGGGTGGTAGCCCGTCACTGCATGGTAGGTCATGGTCTGTCTATTGGGGGGGCAGGGTAAGTCACATGCAGTGACGTGACTTTGTTTTCCCTTACAGCTCCTGAGCATCTGCATGGGTCAGCGGTGGTGGGCCTCACCACTGAGGCTGGTCAGATGGAGATGGAGGAGGGCCCATCCACCTCCACAGGAACATGCAGCTCAGTGCAACGGTGAGCTGGCCTGGACGTCCAGACTGATGTTGTTGGAGCAGGTGTGGAGGAGGCCCTGCCCATGTCCCAGCATGAAAGTGTCCATGGATGCCAGCATACTGGGACTCGGGCTGGTGCCGGATCCGTCACCAGTGATGACATCGCAAACGTCATGGGCATTGACACGTGTGTGCCACAGGAAGGCCACACAGCAGGTAACATGGTGGCCATGACTGTGGGTGGTGCCGCCATGGAGGCCTGCGTGTCATCACAGTCCCAGCCTGTGACTGTCAGCACCGGTGGGACAGCACTGGTGTGTGTACAGGACAGTGGGACTGTTGCGGCCACTGAGGTGGCACCATTGAGCCCTGGGGAGCGGCAGCCAGAGGGGCAGCATCAGCAGTCAGCTAATGGGCTTGGAGGTACAGTGTCAGGGGGCGGCATCAGTGCACCACCTGTGGACATGTCCAGGTTGGCCCTGGTGTGCAGTGCCCACCCTCAAGTGGTGCTTAGCATCAGGGCCACGCACACCCTGAGGGACAGCATGCTGATCAGGCAAATGACCTCTTGGATGAGCACACCCGCATACTGCAAGCATCAGTCAACCAGCAGATGCGGCTTGTGACGGTGGTGGATGCACTGAGTGTGGCTCTGCAGTGGGCAGAGGAGCATCACAGCAGAGAAACAGCTCTGCTCCTGGCAGGGATGGACTGAATGCAGGAGGACGTGACCCCTGCCATTGACAGGCTGACACATACAATCACAGCTGCCATGGCCACAGGGGGCACACAGTTATTTGTCCATGCGTCGCAGACACCGTGCAGTGCAATGTCCACCCCCCATTCCCGGCATCGTGCAACACCATCCTTGTCAAAACTGGGTTCAGCTGTGGGCATCCTGAGCACACCTGGCGCAGGCATGTTCAGTGTGCTGCAGACCCCTGCGTGAGCACAATCGCGTTCATGCAGAGGAACCCCGGGGGGATCATCAGTGCCACCCCATGAGGCCATTGGTCAGCCTGTCACTGCTGGCGGGTCTCAGCGGGGCTGTCCATGCATTCGTGGAGGCCGGGGCACTGTGGCACATGACTGACCTGTCTTCCAGCACGGCTACTGTCTGATGCTGCCCTGTGTGCATTGTGTCATTCAGCGGGCAATGCTCGGGTGGGTACTCGGCCCTGCATGCACACACAAAGTCCATCTGCACACCCTCCCAGCTGCTGTCCGCAGTTGTGTGTGCATGATGATGCCTGCATTGTGCTGTACACCAATGTGTGATGTTGCCCAGCGTCTGACACATGCACAAAGACAGGCAGTGGGTATAGTGGTCTGTGGACATGTGTGTGGCTAGGGGTGGTGTTCTGGGTCGGTGTGTCTCCTACCCTTTGTGCATGTCTGGTGAGCTGTGTGTGTGTGTCTGTCTGCATGCATTGTTAGACCTCACCAGCCCTGGTGGCGTGTATGGTTCCATGCCTGGCCACTTCCCTTGATGGCATGCAACCCTGGTGTGTGTCCATGTGTGTTTGTGGGTTGTGCCTTTGCCACTGGTGGTTGCAGATGGCCCCATGACTTACCTGGGTTGGCTGAAGTGCTCCTCCGTGATAGTGTCCCGGTGCAGCTGTGCCAGTTGGAGCAATCGGGGGTCCTGTCACCCAAGGAGGAGCTGCGCATCACCATCGTCATGGCATCCTCATCATCCCCATCACTGTCCCCCTCTTCGACCTGTAAGGCTATCCCACATTCATTGGCCATGTTGTGCGGATGCAGCAGGCCAGGAATAGCCCACAGGCCTTTGAGGTGCTGTACTGTAGGGCACCGCTGGAGGTGTCCAGGCAATGGAAATGTGCCTTCAGCATCCCGAACACCCACTCGATGACATTATGTGTGGTGGAGTGTGCCTCATTGTAGCATTGCTGAGATGGAGTCGCGGGCCATCTGTATGGTGTGAGCAGCCAGGGACGGAGTGGGTATCCACTGTCACCTGTGTGTAGAGGGTGGAGGTTAGTTTGGTGATCAGCATCGCCCTGCCCTGGGCCACGTAGGCCACTGCCCATGTCACCTCTGACCATGCCCATCCCAAGCCCTATGTTTGTCCATGTGGTTTGCATACTCAACCACTAAGTGGCCAGTGGGGATGTCCCCACTCTCGAATCTGTGGCACAGTGCTGACTGGTGCCAGATGAAGGCATCATGTGCTCCCCCAGGGTACATGACACAGACATTGATTATGTGCCCCCTGGCATCGCACACCACCTGGAAGTTGATGCTAGCATAGCCCTTGCGATTCATGTATGCAGCCCCCTCGGGTCCAGGTGGTGTGTGGATGGCCACATGGGTGCAGTCTATTGCCTCTAGCATGCCAGGTATACATGCTACCCTGTGGAACTCCTGTATGTTTGCTGTGCACTCTGCCGGTGTGCTGGGGAAATGGATGTACTCCACAGCATGTGGCAGCAGTGCCCTGAGGAATTGGATGAGGTGGCATGATGCGGCCGACTGGGTTATGCCTGTAGTATCCCCTGTTGGTCTCTGGAAGGTACCCGTGGTGAGCAAGCACATGCAAGCTGTCACTTTAGTCTCCACTGACAGAGCATGACTCCATTGTGTGGGTGCCTGCATCACATCACTCACAGCTCACAGAGTCACCTCAGAATTGTCCGATTCAAGTGGTACCAGCCCACAATCTCAGTATCACTGTACAGCTCGAAGCTGGTGCTGGCTCGGTACTGCCTGTTGGGGGCATACCGCTGATGGGCCTTTCCACGGCCATACCCCCCTGCTGCCCACCTTCTCACCCCCCTATTACAGCCTCCATCTGGATGGTGGCACTGGCCATGTCTCTGGCTTGTGTTCACCCCCCCTGGCAGCTGTTTCTGTGTTCCCACCGCTGTCCTGGCTGCTACTTCCCCTGCATCGGGAACACCTGACTGTGCTGGCCTCAGAGCTGTGTGGCACTTCCCCCTTCTACACTGTGGCTGTGGCTCCCCACGCTTTCCCTGAGCCTGTGGGTTCCAGGTGCCCTTTCACTGTCCTGCCCTGTGTGTGTGTGTGTATGTGTGTGTGTTGCCTGTGGGGCTGGCTATAGTTCAGCAACTTGTGGCTTCCCTGTAGCGTTCTTGCACATCTCCCTTGTTCCTTTTTTTTTGGCTCATTTCCACTATGGTGCAACTTCCGCTTGCTCCCCTATTGAGCATGGAGCATGTTGTTGAATATCGCACTGCACCATTTATGCTTGGTTCCTCCCGCTTCAGTTGAGCATACATTCATTATCATTGCGCTATTGCTCAACGTGATTTGGGGGGCACAACTGCCTCCCTCTGAATATCACAGAATGGTGCATTTTCGGACTTGCACTGGCACAACCCTATTGTGCATGGTGCAACCCTTTTGAATATCTGGGCCGCAGTCTCCAAAATGTAGGAGACCCTATATAATCTGAACTATCCAGGATGCTTTGATCCTACAGTTTTCTGGTCCACCATTCTCCCAGGAAAGACTATTAACTGGCCTCTCCTGTGGCAGAATTGTTAACATTTAGTTACTTAAGATAGGCTGTGACTTATGCAGTTCCAGATATTACATGACTTATAATACTCCCCTCAAAAGTTAGCTAATTTTGACTACTCTGACTCTTCTACTTGTGTTCGGTGCTTACAAGGGGAAGATAATCTTTTCCATATTTTTTGAACCTGTCCAAAAGTGGCCAAGCTATGGACCCTCATTAAGCAGAAGGCAGAGCCCCTTCTTGGTCAGAATGATTTGTTTAATTCTGACATTTGTCTATTGGTTGACCTCTCAGAGGTTCATGTATTTAATTGTAAGTATCATATAACTTTAATGTCAATGTCAGTCAAGAAACTGGTTTTGAAACATTGGAAGGACACTGAAGAAAATAGCTATACTGAATGGTTACTTGAGCTTCTGGCTAACCTTAGGACTGAAAAAAACAGAGCAAGTCTTAACCAGAGACTCAAAAGATTTAACAAGATATGGGGCCCCCTACATACTTTATACTCACTGTAACTGTTGCATAACAATCCTTTTCTGTATTGTGATCTGGCTCTTTGATGTGGTCCTGTGTGGGGTGAAGGGGAAAGGATAGGGTGGGGGAGGGTAGTGCTGTTCCTCTAGTTTTTCAAACTAAATATGTATGATTCATATTTAAGATGGATCAGTGCTTTGTATTTGTTAAAATCCAATAAACTTTGAATTAAAAAAAGGAAAAGTGTTACCAGATTCCAATCTGAAGTTTATGACAGCAATTGGCTAAAAGAAAACATACAAAAAATGGGAAGAAAACCAGAAAACATGCAAATGCAAAATATGCCAGGATGATTTGGTATATATGACAATACTGTGCCCTCTGTATAAAAAAGAAAGAAACATCTGAGTGAGATATTAAATTATTTAAGCTATGAACCAAAAGATATGGTTACATATCTATTAATTACAGAACTCCAGAATGAAATGGATTCCGTGGCATCCTCCTTCTTTTCCATAGAAAAAAAGAAATTACATTTCACTGATAATGAATGATGTTATTGGTTACAGGTTTTGGATATAAGGGGAAACGAGATTAAAGTAAGCTAAAATACTAAAGTTAAAGGGAAACTCAAGGGAAACTGCAATATTAAAAATAAATGCAAAAGAGTGGAAATACTATGAAAAGTTCTCTTTAGACAATATAATGTATTCTATATATGTGTCTGTATTCAAGTTTAGATTTTATGTATAAAAATGTAAGTAATGTACAACTGTACATGGATGTATAGCAAACATTTGTATTAATATGTTATGACAAATTATTTTAAATTGTAAAGACATTCATTTGTCAAACAATAAAGCATTGAACTGAACTGTATTGCTCTGAACCCATTAAGCAGCCTAATCAATAAGCTAGGCTATGGATACAAGTTGAACTCCAGAATCCAGAATGATCAACTACTCACATCTCCCCTCTTTGTAGATAAACTGAAGCTTTATAGCTGATCCAACAAACTGCTGAAAGCACAACTACAAACTGTCAAGACCTTTGCCAATGATATGCGGATGATGTTTGACTTAGACAAATGTTCCAAAGCAACATTTATAACAGGCATGTAAACTCATAACAAAACAACCTGTCAGAGGGTTGTGATATAAAAGAACTCGAGCAAGAAGGAGTGTTCAAATGTCTGAGAATAGATGAAGGAGCAACACTACAACATCAACAAATGAGAACAAAAATCAGCAAGGAATATTTTAGAAGGCTGAAGCTTATACTAAAAACTGGTTTAACAACAGAAAACAAAGTGCAAGCTATAAATTAGCTCGCCCTTCCAGTGATATCATATAGTGCCATTGTGATTGACTGGCCACAGAAAGTGCTGGACCAGCCAAATATAAAAATGAGAAAAATACTCCATGCTTGTCAGTCAATACACAAAAATAAGTGCACACCAGGATTATAAATCCCAGTGTCTGAGTGATCCATGGGTCTCTTTGAGATTGATTACACATGTAGGTCCACAACTGTAGAACTACAGACATACCTATTGAGATTTCTGAACCCAAACATAGTCAAGATACTGCATCATGAAGAAAACTAGCTAAAGATGACCTCCATCACCAAGTTAGGAGAAGCCATTAGGAAGGTAGCAGAGATGGATGTTAAGCCACCAGTAGATAAGGAACAACAAACAACAGAAAGTACCAAGAAGTAGAAAAAATGCATAAAATAACACAGATCAACAGAGAAGAAAGTACAACTGGAAAGCCCATGATTGCAGCAGGAAAAACAGAGAGCCATTGGAACATCCACAACTCAATCAAGAACTCAATCAAGCAATCAAAATCTTTATTTATCCTGGCGGTCATTGGTGAGCAATGCTCATTTGCAAGATGGACCTGGGTGGAACATAATCACATCTTTATACAAAGTAACACAAGTATTTACACTCAGGTGAAAAATAAATACAAATATAATACAGAGCATAGATAAGACATGATAACACACAGGTTCATACAAGCTTGGAATAGTATGGCAGGATACAAGGTGCAGGAGACATATACATACACAAAAGTAACTACAAGCAGCAAGGAGAGCAGGGTAACTAATTTAGGGGAAGGGAATACACTAGGGCAGCGGGGGTAGAAGAGAGGGGATGGGGAAGGGCTAGGAGGGTGACAAGTATAGAACAGGGTAGGGGAAGGAAGGAGTATTGAGGTAGAGAGGGGGAATGAAGTAGAGACACTAGGGACACAGGCTAGAGAAGGGAAGGGGCTGGAAGGTTGTCTCAACCAGTGGGTGAGTAAAGCTCCTACCCAAAGAAGGGAGACTGGGAGAGAGGTTGGGATGTAAAGTCAATAAGGCAGGGGATCTGAGAGGTAGGACAGCTGTGTCTTGGGCTAGGCAAACAAAGTGTTGTGTGCCTTAGGGGTGGGTCCATGTGGGGAATGGTACCAGGCAGACACTGGTACAAATCCTAGGTGTGTGAAGCAGTTACACTCTTCTTTAATTGTTCAGGAATATGTCTTGAATGCAGTTAGACAGATAAGAGTGCTCAATTTGAGAGTTTTTTGCAGATTATTAAATAAGGTAGGCAGCACGTAGCTTATGGCTGCGCTGCCAAAGCTGGATTTTGCCTTAGGGACTTTAAGTGTGATAAATGAGTAGCTTCTTATAGCTTAATTCCCTATTTCACTTAGGGGTAGACAGCAGAAGACATAGTAAGGCAGTTTTTTAGAGATTGCCCTGAAGGTCCAATGTGCTGCGTTTCTGTGATGCCTAAACTTAACTGAGGCCCACCCCATGGCTGTATACAGTACACAGTGATGCATGGCAAAAGGAAGACCCATGATAAACCTCAAGGTTCTATAGTAAAGCGTGTCCAGTTTTGCCAAGTAGGAGCTGGGACACTGGCTGTAAAGGTAATCCGCATAATCAACCAGCGATAGAAAGGTCGATTGGACTAACCGTAGCTTGGCATCTCTGGTGAGAAATCAGTTGATTCTAAAGAAGAGTCCTAACCTCTGTCGGAGTTTTTTTAGCAAGTCCTCAATGTGTTCGAAGACAGAGAGTCTATGGTCTATCCATAATCCCAGATACTTAAATTTTGTAATAAATTCTAATTTTTCTCCTAGGATTGTGTTAATTTGGGGAACTGACCCACTGGACACTGTTTGCTGCATGGAGAAATGGGGAGAAGAGCATCACTTTTTGGTTTTTAGCATTGAGAAATAACTGTTTATGAATTAGTTGGCTTTGCAACAGATTGAATTCAGATTGGAGGTCATTACAGGCAGCTTCAGGTGTTGGTTGACTTACATAGAGGACTGTATCATCTGCAAACAGATGAATACTGGCATTTTTAATGCAGCTGTCAATATTGTTAATGTAGATTGCAAATAGAAGAGGACCTAATATAGATCCCTGAGGCACCCCTCTTTGGAGAGGTTTAAGAGAAGACATATCTCCTTCAGCTTTAACTTGCTGGAAGCACCCTGTAAGATAGTCAGGAAACCAGTGCAGGGAGAGGAGTCCACTTCTATAGTTCGTAAGGAGGAAAGGAGAAGGCTATGGTTGACAGTTTTGAAGGCCTTGCTTAGATCCAGGAAAACAGCAAAAATAAAGTTTCTGTAATCTAGATCATGCTGCCAGTCATTGGTTACTTTAGTAAGTGCCATGACAGTGTTATGTTGAGCTCTGAATCCTGACTGCATAGGATTTAAGAAATTAATTGTTTCAAGATAAGATCTTAGCTGTGCATTTACAATTTTCTCCAGGTTTTTGGACAAAACTGGGAGGACGGAAACTGGCCTATAGTTGTTGAGAGCACAGGGGTTGCCAGATATGAACAGAGGGATGACATGCGCTGTCTTCCATACAGGTGGCAAAATACCCTGAGACAAGGATAAATTAAATAGGTGGGTAATAGGGACAGTTAGGACATGGTGGGCAATCTTTATGAAATATGGGTCTAAGGTGTCGACACCAGCACTTTTTCTGATGTCCAGCTGTAACAAGAGGCCCTCAACCTCTTTTAGTGAAGCAGGTTGGAGCATAAATAGTGAAGAAGTGGCAAAGGATTCAGAAAGGTAGTTGTCAGCCTGGAAGCATAGCATACATGCTGGGCAATTATCAAACACCAGGCCTGCAGTGGCAAAATGGTTATGAAAAGATTCTAAGATGTCCATTGTTTCACTGATAGTTGCGTTGCCAGAAATTATCTTGGTTGGAAGGGAGTTTCCTGAGGGGTAGCCCAACAGGTCCTTAACAGTGTTCCAGAATTTAGTTGGGCTCTTGGCAGCAGAGTCAAGTTCAGAGCAGAAAAAAGTAGCCTTTGATTCTGTAATTGATTTTGTACATAAATTTTGTATCTTCCTGTATTGACTCCAGTCATTAGGAGTGTTTAGTCTGTATGCTTTTTTCCTGAGCGTATCCCTTTCTAAGAGTACAGACCTGATTTCAGGGGAAAACCATTTACAGGTTTTATTCCTTACGCAAATTTAATCAAGGGGGCATGCTTGTTGAGGGCTCCCGACAGGATGTCATGGAAGATATTGCAAGCAGAGGTAACGTTTTGGCCAGGTAAAAATCCTACTAGCACAGGGAGTGCTTGAGCTTATTAAGAAAAATGAATATGTCGAAGTTGCATCTGGATCTCTTCATAGAGAACATTGTTGTTGGCTGATCTTACTCCCGCAATAAAGCAATGGTCACTGACATCTGGGAAGAAAGCACCAGCATGAAAAAAAAGATGGGGTTTGCTCACCAAGAACACATCCAGTAGGGTGATTTTACTGGGGTTCTTTATGTTAAGGTGCGTTGGGTCAACAATAAGTTGGGTCAGCCCACGGGCATCACAGAAGGATGTAAGCAGGGCTGATGCATTGGAAAGTCAGTCAAGGTTAAAGTCACCAAGGATAATAGTTTATGGCAGACCTTGTCCCAACCTGTCACTTAGGTATGATAGAAGCTGTGAACCAGTGGACGGAGGCCTATAGCATTCTATTACACAAAGTGCACTAGCTTTTGTAATCTCCACTTTGAGTATTAGACATTCAAATTTGTTAGCAATAGATGATGAGGCAATGCAGGGAGCCACAACAATGTGTCCTTAACATAGATAGCCAGCCCTCCTCCTCTGGTTTGCCTGTCAGCTCTGAACAGGGCATAGTTGGGGATGTTTACTTCCCTATCAGGGAAGACAGGTCTGAACCAGGATTTGGAGATCACTAGTACATCAGGAGAGGTGTGATTCACCCAAGCTTGGATTAGGGTGAACTTTTTTAACAAGCTGCATATGCCAATATGCAGGAAGCTCATGCCTTTTAATCATGCTAGGTCTGCTGGTGATGCAATGGCTTCTGGAGGGCCTGGGTTAAGTTCTACGAAGCCTGAGCACAACAATAGGATAAGTAGTAGTTTCCTAAGTATGCCAAATGTAAGCTTAAAGTTCCTGGTTTTCTCCTGTCTACCAGATTTGTTGCCTTTGGAATGTGGGACATTACCATCATGAGTGAAGCAGCCTATGGTTGCGACAACTAACACTTCAACTGTAAAATGCATGGGAGGTCAGTAGTCTGCATGGCCAGGGTGGGCCTTGTGGTGGAGGTACAGTGCATGTGCTGCTAGAGTGAGTAAGCCAAGTATAGGGCTGCAGATATGGATACTTAAACTCGCAAGGGCAAACAAGGGATTGGTTACCAAACATCGTGTAGCACAAGGTGGGATTATAATCTGTGCATGGTGGCAGCTCAGATGGCAGGTACAGACCAGCCAGTACCATAACTAAAAGGAGCAATAAGAGGAGCCATATAAATCCCCACATGATGGGATCTAGTGTTAAAGTGAAGGCACACAAGTAGCCCAGTAATCAATACAGGCTGCTAAATTGTTGCCTGCAAGCAACTGAGTATACAGGGGTAAAGTTCTAAGGACAAGGCAAATTTTCATGCTTTGTAGAGGTTATTTGCTAGCGAATGTAAACCCAAGAAGAGTTCACTTACTTAGGCAATGTGCGGCCTTACGAGTTTGGACACCATGGACTGGACAGACAAGAAAGAGACAAGGAGTTGGATCTAATTGGAGGGGTGAGGATCAAGAAGGTGTGGAGTAAAAGTGGGCAGGAAACTAGTGTATTTAATAACAAGAGGAGGTGGGGGGTGGGTGAAAAAGTTGCAGCAGTAGCCATACCTTTGAGAGCTGAGAGTCTGGGACTGTGGTCTTGAGTAGTTGCTTAGTTAGCGCTGGCCGCCCAGTGGTCCAGAATCCCGTGACTTCAGTGCAGGGTGTCTGGAGAAGTGTTTCTTGGCTTTGAGACCCGAGAGTCCGGGGCTGTGGTCTCGAGTGGCAGCTAAGGTAGTTTCAGCTGCCCGGTGACCGGGAATCCTGCAGCTTCGGTGCAAGGAGCTTGGAGAAGTGTTCCTCGGCTTTGAGAGCTGAGAGTCCAGGACTGTGATCCTGAGTGGTGGCCGAGGCAGTGCTGGCCACCTGGTGGCTGGGAATCCTGAGGCTTCAGTGCAGGGAGCCTGAAGAAGTGTTCCTTGAATGGTTAAAAAGAGGTGACTTTAAGCCACAAGATGAGAAATTGATAATGGCAGCCCAAGGTAGTGGACTATGCTCAAAATGGCTTACAAATCGATAGAGAAAAGGGAAAAACAGACAGGTCTAGGTTCTGTAGTACAGAATTAGAAAAAGTTGCACATCTTGTGGTTGGATGTGAATTACTCATGGCAGAAGGCCTGTATACTGAAAGACACAACAACATAATGAGATTCATCCACTGATATCTATGCAAACACTATAACATACAGGTAGCAGAGAAACACTGGGAGTATCAACCACAAAGAATAGAGAATGAAGAAATAATGATTATATGGGATCATCCAATATCAACTGCCAAGAAAGTGGGAGTGAGAAAACTAGACATTGTAACAGAAGAAAAAAAAAACAAAGGCAGCATTGCTGATTGAAGTAGCCACCCCTAGTGACTACAGTGTCCTGTGCACAGAGAGACACAAACTGATGAAATGCCTAGATATAAAGCTAAAGTCAGTTTACTCAGGTAAAATATAAGTAGGCTTGCTTCCATCTAGAATGTCTCCCACAACATCATGGGTGTATCAATTATCTCTTCGGGTTTATCCAAGGAACTAATATAATCTGGGTTTAAACATATCAAAGGTAGTTGCATTGACAGCATGCTGTGGTAAGCTGTTCCAAGCCTTTACCACTCTCATGGTATAATAGTTACTGCGTGTGGTTGGTTATGGCATCTCAAATTTGGTAGACAATTATTATATTCAAAACCACATTCAGTTTTTAACTCTGGAATTTTTAGGAATGTGTATAGTTCTAATAAATCACCCCTTTTACTCCACTCTTCAAGGTTGACCATTGCCATATGTGTTAATCTTTCTTTACGGCTCAGGTTTTTTAGCTTGGGAAATATTTTAGTGGTCCTGCACCTTTTCTGGCAATTCCACATCTTGTCTCAGATATGGACTCCAGAATGGTGAGCATGTGTTAAGGTGAGGGCAAATGTATGACCTATATTGATAAGATAAAGTGCACGTTCCTGTTCGTAAATGAGTACTTAACACAGTTTAGAAGTTTGTTTGTGGTTAAGGAAATTTTTTACAGTGATTGGCAGATGTTAATTTGTTATTTACAAGAATTCCAAGGTCACATTCTTTCTCACTGGGGTCAGGGTTTTGTTACTCATTGTGTATGGATATAAGGGGTTGTTCCTCCCAAAATGTAATACCACACACTTATCTTGGTTAAATGTCATTTTGTTGTTTTTTAGCCCAGGATTCAATTAGCTTCAAGTGCTCAACCATAGGTATATAATTACTTTGTGTATGTACCCCCCCCCACAATTTAGTGTCGTCTGCAAATCGAGAGAGGGCGTTACTAATATTTAGATTGATGTCAGATATAAACATATTAGAAAGGGTTGGTCTGAGGACTGATCACTGTTGAACTCCACTGGTAACTGCACCGGGGTCGGACAATATCCTATTTATATGAACTGACTGGACATGATCTGATGACCCCATTGTTTATCCATCTAATTATACTGTTAAGTCTGATTTGTACTAATCTTATCAAAAGGTTTAGCAAGGTCTAAGAGGATGACATCTACTGGTATATTGTTGTCCAAACTTGCACTTACTTTATTATACAAGGAAACCAGATTTGTGGTGCATGAATGGCCAATCATGAACCCATGTTGCATGTCGTCTGTTAATTGTTTAGAAAGGATTTCAGAATCAACTCTGTCCTTAATTAACCTTTCCATTACTTTACAGCATAAGAAAGTAAGACTAACAAGTCTATAATTATTGAATTCCTCCTTGTTTCCCTTCTTGTAAATAGGAACAACTATGGCCAATTTCCAGGCCTTAGTTTGCTCTCAGTTAGCCACGGATTTGTCAGAAAGGATAGATAGAGGTAACGGTAGAGCTGTGGACATCTCTTGTAGAAACTGTGCAGTGATGCTATCTGAGCCCGGTGATGTATTGGGCTTCAATTTATTGATCACAATCTCAATTTCCTCCCTAGAAAAATGATGCTGTTGCTGCCTTGATTAAACAATTGAGTTGTAAATTGTACTTTTTCATTAAACACAGAGAAAAAGAAATCATTTAAAACATTTGCCGATGTTAAGTTATCTTCAATTAAAAGACCATTTTTGGTGTTGGGGCCAATTTGATAGGACATGTTTTTATAATTCCTCACACAAGAATACAATAATTTATTGTTTCCTTTGGTAGGAGCAATTTTGAATTCTAATGTGTTTTTTCTTGTTTTATGATCTAAGTATCTTTGTTCTGCCCTATATTTGCTAAGAGAAACTGTGGATTTGTTAAGTTTTTTAAATGCTCTTTCTTTTTTGTTGATCTGTTTCTTGATAGCATTTGTTAACCATATTGGAACCTTGCCCTTTAAGTTATAGCTCTTCTTCTTTAGTATGTACTATTTTTCAACTTTAATATTAAGTTTTTCGTGAAAATCCATGAATCTTCAATGGTTAACCTAGACATAGTGGTTTCTCAGTCTAAATTCATCAAAGAACTCCTCACATCCTCATGCTTCCAAAATCAGCCTTATTATAGTCATTATATGTAGTGGAACTGCCTCCACCAATCAGAGTGCAGCATTACTGTACTTCTTATTGAGCATACAGTTGCTGCCTCATGCTACTATGCACAACTGATTCCCATTGTGGTGACTCTTACTTGTCTGACTTTTACTGTCAGAGTCCCATGGTGGAATCAGCTACCGGGGGGACTCTCACTGTGAAAAAATATGCATAGTGAAGCAGAAATTGACAAAACTTAAAAAAAAAGAAAACCTGTAATTAGCACCTCCATCTCGCTGATGCTGAAAAGTTTCCTTCCCGCCTCAAAGATCACCACCAGCACCATAGAACTGATGCTCCCAATTAGCCCCATTTCTGACATTAAAAACACAAAGTGTAGTCTTTTGGGAGTAGAGACAGTTCCACTGCTACATAATATGTTTATAGGACTAGTGTGGGATATTTCTTATGAGATAAGAATGTTATTTCATACTGGTTTGGGCTGACAGAACTGCTCATCTTCACTTTGTGGTCCTCGCACTCACACCAGCATGAGATAACATTCTTATCTCTTAAGGAACAATGCCCACTGGCCCTATAAACATATAATGATTAGATATGTACCAGTTCTTTTAGACCTACAGGATGTTTAATAAAAGTGAATAGTATTATGATCACTGCTTCACAAGGGACATTGTTTTGGGGGGGTTATGTGATAACAGTGAAAGCCTTTGTTACTGAGAAGTCAGAGTGCCAAAAATTAAATTTGGTACTGTGACACCCCAGCACACAGTAAAATGGCACCAGGGACTTGGTTTTTTAATGGTTTATGAGGGGGGCTGCACTCACCACACTCTTCTACTAAAGGATTCTTAACTCCGGGGGGAAGGGGGCAAAACCATTAAAAATGTACCAGTTATTTTAGACCTACAGGATGTTAAAGAAAAGTGAATAGTAGTATGATCACTACCTCACAAGGGATATTTTTGGGGGGTATGTGATAATGCCAAAAGCCTAGAGGCGATCACCATTATCATGAAGTCAG
This sequence comes from Neoceratodus forsteri, assembly GCA_016271365.2. NCBI lineage: Eukaryota > Metazoa > Chordata > Ceratodontiformes > Ceratodontidae > Neoceratodus > Neoceratodus forsteri. The sequence continues at coordinate 15,508,701 of CM028129.1, read as the reverse complement.
AGTGCCAACATTTAATTTTGGCAATCTGACTCCCCGGCACACAGCAAAATAGCATTGGGGATTTGGTTTTTTAATGGTTTATGTGGGGGGGCAATACCCCCACCCCTTGGGGGGCTTCACCCCCACACCCCCTACTTAATGCTTCTCAACTCCGGCGGGTGCATGTTGGGTGGGTGCAAAACCATTAAAAGAAATTTGAGCTAGGTGCAGTCAAAATGAGACAGTGCCTGGACCCGAACCCTTCACCCTGCCTACCAACACCACTTACCTACCTACTTACCCACCCACTATGCCATGGGGCCATCTCAGCAACCCACCATGGCACCACCCCTCATGATCCCTCCTGCCCCTCGCTATGAGTGCTCACTCTGCACCTGCATACATACGTATAGTGACATCCTGTCACTACGTTTGCCAACCTCCCCATCTGGCCACCCTACCGTAGCCCCAATGACATGGGCTGGGGATTAGTTCACTATTATTGTAGGTGCCTAATCACCAACACCCATGTCACAGGCTACCTTTCTTTTGTATTAATAACACCATCATGCAAATTAGTTAGAACTAAGTCTAGGACATTGTGCCCCTTGTTGGGGTTGTTACCAGTTGTTGAAGACCTAGGTTTGCTAGTAAGTTTAGAAATTCACTTATAAACTGATGTGGAACAATGACACACATCTCATTCCCTTAGTGATTGGTGCAATGGGGCTAATCAAAAAGAACTTTAGGCACTTCTAAATATAGATCTCAATATCTGTAACATCTTATGAACTACACAAAGAAGCCATCCTGGGGACACTGCACATGCTGCAAAGAGTGCTGTTGGCAAACATCAAAGACTAATACAGTACTGACTTCCTGATTTTTTTTAATATGCCCTGACTTAAGAATAGGGTCCAGTTATTGTCATGGCACTAGAAATCCCTGAATATTTAGAGACACTAACCCCAGGACAATTCTTTTAAGTGTACAGGTAGTAGGAAGAGTTTCAAATGCAAAGCACATCTTACTGATCATCAGCTGATTCACACAGGAATGAAACTTTCGAAGTGTGCAGATTGTGGAATATGTTTTGGACATAACAGTATACTCTTCTTCTGTCAGCAGATATATATAGAGGAGAAATCATTTCAATGTACCCTGCATTGGAAAAAGAAAAGGCCTCTCACATTCACAAATCATGGCATAGACCCTAGCCTGTGTGATGCCATTCACAAAGCATGCTATATACCAAAGGCCAGCCAATTTTCCTCCAGTGATGCTCTGCCTTGGGATCAGGAGATGCCCTGTTACTGGTGTGGAGCATTTGGAGAGTGAAACATCATCCAGTCATGGTTGAGTGTTGGGACACCATCCAGCCATGGTTGAGGGTTGTGACACCATGTAGCCATGGTTTAGGATTGGGACATCATTCAGTCATGGCTGTGGGTCGGGACACCATCCAGCTATGATGGGGTCAGGACACCATCCAGTCATGGTTGGGGTATGGACACCATCCAGCCACAGTTGAGGGTCCAGATACCATCCAGCCACAGCTGGGATTGGGACCCCATCCAGCCATGGTTGGGGTTAGGACACCATCCAGCCATAGTTGGGGTCTCCTACATCTTTTTCCTGGGTGCACAGTATGTGCAATAAGACATTGTGCGAGATATGTCTCCATAGTGATGCCTCCTGGCATCAAGTGTGTAGGACTCCTTACTTGTGTACCTCTGTGCTACCATCTAGATCCTCCAGGTGGCAGCCACCAAGCCAGATGTGTGTACCCTAATCCATAGGGGAGGAGAAGAGCTGTCCTTGGGACATTCAATCTTCCCTACCCCGAGCTACTCCCAAGTGATCTGCTTCTGTTCATGAACATAGGTTGCCAGCATTGCAGGAGGTGAAGCATGCAGCACCTCAGCCATCCATGCCACCAGATCAGCACGTGTACAGTGGTTGCTAAATATATTGTGCAAAACGTAAGGCAAGCCATGGAAAAAAAACTCTGTTAAACTTCAGTTAAGGTTCCAGTACAAAGTGTCAAAAGTAGAGAAATGCAGCATTGCAGTATTACCTAAGAATGCCACTGTCTTCCCAGGCAGAGTGACAACAGTCACACACAAATACTTGGGAGATATGGTGCCAAAGTTAAGACAACACCAGTGCTTTACCATCTGATGGTTCAAACAGAGGAATGCCACATCACAAATTCAGCAAAGTCTAATGGATTTTTTTTACCCTGACATTACATTTCCTGCCTCTAACACTTTGTGCTGCAAACTTTACAGATGCTTTAATGTTGCTGTTGTTTTTGGTTGAAGTGAATAAACATAAGATTTTAACTGTTTCATAAAAATCTTATTACTGTACCTGAGGATATCTGTATAGCCCAAGGAGTCGTGCCATGGGGAGAGACATCATGGATCGTAGTTCTCCTATTACGGCTGTCAGGGGAGGTTTTGTCCCGCATCGGTAATTTGGCAATGGCAGATTCCTTCCAGTAAGGAGTCGCATTGTTCCCTCCAGGGCCCCAACTATTGTGTCACATGAATCATATATCTGAAAGCCCAGTGTTGTGTTTGGCAAAAGCTGGGGGTTTTGGTTTATCTCTTCAATAGCAAAGACCATTACATGGATTATCTGATACAGCATTATGTCCAATCTGGAGAAAAATAAAACAACAGATGAAGAGATAGGAAGGGTGGCAGCAGAACTTGGAGAAGGGTTGGGGGAACAACAGGTGACATGACAATGAGAAAGTAGAGAAAGACGGTCTCCTGTTATACTGCAGCCATTTGCTATGTCCTTTGTTTCATTTATAAATATTATTTATGGTTGCATAAGTAGGGACCCTGCCAAACCTGAACGTGTGTCATTCCTTGTAAACAGACAAAAATGTTTCTGTGCTGCAAAATGTTTATAATGTGCTATTCAAGATTTGAAGCTGGCTTGTCTTCAGGAACTATTATTATATTAAAGAACTTTATTTTTATAATTAGCTGGATCTCAGCTTTTTACAGTAATGACATCATACAAAATATTACATGTATCTTTTAAAAATAAAAACAATGGCGCAAATAAATAAAAAAATGTTTTCTATGCTGTATTAAACCTATTGAAAAAATGTATAGGTGAATGTAATTCATTCTTCATAACTCAATGCATTTTATTTGAAGTTAATACTTTCATTTAAGTCAGCAGTGTTTCAAAGTATTAAGAGGAATGCAAGTACTATATGGTTACTATAAAAACATAGAAACATAGAAGCTGATGGCAGATAAGGACTGCAAGGCCCATCTAGTCCGCCCATTTTTTTTCTACCTTATGAATGTGCCATAGGCATTTGCTCTGTCAATGGCCTATCTATTCATATTCATCTGTATTGCTCCCTTATGCCTATCCCATGCCTGTTTGAAGCCCTGCACTGTATTCATATCCACCACTTCCTGAGGTAGGCTGTACTATGCATTCACCACCCTTTCTGTGAAAAAGAACTTCCTCACATTACCCCGTAATCTGCCTCCATCTAATCTCATGCTGTGTCCTCCTGTACTGCTATTTTTCTTATATTGAAACATGTTAGAACCTTTCACCTTGTTAATACCCTTAAGGTGCTTGAATGTTTCAATCATATCACCTCTCTCCCTCCTTTGTTCTAGGGTATACATATTGAGCTCCGTTAATCTGTCCTCATATGTTTTCTGATGCAGTCCCTGCACAATTTAGGTTGCCCTTCTCTGGACTGCCTCCATTTTGTTAATATCCTTGTGAAAGTGTGGCCTCCAGTACTGCATGTGGTACTCCAGATGGGGCCTAGCCAGTGTCTTGTAAAGAAGGATCATTACCTTCCTCTTACAACTTGTGATACCCCTACTAATACACCCCAAATCCCCCTAGCCTTACCTACTGCTTTAGTGGTCTGCTTGGATGATTTCAGATAATCTGTAATGATGATGCCCTAGTCTCTTTCTTTCCTTGTGACTGCCAGCAACTACCTTCCCAACCTACAGGTGGCTTCAGGGTTTCTCTTCCCTATGTGCATGATCTTGCACTTCTTTGTGTTAAACCCCAGTTGCTACTCTTCTGACCATTTTGCCAGTTTATCCAGATCTCTTCTCATTCTGCCCACCACATCTGGATCATATTCTCTGTTGCATATCTTAGTGTCATCTGCAAACAGACACACCTTACCCTCCAGTCCATCTGCAATGTCACTGATGAAGATATTGAAGAGGACTGGCCCCAGGACTGGTCCCTGATGTACCCCACTGAGGTAGCCCACTTGTGACTTGCATCTCTTCTGACTGAATACTGTTTACCACCACTCTGTTTTCTGCCCATCTACCAGTTTGCCACCGAGTTGACCAACTTCTGACTGACCCCAAGCCTACCCAGCCTGTTAATCAATCTTCTTTGTGGAACAGTATCGAAAGCTTTTCTGAAGTTAAGGTAGGCAACATCAACTGCTCCCCCTGGTCCACCACTCTGGTTGCCCAGTCAAAGAAATCTATGAGATTAGTTTGACAGGACCTTCCTGTTATAAACCCACACTGTCTTGGATCCTGTGCTCCTATGGATTCCAGGTGTTGCACTATCCTTTCCTTAAGGAGTGCCTCCATAATCTTGCCCACTACTGATGTAAGACTGACTGATCTGTAATTCCCTGTCTCCTCCCTGCTACCACTGTTTTGGAGTGGGATCACACGAGCCCTTCTCCAGTCTTCTGGGACCCCCCTTTGCTCAGAGACTCACTAAACAGTTCTGATAATGGCTCTGCTAGTTCCACCCTTAGCTCCTGTAGTACCCTGGGATATATGCCAACAGGCCCCATTACCTTGTCCACCCTGAGCTTATTGAGCTCTTGTAGGATCCTTTCTTTTTTGAAGGGGCTAGTGCACACCTCCCTTCCCCCGTGTCCAAACTGCTGAGCTGTGGGCCTTGTCCCACCTTCTCCTCAGTAAATACTCAGCAAAAGTATGTATTTAGGACAGATGCCTTTCCGTGGTCTTTCTCCTCACACTCCCCTTCATCTACTTTGATCTTAGCAATACCCCCTCTGGACTTTCTCCTTTCATTAATGTAGCTATAGAAAGTCGTGCCCCCTTCATGTACTGTTCGTGCTAGTGTTTCCTTGGTTTGGGCCTTTACCTGCCTTACTGCCTTCCCTGCTTCCCTTAGGAAAGTTTGGTATGCATCCCTATCTTCATCCCACTGCATTCCCTTATATTTCCTGAAGACCAGCCTTTTGACTCTGACCTTTTCTGCTACTGTTTTTGAGAACCAAATTGGTTTCCTTCATCTTTTGCACTTCCTTTTCTGTCTAACACAATGGGATGTTGCTTCAAGTATTGCATCCTTAATGCTCGTCCACTTTGCCTTTATCCCCTCACCTGTATTTCTTCTTGCCAGGGCTAGCTTAACTCTGTTGGCCATCTTATCAAAGTCAGCTCCTCTGAAGTCCTGTATTTTTGCCTTGGAATGGGATGATTTAGTTGTACAGGTACAGGGGAAGGGTTCTGGAAGCAAAATCCAATGCAGCAAGAATATCCGGAACTGGGAAGGGAGAAGCCAGAGAAGGCGAGGGGAATAGCAAGGTCAGCACCCAGGGTGGGGGCTGACCAAACGAGCAGACACGAAAGACCATTAGGCCTATTCTGCTGGCATTTTAGTATGTTAGTATGTATGTTAGTACAGCAAATTGAACCATACCATGCAATGGTCACTGGCCCCCAGGTGACCTTCTACCTGGAGATCTGTGATCCTTTCCCTGTTAGTCAGTACTAGATCTAGAATAGCCCAGTCTCTTGTGGGTTGTTGTACCAGTTGTTTGAGGCCCTCCACATGTAGGGAATCCACCATGTGTCTAGTTCTGGCAAATGTTCCTGCTGGTATTGATCAATCTCTGTCTGGCATGTTATAGTCTCCCATTATCATAACCTCCCCTTTAGCTGTTATGTTTTGTATATCTTCTAACAGTAATATGTCTATGTCCTCCCCCGGTCTGGAGGAATGTAGACAACCCTAGTTCATATGGCTGTCCCATTTCCTATTTCCAGGTTGACCCACAGTTGTTCTAGCTCCTTATGTGTATTCTGAATTTTGGTAGCTTTGATATTTTCATTGACATAATGAGTCACTCCACAACCCCCCCTTGTGGTGTTTTCTGAACAGTACATAGCCAGGTACTGAAGTCTTCCAAGTGTAGTTACTGGTGACCCATGTCTCGTTAATAGCTACTATGTCCAGTTCATCCTCTGTCTTTGCTGCCTGCAGGTCTGGGATCTTGTTTCCCAGACTGCGAGCATTTGTGTACATGATTTTCCATTGGCCAGATTTTGGTGTGTTAGTAGTTGGGCATGGTCTGGCATTTCCCCTGTGTGTCATATAAGGAGCCGGACCTTTTTCCTTACCTGATGATGCAAATGAAGTACAAACGTGCTGAACTCCTGTTTGATCACCAGCTGAGGGGGGAAGGGTGTTCTTCCATTTGATGTATCGAGTGATGCTCCCCTCTCCCCATTTGCTAGTTTAAATATTCTGCAAAGACATCAAACTTCTTCCCAAATGCACAGACTCCCTCCGTAGTCAGAGGCAGTTTACTGAATTTAAAGAACTTTTGCTCACAAAACTGTTTCCAGTTACCTACAAATTTGTGTCCTTTTCCTGGCACCAGCCCTTGAGCAACATGTTTAGCTCCCCTATCTCCCCTTCTCTGACCTTCCATCCATCTTCCCCCCCTCCCATACTGGCAGGATCTCAGAGAAGCAGATGCTGGATGAAATTGATGATAGTTTGTCACCTAGTCTGGTCAGGTGTTCCTTGGTCTCTACAGCTAATTGGTTGGTGAGATTGTTAATCCCTATGTGTACCAGGATGTTGATGTTTTCTCCTGCTTTCTGTACAATGTTTGCAATGTGCTTGGTGTCTCTCCATGCTAATGTACCTGGGAGACATCTGACCATTACCCTTGGCTAGAGATAGGTATCAACTCCTTGAATCATGGAGTCTCCTATGATTAGAAGTGTTTTGGATTTCCTTTTTGCTTTTTTGTTTTGGTTCCTGTTTTGAGCAACTTTTGTTGTGCTAGTTCCTGTGCTGCGGTGTCTTGCTCTGCAGTGTCCTCTGCCCCTTTGTTTGATTTCAGAGTTAGAGGCAGATACCTATTTGTAGTTTTAATATGATTTGCGGAGGTGATATGTTGGAGAGCACTGAGTGATGGGGCACCTAATTTGCCCCTCCTAACCACCTGCCAACCTCCCGGACCAACCACCCTCTGCAGTCAAGGTGCTTCTGTTAGATGTTGGGGAAATGGCGGGCAGTTCTTATAATATATTTCCTCCTGAATATGCGATTTGAGGCACGCAATCTCTGCCCATGCTGCCTGGAGCTAAGCCCTTAAATCTCCATTGGCCCAGCATGTAGGACAGTGTCCTAAATCCTGTATAACTGCCCTTTTGAAAAGTGTCCTGCAGTACCTGCAGTTAATAATGTCCATTCCAGATAAGTTGCTGGGTTTAAAACCTGGTCAGAGTAATTAGAAGGAGGAAAATTAAAGCAAAAGTTTAATTATGTGTTTTGTTTGTTTGTTTTTGTACAACTTGTTATAACAAGTCAAATTACTTGTGCCCCTGTAAATGAAGTCACTGTCTGGATACCCCTCTGAACTGCCCCTTCCTGCTTTGCTACAGGAAATGTTATGACTTTACTGCACTATAAAAGGAGTGTACTGTGGAGTGATCGGGGATAATGGGTGGGTGGCTTGGGCCCTTCCGCTGCCAAAAAAGAAGAACTATGGACAAAAGAAACAAGGAGGTAAGAGTAGAAGCAATCAACCAACAACAATTGCAGTAGTCCTGAAAGCTTATCCAATTGATAGATAAAACTGTAAAACTTGTAAAGCACCACCTGTAATAATGTCACAGAAGATATACCCTTTAAGAAATACTTTACTACAGAGAAAAATAAAGCAGCAACAGAAGATATACCTTGCCAAAGACAATTTGAATCAGAAGATTACAGCAGTAATTTGTAAGCACAAACCTGTAGGCACACCCTGTAATAATGCAGCAGCAAGTACACCCAGCAACAACAATTTGAATCAGAGAAAAATAAAGCAATAAGATGTTAGCAACAAAAAATAACCACCCCTGTGAGCACAGAGGAAAATAATAACACACAGTAAATCTGCCTAGCAGAAAGAAGGCTTAATCATTTTCCTTGCTCTGATAAGGGTTCTTGCTCTGTCCTTACAAGCAACCTAGAAAAAAAAGCATAGGTTTATCTAGGTGCTTTTGCCAGCAAACCAAGTCTTCCACTAACACAACAAGCTGTGTCAGAGCCACTATGACTGTGAATGCATTAACTAGATAAGGGTGTTTCTTGGGTTTAAACATAAACATTTATTTATTTATTTAAAAAATATCAGATTTACAAACCTTTGAGTCAGAGACTCATTTACAAAGACACCTCGTTGAAACTAATACAAAGACAGTACAGTTAACAAGTCAAAAAACAATGGCTCAGAGAGCAGACAGTTATAACAATCATTCACTGGAGATACATGGGTAGCAGTAGATGAACAGATTACATACTGTAGTTTAGGCACATAGGCACCACATCAAGAAGACCAAAGCAGTTCAAACAATATACAATAGCTAAAGCAAATAGGCATCAGGAGTCAAAGAGAAGCCCAGAGTGTTCACATAAAGGCTGCTGCGTACACTAACTGAATCAAAGTACAGTACATTGAGAAAGGGCATATTTAAGCAATAAGGCATGACAGGGTGTGTGTTATCATGTAATAGCATCACTCCTGGGGTGGGTTGAAGCATGAGGTGAAGCCAAGTGCTTCCACCACACCAGGAGTGACGTTATTACACGATAACACACACCCTGGAGTGTCTTATTGCAATTATACAATGGCTTGTTGTTATATACAGAATAAAAAATACATTTTAAAGGATGTTTTTGTTAGTGTGGAAAAATATTTCTTAAGAGAAAATGCAAGAAATGATCCAAATACAAAGCTACGGTGATGTTATTGTGTAATAACATCACTGTTTCAATGGGTCAGCAGCCAATCAGCTTCTTACATTTTTCCTTGCCATTGTATAATTAAAAATAATGCCACCATCTGTATTACAGTTACCTATATGTTTTGCATTTTATTCTATGCACTGTTATAGCAATCCACTCAACAGAACCAGGCCATCATATACATGAAGGTACTGTGCCCTAAATGAAAACACTGCTGAGACAACTGTATGTTGTGACAAGGTGGAAGATAAACACAATGCTGAGACAAGTTTTTGAAGACATGTGATGTGTTTAATTTTTTTTTTAGAGACTGTTATACAGTTCACACAAAATTCATATAATATAAAAGTGTATATGCCCAAATGTCAATGTAAATTCAACACATTTCATTACAAGCTGTTCTCTTGAAGGAAGATATTACTATATAAGGCCCAAAAATGGGCATCAGGTAAATGTAAACTGAAGTAGGTGTGTTATTGAGGGTATTGCATAGTTTATCTTTCATTGCTGCTCTACCAGATCAGCAATATTTACACAAGCTGTGCCCAGTCCAGATTTTACAGCTCTGGCCTGGGTCTTCTGATATGGATTTTACCCATACCCCACTACATGTGGCTTAGTGATATACTGTACAGATGGCTACAAAGTATAACCCATTGAAGGCTGAAGTTTTAGAAAATCATTATGTTTAAAATACCAAGACTCACTCTCACCCCCATCACAATTAATCCTCTACCAAAGTCATGCTTAAATACTGGTGCTTCTACATCCATACCATTAAGCTTTTAGTGCCAACATGCCACTTCTGCTGTTATGAGTTCCCCCATCTGTGAAGTCCCATTCTACTTGTGGCAACCCTCCACCCCCAAAACCAGGTAATTTCCAGGGAGTAGCTCTTTACACCATATCAACTACATTACTGCTAAACTCCTTATTTGTAAAAATTGTGTTGAGACATTTTTGTTGTAATATATCCATGATCAGGAGAAATGAATTTGTAAAAGAAACTAAAATCCCCATTTATCAGTTCATTGAATCACAATAAAGCATTTTAAGAACTTATGAGATTCTGGGACAGATATTCAAAGCTCAGCGCCAGGTGCAAAGGCATTGCGGTGGACTAGTGCCAACTTTGAGCCCGACTGCAATATTGAACAGTACAGTTAGCGCCGGCGCTAGATGCTAGCACCCACGCTAACCATAATGTATGCAAGGGAGGATCGGGGGAGCCCTGAATGCTGGTGCACCAGCATATTCAAAAGCACAGCGCCGCGCTACAGGCATTAGCACGACCTGTAGCGCGGCACTAGTTACCGCCGGGTAAAAGCTGCTTTTAAAGCAGTGCTAATAGCAGCAGTGCCCCAAACCCACATCACATAAACCAAGCCCCGGTGCACATATGAAACCTACATCTTCCCTGGTAGTCTAGTTGTCCCCCTGCCCCCACACATGTATCCCGACCCCCATGCTCATATTAAACCTACATCATCTCTATTAGTCTAGCGGTCTCCCCACCTGGCAGTGACCTCCAATCCTCCAATACTGGCTGAGAACAGAGCCAGTGACTAGCTCAGCCCTCTCTCACCACCATGGCTGGCTGCCGACTGAGGTAGAAGGAGTGCCTTCCTACCTCAGTTGGCAGCTGGCCGTGGTGGGTGAGAAAAGGAGCTTCGGAGCCAATCGCAACTCTGGTCTCAGACAATGAAACAGGAAAAGTCACCGCCAGGTGAGAATGTAGACTACCGAGATGATGTAGGTTTAATAACTGCACGGGGGTCAGGATACGTGCATGGGGGTTGGGGGACCACTAGACTACCAGGGACTCTATCATTTTAATATGTGCACGGGGGTCGAGATACATGCCTGGGGGTGGGGAGACCACTGGACTACCAGGGAAATGGGTTTGTAACAGGCACACACATGTATGGGTGTGTTGTATGCACCCATACCTCTCAACTGTCCCTGATTGTCAGGGACATCCCCAATATTGCCTCCATATTGTCCACTGTCCCTCAAACATGTTGTGGTTTTGTAACAGAACAGTGGGGAATAATCCTACACAATAACGTCACACATCAAAGTTACAGACTTGTTCGTCTTCTGAGTATGCATCATATCACAATTCCCCTTGTTCTATTAGCATTCTGAGTGAATGGTACCACTTTCCACAATGTGTCCCTGTTTCGGGTATTTGTCCCTGATGTTTTCATGCCATGTCCCTGATTCAGGAGGCAAGGGGTTGAGAGGTATGTATGAACTGACTGTGTATGCCAGCACACAGTTCCTGCTGCTTCTAGCCTGTGCCTCCATTCCTACCAACAGGTGATGCTGTGAGCATGCCTTGGCCTGCAGCGTCCAGCCTGTACTGGCATTCTGACCAAAAGGGGGAGCTGTGTGCACCATGCAGTAGCACCGGGCAAACTGCATGGTAATGTATGCTAAGCAGCATATCATGAGATGCAAATGTGCCTGTTTGCCCATGGATACCCTAAGTAGGCTTATTTGCATGGGAGCTTTGAATATAGCTCCCGTTTGCCCCAGGCTAACCAGATTGCACCAGGCTAATGTGTTTGCACTGTGCAATCAGGTCAGCCCCAGGGCAAACCTCACTTCAGCATAGCACAGTTCTGCAGTGTGTGGCTTACATTGTTGTTTGCAGTAGATGTCAGACATCTCTGTGCAATCACACACAATGTTCTCCACCTTCAACACTGGCTTGCTACAGAGTCTAATGAGCTGCAGTGTCAGTGTGCACTTCCCAGTTGCTATATTCAGTGCTTGTCTTATTCCTGGGCTCTTTTTGCCCTGCACTCCTGGCCCTGTTTGCCCAGCTTCCTTTGCTTGCTATATTCAGCAGGTTTTGCTCCGGGCTGTTCCTTTTGAATAAAGCTTGCATTTTGTTCTGGGCGAAATTTGCCTGCCAGGCAGTGCTACTTTAGCCCTGGAGCACATTTTTGAATATCTGGCCCTCTATGTGTAACCTACAGTAAGTCAAACAGAAATTAGGCACACAAATGCCTACGTATTTGCAAGTGAAGCATATGTGGTTGCTGTCATTCAGTTGTAAACACCTCGGGCCAGATATTCAAAGCTTTGACCAGGGATGGGATTGGCACTGCCCTGTGTGCAAGCTTAGACCGGAGGAAAAAGCAAGCTAAATTCAAAATGAATTGCACTATGCAAAGCCAGCTGAATATAGCAAGCAAAGGAAGCTGGGCAAACAGGGCCAGAAGTGCAGGGCAAAAAATAGCCTGGGAAAAAAGCAGCACTGAATATAGCAAAGAAGACAGCACTGAATATAGCACCCAGGCAGGCTGTGCAAACACACAAAGGAACACAGTGTAGAGCAGAGACAGTCAGACCCTGGTACATGTAGTGAAACACAGATGTGAATGAAGTCCCAGGTGTAGAGAACAGTGTACATCCCGGACGATGGCATGCATGAGAATGGCAAGCAACAACCCAGACCCATGTGGGAAACCCAAGGAACAACACAACTCAAGTGAAACCCCAGCAAACAAGAATGACACAGGACACAGCAGGATGCAAATGAGTCAAATGTAATATAACAGATGCAAATCAAAATGGCAAATGCAACAAAACAGTGAGTAATTGAACAGCAAACGTAAGGAAAACAGAAACGCAAAAGCAAAACAGCCCCAAACACCACCCGCCAAACCACCCCACCCCCAAGACAAAATGATGCAAAACCCACAGGTTACAAGCTAAGCACCCCCCAACACACAACCCAAGCAATATTAACACAACAATGGGAACAGCAACAGGGAACAAACAAGGGTACACACAGGACAAATACTAACATATGTACAACTATATACAGGTCTGAAAAAGGCACAGAGAAGGCTGCAAGGGTGAGTGGGTGCACACAGGGACACAGGAACAGGGGCCAGGGGTCACAGTCAATGCCAGGTGGTGGGGGAAAAAACAGAAGATGGGTATATGGGCAACCTCAACTGCCTGCAGTTTCTGGGAGCTGAGCCTCCAGCACAGCTGCCACCCTCCTTGTCTCTGAGATTATTGTGGCCTGCTGATCAATAACTGTCCATTGCTGTCAGATGAGGTGGTGCAGCAGGTCCTCCACACCTGCAGATTCCTCTGGCCTGGTTGTCCACAGTGATGACTGCAGTGGATCTACAAGAGGAAGGGGAAGACTGTGAGAATGGGACACCAGCCAAGAGTCATACAGCTGCCACAGGTGGCCATACAGTGATGGACAGCATGTCCCGATGGACAATCCTGAGTGGAGGTGACAGCCACACTTGTAAGTCCACCTGGAAGGAGCCCACACAGCAGGCCTGGGTGACACAGGCACCAAGCCAAACCCCAACAGACATGATGACAACAAGTCCAACAGCACCAGGGCACAGGTGACACCGCCCACCCCAGCACAGCACACAGTGAGACCGGTCGGACACACAGCAACATTCTCAGAGAGCTGTGTGCAAGGGCCACACAACAACACGCACAAGGGCATCCACACTTTGGGACATGCTGCCCAATGACAGATGTCAATGTACTGTAATGCAGAGCAGAGCAACAACCACAGAAGGGTGAGCCTGAGAAGCACCATACTGTGACAGTGGCCTGCCAATGATCAACACAGGCCAGGGACAAACAGGCTAACAGGGCACAGACATTGGCAGGGATGGTCCAACACATGCCACCAAGCAAAGCCCCTGAATGCAGACTGCACAACTATACCACAGTACCAGGAACAGTTCCCAAGCAACAGGACAGAAGCACCTTGTACCACCCTGTGAGGACATGTTCCACAGCCCAGGCAATGGTGTAAAGCAACATACCACAGCAAATTATGCATACAACAAAATAGTAAAGGAATGACAGACTCTTGTTACATACCTGCTACAAAATGCCATTGCTATGAGAAAAGTAGGTAGGTAGGCTGGTACATGTATCGCATATCGCCAATATGAACCACAGTATGACAGGCAGAGTTCCACAGTAGGTGTACATTAGGATGTGCAGCACACCTGGAAGGCATGGGGCATGGTGTCCCGCAGGCACAGCAACCACACAGGTGCCACTATGCAGACCAGTACAGTGGAGCCCCAGGACAGTAAGGTAATGCCAACTGTGCACATGCGGATGGTCTGGGGGGGGCCAGAGGGATGGAACACACTGAACCGCATAAGTGGATACGGTAACTGATAGTGCATGCGCACCACTGCACACCTGCCACCAGAGCCCCCACCACCATCTGATACCTTCACAACACTGCAAGCCAACAGTGCTCTACAACCACCCCCTGGGCACAGCAGCCACACAGCCATCACCCAGCAGTGGTGTGCAACACAGGTGTGCAGCACAGCACAGTGCCACAATGCCCCTGGCCCAATGGCCGTCGCAGCCATGCCACAGGACTAGGCACTGGCAGAACACACAATGAGACACACAGCACAGTGAAACAGCACACAGTATAAAGGAGAGGTACTCATGCAACAGGCCCCGGCCTCAGGGCTGCTCTCCTGCACCCACTGTGGCATGGCTGGCACCCTCAGGCTGCCTCTCTGCTGGTGCTGGTGCTCCTCCTGGCCCCCATCTCTGGCCATGGGCTGCTCAATGCACTCTACAGAGGACAGGGGAAGCATGACTATTATAACAGGACACAGCATACGCTACGAGCAACACAGCACAATGCAAGTGCTACCCCGAAAACAATGCACACACAGGAACACCTAGGGTCAGTGGCTGACCATCAAGGACATCCACACAGAGTGTGGCATGGCCCATGGAATATGTGCCAGGCACACAGGCCATGTCGGCACGGCAGTGCGGTGGTACAACAGTGCCAGTCGTAGGTGTCCTGCACCAGTCCTCACACCTGGGTGAGTAGTCTGTCTGAACACCAGTCACACTGCTCCTGCACCATGGTGCCATTGGCCACAAGCCAGTGCTGTACCAGGCCCACCACCAACTATGTCCCCACCTGCCTCCCACACCAGTGCCATGCCCATGGAGACAGCATGCACCGTGCATGCTGCTACACACCCTGTACAGTGATGCCCCCCCAGGTGGCCAACATGTGTGTCCCTGTCTGTGCCACAGGTGCACAAGCACCATGCAGTGGCACATCAATGCACACCAATGCACACACATGCACACACACACACACACACACACACTGGCAGACATGCAGTCCAACAGGCACAAATTAGCAGTGATCAATGTGCAGCACCACTTACTTGGCACAGGCACAGTGCCGTCATGCACCATGCACTTGTAGTACTCCAGCAGTTGTCTCTGCCACCCGGTGCAAGTCAGTGTATCGGTGCTGACATTTTTCAAGGTCATGGGGTATGCCTGTGTGTGCACTAAGCCTCCTGGTGACTGATGCTCAGACCTGCATGTGTGTGAGGTCACCATCCCTGACCTCCCCAAACAGCCATCAGTGCATCTTCTGCACCAGCTCCATCAGATTCACACTCTCCACCTCACCCCAATGCTTGTCCCTGTGCACCACTGCCGTCTGATGCCAACCCCCTGACATGGCTCCCACTGTGTACAATGCTTGGCACCAACACCACTACACTGCCTGCAGCACACAGTGGCCATAGCGCTGCGTTATCACATGACGTAGTGCGGTGCTACCCGGAAGCTGACCCACCATGCATGCATGACCCCAGCATGACCTGGGCTACAGTGCTATGCATGTGCATAGCACTGCACTTTGTGGCAGAGCACAGTGCTAAGCCAGGGTGCTAGCGTGGAACTGGGGACACATGAACATGTGCAGTTGCTGCGCTATGCCACATAGCACAGTGCTACAGGGTCAGTGCAGCACTGGACACCACATAGCCTGGCACTATCCTTTGCACAGCGCTAAGTGGTTAGCCCAGTACTAGTCAGGCCCATATTCAACAGGCATATGCAAATATGGGTACTTGAGCATGCATGGTGCAAACACTGTGATTAGCATATCATTATCCTATGATTTGCATGCGTGATAGGCTGGCTTGCCTAGCCGGGCTATAAAAGGGGCAAATAGTGCTCCAACATTGTTCTGATGTGGTATTGCAGCACACCAGGGAAAGCCATTCAACATGAGGCAGAGCAGTGTGAGGTAGGTATGCATAACAGATGGGGGCCTGGTGGAAGGGGACTGGTGCTACACAGGGCTATGGTGCACACACAATGTGCCTGCCGACCACAGCTGTACAGGCTGTGGATCGGGCCACTGGATGCATGCCACAGGCCAGCAGGGTGATGCTGATGGGTGCACATGGCCAGTGGGCTGGCTGTCCAGCAGACAGATCCAGGCACTGGCCATGAGGCCCTGCATCGGCCAGCACCATGTTGGCACTGCCAGCACACTGTGTTTGGCAGGCCCGTGGGGTACACAATGTAGCATGCAGGTATGCCCCTCCACAATGGCACACTGACATGTGGTTCGGGGTCCATTGGCAGCCCCTCTGGATGTGGGACATGGTGGCTTACAGCTGCTCCTATGGTGGTACACAGCTGCAGTCCAGGGTTTACAACTGTAGTCCCCCAATGTGGACAGCACCATATGGTCTGTGCCTGGTAGCCTGCTACTGTTTGCACAACATCCATAGTGTCCACAACCAAAGGGCCACGCACACATCCCCTAGGTGCATGATGAGGGCACAGTGCACTGTCAGGTGGCATTCAATGTGACAGCCCCATCCTGGGGTACACATGTCCATCATGGGGGTGTGGGGGCACATGTGGGTACCGTGAGTGCAGTACCCATGCCATCAGATGTGCACTGGCACTGTGCACACAGGGGTGACTGTACACGCACATGCTGGCCAATGCCACCATTGTGGGTGCCATGCACATACCGTCTCACATGTGCCACGCACCACAAGACCACAACAGCTGGTGACACATGTTCCTGTCCCTCTCTCCCATAGGTAGTGCATCACAACCGAAGTGGATACATGCACATTGCTTTTCACAGGATGAGCTGAGGACAGTAGTGCATGATGTGAAGGAAAGGGAGCAGATGTTGTGGCACCACAAGGCAACAGACACAGTGGTGCACCAGGAATGGGATGAGGTGATGGCAGGAGTGAATGCCGTAGGTGGCCATGACAGGACTATGGATGCAGTGCACAAGCGGTGGAGCGACCTGCTGTGCCTTGCCAAGGTGGATGAGGCACAGAGGCTCCATGATAGGCTGTGCACTGGTGGTGGCCTGCAATCCTCACAACAGCAAGGGGAGGACACACTCATGACCTTGGTGGCATCTATGCTGTGCCCTGTGGCCATTGCTGGTGTGCCAGGGGGTGGGGGTAAGACGCCTCACACACCACCTAGGACAGGTCTGTATTGACATGTGTGTACCCTGCATGATGTGCCACCACAGTGCTGGATGTTGTTGTTGGCATAGTGCCTGTGGTGCACTGTGGGGGTTCTCTGCTGTCCGCCCTGTGCACCTGGTGTTGGTTTGCATGCGGGCAGAGACATGGGACAGGCCAGGGCATGGGCACTGTGGGGTGGTTGCGTACATGTGGGCATGATCTCTGGCTGTGGGACTGGGGTGTGGAGTGTGCATGCCTGCAGTGGGAGGCACATTTCCTGGGGTGTGCATGTACAGGTGGTGGTGTTGCACACCGTGCACATACCTTTTAGTGACCCTGTCTCATTTTCTTCCACAGCGGTGTGTGCAGGGCCTGCAGCACACCAGGACCAAGCTGGTATGGCTGTCTTGGGACCAGAGGCAGAGGCAGATGATAAGGACCTGCCATCAACATCAGGACTTGCTGCTGGTCATGAGCCCTCAGACATGCACCATGTATGGCACACACATGGACATGGGCTACAGCTGCCAGGAGGGGTGGGCAGTGATGGTGGTGGGGACCTAGGACTCAGTGCTGGTGTGGAGGAACCCAGTGCTGAGCATGTGATTTTGCTTACTGTCAACAGTGACATGGAGTCAGCTGTGTCAGAGGGGGAGTACGACCTGCCCATGGAAGGGCCTGTGGATGGGGCATAAGGGTGGGGCAGGGTGCAGTCCACATCACAGGTGCCAGGGGTGTTGTTTTCCATGCCAGCATGGGTGTACCGTGCAGCCAGTGGGGGACGGATGTGTCCCACTGGACATGTGTTGCCCCCCACAGTGTGAGGTGCAGGTCCCACAGGGATCACAGCACACTGCCACTACCTTGCAGCAGCAAGACAGGCCACTGGTGCAGGTCCATCCCCACCCAGGAGGGCTGCAGGCACCAGCACAGGTTGACAATGGGGGTGCTGAACCCATGGAGCAGGATGCCCCGGGTGACCGCCCTCTGCTCCAGGCTGCACTTACATTCCAGCAGGAGGCCCAGATGGACCTGCATGGCCTGCGGTGGGAACTCAGGCATGAGCATTCACAGATGAGTGAGTCACTGTCCCCGGAGGTCTGCTCTCTGCTCCAGGCTGCACTCACATCACAGTAGGAAGCACAGCTAGACCTGCATGGCCTACGGCATGAGCTCAGGCATGATCTCTCACAGATGCGGGAGTCACTGTCCCTGGGCTTCGCATGGGCAGAACAGTGGGCCAAGGACAGGCTGTGCCATATGGTTGCTACACTGGACCATGGCTTTGCTGGGCTCATGGCGGCAGTGGTTGACCTCACCACAGTGCTGCAAAGGGTGGATAGTGGGCAGCAATCTGTGCAAGGGGATCAGTGTGCCCATTACACTGATGCCCACAGGTGGGCCACTCGCAGCTGCAGGAGTGGCACTGGCTCCAGTAGCAATGCGTTGTGTGCTTCACCTGGCACATGGTGCCAACATGGCCATCCGGCAAACCTATCTGGCTCCGCTGGTCACCGGGGGCACAGGCAGCCTGCCCTGCCAGCCTCACCGTGGTCATTCCCTACTGTGTCCTCAGCTTCTAGCACACCTGGGTCTGTGTCCCACACATGTGATGTGCATTGTGTGCATGGTGGTCATCACCACAGGTCAGCACTGTCACCATGCACATCTGCACAGTTGACACCCCTATGTGCACACTGGCACTTCTACAGACTTGCTCACGGTTGCACTCATACTGCACACACACACACACACACACACACACACACACACATACACCTGTGGCCTCTTCACATGTGTGTACTGCACAAACCTCCCATTGCACAGCCCTCACACATGCATTCCATTCCACTGTGTTGTGCATCTGTTGTGTTTGCTGTCAGCACTGTTGTTGATCTGTGTACACAATGAACTGTTCACCATTGTACCTTATCATGTAGCCATGCAGTCTATACTCACCCTCTGCCTTGTGTCAGTGTCCAGATGATAGTGGTCCTGTGCTCCAGGGCTCTGCGGGCCATGCGTGGATCCCTCCTTTCGAGTTGCTCCACTATCCCCCTAACCACTGGCTCAGGGTCACTGTTGGCCTGTCCCTCAGGTTCAGGTGCCTGTATCCCATGGTTCATTGCCATGTTGTGCAGCATACAACAGGTTAGGAAGATATGGCATACCTTCTGAGGCATATACTATAGGGCACTGCCTGACATGTCTATGCTTCTGAACCACATCTTTAGAATGCCAAACACCCTCTCTATGATGTTTCTGGTCATGGCGTGTGCCTCGTTATAATGCTCTTCTGCCACTGTGGCTGGCTGGGGTACCGGTGTGAGCAGCCAGGGCTGCAGGGGATAGGTGCTGTCCCCTGTTGAGAGATGTGCATCTGTTAGTGTTGTACTGCTGTCTGACCACCCCTGTGTTGCCCTCCCATGCTCCTTCCCTAACCTCCCATGCCTGTTCCTACCCATGCTGTGGTATGTGTGCTTTGTATGCTGGTACCCATTGAGTAGGTGCCCACTGGGTATCCTGCCTTCCTCAAATGCCTGGCACAGCTGGGACTGGTGCCAGATGAAGGCACTATGGGCACTGCTGGGGTACCGTGCAAAGACATTGCTGATGCATCCTGTCACATCACACACCACCTGGCAATTGATGGAGTGGTACCCCTTCCTGTTCCTGTACACCTCACTACCATCCCCAGGTGATGAATGGATAGGGACATGGATGCAGTCAATGGCACCTAGTACTGCTGGTAGGTGCACAACTTGATGGCATTGCTGCATGTTTTTTCTGCGCTCTGCTGCTGTGCTGGGGAATGCAATGAACTCCCTAGCATGTGGCAGGAAAGCATCTAGGAACTGGATCAGGAAGCATGAGGTGGCAGACTGCAATACCCCAATGGAGTCCCCCTTTGGTTGCTGGAATGTCCCTGTGGCAAGAAAGCACATCGCTGCTGTCACCTTCTCCTCTATTGTCTTAGCATGGCTGCGTCTGGTGTTAGACTGCAGCTTCTCATGCAGGAGTTCACATAGCTGCCTCAACATTCTCCTGTTCATCCTGTACCGGTCAGTGATGTACTCATCTGGCAGGGTCTCGTAGGAGACCCTGGGCCAGTACCACCTGTTTGCAGCATAACGTCTCCTCATGCCTGTGCTGTGGCCCATGTTGGGCCTGCTCCCTCTCCTCCTCCTCCTCCACTATGGCTGCCAGTAGTGGCAGCATTACTGCTACTAGTGCAGCACACATTCCCACTTCCTGTTGTTGTCTTCCCGTAGGTGGTTTGCCCTGGGTTAAGACCAGCCTTTTATAGGTGGTAACTAGCGCCGTGCTATGGGTTGCTCTATGTGTCCTAGTACGGCTCATAGCGCATGTATGCATGCCAGGCCCCCTTCTCTTTGCCCTTTGCATACATTATCGGTTTGCCCTGCGCTATTGTGGTTTGCACATGCTAACAGGTCCTTTGAATATCGCTGCTCCATGCTAATCCTGTGCTATTCCTGTGCTATTGGTTTGTGCGCTGTGCTACATTTTGAATATCTGGTCCCAATAGTCACAAATTGCAAGTTAAGAAGATTCAGTGGAATATAAACAGTAGCCCAGAACTGCCTGCCTGAAAATGAAATTGGTGTATTATTTGGAAAAAGGCAAGGCTGGGACTCTTGCTATGCAATGTCCTGCAAAGAAGCATGCTGACTGCTCTTAGGATGGTGATGTCAAATGGCTTAATGAGGTGTTGTGAGGGGCCTAGGGGAACTTTTTATGCAGAAAGTTCTGTTTGCTAGAAGATAATCAGTTAATATTCTGTGGACTCCATTAATTCCTCAAGCCAGAGGAAAAATATTGCTCTAAAACTTCCTATACACACACACACAGGCAGCATAGTAGTGAGGCTTCAGTGGAGGAATCTATTTTTAACACACTATTATGTTGTTTGGTAGTAAAGATGAAATCAGCCCTTTTCTGAATGTAGTACTTTATTGCTGCTCCACTGGATCAGCAATATTTAACATACTAACATACTAAAATGCCAGCAGAATAGGCCTAATGGTCTTTCGTGTCTGCTCGTTTGGTCAGCCCCCATCCTGGGTGCTGACCTTGCTGTCCCCTGCCTTCTCTGGCTTCTCCTTCCCAGTTCCGGATATTCTTGCTGCATTGGATTTTGCTTCCTGAACCCTTCCCTGTACCTGTCCCACCCCTCTTGAGCCCCTCCACTGTCTCTGCCTCCACCAGCCCCTAGGTAGTGCATTCCATGGCTCTACCACCCTCTCAGTGAAGTAGCACCTCCTCCTTTCTCCCTGAATCTTCCCCTCCAGCTTCCACCCATGCCCTCTAGTGGCCCCTCCTCCTTCCTTCAGAGCACCCCACCATTTCCTCCCTATTTACCCTCTTCATGTACCTGAAGACCTCTATCATGTCCCCGGTCCCTTCTCTCTCCAAAGTGTACATATTTAGCTCTTCGAGCCTCTCCTCATAGGTCCTGTCCCCAAGCCCCAAATCATTTTGGTTGCCCTCCTCTGGACCCTCTCCAGGAGGTTAATGTCCCTCTTTAAGTGCGGCCTCCAAAACTGCACGCAGTACTCCAGGTGTGGCCTCACCAAGCAGTTATACAGAGGGAGTATCACTTCCCTCCTTTGGAGGTGATCCCCCTAGCGATGCATCCCAGCATCCTGTTGGCCTTGGCTGCTGCCCTCCTACAAGTCTCAGAGTTGTTCATCTTGACATCCACCACCACCCCAGGTCCCTCTCAGCCATTGAGACTTGTAGTATTCCCAGGTGTACACTTGGCCTGGGTTTCTGGCCCCAGGTGGAGTACCTTGCATTTCCCTGCATTAAACCTCAGCTTCCACTTTCTAGACCATCTTTCCAGAGCCTCCAGGTCCCCTGCAGGGCTGCCCTCCCTCTCCCCATCCACCACCCCCCCAGTTTGAGTCATCTGCAAAGAGACTCATCTCACTCCTGATTCCTGTCCTTAAGTCAGATACGTGGCGTTGAACAGAAGGGCCCAAGGACTGATCCCTGTGGGACCCACTAATGACCCTCCTTGGGGAAGAGACTATCCCACCAACTCGACCCTCTGGGTCGGTCCTGGAGCCAATTGCCTATCCATCAGATCATCTGGTTTCCCATCCCCATTTCTCTAGTTTATCCAACAGGCCCACGTGAGGAACAGAGTCAAATGCCTTGCTGAAGTCTAGAAAGAGGACATCCACTGGTCTACCCAGGTCCAGGCACTTGTCACCCAGTCATAGAACTACACCAGGTTTGTCTGACAGATTTCCCAGAATGAATCCATGCTGTTCTATCGTCCAGGCACCCTGACTTATCCAGGTCCCCCTAGCCTCTCCTTGACAATGCCCTCCATCACCTTGCCCACCACTGATGTCAGGCTGACAGGCCTGTAGTTCCCTGCCACCTCCCTTGATCCCCACTTGTGGATAGGCACTACATGCGCCACCTTCAGTCTTGGGGCACCCACCCTCTCCTCAGAGATGGTGAAAAGCTCTGCCAGGGTTTATGGGACATCACCAAGTTCTTCAGCACTCTGGGATGTAATTTATCCGGCCCGGTGCTTTCTCCGTTTAAAGGGCTGAGGGCTTCCCTCACTCTCTCTGTGATTTCCACTTCCAGTACCTCTTCTCCCTGCTTAGCCCTCCCCACCTGCCAGTGATGCCCCTCTCCCCAGACCTGCCGATTGGTAAGGCCCCCCTCCTCATTATCTCTGTCTCCTCCATGTGATGCAGCATCCCCATTTTCCTGGTGAAAACTGAGGTGAAGTACTCATTTAGTACCTCAGCCTGCTCCTCTGGGTCTTGTGCCCATCTCTCCCTGATTTAATCCTGCTAATCTGCCCTTCACCCTTCGTCTTTCCCCAATGTATCTAAAGAACCCCTTTTCCTCTCCTAATTTCCCTAGCCAGGTTCTGCTCCTTCCTTGCCTTAGCCACCCTCCACCACTCTAGTGGCCCTTCAGCCATCAGCTCTCTACTCCCCTCAGTCCCTTTCACTCCTTGAGCACTTGAATTTCTTATAGGCTGCTTTCTTTCCCCGCACCACCTCCTGGACCTCCCTGGTCCCACCAACAGGGTTTTGGGCCCTACGCATTTCAAGTCTTACTCTTGCACAGGTGCTGGTAGCATCCTGTACCCCTCTCCTGATGATTTCCCACCTACTATCAGCGTCCATGTCTGACCCAGTTCCATCCAAATGCTCCTTAAGGATCCTTCCCATTTCCTTAAAATCCACCCCCCTGAAGTCGGTTACTTCCATCTTTGTGCAGCCTTCTACCCCTCCTAGGTCCAGGCAGAACCAGACCGTGGCATGTACACCCTGCCAATGGGTCCCTTACCTCCAGGCCCCCAATCTGGTCACTGTCTGCCAGGACCACATCCAGTACCGATGCCTCCCTGGTCGGTTCCCTCACCTGCTGAGTTAGGAGCCGTCTTGAAAGACATCCAACAACCTCTGTTCCCTGGTCACAGAGATGTCATAGTCTCCCAGTCTGTTCCTGCATGTTTAAGTCCCCTAACACCACCACCTTCCTCTGCCCAGTCTGCAGTGTCTCCTAACATCTGCCACCAGACTGTCCTCCAGCTCCTCCGCCAGGGCAGGGGGTCTATACACCACTCCTATTTTTACTGTCTTGCCCCCCCTTGTTATCAAGGTGACCCAAATAGCCTCCACAGTTCCCTCTGCCTCCTCTACTCCCCCTATGCCAATGCAGTTTTTTACTATCATGGCTACCCCTCCTCCCCTTCCCTCCCCCCTGTCCTTCCTGAACATAGTGTAACCCTCCAGGTTCAGGTCCCAGTAATGTCTTGCAGTGGCCCAAGTCTCAGTGACCGCTGCCACATCCACTGCTCCCTCAGTTGACATTGCCTGGAGCTCAGGCATTTTATTGTCCAAGCTCCTGGCATTTAGCAGGACTACCTTCCACCCTTTCCTTATAGTTCCATTTCCCCTGCTCGTGTTCCCTTGGGGATTCTGTTTTCTCCTGGTCTGCACTTTGCCAGTTGGTCTTTTCCTGCAATCCTCCTGGTCCCAGGGGGGTGGAGACAGAGTCCCTACTTTATCAGCATCCCCTTGACTGCCTTTTCTCCCATCCCACCCCCTTCACAAGTTTAAACCCCATTTTTCACCAATGAACTCCTCTATTTTCAACTTAAGGATTCCCCTCCCCTCCAAATTGAGATGTAGTCTATCTCTAGCATACAGCTCCTTATCCTCCCAGGTCTCCCCCCAATCCCCCATCAACCCATACCCTCTGGCCTCACACCACTCCCTGAGCCACTGGTTTATCTCCCTAATTTTCTTTTGTGTTCCCCACTAGCCCTTGGCACTGGCAGGATTTCTGAGAAGGAAACTGTGCATCCTATGTCATGACAGACCCTGGTGAGCTCCTGAATCTTGCCTGTATCTCTAGCTCTGCTATTTCCTCAATGTCATTTGTGCTCAGGTGGACCAGATGTCTGGGGAACCCCACAGTCCTTTGCCAGCTGATATACCTCGTGCTTAGCCCTGTGCACCGTTAGTCCAGGAAGCATCTTGTTCTAACTGGCCAGGCTTCTCCTCCCTATCCCATTTGATACCCTGATCATAGAATCCCCAGCAGGAGCACTCTGACCACTCCTTTTCCTCCATTCCCCCTTCCACTTGTCCCTCATCCTTTCTACCGGCCCTTCCACCCAGCTGGCTCCTTGTTCCTTCCCTATCTGTGTGCCACATGCCACCCGCTCCTTATTTACCATAGCCCTCCCTCCCTCCAATCCTATGCCTCCTCCTCCTGAGTATCCTTCTGTACCTTGTTAATTCCCCTCACTGCTCACAACTGGTCCTTCTCCCCATCTGCTAAACTAGCCTGGCTCATCCTCCTTCCTTCCTGTCTCCATTTAGTTCCTCCTTGCTTGTCGTGCTCCCTGGCCTACCCCTCAGCTCTCTTTACTGAATCCTCCTTGTACTTCTGGTCCTTGTTACCTTTCCTCCCAACTGGTCCTTCTCCTTGTGCTTTCCTCCCTCTTCCCCTGCCCCTCCTGCTCTGATTCACTGCTCCCCATTCTCCTGCATTCCAGGTCACCCCTGTTCTTCCTGCTATCTGGCCCCTGCCTCCTGGCCCCCACTCCCACACCCTTTCCGTCTCTAACCACCTCTGTCGTGCTACATCCCCCTCATCCTTGAGCAGAAGAAGAGAATTGGCGGTTACTAAGCATAGGTCTGATCCACCTCCTGCCTTGCTTCCTTCTGTCCAGCACTGGCTATCTGCCTACTTCCCTGAGAATGTTGTCCCTCCGTCCCCCCTTTGTGAGGGTCCCCAGTTACCTGTCTGCTTCCTTGGTAGTGTCCTTTTGGGCCCCCTCTGCCAGGGTCCCTATGTGACCCCTGAGTATTCTCCTGCACTCCTTTCCCTATACCCCCACCCCGAGTGCTTGGTGCAACCCTGTGGGAGATTTCCAACCCCCTTCCCCAACCATACCACCCCCCTTCCCCCAGCTTTCTCCTCATCCCACAGCCTCCTCCCTAAGCTGTGCTAGCTGGTAGCACACTGGGCAACCACCAAACTTACGCCCAGTCCAGTATCATGGCTGCTCCACACCCTGTGCACCCCACCACCCTCCCAAAGATGCCAGCCCTAATGATGTGTGGTTCCATCCCCTTTCAAATAGGTTTCCTTGGGTGAGCCACCAGGTTCCCCTTATTCCAAGATACCTCTACTGCCTAATCAGGTCACCCACTAATCCTAGAGACAGTCCCACTGTACACCAGTAACTCTGTTACTAGGTGCAGTACAACACATTAAACATGTAAGGAAAATGAACAACTCCCTAAGCTCCTCTCTCCCGGCCTTTAAATTCAACCCCAGTGGCTAGAACTTCATGAGCTGCACAACAGCCTTTTCCCTCAATTGCAGGCAGGTCTTCCCTAAATTTGCAGACTTCTGGGAGGGAGGGTGGGGAGGTGAGTCTTAGGCAGACACCTGACAAGAGACAGTGTATCAGCCCTGTGTCTCCCTCCAAGCCCTGCAGCTACAGAACCAGGCCCAAGCAAATCCCACCAAACAGGTTTTAAATCAGAAGAAATAGGCCTCTACCAGCACAGCCTGTTACAAAGTGAAACATCCACAAAAAGAGCCCCACTTACAGCCACTAAATCAGTTTACAAACATCCAAGATCCTCCAGAACAATACCCTGCTAGCCCCTTAGAAGCAAGAAAGAAAAGAACTGACCTACTAAGTAAAATCCACAAGAACCCTGTGAAAACAGCAGCAGCTACTGTCCTGGAACACAACTGATCCTGCCCCCTTCCAGTTCTTTCTGAGAAGACAAAGCAGCTAGCACCTCAACCTGATTCAGCCCTGCCTCCACTCAATTGGCTGAGTGAGACCTGGCCAGACCATTAACACCCTCCCCACTATGAACTAACCTTTACAGCTAATGGAGTCAGCACAAGGAATCAAAATTCAGTCAAAGCCCCCAAAATATGTTTTGCTGCCAAGGAAACAGTTCTCCAATTTAATCAGCTTCACTGACACCAAATCAAACTAGGCTTGAAATTAACAGATATAGGTCTCCAATTCAAATAACCATCTCCAAGCAAATCCCACCAAACAGGTTTTAAATCAGAAGAAATAGGCCTCTACCAGCGCAGCCTGTTACAAAGTGAAACATCCACAAAAAGAGCCCCACTTACAGCCACTAAATCAGTTTACAAACATCCAGGATCCCCCAGAACAATACCCTGCTAGCCCCTTAGAAGCAAGAAAGAAAAGAACTAACCTACCAAGTAAAATCCACAAGAACCCTGTGAAAACAGCAGCAGCTACTGTCCTGGAACACAACTGATCCTGCCCATCCAGTTCTTGCACAAGCTGTGTCCAGTGCAGATTTTACAGCACTGGTCCTGGTCTTTTGATCTGGGTTTTACCCATACCACACTGCATGTGGCTTAGTGATATACTGTACAGATGACTGCAGAGTCAAACCCATTGAAGGCTGAAGTTTCAGAAAATTATTGTGATAAAAATATCAAGACTCACTCCCTCCCTCACTCCCCCAGTCACAATTAATCCTCCTCCAAAGTCATGCTTAAATAATGGTGCCTCTACAGCCATGCCACTAAGCTTTTAATGCCAACATAGTTCTTCTGCTGCTGCGAATTCCCCCATTTGTGAAGTCCCATTCTGCTTGTGGCAGCCCTTCTCCCCAAACCAGATAATTTTCCAGGGAGCAGCTATTTACACCATATCAACTAAATCACTGCTAAACTCTTTATTTAAAAACATTTGTGGCAGCCCCCCCAACCAGATAATTTTCCAGGGAGTAGCTCTTTACACCATATCAACTAAATTACTGCTAAACTCTGTATTTGAAAATATTCTGTTGAGAAATTTTTGTTTTAGTGTATCCATGGTCAGGAAAAATGAATCTGTGAAAGAAACCAAAATCCCCATTTATCAGTTCGTTGAATCACAATACAACATGTTATGATTTTTTCAGATTCTATGTGTAATCTACAGTAAGTCAAACAGAAATTAAACACACAAATGCCTATGTATTTACAAATGAAGCAAATGTGGTTATCATCATTCAGTTGTAAACACCTATAGTTACAAACTGCAAATTAAGAAGATTCAGTAGAATATAAATAGTGGCTCAGAACTGCCTACCTGAGAATGAAGTTGGTATCTCATTTGGAAAAAGACAAGGCTGGGTCACTTGCTATGCAATGCCCTGCAAAGTAGCACACTGACTGCTCTTAGGATGGTGGTGGTGTCAAATGGCTTAATGAGGTGCTGTGAGGTGCCATGCGGAACTTGTTATGCAGAAAGTTCTAGGAAGTGTTTAACCCATTCTTCTTAGTTAGTTAGTTTTTGTTGACCGAGTAAGTGCACTAGACAAATCCTGGCTATTTTCAGGGATGACCCGGGGGAGGGGGCTACAGATGAATGTCAACTGACCTTGAATCAGATTAAGCTGTTGGTGATATTTTTAGTAAATGAGGGCAATTTGGCCAGGACACCAGGGAAATTCCTCTACTCTCCAGTGGGAGGACCCTTTGCTGGTGAGCATGGAGAGTCTCAGTAGTCACCAGGATAGTGAGGAGAGAGAGGTTGGTCTCTAGGAGCTCCAGTATTACCTACAAGAGATATTGAAGGAAATGTTGGTGGAGAAATAAGGCAGGCTGAGGAAGGATGTTCCTCGAAGAGGTTCTTGCAGAATCAATGGATGAGGACTGTATTTTTCAAAATGAAGAATTAAAGCTCCAGCTTGACATGAAAGAGAAAAAAGACAACTCTTGGACATGATTTCAGCTGCAGAGCAAAAATTTCAATTAAGTCAATCAAAATTGGATGAAGAAAGGAAGAAAAGGAAATGGACTGGTGTTAGCCCCTTACAAGGTCAAGGTAAACAACTACCAGTAATTCAGATACCTGATTTAAGTGATGGTCCTGAGAACTGTGGGGAACAGGTTGAGGGGCAGGAGAACTTGACAGGACAAATGTCTGCTACTCCAGAAAACTGGTCTCCAGGAGATGCTTTACAGTAGGCTAAATGGTACTACAATGGAATAAAATGGATCCCTGACCCTAAGATACCGATTCCTGGAGCTTCTAAAAATCCAGCTTCTCTTTCACAAGAACATTTAACTTTACACAATCACATCCAATGGCAACACAAGATCAGGTATTGCCTATGGTCACAGACGCTGATGCAGTCACGCATAATGAAGACGAGGCTGGTGTTCAGGGTAGTCCAACAGACACGGAGAAGATTGCATGGCCTGTCTCAAGCGAGACAGAAACTTTGAGCTCAAATGCTGGATCCTGCAAATCAGGGCCTTCCTATGTAACTCTGCCAGAAGAGGTAAGAGAGAATCTTGAATTTTCAGAGTGAGGGCCATCTATGAGTCCACCCACACATTTGATACAAGAACATGCTTCTCACTTAATTCAGCCTGCTTCTCTACCTTATTAGTGTGATATTCCTCCTTCTGAGGATTGCAGGCCAGTCTCCTATGGTGGGTTGTTTCATAAACCAACTGAAGCAGCCAAATGTCATTTTCAGGTAAGACTCAGATATTAGGGGCTAGCACCTATTCCCCCAGATAGACTAAGGGTTGGAAAGACTCTACTAAAAGATTCAATGGGTTTTTCTCCATCAGAAATTTATGCATTTATCCATGCACCAGGTGATCAGGTATATGACATTAGCTTCTGTTCTATTAATCTTTTGGACAAATTTTGGAAACTTTATTATGAAGTTAAGGATACTGACTGTTGGACTGAATTTAGTGCCATTCCTATTACCAAGCCCACAATTAAAACAATAACAGTTCTTTTTCAGAACAAAGGTGTGGATGTGACAAACATTGTCTTCTGGTTGGAAAAACAATGTACAATCTTTGAGCACCCCACACCCATTATGGATGATAATGGGTTTTGAACTGGGGGGGGTGAAATTTTAGAATACAGCTCAAACAAACTGAGGAAGGAATTCGCATTTACCGAGTTCATTTTTGGGGGGACATGATAGGGGTATATTGTTTTATCCAGGCCAGCTCAAGATATGTTATAGATGTGGTTCCTTGTCTCACCTGAACACAGATTGTGATAGTGTGAAATGTTTTCAGTGTGGAATTTTGGGGCATTCTGCAATGCAATGTACAGCCCCTCCAATTTGTAATTTATGTGGGGATGAGGATCATACATTTTCAGAATGTCCTTGGGTGGCACATAATTCATAAGATGTTTCTGAGCATTAATTTTTTTTTTCAGGCTAGGCATATAGATAGGAATCCTTCCAGCTTGGATGGGGTTCCACCATTTCCTCCTAGACGTTGAGGTAGGGGTCGTGGTAACCCTACTGGTAGGGGGAATGAAGGCTATTAACCAAAAAGGACAAAATGTAGGATCCTGACGGGCTCCCTTGCACAAAACTGATGTAGAGGTAGATTGGGATGGGTCTTACAGAACAGAAATAACAAAAAACTATACCCAGATAAGGGACAACAGTCTTTAGATCCAAAAGCTCCACCTGTTTTGAATAGTCAGAGAATGTCTCCAGACTTTGTCCCCCTCCCACCCCAGTCTGCTAGGCAGGTAGAACCAACTCCTGTGATAGATAATATATCTGCTCCTTTATCCCCTTTGCCACTTTCAAACAGGTACTTGGTTCTTCCAACATAGGGAGATCAAGTTGATATGGAAACACCCTTAGAAGGGGAGGTATTGCCAGTGGTACAATGTGTTCCACTTCTCGTGGATCCAGGGCACC
Source organism: Neoceratodus forsteri (assembly GCA_016271365.2). Classification (NCBI taxonomy): domain Eukaryota; kingdom Metazoa; phylum Chordata; order Ceratodontiformes; family Ceratodontidae; genus Neoceratodus; species Neoceratodus forsteri. The sequence goes on along the minus strand of CM028129.1, from coordinate 15,478,115 downwards.
AGGGAAAACAAAAAAGAGAAGATACTGGGAAAATAATAACAAGATCAAGCACAAAGGTATTTAAACCTCCTCCTTGAGCAACATCAGTTGAAAATAGCAAGTATCAATGTAAATAGTATTAAATCAGATTATAATCGGATCACCACTTTTAGTATTTTACAGCAATTAGATTTTGATGTATTTTTTTTTGCAGGATGTCAGATTGCATACCTTATCAGACATAGCCCAGGCACAAAAAGAATGGTATTGGGGCAAGTCATTCTGGTCAATGGGGGAAGATCTTTATTCTGGACTGGCTTTTTGTTCTTGTTCTCCTGATATTGAAGTACTATGTTTAGTTGATATAGAACCAGGGCGGGCTTTCATGATGGATGTCCAGATTAATTCATTTCCGTGTAGACTTCTAAATATTTATGGACCCCAGATGAAAGCTTTACGTATTGAACTGTTAAAAAAAGTACAACCTTACCTACATACTAGTAGGCACATTTTTGGGGGGGGCAACTTTAACATTCATTTTCAATTAAATAAACAGAGTACTAAACAGTATTGTGACAAAACTTTTCTTACACAGATAATTCATTGTGCAGGGTTAAAAGACATACAGTATATGAGGGAGGGAAAAATGGGGTGCCTTCTACCTTTTTTAAGGGATGCTTATCCTAGCATATATATTTCATTTTTGTTAAACATATACTCCCAGTGGCACGGACATTTTCTATACCAATAGAAATGTTGGATCATATTCTTATAGGTGTTCACGTAGTTACCCCTCCTCCTAGGTTGACAGGCAAAGGTTTTTGGAGGCTAAATTGCTCCCTGTTAGAAGACCAAACTATATTAAATTGTCTAATAACTGTACTTGTTGATAATGCTTCAACATTTTTTCTCTATGATAATATAGAGGATTGGTGGATGGATTTAAAAGGAATAATGATTACTTTTTTGAAATGACAAGGGAAAGAGGTGGCTGCTACTTCATATAAAAATTATTTACAACTAAGGGGAGAATTGGGTCAGTTGCTTTCCAGACAATGTACAGACGGAATTGAATTAAATGAGGAGATTGAGGGCCAGATATTCAAAGGGCAGCGCAGGGCACAAATCTGTTGCACTGGATTAGCACCGAATTTGTGCCCGACTGCAATATTCAAAAGGACATTTAGCGTCGGCGCTAGGTGTTAGCACCGATGCTAAATCATAATGTCTGCAGGGGAGGGACTGAGGGGAAGGGACCTGAATGCCGGAGCAACAGCATATTCAAAGGTATATCGCCGGCTACAGGCATTGAGCGCAACCTGTGGCGTGGCGTAACTGCCGTAAAAAGGCTGGTGGTATATGCAGAGGTGCCCCATGAATCAGCCCGTTGACCACAACATAAAGGATGTATCCCTGGTAGTCTATTGGTCCCCCCTCCCCAAGCACCACTCCCGACCATGGTTTAAAAATAAAATAGCCAATTTTCCCTGCTGGTCTAGTGGTACCCCCTCCCCCAAGCACTGCTCCTGACCCCGATGAAAAAAAAATAACTAATTTTCCTCGGTAGTCTAGTGCCCCTCCAAAGCACTGCTCCCGACCATGGTTTAAAAATAAAATAGCTAATTTTCCCTGGTAGTCTAGTGGTCCCCCCTCCCCCAAGCACCACTCCTGACCCCAGTTTAGAAGTAAAATAACTCATTTTCCCTGGTAGTCTAGTGGCCCCCCCACAGTGACAACCTGCCCATCAAATAGATTCCCAGAATGGAGCCAACAACTGGCTCAGCCTCCTCTCACCACCATGTTTATTTTTGGCTGAGTGGGAAGGGCTTCCACCTCAGTCGGCGGCTTCGCGGTGGTGGGAAAAGGCAATCGTTGGCCTTCTGAGAATCTATTGGATGGGTGGAGTTGCTCACTGTGAAAGTTTCTAACTACAAGAAAATTGATTATTTGCTTCTAAACAGTCGGGAGTGATACTGGAGGGAGAACTACTAGACTACCAGAAAAAATTAGTTCTTTACTTCAAACTGGGGTCGGGAGCCATGGTGGGAGGGGGACCACTAGACTACCAGAGAAAATGAGTTCTTTTACTTCTAAACTGGGGTTGGAAGCAGTGCTTGGGGAGGGGGGGACCACTAGACTACCAGGGAAAATGAGTACTTTTACTTCTAAACTGGGGTTGGGAGCCATGCGTGGGGGAGGGGGGACCACTAGACTACCAAGGAAACTGTGTTATTATTATGCCAAACATGGTTGGGATATGTGCTGGGGGTGGGGGAACTACTTGACTACCAGGAAAACTGAGTTCTTATTATGCCAAATGGGTCTTGGGATACGTGCTGGTGGGTGGGGACCACTGCACTACCAGGGAAATGGAGTTATTATTATATCAAATGGGGGTTTGGGGACCACTAGACTGTCAGGGATACTGACGTGATATACTTGATTGGGGATCAGGATTTGTACTGTAGGGGGGTGGGGGGATCACTGGACTACCAGGGAGTGGAAACAACACAGGTGGAAACAGGGACCATGATGGCTGTGAAGGGCTGCCCGGCCCAGCCTGTCTGCCCAGGTCCCTATATGTTGGCTGGCTGTGCTGCATAGCCCAGTGACCCTACAGCTGACATCCCACCCCCATCCCCAGCAGGTTTGCCTTATGCTTGCCCCATGCATACTTTTGCTCCACTCATACCTGCTGTGAGCTGCCTCTGTTGGTGTGGAGTGGGGGCATCATCCAGGGCATGTGTGGCCACTGGTAGTGTGTGTGTGTGTGTGTGTATATATAGCTATATATATATATATATATATATATATATATATATATATATATTAGAGGCAAAAAACTCTGTTTAATGCATTAGTTAAGGTTGTTCCACAGTGACAAAAGTGAGGAAATGCACTATTAGGGTTGAAAACCCTAACTCCGAATTCACCCCCCCAGCACCACACACACACAGACACACACACATACAAACACATGCAAGTATGGGGGAGGACCAAGTCAACACAACCAATGACAGACATCCAGCAGCAGGTGACAGAAATAACAAACAATTGTCTAAATGTACTACAAGACATCCCCACCCACCTGACCAGGTACTGCATGCTCAGTGGAGATCAACAGCAAAACTGAGGCCATGTACACGAAATGTACACATCCCTGATTGCAGCTGCACACAACGTACCACACTTAGTAGTTGCATGGCCTTACCTACTGATGCTCCACACCAGATGACACCACATGTGATGGGCCACCTGAGCAATAGAGTTAAGCAAAACCAAGGAACTGTACAGGTATAATATCTCTGATTATAACAATGGTTTGAGAAATGTAACTTTCTAATTGACTGTAAACATTGTAACAGCCTTATGTTTAGTTTTTATTAACATACATGTAGAGCCTAACCATATGATGAACATGCTTTAATGTTGTTTAAAAAAACAGTTTTATTATGATAGCAATAAGCCACTCCCAGGTATTATGTTAATGGTCAGTTTATCACTGTCTAGCGACATGTGGCACTTTCGCTATGCCTCATTCAACATTAAACCCCTACATGGTGATTAACAGACCATTTAACATAACCATTGGTCATGCCTTATTGCTTGTTGTCTTTATGAGTAGATACTCTCCTCTGCTAGGCACTGCAGGAGTTTTGCAACACAGTGTCACACCCAGTTACACGTACTCTATCTACTTACTGGAGAATGGCTGTGAATATGAACTCATGAAGATGAACAGTGTAACTTGATCATTACAGTCATCGAAACCTTAGTGTGATTATAACTGACAGAGTCAGTGATGAGAATAACCCTTGCCATCCTAGTACACTTATCCCATTGTGAGTTAAATCAATACTAAAAGACATTCTTTATATCTACACTATACCTACTTGATTGCTGTTGTACCACAATTGACATAGTTATCACTTTGATAGCATCAGTGACAGAAGTGTGGCAAACCCAAACACTCATTATACAGCCTGAGTATGAAACAACTTAAAAAAAAATTACGCTGTGTCCATAAGTAGCATAGATCACTCATTGCAACAATAGTAATTGTATCACTATTGAATAAGTTAGTCATCACAGATGCAATGAGATTGTCTTTATCGGTACAACATACTAGGTAAGTGCCTACAGGAAAATCTATCCATAGACATCTCCGATACAGGTACGTCATTGTTGACTCAGTAGTCCTATGATATTTAGAAGTTGCTTGGCCTGATCCATGCAATTACACTGCTTCTTACAAAGAATACTTACTGCATCTTTAGTATTGAAACCCACTGAAGGTCTATGTATGTACATTAGCAGTATAGCTTCATCAATAAGAATGCATCTGATACTGGCAGTACGAATTTCACAGAATTGAACAGGCAATGCTTTTCCATACGTTTACATCAGCCTCTCTATCTTCAGTAAACAGTTGCAGTAAATGTACTACTATGAAAATCACATACTAAATGTAACACTACTTTTATCTTGAGCATGCTAGTGTCTTGTAGTTAGTTTATGTACTTCTCTTAATTAATGTATACTCACTAGTGTTAAAACCTTTCTACAACTGTGATCATGCACCTTTAGCATTTATATTGACTAACGGCACAGTACAGTTGTGGTGTGGTGTGGGGCATCGTTAGGTAAGGCCATGCAACTACTAAGTGTGGTACATTGTGTGCAGCTGCAATCAGGAATGTGTACGTTTGGTGTACATGGCCTCAGTTTTGCTGTTGATCTCCACTGAGCATGCAGTACCTGGTCAGGTGGGTGAGGATGTCTCGTAGTACATTTATACAATTGTTTGTTATTTCGGTCACCTGCTGCTGAATGTCTGTCATTGGTTGTGTTGACTTGGTCCTCCCCCATACTTGCATATGTGTGTGTGTGTGTGTGTGTGTGTGTGTGGTGCTGGGGGGGTGAATTCGGAGTTAGGGTTTTCAACCCTAACAGCGAATTTCCTCACTTTTGTTGCTGTGGAACAACCCTAAATAATGCATTTAATGGAGTTTTTTGCCTCTAATTTTCCTTCTTTTTGAGAATGATAACGAGAAATAGTAAATGTAATGCAGCGGTGGGAGCGCGGGGCCCTCCAGGCCCCATGCTCTCACCAAATGATGTCTTGTGGCATAGTAACAGGAACAGCAATGCAAACAGAAGCACTAACAGTGGTGCACATGATAACACAAGTGCAAATGAGAACAGAAAGGGTAACGCACACGGTGGCATAGAAGGGAACGGTCTGCCACGTGATGTGTTGTCACATAGTAACATGGTGCCTGCAAACGGAAATGTCAATGGGCATGGTGATGCAAAGTGAAACAGAAAGAGAAACAGTACTGTAGACACAAATGGCAAAAAAATAACAGAAACGCGAGCGCAAATGAAAACGAAAGGATAACGTACATGATGGTGCAGACGTCAACGGTAAGTGAAACGGGTATGGAAAGAACAACAGTAACAGTAATGTAAGCACACAGGCTGGTTTTCCCCAAAACCTGCATAGAGAAAGACAGTGAGTACAAATAATGTATGCATAATAATGAGTATCGGAGCAGAAAATGAGAACTTGGAATACTAAATAGGTTATATCTCAGGAACCGTACGACGTAGGAAAAAAATTTAAAAGTCGTATGATTTACAACTGTCCTGACTAATTTTGTACTTAGTCCCCATTAGGGGGCTAAGCACTTTTTTGACGAAAAGTCCGTTTCCGAGATCACAGACCTGAAAGGCGTGGCAAACGCCGTAATGTTATCCTATGGGAAAAAAAGAGAAGTTCAGAGTGCCATAACTTTGCCTCCCTGTAATATTTTTTCACCAAACCACTGAAAGGCACATCTGTAGGCTGTTGGCTGTCTTCCCTCCAAATTTCAGGGAAAAAAGACTAAACCTTTATTTTGCAGCAGTGTGCCAAAGGATTCCTGTAAGGCGTTGGGCACCGTTATGTTATCCTATGGGGAAAAACCATCAACTTTGGAGTGCCATAACTTTGCTGCCATGTAATATTTTTTCAATACAACACTGAAAGGCACATCTGTGAGATGTAATCTGCGTTCTCTCCAAAGTTTAGCCCAAAATTCCCAACCATTCTTTTGCAGCGGAGTGCCAAAGAATTACTGTTATTTTGGGCATAGTGTCGCAAAGTAGTGTCGCAATTTGCGAAAGCTTTTGCAAAACATTTGCGACACTTTCATGAGTGCGACACTACTTTGCGAAAGCACTTTTTCCAGAAATCTGAAAAACATATTTCTGGGGTGTTTTACCCCAAAATAAAGACATGGCTAGCATCCTCAGGGCCCGACTAGGTGAATACAAAAAGAATTAGGTTGCTAGAGGGTCTCAATTTTAAATGCCAAGCATTTTTCTGATCACTAACTGAAAACAAGATGGTGGATTTGCGACAGTAACAGGGTCATTTGCGACAGTAAAAAGTGCATTTGCGACACTGTCGAACTTTTTGTTAACTTTTCCCATTGACTTACAATGGGAAATTGTTTTTTGAATAACTTTTGAACCGTTTAATATTTTTTCACAAAATCTTTGAAAGACACATCAGGGACCCTGGCCGCATGTTGCCTGAAGATTTTGGGCCAGTTGTGCAAACCGTACGACCTGTAGGCGCGACTGTAGAATTCCAGAAAAAGCGTAAACTTGAGCACAGATCATGCTGAATAACTCCACAGCTGTATATCTGACTGGTATAAAACTTGGCAAATCCCAAGGCCTATGGTTCTTGACTGAGTATTCCAAACTTCAGGCAAATCTGTCAAACGGTTGCAAAGTTATTAAGGTGCAAAGTTTTGGGGATAAACATAGAAATGGCTCCTCAACCCTAACTATGGTAGCACTACCGTGCTACCATAATATATATATATATATATATATATATATATATATATATATTCAATATTAGGGTTGAAACCTCCCTTCAGCCCACCTCCCCAACTGGAATCGGGGTGCGCATTGAGGTCATCGGCCCTAAGTGTCACCCCATCACATGTGGAAAGAGGCTGAGGAATAGGAGAATGGGGTGACAGTTAGGACCGATGACCCCAATGCACACCCTGATTCCAGTTGGGGAGCGTGCTGGAGGGGTGCAAAGTGGGTTTCAACCCTAACATCGAATTTCCTCACTTTTGTCACTGTGGAACAACCCTAACTGATGCATTAAATGGAGTTTTTTGCCTCTAATTTGTCTTCTTTTTGAGAATGATAATGAGAAATAGTGAATGTAATACAGTGGCGGGAGCACGGGGGTGATGTCTTGTCGCATTGTAACATTGTGCCCACAAACGCAAATCGTAATGCTCATGATGATGCAAAGCGAAACAGAAAGAGGAACAGTACTGTAGACAGAAATGTTAAAACAACGGAAACACAACCACAAATGAAAACGCAAAGGGTAACGCACATGGTGGCGTAAACGTGAACGGTAAGTGAAACGTGTACAGAACCACAAGCAGAAACGGTAATGGTAAGAGTAATGTAAGTGCACAGGCTGGTTTTCCCCAAAAGCTGTATAGAGAAAGACAGTGAGTAGAAAGAATGTATGCAAAATAATGACTCTTGGAACACAAAAATCAGTAGTTGTAATAGTAAATTGCTTATATCTCAGTAACAGTAGGACATAGAAAAAAAATTTAAAAGTCATATGTATTATCACTTTCCTGGCTAGTTATATACATAGCCCTCATGAGGGGGCTAAAATTTTTTGACAAAACTCTGTATCTTGCACCGTTTTCGAGATACAGGCCCTCAAAGGCGCGGTGAATGCCGTAATGTTATCCTATGGGAAAAAAACCAGAAGTTCGGACTGCCATAACTTTTGAACAGTTTAATATTTTTTCATGAAATCTTTGAAAGGCACATCGGAGGCCACAGCTGCATGTTCCCTGAAGATTACAGGCCGGTCATGCAAACCATGCGACCTGTAGGCGCGACCGTAGAATTCCAGAAAAAGCGTAAACGTGCGCATAGATCATGCTTAATAACTCCACAGCTGTGTATCTGACTGGTACAAAACTTGGCAGATCCCAAGGCCTATGGTTCTTGATCATGTATTCCAAATTTCAAGCAAATCCATCAAACGGTTGCAAAGTTATTAAGGTGAAAAATTTGGGCGTTTACCATAGAAATGGCTCCTCAACCCTAACTATGGTAGCACTACCGTGCTTCCATAATATATATATATATATATACATATATATATATGTATATGCATGTGTCTCTGTATCAATCTATAGTTATAGATTGCTACGGATCTATATATCTCATTATGTACTGCTTGCAGTGCTACATAGCTATGTTGTATGCACTGCTTGTACCTGCCAGCGCACAGTTCCTGCTGCTTCCAGCTTGTACTTCCATTCCAACCAACAGGGGATGAAGTGGGCATGCCTTGGCCTGCAGCATGCAGCCTGTACTTCCATTCCAACCAAAAGGGGAAGCTTTTCGCTCAATGCAGTAGCACCGGGAAAACTGCATGGTAATGTATGCTACACAGCACTTAATGAGATGCAAATGTACTTGTTTGCCCACAGATTACCTAAGTAGGCTCATTTGCATGGGAGCTTTGAATATAGCTCCCATTTTCCCTCGGCTAACCAGTTTGCACTGGGCTAATGTGTTAACACTGTGCAATCAGGTTAGCCCCGGGCAAACAACCTCACTTCAGCATAGCACAGTTCTGCAGCGTGTGGCTTACATTGTTGTTTGCAGTCATACCTCTCAACTGTCCCTGATTTTCAGGAACATCCCTGAATTTACCTCAAACGTTTACTCTGTCCCTCCTACAACTTGTGTTTCCATGACCAAACAGTGGGGGTTGTAAGCATAACATAATGTCAGACATTACTGTTACAGATGTGTTCTTCCTTAGAAAATGCATTCTATACTACACCACTTATTCTACCAGCTTCCTGAGTAGATACCTGCAATTTATAAGGTGTGTCCCTGATTTTAAACCTTTGTCCCTGATTGTTTTAAGCCTTGTCCCTGATTTATGAGGCAGGAGGTTGAGAGTTGTGTTTGCAGTAGTTGTGAGACATCTCTGTGCAATCACACACAATGTTCTCCACCTGCAACACTGGCTTGCTACAGAGCCTAATACGCTGCAGCTGCAGTTTGCACTTCCCTGTTGCTATATTCAGTGCTGTCTTAATCCTGGGCAATGTTTGCCCTGCACTCCTGGGCCTGTTTGCCCGGCTTCCTTCGCTTGCAATATTCAGCTGGTTTTGCACCGAGCTATTCGTTTTGAATATAGCTATGGTTTTGTTCTGGCCACAGTTTGCCTGCCGGGCAGTGCTAATTTAGCCCCGGGGCAAAGTTTTGAATATCTGGCCCTGACAGTTTAAAAAACGAAATGAGGAATTTCCAATATGATAGGCTAAAATCCTTGCAAAGGGAACAAGCTTATGGGACATAAGGAAAGGCAGTGGATGTTAACCCCTTTATAAGCAGCCAAAAGAGGAAGGAAAAAGACAATTTTTAAGTTTACTTTCCACCAAAGGGATTTTGGCTATGAGTAATCAGGCAATAATGGAGATATTAGAATCCCATATAGATAGTTTATTTGGGGAACCAGTAGCTGAATCTAACTACACACATCAGTTGTTACAAGCAGCCAAAGTCCCAAAAGTTGCCTTGAATGACGCATGGTGGCTGATAGAACCTTTTACAGGTACAGAAATGGCTAGAGCCATTCAAAACCTTTCAAATGGTATTTCTCCAGGATCAGATGGCCTGCCAGGGGAAATTTATAAACTTTTATGGGAGGTTATTCCAGTAGAACTATTGGCAGTTTATAATTTTTTTCTAGAAGAAGTTTTTTTTACCCACTTTCATGTATGAAGGGCTTATGATTTTTCTTTTCAAATCAGGAGACCCGGCAGAAATAAATAATTGGAGACCGATTTTGTTGTTAAATACAGATTTTAAACTGTTTGCCAAATTACTGGGAAATAGATTGGCTAGTATAATGGGGCAGCCCATTAACGCAGTTCAATATAGTTAAGTGCTGGGTCGGAAAATTACAGATATATTGCTTCTCCTTAGAGAAGTGATAGAAAATGCTAGGGGGCAGCATGATGTGGGCTTTCTGGTCAGTTTGGATCAGGCAAAAGCTTTCGACAGTGTTTCACACTCCTTTTTATGGCATTGTTTGGTGGCATATGGTTTACCAGAGAAATTCATAGTTTGGATCAAGTAATGTTATGATTTGGCTTATGTATGCCCTCATGAAAAAGGTTATAAAGGCTCAAAATATAGTATAAAGCATGGGGTTTGACAGGGTAGTCCCCTAAGCCCCCTTCTCTTTGTGTTTATGATAGACCCAGTTCTGAGAATTCTACAATGTTCCCCTTTGATTTTTGGTTTAACAGGAGGGTTTATGTTAGAAAACAAAATTCTTGCCTATGCAGACTATTTGTGTCTCATAATAAAAGATAAAAAGTAATTTAAGAGAGCAAATCACTTACTGCAAGGAGTGGGCATAGTTACGGGACCACATCTGAATATAGTGAAATCTAAATGTTTAAATTTACAAGGGATAGACACTACCCAGAAGGTTATAGGGGATATGCTGGTAGCAGTTGAACCAATAAAAATGTTGGGTATCTATTATGGGGGAGAAGATCTGGCTAGTTATAATTGGGAAAAGGCACTCTGTAAAGGGAAGGAACTGGTAGGTAACTGGAATCATTGGAAACTGTCCAAAAAAAAGAGAGAGGGTGGGATATTCAAAAGGGTTGTGCCATGCGCAATAGGGTTGCACCAGCGCAAGTCCGAAATTGCACCATTCTGCGATATTCAGCAGGAGGTAGTTGCTCCCCCCAAGGCAAGCTGAGCAACAGCGCAATGCAAATGAATGCATGCTGAACTGGAGGGGGAGGAACCATGCATAAACTGCACAGCCCGATATTCAGTGGGCTGTGCAGAGTTGTGCAGGCACAACCCCCAACCTGCGCCTGCACAACTTTGAGCCAAAAAAAAGGAGGTAAGTCGAGGCCACCCACAGGTGAGCTGCCACATTGCAGGGCACAACACAGCAGCTGCACCTGTGGCTGGCCTCAACCTACCCCTGTGCCCCTCTTGCAGCCCGATTGCGGGCAAAGTGTAAAAATCCCCCACACCCCAACTGGCCCGATCGCGGGCAAAGCATAAAGATCCCCTACCCCGACTGGCCCGATCGGGGCAAAGCTTAAATAACCCCCACCTGCCCGGTCGAGGGCAGCAAAGATCCCCAGAACATATCCCTGGTGGTCCAGTGGACCGCTAAGCCCAGTGCGGGCTGAAAGGTTTAAACACCCCCAGAATGTATCCTTGGTGATCTAGTGTCCCCACCCACCACCCATGAAGTCCAACCACCCGCTCCCCGGCGGCGGTGGGTGCAGCATCTCACCCACCTGCTGCCCCACTGCCCACTGACTGACTGCCCAGTCGGGCTGCACACCATTGGTGCAGAGCAAGAGCCAATGGGCATGCTGCCCATACCGTACAAGGCGGTCCAGATATGTGAATGAATCCATTCACAAATCTGACTGCCTTAGAGGTATGGGCTGCATGCCCATTGGCTCTTGCTCTGCACCAATGGGAGTGCAGCCTACTGGCAGTCAGTCGCCGGGATGGGAGGTGGTGGATGCCCACCCGCTGACCGCCGGGGGGTGGTGGCTCATGGTGGGTGGGGTGGGGGACCTAGATCACCAGGGACACATTCTGGGGTGTTTAAACTCTTTCAGCTCACGATCAGGCTTGGTGGTCCACTGAACCACCAGGGTTATGTTCTGGGGAACTTTGCTGCCCATGATCGGGCTGGTGGGGGTTATTTGCTTTGCCCATGATCAGCCAGTCGGGGGGTGGGGATTTTACACTTTTCCCGCTATCGGACTGTGAGGCGCCGGTCCCGATGGCTGCTGCCTGGCAGGGCGCCAGGCGCAAGTCCTTGGGGATCGGTGCACCTGCATGCTAATGGCATGCAAATGGGGCCATAAATAGATGCAAATGTCCCCCCCAGCACCTTGCATAAATTATGGCCCCATTTGCATGTCACCTTTTGAATATCAGAAATTTGCACATGGCGCAATGGTACTTGCACCACCGCAACTTGAATGCCCCACTCTGACCACTTGCGGTGGCGCAAGTTCCACTGCACCATGCACAGTGGCTGTGGTCATGGGGTGATATTCAAAGGAGTTGCTCAATAGCGCAACTCCTTCGAATATCGCCCCGGCCACACCCCTGCGCAACTATTTTGTGCAGCGCAAGAGCTTGCACCATAAAATAGAGCAGTTTGAATATCCAGCCCAGAGAGTTTATTTAATACATAGGCCCAGATACTCAAAAGGGTTGGACATGGCACAACAGTGTTGCACCATGCGCAACCCATTGATGTGCCCCAGTGTGATATTCAAAAGGAAAAAGTGCGCGGCACAAATCCCAATGCGCCGGAGCGCATCAGTAATATATGCAGGCGCAGGTAGGTGGGACTTGCACATGCATACCCTGCACAGCCCGATATTCAGCCTGGGATGTGCAGAGTCATGCATGCACAACCCCTATCTGTGCCAGCACAAAGTTGATCCAAAAAAAAAGGAACAACTAATGGCCACCACCAGGTGAGCTGCTGCATTGCAGGGCGCTACATGGCAGCTGCCACCTGTGGGTGGCCACTCGAGTTCTGGCTGCACCTGGCAGCACCCCCCATGCCCAATAGTGAGAATTTGTAGTAAAAAAAGATTGATCTGTCCAACATCCCTGGTGGTCCAGTGGAGAGCTATCTGCCCGATCACAGGCATTAGTAATAAATAAATCTGTCCAATATCCCTGGTGGTCCAGTGGACCGCTATCTGCCCGATCATGGGCACTAGTAATAAATAAATCTGTCCAATATCCCTGGTGGTCCAGTGGACCACAATCTGCCCGATTGTGGGCATTAGTAATAAATAAATCTGTCCAATATCCCTGGTGGTTCAGAGAACCACGATCTGCCTAATCATGGGCATTAGTAGTAAATAAATCGGTCCAATATCCCTGGTGGTCCAGTGGACCTGCCTACCTGATTGCAGGCTAAGTAAACAAATTATATCCCCAATATCCCTGGTGGTCAGTGGACCCCACCCCACCACCCACTGAATTCCACCATCCCGCTCCCGGTCAGCTGCGGGCGGCAGCACCCACCCACCTGCTGCCGCGGCGCACCCACTGACACCGCTGGTAGGGCTGTATGCCCATTGGTCCTGGCGTGAGCCAATGGGCGTGCAACATGCCGTACTACATTCAGATATGTGAATCCCATTGAGGCATATCTGGAATGTGGCAATATATTCATGGGCTGCACGCCCATTGACTCACGCTGGAACAATATAACCAGCTTCTGGCGACTGTCAGTCAGCGGCGGCGAACGCTGGGTAGGTGAGGTGCGGCCACCGCCACTGACCAGGGGCGGGGCAGTGGGATTCAGTGGGCAGGTGGGGTGGGGGTCCACTGGACCACCAGGGATATTGGGATGTAATTTTTACTTAGCCCTGACTGCGGGCAGGTCCACTGGACCACCAGCGATATGGACAGATTCTTTACAAATGCCCACGATCGGAAGATCGTGGTCCACTGGTCCACCAGAGATGAACTGAACAACTTATTACTAATCTACGATCGGGCAGGTCATGGTCCACTGGACCTCCAGGGTCTTTGGACAGATTTATTTATTACTAATGCCCACGATTGGGCAGATAGCGGTCCACTGGACCACCTGGGATATTGGACAGATTTATTTATTGCAAATGCCCACGATCGGGTGGATAGCAGTCCACTGGACCACCAAGGATTTTTTGATTTTCCTTTTTTTACTGCAGCCCGCGATCAGCCTGTGGAGCACGTTGCCGGCTGCAGTGGGCGTCGGTCCCCAATGGCTGCTGCCTGGCAGGGTGCCAGGTGCAAGTGGTCAGGGATCGGAGCACCTGCATGCAAATGGGGCCATAATGACATGCAAATGGCCCCATTTGTGCCTTGCATACATTATGGCCTCATTTGCATGTCAAGTTTTGAATATCTCGGTTGCTGTGCATGGCGCAATGGAACTTGCACTAGCACATCCCCATGCTCCACTCTGGCCACTTGTGCTGCTGCACCATGCACACTGCGGGTGGCCAGGGTGTGATATTCAATGATGCTGTGCCATGGTGCAGCTCCATTGAATATCACCCAGTCCACACCCCTGCGCAGCCAAGTTGCACTGCACCCAAGCTTGTGCCACAGCCTGGCGCAGTTTGAATATCTGGGCCATACTATACTGATTCCTGTTTTTTTGTATATAAGTTCGGTATTTAATGTCCCGAAGCAGTTAGAGGTACCTTTGATGGGCTGTTTTTTTTTCATGCTTTTGGGGTAGTAGATTGTACCCTGTAAAAAGGAATATTCTATATTTAGAAATAGGGAACGGGGGCATGACTGTGTTAAATCCTTTATTATTTTTTTTTTTACTATTTTTCTTTATTCTAATTTGCTTCCCCTTATGAAAGGTTTGACCAGAGGCTGGGGTGTGAAGAGTATGAATTTGTTACAGGGGGTGTTATTAGAATGGAGATAAAACTGTTTTCAACATAAAAATAAATGAAATCCTCATTTGGTTAAACGCTGGATTGGTGTTTTTGATAACATTATAAAATGGAGAATTAGTTTGTTTTTTTTTGAATATTCTGTTTATTAAGGTTTTCCATCACAGAAAAAAGGAGACAACATAATACATACTACATCTCACAATAAACAAAAAGTAAATACAGACAGACAAACACAGAAAGAAAAAACCTGGTTATTTCATTAATACATCTCACTTACTCTATTTACAGTAATGTGGCCGAGTGTGCGGACATATCTCAGGACCCTATATACTGTCAAGCAGAACCCCCACATTCTTGCATTTCATAATATTGAGCACAGAGGATAATCATCCAGATCCGCAGCTATTCTTAATACACGGGGAGGCCAGGGTCACAAAATGGAGAACACCCACATCCGGTTGTTAATTTCAGATGCTCCCACACAGGAGGGGCACCCCCCTAAATTCATTCAACATCCTGAGGCCTAGACATCCCATCCCGTGCAGAGCATTATGTTTTCAGATATACTCAAAGTCACCAGAAAAGGGGCCCAGTCCCTCAGAAACCTCTCATTTCCATCTCTAGCCACCCACGTGAGCCTCTCCAAGGCTAATGATCGCATAACCAACCTCCTCCAGTCAGCCAATGTGGGTCCATTTCCAGTAACCCAGGTATTCTGAATGCAGTGCCTTGCCAACACGAACAATACTCTTGTCCATCTAGGTAATAGTTGCCACCCCTCTTCCCCTACTATTTTTTCCACCCCGAACAGACAAGTCTAGGGTTCTCAGGCCAAACGACTCCCTATCCCTTTGTTTACCTCCTGTACTACATTCCCCCAAAACTTAACCAAGACCGGGCATGTCCAGAAGCAGTGGAAGAAAGTGTCCAATCCCCTGCCACATCTCTTACAGCTTGGTGATACCGCAGGGTGTGCACAGTGCACCGCTACCTGCGGCCAATAAATTCTGTGCAGGAATTTATAGAAGGCCTCCTTAAATTTATTACATATCATGATTCCCTCTGGCATTCCCAGTATCAACTCCCAGTTTCCCTCTGAAATTTGCAGGCCTAGGTCCCTTTCCCAGAGGGCTTTTGTGGGGCCTGTCAGATCCGTCAGATTCAACTTATCTTGCTTTGCCACTTTCCTGATAAACCCTTTCTCATCTTTCCTAGCCTGACTTACCATCTAGTCTATTCTATTTGGGTGCAGTCCAACACTTCCCCCCCTTGCCCAATCCCCTCACATACGCTTTCACCTGAAGATACCAGAATAAATGTGAAGCCCCAATTTTATCTCTCTTCTCACCTTGTTAAACTCACTTAGCACCCCCTTCTCCAGCAGAGTTCCTACACATATCACTCCTCCCTTTTCCCATTCCAGAAACCCTTTATCTTCCATTCCCGGTATAAAGAAGGGGTTCCTCACAACTGGGAGCAAAGCAGTCTCCCTCTGGGCCAGTCCCTTTCATCGCCATAGATGATCCCAGGCCTCCAACATCTCCTGAACTAGTGGATTACTATTCCCTAGGCTTCTATGCCCGTAACCCCTTACTATGAAGATATGCTGAGAGTCTCCCAGGAGCCGCTTCTTGTTCCAGCCCCACCCAGCTAGCTACTTCGGGCCTATGAATCCAATCCATCATGTGGATCTGAGTTGCACCGATCTGTAATACGTGCCCAGATCTGGGAAACTGAGTCCTCCCCTAGATCTATCTGCCTTAAGCCTTGTTAGGCTTATTCTGGGTTTTTTCCCCTGCCATATGAAGTCCACAAACCCCCTCTCTAACCTTTTCACGTTCCCCTGTGTTAATCTTAACTGCAGCATTTGCATCAGGTATAATATTCGAGGAATATTATTAATTTTGATGAGATTTATCCTCCCAATCCAAGATATTGGTAAATGTAGCCATCTCTTCAAGTCCACCAATATCAGTTTAATTAAGGGGTGATAGTTCAACTTATACAATTCTTCCCACCTCCGCCCAATATGTACCCCTAAATACTTAAAATCTGATTGAACTGCCCTAAAGCCTCTCTGTCATATCTCTGAGCTAATATCTGGGAAACCCATGACTTCAGACTTCTTGACGTTAATCTTATACCCAGAGAAACCTGCAAATTTTCCAATAATATCCATCAGGTGCCTCATAGAGCCACTCATATCCCCTTAAAAAAGGAGCATATCGTCAGCACAAAGTGCCACTTTATGCTCCCTCTCCCCACCCCTCACTCCCACAACCCCCTCATGCTGACGTATCACTGACGCTAAAGGTTCAATTGCCAAGGCATATAGTAAGGGCAAGAGCTGACACCCCTGCCTCGTCCCCCTCTTCAGTTCAAATTTCCCAGTTAGGCACCCGTTTACCATCACCTGTGTGCTAGGCTTTAGGTAGATGGCCCTGACCCACCCAATAAATGAGTCCCCAAACCAAACCGGCCTATCACCTCAAAGAGGTAATCCCATTCTACCCTATTGAATGCTTTTTCCACATCCATAGAGAATACCTCTATCCTGGCTCCAGCCTGGCCTGCCCGCCATATAATATTTAACAGTCTATGTACATTGTGATAAGACTGTCATCCCTTAATGAACCCAGTCTGGTCTGGGTGGATCACCTCCGGCAAAAAATTCTCCAACCTCATGGCCAGGACTTTAGCCAGAATTTTCATATCCACATTGAGAAGAGATATCGGTCAGTAGGCTTCACATTCCGACTCCTCCTGACCACTTTTATGAATCAAACAGATATTAGCCTCATAGCATGAGCCAGGTAGTGCCGGAATCTGTCCCTCTTCCCCTCTGTGAAATATTTCCTTCAACACGTCTGCTATTTGCAGATCCAGGATCCTATAGTACTCGACGGGAAATCCGTCCGGCCCACAGGCCTTTCCCTCCTGCAGTTTCTGTATGGCGCTTGAAATTTCCATTCGTGATATAGGCTGACTTAACACCTCCCTCTGCTTGTCTGTAACCCTTGGTATGGGCACTTCGTTCAAGAACTCTCGGATACTCTTCTCCTGTCCCACTTGCTCTGCCCTATATAACTTTTCATAAAAACTCACAAAACACCCTGCTATAGCCTTTGAACTTGTAACAACTTGCCCCCCCTTAATTCACAGGATCCTAGTTGGGCATCTTCCCCCTTTCATCAGTCTCACCAACATGGACCTGGGCTTATTTCCCTGCTCAAAGACCCTCCTCTGGCAGAAAAACCACACCTTCCCTGCTTCCTCCCTCAAGAGAGAGTTCAGAGTTTCCCTCGCCGTTGTCAGCAACTTTGGAGCTTCCCCCTTTTCTCCTCCTCCAACCCATTTTTCCAGCTCTTTCACTTGTCTTTCTAATTCTTCCCTTTTACTCCATCTCTGCTTATTAATCCTACTCACATATGCTATTATAGCCCCTCTTATGTAGGCCTTACCTGCCTCCCAGAAAGTGCCCTTAGAAACATCACCCGTAGTATTCATCTCTCTGTAAAACTTTCATTGTTCTACCAGGTATTCTTTGAATGCCCGGTCCTTACCCAAATATGTAGGGAACCTCCAGGTTGGGGGGCCTCCCTCATCTCCTCTCCCTGTGATTCTCATTACCACCATGGCATGATCCGAAATGAAGATGGCGTTGTGTCTTATCTCCTTATCCTGCCCACCAAGCTCCTGGGCAGAAATATATTTTCCAATCGGGACCACGTCTTATGAGGGTTAGAGTAGAATGTATACTCCCGTCCAATGGGGTTGGCCGCCCTCCAACTATCCCTCATATCCAGACCTGCAATATCCAATTTGCCACTGGCCCATAGCCTCCATTACCTGCCCCCTCCTTGTCGAATGATTCATCCTCACATCCATCACCCAATTGAAATCCCCTCCCATAATGAGACCAGGAATTTGTTCTTTGACGAGCAAGCCAAGCAAAGAGGAGTAGAAGCCTGGGTCATATACTGCCGGCGCATAGACACATCCGAATGTGAGTGTCTCACCTTGCCATATCCCAGTAGTGAAAATATATCTACCCTCCTTAGGGTCTCTCACTATCCTTTTCACCTCAAATAATAGGTTCTTATGCAAGAGTATTGCCACCCCTCTTTTATGGGATGAGTAGGAGGCCACTAAACACTTCCCCACCCAGTTATGTACCAGCTTGGCATGCTCCAGGGCCATCAGGTGAGTCTCCTGCAGCAAAGTCACCGCGCCCCCTTATGTCTCAAAGCCGTCAGGAGTGAAGTCCTCTTTACAGGGCTTGCTATGCCTTTTACATTCCAAAATATGACATTTAAGTTTATCAAGTCACCCATCCCATCCCTCAGCATTTTCCATTTTTATGAACATTTCCATTTGACATTGTGTTGAAAGCACCTAGGGCATCACAAAGCCTACAAGCATATATATATATCTTTTCTCTTGATTTCCACACACTCAACCACCCCTCTCCAAGTATAACCAGGCAACTATCCTACTAACAAACGCTTTATAAAATCTATCTATTTTAACATTTATAACTATCCCCCTTCAAAACTTCCCCCATTCCCCACCTTCCACCTCCCCCTTCCCATCCTTTTTATTAATTCTCCTTATCCAGCCCCTCTCAGTTACACTAATTGCTAACATAGCACAAGTGTAAGTTTAAAGACAAAAATAACAAAAGTTCAATGATTCTCCACCACAACTGAGATGCATTTCCTGCCCTCCCCACCAGGTGTCCAGTTCTCTCTTCTGGAGCCTTCCCACCCCCGGAGTCTCCCACCATGCTCCATCTCCTCCTATCTGTACCCTTACCCCAAGATCCCCCCCCGCGCTTCATCACCCCTAATTACCTGTATATCTCATCCAGATATCCCCTTCCTTTTACCCTGCCCACTCTAATCTACCACTTCCCTCCACCTCCACCTTTCATACTCTTCTTCTTTCACTCCATTCCAGCCCTTTAATTCCTTTCATTGTACCCTGACCGTAACCTCCCATCCCCTTCCTCAGACCAGAGAGCAGAGGCGTATCCCAGTTTCTAATGCCTTCGCTTGCCCAGTCCAGGGTGGGGCTCATCCACCACATCCTCTGCTATTTGTTCATTCCCCCCTCCTAAAATGCAGCCATCCCTCAAAGTCCTCCCACTGATTCCATGAACTCCCCCTCCCCATGCCCCCATACAACTCCTGACAACCCAAGCCAACATAGGCCTCCATGGGGATCCCACTCCCCCTCCCCAGGGTGAGTCCAACATACCTCTGAACTCCACACTGGCACACTCCCTCACCCCCCAAGCCAACCCATCGAACCTCCCCCATCCCGCCTCCTCCTCCCTACACCAAATATGTAGCTCAGTTTCCCCTATCCGTTCTCCCTATTATCATGCCCCCCCAACTCTCCCTTGACAGCAACAGGTACTGTTTTCATCGGACCCACAGTATCATGGTCAATGTCAGAGAAGAAAGAGGCATGGGGGGCTAGGCCGCACCATCATATAAACACGTGCAAGGACCTCCCCCGCTCCTACCTTATGAGCCACAGTACTCTTTACATTTTTTGAAGCCCTCAGGCCCTTGGGCTTAGTCCATAGTCCATCAGCCAGGCAGAAGAAAGCATGCATCTCAGTCTATTCTCCAAACTGTTCACACCCCATTAATCCAATTATTTTCAACTCTGAGTAGACCATCATCCACCTCCTCCTACTGATGTCCTCCTCATAACAACAAAGCGCAATGGTGCCAGCTGGAACATTCTGAAATGTATTCGATGCAAAGTCCAATTAGCAGGGGACATCACAACATCATAGCACCAGGACAACAGAGACTCCTTAAGATCATCTTTCTGCCTCCTTATGCTTTCCACATCACCACTCAGCTCACTTTTCTTTTAAGACCCTTCACAAACTCCTCTGCTTTGTCAAGCTCCCAAAATGAATAGGTCACTCCTTCATGTTTGATTCGGAGCATAGCGGGGTAACTCAGAAAGTTTTCCACCTTGGTCAGGATATTCAAAAGGGTTGCGCCATGCGCAATAGGGTTGCGCATGTGCAAGTCCGAAAGTGCGCTATTCTGCGATATTCAGCAGGAGGCAGTTGCGCCACCGAAAACATGCTGAGCAACAGCGCAATGCAAATGAAGGCATGTGCAACTGAAGGGGGTGGATCCATGCATAAAGAGCGCAATGCGATATTCAAAGACTTGCACAATGCGCAACAGCGGAACAGCTGGAAGTTGCGCCCCAGCGGAAATGAGCCAAAATAAAAAGGCACAAGGAAGAGGCGCAAGAACACTACAGGGATGCCAAGTGGGGAAGAGAGAGAGAGAAAGGCAGACAGTGACAGGCCAGGGCAGGCAAGGGAAGCAGTGTGGGCCATAGGCTGCAGAGGCCAGTGGGGGGTGCCCGGTGCAGTGGAAGTAGCAGTCAGGACAGCAGGGGTAACAGAGCAACATCAGCCAGGGGAGGTCACAAGCCAGGGAGATGGACAGTGGCAGCTTCCACATGGAAGCTGTAATGAGGGGGGTGAGAATGCAAGGTGCAGGGGGACGTGGCTGTGGATGGGCTCGTCAGCAGTGTGCCCCCAACAGGCAGTACCGTGCCCGCATCAGCTTTGAGCTGTACACAGATGTAGAGATCGTGGTCCGGTACCGCCTGAACAGGGCAATACTGAGGTGGCTCTGTGAGCTGTGCAGTGATGTGATGCAGGCACCTTCACAACGGAGTCATGCTCTGTCAGTGGAGACCAAGGTGACAGCCTGCATGTGCCTGCTCACCACGGGCACCTTCCAGAGGCCAACAGGGGACACCACATGCATCAGCGCACTGCTGCCACATGCTGCAGAGCACATCCATTTCCCCAGCACCGTGGCAGAGCGTACAGCAAACATGCAGGAGTTCAACAGGGTAGCACTTATGCCTGGTGTGCTAGGGGCCATAGACTGCACCCATGTGGCCATTCGCATGCCACCTGGCCCCGATGGGGCTGCATATAGGAACAGAAAGGGCTTCTCCAGTGTCAACTGCCAGGTGGTGAGTGATGCCACTGGGCGTATAATCAATGTCTGTGCCACACACCCTGGTGGAGCACATGATGCCTTCATATGGCAACAGTCCACACTGTGCCATCGATTAGAGAGTGGGGACATCCCCACAGGCCATCTAGTGGGTGAGTATGCATGTAGGAAATGCAAACTCGGGGCAAAGGTGGGAATGCCACAGGTGCCATGGTAGTGGCACACAGGGATATGGGCAATATGGACCTAAACATGATACTGATCTCCACAATCTCCACACAGGTGACAGCAGATACCCACTCCATCCCTGGCTGCTCACACCGTACTGGCGCCCCATGATCCCATTGCAGCAACACTATAATGAGGCACATGCCGCCACATGCAACATCATTGAGTGGGTGTTTGGGATGCTCAAGGCACGCTTCCGATGCCTAGACACCTCCAGCGGTGCCCTACAGTACAGCCCCTCAAAGGTCTGTGGGATATTCCTGGTCTGTTGTATCCTGCACAACATGGCCAAAGACTGTGGGATAGCCCTACAGGTTGAAGAGGGGGACAGTGATGGGGCGCCAGCGTACCGGTGTTGATGGTGATGACCAGCCCCTTGGACGGCGGGACCCCGACTGATCCGCAGGCCCAGCTGCACGGGACACCATCAGCGGAGGAGCATTATGCACGACACAGGTAAGTCAAGGGGCCATGTGCAACCAACACTGTCCTGGCACAACCCACAGGCACACATAGTAACACACCAGGGGTGCATGATGGCAAGGGGAGCGGAAGGGACCAGGCACACAAACACACCATCAGGGAGGGGCAAACAGTCATATGGACACACACACACACACACACACACACACACACACACACACACACACACAGGCACAAAGCGTACATGGGCAGGTGCACAGCAGAGCAGGAACAGACATGGCAAACACACAGATCCACAGACCACACCCACCACCTGTACTGTCCAAATGCAGTGTGTCAATGTGGGGCACCCTTGCACCTTGGTGTACAGTACAATGCAGGCATCATCATGCACACGCACCTGTGGACAGCAGTCAGGATGGTGTGCAGGTGGTCCGTATGTCGGCGTGATGTGCAGGGCACCCACCAGTGCACTGTCCACCATGATGCACAGTGCACACAGGGCAGCACCTGACAGAGCCCGCACTGGGAGACAGGTCAGTCATGTTGCACCATTTCACGGCCACCGCGGATGTGTGGGTAGCCCCGCCATGACCCAACAGCACTGGCAGGCTGAGCAGGGGCCACATAGGGTGGCACCGATGGACCACCAGGGGTCCCACTGTGCGATCGCGACCTTGTCTGCAGTGGGGTCTGTAGTATGCCAAACATACCTGCACCAGGGGTGCTTGGGATGCCCACAGCAGAACCCGGTGTCAACAGGCTTGATGTCACATGACACCGGGAACGGGGAGTGGAGAGCGTACAGTGTGGGGTGCACGGTACAGGAACACCTGCTTGTGTGCCCAATGCAGCCACGACAGTGACCAATGCCTGTGTCTGCCTGTCAATGGCAGCGGTCACATCCATCCGCTTATGGACCATCTCTGCATGGTCCAGAGCACAGTCCCTGCTGTGCCACTCCACAGCCACACACAGTGCCTCCACGGATGTTGCAACCCGCCTTTGCTGCTGTACTGATTCCCGCAGCAGGCGGGTGTGCTCTTCAAATGGGTACTCTGCCACAACGGCATCCTGTCCCCAAGGTATGATAGGTCCTGATGCTCAACATCCCTTGAGGGTGGCCACTGTTCACCAGGACCAGGAATGGGCATATCAAAGGGCGGTGGGCATGTGCCACTGCTGGACATTGTACCCCCAGACCTGGTGGGTGACTGCTGTTGCTGCCCCTCCAACCGCTGTGCCCCAGGGACCACTTGTTCCACTGCTGTGGCCGCAACAGTGCCAGACACCTGCACAGCCACTGGTGCTGCCCCACCGGTGCTGACAGGCACAGTCTGAGACTGTGCCGACATGCTGGCACACATGTTGGAACCAGCTAGGCCCAGGGGCACGTGCTGGCCTGCTGTGTGTCCATCATGGGACACACACATGTCACTGCCCATTGCAGTCCTTGCATCATCAATGGTGCAGGTGCGTGCCCAGCCACAGTCTGGCGTGCTGGCATGCTTGCATGCCAGACTGCTGAACTGAGCTGTGCACCCCCACCGACTCACCCGACACCAGAGTTGGAAGCCCGGCGTGCATGCTGGTGCAGTGCATGCTGGCTGGTGACAGAGGTGGATGGACCCTCCTCCATGTCCAGCAGGTCTTTCTCACTGCCTGGACCCACCACCACTGCCCCCTGAAGACGAACAGGATCTGTAACAGAAAGAGAGGACATGTGAGTGCATGTGAACAACCTTCCCCCCAAACACCACCACCATGTCATACCGTGCAGTGATGGGCTTCCACCTGTCTGGAATCCACCTCCTGGTATGCCCTCAATAGCACTCCACTGCATTGATGCAGCCAGTCGGTCCTCAGCCAGGGTCAGCTCCACCACCGCTGGCTGGCCCCCGCCAGTGCCAGCACGTGTCACCCTGAGGGCTGCCACCTTCTCCTTCACCTTCCTGTGGTCTGTCCCCATCTTCTTTTTGCATTCCTGCACGGAGCGCTGGTGGCTTCCGTGCAGGTTCACTGACCGAGCTACCCCCTCCCATGTAGCCGCATGGGCCTGAGGGGTGCCCCGCCATCCACTCAGTAGTGCCTCCTCCTCCAGGTAGGCCTGGAAGAGGGCCTCTGTCTCAGCTGTGGTGAAGTTGGGCCTCCTCCTCCGCCCACCATCCTCACCCTCACCTTGGCTCTGCTCGGTCATGGCAATCTGTATGGGTTGAAGTGGACACCTGTCACTGTGCAGTCTACAGCGTTATCCCATGACCATTGTCCAGAACATCACACAGCATGCAATCCACCTCTCACCTGCAGTAACCGAATCTGGCCAGCGCAGCCCAATGTCACACATTTATAGCGCAATGCATGCAAATTAGGAGTGGAGCAACTGTAATGAGATGCAAATCGTGCCACTGCGCCTTTGAATGGCTGATCAGATGATTTGCATGTGTCAGTTGAATATTGCGCCGTTGCGATTTGCGCAATACAGTTGAGCCGGCTGAGCCAATGGCACAGATCTGTGACTGTGTGGTACACTGCATTGCGCATGCCCAGGTAGCTTACGCAGGTGTCTGCCATGCTGATGACGTGCTGTGCATGATCGGCAATTCAGGCCATGGCCACCATTGTGCCAGTGGCGCTACTGCACTGGGCACCATATGGCGCTGTGGCACTACTGCGCAATAGTCCACTGTGGCACTGGCACGCTGGTGATCGGTCATGCAGGATGCGTAGACATCAGATGGTGCTGTGCATGGCCTTGCGTCATAGACCCCTGACCTGGTGTCCGACCTTTGCCCCCTGGCCATGTGTACGGCTCTATTGTGCTGTTTGGTGACAGCGCTATGTGAACTGATGGCGCTATACGAACAGCGTGATTGGAACCTATGGTGGTCTATTGCGCAACATTTCCACGTGGGGTTGCCACACTGCGGTGCGCCATATTGCCTGCTGTACAACCCCAATTATGGCACGCAGGAGAGCTCCCCAATGGAGTCAGGTGGAGGTGGCCAACCTGGTGGCTCTGGTTGAGCCCCACTTTGAGGCACTGTATGGTGATGAGCCCCTCACCATGGCCCACACCCAGGTGGCCACTGACCTGGTGAGGGTCACAGGGGAGTGCCGGTCTGTGGAGCAGTGCAGGCACAGATTTAGTGACCTCCGCAGGAGGGAGCCGGACGTGCTGCGATGCCTCAGGTCACATGCCACGAGGGGCTTTGTGCCTAGGCCAGGTGGGTATACCATCTATGCACCTGTATTCTCTGTAGGGGTGTGACTGTGTTTGGTGGTGGTGCATGGGGGATGGCTCTGCTATGGTTGACTGTGTCAGTGTGTGCAGGTGTGAGATGCATGGGTCTGGCTGTGTGGGCAGGCACACTCACTGGGGCAGGGGGCAGTCTGCTTTGGGGTCACACTGATGTTTTTCTCAACAGTTGTCACCCACAGGCCTGGCAGAGAGGATGCAGGCACAGGCTGAGGAGGGCCGTGGCAGGGCCCAGGTGGCGGACGGAGGAGGCGTGAGGGGTGGGCCACAGCGGTAGCAGCAGCAGCCACAGCTGCTTGATGAGTGTGAGTATCATTACATCATGGATGCTATTGCATGCTGGAGGGGGTGGGCATGACCACCAGCCATGGACAACACAACCATGCACGACACAGGCAACAGTCATCACTGTCCAGTGTCACTGCACATCTGTGTGTGTGTCACTGGTGGTCCATGCATGCACTGGGCACATGGCTGTGGAACTGGCATCCCACCACATTGCCACGTCACTTGACAGCCTTGTTTGTGCTGTGATGGACATAGGCAATGTGTGTGTGCAGTGGTGCACATAGCTGGTGCTGCCTGGTTGGGCGTGTCATGTGCATGGTCACTGTGGGTGGGTGCATACCATCACAGGTGCGGGGCACTAGGCTATATGCCTTGCAGGATGGGTGATGTTCAGGGTTGTGGACAGTCACAGCCATTGACTGTGTTCCCTTTTCCTAGGCCTCAGCATCCTACGCAGGATGGACCGTGCCCTCCAGCGGCTGAGAAGGGTATCGATCGTGGCACATGACATACTCAGGGACATTCAGCGCCATGGGGTCAGGCGACAACGAAGGAGACAGGGACAGCACCAGGCAGCAGCAGACCAGCCTGCTAGGTGCTAAATGTGCTTCCCCTTCCCACTTCACCCATCCCTCCCACTCTGCCTTCCCTCTCCCAGTTGTTCACCCCTACTCCTTACCCACCCCTACCTTGTACCCCTACCCCCCTTGTCTTGTACATATCTGTATATAGTTGTGTTCTTGATCTTGGTGTTGTAATTTCTGTTTTCCAATATATATATATTTTGTTATGAATACTGTGGTGGTCTCTGATTTGCAGCTGGCTATGGTTGCTCAGTTGCAGTGGTGTGCATGCCATCTGGGGTGGTATGGTCCTGGGTATGTGTGTGTGTGTGTGTGTGTGCGCATGTGTGTGCGTGTGCATGTGGAGGTGTCTCCGGTGTGGGAGTGACTTTCAGTTGGTCTTGCCATCTGCTGCCGCCTACTGCTGGGTGCCCAGGGTGGGTCTGGCTTGTATGGTTCTATGCTACACGAGGTTGAAGTGTGCCGGGGGGGATGCATGGTGTTTACTGCAGTGACAGTCACTGCACATGGGTGGTGTCTTGGGGTCATGGTGCAGGGTGTGCTGTGTAGAAGGGGGGCTGATGTGCACTGTGGTTGTTGACCCTCTGTGTGTGGCAGTCTCAGCCTGACAGTGGTTGTGCTGGGGTGTCATGGCCCTGCTGTGCTTTGTTGGCTTGTCCCCATGGGCCAGTGGATCATCCATCCCTCCCCCAGTGAAGCTGTGCTTGGGGTGTGCGGGTGTCTTGTTGGTTCTGCAGTGTGTTCCTGTACCCATGTGTGGCATGGCTGGTGGTGGGCCCCAGCCTGCCTCCCTGGTTGTGCGGTTCCATTGCTCTGCTGGGGGTGGGGGGGCTCTGATTGCACTATGGCACCTCTGGACTGCTCAGCTGGGCTAGCCTTGTTGCGCTATGGCGCATCCTTTCTCTCAGCTTCCCTTCCTGGTTGCGCTATGGCGCAGTTCGTGCGATATTCAGACGTTGGCTGCTTGGGCAATTTGTTTTGCTCCATGTTTGAATATCGCGTCTGTTGCGCCTATGCGCAATTGACTTGTTCTTGCTCCTGCTGTTGCGCACTTTTACGACGCAGTTTGAATATCCGGCCCCTTGAGATTCCTTATCTGTGTCATCACCCCATTAAAGGCTTTTTAAGCAGCCGGGCTGAATAATCCTGTGAAAGGAATAGCCTGTGGTCTTCAAAGCTCAGAGGACCTCAGGACCTGTACGCCTTTAGCATTGTCTTGTCTCCCGATCCTGGAAATTGTGAAAATGCATGATGATCTGGCATGGGGGTTGACGCACAGGGGGCCGCGACATTACCACTCGATGAGCCCGCTTCAACTTGACCCTTCCATTTTTCAACTTTAGGCCCAATAACTTGGGTAGTACCCTGCTGCAAAAGTCTAAGGCATCATCCACCTCTAATCCCTCAGGGAGCCCTCTGAGGCATAAATTCAGCCTACGATGATAATTTTCTTGGTAATTGTAGGCCTCTTTGAACTCCTCTAATTCTCTTTGCAACGCACGAACTTGCTCTGGGACCGTTAGTAGCTCATCCTCCAGCCTGGAAATCCTTTCCTCTGCCTCCACCAACCGAGAGCTCTGGTGTGACTGCTGTTCCAGCACCTCTTGTAGTTTACCTTCCAATTTATCCTCTAACTTGACGAGCCATGGTTCCAGGGCTGCTATTACCTGCCCCGTCAGTTCCTTCCCCAAGGCCACTACCTCCGCCGCAGAGAGCGAGACCAGGCCCGTATTCTCTCCTCCAGAGCTCACCATCCCCTTTTTACCAGTCTTCCCAGTTGTTGTCTGACTTTTAGAGGGCATGGGCATTAGATATTCGTCCATGGTTCTTTCCGCCACCTAATAGTGCTGTTCTTTTCACTCCAGGGTGAGAAACTCCATATTTTAATGTTTAATTGCTGGTTACCGTGGCGGAGCGAGCGGGAGACACATTTTCCCAGTTAGCTGCTGATTAGCGCCCCCATCAGAATTAGTTTTAAAACAGTCCTTTATTTATCAAGACAGTTGTTGTATGAGGAGGTCTTGTCAGTTCATTTTATAGAACATCCTTTTTCAGGTTTTACACAAATAGATCAAACTTATATTACCCATTATATTAAAGATAAGAGAATTGCAGAACATACAGGTATATGGGATACTGTCTGGTTAGGACTTCATTCTAAGATTAATGTCAAAGGTAATCATAAGCATAAGCCCATTACTGACATTACTGTCCTAGGGAAGGCTGTTTTGAAACTATTGAAACAATAACTAATTTATATTATCAGTGCCCTTATGCTATGCAGTTCTGGGATGTGGTAAACAATAGATGGAAAAAAGGTTTGTCCATACCTTCTGATCCATCTGTGCTGTTTTTTGGCATTATACCAGTGACTAATCCTGTTTTACATGACAGTACTTTACGTGTATTATGTGCTTATTTAGTTTACTGGTTATGAATTAGTCATTGTCGACTAGCATTACAACAACAAATATCAAGTCAAGAATTGTTTGTGATGTTTAGTACTGACCTAAGGTGTTGGAAAGGGGAAGAATTAAGAAAGACAGATAAAACAGAATTTCAATCATGGGTAAATTTTGATTTTTTTTTATAAAATTCAGTCCTTTACCAAGGGGTTACTTTAATCTGGTTATCATTTATTATTATAACAATTATGTTATTAAATTTGGCGGTCATGTAATGGAATTTATGGTCGATATTAGTTGTTTGTCTGAGGCAATATTTGGTCATGTTTTTTTATTTTTTTTCTTCTTTTTTTTTATAGTATATTACTGATCCTCAGTTAAATGCTCCTGATAATGGTTTGATTGGGAAATTTTCCCTATCTCCATGGCAGGTTATGGGGGGAGGGGGGATTCTTCTTTCTTTTTTCTCAAGTTAGTGTCATTATCAGAATTTTCTTATGTTTTAGGATTAGTTTGAGCTATTTCTCATTTATGTTTGATTTTTTTCTTTCTTTTTTTTCTCTGCCATATTTGTGTAACATAAGAAGGATCAATTTTATACTCTGTTAAGGGTTAAAAAACAATACAAATTTCCCCAAATTTTATAGTTAGGGAGGGAGGGAGGGTGGGTTTGTACTGGTTCTCCTATGTTTAGGGTTTTGTATGCATTAATACTTATTTTTGTTTCTTTTAGTTTCTGTTCCTTTTATATTTTTTTTTTTAATTTTTTGATTATGTATAATATAATACTGATTTGCACAACTGTGTCATGATTTGTTGAGATTTAAATGAAAAATTTCCCGGGTCTTAGAGTGGGGTGGGGGGTAATTTAAGTTGTTTATATTGTTTATAATGATTTCCTTACATGTATGAATTAATACTTATTTATGTCTGATTTTTCTTCCACTGCTTTTGTATGACATAATACTGATCTGTATACATTTTGTCATGACTTACTAAAAAATTCCCCTACTCTTTTCGATAAGTGCCATGGGATCTTTAACATCCACCTGAACTACCACCAATCCAGGCAGATGGGACCTCGGTTTAACATTTCACCCAAAAGACGGCACCTCAGAAGTGCAGCACCCCTCTCATGCTGCACTACAGTGTCAGTACTGGGATATTAACCCAAGTGCAATATGTGGGAACTGAACCCTATACTCTCTGATCTCCTGGCCTCAGAGGCAAGTGTGCTACTAACTGAGTCACTGACACTTCCAATAGCTTTCTATGATGTCTGTACTATCCATTGGTAATCTGACACAGAATGACTCCAAGAAGATAATGAGTTATCTTTCTGTGGGCTCAAGTAACTCCTCAAGCCAGAGGAAAAATAGTGCTCTAAAGCTTCCTATACACACACACAGGCAGCATAGTAATGAGGCTTCAGTGGAAGAATCTATTTTTAACACACTAGCATGTTGTTTGGTAGGAAAGATGACATCATCCCTTTCTGAATGCAATGCTACTGTTGGATCCACCCACAGTCATAAAAATTGGAATAACAGGTTCCAAGGAGTATAAATTCACCAGGAATGCTAGAAAAAAGACCCCATTCATTCACAGGTGTCAATGAATGTATTTGTTGACCATGCTGGTTCATCTTCTTGCGTCCCTCATGGTAAAAATGTAAAACTACATTTGTGTTATTTTAAATGAGTGATAAATAGCTTGTTCAGGGGGATTGCAACTCTGATAGTTGTTCCAGTCTTTCTTTTCACTGATATAAACTGAGCCAAGAAAAAAGTAAGTAGAAAAAAAAACATTTTGTTTCTACAAGTAGTTGTTAATTGCAGCTGGTATTTTTAACACATGCAAGTCAACTCCACTTCTCAAACTTAAGAAGAAAAATACACTTCATCACAGACTGTGTTTACCAAGTACTGTGCCCATGATTACAATATTTTGAACCCCCTTTGACAAAAAATGTGCCCTCACAAGAACCTGCATGATTTATCTGCAAAAACATTTTAAAAAATGTATTTCTAAATGCATTACTAACACTAATGCTTTCAAGGTTTTGAAACTACTAAAACAACAAACCATATATATATATATATATATATATATATATATATATATATATATATATATATATATATATATATATTAAGTAGCAAAGTGCTACCATAGTTAGGGTTGAGTAGCACTTTTAAGGTTAAATGGTCAAATAATGCACCTTAATAACTTTGCCACTGTTTAATGGATTTGCCTGAAATTATGTGTGCACGATTGGGCATGGTAGATCTTAGGATCTGCCATGTTTCATACCAGTCGGATATATGGTTGCAGAGTTATTAAGCGACAATCAAAAGAGTGTTTATGCTTTTTTGAAAATTCTTTACTTTTGCCTATAGGTCGCATGGTATGCGTGACTGGTCTGAAAACTTCAGGGAACCTGCGGCCGGGGTCCCTAATGTGCCTTTTGAAGATTTCGTGAAAAAATTTTAAACTGTTCAAAAGTTATTCAACAAACAAGTTCCCGTTATAAGTCAATCGGAAAAGTTAACAAAAAGTTCAACACTTTCACAAATGCACTTTTTAGTGTCACAAATTACGCTAGTGGTATCGCAAATCTGCCATTTATTTTCAGTTGGTGATCAGAAAAATGCTTGACATTTAAAATTGGGACCCTCTAGGAACACAATTTTTTTCTGTGTTTACCTAGTTGGACCCTCAGGATGCTAGCCATGTCTTTATTTTGGGGTTAAACACCCCAGAAATATGTTATTCAAGTTTCTGGAAAAAGTAGTGTTGCAAAGTAGTGTTGCACTCACGACACTTTCGCAAAATTTTGAGAAAGCTTTCGCAAATTGTGACACTACTTTTCCAGGCTATGGCCAAAATGACAGGTATTCTTTGCCACCTTGTTGCAAAAGAACGGTTTGGTCTTTTGGGCTGAAATTTGGAGGGAAGATAGCCAACATCTTACAGATGTGCCTTTTGGTAGTTTGGTGAAAAAATATTGCTTGGCTGCCAAGTTACAGTACTCTGAATTTGATGTTTTTTCCCCATAGACTAACATGGTGGCTCGTTTTAAGCTTCAATGCCCATTACAATGCATACATTCTTTGTACACATGGGGTTGGATATTCAAACTGTGCCAAGATATTGCACAAGCCTGGGCACAGTGCAACTGGGATGCGCCAGGGCACTGACAGGGTGATATTCAATGGTGCTGCACCATGGCTTAGCATCATTGAATATCGCTCTGTGGCTACCCGCATTGCACAAGGCGCAGTAGCACTACACCAGCAAAAGTGGCCAGGAAGGAGCAGGAGGCTGTGCTAGTGCAAGTGCCACAGCATCTGCGATATTCTAAAGTGCACATGCAAATGGGGCCATAATGCATGCAAGGTGCAGAGTGGGGCCATTTGCATGGCATTATGGCCCCAATTGCATGCAGATGCACCGATCCCCGGCGACTGGCGCATGGTACCCTGGCAGGCTGCAGCCATTGGGGACTGATGCCCCCTGCACAGCACGGCAAAGTGCCCCAATGCCCAATCACGGGTATGAGTAGAAGTAATGACTAGTCCCATATCCCTGGTGGGGAAGGGGTTACCGCTTGACCACCAGGGATATAGGGATTCATATTATGTTACTCATGCCCACGATCAGGCTGCATGCTGTCCACTGGACCACCAGGGATATAAGACCTATGATTTATATTACTCATGCACGCGATCAGGCAGGATTCGGTCCACTGGATCACCAGGGATATAGAACTTATGTGTATTTTACTCATGCCCGTGATCAGGCAGGATTCGGTCCACTGGACCACCAGGGATATAGGATTTATGTGTATTTTACTCATGCCCGTGATCGGGCAGGATTCATTCCACTGGAACACCAGGGATATAGGACTTATGAATTATTTTACACATGCCCGCGATCGGGCTGCATGCAGTCCACTGGACCACCAGGAATATAGGTCTAATATTTATGTATACTTCTGCCCACAATGGGGCATGGGGGTGCCATTGTGACAGTTGGTGCTGCTGGAGCACAGCTGGCAGCTGCCGTGTCACGCCCTGCAATATGGCAGCTCACCTGTGGGTGGCCAGCTGTTGCTCCTTTATTTTTTGGCTCAACTGTGTGTGGCACAAGTGGGGGTTGTGCCTGCTTAGGCTCAGCATATCCTGGGCTGAATATCACGATACATGGGCATGCCCCCCCACTTGCACCGCATACATTATTTTCCTGTTTTGAATATCACGCCGGGGCACATCAGTGGGTTGTGCATGGTGCAACATTGTTGTGCCATGCTCATCCCTTTTGAATAGCCCACCCACTGTGTTTCTCTATGCACCTGTTGGGCAAAAACAGGACATGCACTTCCGTTATTGTTACAGTTATTGTTTCCACTTGCATTTCTGTACCCATTTGCATTACTGTTCTTGTGTACGCCACAGTGTGTGTTACCCTTTGCATTCTCGTTTGCACTTGCGTTTGCATTACTGTTACCATTTGCGTGTCCACTACTGTTTGTGTTTGTGTTTTGGTTTGTGTCACTGTACACAATGCCCTTTGCATTTCCAGCATCCCTTTCATTTGTGTTTGCATTTCTCTTTTGTTTTGCATCTTCGTTGCTGTTACTGTTACCATTTGCCTTTGGAATTGTGTTACTGTGCCCGTGCACATTATGGTTTGTGTTTCCATATGCACTTGCGTTTTCTTTTGCATTTCTGTGTCCTTTGCTGTTATTGTTGCTGTTACCATTTCCATTTGCATTTACAATTGCGGTATTGTGCCCGTGTGCATTACAGTTTGTGTTTCCATACGCGCTTCTGCTCCCATTTCCATTTCTGTTTCCTTTGGTGTAATTCTTCATGTTACCTTTACCATTTACATTTACAATTGTGGCACCATGCCCATGTGTGTTATGGTTTGCGTTTACATGTGTGCTTGAGTTCACATTTCCGTTTCTGTTCCCTTTGGTGTTATTTTTGATGTAACACTTAACATTTGCATTTAAAATACCACTGCCATCACTGTGTGCATTACCAGTTGCATTTTCATACATGCTTGCATGTCCATTTGCATCACTGTTCACATCAGCATCACTTTGCGCTTGTGTTTCTATTAACGTTTGCTTTACCATTTATGTTTGTGTTACCATGTGTGCGACTGTTGGTGCTTGCGTTTATGGTGCTGTTCCTTATTTCTTGTTCTCATTCTCAAAAAGAAGGGAAATTAGAGGCAAAAAACTCCATTTAATGCCTCAGTTAGGGTTGTTCCACAGCGACAAAAGCGAGGAAATTTGGTGTTAGGGTTCAAAACCCTAACTGTGCATTCATCCCCCCAGAACCACACACACATACAAGTATTGGGGAGGTCCAAGGCAACACGACCAATCACAGACAACTGTCAAAATGTATTACAAGACATCCCCACCACCCCAGACCAGGTACTGCATAGTCAGTGTAGATCCACAGCAACTATGAGGCCATATACACCACTGGTATACATCCCTCATTACAGGTGCACACAACTTACCACACTTATGAGTTCCATGCCTTGCCTACCAATGCCCCATGTCCTGCCACACCAGGTACTGCACCCTGAGTGGAGAGCCATGGCTACACTAAGGCCATGCATATCTATGGCATATCTCCCTGCCTGCAGGTACCCACAAGTTAACACAGTTAGGAATTGGAGGACCTCTGCCAGGCAATGCCACACCCCCACAGAATACATACTGCATACTGAGTGGAGAGGCACAGCAACAATAAGGCCATGGACATCAACAGTGCACCTCCCTGATTGCACCTGCACAGAACTTACCATACTTAGGAGTTGCACAGTGTCAGCCAGGCAATGCCACCCCAGACCACTTACTGTATCTTGACTGGAGAGTCACTGCAACACTGCGGGTATGGACATCAATGGTACACCTCACTGATTGCAGGCATGGCCTCTAACAAGCAGTGCCTTTTCCATGACAAGGTACTGCATCCTGAGTGCTGAGCCACGGCAATATTGAGGCTATGGACATCAGTGGTACACCTCCCAAATTGCAGGTACACTCCACTTTCCACACTTAGGAGTTACATGCCCTCAGCCATGCAATGCCCCCCACACACAGACCAGGTGCTGCATCCTGAGTTTAGAGCCACAGGAAAACTACCTCCATACACATCAATGGTACACCTCCATCACTGAAGGTGCCCACAACTTTGCACCATTATGAGTTGCATGCCCTTGCCAAGGCAATAGCCCCTCCATGCCCCCAGACCAGGTACTGTGTTCTGACTGGAGAACCACAGCAAAACTACAGTCATAGACATCAACTGTTCAAATGCTACAGTTGTTGGCTCATCATCATGCATATGTCTTGTACTACAATTACACAGTTCTATGCTATTTCTGTCACCTGTTGCTGGTTGTCTGTGATTAGTCATTTTGCCTTGGTCCTCCCCCCACTTTCATTTGTGTGTGTGTCTGGGGGGTTGGGGTGAATGCGGAGTTAGGCTTTTTAACCCTAACACCAAATTTCCTCACTTTTGTCACTGTGGAACAACCCTAACTGATGCATTAAATAGATTTTTTTTGCCTCTAATATATATAGATATATATATATACATATATATATATATATATATATAGAGAGAGAGAGAGAGAGAGGGAGAGATAGAATATGGTAAACACATATTGTTAATCCCAAAAGCTGAACTTTGTTTTTAGTATATAATTGTTTAAGAAATACCTGAAACTGTCTGTTTTCCTTGGAAGCTGTAGTTTCAGACACTTTTTAGTCTTTCCTTTTGAGGCACCAGATGACTCGATAATCATTTGTTCCAAGGGTTTTTAAGTCAGTTTGAAGGCATTAAGTACTGTATCTTCTGTTCTCCTAGTCCTTAACAAAATGCAGGGACTCCACAGAATTGTTCTGTTTGTGAGTCTTCTTTCAACATGATACATCCACCTCATGCCCCTCCACATGAATAAAAAAAGGTGGGGTGGATCTTTAAGAGCTTCTTGGGTGGAGGTGGGTTAGATCTTACTTTCCCCAAAAAACAATGCTGTCTCCCACTACTCAGGTTCCAGTTATTGTACCACCCATTTAAGAAAGAAGATAGTACCCTGCAACCATTGACTAACATGAAACCATGTTTATTTGAGGGTGGAAAACATTTCTTGGAGGAGGGTAAGGTGGAGGAGACTATTTACACCTTCAGTCAGTTCTACGAACAGAAAACATGACATCACTCCTTTTGTACATGCAATACTCCTGTTGGCTCCACCCACAGTTGTAAAAACTAGAAAAGAATGTTTCTGTTCTGAGACCGAACAACCACTTGTATCATATGACTATTTCCAAAAAATAGTCTTTTATGGTATTTTATAATTCTTGAAATAGTATTTCAAAAGCTATAACATTTGAACTGTTAGGTATAGAAATTCATTTTGTTTTTAATGAAAGTGTAGAGTTCAATGAGCATAACTAGATCCTAATAATACAGTTCTCATTTGTCATTACACACTTATATATATGTCAATATTATAAGTTGTTAAAAATTAACAGGACATTAACAATTTAGTGAATAGCCATGAGCAGGAGGGTACTCCATACTATATATTTTGGGACTGTGTGAAGCTAACCACATATTGATTAGAAAATCATAACTTTCTGGATCTGGTCCTTCCTAAAACTAAACCCAGGATGTTTTAAGCCCTTTTTCTAAGGACATGCACCAATGAGGTTCCCACAAAGAGAGAGGCATATATATGCTAGTCACTGTGGTGTCCCTTGAAGCCATTACTAGTAAACAGCTAGGCCTGCTGCCACCAACCCAGAGGAGTTTTATAATCAAACTGAGAGATGTTAGAAAATGTAATTTTTAACAGCAAGTTCAAATCTATAAAAAGAGGAGTTTCACTTCAAATGGTCAATGGTGGATGAAATACTTGAAGAATTGGACTCACACTCCAGTAGTGAACAGCAAATGAACTCATAACTCATACAGGTTACTGGTGAGGCCAAGTCTTGAGTGTGGAGTTCTGTACTGGTGCCCACACATTGAAAAGGGTTTAAAGATTGCTGGAGATGGTCTGGAGGAGGGCAACAAAGATGATCCATCAGTAAGGTAGGGTATATGAGAAGTGGTTGGGAACCTCTCTATGTGTGTTTCCTGAAGGAGAGGCAAGAGAAAGAAAGAGAGAGAGAGAGCGCGCAAAGTGGGGGCATGATGGTGATCTTCTAGTGCTTCAAAGGGATGAATACATAGGCTGGTGCTTCCAGATCAGCTATCAAAACACCAGCAGCAGTCTGTGAGTTACACAAAAGCTGCAATATGAGGGCTGAAGATGGGCATACAGATGGCACAATGTACTGGTGGAGAGAGGAGATTAGAATGTGGTGATTGTAAACATATGATCAGAATAGGAAAGGGAGAGCATGTTTCATCTTAGCAGTTCTTGCGTCAGTATTCCTCAGAAGTCAAATTTTTAAAAGACACAATAATAACATTAAGGAATTAATTAAATAACCTACAGGAGATTAGGCAACTAGAAAATATTGTGGATAATATGATAAGAGATATGGGGCTAGATATTCAAAACTTTGCCCCGGGGCTAAATTAGCACTGCCCAGTGGGCAAACTTAGCCCAGAGCACAAAGCAAGCAATATTCAGTAGGAATAGCCAGGTGCTAAACCTGCTGAATATAGCAGTCTAAGGAAGCCAGGCAAACCGGTCTGGGAGTGCAGGGCAAAAATATCCCGGGAATAAGACAGCACTGAATATAGCAACAGGGAAGTGTGAACTGCAGCTGCTGCTCATTAGACTCTGTAGCACGCCAGTGTTGCAAGTGGGAAACATTGTGTGTGATTGCACAGAGATTTGCTTTTGCCAAAGTCACCAATGACTGGATCTCTGCTAAGGACGATAACAAAATCACAGGTGCAGTATTCTTAGACCTAAGCAAAGCATTCAACACCATTGACCACAAACTAATTGTGAACAGCCTGACCAATATAGGTGCCATCCCATTCACTTCCCAGTGGTTTTCCAGTTACCGAACAGGAAGGATGCAGAAAATTAAATCAGGTGGGCTGTTCTCTGCCTCTTTACCAATTACTAGGGGAGTCCCACAAGGTTCCATCTTAGGTCCTATACTCTTCTCTCTACACAGCAACAACCTTGATTCACAAATAACCAAGTCTATCTTGCATTTCTTTGCTGATGACATGGTCTTGTACACATCCGGCTCCACAATACCAGAAGTTAGACACATACTCCAAGCCAATTTTGCACAGTTAGAAACAAATCTCATTAATACCAAACTTCTAAATGCAAAAAAAAAAACAAGGCCATGATTTTCTCCTCTAATACCTCCTCCGCTACCCCGCCCAACCTGCCCAAAGACTTCATTGTTACCTCCCTAGGTGAACCGCTGGAAGTTATCTCCAAATTTAAATATCTCGGCATCTGGTTAGACAACAAGCTCTCCTTTAACGAGCACATTGACAACCTGTCCAGAAGACTAAAAGCTAGACTAGGCTTCTTCATCTGAAATAGGTCCCTCTTTCCCCTGGAAACCAGACTCAGGCTTGTTCAGACCACCTTCCTCCCTTTACTGGATTATGGGGACATAATCTTCAATTCCTCAAGCAATTACCAACATAACTAAACTGGACATCCTTTGTCACCATGCCCTGCACTTTATTACAAACTACCCACACTGAACCCATCACTGTGAGCTATACGCAGCTGTTGTCTGGACGTCACTTACCATTAGATGTATGCTCCATGTTGGCATCTGGACCCTAAAACTTCTCCTGAATAAATTGCCAGTTATTTAACAGCTTTCATCCATACCTCCCACAGTCCATATTCCCTCAGGAAATCAGATTTTATCCTACACGACGTGCCTAGGACTCGCACCTCATTTGGTAGACGAGCCATCTCATGTGCCCTACCAACAATTTGGAACCAGCTGCAATCTACCCTGAAACTATCCAGTGTAGTCTCAGTAAACTTCTTCAAAAGACTAGTTGCCTCAAAAATAAAAGACACCTGAAACTGTCTTTAACTGCTTTCTCCATCCTTCTCTACACCCCCTATGCTTCCTCTTACTACACTGCCATTTTTTGAATCTGTACTAGGAATCACATCTTTTGATTGTTGACCTATGTATCTTTCAGGACCTAGTCCGCACTTAATGTATTGTTATGTCATTACCTATATGCATTGTGTATTTGATTGTAAACCTTCCTCAGGACCTCCTTGTGATTGAGCTTGCTCAATGGACTTTTCCTGTAATAAACTTGAACTTGAGATGTCTCACATCTACTACAAACACACCTCTCAACCTCGTGCCTCATAAATCAAGGACAAGGCTTAAAAAAATCAAGGACAAAGGTTTAAAATCAGGGACACATATTGAAAATTGGTGATATCCACTCAGAAAGCTGGTAGGATAAGTGGTGTAGCGTAAAATGCATTGTCTAAGGAAGAACATGACAGTAACATTAATGTTTGGCATTATTTTATGCTTACAACCCCCTTTGTTTGATCATGGAAACACAATTTTTAGGAGGGATAGAGTAAAACCTTGAGGCAAAATCAGGGACATCTGATAATCAAGGACAGTGGAGAGGTATGACTGCAAACAACAACGTAAGCCACACACTGCAGAACTGTGCTATGCTGAAGTGAGGTTTGCCCGGGGCTAACCTGATTGCACAGTTCTAACACATTAGCCCAGGGCAAACTGGAGCTATATTAGAAGCTCCCATGCAAATGAGCCTACTTAGGTAATCTGTGGACAAACAGGTACATTTGCATCTCATTAAGTGCTGCTTAGCATACATTACTATGCAGTTTGCCCGATGCTACTGCATGGAGCACAAAGCTCCCCCTTTTGGTCGGAATGGAAGTACAGGCTGGGTGCTGCAGGCCAAGGCATGCCCACAGCATCCCCTGCTGGTTGGACTAGAAGCACAGGCTGGAAGCAGCAGAAACTGTGTGCTGGCAGGTAACATAGAAACATAGAAGTTGATGGCAGATAAGGACCGTAAGATCCATCCAGTCTGCCCATTTCTTTTTCTACATTATAATGTGCTATAGGCCTTTGCTATGTCAAAGGCCCATCTATTCATACTCATCTGTATTGCTCCCTTATGCCTATCCCATGCCTGTTTGAAGCCCTGCACTGTATTCATAACCACCACTTCCTGAGGTAGGCTGTTCCGTGCATCCACCACCCTTTCTGTGAAAAAGAACTTCCTCACATTACTCCTTAATCTGCCTCCCTCTAATCTCATGCTGTGTCCTCTTGTCCTGCTATTTTTCTTATATTGAAACATGTTAGTCTCTTTCACCTTGTTAATGCCATTAAGGTGTTTGAATGTTTCAATCATATCACCTCTCTCCCTCCTCTGCGATAGGGTATACATATTGAGTTCAGGTAATCTGTCCTCCTATGTTTTCTGATGCAGTGCCTGCACAATGTTGGTTGCCCTTCTCTGGACTGCCTCAATTTGGTTAATGTCTTTGTGAAAGTGTGGCCTCCAGTACTGGATGCAGTACTCCAGATGGGGCATAACCAGTGTCTTGTGAAGAGGGATTATTACCTCCCTCTTTCTACTTGTGATTCCCCTATTAATACACCAAAACATTCCTCTAGCCTTACCTACTTCTTTAGAGGTAGCTTGGATGATTTCAGGTCATCTGTGATGATGACTCCCAAGTCTCTTTCTTCCCTTGTGACTGCCAGCAACTCCCCTCCCAGCCTATAGGTGGCTTCATGGTTTCTCTTTCCTATGTGCATGATCTTGCACTTCTTTGCATTAAACCCCAGTTGCAACTCTTCTAACGATTTTGCTATTTTATCCAGATCTCTTCTCATTCTGCCCACACCATCTGGATCATCTACTCTGTTGCAGATCTTGGTGTCATCTGCAAACAGACAAACCTTACCCTCCAGTCCATCTGCAAAGTCACTGATAAAGATATTGAAGAGGACTGGTCCCAGGACTGATCCCAGAGGTACCCAATTTGTGACTTGCATCTCTTCTGACTGTATACCATTTACCACCACTCCCTGTTTTCTGCCCGTCAACCAGTTTACCACCCAGTTGACCAACATCTGACCCACCCTGAGCCTACCCAGCTTATTAATCAATCTTCTATGTGGAACAGTATCAAAAGCTTTGCTGAAGTTAAGGTAGGCAACATCAACTGCTCCCCCTTGGTCCACCACTCTGATTACCCAGTCAAAGAAATCTATGAGATTAGTTTGACAGGACCTTCCTTTTGTAAACCCATGTTGTCTTGGATCCTGTGCTCCCATGGAATCTAGGTGTTGCACTATCCTTTCCTTAAGAAGTGTCTCCATAATCTTGCCCACTACTGAGGCAAGACTGACTGGTCTGTAGTTCCCTGCCTCCTCCCTGCTGCCAATCTTGTGGAGCGGGATCACATGAGCCCTTCTCCAGTCTTCTGGGACCTCTCCTGTGCTCAGAGACTCACTAAACAGTTCTGATAATGGCTGTGCTAGTTCCACCCTTAGCTCCTTTAGTACCCTTGGATGTATGCCATCAGGTCCCATTGCCTTGTCCATCCTGAGCTTATCGAGCTCTTGTAGGACTCTTTCTTTTGTGAAG
Organism: Neoceratodus forsteri; assembly: GCA_016271365.2. Taxonomy (NCBI): domain Eukaryota; kingdom Metazoa; phylum Chordata; order Ceratodontiformes; family Ceratodontidae; genus Neoceratodus; species Neoceratodus forsteri. The sequence continues at coordinate 15,436,731 of CM028129.1, read as the reverse complement.
GGACAAGTGCGCACCTCCCTCTCCCCGTGTCCATATTGCAGAGCTGTGGGTCCTGCCCTACCTTCTCTTCAGTAAATACTTAGCTGAAGTATCTATTTAGGATACATGCTTTTACATGGTCCTCCTCCTCACACACCCTCTTATCCTCTTTGATTTTAGCAATACCCCCTCTGGACTTTCTCCTTTCACTAATGTATCTATAGAAAGTCTTGTCACCTTCTTTCACTGTTCATGCTAGTGTTTCTTTGGTTTGGGCCTTTACCTGCCTTACTGCTGTCCCTGCTTCCCTTAGGGAACTTTGGTATGCCTCCCTATCTGTGTCCTGCTGCGTTCCCTTATATTTCCTGAAGGCCAGCCTTTTGGCTCTGACCTTCTCTGCTGCTGTGTTTGAGAACCAAAGTGGTCTTCTACTTCTTTTGCACTTCCTTTTCTCACTAACGCAATGGGATGTTGCTTCAAGTATTGCATCTTTAATGCTTGCCCACTTTGCCTGCCTCCCCTCACCTGTATTTCTTTTTGCCAGGGCTAGCTTAACTCTGTTGGCCATCTTATCAAAGTCAGCTCCTCTGAAGTCCCATATTTTTGCCTTGGAATGGGATGATTTTGTTCTAGTGGCAAAATTGAACCATACCATGTGATGGTCACTGGCATCAGGTGACCTTCTACCTGGAGATCTGTGATCCTTTCCCGGTTAGTCAGTACTAGATCTAGGAAAGCCCTGTCTCTTGTAGGTTGTTGTACCAGTTGTTTGAGGCCCTCCCCCTGCAGGGAATCCACCATTTGCCTAGTTCTGGCACACATCCCTGCTGGTATTGTCCAATCTGTATCTGGCATGTTGAAGTCTCCCATTATCAGAACCTCCCCTTTAGCTGTCATGTTTTGTATATCTTCTAACAGTAATGTGTCTATGTCCTCCCCCTGGTCTGGAGGCTTGTAAACAACCCAGTTCGTATGGCTGTCACATTTTCTGTTTCCAGGGTGACCCACAGTTCTTCTGGCTCCTTATATGTATTCTGAATTTCTGTAGCTTTGATATTTTCATTGACATACAGGGCCACTCCACCCCCTCTTTTAGCACCTCAGTCTCTTCTGAACAGTATATAGCCAGGTACTGATGCTTCCCAAGTGTGGTTACTGGTAAATCATGTCTTGCTAATGGCTACTATGTCCAGTTTAGTCTCTGTTATTATTGCCTGCAGGTCTGGGATCTTGTTTCCCCGACTGCGAGCATTTGTGTACATGATTTACCATTGGTCAGATTTCAGTGTGTTAGTTGTTGAATGAAGTCTGGCATTTCCCCTGGGCATCGTATGGGGAGCCAGACCTTTTTCTTTACCTGGTGATGCAAATGAACTACAAACATGCTGAACTCCATTTTGACCACTAACTGAGGGAGGAGGGGTGTTCTTTCCATTCAACATTTCGGGTTCTGCACCCCTCTCACCATTTTCTAGTTTAAATATTCTGCAAAGACATCAAACTTCTGCCCTAATGCATTGACTCCCTCCTTAGTCAGATGCAGTCCATCAAATTTAAAGAACGTTCACTCCCAAAACTGTTGCCGGTTTCCTACAAATTTGTGTCCTTTTTACTGGCACCAGCCTTTGAGCGACATGTTTAGTACCCCTAGACCTTCCATCCATCTGCCCACCTCTACTAGACTGGCAGGATCTCAGAGAAGGAGATGCTGGATGAAATGGTTGATAGTTTGTCACCAAGTCTGGTTAGGTATTCCTTGGTCTCCACAACTGACCAGCTGGTGAGATCATTAGTCCCTATGTATACCAGGACATCAATGTTTTCTCCTGCATCCTGAACAATTTTAGCAATGTGGTCAGTGTCTCTCCATGCTGATGTACCTGGGAGACATCTGACCATTACCACTGGCTGGAGATACGTATCAACTCCCCAAACCACGGAGTCTCCTATGATCACAAGTTTTTGGGTTTTCCTTTTGCTTTTTTTGTTTTAGTTCTTGTTTTGGCATGTTTTGTTGTGCTATCTCCTGTGCTGCAGTGTCCTGCTCTGCAGTTTCCTCTGACCCTTTGACTTTGAAGATAGAGGCAGATACCTGTTTGCAGTTTTTATATGGTTTGTGAAGGTGAAATTTTGGAGAGCACTGAGTGATGGAGCACCCAATTTACCCCTCCTAACCACCTGCCAACCTCCCGGACCAACTGCACTGTGCGGTAAAGGTGCTTCTGTTGGATGTTGGGGAAATGGCAGGTGGTTCTTATATTATCTTCAAAACTTGTGGCTTCAGAGGTTCCACTGTGCCATATCTTTTAAGTTTATAGCAAAAGACCAAAGTAAGAATGGCTACTCACATAAGAAAGTGATCCCAATACAAGGGAACTTTTATAAATATTTTATTATTAAAAACATTTTTGTAGCACCCCACATTCACACTATCATTTCAAGCCCACTTGCTCTTTATCAAGATAACAGCTCCCTCTAATGTCCAGCTCAAATAGTACAATACCTGAAATTCTATACTATATTGCCCTATACCAAATATATTGGTATTTAATCACCTATATTTAAACTAGCCATAGGATACATAATCTCCAATCACATTATTAATACTGCAATATTTCAAACCTCTATTAAGTGCCAATGATTTGTTTAGTAATATTATAATTTATAGGTAGGCTTTATAGTATTTTTAAATTGGTAATATGGTGCAAGATTTAGATGTTTAATATTAAGATTTAAATGTATAGTATTATAATAACTGCCACTTTAATAGAGGTTTGAAATATTGCAGTATTAATAATGTGATTGGAGATTATGTATCCTAATGATAGTTTAAATATAGGTGATTAAATACAAATATATATAAGGAATAGGGCACTATATTATAGAATTTAAGGTATTTTACTATTTAAGCTGGACATTAGAGGGAGCCGTTATCTTGATAAAGAGCTAGTGGGCTTCAAACATTGATGGTGTGAACGTGGGGTGCTAGAAAAATGTTTTTAATAATAAAATATTTATAAACGTTCCCTAGTATTGGGATCACTTTCTTACATGAGAAGCCATTCTTACTGTGGTCTGTTGTTATAAACTTAAAAGATATGGCACCGTGGAAGCTCTGAAGCCACAAGTTTTGAAGATTTTACATGTGTGGCCATAAGTCTTTATTGGCTCAAGCAGAGAAAGTTGAGGAAGAACGCCATTGCAAAATCATGGTGTCTGCAGTGGTTGGAAATGCTGTAACAGTGAGTAGCACACCACCAATGCCAAATGGGGTTGAATTAAGGCAACCTGATTTAGAAAAACAAATTGTTGGTTTTGGTAATTTAATATTTAATTCAGATCCAAGAAATCCATTGTTGGAAGATACAAATATTGTGAGCGGTGTGCAGCATGGTAGTGCCGATGCGAATGAAAGAACAGAAGCTGTTAACATCAAACAGGTATATGTGGCTCTCGAAAGTGTTGCCCTAAAAGCCAGATGCATCTATTGGCAGTGTGTTACAATGGAAGCATACCAGAAAGTTAATCAGATCCCAAGGGGTCTGAGATGAACTATGCAACCAACATTTGGAATGGAAAAGTTAAGTTTTCTAAAAGATTGGCAAACACACCTGTTAGAGTCTTCAGTTGGTCATATTCAAATAATTATCAAACATGGTATTGAGATGGAACAAGAGGCAATAGACCTTTTTAAAAAATGTGAAGCAGATTTTTTAAATTTTGAAACACTCTGAATTTTAAATATATTCTAATATATTAAAATAAACTATCAAGAATAATGAAATGCGCATTAAACACACTAAAATGTGAAAATTTGAAAGAGACAAAAGGGATTATGCAAGTGACCACATTTTTGAATGGGGGAAAGTGGAATATAAATTACATCTCATTCTTAAAAAGACAGTACGAGATACCCATACGAGTGCCTCAGGTTCAGAATCAGAGGTAGAAGAAGGAATGAGTGATTTAAATGTTAATGTCAGTGACAGTGAATTTGTGGTTGAAATGGATAACAGTAAAAGGCATTTTTTAGGACAGAGCAATGTCCAGTCAGGGGATTCCAATATATCGATATCCAAAATAAATCCACCAATAAGAACACATATGGATACGATTTCACCCCCGCCCCTGCCCCTGAATCAAGAATCATTACAGCAGACACAAGAATTGAATTTAATGGTAAATTAACTGAAATTACCAATCTTACGCAGCAGGGAATTACACAGGACTCTGAGATTAGTGAGGTAAGAGGATGAAATACAAGGAGGGGCACACGAGGCAAAGGAAGACATGGGGCAAGGTGGAAAAAGAGGATATATAACACAGAGAAGGAACAGAGGGGGATGGAATCCAACAAATACGAGGTGAAACAGCTACCATCGGAGAGGGTGTTACAGAAATTAAATGAATCGGAAGAAAAAGATCTGGTTATTAATTTGTCTAGTCACAAATTAGAAGAAATAGAAAAATGTGTCCTAAATAAAGGCCTATCTTTTGTCCCAACAAATTTTGCAAATGATTTTGAATCGATAGTTGATTTACATAGATACTCTAGAAAATTAAATTTAAAACTCTTTTTTAATAAGGAGAACAATTTTGAAAAAATAAAGGATATTAGAAAGCAAGATGAAGTCAATGGAAATACAAGTGAAATTTAGGAACGAGGAAAATGGAAGAAAAAATCAACATATATACCCCCCAATGAATCCAAGTGCTGGTGTTTTCGTAAATGTGTGTGAGAATGAAATACGAACACTTCTAGAGAAGAAACTGAAATATGTTAAACAGAATGTGACACATGAAGAATGAACTGCACTTAAAAAGCCTCAAGATAATACCACCATTACCATCAAACCCATGGATAAAGGCAACTCTTTGGTGGTGATGGATAAAGTTGAGTATGAATATACTATGAATAATAAGTTATCTGATAATTTAACATATAAGAAGTTAAATAAAGATCCAACTATGGATTTCAAAGATGAAATTGATGTAATGCAACATGAAGTACTTATGAATGGATGTCTTGATAGGCAAATAGCTGATTTTTTTTATTGTAAAAAAATCCAGAAAGGGCAGTAATTTACGGTTTACCGAAAGTCCATAAACATCCTAGTTGCCCCCCGATGAGACCGATTGCATCTAGCAATAACCCCCTCACTGAACCTTTGGCTCAGTTTGTGGATGAACACTTTAAGGTGGTGGCACAGAAAACTAGGGCATATCTTAGAGCTACTATGCACATTCTAGAAATATTATCAGAAGCTGAAATGGAGGCAGAATGGTCCTTAGTCACTTTAGATGTGGCTTCTCCATATACAGTGATTCCAAACTCAGATGGACTTGATGAACTAAGACAGGCTCTATACAGAGAAACATCATATTCTGAGGAATTTGTTGAATTATTACTTATGATGACTGAACATGTATTAACTTAAAATGTCTTTCTATTTGGAAATAATATGTACCATCAAATTAGTGGCACTGCTATGGGAGCAGCCATGGCTCCAAATTATGCCACTATATATTTGGCAGAATGGGGATGAATTTAAGTATATGGTGAGAGCATCAATCCATTTTTTAAATATTTGGATTTATATAAATGTTTTTTGGATGATGTCTTCATCACAAGGAAAGGCAATGTTGTGGAATTGGAGCAATCTGTATCTTATTTGGAAGGAACAAATAAAAATCTAAAATTTTCAGTCACCATAAATCAGAGGAAAGTGGCATTTTTTGACTTATTAATTGGGAAACAGGAAATGGGGAAATTGAGACTAAGATTTATAGAAAATCTACTGATCAGAATTCTAGAAGTCTATTTTACATTATAATAGCTGTTATCCTCTGCACATTCTTCAAAATATTCCAAAAGGGCAGTTCATTAGACTTAAAAGAAATTGTAGTTCAAAAAAAGAATACGAACAAGCGTGTGAACAAATGACGGAAAGATTCATATTGAAAGGATATAATAGGAATATCATGGAAAAAAACAAAAATAATTGTTGATGAAATGGATAGAAATATTTTAACACTGAGGTTAAAAAGCAAAGAAAAGGAAAGAGATGATAAAGATCCTAATTGTTTTCTTATGTTTTCTTCACAGAGTCGTAATATAGTAGAGATTGTAAAGAAGAATATGAACATACTATCCGGAGAAACAGGATTGAGGAATGTGGTTAAGAATGGAACAAATTTTACATTCAGAAGGGGAAGGAACCTTCAGGACATGTTAGTACACAGTGCGTTGAAGCCCAGTCAGAATTGGAGAAAAGAAAGCCTACCAAGTGGCAGCTTCCAATGTGGTAATTGTACAGTTTGCAGATATATACAGGTGGGAGATGAATTTTGTACTGGGAACAATGTAAGGTTTAAAATTTGTGATTTCATAACTTGTAATACTGAATCAGTGGTCAACTTGGCGAAATGTACTTGTAAAAGTTTCTGTGTGGGAAAAATAAAACAAAAGTTAAGACTTCACATAATGGAACACTTAAGGCATATCAGACTGGGCACAAAGGAAAATACACTGCAGTACATATTAAGAAGTATGGAGATAGTCACACTTTTAAATTCTGTGGCATAGAACATGTCCAAACAAATATACGTGGTGGAGATATGATAATCTTTTGCTCAGCAGGGAAACCTTTTGGAAATTTAGATTGAGAGCCAATGAAATACCAGGTTTAAATGGACATTTCCAATTAGCCCCATTATTAGCGAGAAGGAGTTAGATTTTTAGTACAAGAATGTTATTTTCCAGATGATTTTGAAATTTTAGCTACTGTTGCCCTTGTGGGGGGGTTATTTACATAATCCTTTGGAGTGTTATTTAAATATATGTATGATGTAAATTAATATCTGATAATATAATAGATCTGCGGTTGGAATAAGGTTAAATAGTAAAGTTTTAAAAAAAGTCTCACGACAATACCATGATTTGTTTCGTGATATTATTATTTATAGGTAGACTTTATAGTATTTTTAAATTGGTAATATGGTGCAAGATTTAGATGTTTAATATTAAGATTTAAATGTATAGTATTATAATAATTGGCACTTTAATACAGGTTTGAAATATTGCAGTATTAATAATGTGACTGGAGATTATGTATGCTTAGGATAGTTTAAATATAGGTGATTAAATACCAATATATATGGTATAGGGCAATATAGAATTTAAGGTATTGTACTATTTAAGCTGAACATTAGAGGGAGCCATTGTCTTGATAAAGAGCAAGTGGGCTTGAAATGTTGATGGTGTGAATGTGGGCTGCTACAAAAACATTTTTAATAATAAAATATTTATAAAAGTTCCCTAGTATTGGGATCACTTTCTTACCCAAGTAGCCATTCTTACTGTGGTCAGTTCTTATAATATATTTCCTCTTAAATATGCAATCTGAGGTGCACAATCTCTGCCCATGCTGCCTGGAGCTGAGCCCTTAGATCTCCAATGGCCCAGCATGTATGACAGTGTCCTAAATCCTGTAAAACTGCCCTTCTGAAAAGTGTTCCACAGTACCTGCAGTTAATGATATCCATTCCAGCTAAGTTGCTGGGTTTATAACCTGATCAGAGTAATTAGAAGGAAGAAAATGAAAGCAAAAGTTTGATTTTGTGTTTTGTTTGTTTTTGTATAACTTATTATAACAAGTTAAATTACTAGTGCCCCTGTAAATGAGGTCACTGTGTGGATACCCTTCTGATCCACCCTTCCTGCTTTGCTACAGGAAATGTCATGACTGTACTACCCTATAAAAGGAGTGTAGTGTGGGTGGTTGGGGATGGGGGTGGGTGGCTGGGCCCTTCCCCTGCTGAAAAAAGAAAACCACGGACCAAAGAAACAAGGAGGTAAGAGCAGAAACAATCAGCCAGCAACAAATGCAGTAGCCCTGAAAGCTTATCCTAATGACAGATAAAACTGTGAAACCTGTAAAGCACCACCTGTAATAATTTCACAGAAGATATACCCTGTAAGAAACACTTTGCTAAAGAGAAAAATAAAGCAGTAACAGAAGTTATACCTTGCAAAAGACAATTTGAATCAGAAGGTTACAGCAGTAATCTGTAAGCACCCACCTGTAGGCACACCCTGTAATAATGAGGCAGAATGTATACCCAGCAACAACAATTTGAATCAGAGAAAAATATAACAATAAAATGTAAGCAACAAACAGTAACAATCCCTGTGAGTACAAAATAAAAATAACACACAGTAAACCTGCCTAGCCAAAAGAAGCCTTAATCTTTATTGTTGCTCTGGTAAGGTTATTTGCTCTGTCCTTTCAAGCAACCTCGAAGAAAACAGCTCAAGTGAAGGTACAAGCAGTGCATACAACATATCTATGCAGCACTGCAAGCAGTATAAAATTATATATATATATATATATATATATATATATAGCCCAGATATTCAATCTGTACCAGGCTGTGGTGCAAGCTTGGGCGCAGCACAACTTCGCTGTGCAGGGGTGTGAACTGGGCGATATTCAATGGAGCTGCGCCATGGCACAACATCATTGAATATCACAACCTGGCCATCCGCAGTGTGCATGGTGCAGCTGCACTGCGTCAGCACAAGTGGCCAGAGTGGAGCACGGGGATACGCTAGCGCAAGTTCCATTGGGCTATGCACAGCAACCATGATATTCAGAACTTGACATGCAAATGGGGCCATAATGTATGCAAGGCGCAAATGGAGCCATTTGCATGTCATTATGGCCCCATTTGCATGCAGGTGCACCGATCCCCAATGACTTGTGCCTGGTGCCCTGCCAGGCAGCAGCCATCAGGGAACGACACCCCCTGCAGCTGGCAATGTGCTCCACAGCCCAATCGTGGGCATTTGTATACACAATAGGAACTATGTCCAATGTCCCTGGTGGTCCAGTGGATCGCTGTCTGATCGTGGGCATTTGCATAAATAAATAAAAAATTCCAATATCCCTGGTGGTCCAGTGGACGCTGTCTGCCTGATCACGGGCATCTGTATAAAAATAAATAATTCCAATATCCCTGGTGGTCTAGCAGTACACCCCCTCCCACCGCACCACTGAGCCCCACCACCCTGCTCCACCCGGTCAGCTGGCGGATAAGAGCACCCCAGCCTACCCGCCCCTACCGCCGACTGACATTGTAGTGTAGGGCTGTATACCCATTGGTCACAGCGTGAGCAAAGGAATGCAGCCCGTAATATTATTATTCCAGATATGTGAATGAATTCATTCACATATCTGGAATGTGTAGTACGGCACGGGCTGCATGCACTTTGGCTCACGCTTGTGGACCAATGGGTGTACTGCCTTACCAACCATGTCAGTGGTGGGTGGCAGGCGGGTGGTGCTGCCGCCCACTGGCTGAAAGGGGGGAAGCAGGCAGTGGGGCCCAGTGGGCGGGTGGGGAAGGAGTACCACTAGACCACCAGGGATATTGGAATTATTTATTTCTTTATACATATGCCCATGATCGGGCAGATGGTGGTCCACTGGACCACCAGGAACATTGGAATTTTTAATTTATTCATACAAATGCCCGCAATTGGGCAGACAGCGGTCCACTGGACCACCAGGGATATTGGATGGAATTCTACTTTTTTATAGAGATGCCCATGATCGGGCAGACAGCGGTCCACTGGACCACCAGGAATATTGGACTTAATTCTACTTTTTTGTACAGATGCCCGCGATCGGGAAGCCAGCGGTCCACTGGACCACCAGGGATACTGGACTTAATTCTACTTTTTTATACAGATGCCCGCGATCAGGCAGATAGTGCTCCACTGGACCACCAGGGATATTGGACTTAATTCTACTTTTTTATACAGATGCCCACGATCGGACAGACAGCGGTCCACTGGACCAACCGAGATACTGGAATTTTTTATTTATTTATACAAATGCCCATGATCGGGCAGACAGTGGTCCACTGGACCACCAGGGACATTGGAATTTTTTATTTATTTATACAAATGCCCATGATTGGGCATAGGGGGGCTGCCAGGTGCAGCGGGAGCTCGGGTGGCCACCCACAGGTTGCAGCTGCTATGTTGCACCCTGCAATGCGGCAGCTGACCTCTGGGTGGCCATCAGTTGTTCCCTTTTATTTGGATCAACTTTGTGCTGGCACAGGAAGGGGTTATGCATGCATGGCTCTGCACATCCGAGGCTGAATATCGGGCTGTGCAGAGTATGCATGGGCACGCCCCCCCCACCTGCGCCTGCATACATTACTGATGAGCTCCGGCACATTGGGATTTGTGTTGTGCACTTTTCCGTTTTGAATATCACACTGGAGCACATCAGTGGGTTGCGCATGGTGCAACACTGTTGTGCCATGCTCAACCCTTTTGAATATCTGGTCAATATATATATATATATATATATACATACAGTTATATATATATATATATACACACATATATATATATATATATATATATATACAAACACACACACATGCTACCAGTGGCACCACGTGCCCTGAATGATGCCCCACCCCACACAAACAGGAGAAGCCTACAGCAGGTGTGGGTGAAACACAAGTATGCATGGGGCAGGCATAAGGCAAACCTGTTGGGGGTGTGGGGATGTCAGCTGTAGGGTCACTGGGCTGTGCAGCACAGCCATCCAGTATATGGTTTCTCTAACCTATGTGCATGATCTTGCACTTCTTTGCGTTAAACTCCAGTTGCCACTCTTCTAACGATTTTGCTACTTTATCCAGATCTCTTCTCATTCTGCCCACACCATCTGGATCATCTACTCTGTTGCAGATCTTGATGTCATCTGCAAACAGACAAACCTTACCCTCCAGTCCATCTGCAATGTCACTGATGAAGATATTGAAGAGGACTGGTCCCAGGACTGATCCCTGAGGTACCCAATTTGTGATTTGCATCTCTTCTGACTGTATACCATTTACCACCACTCTCTGTTTTCTGACCGTCAACCAGTTTGCCCCCCAGTTGACCAACATCTGACCCACCCTGAGCCTACCCAGCTTATTTATTAATCTTCTATGTGGAACAGTATCAAAAGCTTTGCTGAAGTCAAGGTAGGCAACATCAACTGCTCCCCCTTGGTCCACCACTCTGATTACCCAGTCAAAGAAATCTATGAGATTAGTTTGACAGGACCTTCCTTTTGTAAACCCATGTTGTCTTGGATCCTGTGCTCCTATGGAATCTAGGTGTTGCACTATCCTTTCCTTAAGAAGTGTCTCTATAATCTTGCCCACTACTGAGGTAAGACTGACTGGTCTGTAGTTCCCTGCCTCCTCCCTGCTGCCAATCTTGTGGAGCGGGATCACATGAGCCCTTTAACAGTCTTCTGGGACCTGTCCTGTGCTCAGAGACTCACCAAACAGTTCTGATAATGGCTGTGCTAGTTCCACCCTTAGCTCCTTTAGTACCCTTGGATGTATGCCATCAGGTCCCATTGCCTTGTCCATCCTGAGCTTATCGAGCTCTTGTAGGACCCTTTCTTTTGTGAAGGGACTAGTGCGCACCTCCCTCTCCCTGTGTCCATAGTACAGGGCTGTGGGCCCTGCCCTACCTTCTCTTCAGTAAATACTGAGCAGAAGTATCTATTTAGGATAGATGCTTTTACATGGTCCTCCTCCTCACACACCCTCTTATCCTCTTTGATTTTAGCAATACCCCTTCTGGACTTTCTCCTTTCACTAATGTATCTATAGAAAGTCTTGTCACCTTCTTTTACTGTTCATGCTAGTGTTTCCATGGTTTGGGCCTTTACCTGCCTTACTGCTGTCCCTGCTTCCCTTAGGGAACTTTGGCATGCCTCACTATCTGTGTCCTGCGGCGTTCCCTTATATTTCCTGAAGGCCAGCCTTTTGGCTCTGACCTTCTCTGCTACTATGTTTGAGAACCAAAGTGGTCTACTTCTTTTGCACTTCCTTTTCTCACTAACACAATGGGATGTGCTTCAAGTATTGCATCTTTAATGCTTGCCCACTTTGCCTGTCCCCCCTCACCTGTATTTCTTTTTGCCAGGGCTAGCTTAACTCTATTTGCCATCTTATCAAAGTCAGCTCCTCTGAAGTCCCATATTTTTGCCTTGGAATGGGATGATTTTGTTCTAGTGGCAAAACTGAACCATACCATGTGATGGTCACTGGCCCCAGGTGACCTTCTACCTGGAGATCTGTGATCCTTTCCCTGTTAGTCAGTACTAGATCTAGGATAGCCCTGTCTCTTGTGGGTTGTTGTACCAGTTGTTTGAGGCCCTCCCCCTGCAGGGAATCCACCATTTGCCTAGTTCTGGCACATGTCCCTGCTGGTATTGTCCAATCTGTATCTGGCATGTTGAAGTCTCCCATTATCAGAACCTCCCCTTTAGCTGTCATGTTTTGTATATCTTCTAATAGTAATGTGTCTATGTCCTCCCCCTGGTCTGGAGGCTTGTAAACAACCCAGTTCATATGGCTGTCACATTTCCTGTTTCCAGGGTGACCCACAGTTCTTCTGGCTCCTTATATGTATTCTGAATTTCTGTAGCTTTGATATTTTCATTGACATACAGGGCCACTCCACCCCCTCTTTTAGCACCTCAGTCTCTTCTGAACAGTATATAGCCAGGTACTGTAGTCTTCCAAGTGTGGTTACTGGTAAACCATGTCTCACTAATGGCTACTATGTCCAGTTTAGTCTCTGTTATTATTGCCTACAGGTCTGGGATCTTGTTTCCCAGATTGCAAGCATTTGTGTACATGTTTTACCATTGGTCTGATTTCAGTGTGTTAGTTGTTGGATGAAGTCTGGCATTTCCCCTGGGCATCGTATGGGGAGCCAGACCTTTTTCTTTACCTGGTGATGCAAATGAACTACAAACATGCTGAACTCCATTTTGACCACTAACTGAGGGAGGAGGGGTGTTCTTTCCATTCAACGTTTTGGGTGCTGCACCCCCTCACCATTTTCTAGTTTAAATATTCTGCAAAGACATCAAACTTCTGCCCTAATGCATTGACTCCCTTCTTAGTCAGATGCAGTCCATCAAATTTAAAGAACTTTCACTCCCAAAACGGTTGCCAGTTTCCTACAAATTTGTGTCCTTTTTACTGGCACCAGCCTTTGAGCCACATGTTTAGCTCCCCTAGACCTTCCATCCATCTGCCCACCTCTACTAGACTGGCAGGATCTCAGAGAAGGAGAAGCTGGATGAAATGGTTGATAGTTTGTCACCCAGTCTGGTTAGGTATTCCTTGGTCTCCACAACTGACCAGCTGGCGAGATCATTAGTCCCTATGTATACCAGGACATCAATGTTTTCTCCTGCTTCCTGAACAATTTTAGCAATGTGGTCAGTGTCTCTCCATGTTGATGTACCCGGGAGACATCTGACCATTACCCCTGGCTGGAGATACGTATCAACTTCCCAAATCGTGGAGTCTCCTATGATAAGATGTTTTTGGGACTTTCTATTGCTTTTTTTGTTTTGGTTCTTGTTTTGGGCATGTTTTGTTGTGCTATCTCCTGTGCTGCAGTGTCCTGCTCTGCAGTGTCCTCTGACCCTTTGACTTTGGAGATAGAGACAGATACCTGTTTGCAGTTTTTATATGGTTTGTGAAGGTGATATGTTGGAGAGCACCGAGTGATGGGGCACCCAATTTGCCCCTCCTAACTAGCTGCCAACCTCCCGGACCAACTGCCCTGTGCGGTCAAGGTGCTTCTGTTGGATGTTGGGGAAATGGCAGGTGGTTCTTATATTATCTTCAAAACTTGTGGCTTCAGAGGTTCCACTGTGCCATATCTTTTAAGTTTATAGAAAAAGACCAAAGTAAGAATGGCTACTCGCATAAGAAAGTGATCCCAATACAAGGGAACTTTTATTAATATTTTATTATTAAAAACGTTTTTGTAGCACCCCACATTCACACCATCATTTCAAGCCCACTTGCTCTTTATCAAGATAACAGCTCCCTCTAATGTCCAGCTTAAATAGTACAATACTTGAAATTCTATACTATATTGCCTTATACCATATATATTGGTATTTAATCACCTATATTTAAACTAGCCATAGGATACATAATCTCCAATCACATTATTAATACTGCAATATTTCAAACCTCTATTAAGTGCCAATGATTTGTTTAGTAATATTATAATTTATAGGTAGACTTTATAGTATTTTTAAATTGGTAATATGGTGCAAGATTTCGATGTTTAATATTAAGATTTAAATGTATAGTATTATATTAACTGGCACTTTAATAGAGGTTTGAAATATTGCAGTATTAATAATGTGATTGGAGATTATGTATCCTAATGATAGTTTAAATATAGGTGATTAAATGCCAATATATATAAGGTATAGGGCACTATATTATAGAATTTAAGGTATTTTACTATTTAAGCTGGACATTAGAGGGAGCCGTTATCTTGATAAAGAGCAAGTGGGCTTCAAATATTGATGGTGTGAACGTGAGGTGCTACAAAAATGTTTTTAATAATAAAATATTTATAAACGTTCCCTAGTATTGGGATCACTTTCTTACATGAGAAGCCATTCTTACTGTGGTCTGTTGTTATAAACTTAAAGATATGGCACCATGGAAGCTCTGAAGCCACAAGTTTTGAAGGTCTTACATGTGTGGTCATAAGTCTTTATTGGCTCAAGCAGAGAAAGTTGAGGAAGAACGCCGTTGCAAAATCATGGCATCTGCGGTGTCTGGAAATGCTGTAACAGTGAGTAGCACACCACCAATGCCAAATTGGGTTGAAATAAGGCAACCTGATTTAGAAAAACAAATTGTTGGTTTTGGTAATTTAATATTTAATTCAGATCCAAGAAATCCATTGTTGGAAGATACAAATGTTGCGAGTGGTGTGCAGCATGGTAGTGCTGATGCGAATGAAAGAACAGAAGCTGTTAACATCAAACAGATGTATGTGGCTCTTGAAAGTGTTGCCTTAAAAGCCAGATGCATCTATTGGCAGTGTGTTACAATGGAACCATACCAGAAATTTAATCGGATCCCAAGGGGTCTGAGATGGACTAGGCCACCAACATTTGGAATGGAAAAGTTAAGTTTTCTAAATGATTGGCAAACACACCTGTTAGAGTCTTCAGCTGGTCATATTCAAATAATTATCAAACATGGTATTGAGATGGAACAAGAGGTAATAGACCTTTTTAAAAAATGTGAAGCAGATTTTTTAAATTTTGAAACACTCTGAATTTTAAATATATTCTAATAAATTAAAATAAACTATCAAGAATAATGATATGCACATTAAACACACTAAAATGTGAAAATTTGAAAGGGACAAAAGGGATTATGCAAGTGGCCACATTTTTGAATGGGGGAAAAGTGGAATATAAATTACATCTCATTCTTAAAAAGTTGTTCAACGAGATACCTATACGAGTGCCTCAGGATCAGAATCAGAGGTAGAAGAAGGAATGAGTGATTTAAATGTTAATGTCAGTGAGAGCGAATTTATGGTTGAAATGGATAACAGTAAAAGGCATCTTTTAGGACAGAGCAACGTCCGGTCAGGGGATTCCAATATATCGATATCCCAAATAAATCCACCAATAAGAACACATATGGATATGATTTCACCCCTGCCCCTGAATCAAGAAACATTACAGCAGACACAAGAATTGAATGTAATGGGAAATTAGCTGAATTTACCAATCTTACCCAGCAGGGAATTATACAGGACTCCGAGATTAGTGAGGTATGAGGATGAAATACAAGTAGGGGCACAAGAGGCAAAGGAAGATATGGGACAAGGTGGAAAAAGAGGATACATAACACAGAGAAGGAACAGAGGGGGATGGAATCCAACATATTCGAGGTGAAACAGCTACCATCGGAAGGGGTGTTATAGAAATTAAATGAAACGGAAGAAAAAGATCTGGTGATTAATTTGTCTAGTCACAAATTAGAAGAAACAGAAAAATGGGTCCTAAATAAAGGCCTATCTTTTATCCCAACAAATTTTGCAAATGATTTTGAATTGATAGTTGATTTACATAGATACTCCATAAAATTAAATTTAAAACTCTTTTTTAACAAGGAGAACAATTTTGAAAAAATAAAGGATATTGGAAAGCAAGATGAAGTCAATGGAAATACAAGTGAAATTCAGGAACGAGGAAAATGGAAGAAAAAAATCAACATATACAGTATACCCCCAATGAATCCAAGTGCTGGTGTTTTCATAAATGTGTGTGAGAATGAAATACGAACACTTCTAGAGAAGAAACTGAATTATGTTAAACAGAATGTGACACATGAAGAATGAACTGCACTTAAAAAGCCTCAAGATAATACCACCATCACCATCAAACCCATGGATAAAGGCAACTCTTTTTTGGTGATGGATAAAGTTGAGTATGAATATGCTATGAATAATATGTTATCTGATAATTTAACATATAAGAAGTTAAATAAAGATCCAACTATGGATTTTAAAGATGAAATTGATGTAATGTAACATGAAGTAGTTATGAATGGATATCTTGATAGGCAAATAGGTGATTTTTTTATTGTAAAAAAAATCCAGAAAGGGCAGTAATTTATGGTTTACTGAAAGTCCATAAAAATCCTAGTTGCCCCCCGATGAGACTGATTGTATCTAGCAATGACCCCCTCACTGAACCTTTGGCTCAGTTTGTAGATGAATGCTTTAAGGGGATGGCAAAAAAACTAGGGCATATCTTTGAGCTACTATGCATATTCTAGAAATATTATCAGAAGTTGAAATGGAGGCAGAATGGTCCTTAATCACTTTAGATGTGACTTCTCTGTATTCAGTGATTCCACACTCAGATGGGCTTGATGAACTAAGACAGGCTCTATACAGAGAAACATCATATTCTGAGGAATGTGTAGAATTATTACTTACGATGACTGAACATGTATTAACTTAAAATGTCTTTCTATTTGGAAATAATATGTACCATTAAATTAGTGGCACTGCTATGGGAGCAGCCATGGCTCCAAATTATGCCGCTATATATTTGGCAGAATAAGAATGAATTTATGTATATGATGAGAGCATCAATCCATTTTTTAAATATTTGGATTTATATAAATGTTTTTTGGATGATGTCTTCATCATTAGGAAAGGCAATGTTGTGGAATTGGAGCAATCTGTATCTTATTTGGAAGGAAGAAATAAAAATCTAAAATTTTCAGTCACCATAAATCAGAAGGAAGTGGCATTTTTGGACTTATTAATTGGGAAACAGGAAAATGGGGAAATTGAGACTAAGATTTATAGAAAATCTACTGATCAGAATTCTATTTTACATTATAATAGCTGTCATCCTCCTCACATTCTTCAAAATATTCCAAAAGGGCAGTTCATTAGACTTAAAAGAAATTGTAGTTCAAAAAAAGAATATGAACAAGCGCTTGAACTAATGATGGAAAGATTCATATTGAAAGGATATAATGGAATATCATGAAAAAAACGAAAATAATTGTTGATGAAATGGATAGAAATATTTTAACACTGAGGTTAAAAAGCAAAGAAAAGGAAAGAGATGATAAAGATCCTAATTTTGTTCTTATATTTTCTTCACAGAGTCGTAATATAGTAGAGATTGTAAAGAAGAATATGAACATACTATCGGAGAAATAGGATTGAGGAATGTGGTTAAGAATGGAACAAATTTTACATTCAGAAGGGGAAAGAGCCTTCAGGACATGTTAGTACACAGTGCATTGAAGCCCAGTCAGAACTGGAGAAATGAAAGCCTACCAAGTGGCAGCTTCCAATGTGGTAATTGTACGGTTTGCAGATATATACAGGTGGGAGATGAATTTTGTACTGGGAACAATGTAAGGTTTAAAATTTGTGATTTCATAACTTGTAATACTGAATCAGTGGTCAACTTGGTGAAATAACTTGTAACAGTTTCTGTGTGGGAAAAATAAAACAAAAGTTAAGACTTCGCATAATGGAACACTTAAGGCATATCAGACTGGGCACAAAGGAAAATACACTGCAGTACATATTAAGAAGTATGGAGATAGTTACACTTTTAAATTCTGTGGCATAGAACATGTCCATCAAATATACATGGTGGAGATATAGATAATCTTTTGCTCAGCAGGGAAACCTTTTGGAAATTTAGATTGAGAGCCAATGAAATACCAGGTTTAAATGGACATTTCCAATTAGCCCCATTATTAGTGAAAAGGAGTTAGATTTTTAGTACAAGAATGTTATTTTCCAGATGACTTTGAAATTTTAGATACTGTTGACCTTGTGGGGGGGTTATTTACATAATCCTTCGGAGTGTTATTTAAATATATGTATGATGTAAACTAATATCTGATAATATAATAGATCTGCAGTTGGAATAAGGTTAAATAGTAAAGTTTTAAAAAAAGTCTCACCACAATACTATGATTTGTTTTGTGATATTATTATTTATAGGTAGGCTTTATAGTATTTTTAAATTGGTAATATGGTGCAAGATTTAGATGTTTAATATTAAGATTTAAATGTATAGTATTACTATAATTGGCACTTTAATAGAGGTTTGAAATATTGCAGTATTAATAATGTGACTGGAGATTATGTATGCTTAGGATAGTTTAAATATAGGTGATTAAATACCAATATATATGGTGTAGGACAATATAGAATTTAAGGTATTGTACTATTTAAGCTGAACATTAGAGGGAGCATTTATCTTGATAAAGAACAAGTGGGCTTGAAATGTTGATGGTGTGAATGTGGGCTGCTACAAAAACATTTTTAATAATAAAATATTTATAAAAGTTCCCTAGTATTGGGATCACTTTCTTACACGAGTAGCCATTCTTACTGTGGCCAGTTCTTATAATATATTTCCTCTTAAATATGCAATTTGAGGTGCACAATCTCTGCCCATGCTGCCTGGAGCTGAGCCCTTAGATCTCCAATGGCCCAGCATGTATGACAGTGTCCTAAATCCTGTAAAACTGCCCTTCTGAAAAGTGTTCCACAGTACCTGCAGTTAATGATATGTCATTCCAGGTAAGTTGCTGGGTTTATAACCTGATCAGAGTAATTAGAAGGAAGAAAATGAAAGCAAAAGTTTGATTTTGTGTTTTGTTTGTTTTTGTATAACTTGTTATAACAAGTTAAATTACTAGTGCCCCTGTAAATGAGGTCACTGTGTGGATACCCCTCTGATCCACCCTTCCTGCTTTGCTACAGGAAATGTCATGACTGTGCTACCCTATAAAAGGAGTGTAGTGTGGGTGGTTGGGGATGGGGGTGGGTGGCTGGGCCCTTCACCTGCTGAAAAAAGAAGAACCACGGACCAAAGAAACAAGAAGGTAAGAGCAGAAACAATCAGCCAGCAACAAATGCAGTAGCCCTGAAAGCTTATCCTAATGACAGATAAAACTGTGAAACCTGTAAAGCACCACCTGTAATAATTTCACAGAAGATATACCCTGTAAGAAACACTTTGCTAAAGAGAAAAATAAAGCAGTAACAGAAGTTATACCTTGCAAAAGACAATTTGAATCAGAAGGTTACAGCAGTAATCTGTAAGCACCCACCTGTAGGCACACCCTGTAATAATGCAGCAGAATGTATACCCAGCAGCAACAATTTGAATCAGAGAAAAATATAACACTAAAATGTAAGCAACAAACAGTAACAATCCCTGTGAGTACAAAATAAAAATAACACACAGTAAATCTGCCTAGCCAAAAGAAGCCTTAATCTTTATTGTTGCTCTGGTAAGGTTATTTGCTCTGTCCTTTCAAGCAACCTCGAAAGAAAACAGTTCAAGTGAAGGTACAAGCAGTGCATACAACATACCTATGCAACACTGCAAGTAGTACAACATTATATATATATATATATATATATATATATATATAGCCCAGATATTCAATCTGCACCAGGCTGTGGCGCAAGCTTGGGCGCAGCACAACTTTGCTGTGCAGGGGTGTGGACTGTGCGATATTCAACGGAGATGCGCCATGGCACAGCATCGTTGAATATCACACCCTAGCCACCTGCAGTGTGCATGGCGCAGTGGCACTGCGTCAGCACAAGTGGCCAGAGTGGAGCACGGGGATACGCTAGTGCAAGTTCCTTTGGGCTATCCACAGCAACCATGATATTCAGAACTTGACATGCAAATGGGGCCTTAATGTATGCAAGGTGCAAATGGAGCCATTTGCATGTCATTATGGCCCCATTTGCATGCAGGTGCACCGATCCCCAATGACTTGTGCCTGGTGCCCTGCCAGGCAGCAGCCGTCGGGGACCGACACCTCCTGCAGCCGGCAATGTGCTCCACAGCCCAATCGTGGGCATTTGCATACACAATAAGAACTATGTCCAATATCCCTGGTGGTCCAGTGGATCGCTGTCTGCCCGATCGCGGGCATTTGTATAAATAAATAAAAAATTCCAATATCCCTGGTGGTCCAGTGAACCACTGTCTGCCCAATCGCGGGCATATGTATAAAGAAATAAATAATTCCAATATCCCTGGTAGTCTAGCGAGTACACCCCCTCCCACCCACCCACTGGCCCCACCACCCTGCTCCACCCTCGGTCAGCTGGCGGATGGAGCACCCACCCACCTGCCGCCCGCCCATGCGACTGACACTGTAGGTAGGGCTGTATGCCCATTGGTCCACAACATGAGCCAATGGGCATGCCTCCCGTACCACTAAAACACATTCCAGATATGGAATGAATTTATTCACATCTGGAATATGTCTAACTGTGCAGGCTGCAGCATTAACTCGACACCAATGAACACACAACTACCAAATCATGTCAGTTGATAAGCGGCAGGTGAAATGAGGTGCTGCCGCGCCCGCCCGACTGATGAGGAGCAAGACAATGAGCGCCAGTGAGTGAGTGAAAAGCCACTGCAACCACCGTATAGGGTATTGTTGACTACATACCCCATGATTACAGATAGTATCCACTGAAACACCAGGAAGATTAAGTTTAATTTATTCACACAAATGCCCGCTGATTGGGCAGACAGTGGTCCACTAGACCACCAGGTATATTGAACAGAATTCTACTTTTTTTTACAGATGCCCGTGATCGGGCAGACAGCGGTCCACTGGACCACCAGGGATATTGGACTTAATTCTACTTTTTTATACAGATGCCCGTGATCGGGCAGACAGTGGTCCACTGGACCACAAGAGATATTGGATGGAATTCTACTTTTTTTTACAGATGCCCACGATCAGGCAGACAGCGGTCCACTGGACCACCAAAGATATTGGACTAATTCTACTTTTTTATACAGATGCCCGTGATTGGGCAGACAACTGTCCACTGGATCACCAGAGATATTGGATGGAATTCTACTTTTTTATTCAGATGCCCGCGATCGGGCAGACAGCGGTCCACTGGACCACCAGGGATATTGGAATTTTTTATTTATTTATATATACAGATGCCTGCGATCAGGCAGACAGTGGTCCACTGAACCACCACGGATATTGGACAGAATTCTACTTTTTTATACAGATGCCCACATTCAGGCAGACAGTGGTCCACTAGACCACCAGGGATATTGGACAGAATTCTTATTTTTTTATACAGATGCCTGCAATCGGGCAGACAGCGGTCCACTGAACCACCTGGGATATTGGAATTTTTAATTTATTTATACAAATGCCCACGATCGGGCAGACAGCGGTCCACTGGACCACCAGAGATATTGACATTTTTAATTTACTTATACAAATGACCATTATTGGGCATAGGGGGGCTGCCAGGTGCAGCGGGAGCTCAGGTGGCCACCCACAGGTTGCAGCTGCTATGTTGCACCCTGCAATGCGGCAGCTCACCTCTGGGTGACCATCAGTTGTTCCTTCTTTTTTTTGGATCAACTTTGTGCTGGCGAAGGTAGGGGTTCTGGCTCTGCACATCCCAGGCTGAATATTGGGCTGTGCAGAGTATGCATGGGCACGCCACCCCCACCTGAGCCTGCATACATTACTGATGAGCTCTGATGAAAGGCGACTTTTTCCTTTGAATATCGCATCAAGATGATATCAGTGGGTTGCGCGATGGTGCAACACTGTTGTGCCATGCTCAACCCTTTGAATATCTGGTCAATATATATATATATATATATATACACACACACACACACATATATATATATATACAAACACACACACATGCTACCAGTGGCACCACGTGCCCTGGATGATGCCCCAACCCACACAAACAGGAGAAGCCTACAGCCGGTGTGGGTGGAACACAAGTATGCATGGGGCAGGCATAAGGCAAACCTGCTGGGGGTGGGGGGATGTCAGCTGTAGGGTCACTGGGCTGTGCAGCACAGTCATCCAGTATATAGGGATCTGGGCAGACAGTCCAGGCCAAGTAGCCCTTCTTAGCTGCCATGGTCCTTGTTCCCATGTGTGTTGGTTCCACTCTCTGGTAGTCCAGTGATCCCTCCACCCCCCACAACACGTATCCTGATTCCCATTTCAAATATAAATTAATCCATTTCCCTGGTAGTCTAATGGTCCCCCCACCCTCCCAGCACATATCCTGACCTCCATTTTCAATAATAAATAATTTGCTTCCCTGGTAGTCTAGTGGTCCCCCCACCCCCGAGCATGTATCCTGACCTCTGTTTTCAATAATAAATAATTTGTTTCCCTGGTAGTCTAGTGGTCCTCCCACCCACCAGCATGTATCCCGACCCCCAATTTAAATATGAAATAATCCATTTCCCTGGTAGTCTAGTGGTCCCCCCAACCCCCAGCATGTATCCTGACCCCCATTTTAAATATAAAATAATTTGTTACCCTGGTAGTCTAGTGGTCCCCCACCACCCAGCATGTATCCCGACCTCTGTTTTCAATAATACATGCTGGGGGTGGGGGGATCACTAGACTACCAAGGAAATGAATTATTTATTTAAACTGTGCATCGGGATACATACTGGGGGTGGGAGGACCACTAAACTACCAGGGAAATTATGTCATGGAGTGCATACCAGGGATTGGGAATTGTGATTTGGGAGGGGGCATCGCCACCACATTACCACCTACACATTACCGCTGGCCTTTATTGAGCAGTATTCACCACCACACAACAGGCTGCACTAATGCCTGTAACACAGTGTTATACTTTTGAATATGCCGGTGCACCGGCATTCTGGGCCACTACCCTCAGTCCCTCCCTTGCATACATTATAATTTAGCGTGGATGCTAAAACCTAGTGCCCGTGCTAAATGTCCTTTTCAGTATAGCAGTTGGGCACAATTTCAGCACTAGTCCAGCACAACGGATTTGCGCCCTGTGCTAACCTTTGAAAATCTGGCCCATTTGGCCTAACTAAAGAAAAGGAACAACAAGGATTAGGGACATGGTTGCTCCAAACAGAAAACAGAACAGATCAGAAAGGGAGGAAAGCCTGGAGGAGGAGGAATGGACATTTGTGTAATCAAAAAAAAATTGCAAAACTGGGAGGAGGGCAAGAAAGTTTCAGATGCCTGTAAATAATGAGATAGAATGTGGTAATAATTATAAACCTTTAGCCCATTTAGACAGTGGAAACAGTGGAAACAATAAATGCAGAGCACCATTGGGTAATGTATTAATTATTGGAGACTTCATGGGCAGATTTACTGCCAGGTTAGTCTGTGAGGAGGGCAAGGTTAAAATAATAGTTACATGCCTACCAGGGGCACATATTAGAGACACTGAAAAAAATCTGGACAGAATAGGAGGCAGTATAGCACAGTGGTTTAAGGCTCTGAACTACAAACCTGGATACCTGGGTTTGAATCCCACAGCCTCCACTTGCATACTATGTGACCATGAGCAAGTTACTTAACTTCCTTGTGCTCCCAGGTCGCACCTGTAAAAAAGCTTTCAGCTTAGTGTGTCTATCCTGGTTAAAAAAATGCTAAATCAGCAGTGGAACAACTACAAAGAATAATACATGTGGGAGTAAATGATATTGGTAGAAGAAGTGAGAGTGACATCAAGCAGGACTATATAAATCTAGGAAAAACAACTTAAGTAATTAGACTGCAGACCAATAATGTCTGATATCTTTCCGGTTCCAAGGGTGTCAAAAAGGAAACAAGGGGATATTAGAAAAATTATATGTGGCTAGATGACTGGACTTTAAAGGAAGACCTTAGAATTTTGAAACATTGGGACCTATTTCTAACTGAAAACTTACTTTATACAAAGGATAAAATGTATTTAAATAGCAAAGGGGCTAAAATACTGGCTGAGAAATTTAATCAAGCACTTAAAAAGGAATTAAACATATGACTCAGGCATAGGTGCCAGAACGGGGGGGGGGCACTAGGGCCATGGCCCTACCACTTTCATAAGTGGTCCTATCACTTTTTGCTATCATGGTTATAGAGGTTGTCCTTCTATGGGGCAGATCAAATTGTCCTGGTGCACCCCTACCCTGTAAGGTGAGATGGTGTGCTCAGAAAATGGGGGGACCTAGGGAGGGGCAAGGGAGAGCAGAACAGTGGGTAGGTAGACAGGAAAGGGAAGGGCTAAGGGGTTATTTGAAGACCAACACGGTGGTGGCTCAGCCACTTTTGCAGAGTTTTTTAGTTGCTTAAATACATTGAAGACTACAGCATGTCAGATTGGCATCAATGGTAAAGGGCTGAAGTGTGTTGCAGACCATCAAGAAGAGGTAAGGACAAAACAACAAGAAGAGAATGTGTTTTCATGTGGAGTCATTTGATTGAGGATGTATGTGATAGCATTTAAAAAAATTAAAAAAATAAAAGAAGAACTGAGAGAAAATTAAGAGCGAGTTGGAAGTGGTTGCGGGTGTTTTGGGGGTCATAGAATAAGGCCTGTCGCAAGAAAACGTTGTGTAGAAGAGATGCTAATAGACTCGATGGCTTGTTTGCGAGGAAGTGAATCTGATGCAAGGGAGAGAGTGAGCAACTGAATTCAGGGGGAAAAAGTGTTGGATGAGAGAAATGCGTGTGGTTTGTGAAGAAAAGAGCTAGAGACTGGGAGTGAGCCATTTATCGATGGAGCCGGAGAAGGCTGCATCGCATGATGTCAGAGGCCATGGTTGGGCCTCACATTTCGTGGGTGTACCGTGGGTGGGGACAGAGGGAGGCAGGATGCCAGGCTTGCATTTAAGGATAAAGTAGGGTGTTGTGTGTGGGTAGAGTGGAGAGCGGGAGAATCAAAAACCAAAAAGAACATTTGCTGCAGCGAGGCAGTTTTGGTACAGTTTGATAAGGGCTAAAGCATGGGCCCCATTCATGTTTTAGAGAGCTGTGTGGTGGGTTTTTCTGGATCATTTTCATAGGGGTGTGTTAAAGCTACAGGGCATGGTGGTATACGCCATGGCTAGGCCCTCATGGCAATTGGGAACTGAGTAGCCAGGGGAACAGAGGCTCAGAGAGTTTTCTTTTGTTTTTGAGGGCAGGTAATAGGACTGAGAAGACAGGGCGCTGTGCCTGCAGCAAGTAAAGGGGAGTTTTTTTGGGTGTTCACGAATCAGTAGAGACACATTAAGAGGGAAAGCTTGGAGCAGGCCTGCTGTAATGGCTGCCTATGGAATGAGCATGTAAAGCCATTCAGCATGACGTCAGACACCACAGTGAGGCCTCGCAAGATGCGGGAAGCCACTGGGACACGGAGCACAGGCCATAGATGCTTTTGGCCAGTATTCAAAGGTGAAAAAAAGGCAAGACACCGTGCCTGCACTTGTGGGGGGTGACCGGGATTGGAAGAGCAAGGAAACTGGGAGCAGGAGGAGTTCCTGTTTCCAGGGGAGGGTGAGTAGAGAATGGGGGAGTCTGGGAGCTCACATGGATGGAGCAGTACACTGATCCTGCAAACAAAAGGCATGAAAGGAGAGGAAGCAGGAAGTCACAGGGCATTTAAAAAAAGAAGTGTTTTGCAGTTCAAACGAAGGACACAGAATTAGACCTAGTGGGGGGGGGCAGGAGAGGACCAGAGTGCATGAGGTAAAGTGCACAGGTTTGCCACCGGTGACAGGCACAGAAGGCAGGCAGGCAGGCAGTGAAGCTGCGAGGCCTTTGGTTTTTCCCTCTATTATGCAGTCTTTCATTTAATGCAACAATGTAGTTTTTTTTCTTCACTATCAGCTGCGTGTTCACTGTTAGGGGGATACTTAGTGGTATAATTTGTGCATGACGTCCTACTAGGGTGGGGGGCAAGGCAGCGTGTGATGGGCAAGATGAGGTACTAATCAATATGGAGCAATAACGAGGAACGTATTTCAGTTCTTTTCACAGCAATTGTACAGGTTCCCAGGGAGAGAAATGGACCCAAAATGAAACAGAAGAGGGTGCATACAAGGTGATTGTGGAGTTGGCAGAGAAAGCCAACATGTGGCAGTTGATGGAAGGGGAGGAACCAGGGAGGGCTGGGGAAAAGAGAAAAGCAGGAAAAGGGAAAGGTGGCAGGGCAAAAAGGCCAGAGGGAAGGCCACACAGCCCAGGAAGAGTGCAGCCACCGCTGTTGGTGCCTCACTGAGCAGCCAGCCCTGTCCCACTGTCACACCCAGTACCGGAACCATCAGTACCACCTCAGAAACAGGTAGTAGTCCCACTACAGGAGCCCAGACCAGGTCCCTCGTGTCCCTCCTGTTTCTCCACCTCAACCAAGCACCTAGCCACAAGAGACCATACCAGGGCATCCTGAGGACAGCAGATCCTAAGGAGGAGAGAAGGCCATAGGTAAAGTATTAGGTACAGTAGATGAAAGCATCAAAGACTACATAGGCCAAATTATTGCAGCCCTTGGTACGGGGGGATTGGGACAGATGGAATCAGCCTTGGCAAAAATCAGGTTGGAAAAGGAGACAACAGGAGAGGTGGAAAAGGCGACGGACAGTGTAGAAACATAGAAACATAGAAACATAGAAGCATAGACTTTGTTGGTAGATAAGGACCACTTGGCCCACCCAGTCTGCCCATTTCCCTACATACTGGCTAAGCTGCAGATTCTAGTTAACCAACAGCCTACTTCCTGCTACCCTCCACTACAATTGCCTTGTGTCTGTCCCATGCATGTTTGAATTCCCCCACTGTTTTAGCTCCAACAACCTCCCCAGGAAGGCAGTTCCACGCATCCACCACTCTCTCCATGAAAAAAGATTTCCTCATATTACCCCTGAGCAGTCCCCTCTCTATCTTTAAATTGTGTCCCCTTGTTCTTACACATCTCTTTTTCTGAAAGATGCTACCCTCCTGGAATTTTTTGATTCCCTTGAGGTACTTGAACATTTCTATCATGTCCCCCCAATCGCTCCTTTCATCAAGGGTATACATATTAAGCTCTCTCAGTCTCTCTCTTCATATGATTTCTGATGCAGACTCTGCACCATTTTAGTTGCCCTCCTCTGGACTGCTTCCATCCTGTCTATGTCCTTGCGTAGATGAGGTCTCCAAAACTGCACACAGTACTCCAGATGGGGTCTCACCAATGGTCTGTTCAAAGGGATAACCACTTCCCTTTTTCTACTTGTGATGCCCCTTCCTATGCATCCCAGTATCCCCCTGGCTCTCCTCACTGACTTCTCACATTACTTACCCACCTTTAGATCATCTGATATGACCACCCCCAAGTCCCGTTCCATTTTTGTTGTTGTTAGTACCTCCCCGCTATTGTGTACCTCTTCTCCTGGTTTTCATTTCCCAGGTGCATTACTTTGCACTGCATTGAATCTAAGTTGCCATATGTCTGACCATTCCTCCAACCTTGCCAAGTCCTTCTCATCCTTTCTACTCCCCGTGTATCAACTCTGTTACAGATCTTTTATCATCTGCAAAGAGGCATACCTTTCCTCCAGACCCTATGCAATGTCACCTATAAAGATGTTAAAATGACAGGACCCAGTACTGAGCCCTGAGGTACTCCACTAGTGACCCCCTTTCTTCAGAATGTGTGCCACTCACTATTACCTTCTGTGTCCTGTTGTATAGCCAGTTTGCCACCCAGGCTACCACCCTGGGACCAACTCCCAGGCTGGCTAACTTGATTATTAATCTTTTCTGTGGGACTGTGTCAAATGCCTTGCTAATGTCTAGGTAGGCCATATCCACAGCCCCTCCCTGGTCTATTACTTTGACCACCCATTCAAAGAAATCTACTAGATTCATCTCACATGACCTTCCTGCTGTAAATCCAAGCTGCTTTGGGTCCTGTGCCCCGCTGGCTTCTAGGTACTCAACAATTCTTTCTTTCAGAAGTGATTCCATCATTTTCCCTACCACTGAGGTCAAACTTACAGGTCTGTAGTTTTCTGCTTCTGCCTTGCTCCCACTTTTGTGAAGGGGAATCACATCTGCCCTCCTCCAGTCCTCTGGTACCACCCCATCCTCCCATGATTTGTTAAAAAGTGCGGTCAGTGGTGTCACTAGGTAGGAAAGGGAACAAGAGATATAGGATCCCCAGGGATGAGAATAGGGGAACATGTACCACTAGCTATGAAAGAAAAAATTTGGAAAAGGGAGTATGTAGATATATTTGCCTTAGTAAGAAGAGAAGCAGCCATGAAATATGAAGAGTCAGAACATATCAGAAAAAGTGAGATGGCGTCCCCAGTAGTCCTGCTAGGGAAGAAAGAAGAGGACAAATTTGCTAAGGGAAAAATGTGGGATTGGTGGTTCATGAGTTTCGCCACATACTCAGCAACAGTGTTGGAAAGAAAACCAGAATTGGGCATCCCACTTATTATGTACTCATTGATAATAAAAAGGCCCAAGGCAAAATGGGCAGTGGGGTGGATATACTATGATGAGTTCTTTGAAGAAAGAATGGCAACGTATGGGGATGTAAGATGGGATACCAAGCAGTTGGAGTTATGAACAGACTATGTGACTGACCAATCGACTCCCGGAGGGGGAAATAGGAAAAAGGGGTGTGGTGCCTCAGAAGTGTTGTTGGGGATATAATACAGCCTTTTATTTATGGCCCCAATGCTGGTTCCGACACGCATGCTCAAAATGCTGGGGAACCCACCCGGCCAGCAAATGGAGGATAACTTGGGCACCATGAGCTCAGGTGGGGGGGGTCAAGGGACAGGACAGCAGCCCTTTCGGGAGGGAAAAGGGTATAGAGGGCAAGCATGGTACAGAGGTCCGAGAGGAAGAGGATATGGTGGGGGAGAGGGCCAGGCTTACTGAGCAAAGATGGCAGGATAAGGGAAGTCAGAAAGGGGGGAGGGAGGAAGGGGGGAGTGGTTAGCAGAACAATTTCATAATGCGAGAACCCCCATAAGGGTAGAGGCATGGAAAAAGTGGTTGATAAAGTATCCAGGCAAAAAGGGGACAGAGGTGTTGAACAGGGGTTTTAAAACAGGTTTCACACTGCACTGCGATGGCCCCAGGAAGGCAAGATAGGTGAACAATTTAGGGTCAGTAAAAAGGAAAGGAAGACATTCTGAGAAAGAAGATAGAAAAGGAAAAGGCAATGGCAGGATAGAGGGACCATTTTCAACTCCCCCATTATGGAATACAAGAATTTCTCCATTGGGCCTGGTCCCCAAGAAGCAGAAAGGAGAATACGGGGTCATTCACCATCTGTCATATCCGGAGGGGGAGTCAGTGAATGATTTCATAAGGGAGAAGCAGAGTAAAGTTTCCTGTGCCACATTAGAGGAAGCCGTACAGATTATAAGAGCAACCTCTGATGCCTGGATGGCCAAGACGGATATAGAGTCCGCTTTCTCATTGCTTCCAGTTAGGAGGGAAGACTGGGACCTATTGGGTTTCAAGGTAGGGGACCAATACAATTTTGATAAAGCCATGCCCATGGGATGTTCAGTGGCCTGTGCTACCTTCGAAGCATTCAGCACTTGTTTGCAGTGGATATTTCAGGAAAAAACAGGGTACAGGACAGTCTTACATTATTTGGATGATTTTCTTTTAATTGGTAGTGGTAGGGAGGAGACAGTGGGGACGCTGGCCAGCTTCCAGGAGCTATGTGTCAAATTGGGGGTGCCATTGTCACCAGAGAAAACAGAAGGCCCCGGGAAAGTATTGGAATTCTTGGGCATAGAAATAGACACAAGTAGAGGTTTGTTTAGATTGCCAGACATCAAGGTGAGCAAACTGAAAGAACTCATTCAGCTACATACATGCAGGAGGCGGGTGCAATTGTAACAGGTCCAACAGGCTATGGGCCATCTCAACTTTGCCTGTAGGGCAATTGGTTCAGGGAGGCTCTTCACAAAATGGCTAGTGAGGGTTACAGCAGGCATAACCAGGCGGCACCACTGGGTGGACATAATGAATGAAGTGAAGGAGGATTTAAGAGTGTGGGAGGTATTCCTTAACAGCTATGTCTGTTCCTTTTGGCAGGATGATTGGGTTTACAATACAGATTTGGAACTATATACAGATGCAGCATGTGGTTTTAGGGATGGGCGGCTATATGAGATTAAAATGATTTTCTGAGCCATGGCAGGAAACTTGAGTGAAAGAAGGGAAAGTGAAGGACATAACACTGTTAGAGATCATGCCCATATGGGCATGCACATTAGTATGGGGTGAAGATCTGCGGAACCAGAAGGTTACATTCTGGTGTGATAATAGGGCAGTGGTTGATGAATTAAACAAAAAGGGAGCAAGGTCCGAGTCAGTCATGGGAGTTTTAAGGCAGCTGGTATTAAGAGCATTACAGTTGAATAGGTCATTTAGGGCTAAGCACATAGAAGGGGTGGAGAACACCCTGACTGACAGCCTTTCCCGTCTGCAGCTGGATCTTTTCCGGATGCTGTCCCCAACAGCAGAGAAGCAGAAAACGCCCATACCAATGAACATATGGGACATTGGCAAGAGGGAGCTGATATGCTGTTTTGCAGCTTATGGGCACCAAGGATGTTGCGGGCCTATGAAGAGGCTTGGCAGGCAGTTCAAGTGTTCAGGGAAGCACATCACATGGAGGTAAGTGGGCCACTGACAGAAGAACAGCTAGAAAAATTCATGGTGGACCAATGGGAGAAGGGCACGGCTCACACCACTATGGGAGTATACTTGGCATGGATTAGTTTAATTTGCACCCTGAAAAAATGGAAGGACCCAACTAAGACAATGTTGATTAGGAGAATGATGCAAGGGTGGAGTAGGCTAAAACACAGGCCAAAGGATTGCAGGCATCTAATAGCAGAACAATGGTTGGCAAAATTGAAAGGTATTTTAACATCTGTTTGCAAATCTAAGGTTGAAGCACAGTTGTTTCACACTATCTTCCTAGTAATGTTTGCAGGGGCCCTGAGAGAGAGTGTGAGGCAGTCAGGCAGGGAGGACAGGAAGCAGAAGTGGATTGGAGTAGGAAGACATAAGATGCGGGGGAGGAATACAAATGAGAATTAAGAGGTCTAAGACAGACCAAGAAGGGAATGGTTGTACCATAACCATCAGGCTTCATAGGGAGGGCACAGTGTGTCCAGTAAGAGCTTTGTGGGCTTACACCACAGAGTGTGATATTAAAAAAGGGAGATTATTTGTGCATGGAGATGGGAAGAGAGTAACAAGCTACCAAGTGACGGCCATACTCAGAAAAGGTATGGAACACCTGGGTGAGAACCCAGGCAATTATTCATCTCACTCTTTTTGAATAGGGGCTGCCTCACAATAGGCAGCGACAGGCGAAACAGTAGCTAACATGTTGGAAAGAGGGCGATGGAGGTCCACCAGCTACAAAAGGTATATTCAGATATTGAAAGATGGAGATTAATATGACAACTGTGTTTTTTGTCTTGCAGGATGGAAGCAGAAGGTGGGAAAGAATGGGAAAAACTGGGGGGTAGTCAAATAAGGGGGGTAAAGAAAAACACGGGGATGAGACATGTTTAAGATGTATAT
Source organism: Neoceratodus forsteri (assembly GCA_016271365.2). Taxonomy (NCBI): domain Eukaryota; kingdom Metazoa; phylum Chordata; order Ceratodontiformes; family Ceratodontidae; genus Neoceratodus; species Neoceratodus forsteri. The sequence continues at coordinate 15,404,922 of CM028129.1, read as the reverse complement.
TTCTGCTTAACTCTTATAGATAGAGGGAGGAGAATAGAAGTGTGGATCTGCAGGCATTCCTACATTTATTGGGTGGAAAAGAGAGTGGAGAAAAAGGCTGGGGGAAAACAGCTATACCGGGACATAAAGAAATGTAGGTTGTCTTGGCGTGTTATTTGGGGGATGAGATGGGGACAGCTTCTACCCACCTTGAATGAGATGAAAGAACAGAGATCCACCCCAGATTTAATTATTGTACATTTGAGAGGAATGATGCAGGGAAAAAGTGATGGGTAGACACTTATATGCTGGTAAAAAAGGACTTCGAGAGGATACAACAGTGGTGGCAGGGGGTGGCGATAGCCTGGTCCGATATGATACTAAGAAAAGTATGGAGACATGAGCATAGCCATGTGGCAATAGACAGAGCCAGGAGAAAGATGAACAGAAGGGTAGGTACTATGGTAAGAAAGATGGGGGGACATGTGATATTGTGAGGGGTAGAAGAGTGGGTGGGGGAATTTTATAGATTGGATAGGGTACACTTATCAGATTTAGCAATAGATATGTTTAACATGGAAATTTTGGGGTTCACAGAGGCATGGAGAAGGCAAGAAGGAAAATAAGGACGGGGGATTGCCCAGAAAATTGGGGAAGACCAGCCGTCCAATGCAAGCTGGGGGCTGGCTATGGAGTAAAAAGGGGGGGAGGAGGGGAGAGTGGAAGAAAAAAGGAATACGAGGAGAAGAAGAAGGAACTGAAGGAGAAAAGCAGTCTCGGTTCTCACCATTACCTACCAAAAAGAGAGGAAGAAGGCACCCAGTTTTTCACCTGGGGAGACCAAGAAGATAAAGAAAGAAGGATGATCAGAGATTGAAAATATTGAGTTTGTCATTTGTGGGAGAAAAGGGGGAATCTGGGACAATATATTTAATAGGGGAAAATGTACCCCTTACATCCTTAGCCCTACCACTTTTCAAACCGTTCTGGCACCACTGGACTCAGGGTAAGAGGATTCATTGACATGAACATAAATCCAAGCATAGGTATTTGTAAAATAAAAATGTATTATAAAAATCTAAACATTATCTCATTAAGGACAAAAAGCTTTGTTAACAAAATGGACTGCTTCAGAATTTAATCAACATAAGAAAAGTAAGAGGTGGCAACAATGACTAAAACCTAGTGGGACCCTGAGGATACCTGGAACATATCAATACAAGGTTATCAGTAAATTCATAAAGACAGGAAAAATGGGGGAGGGGTAATAAAAGGTAATTGTTATATTCCACCTAACCTCAGTAAAGAAAGATTTATTTTACAATTAGAATAGATAAGGAAACAATCATAAAAAAAGGCTATAAAGTGATATTACTGTAGTAGATTTCAATCAGCTTGACATTCATTGGAAAAAATAAGAGGAAACAGGAATAAATATTTTGTTTTTGGACACAATAAGGAAGTGTAGTGTAAGAGAGCTAATCAGGACTCCTACTAGCAGTTTAAATATACTGGCCCACATATTCAAAAGGGTTGCACATGGCTCAACAGTGTTGCGCCATACGCAACCCACTGATGCGCCCTGGCACGATATTCAAAAGGGAAAAGTGCGCTGCACAAATCCCGATGCGCCGGAGTGCATCAGTAATGTAGGCAGGTGCAGGAAGGGGAGGGTGTGCCCATGCATACCCTGCACAGCCCGATATTCAGCCCGAGATGTGTAGAGCCATGCATGCGCAACCCCTACCTGCGTTAGCACAAAATTGATCCAAAAAAAAAGGAACAATGGATGGCCACTCACAGGTGAGCTGCCACATTGCAGGGCACAACACGGCAGCTGCCACTTGTGGGTGGCAACCCGAGCTCTGGCTGCACCTGGTGGCACCCCCCCATGCCTGATCACGGGCACTTGTAATAAAAAGAAATAATTCCATCCAATATCCCTGGTGGTAGAGTGGACCACTGTCTGCCCGATAGCGGGCATTTGTAATAAAAAATATTAATATGTCCAATATCCCTGGTGGTCTAGGTACCCCTCCCCCACCCACCCACTGAGCCCCACCGCCCGCTCCACCCCGGTCAACAGGTGGCGGCAGCATCCACCGCCTGCCGCCCTGCCATCCGCCAACCGACACCATTGATAGGGCTGTATGCTCATTGGTCCACAGCATGAGTCAATGGGTGTGCAGCCCATACCATAGTACACATTCCAGATATGTGACTGGATCCTTCATATCTGGAACATGGGTACGTATAGCGGCTACGCCCATTGGCCTGCAATGGGACCAATGGGCGTACAGCCCCCACCAACGGTGTCAGTCGGCAAGGTGGGGCGGCAGGTGGGTGGGGTGCTGCTTCCCACCAGCTGACTTGGGGGGAGTGGGGCGGTGGGGCTCAGAGGGCGGGTGGGGAGGCGGAGTACCCCTAGACCACCAGGGATGTTGGACATATTAATATTTTTTTATTACAAATGCCTGTGATTGGGCAGACAGCGGTCCACTTGACCACCAGGGATTTATGATTTTCCTTTGTTTACTGCAACCCGCGATTGGGCTGTGGAGCACAGTGCCAGCTGCAGGGGGCATTGGTCCCAGATGGCTGCTGCCTGGCAGGGCGCCAGGTGCAAGTCATCGGGGATCAGTGCACCTGCATGCAAATGGGACCATAATGACGTGCAAATGGCCACATGTGCACCTTGCATACATTATGGCCCCATTTGCATGTCAACTTTTGCATATCACGGTTGCTGCGCTTTGCGCAATGGAACTTGTGCTAGCGCATCTCCATGCTCTGCTCTGGCCTCTGGCGCTGGTGTAGTGCCACTGCGCCATGTGCATTGTGGGTGGGCAGGGTGAGATATTCAATGCTGCTGAGCCATGGTGCAGGTCCGTTGAATATCGCCCAGCCCACACCCCTGCGCAGCCAATTTGAGCTGCACCTGGGCTTGCGCCACAGCCTGGCGCAATTTGAATATCTGGGCCAATAGATTTAGTTTTTACTACTTTCCTGAATGAGATGAACTATAATGCCAATGAACCGCTTTGCTCATCTGACTATGCAATGACAGAGGTAAATATATGTATAAATATTTGTTCAGAATAAAGGCCAAATGAGGACTTATCTATATATCTGGGAAATTACAACTTTATGAAAGAAAAGCTAAATACATGGGATTGGAAGAGTCAGATGCATAAAAAAAATACAACTGAGTGCTGGGATATATTTAAAAATATACCAACAAAGAGATTATATAACAAAACTGGGAAAATGACACCATGGTTTAACAAAAATTAGAGAAAATATGTAAGGAAAAAAGAGTATATAAAGAAGCAAAAAAGAATCTTTTTCGGGGAAATAAAGTAAAATTAAAGGAGCAAACTAGACTACTGAAACAAGCAGTGAGGAAAGTTAAGTGAAAATATCAAATTAGGTTAATAACAAATAAAAAAAATATTAAAGCTTTTTATGGCTGCATCACTTTCCAAAGGAAAGAGGATAGATACTATGGGACCACCAAACAGTATGAATACTATACTATCTAGAGATATTGGGCTCAGTTCCAAGACACATGTTGCAAACTCGCCGACACTTGAGAGTTACAACATATGCCGCTATACCTGGGACCCTGTGCTGATTCCAGAACAGACAGGGTCCCCAGGAACTATGACCTGTGACTATGCAGCACCACCAGTGTTGGCCAAAGGAAGGGTACACCTACAAGGGTTCCCCAAGCCACAGTAATGCCCTCTGACAAGGTGCAAGCCTCACACGGCATGCCCCCCCCAAAGCCACCATGGGTATGCCATGCAGGGCTGGTCGTGGGGCCACTGGACTACCATGGAGTGAGTGGCGTGGTGGGGACATGAACAGCTCTGGAGGGCAATACCCGGGGATGAGGGCTTGCAGGTGCCAGCAGCCCACAGAGGGCTGCCCTGCCAATGGGGGATGGGTGGGGGCCTATGTGGGACTGTAGGGGGATGGCTGTTGGGGCACCAGGCACCGAGGTGATCCCATGGTGGATATAGGGTATGGTTAGACCAGCTCATAGCTTGTCTAACTGTACTTAGGCCACTGTCTTCTGGGACCTAGCTTGAAATATCACATTTGCTATTCTGTCAGCCACCCTCCTGGAATCAGGCAGAACTGCTACCTTAAACCCCTTTGCACAATGTCACATGGGGTTTCTAGCATAGCTGGTGGTGACGGTGTAGCCCACCTTTGGGTCAGGCAGCCTGTGACATGTTGTAGACTGCCTTCTGGAAAAGTGAGTGGTGTACCACATCATGCAAAGTATGACTTGCACCATATGAGTATGCATTTCAGAATTGGGCCCATTGAAACTGCAGCAGAAATGAATAGTGATTTTTGCTCAGTAGTCCAGCAAAAAGGAAGTATACCAGAAATTTATGACATAAGGGAAAGAAGAGGACATTAGTAACAAGCTGGTTATGGAACATCTTAGAATGTCAAAGGTGGACAAAGCAGCAGGGCCAGATGAAAAAACACCAAGACTTTTGAAGGAACTAACCAGCAAAATGTAATTAACTCTAACTGACATTTACACTCTAAAAATGACTCTCATATACCCAAAGACTGGACAACAGCTGACATAGTGTTACTATTTGAAAACGGGGACAGGCAATCACCAAAAAATTACAGACCCATTAGTCTGACGTCAGGAGCTGGGAAGATATTGGAGAAATGCATTAAAATCAGATTGGAGAAGGAATGCAAAAACAAGGGTATACCAGACAAACTGCAGCACAGGTTTAAGGCAGGCAGATCCCATATAACTTATCTGTTAACATTTTATGAATGTGTCAGGAGGGAATTAGATAAGAGCAATGCTGTGGTGAGTGTGGATCCCTAGACGTCGGACCCAAGCTGGCCAGGCCGCCTTCTCTCACCGCTTCCCTCAACTCTGGAACTCTTTTTCCTTCTGAAATTCGCCACTCTTCCTCTATTCATTCACTATCCTATGTGCTTGCCAACCACTGCTCAGTAAACTGCTCCTGCAGCTAACTCTCCAATCTTTCTACCTCAGACATACCTATATTTCTTCTCCCAGTAGGCCCAATGGTGCTACTTTGCTACCCATACCCAACTACTGCACTTGATCCCAACTTTTGAGCTAGCTAGCTTGCACTTGCACTATCTCATTATATACCACTACCCAGTACCTTAGCAGGATTTCCTAATTGTAACTGTTACTCTCAACTATTAGGGTATATGTATTAATCCACACTCACCTATTTCTGTCAAACATATGCAGCTGTATTATCTAATTATATGTTTTCAAGGTATAAAGCATGACCTTCCCATGTAATTACTACTATACTATAAGTAAGGGTAAATTGTCATCTACACCCAACTATTTTTGTCAAATGTGTTCAACTGTATTGTAATTGTATGTATATATGTCAGGACCTGGACTACCCTTGTCCTCTTCCCCACTGTACCCCTTCCCCCAGGTCACACCAGGAGATGATCAGTTCTTGCTCAGTGTGCTTTTCCTGGTGAAACAATTTCAATAAATAAATAAATAAATTTTGGGGGGATTTCAGCAAAACCTCTGATGTTGTGCAGCATGGAAAATTAAGCATGAAAATGGAACACATTGGGCTAAGAAAAAAAATTAGACAACTGGATAAAGAATTTGCAGGAGGAGAGAAATCACAGGGTGAGCATGAAGGGCAATATCTCATCAGAAGGCAGTAAGACTGGTGGGGTTCTGCAGGGTTCGTTACTGGGCTCTGTATTGTTTGGAATCTTCATACATGACCGAAGTATAGCCTTAAACAACTTCTGCAATAAATCTGCAGATGATTCTAAGGTATGAGGGAGGGTTAACACACATATGGAAGCCAAAGTCTTAGAGCAGGATCTGAATAAAATGGTGGCATGAACAAAGGCATGGACTATGGGATTCAACTATAATAAATGTTCAGTAATGCACTTAGGAAGAAATAATATACAGTCTGACTACTATATGTAGTAGTGGTAGTAAAAGGTTTATTAATAAATTACTTTATTGGATACACTCACCTGAGTATGTGCTCATTTACAGTGAGGTCCATGTGACTATATAAATGGGAATAAACTATGAATAACAGAAACTCAGAAGGATTTAGGACTTTATATTACAAATTATTTACAGAACAGGAAACATGTTAATTCAGAGTACAATAATAAAGCTAAACATTTTCCAATTATTATTAGATGACATTTTTCACACAGGTCACGAGGGGTGATATTTGTATAAGACTATTTATATACTGTAGGTCACAAGTATATAGAGGTCTGATGGTTTACCCATACTGGTGCACAGAAAAAAAGGTGAGGGACATTAGGGTACCAGGACAATGCCAACAGTGATCATTGCACCAGGTTACTGTGCTGTCTGACTACAGTTGCACCCAATGCCCTAGGGCAAGTGTGGGCTATTTTTTGGTGGCTGTACCCAATGTCCCCCCCCACTGCAGGGGGCTTTGTCACTTGTACCCCACAAAATGATAATATAATCACCTCCACAGCTGAGGTATATGGGGCAAGTGGTGCAATGCCCTACAGCCCCATCCATGCCAAGCACTGCAAAATCCAGTTCAACAGTATGACAGGTGAACTGGTTGTGACAGTCAGGTTATGGTGCCCTAATGATGGTACCCATCTAATGGTATATGAGCTCTGATTATGGGTGATAACATCAAAACAGAAACAATGACAACACAATGCAACATATGTGGCCCATGGATTAGGAGATAAAACCAAAGAAGAAAGACTGAGGGACAAGGGGTTGTATAACCTGGAGCAGAGGTGCATAAGGGGAGATGTAATCTTCTTCAACATTTTAATTTATGAAGATGAAGAACTAATAAGCAAACTGAACTTCATCAAAGGGTGGGAATTACTTGCATTAAGAAGGCATAACAAGCAAATAAAACCAATACATTTCAGGATAACAAACAGGAAATAATTTGTTACACAAAAGGTAAGCAAACAGTAGAAACATTTCCCAGTTTGGTTAATTAAAGTCAGTAGCAATGAAGCATTCAAGAAAGGACTAGATGGGTGGATGAACAATGGACATTATAAAGGGTTTTGTATCTAATTTTGAGCCAGGACAAATAAGGACAATTTTGCCCAAATCCTGTCTCGGAACCCAAAGTATAACCTGAAGTATAAGGAAGGGCTCTTTAAGCTAAGTGGCAGTCGAAAACACAAGGAGGCACAGTCTTAAGGTGAGGAGGAGGTTTAGGAGTGAGGTTGTGAAGCATTTCTTCACAGTGAGGGGGGTGGCCAGTTGGAATGCGATGCTGAAAGAGGTAATACTATTGAAGACAGTGGGGCAGCTTCAAAACAAGTTGTCATACACTTTAGGGGAAAGTAAGGGTCATGGGAGGGGCAGATGGAAAGGATGGGAAGAATGGGGGGGGGACAGGGTCAGTAGCATAAGTTTTGGACCCTGCAATTCAAGCAGACTAGATAGACCAAATGACCTTATTCTGCTAGCTTCTTTGTATGTTCGTATGTTTGAATAAACTGACTATTGTCTTTATTCAGTGGTTCATGATGTCAGTATCAGTTGTATTCTTCTATATACAACAGCACAAACTGTTCATACCTGCATGTTTTTTAACTGTTTAAACTCAATAAAAAGTTGATTCTAGCTGGCCCATCAGTGCAGCAGTAGGATTTCCGCTCGTGATGCCGGTGACCCAGGTTTGGGAACAGATCCAGGTCATCGGAGGGCCGGCCGGGGGAGAAGGATTGAGCGTCCCTGGACTGCTCTCCTTCTCCAGGGGGAGGGGGGACCAAGTGTTCAGTGCAGTGGCAACACCCGGCAGAGGCTTAGAGTTCCACTATGCACCGATGCCAAGTAGAATCCTCAAGGGTGGGGTGGATGCTGGTGTCATTGCACGTCCCCACCCCCGTTACGGGGGAAAAAATGTCCATGTCCCCAGCCGTCTGCATGAGGACCTGTCCCTGGGCCTCGATTAGACTCTGCCACTGGCTCTGACAAGTTACCAAAGTCTCAGCACTGAAAGGGCCACAGCGCTGAGACTCCTTCCCTCTGGGGGACAAGCCAAGGGTGACTGGGGAGTGTAGGCAATAGGCAGAGGTGGAGGCAAAGGGGTCCATGACCAAGTCGGAGATTAACGGTTCCGAGAGGCACACAAAAAGTAATAAATAAAAAAAATAAATAAATAGAAAGTTGATTTTTTATCCACTATTTTTACTCTCCCTGTGGAGCGGGCCCCAAGACCTCCAGCCACTGGCATCGGCACCCCTGGACCAGGTATAGTGCATGGATAATCGCCCCATACACTAGGGCCGGCCAGACCCCAGTAAAGGTGCCTCTCACATCTGGGAGCAGAGGGCATTGCCATGAGCTGCCTAGGTCGCCCCTCCATTTTGTGCCCCTTTTTCTTCCTCCCTCCAGGGAGCTGGATGTGCAATGGCATCAGAGCATGTCCATGCTGATGCCCATCACACTCCTTTCCCTTCACTGAGCATGCAACTGCAGTGTGGCCGGCCTCTGCCAGTCACTGCTGCAGCATTATGTAATGTGCCCACCCTCCCCAGAGGAAGGAGAGTAGTTATGGGACACTCCATTCTTCCTCTCCCTTGCCAGCCCCCAGCAGCCCGAGTCTGTTCCTGAACCTGGGTCGCTGGTGTGGCATGAGGAGTGGCATCCAGCAACTCAACCTTCCACACCACCAGGCCAGCAAAACTCAATAAAAAGTTAAAAAAAAATGGTGAGCCATTTTTTTGTTTCATATATCTATACCTGGTAGCTGTAGCAATATCTTACATTGCTATATCAACTTAGCTGACCTCAAGCTTTCAGTAAAGAAGAAAATAAGTTTTAAGCCCTAAGGTTTCCAGAATTATCCCAGTATAGTAAAAAAATGTTATGGAAGGGCTAACTTTGGATCCACTGGGGATAGAAACCTAATTTTAAGTGAAAATTTTGTCCAGCCACTAGGAATTAGATTTCTCAATACTATTTTTATGTGCCACTACTGTTGTATATTTTTTATACTATTAGAACTGTTTTTTTAATATATTGTCAATACCTGTACATGTGTTTTAGTAGCGATAGTCAGGTGTCAGCTGTAGGATCAAGGCAGTAGGACAGGAGCATGCTGTCGTAAAACCAAGTGCTTTTCAAAATAGTGTTCAAGAGCAAACAAAGGAAAAAAGCACTCCAATAGAGTATGTCTTGGTTACTTTGGCTATGCCAAGGAGAAAAGGTTTTATTTGTCTAACAAAAATAGCAAAACAAAACAAGAAAAAAATATAGCATGAGCATTTGTTTGCAACTTTGTGAACACAATGGCCAAGATATTCAAAAGGGTTGTGCCATGCACAACAGAGATGCACCAGCGCAAGTCCAAAAATGCGCCATTCTGCGATATTCAGCGGGAGGCAGATGCGCCCCCAAATCACAATGCGCAAGAGCGCAATGATAATGAATGCATGCGCAACTGAAGGAGGAGGAACCATACATAAATGGTGCAGTGTGATATTCAACAACATGTGCCATGCGCAATAGGGGAGCAAACGGAAGTTGCGCGATAGTGGAAATGATCCAAAATAAAAAGGAACAAGAAAGAGGTGCAAGAACGCTACATGGAAGCCACATGTTGGTGAACTGCAGGCAGCCACACAGGCACACAGAAACTGGGAGCAGGACAGGGCAGGAGCAGGACAGAGCACCTGGAACCACCAGGAGCAGGGAAGGTGTGGGGAGCATGTGCCACAGTGCAGAACAAAAGGGGGAAGTGCCACACAGCACTGAGGGCATAGATAGTGGGCAGTACGGCCACTACAGGGAGGTGTTCCCAGTGCAGGGGGAGTAGCAGCAAGGACAGCGGGGGGAACAGTGAAACAGCTGCCAGGGGGGATTACACAAGCCAAGGACATGGCCAGAGCCACCATCCAGATGGAGGCAGTTAAGAGGGGGGTGAGAAGGCAGGCAGCAGAGGGGCGTGGGCGTGGAAGGGCTCGTCGGCGGTATGCCCCAACAGGCAGTACCAAGCCCGCACCCGCTTTGAGCTGTACACTGATACTGAGATTGTGGGCTGGTACCGCCTAAACCAGGCAATCCTGAGGTGGCTCTGTGAGCTGTGCAGTGATGTGATGCAGGCACCCACACGATGGAGCCATGCTCTGTCAGTGGAGACCAAAGTGACAGCTGTCATGTGCCTGCTCGCCATAGGTACCTTCCAGTGACCAATAGGGGATACGACAGGCATAACCCAGTCGGCCGTGTCACGCCTTCTCACCCAATTCCTCAGCACACTGCTGCCACATGCTGCGGAGTACATCCATTTCCCCAGCACACTGGAGGAGGGCACAACAAACATACAGGAGTTCCATAGGGTAGCATGTATGCCTGACATGCTCAGGGCAATAGACTGCACCCATGTGGCCATCCACACACCACCTGGCCCCAAAGGGGCCACATATATGAATCGGAAGGGGCATGCAAGCATCAGCTGCCAGGTGGTGTGTGATGCCAAGGTGCGCCCATAATCAATGTCTATGCCATGCCCTGGGAGGCACAGTGCTTCATACTTGGCACCCAGTCACACTTGCCACAGGTTCTGAGTGGGGACATCCCCACTGGCCACCTAGTGGGTGAGTATGCAAATCATGCAGAAAGACATGGAGCTTGGGAGGGGAATAGTCAGAGGTGACATGGGTATTGGCCTAGATGGCCCATGGCAGGGCGATGCTGATAACCAAACTAATGTCCACCCTCTACACACAGGTGACAGTGGATACCCACTCTGTCCCTGGCTGCTCACACCATACCGGCACCCCACGACTCCATCGCAGCAATGCAACAATGAGGCACATGCCACCACATGCGATGTCATTGAGCGGGTGTTCGGGATGCTGAAGGCACATTTCCATTGCCTGGACATGTCTGGCGGTGCCCTACGGTATAGCCCCTCAAAGGTCTGTGGGCTATTCCTGGCCTGTTGCATCCTGCACAACATGGCCAATGACTGTGAAATAGCCATACAGGTCGAAGAGGGGGACAGTGATGGGGATGATGAGGATGCCGGTGAAGATGGTGATGGGCAGCCCCCGGTTGGTTGAAGAGACCCCCGACTGATCCGGATGGCACAGCTGCACCGGGACACCATCACAGAGGAGCACTTCAACCAACCCAGGTAAGTCAGGGGGCCATGTGCAACCACCAGGGGCAATGGCACAACCCACAAACACGCATGGACAAACCCCGGGGGTGCATGTCATTAAGAGAATTGGCCGAGCATGGAACCGCACACGCCGTCAGGGATGGGCAAGGTCTAACACAGCATGCAGTCACACACACACACACACACACACCCACAAGACATGCACAAAGGGTAGGAGGCACGCCGACCCCAACTGCCACCCTTAGCCACACACACATCCACAGATCACCATGCCCAGTGCCTGCCATTGTGCATGTGTCAGACTCTGGGCACTATTGCACAGTGGATGACAGAGCAACACAGGCATCAACATGCACACACCACAGCGGACAGCAGCCGGAAGGGTGTGCAGATGGAATATGTGTGTGTGTGTGTGTGCAGGGCCGGGTACCCCACCCGTGCATTGCAGGTTGAACAACACAATGCACACAGGGCAGCATCAGACAGTAGCCATGGTGGGAGACAGGTCAGTCACGCGCCACAGTGCTACAGCCACCACGGATGCATCGGTGGCCCCACCGAGACCCACCAGCAGTGACAGGCTGACCAATGGCCTCATGGGGTGGCACCAACAGTCCCCCAGGGGTTCCACTGCTTGAACGCGATCGTGCTCACGCAGGGGTCTGCAGCACACTGAACATGCCTGCACCAGGCATGCTTGGGATGCCCACAGCTGAACCTGGTGTCAACAAGAAGGGTGTCGCATGATGCCAGGAATGGGGGGTGGACATTGCACTGCGCGGAGTCTGTGACGCATGGGCAAATAACTGTGCGCCCACTGTGGCCATGGCAGCTGTGATTGTCTGTGTCAGCTTGTCAATGGCAGCAGTCACATCCTCCCCATCCTGTACATCCCTGCCAGGAGCAGAGTTGTGTCCCTGCTGCACCGCTCCTCTGCCCAACGCAGAGCCCCATTGAGTGCATCCACCGCCGTCACAAGCCGCAACTGCTGATTGACTGATTCTTGGAGTATGCGGGTGTGCTCTTCTAAGAGGTCATCTGCCTGATCGGCATGTTGTCCCTCACGGTGTTCATGGCCCTGATGAGTGCTGCACAACAGGGCCAGACCTGGGCATGTCCACAGGCAGCGTAATGATGCTGCCCACCAACACTGTACCCCCATGACCATTGGCCAACTGTTGACACTGCTTCTCCGGCTGCTGCTCTCCAGGGCTCAACAGTGTCACCGCAGTGGCCACAACAGCCCCACTGTCCTGGACACACACCAGTGCTGCCCCACTGGTGCAGACAGGCACAGGCTGGGACTGTGATGTCACACAGGCCTCTACGGTGGCACCACCCATGACCATGCCTGTGATGTCACCTGCTGTGTGGCCATCCTGTGGTCCACAAGTATCACTGTCCATGAAGTGAGCTCCATCATCATCAGTGACAAATCCAGCACCAGCCTGAGTCTCAGCATGCTGGCATCCATGGATGCAGGCACGCTTGGACACAGGCAGGGCCTCCTCTGCACCTGCTCCTCCAACATCAGTCTGGACAGCCAGGCAGGCCCACTGTTGCCCTGACCCTCAGATGCCTATGGAAGTAGACTGGCCCTCCTCTATGTCCATGGTATCACCCTCAATGGACAAGCCCTCCACTGCTGACCCATGTAGATGCTCTAGAGCTGTAAGGGAACACAGCAGCATTAATGTATCTGCCCTACCCTGTCTCCCCCCTTCCCATTGACAGACCAGGACCTACCATGCAGTGATGGGCTACCACCCATCTGGAATCCACTACCTGGAACACCCTCTATGGCACAATGCTGCATGCTGCTAGCAACCCGCTTTTCTCGTGGGGTCAGGCATTGCACGGCCAGCTGTCCCCCAACGGTCACAGCCCATGCTGTCCTGATGGCAGCCACCTTGTCCTTAATCCTCCACCTGTCTGTGCCCATCTTCTTTCTGCATTCCTGCACGGACCGCTGGTAGCTGCCATGCAGGTTGATGACATGCGCTACCTCTTCCCACACAGCAGCATGGGCCTGTGGTGTTTCCCCGCCGTCCACTGAGCAGTGGCTCCTGGTCAAGGTAGGCCTCAAACAGGGCATCTGTTTCTGCCTTTGTGAAGTTAGGCCTCCTCTTCCTCCCACGTCTCTGTTCCTCTTTCTCCACCTCACGATCACTCATTCTTCATTTTGTGAGAATGACAGGTGTTACCTGTGACTGTGCAGTCCCATTCATGTCCCACACACCACAGTCCACACTCCCAAACAGCATGCAACTCACCACAATAGACTGCAATAACAGATTATGGCCACTGCAGCCCAATGTCGCATTTTTATAGTGCAACGCATGCAAATGAGGTGAGGTGCAATTATAAGTGGATGCAAATGCAGTATCTGCACCATTGAATGGCTGATTAGCTGATTTGCATATGCCAGTTGAATATCACGCTGTTGCACTTTGCACAATTGTGTTGAATGTGTTCAGGCAAGGGCACATTTCTGTGACATGCGCAGTGGACACTGAACGGTGCATGCCTGGGGTGATGATGCCGACGCCTGCCACGCTGCTGACGTGCTGTGCATGGGAGGCAATGCAAGGCATGGCCACCATTGTGCCAGTGGCACTACTGTGCTGTTCACATGTATGGCGCTCTGGAACTGGGGCGCCATCGGCACACTGTGGCCACAGCACGGTAGGCCACTACAGGAAGTGGTACATAGGCACCCTACCGCACTACATGCAGTGAGTACCAATCGTGCTGTGGCAGTCTGTGCACAAAAGACCCCTGACCCTGTGCTGACCTTTGCCCCCTAGGAACCATGCATCCACATGGGTGCACCTCTATTGCACTGTTCGGTGACAGCGAGATTGGAAATGACAGCTCAGTACTGTGCATTATCCGCACGTGGCGAATGTGCGCTAGAGAGTGCCATTTTGATACCAAAACTGTACAGGATAGCAAGGAGAAGGGCGCCCATCTGGAGCCAACTTGAACTGGCCAATCTGTTCCAGTTGGTGGAGCCCCATGCCGCTGCCCTATTTGGGGAGAGGGCCAGGAGTGCGGTGTGGGAGGAGGTGGTGGTGGTGGCCCTGGAGTAGGCCACTGGCATGGAGAGAATGGTGGAGCAGTGCAGGCACAGCTATGGTGACCTGCAACAGTGGGATCCAGACAGCCTTGCCCACCTGTGGGCACATGCCAGGAGGGGCATGGTGCCATGGCCAGATAGGCACCCCATCCATACACTGTTAACATCTATACAGGTGTGGTATGTCCAGCACATGGGGGGCATCCAGTGTTGGCCTTGGTGGTGGTATCGGGGTTGGGGGAGGATTTCATTTTTTTTCATTTCATTTTTATTAAATGGGTTAGACCATTGAGTAAAACTCATTTAAAATGGTGACCCTTTGTCATACAAAATTATGGTTACAACAATTATATAAACACAAAAGAAAAAGGACAAACATACATGAACATATTTCACATAAAAAAGGAAAATACAATAAAACTTATTTAACCACAGCAATCCTTCTTTTGCCCAAAAAGGGATTCCAAATACCAAGTTTTAACAACTTTTCATGAAGGTATTTTATGATTACACAATTGAAACCTTACAGGAATCATATTCCAAAATCTAGGAACTAACTGACTAAAAAAGAAATCAGATTGTTTAGTTTTTAATCTAGGTACAACAAACACCCTATATCTTGCATTTCTTAATGAAGATTTAACTTCCCTAACTTCTAACCTTTCGGCCAAATACTCTGGAATTGCCATAGTAATACTTTTAAAGGCCAGAAGGTATTTATGCAACTGTCTTCTCTCTGCCAACGAAGTCCATCCCAATCTCTGATACATTAAGCAATGATGGGTGTCCCTAAGACACTGCAAGATTAATCTCGAAAGGCGATTATACAGAACATCTAGTCTGTGCAATCTACCAGACTGAGAATTATCATACAGTGTATCACCATAATCAAAAAGAGGAAAAATCTGAGACTCAACAATTTTCTTTATCATATTTCCCCCCAAACAGTTTTTATTTCGATACAATAACCCCACCCTCACACCCACTAATTTAACCAACTCATCTATATGCATATTACCAGTAGCCAGTGGATCCATCCAGAAACCCAGATACTTGTAAGTCATTACTTGATCTAATTCTAACCCCTCAGGATCTAACACTATCAACCTAGTACAAGTTCTAAGTTTCATATTAGATCCGAATAACATACATTTTGTCTTACTTACATTCATTTTAAGTTTCCGTTGTGTCAGAAACCCAGATAATTTATCAAAGCTTAACTGTAGATTTAATTGAATCTCTTCCACTGAAGAGGCAGACGTATATATTATAGTATCGTCTGCATATAATTGATAAGCCGTATTATTCACATGACATCCCAATTCTCTAAGGTAAATCAAAAAAAGCAAAGGTCCAAGCACTGAACCCTGAGGGACCCCCCGAACTACTGGCAATGGCAATGATACAATCCTATTAACAACCATTGTCTGCATCCTTCCCTCTAAATAGGAGGAAAACCACTTAAGAGCACTACCTGAAAGTCCAATATCTTTCAAACTAAGAAGGAGTGTCTTATGATCCACCGTGTCGAAGGCCTTGGGAGAGGTCAACAAAAATGGCACCTGTCAAATGGCCCTTTTCCATAGCTTTGTTGACATCCTCCAAGACCCTCGACATGGCTGCAATTGTATTATGCGATTTACAGAATCCAGACTGATATTTGTCAAATAAATCATTCTGATTCATGAATGCAATCATTTGTCTAGCCACAAATCCCTCCAATATCTTTGATACTTGCGACAATAATGAAATTGGCCAATAATTATTAAACTGATCTGAACTCCCACCTTTAAATATTGGAACAACCCTAGCTATTTTCCAATCTGAGGGCATTATTCCCTCCTTAATTGACCAATTATACAAACAGGTAAAGGGAGCTGCTATCTTCAAAGCTGAAATTTTTAGTAAATAAGGGGTCAGTCCATCAGGACCACCACTCTTAGATGTCTTTAAACCCAACAAGGCTTCAATTACTTCATACTCCTCCAATCTTTTTATGAAAAACAACTTAGATACGTCTATGTGCACCAAAGAATCATCCTTAATAGTACATAGATCAGAAGTACCAAAAAAGTTTCCTGAGTTCACAAAATAATTATTAAACCCATCTGCCAAAGATTCCCCTCCCCCAAAACCTGAAATCTCAGTTTTATTTTTCCCTCCCTGTTTATAACCATTAATCTCTTTAATTATATCCCAAAAAATAGTAACATTCCCTGCAGAATTTTCTAATTTAGATTGATAATATGATCTTTTACTATTTCTAACAGCAGTTACATATGAATTTCTAAGATTTTGATAACATTGCCAATCCCTCAGAGAATTTGTACTACGAGCCTTTGCCCAAGCTTGACCCTTTTTCCTCTTTAACCTTCTGAGAATAACAGAATACCATGGAGCAGAAGATTGTTTAACCTTCCTTACTTCCATAGGCATATGATAGTCTATAACATGCATCAACTCTGAAATAAAATACTTCCAAGCCAAATCAATTTCAGGAATTATCCACATTCTATCCCAATTAATCCTATCTAAGTCCTCCATAAATGCTAAATAATCAAACTTTCTAGTAGCTCGATAGGAAATAAGCTTTGATTGTTTTAACAAAGGAGCTTTACCTCTAAGACAAAATATAACATTATGATCACTATTTAGATCTTCTAAGACCCCCTGTCTTAACATATTGAAATTAAGCATTTGTCAAAATCAAATCTAACAAAGTAGATTCAGCTGGATTCTTGATATTAACATGAGTAGGGTCTTGTATTAATTGCTCTAGGCCCAGTGACAACGCCATAGTTCTCAACACTCCTACATCAGTTAAATTAAGCCAATTATCATTTAAATCTCCCATGAGTAAAATTTCATGGGTATCAATATAAAGGGATAGCACATCCGCCAATTGTTGCATTCTACTTTTTACCTTCTTTGGAGGGTGATACACTCCCATCAATAAAATTGGTTTTCCTACTGGGGAATTCAATTTCCAGAGCTAAATGCTCACAAATATCCACACTAACTCCCAAATTTACTTGTTTTAAAGAATATTTATCCAAAATGTAGATTAAAACCCCACCCCCCTTTTATTCCTATCTGCCCTATATATATTATAACCCACAACCGAAATATCCCCATCAGCCACCTTATCACTTAGCCAAGTTTCAGTATATATCATAAAATCAGGATGGACCTCATTAACAAAATCCTTAACCAAATCTATTTTGGGTACAAGACTCCTAATGTTAGAATGTGTAAACAAAATACCTTTTCCTACATTATATCTAATATCCGGACCTGGGTTGGGGTTAATATCCCACATTGTAATAAACATAAACACAGAAAGACTGACTTCACCACTTTCCCTTTTAGCCCAGTCTTTCCAAAATCAAAACACCTTGAAAAAAAAAATCAAAATTACTAAATTTCCTTAAACATAAAAAAATCTGTTTCCTAACCAAATCTAAAAGAAAAATTTAAAAACCAAAAATAAACAGAATCAAATCCCCTTAAAAGGGAACTATTTTGTAACCATAATCCCTTGGATAAGGCCAGGTATCATGATAATAATTAACTACAGGGAAAATCCCACTTAAATCATTCAACCCCCTCCTCCATTCCCAAACATGGCAAGTACAAGATACCAAAGAAACCCACTATATAGACTGTCTGTAAACAGATAATCAATATTTGCTTCCTACTTACATACATTATTTCAACCACTAAAAGGTCTAACCAACAGACAATATATTAATTTTCTAAAACCTAACTTACTAAACGTCAAACACTACCATATATATACTTTGACATCAATCTACTTTGTAACCGAATTTAGTACGCTACTTTTTTCTACCGAGTGGGCGCGAGCCACTCACGCTCGCGACACACGCTCACACTGTGCTGCGAGCGGTAAAATTTAAAGGGGGAATTATCCCCACCTTCTGAGGCAACCCCGCACTTGATTGGCTTGCTGCCGAGCCCCCTCCACAACAGTATGTTCAAATGCCTCAGATGGGTATGGCTGCGTGGGATTGCAGACACAAGGGGGGCAGGGGGACTTTGCTACTGGATTGTACTGTTGTTCCTCTCTCCATGTTTGCACCCAAGGTCCAGAGGAGCACCGGCGGGTGAGGGAGAGGAGGCTGCACCAAGATGAACAACAGGTACAGGGACCAGCCTGATGATGGTGAGTGCCTTACATCCATGATTACTATTGCATGCTGTGTAACAGGGCAGGCAGCGGGGCATGGCCACCATCCATTGACACCACTGCCATGTACACAACTTGTTACAGTCAGCACTTTCTAGTGGCACTGCATGTCTGGGACTGCATCAATGGTGGTCCATGCATGTACCGGGTACATGGCTGTGCCACTGCCTTCGCACCACACAGCCCTGTCACTGAATAGCCACGGTGGTGCTGTGCAGGACTTAGCCAGTGGGTGTGTGCAGCGGTCCACATGGCTGTGTGCACCTGGGTGGGCAGGTCTTGTGGACACGATCACTGTGGGTAGTCACACACCATCACAGAGGCATGTCCCACAGCTGTATGCCATGCACAGTGAGCGGGTTGCATGGGGCTGTGCATTCACACCTATTGACTCTGTTCCCTTGTCCTAGGTGAACGGCAGCTGCAGGACATCAGGGTGGCACTGCGGGAGATTACCCAGGTAGCCAGGGCAGCACTGGAGATACTTGAATGGTTGGACAGGCTCAGTGTCCGAAGACATTATAGCTGGAGGAGAAGCAGAGCGGGGAGCGGGGCTCCCGCTGATCTTTGAAATGCCTCTGATTTCCCCTACCCCCTGGATA
Source organism: Neoceratodus forsteri (assembly GCA_016271365.2). Taxonomy (NCBI): domain Eukaryota; kingdom Metazoa; phylum Chordata; order Ceratodontiformes; family Ceratodontidae; genus Neoceratodus; species Neoceratodus forsteri. The sequence continues at coordinate 15,385,881 of CM028129.1, read as the reverse complement.
CACCCTCACACCCCTCCTTCCCTTTACCGTTTGTTCACCCCTGCTCCTTACCCACTCCCACCTTGTTTGTGTCCCTCCCCCAAACCTTTGTAAATACTTGTACATAATTTTGTTTGATGTTTTTAAATACATTTCCTTTGATATGCCTACTGTGGTGATCTCTGATTTGCAGCGGGCTATAAGTGCTCAGCTACAGTGGTGTGCATGGTGTCAGGGGTGGATGCAGTCATGTGCATTTGTGTGTGTCCATGGGGACCTGAGTATGGTGTGGGAGTGACTATCAGTCACTGTCTGTGGTGTGTGTGTTGTTCCCTGTGCACTGGATGACTGTGTGCAGTGGTCCACGGTGCATGCTCTGTGTCCATGGTGTACCTGTCAGACCAACCATGGACTGTGCAGTTGACATCCTTGCATGTCTGTGACATGCACAGTCCACTGGCATTTCAGTGGCATGAAGGACAGCCACTGTACCAGGCACAATGCCGGGTTGCCTCCTGTCACTGGTGTGGTGCATGTCTGCCTCAGGTGACACTGTGGCCTCAACTGTTGTCCCACCTCCATGCTGTCACTTGAGTGTGTCACAGGGGATGTGCACCACTGTCTGTCACTTGTGCTCCAGGCAAATGCTGGTGGTGTATAGCTCCATGGTGCCTGCACAGGGTGGCTGGCACCCCTGTACCATGGAGGGGTGCTGCCCGTGTGTATACGGTTTCTGTGGCCACATGCTGGGGGCTTGGTTGCCCTGCTACTGTGTTCCTGTGTTGGCGTGCCCTTGAGTATGGGTGGGTGTTTATCCATTCACTGTGTTGCGTCATGTGTGGTGCATGCTTCCATGCACCACTGTGGGTGTCTGCGCTGGCTGTTGTGGCCAGTGCTGGGTCGGGGTGTGTCCTTGGGATGGTGTGCAGGGTGCTGTACCACTGGTGGTGGGGTCCGGGGCATGCCCTGTCACATGTGGGGTACCTTGTGTGCCAACGCATGGTCGGTCTCTCAGCTGTACCTTGGGGGGGACATGCGTGGTGGTACTGTGTATGCAGTCATTGCATCACTGTGTGCTGCCACCCGCTGATGGGTGCTCATGGTGGGGCTGCCTTGCATAGTTCTGTGGTGCACAGGGTTGCATTGTCACAATGGGGGTGGTGGCATGCATGGGGTATCCTGCACTGGTGGATGCTGCTCCTGGGCAGGGTGTCTGGGGGTCATGGTGCAGGGTGTGCTCTGCATTTCTGGGATGGGGTGGTATGGGGTGGTCGGCCCTCCTTTTGCACTGGTCACAGCTTGCCAGGGGGTGTGCTGGGGCACCATGCCCCAGCTGTGGGCTGGTTGCTGGTATCCATGGGCTGGTGGTTATTCCGGCCCTCCACCGATTGTGCAGTGCATGGGGTGTGGGGAGTGATGTCTGTTCTGCTGTGTGCTCCTCTGCCCATCTGTGGCAAGGGTGGTGGGCCCCTGCATCCTGTCCCTGCACATCCCTGGTTGTGCTGTTGCACTGCTGCCCTGCTCCACGGGGCATCCCTGGTTGTGCTATGGTGCATCTGGACTGCTCCACTGAGTATCCCTGGTTGCACTATGGCACATCTGAACTGTGCAACTGCACATCCCAGGTTGCACTATGGTGCAGGTGGCACAATATTCAGTCGTGTGCCGCAGGTGCATCTTGACCTGCGCAGTTTTTGAATATCGCGCTTCTTGCACATGGGCGCAGTGGAATTGCACTTGCTCCTGCTGTTGCACACTTTTTGGGTGCAGTTTGAATATCTGGGCCAATGTGTTTGGTCTCTCAACCAAGTGAGCAAATAACACTGAGGCACAAGACCTGTCTGTAGCAATGCTCATACATGCCAGACCTCACAGCACTGAAGCCCAGCACTTCGAGAACAACTACTCTTCTTCAGGAGGAGTAGGTTGGGGGATCATCCTCATATACCGTATGTCAGTAATTGCTTCAGGAGCTCACAGATTTTGTACCAGATTAGGAGCTGGACGCTCCCAGACTTTAAGTGCTGGGGGACTTTAGCAGCTGAGTTGACAATGAAACTTCACCTCTTGATCAACAGTTCCTTCAACTGATGTCATCGCTGCACCTGACACAGGCAGTTGCTTCTGTTATCCACCTACATGGTTACACATTGAGCCTAATCTTTTCATTGGGGCTTTAGGGGCTGCGCATTGCTGTTTTGACCTCGGTCCTCTCTGTGCTTGACTATGGAATTGTGTTCTATGGTGCAGCCAATAAGTCTGCACTTTGCCACATAAAGACGGTGCTAAACAAGGCCTGTCATCTGGTGACTGGCTGTGATAAAACTACCCACACATGTGACCTCTACAGTCACACTAATTGGCTAAACTTCGATTGTCACCTTAAGTACCACACTTGCCTCCTGGCCAAGAAAATCCAGTGTAAACTTACCCCACCCAGTTTACGGGGCCTCATACAACCCTCCCACCCTCAAAGAAGCACCAGAAGCACCTCCAAGGTCCCCTTCTTGGTTCCCTGATGCAGGACTTCCATGGGTGAGAGAGCCTTTTATCAGAGGGCGCCAAGCTGGTTAAATTACCTACCTGGTGCTCTGACTGCGGGGACAAAAATAGGCCCTTTTAAATCCTCACTCAAGGAATTTCTCTCTAACATCTCTACTTGTGACTGTTCCTAGTGGTACTTTTCTACCTTCAGCCCTGCCACCTCCCTCACACTGACTTATTACTATTTTTTTTTTTTTTGGTATTATGATTGAATACCTGCCTCACATTCTGTAAAATGTTGTTTTTACTGCTGTCTTTCTTTTACATGATGCTGGGTTGACTTTGCCCTCTGCCATAATATGTTTCCCAGTTCTTTCCTACCCACTAATGTAATATTTTGTCTGATGTGTGCTGTCCTACACCTATACTTGTAACTTTGTACTGTGACTATTGATGAGGAGCCTTTGCAAAAGAGTCTGTGGACTCAAAGGGTGTAATTCCGAATTTCTCTATAAATAAATAAATAAATAAATAGGTGCAGTCAAAGCTTAACCAGTCATTTGGTTGAATCATCACATTATGCTGTTCTTCTGCGGGGCCCCTTGTTTTACTTCCTGTCTATGGAAATGGTTTGATACAACTCAAAATGTAATTTGGAGCTTCATTAGTGTCAGATGGTGCTGGATATCTCAGGCATGATGATGGCATGTGCTCAGGGTACTGAGAAACTGTGGAGCACTATAGTGCAGTTCCTGCAGCTGCCTTGGACTCCTTAGCACCCTACAGTGTTTGTTTTTTGACCTCCTGTTGCAACTCTCTATGGCATTGTGATGAACTGAGGCAGTTGAAGGAAACAATGAAATCTACAGAAAAAAGCCAGGAAAATTACCTTGGAGTTACAGGAAAAAAGTCAAATTGATCTGGAAGAGCTGTGGATTATAATTGCATTTTCATCCATCCTATGCTTTCAACCATGTTCTGAACCTTTCACTCTTGTCTCTGATAATCCCTAGTCTTCCTAGCTTTGCAGCTTTTGTCTGCAAAAGCATCATAAGATAATAACTAGGTTATCTTTTGTTTAATCGCTAACTTTGCTTTTTTCTCTTTTAGATATTTCCTGAAGAAGACCTAAGGTCGAAACATAAATTTTTAACTCTGTTTTCTATTTTCAGCATGCATTTAATATAACCATTTTGTTTTTCTTTCAAAGGTTGTCAGGTATGCCTCAGTATCATTTGAGGGGACACATCTTAATAAGTTTAATGGCCTTGAAGTTGCTTGCATTTTGTTGCTCATCTGGATCTGTGCTGGATTCTCTGCCTTCAATAGCTTGCAAGGCATCCAGTCATCACTGCTCCTGTCATTGCATCTCTTCTCTCATCTGCTGCTCCTGTTGCTGCAGCTCTTCTCTTCTCAATGCTTCTAACTGTTGAATATCTTTTTCTCTCTGTTTCTTAGTCTTTTTTTGTGGTATAGCCCACCATTTGAAAAAGTCCATCAGGCTTTCAGGTTCTGTCACTGCCTGTTCTTTTTCCATGACTTGTGCTGGCTGTACAGTATCAGATTGGACTTCTGAATCTGCTAGTTTGGCTCACATTCTCCTGCTAACCACTCCTAGACTTGCTGCTGCAGAATCCATACCTTCCTCTGTGCTTCCCTGGTACTAGGTCCAGCACCCACACACAAATCTCCTGTCTTAGGGTATGCAGGGGTTAAATCCCATTTAGTTTGAAACCATCTGTCATCTAGGCACGGGTCAGGAAGCATAGAGAAAAACAGGAGCAGTTGTAAAATTACATAAAACTGTTTATTTGTAGTTGCAGTAACACACAAAAACATAAACATGTTCTGAATAACTATGTACAGAAGCAAAATCAAATGTTTCTTGTAAAACAAACAAAAAAAACATATTTTGCAGAAGCAGCGTAGCTGTCTTTATAAATCTTCTCAGCCGCCATCCTTAGCAAACATTCTGTCCTTATAGGTTTCAGGCAGGATCTGCTAGAACACAGAGCTTCCTGAGCTCCCTACAGCAGCTGCAAAAGGCTGAGACATTTGTACTCGAACAACCTCTAGTTTTCTACAGTCATCTCAAATCATATATATATATATATATATATATATATATATATACAGATTTCAACAGTAACACCAGATATTTTCTATACAAACATGATCCCAATATCAGCTTCATTCCATACAAGGATTTGCACATAATTTTATTTTAGCTGACATAGATATGGAAGGAAGAAAAACAGACAGCAAGAGAAAACCAAAACCAAGAGGCAAAGAATTGTGAGACTGTTTGGGATGACCACTTCCAAAGTCTCACAGGAAAATTTGGTTGCGCAACCAAACAGAGAAGACAGAAAAGGAAAGAATGTGGATCCTTGCAGCTAAATACTTTCTCCAAAACAAATAGGACAGGGTTCTGTTCTACCCTGTTACAGTTCCCACACCAACAGATACAGTATCAAGCAGTTATAGCAGTCTGAGGTAGAGGAGAGGTCTGCCACTCTGTTTTCTATGGCCTCCGTACATTTCTCAATTTTATTTAAGTCCCTTTTTATCAATTGCAGGGTTTTTTCCATCTTCATGATTGGCATAGCTATCTGTTTAATGGCAGTGATAAGGTCTGAGGCTTCTTCCAGGCTGCTTCTTTCTTGCAGCTCATCTTCCCAGTAGGCTGCAATTTCTGACTCCTGAGAGTGACGACTAGTTGGTTAAATTTTACTTGGAATATGCAGATCCTTCAGTTTTAACGCCTGAGTCAGGGTAATTCTCAGTCTGCCTTTCATTCTGGTACTCTTTGCAGGCAAATCCATACTTTATTTTGGGTAATGGACATAAAGATTCCCAGAGGCTTGACAGAGCCAATTAAACTAAGCTACCTGTCAGGGATGATGTCACTAGACCTATTTTCTATTTATTACCCGAGATCCTTGCCCTTGCCTTGTGTTCATTGGCACCAGTGGCTCCATGGGTACACATGACCTGGAGTGCCAGTGAGGTGTTGACCAGCTTCCCCTTTCATCCATAAAGAAGGCTTTTCAGGCAGTCTACCCCTCTGCCACCAGAGGATTGTTGGGCAGATGATCATCCTCCTCCCAGAGGCTGAGTGCAGCCAAATGGACATGATCTCAGCCTCTTGCCAGCTGAAAACAGCACCCTGTCCATGGAGCATTAATCCCAGTCAGTGACATAACTGGATTTAGGAACCAGTGATCACTGCAGTTTTGTTTAGTCCCCCAGACAGAGACAGTGAATCTGTTTATTTATTTACTGAATTTTGTTGACCAGGTAAGTCACCTCAGTTGTCCCTCAGGGATATGTCCTGGGTCCTGTTCTCTTTTCCATATTCCTTAATGACATGCCCTGTGTCTTTTCATCTGAATCCCTTCATATGTACTCTGATGACACTGTTCTTTTTGCATCTGGCTCCTCTCCCTGTGACTCTTTTTGCATCTGGCTCCTCTCCCCATGACCTAATCTCCCAGCTACAGTTAGATTTTAACAATATTCAGTACTGATTCAAGTCTAACCACTTGTCCCTTAATGCAAAAAAAAAAAAGAAACAGTCTCAATAACTTTTGGCACCCATTATACATTTGCCAAACTTAACTTCTCTCCCTCTATTTTATACCCTTGATGGTGCTAAGATTGAAGTTACTTCCTCCTTTAAGTACCTTGGGGTCTGCCTTTACTGGCATCTTGAGTTCTCAGTGCATATAGATACAATTCACCATAAGCTCCACTCTACGTTAGGTGCTTTGTACAGGAATAAAGTGAGTATTCTGCTCCCTGACCACCGAGAAACTGTGTTAAAAATTATCCTTCCAATCTGACGTAGTCTACAATATGCCCCCTTATTCTCACTTGCCAGACTGGACCCCCTTTTCCACTATTTGTCATTTTGCTTTATATTGTTCACCTCATACTCACCACTGCTCTCTTTACTCAGCCCTTTTTCTTCCCTCTTGATGAGTCTGTTTAATATCCAAATTCTGGTTCAGCTCCCTTCCCTCTTATTCCTCCTATTCCCTCTTCCTTCTTTCTGTTACTACCTCCACAACATCACTTCCTTTTCTCTCTCTCTTCCTTCTAGAAGATCTACTGTTGGTCAGTCTGCTTTTTCTTAACACCTTCCTAAACTTTGGTCCTTGCTTCCTATTTCTGTTCATTCTGCCTCTTTTCCTTCCTCCTTACAGTCTCTTCTTTATGACTACTGTTATACTTCCTGCAACTGTTTATAACCCTTTCCTCTTGTATTCCCTCACTTCTTGTTACTGATTATCCTCTTTTGAAATCCCCCCTTTGCCCTGTTCAAGCTGTTTCACTACTTTTTTCTCTTCATTACATATAAGAGATTGTTATATTTTTCTAATTGCATTAATTACTAAATTGCCTCTAATATTTATGATTCTGCTTGTATTGTCTATATCACTGTATTTTACTTCTTGTATTTTTAGTAATCATGTTGTTTAGTTATTTCATTCTCCCCCTCTCCCCAGGACACTTCTGGAAATGAGCTATTATAAGCTTAGTATGCATTTCTGGGTTAAACTTTTAAATAAATAAATAAGTAAGTCCATTGAGACTAAATTCATTAGTTTTTTTATTCAAGTGTTTATGCTATTTTTACTTTCTATTGTGCTGTCCAGTATTGCTTTTAGCAATCCCAGGTTGACCCTGAAAAAGGGATTGTAGTTGTCTTGGTTGACTTACCCAGTTACTAAAACTCAAATAAATAAATACTCTCTGACTCCCATCTAGTCTGCACCCCAGCCCTATCACTCACTTTTTCCAGGTACCCTTGTGGCTTACCTCCCATGGTAATGCCTGTGTGGTGTAAGAGGTCTGAACCTCACCTTCAGGTTCTTGACAATATTGGGAATGCAAATAATCACAAATAAGTTGCATTAGAGTAATAAACAAGTTTATTACTACAAATGGGATAAATCACAGTTGCCCTAAGCAGTTCTTACCAATACGAACTGGGAGCCAGTGCTAAGCGTTCCTTACACCTCAAGGTTTCTCTGTAGTCTCTTGGGATCTCTTGGGTCTCCGAGGTGTAAAGCCTGTGCATAACATTATATACCTGTGATAATTACTATGGTTACTAAAAGATAGAAACATTTCTAGTTACAGAGATGAGCCCTATTGGCTAAATTAGAGGTGGCTCCATGGTCCAAGATAACATTATATAGTTCTGTAAAGTCATCAGTTTTAGAACAAAGACGTTCTTATACAGAGTCTTACATAACAAGGTGAAGTGGTGCACATCACCAAAGGATGGCAATGTTGCCTTACATATTACAATTACTTCTAGGACAGGTGTCTTGGCATCTGTCAAGTAAGAAATAGACAGAAAATACATGGTATAATATGTGTGCATTAGCAAGCAAAGTGGGTTACAATAATATGTATTCATATCCTGACATCTACTCTTGTACAGTAGATGCCCTTAGCCCTATGTATTAGTATAGCCTATGCCTAAACATTAGCTGTCTATGGTGTACCCCTGAGGGTATCAATTAGGGTGCAGGGACCTCGTGTAACAGTGGATTACCTTTAGAACCCTTCCAGGAGTCTCATTGGAGACCAGGATCCAGAGAAGATGGGTGCTGTGGTCAGTGGTGCAGATCCAAGAGGTTGCATAGGTGTCAAGACCTTCATTTGTCTGCGGTCTGGCTTTTCCTTCATATCTGTTTCTGTCTGCAGGTGTCCCACACAGCATCAGTGGGGAGTGTCTTCTCACATGCACGCAGCATACTTCACAGGAAAGCAAGCTCCCTGTTTGACAGTAGAAATCAGTGCAGCATTAGAACATGCCATGTTCCATCCCCCAAGTGGGAGGCATTGTGCACCCCCAGCTGGACATCCCGAGTGCCAGCTCCTGAGCTCACTCCTGATGCACTTCTGTTGGTCCATGTGGGGGCTTCTACCACTTCAGTTTTTCTTTGGCTGGGCTACCAAGGAGTTGGATCAGGGAGGATTAGTGGATGTGGCCTGCCTGGATTTCAGCAAGGCTTTCAACACTTTTTCATGTAAAAGACTGGTAAGCAAGTTGGGGTTCTTGGGGTGGGTAATAAGGTAGTAACCTGGGTAAAAAACTGGTTAAGGGATGGGACACAGAGGGAAGTGTTAAATGGAGTTTGGTCCAATAAAGGAAAGGTGAGCAACTGGGTACCTCAGGGATCAGTGCTGAGACCGGTCCTCATCATTGTCTTTATAAGTGACATAGCAGAGGAACTTGAAGGAAAGGTCTACCTCTTTGCAATGAGACCAAAACCTGCAACAGAGTGAACACTCTGGGGTGTGCAGACAGGATTGGTAATGATCTGAAAAGACTGTAGCAGTTGTCAAGGATATGGCAGCTGGGTTTGTTTTAATACAAAAAAAGTGCAAAATAATGCACTTGGACCATAGAAACTTGGGAACAGAGAACACAATGGGCAGAGTGATACTGGCAAAGACCAAGCAGGAACAAAACCTAGGGATAATCATATTGGATAACCTGAAGGTGGACATGCAGTGTGACAAGGCAGTCGGAATGACTAGTGGGATGCTGGTGTGCATAGAAAGGGGTATTGCCAGCACGAAGAGGGAGAGGGAGGTGGTGCTGATCCTAAGTATATTGCTGGTAAGACCACATTTTGAGTTTTGTGTCCAGTTCTGGAGACCACATCTCAGGAAGGACATAGAGTGGAGGCAGTCCAGAGGAGGGCTACCAAAATGGTGCAGGGTCTGCATCAAAAGCCCTACAAGAAGAGGTTTAAGGAGCTAAATATGTACACTGTGTGGAGAGTCAGGAGAAGGTGGAATATGATAGAAACCTTTACAGTAAATACCTCATGGGGTTAATAAGGTTTTGAAAGGTCATATTTTTCAGAGAAAAGGTTGCTCTAGAATAAGGGGGCATCCTATGAAGCTGCGGGGTAAGTTCTGGGGGGATGTGAGGAAGTATTTCTTTACAGAAAGGGTGGTGGATGCTTGGAATGGTCTTCCAGCAGAGGTCATGGGATAAAAACTGTAGTGTGGTTCAAAAATGCCTGGGACAGGCACAAGTGAATCATAGGGGTAAGGAAGGGAGGGGAAGAGATGGTGCTGTAGATCAGCAGTGTCTACAGCGAAATACGAAGGTTAAAAATAATGGGAAGACTGGGCTGGCCCAGTGGCTTTTATCTATCATCACATTCTATAATCTCAAAGATAAGCAGAGGCTGATGCAAGATAAGTACTTTAAAGTCTGTTATGTAAATCAGTCAAATGGCCTTTTGAACTGGTAGTAATGAACTAGGGAAGACAAGGCAAATTTTATCTAAAAGACACCCAATCCAGGAGGCTTTGGGTGTCATACGTAAAATCAGCATAAAACAGACTTCAATGAATAAAACATTATCAGAAACACAATAACAAATAACAAGCATTTGTCAGTGCTGAATGTTTGCTTTCTGGTATTAGCATTGGAAATGCAGAAGTTAGACAGATGAAGAATAGGAATGGCAGTGATGGATTTAACTTCACGCCAACCTCACCTCCATCCTGCAGAGATGGACAGGCATTGAGGTATGTGTTTAGGTCATCGCTCATGACATTCATGCCATGTCACCTCACGCTATTCTGCAGACACCAACACATGTTGAGGTGTGCCTTGGGGTGTTCAGCTTTACAGTCATCCCATTACATAAGGACATACACTGAAATGGGTGGAGTATAGGAGAATGGGGTGAACTCTGGGGCAGAAGAGTCCAAGGCACACCTCAATGCCTGTGACTGGCTGGGACATGGGGGTGGGATGGCATGAGCATTACAGTCAGCAATCCAAGGGCATCCCCGATGCCTGTCAGTCTGTACATGGTGGGACGCCCTGGGCATTTGTTGGCATTTGCACTACAAATTTTCAACATGGCCTTTTTGTTACTGCACCTCATGAAAGCATTTGAGACCTCTTCTCATGAAGCATGGCAGTGTGATTTTGTTAATGTGTCCCAAAATTTGAGTTCCAACAGTGACCGTGCCATTCTGCGCCAGATGTGTAAAAACACAGATCGGGCAGCTTGTGAAGAATGACAACTGTACAATCTATAGGGAGGTGTGAAGAGATGGCAATGTTGAAAATCATTAGTTGGAATATTAAAAATGCTCAGACTTCCGAGTATACCTGGAAACTGCGCAATGCATGCACATAACACAGTTATTTTATGGACTTTCATCACCAAATTTTCAACATAGGCATTTTAGGACCAATGCTCATGGGTAGTGTCACTGTAATTTTCTTAATGTGTCCCGAACACTGATTCCCAGCAGTGACAGGGCTATTCTGTGCTGGAAGTGCAAAAACAGATTTCAGCCAGAATATGGAAAATGACAGGTGTACTGTTCATAAGGAGGTGTGGAAAAATGCCAATGTTGAAAATCTAGACTGAAAATATTATAAATTTGTGAAGTTATGAGCATGCATGGAAACTGTGCAATGCGTGCTCATAACACATTCATTTTATGGACTATCATCACCAAATTTTCAACATAGGCATTTTAGAACCTCTGCTCATGAACAGTGTCACTATGATTTTCTTAATGTGTCCCCAACATTGATTTCCCACAGTGACTGCGTTATTCTGCACTGGAAGTGCGAAAACACATTTTGTTCAGGATGTGAAAAATGTCAGCTATACTGTTCATAAGGAGGTGTGGAAAAATTCCACATTTGAAAATCTGGAGTGAAAACATTACAAATTTGCGAAGTGACGAGCATGTGTGGAAACTGTGCAATGCACGCTCATAAAACAGTCATTTTGGGGAATTTTCCCACCAAATTTGCAACATAGGCTTTTTGAGACCCCACCTCATGAACACTGGTGCTGTCATTTCATTAATCAGTCCCAAAAGGTGATTCCATGCAGTGACCGTGAAATCACCTTTCAGAACTGAAAAATGCCATGACAGTGGCTGAATTCATGAGGGGGGCAGTAACCCCATGTTGAAAGTGTGATGCCAAAATTCCTCAAAATGCCTGAGATGTGCACCAAAGTTGAAAAAAAACTATTTATGCCATTATACAGCTTACCAGCATTGCTTCAGTTCATGGTTGGCTTTGAAGAGTGCAGACATGTTCCTGGTCCACCGAAGATCATTGTGCTCCAAAGGTAAATATGGGGTGAGGGGGTGTGGAGATGCAGGGTGTGCAGAGGGTGGGTGCAGGTTGGGAGACAGGCTAATGGATTATATGACAGACTGTTTTCTCTTTTACAGGTTACAGAAAAAAAAATCCTCAGGACAGGGATTTTTTTACAGGGAAATTTGGCACACAAGGGTGGGCTCCCAGCATGCCATCTGACTGTTTTGGGGGGGCTGTAGCTGATGGTGGATTGGGCATTCATGTTGGCACATACTAAGTGGGGAAGGGGGAGAGCTGAGGGGGATTGGGCACCCTCCTCTTCAGATAACAAATTTTTTGGATGGAACATTATGCAGATGGGGAGTGGGCTCCCCATCAGCAAATTTACTGGGAAGGGTGGGGACTGAAGCTGATGGGGATTGGGGCCCCCGTCAGCAAAGAAAGACTGTTTGGGGTGGGCTCATGATGCCGAGGGAGATTGGGCACCCCCTCAGCACACAACAGATGAGGGAGGGGGTCACAATATGCCTGATGGGGAGTGTGCTCCCCCATTGGCATATAAACTAGTGGGGGCATGATGGCAAATTACCACCCTGCAATGACAGGTTGCTTCCTTATTGCAGTGGAATGGCTGATGCTGCAATAACGAGGCAGCCCCTCATTGCAGCGGCAAAAATGTTTCAATTTGGTGGCACTTTTGGAAACTAATGTCATTGGCACAGTGTGCCTGCATTGGTTCATCAGTGCCAAGCCCCCAAATGCAGTGCGGCAGTTGGCTGCCACAGTACCACACATCCACAACCCACTTCTCTTCTAAACTGCTGCATGTTTCTTGCACATGCATGAAAGCAAATATAAAAATGACTAACAAAATAATAATAAAGAAAATCAGGGAAAAAAGCAATATAGCAGGTCAGAACAGGACAATATTTAAACTACATTTTTTTGATTTCTTTTAAAGATGTGCAGTCAGTTATCATCTAGCTGTTGACAGGTACTGAAAAACCAAATACAAGGAAATATTCAAATAACTTGGCTTTGTCCATTTTTTGCTCATCTAGAGGAAACATCTCAGTGTGGTCATTTATGATATCCATTTAAAAAGTCTACTCTAAGCCTAGTCAGTCTTCTTTTGTTTGCTGTCTCTCAAGTTGACATACAAGGACAAAATGTCATTAAAGTTCAGAAAATCGTAAAAAGGTATTTTGCTCCTTGTAACTTAACTAAACATTTGGCAGGGAAGAAGATAGTAAAAGTAGTATGAATTTCCCACTCATTCTTCTGAAAAGCTGGTAAGACCCCACCTAGAGTACTGTGTCCAGTTCTGGGGATCACAGGCTGGATTTTAGAAGGGTGATGCAGGACATGTATCCAGCCCTGTGTCAAAGCCTTCCACCACCACAGATGCAGCATTGCCAATTGCCTCAGCTGTACCCAGTTTTATAATCTTGTGCACAGTTGCGACAATTGACCTGAGCTCCATGTAAAAGGTCCTGGGTATTGACTCATGCTAGACCCAAAAGGATGGTTTAGTGATTGTCTTTGTCACAGGGGATAGAAGATCCCTTTAGATTGCCACAAGCTTGGTGCACCATGTCAGGGCTTGCAGCAGTCAAATCTCTGGAGGGACATTGACAGAGTGGAGGCTGGCCAGAGGAGGGCAACTAAAATGGTACAAGGTCTACATCAAAAGCCCTATGAAGAGAGACTAAAGGACCTCAATATGTACACCCAGGAAGAGAGGAGGGAAGGGATATTTTATTTTACTTTATTTATTTATTTATTTATCATCTTGGAAAATACCTTTGGGCTAAAAGCGCTTTACATAGGTTCCACGTCAGGGGATTACTGAAGTATGAAACATTATGATGCCAGCAAATGGCTGACACCTTTACAGTGTTACAGTGAAATAACAGCAACAGTTTAACATAAGGAACTAAGAAAACAATCATGCATAGCAGAGCAAATTGATAGCACCAGAGAGTAATGCATGTATACAAATGGAGACAACCAGAGACTTAGACTACCACAAAAGAGAAAGAGAGGATCAGTCCATGAGGCATAGTCTGCACAAGGAGTAGAAAGGCATAAACACATAAATTGGGAGACAGAACAGGGACAGAAAAACTACCTTTATATATGTTTAAATATCTCACAAGTAATGAATAATGTACAGCAGGGAAGTATTTTTCTGAATAAAAGGAGTTGAAGAACAATGGACATGCTAAGAAGTGGGAGGGGTGGATTCAAGAGAGATATGAGGAAGTATTTCTTCACAGAAAGTGTGATAGATTCCTGGAACAGCCTTCGAGCAGAGGTGGCAGGAGTGGACATGGGTGGGATTCAAGAATGCATGGGATGTACAGAAGAGAATCTAAGTGCAAAGTAAGGGGGGCTGGAGATCAAACATGTCTGTAGTGACAGTGTAGGTAGGGGAAAAATGGGCAGACTGGGTGGGCCAAGTGGTCCTTATCTGCCACCAAATTCTATGTTTCTGTGAGTTGTTGAACTGACATCAAGAAAGATGTGAAATTTCTCATTTGTTAAACATAAAGCCCTCTTACATGTTGCACAGGAGGCTAATTCCCAAATTTGTGCAGATGGAATGCTGACTATTCCAGGTTTAGCATCTGTGAAAAACCAATTTACAGTATGTCTACGCTAAAGTTACAGGATTTAAAAAAAATAGTAACACTATAATAATCACATATATCACAGTAGCAGAAGAAGAGACTTACATTGTGCATGGTACTGTGTTAGGAAATGCCACAAATTGCAGATCCAGAGAATCTTGTCCAAAATGTAAAGGAAAAACTCCTCCAATTATCAAGTCTCCTTTTCGCTTGAATCCCTTTACAGTCCTGCTCCTTGCTTTGCATCCTGACTCTTCAGTGTTGTTGACAGAAAAAGAAAAGACAAGACAAAATGCTAATATGCCAACTTTCATTTTAAATATGCTTATGGCATTTATGACAACATTACACACACACTGCATGAGTATGTAATATGCAAAATGTAGAAAGAATCCAGTTAGAATTTTGCAGTATTGTGTACTGCTGGAGCTTATATTATAAATAGGATTCTATACTACATAACCAGGAAAACAATGACCTACTATAGTTCACTGCATGCACTCAAAAATACTATTTTCCAGTCTCTGATCAAATCTTTTAAGTTAGCAACCACTTAAAGGCAGGCTACTAAAAATTCTATTCTCAAATACGAGTACAGACCAAGACATACAACATGCAATTTCTTTGCATGTGGTCTGTGTGATTACTGCTAAAAATCCAGGATTATAACAGAGATTTTATGTAACATGATTTGCTTCAATGGAAGAGAGGAAACACAAGTAGTATGTGTTTTGCCTTTATAAAGTTGCCCTCCTTTCTGAAACATCATTAACAAAACACTTCTGTTTACAATGAATGATCCCCTTGAAATGTAATTTTGCTATTATACAGCACTATATGTAATGCAACCTAATGGTGATTTAATGATCACAAATTGTATTTAATAACAAGGAAAACTATGCCAGAACTGGATTGGTGTGTCATTGGGGAGCATTATGGTAACATCACAGAAATTGTAGCTTCAACTAAGTGTTTGTTATGGGATTCAGCTCACCACAAATGTTCTATACAGAGTATGGTACTGAAAGATGATTGCAGTACAATTTATTTCATCTAATTGGAGTACAATTTGTATTGCATCATTGGTGAACTATTTATTTCATATAATTGGAGTACAACTTTTATTGCAAAATTGGAGTACAATTTCTTTTGTATCATTAATTACTTTGTATCATTTGAGTTCTACCTCTTTTGTATATTCTTCTTAGTGATTGAAAGCAACGGTATATTATGTTGTTGAATATATACAATTAATTATAAATGTTAAAGGTGAGAGAAGCCAAGGCCCAGAGGGAGCTGAGATTAGCACAGGGAATTAACAAGGGAGAGAAAGACTTTTTCAGATACATCAGGGAGAAAAAGAAGTATAAGGAGACAACAGTGAGGATAAAAAAGTGTGTGGAGTGGGCAGAAAAGGGGAAGGAACAGGCACAAACACTGAATGAATACTTTTGCTCAGTGATCATGGAAGAAAAGGGTACCACTATCACTGTGGGCTGGGAGGGTGGGGATGGGGAGATGAGGCAACACATGGAAGAACTGAGGGAGGTAGAATCCTAGAGGGACTGAAGGTAGGCAATGCACCAGGGCTGGATGGTATCCACCCCAGGGTGCTGAGAGAGATGGAAGAGGTGTTGGCAGAGCCACTGGTGAATCTGTACAGCACTTCACTGGAGTCAGGATGTGTGCCACTGGACTGGAGGATGGCATATGTAGTGCCATTACATAAGAGTGGACCAAGGGATAAACCGGGTAATAATTATCTAGTAAGTCTCACCTCCATTGTGTGCAAACTCATGGAAATGACACTAAAGGAACAACTGTTGTCATATCTGGAGGACAATTGCCTCCAGGATGTGAGGCAGTATGGGTTTGTTTCAGGGAAGTCTTGTTAATCCAACCTGATACAATATTATGGCTTGGTGACAGGTGAGCTGGATAAGGGTTATGTGGTGGATGTCCTTTACGTGGACTTCAGCAAGGTCTTTTGATTTGGTGCCTCATGGGTGACTTGGGGGGAAGTTAACTGGTGGTGGGGTAGAGGCAAAAATGTCAAACTGGACTACAAGCTGGCTAAGTGGGAGGCTGCAACAGGTGGTGGTGTGAGGGGAGCTCTCCATGGACATCACCAGGGGTACAAATTTGAGAACCCCTTAGTCTAAATCCTAACAAAGCTAGGGGGATCGGGGGCATGCCCCCCAGAAAATGTTGAAATCTTACCTTCAAATGGTGGCTTTTCCTGCATTTTAGTTGTGAAAAATACATTTGAGAAGCCTAGTTATCAGCCATCTATTTAATGGTACATGTGGAAAAATGTTGTTACTGGTCTACTGAGGACAGGTTACAGGAGGACCCCAGAGCAAATAAGAGACCAGAACAGCCAGACGTGATTATCTCAGCAGATCTGCTGGGAAGGTTTCAGGAGGGCTCCAGAGTAAATAGGAGACCAGAACAGCCAGGCACCATTATCCCAGGAGATCTGCTGGGAAGGTTGCAGGAGGAACCCAGAGCAAATAAGAGACCAGAACAGCCAGACACCATTATCCCAGCAGATCTGCTGGGAAGGTTGCAGGAAGAACCTAGCCAAATAAGAGACCACCAGAACACAACAGCCAGACACCAATATCCCAGCAGAACTGCTGGGAAGGTTGCAGGAGTACCCCAGAGCAAATAAGAGACCAGAACACAACAGCCAGACACTATTATCCCAATAGAACTGCTGGGAAGGTTAGAGGAGAACCCCTGAGCAAATAAGAGACCAGAACAGCCAGACACCATTATCCCAGCAGATCGGCTGGGAAGGTTGCAGGAAGAACCTAGCCAAATAAGAGACCACCAGAACACAACAGCCAGACACCAATATCCCAGCAGAACTGCTGGGAAGGTTGCAGGAGGACCCCAGAGCAAATAAGAGACCAAAACAGCCAGACATCATTATCCCAGCAGATCTGCTGGAAAGGTTAGAGGAGGACCCCCAAGCAAATAAGAGACCAGAACAGCCAGACACCATTATCCTAGCAGATCTGCTGGGAAGGTTGCAGGAAGAACCTAGCCAAATAAGAGACCACCAGAACACAACAGCCAGACACCAATATCCCAGCAGAACTGCTGGGAAGGTTGCAGGAGTACCCCAGAGCAAATAAGAGACCAGAACACAACAGCCAGACACTATTATCCCAATAGAACTGCTGGGAAGGTTAGAGGAGAACCCCTGAGCAAATAAGAGACCAGAACAGCCAGACACCATTATCCCAGCAGATCGGCTGGGAAGGTTGCAGGAAGAACCTAGCCAAATAAGAGACCACCAGAACACAACAGCCAGACACCAATATCCCAGCAGAACTGCTGGGAAGGTTGCAGAAGGACCCCAGAGCAAATAAGAGACCAAAATAGCCAGACATCATTATCCCAGCAGATCTGCTGGGAAGGTTGCAGAAGGACTCCAGAGCAAATAAGAGAGCAGAACAGCCAGACACCATTATCCCAGTAGATCTGCTGGGAATGCTGCAAGAGGACCCCAGAGCAAATAAGAGGACCAGAACACAACAGCCATACACCATTATCCCAGCAGAACTGCTGGGAAGGTTACATGACCTGACCCTATAGAAAAAGCAGACTCCATTATCCCAGAATTGTGCTGGGATCCTTAAGTATCCTTACTTTTGAACTTAAATGCATGGAGCAAAATATTAGTGTCATGCAGGTTTTACTATTTTATTATTGTGCTGATTTTGGGAGAAGTAGCTCTACCTTTCTGTTTGTCATGGATGCAGATTCGTCAGTCACATAATCAGTGTCAAGTTGCCTACTTTCTTTGGTCTGAATGTTGAGAATTCCAAGTGAACTCAATCTGTCATTTTCAGTCTTGTTTCTCAGTTATGTCTTAATGCGACTCATGGCACTAAAGGACCACTCACATACACATGTGGTAACTGGGATTGTTAAAGCAATTTGCAGTGATTTATGCAGCATCGGATACATAATTTCTGGAAGTGCATTATAAAGACTGATCGTATCTTGTGGACGTTCATTTTCTGGCAGCTGACAAATGAAGTCTCTTGCTAATACTATTTTGTCTTCCAGAACTGGACAGTAATACATCTCTCCAGGTGGCCTCAGTTTGCCCTGGTCCAAGAATGTGTTAGACTGTGGTCTGACAGCATTGATAGCAACCATCAGTGTTTGGTTATTCTTTTTTTTTTTCCATTCAAATTTTATTGAAATTTCCAATACAGAGAACAAATCATAACAATATTAACATTATCCACTGACATCAGGTACAAAGTATGTAATGATTCTTCTCCCTCTCCAACCCCCTCCCACCCTACCCAGCACCCACCCTGAACAACCCAGCACAGTATTTTGCACTCAGCACCATACCTATGGATGCGGCCTTTGAATACTTAAACTTTCAGTGCATAGAGGGTTTGTAACGGGCCCCAGATCTTGTCAAACTTCCTAATTTTATTGTAAAGACTTGCAATAGTCCTCTCTGTTCTGAGATTAGCAAGTAATTCCTGGAGCCATTCAACATAAATTGGTACATCCAAGTCTTTCCAATGTCTTAGAACCACTTTCTTAACTGACAGTGAAATTAAAGCTATATGATACTTCCTGTTCACCACCGAAATGGAGGAGAAGTGCCCCAGAAGACATATTTTAGGGGTGAACAAGTCTGAGAGCCCTAGAAGAGGGTCAACTTGTTGTTTAATAGTAGTCCAAAGAGGGACAATTTTGGAACAGCTCCAGAAAATATGAAGAAGTTCTCCTCTTTGCATTTGACATCTTGTACAGAGAGGGGAGGACACCAAACCCAGTCTGGCCAACTTCTGTGGAGAATAATAGATGTTGTTCAAAATTTTGAATTGCATTAACCTGAGTCTGTTGTGCTGGAGGAACTTGTGGCAGCTTTGCCACAGAAGAGGCCAGTACAATTCTTTGCACTGGAAAACGGAAGCCCAGACGGTAATGGGAGTATAATTATCAGGGTAGTCCCAAGCAAATAAAGCACTATGGCCCAGATATTCAAAGTCCAAAACTGCGCCATTTCGCGATATTCAGAAGGAGGCAGTTGCGCCCCCGAAAACATGCTGAGCAATAGCGCAATGAAAATGAAGGCATGCGCAACCGAAGGGGGCAGATCCATGCATAAAGACCGCAATGAGATATTCAAAGACTTGCGCAATGCGCAATAGCGGCACAGCCGGAAACTGCGCACTAGCGGAAATGAGCCAAAATAAAAAGGCTCAAGGAAGCGGCGCAAGAACGCTACCAGGCTGTCAAGTGGGGGAGAGAGAGACAGACAGAGACAGACAGACAGACTGAAAAGGGCAGGCAAGGAAAGTGTTTCCCATAGTTTGTAGAGGCCATCGGGGGGTGCCCGGTGCAGTGGAAGTAGCAGTGAGGACAGCGGGGGTAACACAGCAACAGCAGCCAGGGGAGCAGAAGCCAGGGAGATGGACAGTGCCAGCTTCCACATGGAAGCTGTAATGAGGGGGGTGAGAATCCATGCTGCAGGGGGACGTGGCCGTGGAGGGCACCGTCGGCGGTATGCCCCCGACAGGCAGTACCGTGCCCACATCAGCTTTGAGCTGTACACAAATGTAGAGATCGTGGGCCGGTACCGCCTGAACAGGGCAATACTGAGATGGCTCTGTGAGCTGTGCAGTGATGTGATGCAGGCACCCTCACGACAGAGTCACGCTCTGTCGGTGGAGACCAAGGTGACAGCCTGCATGTGCCTGCTCGCCACGGGCACCTTCCAGAGGCTGACAGGGGACACCACAGGCATCACACAGTCGGCCACATCATGCATCCTCACCCACCTCAGCGCACTGCTGCCACATGCTGTGGAGTACATCCATTTCCCAGCACCACGGCAGAGCCGCACAGCAAACATGCAGGAGTTCCACAGGGTAGCACGATGCCTGGCATGCTAGGGGCCATAGACTGCACCCATGTGGCCATCCACACGCCACCTGGCCCCGGCGGCCATGCATATCTAACTGAAAGGGATTCTCCAGTGTCAACTGCCAGGTGGTGTGTGATGCCACTGGGCTAATCAATGTCTGTGCCACACACCTGGCGGAGCACATGATGCCTTCATATGGTATCAGTCTGCACTGTGCCATCGATTCGAGAGTGGGGACATCCCCACAGGACATCTAGTGGGTGAGTACACATGTATGGAATGCAAACTCTGGGCAAGGGTGGGAATGACACAGGTGCCATGGTAGTGGCACACAGGGAGATGGCCAATATGGACCTGAACATGACACTGCTCTCCACTATCCACACAGGTGACTGCGGATACCCACTCCATCCCTGGCTGCTCACACCGTACCGGCGCCCCATGACCCCAGTGCAGCTATGCTATAATGAGGCACATGCTGCAACACGTAACATCATAGAGCGGGTGTTTGGAATGCTCAAGGCACGCTTCCGATGCCTAGACACCTCTGGTGGTGCCCTACAGTACAGCCCCCTAAAGGCCTGTGGGATATTCCTGGCCTGTTGCATCTGCACAACATGGCCAAAGACCATGGGATAGCCGTACAGGTCGAACAGGGGGACAGCGATGGGGACGCCGGTGGTGCCGGTGATGATGGTGATGAGCAGCCCCCCCTAGGACGGAGGGACCCCCGGCTGATCCGGCAGGCCCAGCTGCACTGGGACACCATCACAGAGGAGCACTACACACAACACAGGTAAGTCAAGGGGACATGTGCAACCAACACTGTCCATGCGCAAACTACAGGCACACAGGGGAACACACCAGGGGTGTAGGAAGGTCAGGGGAGTGGAAGGGTCCAGGCATACCAACACACCATCAGGGAGGTGTGAGCACTCATATGGACACACACACACACCAGGCACAGAGCGTACATGGGCAGATGCACAGCACTGCAGAACTGACATTGCTAACACACAGCACCAGCGACCACCCCCACCACCTGTACTGTCCAAGTACGTGTGTCAGAACCTGGGCACCCTTGCACCTTGGTGTACAGTGCAATGCAGGCATCATCATGCACACGCACCTGTGGACAGCAGTTGGGAGGGTGTGCAGGTGGTCCGTTGTCGGCGCGGTGAGCAGAGCACCCAGCAGTGCACTGCCCACCATGACACACATTGCACAGGCAGCACCAGACAGGGCCCGTGACTGGGAGACAGCTCAGTCATGTAGCACTGTCCCACGGCCACCACGGATGCGTGAGCGGCCCCACTGTGACCCAACAGCATGGGCAGGCTGAGCAGGGGCCACATGGGGTGGCACTGTTGCACCACCAGGGGTCCCACTGCGTGAACGCGACCTTGCCTGCACAGAGGTCTGCAGCACACCGAACAAACCTGCACCAGGGGTGCTCGGATGCCCATAGCAGAACCGCATCGACAGGCCTGGTGTCACACGATGCCGGAACGGGGAGTGGAGAGTGCACTGTGTGGGGTGTGCGGTACAGGGGCACCTGACTGTGTGCCCAATGCATCCACGACAGAGACCACTGCCTGGGTCAGCCTGTCAATGGTGGCAGTCACATCCATCCGCATACGGACCAGCTCAGCTCAGTCCCGAGCACACTCCCTGCTGTGCCACTCCATGGATACAGACAGTGCCTCCACGGACCTTGCAACCCGCCCCTGCAGCTGTACTGATTCCTGCAGCAGGTGGGTGTGTGCGTCCAATGGGTACTGTGCCCCAATGGCATCGTGACCCCCAGGGTGTGGACGGTCCTGATGCATATCACCCCTTGAGGGTGGGTGCTGTTCGCCAGGACCAGGTATGGGCGGATCAAAGGGCGGTGGACATGTGCCACTGCTTGACACTGTACCCCCAGACCTGGTGTGCGACTGCTGCTGCTGCTTCTCCAACCGCTGTGCCCCCAGGTCCACCTGTTCCACCGCCGTGCTGGCAACAGTGCCAGACACCTGCACAGCCACCGGTGCTGCCCCACCGGTGCCGACAGGCATAGCCTGGGACTGTGCCAGCATGCTGGTACACAGGTTTGAACCAGAAAGGCCCAGGGGCACATGCTGGCCTGCCGTGTGTCTGTCATGGGACACACACCTATCACTGCCCATTGCAGGCCTTCTATCATCAATGGTGCAGGTACATGCTACTGCCATGGCCACAGCATGCTGGCATGCTTGCATGCCAGACTGCTGAGACACAGGCTGTGCACCCCCGCACCCGTATCACTGACACCAGAGTTGTTGGCCCAGCGTGCATGCTGCTGCAGTGCCTGCTGGCTGGTGGTGGAGGAGCAGGTCTGCATCACTTTCTGGACCCACCACCACCATCTCCTGAAGATGAACAGGATCTGTAACAGAAAGAGAGTACATGTGAGTGCATGTGAACAACCACCACCACCCCCAAACACCACCACCATGTCATACCGTGCAGTGATGGGCTTCCACCTGTCTGGAATCCTCCGCCTGGTATGCCCGCAATGGTGCTCGGCTGCATGGCTGCGACCAGTGTCTCCTCATGTGGGGTCAGCTGCAACACCACTGGCGGGCCCCCGCCAGTGCCAGCACGTACCGCCCTGAAGGCTGCCACCTTCTCCTTCAACCTCCTGCGGTCAGTCCCTATCTTTTTCTTGCATTCCTGCACAGAGCGCTGGTGGCTTCCGTGCAGGTTAACGGGCCGAGCTACCCCCTCTGTTGCAGCCGCACGGGACTGAGGAGTGCCCCTCCGCCCACTCAGTAGTGGCTCATCTTCCAGGTAGGCCTGGAAGAGGGCCTCCGTCTCTGCCGCTGTGAAGTTGGGCCTCCTCCTACGCCCACCATCCTCACCCTCACCTTGGCTCTGCTCGGTCATGGTGATCTGTATGGGTGGAAGTGGACACCTGTCACTGTGCAGTCTACAGCATTTTCCCATGAGCATTGTCCTGAACATCACACAGCATGTAACTCACCTCTCACCTGCAGTAAACGAATCTGGCCAGCACAGCCCACTGTCGCACATTTATAGCGCAACACATGCAAATTAGGAGTGGAGCAACTTTAATGACATGCAAATCGTGCCACTGCGCCCTTGAATGGCTGATCAGATGATTTGCATATGTCGGCTGAATATCGCGAATCTGCGCTTTGTGCAATACGGAACAGTCAGCTGAGCCAATGGCACAGATCTGTGCCTGTGTGGTACACTGCATCGCGCATGCCCAGATAGCATGCGCATGCGTCTGTGGCACTGCTGATGTGCTGAGCGCGATAGGCAATTCAGGCCATGGCCACCATTGTGCCAATGGCACTACAGCACTGACCACTATATGGCGCTGTGGCATTACTGCACAATAGTCCACTGTGGCACTGGTAGGCAGCTGGTCGGTCGCGCAGGATACCTATACATCAGATGGCGCTCTGCGTAGCCTTGCGTCATTGCTCATGACCTTGTGTATGCCCTTTGCCCCCTGCCGCTGTTCGCCTGCCATGTGTATGTCCCTATTGCACTGTCTGGTGACAGCGCTATGTGAAGTGATGGCGCTGTTCGAACAGCGCATTGGAAGCCTGTGGTGGTCTCATTGCGCAACATCTCCACATGGGGTTATGGTGCAGCAGGGCACCATATTGCCTGCTGTAAACTGGCTAACATGGCTAGGAGGAGGCTGTGAGTTGGAGCCCACTGGAGGTGGCCAACCTGGTGGCCCTAGTAGAGCCCCAGTATGAGGCACTCTATGGTGAGGCCCCCCTCACCATAGCAAGAACAGAGGTGTGGCAGCAAGTGGCCACTGACCTGGTGGGGGTCACTGGACGGCACCGGTCTGCTGAGCAGTGCCGGCACCGGTATAGTGACCTCCGCCGGAGGGAGCCAGACATGTTGGCAAGGCTGCGGGCACATGCCAGGCGGGGCATGGTGCCAAGGCCAGGTGAGTGTACCATCTATGCACCTGTATCTTTGGTGGCTGTGCATAGGTGATGGCTCGGACATGGTTGGCTGTGTCAGTGTGTGCAGCTGTGCGATGGATGGGTATGGCTGTGTGGGCAGGCACTCTCACTGGGGCAGGGGGCACTCTGCTTTTGAGTCACACTGATGTTTGTCTCAACATATGTCTCCCACAGGCCGGGATGTGAGGATGCAGGGCCGGGATGAGGAGGGCCGTGCCAGGGCCCCGATGGCAGCAGGAGTCGCCCCCCAGGTGCAGCAGCAGCAACCGCAGCAACAGCAGCAGCAGCAGCAACGGCAGCAAGAGCAACAGCAGCAGACACAGCTGCTTGAGCAATGTGAGTATCATGACTTCATGGATGCTATTGCATGCTGGGGGGGGAAGTCCACTAGCCCTGCACAATACAACCATGCAGGACAGGGGAGGTCATAATTCCACTATACATGACACTAGTGAGGCCCCACCTGGAGTACAGTGGACATTTCTGGAGACCATACCTACGTAAGGACGTAGAGTGGGCAGGGAAGGTTCAGAGGAGGGCAACAAAGATGGTGCATGGCTTGCATCACGGGTCCTATGAAGACAGGTTGAAGGAACTGAACATGTACTCCTTGGAGGAGAGGGGGGAGAGAGGGAATATGATAAAGACATACAGGTATCTTACAGGGGGGAACAGGGTGCAGGACACACTATTTTGAAGTGAAAAAGATGTCCCAGGACTCGAGGGCATGGGATGAAGTTGGAGGGGCGACGATTCAGAGGACACATGGAAAAGGATTTCTTCACAGAGCGGGTGGTGGACAAGTGGAACACCCTGCCAGAGGAAGTGGTGGGGGCTGAAACAATCACGGGATTTCAGAATGCACGGGACAGACATGAAGGAATTCTGGAGGTCAGGGGTAAGGGGCAACAGACTTCTAGGAAAACAAAGTGAACTTACAAGCTCAAATGGACGGACTAGGTTGGCCATAGGCCCTTATCTGATGACACTGTCTATGTATCTATGTATGTATGCACGACACAGGTGACATGCATCACTGTCCAGTATCACAGCACGTCTGTGTATGCGTCACTGGTGGTCCAGGCATGCACTGGGCACATAGCTGTGTAACTGGCATTGCACCACGTTGCCACATCACTGGACAGCCTTGTTTGTGCTGTGATGGACATGGGCAGTGTGTGTGTGCAGTGGTGTGCATAGCTGGTGCCGCCTGTTTGTGATGGCCATGTGCATGTTCACTGTGGGTGGGTGCATGCCATCACAGGTGTGGGACATTGGGCTATATGGCTTGCAGGTTGGGTGGTGTTCAGGGTTGTGGTCAGTCACAGCCATTGATTGTGTTACCATTTTCCTAGGCCTCGAGGTTCTCAGGAGGATGGCACGTGATCTTCGGCGCCTCACACAACTTGGACTCGAGAACCAGGAGATCCTGCAAGCCATCCGGCGCCATGGAGCTCGGCGAAGGCGGCACAGGATGGTGCGCCAGCAGGGGGGAGGACCAGCAGCTGGCTGGGCCATTGCCCACATTACCCTTCCCACTTCTCCCATCCCTACCACCCTGCCTTCCCTCTCCAAGTTTTTAATCCCTCCCCCTTGAACACCCCTACCTTTTACCTGTCCCCCCCTTGTAAATAGTTTCTATTGGTTTTGTTATTTAATATTTTAAATATACATTTCTATTTTGATATGAATACTGTGTTGGTCTCTGATTTGCAGCTGGCTATGGGTGCTCAGTTGCAGAGGGTGTACATGCCATCTGGGTGGTATGGTCCTGGGTGTGTGTGTGTGTGTGTGCATGGAGAGGTACTCCAGCATGGCAGTGACTTTCTGTTGGTCTTGTTGCCTGCTGCCACCCACTGCTGGGTGCACAGGTGTGTCTGGCAGAGGCTTCTGTGCTGCATGGGTTGCCGTGGTGCGGGGGATGCATGGTTTCCTGCAGTGCCAGTCACTGCACATAGGTGGTGTCTTGGGGTCACAGTGCAGGGTGTGCTGTGCATACAGGGGCTGCTGTGCACTGTGGTTGTCAACCCCTGTGTGTGGCACTCTCAGCATGCCAGTGGTTGTGCTGGGTGTCATAACTCCCGCTTATGCTGTGTGGCTTGTCCCCATGGGCCAGTAGATCATCCGTCACACCCCAGTGATGCTGTGCTTGGGGTGTGCAGGTGTGTGTGGGTTCTGCAGTGTGTTCCTGTGCCCATGTGTGGCATGGCTGTGGTGGGCCCCAGCCTGCCTCCTGAATGTGCAGTTCCATTGCTCTGGGGGGGGCTCTACTTGTGCTATGGCACCTCTGGAATGCTCAGCTGGGCTGCCCTGGTTGCTCCATAGAGCAACATTTTTGCTCAGCTTCTCCTTCCTGGTTGTGCTATGGCACAGTATGTGTGATATTCAGATGTTGGTTGCTTGCGCAATTTGTTCTGCTCCATGTTTGAATATCGCACCTGTTGCGCATTTGCGCAACTGGTTTGTGCTTGCTCCTGCTGTTGCGCTCATTTTGAGTGCAATTTGAATATCTGGGCCTATATATTTTGGATACAGTGTGGGGTGAACCCACCAGCTCTATTAAAGTAGCTTGAAAGCTAATATGGGTAGCCGGAGGGATAATCGAACCTATTACCTTAATCAGGAGATGACGAAGCTGGAAAATCTTGAAAATACTTGTAAGGGGTATCATAAACTTGTGCATAATATTTGCTGAAGACCACCGTTGTCTGTTGGGTGTTATGAGTTCATCAAGGTGACAGTCTCCTATCTGAGGAAGCCAGCTGACTGAAAGGGGCTTTTATCTAGTAGAAAATTGGGGTTACCTCCCAAGGGTTGAAATAAATCCTTGAGATTCTCATATTTCAGAAATGCGCACAATTGAGTATGAACCCTAATTGAAACTGCTATAGGGGATCCATGTAGAGATTCAGGTAGGGAGCTAACTTTGGTATAAAACAGCACAGCAGGGAAGTAACCATGTTTTCTTATGGAAGCTGACTCCATGGCTAACCAGATCGGGGTGTACGTAGCCAGAGTAGACAACTGATCTGTGTACAGCCACCGGAGATACTTGTTGGCCTGACTGGCCCAATAGCACAGGCCAATGTGGGGAAGCCTTAATTCTCCTTTAACTTTTGGAGCGGCTAGTTTATGGAATGCCATCCTAGCTTTCTTATCCCCAATATAAAGGTAGAAATCATACTGTGCACTTTTTTAACCCATGATAAGGGGAGTCATATGTTTAACATATTGAGGGGGTAAAACAAGCGAGGAAAAACATTCATTTTAATTAAATTGATTCTACCCCAGAGAGAGAGGGGAAGTAGGGTCCATCTGTGAAGGTCTTGCTCTATTTTGTGTACCAGGGCATCAATATTTAGTTGTCTAAGCCGGGCAACATTCCGAGTTAAAAGGAGCCCCAGATATTTAATACAGTCAGACTTCAAAGAAAGCCCGAAGGTGATAATTTCTTGTTTATAAACCCTATAGTTAAGAGGGAAGACTACAGTCTTCCAACATTAAGTTTATAGTTTGAGACCTTACTGAAGTCATCTATTGTTTTAAGGATGGCAGGGATAGATGTAAGTGGATGTGTTATTTGCAACAGGAGGTCACCTACATATGACGCTACCTTAACCACCTGCTCACCTAAAGAGATGCCAGATATGACCTGGGAACCTAGTAGCTTTCTAATAAGGGGCTCTAAGTATATATTAAAAAGGAGTGGGGATAGGGGGCATCCTTGTCTGGTTCCCACATGCAATTTGAAAGGACTAGAGAAAACCCCATTGCATGAGATTCTGGCTGAAGGAAACTTATATAGCAAGCTAACCCAGTTCCGGAATTTCGTGGGGAAACCAAATACCTCCGTCGCTGCAAACAAATAATCCCAATGGACTCTGTCGAACGCCTTCTCGGCATCCATCGAAATCAGGACCATTGGATGAGGAGCATCCCTGGATGCCAAGAAGGCATGAGCCAGAGTCCTCAGATGGTCCACCGAGGATCTCCCCTTCATGAAACCTACCTGTTCAGCCACAATTAGAGAGGGAAGTACTGCCTCCAAGAGATCAGCTAGTAATCTTGCCAGAATTTTAATATCATGGTTGAGAAGGGAGATCAGCCTATAACTTGAGATCTGGTCAGACTGCCTGTCTGGCTTGGGCAGCAGAACAATCAAAGTCGTGAAAAGGGAGGGATCAGATACCTGACTAGAGAGGATAGACTGAAAAAGTGGTAAGAGAATGGGAGTCAGTTGTTTAGAAAAGGCTTTATAAAAATTGGAGGTGAACCCATCCAGGCCCAGAGATTTGTCCAATGGAAGGGAGTTAATTACCCTTTCTATCTCACCCTCAGAGATGGGAGACTCATATGCCTTCTGCTGGGACTGTGTAAGAGAGGGCAGTTGTAGGTCCCTCAGGTATTCATAGAGCCTTTCCTTTGATGGATGGTTAGCCATAAGGCCATATAAATCCCTAAAATAACTTATAAACTCCTCCTCTATCTCTGAGGGTAGGACTTTAGGGGAGTTATCTTTAGGGGAATGGACTGCAGGAATAAATCTGGTGGATTCCTGCTGCTTAATTCGCAACGCTAGCATTCGACCAGCTTTTTCTCCCTGATCAGTATATACAGCTTTTGTTTTCAAAATTGCAAATTCAACTTGCTCTGCCAGCATAGCCAAGTAGGCTTCTCTCAGTTTCATTAAATCTTGTTTAAAAGTCTCTGAGGAGGATGAAGAGAGAGTGGTCTCCATGCCCCTAATCTGAGAAAGGAGATCGGAAACCTGAGATGCCCTCTCTCTTTTCCTTCTCGATGTTAGGCCAATTATAATCCCTCTTTAATATGCTTTACAAGCCCCCCATACCGTATCAGGCTTCCCTATGGAGTTAGTGTTAGTAGCAGTGAACTGCTCTATTTGGGATGCTATATATTGGACTGTCTTCGGCTCCTTCAATATTTGATTGTTCAGCTTCCACCTGCTCCCTTTGTTGGCAAGGAAGCTAAGGATACTAGGCAGGTGACCACCGAGTGATTTGATGGGAGCCCTGAGACAATACTGGAACCTATAACCCCTGGTAAAAGAGCTTTGGAAAATAGGATATAGTCAATCCATGAGGAGGTTGCATGAACCTGGGAAACAAAAGTGTACTCCCTTGTATTGGGATGCAACACACGCCACACATCACAGAGACCTACAGAGTCCAACAGGTCCCTGAAGGCTCTTTGGGCTGGGGAGAGACCTTGACAGGACTGACCCAATCTGTCTAGAGCCTGATCAAAAACAAGGTTAAGGTCACCCCCAATGACCATAGGGATATCCAAAAATGGAGTTAGGGCTTCAATTATCTGGACAAAAAAGCTAGGGGAGTCTACATTAGGACCGTAGACAGTACCCAAGACAATGTCCAAGGTATGCAATCTACGTTTTACAAACAGAAATCTGCCCAAAGGGTCAGAGACTACTTGGAGAGGTTTGAACAGAACTGACCTGTGCAGAAGGATCATAACCCCTCTACTCTGAGTCGTGCCCTCCTCCGCAAAAGTCTGCCCAATCTGTTGCCATCTCATTTTGTCAGCCTCCCCATTAAGCAGGTGCGTTTCCTGCAAGATAGTTTAAGTGCTTCAAAAGGTTATATTGTTTAGTTTTATGCCTCACCCCTTTAATGTTCCAGCTAATAAATTGAATGTTTCTGCCATCACCCTTATCACCAGTCAAAGACCTTTCAGAGTGCCGCTTGTGCTCATATATAACATCCACACTGCACCAGATGTGATGTGTGCTGGGCTGTTCTACTCTCCCCCACCCTACCATTACTTAGTGCTATCCCCAAACCACCCCCCTGAAAACCACCTTCACAAAACACACCAGAAACCCTAACCCTGCCCGCTCCCATCCCCCTTTTGTATAGTACATGATGATCGGCAACCGGAAAAGTCCCTCTCCCTCCAATCCCCCCACCCTCACAAGTAAGAAGACCAAGACAAAAGTATCCCGTTGTATCTGAAACATTCCATGAAATATCCCCATTTCCTTCTTCTTAGCAATACCCTGTAATAGTTCAGGAAAATTATTTAGACATGCCCAACAAAGAAAAATAGCCCTTCCCCTTGTAACCCCAGCAAACCGCACAATAACATGTACCACAAAGCAAGAGGTGTGTAAAACACTGATAAATAAGGTAAAAATAATAATCTCAGATGCCCTCTTGTGGTGCAACCCAAGAATAATGGGCATAACAAACCGAGAGTGGGCAAGCCACTAACACCCTCTCTAAAAATAAAGGAGAGTTTATGCACTCCAAGGTTACTGTCCGGATCACTTTACTTTAACTCCAGAAGCAGTAACTTCATCATTCTTTTAAGGGAAGCATGCAAAGTCAGGATAATGATGGTCAGTCCTAGGGATAACAGCCAAAGCGGGAACAAAATGTCTCTTTTAGGTCAAAGAGGTCACCCTCCGTGGTAATTACAGCATATGAATGGGTGACCAGACAGAGCAACTTGTTGTAGAGCTAGCCCAAGAGTGTTTACTGAGATCTGTAAATTAACAGCAACTAAACAGATCCACCAGAGAACAGCACAACATAGCAGATGACTCCAGGTCGAGATTCATGTAGACTTGAATAGGTCAGGAAGCGCTTCTTTAAGCCCCTGCAGTTGCCAACTCCACTTCCTCGTAGGTCACCCAGGAACCATTCAGAAAAACTTAAAGCTTTGCAGGGAAACCCATTCGAAACCTGATTCCCGTGGCAATTAGTTTGAGGACCAGTTTGTGAAACGTGGCTTGTTCTGATGTACAGACAGAGGCAGATCCTGTGCCACCCTGAACTTTTTGCCTTCCCATTGCAAATCTTGTGTGTCTTTGGCTTTGTAAAGAAAGTGCTGCTGCTCTTGAAAATTCAAAAAACAAAATATAAACAACCTGGGGGGGCTCCATCAGGGGGAGGGGGGCATAGTGCACGATGAGCCTCTCTGTGATATAGCCTGCTCCAAAGGGGGAAGAACCAGCCACCTTCTTTACGAACTTCTTAGCAAACTTAATAGGGTCAGAGCCCTCTTCTCCTTTGGGCAGACCTATGATTACTGCATTATTGCGGCAACTACGACCCTCCAGATCTTCCACCTTTATTTTCCATCTTCACTTGCCTTTGCCTCATGGCTACCAAATCCAGCTCAGCTTTGTCCTGTTTCCTCTCGACAGAGTGTATGCATGCTTCATTATCAGCTGTTTTCTTAGAAAGCTCCTCCAAGGCGTTCGAGATGCCTTTTATTTCTCCTGCCATGCTCTGCATTTCGACCTTAAAAGGCTGAAACTCCTCTAAAAACTTAGACAGGGTAAGGGGATCCAAGTCAGAGCTCTCATTAGTGGCAGGCTGCAAGGGCTGCAAGGAGGAGGCCCTGGCTTTTTTAGAGGCCTTCTCCGGCATTGCAAAAGGTGTGTGTTTGGTGGCGATTTTCCGTATGTCCTCTTACATCGACTGCTTGTCGAGGATGCATAACTGCTTAGAAAGCTGAAAATCGGATGATCAGCAGTAAATTTCACCACAAAATGGGATTTTTAGGAATATTTAGTGGGCGGAAGGTCGGAGCAAACAGAGACGTGTCTTATTCAGTGCACCGCATTACATGATCCCCCAGTGTCTGATTATTCTTAGAAAACCTTCTGTCAATCTCTCCAATCATTTTGTCAATCACAGGGTAAAAACATTGATTCTCAAATGCACAGCAGTTCTTGGTTCATGTGGTGCTGATGCACTTTGTTCAGTACCTGTTCATGAAGCTGGAACAAAGTACTCCCACGTATGAGGCAGCTTCCTTTGCCTCTGTGGACTCAGAGTGTTTTTGGGTGCATGAGTCCCATATTTTTCTGCCATATTTTCAGCTTCCCTGTAGAGAACTAAAAATCTCTCTTCAGTACGAAATTGTGCAGTTGTGTCTCTCAGAGCAGATACAGCAGTCACTGTGCATCTGAAGTCCAAAGCTTGAGTCGGAAGTAAGTTATTTGTTCCATCAGCCAGTGACAGTAGTTTGCCAAACATTTTAAGGAGAAAGATATTGTTGAATTCTAGAAGCTTGCTGTAGAGTCCTCTGGCCATTGCAACTTCTCCTTCTTCATACTGTGAAAGATGATTTAGAAGAGATGGATTGGTTTCTATTACTGCTTTTGTTGCTCGCTTTTGACAAGCCCACCTGGTAGAACTTAACCCCGGTATCTCAAGAATTCTAGTCAACCCAAGCTCCTTTTGAACATTGAAGAACCTCTGGTGAGTCAGGACAGATTTGGAAAAGAACGTGTGTATCTCTCGAAGCCTGTCAAAGAATTTCTATACAGGAAGAAGTGAAGAACAGGTATCTACAAGGAAGAAATTCAGAATATGCACATAGTAATGAACATATATAGCATATGGATGCTTATGACAAAATAGTTCCTGGACTCCATTTAAGTTGCCACTCATAACAGATGCACGGTCATAAGCTTGAGCTACACAAGTCATAGAATTCTCATGGAGGTCCCAGTTAGTCAGCTTTGAACACAGTTCAATTGTCAGACTTTGAGCATCTAATGCTGTAACTTGAAGGAAGCACAACAATTTCTCTACAGGGGAACTATGGAGAACATAACGAAATCAAATGTTCATTTGTTCTCTGCAAGAGACATCTCTAGATTCATCAGTGAGTATTACAAAATACTTGCTTCTTTTACCTCATTTAAAATGTTCTCTCTTATTAATTTTGCACAACATTCTATCATCTGATTTTGACTGAGAGGTGAGAGATAGGTGACATTTCCTGGCATTTTAATCTGCAAGTTTTCCAATTCAGGATCAAACTTTTTTAGAAGATCAAAGGTTTCTAAAAAGTTACCCCTGTTTGAGCTCCCTTCACACTCCCTATGGCCTTGAAAGGCAATTCCCTGTCTGCAAAACAACAAAACAATCTCAACTATTCTTCTCAGGTACTCCCTGCGCTTTTTAATATCTGTAATCATTGCTGAGTCCATTATCTGTATAATGTTGCCTCATTCTTTATATTTCACATAAGTAAACCAGGCCTCCATTGCTCCTGTATGTATTGTTGTTTGTTGGTGTTCTCTCAGCTTCTCTATCACCAAGCTAATATTCTTCAGGTGAAGCTACCTCTGGCTGGAAGCTGCAATACTGAACTTAGGATCTGCAAGAAAGTGAGTTGTGCTCACAACAGAGGGAGGTGAACCTTACAATTTACAATTGTCTTTGGTTTGTAACAGTTCAGCAGAAAAGCTAATATTCTTCAGGTAGAGGCTACTTCTAACTGAAAGGTGAAGTAAGGAACTTAGAATTATTAGGAAAGACAGTCTTTCAATCAATAGAGGGAGGTGGACCTTGCTTTACTTTTGTTACAATTGTTAATATTTTCAGTGCAGGAGGAGTTTAAACCCAGAGGGACTGAATACTTTTATTGTGTCTGTCCTTGTGCACAGCTGACTTGATTGGAATTATTGATTGACTGTTTGCATTGCAATATTTGTAATACTGTGAGTTATTCACTGGGCTAAGAATTTGTCATAAGTCCTGAAGTGAGTGCAGGTTACAGGTGGTGTATTTGACCCAGACAGTGCCCCAGGGGGCCGAAACTGTTTTTTGTGTTTATCTCTGTGTGCCTTAAAAGGCAGTTTTGGGTCTGACTGCTTTCAGAGCACAAATCACCAGGCTGTTTTGGGGCTGGGGAGGTTCACCTGTATCTGACTTGCATGTTTGGATTTTTCTCTGTTTGATTAGCAGGGTATTTTTCTCTGTCAAATTGTCATGTAGGGCATCTTGCTGACAGGAAGGCAATCATCGCAGTGGTGGGTCAGAGCTTTTAGCTGATTGTTTCATGAGGGCACAGTTTAGGCCCAAACCCTGCCCACTCCTCACCCCACCCACTCCTGGAAATAGTTCCTTTATACCTGTGGTTCTGACATCATTTCCTCAAGAGGTCAAGGTGCATATCACTGTCATATCCCTTCTAGCACACTGCACTGACAATATAAGCATACACATTGTATACTATACATATTTCTATATAACAAACCAATCACACACACACACACACACACACAAAAATTATAAACAGGATAAACAACAACGTAGTCAGATATGTGGGGAGTAGTGCAATGTAATGGCAGTGGGGCAGCAGTCTTCCAGGAGTCTTTCTGGAGGCTGAGATGCTGCCTTATTTGCAGACAACTCTCTGCCATGAGGGAGGAAGTTGCCTATCTTCAGGCCACACTAGACAGTAGTAAGGGAACCTCCCCATCCAGGGAACACCAGAGCTACCACCACTACCTCAGAGGTTGCAAAGAAAGCACAGCAGTTGGACTACAGTGGGCTCAGGGAGGGTGAGGGCGGTGGAACAGAGGCACACCAATTCAGTTGTTCCACTCCATAATCCATACACCATTCTGGGGGACCATAGTTCCTCTATGGATGTGCCCACAGAGGAGACTAAGGAGGTTGCGGACAACTGTCACAAGGGAGGCCCACAGGAAGGAGACAGAGGACACCACAGGGAAAGGAAGAAGCTCCTTGTGGAGGACTCAGTTATTAGGGGTATAGAACCAGGGGGAGCAGGGAAAACTGAAGTAACATGCCTGAAAGGTGCCATGGCTTGGAGGGACAGGAAGTGCATCCTCAGGATCATGAGAACAGCTGCACAGGAGCCTGAGCTAGATGTCATTGTCCACCTAGGGACAAATTACTTGGCTCATCATGAGATTAGAGCAGTGCTGGAGGACTTTGTAGAGTTGGGGAGGGGTCTAAGACAAGTAACACACACAGTATCCTTCTCAGAGGTGCTGTCTGTCTATGGCACGGGTGAAGTGAGTGTACTTTGCACCATGCAATTTAATGAATGGTTGAAGAAATGGTGTGGAGCACAGGGATTTGGCTTCATTGGGGACTGAGGTTCCACCTGGAGGGACACCAGCCTATACTGGCAGGATGGTCTGCATCTGTCCAGGAAGGGAACAAGTCTTTTGGGCAATCAGTTTAAATGTTTCATTGGCAAGCTTTTAAACTAGTCAAGGGGAGAGGCACTGATAAGCAACAGGAAATTCCCTGCCTCCCCCTGCAAAAGAGGGTACTAAATGAGAAAAAGACCAAGGTAGAAAGGACAGTGGGAGATGCTGCTACAAAAGGTAAAGCCATCAAAAAATGGAGAGCAATGAGTACCAATGCCCATAGTCTGGGTAACAAGCTTCCTGAATTAGTGACCTTGATGGAGGAGGAACATTTGTATATCATGGCAGTCACAGAAACAATGTACACACAGAATCATGACTGGGACATAAACATACCAGGAGAATATACTATCTACAGGAGGGACAGGGAGGGTAAAAGAGGAGGAGGAGTAACTCTTACATAAGGGAAGGAATCAAAGCAACAGAACAAAAGGGTAAACAGGGAGGAGAAGAAGTACTGTGGGTCAACTTGGAGACAGGCAATGGCACCTCAATCTGCACAGTGGTTGTATACAGACCCCCCTCTCAAGGGGAGGAAATGGACCAGAAAATGATAGAAAGTATACTTAGAATGGCAGAAAAGGGGAGATATTGCTGATGGGTGATCTGAATATGCCAGATGTTAACTGGAGTGCAGTTGCAGCAGCCACTTCTGAGAGTGGGGCTATTATAGATGCCCTACAGGGGGCATGCCTTAGACAACTAGTATTGGAACCCACTCGAGAGGGAGCAATCTTAGACCTGGTTCTCACAAATGGAGATGGAGAGAGGATCACAGATGTAGAAGTGGGTACCCATCTGGGAACTAGCTACCATTGAACAGTATGGTTCACAATAAACACAGCTATAGAGTCAAGCCATACAAAGGCAAAAGTACTGGACTTTAGGAGGGCTGACTTTGCCAAAATGGTTGAGTGCCTAAGGAATGCACTAGCAAATGGGCAGGAAGGAGGGGTGGAAGAACAATGGGGAATAATAAAAACTGCCATCACAGAGGTAAAAAGCCTTTGTGTGAAGCAAATAAACAAAACAAAATGATGTAAGAAACCACTATGGTTCTCAAAGGAAGTGGCAGTGAAGATTCATGAGAAAAAGAAAGCATTCAGGAAGTACAAGGAATCACAGAAGAAGCAGGACAGAGAATTGTATCAGTTAAAGCAAAAGGAAGCTGGGAAGGCAGCCAGAACAGCAAAGGCACAAACTGAGGAAAAGACAGCCAACTCAGTTAAGAAGGGGGATAAAACCTTTTAAAGGTACATCAGGGAGCATAGGAAGATCAAGAGAGGGATAGTGAGGCTTAATAAAGGGGAAGGGGTGGGCAGAGGGTGACAGTGAAAAGGCAGAGATACTAAACAAATATTTTTGCTCAGTATTTACAAATGAAGAGGAGGAGGTACCTAAACCAAACAATAGAAACACTGTGGATATAGAAGTTGATACCAGCCCATTTACAGAAGAAAGGGTTCTCAAAGAACTCTTAAAACTGAAGATGGACAAAGCACTGGGGCCCTGATGGGATTCATCCCAGAATTCTAAAGGTAGAACTAGTGACACCACTGACTACCCTCTTTAACAAATCATGGGAGGATGGGGTGGTACCTGAGGATTGGAGGAGGGCAGATGTGATTCCACTTCACAAAAGTGGGAGCAGGGCAGAAGCATGAAACTACAGACCTGTTAGTTTAACCTCAGTGATAGGGAAATGATGGAATCACTTTTGAAAGAAAGAATTGTTGAGTACCTAGAGGCCAGAGGGGCACAGGACCCAAGGCAGCATAGATTCACAGCAGGAAGGTCATGCCAGATGAATCTAATAGATTTCTTTGACTGGGTGACCATAGCAGTAGATCAGGGAGGGGCTATGGACATGGCCTACCTAGACTTTAGCAAGGCATTTGACACAGTCCCACACAAAAGAGTAATATACAAGTTAGCCAGCCTGGGAGTGGTTCCCAAGATGATAGCCTGTGTAAAGAATCATTTGGAGAATAGGACACAGAGGGTAATAGTAAATGGAGTCCACTCTGAAGAAAGGGAGGTTACTAGTAGGGTACCGCAGGGTTCAGTATTAGGACCGGTCCTCTTCAATGTCTTTATAAGCGACATTGCAGAGGGACTGGAAGGAAAAGTATGTCTCTTTGTAGATGACACTAAGATCTGCAACAGAGTTGATGCACAAGGTGTGGTGGAAAAGATGAGAAGGACTTGGCAAGGTTGGAGGAATGGTCAAATGTATGGCAGCTTAGATTCAACGCTAAAGTGAAGGTAATGCACCTGGGAAAAAACCCAGTGGAAGAGTACACAAAGGGGGGTGAGATACTAACAACAAAATGGAAAGGGACCTGGGGTAGTCCCATCAGATGACCTAAAGGTGGGCAAGCAATGTGGAGAGCAGTAAGGAGGGCTGAGGGGATACTGGGATGCATAGGGAGGCATCACCAGTAGAAAACTGGAAGTTGTTATCCTCTGCACAGACAGCTGGGAGACCCCATCTGGAGTACTGTGTGCAATTCTGGAGACCCAATCTCCGCAAAGACATAGACAGGATGGAAGCTGTCCAGAGGAGGGTGACTAAAATGGTGCAGGGTCTGCACTGGAAGACATATGAAGAGAGACTAAAGGAGCTTAATATGTATAGCCTTGAGAAAAGGATGGAGGGGGGGACATGATTGAAACTTTCAAGTACCTCAAGGGAATCAACAAAGTCCAAGAGGGTAGCATCTTTCAGAAAAAGAGGTGTGCAAGAACAGGGGGGCACAATTTGAAGATGGGAGGCAGCTCAGAGGTAATGTAAGGAAGTTTTTTTTTCACAGAGAGGGTTGTCGATGCATGGAATGGCCTTCCGGAGGAGGTTGTGGAGTCAAAAACAGTGGTGGAATTCAAGCATCCATGGGACAGTCATAAGGCAATTCTAGAGGGTGGGGCTAGGAAAAAGTAGGCTGCTGGTTAACTAGGATCTGCAGCTTATCCATTAGGTAGGGAATTGGGCAGACTGGGTGGGCCAAGTGGTCCTTATCTGCCGTCAAGTTCTATGTATGTTTCTTCCAGTTTTTAAACTGTCTGGATGTGAGAGCAGTGTCTGCTTGACCAGTGCAACTTGAAAACATTCTGCAGGCAAAGCAAAATATGGCATCATTGCTTGCACTACATTCAAGCCATGTAAATGATGCATCCCAGCTGCTTGAAAATGAATGCTTCTGCTTTCTAAAATCCCTTTGTGGAAAACTAGACAGCTTTGGCTGCATAGGGCCAGCTTCTTTGATTCCCAGATCACTGGGTACAACAGTAGCAACAGACATAAATCTTGCAACTGATTGAAGTGCAGCACTAGATGCTCTGGGAGATGATGATGTGCCTGCTACAGCCTCTGGTACTGGAACTTCCACTTCATATCTTAATGGCTTTTCTGGTTCTAGCTGTTGATCAGCACTGGGGTCTGGACAGCTACTTTCTTTATTCTGATTTTTTGATTTTGGATGGAAGAAGTTATGGTTACTCATTTTTAACAAGGCTAATGAGTGTGTGGCAATTGCTAAGCAAGTTATAAGAAAAATGCCCTTTTTTGGGGAAAACAGGGTCGGACACACGGGCATAAAACTGTTTATCTGACAGACTTAGTCTAACACATAGGGCTCACGGTATGCAAAGTAATGAGTGATACCTACTGGAAAACTACTATTTAATACAATAGATGGAGCCTAACACAGGGCTCACAGTATACAAAGTAATGAGTGTAACCTACGGGAAAACTGCTATTTAATGCAATAGACAGAGCCTAACACACAGACAGGGCTAACAGTATGCAAAGTAATGAATAACCTACTGGAAAAATGTTATTTAATACAATTGACAGAGCCTAACACACAGGGCTCATAGTATGAAATAATGAGTAACCTACTGGAAAACTGCTATTTAATACAATAGACAGAGCCTAACACAGGGCTCACAGTATGCGAAGTAACGAGTAACCTACGGGAAAACTGCTATTTAATACAATAGATGGAGCCTAACACACAGACCGGGCTAACAGTATGCAAAGTAATGAATAACCTACTGGAAAACTGTTATTTAATACAATAGATGCAGCCTAACACACAGGGCTCACAGTATGAAGTAAAGAGTAACCTACTGGGAAACTGCTATTTAATACAATAGACGGAGCCTAACACACACAGTTCACAGTATGCAAAGTAATGAGTAACCTACAAAACTGCTTTTTTTTTTATAAAACAGATGGATTCTGACATGCAGGGCAGGGCTCACAGTTGCAAAATAATGAGTAACCTACTGGAAAATATTGTGAAGTAATGACTAATGAGTAACCTACAAAAATAATATAAAGCAGATGGATTCTCACACACAGGGCTCACAGTTACAAAGTAATAATGAGTATTATGCTACTGGAAAATTGTTTTTTTATACAGATGGTTGATTCCCCTTGTTCATAAAAAAAAAGTATGAAATTGAACTGGCTAACCCCTTGCTTGTGATGATAAGCTTGACACAATGCAAACTCCTCAGGGAGGCTATAAGGCAATTTTAGGAAAAGAAAAGTTATTTTATTTATTCTAGTAAGTTTATGAGCCTAAAGCATAAACCACAGTGATGTTCTTCAGTCCTTCTGATCTGTCCGCTCTTCACTACTAGTCTAGTACTCAATTTACTCAGCAAAGTAAATGTGGTATAATAAAGGAATAATGCATGACAGGTTGTGTGTCGTGCTGGGAAAATGGCATGGGTCCAGCTCCAAACTGACCAATCACAGTCCAAGATTCTTTCTTGCCATTGTATAATAAAATAAAAAAAATAAGCAGTTAGTAAGATTAAATGCTGTATGCAATCAGGCTGGGATGGATATTCAAACTGTGCCCAAAATGTGCGCAATAGCAGAAGCAAGCACAAGTCCATTGCGCACATGCACAATAGACACGATATTCAAAAATGGAGCAAGCCAAATTGCGCAAACAGCCAACAGCTGAATATCGCACAACCTGCACCATAGCACAACCAGGAAGAGGAAGCTGAGCAGATACGATGTGGTATAGCGCAACAAGGGCAACCCAGCTGAGCAGCCCAGAGGCACCATAGTGCAAGCAGGGAGCCCCCCAGCAGCAGAGCAATGGAACTGCACAACCAGGGAGGTAGGCAGGGGCCCACCACCCATGCCACAGATGGGCACAGGAGCACACTGCAGAACTGACAATGCACCCCCACACCCCAAGCACAGCACAACTGGGGGAGGGACAGAATATCCACCGGCCCATGAGGACAAGCAAACAAAGCACAGCTGGGCCATGTTGCCCCAGCACACACACACCGGCAAGCTGAGACTTCCACACAAGGGGGGTGGACCACTCCATGGCACAGCAGCCCCTCCCATGCACAGCACACCCTGCACCATGACCCCAAGACACCACCCATGAGCAGTGACCATCACTGCAGGAAACCCCATGCATACCCCCCACTGTCACACTGCAACATCGTGTACCACAGAACCATACAAGCCAGAGCCACTATGAGCACCCAGCAGTGAGTGGCAGCACATGGCAATGCAACAATGGCAGACACAGTGCCAACATGCACAAACACCCTGAGGCACAGCTGAGAGACCAAACATGTGTCGCCACAAGAGGTTCCCCACATGGGAAAGGGCATGCCCTTGACACCACTGCCATTGATACAGCACCCTGCACAGTAGACAAGTGTTACAGCATGACCCACCATGAGCCACAGCAGCCAGCACAGACACCCACAGTGCTGTGTGAGGCATGCAGCACATTGGATGCAACACAGTGCAGGGGCAAACACACACCCATACCCTTGGGGACACCAACACAGGGATGCAGTATTGAGGCAACCAAGCCCCCAGTGTGGGCCCATGTAAACTGTGCATACACAGTCTGCAGTGCACCATGGCACAGGGGTGACACCCTTCCTGTGCATGAACTGTGGCCCTGTACACCACCAGCATATGCCTGGATCACAAGTCACAGACAGTAGTGCACAGCCCCTGCAACACACACAAGCCACAACATGGAGGTGGGACAGCAACTGTGGAGGCCACAGTGTCACCCGAGGCAAACATGCACCTCACCAGTGACAGGAGGCAACCCAGCATTGTGACATTCACAGTGGATGACCTGCAGGGACAGCAACCACTGACAAGGCAGCAGACCTCGCAGGCCACAGACATGCAAGGGTGTCAGCTGCACAGGCCAAGGACAGCTTGAAAGGGGCACAATGAACACAGAGCAGGCACCATGGAACACTGCACACAGCAATGCAATGCACAGAGAACAACACACAGCACAGATACCAACTGATAGGCACTCCCACACCAGAGACACTTCCCCATGCACACACACACATACCCATGACTGAACCGCCCCAGATGCTATGCACACCACTGCAACTGAGCACCTTTAGCCAGCTGCAAATCAGAGACCACCACAGTATTCATATCAAAATATCTGTATTATAAAATCAACAACAACATCAACATCTATTTACATATATACATACTGTATATGGGGTGGAGGTACAGAAACAAGGTGGGGTGGGTAAGAGGCAGGGGTGAACAACTGGGAGAGGGAAGGCGGGATGTGAGGGTCAGTCAAAGGGGGGAGGTAATGTTCGACTATTGACATCCAGCCTGCTCCCCTGCTGCCTGGTGCTGGTCCCGGGGTCGCCGTCTCCTCCTCACCCCATGCTGCTGGAGGTCCTGCAGTATTGCCAAGGATTCTGCAGTCACATGTAACAGCTGCTGCATGGAACGCTCTATGCATAGGAGTTTCCAGACACCTAGGACAAGGGATCAGAGTCAATGGGTGTGACTGTCCATCCTCCTGCAGCCCACCCATCAAGAATGGCATATAGCCATGTGCCCCACTCCTGTGATGGTGTGCCCACCCACAGTGACCATGTGCACAAGACATGCCCAAACAGGCAGCAACAGCCATGTGTACCACTGCACACACACACTGCCCATGTACAGCACAGCACAACCAAGGCCATACAGTAACATGTCTATATGGTGGGCAGGCAGTGAGACAGCCATGTGCGCAGTGCACTCATGGACCACCATTGATGCACTCCCAGACATGCAGTGCCACTGGACAGTGCTGACTGTCACATGTCACGTGCATGGCAGTGGTGTCCATGGATGGTGGCCATGCCCTGCTCCCCACCCTGTCACACAGCATGCAATAGCAATCATGGTGTCATGGCACTCACCCTCATCGGGCTGTCGCTGGCATTGTGGTTGTTCACCACCACGATCCAGTTCTGCAGCCACCACCCTCCGCTGCTGATCCATGGCCCTCCTCCACTCTGCCACGCCTGTGGGAAACAAAAGGTGAGAAACACAGCAGTACAATCCCAAAGCATATTTCCCCTGCCCCAATGTGTGTGCCCACTCACCCAGCCAGACCCATCCATCAAATACCCTGTAAACACTGCCAAAGCCAAGCCTAGACCATCCCTCCCCCATGTGCTGGACACAAAAGACAGTGTTACCCATATTGACCATATAGGTGCATAGACGGATCACCCACCTGGACGAGGCACCACACCCTTCCTGGCATGTGACCACAGACATGCCAGTAGCTCCAGCTCCCTCCTTCTCAGGTTCCCATAGCAGTGCCTGCATTGCTCGGAGGTCCTCCTGTGGCCAGTGGCTGCCTCCAGGTCAGTGGCCACCTGTTGCCACACCTGAGTCCTGGCCCTGTCCAGATGGACCTCACCATACAGTGGGGCATAGTGTGGCTCCACAATGGCCACAAGGTTGGCCAGCTTGAGGGCACTCCATTGGGGGGCTCTCCTGCGTGCCATCTCCAGATCTATAGTAGGCAATATGGTGCTCCGCAGCACAGCAACCCCACGTGGAATTGCTGTGCAATACACCGCAGCCATTCCCTAGTGTGCTGTCAGCACAGCGCCGCCATTCCCTATCACGCTGTCACAGAACAGCGCGATAGAGCTCAGACATGCCATGTGTACAGTGCCAAGGGGGCAAAGGTCAGGGACAGGGTCATGGGCCTCTGGCGCAAGGCTACACACAGCGCCATTGGACATCTATGCATCTAGTGCGATTGGTCACCTGTGTGCCATTGCCACTGCGAACTATTGCGCAGTTGTGCCACAGCGCCATGTAGTGACCATCACCATAGAGCCACTGTCACAATGGTGGCCATGCTCTGAATTGCCTACCGTGCACAGCACATCATCAGCATGGCAGACACCTGCATCAGCTACCTGGGCATGCACAGTGCGGTGTACTACGCAGTCACAGAACTGCACCATTGGCTCAGCACGTAAAACTGTATTGCGCAAAGCGCAACAGCACGATACTTAGCCGTCATATGCAAATCATCCGATCAGTCATTCAATGGTGCAGCAGCGCAATTTGCATCTCATTAAAGTTGCTCCACACCTAATTTGCATGGATTGCGCTATAAAACTGCGACACTGTTCTGCAGTGTCCATAATCAGTTACTGCAGTTGATAGGTGAGTTGCATGCTGTGTGCTGTACTGGACTGTGGTCTCAGGGAATTGCTGTGTACTGCACAGTCACAAGTGACCACTCTCACCCATACAGGCTGAGACATGACCAAGCGAGGACTGAGTGAGGAGGAGGATGATGGGTGGAAGAGGAGGCCTAACTTTACTAAGGCTGAGATGGAGGCACTCTTCAAGACCTACCTGGATGAGGAGTCACTGCTCAGTGGATGGTGGGGCACCCCTCAGGCCCATGCTGTTGCGTGGAAGGGGGTGGCACATGCCATCAACCTGCACGGCAGCCACCAGCACTCTGTGCAGGAGTGTAAAAAGAAGATGGGTACCGACAGGAGGAGGGTGAAGGAGAAGGTGGCTGCCATCAGGGTGGCA
This sequence comes from Neoceratodus forsteri, assembly GCA_016271365.2. Taxonomy (NCBI): domain Eukaryota; kingdom Metazoa; phylum Chordata; order Ceratodontiformes; family Ceratodontidae; genus Neoceratodus; species Neoceratodus forsteri. The sequence continues at coordinate 15,341,923 of CM028129.1, read as the reverse complement.
TGTGCTGCAACAGGCGGGGGGCCAGCCAGAGGTGGCGCAGCTGACTCCGGCAGAGGACAGGCTCACTGCAAGCATGCAGCACAGTGCCATTGAGGGTGTACCTGGAGGTGGCTTCCAGACAGGTGGTAGCCCATCACTGCATGGTATGTCATGGTCTGTGGGGGGGAAGGTGGATCCCATGCACTAACGTGTCTTTACTTTCTGTTACAGATCCTGTGCATCTGCAGGGGTCAGTGGTGGAGGGCCTGTCCACTGTGGACAGCCATCTGGAGTTGGGGGAGGAACCATCCACCTCCGCTGATAGCCGGCGTGCATTGCAACAATGTGCATGCCTGGCTGCCAACACTAAGGTCGTTGAGACAGGTGTGGCAGGTGCCCTTCTTGTGTCTCAGCGGTTTGGCGTCCAAGCATGCCAGCACACTGTGGCTGTGGCACAGACCTGCACCATTGATGATGCAATGACCATTATGGGCGTTGACATGTGTGTGTGTCACAGAATGGACACACAGTAGGACAGAACACGCCCATGGACCTGGCTGGTTCCGACGTGTGTGCCAGCACGTCAGCACAGTCCCAGGCTGCAACTGTCAGCACCGGTTGGGCAGCACCAGTGGCTGTTCAGGTCAGTGGCACTGTTGCGGCCACAGCAGCAGAACAACTGATCCCTTGGGCACAGCAGGTGGAGGGGCAGCAGCAGCAGTCACCCACCGGGACTGGTGGTACAGGGTTCAGCGATGGCGTATGTGCACTGCCTGTGGACTTGCCCATACCTGATCCTGGTGAGCAGCGCCCACCCTCAAGGGGTGCTGAACATCAGGCCCTTCCATACCCTGAGGGACAGGTTGCCGATGTGGCAGACGACCTATTTGAAGAGCACACCCGCCTGCTGCAGGCATCAGTACAGCAGCAGATGAGAGTTGCAACATCTGTAGAGGCAATGTGTGTGGCTCTGGAGTGGGTTGAGGAGTGACACAGCAGGGACACCGAGAGGATCCTGTCACGGATAGACCATTTGCAGATGGATGTGACCGCAGCCATTGACAGGCTGACACAGGCGATGGTCGCTGTCGTGGCCACATTGGGCACACAGTCAGGTGCCCCTGTGCCACTCACACTGCACAGTTTGCTATCCACTCCTGGTTTCCGGCATCGTGTGACACCCACCCTGTCGATGCTGGGTTCAGCTGTAGGCATCCCAAGCACTCCTGGTGCTGGTATGTTCAGTGTGCTGCAGACACCTGTGTGGGCACAGTTGCGTTCATGCAGTGGAACCCCTGGTGAACCATCGGTGCCACCCCATGAGGCCCGTGCTCAGCCTGCCAGTGCTGCTGGGTCTCGGCCGGGCTGTCCACACATCCGAGGTGGCCATGGCACTGTGCTGCAAGACTGAGCTGTCTCCCAGTGTGGGCCCTGTCTGGTGCTGCCCTGTGTGCAATGTGTGTTTTGGTGGGCAGCGCACCGGTGGGTGCCCAGCCCTACACGCAGACACATGGACCACCTGCACACCCTCCTGACTGCTGTCCTTGGGTGTGTGTGCATGATGATGCCTGCATTGCACTGTACACCAAAGTGCGATGGTGCCAGCATCTGACACACGCACATGGACAGTCAATGGACATGGTGGCCTGTGGACATGTGTGTTTTTAGTGTCTGTGTTCCGGCTCTTTTTTGCACCTGACCCCTGTGCACCTTGTGCCTATTGTGTGTGTGTGTGTGTGTGTGTGTCCATCCATGTGGCGTGTTACTGTTCACCCCTTCCTGGTTGTCTGTGTGTGCTTCTGTGCCCTGCCTCTTCCCTTGCCATCATGCACCCCTGGTGTGTTTCCATGTGTGTACGTGGGTTGTGCCCTAGCCACTGGTGGTTGCGCATGGCCCCATTACTTACCTGTGTTGGCTGAAGTGCTCCTCTGTGATGGTGTCCTGGTGCAGCTGGGCCAGCCGGATCAGTCTGGGATCCCATCGTCCAAGGGTGGGCTGCCCATCCCCATCATCACCGGCGTCACCGTTGTCCCCATTGCTGTCCCCCTCTTTGACCTGTACAACTATCTCACAGTCTTTGGCCATGTTGTACAGGATACAACAGGCCAGGAATATCCCACAGGCCTTTGAGGGGCTATATTGTAGGGCACCGCCGGAGGTGTCTAGGCAATGGAAACGCGCCTTCAGCATCCCAAACACCCGCTCAATGATGTTGCATGTAGCAGCATGTGCCTCATTGAAGAGTTGCTGCGATGGGGTCATGGGCCGCCAGAAGGGTGTGAGCAGCCAGGGACAGAGTGGGTATTCACTGTCACCTGTGTGGAGATAGTGGAGGTTAGTGTCTTGTTCAAGCTCAGACAGCCCCTAACCCTGCGTGCCACACCCATGGCACCTCTGGCTTACCCCCCTTGCCCACAATTTGTCAGTTCTACATGCATACTCACCCACTAAATGTCCTGTGGGGATGTCCCCACTCTCAAATCGATGGCACAGTGCCGACTGGTACCATATGAATGAATCGTGTGCTCCCCCAGGGTGCTTGGCACAGACATTGATGATGTGCCCACTGGCATCGCACACCACCTGGCAGTTGACACTGTCATATCACTTCCGATTCATATAGGCGGCCCCATCAGGGCCAGGTGGCATGTGAATGGCCACATGGGTGCAGTCTATCACCCCTAGCATGCCAGGCATACATGCTACCCTGTGGAACTCCTGTATGTTTGCTGTGTGTTCCGCCACAGTGCTGGGGAAATGGATGTACTCTGCAGCATGTGGCAGCAGTGCACTAAGGAATTGGGTGAGGATGCATGATGTGGCCGACTGTCTTATGCCTGTGGTGTACCCTGTTGGTCTCTGGAAGGTGTCCGTGGTGAGCAAGCACATGCAGGCTGTTACCTTTTTCTCCACTGACAGAGTGTGACTCCGTCGTGTGGGTGCCTGTATCACATCACTGCACCGCTCACAGAGCCGCCTCAGTATTGCCCTGTTCAGACTGTTCCAGCCCACTACCTTGACTTCTGAGTACAGCTCAAAGCTGGTGGGGGCTCGGTACTGCCTGTTGGGGGCGTACCGCCGACGGGCCCTTCTAGGGCCATGTCCCCCTGCAGCATGCCTTCTCACCCCCCTCATTATAGCTTCCATGTGGAAGGTGGCACTGTCCATGTCCCTAGCTTGTGTTCCCCCCCAGCTGTTGTTGCTTTGTTCCCCCCACTGTCCTGACTGCTACCTCCCCTGCACCGGGTACACCTTCTGGCCTCTGCACTCTGCGGCCCCACACACCTTCCCTTGCCCCTGTTATGTCCTCTGGTTTCCCTGGCCTGCCCTCTTTGTCCCTCTTGCCCTGTCTCTCTCCCTGCCTCATGTGGCTTCCCTGTAGTGTTCTTGCACCTCTTCCTTGCTCCTTTTTATTTTGGCTCATTTCCGCTATGGCGCAACTTCCGCCTGATCCACTGTTGCGCATTACGCAAGTCTTTGAACATCGCACTGCGCACTTTACGCATGGTTCCACCCCCTTTGGTTGCACATGCCTTCATTAGCATTGCGCTGTTGCTCAGCATGTTTTCAGTGGCGCAACTGCCTCCTGATGAATATCACAGAATGGCGCATTTTCTGACTTGCGCTCGCGCAACCCTATTGTGCATTGCGCAACCCTTTTGAATATCCAGCCCGCTGTCTGTGACTCCAAGCTAGCTAACTGGCTTTTCAATTTAACCCAAGGAAACAAAAACACAGCAACCCCTTCCACCCCTTCCCTGTATTTCACCCAGACAGAAAAAAAAATGAAAAAAAAAATAAGTTAATTAACACACTGTTAGAATTATTTAACTATCAGCAGAGCTCAAGTGGGAGAGATTTGATTTTTTTAATGAATTAATGAACTGAGTATAGGTATTCAATTTATGAACTTTCAAAATCAGTCAGGAAAAATATCAATTCTGAATCTCTGCTCCTCTGCTGCTCACTCTACCAATGCCAACAACTGTGTCACTATGTTTCTACTACATAACACAGCAGGACTACTAACTGTACCACATGTGTGTTGGAAAAACACACCATGTGTTTGTGCACTGATTGGGTCACTGTGCAAGCAAGCTGCTATGCTGTTGGTAGAGAGACTATGAGGCATGTGCCAGTCACAGAATCATCTCAAAATAGAACCCTCCCTATGTCCAGACTCCAGTCCTCACTCCTCTCACCCCCCCAGTCCTACTCCTTAATTCAGATGCCATTTAAAATGATAGTAGTAAGCAGCACTGTCTAGGACAGGCAGACTCAACTTAGTTAGATTCAGTAATCAGCAGAACTGAAGTGTGGGTGCACTGCAAGTACTCCTTCCTCATGTCTGATGACACACATGATAGGGAATCCTTGCAATGCAAACCCGATTCAGTGCTGCTGATGACTACCGAGTCTAAGTTGAGCCTGGCTGCCCTAGTCTACTAGTCTGCAGTGCCCATGTTTGTTGTTTGCTCAGTTGCTGCCTACAAACTTTAATTTCCAGAATCCTCCACACAAAAAATAAATATTGTTCTTGCCCCCCCAAGCCACCAAGCCAATCAAAGCCACACCACACACAGTTAGTACCTGCCCTGCAGCTGCCAGTCACCATCCAGTGCCACTAAAATTCCACGCCAGCAGCGGATGCCTAGATGAGCTGTGACCCAAAAACAGCCGAGTCGATGTCTGATGACTCCTCATGCAAGATGCAAACAGGATATTTCAGTTGGTGCAAGGAATCCGCTACAACTTGGCTGCAAGTGCAACCTGCTGTCTCTCTCTTGACTTTCTGCAAGGACATTTGATTTTCCATTAGAGTCCATTTTGTTTCAATCTGATCATCTGTCTGGAATATTATGATATGTTGCATAGTGTCTGATTAAGAACACAGGACAGTGAATGAGTGAAATTTGAAATTTCACTCATTCACTGCCCTGTGTTCTTAATCAGACACTATGCATATCATAACATTCCAGACAGATGATCAGATCTAAACGGACCCTAATGAAAAATGTGTTAGTAGTACAACAGTAAGTCATTAACTAACTCATTGTTTCTTATATTTTTTAAAGGTTTTGATGTTGGGGAATGGGGCCAAGAGAGCAGAGAGAGAGAAAGCAGAGAGAGAGAGAGAGAGAGAGGGACTACTAGGCGAGGATAGGATGGAGGATTGGTTGGTGGAGATGAAGAGTTGGACTCAGAACTCAGAGAAAGCTCACTCACACTCAGCTCAGCTCAATGTGAGCTGAATAATTTCTCTTCGAGGCAAGCTGCACATTTCTCAGAATCAGAAACTTTATTTAGGGTTCGGCTTGCACTGCTGCCTTGTGACTGTGCGAATCACTTGCTCGCTATTCTGTCTCTCAAGTCAGATGGGAGTCAGTCATATATTTTTTTCTTAGACTTCAGCATGAGTCGCAAGTTGCTGCAAGGAAATCAGACACACCAAACAATCAATGAAAAAAACATATATGGCTGCTATTTATTTATATTTCCTGAAAATGATTGGGGGGCTTTAACATAGATTGGGGGTCTGTAGTCTCCCCAAAATCAATGTGGTGATGCCACTGGAGCTCTTAACTCTAAGGCTGGTGATGAGAGAGGTGCCACAGAGCTCTGTGTTGAGACCAGTATTGTTTGGGCATTTCATACCAGACATTGTGCATGGAGTGAGGAGTAAGGCTAGAGGAGTAGTCAGCAAGGTGGCGGCTGGGGTTTGATGCAAAGAAGTGTAAGGTTATGCTCTTTGGGGAGAAGAACCCAAGGACAAAATACAGGCTGGGAGGGGTTAAGCTGGGAGTCACTGAGGAGGAGAAGGACTTAAGGGTAATGGTAACAGGGACTATGAATAACACTGCCCAGTGCAGGAGAGTGTCTGCAAAAGTGAAAAAAGTGCTGGGGTGCATAGGGAGGGGGTTTCATCCAGGTGAAGAGAGGTGATCTTTCCCCTCTCCAGGTCACTAGTAAGGCCACACTTGGAGTATTGTGTGCAGTTTTGGAAGCCATACCTGAAGCATGATATCAGGCTACTGGAGGAGGTGCGGAGGTGGGTAATGAAGAGGATATATGGAATGGCAGAGAGAAACTATGAGAGCAGGCTGGAAGACCTGAATATGTACACCCTGGAGGATAGAAAGGATGGGGGACATGATAGAGACATTCAAGTTTCTAAGGGGAATCAATATGGATAAGGCAGATGTGGTCTTTAAACTAAGGAGGGGGAGAGACACCAGGGGGCACAGGCTAAGAATAGAAGGGAAGGATTTAGGAGGGTAATGAGGAGACATTAATTCAGGGAGAGGGTGGTAGCAAAATGGAAGACACTACCAGAATGGGTGGTATCATGTAAATATGTGAACAGCTTTAAAAGGGCATGGGACAAAGAACAGGGGAGAGTGAGGGTGGAGGAGGTGGGGGGTCAGCATTGGGATGACAAAGGTGAGGGGGTGGGGCAGCTGAAAACTAGGGGTGCTAGCTGCACACTCAAGCAGACTTAGGCATGGTGGTCTGTTTCTGCTGGCACCTTTGTACATTGGAATGTTCATAATAATCATAATAAAAATACTTTATTGCAAGTACTATAGAAACTTTTAACCAGGTTGACATTTTTGCACATTCATGACCTAAAACAATAAATATTTATAGGTTTGCCTGATACAGGATACAATACATTTCTGAAATTGCAATCTACAGAAGAAGAATACAATAACAAAGAATTCAAAATACTTTTACAAAAATGGCAAAGAATGGGATCATCAAAGATAATCCCCCATACCTCAATTTACTATTTGTTAATAACACTGCAAAAAAGGGTTTTGATTGAAGTTCCAAGACACCTGTTTTGTCAATAACTATCTGTGACTGAATATATAAAAGTGATTATCAATGAGCTGGAAGAACAAAACTGGAAGTCCCAAACTATTACTTCTTCCCTTAAATCAGCTTGGTTTACTTAGTTTGAAAGGACACAAGAAAAACCTTGGACCATCTCCTATTATCTAAACAAATTTTTGTTATTGGCGACTCAATTATTAAACATCTGGACCGCCCTATATGCAATGTGGATAAATTCAATCGTACATGCTCTAGTCTGCGAGGTGCTCGTGTATCAGATATTACTTCCACTGTGAAAAACATACTGAAGGAAATTGGTGAGAACCAGCTGTTTATATTACATGCAGGTACCAATGATATAAACAGGTGTAGTATAGACGAACTGAAACAGGACATCATAGCACTTAATAATGTGTTAGCAGAAAAAAATAACCTGGTATGTTTTTCAGAGATTATCCCGGTACCCAGAGCTTCTGATGTTATGACTACCAAGATTAAAGCCTTTAACAACTGGCTGAGACACTGGTGTTTTCAACAGAACATTCTTTGCCTTACTCATTGGGAAACTTTCTATCTAAAAGATTCACTGTTCTACTGGGATGGACTCCACCTCAGTCATAGGGGTAGCTCTCTCCTGGGTAAAAGCTTTACAACAGCCAGCAATAAACTTTTAAACTAAAACCTGGGGGTGAGAACAGCGACAATAGATCCTGTTCTCTAAAGAGATCTTCTACTGACTTCTCTGAGAGTGAGGTACTCAGTCTAAATGCTAGATCCTTAAACCAGGTTAAAATGGTAGAATTGGAAGCTATATGTCGACTGAATAAATATGGACTCATTTCTATTACAGAAACTTGGTGGGATCCTGATACTTCCTGGATCCAGCATATTTCTGGGTATAAACTATACCATAAGGACCGTCAAGGTCAGATGGGGGGGTATGTCTCTATGTTAGAGATGACATATCCTCATTTCAACTTCCTATCACTAGTGATATAGAAACTATCTGGGTTAATATTCAGCTTAAAGGGTACCCACAATTGTTGGTAGGGACATGCTATAGGCCTCTAACATCTAATAAGGAATATTCTACCTCCCTTCACAATGAGATTTTGGATATGGCCTCCAAAGGAAATATCCTTATATTGGGTGATTTTAATATGCCTACCATAAATTGGAATTCTTTAACTGGTAGTACGCAGGCCGAGAAGGACTTAATTACACTCATGGTTGATACAGGACTAGAACGAATTATTACAGAACCAACGCTAGGTGTTAATATTCTGGACTTAGTTATCACCAATATAGGGAATCTAATATCCAAAATTACAGTTGATGCCCCACTAGGAACAAGTGATCATAATACTATTTCCCTTTCATTGTTATTTTGTCAATATATCACCAACTTTACTGAATTTAAGAATTATAATAAAGCTAATTTTAATGATATTAATCAACAATTAAACTCAATCTCATGGGATACTATATTATCTTCCTTCTCTCTGGAAGAATTCTGGGACTATTTCAAATCATCCATTTATTATTTGGAAAAATTGTATGTTCCAACCTCAAAAAAATATAGTAAAACGAGGAAAATACCCTTGTGGTATAATAAAACTATTAAAGCCTTAACTGAGGATAAACGGAGACTTTTTTCACGTGTAAAAAACAGCAACGAGGACACCAAGGAATCATTGCTCATTCAATACAGGAAAACTCTAAAATTATTAAAACAAGCCATCTTGCAATCTAAAAAGAAACCTGAGTTTCATCTGCCTCATACCAAAGACAGCTATAAAGTATTATTTTCCTACCTCAATAATAAAAAAATGAATAATAGATATATGGGGCCCCTATGCATAAATGAAACAATTGTATCTATGGACATGGATATAGCAAACACATTTAATAAGCAATTTTGCTCAGTTTTTACCACAAAAGAAGTTCCTAAATTCTTTAAGCATTCAAATAATGTTACTCCTTCCTATACTATCACTGAAGAGGATATATTAAAAGCAATTTTGTCCCTAAAACCCAATTCTAGTCCGGGACCAGATAATATCAATCCAAGATTTTTAATTGAGTCTGCCGCTGCTATCACTAAACCCCTTTCAATTATTTTCAACAAATCCCTATATGAAGGACTTATTCCCCAGGACTGGACACTGGCTACAGTAATCCCAATTTTCAAGAAGGGTAATCATTCCAGACCTGAAAACTATCATCCGATAAGTTTAACTTCTGTTATAAGTAAAATCATGGAGAAAGTTATTAAGAAATTGCAAGATCATGAAACTATTGAGGGTAACATGACTGATACTACACATCATGGCTTTAGACAGGGGTATTCCTGTACTACTAATTTGGTTTCCTTTTATAATCATGTTAGTATGGGCATGGACGATGGCATGCCTATGGATGTAATACTTCTTGATTACAGTAGATCTTTCGATAAAGTTCCTCATGATATTCTGCTTGACAAAATGAAAGAGATGGGTTTCTCACATTACATAATTAATTGGGTATCAGGTTGGTTGAATAATAGATATCAGCAAGTCAGAATTAACGGCACACTTTCCCAGTCATTGAGTGTGACCAGTGGGGTCCCACAGGCATCTGTGTTGGGACCAACCCTGTTTAACATTTTTATTAGTGATCTGCAGGTCGGCCCTGAAACTGTTCTCTTGAAATTTGCTGATGATACGAAGTTGTGTGGCTCTGTTCTAACAGTGTTAGACAGAGAATCCATGAGGAACTATCTAAAATCTATTGAAGAATGGGCAGTTTTAAACAAAATGACACTCAATTCTGACAAGTGTCATGTTGTGCATTATGGCAAGAATAATCCGAGGCAGACTTACTTATTGAACAATGTGGCCCTTCATGTGTCACCATTGGAATGAGATCTCGGGGTAATCATTAACAACAAATTATCTCCCAATGATCATTGTACGATGATAGCCAGGAAAGCCAACGCCTTGCTCACTTGAATCCAGCGTTCATTTGTGTCTAGGACACAGGAATGTGTGATCCCACTGTATAGAGCTTTTGTTAGGCCCCATTTGGACTATGCATCTCCCTGCAGGAATCCCTACTTAAGGTAAGATGTGGACAGAATTGAGAGGGTGCAGAGAAGAACCACTAAAATGGTGTCGTATTTATCCAAACTAGATTATGAGAAAAGGTTACAGGGTTACATTCTCTATGCGCAAGACGTACAAGAGGTGACCTTCTCCTCTTGTATAAAATTCAGAATTCTCATGAGTTAATGCATCACTGTGGCTTACATTTCTCAACTAGTTGGAATTCCCCATGGTACCATAACAAACAGATATTTGTTGCTAAAACTAGAACAACAAAAAGGTTAAACTACTTTACAGTAAAAACTCCTAAATTATGGAATATTCTTCCACTACACTTAGTTGATAGCAGCTCCAATCTAGCCTTCAAGAAAGGGTTGGATTGTTGGTTGGAGTGGAATAACCCTAAGGTATAATTACCCCACCAATGTGGTGGGGGACAATCTCGATGGGCAGTAGCCTTCTTTTGTCCCTTGAAACCAAGTAAACCAAGTAAGAAGGCCGCAGCCCATCAGGGTTGTCCCCAACCAAGTCCACATAGGATAAAACTGTTGTTCTACATTTTATACTTCTTCTATATTGCTGGGTTGGTAGTATAACCTACAGGTTGTAATGCGAAGCTGTGAATGAGCTTGGTACATTAAACAGACCTGCGTTTGATTCCCACAACCCTATACTTGCATACTGTACTGTGTGACACTAAGCAAGTTACTTAACTTCCCCAGTGCTACTGGGTCACCCCTAAAAACAAGCCTTGTACCTTCTGGGCCTTATTACTAAGGTAATATATATATATATATATGATGGTAGCATGGTAGTGCTACCATAGTTAGGGATGAGGAGCCATTTACATGTTAAACCCCAAATTTTGCACCTTAATAACTTTGCAACTGTTTTGACGAAGTTGCCTGAAATTTGGAATACACAATCAAGACCCATGTGCCTTGGGATCTGCTAAGTTTTGTACCAGTCGGATATATGGCTGCGGAGTTATTAAGCGTGATCTGTGCATGCATTTATGCTTTTTCTGGAATTCTACTGTCTCACCTACAGGTCACACGGTTTGTGTGACCAGTCCAAAATCTTCAGGGAATGTGTGGACAGGGTTCCCAATGTGCCTTTCGAAGATTTCATGAAAAAATATTAAACGGTTCAAAAGTTATTCAAAAAACAAGTTCCCATTATAAGTCAATGGTAAAAGTTAACAAAAAGTTTGACAGTGTCGCAAATGCAGTTTTTACTTTTGCAAATGGCCCTTTTATTGTCGCAAATCTGCCATTTTGTTTTCATTTTGTGATCAGAAAAATGCTTGGCATTTAAATTTGGGACACTCTAGCAACCTAATTCTTTTTGTATTCACCTAGTCGGACCCTGAGGATGCTAGCCATGTCTTTATTTTGGGGTTAAACACCCCAGAAATATGTTATTCAAGTTTCTGGAAAAAGCAGTGTTGCAAAGTAGTGTTGCACTCATGACACTTTCACAAAATTTTGCGAAAGCTTTTGCAAATTGCAACACTACTTTTCCAGGCTATGGCCAAAATGACAGGTATTCTTTGCCACCTTGTTGCAAAAGAACGGTTTGGTCTTTTGGGCTGAAATTTGGAAGGAAGATAGTCAACATCTTACAGATGTGCCTATTTTGGGGTAAAATTGCCCAGAAATATGTTTTTCACATTTCTGGGAAAAGTACTTTCGCAAAGTACTTTCACATTTGCAACACTGTCGATTGAATTTGCGAAAGCTTTCACAAATTGCGACAGTACTTTTCTAGGCTGTGGGAAAATTACAGCAATTCTTTGGCACCCCACTGCAAAAGAACGGTTTGGTGTTTTGGGCTGAAATTTGGAAGGAACGCATCAGATATCTCACAGATGTGCTTTTCAGTATTTCGTTGCAAAATATTACACAGAGGCAAAGTTACAGTACTCTAAAGTTGTTTTTCCCATTGGATAACATTACAGCGTCCAACGCATTGCAGCAAACCTTGGCACCCTGCTGCAAAATAACAGTTTGTTCTTTTGGGCTGAAATTTGGAGGGAAGACAGCCAACATCCCACAGATGTGCCTTTTAGTGGTTTGTTGAAAAAATATTACAGGGAGCCAAAGTTATGGCACTCCGAACTTCTCTTTTTTTCCCATTGGATAACATAACGGCATTCGTAGCGCCTTTCTGGGCCCGTATCTCGGAAACGGTGCAAGATACGAACTTTTTGTCAGAAAAATTCTTAGCCCACTTACAGGGGCTAGATATAAAACTAGCCAAGAAAGTCATAAATCATATTATTTTAAAATTTTCTTCTATGTCATACGGTTCCTGAGATAAAAGCAATTTAGTATTCCAACGCCTCATTTTCTGCTCCAAGACCCATTATTATGCATGCATTCTTTGTACTCACTGGGCTGGATATTCAAACTGCACCCAAAAAGTGTGCAATAGCAGGAGCAAGCACAAGTCCATTGCACCCATGTGCAATAGACGCGATATTCAAAAAAGGAGCAAGCCAAATTGCGCCAACAGCCAGCGTCTGAATATCGCACCATTTGCGCCATAGCGTAACTAGGAAGGGGAAGCTGAGCAGATACGATGCATTATGGCGCAACAAGGGCTGCCCAGCTGAGCAGCCCAGAGGTGCCATAGCACAAGCAGGGAGCCCCCCAGCAGCAGAGCAATGTAACTGCACAACCAGGGAGGTAGGCAGGGGCCCACCACCCATGCCACAGATGGGCACAGGAATACACTGCAGAACTGACAATGCACCACCACACCCCAAGCACAGCACAACTGGGGGAGGGCTGGAATATCCACCAGCCCATGGGGACAAGCAAACAAAGCACAGCTGGGCCATGTTGCCCCAGCACACCCACCGGTAAGCTGAGACTGCCATACAAGGAGGGCGGACCACACCTTGGCACAGCAGCCCCCCCACTGTGCACAGCACACCCTGCACCGTGACCCCAAGACACCCCCCATGAGCAGTGACCACCACTGTGGGAATCCCCATGCATACCACCACCCCCACTGCCACACTGCAACCTCGTGTACCACAGAACCATACAAGCCAGACCCACCATGAGCCACAGCAGCAAGCACAGACACCCACAATGGTGCATGGAGGCATGCAGCACACTGGATGCAACACAGTGCAGGGGTAAACACACACCCATACTCACGGGGACACTAACACAGGGACGCAGTAGTGTGGCAACCAAGCTCCAAGTGTGGGCCCATGAAAACTGTGCACACACAGCCTGCAGTCCTCCATGGCATATGGGTGACACCCACCCTGTGTGTGAACTGTGGCCCTGTACACCACCAGCATATGCCTGGATCACAAGTCACAGACAGTGGTGCACAGCCCCTGCAATGCACACAAGCCACAGCATGGAGGTGGGACAGCAACTGCGGAGGCCTCAGTGTCACCAAAGGCAAACATGCACCACATCATTGACAGGAGGCAACCCAGCATTGTGACGGTCACAGTGGATGACCTGCAGGGAGAGCCACCACTGACAAGGCAGCAGACCTCGTAGGCCACAGATATGCAAGGGTGTCAGCTGCACAGGCCAAGGACGGCTGGCAGGGGCACAATGGACACAGAGCAGGCACCAAGGATCACTGCACACAGTAATGCAATGCACAGAGAACAATTCACACACCACAGATACCGACTGATAGCCACTCCCACACCAGAGACACTTCCACATGCACACACACACACATACCCATGACTGAACCACCCCAGATGCCATGCACACCACTGCAACTGAGCACCTATAGCCAGCTGCAAATCAGAGACCACCACAGTATTCACATCAAAATAACTGTATTCAAAAAATATAACAACAACAACAATTTACAATTATGTACAAACATGGGATGGAGGGACAGGAACAAGGTGGGGGTGGGTAAGGGGCAGGGGTAAACACATGGGAGAGGGAAGGCGGGGTGTGAGGGTTGGTCAAAGGGGGGAGGTTGTCTGTATTCACTGGTGGCCAGCCTGGTCCTCTGCTGCCTGGGGCTGTTGTCTGGGTCACCTCCTCCTCCTCTTCACCCCATGCCACTGAAGATCCCTCAGGATGGCGAGGGACTCTTGCGCCACCCCGCACAAGATCCTTGATGGACTGCCGAATTTGCAGGAGTATCCGCACACCTAGAACAAGGGATCAGAGTCAATGGGTGTGACTGTCCATCCCCCTGCAGCCCACCCATCATGAATGGCATACAGCCATGTGCCACGCTCCTGTGATGGTGTGCACCCACCCACAGTGACTGTGTCTACAAGACATGCCCAACCAGGCAGCAACAGCCATGTGTGTACCACTGCACACACACTGCCCATGTCCAGCACAGCACAACCAAGGCCATACAGTAACATGGCTATGCGGTGGGCAGGCAGTGCCACAGCCATGTGCCCAGTGCATGCATGGACCACCATTGACACACTCCCAGACATGCAGTGCCACTGGACAGTGCTGACTGTCACATGTCGCGTGCATGGCAGTGGTGTCCATGGATGGTGGCCATGCCCTGCTTCCCACCGTGTCACACAGCATGCAATAGCAATCATGGTGTCATGGCTCTCACCCTCATTGGGTTGTTGCTGGTGTTGGGGTTGGTCCCCGAGATGCCCCCGTGCAGCATTCCCCACCCTCTGCTGCTGCTCCAAATTCCTCCTCCACTCGGCCACGCCTATGGGAGACAAAAGGAGAGAAACACATCAGTACAAACCCAAAGCATATTCCCCCTGCCCCAATGTGTGTGCCCACCCACCCAGCCAGACCCACCCATCCCACACCCTGTAAACACCGCCACAGCCAACCCTAAACCATCCCTCCCCTATGTGCTGAACACATAAGACAGTGTAACCCATATGGACCATGCAAGTGTGTAGACATATCACCCACCTGGACGAGGCACAACACCCCTCCTGGCACGTGTCTGCAGACGTGCCAGTAGCTCCTGCTCCCTCCGTCTCAGGTCCCCATACCAGTGCCTGCACTGTTCAGCCATTCTCCTGTGGCAAGTGGCCACCTCCAGGTCAGTGGCCACCTCTTGCCAGACCTGGGTCCTGGCACTGTCCAGTGGCACCTCACCAAACAGTGGGCCATAGTGTGGCTCCACAATGGCCACAAGGTTGGCCAGCTCAAGGGCACTGCACTGAGGGGCTCTCCTGCATGCCATCTCTAATGCTAGAGTAGGCAATATGGTGCTCCGCAGCGCAGCAACCCCACATGGAAGTGCTGCGCTGTACGTAGCCACCATTCCCGATGGCGCTGTCAGTACAGTGCTGCCATTCACTATCGCGCTGTCACCGAACAGCGTGATAGAGGTGCAGCCATGCCAGACCTATAGCGCCAAGGGGGCAAAGGTTGGGCACAGGGTCATGGGTCTATGGTGCAAGGCCACGCACAGTGCCATCGGATGTCTATGCATCTAACACGATTGGTTGCATGTGTGCCATCGCCACAGCGAACTAATGCGCAGTTGTGCCACGGTGACATGTAATGACCCTTGCCATAGCACCACTGGCACAATGGCTGCCATGCCCTGAATTGCCTACCGTGCACAGCACGTCATCAGCATGGCAGACACCTGCGTAAGCTACCTGGGCATGTGCAGTGCGGTGTACTACGCAGGCCACAGAACTCCTCCATTGGCTCAGCATGTTCAACACAATTGCGCAAAGCGCAAAAGCTCGATATTCACCCGCCATATGTAAATCATCCGATCAGCCATTCAAAGGTGCAGCAGCATGATTTGCATCTCATTAAAGTTGCTTCACACCTAATTTGCATGGATTGCGCTATAAAAATGTGACACTGTTCTGCAGTGGCCATATTCGGTTACTGCAGTTTATAGGTGAGTTGCATGCTGTGTGGTGTTCTGGACTGTGGTCTCAGGGACTTGCTTTGTACTGCACAGTCACAGGTAACCACTGTCACCCATAGAGGCTGAAAAATGACCGAGCAAGGACTGGGTGAGGAGGATGATGGTGGGCGGAAGAGGAGGCCCAATTTTACCAAGGCCAAGATGGAGGCACTCTTATAGGCCTACATCGATCAGGAGCCACTGCTCAGTGGATGGAGGGGCACCCCTCAGGCTCATGCTGCTGCATGGGCGGGGGTGGCATGTGCCGTCAACCTGCACAGCAGCTACCAGTGCTTTGTGCAGGAGTGTAAGAAGAAGATGGGTACCGACAGGAGGAAGGTGAAGGAGAAGGTGGCTGCCATCAGGGTGGCACATGCTGCAACAGGCAGGGGTCAGCCAGAGGTGGAGCAGCTGACTCCGGCAGAGGACAGACTCACTGCAAGCATGCAGCACAGTGCCATTGAGGGTGTTCCAGGAGGTGGCTTCCAGACAGGTGGTAGCCCATCACTGCATGGTACATCATGGTCTGTCGGGGGGAGGGTGGATCACATGCACTAACGTGTCCTTACTTTCTGTTACAGATCCTGTGCATCTGCAGGGGTCAGCAGTGGATGGCCTGTCCACTGTGGACAGCCATCTGGAGTTGGAGGAGGGACCATCCACCTCCACAGGTAGCCAGCGTGCATTGCAACAGTGGGTCCGCCTGGCTGTCAACACTGATGTCATTGAGACAGGTGTGGGGGAGGCCCTTCCTGTGTCTCAGTGGTCTGGCGTCCAAGGATGCCAGCACGCTGTAGCTGTGGCTGTGGCACAGACCTGCACCATTGATGATGCAACAACCATTATGGGCAGTGACATGTGTGTGTCACGGAATGGACACACAGCAGGCCAGCACACGCCCATGGACCTGGCTGGTTCCGACGTGTGTGCCAGCATGTCAGCACAGTCCCAGGCTGCACCTGTCAGCACCGGTGGGGCAGCACCAGTGGCTGGTCAGGTCAGTGGCAGTGTTGGGGCCACAGCGGCAGAACAACCGATCCCTTGGGCACAGCAGGCAGAGGGGCAGCAGCAGCAGTCACCCACCCGGACTGGGGGTTCATGGTTCAGTGGCGGCATCTGTGCACCACCTGTGGACTTGCCCATACCTGGTCCTGGTGAGCAGCGCCCACCCTCAAGGGGTGCTGAACATCAGGCCCTTCCATACCCTGAGGGACAGGTTGCCGAGGTGGCAGACGACCTCTTTGATGAGCACACCCACCTACTGAAGGCATCAGTACAGCAGCAGTTGCAGCTTGCAACATCTGTGGAGGCACTGTGTGTGGCTCTGGAGCGGGTCGAGTAGTGACACAGCAGGGAAACTGATAGGATCCTGTCACGGAGTGACCATTTGCGGGAGGATGTGACCGCTACCATTAACAGGCAAACACAGGCGTTGGTCACTGTCATGGCCACAATGGGCACACAGTCAGGTGCCCATGTGTCGCTCACACCTTGCAGTTCACTATCCACTCCCCATTCCCAGCATCGTGCGACACCCACCCTACCGATGCCGGGTTCAGCTGTGGGCATCCCGAGCACTCCTGATGCAGGTATGTTCGGTGTGCTGCAGACACCTGTGCGGGCACAGTCGCGTTCATGCAGTGGAACCCCTGGTGGACCATTGGTGCTACCCCATGAGGCCTGTGCCCAGCCTGCCAGTGCTGCTGGGTCTTGGCAGGGCTACCCATGCATCCGAGGTGGACATGGCACTCTGCCGCAAGTCTGACCTGTCTCCCAGTGCAGGTACTGTCTGGTGCTGCCCTGTGTGCATTGTGTATTTTGGTGGGCAGTGCACCAGTGGGTGCCCAGGCCTACACGGAGACACATGGTCCACCTGCACTCCCTCCGTACTGCTTTCCATGGGTACATGTGTATGATGATGCCTGCATTGCACTGTACACCAAAGTGCAATGGTGCCCAGCACCTGACACACGCACATAGACAGTCAGTGGATGTGGTGGCCTGTGGACATGTGTGTTGCTAGTGTTTGTGCTCCTGCTCTGTTTTGCACCTGACCCCTGTGCACTTTGTGCCTATTGTGTGTGCGTGTGTGTGTGTCCGTCCATGTGGCGTGTTACTGTTCACCCCTCCCTGGTTGTATGTGTGTGCTTCTGTGCCCTGCCACTTCCCTTGCCGTCATGCACCCCTGGTGTGTTTCCATGTGTGTATGTGGGTTGTGCCCTAGCCACTGGTGGTTGCACATGGCCCCATGACTTACCTGTGTTGGCTGAAGTTCTCCTCTGTGATGGTGTCCCGGTGCAGCTGGGTCAGCCGGATCAGTTGGGGGTCCCATCATCCAAGAAGGGGCTGCCCATCCCCATCATCACCAGTGTCACCATCGTCCCCATTGCTGTCCCCCTCTTTGACCTGTACAGCTATCCCACAGTCTTTAGCCATGTTGTGCAGGATACAACAGGCCAGGAATATCCCACAGGCCTTTGAGGGGCTATACTGTAGGGCACCGCCAGAGGTGTCCAGGCAATGGAAATGCACCTTCAGCATCCCAAATACCCGCTCATTGATGTTGAATGTGGTGGCATGTGCCTCATTGAAGCGTTGCTGCAATGGGGTCATGGGCTGCCGGTAGGGTGTGAGCAGCCAGGGACGGAGTGGGTATCCACTGTCTCCTGTGTGAAGATAGTGGAGGTTAGTGTCTTGTTCAGGCTCAGACTGCCCCAAATCCTGTGTACCACACCCATGGCACCTCTGGCTTACCCCCCCTTGCCCACGACTTGTCAGTTCTATATGCATTCTCACCCACTAGATGACCTGTGGGGATGTCCCCACTCTCAAATCGATGGCACAGTGCCAACTGGTACCAGATGAAGGAATCATGTGCTCCCCCAGGGTGCATGGCACAGACATTGATGATGCACCCACTGGCATCACACACCACCTGGCAGTTGACACTGGCATATCCCTTCCGATTCATATAGGTGGCCCCATGGGGCCAGGTGGTGTGCGAATGGCCACGTGGGTGCAGTCTATCACCCCAAGCACGCCAGGCATACGTGCTACCCTGTGGAACTCCTGTATGTTTGCTGTGTGCTCCACCGCAGTGCTGGGGAAATGGATGTACTCCACAGCATGTGGCAGCAGTGCGCTGAGGAATTGGGTGAGGATGCGTGACATGGCCAACTGTGTTATGCCTGTGGTGTCCACTGTTGGTCTCTGGAAGGTACCCGTGGCGAGCAAGCACATGCAGGCTGTTACCTTTGTCTCCACTGACAGAGCATGACTCCGTCATGTGGGTGCCTGCATCACATCACTGCACAGCTCACAGATCCGCCTCAGTATTGCCCTGTTCAGGTGGTACCGGCCCACAATCTCGACATCTGTGTACAGCTTAAAGCTGGTACAGGCTCAGTACTGCCTGTTGGGGGCGTACCACCGATGGGCCCTTCCATGGCCACATCCCCCTGCAGCATGCCTTCTCACCCCCCTCATTACAGCTTCCATGTGGAAGATGGCACTGTCCATGTCCCTGGCATGTGTACCCCCCCAGCTGTTGTTGCTTTGTTCCCCCCGCTGTCCTGACTGCTACCTCCACTGAACTGGGAACACCTACTGGCCTCTGCTCTCTGTGGCTCCACACACCTTCCCTTGCCCCTATTCTGTGGTTTTGTTTCCCTGGCCTGCCCTCTTTCTCCCTCTTACTCTGTCTCTCTTCCTGCCTCATGTGGCTTCCCTGTATTGCGCAAGTCTTTGAACATTGCACTGCGCACTTTATGCATGGTTCCACCCCCTTCAGTTGCGCATGCCTTCATTATCATTGCACTGTTGCTCAGCATGTTTGCAGTGGCACAACTGCCTCCTGCTGAATATCGCAGAATGGCGCATTTTCTGACTTGCGCTGGCACAACCCTATTGCGCATTGCACAACCCTTTTGAATATCCGGGCCCACTGTCTTTCTCTATGAAGCTTTTGCGGAAAACCAGCCTGTGCGCTTCCATTACTGTTACCGTTGCCCTTTCTGCTTGTGGTTCCATACTTGTTTCACTTACCGTTCATGTCTACACCACCATGTGCGTTATCCTTTGCGTTTTCATTTGCGCTTGCGGTTCCGTTATTTTTTACCATTTCTGTCTACTGTACTGTTTCTCTTTCTGTTTCACTTTGCGTTACCATGCCCATTGCCATTTGCATTTGCAGGCACCATTTTACTATGTGAAAAGACATCACGTTGGCAGACCATTCCAGTTTACGCCACCGTATGCGTTACCCTTTCTGTTCTCATTCGCGTTTGCGTTACCATGTGCACCACCGTTAGTGCTTCTGTTTGCGTTGCTGTTCCTGTTACTATGTCACAAGACAACATGTGGTGGGAGCACGGGGCACTCCCATCACCCCGCGCTCCCGCCACTGCATTACATTCACTATTTTTTGATATCATTCTCCAAAAGAAGGGAAATTAGAGGCAAAAAACTCTGTTTAATGCATCAGTTAGGGTTGTTCCACAGTGACAAAAGTGAGGAAATTCAATGTTAGGGTTGAAAACCCCTTGACCCCCCAGCCCACCCCCAACCTGCACTGGGGTCTTCGATCCTAACTTTCACCCCATTCTCCTATACCTCTACTTTTACACATGATGGGGTGAAAGTTAGGGCCAACGACCCCACTGCGCACCCCAGTGCCAGGGTAATGATAATGAAGGCATGCGCAACCAAAGGGGGTGGAACCATGCATAAAGTGTGCAGTGCGAAGTTCAAAGACTTGCGAAATGCGCAACAGTGAATCAGGCGGAAGTTGCACCATAGCGGAAATGAGCCAAAATAAAAAGAATCAAAGAAGAGGAGCAAGAACGCTACAGGGAAGCCACATGAGGCAGGGAGAGCGAGAGAGACAGGGCAAGAGGGACAAAGAGGGCAGGCCAGGGAAACAAGAGGAAAGAATAGGGGCAAGGGAAGGTGTGTGGGGCCACAGAGTGCAGAGGCCAGTAGGTGTACCCGGTGCTGGGGAGGTAGCAGTCAGGACAGCGGGGGGAACAAAGCAACAACAGCTGGGGGAACACAAGCCAGGGACATGGACAGTGCCACCTTCCACATGGAAACCGTAATGAGGGGGTGAGAAGGCATGCTGCAGGGGGACGTGGCTGTGGAAGGGCCCGTCGGCGGTACGCCCCCAACAGGCAGTACCGAGCCCCCACCAGCTTTGAGCTGTACTCAGATGTCAAGATAGTGGGCTGGTACCACCTAAACAGGGAAATACTGAGGTGGCTCTGTGAGCTGAGCAGTGATGTGATGCAGGCACCCACACCACGGAGTCATGCTCTGTCAGTGGAGACAAAGGTAACAGCCTGCATGTGCTTGCTCACCAAGGGTACCTTCCAGAGACCAACAGGAGACACCACAGGCATAACACAGTCAGCCACGTCATGCATCCTCACCCAATTCCTCAGTGTACTGCTGCCACATGTTCTGGAGTACATCCATTTCCCCAGCACCGCGGCGGAGCACACAGCAAACATACAGGAGTTCCACAGGGTAGCACGTATGCCTGGCATGCTAGGGGCGATAGAGTGTACCCATGTGGCCATTCGCATGCCACCTGGCCCTGATGGGGCCGCATATATGAATCGGAAGGGATATGCCAGTGTCAACTGCCAGGTGGTGTGTGATGCCAGGGGGCGCCATCATCAATGTCTGTGCCAGCAACCTGGGACCACACGATTCCTTCATCTGGTACCAGTCAGCACTGTGCCATCGATTCGAGAGTGGGAACATCCCCACAGAACATCTAGTGGGTGAGTATGCATGTTGAACTGACAAATCGTGGGCAAGGGGGGGTATGCCACAGGTGCCATGGGTGTGGCACACAGGGTTAGGGGCAGTCTGAGCCTGAACAAGACACTAACCTCCACTATTTCCATACTGGTGACAGTGGATACCCACTCCGTCCCTGGCTGCTCACACCCTACCAGCAGCCCACGACCCCATCGCAGCAATGCTTCAATGAGGCACATGCCGCCACATGCAACATCATTGAGCGGGTGTTTGGGATGCTGAAGGCGCATTTCCATTGCCTAGACACCTTCGGCAGTGCCCTACAGTATAGCACCTCAAAGGCCTGTGGGATATTCCTGACCTGTTGTATCCTGCACAACATGGCCAAAGACTGTGGGATAGCCATACAGGTCAAAGAGGGGGACAGCGATGGGGGCAACGGTGACGCCGGTGATGATGAAAATGGGCAGCCCCCCCTTGGACGACGGGACCCCCAACTGATCCAGCTGGCCCAGCTGAACTGGGACACCATCACAGAGGAGCACTTCAGCCAACACAGGTAAGTCATGGGGCCATGTGCAACCACCAGTGGCTAGGGCACAACTCACGTACACGCATGGAAACACACCGAGGGTGAATGACAGCAAGGGAAGTGGCAGGGCACAGAAGCACACACTTACAACCAGGGAGGGATGAACAGTACCACGTCACATTGACGGACACACACACACACACACACACGCACACACAATAGGCACACAGTGCACAGGGGTCAGGTGCACAACAGAGCAGGAACACAGACAATAGCAACACACATGTCCACAGGCCACCACATCCACTGACTGTCTATGTGCGTGTGTCAGATGCTGGGCATCATCGCAGTCTGGTGTACAGTGTAATGCAGGTATCATCATGCACACACACCTGTGGACAGCAGTCGGGAGGGTGTGCAGGTGCACCATGTGTCTGTGTGTAGGGCTGGGCACCCACCGGTGCACTGCCCACCAAAACACACAATGCACACAGGGCAGCACCTGACAGGGCCTGCGTGGGAGACAGATCAGTCATGCGGCACAGTGCCACGCCCACCTCGGATGTGTAGGCAACCCCACCGAGACCCAGCAGCACTGGCAGGCTGAGCACAGGCCTTATGGGGTGGCACCAATGGTCCACTGTGCGAACGCGACCGTGCCCGCACATGTGTCTGCAGTGTACCGAACAAACCTGACCAGGAGTGCTCGGGATGCCCATAGCTGAACCCGGTATCGACAGGGTGGATGTCGCACGATGCCGGGAATGGGGAGTGGATAGTGAACTGCGCAGTGTGAGCGACACATGGGCACCTAACTGTGTGCCCATTGTGGCCACGACAGCGACCAATGCCTGTGGTAGCCTGTCAATGGCAGCGGTCACATCCTCCCGCAAATGGTCAATTTGTGACAGGATCCTTTCAGTGTCCCTGCTGTGTTGCTCCACGACCTGCTCCAGGGCCACACACAGTGCCTCCACGGATGTTGCAAGCCGCATCTGCTGCTGTACTGATGCCTGCAGCAGGCGGGTGTGCTCATCAAAGAGGTCGTCTGCCACCTCGGCAACCTGTCCCTCAGGGTATGGAAGGGCCTGATGTTCACCACACCTTGAGGGTGGGCCCTGCTCACCAGGGCCTGGTATGGGCAAGTCCACAGGTGGTACACAGATGCCACCGCTGAGCCCTGTTCCCCCAGTCCCAGTGGCTGACTGCTGCTGCTGCCCCTCCACCTGCTGTGCCCAAGGGATCGGCTGTTCTGCCACTGTGGCCGCAACAGTGCCACTGACCTGACCAGCCACCGGTGCTGCCTCACCAGTGATGACAGGTGCAGCTGGAACTGTGCTGACATGCTAGCACACACTTCATAAACAGTCAGGTCCATGGGCGTGTGCTGGCCTGCTTTGTGTCCATTCCGTGACACACACATGTCACTGCCCATAATAGTCGTTGCATCATCAATGGTGCAGGTCTGTGCCACAGCCACAGCCTCAGCATGCTGGCATGCTTGTACGCCACACTGCTGAGACACAGGAAGGGCCTCCCCCACACCTGTCTCAATGACATCAGTGTTGACAGGCAGGTGGTACCACTGTTGCAATACACGCTGGCTACCTGTGGAGGTGGATGGTCCCTCCTCCAACTCCAGGTGGCTATCGGCAGTGGACAGGCCCTCCACCGCTGACCCCTGCAGATGCACAGGATCTGTAACAGAAAGTAAAAACATGTTAGTGCATGGGATCTTCCTTCCCCCCCACAGACCATGATGTACCATGCAGTGATGGGCTACCACCTGTCTGGAAGCCACCTCCAGGAATGCCCTCAGTGGCACTGTGCTGCATGCTTGCAGTGAGCTTGTCCTCTGCCGGAGTCAGCTGCACCAACTCCGGCTGGCCCCCGCCTGTTGCAGCACGTGCCACCCTGATGGCAGTCACCTTCTCCTTCACCCTCCTCCTGTCGGTACGCATCTTCTTTTTACACTCCTGCACAGAGCGCTGGTGGCTGCCGTGCAGGTTGAAGGCACATGCCACCCCCTCCCATGCAGCAGCATGGGCCAGAGGGGTGCCCTGCCGTCCACTGAGCAGTGGCTCCTCATCCAGGTAGGCCTCAAAGAGTGCCTCCATCTCAGCCTTAGTAAAATTAGGCCTCCTCTTCCACCCACCATCATCCTCCTCACCCAGTCTTCGCTCAGTCATTTCTCTGCCTGTATGGGTGAGAGTGGTCACCTATGACTGTGCAGTACACAGCAAATCCCTGAGACCACAGTCCAGAACAGCACACAGCATGCAACTCACCTATCAACTGCAGTAACCGAATATGGCCACTGCAGAACAGTGTCACATTTTCATAGTGCATCCATGCAAATTAGGTGTGGAGTAACTTTAATGAGATGCAAATTGCGCTTCTGCGCCATTGAATGGCTGATCGGATAATTTGCATATGACGGCTGAATATCGCGCTGTTGCACTTTGCGCAAATGTGTTGAACGTGCTGAGCAAATGGCGCAGGTCTGTGGCTGCATAGTACACCACACTGCACATGCCCAGGTAGCTTACACAGGTGTCTGCCATGCTGATGATGTGCTGTGTATGGTAGGCAATTCAGGGCATGGTCACCATTGTGCCATTGGTGCTACGGTGAGGGTCACTACATGGTGCTGTGGCCCAACTGCGCATAGTTCGCTGTGGCGATGGCACACAGGCAACCAATGGTGCTAGACACAGAGACGTCCAATGGCACTGTGCATGGCCTTGCACCAGAGACCCATGACCCTGTGCCTGACCTTTGCCCCATTGGTGCCATATGTCTGGCATGGCTGCAGCTCTATCATGCTGTTCGGTGACAGCGCGATAGGGATTGGCGGCACTGTACCGACAGTGCGATAGGGACTGGCGGTGATGTACTGCACAACACTTCCACGTGGGGTTGCCGCACTGTGGAGCACCATATTGCCTACTATAGCATTTGAGATGGCATGCAGGAGAGCCCCTCAGTGGAGTGCCCCCTGAGCTGGCCTACCTTGTGGCCATTGTGGAGCCACATTATGGCCCACTGTATGGTGAGGTTCCACTGGACAGGGCCATGACTCAGGTCTGGCAACAGGTGGCCTCTGACCTGGAGGTGGCCACTGGCCACAGGAGGATGGCCGAGCAATGCAGGCTCCACTATGGGGACCTGAGAAGGAGGGAGCCAGAGCTACTGACAAATCTGCGGTAGCGTGCCAGGAGGGGCATGGTGCCTCGTCCAGGTGGGTGATCCATCTACACACCTGTATGGTCCATATGGATAACACTGTCTTTTGTGAACAGCACATAGGGGAGGGATGGTCTCGGGTGTTTACAGGGTATGTGATGGATGGGTCTGGCTGGGTGGCTGGGCACACACATTGGGGCAGGGGAAATATGCTTTGGGATTGTACTGATGTGTTACTCTCCTTTTGTCTCCCACAGGCTTGGTAGAGTGGAGGATCACCACGGAGCAGCAGCGGAGGGTGGTGGATGCAGAACCGGAGCGTGTCAAGGAACAACCCCAAGGCCAGTGACAGCCTGATGAGGGTGAGTGCCATGATACCATGATTGCTATTGCATGCTGTGTGACAGGGTGGGGAGCAGGACATGGCCACCATCCATGGACACCACTGCCATGCACGCGACATGTGATAGTCAGCACTGTACAGTGGCACTGCATGTCTGGGAGTGTGTCAATGGTGGTCCATGCGTGCACTGGGCACATGGCTGTGGCACTGCCTGCCCACCGCATAGCCACGTTACTGTACAGCCTTGGTTGTGCTGTGCTGGACATGGGCGGTGTGTGTGTGTGTGTGTGTGTGTGTGTGTGTGTGTGCAGTGGTACACATGGCTGTTGCTGCCTGGTTGGGCATGTCTTGTGCACACGGTCACTGTGGGTGGGTGCACACCATCACAGGAGCATGGCACATGGCTGTATGCCATGCATGATCAGTGGGCTGCAGGGGGATGGACAGTCACACCCATTGACTCTGATCCCTTGTCCTAGGTGTGCAGATACTCCTATGCATAGACCGTTCCATCCAGGAGCTGGTTCATGTGGCGGCCGAATCCCTGACCATACTGCAGGACCTCCATCAGCATGGGGTGAGGAGGAGAAGGCGACCCCAGGAATGGCCCCAGGCAGCGGAAGAGCAGGCTGGATGCCACTGATCGCACATGACCTCCCCCCTTTGACTGAAGCTCACACCCCACCTTCCCTCTCCCAGTTGTTCACCCCTGCCCCTTACCCACCCCCACCTTGTTCCTGTACCTCCACCCCATATATGTATATAGTTGTTGCTGTTGTTGTTATATATTTTATAATACAGATTTTGATATGAATACTGTGGCGGTCTCTGATTTGCAGCTGGCAATAGGTGCTCAGTTGCAGTGGTGTGCATGGCATCTGGGGTGGTTCAGTCATGGGTATGTGTGTGTGCACATGGGGAAGTCTCTCTGGTGTGGGAGTGGCCATCAGTCGGTATCTGTGCTGTGTGTTGTTCTCTGTGCATTGCACTGTTGTGTGCACTGTTCCATGGTGCCTGCTCTGTGTCCATTGTGCCACTGTCAAACTGTCCTTGGCCTGTGCAGCTGACACCCTTGCATGTCTGTGGCCTGCGAGGTCTGCTGCCTTGTCAGTGGTGGCTATTTCTGCAGGTCATCCACTGTGACCATCACAATGCTGGGTTGCCTCCTGTCACTGGTGAGGTGCATGTTTGCCTCAGGTGACACTGTGGACTCCACAGTTGCTGTCCCACCTCCATGCTGTGGCTTGTGTGTGTGTTGCAGGGGCTGTGCACCACTGTCTGTGACTTGTGATCCAGGCATATGCTGGTGGCGTACAGGGCCACAGTTCATGTACAGGGTGGGTGTCACCCCTGTGCCTTGGTGGACTGCAGGATGTGTGTGCACAGTTTACATGGGCCCACACTGGGGGCTTGTTTGCCACACTACTGCGTCCCTGTGTTGGTATCCCCGAGGGTATGGGTGTGTGTTTGCCCCTGCACTGTGTTGCATCCAATGTGCTGCACGCTTCCACACAGCACTGTGGGTGTCTGTGCTGGCTGCTGTGGCTCATGGTGGGTCGCACTGTGACACTTGTCTACTGTGCTAGGTACTGTATCAATGGCAGTGGTGTCAGGGGCACGCCCTTTCCCATGTGGGGTACCTCTAGTGGCGACACATGTTCGGTCTCTCAGCTGTGCCTCTGGGGGTCTGTGCATGTTGGCACTGTGTCTGCCATTGTTGCATTGCTGTGTGCTGCCACCCACTGCTGGGTGCTCATGGTGGCTCTGACTTGTATGGTTCTCTGGTACACGAGGTTGCAGTGTGACAGTGGGGGGGTATGCATTGGGATTCCTGCAGTGATGGTCACTGTTCATGGGGGGTGTCTTGGGGTCACGGTGCAGGGTGTGCTGTGCACAGGGGGGGCTGCTGTGCCATGGGGTGGTCCGCCCCCTCTTGTGTGGCAGTCTCAGCTTGCCGGTGGGTGTGCTGGGGCAACATGGCCCAGTTGTGCTTTGTTTGCTTGTCCCCATGGGCCAGTGGATATACCGTCCCTCCCCCAGTTGTGCTGTGCTTGGGGTGTGGGGGTGCATTGTCAATTCTGCAGTGTGTTCCTGTGCCCATCTGTGGCATGGGTGGTGGGCCCCTGCCTACCTCCCTGGTTGTGCAGTTACATTGCTCTGAGCTGGGGGGCTCCCTGCTTGCACTATGGTGCCTCTGGGCCACCAGCTGGCTGTCCTTGCGCGCTATAGCGCGATCGTGATTCGCTCAGTTTCCTTCCTGGTTGCGGCGCATGCAAGTTGTGCGATATTCAGACGTTGGCTGTTTGCGCAATTTGGCTTGCTCCATTTTTGAATATTACGGCCCAGATATTCAAACTGCACCCAAAATGAGTGCAACAGCAGGAGCAAGCACAAACCAATTGCGCATATGAGCAACAGGTGCAATATTCAAACATGGATCAGAACAAATTGTGCAAGCAACCAACATCTGAATATCGCACTTACTGCGCCATAGCGCAACCAGGAAGGAGAAGCTGAGCAGAAATGTTGCACTATGGCGCAACCAGGGCAGCCCAGCTGAGCAGTCCAGAGGTGCCATACGCAAGCAGGAGAGCCCCCAGAGCAATGGAACTGCACATCCAGGGAGGCAGGCTGGGGCTCACCGCCAGCCATGCCACAGGGCACAGGAACACACTGCAGAACCAGACACCTGCACACCCCAAGCACAGCATCACTTGGGTGTGACGATGATCTACTGGCCCATGGGGACAAGCCAACTAAGCATAGCAGAGCCATGACACCCCAGCACAAACCACTGGCAGGCTGAGAGTGCCACACACAGGGGTTGACAACCACAGTGCACATCAGCCTCTGCTACGCACAGCACACCCTGCACTGTGACCCCAAGACACTCACCTATGTGCAGTGACTGGCACTGTAGGAAACCATGCATCTCCCCAGCGACGCCAACCCCTGGCAGCACAGAAGCCTACAAGCCAGACACAAACTGTGCACCCAGCAGTGGGTGGCAGCAGATGGCAAGACCAACAGAAAGTCACTGCGATGCTGGAGATACCTCCCCATGCACACACACACACACATACACCCAGGACCATACCACCCCAGATGGCATGTACACCCCTGCAACTGAGCACCCATAGCCAGCTGCAAATCAGAGACCAACACAGTATTCATATCAAAATAGAAATGTATATTTAAATATCCATAGTAAAGAACCAAAACAAGAACAACTATTTACAAGAGGGGGGGACGGGTACAAGGTAGGGGTGTTCAAGGGGTAGGGATGAAAAACTTGGAGAGGGAAGGCAGGGTGGTAGGGATGGGAAAAGTGGGAAGGGTATCATCAGCTATGGCCCAGCCAGATGCTCATCCTCTTCCTGGTTGCGCACCGTCCTGTGCCGCCTCCTCCGAAGGCCATGGCGCCTGATGGACTGGAGGATGGCCTGGTTCTCCATCGACACTTGTGTGAGGCCCTGAATATCCCGTCCAATCCTCCTGAGAACCTCGAGGCCTAGGAAAATGGAACACAGTCAATGGCTGTGACTGACCACAACCCTGAACACCACCCAACCTGAAGCCATATAGCCCTATCGTCCCGCACCTGTGATGGCATGCACCCACCCACAGTGAACATGCACATGGCATCACAAACAGGTGGCACCAGCTATGCGCACCACTGCACACACACACACACTGCCCATGTCCATCACAGCACAAACAAGGCTGTCAAGTGATGTGGCAACGTGGTGCGATGCCAGTTACACAGCTATGTGCCCAGTGCATGCATGGACCACCAGTGATGCATACACAGACGTGCTGTGATACTGGACAGTGATGCATGTCACCTGTGTCATGCATACATACATAGATACATAGACAGTGTCAGCAGATAAGGGCCTATGGCCCACCCAGTCTGTCCATTTGAGCTTGTAAGTTCACTTTGTTTTCCTATAAGTCTGTTGCCCCTTACCCCTGACCACCAGAATTCCTTTATGTCTATCCCGTGCATTCTGAAATCCTGTGATTGTTTCAGCCCCCACCACTTCCTCTGGCAGGGTGTTCCACTTGTCCACCACCCATTCTGTGAAGAAATTCTTTTCCATGTTTCCTCTGAATCGTCCTCCCTCCAACTTCATCCCATGCCCTCTAGTCCTGGAACATCTTTTTCACTTAAAAATAGTGTTTTCCTGCACCCTGTTCCTCCCTGTAAGATACTTGTATGTCTCTATCATATCCCCTCTCTCCATCCTCTCCTCCAGGGAGTACATGTTCAGTTCCTTCAACCTGTCTTCATAGGACTTGTGATGCAAGCCATGCACCATCTTTGTTGCCCTCCTCTGAACCTTCTCTGCCCAGTCTACGTCCTTACATAGGTATGGTCTCCAGAACTGTACACTGTACTCCAGGTGGGGCCTCACTAGTGTCTTGTATAGTGGAATTATGACCTCCCCTTTTCTGCATGGTTGTATTGTGCAGGGCTAGTGGTCTTCCCCCCCAGCATGCAATAGCATCCATGAAGTCATGATACTCACACTGCTCAAGCAGCTGTGTCTGCCGCTGTTGCTGCTGCTGCTGCTGCTGCTTCTGCTGCTGGGGTGCAACTCCCACTGGCACCGGGGCCCTGGCACGGCCCTCCTCAACCCGGGGCCTGCATCCTCACATCCCGGCCTGTGGGAGACATATGTTGAGACAAACATCAGTGTGACTCCAAAGCAGACTGCCCCCTGCCCCAGTGAGAGTGCCTGCCCACACAGCCAGACCCATTCATCTCACAGCTGCACACACTGACACAGCCAACCATGGCAGAGCCATCACCTATGCACAGCCACCAAAACACACTCACACCCCTACAGAGAATACAGGTGCATAGATGGTACACCCACCTGGCCTAGGCACCACGCCCCACCTGGCACGTGACCGCAGCCTCTCCAAAAGGTCCAGATCCCTCCAGCGGAGGTCACTGTACTGGTGCCGGCACTGCTCAGCAGACTGGCACCATCCAGTGACTCCCACCAGGTCAGTGGCCACTTGATGCCACACCTGTGTGCGGGCAATGGTGAGGGGCGCCTCACCATAAAGTGCCCCATAGTGGAGCTCTACTACGGCCACCAAGTTGGCCAGTTCCAATTGGCTCCAGGGAACAGCTCTGCTCCTAGCCATGGTACCAACTTTACAGCAGGCAGTATGGCGCCCCACTGCGCATAACCCCACGTGGAGATGTTGCACAATAGACCAACACATGCTCCAATCGGGCTGTTCGAACAGCGCCGTCACTTCACATAGCGCTGTCAACAGACAGCGCAATAGGGACGTACACATGGCAGGCGAACAGCGCCAGGGGGCAAAGGTCGGACACAAGGTCATGGGCAATGATGCAAGGCCACGCACAGCGCCATCTGATGTATAGGCATCCTGCGCGACTGACCAGCTGTGTACCAGTGCCACAGTGGACTATTGCGCAGTAGTGACACAGTGCCATATAGTGCCCATTGCTGTAGCACCACTGGCACAATGGTGGCCATGGCCTGAATTGCCGATCGTGCACAGCACATCAGCAGCATGGCAGACGACTGTGTAAGCTATCTGGGCATGCGCAATGCAGTGTACCACACAGTCACAGATCTGCGCCATTGGCTCAGCTGACTCAACCGTATTGCGCAAAGTGCAGATTCGCGATATTCAGCCGACACATGCAAATCATCTGATCAGCCATTCAAAGGTGCAGTGGCACGATTTGCATGTCATTATAGTTGCTCCACTCCTAATTTGTATGCATTGCGCTTATAAATGTGCGCATACTGGGCTGCGCTGGCCAGATCTGGTTACTGCAGGTGAGAGGTGAGTTGCATGCTGTGTGATGTTCTGGACAATGGTCATGGGAAAATGCTGTAGACTGCACAGTGACAGGTGTCCAGTTCCCCCCATACGGATCGCCATGACCGAGCAGAGCCAAGGTGAGGGTGAGGATGGTGGGCATAGGAGGAGGCCCAACTTTACAGCAGCAGAGACAGAGGCCCTCTTCCAGGCCTACCTGGATGAGGAGCCAGTACTGAGTGGATGGAGGGGCACCCCTCAGTCCCGTGCAGCTGCATGGGAGGGGGTAGCTCGGGCCGTTAACCTGCACGGAAGCCACCAGCGCTCCATGCAGGAACACAAGAAGAAGATGGGGACAGACCGCAGGAGGTTGAAGGAGAAGGTGGCAGCCTTCAGGGCGGCACGTGCTGGCACTGGCGGGGGCCCGCCAGTGGTGTTGGAGCTGACCCCGACTGAGGAGACACTGGTCGCATCAATGCAGCGGAGCGCTATTGAGGGCGTACCAGGAGGTGGATTCCAGACAGGTGGAAGCCCATCACTGCATGGTATGACATGGTGGTGGTGGTGTTGGGGGGTTGGGGGAAGGTTGTTCACATGCACTCACATGTACTCTCTTTCTGTTACAGATCCTGTTCATCTTCAGGAGATGGTGGTGGTGGGTCCAGGCAGGGATGATGACCTGCTGGACATGGAGGAGGGTCCATCCATCTCTATCACCAGCCAGCAGGCACTGCAGCAGCATGCACGCTGGGCCACCAACTCTGGTTTCGGTGATTCGGGTGCGGGGGGTGCACAGCCTGTGTCTCAGCAGTCTGGCATGCAAGCATGCCAGCACGCTGTGACTATGGCTGTAGCACGTACAAGCACCATTGATGATGCAAGGACTGCAATGGGCAGTGATAGGTGTGTGTCCCATGATGGACACACAGCAGGCCAGCACATGCCCCTGGGCCTTTCTGGTTCCAACTTGTGTACCAGCATGCTGGCACAGTCCCAGGCTGTGCCTGTCAGCACCGGTGGGGCAGCACCGGTGGCTGTGCAGGTGTCTGGCACTGTTGCCAGCACAGCGGTGGAACGAGTGGACCCTGGGGCACAGTGGTTGGAGGGGCAGCAGCAGCAGTCACCCACCAGGTCTGGGGGTACAGTGTCAAGCAGTGGCACATGTCCGCTGCCCTTTGATCCGCCCATTCCTGGTCCTGGCAAACAGCGCCCACCCTCAAGGGGTGTTGTGCATCAGGACCTTCCACACCCTGGGGGACAGGATGCCGTTGGGGCACAGTACCCATTGGAGGAGCACACCCGCCTGCTGCAGGAATCAGTACAGCTGCAGAGGCGGGTTGCAATGTCCATGGAGGCACTGTCTGTGTCTGTGGAGTGGCACAGCAGGGAGTGTGCTCTGGACTGTGCTGAGCTGGTTCGTATGCGGACGGATGTGACCGCCACCATTGACAGGCTGACCCAGGCAGTGGTCTCTGTCGTGGCTGCATTGGGCACACAGTCAGGTGCCCCTGTATCGCACACCCCACACAGTTCACTCTCTACTCCCCGTTCGGCATCATGTGACACCAGGCCTGTCAATGCGGGTTCTGCTGTGCTCATCCCGAGCACCCGGTGCAGGTTTGTTCGCATGCTGCAGACCCCCAGCAAGGGCAAGGTCGCGTCACAGCAGTGGGATCCCGGTGGTGCAACAGTGCCACCCATGTGGCCCCTGCTCAGCCTGCCAGTGCTGTTGGGTCATGGCGGGGCTGCCCACATCCGCTGTGACTGAGTTGTCTCCAGTGCAGGCC
The DNA here is from genome assembly GCA_016271365.2 of Neoceratodus forsteri. Classification (NCBI taxonomy): domain Eukaryota; kingdom Metazoa; phylum Chordata; order Ceratodontiformes; family Ceratodontidae; genus Neoceratodus; species Neoceratodus forsteri. The sequence goes on along the minus strand of CM028129.1, from coordinate 15,308,731 downwards.
CTGTCTGGTGCTGCCATGTGTGCAATGTGTGTCATGGTGGGCAGTGCACTGCTGGGTGCTCTGCTCACCACGCCGACACACGGACCACCTGCACACCCTCTCAACTGCTGTCCACAGGTGCGTGTGCATGATGATGCCTGCATTGTACTGTACACCAAGGTGCAAGGGTGCCCAGCATCTGACGCACGTACTTGGACAGTACAGGTGGTGGGGGTGGTCGGTGGTGCTGTGTGTTAGCAATGTTGGTGCATCTGCCCATGTACGCTCTGTGCCTGGTGTGTGTGTGTCCATATGAGTGCTCACCCCTCCCTGATGGTGTGTTTGTATGCCTGGACCCTTCTACTCCCCTGACCGTCATGCACCCCTGGTGTGCTCCCCTGTGTGCCTGTAGTTTGCGCATGGACAGTGTTGGTTGCACAGGTCCCCTTGACTTACCTGTGTTGTGCGTAGTGCTCCTCTGTGATGGTGTCCCAGTGCAGCTGGGCCTGCCGGATCAGTCGGGGGTCCCGCCGTCCTGGGGGAGCTGATCATCACCATCTACACCGGTGCCACTGGCGTCCCCATCGCTGTCCCCCTCTTCAACCTGTACGGCTATCCCATGGTCTTTGGCCATGTTGTGCAGGATGCAATGGGCCAGGAATATCCCACAGGCCTTTTGGGGATGTACTGTAGGGCACCACCGGAGGTGTCTAGGCATCGGAAGCATGCCTTGAGCATCCCAAACACCCGCTCTATGATGTTGCATGTGGAAACATGTGCCTCATTATAGCGTTGCTGCGATGGGGTCATGGGGCGCCGGTACGGTGTGAGCAGCCAGGGATGGAGTGGGTATCCGCTGTCACCTGTGTGGAGATAGTGAAGATCAGTCTCATGTTCAGGTCCATATTGGCCATCTCCCTGTGTGCCACTACCATGGCACCTGTGGCATTCCCACCCTTGCCCCGAGTTTGCATTCCATACATGTGTACTCACCCACTAGCTGGCCTGTGGGGATGTCCCCACTCTCGAATCGATGGCACAGTGCAGACTGATACCATATGAAGGCATCATGTGCTCTGCCAGGGTGTGTGGCACAGACATTGATTATGCACCCCGGTGGCATCACACACCACCTGGCAGTTGACACTAGAGAATCCCTTTCTGTTCCGATATGCGAGCCCATCGGGGCCAGGTGGCATGCGAATGGCCACATGGGTGCAGTCTATGGCCCCTAGCACACCAGGCATACGTGCTACCCTGTGGAACTCCTGCATGTTTGCTGTACGCTCTGCCGCGGTGCTGGGGAAATGGATGTACTCCGCAGCATGTGGCAGCAGTGCGCTGAGGAATTGGGTGAGGATGCGTGACTTGGCCGACTGTGTGATGCCTGTGGTGTCCCCTGTTGGCCTCTGGAAGGTACCCGTGGTGAGCAGGCACATGCAGGCTGTCATCTTGGTCTCCACCGACAGAGCGTGACTCTGTCGTGAGGGTGCCTGCATCACATCACTGCACAGATCACAGAGCCGTCTCAGTATTGCACTGTTCAGGTGGTACCGGCCCACGATCTCTACATCTGTGTACAGCTCAAAGCTGATGCGGGCATGGTACTGCCTGTTGGAGGCATACTGCCGACGGGCCCTTCCACAGCCATGTCCCCCTGCAGCATGCATTCTCACCCCCCTCATTACAGCTTCCATGTGGAAGCTGGCACTGTCCATCTCCCTGGCTTCTGCCCCCACAGCTGGTGTTGCTGTGTTACCCCCACTGTCCTCACTGCTACTTCCACTGCACCGGGCAACCCCTGCTGGCCTCTACAGCCTATGGCCTATGCTTTCCTTGCCTGCCCTAGCCTGTCTGTTGTCTGTCTGTCTGTCTGTCTGTCTCTCTCTCTCTCTCTCTCTCTCTCTCTCTCCACTTGGCAGCCTTGTAGCGTTCTTGCGCCGCTTCCTTGAGCCTTTTTATTTTGGCTCATTTCCGCTAGTATGCAATTTCCGCCTATGCCGCTATTGCTCATTGTGCAAGTCTTTGAATATCGCATTGCGTTCTTTATGCATGGATCCACCCCTTCTGTTGCGCATGCCTTCATTTTCATTGCGCTGTTGCTCAGCATGTTTTCGGGGGCGCAACTGCCTCCTTCTGAATATCACTAAATGGCGCATTTTGGGGCTTGCGCATGCGCAAACCTGTTGCACATGGCGCAACCCTTTTGAATATCCGGGCCTACGTCTATTGCGCATATGCGCAATGGACTTGTGCTTGCTCCTGCTATTGCACACATTTTGGGCGCAGTTTGAATATCCAGCCCCACCAGTATTTTTCATGTAAGCATAAAGCCGTTAACCTATTTTGATCATGGTGAAGTATTCTAACCCAATAATTAACCTTTCTAGCATCAGCTACTGCCTGCAAATAATAATAACCTGTCTCGGCCCTCAGTATCGCAGCAGGAACAAAATTTGGTAAACCTAAGGTTTCTCAAAACAATTTATTTACAGGAATATCTAACATATACATTTTATTATGATGCTAAATTTCAGCATTAAATAAAGCTTGAGCATAATATTTGGCTTGAACTGCCTTTAAAGTAGGCCTAATTGTGTTTCCACCAAATTTTTTATTAAATATAAGTAGGAAATTTGCTGTCCTTTTTAATTTTGCTAAAATTGTATCCAGTGGTACATTCCATTTTCCATCCCTAGTCAATTGTAGGCCCAAATATGTGTAACTATCTACAGTCTCTAATTTGTCAGAACCAAGCATCCAAGGTTTCTTTTCACTATATTTTTTAGCTTTCATTGCAAACGGGAGAATCTGACTTTTTTGAATATTTACTGACTAGTTAAGCTCATTTGCAGTTATTGCAAGCATATTTAATTTAGCTTGAAGTCCGGATTCAGTAAGAGAGAACAAGACTAAATCATCAGCGTAAGCCAGTACACCACAACATTTATCCCTAATCTAAGGAGAATCAGAATTACTAAGATCTAAGTCATGTAACAATTTGTCAATATACATAGAAACAAGGAGGGGAGCAATTACGCAGCCTTGTCTTACTCCCATGTTTGTAGGGAAAGTCGAAGAGAATTGTCCCCGAGTACCTGACCTCACTTGGGCCCATGTTGCAGTATATCATTCTCTTATAGTTGCTATCAGTTCCATTGTAAATCCGTTTTCCTTCATTATAAGCCAAAGAACATTCCTTGATACTGAGTCGAATGCAGTGCTGAAATCTATAAAGGCAGCAAAAAAAGACTGTTTTCTAATCATAACATATTTTTCATAAAGATGTCTAATTATGAAACAGTTAGTTGTGCTGTTACCAGCCCTAAATCCAGCTTGTGCTTCAGAAAGTCCCACTAAGCCTATTAATTCTTCATTTAATCTATTGAAACTAACTTGGAAAACAATTTCCCTGGATTGTCTAATAATGAAATAGCCTATACATTTTAGTATCTGTTTTATCACCCTTTTTATAAATAGAAAATATTATAGCTCCCTTCCAGGAATTCGGGAGAACCAGTTTCTGGACACAAAAATTAAAGAGTCAGATATTCAAAAGGGTTGCGCCATGCGCAATAGGGTTGCGCCAGCACAAGTCCGAAATTGCGCCATAGTGCAATATTCAGCAGGAGGCAGTTGCACCACAGAAAACATGCCAAGCAACAGCGCAATGCAAATGAAGGTAAGGGGTGGAACCATGCATAAAGTGCGCAATGCGATATTCAAAGGCTTGCACAATGCGCAACAGTGGAGCAGGCAGAAGTTGCGCCACGGCAGAAATGAGCCAAAATAAAAAGGCTCAAGGAAGAGGCGCATGAACGCGACAGGGAATGCACATGAGGCAGCCAGACAGAGCAGGCCACAGCAGTAACCAGTGCAGGCCAGGGAGTGTTGAGGACAGAATAGGGGCAGCTGAAGGTGTATGGGGCTGCAGAGTGCAGAGGCCAGTAGGTGTACCCAGTGCAGTGGAGGTAGCAGTCAGGACAGCGGGGAGAACAGATCAACAACAGCCGGGGGGGACACAAGCCAGGGAGATGGACAGTGCCAGCTTCCACATGGAAGCTGTAATGAGGGGGGTGAGAAGGCATGCTGCAGGGGGACGTGGCCGTGGAAGGCCCCATCAGCGGTACGCCCCCAACAGGCAGTACCGAGCCCGCATCAGCTTTGAGCTGTATTCAGACGTAGAGATTGTGGGCCAGTACTGCCTGAACAGGGCAATACTGAGGCGGCTCTGTGAGCTGTGCAGTGATGTGATGCAGGCATCCTCACGACGGAGTCACCCTCTGTCAGTGGAGACAAAGGTAACAGCCTGCATGTGCTTGCTCACCACGGGTACCCTCCAGAGGCCAACAGGGGACACCACAGGCATAACACAGTTGGCCACATCACGCATCCTCACCCAATCCCTCAGTGCACTGCTGCCACAAGCTGTGGAGTACATCCATTTCTCCAGCACAGCAGCAGAGCGTACAGCAAATGTACAGGAGTTCCACAGGGTAGCACGTATGCCTGGCATGCTAGGAGCGATAGACTGCACCCATGTGGCCATTCGCACACCACCTGGCCCTGATGGGGCTGCATATCACAATCGGAAGGGGTTCTCCAGTGTCAACTGCCAGGTGGTGTGTGATGCCAGTGGGCGCATCATCAATGTCTGTGCCACGCACCCTGGTGGAGCACATGATTCATTCATATGGTACCGATCTGCACTGTGCCATCGATTCAAGAGTGGGGACATCCCCACAGGACATCTAGTGGGTGAGTATGCATGTAGGATTGGCAAAGTGGGGAGAAGGGTGGGTAAGTCACAGATGCCATGGTAGTGGCACACAGGGCTATGGGCAATATGGGCCTGAACATGACACTAACCTCCACTATCTCCACATAGGTGACAGTGGATACCCACTCCATCCCTGGCTGCTCACAGCCTACAGGCGTCCCACGATCCCATCGCAGCAATGCTTCAATGAGGCACATGCCGCCACACGCAACATCATTGAGCGGGTGTTTGGGATGCTGAAGGCATGCTTCCAATGCCTAGACACCTCCGGCAGTGCCCTACAGTACAGCCCCTCAAAGGCCTGTGGGATATTCCTGGCCTGTTGTATCCTGCACAACATGGCCAAAGACTGTGGGATAGCCATACAGGTTGAGGAGGGGGACAGCGATGGGGATGCTGGTGACGCCGGTGATGATGGGGATGAGCAGCACCCCCTTGGACAGCATGACCCCTGACTGATCCAGCTGGCCCAGCTGCACTGGTACACCATCACAGAGGAGCACTTTGCACAACACAGGTAAGTCATGGGGCCATGTGCAACCAACACTGTCCAGGGCGCAACCCAGATACACACAGGGTAACACACCAGGGGTGCATGACAGCAAGGGGAGTGGAAGGCTACAGGAGCACAAACACACAACCAGGGAGGGGTGAACAGTCACACGCCACATGGACAGACACACACACACACCAGGCACAAAGTGCACAGGGGCAGGTGCACAGCAGAGCAGGAACAGACATGAGAAACACACACATCCACAGGCCACCTCCACCACCTGTACTGTCCATGTACATGTGTCAGATGCTGGGCACCCTTGCACCTTGGTGTACAGTGCAATGCAGGCATCATCATGCACACGTACCTGTGGACAGCAGTCAGGAGGGTGTGCAGGTGGTCCATGTGTCGGCATGTAGGGCAGGGCACCCACTGGTGCACTGCCCACCTAAACACACATTGCACACAGGGCAGCACCAGACAAAGCCCACACTGGGAGACAGGTCAGTCATGTGGCACAGTGCCACAGCCACCTCAGATGCATGGGTGGCTCCGCCGAGACCCAGCTGCACTGGCAGGCTGAGCATGGGCCACTTGGAGTGGCACCGATGGACCACCAGGAGTCCCACTGCACGAGCACAACCTTGTCCACACAGGGGTTTGCAGCATACCGAACATACTTGCACCAGGGGTGCTCGGGATGCCCACAGCTGAACCCGGTGTCGACAGGGTGGGTGTCACACGATGCCAGGAACAGGGAGTGGACACTGTGAGCAGCACAGGGGCACCTGACTGTGTGCCCAATGTGGCCACAGCACTGACCACTGCCTGTGTCAGCCTGTCGATGGCGGCGGTCACATCCACCCGCATATGGTCAATCCGGGACAGGATACTCTCATTGTCCCTGCTGTGCCACTCCAGAGCCACACACAGTGCCTCCACGGATGATGCAACCCACATCTGCTGCTGTACTGATGCCTGCAGCAGGCGGGTGTGCTCATCAAAGAGATCATCTGCCACATCGGCAACCTGTCCCTCAGGGTCTGGAAGGACCTGATGTACAGCACCCCTTGAGGGTGGGTGCTTCTCACCAGGATCAGATAAGGGCATGTCCACAGGTGGTGCACCTCCAGCACCGCTGAGCTCTGTACCCCCAGTCCCGGTGGGTGACTGCTGCTGCTGCCCCTCCACCTGCTGTGCCTATGGGATCAGTGATTCCCCTGCTGTGGCTGCAACAGTGCCAGTGACCTGTACAGCCACTGGTGCTGCCCCACCGGTGCTGACAGACACAGCCTGGGACTATGCTGTCATGCTGGCACACATGTCGGAACCAGCTAGATCCATGGGCGTGTGCTGGCCTGCTGTGTGTCCATCCTGTGACACACACATGTCAATGCCCACAGTGGTAGGTGCATCATCGATGGTGCAGGTCTGTGCCACAACCACAGCCTCAGCGTGCTGGCATGCTTGCATGCCAGACTGCTGGGACACAGGAAGGGCACTCCCCACACCTGTCTCAACATCTGTGAAGGCAAATGTCCGTGCACACTGCCGCAGTGCACGCCAGCAATCTGTGGAGGTGGATGGGCCCTCCTCCAACACTGGGTGGCTGTCCGCAGTGGACAGGCCCTCCACTGCTGACCCCTGCAGATGCACAGGATCTGTAACAGAAAGGGAGGACATGTTAGTGCATGTGAACTACCTCCCCCTCCAACATGACATACCATGCAGTGATGGGCTACCACCTGTCTGGAAGCCACCTCCAGGCACACCCTCAATGGCACTGCGCTGCATACTTGCAGCAAGCATGTCCTCTGACGGGGTCAGCTGCACCATCTCTGGCTGTCCACCGCCTGTAACAGCACGTGCCACCCTGATGGCTGCAACCTTCTCCTTCACCCTCCTCCTGTCGGTCCCCATCTTCTTTTTACACTCCAGCACGGAACGCTGGTGGCTGCCGTGGAGGTTGACAGCACGTGCCACCCCCTCCCATGCATCAGCTCAGGCCTGAGGGGTGCCCCACTGTCCACTGAAGAGTGGCTCCTGAGCCAGGTATGCCTCAAACAGTGCCTCTGTCTCCACCTTGGTAAAGTTGGGCCTCCTCTTCCACCCACCATCATCCTCCTCACCCAGTCCTCGCTCGGTCATTTCACTGCCTGTATGGGTGAGAGTGGTCACCTGTGACTGTGCAGTACACAGCTTCTCTGGGGCCATGGTCCAGAACAGAAAATGCATGCAACTCACCTATCAGCTGCAGTAACTGAATATGGCCACTGCAGATCAATGTCGCACATTTATAGCGCAATGCATGCAAATTAGGAGTGGAGCAACTTTAATGAGATGCAAATCGCACCGCTGCACCATTGAATTGCTGATCGGATGATTTGTATATGATGGCTGAATATCGCGCTGTTGCGCTTTGCGCAATAAGGTTGAGCCTGCTGAGCCAATGGCACAGTTCTGTGACTGCGTAGTACACCGCACTGCGCATGCCCAGGTAGCTTACACAGGCGTCTGCCATGCTGATGACTTACTGTGCGCGATCGGCAATTCAGGACATGGCCACCATTGTGCCAGTGGTGCTACAGCGCCGGTCACCACATGGCGCTGTAGCACAACTGCTCAATAGTCCACTGTGGCAATGGCACACAGGTGACCAATCACGCTGGATGTGTAGATGTCCGATGGCGCTGTGCGTGGCCTTGCGCCAGAGACCCATGACCTTGTGCCTGACCTTTGCCCCCTTGGTGCTTTACGTATGGCATGTCTGCAGGTCTATCGCGCTGTTCGGTGACAGCGCGATAGGGACTGATGGCGCTATATGAACAGCGCAATAGGGACTGGCGGAGTTGTATTGTGCAACATTTCTACATGGGGTTGCTGCCCTGCAGAGCGCCATATTGCCTACTATATACCTGCAAGGATGGCTCACAGGAGAGCTCCACAGTGGAGTGCTTTGGAGCTGGCCAACCTGGTGGCTGTGGTGGAGCCTCACCATGGGCCACTGTTTGGGGCTGAACCCCTGAACGTGGCCCGCACACATGTGTGGCAGCAGGTGGCCATGGAACTTGAGCAGGCCACTGGGCAGCGGCACTCAGTAGAGCAATGCAGTCACTGGTATGGTGACCTGCACAGGAGGGAGCAGGCACTGCTGGTGTGCCTACGGTCACGTGTCAGGAGGGGCATGGTGCCTAAGTCAAGTGGGTGAGCCATCTATGCTCTGTATTGTCTGCATGGGTAACACTCTGTATTGTGACCAGCACATGAGGGAGGGTTGGTCTATGGTTGGCTGTGGTGGTGTCTACAGGTGTGTGATGTATGGGTCTGGCTGTGTGGGCAGGCACACTCATTGGGGCATGGGGCTGTCTGCTTTGGGATTTCACTGATGTGTTTCTCACCTTTTGTTTCCCACAGGCGTGGAGGAGTGGAGGAAGCCCAGGATGAGGCATGGAGAGGGGTGGCAGCGGTGGCTGGCCAAGGTGGTGGTGGTGTTGGGCCACAGCAGCAGCAGCAGCCACAGCAGCAGTGGCTTGATGAGGGTGAGTGTCATGACATCATGGATGCTATTGCATGCTGTGGGGGGGCAGGGCATGGCCACCATCCATGGACAACACTGCCATGCACGCGACGTGTGACAATCAGCACTGTCCAGTGGCACTGCATGTCTGGGAGTGCATCACTGGTGGTCCATGCATGCACTGGGCACATGGCTGTGGCACTAACTTTCCACTGCATAGCCATGTCACTGTACAGCCTTGGTTGTGCTGTGCTGGTCATGGGTGGGGTGTGTGTGTGCAGTGGCACACATGGCTGTTGCTGCCTGGTTGGGCTTGTCTTGTGCACGGTCACTGTGGGTGGGTGCAGTCCATCACAGGGGCGGGGCACTTGGCTGTATGCCATGCATGTTGGGTGGGCTTCAAGGTTGTGGACAGTCACAGCCATTGATTCTGTTCCCTTGTCCGAGGTGTCTGGGTCTTGAGGAGGATCGAGCGGGCTGTCCACTGCCTGCTGGAAGTGTCCTTGGAGTCCCTGGACATACTGAGGGAGATGCACCAGAGGGGGAGTGAGGCATCAGATGAGGACCCGGGACCAGAGGCAGCCAGCTGATGTGCGGCCTGGTGGGCAGTAGCTGCCCCACATCTACCCCCTTTACCCATCCCTCACACCCTGCCTTCCCTCACCCAGTTCTTCACCCCTGCCCCTTACCCACCCCTACCTTGTACCTGTACCCCCACCCCTTTCTTGTAAATAGCTGTACATAGTTGTGTGTTCTTGTTCATATTTTCTTTTATATAAATCTATTTTGCTATGAATACTGTGGTGGTCTCTGATTTGCAGCTGGCTATGGGTGCTCAGTTGCAGTGGTGTGCATGGCATCTGGGGTGGTATTGTCCTGGGAATGTGTGTGTGTGTGTGTGTGTGTGTGTGTGTGTGTGTGTGTGCGTGGGGAGGTGTCCATGGTGTGGTAATGGCTCTCAGCTGGTCTGGCCATGTGCTGCCACACACCACTGGGTGCTCCTGGTGGGTCTGGTTTGTATGGGTCTGTGGTACACAAGGTTGCAGTGTGGTGGGGGTATGGAGATTCCTGCAGTGACGGTGACAGTCACTGCTCATGGGTGGTGTCTTGGGGTACCAGTGCAGGGTGTGCTGTGCACAGGGGGGTGCTGTTGTGCACTTGGGTTGTCTGACCCCTTTGTGTGGCAGTCTCAGCTTGCCAGTGGGTGTGCTAGGGCACCATGGCCCAGCTGTGCTTTGTTGGCTTGTCCACATGGGCCGGTGGATATTCCATCCCTCCCCCAGTGCTGCTGTGCGTAGGGTGTGGGGGTGTATTGTTTGTTCTGCCATGTGTTCCTGTGCCCATCTGTGACATGGGTGGTGGGCCCCTGCCCCTGGTTGTGCAGTTCCATTGCTCTGCTGTTGGGGGACACTCTGCTTGCGCTATGGCGCCTCTGGACTGCTCAGCTGGGCTGGCCTTGTTGCGCTATGGCGCATCATATCTGCTCAGCTTCCCCTTCCTGGTTGCACTATGGCACAGGTTGTGCAATATTCAGATGTTGGCTGGTTGCGCAATTTGACTTGCTCCATGTTTGAATATCGCGTCTATTGCGCATGTGCACAATTGACTTGTGCTTGCTCCCGCTATTGCGCACATTTTGGGTGCAGTTTGAATATCTGGCCCAAAATATTTAGTCAAAATTGTAGACCATAAAGCAGGGGCACTCAGGTAAACTTCAGAAGGAATAATGTCTGGGCCTGGCGCTTTTCTTTTTTTTAAAGCTGCAATGACAAAATATACTTCTGTAATTAAAAAGGGTCGAGAATCCTGCATATTTGTGTCCAAAAACATTCCGTTTTCAACACTAGGGGAAAAAAATGTTAAAGAATAGTAAGAAACCCAGGTTTCCAACATAATATAGATATCCAATTCGTATTTAATATTATTAGTTCCTTTAGCAACTAATAACCAATATGTCTGGAATTATTTGTTATAAATAGCTTCAAGCATACGATTCCAATTTCTTTGTTGATATTGTTTTTGCTTTAATAAGAGGAACTTCTTGTATTTTTCCAGACATCTATTTAGTTCTATGATGTTTTGTGAAGTCTTATTCTGCCTTACCTGCCTGATTTTTTTGTTTAATTCTCATTTTTCTTTACAACATTCCAGATCAAACCATGTATTTTTGTATTCTGTACTTTTTGTAATATTTGAAGATTTAAGTAATTTTGTTATTTCCTCTAGGTTTGAAAATAATAAATGGTGAAGACGCCCATACCCCATATTTTCAGTATTTAGCTTATTGGATAAGTCCTGCAAAAGATGTTTAATGAGGGGAGAAAACTTGTCCTGCCATTGAATTTTGTTATTACAGATTTCAAATTGTATAGGTTTAATTGGTACATCTGGAACACACTGTATATTTTTTGCTTTTAAAACAAGAGGAAGATGATCACTTTCGCCCCTAGTTGGAATTTTCAAAGATTCCCAATCTGTCATGTTCCCATTCCAAAACACATATGGCTGGATATTCAAACTGTGCTATTTTGTGGCACAAGCCCTTGCGCTGCACAAAATAGTTGCGCAGGGGTGTGGCTGGGGTGATATTCAACGGAGTTGTGCTATTGAGCAACTCCTTTGAATATCACCCCCCAGCCACAGCCACTATGCATGGTGCAGTGGAACTTGTGCCACCGCAAATGGTCAGAGTGGAGCATTCAAGATGCGGTGGCGCAAGTACCATTGCGCCATGCACAAATTTCTGATATCCAAAAGGTGACATGCAAATGGGGCCATAATTCATGCAAGGTGCAGGGGGGGCCATTTGCATCTATTTATGGCCCCATTTGCATGCCATTAGCATGCAGATGCACCGATCCTGAGGACTTGTGCCTGGCACCCTGCCAGGCAGCAGCCGTCGAGGACCGACGCCCCCTGCAGCCCGATCGTGGGCATAAGTTAAGAAATCCCCCCCGACTGGCCCAATCGCAGGCATAAGTGAAAGTAAACCCTCACCCCCCACTAGCCCGATCACGGACAGCAAAGAGCCAACCCCCCAAGAACATATCCCTGGTGGTCCAGTGGACTGTGAAGCCCGATCATGGGCAGCAAAGTGTTCAAACCCCCCCAAGGACCACCTACCCTGGTGATCTAGTGGCTCCCCACCCACACACGAAGCCTCACCACCCCACTCCCCTGTCAGTTGATGGGCAGCAGCATCCCACCCACTTGCCACCCCACTGACTGACTGCCCAGTAGGGCTGCACTGCCCATTGTTCAGGCAAGAGCCAATGGATGTGCAGCTCTCTAGAGCAGTCAGATATGTGAATGAATGAATTCACATATCGGACTGTCTTGAGGAGAGCTGCACACCCATTGGCTCTTGCCTGAACCAATGGGTGTGCAGCCCTACTGGGCAGTCAGTCGGCGGGTGGCAGGGTGGCAGGCAGGTGGGATGCTGCTGCCTGCTGGCTGACGAGGGGGAGTGGGGTGGTGGAGCTTCATGGATGGGTGGGGTGGGGAGCCACTAGATCACCAGGGTAGGTGGTCCTTGAGGGGGGTTGAACACTTTGCTGCCTGTGATTGAGCTTCATGGTCCACTGGACCACCAGGGATATGTCCTTGGGGGGGTTGAAATCCTTGCTGTCCGCGATTGGGCTTCACAGTCAACTGGACCACCAGGGATATGTTCTTGAGGGGGTGACTTTGCTGCCCGCGATCGGGCCAGGGGTGGGGGCTTACTTCACTTATGCCTGCGATCGGGCCACTGAGGATGGGGGTGAACCTCTGCCCACAGTCGGGCCAGTCAGGGGTGGGGGATGTTTGAACTTCTGCCCATGATCGGGCCAGTCAGGGGTGGGGAGTTACTATATGCCCGCACTGGGCTGCAGGGCGGGCACAGGGGAGTAGGTTGGAGGGTCACCCACAGGTGGCAGCTGCTGTGTTGTGTCCTGCAATGTGGCAGCTCATCTGTGGGTGGCCCTCGACTTACTCCTTTTTTGGGGGGCTCAAAGTTGTGCAGGTGCAGGTTGGGGGTTGCGCCTGCACAACTCTGCACAGCCCGCTGAATATCGGGCTGTGCAGTTTATGCGTGGTTCCTCCCCCTCCAGTTCAGCACGCCTTCATTAGCATTGCACTGTTGCTCAGCTTGACTTGGGGGCGCAACTGCCTCCTGCTGAATATGGCAGAATGGCGCAATTTTGGACTTGTGCAGTCGCAACCCTATTGAATATCTAGCCCATAATCTATTATTGAAGGTCCCTTTACAGAAAAATGAGTAAAACTTCCAAATTTATCACTGTGTAACCTACCATTTATTGGTGCTAAATTATATAAGGCTAATAATTCTATTAGTTTCTGACCCATTTTGTTTAATTTCTTATCCTTTGTGCATCTGGGCCAATTAGAGGCTTCTAGATGACACCAATTGTGGAAATTACTATCAGAGTAACCATCATATGGGCCAATCCTTGCATTTAAGTCCCCACAAAGTAATATATTCTCACAAGACATTACTGCCCAACTCCTTTGAATAAAATCCTCCAATTGATCCCAGAGTGCTGGATTATATGAATTCAAATTAGATGGAGGCATGTAAGTACTAATTAGGCAAAAATGTTTACCTTTATTAGCCTCAATATAAATAACCATTATGTTTTTATTAGTATATAAAATATCTGCAGTAATATCAGCATTTATTTTGATTAAAGTAATTAAACCCCCTACAGTTCTTCCCATTTTAGCAACTTTTTATCCTGGAATCTGAAAGGTTTGATAACCATTCAATAAAATTTCTTGATCTTTAGTGTGCCAAGTCTCTTGTAGGCAAATAATATTAAACTTAAGTATAAGGGGCCAGATATTCAAAAGGGTTGCGCCGTGTGCAATAGGGTTGCGGCAGCGCAAGTCCAAAAATGCGCCATTTTGCGATATTCAGTGGGAGGCAGTTGCGCCACCGAATACATGCTGAGCAACAGCGCAATGCAAATGAAGGCATGCGCAACTGAAGGGGGTGGAACCATGCATAAAGAGCGTAATGCGATATTTAAAAGCTTGCGCAATGCGCAACAGCAGATCAGCTGGAAGGTGAGCCATGGCGGAAATAAGCCAAAATAAAAAGGCTCAAGGAAGAAGTGCAAGAACGCTACAGGGAAGCCAAAAGAGGCAGGGAGAGAGACAAGGCAAGAGGGACAAAGAGATCAGGCCATGGAGATCTGAGGACAAAACAGGGGCAAGGGAAGGTGTGTGGGGCCACAGACTGCAGAGGCCAGTAGGTGTACCCGGTGCAGTGGAGGTAGCAGTCAGGACAGCGGGGGTAACAGAGCAACAACAGCCGGGGGAACACAAGCCAGGGACATGAACAGTGCCAGCTTCCACATGGAAGCTGTAATGAGGGGTGAGAAGGCATGCTGCAGAGGGACGTGGCCATGGAAGGGCCCGTCGGCGGTACGCCCCCAACAGGCAGTACCGTGCTCGCATCAGCTTTGAGCTGTACACGGATGTTGAGATTGTGGGCCGGTACCACCTGAACAGGGCAATACTGAGGCGGCTCTGTGAGCTGTGCAGTGATGTGATGCAGGCACCCTCATGACGGAGTCATGCTCTGTCAGAGGAGACCAAAGTGACAGCCTGCATGTGCCTGCTCACCACGGGCACCTTCCAGAGGCCAACAGGGGACACCACAGGCATCACACAGTCGGCCATGTCACGCATCCTCACCCAATTCCTCAGCGCACTGCTGCCACATGCTGCAGAGCACATCCATTTCCCCAGCACCGCGGCAGAGAGTACAGCAAACATGCAGGCGTTCCACAGGGTAGCAAGTATACCTGGCGTGCTAGGGGTGATAGACTGCACCCATGTGGCTATTCACACACCACCTGGCCCCGATGGGGCCACATACCAAAACCGGAAGGGTTTCACCAGTGTCAACTGCCAGGTGGTGTGTGATGCCAGTGGGCGCATCATCAATGTCTGTGCCACACACCCTGGTGGAGCACATGATGCCTTCATATGGTACCAATCTGCACTGTGCTATCGATTCGAGAGTGTGGACATCCCCACAGGACATCTAGTGGGTGAGTATGCATGTAGGAGTGGCAAAGTTGGGGCAAGGGTGGGAAAGCCACAGGTGCCATGGTAGTGGCACACAGGGCTATGGGCAATATGGACCTGAATATGATACTTATCTCCACTATCTCCACACAGGTGACAGTGGATACCCACTCCATCCCTGGCTGCTCACACCCTACCGGCACCCCATGACCCTATCGCAGCAACGCTATAATGAGGCACATGCTGCCACATGCAACATCATCGAGCAGGTGTATGGGATGCTTAAGGCACGCTTCCGATGCCTAGACACCTCTGGCGGTGCCCTACAGTACAGCCCCTCAAAGGCCTGTGGGATATTCCTGGCTTGTTGTATCCTGCACAACATGGCCAAAGACTGTGGGATAGCCGTACAGGTCGAGGAGGGGGACAGTGATGGGGACACCGGTGACGCCGGTGATGATGGGGATGAGCAGACCCCCCGTGGACGGCTGGACCCCCGAATGATCTGGCAGGCCCAGCTGCACTGGGACACCATCACGGAGGAGCATTTCACACGACATAGGTAAGTCATGGGGCCATGTGCAACCAACACTGTCTAGGCGCAACCCACAGGCACACAGGGTAGCACACCAGGGTGCATGACGGCTAGGGGAGTGGAAGGGTCCAGGCGCACAAACACACCATCAGGGAGGGGTGAATAGTTACATGCTATATGGACACACACACACACACACCAGGCACAAAGCGTACATGGGCAGATGCACAGCAGAGCAGGAACAGACATGTGAAACAGACAGATCCACGGACCACCCCCACCACCTGTACTGTCCAAGTACATGTGTCAGATGCTGGGCACCCGTGCACCTTGGTATACAGTACAATGTAGGCATCATCATGCACACACACCTGTGGACAGCAGTTGGGTGGGTGTGCAGGTGGTCCATGTGTCGGCGTGTTGGGCAGGGCACCCACCAGTACACTGCCCACCATGACACACAGTGCACACAGGACAGCACCAGACAGGGCCTGCACTGGGAGACAGGTCAGTCAGGTGGCACTGTGCCATGGCCACCTTGGATGTGTGGGCGGCCCTGCCGTGACCCAGCAGCACTGGCAGGCTGAGCAAGGGCCACATGGGGTGGCACCGATGTACCACCAGGGGTCTCACTGCATGAGCGCGACCTTGTCCGCACAGGGGTCTGCAGCATGCTGAACATACCTGCACCAAGGGAGCTCGGGATGCCCACAGCGGAACTCGGCATCGACAGGCTGGGTGTCGCACAATGCCAGGAATGAGGAGTGGAGAGCATACTGCGTGGGGTGCACGGTACAGGGGCACCTGACTGTGTGCCCAATGCAGCCACGACAGTGACCAATGCCTGGGTCTGCCTGTCAATGGCAGCGGTCACATCCATCCGCATCTGGACCATCTCTGCAAGGATCATTGCATTGTTCCTGCTGTGCCACTCCACATGCCACACACAGTGCCTCCACGGACATTGCAACCCGCATCTGCTGCTGTACTGATGCCCGCAGCAGGCGGGTGTGCTCGTCAAATGGGTCATCTGCCACTTCGGCAACCTGTCCCCCAGGGTATGGAAGGGCCTGATGCTCAACACCCCTTGAGGGTGGGCACTGTTCACCAGGACCAGATATGGACAAGTCAACAGGTGGTGTGCATGTGCCATCGCTGAACCCTTTACCCCCAGACCTAGTGGGTGACTGCTGCTGCTGCTGCCCCTCCAACTGCTGTGCCCCAGGGACCAGTCATTCCACTGCTGTGTCCACAACAGTGCCAGAGACCTGCACAGCCACCGGTGCTGCCCCACCGGTGCTGACAGGCACAGCCTGGGACTGTACTGACGTGCTGGCACACACGTTGGAACCAGCTAGGTCCAGGGGCACGTGCTGTCCTGCTGTGTGTCCGTAATGAGACATACATGTGTCACTGCCCACTGCAGTCCTTGCATCATCAATGGCACAGGTTCGTGCAACAGCCACAGTCACAGCATGCTGACATGCTTGCATGCCAGACTGCTGTGACACAGGATGGGCAGCCCCCACACCTGACTCACCGACATCAGAGATGGCAGCCAGGTGTGCTCACTGGTGCAATGCATGCCGGCTGGCATCAGAGGTGGATGGACCCTCCTCCAACTCTGGCTGGATGTCCACACTGCATGGTTCCACCACCACTATCCCCTGCAGATGCACAGGATCTGTAACAGAAAGTGAGAACATGTTAGTGCATGGGATCAACCTGCCCCCCACCACCATGTCATACTGTGCAGTGATGGGCTTCCACCTGTCTGGAAGCCACCTTCTGGAATGCCCTTGATTGCACTGCACTGCATGGATGCAGCCAGACAGTCCTCCGCCGGGGTCAGCTGCACCACCTCTGGCTGGCCCCCACCTGTGGCAGCGCGTGCCGCCCTGAGGGCTGCCACCTTCTCTTTCACCCGTCTCCTGTCGGTCCCAATCTTTTTCTTACATTCCTGCATGGAGTGCTGGTGGCTTCTGTGCAGGTTTACGGTGCGAGCTACCCCCTCCCATGCAGCAGCACGGGTCTGAGGGGTGCCCCGCTGTTCACTAAGTAGTGGCTCCACATCCAGGAAGGCCTGGAAGAGTGCCTCTGTCTCGGACTTCGTGAAGTTGGGCCTCCTCCTTCGCCCACCATCATCCTACTCACCCAGTCCTTGCTCAGCCATGTCAGTCTGTAGGGGTGGAAGTGTACTCCTGTCACTGTGCAGTATACAGCATTATCCCATGACCATTGCCCAGAACATCACACAGCATGCAACTCACCTCTCACCTGCAGTAACTGACTCTGGCCACTGCAGGTCATTGTCGCATATTTATAGCACAATGCATGCAAATTAGGAGTGGAGCAACTTTAATGAGGTGCAAATTGCGCCACTGTGCCTTTGAATGGCTGATCAGATGATTTACATATGTCGGTTGAATATCGCGCTGTTGCACTTTGTGCAATACAGTTGAGCCGGCTGAGCCAATGGTGGATTTCTGTGACTTCGTAGTACACCGCATTGTGCATGCCCAGGTAGCTTGCACAGGCGTCTGCCATGCTGATGATGTGCTGTGCATGATAAGCAATACAGGACACGGCCACTATTGTGCCAGTGGCGCTACAGTGCTGGTCACCACATAGCGCTGTGGCACAACCGCGCAATAGTACACTATGGCACTGGCATGCTGGTGACCGATCATGCTGGACATGTAGATGTCCAATGGCACTGTGCGTGGCCTTGCGCCACAGACCTATGACCTTGTGCACGACCTTTGCCCCCTGGCGCTGTACATCTTGCATGTCTAAGGCTCTATCGCGCTGTTCGGTAACAGCACAATGTGGACCGACTGTGCTATACGAACAGTGCGATAGGGACTGATGGAGTTGTATTGTGCAACATTTCCACATGGGGTTGCCGTGCTGCAGAGCACCATATTGCCTACTATACAACTGCAGGGATGGCATGCAGGAGAGCTCCACAGTGGAGTGCGTTGGAGTTGGCCAACCTGGTGGCTGTGGTGAAGCCCCCACCATGGGTCACTATTTGGGGGAGAACCCCTGCACATGGCCTGCACCCATGTGTGGCTGCAGGTGGCAACCAATCTGGAGCAGGTCACTGGGCAGCAGAGGACTCCAGAGCAGTGCAGGCACCGGTATGGTGACCTCCGCAGGATGGAGCAGGAACTGCTGGAGCACCTCAGGTCACATGCCAGGAGGGGCATTGTGCCTAGGCCACGTGGGTGTGCTGTCTATGCACCTGTATTGTCCACATGGGTAACACTGTGTAATGTGACCTCCGCATGGGGTGGGTTGGGCTATGGTTTGCTGTGACGGTGTTTGCAGGTGTGTGCTGTATGGGTCTGGCTGTGTGGGCAGGCACACTCAATGGGGCAGGGGGCTGTCTGCTTTGGGATCTCACTGATGTGTTTCTCATTTGTCTCCCACAGGCATGGAGGAGCGGAGGCGGGCCCCAGCTGAGGCAAGGAATGGCGGTGCAGAGGTGGCTGGCAGAGGTGGCATAGGTGTTGGGCCACAGCAGTAGCAGCAGCAGCAGCCACAGCCGCAGCAGCAGCAGCGGCTTGATGAGGGTGAGTGTCATTACATCATGGATGCTATTGCATGCTGTGGGGGGGGCATGGCCACCATCCATGGACAACACTACCATGCACACAACAAGTAACAGTCATCACTGTCCAGTGGCACTGCATGTCTGTGAGTGCATCACTGGTGGTCCATGCATGCACTGGGCACATGGCTGTGGCACTAGCATCCCACCACGTAGCCACGTCACTGGACAGCTTTGGTTATGCTGTGATGGACATGGGTGGTGTGTGTGTGCAGTGGTACACATGGTTGTTGCTGCCTGGTTGGGCACGTCTTGTGCACGGTCACTGTGGGTGGGTGCAGTCCATCACAGGAGTGGGGCACTTGGCTGTATGCCATGCATGATGGGTGGGATTCAGGGCTCTGGACAGTCACAGCCATTGAATCTGATCCCTTGTCCTAGGTATCCAGATCTTGCGCCGCATGGAGTGGTCACTGCAGCGGCTGACACAGGTGGCCATTGATTCACTCGCCATCCTATTGGACCTTCAGTGGCATGGAGTGAGGCACAAGAGGAGGATTCCCCGGGCCCAGCACCAGGCAGCAGGAGACCAGGCTGGCAGGCGGTAGCTGTCCATCACCTCATCCCACCTTCCATCTCCCGGTTGTTGACCCCTGCCCCTTACCCACCCCTACCTTATACCCATACCCCCACCCCTGCTTTGTATATATATGTACATAGTTCTATTTGTTGTTCTTGTTATTCTTGTTTATCACAATTATATATTTTGATATGAATACTGTGGTGGTCTCTGATTTGCAGCTGGCTATAGGTGCTCAGTTGCAGTGGTGTGCATGGCATCTGGGATGGTATGGTCATGGGTATGTGTGTGCGTGTGTGTGGGGTGGTGTCTCTGGTGTGGATGTGGCTTTCAGTCGGTATTGCCGTGTGCTGCCACCCACTGCTGGGTGCTCATGGTGGGTCTGGCTTGTAGGGTTCTGTGGTACATGAGGTTGCAGTGTGCCGGGGGGATGCGTGGGGATTCCTGCAGTGCTGATCACTGCTCATGGATGGTGTCTTGGGGTCACAGTGCAGGGTGTGCTGTGTACAAGGGGGGGCTGCTGCACACTGGGGTGGTCCGCTCCCTTTGTGTGGCAGTCTCAGCTTGCCAGTGGGTGTGCTGGGGTAACATGGCCAGGATGTGCTTTGTTTGCTTGTCCCCATGGGCCAGTGGATATTCCATCCCTCCCCCAGTTATGCTGTGCTTGGGGTGTGGGGGTACATTGTTAGTTCTGCAGTGTGTCCCTGTGCCCACCTGTGGCATAGGTGGTGGGCCCCTGCCTACCTCCCTGGTTGTGCAGTTCCATTGCTCTGCTGCTGGGGGTCTCTCAGCTTGCGCTATGGTGCCTCTGGACTGCTCAGCTGGGCTGCCTTTGTTGCACTATGGCGTATCATCTCTGCTCAGCTTCCCCTTCCTGGTTGCGCTATAGCACAGGTTGTGCGATATTCAGACATTGGCTGTTTGCGCAATTTGGCTTGCTCCATGTTTGAATATCGCATCTCTTGCGCATGTGCACAATTGACTTGTGCTTGCTCCTGCTGTTGCGCACTTTTTGGGTGCAGTTTGAATATCCGGCCCAAAGTCTAACCATTCTTGATCCATTAATTTAGAAAAAAACTCTGCAATGTTCCAAGAGATTAAAAGAAGGGCATTAAATTTTGTTCCAGTATGTAGTTCTTTTTCTTCTGCAAGTCAGTCTAATTGTGTTTCCAACAGCTCAAATCTATTACAAGTAGAAACATTAAATACCACTTTTTCCTGATTTGTCCCTTTTAGTGAGTTGCATGTAGGACTATTCTGGTGATAAAAGTCATTTATATTCACTATGGCCCAGATATTCAAACTGCAGTCAAAATGAACGCAACAGCAGAAGCAAGCAACAACCAGTTGCGCAAATGCGCAACCGGTGCGATATTCAAACATGGAGCAGAACAAATTGCGCAAGCAACCAACGTCTGAATATCGCACATACTGCACCATAGCGCAAACCAGGAAGGAGAAGCTGAGCCAAAATGTTGCGCTATGGAGCAACAAGGGCAGCCCAGCTGAGCATTCCAGAGGTGCCATAGCGCAAGCAGAGCCCCCCCACAGCAATGGAACTGCACATCCAGGGAGGCAGGCTGGGGCCCACTGCCAGCCATGCCACAGATGGGCACAGGAACACACTGCAGAACCCACACCACACCTGCACACCCCAAGCACAGCATCACTGGGGGTGTGACGGATGATCTACTGGCCCATGGGGACAAGCCAACACAGCATAGCGGAGCTATGACACCCCAGCACAACCACTGGCATGCTGAGAGTGCCACACACAGGGGTTGACAACCACAGTGCACAGCAGCCCCGACACGCACAGCACACCCTGCACTGTGACCCCAAGACACCACCTATGTGCAGTGACTGGCACTGCAGGAAACCATGCATCCCCAGCACACGTCAACCCCGTGCAGCACAGAAGCCTACAAGCCAGACACACCCTGTGCACCCAGCAGTGGGTGGCAGCAGACGGCAAGACCAACAGAAAGTCACTGCCATGCTGGAGATACCTCCCCATGCACACACATGCACACACATGCACACACACGCACACGCACAAACACACACACACACACACACACACACCCAGGACCATACCACCCCAGATGGCATGTACATCCCTGCAACTGAGCACCCATAGCCAGCTGCAAATCAGAGACCAACACAGTATTCATATCAAAATAGAAATGTATATTTAAAATATTAAATAACAAAAACTAAGAGAAACTATTTACAAGGAGGGACGGGTACAAGGTAGGGTGTTCAAGGGGAGGGATTAAAAACTTGGAGAGGGAAGGCAGGGTGGTAGGGATGGGAGAAGTGGGAAGGGTAATGTGGGCTATGGCCCAGCCGGCTGCTGGTCCTCCTCCTGCTGGCGCACCGTCCTGTGCCGCCTCCGCCGAACTCCATGGCGCCGGATGGCTTGCAGAATCTCCTGGTTCTTGAGTCCAAGTTGTGTGAGGCGCCGAAGATCGCATGCCATCCTCCTGATAACCTCGAGGCCTAAGAAAATGGGAACACAGTCAATGGCTGTGACTGACCACAACCCTGAACACCACCCAACCTGCAAGCCATATAGCCCAATGTCCCACACCTGTGATGGCATGCACCCACACACAGTGAACATGCACATGGCCATCACAAACAGGCGGCACCAGCTATGCGCACCACTGCACACACACACTGCCCATGTCCATCACAGCACAAACAAGGCTGTCCAGTGACGTGGCAACATGGTGCGATGCCAGTTACACAACTATGTGCCCAGTGCATGCCTGGACCACCAGTGACGCATACACAGATGTGCTGTGATACTGGACAGTGATGCATGTCACCTGTGTCATGCATATATACATAGATACATAGACAGTGTCATCAGATAAGGGCCTATGGCCAACCCAGTCCGTCCATTTGAGCTTGTAAGTTCACTTTGTTTTCCTAGAAGTCTGTTGCCCCTTACCCTGACCTCCAGAATTCCTTCATGTCTGTCCCGTGCATTCTGAAATCCCGTGATTGTTTCAGCCCCCACCACTTCCTCTGGCAGGGTGTTCCACTTGTCCACCACCCGCTCTGTGAAGAAATCCTTTTCCATGTGTCCTCTGAATCGTCGCCCCTCCAACTTCATCCCATGCCCTCTAGTCCTAGAACATCTTTTTCACTTCAAAATAGTGTGTCCTGCACCCTGATCCCCCCTGTAAGATACCTGAATGTCTCTATCATATCCCCTCTATCCCCCCTCTCCTCCAGGGAGTACATGTTCAGTTCCTTCAACCTGTCGTCATAGGACCCATGATGCAAGCCATGCACCGTATTTGTTGCCCTCCTCTGAACCTTCCCTGCCCACTCTACGTCCTTACGTAGGTATGGTCTCCAGAAATGTACACTGTACTCCAGGTGGGGCCTCACTAGTGTCTTGTATAGTGGAATTATGACCTCCCCTGTCCTGCATGGTTGTATTGTGCAGGGCTAGTGGACTTCTCCCCCCCAGCATGCAATAGCATCCATGAAGTCATGATACTCACATTGCTCAAGCAGCTGTGTCTGCTGCTGTTGCTCTTGCTGCTGTTGCTGCTGCTGCATCCGGGGGCGATCCTGTGCCACCGGCTCCTGGCACGGCCCTCCTCACTCCGGCCCTGCATCCTCACATCCCGGCCTGTGGGAGACATATGTTGAGACAAACATCAGTGTGACTCAAAAGCAGAGTGCCCCCTGCCCCAGTGAGAGTGCCTGCCCACACAGCCATACCCATCCATCGCACAGCTGCACACACTGACAAAGCCAGCCGTGTCCGAGCCGTCACCTATGCACAGCCACCAAAGCACACACACACCCCTACAGAGAATACAGGTGCATAGATGGTACACTCACCTGGCCTAGGCACCACGCCCCACCTGGCACGTGCCCGCAGCCTTGCCAACATGTCTGGCTCACTCCGGCGGAGGTCACTGTACCGGTGCCGGCACTGCTCAGCAGACCGGCACCATCCAGTGACCCCCACCAGGTCAGTGGCCACTTGCTGCCACACCTCTGTTCTTGCTATGGTGAGGGGGGCCTCACCATATAGTCCCTCATAGTGGGGCTCTACTAGGACCACCAGGTTGGCCACCTCCAGTGGGCTCCAACTCACAGCCCTCCTCCTAGCCATGTTAGCCAGTTTACAGCAGGCAATATGGCGCCCTGCTTCACCGTAACCCCGTGGGAGATGTTGCGCAATAGACCACCACAGGCTTCAATCGCGCTGTTCGAACAGCACCGTCATCACATAGCGCTGTCACCAGACAGCCATAGGGACGATACATGGCGGCGTAACAGCGGCAGGGGGCAAAGGGCATACATAAGGTCATGAGCAATGACGCAAGGCTACGCACAGCGCCATCTGACGTATAGGTATCCTGCGACCGACCAGCTGTGTACCAGTGCCACAGTGGACTATTGCGCAGTAATGCCACAGCGCCATATAGTGGCCAGTGCTGTAGCGCCACTGGCACAATGGTGGCTATGGCCTGAATTGCCTATCATGCTCAGCACGTCAGCAGCACGACAGATGCATGCGTAAGCTATCTGGGCATGCGCAATGCAGTGTACCACACAGGCACAGATCTGCTCCATTGGCTCAGCCGACTCTTCCGTATTGCACAAAGCGCAGATTCGCGATATTCAGCCGACACATGCAAATCATCTGATCAGCCATTCAAGGGCGCAGTGGCGTGATTTGCATGTCATTAAAGTTGCTCCACTCCTAATTTGCATGTGTTGCGCTATAAATGTGTGACAGTGGGCTGTGCTGGCCAGATTCGGTTACTGCAGGTGAGAGGTGAGTTACATGCTGTGTGATGTTCAGGACAATGCTCATGGGGAAATGCTGTAGACTGCACAGTGACAGGTGTCCACTTCCACCCATACAGATCACCATGACCGAGCAGAGCCAAGGTGAGGGTGAGGATGGTGGGCGTAGGAGGAGGCCCAACTTCACAGCGGCAGAGAGGAGGCCTCTTCCAGGCCTACCTGGAAGATGAGCCACTACTGAGTGGACGGAGGGGCACCTCTCAGTCCTGTGTGGCTGCATGGGAGGGGGTAGCTCGGGCTGTTAACCTGCACGGAAGCCACCAGTGCTCTGTGCAGGAATGCAAGAAAAAGATGGGGACTGACCGCAGGAGGTTGAAGGAGAAGGTGGCAGCCTTCAGGGCGGCACGTGCTGGCACTGGCGGGGGCCCGCCAGTGGTGTTGCAGCTGACCCCACATGAGGAGACACTGGTCTCAGCCATGCAGCCGAGTGCCATTGTGGGCATACCAGGCGGAGGATTCCAGACAGGTGGAAGCCCATCACTGCACGGTATGACATGGTGGTGGTGTTTGGGGGTGGTGGCGGTTGTTCACATGCACTCACATGTACTCTCTTTCTGTTACAGATCCTGTTCATCTTCAGGAGACGGTGGTGGTGGGTCCAGACAGTGATGCTGACCTGCTGGACATGGAGGAGGGACCATCCACCTCCACCACCAGCCAGCAGGCACTGCAGCAGCATGCACGCTAGGCCAACAACTCTGGTGTCAGTGATACGGGTGCAGGGGGTGCACAGTCTGTGTTTCAACAGTCTGGCATGCAAGCATGCCAGCATGCTGTGACCATGGCAGTAGCACGTACCTGCACCATTGATGATAGAAGGCCTGCAATAGGCAGTGATAGGTGTGTGTCCCATGACGGACACACGGCAGGCCAGCACGTGCCCCTGGGCCTTTCTGGTTCAAACCTGTGTACCAGCATGCTGGCACAGTCCCAGGCTGTGCCTGTCAGCACCGGTGGGGCAGCACCAGTGGCTGTGCAGGTGTCTGGCACTGTTGCCAGCACGGCGGTGGAACAGGTGGACCTGGGGGCACAGCGGTTGGAGGGGCAGCAGCAGCAGTCGCACACCAGGTCTGGGGGTACAGTGTCAAGCAGTGGCAGATGTCCACTGCCCTTTGATCTGCCCATACCTGGTCCTGGTGAACAGCGCCCAACCTCATGGGGTGATGTGCATCAGGACCGTCCACACCCTGGGGGTCACGATGCCATTGGGGCACAGTACCCATTGGACGTGCACACTCACCTGCTGCAGGAATCAGTACAGCTGCAGGGGTGGGTTGCAAGGTCCGTGGAGGCACTGTCTGTGTCCGTGGATTGGAACAGCAGGGAGTGTGCTCAGGACCGAGCCGGGCTGGTCCATATGCGGACGGATGTGACCGCCGCCATTGACAGGCTGACCCAGGCAGTGGTCTCTGTCGTGGACGCATTGGGCACACAGTCAGGTGCCCCTGTACCACACACCCCACACAGTGCGTTCTCCACTCCCGGTTCCCGGTGTCATGCGACACCAGGCCTGTCGATGCCGGGTTCTGCTGTGGGCATCCCGAGCACCCCTGGTGCAGGTTTGTTCGGCGTGCTGCAGACCCCTGTGCGGGCAAGGTCGCGTTCACGCAGTGGGACCCCTGGTGGTGCAACAGTGCCACCCCATGTGGCCCCTGCTCAGCCTGCCCGTGCTGTTGGGTCATGGCGAGGCCGCACATGCATCCATGGTGGCCGTGGGACAGTGCTACATGACTGAGCTGTCTCCCAGTGCGGGCCCTGTCTGGTGCTGCCCTGTGTGTAATGTGTCTGGTGGGCAGTGCACCTGGTGCTCTGCTCACCACGACGACACGGACCACCTGCACACCTCCCAACTGCTGTCCACAGTGCGTGTGCATGATGATGCCTGCATTGCACTGTACACCAGGGTGCAAGGGTGCCCAGGTTCTGACACACGCATTTGGACAGTACAGGTGGTGGGGTGGTCGGTGGTGCTGTGTGTTAGCAATGTCGGTTCTGCAGTGCTGTGCATCTGCCCATGCACGCTGTGCCTGGTGTGTGTGTGTCCATATGAGTGCTCACCCTCCTGATGGTGTGTTAGTATGGCTGGACCCTTCCACTCCCCTGACCTTCATGCACCCCTGGTGTGTTCCCCTGTGTGCCTGTGGTTTGCGCATGGACAGTGTTGGTTGCACATGTCCCCTTGACTTACCTATGTTGTGCATAGTGCTCCTCTGTGATGGTGTCCCGGTGCAGCTGGGCCTGCCAGATCAGTCCGGGGTCCCTCCATCCTAGGGGGGCTGCTCATCACCATCATCACCGGTGCCACTGGCGTCCCCATCGCTGTCCCCCTGTTCGACCTGTACGGCTATCCTATGGTCTTTGGCCATGTTGTGCAGGATGCAACAGGCCAGGAATATCCCACAGGCCTTTTGGGGGCTGTACTGTAGGGCACTGCCGGAGGTGTCTAGGCATCGGAAGCGTGCCTTGAGCATCCCAAACACCCACTCTATGATGTTACGTGTTGCGGCATGTGCCTCATTATAGCATAGCTGCGCTGGGGTCGTGGGGCACCGGTACGGTGTGAGCAGCCAGGGACGGAGTGGGTATCCGCAGTCTCCTGTGTGTAGATAGTGGAGAGCAGTGTCATGTTCAGGTCCATATTGGCCATCTCCCTGTGTGCCACTACCATGGCACCTGTGTCATTCCCACCCTTGCCCAGAGTTTGCATTCCATACATGTGTACTCACCCACTAAATGTCCTGTGGGGATGTCCCCACTCTCGAATCGATGGCACAGTGCAGACTGATACCATATGAAGGCATCATGTGCTCCACCAGGGTGTGTGGCACAGACATTGATTATGCACCCAGTGGCATCACACACCACCTGGCAGTTGACACTGGAGAATCCCTTTCGGTTCCGATATGCATGGCCATCGGGGCCAGGTGGTGTGCAGATGGCCACATGGGTGCAGTCTATGGCCCCTAGCACACCAGGCATACGTGCTACCCTGTGGAACTCCTGCATGTTTGCTGTACGCTCTGCCGCGGTGCTGGGGAAATGGATGTACTCCACAGCATGTGGCAGCAGTGCGCTGAGGAATTGGGTGAGGGTGCGTGACGTGGCCGACTGTGTGATGCCTGTGGTGTCCCCTGTCAGCCTCTGTAAGGTGCCCATGGTGAGCAGGCACATGCAGGCTGTCACCTTGGTCTCCACCGACAGAGCGTGACTCCGTCGTGAGGGTGCCTGCATCACATCATTGCACAGCTCACAGAGCTGTCTCAGTATTGCCCTGTTCAGGTGGTACCGGCCCACGATCTCTACATCTGTGTACAGCTCAAAGCTGATGTGGCCACGGTACCACCTGTCAGGGGCATACCGCCGATGGGCCCCTCCACGGCCACGTCCCCCTGCAGCATGGATTCTCACCTCTCATTACAGCTTCCATGTGAAGCTGGCACTGTCCATCTCCTGGCTTCTGCCCCCGCTGCTGTTGCTGTGTTACCCCGCTGTCCTCACTGCTACTTCCACTGCACCGAGCACCCCGCTGGCCTCTACAAACTATGGGACACACTTTCCTTGCCTGCCCTTTTAAGTCTGTCTGTCTGTCTCTGTCTGTCTCTCTCTCCCCACTTGGCAGCCTGGTAGCGTTCTTACCTTCCCTTGAGCCTTTTATTTTGGCTCATTTCCGGCTAGTCGCAGTTTCGGCTGTGCCTCTATTGCACATTACGCAAGTCTTTGAATGTCGTGTACGGTCTTTATACATGGATCCACCCCCTTCGGTTGCGCATGCCTTCATTTTCATTGCACTATTGCTCAGCATGTTTTCGGGGCTCAACTGCCTCGTTCTGAATATTGCGAAATGGCGCAGTTTTGGACTTGCGCATGAGCAACCCTGTTGCGCATGGTGCAACCCTTTTGAATATCTGGGCCTATATATATATATATATATATGCCTAAGGCATCCAGTAGACTCCTATTTTCAATGATCTTGTTATATAAGCTTAAAAGGCTTGTTTTAACAATAATTAAATCACAATCTGGATCACATCCCTGCCTTGTGATAATTAATGCATTAGGATTTTCTATAGAAACATTCAAAAGTTGTTCTAGTATGTCTACTAAAAGATCCTTTAAGTTGTTGTTATTTTCATTTTTGATTCTTCCAGACCATAAAAATACAATATCTTAGGCACTCTACCAGCCATATTTTCTTGATCTGATGCTCTTACTTCCAGGCTATTATATTTACTTCCTTCACTTAGTATTTTCCTTTCCATTATGTGTAATCCCACTTTGTCTAAAAATGTTGCCTTACCTAATATACATCTTGCTACCTCTGGATTTTTAACAAGAATGTCCACCTGTCCCAAACTTGTACCTTTGTTCCAACTGTAAACTTTTTCTGTCAAAAATTCTAGGTCTGGGATTTTTAGAACTTGACTGAATATGTTCACCAGGGTACTCTTGAGTTTTCTTGTATTTCTACTAAAAGCTGATTTAACACCAAAAATACTTAATTGACAAGACTCATGATTTTGTATTTGAAATTTCTCATTCAAGAGTTCCCTGTTAACATATTCTAAACTACAGCCAAATTTCCTCAGACCTACTTCATTAATCCAGATATGATTTGCTATTCGAGGAGCTGTACAAAATATAAATATGCAATTTATGCCCATAATATTTTTATCATTCCAAGGGCCAGATATTGAAAGGGTAGCGCCGGGCCCAAATCTGTTGCGCTGGATTAGCATCGGATTTGCCCCTGACAGCAATATTCAAAAGGACATTTAGCGTCGGCACTAGGTGTTAGCACCAACGCTAAATCATAATGTATGCAGGGGAGGGACTGAGGGGAGGGGACCTGAATGCCTGGGCTATGGCATATTCAAAGGTATAGCACCACGCTACAGGCATTAGCGCAACCTGTAGCACGGTGCTAACTACCGCCCAAAAAAGACTGGCAGTAATGCAGTGGTGCCCCATGCCTACTCCCGACTGCTGTGTAATGTGCAATAAATACATTCCTGGTAGTCTAGTGGTCCCCCACCCCCAAGCACTGCTCCCGACCCGTTGTAACATGCATAAAGTAATATTCCCTGGTCACTGCTGGTGGGGGGGACCACTAGACTACCAGGGACAAGTCATCAAATTTATTTGCAATGGAGATCAGGAGTCGAGCTGGGGGGACCACTAGACTACCAGGGAATTAATGATGTTACCTCATACGGAGGTTGGGACTCATGCTGGGGGGGACCACTAGACTACCAGGGAATTAATGATGTTACCTCATACAGAGGTCGGGACTCATGCTGGGTGGGGGGACCACTAGACTACCAGGGACAAGTCATCAAATTTATTTGCAACAGAGATCAGGAGTTGAGCTGGGGAGACCACTAGACTACCAGGGAATTAATGATGCTACCTCATACGGAGCTCGGGACTCATGCTGGGGGGGGACCACTAGACTACCAGGGAGTGGTAACAACACAGGTGGAAACAGGGACCAGATGGCTGTGAAGAGCTGCCTGGCCCAGCCTGTCTGCCCAGGTCCCTATATGTTGGATGGCTGCACTGCACAGCCCAGTGACCCTACAGCTGACAACCCACCCCCATCCCCAGCAGGTTTGCCTTATGCCTGCCCCATGCATACATGAGTTCCAACCACACCTGCTGTGGGCTGCCTCCATTGGTGTGTAGTGGGGGCATCATCCAGGGCATGTGTGGCCACTGGCAGTGTGTGTGTGTATATAGCTATATATATATATATATATCTATATATATAGATATATATATATATAGCTATATATGTATATGCATGTGTCTCTGTATTAATCTATAGTTATAGATCACTACAGATCTATATATCTCATTATATACTGCTTGCAGTGCTACATACCTATGTTGTATGCACTGCTGGTACCTGCCAGCCACAGTTCCGCTGCTGTCAGCTTGTACATCCATTCTGACCAACAGGGATGCTGTGGGCATGCCTTGGCCTGCAGCATCCAGCCTGTACTTCCATTCTGACTAAAAGGGGAGCTTGAGCTCATGCAGTAGCAATTCAGGCAAACTGTATGGTAATGTACTAAGCAGCACCCAATGATATGCAAATATACCTGTTTGCCCACGGATTCACCAAGTAGGCTCATTTGCATGGGAGCTTTGAATATAGCTCCAGTTCTGCTCTAGGCTAACCAGTTTGCACCAGGCTAATGTGTTAGCACTGTGCAATCAGGTTAGCTCTCAGGCAAGCCTCACTTCAGCATAGCACAGTTTTGCAGTGTGTGGCTTATATTATTGTTTGCAGTCATACTCTCTCAACTGTCCCTGATTTTCAGGGATGTCCCTGATTTTACCTCAAAATCTTACTCTGTCCCTACTAAACATTGTGTTTCTGTGGCCAAACAGTGGGGGCATACCTCTCAAGTGTCCCTCATTATGAGGGACATCCCTCATTTTGCCCCTTAGAATTGCTCTGTCCTTCATCCGTCCTTCATGGAAAAGGTGCTGCCCACAGAGAGAATGTGCTGTATATTCAGATTTTACAGCAGAAACTCTTAAATTCTGAAATACTAAATCCAAAATAAACCTTGTACAAGTAAACACTATGGTTTTCACAGTGTTCTGAACTTGTATTTCCATGTTTGAGGATGTGTCCTCATTGTCCCTCATTTTGAGTGTCCAAAAATGTCCATGTCCCTCATTTCAGTGACAAAAAGTTGAGAGGTATGAGTGGGGGTTGTATAATATACTGTCAAACATTAATGTTACTGTAGTGTTCTTCCTTAGTAAATGCATTCTACACTACACCACTTATTCTACCAGCTTCCTGAGTGGATATCACCAATATTTAGGATGTGTCCCTGATTTTAAACCTTGTCCCTGATGTTTTAAGCCTTGTCCTGATTGATGAGGCAGGGGTTGAGAGGTGTATTAGCAGCAGCTGTGAAATGTCTCTGTGCAATCGCACACAATGTTCTCCACCTGCAACACTGGCTTGCTACAGAGTCTGATGAGCTGCAGTTGCAGTTTGCACTTCCCTGTTGCTAAATTCAGTGCTGTCTTATTTTTGGGCTATTTTTGCCCTGCACTCCCAGACCAGTTTGCCTGGCTTCCTTAGACTGCTATATTCAGCAGGATTAGCACTGGGCTATTTCCTTTCGAATATAGCTTGCTTTGTGCTCCAGGCTAAGTTTGCCAGCCAGGCAGTGCTAATTTAGCCCCGGGGCAAAGTTTTGAATATCTGGCCCCATATCTGTAAAATATCAGCTACAGTTAGATCAGCACCAGTCGCTGTCCTTATTAGGTTCACAATCTTATCCCTTAAGTCTTCATATGACCAGTTCTGTAGAATCTTAAAACCATATAATGTCAAAATAGCACAACTATTAAGGTCTGTAGCATTTTTCATACGTTTCGTCCAGTTCTTTAACTAGCTCCAGATCCTGTTTCAATTCTCTACTTGTGTCTTGACCATGCAACTCTTTACAGACTGGATCTAAAACAGTGTTCTCCCTAGGCACCGGATCATAACCATTTTTGGGAACAGAATCTTTTTGTACATCTGTCTTTGATTTTTGTGTATAAGTATGCTTATCCTGAGCTAACTTCCCTCCTAACTTCCCCCTTCATCAATGATTGACCCTTCCATATTTATGTCAGTCTCCCCTGACATCAAGTCAAGATTGTTTTTTAAAACAGGATCTTTGTTTACATCTGATTTTATTTTTTTGGTATAAATAGACTTGTCCAAAACATATCCCTCTCCAAGATTCACTCTTTCTTTTGCAGGTAACCCTGCTGTATTGGTAACCAACTCTACCATACTTATGTTTTACCTATCTAATGTTCCTAAAATCTTCTTTCCTTCTTGGTGACTGCTTATCTTTTCCTTACTCAAACTCTTAGTTTTACCCCTACTCGTATTTGATTTCTTTTTACTTTTACTTGTACTGAGATTCTTACTACTTGGAGCATGTTTAGTTGTTGGTGGAGGATTTAAGTATTCGGGAAGTATGGAAGGCATATCAGTAGAATCAGTCATTAAAAAATCTGGGTAAAGTAAATGTTGGGAACAATCTGGTTCAATAACAGATAAAGAGCGTATACTCTCAAAGTGAGGTAGTTTATCAAGTCTGAATAAAATGTCATCTAATTTAGAACCATTTATTGCTATGTTTTCTTTCAAAAGATCTATTTCATGTTTCAGATCAACTAAATGATCCAGAATCATCAGATGTACAGTATGTGTGTTAGATACAGCTGTACAATATTCTTTACTCATAGCAGTAGTAAAATGTACTGATCTGCCATTATCAGGTAGCTTATATGAGTTCAGACCAGTAAACTGTTTTAATCCATTTATGGTCTCCTGTAATTCCCCAGCTATATTTTTTAAATCATTTTGCCAGTAAGAATATGGTTCTGGGTTAGATTCCTTAAAGTATTCTGGCGAAAAATCCGAAGTTTCCTCCAGATAATTAGTAGTATGTGCAGAAAACTCATTTATACTTTTAGAAGCGTCCAAATTAATATACACTCCTGAATTTAAATCTTCTGTAGACTTATGAATATCATTCCTAGCCCCTATAGATTCCATAACTTGCATTTCAATATGCTCATTTTGATCATCATTTAAGCTAGCTTTTCCCAGATGTAGCAATTCTTTATGTGTATTGCTTGAACTGCATAAATTAGCTGTAGTTAAGGGACTATAATGATCTTTTATATTAAATTGTTTTAGTGGCCTACCTCTCCCTTTTATCTTAGGAGGAGTACTGTTTAAGCAGAATTTTGTCGATTCATCATTTTTATTGTTACTTTCCTTTCCCTTCCCTTATAATTTTTACCTTTAAAAGTCTTTTTCTTTACACTTCCACCTTTGTATTTACTTATGCTTTTTTTATTTCTTTTCTCAGAAAGCTCAGAATTAGAACAGATTATAACCGGGGTTGATTGCAAATTGGATGACATGTGCATTAAATCAGTCCTGAAACTACCTTGATTGAACTCTGTTTCTGAATTACCCTTTTGTGAACTCAAACCAGGTTACTACTTTCATTTTGATCCGTAACCATTAAATCCACCCCCCCCCCCATTTTTAAAATTTGTTTCCTGGTATGTACCATAATATTGCTAATACTATATCCAATACAACAATTAGAATTTTTTAGCTACACAGACTTAAAGACCTGTAATTCACAGTATTATACAGTGTCTCAAGGTCTTCTGCAGTACAAATACATCTAACTTATAAATATAGTGTAGTCCAATACCAAAACTCCAAAATCTCAGCTTCAGTTGAAACTTCTCTACCAGACGTGTGAAATACTCGCTACGAATGAGTTTAGCATTAAGTGGGAAAGGAGCCGGATACCAAATGAAGCTCCATTGAATTGCGTATTTCAAACGTTCAGTTTGTGCAACAACTGACACAAAA
Organism: Neoceratodus forsteri; assembly: GCA_016271365.2. Lineage (NCBI taxonomy): Eukaryota > Metazoa > Chordata > Ceratodontiformes > Ceratodontidae > Neoceratodus > Neoceratodus forsteri. Next base: position 15,274,983 of record CM028129.1, on the reverse strand, counting down.
TCAAATTGCCAAACAGGAAACCGCTAAATGATGTTTTTCAGATGCTCAAAACAAAATACCAAACAGAAATCTGTTCAGAGGCGTCCTTCAAATGCTCAGTTTGTGCAATAGTTAACACGGATTCAGGATACAAAGCAGGAGTTCACTAAATGGTGTCTTCAAACGCTCTAGTATTGCATTGTTATGTAGTTGTCACTCACACACTAGATCTGATGCTCCATCAATTTCAACTTTGTTTGCGTTAGGAAATAAAGCATCAGGGACAACGCCCAGGTAGAGTTTAAGCACCAGAAGCAGAGTTGATTCAGCCTGATGATAAATTCACTCCTGTTGTTCCCACTCTGGTTCAGACTCAATATAAGCACTTGCAGAGTTCTTTTTATAAAAGACACTAAATAAAACAAAGACTGTTGTTATTTAAGCAGCAATTAGAGGTATAAATCTTAAAAACTTTCATATAGCTTTCTAAAAAAGCAAACGCTAAAATGCTAGAACGCCAAAACGCTAGCTAGATTCATCTAATTTTATATTATAAAAACAACACAATTCATCAAAAATATCAAATGCTTTTAACTTACTTTTAATGACCAAAGAGCTAGTTTAATATATCTGAGCACTGGAATATCTAAAAAAAGCAGCCGTGTGAACAGGAACGCTGTTATATCGGAAACAAGAAATGTGATCTGTTCACCTGGTTACCGTGCATTTCTTTATGTTAGCATGTCACGTGACTATAGCACACAAAACTGAAAAATCCCTTTGTTTATTATTTTAAAGAAAAATACAGTCCTGTAAAAAGGAAGAACAAATAAAATAAAACAATGTGGGCCGGATATTCAAACTGCGCCCAAAAAGTGAGCAACAGCAGGAGCAAGCGCAAGTCACCTGCGCACATGCGCAATCGTCACCGATATTCAAACATGGAGCAAGGCCAATTGCGCAAGCAGCCAAAGTCTGAATATCGCACAAACTGCACCATAACGCAACCAGGAAGGGGAAGCTGAGCAGATATGATGCGCCATAGCGCAACCAGGAAGGGGAAGCTGAGCAGATATGATGCGCCATAGCGCAACCAGGAAGGGGAAGCTGAGCAGATACGATGTGCCATAGCACAACAAGGCCAGCCCAGCTGAGCAATCCAGAGGCCCATAGGGCAAGCAATGACACCCCCAGCAGCATAGCAATGGAACAGCACAACCAGGGAGGTAGGCAGAGGCCCACCACCCATGCCACAGATGGGCACAGGGACACACTGCAGAACTAACAATGCACCCCCACACCCCAAGAACAGCATAACTGGGGGAGGGATGGAATATCAACTGGCCCATGGGGACAAGCAAAGAAAGCACATCCCGGCCGTGTTACTGCAGCACACCCACTGGCAAGCTGAGACTGCCACACAAAGGGGGCAGATCACCCCAGTGTCCAGCAGCCCCCCCATGCACAACACACCCTGCACTGTGACCCCAAGACACCATCCATGAGCAGTGACTGTGACCGTCACTGCAGGACTCCCCAGGCCCCCCGGCACAATGCAACCTGAAGGAGAGATTGGTGGAACATCTGGTTGTCAATGGACTACAGGACCCAAGGCAGCATGGTTTCACCAGGGGGAGGTCATGTCAGACCAACCTCATTGAATTTTTTGACTGGGTGACTAGGGAGGTGGATCAGGGGAGGGCAGTGGACATGGCCTATCTAGACTTCAGCAAGGCCTTGACACTGTGCCACAAGAAGACTATTACACAAACTGGGGAATATGGGGTGGGCAGGACAGTAGTGTGGTGGGTAGGTAACTGGCTGGGTGGCAGGACACAGAGGGTGGTGGTAAATGGCTGTCACTCCACAGAGGGAAGAGTGACCAGTGGGGTACCACAGGATCAGTGCTGGGACGTCCTATTCAACATCTTCATCAGTGACATTGCACAGGATCTAGAAGGCAGAATTTCACTGTTCGCTGATGACACAAAGCTCTGTAATAGAGTAGACACACCAGAGGGTGTAGACAGAATGAGAAGGACCTGCAGAAACTTGAAGAATGGTCAAGGGTTTGGCAGTTGAAATTCAATGCAAAGAAGTGCAAGATAATGCATATGGGGCACAAAAACCCTGGACAATATATCAGTTGGGGTGAGGATATAAGCATGCACCAAGCAGGAAAGGGATCTTGGGGTTGTCATCTCTGATGACCTCAAAGGTAGAAACAGCATGACAAGGCATCAGGTAAAGCAAATAGGATGCTGGGATGTATAGGCAGGGGTATCACCAGCAGGAAAAGGAGGTAATAATTCCACTATACAAGACACTAGTGAGGTCCCACCTGGAGTACAGTGTGCAGTTCCTGAGACCATACCTACGAAGGACATAGACAGGGTAGAGAAGGTTCAGAGGAGGGCAACAAAGATGGTGCATGGATTGCATCACAAGTCCTGAAGAAGACAGGTTGAGGAACTGAACATACCCCTGGAGGAGAGGAGGGAGAGAGGGGATAGATAGAGACATACAAGTATCTTACAGGGAGGAACAGGGTGCAGGAAAACACTATTTTTAAGTGAAAAGATGTTCCAGGACTAGAGGGCATGGGATGAAGTTGGAGGAGGATGATTCAGAGAAAACATGAGAAACAATTTCTTCACAGAACGGGTGGTGGACAAGTGGAACACCCTGCCAGAGGAAGTGGTGGGGGCTGAAACAATCACGGGATTTAAGAATGCATGGGATAGACATAAAGGAATTCTAGAGGTCAAGGGTAAGGGGAAACAGACTTCTAGGAAAACAAACTGAACTTACAAGCTCAAATGGGCAGACTGGGTGGGCCATAGGCCCTTATCTGCCGACACTGTCTATGTATCTATGTATCTATGTAACCATGTGTACCACCGAACCATACAAGCCAGACCCACCAGGAGCACCCAGCAGTGTGTGGCAGCACATGGCCAGACCAGCTGAAAGCCACCACCACACCTGGGACACCCCCAATGCACACACACACACACAATCCCAGGACAATACCACACCAGATGCCATGCACACCACTGCAACTGAGCACCCATAGCCAGCTGCAAATCAGAGACCACTACAGTATTCATACAAAATAGATTTATGAAAGAATAGCAACACGAACACACAACAATAAACTATGTACAAAGAGATATATACAAGAAAGGGTGGGGGTACAGGCAAGGTAGGGGTGGGTAAGGGCAGGGTGAAGAACTTGGTGAGGGAAGGCAGGGTGTAGGGAAGGTAAGGTGGTGTGACAGCTACTGTCCTCCAGGCTGCACAGCAGCAGCTTGCCCCTGGTCCTGTGGCCCTCCGCCTCTGACATCCCTCCGGTGCATCTCCCGCAAAATGGATAGGGACTCCATGGACACCTCCAGCAGGTGGTGGACAGCCTGCTCAATCCTGTGCAGAACCCAGACACCTAGGGCATGGGAACAGAATCAATGGCTGTGACTGTCCACAACCCTGAAGCCCACCCAACATGCATGGCATACAGCCAAGTGCCCCACTCCTGTGATGGACTGCACCCACCCACAGTGACCATGCACAAGACATGCCCAACCAGGTAGCAACAGCCATGTGTACCACTGCACACACACACACTGCCCATGACCAGCACAGCACAACCAAGGCTGTCCAGTGACATGGCTATGTGGTGGGATGTCAGTGCCACAGCCATGTGCCCAGTGCATGCATGGATCACCAGTGATGCACTCACAGACATGCAGTGCCACTGGACAGTGCTGACTGTCATACGTCACGTGCATGGCAGTGTTGTCCATGGATGGTGGCCGTGCCCCCCCACAGCATGCAATAGCATCCATGATGTAATGACACTCACCCTCATCAAGCCGCTGCATCAGGTGCCGGTGTGGCTGCAGCTGCTGCTGTTGCTGCTGCTGTGGCTGTTGCTGTTGCACCCCTCCTCTGCCAGCCACCCTGGCACTGCCATCCCAGGCCTCAGCTCATGCCTGCCTCCACTCCTCCATGCCTGTGGGAGACAAAGGAAGAGAAAAACATCAGTGAGATACCAAAGCAGACAGCCCCTTGCCCCATTGAGTGTGCCAGCCCACACATCCAGACCCAAACAGCACGCACCTGCAAACACCCCCACAGCAAACCACAGCCCAATCCACCCCCATGTGCAGAATACATTACACAGTCACCCATGCAGACAATACCGGTGCATACACAGCACACCCACCTGGTCTGGGCACAATGCCCCTCCTGGCACGCGACCTGAGTCATGCAAGCAGAGCATGCTCCCTCCTCTGCAGGTTGCCATAGCAGTGCCTGCACTGTTTAGGGGTCCTCCTCCACCCAGTGGCCTGCTCCAGTGCAGCGGCGACCTGCTGCCACACATGGGTGCGTGGCACCTGCAGGGGCACACCCTCAAATAGTAAGCCATAGTGGGGCTCCACCACAGCCACCAGGTTGGCCAACTCCAAAGCCCCCCATTGTGGTGCTCTCCTGCGTGCCATTTCCAAAATGTACAGTGGCAATATGGCGCTCTGCAGTGCAGCAACCCCATGTGGAAATGTTGCGCAATACAACTCCATCACTGCCCATCGCACTGTTCGGACAGCACCGTTGGTCCACATTGCGCTGTCACCAAACAGCGCAATAAAGCCGTACACATGCCAGACGTACAGCGCCAGGGGAAAAGGTCAGGCACAAGGTCATGGGTCAGTGGCGCAAGGCCACGCACAGCACCATCGGATGTCCAAACATCCTGCGCGATCGGACACCTGCGTGCCAGTGCCACAGTGGACTATTGCGTAGTACTGCCACTGTGCCATGTGGTGACCAGTGCTGTAGCGCCATTGGCACAATGGTGGCCATGGTCTGAATTGCCGATCATGCACAGCACGTCATCAGCTCGGCAGACACCTGCGTAAGCTACCTGGGCATGAGCAATGCAGTGTACCACACAGTCACAGATATGCGCCATTGGCTCAGCTGGCTCAACCGTATTGCACAAAGTGCAACGGCGTGATTTTCGGCCGACACATGCACATCATCTGATCAGCCATTCAAAGGCACAGTGGCACGATTAGCATGTCATTAAAGTTGCGCCACACCTCATTTGCATGCATTGCACTATAAATAAGCGACATTGGGCTGCACTGGCCAGATTCGGTTACTGCAGGTGAGAGGTGAGTTGCATGCTGTGTGATGTTCTGGACAATGGTCATGGGAAAATGCTGTAGACTGCACAGTGACAGGTGTCCACTTCCACCCATACAGACCAACATGACCGAGCAGAGCCAAGGTGAGGGTGAGGATGGTGGGCGAAGGAGGAGGCCCAACTTCACCAAGGCGGAGACAGAGGCCCTCTTCCAGCCCTACCTGGAAGAGGAGCCACTACTGAGTGGATGGCGGGGCACCCCTCAGGCCCGTGTGGCTGCATGGGAGGGGGTAGCTCAGGCAGTGAACCTGCACGGAAGCCACCAGCGCTCGGTGCTGGAATGCAAAAATAAGATGGGGACAGACCGCAGGAGGGTGAAGGAGAAGGTGGCAGCCCTCAGGGCAGCACGTGATGGCACAGGCGGGGGCCAGCCAGCAGTGACGGAGCTGACCCCGGCTGAGGACCGACTGGCTGCATCAATGCAGTGGAGTGCGATCGAGGGCGTACCAGGAGGTGGATTCCAGACAAGTGGAAGCCCATCACTGCACAGTATGACATGGTGGTGGTGTTGGGGGGAGAAGGTTGATCACATGCACTAACATGTCCTCATTTTCTGTTACAGATCCTGTTTGTCTTCAGGGGACAGTGGTGGTGGGACCAGGCAGTGAGGAAGTCCTTCCAGAGTTGGAGGAGGGTCCTTCCACCTCTGTCGCCAGCCGGCATGCACAGCTCCATCATGCATGCCTGGCTGGCACATCTGTTGTCGGTGAGTCAGGTGTGGGGGGTGCACAGCCTGTGTCTCAGCAGTCTAGCATGCAAGCATGCCAGCACGCTATGACCGTGGCTGTAGCACGTACCTGCACCATTGATGATGCAAGGACTGCAATGGGCAGTGACACGTGTGTGTCCCATGACGGACACACAGCAGGCCAGCACAAGCCCCTGGGCCTAGCTGGTTCCAACGTGAGTGCCAGCATGTCGGCACAGTCCCAGGCTGTGCCTGTCAGCACCGGTGGAGGAGCACCAGTGGCTGTGCAGGTGTCTGGCACTGTTGCGGCCACAGCAGTAGAACGAGTGGTCCTTGGGGCACAGCAGTTGGAGGGGCAGCAGCAGCAGTCACCCACCAGGTCTGGGGGTACAATGTCCAGTGGTGGCACATGCACACCGCCCTTTGATATGCCCATTCCTGGTCCAGGTGAACAGCACCCACCCTCAAGGGGTGTTGAGCATCAGGACCTTCCATACCCTGGGGGACAAGATGCCGTTGTGGCAGAGTACCCATTTGAAGAGCACACCCGCCTGCTGTGGGAATCAGTACAGCAGCAAAGGCGGGTTGCAACATCCGTGGAGGCACTGTGCATGGCTGTGGAGTGGCACAGCAGGGACTGTGCTCTGATCCTTGCAGAGATGGTCCAAATGCAGATGGATGTGACCGCCACCATTGACAGTCAGACCCAGGCATTGGTCGATCTCGTGGCTGCAATGGGCACACAAGCAGGTGGCCCTGTACCGCGCACTCCACACAGTACACTCTCCACTCCCCATTCCCGGCATCATGCGACACCCAGCCTGTCGACGCCAGGTTCTGCTGTGGGCATCCCGCGCACCCCTGGTGCAGGTATGTTCAGCATGCTGCAGACCCCTGCGTGGACAAGGTCACGTTCACGCAGTGGGACCCCTGGTGGTCCATCAGTGCCACCCCATGTGGCCCCTGCTCATCCTGCCAGTGCTGTTGGGTCATGGCGGGGCTGCCCATGCATCCACAGTGGCTGTGGAACAGTGCAACATGACTGACCTGTCTCCCAGTGCGGGCCCTGTCTGGTGCTGCCCTGTGTGCAATGTGTGTCATGGTGGGCAGTGCACTGGTGGGTGCCCTGCCCAACACGCTGACACACGGACCACCTGCACACCCTCCCGACTGCTGTCCACAGGCCCGTGTGCATGATGATGCCTGCATTGTACTGTACACCAAGGTGCACGGGTGCCCAGCATCTGACACATGTACTTGGACAGTACAGGTGGTGGGGGTGGTCTGTGGATCTGTGTGTTTGCCATGTCTGTTCTGCTCTGCTGTGCACCTGCCCATGTACACTTTGTGCCTGGTGTGTGTGTGTCCACATGACTGTTCACCCCTCCCTGATGGTGTGTTTGTGTGCCTGGACCCTTCCACTCCCCTTACCGTCATGCACCCCTGGTGTGTTACCCTGTGTGCCTGTGGGTTGCGCCTGGACAGTGTTGGTTGCATATGGCCCCTTGATTTACCTGTGTCGTGCATAATGCTCCTCTGTAATGGTGTCCCAGTGCAGCTGGGCCTGCCGGATCAGTCGGGGGTCCTGCCGTCCTGGGGGGGCTGCTCATCACCATCAACACCAGCACCACTGGCGTCCCCATCGCTGTCCCCCTCCTCGACCTGTAGGGCTATCCCACAGTCTTTGGCCATGTTGTGCAGGATACAACAGGGCAGGAATATCCCACAGGCCTTTGAGGGGCTGTACTGTAGGGCACCGCCGGAGGTGTCTAGGCATCAGAAGTGTGCCTTGAGCATCCCAAACACCCGCTCGATGATGTTGCATGTGGCAGCATGTGTCTCATTATGGCATTGCTGCGATGGGGTCATGGGACGCCAGTACGGTGTGAGCAGCCAGGGATGGAGTGGGTATCCGCTGTCAACTGTGTGGAGATAGTGGAGATCAGTATCATGTTCAGGTCCATATTGCCCATATCCCTGTGTTCCACTACCATGGCACCTGTGGCATTCCCACCCTTGCCCCAAGTTTGCAATTCCTACATGCGTTCTCACCCACTAGATGGCCTGTGGGGATGTCCCCACTCTCGAATAGATGGCACAGTGTGGACTGATGCCATATGAAGGCATCATGTGCTCCACCAGGGTGTGTGGCACAGACATTGATTATGAGGCCCAGTGGCATCACACACCACCTGGCAGTTGACACTGGAGAAGCCCTTTCTGTTCCTATATGCGGCCCCATCAGGGCCAGGTGGCGTGTGAATGGCCACATGGGTGCAGTCTATGGCCCCTAGCACACCAGGCATACATGCTACCCTGTGGAACTCCTGCATGTTTGCTGTACGCTCTGTCGTGGTGCTGGGGAAATGGATGTGCTCCGCAGCATGTGGCAGCAGTACGCTGAGGAATTGGGTGAGGATGCATGATGTGGCCGACTGTGTGATGCCTGTGGTGTCCCCTGTCAGCCTCTGGAAGGTGCCCGTGGTGAGTAGACACATGCAGGCTGTCACCTTGGTCTCCACTGACAGAGCGTGACTCCGTCATGAGGGTGCCTGCATCACAACACTGCACAGCTCACAGAGCCACCTCAGTATTGCCCTGTTCAGGTGGTACCAGTCCACGATCTCTACATCTGTGTACAGCTCAAAGCTGATGCGGGCACGGTACTGCCTGTTGGGGGCGTACCACCAACGGGCCCTTCCATGGCCATGTCACCCTGCGGCTTGCATTCTCACCCCCTCATTACAGCTTCCATGTGGAAGCTAGCACTGTCCATCTCCCTGGCTTGTGACCCCCCCGGCTGATGTTGCTCTGTTACCCCCGCTGTCCTGACTGCTACTTCCACTGCACCGGGCACCCCCCGCTGGTCTCTGCAGCCTATGGCCCACACTGCTTCCCTTGCCTGCCCTAGCCTGTCACTGTCTGTGTCTCTCTCTCTCTCTCTTTCTCACTTGGCATCCCTGTAGCGTTTGTGCCCCTCTTCCTTGAGCCTTTTTATTTTGTCCCATTTCCGCTGTGGCACACCTTCCGGCTGTTCAGCTGTTGCGCATTGCGCAAATCTTTGAATATCGCATTGCACTCTTTATGCATGGGTCCACCCCCTTTGGTTGCACATTCCTTCATTTGCATTGCGCTGTTGCTCAGCCTGTTTTCAGTGGTGCAACTGCATCCTGCTGAATATCGCCAGAGATGGTGCAATTTAGGACTTCTTGTATTAACAGGGGTTGCGCATGGTGCAACTCTTCAGAATATCCCACCCCGTAAGTGTAACAGCAATATAATATGCAAACTTAAAATAAAATAAAATAAGAAACTCCGGAGCGAAACAACGAAGGCTTTTTTTTAAAATAATAAAAATAAAATAAGAATTCTGCAGCTGGAAAATTTTCCTTTATGAGTTGGTAGGCATAATGCTTATTCCTCGATCATCATTTGACTGATGTCTCTGTTATGTAGATATAGTGGAGAACTCCTTGAGGCAGTTTTAAGGATTTAAAACACTTTTACTCCACTCACTTCAGGAAAAAAACCTGCAGGTAAAACAGAGAAAGAGGGGAGCCCACCAACCAGGATGGATAAACAATAAGATCTACTGGGAAGATTACACGCTCTGACAACGGTATATACCTGTTATAAAATAAAACATGCTGTGTAATCCTGCTTTCAAAGTCTCCTCCACAGGCTCTGAACTGCATAGTTCATGTGTCCTTCCAATACAGCCAGCAATCAGATGCACCAGTCCATCCAATTGCACTAACAGCGCCTTGTCTCAGACTCTCAGTTCATATTAGCTCACCGTGTTTCTAGTATACCAGCACAGCAGGGTCCAGAAAAGTGAGGTTGACCACCTTTTTCACTGCAGAAATCCAAATTTCACCGTCTTTCCAGCATACCAGTGCAGCAGGGTACAGGAAAGTGAACCAGACCACCTTTCTCACCCTGGAAATCCAAATCTCACCACGTTTCTGACATACAGGTCCCGCCAGGTAAAAGAAAGTGAGCCTGGCCACCTTCATCACTGCAGAAATCCAAATCTAACCACGTTTCCAGCATACCAGAGCAGCAGGATCCAGGAAAGTGAGCCTGACCGGCATACAGGTGCCGCCAGCTAAAGGAAAATGAGCTTGACCACCTTTTAAACTGCAGTAAATACAACTCTCACCACGTTTCCGGCATACAGGTGCCACCGGCTAAAGAAAAGTGAGCCTGACCACCTTTCTGACCCCAGAAAGTGAACCTGAAAATATTTTTCACAACAGAAATCGAAATCTAACCACGTTTCCAGCATACGGGTGCTGCCAGCTAAAGGAAGTGAGCCTGGCCACCTTTTTCACTGTGGAAATCCAAATCTCATCGCATTTCCAGCATATGGGTACTGCCAGCTAAAGAAAAGTTAGCCTGGTCACTTTCGTCACCGTGGAAATTCAAATCTCACCATGTTTCCATCATACGGGTGCAGCAGGGTCCAGAAAAATGAGCCTGACCACCCTTTTCACTGCAGAAATCCAAATTTCACAGTGTTTCCAGCTCACCAGTGCAGCAGGGTCCAGGAAAGTGAACCTGACCACCTTTTTCACCCTGGAAATCCAAATCTCACTGCATTTCTGGCATACAGGTCCTGCCACCTAAAGGAAAGTGAGCCTGGCCACCTTCTTCACCACAGAATTCCAAATCTCACCATGTTTCTGGCATACAGATGCTACCAGCAAAAGAAAAGTGAGCCTGACCACCTTCGTCACCGCGGAAATCCAAATTTCACCACGTTTCCTGCTTACCAGAGCAGCAGGGTCCAGGAAAGTGAGCCTGACCACCTTTTTCAAAATGGAAATCTAAATCTCACCATGTTTCTGGCATACAAGTGCTGCTGGCTAAAGGAAAGTGAGCCTGGCCACCTTTTTCACAGTGGAAATCCAAATTTCACTGCATTTCTGGCATACAGGTACCGCCGCCTAAAAAAAGTGAGCCTGGTCACTTTTGTCACCACAGAAATCAAAATATCACTGTGTTTCCAGCATACGGGTGCCACTGGCTAAAGGAAAGTGAGCCTGGCCACCTTTTTTACTGGGAAATCCAAATCTCACTGCATTTCTGGCATACCAGCACAGCAGGGTCCAGTAAATTGAGCCTTACCAACTTTTTCACTGTGGAAATCCAAATCTCACTGCCTTTCTGGCATACAGTTGCTGCTGGCTAAAGAAAAATGAGCCTGGCCACCTTTATCACCACAGAAATCCAAATCTCACCATGCTTCCAGCATACCAGCACAGCAGGGTCCAGGAAAAAGAGCCTGACCACCTTTTTCAGAGTGAATATCCAAATCTCACCACAGTCTGGCATACGAGTGCTGCTGGCTAAAGGAAAATGAGCCAGACCACCTTTTTTAATGCGGAAATCCAAATCACACCATGCTAACAGCATACGGGTGCCACTGGCTAAATGAAAGTGAGCCAGCCCACATTTTTCACCGCAGAAATGCAAACCTCACCATGTTTTCAGCATACCCCTGCAGCAGGGTCCAGGAAAGTGAGCCTGACCACCTTTTTCACAGCGGTTATCCAAATCTCACCACAGTCCAGCATACAAGTGCCGCTGGCTAAAGGAAAGTGAGCCTGACCACCTTTTTCACTGCAGAAATGCAAATATCACCACGTTTCCAGCATACCACCGCAGCAGGGTCCAGAAAAGTGAACCTGACCTCCTTTTTCAATGTGGAAATCCAAATCTTACCATGTTTCTGGCATACCACTGCAGCAGGGTACAGGAAAGTGAGCCTGACCATCTTTTTCACCACGAAAATCCAAATCACACCATGTTTCTGGCATACAGTTGCAGCTGGCTAAAGGAAAGTGAGCCTGACCAACTTTTACACAATGGAAATCCAAATCTCATCATGTTTCCAGTATACAGGTGCCGCCTAAAGAAAAGTGAGCCTGGTCACATTCGTCACTGCAGAAATCAAAATCTCACCATGTTTCCAGCATACGGGTGCCACTGGCTAAAGGAAAGTGAGCCTGGCCTCCTTTTTCACTGTAGAATCTCACTGCGTTTCTGGCATACCAGTGCAGCAGGGTCCAGGAAAGTGAGCCTGACCAACTTTTTAATGGCGGAAATCCAAATCTCACCGCAGTCCGGCATATGTGTGCCTCTGGCTAAAGTAAAGGGAGCCTGAACACCTTTTTCACTGTGGAAATCCACATCTCACCGCATTTCCATCATACAGGTGCCACCGGCTAAAAAATGTGAACCTGGCCACCTTTTTCACTGCAGAAATTGAAATCTCACCACTTTTCTGGCATACGGGTGCTGCTGGCTAAAGAAAAGTGAGCCTAGCTACCTTTGTCACCGCGTAAATCCAAATCTTACCTCATTTCCAGCATACCAGCTCAGCAGGGTCCAGGAACATGGGGTCTGGACTTGCCATTTGGATTAAAATCACTTGCAGTATATTTTTCTGTGTCCTGGAGTGCTCATTACCTTGGCTTTTGTGTGAAGTATTGAGGTCTGCACCTCACGCTGTGAGCACCCGTTTGTAGTGTTGCGCTGTTTTTCTGTTGGATCTGATCCAGGAACGTGAGCCTGACCACCTTTTTCATCGTGGAAATCCAAATCTCACTGCAGTCCAGCATACGGGTGCCACTGGCTAAAGCAAAGTGAGCCTGACCACCTTTTCACCAGGGAAATCCAAATGTCACCACGTTTCTGGCATACCAGCAGAGCAGGGTACAGGAAAGTGAACCTGACCACCTTTTTCACTGTGGAAATCCAAATCTCACCATGTTTCTGGCATACCAGCACAGCAGGGTCCAGGAAAGTGAGCCTGACCACTGTTTTTATCGTGGAAATCCAAATCTCACAGCCGTCAACATACGGGAGCCACCAGCTAAAGGAAAGTGAGCCTGGCCACATACTTCACCATGGAAATCTAAATCTCATGACATTTACGGCATACAGGTGCCGCCGGCTAAAGAAAAGTGAGCCTGGCCACCTTCGTCACTGCGGAAATCCAAATCTCACCACTTTTCCGGCATACGGGTGCTGCCGGCTAAAGAAAAGTGAGCCTGACCACCTTTGTCACCGTGGAAATCCAAATCTCACTGCGTTTCTGGCATACCAGCACAGCAGGGTCCAGAAAAGTCAGCCTGACCACCTTTTTCACCACAGAAATACCCATCTCACCATGTTTCTGGGATATGGGTGCCACCGGCTAAAGGAAAGTGAGCATGGCCACCTTTTTCACAGTGGAAATCCAAATCTCAGCATGGTTCCGGCATACCAGCACAGCAAGGACCAGAAAAGTGAACCTGACCACCTTTTCTCACCGCGGAAATACAAATCTCACTGACTTTCCAGAATACGGGTGCCGCTGCCTTAAAGAAAGTGAGCCTGGCCACCTTCGTCACTGCGGAAATCCAAATCTCACCACATTTCTGGCATACGGGTGCCACCGGCTAAAGAAAAGTTAGACTGGCCACCTGTTTCATTGTGGAAATCCAAATCTCACTGTGTTTCCGGCATATAGGTGCTTCTGGCTAAAGAAAAGTGAGCCTGACCATCTTATAAATAGCAGAAATACAAATCTCATCACGTTTCCTGCATATGGGTGCAGCCAGCTAAAGAAAAGTGAGCCTGGTCACCTTTTTCACTGTGGAAATCCAAATATCACCGCGGTCCGGCATACGAGTGCCACTGTCTAAAGGAAAGTGAGCCTGGCCACATATCTCAATGTGGAATTCCAAATCTCACTGAGTTTCCAGCATACCAGTGAAGCTGGGTCCAGAAAAGTGAGCCAGACCACCCTTTTCACCACAGAATTCCAAATCTCACTGCGTTTCCATCATACCAGTGCAGCAGGGACCAGGAAAGTGAACCTAACCAACTTTTTCACCACGGAAATCCAAATCTCACTGCGTTTCTGGCATATGGGTGCCGCCGCCAAAAGGAAAGTGAGCCTGACCACCTTTTAAAACACAGAAATCCAAATCTGACCATGTTTTCTGCATACAGGTGCCGCTGGCTAAAGAAAAGTGAGCCTGGGCACCTTCGTCACAGTGGAAATCCATATCTCACCACATTTCCTGCATACGGGTGATGCCAGCTAAAGAAAAATGAGCCTGGCCACCTTTGTCACTGCGGAAATATAAATCTCACCACGTTTCCTTCACACCAGCGCAGCAGGGTCCAGGAAAGTGAACCTTACCACCTTTTTCACTGCGGAAATCCAAATCTCAATGTGGTCCAGCATACAGGTGCCACTGGCTAAAGAAAAGTGGGACTGGCCACCTTTGTCACCACGGAAATCCAAATCTCACCACATTTACGGCATACAGGTGAAGCCGACTAATGGAAAGTGAGCCTGGCCACATTTTTCACAGCTGAAATCCAAATCTCACCATGTTTCCAGCATACCAGTGCAGAAGGGTCTAGGAAAGTGAACCTGACAACCATTTCACCACAGAAATCCAAATCTCACTGCGTTTCCAGCATACCAGCACAGCAGGGTCCAGGAAAGTGAGCCTGGCCAACTTTTTTCACCATGGAAATCCAAATTTCACTGTGTTTCTGGCATACAGAAGCTGTCGGCTAAAAGAAAGAGAGACTGGCCACCTTCATCACCACAGAAATCTAAATATCACAACGTTTCCGCAATACGAGTGCTGCTGGCTAAAGAAAAGTGAGCGCAGCAGGGACCAGGCAAGTGAGCCTGGCAGCTGCATCACCGCAGAAATCCATATCTCTCTGCATTTCCAGGATACCAGTGCCGCCGGCTAAAGAAAAGTGAGAATGGCCACCTTCATCACCGAGGAAATCCAAATATCACCATGTTTTGGGCATAGAAGAACAGCAGGGTCCAGGAAAGTGAGCCTGACCACCTTTTTCACCAAGGAAACTGAGCCTGAAAATATTTTTCACCGCAGAAATTGAAATCTCACCATGTTTCCAGCATACAAGAACAGCAGGGTCCAGGAAAGTGAGCATGACCACCTTTTTCACCATGGAAAGTGAGCCTGAAAACATTTTTCAATGCAGAAGTCCAAATATCACCATGTTTCCAGCATACAAGAACAGCAGGGTCCATGAAAGAGAGCTGGACCACCTTTTTCACTGTGGAAAGTGAGCCTAAAAATATTTTTCACTGCAGAAATCTAAATTTCACCGCATTTCTGGCATACAAGAACAGCAGGGTCCAGGAAAGTGAGCCTGACCACATTTTTCATTGTGGAAAGTGAGCCTGAAAAAATTTTTCACAGTGCAAATCCAAATCTCAATGTGTTTCCAGTGTACAAGAATAGCTGGGTCCAGGACAGTTAGACTGACCACCTTTTTCACCATGGAAAGTGAGCCTGACAAAATTTTTCACTGCGCAAACCCAAATCTCACCACGGTTCCAGCATACAAGAACAGCCAGGTCCAGGAAAGAGAGCCTGACCACATTTTTCACTGTGGAAAGTGAGCCTGAAAATATTTTTCACCACAAAAATCCAAATCTCACCTCGTTTCTGCCACACAGGAACATTCAGGTCCTGGAAAGTGAGCCTGACAACCATTTTCACTGCAGAAAGTGAGCCTGAAAAAATTTTTCACTGCACAAATCTAAATCTCACAGTGTTTCCACCGTACAAGAACAGCCAGTTCCAGGAAAGTGAGCCTGACCAACTTTTTCATCATGGAAAGTGAGTCTGAAAATATTTTTCACCGTGAAAATCCAAATCTTACCGCATTTCTGGCATACAAGAACAGCCGGGTCCAGGACAGTGAGCCTGACCACCTTTTTCACTGCAGAAAGTGAGCCTGAAAAAATTTTTCACTGCGCAAATCCAAATCTCAAAGCATTTCCGACATACAAGTACAGCCAGGTCAAGGACAGTGAGCCTGACCACCTTTATTGCTGCAGAAAGTGAGCCTGAAAAAATTTTACGAAACACAAGTCGAAATCTCACCGCGTTTCCAGCGTACAAGAACAGCCGGATTCAGAAAAGTGAGCGAGACCACCCTTTTCAATGCGGAAAGTGAGCCTGAAAAAATTTTTCACCCCGCAAGTCCAAATCTCACCATGTTTCTGGCGTACAAGAACAGCCGGGTCCAGGACAGTTAGCCTGACCAACTTTTTCACTGCAGAAAATGAGACTGAAAAAATTTTTCACCGCGCAAATCCAAATCTCACAGTGTTTCCAGCATACAAGAACAGCCAGGTCCAGGAAAGTGAGCCTCACCACCTTTTTCACCACAGAAAGAGACCCTGAGAATATTTCTCACTGCACAAATCCAAATCTCACCACGTCTCCGGCGTACAAGAACAGCTGGGTACAGGAAAGTGAGCTAGACCACCTTTTTCATGGCAGAAAGTGAGCCTGAAAAACTTTTTCACCGTGCAAATCCAAATCTCACCGCGTTTCCAACATACAAGAACAGCCTGGTCCAGGAAAGTGAGCCTGACCACATTTTTCATAGCGGAAAGTGAGCCTGAAAAAATTTTTATCTGTGAAATCCAAATCTCACCACGTTTCCTGCATACTAGAACAGCCGGGTCCAGGAAAGTGAGCTTGACCACTTTATCACCATGGAAAGTGAGCCTGGAAATATTTTTCACCATACAAAATCCAAATCTCACAGCGTTTCTGCTGTAAAAGAACACCCAGGTACAGGATAGGGAGCCTGACCACCTTTTTCACCAAGGAAAGAGAGCCTGAAAAAATTATTCACAGCACAAGTCCAAATCTTACCGTGTCTCTGGCGTACAAGAAAAGCTGGGTCGAGGAAAGTGAGCCTCACCACATTTTTCACTGTGGAAAGTGAGCCTGAAAATATTTTTCACCGTGCAAATCCAAATCTCACCACATTTCTGTCATACAAGAACAGCCAGGTCCAGGACAGTTAGCCTGCCCACCTTTTTCACTGCAGAAAGTGAGGCTGAAAAAACTTTTCACAACGCAAATCCAAATCTCAAAGCTTTTCCGGCATACAAGAACAGCCTTGGTCCAGGACAGTGAGCCTGGCCACCTTTTTCACTGCAGAAAGTGAGACTGAAAACATTTTACACCACACAAATCCAAACCTCAAAGCGTTTCCGGCATACAAGTACAGCCGGGTCCAGGAAAGTGAGCCTGACCACCTTTTTTAGCATGGAAGGTGAGCCTGAAAAAATTGTTCACACTGCAAGTACAAATCTCACCGCGTTTCCAGTGTACAAGAACAGCTGCGTCCAGGACAGTTAGCCTGACCACCTTTTTCAGTGCAGAACCAGAGCCTGAAATAACTTTTCACCACACAAATCCAAATCTCACCGCATTTCCAGCGTGCAACAGCTGGGTCCACGAAAGTGAGACTGACCACCTTTTTCAGTGTGGAAAGTGAGCCAGAAACAATTTTCACCACGCAAGTCCAAATCTCACCGTGTTTCCAGCGTACAAGAACAGCCAGGTACAGGACAGTTAGCCTGACCAAATTTTTCCCTGTGGAAAGTGAGCCTGAAAATATTTTTCACCGTGCAAATCCCAACTTCACCGCATTTCTGGCATACAAGAACAGCCGGGTCCAGGACAGTCAGCCTGACCACCTTTTCACTGCAGAAAGTGAGCCTGAAAAAATTTTTCACTGCGCAATTCCAAATCTCAAAGTGTTTCCAGCATACAAGTTCATCCGGGTCCAGGACAGTGAGCCTGACCACCTTTTTCGCCGCAGAAAGTGAGCCTGAATAAATTTTGCAAAACGCTAGTCAAACTCTCACCGCGTTTCCAGCGTACAAGAACAGACGGATCCTGAAAAGTGAGCCTGACCACCTTTTTCAGAGCGGAAAGTGAGCCTGAAAAAATTTTTAAACCCGCAAATCCAAATCTCACCAAGTTTCTGGTGTACAAGAACAGCCGGGTCCAGGACAGTTAGCCTGAACACCTTTTTCGCTGCAGAAACTGAGCCTGAAAAAATTTTTCACAGTGCAAATCCAAATCTCACAGCGGTTCCAGCGTACAAGAACAGCTGGGTCCAGGAAAGTGAGCCTCACCACCTTTTTCACTGCTGAAAGTGACCCTGAGAAGCCAGAAGGGGAAGGAAGGAAACATATTCAATTCAGTGCTTTAGAGTAATTGGTAATTGCTATTTTCCTTTTAAACTTAGATTGTGGGCTTTTAGTGACACTATACTTTGTTTGTTGTCTTTACTTGTAATTGTTTTTGGGCTGTTGAAAATTTAAAACATAGTGGTGGTGTAATTCGGTGCTGTCTTTAATTGCTGCAAATTTTATCTTGGCTTGTCTGACTGCCCTGTAGTTGGGTGAAGGGTGTTAATTGTCTGGCCTCTGACCTCAGCTGCTTGATAACTGGAGGTGGGGCTTAGTCAGAGTTAAAGTAGCAAGCAGAGTTTTATTTTCTCAGAAGAAGCCAGAAGGGGAAGGAAGGAAACATATTCAATTCAGTGCTTTAGAGTAACTGGTAATTGCTATTTTTCTTTTAAACTTAGATTGTGGGCTTTAGTGACACTATACTTTCTTTGTTGTCTTTACTTATAATTGTTTTTGGGCAGTTGAAAATTTAAAACATAGTGGTGGTGTAATTCTGTGCTGTCTTTAATTGCTGCCCCCTCCCCTTCCCCCAACTCTTAATTATATGCCCTGTTAAATCTTATTGACAGGAGCTAAACACAGGGTATAGTAAGGGGTGTGAAGTAGGAGGGGCATAAGGGGGAAGAAGCCCACCCTCAGCATGACAAGTATTTTGACTCATTTATTTATTATTGGTTTCTTTTTCTTTAAAAAAAAAATTATCTGAGGATCAGTGTCAGGATTTTTAGTACAGTAAATTAATAAAAAGGGAACTAGGAGAGCTTCAGTAGCAGACAAGTAGTGGAATTGCACTATAATGTGGGGAGTGGTGCAACGCAGTGGCTGGGGGCAGCCATATTCAGGCAGACCTTCTGGACACTGAGGTGCTGCCCTATCTGCATGCATCTCTCTGGACTGCAGGATGAGGTAGCCAGACTCAGAGCAGAAGTAAACTGGGTCAGGAGTACCATCACCCTATCCAGGGACCACCCAGTCCAATGCAACTGCCCTCAAAGGATGCCGAAAACGAGGAACACTTGAATGACAGAGGGCTCAGGGAGGGTTAGAGCAATCAGGCAGAGGCACATCCCAGATCCTATTCCACTCAAGAACTCATATGCCACACTGGCAAATGAGGACAACCAAATAGAGGTACCCAGAGAAGTGGAAGGAAAGGATGTGGAGGTAAGCCAAGGATGAAACCTGAGGGGGGGGAGCAGTGGACCCCAGAGGAGGAGGAAGTGAATCCTGGTGGGGACCCATCATAAGAGGGATCCAGCTAGGAACACAGGAGGGGAGGACAGGGAGGGAGGTGCCTACCAGGTGCCATGGCATGGAGGGATGGAAGGAAGATACTGGGATCACTGGGAAGGCAAGACAGGAGGGTGAGCTGGATGCACATCCACCTAGGTACTAATGACTTGGCAAATGGAGAGCCAAAGGAAGTTCAGGAAGAGTTTAGGAAACTGGGGAGGGTCTCAAGCAAGTAGCTACTCTGTCACTTTCTCAGAAGTACTACCTGTGAGAGGCAAGGAGAGACAGGAGTGCATGCACCAGGAACTTTAACTCATGGTTGGAAGAACTGGTGCTGTGAGGAAGGGTTTGATTCATTGGTGACTGGGACCCACCTGGAGGATGGAGTCTTGTCTCAAGCCTGACAGCCTGCATCCATCCTGAGGGGAACTAAGCACTCAATGATAAGTTTAAATGCTACATTGACAAGCATTTAAACTAGCAAAGGGGTGGCAGGCCAGCAAGGAGGGTGCCTACTTGCTCACCCCCCAGCCAGCAGGAACCAGTGAACCAGAGGAGTGGCTATCTCTGCAAAAGCAGTGTGCAAAGATGGAGATTAGTGCCCAAGAGGTGGATAAGCTGTGAAAAGGGGCAAAATCCAGCAGAAGGGAAGACAGTAATGAGAACCAGGGATAAAATGACAAACCAAGGAAGGGGCTGGAGTAGAACAGTGAAACAGTCTAGGAGGTCAACCATGAAAGTCAAAGTGCAACAGGAGCCCTTAGCAACAAGATGGAAGATCTGGAGGCTGTCATGGTACAGTCAGACCTGGACATTGTGGCCATCAATGAAACCTGTAATGATAACCACGACTGGGAGATGGGCCATACCTGGCTACAACATATTAAGAAGAGACAGAGCAGGCAGGAAGGGGAGGAGGAGTGGCACTGTATGTGAAAAAATGAGATAAGGGCCACAGAGATCCAGGAGGAACAAAATGGGGGAGAGATACTGTAGGTTAAGCTGGAAAGGAAAATGTGGACTGCCATCCCACGTGGTGTGGGTCTACAGACCACCAGCACAGGAGGAAGAAACAGATAGGAGCTGATGCCAGCCATCCAAAGGATGGCAGACAAGGTGAGGTAGTACTGGTTGGAGACTCTACATTCCAATTGGACTGGAGCATCCCAGCAGCAGCATCAACTAGAGCAGATTTTATCCTGTACTCTTCCAGGGTGCCTCCTCAAGCAACTGGGTCATGGAAACCAACCTTGGCAGAAGGCAATATTGGACCCTTGTGCTCACAAACAGGGACAGTGTGATGGGGTAACAGTGGGGAGCACCTGGGAGACAGTGACCACCAGTCATTGTGGTTTGAAACTCTACAGAAAGAGCAGAACCAAACCGCATAAAAACATGTATCCTGGATTTTGGGGGCAGACTTTGGGAAAATGGAGATACTTGAAAGAGGCATTAAGAAGGGACAGAGAAATCAGGGGTTGAGGAACAGTGGGCAGTATTTAAAATGGGATTACAAAACAACAGAACCTTATGCATTAAGCAGGTTAGCAAGAGGAAAGGTAGAGGAGACTATGGTTTTCCAAAGAGGTAGCAAAGAAAGTGAAAGGCAAAAGATTGCATCCAGGCAATACAAAAGAGCATGAGCAGAAGGGGAAGGGAGAAGTACCCAGGTGAAGCAAAGGGAGGCAGGGAGGTCAGTATGGAAGCCAAAGTCAGACAGAAGAACATATTGCAAAATCAGTGGGCAGAGGGACAAAACCTTTAACAGGTACATAAGTGAAAAAGAAAGAGAAAGGAGAGATAGTGAGACTGAAGTGGAGGATGGAGGCCAGGTGGAGGATGACAACAGTAAAAGCTAGACATATTGAATAGGTATTTCTGCCTGGGCCCTTACTGAGGAAGAGGAGGGTAATGGGTCTGAAGGGGAGTGGCAAGGTGAGAATGGCTGAAGTGGACACGTCCCTTTACACAGAAAGGGTCCTATGGAACCTGAAGCAATCAGAGCTGATAAAGCAATGGGCTGGGATAGGAGGCAACCCTAGGTCCTCTAAAGAACTAAGAGAGGTGGTGGCTGAACCTCTGGCTATCCTGTTTAGCCGATCACTGGAAACAGGGAAGGTACCCAAAGACTGAGGACAGCAGATGTAGTCCCTTTATACAAAAGTGGGGAACAAAGGGAAGCAGGGAACTACAGACCAGTCAGCCTCACCTCGGTAGTGGGAAGATCATGGAAGCACTACTGGAAGGAGAGATTGGTGGAACATCTGGTTGTCAATGGACTACAGGACCCAAGGCAGCATGGTTCTCACCAGGGGAGTTCATGTCAGGGACCAACCTCATTGAATTTTTTGACTGGGTGACAAGGAGGTGGATCAGGGGAGGGCAGTGGACACGGCCTATCTGGACTTCAGCAAGGTTTCGACACTGTGCCACATAGAAGACTATTCCACAAACTGGGGAATATGGGTGGGCAGGACAGTAGTGTGGTGGGTAGGAACTGGCTGGGTGGCAGGACACAGAGGGTGGTGGTAAATGGTCAGTACTCCACAGGAGGAAGAGTGACCAGGGGTACCACAGGGATCGGTGCTGGGACCGGTCCTATTCAACATCTTCATCAGTGACATTGCAAAGGACCTAGAAGGCAGAATTTCACTGTTTGCTGATGACACAAAGCTTTGTAACAGAGTAGACACACCAGAGGGTGTAGACAGAATGAGAAGTGACCTGCAGAAACTTGAAGAATGGTCAGGGGTTTGGCAGTTGAAAATCATATGGGGCACAAAAACTCTGGCACAATATATCAGTTGGGGGGTGAGGATATAGCATGTACCAAGCAGGAAAGGGATCTTGGGGTTGTCATCTCTGATGACCTCAAGGTAGGGAAACAGTGTGACAAGGCAGCAGGTAAAGCAAATAGGATGCTGGGATGTATAGGCAGGGGCATCACCAGCAGGAAAAGGGAGGTCATAATTCTGCTATACAAGAAACTAGTGAGACCCCACCTGGAGTACAGTGTACAGTTCTGGAGACCATACCTACGTAAGGACATAGACAGGGTAGAGAAGGTTCAGAGTAGGGGCAACAAAGATGGTGCATGGATTGCATCACAAGTCCGATGAAGACAGGTTGAAGGAACTGAACATGTACTCCTTGGAGGAGAGGAGGGAGAGAGAGGGGATATGATAGAGACATACAAGTATCTTACAGAGAGGAACAGGGTGCAGGAAAACACTATTTTTAAGCAAAAAAGATGTTCCAGGACTAGAGGGCATGGGATGAAGTTGGAGGGAGGATGATTCAGAGGAAACATGAGAAAGAATTTCTCTCACAGAACGGGTGGTGGACAAGTGGAACAATCCTGACAGAGGGAAGTGTTGGGGCTGAAACAATCATGGGATTTAAGAATGCATGGGATAGACATAAAGGAATTCTGGAGGTCAGGGGTAAGGGACAACAGACTTCTAGGAAAACAAACTGAACTTACAAGCTCAAATGGGCAGATTGGGTGGGCATAGGCCCTTATCTGCTGACACTGTCTATGTATCTATGTATCTATGTATCTGAGAATATTTCTCGCTGCACAAATCCAAATCTCACCACATCTCCAGCATAAAAGAACAGCCGGGTACAGGAAAGTGAGCCAGACCACCTTTTTTATAGCAGAAAGTGAGCCTGAAATACTTTTTCACTGTGCAAATCCAAATCTCACTGTGTTTCCATCATACAAGAACAGCCAGGTCCAGAAACATGAGCCTGACCACTTTTTCACTGCAGAAAGTGAGCCTGAAACTATTTTTCACCGCTCAAATCAAAATCTCACTGTGTTTCCAGTATACAATCACAGCCAGGTCCAGGACAGTGAGCCTGACCACCTTTTTCACGACGCAAAATGAGTCTGAAATTATTTTACACTGCGCAAATCCAAATATCACCACATCTCTGGTGTACAAGAACAGCCAGATCCAGGAAAGTGAGCCTGACAACATTTTTCAATGTGGAAAGTGAGCCTGAGAATATTTTTCAGCGCGCAAATCCAAATCTCACCACATCTCTGGAGAACAAGAACAGCCGGGTCCAGGAAAGTGAACCTGACCACCTTTTTCACCACGGAAAGTGACAATGAAAAAATGTTTCACTGCGCAAATCCACATCTCACCATGTTTCTGGCATACAAGAAGAGCAGGGTCCAGGACAGTGAGTCTAACCACCTTTTTCACTGCAGAAAGTGAGTCTGAAAAAATTTTTCACCGTGCAAATCCAAATCTCAAAGCGTTTTCGGCATACAAGAACAACCAGGTCCAGGAAAGTGAGCCTGACCACCTTTTTCACTGCAAAAAGTGATCCCTGAATAGATTTTACATTGGGCAAGTTGAAATCTCACAGCGTTTCCAGTGTACAAGTACAGCCAGATACAGGAAAGTGAGCCTGACCACCTTTTTCAGTGTGGAAAGTAAGCATGAAAAAATTTTTCACTACGCAAATCCAAATCTCACTGCGTTTCTAGCATACAAGAACAGCCGGGTGCAGGAAAGTGAGCCTGGCCACCTTTTTCACTGCAGAAAGTGAGCCTGAAAACATTTTTCACTGCTCAAATCCAAATCTTATAGCATTTCCAGCATACAAGTACAGCTGGGTCGAGGAAAGTGAGCATGACCACCTTTATCAGCACGGAAGGTGAGCCTGAAAACATTTTTCACAGCGCAAGTCCAAATCTCACCGTGTTTCAGGCGTACAAAAACAGCCAGGTCCAGGACAGTTAGCCTGACCACCTTTTTCACTGCAGAAACTGAGCCTGAAAAAATTTTTCACCACGCAAATCCAAATCTCATTGTGTTTCCAGTGTAGAACAGTCGGGTACAGGAAAGTGAGCTTGACCACATTTTTCACTGCAGAAAGTGACCCTGAGAAAATGTTTCACTCCACAAATCCAAACCTCAACATGTCTCTGGCGTACAAGAACAGCTGGGTCCAGAAAAGTGAGCCTGACTACCCTTTTCAGCGTGGAAAGTGAGCCTGAAAAAATTTTTCAACGCACAAGTCCAAATTTGCCAGCAATTCCTGCATAGAAAAACAGCCGGCTCCATGAAAGTAATCCTGATCATGTTTTTCACCATGGACACTGAGCTTGAAAAAATGTTCAGCTCACAAGTCCAAATCTCACTGAAAATACAGTGAAATTTGGACTTGCCCGGAGAAAATTTTTTTCAGCCTCACTTTCTGCAGTGAAAAACTTGGTCAGGTTTACTTTCCTGGAGCCGGTAGTTTTTCTATGGCAGAAATGTGGTGAAATTTGGACTTCTGTGGTGAAAAATTTTTTCAGGCTCACTTTCCATGGTGAAAAACTTGGTCAGGCTTACTTTCATGGAGCCAGTAGTTTTTCTATGCTGAAAAAACGGTGAAATTCGGACTTGTGTGGAGAAAAATTTTTTCAGGCTCACTTTAAGGGGTGAAAAACGTGGTCAGGCTTACTTTCCTGGAGCTAACTGTTTTTCTATGGCAGAACCGTGGTGAAATTTGGACTTATGAGTGAAAACATTTTTCTGGCTCACTTTCCATGCAGGAAAAATTTGGTCGGGGTTTACTTTCATGGAGCATGCAGTTTTTCTATGCTGAAAACACATTGAAATTTGGACTTGCGCGGAGAAACATTTTTTCAGACTCACTTTCAGGGGTGAAAAACGTGGTCAGCTTTACTTTCCTGGAGCAAGCTGTTTTTCTATGGCAGAACCGTGGTGAAATTAGAACTTGCGCAGTGAAAAAATTGTTCAGGCTGACTTTCCATGGTGAAAAACTTGGTCAGGCTTACTTTTGTGGATCTGGCAGTTTTTCTATGACAGAATCGTGGTGAAATTTGGAGTTACGCAGAGTGAAAAAATTTTTAGCAGGCTCAAGCTTCCATGATGAAAAACTTGGTCAGGCTTACTTTCATGGAGCTGGCAGTTTTCTATGGCAGAAATGTGGTGAAATTTGACTTGTGGTGAAAATTTTTCAGGCTCACTTTTCCGTTGTGAAAAACTTGGTCATGATTACTTTCATGGAGCCAGCAGTTTTTCTATGCTGAAAACATGGTGAAATTTGGACTTGAGCAGTGAAAAATGTTTTCAGGCTAACTTTCCGTTGTAAAATCATGGACAGGATTACTTTCATGGAGCCAGCAGTTTTTCTATGGCAGAAACACGGTGAAATTTGGACTTGTGCAGTGAAAATTTTTTTCTGGCTCACTTTCTGATTTTAAAAACTTGGTCAGGCTTAGTTTCTTGGAGCCAGTTGTTTTTCAATGCTGAAAACGCTATGAAATTTAGGACTTGTGCAGTGAAAAAATTTTTCAGGCTCACTTTCCGTGGTGAAAGACATGGTCAGGCTTACTTTCCTGGAGCCTGCTATTTTTCTTTGGCAGAAATGCATTGAAATTTTGGACTTGTGCTTTGAAAAGATTTTTCAGGCTCACTTTCCCAGGTGAAAAACATTGTCAGGATTACTTTCATGGAGCCAGCAGTTTTTCTACGTTAAAAACGGGGTGAAATTTCGACTTGCGACCTGAAAATTTTTTCAGGCTCACTTTTGTGGTGAAAACTTGGGCTTTTCTTCCACAGTGAAAAATCTTATTGTGGCTCACATTCTGTGGTGAAAACTTTGTCAGGCTTACTTCTCATGGAGCCAGCAGTTTTCAATGGCAGAAATGTGGTGAAATTCGACTTGTCTGCTGATGAAAAATGTTTTCAGACTCACTTTCCGTGGTGAAAAGGTTAGGGTTAAGAGGGGTTAGGGTTAGGGTTAGGGTTAGTAGGCTAGGGGTTAGGGGTTAGGTTAGGGGTTAGGGTTAGGGTTAGGGGTTAGGGGTTAGGGGTTAGGGTTAGGGGTTAGGGTTAGGGGTTAGGGTTAGGGGTAGGGGTTAGGGTTGAGGGTTAGGGGTTAGGGTTAGGGGTTAGGGGTAGGGGTTAGGGTTAGGGGTTAGGGGTTAGGGGTTAGGGGTTAGGGGTTAGGGGTTAGGGGTTAGGGGGCTAGGGGTTAGGGGTTATAGGGGTAGGGTTAGGTTAGGGGTTAGGGTTAGGGGTAGGGGTTAGTTAGGGTTAGGTGTGTGTTAGGGGTAGGGAAGTGTAGGGGTTAGTTAGGGGTTAGTAGGGTTAGTTAGTTAGGGGTTAGTAGTTAGAAGTTAGGGGTTAGGTTGAAGTTAGGGGTGTAGTGGGGTTAGGGGTAGGTGTCTAGGGGTTAGGGGTGTGGGTTGTGTGGGGTTAGGGGCTAGGGTTAGGGGTAGGAAGAAGAAAGAAATAGTAGGTTAGTTAGGTTAGGGGTTAGGGGGCTGGAGACTTGGTCATGAGTATAATTGGTTTGAGAGTGGAGTGGTTCAACCCTCAGGAATATAGGCTGGGTGACTGGGTCATGGTTATAATTTGCTGGGTGATGGCATGGTGCTGCCCTCAGGGAACATAGGGCTGTGACTGGGTCCTTGGGCCTAATTGGTTGGGAGAGTGATGCCGCCTCATGGAATATAGGCTGGTGACTGGGTCATGGGTATAATTGGCTGTGTGAGTGTCGCAGTGCTGCCTCTGGGAATATAGGCTGGTGACTGGGTCAGGGCTATAATTGGATAGGTGAGTGGTGTGGTGCTGCCTCAGGGAATATAGGCTGGTGACTGGTCATGGGTATAATTGGTTGGGTGAGTGGCATGGTGCTGCCTCAGGGAATATAGGCTGGTGACAGGGTCATGGGTATAATTGGTTGGTTGAGTGGCATGGTGTTGCCTCAGGGAATATAGGCTGATGGCTGGGTCATGGGTATAATTGGTTGGGTGAGTGTCACAGTGCTGCCTCAGGGAATATAGTCTGGTGACTGGGCCGTGCATAATTGGCTGGGTGAGTGGTGGTGCTGCCCTCAGGGAATATAGGCCAATGGTGACTGGGCCATGTATAAATGCTGGGTGAGTGCTCACTGTGCTGCCTCAGGGAATATTAGCTCTGGAGACTGGGTCCAGTGGGTATAATTGGTTGTGTGGAGTGGGAATGGGTGCTGCCTCAGGGAATGGTAGGGCTGGGTGACTGGGTCATGGACTAATTGGTTGGGTGAGTGGCGCAGTGCTGCCTCAGGGAATATAGGCTGGTGACTGGGTCATGGCTATAATTGGTTGGGTGAGTATCACAGTGCTGCCTCAGGGAATATAGGCTGGTGAATTGGTCATGGGTTTAATTGGTTGGGTGAGTGGCACGGTGCTGCCTCTGGGAATATTGGCTGGTTGCTGGGTCATGGGTATAACTGGTAGGGTGAATGGCGTGGTGCTGCCTCAGGGAATAAAGGCTGGTGACTGGGTCATGGCAATAATTAGTTGGGTGAGTGTTGTGGTGCTGCCTCAGGGAACATAGGCTGGTGACTGGGTCATGGATCTAATTGATAGGGTTGAGTGGCACGGTGCTGCATCAGGGAATATAGGATGGTGAGTGGGTCATGCCAATAATTGGTTGGGTGAGTGGCGCGGTGCTGCCTCAGTGAATATAGGCTGGTGACTGGGTCATGGCTGTAATTGGTTGGGTGAGTGGTGTTTTGCTGCCTCAGGGAACGTTGGCTGTTAACTGGGTCATGGAGATAATTGGTTGGGTGAGTGGCGTGGTGCTGCCTCAGGGAATATAGGCTGGTGAGTGGGTCATGGCTATAATTTGTTGAGTGAGTGGCATGGTGCTGCCTAAGGGAATATAGGCTGGTGACTGGGTCATGGCTATAATTGGATGGGTGAGTGGCATGGTGCTGCCTCAGGGAATAAAGGCTGGTGACTTGGTCATGAGTATAATTGGTTTGGAGAGTGGAGTGGTTCTACCTCAGGGAATATAGACTGGTGACTGGGTCATGGTTATAATTGGTTGAGTGAATGGCATGATGATGCCTAAGGGAATATAGGCTGATGACTGGATCATGGGTATAATTGGTAGGGAGAGTGATGCTGCCTCAGGGAATATAGGCTGGTGACTGGGTCAGGGCTATAATTGGATAGGTGAGTGGCGTGGTGCTGCCTCAGGGAATATAGGCTGGTGATTGGTCATAGGAATAATTGGTTGGGTGAGTGGCTTTGTTCTGCCTCAGGGAATATAGGCTGGTGACAGGGTCATGGGTATAATTGGTTGGGTGAGTGGCATGGTGCTGCCCAGGAATATGGGCTGGTGACTGGGTCATGGGTATAATTGGTTGGGTGAGTGTTGCAGTGCTGCCTCAGGGAATATAGACTGGTGACTGTGTCATGGCTATAATTGGTTGATTGAGTGGCATGATGCTGCCTCAGGGAATATATGCTGGTGACTGGGTCATGGGTATAATCGGTTGGGAGAGTGGCGTGTTGCTGCCTCAGGGAAAATAGGCTAGTGACTGGGTCATGGGTATAATTGTTTGGGTGAGTGTCGCAGTGCTGCCTCAGGGAATATAGACTGTTGACTGGGTCATGGGTATAATTAGTTGGGTGAGTGGCTTGGTGCTGCCTCAGGGAACATAGGCTTGTGACTTTGTCATGGGTATAACTGGTTGGGTGAGTCTCGTGAAAAGGCGCCAGGGAACATAGGCTGGTGACTGGGTTATGGCTATAACTGGTTGGGTGAGTGGCACGGTCCTGCCTCGGGGAATATAGGCTGGTGACTGGGTCATGGGTATAATTGGTTGGGTGAGTGTCGCAGAGCTGCACCAGGGAATATAGACTTGTGACTTGTCAGTGGGTATAAATGGTTGCGAGTATGGCGAGTGCCGCCTCAGTGAATATAGCTGTTTCTTGGTCATGGGTATAACTGGTTGGGTGAGTCTTGCAGTGCTGCCTCAGGGAATATAGGCTGGTGACTGGGTTATTGCTATAACTGGTTGGGTGAGTGGCATGGTGCTGCCTGGAATATAGGCTGCTGACTGGGTCATCGGTATAATTGGTTGGGTGAGTGGCACAGTGCTGCCTCAGGGAATATAAGCTGGGGACTGGGTCATGGCTATAATTGGTTTGGAGAGAGGCAAGGTGCTGCCTAAGGGAATATAGGCTGGTGACTGGGTCATTTCTATAATTGGTTGCGAGTGGCATGGTGCCACCTCAGGAGTATAGGCTGGTACCGCGCACTGGGTATAATTGGTTGTGTGTCATGCTGCTGCCTCAGGGAGTATAGGCTGGTGACTGGGTCATGGGTATAATTAGTTGGGTGAGTGGTGTGGTTCTGCCTCGAGGAATATAGGCTGGTGATTGGGTCATGGCTATAATTGGTTGGGTGAGTGGCACGGTGCTGCCTCAGGGAATATAGGCTGGTGACTGGGTCATGGCTATAATTGGTTGGGTGAGTGATACTGCCTCAGGAATATAAGCTGGTGCTTGGTCATGAGTATAATTTGTTGCAGAGTGGAGTGGTTTACCATCAGGGAATATAGGCTGGTGACTGGGTCAAGGGTATTATTTTGTTTGAGAGAGTGCTGCTGCCAGGGAAGTATAGGCTGGTGACTGGTCATAAGTAAAATTGGTTGGATGAGTGGTGGTTTTCTGCCTCAGGAATATAAGCTGCGACAGGTCATGGCTATAATTGGTTGGGTGAGGGTGGTTCTACCCTGTAATATAGGATGGTGACTGGGTTAAGGGTATAATTGGCTTGGTGAGCTGCATGGTGCTGCCTCAGGAATATATTATCTTCTGTGACTGGGCCTGGTTATAATTGGCTGGGAGAGTGATGCTGCCTCAGGTAATATAGGCTACGACTGGGTCGTGGGTATAATTGGTTGTGAGAGTGTCGCAGTGCTGCCTCAGGGAATACAGGCTGGTGACTGGGTCAGGGCTATAATTGGTAAGGTGAGTTGCATGGTGCTGCCTCAGGGTAATATAGGCTGGTGACTTGTCGCGGTATAATTGGTTGGGTGAGTGGCATGGTGCTACTTCAGGAATATAGGCTGGCTGGTCCTAGGGTATAATTGGTGGCTGAGTGTCGCAGTGCTTCCTCTGGGATTATAGACTGGGAACCTGGGTCATGATATATAATTGGTTTATGTGAGTGGCGTGTTGTCGCCTCAGGAATATAGGCTGTGTGACTGGGCCGCGGGTATAATTGGTTGGGAGTGTCGCAGTGCTGGCTCAGGAATATAGGCTGGGATTAGGCTCAGCGGCAATAATTTGTTGCGAGTGGCATGGTGCTGCCTCTGGAATATAGGCTGGTGACTGGGTCATGGCTATAATTGTTGGGTGAGTGTCACTGCCGCCTCGTGCGAATATAGGCTGCGACTTGGCGTGGTATAATTGGCTGGGTGAGCGCATGGTGTTGCCTCAGGTAATATATGCCGGTGACTGGCTCATGGCTATAATTGCTTGGGTGAGTGGCATGGTGCTGCCTCGGAATAAGTGGCTGGGACCGTCAGGCTATAATTGGTTAGGTGAGTGGCATGGTGCTGCTCAGGAATATAGGCTGGTGATCAACAAAGCTACAATTGGTTGGGTGAGTGGTGGAGCACTGCTTCGGGAATATAGGGCTGCGACTGCTCTACGGGCATAATTGTTTTGGTGAGTGGGTGTGGTGCTACCTCAGGGAAGACACGCTTGCGACTTGGTCAGGGCTATAATTGGTTAGGGTGGGTGGCATGGTGCTGCCTCAGGAATATAGGCTGGTGACTGGTCATGGTATAATTGGTTGTGACTGGCATGGTGCCGCCTCTGCTGGAATATATTCTGTGACTGGACATTGATATAATTAGTTGGGGTGAGTGGCGGTGCCGCCTCTGGGAATATATGCTGGTGACTGGGTCATGGCTATAATTGTTTGGGTGAGTGGCGGGTGCTGCCTCAGGAACATAGGCTGGTGACTGGGCAATGGCTATAATTGTTTGAACTGAGTGGGTGTGGTTCTGCCTCAGGACATAGGATGGTGACTGCTTGTGTATATCATTTGGTGAGCGCATATTACGTTCAGGAATAAAGGCTGGGTGACTGGGCCGGGTATAATTGGTAGGGAGAGTGATGCCTCAGGAATATAGGCTGGTGACTGGGTCGTGGTATAATTGGTTGTGAGAGTGTCGCAGTGGCTGCTCAGGAATACAGGTCTGGTGACTGGTCTGGCTATAATTGGTTAGGTTAGTGGCATGGTGTTGCCTCAGGGAATATATGCTGCTGACTTGTCATGGGTATAATTGGTTGGGTGAGTGGCATGGTGCTGCCTCAGGGAATATAGGCTGATGGCTGGGTCATGGGTATAATTGGTTGGCTGAGTGTCGCAGTGCTTCCTCAGGGAATATAGACTGGTGACTGGCTCATGAGTATAATTGGTTGGGTGAGTGGCGTGGTGCTGCCTCAGGGAATATAGGCTGGTGACTGGGTCATGGGTATAATTGGTTGTGTGATGGTCGCAGTGCTGGCTCAGGGAATATAGGCTGGTGACTGGCTCATGGCTATAATTAGTTGGGTGAGTGTCGTAGTGTTGCCTCAGGGAATATAGACTGGTGACTCGGTCATGGGTATAATTGGTTGGGAGGGCTGGTGCCGCTCAGGAATATAGGCTGGTGACTGCTATGGGTATATCTGGTTGGGTGAGTGGCATGGTGCTGCCTCAGGGAATATAGGCTGTTGACTGGGTCATGGGTATAATTGGTTGGGTGAGTGGCATGGTGCTGCCTTAGGGAATATAGGCTGGGGACTGGGTCATGGCTATAATTGGTTTGGAGAGTGTCACGGTGCTGCCTCTGGGAATATAGGCTGGTGACTGGGCCATGGTTATAATTGGTTGCGTGAGTGGCATGGTGCTACCTCGGGGAATATAGGCTGCTGACTGCGTCATGGGTATAATTTGTTGGGTGAGTGGCATGGTGCTGCCTCAGGGAATATAGGCTGGTGACTGGGTCATGGGTTTAATTGGTTGGGTGAGTGGTGTGGTTCTGCCTCAGGTAGTAGAGGCCGGTGACTGGGTCATGGCTATAATTGGTTGGGTGAGTGGTGAGGTGCTGCCTCAGGGAATATAGGCTGGTGACTTGGTCATGGGTATAATTGGTTGGTTGAGTTGCATGGTTCTGCCTCAGGGAATAAAGGCTGGTGACTGGGTCATGGCTATAATTGGTTGGGTGAGTGGTGTGATGCTGCCTCAGGGAATATAGGCTGGTGACTGGGTCTTGGGTATAATTGGTTGGATGAGTGGTGTGGTGCTGCCTCAGGGAATATAGGCTGGTGACTGAGTCATGGCTATAATTGGTTGGGTGAGTAGCGTGGTACTGCCTCAGTTAATAAAGGCTGGTGACTTGGTCATGAGTATAATTGGTTGCAGAGTGGAGTGGTTCTACCTCATGGAATATAGGCTGGTGACTGGGTCAAGGTTATTATTGGTTGATAGAGTGATGCTGCCTCAGGGAATATAGGCTGGAGACTTGGTCATAAGTAAAATTGGTTGGATGAGTGGTGAGGTTCTGCCTCAGGGAATATAGGCTGGTGACAGGGTCATGGCTATAATTGGTTGGGTGAGTGGCGTGGTGCTGCCTCAGCGAATATAGGCTGGTGACTGGGTCATGGCTATAATTGGTTTGGAGAGTGTCACGGTGCTGCCTCTGGGAATATAGGCTGGTGACTGGGTCATGGTTATAATTGGTTGGGTGAGTGGCATGGTGCTACCCGGGAATATAGGCTGCTGACCGCGCCATGGGTATAATTTGTTGGGTGAGATGGCATGGTGCTGCCTCTAGGAATATAGGCTGCGTGACTGGGCCACTGGGTTTAATTGCTGCGGTGAGTGGTGGTTCTGCCTCAGGTAGTATAGGCCGGCGCCCACTCACGTTGGGTGAGTGGTGAGGTGCCGCCTCAGGGAAGGCAGGCTGCGACTTGGCCGCGGTAATTGGTTGGTTGAGCTGCACTGGTTCTGCCTCAGGGAATAAAGGCGGTGACTGGGGTCATGGCTATAATTGGTTGGGTGAGTGGTGATGCTGCCTCAGGGAATATAGGCTGGTGACTGGGTCTTGGGTATAATTGGTTGGATGAGTGGTGTGGTGCTGCCTCAGGGAATATAGGCTGGTGACTGAGTCATGGCTATAATTGGTTGGGTGAGTAGCGTGGTACTGCCTCAGGTAATAAAGGCTGGTGACTTGGTCATGAGTATAATTGGTTGCAGAGTGGAGTGGTTCTACCTCATGGAATATAGGCTGGTGACTGGGTCATTATTGGCTGATAGAGGATGCTGCCTCAGGAACAAGCTGAGACTACTGGCAAGTAAAATTGGTTGGATGAGTGGTGAGGTTCTGCCTCAGGGAATATAGGCTGGTGACAGGGTCATGGCTATAATTGGTTGGGTGAGTGACGTGGTGCTGCCTCAGGGAATATAGGCTGGTGACTGGGTCATGGCTATAATTTGTTGAGTGAGTGGCATGGTGCTGCCTAAGGGAATATAGGCTGGTGACTGGGTCATGGCTATAATTGGATGGGTGAGTGGCATGGTGCTGCCTCAGGGAATAAAGGCTGGTGACTTGGTCATGAGTATAATTGGTTTGGAGAGTGGAGTGGTTCTACCTCAGGAATATAGACTGGTGACTGGGTCATGGTTATAATTGGTTGAGTGAGTGGCATGATGATGCCTAAAAGGGAATATAGGCTGATGACTGGATCATGGGTATAATTGGTAGGGAGAGTGATGCTGCCTCAGGGAATATAGGCTGGTGACTGGGTCAGGGCTATAATTGGATAGGTGAGTGGCGTGGTGCTGCCTCAGGGAATATAGGCTGGTGATTGGTCATAGGAATAATTGGTTGGGTGAGTGGCTTTGTTCTGCCTCAGGGAATATAGGCTGGTGACAGGGTCATGGGTATAATTGGTTGGGTGAGTGGCATGGTGCTGCCTCAGGGAATATGGGCTGGTGACTTTGTCATGGGTATAATTGGTTGGGTGAGTGTTGCAGTGCTGCCTCAGGGAATATAGACTGGTGACTGTGTCATGGCTATAATTGGTTGATTGAGTGGCATGATGCTGCCTCAGGGAATATATGCTGGTGACTGGGTCATGGGTATAATCGGTTGGGAGAGTGGCGTGTTGCTGCCTCAGGGAAAATAGGCTAGTGACTGGGTCATGGGTATAATTGTTTGGGTGAGTGTCGCAGTGCTGCCTCAGGGAATATAGACTGTTGACTGGGTCATGGGTATAATTGGTTGGGGTAGTGGCTTGGTGCTGCCTCAGGGAACATAGGCTTGTGACATTGTCATGGGTATAACTGGTTGGGTGAGTCTCGCAGTGCTGCGTCAGGGAGTATAGGCTGGTGACTGGGTTATGGCTATAACTGGTTGGGTGAGTGGCACGGTCCTGCCTCGGGGAATATAGGCTGGTGACTGGGTCATGGGTATAATTGGTTGGGTGAGTGTCGCAGAGCTGCACCAGGGAATATAGACTTTTGACTGGGTCATGGGTATAAATGGTTGGGTGAGTGGCGTAGTGCTGCCTCAGTGAATATAGGCTTGTTTCTTGGTCATGGGTATAGCTGGTTGGGTGAGTCTTGCAGTGCTGCCTCAGGGAATATAGGCTGGTGACTGGGTTATTGCTATAACTGGTTGGGTGAGTGGCATGGTGCTGCCTCCGGGAATATAGGCTGCTGACTGGGTCATCGGTATAATTGGTTGGGTGAGTGGCACAGTGCTGCCTCAGGGAACATAAGCTGGGGACTGGGTCATGGCTATAATTGGTTTGGAGAGAGGCAAGGTGCTGCCTCAGGGAATATAGGCTGGTGACTGGGTCATTTCTATAATTGGTTGGGTGAGTGGCATGGTGCTACCTCAGGGAGTATAGGCTGCTGACTGCGTAATGGGTATAATTGGTTGGGTGAGTGGCATGCTGCTGCCTCAGGGAGTATAGGCTGGTGACTGGGTCATGGGTATAATTAGTAGGGTGAGTGGTGTGGTTCTGCCTCGACGAATGTAGGCTGGTGATTGGGTCATGGCTATAATTGGTTGGGTGAGTGGCACGGTGCTGCCTCAGGGAATATAGGCTGGTGACTGGGTCATGGCTATAATTGGTTGGCTGAGTGATAGTGCCTCAGGGAATAAAGGCTGGTGACTTGGTCATGAGTATAATTGGTTGCAGAGTGGAGTGGTTCTACCTCAGGGAATATAGGCTGGTGACTGGGTCAAGGGTATTATTGTTTGAGAGAGTGCTGCTGCCAAAGGGAATATAGGCTGGTGACTTGGTCATAAGTAAAATTGGTTGGATGAGTGGTGGGGTTCTGCCTCAGGGAATATAAGCTGGTGACAGGGTCATGGCTATAATTGGTTGGGTGAGTGGTGTGGTTCTACCTCAGGTAATATAGGATGGTGACTGGGTTATGGGTATAATTGGCTTGGTGAGCGGCATGGTGCTGCCTCAGGGAATATATTCTGGTGACTGGGTCATGGTTATAATTGGTTGGGAGAGTGATGCTGCCTCAGGTAATATAGGCTGGCGACTGGGTCATGGGTATAATTGGTTGTGAGAGTGTCGCAGTGCTGCCTCAGGGAATACAGGCTGGTGACTGGGTCAGGGCTATAATTGGTAAGGTGAGTTGCATGGTGCTGCCTCAGGGAATATAGGCTGGTGACTTGTCATGGGTATAATTGGTTGGGTGAGTGGCATGGTGCTACTTCAGGGAATATAGGCTGATGGCTGGGTCATGGGTATAATTGGTTGGCTGAGTGTCGCAGTGCTTCCTCTGGGATTATAGACTGGGAACTGGGTCATGGATATAATTGGTTTATGTGAGTGGCGTGTTGCTGCCTCAGGGAATATAGGCTGGTGACTGGGTCATGGGTATAATTGGTTGGGTGAGTGTCGCAGTGCTGGCTCAGGGAATAGAGGCTGGGACAGGCTCATGGCAATAATTTGTTGGGTGAGTGGCATGGTGCTGCCTCAGGGAATATAGGCTGGTGACTGGGTCATGGCTATAATTGGTTGGGTGAGTGTCACTGCGCTGCCTCAAGGAATATAGGCTGCTGACTTGGTCATGGGTATAATTGGTTGGGTGAGCGGCATGGTGCTGCCTCAGGTAATATATGCTGGTGACTGGGTCATGGCTATAATTGGTTGGGTGAGTGGCATGGTGCTGCCTCAGGGAATACGGGCTGGTGACTGGGTCAGGGCTATAATTGGTTAGGTGAGTGGCATGGTGCTGCCTCAGGGAATATAGGCTGGTGACTGGGTCAAAGCTACAATTGGTTGGGTGAGTGGTGGAGTACTGCTCCGG
Organism: Neoceratodus forsteri; assembly: GCA_016271365.2. Classification (NCBI taxonomy): domain Eukaryota; kingdom Metazoa; phylum Chordata; order Ceratodontiformes; family Ceratodontidae; genus Neoceratodus; species Neoceratodus forsteri. Next base: position 15,238,666 of record CM028129.1, on the reverse strand, counting down.
GGAATATAGGCTGGTGACTGTTTCATGGGTATAATTGTTTTGGTGAGTGGTGTGGTGCTACCTGAGGGAAGACACGCTGGTGACTTGGTCAGGGCTATAATTGGTTAGGTGAGTGGCATGGTGCTGCCTCAGGGAATATAGGCTGCTGACTGGTCATGGGTATAATTGGTTGGGTGACTGGCATGGTGCTGCCTCATGGAATATATTCTGGTGACTGGGACATTGATATAATTAGTTGGGTGAGTGGCGTGGTGCTGCCTCTGGGAATATAGGCTGGTGACTGGGTCATGGCTATAATTGTTTGGGTGAGTGGCGTGGTGCTGCCTCAGGGAACATAGGCTGGTGACTGGGTAATGGCTATAATTGTTTGAATGAGTGGTGTGGTTCTGCCTCAGGGAATATAGGATGGTGACTGGCTAGGTATAATTGGCTTGGTGAGCGCCATATTGCTGCCTCAGGGAATAAAGGCTGGTGACTGGGTCATGGGTATAATTGGTAGGGAGAGTGATGCTGCCTCAGGGAATATAGGCTGGTGACTGGGTCATGGGTATAATTGGTTGTGAGAGTGTCGCAGTGCTGCCTCAGGGAATACAGGCTGGTGACTGGATCAGGGCTATAATTGGTTAGGTTAGTGGCATGGTGTTGCCTCAGGGAATATATGCTGGTGACTTGTCCTGGGTATAATTGGTTGGGTGAGTGGCATGGTGCTGCCTCAGGGAATATAGGCTGATGGCTGGGTCAGGGGTATAATTGGTTGGCTGAGTGTCGCAGTGCTTCCTCAGGGAATATAGACTGGTGACTGGGTCATGAGTATAATTGGTTGGGTGAGTGGCGTGGTGCTGCCTCAGGGAATATAGGCTGGTGACTGGGTCATGGGTATAATTGGTTGTGTGATGGTCGCAGTGCTGGCTCAGGGAATATAGGCTGGTGACTGGCTCATGGCTATAATTAGTTGGGTGAGTGTCGTAGTGTTGCCTCAGGGAATATAGACTGCTGACTCGGTCATGGGTATAATTGGTTGGGTGAGTGGCGTGGTGCTGCCTAAGGGAATATAGGCTGGTGACTGGGTTATGGGTATATCTGGTTGGGTGAGTGGCATGGTGCTGCCTCAGGGAATATAGGCTGTTGACTGGGTCATGGGTATAATTGGTTGGGTGAGTGGCATGGTGCTGCCTTAGGGAATATAGGCTGGGACTGGGTCATGGCTATAATTGGTTTGGAGAGTGTCACGGTGCTGCCTCTGGGAATATAGGCTGGTGACTGGGTCATGGTTATAATTGGTTGGGTGAGTGGCATGGTGCTACCTCGGGGAATATAGGCTGCTGACTGCGTCATGGGTATAATTTGTTGGGTGAGTGGCATGGTGCTGCCTCAGGGAATATAGGCTGGTGACTGGGTCATGGGTTTAATTGGTTGGGTGAGTGGTGTGGTTCTGCCTCAGGTAGTATAGGCCGGTGACTGGGTCATGGCTATAATTGGTTGGGTGAGTGGTGAGGTGCTGCCTCAGGGAATATAGGCTGGCGACTTGGTCATGGGTATAATTGGTTGGTTGAGTTGCATGGTTCTGCCTCAGGGAATAAAGGCTGGTGACTGGGTCATGGCTATAATTGGTTGGGTGAGTGGTGTGATGCTGCCTCAGGGAATATAGGCTGGTGACTGGGTCTTGGGTATAATTGGTTGGATGAGTGGTGTGGTGCTGCCTCAGGGAATATAGGCTGGTGACTGAGTCATGGCTATAATTGGTTGGGTGAGTAGCGTGGTACTGCCTCAGTTAATAAAGGCTGGTGACTTGGTCATGAGTATAATTGGTTGCAGAGTGGAGTGGTTCTACCTCATGGAATATAGGCTGGTGACTGGGTCAAGGGTATTATTGGTTGATAGAGTGATGCTGCCTCAGGGAATATAGGCTGGAGACTAGGTCATAAGTAAAATTGGTTGGATGAGTGGTGAGGTTCTGCCTCAGGGAATATAGGCTGGTGACAGGGTCATGGCTATAATTGGTTGGGTGAGTGGCGTGGTGCTGCCTCAGCGAATATGGGCTGGTGACTGGGTCTTGGCTATGATTGGTTGGATGAGTGGTGAGGTTCTGCCTCAGGTAATATAGGATGGTGACTGGGTTATGGGCATAATTGCTTGGTGAGCGGCATGGTGCTGTCTCAGGGAATATAGGCTGGTGACTGGATCATGGGTATAATTGGTTGGGTGAGTGTCGCAGTGCAGGCTCAGGGAATATAGGCTGGTGACTGGCTCATGGCAATAATTGGTTGGTGAGGCATGGTGCTGTTCAGGAATACAGGCCGGTGACTTCAGGTCATGGGTATAATTGGTTGCGAGTGGCGGTGCTGCCTCAGGAAAATAGGCTGGTTACTGGGTCATGGGTATAATTGGTTGGGTGAGGTCGCATTGCTGTATTCAGGAATAGACTGCGACTGGGCCGCGGGCATAATTGGATGGGTGAGTGTCGCAGTGCTGCCTCAGTGAATATAGGCTGGTGACTGGGTCATGGCTGTAATTGGTTGGGTGAGTGGTGTGGTTCTGCCACAGGGAACATTGGCTGATAACTGGGTCATGGAGATAATTGGTTGGGTGAGTGGCGTGGTGCTGCCTCATGGAATATAGGCTGGTGAGTGGGTCATGGCTATAATTGGTTGTTTGAGTGATACTGCCTCAGGGAATATAAAATGGTGACTAGGTCATGGGTATAATTGGTTTGGCGAGAGATGCTGCCTCAGGGAATATAGGCTGGTGACTGGGTCATGGCTATAATTGGTTGGGTGAGTCTCACTGTGCTGCCCCTGCGAACATAGGCTGGAGACTTACCGCGGTATAATTGGCTGGGTGAGCTGCATGGTGCTGCCTCAGGAAGTCGCAGCCTATCTCCCTGAGGCAGCACCATGCCACACACCAACCAATTATACCCATGGCGTAATCAGCATCCTATACTCTCTGGTAGCACCGTGCCACTCACCCAACCAGATTGTAGAAATGTCCCAGTCACCAGCCTATATTCCTGAGGCAGCACCACTCTCAAACCAGTGTAGCCATGGCCCAGTCCCAGCCTATATTCCTGAGCGTAATTTGCTCACCCGCCCAGTTATACCGCAGCCAAGACCTGAAGCCTTTATTCCTGAGGCAGCACCAGCACTCACCCAACTAATATACCCGCGGCCCAGTCACCCAGTCTATATTCCCTGGACAGCACTGCAGCACTCACCCAACCAATTATACCCGCTTGACCCAGTCACCAGTCATATTCCTGAAGCAGCACTGTGACACTCACCCAACCAATTATACCCTTGACCCAGTCACCAGCCTATTTTCCTGTGTACACAGCCACTCGCAACCAATTACCCATGACCCAGTCACTAGCCTATATTCGCTGAGGCTGCCATGCCACTCACACACCAATTATAGCCGCAGCCAGACACCAGCCTATATTCCTGAGCACTCGCGACACTCACCCAATTATACCCGCGGTCAGTCCGCAGCCTGTATTCCTGAGCGCGCACCACCACTCATCAAGAACCATACCGCGGCCCAGTCGCAGACTATATTCTCTGAAACGCTCGACACTCACACAGCCAATTATCCCACTTGCCCAGCCATCAGCCTATATTTCCTGAGGCAGCACCATGCCACTCACCCAACCAATTATGCACATGACCCTGTCATTAGCCTATTTTCCCTGCAGCAGCACAATGCCACTCACCCAACCAATTATACCCAAGACCCAGCCATCAGCCTACATTCCCTGAGGCAGCGCAGTGCCTCACCCAACCAATTATACCGCGGCCTGTCATTGCCTATTTCCCTGCAGCAGCTGTTGCACTCACCCAACCAATTTATAGCCTGAAGCGGTCACCAGTCTATGTTCCGGAGCAACATCGACACTCCACCATCAATTATAACTATGACAGTCGCAGCCTATTTCCGTGTAGCAGCATCACTCTCCCAACTATTATACCCTTGCCCAGTCACCAGCCTATATTCCTGAGGCAACACCATGCCACGCTCCCCAACCAATTATAACCATGACCCTGTCACCTTCCTATATTCCCTGAGATTGAACCACTCCACTCTCCAAACCAATTATACTCATCACCAAAGTCCGCAGCCTTTATTCCCTGAGCAGCGCCCGCCACTCACCCATCCAGTATAGCCAGGCTTGTTGATCACTAGCCTATATTCCCTGAGGCAGCACCATGCCACTCACTCCAACAATTTATAGCCATGACCCAGACACCAGCCTATATTCCCTGAGGCAGCAGCATGCCACTAACCCAAGAATTAATACCCATGACCCAGTCACATGCCTGTATTGCCTGAGGCTGAAGCACACCACTCACCCAACCAATTATACCCATGACCCATTCACCAGCCTAAATTCCCTGAGGCAGCATCAGTCATTCAACCAATTATAGCCACGACCCAGTCAACAGCCTATATTCCCTGAGGCAGCACCATGTCACTCAACCAACCAATTATAGCCATGACAAAGTCACCTGCCTATATTCCCTGAGGCAGCGCCATGCCATGCACCAAACCAGTTATAGCCATGACCCAGTCACCAGCCTATATTCCCTGAGGCAGCACCACGCCACTCACCCAACCAGTTATATCCATGACCCAGTCAGCAGCCTATATTTCCTGAGGTAGCACCACAACCTCACCAACCAATTATACCGCGGCCCAGTCACCAGCCCTACCATTCCTGAGGCGGCACTCCAAAAAACTCTAACCAATTTTACCCCGGCCCAGTCCCAGCCAATATTCAAGAGGCAGCGCGTGCCACTCACAACCAATTATACCCATGACCAATTCACCAGCCTATATTCCTGAGGCGGCACTGTGACACACACCGACCAATTATAGCCACACAGTCACCAGCCTATATTCCTGAGGCGGTACTGCGCCCTCACCCCAACCAGGTATACCCGCCCAGACCAGTCGCAGCCTATATGTTCCTGAGGCAGCACCACCAATCCCCAACCAATTATACACATGGCCCAGTCAGCAGCCTATGTTCCCTAAGACAGCATCACCCCACTCACCCAACCAATTATAGCCATGACCCAGTCCCCAGCCTATATTCCCTGAGGAAATTTCACTGACCCAGCCAATTATACACATGACCAAGTCCCAGCCCATATTGCCTGATGAAGCACTGTGACTCTCACCCAACCAATTATACCCTTGACACAGTCACCAGCCTATATTCCCTGAGGCAGCACCACACCACTCACCCAACAAATTATACCCATGACCCAGTCACCAGCCCATATTCCCTGAGGCAGCACTCCACCACTCACCCTACCAATTATACCCATGACCCAGTCACCATTCTATATTCTCTGAGGCAGCACCACACCACTCAGTAAACCAATTATACCCATGACCCAGTCACCAGCCTGTATTCCCTGAGGCAGCACCGTGCCCCTCACACAACCAATTATATCCATGACCCAGTCACCAGCCTATATTACCTGAGGCAGCACCATGCCGCTCACCCAACCAATCATACCCATGACCAAGTCACCAGCCTATATTCCTTGAGGCAGCACATTGACACTCACCCAACCAATTATAACCATGGCCCAGTCTCCAGAATATATTCCCTGAGGCAGCATCTCTCACCAAACCAATTATACCCATGACCTAGTCACCAGCTTATATTCCCTGAGGCAGTATCACTAACCCAACCAATTATAGCCATGACCCAGTCACCAGCCTATATTCCCAGAGGCAGCACCGTGACACTCACCCAACCAATTATAGCCATGATCCAATCACCAGCCCATATTCCTGAGGCAGCACCCGCCACTCACCAACCTATTACACCGATGGCCCAGTCCGCAGCCTATATTCCTGCGCAGAACAACACCACTCGCAACCAATTATACCGCGGCCCAGTCGCAGCCTATACTCCTGAGGCAGCACCATGCCACTCACCCATCAATTATACCCATGGCGCGGTCAGCAGCCTCTCTCCTGAGGTAGCACCGTTGCACTCACCCAACCAATTATAGAAATGACCCAGTCACCAGCCTATATTACCTGAGGCAGCACCTTGCCACTGTCCAAACCAATTATAGCCATGACCCAGTCCACAGCCTATATTCCCAGAGGCAGCACTGTGCCACTCACCAAACCAATTATACCGATGACCCTGTCACCAGCCTATATTCCCTAGGCAGCACCATGCCACTCACCCAACCAGTTAGTGCCATACCCCAGTCACCAGCCTATATTCCCTGAGGCAGCACTGCGAGACTCACCCAACCAGTTATACCCATGACCAAGACACAAACCTATATTCCCTGAGGCAGCACCACGCCACTCACCCATCCAATTATACCCATGACCAAGTCACCAGTCTATATTCCCTGAGGCAGCACTGCGACACTCACCCAGCCAATTATACCCATGACCCAGTCACCAGTCTATATTCCCTGAAGCAGCACTGTGACACTCACCCAACCAATTATACCCATGACCCAGTCACCAGCCTATTTTCCCTGAGGCAGCACCACGCCACTCACCCAACCAATTATACCCATAACCTAGTCACCATCCTATATTCCATGAGGCTGCACCATGCCACTCACCCAACCAATTATAGCCATGACCCAGTCAGCAGCCTATATTCACTGAGGCAGCACTGCGACACTCACCCAACCAATTATACCCATGACCCAGCCATCAGCCTATATTCCCTGAGGCAGCACCATGACACTCACCCAACCAATTATACCCAGGACCCTGTCACCAGCCTATATTCCCTGAGGCAGCACCATGCCTCTCACCCAACTAATTATCCCATGACCAGCCGCCAGTCTATATTTCCTGGGCGGCACCACACACTCACCTATCCAATTATAGCCTGACCCAGTCACCAGCCTATATTCCTGAGGCAGCTCTCGACACTCACGCAACCAATTATACCCGACCCAGTCACCAGCCTATATTCCATGAGGCAGCATCACTCTCCCAACCAATTATACCCATGACCCAGTCAGCAGCCTATATTCCCTGAGGCAACAGCAGGCCACTCACCCAACAAATTATAACCATGACCCAGTCACCAGCCTATATTCCCTGAGGATGAACGACTCCACTCTCCAAACCAATTATACTCATTTCCAAGTCACCAGCCTTTATTCCCTGAGGCAGCACCACGGCACTCACCCATCCAATTATAGCCATGACCCAGTCACTAGCCTATATTCCCTGAGGCAGCACCATGCCACTCACTCAACAAATTATAGCTATGACCCAGTCACCAGCCTATATTCCCTGAGGAAGCACCACATCCACTCACCCAACCAATTATATCCATGACCCAGTCACCAGCCTATGTTCCCTGGGGCAGCACCACACCACTCACCCAACCAATTACAGCCATGACCTAGTCACCTGCCTATATTCCGAGGCAGCACCGTGCCACTCACCCAACCAATTACATCCATCACCCAGTCACCAGCCTATGTTCACTGAGGCAGCACCAAACCACTCACCCAACCAATTGTAGCCATGACCCAGTTACCAGCCTATATTCCCTGAGGCAGCACCACACAATTCACCCAGCCAGTTATAACCATGACCCAGTCACCAGCCAATATTCCCAGAGGCAGCACCATGCCACTCACCAAACCAGTTATACCCATGACCAATTCGCCAGCCTATATTCTCTGAGGCAGCACTGTGACACTCACCCACCCAATTATAGCAATGAGCCAGTCATCAGCCTATATTCCCTGAGGCCGCACCATGCCACTCACCCAACCAATTATACCTATGACCAGTAACCAGCCTATATTCCCTGAGGCAGCACCTCGCCACTCACATATCCAATTATTGCCCTGACGCAGTCACCAGTCCATATTCCCTGCGGCAGCACTGCGACACTCACACAACCAATTATACCCATGACCCAGTCGCAGCATATTTTCCCTGAGGCAGCATCACTCTCCCAACCAATTATACCCATGACCCAGTCACCAGCCTATATTCCCTGAGGCAACAGCATGCCACTCACCCAACCAATTATAACCATGACCCAGTCACCAGCCTATATTCCCTGAGGTAGAACCACTCCACTCTCCCAACCAATTATACTCATGACCAAGTCACCAGCCTTTATTCCCTGAGGCAGCACCACGCCACTGACCCATCCAATTGTAGCCATGACCCAGTCACCAGCCTATATTCCCTGAGACAGCACCATGCCACTCACTCAACAAATTATAGCCATGACCCAGTCACCAGCCTATATTCCCTTAGGCAGCACCACGCCACTCAATCAACCAATTATATCCATGACCCAGTCACCAGCCTATACTGCCTGAGGCTGAACCACACCACTCACACGACCACTTATACCCATCATCCAGTCACCAGCTTAAATTCCCTGAGGCAGCATCACTAACCCAACCAATTATACCCATGACCTAGTCACCAGCCTATATTCTCTGAGGCAGCGTCACTCACCCAGCCAATTATAGCCATTACCCAGTAACCAGCCAATATTCCATGAGGCAGCACTGTGTCACTCACCCAACCAATTATAGCCATGACCCAATCACCAGCCTATATTGCCTAAGGAAGCACCATGCCACTCACCCAACTAATTATACCCATGACCCAGTCACCAGCCTATATTCCCTGAGGCAGAACCATGCCACTCACCCAACCAATTATACCCACGATCAAGTCACCAGCCTATATTCCCTGAGGCAACATCACACCACTCAACCAACCAATTATAGCCAAGACCCAGCCACCAGCCTATATTCCCTGAGGATGAACCACTCCACTCTCCAAACCAATTATACTCATTACCAAGTCACCAGCCTTTATTCCCTTAGGCAGCACCACGCCACTCACCCATCCAATTATAGCCATGTCCCAGTCACTAGCCTATATTCCCTGAGGCAGCACCACACCACTCACCCAACCAATTACAGCCATGACCCAGTCACCTGCCTATATTCCGAGGCAGCACCGTGCCACTCACCCAACCAATTATAGCCATGACCTAGTCACCAGCCTATATTCCCTGAGGCAGCAATGTGCCACTCACCCAATCAATTATTCCCATGACCCAGTCACCAGCCTAAATTCCCTGAGGTAGCATCAGTCATCCAACCAATTATAGCCACGACCCAGTCAACAGCCTATATTCCCTGAGGCAGCACCATGAACGCTCACCCAACCAATTACAGCCATGACCCAGTCACCAGACTAGATACCCAGAGGCAGCATCACTCATTCAACCAATTATACCCATGACCAGTCACCAGCCTATATTCCCTGAGGCAGCACCATGTCACTCAACCAACCAATTATAGCCATGACCCAGTCACCAGCCTATATTCCCTGAGGCAGCGCCATGCCATGCACCAAACCAATTATTGCCATGACCCAGTCACCAGCCTATATTCCCTGAGGAAGAACCACGCCACTCACCCAACCAATTATATCCATGACCCAGTCACCAGCCTATATTCCCTGAGGCAGCACTCGGCCAATCACCTAACCAATTTAACCCCTGACCCAGTCACCAGCCAATATTCCCAGATGCCGCATCGTGCCTCTCACCCCACCAATTAAACCCATGACCAATTCACCAGCCTATATTCCCTGAGACAGCACTGTGACACACACCCAACATATTATAGCCATGACCCAGTCACCAGCCTATATTCCCTGAGGCAGTACTGCGCCACTCACCCAACCTATTATACCTATGACCCAGTCACCAGCCTATATTAACTGGGGCAGCACCACACCACTCTCGAGCAGATTATACACGCGGCCCAGTCACCAGCCTATATTCCCTGAGGTAGCATCACCCCACTCACCCAACCAATTATAGCCATGACCCAGTCCCCAGCCTATATTCCCTAAGGCAATTTCACTGACCCAGCCAATTATACCCATGACCAAGTCCCAGCCTATATTGCCTGATGAAGCACTGTGACACACAAGTAACCAATTATACCCATGACCTAGTCACCAGACTATATTCCCTGAGGCAGCACCACACCACTCACCATACAAATTGTACCCATGACCCAGTCACCAGCCTATATTCCCTGAGGCAGCACCACACCACTCACCCAAACAATTATAGCCATGACCCAGTCACCAGCCTATATTCCCTGAGGCAGCACTCCACCACTCACCCAACCAATTATACCCATGACCCAGTCACCATTCTATATTCCCTGAGGCAGCACCGCACCACTCACCAAACTAATTATACCCATGAGCCAGTCACCAGCCTACATTCCCTGAGGCAGCACCGTGCCACTCACCCAACCAATTATAGCCATGACCCAGTCACCAGCCTACATTACCTGAGCCAGCACCATGCCGCTCAGCAAACCAATTATACCCATGACCAAGTCACCATCCTATATTCCATGAGGCAGCACATTGACATTCACCCAACCAATTATAACCATGGCCCAGTCACCAGCTTATATTCCCTGAGGCAGCATCTCTCACCAAACCAATTATACCCAAGTCCTAGTCATCAGCTTATATTCCCTGAGGCAGTATCACTCACCCAACCAATTATAGCCACGACCCAGTCGCAGCCTATATTCCCTGTAGCGACACCCGGCACACTCACACACCAATTATAATACGGCCAATCACCAGCCTATATTCCACCCAGGGGCGGCACACACCACTCACCCAACCAGTACACCGCGGCCCAGTCACCCAGCCTATATTCACGAGGCAGAACAACACCACTCACCCAACCAATTATACCCATGACCCAGTCACCAGCCTATACTCCCTAAGGCAGCACCATGCCACTCACCCAACCAATTATACCAATGACGCAATCAGCATCCTATACTCTCTGAGGTAGCACCGTGCCACTCACCCAACCAGTTATAGAAATGTCCCAGTCACCAGCCTATATTCCCTGAGGCAGCACCTTGCCACTCTCCAAACCAATTATAGCCATGACCCAGTCCCCAGCCTATATTCCCAGAGGCAGCATCGTGCCACTCTCCCAACCAGTTATCCCCATGACCAAGACACAAGCCTATATTCCCTGAGGCAGCACCACGCCATTCACCCAACTAATTATACCCATGACCCAGTCACCAGTCTATATTCCCTGAGGCAGCACTGCAACACTCACCCAACCAATTATACCGCGAGCCCAGTCGCAGTCTGCATATCCCTGGTAACGCGACACTCACCAACAATTATACCCGCGGCCCGGTCACCAGCCTAGCACCACAGGCACACCACGCCACTCACCCAGCAATTATACCGCGACCCAGTCACTGGCCTGCATATTCCATGAAGCTGCCATGCCACTCACCCAACCAGTACCAGCCTTGGCCCAGACACCAGCCTATATTCCTGAGCACTGCGACCTCACCCAACCAATTATACCCGCGGCCCAGTCACTGGCCTATTCCTGAGGCAGCACCACACACACTCACCCAAAATTATACCCATGACCCGTCACCAGATTATATTCTCGAGGCAGCACTGTGGCACTCACCCAGCCAATTATACCCGCGGCCCAGCCATCAGCCTATATTCCTGAGGCAGCACCATGCCACTCAGACCAATTATACCCATGACCCTGTCATTAGCCTATTTTCCCTGCGGCCGCATAATGCCACTCACCCAACCAATTATACCCATGACCAGTCACCAGCCTATATTCCCTGAGTCAGCACCACACCACTCACCTATCCAATTATAGCCCTGACCCAGTCACCAGTCTATATTCCCGGAGGCAACAGTGCGACACTCACACATCCAATTATACCCATGACCCAGTCACCAGCCTATATTCTGTGAGGCAGCATCACTCTCCCAACCAATTATACCCATGACCCAGTCAGCAGCCTATATTCCCTGAGGCAACACCATGCCACTCACCCAACCAATTATAACCATGACCCTGTCACCAGCCTATATTCCCTGAGGTTGAACTACTCCACTCTCCAAACCAATTATACTCATGACCAAGTCACAAGCCTTTATTCCCTGAGGCAGCACCACGCCACTCACCCATCCAATTATAGCCATGACCCAGTCACTAGCCTATATTCCCTGAGGCAGCACCATGCCACTCACTCAACAAATAACAGCCATGACCCAGTCACCAGCCTATATTCCCTGAGGCAGCAGCATGCCACTAACCCAAGAAATTGTACCCATGACCAAGTCACATGCCTATATTGCCTGAGGCTGAAGCACACCACTCACCCAACCAATTATACCCATGACCCAGTGACCAGCCTAAATTCCAGAGGCAGCATCAGTCATTCAACCAATTATAGCCACGACCCAGTCAGCAGCCTATATTCCCTGAGGCAGCACCATGTCCTCAACCAACCAATTATAGCCATGACAAAGTCACCTGCCTAAATTCCCTGAGGCAGCGCCATGCCATGCACCAAACCAATTATAGCCATGACCCAGTCACCAGCCTATATTCCCTGAGGCAGCACCACGGCGCTCACCCAACCAGTTATATCCATGACCCAGTCACCAGCCTATATTTCCTGAGGTAGCACCACAACACTCACCCAACCAATTATACCCATGACCCAGTCACCAGCCTATATTCCCTGAGGCAGCACTCCAAAAAACACCTAACCAATTTTACCCCTGACCCAGTCACCAGCCAATATTCCAAGAGGCAGCACCGTGCCACTCACCCAACCAATTATACCCATGACCAATTCACCAGCCTATATTCCCTGAGGCAGCACTGTGACACACACACCAAACCAATTATAGCCACGACCCAGTCGCCAACCTATATTCCCTGAGGCAGCACTGGCACTCGCAACCAATTATGCCATGAACCCGAGTCCACCCAGCCTATATTACCAGAGGCACCACCACTCACCCAACCAATTATACGCGGCCCAGTCGCAGCCTATGTTCCCTGAGGCAGCATCACCCCACTCACCCAAACAATTATAGCCATGATCCAGTCCCCAGCCTATATTCCCTCAGGCAATTTCACTGAGCCAGCCAATTATACCCTTGACCAAGTCCCAGCCCATATTGCCTGATGAAGCACTGTGACACTCACCCAACCAATTATACCCATGACACAGTCACCAGCCTATATTCCCTGAGGCAGCACCACACCACTCACCCAACAAATTATACCCATGACCCAGTCACCAGCCTATATTCCCTGAGGCAGCACTCCAACACTCACCCTACCAATTATACCCATGACCCAGTCACCATTCTATATTCTCTGAGGCAGCACCACACCACTCAATAAACCAATTATACCCATGACCCAGTCACCAGCCTGTATTCCCTGAGGCAGCACCGTGCCCCTCACCCAACCAATTATATCCATGACCCAGTCACCAGCCTATATTACCTGAGGCAGCACCATGCCGCTCACCCAACCAATCATACCCATGACCAAGTCACCAGCCTATATTCCTTGAGGCAGCACATTGACACTCACCCAACCAATTATAACCATGGCCCAGTCACCAGAATATATTCCCTGAGGCAGCATCTCTCACCAAACCAATTATACCCATGACCTAGTCAGCAGCTTATATTCCCTGAGGCAGTATCACTAACCCAACCAATTATAGCCTTGACCCAGTCACCAGCCTATATTCCCAGAGGCAGCACCGTGACACTCACCCAACCAATTATAGCCATGATCCAATCACCAGCCCATATTCCCTGAGGCAGCACCACGCCACTCACCCAACCTACTACACCGATGACCCAGTCACCAGCCTATATTCCATGAGGCAGAACAACACCACTAACCCAACCAATTATACCCATGACCCAGTCAGCAGCCTATACTCCCTGAGGCAGCACCATGCCACTCACCCAACCAATTATACCCATGACGCAGTCAGCAGCCTATACTCCCTGAGGTAGCACAATTGCACTCACCCAACCAATTATAGAAATGACCCAGTCACCAGCCTATATTACCTGAGGCAGCACCTTGCCACTCTCCAAACCAATTATAGCCATGACCCAGTCCACAGCCTATATTCCCAGAGGCAGCACTGTGCCACTCACCAAACCAATTATACCGATGACCCTGTCAGCAGCCTATATTCCCCGAGGCAGCACCATGCCACTCACCCAACCAGTTATTGCCGCCAGCAGTCGCAGCCTATGTTCCCTGAGGCAGCACTGCAAGACTCACCCAACCAGTTATACCCATGACCAAGGACACAAACCTATATTCCTGAAGGCAGCACCGCCTCACCCAGCCAATTTTACCCCGGCCAAGTCACCAGTCTATATTCCTGAGGCAGCACTGCGACACTCACCCAGCCAATTATACCCGCGGCCCAGTCGCAGTGCTGTTCCTGAAGCAGCACTGGCGACACTCACCCAACCAATTATACCCACGGCCCAGTCACCAGCCTATTTTCCTGAGGCAGCCCGCCCACTCACCCAACCAATTATACCCGCCAGCCTAGTCACCATCCTATATTCCATGAGGCTGCACCATGAAACTCACCCAACCAATTATAGCCGCGGCAGTCGCCAGCCTATATTCACTGAGGCAGCACTCGACACTCACCCAACCATTTATGCCCTGACCCAGCCATCAGCCTATATTCCCTGAGGCAGCACCGCGACACTCACCCAACCAATTATACCCATGGCCCTGTCACAGCCTATATTCCCTGAGGCAGCACCATGCCTCTCAACCAATCATATACCCATGACCAGCCACCAGTCATATTCCCTGAGGGCAGCACCACACCACTCATCTATCCAATTATAGCCCTGACCCAGTCACCAGCCTATATTCCCTGAGGCAGCTCTGAGCACTCACGCCAACCAATTACCCATGACCCAGTCACCAGCTATATTCCATGAGGGCAGCATCACTCTCCCAACCAATATACCCATGGCCGGTCAGCAGCCTATATTACCAAGAGGCAACAGCATGCCACTCACCCAACCAATTATAACCATGACCCAGTCCCAGCCTATATTCCTGAGGATGAACGACTCCACTCTCCAAACCAATTACTCATTACCAAGTCACCAGCCTTTATTCCTGAGGCAGCACCGCCACTCACCCATCCAATTATAGCCATGACGAGTCACTGGCCTATATTCCCTGAGGCAGCACCATGCCACTCTCTCAACAAATTATAGCTATGACCCAGTCACCAGCTATATGTTCCTGAGAGGCAGCACCAGTCCACTCACCCAACCAATTACAGCCATGACCCGGTCACCTGCCTATATTCGAGGCAGCACCGTGCCACTCACCCAACCAATTATAGCCATGACCTAGTCACCAGCCTATATTCCTGAGGCAGCACCGTGCCACTCACAACCAATTATATCCATCACCCAGTCACCGAGCCTATGTTCACTGAAACGGCACCAAACCACTCACCCAACCAATTGTAGCCGCTGACCCAGTTACCAGCCTATATACCTGAGGCAGCACCACGCAATTCACCCAACCAGTTATAACCGCGGCCAGTCCCAGCCAATATTCCCAGAGGCAGCACCGTGCCACTCACCAAACCAGTTATACCCATGACCAATTCGCCAGCCTATATTCCCTGAGGCAGCACTGTGACACTCACCCAACCAATTATAGCAATGACCCAGTCATCAGCCTATATTCCCTGAGGCCGCACCATGCCACTCACCCAACCAATTATACCTATGACCAGTAACCAGCCTATATTCCCAGAGGCAGCACCTCGCCAATCACATATCCAATTATTGCCCTGACGCAGTCACCAGTCCATATTCCCTGAGGAAGCACTGCGACACTCACACAACCAATTATACCCATGACCCAGTCGCCAGCATATTTTCCCTGAGGCAGCATCACTCTCCCCAACCAATATGCCCGCGGCCAGTCACCAGCCTATATTCCCTGAGGCAACATGCCGCTCACCCAACCAATTATAACCACTGACCCAGTCCCAGCCTATATTCCTGGGTAGAACCACTCCTCTCCCAACCAATTATACTCACGACCAAGTCACCAGCCTTTATTCCCTGAGGCAGCACCACGCCACTCACCCATCCAATTGTAGCCATGACCCAGTCACTAGCCTATATTCCCTGAGACAGCACCTTGCCACTCACTCAGCAAATTATAGCCATGACCCAGTCACCAGCCTATATTCCCTTAGGCAGCACCACGCCACTCAATCAACCAATTATATCCATGACCCAGTCACCAGCCTATACTGCCTGAGGCTGAACCACACCACTCACACGACCACTTATACCCATCATCCAGTCACCAGCCTAAATTCCCTGAGGCAGCATCACTCACCCAACCAATTATACCCATGACCTAGTCACCAGCCTATATTCCTCTGAGGAAGCACTGTGACACTCACCCAACCAATTATAGCCATGACCAGTTACCAGCTTATATTCCTGAGGCAGCACTGCTCCTCACCCAACCAATTATACCCGCGGCCCAGTCACCAGCCTATATTCCTGAGGCGGCGCAAACCAATCGCAACAAATTATACCCTTGACCCAGTCAGCAGCCTATATTCCCTGAGGCAGCACCACACCACTCACCCAACCAATGATAGCCATAACGCAGTCACCAGCCTATATTCCCAGAGGCAGCACTCCGCCACTCACCCAACCAATTATACCCATGACCCAGTCACAATTCTATATTCCCTGAGGCACCAACGCGCCTTTCATCCAACCAATTATACCCATGACCCAGTCACCAGCCTATATTCCCTGAGGCAGCACCGTGCCACTCACCCAACCAATTATAGCCATGACCCAGTCACCAGCCTATATTACGTGATGCAGCACCATGCCGCTCACCCAACCAATTATACCCAACACCAAGTCACCAGCCAATATTCCTTGAGGCAGCACTGTGACACTCACCCAACCAATTATAGCCATGACCCAGTCACCAGCCTATATTCCCTGAGGCAGCATAATTCACCCAAACAATTATAGCCATGACCCAGTCACCAGCCTGTATTCCCTTAGGCAGCACCATGCCACTCACCCAACCAATTATAGCCATGACCCAATAACCTGCCTATATTACCTGAGGTAGCACTATGCCACTCACCCAACCAATTACACCCATGACCCAGTCACCAGCCTATATTCCCTGAGGCAGAACCATGCCACTCAAGGAACCAATTATACCCATGACCAAGTCACAAGCCTATATGCCCTGAGGCAGCACCTCACCACTCACCCAACCAATTATAGCCATGACCCTGTCAACAACCTACACTACCTGAGACTGAACCACACCACTCACCCAACCAATTATACCCATGACCCAGTCACCAGCCTATATTCCCTGAGGCAGCACTATGACACTCACCCATCCAATTATACCCATGACGCAGTCAGCAGCCTATACTCCCCGAGGTAGCACCGTGCCACTCACCCAACCAGTTATAGCCATGATGAAGTCACCAGCCTACATTCCCTGAGGCAGCACCGTGACACTCTCTAAACCAATTAAAGCCATTACCCAGTCCCCAGCCTATGTTCCCTAAGGCAGCACCATGCCACTCATCCAACCAATTATACCCATGACACAGTCACCAGCCTATATTCCCTGAGGCAGCACCATGCCACTCACCCAACCATTTATAGCCATAACCCAGTCACCAGCCTATATTCACTGAGGCAGCACCACGCCACTCACCCAACCAATTATACCCATGACCAAGTCTCCAGCCTATATTCCTTGAGACAGCACATTGACACTCACCCATCCAATTATAGCCATGACCCAGTCATCAGCCTATATTCCCTGAAGCAGCATCTCTCACCAAACCAATTATACCCATGACCCAGTCACCAGTCTTTATTCCCTGAGGCAGCACTGAGACACTCACCCATCCAATTGTACCCATGACCCAGTCACCAGTCTATATTCCCTGAAGCAGCACTGTGACACTCACCCAACCAATTATACCCATGACCCAGTCACCAGCCTATTTTCCCTGAGGCAGCACCACGCCACTCACCCAACCAATTATACCCATAACCTAGTCACCATCCTATATTCCATGAGGCTGCACCATGAAACTCACCCAACCAATTATAGCCATGACCCAGTCACCAGCCTATATTCACTGAGGCAGCACTGCGACACTCACCCAACCATTTATACCCATGACCCAGCCATCAGCCTATATTCCCTGAGGCAGCACCATGACACTCACCCAACCAATTATACCCATGACCCTGTCACCAGCCTATATTCCCTGAGGCAGCACCATGCCTCTCACCCAACCAATTATACCCATGACCAGCCACCAGCCTATATTCCCTGAGGCAGCACCACACCACTCACCTATCCAATTATAGCCCTGACCCAGTCACCAGCCTATATTCCCTGAGGCAGCTCTGCGACACTCACGCAACCAATTATACCCATGACCCAGTCACCAGCCTATATTCCATGAGGCAGCATCACTCTCCCAACCAATTATACCCATGACCCAGTCAGCAGCCTATATTACCTGAGGTAACAGCATGCCACTCACCCAACCAATTATAACCATGACCCAGTCACCAGCCTATATTCCCTGAGGATGAACGACTCCACTCTCCAAACCAATTATACTCATTACCAAGTCACCAGCCTTTATTCCCTGAGGCAGCACCACGCCACTCACCCATCCAATTATAGCCATGACCCAGTCACTAGCCTATATTCCCAGAGGCAGCACCATGCCACTCACTCAACAAATTATAGCTATGACCCAGTCACCAGCATATATTCCCTGAGGCAGCACCAGTCCACTCACCCAACCAATTACAGCCATGACCCAGTCACCTGCCTATATTCCGAGGCAGCACCGTGCCACTCACCCAACCAATTATAGCCATGACCTAGTCACCAGCCTATATTCCCTGAGGCAGCACCGTGCCACTCACCCAACCAATTATATCCATCACCCAGTCACCAGCCTATGTTCACTGAGGCAGCACCAAACCACTCACCCAACCAATTGTAGCCATGACCCAGTTACCAGCCTATATTACCTGAGGCAGCACCACGCAATTCACCCAACCAGTTATAACCATGACCCAGTCACCAGCCAATATTCCCAGAGGCAGCACCGTGCCACTCACCAAACCAGTTATACCCATGACCAATTCGCCAGCCTATATTCCCTGAGGCAGCACTGTGACACTCACCCAACCAATTATAGCAATGACCCAGTCATCAGCCTATATTCCCTGAGGCCGCACCATGCCACTCACCCAACCAATTATACCTATGACCAGTAACCAGCCTATATTCCCAGAGGCAGCACCTGCCACTCACATATCCAATTATTGCCCTGACGCAGTCATCAGTCCATATTCCCTGAGGCAGCACTGCGACACTCACACAAATTATACCCCATGACCCAGTCGCCAGCATATTTTCCCTGAGGCAGCATCACTCTCCCAACCAATTATACCCATGACCCAGTCACCAGCCTATATTCCCTGAGGCAACAGCGACACTCACCCAACCAATTATAACCATGACCCAGTCACCAGCCTATATTCCCTGAGGTAGAACCACTCCACTCTCCCAACCAATTATACTCATGACCAAGTCACCAGCCTTTATTCCCTGAGGCAGCACCACGCCACTCACCCATCCAATTGTAGCCATGACCCAGTCACTAGCCTATATTCCCTGAGACAGCACCTTGCCACTCACTCAGCAAATTATAGCCATGACCCAGTCACCAGCCTATATTCCCTTAGGCAGCACCACGCCACTCAATCAATCAATTATATCCATGACCCAGTCACCAGCCTACACTGCCTGAGGCTGAACCATACCACTCACACGACCACTTATACCCATCATCCAGTCACCAGCCTAAATTCCCTGAGGCAGCATCGCTCACCCAGCCAATTATACCCATGACCAAGTCACCAGCCTATATTCCCTGAGGAAGCACTGTGACACTCACCCAACCAATTATAGCCATGACCCAGTTACCAGCTTATATTCCCTGAGGCAGCACTGCTCCACTCACCCAACCAATTATACCCATGACCCAGTCACCAGCCTATATTCCCTGAGGCAGCACCAAACCAATCACCCAACAAATTATACCCTTGACCCAGTCACCAGCCTATATTCCCTGAGGCAGCACCACACCACTCACCCAACCAATGATAGCCATAACGCAGTCACCAGCCTATATTCCCAGAGGCAGCACTCCGCCACTCACCCAACCAATTATACCCATGACCCAGTCACAATTCTTTATTCCCTGAGGCACCAACGCGCCTTTCATCCAACCAATTATACCGCGGCCCAGTCGCAGCCTATATTCACTGAGGCCGCACCGTGCCACTCACCCAACCAATTATAGCCATGACCCAGTCACCAGCCTATATTACGTGATGCAGCACCATGCCGCTCACCCAACCAATTATACCCAACACCAAGTCACCAGCCAATATTCCTTGAGGCAGCACTGTGACACTCACCCAACCAATTATAGCCATGACCCAGTCACCAGCCTATATTCCCTGAGGCAGCATAATTCACCCAAACAATTATAGCCATGACCCAGTCACCAGCCTGTATTCCCTTAGGCAGCACCATGCCACTCACCCAACCAATTATAGCCATGACCCAATAACCTGCCTATATTACCTGAGGTAGCACTATGCCACTCACCCAACCAATTACACCCATGACCCAGTCACCAGCCTATATTCCCTGAGGCAGAACCATGCCACTCAAGCAACCAATTATACCCATGACCAAGTCACAAGCCTATATGCCCTGAGGCAGCACCTCACCACTCACCCAACCAATTATAGCCATGACCCTGTCAACAACCTACACTACCTGAGACTGAAAAACAACCACTCACCCAACCAATTATACCCATGCCCAGTCACCCGGCCTGCCTGTTCCTGGGGGCGGAGACTGCTGACGCTCACAGCCAATTATGCCCGGCGGTCAGCAGCCTATACTCCCCGGGGTAGCACCGTGCCACTCACCCAACCAGTTATAGCCATGACGAAGTCACCAGCCTAAATTCCCTGAGGCAGCACCGTGACACTCTCTAAACCAATTAAAGCCATTACCCAGTCCCCAGCCTATGTTCCCTAAGGCAGCACCATGCCACTCATCCAACCAATTATACCCATGACACAGTCACCAGCCTATATTCCCTGAGGCAGCACCATGCCACTCACCCAACCATTTATAGCCATAACCCAGTCACCAGCCTATATTCACTGAGGCAGCACCACGCCACTCACCCAACCAATTATACCCATGACCAAGTCTCCAGCCTATATTCCTTGAGACAGCACGTTGACACTCACCCATCCAATTATAGCCATGACCCAGTCATCAGCCTATATTCCCTGAGGCAGCATCTCTCATCAAACCAATTATACCCATGACCCAGTCACCAGTCTTTAGTCCCTGAGGCAGCACTGAGACACTCACCCATCCAATTGTACCCATGACCCAGTCAGCAGTCTATATTCCCTGACACAGCACTGTGACACTCACCCAACCAATTATACCCATAACGCAGTCACCAGCCTATTTTCCCTGAGGCAGCAGCCCGCCACTCACCCAACCAATTGTACCCATGACCCAGTCATCAGCCTATATTCCCTGAGGCAGCACCATGCCACTCACCCAACCAATTATTGCCATGAGCCAGTCACCAGCCTATATTCCCTGAGCCAGCACTGCAACGCACACCCAACCAATTATACCCATGACCCAGTCAGCAGTCTGTATTCCCAGAGGCAGCAACACGCCACTCACCCAACCAATTATATCCATGACCCAGTCACCAGTCTATATTCCCTCAGGAAGCACTGCGACACTCAGCCAACCAATTATACCCATGACCCTGCCATCAGCCTATGTTCCCTGAGGCAGCACCATGCACTCACCCAACCAATTATACCCATGACAAGTCACCAGCCTATATTCCCTGAGGCAGTACCATGCCACTCACCTTACCAATTATAGCCCTGACCCAGTCACCAGCCTGTATTCCCTGAGGCAGCACTGCGACACTCTCACAACCAATTATACCCATGACCCAGTCGCCAGCCTATATTCCCTGAGTCAGCATCACTCTCCCAACCCATTATACCCATGACCCAGTCACCAGCCTATATTCCCTGAGGCAGCACCATGCCACTCACCAAGCCAATTATACCCATAACCAAGTCACCATCCTATATTACCTGAGGCAGAACCTCACCACTCACCCAACCAATCATAGCCAAGACCCAGTCACCAGCCCATATTCGCTGAGGCAGCACCACGCCACTCACCCATCCAATTATAGCCATGACCCTGTCACCAGCCTATATTCCCTGAGGCAGAACGTCATCACTCACCCAACCAATTTTACTTATGACCTAGTCACCAGCCTATATTCCCTGAGGCAGCATCACTCTCTCAACCAATAATACCCTTGACCCAGTCACCAGCCTATATTCCCTGAGGAAGAACCACTCCACTCTGCAACCAATTATACTCATGACCAAGTCACCAGCCTTTGTTCCGAGGCAGTACCACGCCACTCACCCAACCAATTATAGCCATGAGCCAGTCACCAGCCTATATTCCCTGAGGCAGCACCATGCCACTCACCCAACCAATTATAGCCATGACCCAGTCACCAGCCTATATTCCCTGAGGCAGCACCACGCCACTCACCCAACCATTCATATAAATGACCCAGTCTCCAGCGTATGTTCCCTGAGGCAGCACCACACCACTCACCCAACCAATTACAGTCATGACCCAGTCACCAGCCTGTATTCCCTGAGGCAGCACCGTGCCACTCACCCAACCAATTATAGCCATGACCCAGTCACCAGCCTATATTCCCTGAGGCAGCACCACGCCACTCACCCAACTAATTATATCAATGTCCCAGTCACCAGCCTATATTCCCTGAGGCAGCACCATGCCACTCACCAAGCCAATTATACCCATAACCCAGTCACCATCCTATATTACCTGAGGCAGAACCTCACCACTCACCCAACCATTCATAGCCAAGACCCAGTCACCAGCCCATATTCGCTGAGGCAGCACCATGCCACTCACCCAACCAATTATAGCCATGACCCTGTCACCAGCCTATATTCCCTGAGGCAGAGCCCCACCACTCACCAAACCAATTTTACTTATGACCAAGTCACCAGCCTATATTCCCAGAGGCAGCATCACTCTCTCAACCAATAATACCCTTGACCCAGTCAGCAGCCTATATTCCCTGAGGAAGAACCACTCCACTCTGCAACCAATTATACTCATGACCAAGTCACCAGCCTTTATTCCCTGAGGCAGTACCACGCCACTCACCCAACCAATTATAGCCATGACCCAGTCACCAGCCTATATTCCCTGAGGCAGCACCATGCCACTCACCCAACCAATTATAGCCATGACCCAGTCACCAGCCAATATTTCCTGAGGCAGCACCACGCCAATCACCCAACCAATCATATAAATGACCCAGTCTCCAGCGTATGTTCCCTGTCGCAGCACCACACCACTCCCCAACCAATTACAGTCATGACCCAGTCACCAGCCTGTATTCCCTGAGGCAGCACCGTGCCACTCACCCAACCAATTATAGCCATGACCCAGTCACCAGCCTATATTCCCTGAGGCAGCACCACGCCACTCACCCAACTAATTATATCAATGTCCCAGTCACCAGCCGATATTCCCTGAGGCAGCACCATGCCAGTCACCCAACCAATTATACCCATGACCAGTCATCAGCCAATATTCCCTGAGGCAGCACCATGCCACTCACTTAACCAATTATAGCCCTGACCAAGTCACCAGCGTGTATTCCCTGAGGTAGCACTGCGACACTCTCACAACCAATTATACCCATAACCCAGTCACCAGCATATATTCCCTGAGGCAGCACCACGCCACTCACACAACAAATTATACCCATGACCCAGTCACCAGCCAAAATTCTCTG
The DNA here is from genome assembly GCA_016271365.2 of Neoceratodus forsteri. Taxonomy (NCBI): domain Eukaryota; kingdom Metazoa; phylum Chordata; order Ceratodontiformes; family Ceratodontidae; genus Neoceratodus; species Neoceratodus forsteri. The sequence goes on along the minus strand of CM028129.1, from coordinate 15,214,658 downwards.
AGGCAGCACCACCACTCACCCAAACAATTATAGCCATGTGTCACCCAGCCTATATTCCCTTAAGCAGCACTCCAGCACTCACCCAACCAATTGTTGCCATGACCCAATCACCAGCCTATATTCCCTGAGGCAGCACCATGCCACTCACCTAACCAATTATAGCCCTGACCCAGTTACCATCCCGTATTCCCTGAGGCAGTACCGTGCCACTCACCCAACCAATTATACCCATGACCAAGTCTCCAGCCTATATTCCCTGAGGCAGCAACATGCCACTCACCCAACTAATTATACCCATGACGAAGTCAGCAGCCTATACTCCCCGAGGTAGCACCATGCCACTCTCCAGCCAATTATAACAATGGCCCAGTCACCAGCCCTATATTCCTAAAGGCGGCACGTGCCACTCACCCAACCAATTATACCCGCGGTAAGTCTCAGGCCTATATTCCCTGAGGCAGCACCATGCCACTCACCCAGCCAATTATACCCATGGCGGTCAGCAGCCTAGCTCCCGGTGGCACCATGCCACTCACAACCAATTATAACAATGGCCAGTCACCAGCCTATATTCCTGAACGCGGCGTGACACCCTCCAAACCAATTATAGCGGCCCAGTCCATAGCCTTATTCCCTAAGGCAGCACCATGCCCTCACCCAACCAATTATACCGCGGCCCAGTCAACGGCCTATATTCCTGAGGCGGCACCATGCCACTCACCCAACCAGATATACCCCATAGCCCAGTCACCAGCCTATATTCCCTGAAGGCAGCACCCCCACTCACCAACCAATTATACCCGCTGACGGTCGCAGTCTATATTCCTGAGGCGAGCACTGCGACACTCAGCAACCAATTATACCCGCGGCCCAGTCACCAGCCACCACCCTGAGGCGGCACCAGCCACTCACCCAACCTATTATACTCATGACCCAGTCACCAGTCTGTATTCCCTGAGGAAGCACTGCGACACTCAGCCAACCAATTATACCCATGACCCAGCCATCAGCCTATATTCCCTGAGGCAGCACCATGCCACTCACCCAACCAATTATACCCATGACAAGTCACCAGCATATATTCCCTGATGCAGCATCATACCACTCATCCAACCAACTATAGCCATGACCCAGTCCCCAACCAATATTCCCTGAGGCAGCATCGCTCACCCTGCCAATTATACCCATGACCAAGTCACCAGCCTGTATTCCCTGAGGAAGCACTGTGACACTCACCCAACCAATTATTGCCATGACCCAGTCACCAGCCTTTATTCCCTGAGGCAGCACTGCTCCACTCATCCAACCAATTATAGCCATGACCCAATAACCTGCCTATATTACCTGAGGTAGCACTATGCCACTCACCCAACCAATTACACCCATGACCCAGTCACCAGCCTATATTCCCTGATGCAGAACCATGCCACTCAAGCAACCAAGTATACCCATGACCAAGTCACCAGCCTATATGCCCTGAGGCAGCACCTCACCACTCACCCAACCAATTATAGCCATGACCCTGTCAACAGCCTATACTACCTGAGACAGAACCACACCACTCACCCAACCAATTATACCCATGACCCAGTCACCAGCCTGTATTCCCTGAGGCAGCACCATGGCCTCCGCAACCAATTAAACCCATGGCGCAGTCAGCAGCCTCTACTCCCCGAGGTAGCATCGTGCCACTCACCCAACCAATTATAGCCATGACGAAGTCACCAGCCTACATTACCTGAGGCAGCACCGTGACACACTCCAAACCAATTATAGCCATGACCCAGTCCCCAGCCTATGTTCCCTAAGGCGGCGCATGCCACTCCGCAAACCAATTATACCCAGCCAAATCTCCAGCCTATATTCGCCTGGGGCGCTCCACCACTCACCCAACCAATTTAGCCATGACCCACTCACCAGCCTCTATTCCCTGAGGCAGCACCATGCCACTCACCTAACCAATTATAGCCCTGACCCAGTTACCAGCCCATATTCCATGAGGCAGCACCGTGCCACTCACCAAACCAATTATACCCATGACCAAGTCTCCAGCCTATATTCCTTGAGGCAGCACAGTGACACTCACCCAACCAATTATAGCCATGACCCAGTCAGCAGCCTTTATTCCCTGAGGCCGCATCTCTCACCAAACCAATTATACCCATGACCTAGTCACCAGCTTATATTCCCTGAGGCAGTATCACTCACCCAAAAAATTATAGCCAAGACAGACTCACCAGCCTATATTCCCTGAGGCAGCACCACGCCACTCACCCAACCAATTATCTCCATGACCCAGTTATCAGCCAATGTTCCCTGAGGCAGCACCACACCACTCACCCAACCAATTACAGCCATGACCCAGTCACCAGCCTATATTCACTGAGGCAGCATAGCGCCACTCACCCAACCAGTTATAGCCCATAACGCAGTCACCAGCCTATATTCCCTGAGGCAGCACGGCGAGACACACCCAACCAGATATACCCATGACCCAGTCACCAGCCTATATTCCCTGAGGCAGCACCACGCCACTCACCCAACCAATTAAACCCATGACCCAGTCAACAGTCTGTATTCCCTGAGGCAGCACTGAGACACTCACCCATCCAATTATACCCATGACCCAGTCAGCAGTCTATATTCCCTGACGCAGCATAGCGACACTCACCTAACCAATTATACCCATGACCCAGTAACCAGCCTATTTTCCCTGAGGCAGCACCACGCCACTCACCCAACCAATTATAGCCATGACCCAGTCACCAGCCTATATTCCCTGAGGCAGCACCATGCCACTCACCCAACCAATTATTACCATGAGCCAGTCACCAGCCTATATTCCCTGAGCCAGCACAGCGACACTCACCCAACCAATTATACCCATGACGCAGTCAACAGCCTATATTCCCTTAGGCAGCAACACGCCACTCACCCAACCAATTATATCCATGACCCAGTCACCAGTCTATATTCCTGAGAGGAAGCACTGGAGCACTCAGCCAACCAGTTATACCGCGGCCCAGCCATCAGCCTGTTCCTGGGGCAGCACCATGCCACTCACCCAACCAATTATACCCATGACAAGTCACCAGCCTATATTCCCTGAGGCAGCACCATGCCACTCACCTTACCAATTATAGCCCTGACCCAGTCACCAGCCTGTATTCCCTGAGGCAGCACTGCGACACTCTCACAGCCAATTATACGCCGGCTGATGGCCAGCCTGTTCCTGAGAACCGGCATCACTCTCCCAACCAATTTATACCCTGTGATAACCAGCCTATATTCCTGAGGCAGCACCATGCCACTCACCAAGCCAATTATACCCATAGCAGTCACCATCCTATATTACCTGAGGCGGAACCACCACTCACCCAACCAGTTATAGCCGGACCTGTCACAGCCTATATTCCTCCGAGAACCCACCACTCGCCCAACCAATTTGCCAGCAGTCAAGTCAGCAGCCTATATTCCTGGGGCATCATCATCTCTCTCAACCAATAATACCCTTGGCCCAGTCACCAGCCCACATATTCCCTGAGGTAGAACCACTCACTCTCTGCAGCCAATTATACTCATGACCAAGTCACCAGCCTTTATTCCTGAGGCAGTACCGCCACTCACCCACCCAATTATAGCCATGACCCAGTAACCAGCCTATATTCCCTGAGGCAGCACCATGCCACTCACCCAACCAATTATATAAATGACCCAGTCTCCAGCGAATGTTCCCTGAGGCAGCACCACACCACTCACCCAACCAATTACAGCCATGACCCAGTAACCAGACTGTATTCCCTGACGCAGCACCGTGCCACTCACCCAACCAATTATAGCCATGACCCAGTCACCAGCCTATATTCCCTGAGGCAGCACCACGCCACTCACCCAACTAATTATATCAATGTCCCAGTCACCAGAATATATTCCCTGAGGCAGCACCATGCCAGTCACCCAACCAATTATACCCATGACCAGTCACCAGCCTATATTTCCTGAGGCAGCACCATGCCACTCACCTAAGCAATTATAGCCCTGACCAAGTCTCCAGCGTGTATTACCTGAGGTAGCACTGCGACACTCTCACAACCAATAATACCCATGACCCAGTCAGCAGCATATATTCCCTGAGGCAGCACCACGCCACTCACCCAACAAATTATACCCATTCCCAGTCACCAGCCTATATTCTCTGAGGCAGCACCACGCCACTCACCCAAACAATTATAGCCATGACCAGTCGCAGCCTATATTCCCCGAGCAGCGCTCACTCACACCCAACCAACTGTAGCCGCGGCCAGTCACCAGCCTATATTTCCTGAGGAGCACCATGCCACTCACCTAACCAGTTATAGCCTGACCCAGTCACCAGCCCGTATTCCCTGAGGCGGCACGCGCCGCTCACCCAGCCAATTATGGCCGGGCCGGTCACCAGCCTATATTACCTGAGGCAGCACCATGCCGCTCACCCAACTAATTATACCCATGACCAAGTCACCAGCCTATATTCCTTGAGGCAGCACAGTGACACTCACCCAACCAATTATAGCCATGATCCAGTCACCAGCCTATATTCCCTGAGGCAGCATCTCTCAAGAATCCAATTATACCCATGACCTAGTCAGCAGCTTATATTCCCTGAGGTAGTATCACTCAGCCAACCAATTATAGCCATGATCCAGTCACCAGCCTATATTCCCTGAGGCAGCACCATGCCACTCACCCAACCAATTATAGCCATGACCCAATCACCAGCCTATATTCCCTGAGGCAGCACCACGCCACTCACAAAACCAATTATACCCATGACCCAGTCACCAGCCTATATTCGTCAGAGCGGCACCACACCACTCACCCAGCCAATTGTACCGCCGGCCCAGTCGCCAGCCTATATTCCTTAGGCAGCACCATGCCCTCACCCAACCAATATATAAATGGCCCAGTCTCCAGCGAATATTCCCTGAGGCAGCACCACACCACTCACCCAACCAATTACAGCCGCGGCCCAGTAACCAGACTGTATTCCCTGACGCAGCACCGTGCCACTCACCCAACCAATTATAGCCATGACCCAGTCACCAGCCTATATTCCCTGAGGCAGCACCACGCCACTCACCCAACTAATTATATCAATGTCCCAGTCACCAGAATATATTCCCTGAGGCAGCACCATGCCAGTCACCCAACCAATTATACCCATGACCAGTCACCAGCCTATATTTCCTGAGGCAGCACCATGCCACTCACCTAAGCAATTATAGCCCTGACCAAGTCTCCAGCGTGTATTACCTGAGGTAGCACTGCGACACTCTCACAACCAATACCCATGACCCAGTCAGCAGCATATATTCCCTGAGGCAGCACCACGCCACTCACCCAACAAATTATACCCATTACGCAGTCACCAGCCTATATTCTCTGAGGCAGCACCACGCCACTCACCCAAACAATTATAGCCATGACCCAGTCACCAGCCTATATTCCCCGAAGCAGCACTCCACCACTCACCCAACCAACTGTAGCCATGACCCAGTCACCAGCCTATATTTCCTGAGGCAGCACCATGCCACTCACCTAACCAATTATAGCCCTGACCCAGTCACCAGCCCGTATTCCCTGAGGCAGCACCTTGCCACTCACCCAACCAATTATAGCCATGACCCAGTCACCAGCCTATATTACCTGAGGCAGCACCATGCCGCTCACCCAACCAATTATACCCATGACCAAGTCACCAGCCTATATTCCTTGAGGCAGCACAGTGACACTCACCCAACCAATTATAGCCATGATCCAGTCACCAGCCTATATTCCCTGAGGCAGCATCTCTCAAGAATCCAATTATACCCATGACCTAGTCACCAGCTTATATTCCCTGAGGTAGTATCACTCAGCCAACCAATTATAGCCATGATTAAGTCAGCAGCCTATATTCCCTGAGGCAGCACCATGCCACTCACCCAACCAATTATAGCCATGACCCAATCACCAGCCTATATTCCCTGAGGCAGCACCACGCCACTCACAAAACCAATTATACCCATGACCCAGTCACCAGCCTATATTCGTCGAGGCAGCACCACACCACTCACCCAACCAATTATTGCCTTGACCCAGTCACCAGCCTATATTCCCTTAGGCAGCACAACTCCACTCACCCAACCAGTTATACCCATGACCCAGTCACCAGCCAATATTCCCAGAGGCAGCACCGTGACACTCACCCAACCAATTATACCCATGACCAATTCACCAGCCCATATTCCCTGAGGCAGCACTGTGATACTCACCCAACCAATTATAGCCATAACCCAGTCACCAACCTATATTCCCTGAGGCAGCACTGAGCCACTCACCCAACCAATTATACCCATGACCCAGTCACCAGCCTATATTCCCTGATGCAGCAACATGCCACTCACCCAACCAATTATACCCATGACCCAGTCACCAGACTATATTCCCTGAGGCAGCACTGCGACACTCAAACAACCAAATATGCCAATGACCCAGTCACCAGCCTATATTCCTGAGGCACCACACACACACTCACCCAACCAATTATACCGCGGCCCAGTCACCGGGCTGCATATTCCTGAGGCGGCACTGCAACACTCACCACAACCAATTCTGCCGCGACCCAGTCACTAGCCTATATTCCATGAGGCGGCATCACTCCCCCAACCAATTGCCCCAGCCCAGTCACCCAGCCTACATTCCTGAGGCAACACCATGCCTCAACCAACCAATTATAACCATGTTGATCTGGCCCAGCCTATATTCCCTGAGGTTGAACCACTCCACTCTTCAAACGAATAATACTAATGACCAAGTCACCAGCCTTTATTCCCTGAGGCAGCACCACGCCACTCACCCTTCCAATTATAACCATGACCCAGTCACTAGCCTATATTACCTGAGGCAGCACCATGCCACTCACTCACCAAATTATAGCCATGACACAGTCACCAGCCTATATTCCCTGAGGCAGCAGCACGCCACTCACCCAACCAATTATATCCATGACCCATTCACCAGCATATGTTCCCAGAGGCAGCACCACACCACTCACCCAACCAATTACAGCCAGCACCAAGTCACCTGCCTATATTCCCTGAGGCAGCACCGTGCCACTCTCCCAACCAATTATAGCAATGACCTAGTCACCAGCCTATATTCCCTGAGGCAGCACCGTGCCTCACCCAACCAATTATATCCATCACCCAGTCACCAGCCTCATGTTTCCTGAGGGCAGCACCACACCACTCACCCAACCAGTTATAGCCATGACCCAGTCACCAGCCTATATACCCTGAGGCAGCACCACGCCATTCACCCAACCAGTTATACCCATGACCCAGTCACCAACCAATATTCCCAGAGGCAGCACCGTGCCACTCACCCAACCAATTATACCCATGACTAATTCGCCAGCCTATATTCCCGGAGGCAGCACTGTGACACTCACCCAACCAGTTATGGCAATGACCCAGTCACCAGCCTATATTCCCTGAGGGAGCACTGCACCACTCACCCAACTAATTAAACCCATGTCCCAGTCATCAGCCTATATTCCCTGAGGCGCACCATGCCACTCACCCAACCAATTATACCCATGACCAGTCACCAGCCTATATTCCCTGAGGCAGCACCACGCCACTCACCAATTCAATTATAGCCCTGACCCAGTCACCAGTCTATATTCCCTTTGGCAGCACTGCGACACTCACACAACCAATTATACCCATGACCCAGTCGCTAGCCTATATTCCCTGAGGCAGCATCACTCTCCCAACCAATTATACCCATGACCCAGTCACCAGCCTATATTCCCTTAGGCAGCACCATGCCACTCACTCAACAAATTATAGCCATGTCCCAGTCACCAGCCTATATTCCCTGAGGCAGCACCACGCCACTCACCCAACCAATTATCTCCATGACCCAGTTAACAGCCAATGTTCCCTTAGGCAGCACCACTCACCCAACCAATTACAGAGTTGACCCAGTCACCAGACTATATTCCCTGAGGCAGCACCGTGCCACTCACCCAACCAATTATATCCATGACCCAGTCACCAGCCTATGTTCCCTGAGGCAGCACCACACCACTCACCCAACCAATTATTGCCTTGACCCAGTCACCAGCCTATGTTCCCTGAGGCAGCACCACGGCGTTCACCCAACCAGTTATACCCATGACACAGTCACCAGCCAATATTCCCAGAGGCAGCACCGTGCCACTCTCCCAACCAATTATACCCATGACCAATTCACCAGCCTATATTCCCTGAGGCAGCACTGTGATACTCACCCAACCAATTGTAGCCATAACCCAGTCACCAGCCTATATTCCCTGAGGCAGCACTACGCCACTCACCCAACCAATTATACCCATGACCCAGTCACCAGCCTATATTCCCTGAGGCAGCAACATGCCACTCACCAAACCAATTATACCCATGACCCAGTCACCAGACTAATATTCCCTGAGGCAGCACTGCGACACTCACCTAACCAATTATACCGCGGCCCAGTCACCAGGCTATATTCCTGAGGCGCACTGCGACTCACCCAACCAATTATACCCGCGGCAGCCATGACCCTATATTCCTGAGGCAGCACCATGACACTCACCCAACCAATTATACCCATGACCCTGTCACCAGCCTATATTCCCTGAGGCAGCACCATGCCACTCACCCAACCAATCATACCCATGACCAGTCACCAGCCTATATTCCCTGAGGCAGCACCACACCACTCACCTATCCAATTATAGCCCTGAAGCAGTCTCCAGCCTATATTCCCTAAGGCCACACTGCAACACTCACACAACCAATTGTACCCATGACCCAGTCACCAGCCTATATTCCATGAGGCAGCATCACTCTCCCAACCAATTATACCCGTGACCCAGTCACCAGCCTACATTCCCTGAGGCACCACAATGCCACTCAATCAACCAATTATAACCATGCCATCACCAGCCTATATTCCTGAGGTTGAACACTCCTCTCAAACAATTATACTAAGAGCCAAGTCACCAACCTTTATTCCTGAGGCAGCACCACGCCACTCACCCATCCAATTATAGCCATGACCCAGTCACTAGCCTATATTCCCTGAGGCAGCACCATGCCACTCACTCACCAAATTATAGCCATGACACAGTCACCAGCCTATATTCCCTGAGGCAGCAGCACGCCACTCACCCAACCAATTATATCCATGACCCAGTCACCAGCATATGTTCAAAGAGGCAGCACCACACCACTCACCCAACCAATTACAGCCATCACCCAGTCACCTGCCTATATTCCCTGAGGCAGCACCATGCCACTCACCCAACCAATAATACCCAGACCTAGTCACCAGCCTATATTCACTGAGGCAGCACCGTGCCACTCACCCAACCAATTATATCCATTGCAGTCGCAAGCCAATGTTCCTGAGTCAGCACCACCCACTCACCCAGCCAATTATAGCCATGGCCCAGTCACCAGCTAATATTCCAGAGGCAGCACCGTGCCATTCGCAACCAATTATACCCGCGACTAATTCGCCAGCCTATGTTCCCTGAGCGGCAGCACCATGACACTCACCCAACCAATTATAGCAATGGCCCAGTCACCAGCCCTATATTCCCTCAGGGGCACTCGCCCCTCACCCAACCAATAATACCCGCGGCCAGTCATCAGCCTATATATTCCCTGAGGGCCGCTGCCATGCTCACCCAACCAATTATACCCATGACCAGTCACCAGCCTATATATTCTCTGAGGCAGCACCGCCACTCACCTATCCCATTATAGCTGACCAGTCACCCAGTCTATATTCCTGAGGCAGCACTCACACTCACACAACCAATTATACCCATGACCCAGTCACCAGCCTATATTCCTGAGGCAGCATCACTCTCCCAACCAATTATGCCCCGACCCAGTCACCAGCCTATATTCCCAGGAACAGCATGCCACTCCCACTGCCAATTATAACAGCGTGCCCAGTCATCTGCCTATATTCCCTGAGGTGAACCACTCCACTCTCCCAACCAATTATACTCATGACCAAGTCACCAGACTTTATTCCCTGAGGCAGCACCACGCCACTCACCCCATCCAATTATAGCCATGACCCAGTCACCAGCCTATATTCCCTGAGGCAACACCATGCCACTCACTCAACAAATTATAGACATGACCCAGTCACCAGCCTATATTCCCTTAGGCAGCACCACGCCACTCACCCAACCAATTAGATCCATGATCCTGTCACCAGCCTATATTGCCTGAGGCTGAACCACACCACTCACATGACCACTTATACCCATGATCCAGTCACCAGCCTAAATTCCCTGAGGCAGCATCACATACCCAACCAATTATACCCATGAGCTAGTCACCAGCCTATATTCTCAGAGGCAGTGTCACTCAACCAACCAATTATAGCCGTTAGCCAGTAACCAGCCAATATTCCATGAGGCAGCACCATGTCACTCACGAAACCAATTATAGCCATGACCCAATCACCAGCCTATATTCCCTAAGGCAGCACCATGCCACTCACCCAACCAATTATACCCATGACCCAGTCACCAGCCTATATTCCCTGAGGCAGAACCATGCCACTCACCCAACCAATTATACCACCGACCAAGTCACCGCGCCTATATTCCCTGAGGCAGCATCCACACTCACCCAAGCTAATTATACCCAGCCAGCTGGTCTCGCCCTATGGGTCCCTGAGGCAGCACAGTGCCACTCACCCAACCAAATATAGCCATGACAAAGTCATCAGCCTATATTCCCTGAGGCAGCACCATGCCACTCACCCAACCAATAAAAGCCTTGACCAAGTCACCAGCCGGTATTCCCTGAGTCAGCACCATGCCACTCACCAAACCAGTTATAGCCATGACCCAGTCACCAGCCTATATTCCTTGAGGCAGCATCACTCATCCAACCAAATATAGCCATGACCCATTCAACAGCCTATATTCCCTGAGGCAGTACCCTGCCTCTCACCCAACCAATTACAGCAATGACCCAGTCACCAGCCTAGATTCCCTGAGGCAGCATCACTCATTAAACCCATTATACCCATGACCCAGTCACAAGCCTATATTCCCTGAGGCAGCACCATGTCACTCACCCAACCAATTATAGCCATGAGCCAGTCACCAGCATATAGTCCCTGAGGCAGCACCATGTCATGCAAACCAATTATAGCCATGACCCAGTCACCCAGGCTATATTCCTGAGGGCAGAATTCCGCCACTCACTCCAGTAATTATCCATGGCCCAGTCACCAGCCTATATTTTCTGAGTGGCACACACCACTCACCCAACCAATTATACCTGGCCCAGTCACAGCCAATATTCCCAGAGGCAGCACCGTGCCACTCAATCCAACCAATTGTACCCCTTGGCCAGTTCACCCTTCTATATTCCCTAGGCAGCACTGAGCACACACCCAACCAATTATAGCCCGAGCCCATTCACCCAGCATATATTCCTGAGCAGCACGCCTGCGTCACCCACCCAATTGTGCCCCAGACCCAGTCACCCAGCCTATGTTCCACAGAGGCAGAGCCAGACCACTCACCTATCCAATTATGGCCTGGGCAGTCACCAGCCTATATTCCCTGAGGCAGCAGCTGCAGCACTCACACAACCAATTACCCAGCAGGCCCAGTCACCAGGCCTGTGTTCCATGGGCAGGCATCCTCTCCCAACCAATTATGCCCACTGGCCCAGTCACCCAGCCTACATTCCTGAGGCAACACTGCATGCCACTCAGCAGACCAATTATAGCCATGGCCCAGTCACCAGCCCATATTCCACGAAGTTGAACACTCCATTTTCTCCAAGACCAGTTATACTAATGACCAGAGTCACCCAGCCTTTTATTCCCTGAGGCAACACCACGCTACTAACCCATCCAATTACAGCCATGACCCAGTCACTAGACTACATTCCTGAGGCAGCACCATGCCACTCACTCAACAAATTATAGCCATGACACAGTCACCAGCCTAAATTCCCTAAGGCAGCAGCACACCACTCACCACAACAATTATATCCATGACCCAGTCACCAGCATATGTTCCCAGAGGCAGCACAACACACTCACTCAACCAATTACAGCCATCACCCAGTCACCTGCCTATATTCCCTGAGGCAGCACCGTGCCACTCTCCCAACCATTGTAACCGCGGCCTGGTCACCCAGCCTATGTTCACAGAGGCAGCTTGCCGTGCCTCCACTCAACCAATTATATCCATCGCCCAGTCACAGCCTATGCCTGAGCGGCACCACCCCACTCACCAACCAATTATAGCCGCGACCTGGTCATCAGCCTATATTCCTGAGGCAGCACCATGCCATTCACCCAACCAGTTATACTGGCCAGTCACCAGCCAATGACTCCAGAGGCAGCACTGTGACACCACCCCAACCAATTAAACAATGCCCAGTCCTAGCCTGATTCCCTGAGGGCACTGCGCCCACTCACCCAACCAATTATTCTGCCGCCGGCCCAGTCATCAGCCTATATCCCTGAGGCCGCTGTGCCACTCACCCAACCAATTATATCCATGACCAGTCACCGGCCTATATTAACTGAGGCAGCACCATGCCACTCACCTATCCAATTATAGCCCTGACCCAGTCACCAGACTATATTCCCTGAGGCAGCACTGCGACACTCACACAACCAATTATACCCATGACCCAGTCACCAGCCTATATTCCCTGAGGCAGCATCACTCTCCCAACCAATTATATCCATGACCCAGTCACCAGCCTATTTTGCCTGAGGCTGAACCACACCACTCATACGACCACTTATACCCATGATCCAGTCACCAGCCTAAATTCCCTGAGGCAGCATCACTAGCAACCAATTATGCCATGACCTGGTCACCCAGCCTATATTCTCTGAGGCAGCGTCACTCAACCAACCAATTATAGCCATTGCCCAGTAACCAGCCAATATTCCATGAGGCACACGTGTCACTCACCCAACCAGTATAGCCATGACCCAATAACCAGCCTATATTCCTAAGGCAGCACCATGCCACTCACCCACCAAGTATACCCGAGGACCCAGTCACCAGCCTATATTCCCTGAGGCAGAGACCATGCCCTCAACCAACCAATTATACCGGTAGTCAAAGTCACCAGCCTGATATTCCTGAGGCGGCATCACCCTCACCCAGCAATTAAAGCCATGACCCAGCCACCAGCCTATACTCCCTGAGGCTGAACCACACCACTCACCAAACCAATTATTCCTATGACCCAGTCACCAGCCTATAGTCCCTGAGGCAGCACAGTGCCACTCACCCAACCAATTATAGCCATGACAAAGTCATCAGCCTATATTCCCTGAGGCAGCACCATGCCACTCACCCAACCAGTAAAAGCCATGAGCCAGTCACCAGCCGGTATTCCCTGAGGCAGCAATGTGCCACTCACCAAACCAGTAATAGCCATGACCCAGTCACCAGCCTATATTCCTTGAGGCAGCATCACTCATCCAACCAATTATAGCCATGACCCATTCAACAGACTATATTCCCTGAGGCAGTACCATGCCTCTCACCCAACCAATTACAGCCATGACCCAGTCACCAGCCTAGATTCCCTGAGGCAGCATCACTCATTAAACCAATTATACCCATGACCCAGTCGCCAGCCTATATTCCCTGAGGCAGCACCATGTCACTCACCCAACCAATTATAGCCATGAGCCAGTCACCAGCCTATAGTCCCTGAGGCAGCGCCATGTCATGCACCCAACCAATTATAGCCATGACCCAGTCACCAGCCTATATTCCCTGAGGCAGAACCACGCCACTCACCCAACCAATTATATCCATGACCCAGTCACCAGCCTATATTATTTTCTGAGAATTGTACCACACTCACCCAACCAATTATACCCCTGACCCAGTCACCAGCCAATATTCCCAGAAGCAGCACTGTGCCACTCACCCAACCAATTGTAACAATGACCAATTCACCAGCCTATATTCCCTGAGGCAGCACTGAGACACACACCCAACCAATTATAGCCACGACCCAGTCACCAGCATATATTCCCTGAGGCAGCACTGTGTCACTCACGCAAGCAATTATACCCAAGACCCAGTCACCAGCCTATATTCCCTGAGGCAGCACCAGACCACTCACCCAACCAATTATTCACATGACCCAGTCACCAGCCTATATTCCCTGAGGCAGCATCACCCCACTCACCCAACCAATTATAGCCATGACCCAGTCCCCAGCCTATATTCACTGAGGCAGCATCGCTCACAAAGCCAATTATACCCATGATCAAGACAACAGTCTATATTGCCTGAGGAAGCACTGTGACACTCACCCAACCAATCATACCAATGACCCAGTCACCAGCCTATTGTTCCTGAGCGGCACCACCACTCACCAACAAATTATACCCGCGGCCCAGTCACCAGCCTGCCTGATTCCCTGGGCACACACCACTCACCCAACAAATTATACCCATGATCCAGTCACCAGCCTATATTCCCTGAGGCAGCACCACACCACTTTCCCAACCAATTATAGCCATGACCCAGTCACCAGCCTATATTCCCTGAGGCAGCATCTCTCACCAAACCAATTATACCCATGACCTAGTCGCCAGCTTATATTCCCTGAGGCAGTATCACTCACCCAACCAATTATAGCCATGACCCAGTCACCAGCCTATATTTCCCGAGGTGGAACCACACCACTCACACAACCAATTATACCCATGACGCAGTCAGCAGCCTATACTCCCTGAGGTAGCACCGTGCCACTCTCCAAACCAATTATAGCCATGACTCAGTCCCCAGCCTATATTCCCTGAGGCAGCACCGTGCCACTCACCCAACCAATTATGCCCATGACCCAGTCATTAGCCTATATTCCCCGATTCAGCACCATGCCACTCACCCAACCAGTTATAGCCATATCCCAGTCACCAGCCTATATTCCCTGAGGCAGCACTGTGAGACTCACCCAACCAGTTATACCCATGACCAAGTCACAAGCCTATATTCCCTGAGGCAGCTCCACGCCACTCACCCAACCAATTATACCCATGACCCAGACACCATTCTATATTCCCTGAGGCAGCACTGCGACACTCACCCTATCAATTTTACCGATGACCCAGTCACCAGTCTATATTCCCAGAAGCAGCACTGCGACACTCACCCAACCAATTATACCCATGACCCAGTCACCATCCTATTTTCCCTGAGGCTGCACCATGCCACTCACCCAACCAATTATACCCATGACCCAGTCACCAGCCTATATTCCCTGTGGCAGCACCATGCCACTCACACATCCAATTATAGCCATGACTCAGTCACCAGCCGATATTCCCTGAGGCAGCACTGCGACACTCACCCAACCAATTATACCCATGACCCAGTTACCAGCCTATATTCCCTGAGGAAGCACCACACCACTCACCCAACCAATTATACCAATGACCCAGTCACCAGACTATATTCCCTGAGGCAGCAGTGCGACACTCACCCAACCAATTATACCCATGACCCAGCCATCTGCCTATATTCCCTGAGGCATCACCATGCCACTCACCCTACCAATTATACCCATGACCCAGTCACCAGCCTATATTCCCTGAGGCAGCACCATGCCACTCACCCAACCAATTATACCCATGACTAGTCACAAGCCTATATTCCCAGAGGCAGCACCACTCCACCCACCTATCCAATTATAGCCCTGACCCAGTCACCAGTCTATATTCCCTGAGGCAGCACTGAGACACTCACACAACCAATTATACCCAGGACCCTGTCGGCAGCCTTTATTCCCTGAGGCAGCATCACGTTCCGAACCAATTATACCCATGACCCAGTCACCAGCCTATATTACCGGAGGCAACAACATGCTACTCACCCAACCAATTATAACCAAGACCCAGTCACCAGCCCATATTCCATGTGGTAGAACCACTCCACTCTCCCAACCAATTATACTCATGACAAAGTCACCAGCCTTTGTTCCCTGAGGCAGCACCACGCCGCTCAACCATCCAATTTTTGGCGTGACCCAGTCACCAGCCTATATTCCCTGAGGCAGCACCATGCCACTCACTCAACAAATTATAGCCATGACCCAGTCACCAGCCTATATTCACTGAGGCAGCACCACACCACTCACCCAACCAATTACAGCCATGACCCAGTCACCAGCCTTTATTCCCTGAGGCAGCACCGTGCCACTCACCAAACCAATTCTAGCCATGACCCAGTCACCAGCCTATATTCCCTGAGGCAGCACCGTGCTACTCACCCAATCAATTACTTCCATGACCCAGTCACCAGCCTATGTTCCCTGAGGCAGCACCACACCGCTCACCCAACCAATTATAGACATGACACAGTCACCAGCCTATGTTCCCAGCGGGAGCACCACGCCATTCACCCAACCAGTTATACCCATGACCAAGTCACCAGCCAATATTCCCAAAGGCAGCACCGGGCCACTTACCCAACCAATTATACCCATGACCAATTCAGCAGCCTATATTCCCTGAGGTAGCACTGTGACATTCACCAAACCAATTACAGCCATTACCCAGTCCCAGCCTATATTCCCAGAGGCAGCACTGCGCCACTCACCCAACCAGTTATACCCATTACCCAGTCACCAGCCTATATTCCCTGAGGCAGTACCAAACCACTCACCCAACCAATTATACCCATGACCCAATCACCAGCCTATATTCCCTGAGGCAGCATCACCCCACTCACCATACCAATTATAGCCATGACCCAGTCCCCAGCATATATTCCCTGAGGCAGCATCACTCACCCAGCCAATTATACCCATGACCAAGTCACCAGCCTATATTCCCTGAGGAAGCACTGTGACTCTCACCAAACCAATTATAGACACCCAGTCACCAGCCTATATTCCCTGTGGCAGCAGGGTTCCACTCACCCAACCAATTATACCCATTACCCAATCACCAGCCTATGTTACCTGTGGCAGCACCACACCACTCACCCAACAAATTATACCCATGACCTATTCACCAGCTTCTATTCCCTGAGGCAGCACACACCACTCACCCAACCAATTATAGCCATGACCCAGTCACCAGCCTATATTCCTTGAGGCAGCACTCCGCCACTCACCCAACCAATTATACCCATGACCCAGTCACCAGCCTATATTCCCTGAGGCAGCACCGTGCCACTCACCCAACCAATTATAACTATGACAAATTCACCAGACTATATTCCCTGAGGCAGCACTGTGACACTCACTCAACCAAGTATAGCCATGCCCCAGTCACCAGCCAATATTCCCTGAGGCAGCACAACACACACCACCACCATTATTCCCATGACCAGTCATCAGCCTATATTCCTAGGGGCTTGCTGACCTCACCCAACCATATTATAGCCATGGCCCAGTCATCAACCAATATTCCCTGGGGCGCGCCGGCTCACCCAGCCAATTATACCCATGACCAAGTCGCAGCCTATATTCCCTGGAAGCACTGTGACACTCACCCAGCCAATTATACCCTTGACCCAGTCGCAGCCCACCATTCCTGGGGCAGCACCAAACCACTCACCAAACAAATTATACCCATGACCCAGTCACCAGCCTATATTCCCTGAGGCAGGACCACACCACTCAACCAACCAATGATAGCCATGACCCAGTCACCAGCTTATATTCCCAGAGACAGCACTGCACCACTCACCCAACCAATTATACCCATGACCCAGTCACCATTCTATGTTCCCTGAGGCAGCACCGCACCATTCACCCAACCAATTATACCCATGACCCAGTCACCAGTCTATATTCCCTTAGGCAGCACAGAGCCACTCATTCAACCAATTATAGCCATGACCCAGTCACCAGCCTATATTATGTGAGGCAGCACCTTGCCGCTCACACAACAAATTATACCCATGACAAAGTCACCAGCCTATATTCCTTGAGGCAGCACTGTGACACTCACCCAACCAATTATAGCCATGACCCAGTCATCAGCCTATAATCCCTGAGGCAGCATCTCTCACCAAACCAATTATAGCCATGACCTAGTCATCAGCTTATATTCCCTGAGGCAGCATCACTCACCCAACCAATTATAGCCATGACCCAGTCACCAGCCTATTTTCCCTTAGGCAGCACCATGCCACTAACCCAACCAATTATAGCCATGACCCAATAACCTGCCTATATTCCCTGAGGCAGCATCACTCACCAAACCAATTATACCCATGACCTAGTCATCAGCTTATATTCCCTGAGGCAGCATCACTCACCCAACCAATTACACCCATGACCCAGTCACCAGCCTATATTCCCTGAGGCAGAACCATGCCACTCAAACAACCAATTATACCCATGACCAAGTCACCAGCCTATATTCCCTGAGGCAGCACCTCACCACTCACCCAACCAATTATAGTCATGACCCAGTCAAAAGCCTATACTACCTGAGGCAGCACCATGCCACTCACCAATCCAATTATAGCCATGGCTCAGTCACCAGCCTATATTCCCTGAGGGCAGCTTTTCACGACCTCACCCAACCAGGGTGCCCGCTGGCCAGTTGGCCTATTCCTGAGGCAGCACCACCACTCACCCAGCCATGCCTATGGCCCAGTCACAGACTATATTCCTGAGACGCAGTGCGACACTCACCCAGCCAAATATAGCCACAGGCAGCCATCAGCCATGTTCCCTGAGGCATCACCATGCCTCACCCTACCAATTATACCCATGACCCGGTCACCAGCCTATATTCCCACGGGAAAGCACCATGCCACTCACCCAACCAATTATACTCATGACCAGTTACAAGCTTATATTCCCTGAGGCAGCACCACTCCACCCACCTATCCAATAATAGCCCTGACACAGTCACCAGTCTATATTCCCTGAGGCAGCACTGCGACACTCACACAACCAATTATACCCAGGACCCAGTCGCCAGCCTCAATTCCCTGAGGCAGCATCACTCCCAACCAATGATACCATGGAGCCCATCACCAGCCTATGTTCCAGGTGACACCATGCCACTCACCCAATAATTGCAACTAAAGCCCAGTCATAGCATATATTCCTGAGCAGCACTGTGTCACTCACGCAACTAATTATGCCCAAAACCCAGTCACAGCCTATATTCCCTGAGCAGCACCGACACTCACCCAACCAATTATTCACGCGGCCCAGTCACCAGCCTATATTCCTGAGCAGCATCCCCTCACCCCGAAATTGCAGCCACGCCCAGTCCCAGCCTGTATTCACTGAGGCAGCATCACTCACTAAGCCAATTATACCCACCAGTCAAGACAACAGTCTATATTGCCTGAGGAAGCACTGAGCCCCACCCAACCAATCATACCAATGACCCAGTCACCAGCCTATATTCCTGAGGCAGCACCACACCACTCGCAACAAATTATACCCATGTTGATCGCACGGCCTACTATTCCCTGAGGCAGTACCACCACTCACCTAACAAATTATCAATGACCCAGTCACCAGCCTATATTCCTGAGGCGGCACCCACCACTTTCCCAACCAATTATATGCAGCCCAGTCACCAGCCTATATTCCTGAGGCAGCACCTCTCACCAAACCAATTATGCAACGTGACCTAGTGTAAAGCTTTATATTCCCTGAGGCAGTATCACTCCCCAACCAATTAGCCATGACCACGGTCACCCAGCCTATATTCCCTAAGGCAGCACCGTGCCTCACCCAACCAATTGTAGTCGTGACCCAATCACCAGCCTATATTCCCTGAGGCAGCACCAAGCCACTCACCCAACCAATTACACCCATGACCCAGTCACCAGCCTATATTTCCCGAGGGGGAACCACACCCTCACACAACCAATTATACCCATGACGCAGTCAGCAGCTTATACTCCCTGAGGTAGCACCGTGCCACTCACCAAACCAATAATAGACATGACCCAGTCACCAGCCTATATTCCCTGAGGTAGCAACTTGCCACTCTCCAAACCAATTATAGCCATGACTCAGTCCCCAGCCTATATTCCCTGAGGCAGCACCGTGCCACTCACCCAACCAATTATGCCCATGACCCAGTCATTAGCCTATATTCCCCGATTCAGCACCATGCCACTCACCCAACTAGTTATAGCCAGATCCCAGTCACCAGCCTATATTCCCTGAGGCAGCACTGCGAGACTCACCCAACCAGTTATACCCATGACCAAGTCACAAGCCTATATTCCCTGAGGCAGCACCACGCCACTCACCCAACCAATTATAGCCATGACCCAGTCACCATTCTATATTCCTGAAGGCGGTGCTGCGACACTCACCTATCAATTTTACCGATGGCCAGTCACCGGTCTATATTCCAGAAGTAGCTGCGACACTCACCCAACCAATTATACCGCGGCCAGTCACCATCCTATTTTCCTGAGGCTTGCACCATGCCACTCACCCAACCAATTATACCCATGACCCAGTCACCAGCCTATATTCCCTGTGGCAGCACCATGCCACTCACACATCCAATTATAGCCATGACTCAGTCACCAGCCGATATTCCCTGAGGCAGCACTGCGACACTCACCCAACCAATTATACCCATGACCCAGTTAGCGGCCTATATTCCCTAAGGCAGCACCACACCACTCACCCAACCAATTATACCCATGACCCAGTCACCAGACTATATTCCCTGAGGCAGCAGTGTGACACTCCCCAACCAATTATACCCATGAAACAGCCATCAGCCTATATTCCCTGAGGCATCACCATGCCACTCACACTACCAATTATACCCATGACCCAGTCACCAGCCTATATTCCCTGAGGCAGCACCATGCCACTCACCCAACCAATTATACCCATGACTAGTCACAAGCCTATATTCCCAGAGGCAGCACCACTCCACCCACCTATCCAATTATAGCCCTGACCCAGTCACCAGTCTATATTCCCTGAGGCAGCACTGCAACACTCACACAACCAATTATACCCAGGACCCTGTCGCCAGCCTTTATTCCCTGAGGCAGCATCACGTTCCGAACCAATTATACCCATGAGCCAGTCACCAGCCTATATTCCCGGAGGCAACACCAAGCCACTCACCCAACCAATTATAACCAAGACCCAGTCACCAGCTCATATACCCTGTGGTAGAACCACTCCACTCTCCCAACCAATTATACTCATGACCAAGTCACCAGCCTTTGTTCCCTGAGGCAGCACCACGCCGCTCAACCATCCAATTTTAGCCATGACCCAGTCACCAGCCTATATTCCCTGAGGCAGCACCATGCCACTCACTCAACAAATTATAGCCATGACCCAGTCACCAGCCTATATTCCCTGAGGCAGCACCACACCACTCACCCAACCAATTACAGCCATGAACCAATCACCATCCTTTATTCCCTGAGGCAGCACCGTGCCACTCACCAAACCAATTCTAGCCATGCCCCAGTCACCAGCCTATATTCCCTGAGGCAGCACCGTGTCACTCACCCAAACAATTACTTCCATGACCCAGTCACCAGCCTATGTTCCCTGAGGCAGCACCACACCGCTCACCCAACCAATTATAGACATGACACAGTCACCAGCCTATGTTCCCAGCGGCAGCACCACGCCATTCACCCAACCAGTTATACCCATGACCGAGTCACCAGCCAATATTCCCAAAGGCAGCACCGTGCCACTTACCCAACCAATTATGCCCGCGGCCAATTCACCAGCCTATGTTCCTGAGGTAGCACTGTGACGCGTTGCCAAACCAATTACAGCCATTACCCAGTCCCAGCCTATATTCCCAGAGGCAGCATTCGCCCTCACCCAACCAGTTATACCCATTACCCAGTCACCAGCCTATATTCCTGAGGCAGTGCCGAAACCACTCACCCAACCAATTATACCCATGACCCAATCACCAGCCTATATTCCCTGAGGCAGCATCACCCCACTCACCATAGCAATTATAGCCATGACCCAGTCCCCAGCATATATTCCCTGAGGCAGCATCGCTCACCCAGACAATTATACCCATGACCAAGTCACCAGCCTATATTCCCTTAGAAAGCACTGTGACTCTCACCCAACCAATTATAGACACCCAGTCACCAGCCTATATTCCCCGTGGCAGCATGGCTCCACTCACCCAACCAATTATACCCATTACCCAATCACCAGCCTATGTTCCCTGTGGCAGCACCACACCACTCACCCAACAAATTATCCCATGACCCAGTCACCAGCTTCTATTCCCTGAGGCAGCACAAACCACTCACCCAACAATTATAGCCGCGGCCCAGTCACCAGCCTATATTCCCGTGAGCGGCACTCCGCCACTCACCCAGCCAATTATACCCCTGTGGCCAGTCTCGCAGCACCATATTCCCTGAGGCAGCACCGTGCCACTCACCCAACCAATTATAACCATGACCCAGTCACCAGCTTATATTCCCTGAGACAGCACTGCGCCACTCACCCAACCAATTATACCTATGACCCAGTCACCATTCTATATTCCCTGAGGCAGCACCGCACCATTCACCCAACCAATTATCCCCATGACCCAGTCACCAGTCTATATTTCCTGAGGCAGCACAGTGCCACTCACTCAACCAATTAAAGCCATGACCCAGTCACCAGCCTATATTACGTGAGGCAGCACCATGCCGCTCACACAACAAATTATACCCATGACAAAGTCGCAGCCTATATTCGCCGGGGCGGCACTGTGACACTCACCCAGCCAATGTAGCTGCTGACCCAGTCATCAGCCTCTAATCCCTGAGCAACATCTCACCAAACCGGTATGCCGCGACCTGGTCGTCAACATATCCTGAGGCAGCATCACTCACCCAACCAATTATAGCCGCGGCCAGTCACCAGCCTATTTTTCCCGCCAAGCAGCACCATGCCACTAACCCAACCAATTATAGCCGCTGACCCAGTCACCAGCCTATATTCCTGAGCAGAAACCATGCCACTCAAACAACCAATTATACCGCGACCAGTCATAGCCTACATTCCTGAGGCAGCACCTCACCTCACCCAACCAATTATAGTCATGACCCAGTCAAAGCCTATACTACCTGAGGCAGCACCATGCCGCCACCAATCCAGTGTAGCCATGACTCAATCGCAGCCTATATTCCCTGGGAGGCAGCACTCGACACTCACGCCAATTATGCCGCTGACCCAGTTACCAGCCTATATTCCTGAGGCACACACCACTCACCCAACCAATTATACCAATGACCCAGTCACCAGACTATATTCCCTGAGGCAGCAGTGCGACACTCACCCAACCAATTATACCCATGACCCAGCCATCTGCCTATATTCCCTGAGGCATCACCATGCCACTCACCCTACCAATTATACCCATGAGCCGGTCACCAGCCTATATTCCCATGGGAAAGCACCATGCCACTCACCCAACCAATTGTACTCATGACCAGTCACAAGCCTATATTCCCTGAGGCAGCACCACTCCACCCACCTATCCAATTATAGCCCTGACACAGTCACCAGTCTATATTCCCTGAGGCAGCACTGCGACACTCACACAACCAATTATACCCAGGACCCAGTCGCCAGCCTTTATTCCCTGAGGCAGCATCACTCCCAACCAATTATACCCATGACCCAATCACCAGCCTATATTCCCGGAGGCAACACCATGCCACTCACCCAACCAATTATAACCATGACCCAGTCACCAGCCAATATTCCCTGTGGTAGAACCACTCCACTCTCCCAACCAATTATACTCATGACCAAGTCACCAGCCTTTGTTCCTGAGGGCTGCCATGGCTCAACTATCTAATTTTGCCATGACCCAGTCATCACAACCTATATTCTAGACAGCACCACACCACTCCCGCAACCAATTTACAGCCATGACCCAGACGCAGCCTATATTCCTGAGCCTTTAGGTGCCACTCACCAGCCAATTCTAGCCGCGGCAGTCACCAGCCTATATTCCTGAGGCACGGCACCGGCCACTCACCGGCAATTACATCCGCTGACCAGTCGCAGCCTATGTTCCACAAGAGCACCACCCTCACCCAACCAATTATTGACATGACACAGTCACCTGCCTATGTTCCCAGGCGCATCAGCCTCATTCACCAACCAGTTATACCAATGGCCCAGTCACCAGCCAATATTCCCAGAGGCAGCACCGAGGCCACTTGCAACCAATTATACCCACGGCCAATTCCGCAGCCTATAATCCCTGAGGGTAGCACTGCTTGACATTCACCAAACCAATTACAGCCATTGCCCAGTCGCAGCCTTCTATATTCCCTGAGGCAGCACTGCCACTAGCCCAACCAGTTATACCCATTACCCAGTCACCCAGCCTATATTCCCTGAGGCGGTACCTTACCCTCACCCAACCAATTATACCCTTGACCCAGTCACCAGCCTATATTCCACAGGCATCACCCTCACCCAACCAATTGTGCCGCTACAGTCCCAGCCTATATTCCTGAGGCAGCATCGCTCACCCAGCCAATTATACCCCATGACCAGGTCACCAGCCTATATTCCCTGAGAGCACTGTGACACTCACCCAACCAATTCTAGACGCG